>OZ026521.1:61918337-64481854 GCA_964019695.1 Loripinus fragilis | reverse complement strand
AGTGCTTATCACATAAACGAGCAGCGAAGGCTCAGACGAGCATGTGTATACGCACTGTGTCACCAGAGTCCTCACGGGTCGTATACACACAGTGGACATATAGATAAAGGCCCATGCCGATATATAGGTACCTAGCCCGACTAAGTACTGTCCTGCCAGTCAAGAGTGACCATTGACGTCAAGTTTTGTTTACAAAGTAATCAGGGACTTATATAGTCGAGAGATCATATGTGTATTAATTCTATCCGCAGGACAGGATTAATACACGAGTGATCTATCGATTCGCGTTAACTGAGGTGGAGTGTACAAGTCATTTTTTCACTTAACCATTATTAAAAACAAATAATTATTTCACTGTCACTCTTGGTTAGCACGACAGTAGTTGAGTATACGTGCTAAAAGTGATACTACACAGGCGTGATATTACTATTTTGTTATGTAATCCATACAACTTTTTGCATGCTGGGTAATTTCTGATGAACCGTTGTCGTCTGCTGACTTTTTTTTCAAAATTTACTGCTTAAAATATTTCAGAAACACTTTCAGAGTGTCAAACGGCTTGGTTCCAGATCTGGACTCAAACTGTTTGCAAAGGTTATCGCAGACGATAAAAGTCACCTCTAGCCAGGAAAGAGTTTATGGACACCAGTAATCCTACCCTATTGTTTTGTGTTTCAGTCCCGTAACATGTAACTAAAACTTTTGGTATCCTAGGGTTTCAGTTAAAAGTTCCCTGGCGAATATTTTAAATATTATTGGGAAGGGCTAGATCAGTTTTTCCTACATCACGTGACTTTACTACCAACGTACACCGGATAAAGCTATTAGTCAGGCATGTCGTATTTTGATCTGGTGTACGAATTGTAGCTATACCAGTCAGCTAGTGTACGCCTATAGTCATTACAAAGCGTTTTGTTCTGTTGGCATAACGGGTATCAGAAATTATACCAATTTTGTTTAATTTTAAAAGTAAGTAAGGGTGCAAAGATCAGGAATCGATACAATTAAGTACCACACCTGACCCAGGATACCAAGGGGAAAGTGAAAAACTCACAGTAGACACCACAAACGAGAGCCAAGAGGTCAGCCCTTTCCCAGCAGGTGACCACAAAGCTCAACCCAGATAAAAGAATGGCGCTTTGCCGTTTCTTTTGGAAGTTTTGGACCATTATTTAAGCAGTCGATGGTCTAACCAGTGATTACGTACATAGCTCACTGGTCTAATAAAACTTAGAGTATTTGGTGATTTCAAGCGCCTTCAACGCAGTTTGTAGGGGAAGCACATTTGCTCGTATCCCGGTTTTTGCTTCAAAATCGACAAGAAAATACACACAATGAGGGTACTAAGCAAATCTGGAACTTCTCTTATATATTTATTTTTTAAGAATTTGGCATGTGGTATTTTAGAGCCACTATACCCATATTAAGCATATTATACATGGTTTGATATCAAACACTGTACATGATGGTGAAAAGCATAAAATGAGCGTCGTGCTCGCACGAAAATGTATATTCCTCTCCCAAAAATTATAATTATTGAAACACGTTAGCAAGCTATCAAAATTCTGAATCGGCCGATCTTTTTTAACATTTTAATGTCGCTTAAATATCAATACTGAAAAGTTTAGCCACATAGGTTGAAATTTGACAAAGACATGGCTACAAACCAATGGCCAGTTTGTCACGATAAGGGTATTGGGGATTTATAACAAGTGCACTGGGTAATGCATAATTTCTAAATTAGGTGTACTGGGGATTGGTAATTGATTTATAGTCCTTTTTGATCTCATACCCGGTCAAACTTGGTCAGAAGCTGCAATACTCAGAATCTCTAGGCTTTAAGCTAAAAAAAAGTCCTGCTCACCCCCACCCGATAGAGAATTTCGCAGACAAATCCTATCTTGAAGAGCAATCCAAGTTGCGTCGAATAAGAGCTGTTTGCACTCTGTATGCTGGGGCGTTCGACTGTAACAGCCTGGTACATATGTTACTATAACAAATTTAAAAAAAGTAAAATGAAAGTTTGAGCTACAGAAAGAAGACATTAAACTTTTAGTCTTTGAGCTACCCATAGCCCTCCAATCCTCACCCATACGGAATGTTCTGCATTATTATTTTCTGAAAATATATTGCAAATGCTGTCAAACCCTGTTATCTGCCACTTGAAAGTGGACGCGTTTGTTTCTTATGCTAATTTTAAATTCGCTACCCTAAGTATCTCACAACATATGTTTATAGTGGGAGTACACGTATTTCTAAGCTTGTGTTTATCACTGATCAACCAAAATGATATCACATGGGCTTTTGGCGTAGTATTAGAATATGAAAGTAAGTAAGGGTGCAAAGATCAGGAAACGATACAATCAAGTACCACACCTGACCCAGGGTACCAATGGGAAAGTAACAAACTCACAGTTGACATCACAAATGAGAGCCAAGAGGTCAGCCCTTTCCCAGAAGGTGACCACAAGGCACATATAAACAGACGCACACAAAGACATAGCAAACGCAACACAGAAAACACATATAAGATTCACAAAAGAAGTACCGCTTGGAACTGTCAGTAAAATATTGGAGGGCTTAAACCAGTTTTACGGTGCGCCAACATCACCCGTAATTCAGATTTGGATTAAGAAGCATAAATATGTGGTTTGCATGAAAGACCCCTAATTTATCAATGCATCATCTCCTAGAACATATAAATCAAGATATAACAAGGAGATAAAGCAAAGATAAGGACTCAACAGATAATAAATATATATATACCAGAGCAAAAACAAAATCCAACAGGTAAACCCCGGTGGGCCCGACAAACAGCCAAAGAATCAGGCCCCTACCATCTCATCAATAGATAAGTCTTTAAGTCAGAACCATCATAGAGTCTGAAGTCTGACCCACCGGCATGCAATTAAAGAGGAAAGGAAAGTAGCCAATCGTGATTGGGTTGACCACCAAGCATGCAGTCTGATGCATGGTGTCTAATTTGTATATGTATTAATATTAAGCAAATCATTTGTATAAAACCAAAATTAAGCATATTTTTTAACTTATACATATCTAAATACGAAGCTAACTATTTTAGAGACTGAATCTTGTTGGCAAAACATCACAAATATCTGAATATATATTAATTTAACCTTACGTCATCGAAAGAAATATGTTATGAATTGGTAGAAGCATTTGCTTGTTTCGCAGTTTTAACTTTGATTACCTTAGATATTTAAAGTGGGGGATAAACGTAGTTAACTGAGTGTTTCGCAGATCAACAGAATTGATATCAATAAAAGTTTTTACATTTAACATAATATAGAATGTGTAAATTATCTGATTTGCATACCCATGAATATTCCGTAAAACATTTGTACGAAACAAAAAATAGGCATATTTTTGAAATAGAACAAATCTTAAGACTTAACCAACTTCCTTGGAGACTGAATCTTGATGCAATCTTATTAGTGTCTAAACATCTATAGAATAGAAGGTTATTATGATATAAATTTGTAGAACTATTTAAATATGCTAGTTAAAGCATTGCACATTCATAAATATTCATTAAACAACAATGTTTAATATGTTAGCATAAAAATGCCGCTCTTATTCTACTTTTTACTTAAACTGAACTTGTTGCAAACAACTTGATATTTATATTAAATGTGTCCTATCTATCTTAGACTTATAATGGTAAAAGGATGTAAATCGCATTATCTGATGTTGGAAAACGTAACGTTAATGACTTTTAATGTAGATAATTATCATGGCCTCTTTCAATATATACAAATACCTTGGCCATAGTAATATATGTTGGTTATTTAGCATATTTAGATACTTTTCTCAGATGTATAAAAACGTAATGAAATTAACATCATTTGAAAATATAAGTGTATCATTTTTTTCTTCATAAAATACAAGAATATCCTGCTCAAAACTTAAACTAAGCTGATCCGTCATCATCTACTGAGATCATTTTCTCAGATGTATCACACTGGTAAGAAGTCATTAAAATCATACTACTCTCATTAACTGTCTTTGTGATAGACGATGTTAGCCAAGTTTGATAGTTCAAACCCTTCATGGTCATCCTCCGTATCTTCTTGCAAAGGAGTTTTCGCAAATGTTCTACCAATTCGTGTTGTACAATGTTACAACTACTTATACTTAAAGGAAATTTCACTGTTTAGCTGCCAACCACTTTCATCAACTTTTGGAAGGGTAGGAACTTTTCATGTGAATGCAGGAAGCCACACATACACTGGGTAGTTTAGGAGCCTCACATGCATTACTTGAGATGACAGACATGGCAGAAGCAGCTTATATTTTTGTCAAAATATGTGTCTAAGACGTAAACAGATACACTAGGGCATAGCAGGCATAATCATTCTTGCACACCAGATAAAGATATCTGAGATTTTACCCTGGGAATACCCATGCTATCTTACCCAGGACGTTAAGTAACGTCATCATGTAAAATTGCATCTTAGCGTATTCAGGGACTTCTGGAAGCTTATTTTAAAATAAGTAAATAAAAAAACAGTTGTGAGCAAGAAAAAGAATCCATTATTCGTATTAGAGTAGGATGGAAAAACCCGTCCCTTGGGATCACCGTGTGTCCTTGGGATGGATTTTTCTATCCTACCCTCACACTCATTATAGATTCTTATAGTATAATTATACGCAGAGAACAGATGATAAAATCAGTAGAATGAGAAATCATTTTCTTAACTTGTTTTGTTCAGTATCAGAATAAAGAGAACAATGTCCATGTACTTCAGCCAAAACTCTGGTTTTACGACACTTTCAATTTCTTATAGCAGTCTGGAACTTTTGAGTTTTGATACTTGTTAAAACAGGCTCTTAAATCTTCTGAGTTTTTCAGCTTATTTACCATTCCCTTACATATTCATTCTGCAGGATTGCAGTGGCCTCACAAATAGTTCCTACAGGTTGCTGTCTTTCTTCAAAGTGTTGCAACAACAACGTTCTGGCGCCTCTTAGTCGTGGCTAGATCAAATAATACTAATGCATATTGCTGGCCAGATTTTGAACTGGCTGCTAGAGAAGTCTCAAGAATATGCTGAACACTGGAATTTTCATTGAATGAAACATTGAGTGGAGCCATAGGTACTCGACAACTGAACTAATGCATGTTTCAATGATAATCACTGAAAGCCAGCCAGAGTATGAAGGCACATCATGATGCTAAAAAGCACTACCTTGTTCTATACATATATGTATGATCCAAGTGAAATTCTGGAAGTGCTTTTGTCAACATAATAGTCTGTTTTTTTTGTGAGTTACAACTAATTTTGACTCCACTTTTGCTTAAGCATTACATGGTTTTATTACAATTTCTGTGGCTTAATTGTTTTGGGTTTAGTAGGCACAGTGGCCTGAGACTCCACTCCTAGAATAACTACTAGATACTAGATAATGTCAAGCCCCTTGCTCACTTATTATGTCAAGTTATATATGTTACATCCTTTAATAAGCGCCCTGATCTTAGTGAATCATTGAAGTGAAATGGTCTTATTTGTGCTCTGTTCATCCTGCACTGAATTGCTTTACCTGCTGTGATAAATCTAGCACGTTCATCTGAAGGGGAAGAATTGCCTCTTTTTCAGATTTTCAGACGTACTAAGACTTCAAAGAAGTTTCTAAATGCTTGGGGAAGGGAAAGGTGATAAGTGCTCAGAGACATTATTTGGTGAAAATGAGTCTGTATGGAAAGGCAACCTATACCAAAGTAGACCAGCTCAGATTTGGTTCTTTTTCATAGAAATATCAATGTACAACAGGCCAGGTATTTAATGCTTTTGATGGTAGCGTTTCACCTTGCCTAGCATTAATCTTTCTCCTACTTTCAGAGTATCACTGGAAACGCATGTTCCAAGAGCCAATTATCAGGCATTCATAACAGTTTTCGAATTTACCAAGCCATGGATGGCATAGTTGGAAAGTTCATGGTGATGGATCATCGATTTTGAGTGGACTGGTGGTAAATTTGTACAACAGGAATTGATTTAAATCCTGTTAGATGATTCTACTGGTTGCAAGGGGGCGGGTGATAATGATTATTTCCACAGAAGCAAACAACGACAAACGTTAAATATGAGTGTTACTTGGATTATAATTAGTTTGGAATATTTACAATAAACAGGAACATTTATTGAATTGTCTTGTTTAAACGTAAAACTATCTTTTCTATTTGAGGCTCTATGGTTAGCTTTATATACAAAGTGTTAGTTAATGTTTCAAAATGTTTATTGATAACATCTGTAACAACAGTCCATGGGCTTGATAAGCGAAATGAATATAATTTTTGGCACCAAAGACCAGCGATTTATAAGTACACATGTAATATATATTGATTATATATGAAATATCATCTAAAGCATCAGACATTGACCTTGCTCATTAATTACATCATATTACACATGCTACTTAAATAAGTGTCCTGATGTAAGAAACTTAGCGAAAACTTGCAGATATATGAAGAGAAAGATGTAAAATATCCACAAGCTGCAAAATGTTTTCACATGTGTTTTACTTAAATGTAAATACCTAACTTTGCTCCTAAGTATGGCTTATATTGACTCATTTTAGACAAAATATTTAAGATAGAAAAGCAAATTTGTTTGTCACAGAAGCAAACAACGACAAACGTTAAATATGAGTGTTACTTGGGTTATAATTAGTTTGGAATATTTACAAAAAACAGGAACATTTATTGAATTGTCTTGTTAAAAGTAAAACTATCTTTTCTATTTGAGGCTCTATGGTTAGCTGTATATACATAGTGTTAGCTAATGTTTCAAAATGTTTATTGATAACATCTGTAACAACAGTCCATGGTCTTGATAAGCGAAATGAATATAATTTTTGGCACCAAAGACCAGCGATTTATAAGTACACATGTAATATATATTGATTATATCTGAAATATCATCTAATACATCAGATATTGACCTTGCTCATTAATTACATCATATTACACATGTTACTTAAATAAGTGTCCTGATCTTAGAAACTTAGCGACAACTTGCAGATAAATGAAGAGAAAGATGTAAAATATCCACAAGCTGCAAATTGTTTTCACATGAGTTTTACGTAAATGTAAATACCTAACTTTGCTCCTAAGTATGGCTTATATTAGCTCATTTTAGACAAAATATTTAAGATAGAAAAGCAAAATTTGTTTTTGTATTAGTCAATTGAATATGGTAGTAACCCCTAATCTAAAACGGTTTGAAAAAATACACAGAGCAGTAATTAAACAAAATGACGATAGCCACAATTACCACTTTTAAACTATAATTAAATTCATGTAATGCACATAACACCACCGGAAGCCGTATTAATGCTTAACAGCTTTCATATGTAGTAAGGGCATCCGTTATGCAGGCTCCATTAGAATGTCAACTGATTAGATAGTTTTAATGTCTTCTTTCTGTAGCTCAATCTTTCAATTTTCTTATTCTTTAATTGATATAGTAGCATATGTAACAAGTTGTTACAGGCTAATGCCCCGGCTTACAGAGTGCAAACATCTCTTATTCGATGCACATTGATATGTTTAAGATAGAACATGTCTGCAGAATTCAAAGGGGTTTGGGATGGAGCAGGCCCTTACTCAGCTTGCAGTCAAAATACTGTTTGGTGATTCTACTGGTTTGGTGGACAATTATTTTGCCAAAAAAACAGACATAAAGATAGACATTTTATATGACTTGGTTAAGGGTTAGTTTAGAATATTTACGTTTAACATGAACATTTACTAAATTGTCTTGCTTAAATATGAAGCTGTTTTATTCTATCATGCATATTAGGAAATATTAAGACAATAATAGCGAAGCAACCAGCTTTCTCTTCCTCTTCAAGATGATTGCAAAGCTAGAATGGATCTAAAGTAATGCATAACAAATCAAAGACAAACACAGAACCCCCACAGTCATTGAGAAGTACATTTAACAATGGATCAACAACAACAGAACCATCGCCTTAGAACGGACAGCAGCCTAAACCACCGTGGGACTTCAATGCATTTTACTGGCGCCAAATCTTCGCCATAGATTCTGTTGTTGTTTAAACACAAAAGTATTTAGCTCGCACGGATGCTTCCTAACTAATACAATGAACAATCGAATCAAGTTAACACACTTTGGTGAAACAAAGAAAGGGGCCCATGACTCACAGATAGTCGGAGCCAAAGAAAACCTCAAGTTGAGCTACGATGGGCCCAGCCAACGAGAAGCATCAGGCACCAACCAACATTGAGTCTGAGGCCTGACCCACCGTCATATGTAGTAAACCTGCAAAATCCATGATTCTTTATTATATGAGAAAGACAATTCCAAATATGTAAGATACCCAGCAGCAGAAAATAGTTTTATATATTTTTACTTAAATATTGGGGATAGGGTTGTTTAATTGCTCATATAAGACAATATATGTTAGATTGAAAAGCAAACTTTGGTTTTTCTATAAGCCAAATGAGTATATCAGTCCCATTGGCATCTTTCGATCCAATCGGAACTATCACGGCCAAGACCTCGGATGTACATCGAGGATCTACTTAGATAACGTGACGTTGACGTCACAGAAATCATGCCAACACAAAAACAAGTGTGATTGCAGTAAAACAAACGGATATATAAATTAAGTTTATGTTTTTTTCCAATAAAATATCGCTATTATTGCGATATTTTATTGAAAAATACATAAAATTCATTTATTCTGCTGATTAAACTTTTCGGATTAATCAGAAAACTGGATTTTAATAGGGATGAACCCACATGCTACAGAACTAATTTTCCTTACGCCAGTGGAGCTTTTTCGTACGTAACACCCGAGGCTTGATTCGATTCTCGAATTGTACCGGGTTTTCCCGATTGCTTTCGGTCTTCGGAGAACATAGACTGCAACACTGACACGTATAATTTATTAATTGATTTAAACGTCAATTAATGTAATACAATAAATATTTTATAAAAAGATATACGACGAAGTGAAAGAAAACAGTCATGTTTGATAGCATGAAAAAAAATATTTATTGTGTTTGTTTCTGGTGATACTTTGTTTTGCTTTCCGTCGTTCTTCTTCCTGGGATCAAGGGAAACACGCGAAAACTCAACCAAGTCAACCCTGCGCCCCAAACGACGCACGTTTCGCAAAAACAATGGTTGTGTGCTACCTTAATAGTTTTAGTATTATTATCATCTATAAATATCGACAAATTTTCCATACGGAAGAATTTTCGCGTCGTAACATCAAATATATTTGCAGATGGATCACCCCAGGAGTGGAGGGAAGGGAACACTGATATTTTCATATATACGTAGGCTCGGACCATATTTTGGGGTTCAAACTTTTGAATTTCAATATTTTTTGGTGTTTTCAGAAAAATGAATAATTTTGGGGTATGAAGATTTCGTGGATATGTTTTGGGGTTATCATAAAACTGGACTAGTTTTATGGTCATTTCTACGCATTTTAGGGTTCCTACTTAAATAAGGTCAATGTACAGAATGTGAATATTGTTTGGGGGTTGCTTCAAATATTTTGATGTTTCTGGTATGTTTTCAAGCCTACGTATGAAGCAAAAATCAGAGTACCCCCTCCCCCCCCCACCCCCCACCCCGGTAACTTGGAAGTCATATAGGTACGCATGAGCGGCCCGGAATTTTGAAACATATTTAGATGTCGAAAATCGGATCGTTTCATATATACATCGTAGACCTTTTCTACTGCCCTTCGAAAATCGATACCTAGTCACCATAAGACAAAATCTTCTCAGACATTTGTTGAAAGAGAACTTACACTTTAAGGATCGCTCATTATTTAAGTGTCAGGGGGGGGGGGGTGGGGGGGCCTGAAATTCCGATCCATCATCCAAATTTTGGATGACCCCCCATCCTAACCAAATGTAATTACAATGACCCCCCTTACTTAAGAGTAAAAAGGAGGGATAGTAGGGACTTTTAAAGAAATAGTAGAGAGAAGTAGGAGCACAACAAAAAGTAGGGAATAGTAGGAAAAGTAGGGCCCACTTGAAAGCTTGATTAATCAATTAGTTCTCATGACAAAAGTTGGCACAATAAAACCACCAAAAAGGGACAATTTTTGCACTTGCAAAAATAAAAACTGAGAAATTTAGTTGCCTGCCCAATTAATTTAAAAGAATTTAATTTATAAAAACAGAGCGAGCGAAGCGAGCGAAGAAAAAATTTATTTTTTTATTGGAACAGTTTAAACATGACCCCCCCCCCCGCTAGGAAGCCTAAGTTAAAGGTAACCTCCCCTACTAGCCACATGGAAATTCATATGACCCCCCTCCCCCTACTTTTTAGCCGCCCCCCCCCCCCCCTGATACTTAAATAATAAGCGGTCCCTTAAACCAAAAAATGATTGAAAAAGTAAAATGACCATATACTATGGAAAGTTACAAAAGCTTGGGCCATTCATTATTGACCAAGTAAAAAGGGAGCTATTCATATATATTTTGATCGAAAATGGGGGCTATCATATATCTAGCAGAACTGAAAAGGGGGCTGTTCGGGCTGCACATCTGTACTATTCCGTATGTGTAATAGTTATGCCATGGGTTGTCTACCTGTACGTGGAGATAATCAACGAGCTTTAGCGATCAGATTATCTTACGTACCGGTGGACAAACATGGTATAACTATTTTATAGCACCTACATCAGTGTAGGCATTGCACATCATGAGACATTTCGTGCTATAGTATAAAGGAAGTTACACCCTGCCCCGAGTTGCAGATATTTATTGACATTTCTCGCGTTCTACTAGATCTATCATACTTTCAGCGTCAACGTAAAAATCATGTATAAAACTAATGAAAAAGTGCAAAAAAATAAATAAACATTCCCTATAGGTAACTAATAGATCATATATTACAATTATAAATACTACTTGATCAATTACCATACCATGGCATGTACTTTCTTCCATACAGCGATTTCCGCGCATAGCTTGTTTAGGCCCGTTTGTAGCATTTTTATAGAAACTACTTTTCGCCAACTTTGTTACAAAATTGTTTGTGCGATTGACGTTGTATACTTTAATATTAATTTTGATATTCCGGTGCATCTGTCGTTGAATTTTATATATTTGTTTCGTGGGTTTTCTTGAAACTGTCCGCGAGATGTTATGATAATCAGTAGAGGGACGCGGAGTATGAAACGCCTCAACTGCCTTATTGTCTACGACGCGCGTAGAGCGTAGACACGTCGTAGACACTTGGAGTACGAATGATGATTTTAATGGTTAACGGTTTCTTTTTAGCGAAATGTTACAGACTATCTAATAATTGGTTCGTTTGTTCGCAGTAAGACACTGGAAACGTAATGTAACTGACAGTTTGTTCGGTGTAAGATCATGTGCGGATCCAGAAAGTTTTGTCAGAGGGGGTCCAAATTTGATAACGTTTTTTGTGTTTTTATAGTTGATGAGGGGATAGAGGATCGAATGACCGCTATAAATGGGCTATCATAGGCCCAACAGCGAAACGCCATTTAAATGGCGTTTCGCTGGCGGGCCGATGATGGCCCAACATTGAATGCTGGGTTGGTAGCTGCGATTTTTCAGGGGATCAGGACCTGTATTGCTAGAAAACCCTGTGTTTTTGTGATTTTTCAGGGGGGGGGGGTCCGGACCCCCTTTCCCCCCCCTCTGGATCCGGACATGAAGATTATCGCAGTGCAATGCAAAAACATGTCATCAAACGTGCAGCCTTGCCCCAAGGTTATAAGCTTTTCCATGCTCAACTCAACTGAGCATAAAAAATACCATGCTCATTAATGTTAAAATGTCAACATTTATTGGCATCTTAACATGTATTAGCATGTGAAATAAAACATCTGAGAGTTTAAAAGCAAGAAAAGTATTTATTTTTCAGCATCTTAGTTTATATGAGCAGTTGAAATTTCGTGCTCAGTTGAATTGAGCATGCCATTTTTATAACCTTGGGCCCAGATCTAGGTCCAACTGCCATATCCGATGCGAATGCATCGGAACGCACTTTGATTTTAGAGAGGTCTGTGTCTTTTACAGCCGTGGTCTGTAGCAGAGGTGTCCCCAAGTCAAAATGCCCCAAATTGGTCGATGTTGGTTTTGGACGACCCAGGTAACTCAGAAGGCTGTGCGTTCGGGCAGCAAATTTGAAATATGCCCTGCCATGTCCCGTCCCTGTCCGGTCCGGTCCTGCCTGACAGTTACAAATCTACATTACCCCTTGCTTAAAAACATTCATGACTTCTTCAGACAGATACACAAGAGAGAAATATTAATATCGACTGCAAAACCATCATCTTTTTTTACAGAAACTCTGAAGATTTTATTTCTGCAGACCAGCAGTATACATGTATAGTGATAGTGCTGTTCAGACACACATAAGGCCACACTGGTCACTGCAGAAACAAATGAAATATGACAAAAATAAACATCTATAATTTAAGTGTTAAAGTAAGGGCTTCAAAATGGTGCAGCCTACTCCAAACGATTTGTATGCAACTTCCTTAGAACTCTTGGGTGCAAAGCTAAGTTCCTATAAAGGAAACCAGGTGTCTTAGTTGCTTTGGATGAAATTTCAGGCTTCATCGTTTGAAACACATAATAACTTGTTTTGCCTAAGCACTTTGCACATGCCCTGTTGGATAGGAGTCATCGTCTGTGCTCTGTTTTCATATATCTATTAGTCAATAGATACTTTAATTAAGCTTTAGTAAAGATGTGGTTGGTATCTTCAGGGTCTTCTTATACACACGTATATTTTGTGTATGAACGAGCAATAAACACACTGTCTACGCCAGACTTGGGGTCAATTACATTGAAAAGTAATTAATTATTTATAATTACTTTGGTTTTTTCAATTAAATTACAATTACAAGAACATGGCTTTTGATACATTCAATCACTTTGCCCATTGCAATTAATCAAACTACAATAACATCTCACTGCCACTTAAGAGGATTCAACATTTTTTATCTCCGAGATATTTTAAATGAGTTTTAAAAAATCCTTATAAAGTCTGAGTATAACCTTTGCACTGTAAATTTAACATGTCCATTAGGTAGATTCATCTTGAGGACTTCTTGTGTTATTATGTCAAGTGATGAAACGTAAAAGAAATAAAATATACAAAATCAGTTTTTTTTTTGTAGTTCATGACTTGATCAATTACATCTCACTGCCACTTAAGAGGCTTCAACATTTTTTATCTCCAAGATATTTTAAATGAGTTTTAAAAAATCCTTAAAAAGTCTGAGTATAACCTTTGCATTGTCAACTGAACATGCCCATTAGGAAAATTCATTTTGAGGCCTTCTTGTATTATTATGTCAAGTGATTCAACGTAAAAGAAGTAAAATATACTAAATCTTTTTTTGTAGTCCATGACTTGATCACACAAGAGAATTACTGATTTTTGGGGACGGATGCTGGCATCCGGACTCAATTTTAACACTTACAGTTTTTCAGTCACGTCGATTTTTCACCCTTGCCAGGCCATACATTAAATATATGCTACACTCCTTGCAAATTTTCAGACATATAAGTTGCATGGTTTCAATATTAACAATTTGATTAGATGCATGATAAAGAGTCGTAAAGATCCTGACTAGTTTGCTCCTGAGAAGCCAACTGATCCGGATCTACAATGTTTTCCAGAACGGGGTATATCCGGATTCCGCAGGATAAAGGCTTAATGCAAACCGAACAACTTTCTGGAAAATATTACGCGTAAAAAGTAGTTCTTTTTTTCGTTGTTTTTTTATTGTTTGTTATGCTTTGCAGTTTAGAAACTTCAGTTTGGGTATCGAAGCAATGATTTATTGCCAATTGCTAATTCAAATACAAATATATTTAAAAAATAATACCTTGCGCAGTAATATAATAATGATAGGCATATCGTAAAAGACATAGTGGACTTGCCATTGTATTCTGCTTTCATTGACAACAAACAAACAGGTCGGCCTTTTTTTTTACGCGGCTATGTATGCAAATAATATAACATTCATATAAATCAAGAATTATCTCAGCTGACCCCAAAAAGTCGCTTAAATATTGGGGATTAAATAATCTTACTTGTATGATTTCATTCGAAGTTTTACTTTATGCCTATCCCGCCAAAACGGTCATGTGATATACACACTACATGTATATTATTTATACACAGCCAATCGCAACGCGATTTAGTACGTTCTATTTATATATATACAATCGGTCAGGCATTGTATGTATTCGACAACGCTTAGAAAGTTGAAAATGTAAGAACAAATCTAAGTTTTCCCTTTTAGTTCAACAAAGATAACGATGATTAATTGGGACGTTTACAAACAGTTTGCAATGTTCCATTGATGCCAGAAAATATATGATTGCATTGATTAGGTAGGCTACTGCGTTTGTGTTACATGTTGTGTAATTTTCGACACAAAATGGGCCTCAACGCGACAAAAACCAGTCTTTGGGGCTTCTGAAAAAGCGAGTCTAAAAGCAGTCTCCTCATCTACAGAGGCTAGCTAGAAAATTGAAATTTCACTTGTAGCAATTCTAGAAATGATACTTCCTAAAAAGCAAATGAAAAGGCGCTGATCAGTCTACGCTAATGCGCAGGCTAGTCTGCGCATGCAGGCTAGTCTGCGCATTTGTTTTTCGCACCCCCAAGACAGGCTTTCACGTTCCGAGGCCCAAATATTTTTTTTATCTCAATGTCAGTTTATAGGGTGTCGTGTGTGCGAAAAACATAAGCATAGAGCATTATGTTTCATACGACGAAAACAATAAATTGAAATCCTATTGTCTTTGATCCCTATTACCTGCTACCTGCCGCAAACAGATTTAACTATCGGTCTTTATGATAGATAAATCAAACCAAAAGTAATTACTGATCATTACTCTTTCATTCTACAATTTGACTGAGTTTCACAAAAGTTTCAGTTTATATTGTCAGAATGGTTCATATTTGTCACATTGGACCGTACATTTGAACACTTATGTGCATTTGAAAATGCCATTGAGCGCTACTAAAACTATGCCCGGTTGTCCACTGTCGACCCGCCAACCAAATGCCATAATGGAGTTTTGGTGACGGGCCGATGGTGGCCCACTTTTATATGTTTTCTGAGAATGTAGATTACGTACTGTTGTATAGAGATCATAGAACAGTAGCCAAAGCTCCTACGCATAATGAAAAGAAAGCTGGACAAACTGTTAACGTACTACGACATCTTTTTCAGCTGTACACATGACAGCAAATAGGCACCGTGTTTAGAGAACAGATCTACCTACTCAAGAGGTGCAACTCATGACTTTAGATCAGTCTGCACATCGCCATAATAACATCCAGACCACCAGATACTTTCAGGGGTGTTTAATAATAATAATAAAAACCTTTCTTCTAAATCCAGAAATACATAGTAGGTATTCAAAAAGAATCACCTCAATACCATTGAGACGGTTCTTTTGAGCACCAACCCTCAACCCTAGCTGCTGCACTTGAATTACATATTGCACCATCCTCATGTATCAGTCCATTAAAAAGATATCTACTGCTCTATCATAAACTCGGTAAAACCATTAATGAGCCACTTAAACCGCCCCGGTATAACATGATATTTCATGCTATAGTTTTTCTTGCTAATATGGTTTTTAGCAGCGGCTACTGTTTTTTGTTGTTGATTTTTTTTTTCAATTTTAAATAGTCTGATTTTTTCTTGCTCGCTCCGCTCGCAAACGTACATATAGAGATCTAAATTCAAAGGTGCCAGATCGGCGGCGCCCTGCTAAAATCCTGTCATTTTATTGTAGCCTACCATATCTTTCGGTTCCTTTTTCTGAATGACGTCTACCGGAGTCATCTGAGCACTATGTGTCAATGCTCACAACAATTGCCAATTTTATCATACGGTCAAGCATTGTGGCACCGGATCAGAGCAGTCTGAAGCCTGATACACACGATGAAACTTTTGTCTGCAACTTATGTATGCAACTTTTGTGTGTACCATACACTACTGTACAGACGATGCAACTTCACATTACCTGTTGCTCTTTCCCGCTAAAATTGTGCATACTTTTTCAACATGGTGTTTACTGAGCATGCTGAGGAGGACGAAATTGCTGTCCCATTGTGTCTGATGATCATTGCACTTGCAACGCAACATTTAAATGGACCGCGAATAATACGAAGTTTGGTTTCAACGAAGAAATGTATATAGGGCTCACCATATTGTACCTAGCTATAAGACCCCTTTCTTAATTGTGTATGCACATTTGTAGAAATTACAGGTAAACTGACCTTCAGAAATAGCCGAGCTGTGATTGGCTAATTGTCTGGAAAAATATGAGACAAGTTTCAGAAAATATAGCAATGTCCTATTCGATGAAACTGTTTCATGAAACTCCAAAAATCTCTTGAAACATGTTTCTCGGACGTACACACGATGAAACCTTTGTCTGCAAATAATTATATTCTTCGCATTTTCACAAAACATTTTTTTCCAATCGCGCATGATATAGTCTACAAGTTCGTTTAGAAAACCATTTGAAAATTGAAGAAATGACATCGAAGTTCATTTTACCCATTCATTTCAAAATTTTATGACTGTGCCTTTTGAAAAAATGAAGCTTTCTGATAAAGAATTAAACTGCATGAAAATGTGCCAAAGGCACCAAAGTGCGCGGATTTTTCAATAAATCCTGGGGAAGCATGCCCCAGACCCCCTTACCCGCGCTTGGCACCTACAGAACTCGCATTCATGCATTCTGTGAATCAAAACACTCACATTAACTCTCAAACTCGTTGCTACGACCCTGAGTATAGGTTGGAATTATTTTCGGTGTGTGAAAGTGTGCCAAGTTCATAACGACCCCCCCCCACGCATTGCATGGCTTCGCGTCTTCTGCGCTCGCATGAAAATATTTCATGTTTTAAATATTGCCCCCCCCCCCCCCCCCTCCCCCAACATGGAATCCTGGATGCGCCCGTGCGGTTCTATCGCTACAGTGTCAAACATTTGGGATCCAGATCAGGCTCGACGTTTTTGTTTGGTCTGATCTGGGTCCAACCTGTTAGCAAAGATTATTATTTTGCGGGCTTCACCACTGGTATCATACCGAATTCTTGGCCGCGGATATTGTTCGACTAGTCTTTTCGCGGAGAATAAATAAACTGAAATTGAAGGTAGGGGCTCTCATTTGAAATGATTAAAACTTATTTACGAACACTTGTCAGGCGCTATTAAAGGCATTTACATATTCTTGAATAGTCACTCTAACATCACATCATGGCTAAGGCATTACAGTACTTAACCCTTAAACGCCAAGAAAAAATGCATCTGAAAATGTCGTCTGCTGAAGTCGTCTGCTTCATATAATTGCCTAACATTACTGACGAATCAAGTATAGAAGCAAACAGCGTTGACCCAGAACAGACTGCTCCTATAGGAGCAGTCTGGTCTGGGTCCACACTTTCTGCCATAGATGCTTCTTAAACATTTCGGCAGACGAGATAAGCAGACGACTTTTGTTGCGATTGGTGCTTTAAGGGTTAAATATGCGAGAAAAAAAATGCAAATAGATCATGAACGAGTCCTTGAAATCGGGACACTTTGGGATTGATTGACAATTACACATTTTTACAGAAATGGTTTCTATATTTTTGAGTTTTTGGTGAAACGACATTTACTTGTTTTTACCTGTATGTTAATGATTTGGCTTAAATAAGCGTCGATTGTTTATGAGAATGGGATTTCTGCCCCTACCCCTTCAACGGTTGCAAGTCTAAACCATGGAGGTGCGTGGAAAAATACTATAGTGTCCGCGGGGTTTTGTTATCTGGCCGCGGGGCAGGGCTTTTTAGAACCGTTTTCCACATATTAATTAAAGTGGCAAGAACTAATAATTGGCTTAAAGGCACTTTTTGAAAGCCTGTAGTTTCTACCAGTAGGGACAGCTGATACTGGTTCTATTGCGAGTTTGATGCAAATCTGAACCACGGGTTGAGAGCATGCTCCTAATCTTACCGCGGATGTGACCATTGTTGGCGTTGTTCATGGCCGCGGGGTTCTGCAATATGCTTTCTTGTCCACGGAAATCCTAAAAATTAAAATGTCAGAATCATCTATGACAAAAGATAGGTAGTTGGTGTGCTGAAACGACTGGATCAAAACCCTGTTAGATCAGAATCTAGCCATTGGGTTTTCGCTTTTTTTTAATTTTTCTGTATGCTGATTTAGCACAATTATCTAGTTTCTACGGTAGTAGGATCGCCTGACCAAAGTGCTGAAGGTTGTGAGCAGCAAAATCTAGCTGTTTGTCTGTCTGTCAGTCTGCATTGGTTCTTCATTCTTTTACTTATATGCTCGTTTAGCCTGCTTACATGTGTCTAGTAGCTCAAGAGGCTGGAGCGCCTGTCCAATGTTCTGAAGGCTGTGAGCAGCATAATCTAGCCATTTCTCTGTCTGTCCACTTTCCAATGGCTGTCTGTCTCGTTTTTTCTGTCTTTGTCGTTCTTTGCTCTTTTGACTTTTTTGTATGCCTGTTTTGCTAGATTATCTAGTATCTCAGGTGGTAAGTGTGCCTGACCATATTTTGGATACTTTCAAGTTTTCTAAATACCTAGGCTTGGCATTGGACCCAGCATCTACTCTTTACCCCCAAAATATAAGGAATATCAGGCATACCCAAAACATATTCGAACTTTAGCGACCCCAAAAACATTTTCCAAATCTGAACGTTGACCTTAAAAAGCCCCAAATTGATAAAAATGACCCCAAAACGTAAAAAAAAGTCATAATTTCATCATATCTCCAAACATATTTATTTTTCTGATCTCCTGCCCCCCACCCCCCCCCCCCAACAAAAAATGTAATTCAAAATTTTGAATCTCCAAAAATGGACAGAACCTACTCATACAGTGAGCCACTTTAGTTACGCACCACTTTTTCAGGACCCATATTTTTTTGACAAAAATGCTGGAATCAAACATTCTCTATGATAATTTACTTATTGACATTTTATCTGTTTGTTGATATCAAAATTATATTCAGAATCACTCATGGGAAACATTCTGCTGCGTCAAAGGCAATTTTACTTACTTCGACAAAAATACACGTGCAACCTGAACGACTATATTTTCTATTTGCGTTTTGTGCTAGGCATTATCCATGGTGATCGTTTTGACAGAAAACACCAAAAATAATTCTTTTATTCAAGTAAAACCCATTATTTTGGTCGTTGAATTTAGTAACACCGCTACTTTTTGAAGAAATGCTCGTTTTGACGTCATATTAACGTCAGTTACAATAATCAAACAGGGTTTCCTTCGCAAATTGCTTTGTTATGAGTCACTTGTTGACATAGAAGTATCAAAACACTAAAACGTCTTATCATTGACACGTCTTATAAACTTGTAGTAGTGACGTCAACACTAACGTCGACACCATGACGCCAATAAATCCGTTATTTTTTTTTTACGAAAATAAACGGCAGTTACATGGTTGTTTAAAATGAAATTATAAAATAAATGTTTTGATATCTAGTTTACTCAGAATCATACAAAATTTTACCTAACTTAATCTTTTTTATTAAAACCAACTTTTTTCAAACCTTGGCCAGCTGGGAACCAAAATAGTAAGACGTTTAAAAAATGATGAAGTTAACAAACACATTCCAGTCTTAGATATTGTCAAGAATAAATCGGCTCTTATCTCTTGCATAACAGAAATACGACCCTGAAAAAAGTGCAATGTGAACTGAGTTTCATTCGAAATAATGCAATGTGAAATGGTGTTTTGAGGGTAGTGCCCTTCAAGATCTATTTTCTCATTCGTTTCTGATCTGATCACAATAAAATTGCAATGGGTAATGCAAATATAGATGCGCTTTACGCTAGTAGCCTCAGAATAAAAATATCATATATCTTTTCTAAGTTATTTTACATTTTATAAGTGGTGCGTAACTAAAGTGGCTCACTGTATATGATAATATCAGTGTGCCACACCCCCCCCCTCCCGCCAAAAAGCTGACCAGTGTTTTAGAGCAGTATGCAGCAAAATATAGCTGTCTGTCTGCTTGCTTTCTCAGTCAGTCAATCAATCAGTCAGTCAGCCAGCCTGCCCAATCAACCGCTTAAATTTCTTAGAGTAGACAGAGCCTCTTTGTAAAAGTGTATTCTTGTCACAGAAGAGTATTTGCGTGTCCCAGGGGGCTTGGGAGGGGTGGGTAACTCTTTTTTTCTTCATACGAAGGGTCTGGCCCAGCATCTACCATTCACCCCCAAGAAATATCAGGAATTTCAAGGACCTCAAAAATATTTGAAATTTTAGCAACCCCCAAAAAAACCTTGACGTAAAGAAAAGACCCTAAAATGCATAGAAATTACACCTAAATATAGTCCAATTTCGTGGTGAACCCGCCCCCCCCCCCTCCAAAAAAATATCCATATATCTTCATATCCCCAAAATATTCATTTCTCTGAGGCTAGAGGTCCTTTTTAGAATCATTTGGGTTTGAACAACAGTGGCGAGGTCAACAATGTGAGCGTTTGCGGGCACACGTTAATGATGATACCTACGAGGGATGTTCGAAATGAATTGCTTATTGTCCTATATCTCAATATCCACGTGGGACACGATAAAAACCAATATATACCTATATAGGTTTATTTAAGTTCTACACAACGGTGTATAAATGTACACGTTAGACTTAATGTAAGACACAAAATTTGCCATATTAATACACGCAGTCATTGACCACTGTAATAAAAATAGTTGGTACATGTAGAAGAGTCAACCAGAAAGATGAAATAAGGGGTTACATCAAAGCTTGCTGAAAACCTGTCTGTTCTTTGAAGCAGCTGATGATTGAACTTTCTACTACTTACGGACCTTCTTGTGTGTCTTATGACACAGTTAGGCGCTGGAAAAATAAAATTTAATCTGGCTTAGAGTCCATCAAAAATGCACCAAAATCAGGAAGGCGAAAATTCGCAGCTTGTAAAGAAATCGTTTCAAAAATGAAGGAAATCATTGAAGGAGATGCCAGATTTACAGTTTGTGATATTGCATGAAATGTAGGCATGTCACTATCAACGGTTCACTTTATTTTGAAGAAACATTTAAAAGTCCGAAATATTTTTGCTAGATGGGTGCCACATCTGTTGACTGATGAGCAAAACAGACAACGGCTTTTAGTGGCCAAAAAGCTGCTTAAAATGTTTCAAACTTATGACAAAAAGCAGTTTGCCAATGTCGTCCCAGGTGATGAAAATCGGGTCTATTAATTTGAGCTGGTCAGAAAGGTTAGCAATAAAATCTTGGCCACTAAACATAGCAGACGCCCAATAATTGTCAAACGGTCTTCAAGTGCAAGGAAGGTTTGGTATGCAATTTTCTTTTCTGGTGAAGGAGTCGCAATAAAAGTGCTGGTGGAAAAGGGCAAAAACATCACTGGAAAGGACTACAAAGACATATAGTACTGGAGAAGCCTAAAACATATCAGAAACGACGCCCTGTCACTGGTTTTAAACATATCTGTCTTCTACATGGCAATGGCCCTGCTCATGCCTCTGAAATAGTTACAGTGTTTTTGAAGAAAGAAAAAGTAACTATTTTGCCTCACCTCCTGCATTCCCTAGATCTTGCCCCATGTGATTTCTTTATGTTTCCGAAATTGAAATAATTCCTTGCTGGGCGGAAATACCAGTTATTTTATAGAACCATTTGTATTTGAAGAACATGTACTATTTCATTTTCTTACTTTCTGTGACTTTAGGCCTTCAGGTTCGTGACCAGATGTTCCACTCTTTTGAACAAAATGACTGCCAGAGCTCTAGCTAAGAAACTTCTTTTAACAGAATTTCCTCCTGAACAACTGGCCCAAAAGCAAGTTAATTCACAGAACTGTCCCCTATGGTGTCATCTACCAATTTTGCACAAATGGTTCCACTCCACTGAACAATGGATCCGCAAAAGCTCCAGATAAGAAATGCCTTTGAATGATTTCTCCTCCTGAACCAATGATCCAAAATGTACAATAATTTCACAAACTTGGCCCTAATGATGCACTCTACCAAAATTATACAATTGGTTTGGCTCTGCCATTAAGAGACTTCATTCAAGCTTGCACATAATGTCTATGGTGGCGATTTAGTAAAATAGGAAAAACATATACAAAAGTGGACAGAACTTTATCAAATCAGTTCTTGATTATCATTGATTTCTTTGAATAAGTGGGTGGATTTGCATTGGGTAAGATACTAGGTACCACTTTCCCTCATCCTCCTAAGGTCTTTAACCAACAGAAACCAAATGGAAATCTGAAGGAGAAAAAAAACATGCCACGGTATTAGGAAACAAATTACAACTGTTTAGTTTTGGTTGTGCCAAACAAAGTTAAGAGAAAATTGTTTACCGCTTACCTGCCTGAAGAGCTTTCACAAACATTTATTGAGGGATCATTTTAACACACTATAATAAAAGCGTTTGAAAATAAAGTTTGATTTTTCACTTCTTAAGTTAGCAATTATCATCTGGTTTCTTGCATTGTTCAATAATGGATTACATTTGATAAACTCTCCCCAAAAAAGGCTGTTTTTGTCCAATGAACAAATGCCAATGTCGTCAGAAAGATTGCTTTCCCATTTCACTTTGTGGCAATATGTTTGACCCTACATCAGAGACGGGACTTCCAGTTTCCATTTGCAGGTTATAGAAAAGATATCTAACTAACAACCTCCCTATTTGAACGCTTCAATGCAGCCGTCCCCACCAGTACTCTCAGTGCTTTGATTATTTATTTTCAGTCATCTGTAAATTGCCAAAGTTCTCAAACTTGTTGCTCACCACAGAACACTGTTTAGGAATACACATTGGCCTAAGAAAAGCATCACAACAGTGTAAGATGAACCATAGAAATTATTTTATTAAAAACTAGCGTAAATGCCAGAGACTATCTGTTTTCAAAAAGTGTTTGAAAAAAATCTGTGTGACTCTATAAAAAGACAGGAAGGTTGGCTTTCAAAGTGTGCCCTATGATACAAAAAGGACTATCAGATAGTGACAAACTGAAATATTACTCATGTGTTAAAGTGCTGGCTTTGCAAGCAAGAGGTTACCGGTTCGGTGCCCACTGGGACATTTAATTTATTTTCTTTTTTGTTCTTATATCAACATTAATAGGCACCAGGTTCACTGAAATCCAATCTAATTTTCTGAATCCCATTTTATTATTATTATTTTTTTTATTTTTTTTATTTTTATTGCAAATGAGCAAAATAATGTGGAGGATAGAATGGGTCATGCACCTTAGCATAATTTGAATCATTTATGAGTGTGTTGATCCTAGGTGTGAACATTTTACTTAATGCCTTCAGGGGATCAATTCACTAACCATACTACTTTTGAGAGATTTTGACACCTAGGTTTTTGTATTGTTTTGGTGCCATAACTATTGAAGGTTGATTGTCACAAAGCCATATCTTTTATAAGCAGATGAACAAAGAATATATAATATGCGTAAAAAAGGATGCTTTCACAATAGAAGAGGTAACACACAAGTCTGTGCCTGTGGTAAATTTGTTCTATGTTACATTGTATTTTATGTCTATCTAGCATGACTAGTTCCAATTCTCAATTGTTTCATGTTGCATTTAACTTTTCATATGATATGCATGTACAACAGTCAAGAACAACCTATTAAGCAGTATTTATTTATCTATGATAATTTTAGGTAACTGAAGTTCATACCTGATCTGAAAAGAAATTAAAAAGTAATTGAAAGTAAATCTTAATTGCTCCCATTTTGACTGTGTAATTGATTACATTCAGTTACTGTTATTCAATAAAAAATCTAAATTACAATTACATGCATTTAGTTTAGAAAATATAATTGAAAATTCAATTAATTAGAATTATAATTTAAATTACTCCAACTCTGGTCTATGCCCATTGTGTACCCCATTTCCGATAAATACACCGGCAAATATATGGAAAATAGCCACTGTCGTTAAATTAAACGCTCCATTTTTTTAATTTGAAATGAATGGTTTTTAATTTACTTGCTAAACTTTATTTATTTGTATTTGTTAGTACTCAGCTTTTAATATGCGGGTATTAACTGGAACAGCAGATATTTTATCCAAATGTACATCGGTAACCTAGATGCCTCATTTGGAGTTTTATTTACATCTTTATTTTGCTTTGTTTTCACATAAAATAAATAGCTTTGTGGAGTCTAACTGTGAGTTTGTCACTTTCCCATTGGTATCCTGGGTCAGGTGTGGTACTTGATTGTATCGATTCCTGATCTTTGCACCCTTACTTACATGTACTTATATAGAGATTGGAGTATTTTGCACAACAGAAAAAACATGCAGCTTTGAGGACGACCGAGTGTACAAAGTACATGTATTCCTGCCGATGATGCCCGCTAGGACGTCTGGCCCCGAGGTAATGAGTTTTTTCATGCTCAACTCAACTGAGCATGGAATTTCAACTGCGCATAAAAATTAAAATACCGACAAATGAAGAAGTTGTTTGCTTTAAATCTCTCAGATGTTGTATTTATCATGCTAATATATGTTAAAATGCAAAAAAATTTAAGCATTTTAACATTAATGAGCTGGATAAATTTCGTGCTCAGCTAAGTTTAGCATGGAATAGTTTTATAACCTCGGGCCTGGCAGCATTCTCGGGAGACCTGACGATATCTCATCTAGGGCTCTCGCATTTCGCGCTTTGAATTATAGGAATCTAACGCCGTTCAATCCTCGTGCTCCTGTAGTGTGACGCAATATATAGCTAAAGCGTTAAGAAATATCACAAAAAGTCTATTTTTTTTAAAGTTTACCATTTATCTATTAGTCAACATTTTCGACTGCATTACTATGCAAGCTTTTAGATTAGCATAATACCACCAGTGGTCCCTTGTCCAGTAGTCACTAAACCATCTCCAAAGCTGAACAGATCATCAAAAATGAACAAAAAATACAACTGGCTAGATATTTTTGCGTTTTGTTAAAACTCCAGCTGATAAGTTTTTAGACGTAATTTTCGCAATAACTTTTTATCTTCAATTTTAGCAAAATGTGTTTGCGATGAAAGTTGTAGAGGAAACTTTCCGCCAACTTCTCCAAAAGGTCTGGTACTTGTAGCGCCAATAGATTTTTCTGTATATGAAGATTTTGCAATAAATTGATTTCGTCCTAAATGTCTAAGTCTTTTATTGACAGATAAAATTCGTATAGGCGTGACAGAATGGTGTAGTCTCAAAATGTATTCGTAAGCGGTGCATATCCCGTTATTCAAAGTTTGTACATAACATAAAAATGCCGTTTGCATTCTCAGAATTTTCCGCGTATATGCAGAATCAACTTTGAGCAGGCCAATTTGTAGGAACAAAGGTTAGGTTTTCGTATGGTTTGCCATTTTTCTTTTATGCGCGTGCTATGAAATGAACGGTTTTGAGATGACCCCACTAGCTTAGCGCACGAGCGAATGAGGCGCGATTTCCATTATATTTGAACAAGCCATCCATCGTAAGTAATTGAATTAGGGCGGTGCGATGTAACTTTTTGACTGACATCTTCGACTTGGTTTATTTGCGCTTTGCTTAAAATGTTCAAAGAGTGCATCTAAGCACAGAGGAACCTTCAGCATCTTGGATGTTGGAACCGTGTAAAGAAGTTAGCGGAGATGTTCCTGAATAGTTTTCATTGGGATATTTTTGTTTAGGTGCATGAGCACCTAAACACAATATATAAGGTGAGAATTAGAGATGTACCATGGAGGAGCATGTGACCAAATGTAACCAATCATGGGACCTCTGTCTAAGATTAAATTGATGTCATTTGTAAATATAAAGGACCTCGGACAGTCTCCTATTTAATCTGCCCAAAATTAGACAGCCTGTGGCTAGGATAATGCATATTTGACAACTATAGTTTTGTGCTTATATCAATCCCTTACATTTAGTGTACCAAGCAAAATACAAATATTTTGAAAATAGTGCATGATTATGCCAGGACATTAGGGTTTAGGGGGAGGGGGTATTTTTTGTGACCAAATTTTATTTGACAGAAAGTCAAAGTTTTGCCGGGTTTTCACCTAAATACATGAAAATATAATGTTTGGGCAATAAAACTTGAGACGAAAGTGATGCGTTTGCATAAAATTCAGGTTGAGAAGATTTCACCATTCTTCTAAATAAATGTGCTGGCCACAACTTTTGACAATTACCTGTGATTCAGCCAGTTTGACACGTTCACTGAGCTGTATCATATCTACTTACTGTATATATCAGAGCATAGATAAACACACTTTTTGAGATTATTTTTTAAAATATTTTCTTAATCATCAGATTTAACCTATAATTTCGTGCTTAAAAGAACCGTCTCATTGCGACGGTTCTTTTGAGTACCCTCAACATATGTTTTGGTAGAGAAATAAGACAATTGATTACTTGGTACACAATCATAACTAAAGCCCTTGATACATGCCATTGTAAATTGATATTTACCTACAGGCTTGCACAAAATAAGTTCCTAATACGTTTTTATAATAAATTGTTTTTGAGCATTTTGACATCGTTCCCCCCCGTGACCAATCATGCCGTTTTTATATGATGTGTGAAATGTAAAACTACAACAGTGGGCAAAAGGATTAGTTTGGTCACGGGGGGGAAAGCACTTCAGTAAAACTTTTTCTATCTTCTATATGTTGAATAGCAAAAACAGGGTTTTCAACCCATATTTTTGAATAAGTGCTTGTCCAATGAGAATAATACTTTTGCGGATTATTCGAGAGTCTAACCTACTATCTTTTTGATGGAAAAACAATCGTTTTCTTTGAAACTTTTGTCTGGCGATTTTTATGGGCAATCCTTCATTAAGACTGTCCGAGGTCCTTTGTCATTTTCTGGTTTCCCAGTCTATTTTGAAATTCTGATTGCATCATGTTCTTCAAAGATTGACCTAGGCCGACCTGGTATGACATTTAGCCAATATTCTGCTGAAGAGAATAATAAGACAGTTGGTCAGTAAAAAGGGAGCTTATTAAAGCACAGATAACATGAAATTATACAAGTTACACGATGGATTTTGAAGAGGCAAATAGTCAATTAGATTCTTTTCCAGAGATGATTTGCGAATGCATAAATGCATAAAGTCTGACATCTCTAAGGTCATGTACCAGATGAAATGTATGGACCCTTTGCATGCTAGTCCTACTGTTAACCTTTCAGACCCTAATCAGACTAGCAAAATGTTGGTTGTCATCTAAATCCAAACTGTTCGACATACTTATGGTATTGGATGGTACTTTAAGTCTAAACTGGCATCAGTCCTGAAAACAAATTGATACACCAGAAAAAATAAGAGTATCTTTTATTTTTAGTTGGAGGTATTAGACTGGCCCAAGTCAAGACAGAAAAATCCCAATTTTCCATTCAAGCACTCTTACTAAATGATTGCAACCTTTTGAGTGTGCTAACAGATCCAATTATAATGACTAATTTGTTCAGTGGAATGGAACAGTTTGTATAATTTTGGTAACAGACATTTTGAGGATCCTAATATATTTCTCTGAAGTTATATTAAAACAAAAGATAATCCTCTTTTAGCTAACCTAGGTTAGGACTTCCTTTATGCGTCTGTTCATCATCAGTGTCATCAATATATACTGACTGACAAAAGAAACGCTATAGGTAAAATTCAAAGCCATGTCACATCAATGTTTATACATTAGGTAATAAATGTAAATTTGGATTATTTTTTACTTTTAAATGCATGTTAATGTTGTACCTCAAAATGTACCGCAGAGGAACAGATAAGCCGCTTTTTGGGGGTATTTAAGCAATTAAATTTGTGAAAAAAGGCAATTGTTTTCAAATGAAGGGGTAACAAAAAGGAATTAAATTTTGGAAAAAGCAATGGTTTTATAAATGAAGGGGTAGCGAAAAGCAATTAAATTTTGGAAAAGCAAAAGAAAAAACAAACTGGTCTAAATATGAATATATCCCATGTTAGCACACTTAGTGTGGTAGCCAGTTCAAGCCTTTCTTGTTGTGATGTTACTAAGTCTCCTTTGAAGTTTGATACATTAAGCAAGTCATTTGTCATTTACTGGCTAAATTATTTGCACACAGTACTTAAAGTCACTTAATCTGTATGTTTCTTCCATTACGAAAACTAAGATTATTATTTAAATCATTAACTAAGATTATTAGGTACTTTAATTATAACTTATAAATAAGCAATTTCAAAAATCTATGTGGGGTAAAAAAATATTTTAAGCAATTGTTTTTGGAAAAAAAGCAATTCATAAAAATCGTGTGGGGTAATACCCAATTGAACTGAAAGCTTATCTGGACCTCTGTACCGTCCGAGAAAATTCAATGGGTAAAATCAAAACATGGAAAATTGATGTGTGGTTTATTGAAAACAAAAACATCAATATTTTTAGGGAGCACACAAAATTTTGGTACTTTATTGTTTGGTTAAACCCTATTAAACTTACCCAGCGGCTTAAAGGTCTAGATTTTGGTCAGGCATTTCTACATGTAGTAGCGAAGGTTCATTCGCAAGAGCTCATGCTCGATAATACAATCTGTACAAATAATCTTTTCAAACACCTATTCTGCCTCTGACCCAGTATAATTGGGTCCGAGATTCTGCTGACTCTAAGGTTTGTTAAACAAGACCTATTATAATAATAATAAAAGTAAAGGAATGCTGTCATAAAAACAACCCTTTTGCCAAACCTAAACTATTGGCGGCTTTTTAAAAGCAGCCAACTTGTTGGTTATAAGGTGAGAATTGGAGCTGGTACATGGAAGAGCATGTGACTAAATGTAACCAATCATGGGACCTCTTTCTAAAATTAAACTGATGTCATTTATATATATAGATTTGTTATTTGTAAATATAGACTTCTGGTTTCCCAGTCTATTTTGAAATTCTGATTGCATCATGTTCTTCAAAGATTGACCTAGGCTGACCTGGTATGACATTTAGCCATTATTCTGCTGAAGAGAATAATGCTCAGAGCAAATTAGCAATAACGATGACTTTGCCAAGTGCAACGGCAACCTCTAAAAACAATGACTTTTTTAGTGGAATGCCATTGATTGTAAGGTGATATTCACACTTTCCCTCCCTTTTTATCGACAATTAACATAGTTTTAATACTTAGTTATTGTCACTACTACACACGCACTTCATGTCATTTAAATGGACCCAATATACATAAATAAATCCATTTAAGCAGACCTATCAGAAGGATTATTTTAGGGGTGGTGTTTTTTTTTTTTTTTTTTTTTTTTTTTTGCTAATAGACCATTTTGTTCAGCAAACAGTGGAGACCCTGATCAGATGCAGCATTGTGCAGCATCTCATCTGGGTCTGTGCTGTTTGCCTATATCTCTCACGAAAGGAATACTCAGTTTGTCAGTCAGAAATCCAAAGT
The DNA here is from genome assembly GCA_964019695.1 of Loripinus fragilis. Classification (NCBI taxonomy): domain Eukaryota; kingdom Metazoa; phylum Mollusca; class Bivalvia; order Lucinida; family Lucinidae; genus Loripinus; species Loripinus fragilis. The sequence goes on along the minus strand of OZ026521.1, from coordinate 64,452,382 downwards.
AAAAAGGGAGCTTATTAAAGCACAGATAACATAAAATTATACAAGTTACACAATGCATGGATTTTGAAGAGGCAAATAGTCAAGTAAATTCTTTATGTGGTGCCTTACTCAGAGATGATTTGCAAATGCATAAATGCATAAAGTTTGACATCTCCTTTGATTTAGAGAAAAGGTCCATTTACTAAGGTCGTGTACAAGATGAAATGTATGGACCCTTTGCATGCTAGTCTTACTGATAACCTTTCAGACCCTAAAGAGACTAGCAAAATGTTGGTTGTCATCCAAATTCAAACTTTTTGACATACGAATGGTATTGGATGGTACTTTAAGTCTAGACTGGCCTCAGTCCTGAAAAAAAATGCTACACCAGAAACAATAAGAGTACCTTTTATTTTCAGTTGGAGGTATTAGACTGGCCCCAGTTAAGACAGAAAAATCCCAATTTTCCATTCAAGCACTCTTACTAAATGACTGCAACTTTTCAAGTGTGCTAAAAGATACAATTATAATGACTAATTTGTGGAATGGAACAATTTGTATAATTTTGGTAACTGGTATTATGAGGATCATAATATATTTCTGTGAACTTATTTTAAAGCTAAAGATAATCCTCTTTTAGCTAACCTTAGCCATATGCTCTAGGTTAGGACTTCTGTTATGCGTCTGTTCATCATCAGTGTCATCAATATATACTGACTGACAAAAGAAAAGCTACATTTAAATTCAAAGCGATGTCACATCAATATTTATACATTAGGAAATAAATGTAATTTTGGATTATTTTTTTACTTTTAAAGGCATGTTAATGCTCTACCTCAAAATGTACCGTCCCAGAAAATTCAATGGGTAAAATCAAAACATGGAAAATTGATGTCTTTTTCTTAGTTTTGTTAAGAATTCAAAAAGACATACATGTGATATGGTATTCCTGAATAGAACAATAATAATTTGACACTATATATTATACTATATTTTATTTGATGATCCTTGGCCAAGATTCTTCAAATCATATTGGTCCATTGAAAACTTTGCCGCCAGAGTATTTCTTCTGTATAAACATGTATTGGGAAATTTTAACAAAATTCTCATCGGAAACTTATGAATGGACCCTTTTGAAAATAAGTTTGACCTGCACTGTGCCAAATGTACATATTTCATTTTGGCTTTATAAAATGTGTCAAATGGTTGCTACATTTTCCTTTGTTAAGTTTACACCCAAACTGCAAGAAACACACATTGAAGCAGAACTGTCCAGTACAGGTTGGAAACAAGCACGAATCCCATATTATTTCATTTTTGTCTGTGAAATATGAGATAGATTATTAGTCTTTGGCTAATGTGAGAGGCTGATGAATCTTCTCTACCATAGGCATGTCAGTCCGTTGTGTGGTTAATTGAAAAACATCAATATTTTTAGGGAGCACACACAATTTTGGTACTTTATTGTTTGGTAAAACCCTATAAAGACCTACCCAGCGGCTTAAAGGTCTAGATTTTGGTCAGACATTTTATCTAGTACTGAAGGTTCATTCCCAAAAGCTTATGCATCGATATAGGTCTAAGATTAGGCCTAAGAATGGATTTTTCTATTATGTCCCATTATGAAACTTACAAACAAGATTATGGTCCCAGAACTAGCATCGATAATGCAATCTGTACGAATATCAAATAATCTTTTCAAACACCTATTGACTAACAAGACCTTTTATAATAATAATAATAATAAAAGTAAAGAAATGCTATCATATAAACAACCTATTTGCCAAACCTAACCTATTGGCGGCTTTTTAAAAGCAGCCAACTTGTTTTCGCTATATGACGCAGTAAAAGTTATTGCGAAATAATAGGTCTAAAAACTTAACAGCTGGAGTTTTGTTTTGATATTAGTCAGCAAACTGAATGAAATAAGTAAAACTGTACACTGCTTAAATGCATGGCAAACTTATTCTGTGTCAAATTTCAATAGTGTAGCTAGTCTCTGTAGCGGAGTGGGCTAGATATACCTTAACATGGTCGGAAGCCTGGAAGACAGATTTGCACGTCAAGGCCCATTATTATAATGCACATGCACAGCGTGGAGTGATAATTGTACATGCGTCATGACTACACCGCACATTAGGGCGAGAGGCAGCATACAGAGATGGATATGTGGCATCATTATTGCACGACCCGCACGTGTGCTCTATAATCATAACAGTTTGTGAAGTGCTCATTTAGATCTCTTGAACCACTTAGTATATTTTTGACTAAATTTTGCATACGTTTACCTTTCAGTCGATCTATATCTATAAACAAACATAGGCCTACATTGTGTACATGTTTGGCATATAAGTTTAACCCTTAAAGCGCCACCTATAATTTGCAGCAGACGACAAATTCAAAATTTTGCTGATTTTTCAAAAATAACCAATAAGGCATGATATGTCATGAGAATCGTCTGCTGGCAGACGATTCTCATGTTATATCACACCTTAATTTGTCGAAAAAATGTCGCACAATCTGTTGTCTGCTGCAGTCGTGATTGGCGCTTTAAGGGTTTCTTTCTTTCTAAAAACCATAGTCACATGCATGTCAGTGACATCGTGGGAGGGTCTGGGTCTGTCCACGTTGCAAAAAAAAAAAAAAAAAAACATCATGTGGGGATTATGTTCATCTTGCAAAAACATGGAGGCCCCCTATACAAAACTGAGGCTTTTGCCTTTGTCTGTGCAGGCACACTACTCAAAGTATTTGAAAAATGCTTCCGGTCTAAGACAATGAGGCTAAAATAGGGGGTGTACATGGGGATTTTGTCCTACACTTACATAAATCATTAAAGGCCAAATGCAATTAACAATTGGTTGGTTGCAGTTAGGTCGCACCTATTTCATATTATTCGTTTACATTCAGAATAGTGGATTTGCAAAAACTGTGAAAGCATTTGAAGTAAAATTGGATAGATTTTGGTGTGAGCAGGAACTAAAATACAACTATAGAGCGACAATAGCAACCGGACCAGACCCACATAAAGTAGAAAATACACGAGAAGAGCTGGTGTCACAGACTAATAGCCTTCTACCGGAATGAGATTTTAGATGTTAGAATATTGTCCATCGGAACAAATGTGTGTTCTTAAGGAAAGACAACAACAGAGCAACAGTTGTTTCCTACAGTATAACAACTCAATATCTGCTATACCTGTTGGCCACACCCTAAAGTGCAGCCTAGGGGTTAAGCGACCGAGTCATAGAAACCCCATGTAATTCTTGAAAATGTCTATCTAGGTTGTTTTTGAATCTGTTCACAGTTGTAGATGATATTACTCGCTCTGGAAGTCGATTCCATGCATTGATCACACGTTGACTGAAATTATTATATCTGATGTACAATCTTGATCTTGGTTTATTTAACTTGAGAGAATTTCCACTTGTGACAGAAGTATTTAGTTCAAAAAGGCAATTCGAGGGAATGCCTTCTAATCCTTTAAGTATTTTGAATGTTTCAATAAGGTCTCCACGATGTCTTCTAAGCTCTAGGGTGGTGAGATTTAAATACTTAAGTCTATCATGATATGGCAAGTGAGATATTTCAGGAATCAACTTGGTTGCTCTGTGTTGAACTTGTTCAAGTAGTTCTATATCTTTGATTAATGACGGATTCCATGCTTGTATACAATATTCTAACTTTGGTCTCACAAGGCTTTTGTAAAGCCTGACAATGTTTTTTTTTTATCCCTTGATACTATATGGCGTTTAATCATTCCTAATGTCATATTGGCTTTCTTAACTGCGCTAACACATTGTTTTGAAGGCTTCAAATCATTTGACACGATAATACCCAAGTCAGTCTCTTCTGTAACAGATTGTAAAATTTCACCATTCATACTTTAATCACAATATGCATTGTTATGTCCTATATGGAGAACTTTACATTTCTTCACATTAAATAGCATTTGCCAATCTTTGGACCATTGGCATAAATTGTTTATATCTTGTTGAAGTATATCAATATCCTCTGCTGTCGGAACAGATCTGTAAACTTTACAATCATCTGCAAACTTCTGGATGTGGCTGGATACCACTGTATCAATGCCATTTACAAAATCAGAAAAGGTATCGGTCCAATGACAGAGCCTTGGGGCACACCCGATAAAACGTCCTGTAATCTTGAAAATTTGCCATTCAATACAACCTGTTGCTTGCGATCACACAACCATTCACCGATCCATGCTGCTACATTGCCACTAATACCGTGAGATTCAATTTTGTGCAGAAGTCTTTTGTGAGGCACCTTATCAAAGGCTTTGCTATAGTCAAGATAAATCACATCCAAAGGCTTGCCTTCATCAATTGGTTTAGTAACATCTTCCATGAATGATAATAAGTTAGTTAAACAAAATTTTCCTTTAGTAAAGCCATGTTGGGACTTTAACAGTAATGTATGTGTATTAAGATGGTTCACAATATTGTCTCTTAAAATGGATTCAAGAACTTTGCAGATCTGTGAAGTTAAGCTTATCTATCTATTAGGGCTGCTGCGAGTATCCGAGTACTCGGATATTCGCGGATCTGAATAAAAAATCGAGTATGAATATTCGTCACTGCCGAAATCGTTGGATCGCGATCTTTTTTTTTTTTTTTTTTTTTTTTTTTTTTAAAAGAAAGAACTGAAACAAGAAGTTCTTCACAAAATGGTCGATTGAATTGTTTCACTGTGACAACGGTTCTTATTTATATCTCTCATTTAAACACCGTTGTTTCTCGCAGGTTACTGACATATATGTTTTGCTGTCTCCTTTATCGGCAATAAAAATCCTTATTTACAGTATTAAAATATTCCAAAATCGGCTGATAATATATTCCAATCTATTTTGATTAAACACACCAAGTTACACTTCATCCGAACAGAGTCAAAAGTATCATCAAATGTCAATTATCAAATAGATTTCAAAGGGTTCTTCATTTCTTTGAAGTTTGTTTTTGCCGACAAAGCGACAGCTGATTAGGCCTACGTGACCCAGGTCATGTTGTCTGTGTGTGAACTACAAGACAAAGGAAAAAGGCCTTATACTGAAATCAGAACACGTCTGTCAGAATATCTGGTAATCCAAGTTCAGGAAGGTATAAAATCAAATTTACGAATTGTGTTGCATGCCTTGACAGTCTTGAGTGGAAATATAGTCTAATCTTCTTTGATAACTAACTGTATACATGTACTTTTAGTCGAACAGAAAGGGATGATTTACTAAGTAAATAGACCTAATAATAGATGTTTCATAACTGAAGTCAACCAGTGACTCGTAGTTCGATCTGTGAATCGTTACCCATGAATCGTGGATCGGATCGGATCGCCACTTGCCTAACGATCCACAGCCCTACTATCTATATAGTAAGCTATATGGAAGCTGGATTACAAGTACAAGTTACCTGGTTAAAGTGCTCTGCAGAGAGTTTACTATATATTATTATAAACTTGCTATAAAAACCAATAATATAACAATATAAAGTTTATCCGCTGCTAAGTAATTAAAGCAATAATTTAACATCTAGGGTAATAAATGGCAGGTGAGGCGTCCCATAACGAGAGTAAGATTTTATTATGCATGTTCCGGGCCGCCACATCAAGTCGATTCGCTCCAGCGAACAATTATGATAAGCGGATACGTAAGAGGTATTCAATTCACAGGGATTATTAATTCATAATCATTTGATCTATGGAAATATAGTATAAACATTGTTATCTAGTAACAGTAATAAATACATATAGTGTGTTCTGACACTTTTCGGAGGGTTCATACAAACATTTATCGGGCTAGCTATTTCTCGCCTTCATCCCGACCGCCGCCATTTTTGTAAAATCGTCAACCCGAAATGCCGGCAATGGCACACATTACAGACACAACAGGTAATTTTTTTCATGTGTTTTCAAGTCAACATATCATATTTCATTGTTATTCTCATTTTATAGTCCAGTAGAAACGCATTATCGTAATTTTCAATGGGCATTGTGTAAAACGTTGGAATGCGGGTCAACTCGTCCTAGGATCAAGTCGAGCCGGCAAGGGTCAACTCGGCCTGGTCCCGTATTAAGCCTCCTTTTAGCTTGCTGGTGTAAATATGTTTAATAAAAAAGTTTCACTTTGTTCAACAAATATTTGGAAAGTAGGCTATTTGATAGGGAAGTGTGGTCATAGCTCTGGTTTACACACTTGCCTCTGGAGTCTGGTGCTAGAGGTTCCAGGTTCGATTCCAGCTCGAAGAAATTTTGATGTCTGAACACGCTTTACTTAGTGTCATTTGCAGGCATGACACTAGATCAGTGCACGGACACTTGGTGTCCTTCGCAGGAACTTGGCTTTTACACCTTAGAGTACAAAGGAAGTTGCATACAAAACTTTGGTTCGGCCTAAACTAGAGTATGCAGCACCCATTTGGAGCCCCTACTCAAAACTACAGATTAATTAAGTAGAAGTTCAGAGGACAGCAGCCCCCTGGACCTGCAGGAGATGGCGAAACACAAGTAGTGTCGGTGAGATGCTTGAGGAGCTTAAGTGGCCATCTCTTGAGGCCTGTAGGGGGTCCTCCCTGCTTCTCTTTCATAAAATACATTCTGGTGCTATACCTGACCCCTGCTCGCAGTTTGAAATCAACCAGTGCATCACACAGTGCCCAAAATTATAGATACCAGACATACAGTGATGCCCTGAAGAACTCTTTTTTCCCCTGTACTATTCCACAGTGGAATAGTCTTTCTCCTTTCGTGGTCAATTCCCAGACTACTGAGGAGTTTGGGGCACTCCTCATTTAGTCAAAACACAGCCGAAAGATTTTTCTTGTTTTTTTTTTTGTTTTTTTTTGTTTGTTTTTTCAAAATTCCAATGATCAAAATTTGATCGAGTCAGTATAATAAAAAAAGAAAGAAAAAGAAAGAGTCTATTCATGTCAAAATGTCACATTGTTCAATGTTGGAAATCTCATGTCACAGCTCATTTTCTTATTTCTCAACCAAAACATATGTTGTGGGTACTCAAAAGAACCGTCTCAATGAGACGGTTCTTTTGAGCAACCAAAACATATGTTAAAACTGATGGGTAAGAAAACATTTACAATTTTACACTCAAAAATTTTGTTTATCTAAACCTGTGTTTGTGTTTCCAGGATTAGCTGAGCTGGCCCACAGCGAGTACCAAGCTGGAGATTATGAAGCTGCAGAACAGCATTGTATGCAACTATGGAGACAGGAACCAGAAAATACGGGAGTTCTATTATTACTTAGTTCCGTTCATTTCCAGACCAGGAAACTAGATCGGTAGGTCTGAGAACTTGGTCCTGCCAAATATATACATATACACCAAATGTTCTATAGTAGAGCTGCAACCATACTGACAAGCTTCGATTCGATAGGTTTCTCAATGCAGACCTGGATTCGATTATTTTCGATACGATTCAGGCGCACAGTTTTTCAAAGTTTTAATCACTATATACAGCTGCTAAAAGCACAAAAAGTTATTTATGACTAGAAATTGAGGTACATGTCATGAAGTCCTTTCTTTGCTTTAGTCTCTTAAACACGTTTGACGAGGCAGTCTGATCAAGGTCTTCCCTGTTTGACAAGTAACTTGTTAATTTCAGCCATGAAAACCAACATTTTTATTGAAACAGAATGGGAAAAGTGTTCGAAATTTTTGAACTTTTACCGTATAAATTTCTATTTCAGGTCAGCATATTTTAGCCAGTTAGCCATCAAACAGAATCCTATGCTAGCTGAAGCTTACTCCAATCTTGGCAATGTGTACAAAGAGAGAGGGCAACTACACGATGCTTTGGACAACTACCGCTATGCAGTGAGGTTGAAACCCGATTTTATTGATGGCTACATTAACCTGGCCGCAGCCCTGGTAGCAGCAGGAGACATGGAGCAGGCTGTTCAAGCTTATGTCACAGCTTTACAATATAACTCTGTAAGTTAAGGCGAAAGTATTTCTGATTTATCTCCCTTATTGCTCAACCTTGAAAAACGTGCTATATGCATTCATTCTTTGCCTACAGTGTCATCTGCTGATAACTTTTTCAAACAGTTTGGAAGCAGATCAGGCCTGACAAAATGTAAGGCCTGATCTGGATTCAAACTGTTTGACACTCTGGTTATTTTTAAAAGAATTTTTCAAAAAGAGTTTGATTTTGAAAAAAAAAATCAACAGACGCGAAAACATGCTAAATTGCCCAGTAGACAGAGTTAAAGGGTGTGGAGACTTTTGAAACAAGTAGTAATTCTCTTCATTTGCGTCCCTTTTCAAAATGGGGACTACTTCTAAAGGAAAGAATTTGCTCCCAGAGTGAGTGAATTCTTAGTCCCTTACAATATCGCGAAAAACATAGTAAAATAATATTTCAACATATGGCGATCTCCCCTGAATGTGTACATATTTCATTACACATGTGCAAACTGTATGAAGAGGGGTTATTGTAGACATTTGTTATATGAGTAAATTTGAGTAATACACAACGTGAGTTTTGGTCCAGAGGGAAGAATATAGTCAATTTTTGTTGCTCAAAATTTTGGATTATGAGAGTATAGATAGTATATGAACATAAAGTCACTCTTTTAACATACAAATGCTAATCCCTGTGGAAACCTATAGAACTTGTGATTTTCCAGCAGCGCATGCAGGGGACAAAAATTCCACATGTCCGCTCGTAATTACGAGTGAAATCTAGAAAGGACGAGTAATTCCTCCCATAGCACTCATCCTACAGGAAATATTACTCGAGAAAGTCATATTACACCAGCACCCTAGATAAGCAGCGTATTTGCGTAAATACGCAATTAAAATCCTCAAAAAAGCAATTAAAATGAAATGTGTGCGTACCGAAAAGCAATTCTTACGATCGGTATGCAATTACATGCGATGCCATTGCGTACCATTTGGTCCATTTCCTTTCTATTCGGCTAATAAACAAATGCCAGTCGGGTATTGATTTTATTTTTACTAGCGAGCGCGCAATATACTCCAGTTTTATGAAAATATCGGTGCCCAGTCCAGTATTTTTTGCGGAAAAACACTAAGTCGAAAGTGAAACTTTGCAAACACGCTCGAAGCTCGAATCATGCGAATGTCAACAAGGGGATGAGATTTGCTTCAGGTACAATAAAATCAGCTATTTTGATACTTTAGAAAGGCAGACGATGTGCGTGTATAAATATGCAAGCACATTCCCGATGGCTTCAAGCAATAAGAAAATGTGTTATCACGGAAAAAAACGTGGCATAAAAAAATAAGAAAATACGCAATTGTTTTTGCAAGTACGCAATTGAGGATAACCAGGTTGCGTAAATACCCAATTGACCCAAAAGCTTATCTAGGGCGCTGTTACACATTACTCCCTTATGTTCTTTATTGCATACGCTTTTAAAGGCCAAGTGCATGTCTTTGCAGGAACGAGTGAAAATTTTAAGTCACTCGTCCTGCAGGACAAGTGCAATATTGAAATATTTTTGTCCCCTGGAATATAAGTTACAGATGTTTACATGATTACATTGATGCAAAGATTAATGAGTAATTAAGATAATGTTGATTGATGCATTTCCTTTGACATTTAATGCGTTGTTTTTAGTGGCTTCATGTTATGATTTCTATTCCAGGACCTGTACTGTGTAAGAAGTGACCTGGGCAATCTTCTGAAAGCCTTGGGGAGACTGGACGAGGCTAAGGTATAATAGAAACATTGGTATTATTTGTATAAAACTAAACCCAGATTGTTATCATAACCCTTAGATTTTGATAAGAGGGATATCCAGAGTGGTAGTTTACTTATTTCTGAGTACTCTTTGAGTTAGAATACATACCAATAGGTCAAGATAATAATGCAAACATTTTGAGCGTAAACATTTCTTACCAATCATTTTTAATTTATATAATAAAAGCTCATGAGAACAATCTTATTGATGGTTCTTTTGAGTACCTGAAAATATCTTTTGTTTGAGAATTGAGAAAATTATATTAGACCTAATTTATCACACTCATCTGGGGGTGGGCGGGAGGTTAAAAAAATAGGCATGGTTGGGTAACCTGAAAAACAAATTTTATGGAGAAAAAGTTTTACTTTCATGGTGAGTCAACTTGAAATGAGAAATGAAGCAATCTGGATACCCTACTTATCTTGGGTTACAAATGAAATTATTGCATAAAAAGCAGTGCCACACACTATATACACATTGTGTTTGAGTGTCAAAAATTCATGTATAAAACTTTTAAAGGCAATTCACATGCAGTTAAAAAGTACTTGGCAGTGTTTAATATGTTAGTTCCAGGCCACTAAATTGTATGACACTGATCCATTTATCGCTTTTATGCATGGCAGATATTAATGAAAACATATAATCATATATTGCCAGAAACAGTGACAAAATAAAGTGCCATATTTGGCACAAGTTTTGCTGAATACTTTGTTGAATTATGCAATAATAGTGATCAAACATTATTTTGCAATGCTTTAGCATTTGCCTGGTCTCGAGGAAGATGTTGATTACTGAGGGGAATGCATTAATGCTTAAAGTCCCTTTGGAGATGTTAAAATTTTCTGACCTCCCCCTCTGTTTTGAACATCTCATTGGGCGCTGGTGAGTGCCAATGCATGGAAAACCATGTGTGATCTGAATATTAGAATGATGCCCTAATAGCCAGATGTTCCTTACAATGTATGTGAAATATACAAGCTATAAATGTGAAAAGTTCACTTTAAAATGAGACTTGCATGACAAGGAGACCTTGTTTAAGACAAAATCTGTGTTAGTGGAGCTAATCTCTCTGGTCTTCTAATGTAGGCAGTATATGCTGATTCATTTTCGAGATTGTTCAGCTAGTCCACATGTACTGAACATTTTGGTCTGCTGCAAACAAGATAGGTTTGCAGTTCATGATATATAGTACTTGAACTAAATAAAATCAGATATTTATTGATATAATGTTTTCCCTCTTTTACCGGGCCGCGTAGCGCAGTCGGTAACGTGTCTGGCAACAGATGAGAGTCTGACTGCAGATCCAGGGGTCGCGAGTTCGATCCCGGCCCGGTCCCATACTTTCGTGGAGATTGATCATGAAATAATTTCTACGGTCATTCTCCTCCCTTCCGCTGAATCATTCAAGAAGGGTTGTTGTCAGTTACAAGCAAAAGTATGTGCACGAAGTACTGGTTAACTGCTTGTTCAAGCTTGCCCAGGAAAAAGTGTGGTTAGGTGAACTGACCGTCCCGCAATGACCATAGCTGTTGACTTGGGACGTAAAGCAACAAAACATACATACATTTTCCCTCTTTTACAAAGGTTGTTTTTGGGGGTTATAAGATGACTTGTCCTTCAGGTGAGTCTTGTTATAACGAGAAATTTTTGGACTTGTTATTTTCGTATAACTTTGATGGGAAATTTAACTGGCCACTTATGTGATTTTTAAAGAAGATTTAGCTTTGGTTCCATGGAAACCACCTGTGTTTTAGTTGATAAAAGGATGTTTGTACAAAGAATTGACCGCTGTTAATATTGTCTATGAACCAGTGGACAAAATGTAGGTACTTTATCCAATGTGTATTCTCTTGATAATGCAAGATACATACAGTGTACATTGTAACATGTGGCTGTTTATTGTAAAATTTGGGTCAGAAATGACAGATCTATGTATAATTGTTAATTGTCATAATTTGGTAAAAAAAAAAAGATTTTTTTGTGGTATGCTAACATGTAATTTTGCATCCAGTACTGGTTAGACAGATTGTCCGATAGGCCCCTATACACAAACTTTGTGAGCTTAAAAGTGTGCATATTTCTTATGGATCAGTTTGAATATGTGAGATGGTTCTTTCGAATACCAATAACATATATTTCGATTGAGAAATTATTATCAAATAAAAAAATAAAAAAATTTTGCTTACACACAGTTACATGTATGATACTTATCTAGAGGCCTGTGTGCAATCTGGTCATGCAATAGAATACAATGAACTAAAAGTCCACACAGCGCATGTAACGAGTTAGATTATTCATCTAACTTCTATGGACTGCAGTAGAGGGTAGGTGAGTTTGAACTCCTGTTACAAACTGTAGACATTAATCTCTCCCTACTGTTGAATCAAGCTTGACAGTTGATAGTTACTGATTAAAGTATGCATACACTAAGTACTGGTAAGTTGCTTAAGAGCAGCTGCTCAGGAACAGTGTACATGTAGCATGATGATGACCTTCACAATGATGACTGAAAATTGTTGAAAGGGACATTGAGCCCCAACTAAGCATCAATCATCTGACAAAATGGAAGTTTGAAAAAAGTGGGTTAGCTGAACTTTTGCCAATTAATTTCATTCCAACAAAATCACAGATTTAATAAAAGAAAATATGGTTTGCCAAACTTTATGCAAGTTGATCAAACGTAGATTTGAAATAGAGAAAAAAGATGGTTTACAGAATTTTATTATATTTGCTCAAAGATATGGAAAGAATGTAGGTTTATGGTAATGATTTTATTTTCAAGGTTTCTGAATATTTGTTGCATCAAAATGATCTTGCTGAACTGAACTAAGGGCCATTAAAAGGATGTTTTTTCAATCAACCAGTAACATATATTGAAATTCCAGGAGGTTTGTGTTTTTCATGGAAAGTCAGTCACAGTGATTAAATGGCAACAGTTGCTCCCTAGGCTCAGATAATTGATTGTTAAGTGTAAAATTATGTTTATTTTCTTAAATATCGGTTTTAACATATGTTTTGGGTGCTCAAAAGAACCATCTCATCGAGACAGTTCTTTTGAGTAGCCACAACATATGTTTTGGTTGAGAAATAAGAAAATAATTCTGGATTACGCACTCTTATCTGGAAGCTTGTGCCTCTAATTGAAGTATAATAGAAATAGTTTTCATACTTACACTAAGCTTATTTTAGAAAGCTTGTGCAGATTTTGTTCAAATTGATTTCTAATTTACCAGTTTGATGAAAGTCTGCCAATGTGCTTAAAAATTAAGTGTGAAAAAGTTTCAAAATACAAAAAACAATAAACAAACTATAAACACTTGAGCGAAGGGGCACATGTGACCAAGAAACTGGCAAAAGCTAAAGATGAAGCCTCGGACCTGCTTGCACAACTTAACAAGTCCATTTTGGAAAAAAATATGAGCATAAAATAGAGGAAAAAAAATATCCATCAGTTTAAACATGTTTTGAGAATGGTTCTTTTGAGTACCAACAACATATATGTTTTGGTTGAGAAATAAGAAAAACATTTTTCAAATCTCTCTTATTTGGAAATTTGATATACAAGGAGTTTAAAATGGGAGCTCAGTGGTAGAGTGCTTGAATCGAAACCTAGGCCGGGGTTGTGGGGTGTCCTTGAGGAAGACACATTCATCCTTGCTTAGTACTGTTTCAACCCAGGAAGACCTGTCCCCCGCATAACTGAAAAACTGTTGACTGGGACATAATGATAACAAACAAAGGGTTAAAAAGAATTTTGTGAAGCACAGTACTGATGCAAGACTGATTTGAGGCTCATCTATTTTCTTGTGCTGGATCATTGGTCAGTTGTATCCCATGCTCAACTGTTTATGTTACGTTGTATCCAGTTACAAAGCATACATTGTATCCAGTTACAAAGCAAGGTTGTCCTTTGGTCACTGCAGCGCTGACTTGAAATGAGGTTTTTTAAGTTTAAATGTCTTAAAATAAATTTGGAATTCCAGAGAACAGAATGAAGTGACTATCACATGATAAAATCATCAGCAACACGATTCCTTGGTGAAAAATTACATGGATATTCTTATTATACATGTAACATAAGGGTCATTTTAATATTGTGAGATAATTAATGATATAATGTAAGATTGTGAATATTTTCTTAACCATCAATTTTAACACTTGTCTTGGGTGCTTAAAAGAACAGCCTCATTGATACAGTTCTTTTAAGAACCCACAATATATGTTGGCTGAGAAAAATGAAAATTAATTTTTAATTACAAACTTAATTCTAGAAAATTGGTTGATCTCTGCAACTTTGGAAAGTTGTCTAATTGTAGAAGAATATTGGTTAATTACTTTCAGGAGTTTCTGCGAATGTAAGAGAGTTCTAAAACTTGACCTGAATATCTGTGAACATAATTATGATTGAAACAATAATTTGTTTTCTTCTACCAAGCTTCAATATTGAAGTACACATTTTGAATGAGTGTATTTCACACTAAACAAGTCAAGTCATCTTAACCCATATCCTACCATATTTTTGGTTCTTAAAATGTCCACAATGAACAAGCTATCAGTTGCTGATGATTCATATGCTGTGTGTGAAATGCTGGATAACATGCAGCAAATTAAAAATGCAGGCTTCATCATCGACCTTTTTGTGTACTTTTCTTCCCATCTGCTGGGTTTCTTCATCAGTGTTGATTTGGAATCAAGTTCAGCTTTTAAAAAACAATTTGAGTACTCTGTCCTTTTCTATCAATTTTCCTATAATCAATTGCAGTAGACAGTTGTAAATTAAATATTTATTAATTACATCCAACAGTGTAGGTCTGTGTGGAAGTCTGCATTTTAGTAGAATTTAAATGTGATCTTGGTTGAAAAATCTCCGATAAGGCCTTAATTCATGTTCAGTTGATCTTTTGAGTGCTGAAATAGTCATTTGTGTGTGTTTATGATTTATTTCTTACCTTACTAATGAAGCTTTCTGTTTCTCTTTGACTTTCCCAAGGTTACAGTGAATAGTGTACCATGCCTACACTGGTGTTCTCCCAGGACGTGAAGGACCAACGATACAGGTGATCGGTATGACTATAACTTAAGTAAGAAATAATGTTGCCGAATTAAGGCTAAACAGGTAGTATTAAATGGTCAGTCAATACAAGGAAAAACTCCAATTCATTTCTTATTTTTTTTGCTGTATTTGATTTGAAAACAGGGTTATTTGATTTAAAAACAGGGTTATTTGATTTGAACAAAATTGAAAGCTGATAAAATATGACTGAAAATTTTGGGAAAACATGAAAAATTTTCTATTAAAAAGTCTGATAAAAGTTTGGGAACAACTTTTGCTTTATTAGTGACTGGCTAAATGATTATAAAAGAGTTTTAATAAGTTTTTTTTCTAGTATGGATATCTGCTGCTGCGTGCGCTTAAGCTGCGCTGCGTAAACTGCTTGAATGCATAACAGCTGTATAAAACTTCAACCACTTTTTGCAGCCACTTAACAAGTTCATGTGAGTTAAACAGATCTTTTTTTCTAGTATTTCCCTCGACTGTTTTTGGCTCGCCCATTAGATAATGGTTCTTATTGCATATACATTAACCCTTTATGTACAAAATGGAATTTCCCATGAAGTTTGATATGGTTAAGTCAGGATAGTCCATTGTATATATTGAGGGGTCTCAGGTTATAATTTACAATGCCCTGAGGATTGATTCTGTCTTAACAAACTGTATGCCATAGTACCAGTTAGAGGAGTTTCCGGTCCTCAAACAGTTAACTTGCATGTTATTTTACCCAGTAGGGTTGGGATCCTAGTCTTTAGATCGACTTCAAGGACAGCTCTTGCAGTCAATACTGTAAACAGTCAGCATTAACCATAAGTGTTGGTTAAAATTTTAAAAAAGACTATATCTCCAGATCAAACAAATTCAAACTTGGCCTGATGTTAGATACGAGTCTGAAATTGTACTGTACTATCACACCAACATCAGTGACCTTGATGTCACAGATATTTAGAAGTTCAGATGAATTGGCGTAAATTTGCAATATCTCCTAAGCCTATAGATCAAACACACTCATACCACAGCCGATTCTAGTTCAAATAATTACTTCCCTGATGTGAAGTTTGCTGGCGTACCGTCACAACCCCCATTAGTGACCCTGAGATCAGGGTCACAGATATAAAAATCAGCTTGTACTAATATCATCTTGACTGATTTATGTTTCTAGCTCCAGGGTTTCAAGAATGCATGAAAAATGAGCTCTTATCCTTAGATTTAGGGGTGGCTGGCTCAAGGCTCACTAGAGGAACAATGTAAAAAAAGTATGTTGTGTCCTTGAGCAAGACACTTTATCCTCTGCTTTGTACTGGTTCAACCCAGGAAACATCCTGAAATGACTGGAACTTGAAGTATCCACTCATTCAAAATGAAAGCAAACTTCTCCTTAGATGTAGATCAGACTGGTCTAAATTTTAAATTATATTTTTATTTTTTTTTACTTGATGGGACCCATTCAAATGTTAATTGTGTTTCAGGTGGGCTACAATGTTTGCTTCTATACCCTATATGTGGTAGCAGCCAATGCTCTGGCAAAACTTAAGCAAATCTGCAGGCTCATCTGAGCCTTTATTGGTCTCATGTGCAATAAGTACCCAAGTCTTTCGTAAATTTTGTAAAACTTAATATTCGAAGGCTGTTGTAAGTGGGTGATGTTTTCTATTTTAATCACTTCATTTAATTTAAGAACTTTTCTTCTTTAGCTTATACAGAATGGTAGTGCTCCGATAGTCTTTTCTTTTGGACAGTTGCTTTATCAATATGAAAGCCTAACTTTTTTACTGCATTACAGATCCAGATTTCCAGATAAGTGTATCAAAATTAATTTTCTTATTTCTCAACCAAAACATATGCTGTTGGTTCACAAAAGAACGTCTAATAAGGACATTGGAACTGTTCTTTTGAACACCCAAAACACATTATTAAACCAAAAGATAAGGAGATAAGCGCAATTTTATACACAAGTTTAAACTGCCTCTGCAGTAGAAGTTTGAGCAGGTTCTAAACTGTTTGCAATTATAAAAGAATGAATGTTAGGCTTTCTGTTGGTTATAGGTGAATTGACAGCCTATTTTTTTTAAAAAAGTGTTGTAAACCTGGTAAATATAGTTTAAAACAATTATTAACAAGTTGTTGTTCTCGGAAAGGCCAGAAATTCTGATAGAATTCTGACCTCTTAGAGCTCTAGTACAAAAAATCTTAATATGAAGCACTATCATAGGATGACAGATACATAAAAGACGGAATTATAAATAGTCTAATAGCTTTGCATTCAGGTAGTTTCTCGAAGGTTTGCTTGAGAGAATATGCACTAATATAACAAAGCTTTTCCATTGGATATCAGACATACTCGTTCATGGGCTTGTAGCAGTTTGCTATGATTTCGGGAGATTTATAAGGTGGGGCACTTCAGCTAATTTTCATCGGAAGTTATGCTACAGGCTGTCTGTTGGCTGACTGATGAAGGGCGGGTGGCCGAAAGCAAGGCCACCATTGCTTGCTTCATTTACAGTATGAATAGTATTTTATTATTTGTTGAAAGTAAAATACTTCATCGTTGACTGTCATTATGAGCGGTGAAACTAGTCTTGCAAGGAGTAGCTTTCGTTACCACTGGAAACAGTCTTAATGCGATGGCAAATTTTATCTGACTCGTCAATATTAGATTATGAAAAAAAAAATGAAATTCTAAATTCAGTTACATATAATATTTGACCTAATAAGTTCGCATACTGGGGTCATTTGCATTGTGAATGCTTTATCTTTTGATTTCTAGCTAGTCCAATGGTGTTACTCCATTATTGATATGGATTTATTGTTTGGCTATTACAAAATCGTGTGGATCCTGATCAATTGGTTTCTGATGAAGCCAGCTGATCTGGCTCTACACTGTTTTCATACAAAGATGTATAGAATTTTGAATGATTTATGTGCACAGTATGTTTATTAGGTTGAATCTAGTAAATCAAAATTTCCTTGAGGTGGTACAGATTTATTGTACTTCGTATGCCCATACCATTAGTAGGTCTGATAGTAATCACAAATATTTTAAGAGAGACTCAGTCTTTTTTTGGGGGGGGGGAATGAAAATGTTAAAATTTTTCGTTGAATTAAAACGGTAATGGAAAAAGGCTGATAAGGGTTTGAACAAAAATTTATATATAAGTGCTTGGCGTTTAATGCCAGAAGGTGGAAAAGTTTTCATATATTTATGGATATAAAGCATGCCTTCAACTGCGCCCAGGCGATGCTGCGCTGCATGTTGCGTTTGCTGGAACTGCGCAAGAAGTTCCACGCGCGTCAACACAGTTTTCATCTTGTGTCTAAATCTGTGTTTTCTACTTTTTAGGCATGTTATTTAAAGGCGATAGAGACCCAGCCTAACTTTGCTGTAGCGTGGAGTAATCTTGGGTGTGTGTTCAATGCTCAAGGAGAAATCTGGCTGGCTATACACCATTTTGAAAAGGTAGGAGGGCGAGTTGGAACCATACCAGACTATCATTGTGTCACAAAGTGACCTTGGAATTTACTAGCTTAGTACTGGTTCAACCCAGGAAGACCCGTCCCTTTATAACTGAAAGGTTGATGGGACGTAAAGAAACAAATCAAACAAAACAAAAAAACCTTGGAATTTGTCACTTTATATTGAATGCTGTAATGTCAAGACTCGATATTATGGCTAGTAGTGTTTTCAAGATTGCAATAGTTTTATACAGATTGAGATTAACAATTTTTTTCGTGTAAAATTGTGAATATTGTTAATACATTTAATCCATATGTTTTAATAAAAGTTTTGGGTGCTTTTTTATACATTTTAAATTTTAATACAGCCACTTGAAAACCTCTCTGTAAAAATTGAATTCAGAGGTTTGGGTTGTCTTTTGGATTTGGTTTTGAAAATTTGGGGCTTCACAGGCGTATTGTGGGTGTTCAGTTAGAATCTCTGCTTTCTTGTTTGACAGGCTGTTGCATTGGATCCCAATTTCCTTGATGCTTACATAAACCTGGGAAATGTGTTGAAAGAAGCAAGAATCTTTGATAGGTATGTTTACATGTTTTTCAGACTTGATTTAACTTCCATAACTAACAGCACAAGTATTAAATCATCACACCGGGTAGGCTGCAGTTTAAAACGTAATCAATAATCAACGAACACGGATAAAAAACGATAGAAACAGTGTTTTCGATTGCCATTTGTCGCCATTGGAGCGACAAATGGCAATCGAAAATACTGTTTCTGTTGATTTTTTATCTGCGTTCCTCGATAGGGTTCGAGCCTCACCGGCGTCACTGTGTTGTGGTCCTTGAGCAAGACACATTTATCATAGCTTAGTACTGGTTCAACCCAGGAAGACCATGTTTAACTGAAAGATTGTTGATGGGATGAAAGAATCAAATCAAACAAACAAAAACAAATGTTCCTCCAAAGTATTGGCATTTTCGATTGCCGCCTACCCGGTGTGATCATGTTTGCAAAATCCGTATCGGTAATGCAAGTAATATTACAAGTTTGCAAATGATCTCGACAACCATTTCCATATGCCACAGCTGTAAATGAATGCCGTGTCAAGATGATCAGAGTCTGTTACTAAGACTGAATAAAGAGTATACCAAACTTAAAATTTGAAGATATATATAGATAAAATTGAAACTAGATTGCTTTGTTGTAAACTTGTAAAGCATGGGTGAAAGTTTTCAAGATTATTTCTGGAGTCAGGATTTGGAGGATGATTTTCCACAGAAAATGCTGAATTAAGGGGATTCAGCTTCTCTGATTTATTTTCAGTCTGTCTAAGGACAACTGACCATTTAAACTTGAAATTGTAGATATTTAGTGGGCATATTGCAAGTTTTAAAAAGTAAGGATTTTGGAAATTTTGAACTTTCACCCATGGATGATAAACATGGTAAAGTCAAAACATAGGTCCCGAGAAACCAAAATTTGAAAGTAAAATTGTTAATATTTTCTTATTCATCAGTTCGAACATTTATTATGGGTGATCAAAAGACTGGTCTCATTTAGACGGTTCTTTTCAGTACCAATAACATATAGTTTGGTTGAGAGAAATTTAAATACACACTCCTATCTAAAGGCCTAGTTGAACAGCCAAAAGATGAAATTACATTTATGCCTGGGGGACAGTGTCTCGGGAAAGTGTTCCACTTGGAATCAAAGGGTCTCTAGTTCCAGGCTTACTGTGCTTGAGCAAGACACTTTATCATCCGCTAAGTACTGGTTCAACCAAGGAAAACTTGAAAACACCCCGACAAGACTGAAAAATTGTTGACTGGGATGTAAGGCATGAATGCAAAGAAATGTATGAGTAAATATTTTGGATGTTTCATTTATGGGCATTGACTAGTCTTTGTCATATATCTTTATTCATAGGTTTAGATAAACAAAATTTTTGAGAGTTAAATTGTAAATATTTTCCTACCCTTAAGTTTAACATATGTTTTGGGTGCTCAACAGAACCGCCTCATTGAGACGGTTCTTTTGAGTACCCACAACATATGTTTTGGTTGGGGAATATAAAAAAATTAAATTACTGGTACGCACTCTTAACTATAGGCCTGATTATTTCTATCATTTTCACAGGGCTGTTGCTTCCTATTTGAGAGCATTGAACTTGAGTCCGAACCATGCGGTCGTCCATGGCAATCTGGCATGTGTTTATTATGAGCAAGGGTAAGTTTTTGTCTCTACCACAGTACCACCTAGCTTTAACTGAACAAAATTACTAGACATTACATTTGCAATCGAAATAGTCCCAGAATCAGCCACTAGTTGTTTAATTAAGTCAGCAAATTATTATAATTGATACTTAGATAGATTAATAAAGAATATTGTACCCAATATCCTACGAACATTTCCATTGAAAAGCATTGTAATAGTGGATCTTACACATCGACATGAGGCCATTTATGACATATTTTAGGCATTTATCTCGTTCCTTGCTGGTTAGACAATATTTTGATAGATATTTTTTTTAAAGTGAAGATGTCATGAACTGCAATGACATTTAGGCAGAAAAGTTTTAGAATGTATCAGTGATTTTGTTACCTGCACATCCTGCATCTTTTGCACATAATTTTGTCTCTGGGATGCAAAGTTTTATTTCAGCTAGTCCCAGGGTGCAATAGTATTGCAGACTTGTCATTAAAAATAATGTTCTGGACTCATAAGTTTGCAGTTGTACTCATTGTTATGGGAAACAGCGAGTCCCAGGACCCATAAGCCCAAACTTGTAAATGAATCACTGATGTATGGTCATATCACCTTTTTTGACTAAAGCAGCGAGTTGATACACTTAATAAAAAAAAATCCACATATGGTAGGGCCAAATAAAAAAAAATACCTAAGTTTCGGTTAACCCAACTTCACGGCAACCCGACCTAAATTTACTGGTGAAACCTAGAATTTTTTTCAGGTTTTCTGGAAAAAATGTAATTTAATGCATTTTGAAAGGCATTTCGCCTTTCAAATGCATAAAATAATATTTTTTTTCCAGAATTTTTTTTTTTAAACTAAAATTTTCAGACCCGTTACCCAAAACACACATATTTTTTTATTTGGCGTAGTTTATTTATAGACTTGTACTTGCTGTATTTTACAGGTTGATAGATTTGGCAATAGATACATACAAGAGGGCAATAGAGCTACAGCCAAACTTTCCTGATGCCTACTGTAATCTTGCAAATGCACTCAAAGAAAAGGGCAAGGTAAGCTTAACCCTTTCCTTCATGCGGTGGATCAGTGGTAGAGTGCTTCACTTGAGCTTTAGGATTACAGGCACTAGCCTCACCGGAGGCACTGCATTGTCCCTAAGCAAGACACTTTTTCCTTGCTAAGAACTGGTTCAACCCAAGAAGACCCTTCCGACATGACTGAAAAATTGCTGACTAGAACGTAAAGAATCAACCTAAACAATAATTTCCCATTAAATTGATTGGCCAAATCCAGCCAGTTCAGTGCATAATAATATACAATGAATTAATAGACAGCATTGAAAACAGTGTCTGAATCCTAGATAATCGGCCTCAGTAGGATCTTCATTTATTTTAAATAGTGGATACATAATAGAGAAATTTAAAGAAACTGTTCGATACTAATATTCTACAATTTCTTCATAAAATCGTAAAGATATTTCGATCTGTTAAATCCAATCTGCATTTAAAACCAGGACTAGAAACAACACAAACTGGGCTTTTCTGGGTATAACTCATGTATATAAATTTACATGTCATAATTGAAATCCAGCCTTTACGGTTCTTATAGGCCTGAAAGAATATTTTCTTGTGTTGCTCTCATTTAATAATTTACCCATATAAACCTAGCATCCTTTTTATCGGACATGGGCAAACAGTGAAGACCCAAATCAGACACCCTATAATGCAGTGTCTGATTAGGATCTTCGCTGTTTGCTTACAGAATGTGTTTATAAAAAAATAAAAAGAGAAAAATACAACCTTACATCCCTGAATTTGGAAATAGGCTCATCCAACTGTAAAGGGTAGGCAATTCCATTCAGCTTAAATGAGTTAATAAAAATTTGCAGGTACAAGAAGCTGAAGATTGCTACAACACTGCCCTGACCCTGGCTCCGAATCACTCTGATTCTCTCAACAATCTTGCCAACATTAAACGAGAGCAGGGTAACACTGAAGAAGCCGTCCGTCTTTACCTCAAAGCACTGGAAGTTTACCCAGAGTTTGCTGTGGCTCACTCTAATCTCGCCAGTGTTCTCCAACAGCAGGGGAAACTTCATGAAGCACTGATGCACTATAAAGAGGCGATAAGGTAAGTCTAGCTTTTGATAAATTGAGGCAGTTCATGGAATAACTGTACTTGTCATTCACAGCGCAACACAGTGGTTCAGTTAGTATAGCATTGCTAGAGTTGCTGTGTTGTGTCCTTGAGCAAGACACTTTATCTGCTTTATAGGGAGCCCAGTGGCTCAGTGGTAGAGTGCTTGATTCGAGACCGAGGGGCCACGGGTTCGAGCCTCACCAGCTTCACTGTGTTGTGTCCTTTAGCAAGACACATTTATCCTAGCTTAGTACTGGTTCAACCCAGGAAGACCCGTCTCTTTATAACTGAAAGATTGTTGATGGGACGTAAAGAATCAAATCAAACAAAAACTTTATCTGCTGCCTAGTCCTGGTTCAACCCAGGAAGACTGGTCCCGTCATGACTGAAAAATTGCTGACTGAGATGTAAAGAACTGAAACAACCAAACAATTTTTTTCCTAATATACTGTCAAACCTGTTTTAAGCGGCCATCAGAAATATACAAAACAAAGGTCTTAATGGAAAATGGTAGCTTAATGAAGGTCGAAAGCATTGCAGAATGCTCGCAATACTTTTGACCAGCATTAAGCTATAATCGATTTTGAAAACCAATTTTTTTGTGTTCTATTTTAGTCGCCACTTAAGACAGGTTCTACTGTATATTATTGATATCCTCTAACACAAAAACAAAAAGGTGGCATAAAGCTCACTGAAGATGCAGAGCAACCTGCCCAAAGTTTTTACGAGGGTCATCCAATAAAGAATGAGACTTTTTAAATAGCGCAGTGAAGTGACATGCTAGATTTTTGAAATCTTGTTTAAAGCTAGCACGTCTTTTTGGCTGCTCACAGGAACCATATTCGATGTGTAACATAGTTCCAACTTTTGTTGCTAGGCAACATAAGAAGACTTGGCAAATATGCGTGGACGGCTCAGTAGAGGTGGTCGCCATGGCAACAAATTAAGATGTATAGTTTATTTTTCTACTAATACTTATATATGGTCAGGCAGTCTGTCTTTAACCAATAGTGGAAAGTAATTTTCCAGAGTCTTGAGCTGTTACCATCGAAATAAAGCTTAAAAAAATCAAGTTTTCAAGAAATATCTGGTATTTTTCTCTGACCTCTTGACTTTAAAAGTTAATATCAAATAGTCGAAAGCGATTTAAGTGAGCAGGGTTTTGTTCATGTACACTTAATTTCAATCAGCTGCATACAACCATACACTTTGTAGGATATCCTTTACTAGCATAGTTACCATAGCAACGCAAAGTGGTGGTATTATTAAAATTCGACTAAATTGGTTTCTAGGCAACCCAAATAAAGAATATGCACATTTGGTTATTATTTTATAGCATTTTATGTAACATTAAGATTGTACAGTTGAAGAAATGATATCAAGAAGTTAAATTTTATCTATGATCGAAAATAAAAGACTTTGAATGACAGAGTGTATGCAAAAAATAATGTAAACGTGGCCATGGGTCTTCAAGTCCTTCCACAAAACACCCCGTTACTATGGCAACTGGTCAAACACAAAAAATTGATTCTATTTCTGAATAGCTAAGATGTCATACTAGTATCATGTTGAATTTTAATTAATTGCACACACAGATTTTCAGACTATGAAGAAAGTCTAATTCTTTATTGGATGACCCTCGTAGAACCTTTTTTGTGCTCATCTCAACTGAGCATGAAACATTCTAGACTCATAAATGTTAAAATGCCAATAGTTGTTGGCATTTTATCATTTATTAGCTTGATAAATACAACATCAGAGAGCTTGAAAGCAAAAAGAGTCTTTATTTTTCAGCATTTTAGCAATTCATATTGAATTATTTGAGTTTTCAGGGTTTTGAATTAAGGCGATCATAATAAGCTTCTCTGAGTAATTTTCAGGTTTTCTAAACACTATTAAGCATTTAAACCTGAAATTGTTTGTTTTTGTTAGCACCCAGCAAAATTGAAAATTTGAATTTCTTAAGTTCAGGATTTTGGAACCCATGAATTATTGCACAGATTGTCACTGTCCTGAGGAGGGACATGCTGCTTTGTTGGTGTCTCACAGGGTTCAAATTCAAGAATTCAATTCACTTGCTAAAATTAGCAAGTGACCATTTTTCTCACTTGCTAAAGGTATTGGTCAACTTGATAACCGGTATTTGCTGAAAATGAATGCAGAACACTCATTATTTCAGCTATATCACTAATAAGAAATTTTAACAAATTCATTTACCATTTCATGTCTGTTATGCATTGATTGTGTGACAAAAAACCCCAAATATTATCATCTTTCTGGTTTCATGAGGATTCCTGGCAAACAGTGCGGATCCAGATCTGCCAGCTTCTGAAGAAGCTGGCTGATCAGGATCCCACTGTTTACCATTAGTTATATTGCACGGTTTGGTTGATATGATAATGATTTGTTTCCACATGCTAAAAATAGCAAGTGATGGTGATTTCTACTAGCTTTTTGGAGAAAACTACTAGCATTTAGCAAGTTAGCAAGTACTAAATTTGATCCCTGGTCTCATATGAAACTGGTGTAATATTGAACTTGAACAATTATTGTTTGATTGCAGAATCTCCCCAACATTTGCGGATGCATACTCGAACATGGGTAACACATTGAAAGAGATGCAAGATGTACAGGGGGCTTTACAGTGTTACACAAGAGCTATTCAAATCAACCCAGCTTTTGCTGATGCTCACAGCAACCTCGCCTCTATACACAAGGTATTTATATATAGTGGCTGCAAGTGGCATAGCTTGAGATACTGTGTGAAAGGACAATGACAATTTCATTCAAGCAGTGATATTTTCTAGTCAATTGTGAATGAAAGACAACAGAAGCGGAGCCCAGTGGCTCATTTGGTAGAGCATTAGACTGGGGGTCAAAGGATTGTCAGGGATACCATCCATTCTGATTTTTGCGGAATAATACCAATTTTCAAGGCTGATTTCCCCATTAGGATTCAGACATCAAAATTGTGTAGTCACTGGGTTATGTTTTGAGCAAGACACTTTATCCACTGCTTTATTATAGTACTGGTTCAACCCAGGAAGACCTGTCCCAACATGACTGAAAAATTGTTGAATGGTACATAAAGAATCAAAACAAACAACGAAGACAATTTAACATTTAAACTTGAAATTGCAACATACCACAAAACTAGTGCAGTTTTCTAAAATAACAATACAAGTTATTATTGAAAAGCTTTTGTTGGTGTTCATGTTGAAAAAGGTCTTATTGGTAAATTAACCCTTTCCATTCTGGGTACCTGCAATCAGGTACTTTGGCAAACAGTGAATTTCATCAGTGGCATTTCATCAGGGTCTGCGCTGTTTGCAAAGATAAAAACCAATCTCCATAACAGAAATGGCACATGATTTAGAAATTTCTACCTGTGGCCTCTTAAAATACAAAATGGCTAATTCCATATACAGTGAAACCTGTGTAAAGCGGCCACTCTCAAAAAGACCAAAAATTGTTTTTCAAGACCAATTATCGCTTAAACAATGCAGGTCAAAAGTATTGCAGAATGCAGCATTCTGCAATACTTTCCACCTGTATTAAGCTACCCTTTGCCATTAAGATTTTTGTCTTGTCTATTTTTGAGTGGCCGTTTTACATAGGTTTTACTGTACTAATTCTATGAACATGCTCTATAGGAAAATCCATCTGAACGAAATGGGTTAATTATCTGTCTTATTGTGCCAGCACTACTTAGTACTAAAATCATGCTTCTTTTCCAGGATTCTGGTAACATCCCAGAAGCTATAGCCTCTTATAGAACGGCCCTGAAATTAAAACCAGACTTCCCTGATGCATACTGCAATTTAGCTCACTGCCTGCAGGTAAATATTTGCTGAACCCTTTTACTGCCATTTACAACAAAATTTGTATTCTTTATTGTCTGCTTGTGTACTATATGGTAACCTATATTGCAAACAATATGAACCTAGAGGAGCAGTCTGATCAGGGTTCATAGTGTTTGCTTATATATATATATATATATATATATATATATATATATATATATATATATATATATATATATATATATATATATATATATATATGAGCGCCGATCTGAGAAAAGGGTCCTTCAGGCATTTTAGCAGTGTTTGTGCAATCAAAATTTCAAAAACGTCTAAATTTTCAAAATTTTGCATGTTCTTACAATAGACTCAAATTGCTTCTAACATGTAAAACAATCAAAGGCGCAAACAGTTCTGATAAAATTAAGTGATACGAATAATGTGTGTTGCCATGGCAACAGCTGTGCATATGGACTATGCACTTCCTTGAAAACAGGATACCTCATTTGAAATGCTTTTGTAAACACGGGATGTACGTATGTGGGCTATTTGTGCAGTCTATGCAATTGCATACACATCAAATTTACAGAAACATGAAGCATTTTTGAAATATTGCTCCTAGCGTCTTTGTATTAGCGTCATATGTTAACACAATGGCGTTGACGTCAGAACGTCATTTACAACGTTAAGTGACGTCATGTTTAAAACGCATCATATATACGAGTTTAAACTCTCATAACTTTGTTATTTGTAAAGATAATCTCTTCAAATTTTCTGTAATTGTTCACAACAGCTAGGTCTTACTTTCTCTGTAGATATCTCACTTTTGACTTCTATTGTCAGAAGGTCCCTTTTGTCAGATCTTAGCTCATATATATAATATATATATATATATATATATATATATATATATATATATATATATATATATATATATATATATATATATATATATAATCGGATTTTTGATTAACGTGCAGGTGCAGGGGCATCATCCACATCAGTGGGCCCCTTTCCAGGTAACTGGCTAGCTGCACGCATAGCAGATCTCACACCTGATCTCCAGGTGCTCCTTTCTTGAGGGTCAACTGTGGTGAGCTTCCACTCACGGCAGTCTTTCTCTGTCAGTTTCTTCCATGTTTTCTTGGGCCTCCCTGCCCCCCGTTTGCCGTCAATCTGCATATCATATGCTGTTCTGATTGCACCACTCTAACGTGCCACATGCCCAAACCAGCGAAGCCTTCTCTCTCTCAAAATGAGGTCGAGGTCTGATAAAAGTATTCTAAAATGCATTTGAATCTAATATATGCAGCAAACATAATAAGCAGGAGACAAGGGGCCAATAATTTGGGGAATTCAATGTGCTAAATTGCCAAGTTGGTTAACAATGAAAACTGAACATATCATTTATGCTTGAACAAATTTAAATGATTTTTTAAAAAATAAAATGTAAAGCTCTACTGATCAAGATACACCCTTCTAATTTTGGTAGATTTGATGTCAAATCTAAAGACTTCTCTGGTTTGGACTTGCATTATTGTAAGAAATTGGGAAATTTAATCTGGAAAATCAGAGCCACAGCCTTGGCTTAAACAATATTTTATTTGATAAATTCCTTACATTATTAAATGAGCCAGTGCATGAGATTTCCAAAAATGTGGTATGTGCGACCAGCAAAGCCTCAGATCAGCCTGCGCATATGCGCAGTCTGATCAGAGCCTTTGCTGGTCGCTTGAGTATTCTATGATTGTTAAGCTACTGACTGAACACCATTTGGAGTGTCTAAGCTTAAAAGGAGGCTGCAGAGGCTCATCTGAGTCTATACATGTCAAAATGCCACATTGTTGGAAATCTCATGAGCCAATTAAATTGTTTGTAGATTGTTTGTGACTGGACGGACTACAATGAACGAATGAAGAAGTTGGTACAGATCGTCAGTGAACAGTTGGAGAAAAACCGACTACCATCTGTTCACCCACACCACAGTATGTTGTACCCTCTGAACCATAAAATGAGGAAAAATATTGCTGCAAGACATGCGAATCTCTGTCTAGAAAAGGTAAGGTATATATTGGTGCAGATCTCCAGCTAAGAATGCAAAATAAAAAACTTTTTTTGATTTCTCAAGCAAAATGTAGTTCAGGTAACTCGAAAATGAATTGCTCAATGAACACCCCAAATACATTAAGCTTGATGGAAAATTAGCACAATCTCACCAACCTGGACATTTGGCAGGTATAAGTATGAAAAACTAAATTTAGCAGCAAAGGTAATTAAAAAATGTGACTACACATCATATCAATAAACACAAGGTCTTTTTATCAGCAAGCAACCAAGGCTCAGATGAACTAGCACATTTGTATGAGCCGTGACATGAGATTTCAATCAATTCAGTTATCTAGATAAGAATTTTGACCAATGGGAATTTCACCCCTTACTTTTTAATTAAATGAGTATTTTACTCCCTACTTAAAATATCAAATTGCAGAACGTAGTTCTAGAAGCATGTTTTGTTGCAAAGCCTTGTGAAAAGACCCATTTTATTTGCTTAAAAAGTTGATTGTATTGATTTAGTAAATACACGTTACATTTTTAGGAAAACTTCCAAGATTTATACAATTGGTGTATATTACTAGATGTTTTTCTTTCTGAGGATAAAATATTTCACCACATAAATTGGATATCAGTTCTGAAACCTCAAACTGCAAAGGGTACTTTTACCCTTCAATTTAATTTTCAATGCTGATTTCCAAAAAAATAATGCTGAAACACCCTTTACCCCCTCTTATCTGGAGCCCTGTGACATCAATGTGGTATGTGCATATGTGCAGTCTGATCAGAGCCTTTGCTAGTCGCTTGAATATTCCATAATTCTTAGGCTACTGACTGAATATCATTTGGAGTTTCTTAGTTGAAAAGGTGGCTGCCAAGGCTCGTCTGATTCTACACTTGTCAAAATACCACATTGTTGGAAATCACAAGTCGCGGCTCATAGTCATGTGACTCTTATCAGAGCCTTTGCTGTTTGCATACACAAAATTAAAATGATGAAGATGCAAACCACTTGTCATATTAGCAAACATTGTATTAAATGGCCAGAAGGCCCTTGGGTTACACTATTCAAACTTGTTCCTGATTTTTCGTTCAGTTACCAGTATTCAGAATTTTAGGTTTTTTTTCCTGTAATTTAAGTGAACATATGAAGAGAAACCGGATGCTGAACAGAAAATTTATCCACTCATTTGTGAAACACTGTCAGATGAAACCTTTATACAACAATTTTTTTTGAAATCTGGAGTTAATTCCAAAACCTCAAAATCCTAGCTATAAACTAAATTACTAAATTTGCTATATTTCAGATAAACATTCTACACAAACCAGCTTATGAGCACCCGAAAGATTTAACAGCAAGCGGAGGTAGATTGCGTGTTGGCTATGTTAGCTCAGATTTCGGCAATCATCCAACATCTCATCTCATGCAAAGTATACCAGGACTTCATGATAAAGATACAGTAGAGGTATGTGGGAGGATGTGTGTTAGGCCAAATAAAAAATAAGTCTGTTTCGGGTAACGGGTCTGAAATTAGGTAGGGTAGGCACACATATTTTTTATATTTTTTTTTTCTGGAAGACAATGGACATTTATTTGATGTTTTCCCTACACATTGGAATGCTCTCTAAGAGGCAATTCCAATTTGTACAGACAAAGCATCTTTTCAGTTATTTAGTTTCATTGCAGATATTAAAACATAAATTTAGGTTAAATTAATGTGATTTTGATAGAAATTGGCTTAATACCTTTAAAATTGTAGAAAATTGAATCTTGATAACTATGCCACAATAGAAATTTTTATATCTTTCTATTGTTACGGGCCAAACACTCTCACCTATATAGCTACACATCATAGATTTCGCATAGCTTCTAGTAAATAATCAATCTCTGACAACTGCATCAGAGAATCGACTCTTTGGCTCAGTGGTAAGAGCATTGGTCTTGTACCAGGGCGACCCGGGATTGATTCCCAGCAAAGGCATGGGAAATTTTTCAGCTATGCTTTACTTTGTTACGGCTATCATGTCGTAAGACTATAAATATGGTGACAGTAGTTATTATTTTGCGTTTCAGATATTTTGTTATTCTTTGAGTGCTGATGATGGAACAAACTTCCGAGCCAAGATCTCCAGTGAAACCGAACATTTCATAGACTTGTCTCAGGTAACATTTTTATTTCAAATCAAAGATACTTTAAACTAAGTGTGTTAGATTAATTATCCTCTTGCTTAACTTGCATATTGACAGGTCCCAGACCTTGAGATAAGTGCAAATAAAAACTTATTTTCTTATTTCTCAACCGAAACATATGTTGCGGGTACTCAAAAAAACTACTTAATGAGACGGTTCTTTTGAGTACCCACAACATATGTTAAAACTGATGGGGAAGAAAATGTTGCAATTTAACACCCAAAATCTTCCTTTATTCTGCAACCTATGGGTACACAGTTACCATTCTCCTTGTGAATTAGTGGTATAAAGGGACCATGCAACTTAGGCCAAATAAAAAATACTTCTGTTTAGAGTAACCCTACCCAGGGATCAAATTAAGCACTTGCTAAATGCTAGTTGTTTTTCCCAAAAAGCAAGTTGAAATTGCTGTCACTTGCAATTTTTAGCAAGTGAATACAACTTAGTAACAAGTTGTTCTCAATCTCACATAAACTAATTTCAAAATTATGCATATTCTGCTTGATAAACAGTTTAGATCCAGATCAGCCAGCACTTCTGAAACAGTGTAGATCCTGATCAGCCAGCTTCTTCTGAAGCTGGCTGATCTGGATTTACACTGTTTGCAAGGTAGCCAAAATGTGATTTCAAAAAGGCGATATTTTAATTAAATTTTTGCCACACATTTTGTCAAACACATGGATGCTATAATTGAATTTGTTCGAGTGAATAAGCAAGCTGAACATCAACTTTAGCAAGTAAGAAAAATGATCACTTGCTATTTTTTGCAAGCAGTTAAAATTCCTAAAATTTGATCCCTGCTACCCTACCAAAATTTACTGGTGGAACCTAGCATACATACCATAATTTAGAATTTTAAGTGAGATTTTATAAAATTCTGTGATATTTTAACAAAAAACCCTTTGGAACTCCCCCTTATAACCAAAAAGCTTTTATTTTAATGTAAGAAGCGTGTGATAAACACATTAAAGTGTGATTTATGATTATTTCTTTATAAAATGTGATTTAAGATGGTCTGAAAATTCTGTGAGTAGTTCTCTAACATGTTCATTAGTGTTAACAAATCAGTTGAAATTTTGGGAAAATAGCGGGCCGCATAGTGCAGTCAGTAACGTGTCTGGCAACAGATGTGAATGACTGAAGATCCAGGGTGTCCCGAGTTCAATCTCAGCCCATTCCCATACTTTCATGGAGATTGATTTTGAAATAATTTCTAAGGTCATTCTCCTCCCTTGCGCTGTATGATTCAAGAAGGATTGTTGTCAGTTACAAGCGAAAGTATGTGCACGAAGTACTGGTTAACTGCTTGTTCAAGCTTGCCCAGGAAAAAAGTGTGGTTAGGTGAACTGACCGTCCCGCCATGACCATAGCTGTTGACTTGGGACGTAAAGCAACAAAACAAACAAACAAACAAAAACTTTGGGGAAAAGTACAGTAAAACCTGTGTAAAAGGGCCTCTCAAAATAGACAAAACAAAGCTCTTAATGACAAATGGTAGCTTAATGAAGGTCGAAAGTATTGCAGAATGCTCCCCTTTGGAGTATTCTGCAAAACTTTTGACCTGTATTAAGCGATAATTGGTCTTAAAACCAATTTTCGATCTTTTTGAGAGTGGCCGTTTTACAACTGTAGGTTTTACTCTAGCTTCAATTTTCTAACTGCAGATTCCTTGTAATGGTAAAGCTGCGGATAGAATACACAGTGACGGAATAAATAAATTGGTCTTGAACACCAATTTTCGGTCTTTTTGAGAGTGACCTTTTTACACAGGTTTTACTGTAGCTTTTATTTTCTAACTTCAGATTCCTTGTA
The DNA here is from genome assembly GCA_964019695.1 of Loripinus fragilis. Taxonomy (NCBI): domain Eukaryota; kingdom Metazoa; phylum Mollusca; class Bivalvia; order Lucinida; family Lucinidae; genus Loripinus; species Loripinus fragilis. The sequence continues at coordinate 64,419,953 of OZ026521.1, read as the reverse complement.
ATGGTAAAGCTGCGGATAGAATACACAGTGATGGAATAAATATATTGATCAACATGAATGGCTACACAAAAGGAGCAAGAAATGAACTGTTTGCATTGAGACCTGCGCCTGTACAGGTATGTATCAGCTGTAACTCATGGGTGAAAGTTTTCAGGATTATTCCTGAATTCAGGATTTTGAGGCTGGCTTTCCATAGAAAGTCAGCCTCAAAATGCTGAATTCTGCAGGTAATAATAGCTTTTCTGATTTAGTTTCAGTTTATCTAAAGGTATTTGACCATGGAGGCATACAGCAAGTTTTAAATTCTGATTTTCTAAAGTTCAGGATTTTGGAAATTTTGAACTTTTACCCATGATAACTTGAATAGTTTTCTGCACCTTTTCATGGCATTTTCCAGAGTTCATACAGGCTTGAAAAGTACTTGTATGAAGGGTTTTCTTTTAAAAAGGTGAAAATTAAAATCCACTTTAACAAACTCTTGAGACCTTGAAAAGTACTTGAATTTTACTATATTTCTAAAAGGCATATAACCCTGTTAACCCATATATATAAGCCTAGCGTCCTTTTTATGGGACAGCGACACACATTGCAGAATCAGATCAGATGCTGCAAAATGTGGTTATTTGATCAGGTTATGCACTGTTTGCTTACAAAATGTAAATTTAAATAAAATTGAAATTTACTACCCAACAAACCACAAATTTGAAATAGATTTGTCTATTTGATAAAAGTGGGAAACTCCATTAGGCATAAATGGGTTAATGGAGTACCAAATCAGTATAAAATTATTGTTTGGAAGATGCTGCACCAAAAAAAGTTACGACAATTATATGCTGGATTTTCTTATACTCTCATACCCATTATCTCAGCATTTGCAATATTGAATTTTCAAGGGTAATCCATTAACTTGTTTTCCGTGAAAACTGTAGGATACTCTTTGAAAATGTCTTGGAATATTATCTTTGAATTCTACACAAACTTGCCAGGACGAATGATGTTTTTCAAATTAATTTGTCTAGGCTACACTAGTTTTAAATTATTTATTAGTTTGAGAACACATTCAGGCCTCCAGATAAGAGTGCATATTTGAAAATTATTTTTCTCATTTCTCAACCAAATCATGCTATGGGTACTCAAAAGTAGCATCTCAATGTGACGTTTCTTTTGAGCACCCAAACCACAGGTTTAAACGGATGGATAAGAAAATAATCACAGTTTTACGCAAATTTTGTTTTGCCTATCTGGACCTATGCTACATTGACTATATTTTTAGGTGATGTGGCTTGGCTATCCCGGTACGAGTGGTGCGTCTTTCATGGATTACATAATCACAGATAGCTTCACGTCCCCTGTAGAGTTAGACCAGCAGTACTCGGAGAAACTCGCCTATATGCCCAACACTTTCTTTGTCGGTGATCACAAACAAATGTTCCCACACTTGACGTACAAGATTGTGGTTCAGTCGGCATCTGGTCAGTTTAAAGACAATAACATCGTCCTCAGTGGTGTGGATCTTGCACCCCTCAAGGCTACTGGAGAAGTAAAGGTAAGCCACCATAACTCATTCCTTGCTAGTGGCGACTTATGTTGTCTCTTTATTACCTTTGCAAACAGTTTGGATCCAGAACAGAACGTCGGTCTTGATCTGGATTTAAACCGTTTGACACTCTGATAGTGTTTCTGACAGAATTGTTGAAAAAAGTCAGCAGACAACAAAAACACGAGAAAGTACCTAGTAGGCAAAGAGTTAACCATAGCTTTACACAACTCATTGCCTACTTGTGGCGTCAGGTGAAAAAAAAACCTATTTTTCTTAAAATATTCTGTACATTTTACACAGTTGTAGTCCTTTAACCCTTTGCTTCATGAGTATTCATGTTTAGCTCCACCCACTATGAATAATTATATAAATAAACTATTATATTTGTACATCTAACAAAGAAATTACTTGTCAGGTCCACTAGTGTAGATCATATCTAATCATATTTCAATGGACCCTGATCAGGCAGCTCTTACAACAGCTGTTTGATCTGGGTCTGCTCTGTTTGCAAAAATATTGAAACGTCTCTATGAGGTAAAGAGTTAAAAGGTCGAAATTTATAAAAGGATGAAATTGGAGCGCAATGGCTCAGTGGTTGGGTGGATGACTCAAGACCGAGGAGCTGCGGGTTCGAGCCTCACCGGCGTCACAGTGTTGTGTCCTTGCGCAAGAACATTAATCCTAGCTTAGTACTGGTTCAACCCAGTTAGACCAGTCCCTTTATAAATGGAAGATTGTTGATGGGACGTAAAAATCAAACAAAAAAACAAACAAATAAAAGGATGAAATGTTTCACGTTTGATAGTTTTGTGTAATAAGAGTTTCTCTGTTCATCTGACAGGAGGTGAGAGTAAAATGTGCTCCCGGCTCTACGACGGACAATGAGGATGGTACTCCTGGAACTGCTGTCTTTGAGATGATGAACTTACCAGTATCGGGAATACTTACTCAGATGATACAGACAGGGTTAGCCCATGGTTCGGTCAATGATATAGCCGTACAGAATGGTGTTACTACTCAACAGGTGAGACTTTCATGATTCACTGATTGGTTAAATCGTAAAAAAGAGGGCTAATATCAGCCTTTATCAGTTATCTCTCATATTAAGTGCATTGTGGCATGTTGCCTTACAAACATTGTCTATCTCACAGCATGTGCCTTTATAGGTCATGATGATGTTGCACTTTTTGAATGACGTTGCTAATGACACCGAATCCACACATAAATCGATCATTACGTCATATTTGCTAGTTTGAAGAGTGAATCAACTTGGTAAACTGATAAATAGAATACCAGGTTTGTGTCTTTTGATATCAAGTTTACCAGGCTCGGTTTTGAGAACGCATGTTGAGTCGCTCCGCAAGCCTCGCTATGTCAACAAGTGTTCCAAAGCCTTGTCTGGTAATCTTGATATCAAAAGAAACTCACCTAGTATTCTCTATTGAATATAGATACTAATCCTCCGTACAGTTGGAGCGCAGTGGCTCAGTTTGTAGAGTGTCAGACTGGGGATCAAAGGGTTACTAGTTCGAGACGCACTGCCTGCAGAGTCAATATGCTGTGTCCTTGAGCAAGACACTTTTTCCTGCTTGGTACTGGTTCATCCCAGGAAAAAAGGAAATCATTCCGGCATTACTGAAATATTGTTGACTGGGACATAAAGTATCAACACAAACACAACTCCTCTAGGGTTTTGGATCTATGTTCCTTTATCATACACCATGACTGCATTTATGAAAGTTTTCAGGATTAATCCTTGGTTTAGGATTTTGAGGCTGTCTTTCCTTAGAAACTTCACATACTAGAAATTCAGCCTCAAAATAAATGAATTAGGCTTGTTAACTTGTTATAGTCGCTTTGCTGTTTTTTGTTTTGTTATTTTAGAGCATTCAACAGAATCTTACACAAATTGTTGGCTCATATAAAATTCTGTGAAATCCACAAAAAAGTTGTGTTGTATATTTTATATGAAATGACCATACAAGTTAGATTCTCTATCTATTGAACATTTCAGACAAACAACAAGGCGGCCACCGGTGAAGAGATCCCACAGAACATCATAATCAGTGCTAGATGTCAGTATAGTCTACCAGAGGAGGCCGTCGTCTATTGCAACTTTAACCAACTATACAAGATAGATCCCAACACACTTGAGATGTGGTTGGACATTCTTAAACGAGTGCCAAACAGTGTGCTATGGTTGTTGAGGTTTCCTGCCGTCGGCGAGCCCAATGTCATACAGACTGCAAAGAATGCTGGGATTGATTCCAGTCGTATTGTATTCTCCCCAGTAGCTCCTAAGGTAAGTTGAACGTATGTCTCTCTTAGGATTTCATATTAACCCATTTATGCCTAATGGAATTTGCCACCATTATCAATTGGATGAATATAAGGGTTGTATCCTAGCTTAGTACTGGTTAAACCCAGGAAGACCCGTACCTGTTTAACTGAAAGATTATTGATGGGAGTTTGAGAATCAAATCAAAAATATAAGGGTTGTTGGGTAAGTTTCTACACTGATGATGTCCCATACAGGCTTTCAAGTGGGCCCTACTTTTCCTATTTTTCCTACTTTTCCCTACTTTTTCATGAAAATGCCCTACTTTCCCTACTTTTTCACTCTAAAATGTCATTTACGCGTAAAAATCCAGAAATTTTTCCTCGCTCGCTCCGCTCGCTCGCATTTTATAAATGAATGCCTATGTTCATTCAGGGAACATGTCGCTTAACACCTGAAATTTTAACTGTTTAACCTAAAAGTCTCTGTTTGGCTAGTACTATTGTCACAGGTATTATCCTGCTCATTTTATTTGAAATTACTTTTTTTCAAACAACTGGTTGTAATGAGTTTTATATTTGGAAAAGCCCTACTATCCCTACTTTTTTACACCGATAATCCCTACATTTTCACTACTTTTTCCAAATTTTTGTCCCTACTTTTCCCTACTTTTCTGTTGATGGGCACTTGAAAGCCTGCCCTTAAAAAGGACGCTAGGCTTAAATGGGTTAAAGGATTAGTTTGAACCTAATAGTTCCATGGGTGAAAGTTTTCAGAATTAATGCTGAATTCAGGATTTTGAGGCTGACTCTATAGAAAGTCAGCCACAAAATGCCAAATAAGTTAGATTATAGTAGCTTCTCTGATTAATTTTTAGATTATCTTAAACACAATTAACCATTTAAACATGAAAATATTCATTGTTGTAGGCATCCTGCAGGTTTAAATATTTAAATTTCTAAAGTTCAGGATTTTGGAAATTTTGAATTTTCACCCATGTAGTTCTGAAAGGAAGGGAATAGTTCTGATTGGGTATTTCTGAAAAAGTGTTTCTTATTTCACAGCCAAAACATATGTTCGGTTAAAAATAAGATTTCCCTGTTTGGCCGAAAGACTGTAAGAAAATGAGGGAATTTGAAAACCTCAATCAGCATCTCTTGCTGCTTCTCTTTCATTCCTACAAGGAAAGCAATCAACATCAGCCATGTTCAAAGCTGCATTTTATTAACTCACTACATTCGGAGAAAGTTTTCATGATTTTTTGTTATCTAGAGATTTAACAAATTTCGTGATCCAGGGTCTTGTGGCATTCTTGTTTTAGCAAGTACCAGTACATATGAGCCAGGACGTGTGATTTCCAACAATGTGGCATTTTGACAAGTGTAGACTCAGACCAGCCTGTGTAGACTCAGGCCAGCCTGTGCAGCCTCCTTTTAAGCTTATAAACTCCAAATTATGTTTGGTCAGTCACCTAAGAGTCATAGAATATTCAAGCGACTAGCAAAGGCTCTGATCAGACAGCACATATGTGCAGGCTGGTCTGAGCCTTTGCTCGTCGCACATACCACATTGTTGCCGGGCCGCGTAGCGCAGTCGGTAACATGTCTGGCTACAGATGCGTGTCTGACTGCAGATCAAGGGGTCGCGAGTTCGATCCCGTCCGGTCCCATACTTTCGTGGAGATGGATCATGAAATGATTTCTACGGTCATTCTCCTCCCTTCTGCTGATTCATTCAAGAAGGGTTGTTGTCAGTTACAAGCGAAAGTATGTGCACGAAGTACTGGTTAACCGTTTGTTCAAGCCTGCCCAGGAAAAAGTGTGGTTAGGTGAACTGACCGTCCCGCAATGACCATAGTTGTTGACTTGGGACGTAAAGCAACAAAACCAACCAACCAAAAACATACCACAATGTTGAAAATTTCATGTCACGGCTCATATAGGACCAAGTTTATTTTTTTTAAAATTATGTAAATTACACTTTGCTTTCAGGAAGAGCATGTAAGACGAGGCCAGCTAGCTGATGTTTGTTTGGATACACCATTGTGTAACGGGCACACTACTGGTATGGATGTGCTCTGGGCTGGAACACCGATGATTACTATGCCTGGTATGTGTGCAATATGGACAGTCAATGAGTTAAGCGTAAAATTTGAAGCGTAAAATTATGAATACTTTTTTACCCATCAGTTTAAACATCATGTGTTTTGGGTGCTCAACAACATGTGTTTTCATTGATAAATAAGAAAAATGAATTTCAATTGCACGCTTTTATCCGGGGGCCTGAACTTTCAGCATTGGACATGATGTGATGTTGACCAAAGAATACCAATATTAGGTTAATATCGGTATTCTCTGACGTCATGTCGTGTCTAATATCCCAACAATAGTCAACAACTACTTTATTATATGGACTACATTATTTTGTTTAGATCCAGATGCACATTCAATATTTTCAAGAATGACCTGACAACCTGCTTAAAATAGTCTTAAACGATGTGATTGTTTTATTTTGCTCTTCCACTATCTAAAAATATACAAAATATAAAACCTGTGCAAAATGGGACAGGTGTCATACTTTGTACATTTCACCCGGTTGTTGACAGGACAGTGGCAGATCCAGAGGGGGTTCGCTCGTAACCCACCCCCGCCCCCAGTTTTTAAATATCCCATGAAAATGAAATAATTTGGTCTCAGTGAGACCAAATTATTTCATTTTCATGGAATATTTAAGAAAAATGAGATAAAATTAGTAGCAAAGCGAACCCCCTACTACACATCTGAAACTCCCCTTCCAGAAATCCTGGATCCACTCCCGCAGGATGTTACATAAACAAAGAAACAATCAGATCCAGAATGCCAGTTGATCAACGAGAAAGTTGTGTCGCTGATTATCAGGTCCAGCACACAAGATTTTGGTACTTATCGCATCAGTGAGCAGTGTAGGCTCAGGCGAGCCTGCGCACAAATGTGCAGACTTAGACTTGCCAGAGCCTTCACTGCTGGCATGCTAAAATTATGGTTGTAGATGAAGACTCGAACCAAAGTGTAGACCTCTAGCCCCTCTGTATAAGGCGGCTTATGCGCATGTGCGATATCATGAGTGAAAGTTTTCAGGATTATTCCTGTCAGAATTCAGGATTTTGAGGCTGACTTTCCATAGAAAGTCAGCCTCAAATTACTGAATTAGGCAGATTATAATAGCTTTTCTGATATATTTACAGTGATCTAAAGACAATTAACCATTTAAACTTGAAATATTAATATTGAAGGCATACTGCAAGTTTTAAAATTTGAATTTCAAAAGGTCAGGTTTTTGGAAATTTTGAACTTTCACCCATGCAATCTTGCTGACCCATATGTTTTGTTCTTTCAGAGGAGACGTTAGCATCTAGAGTTGCAGCCTCTCAGTTAAGAACTCTAGGATGTCCTGAACTTGTAGCAAATGGAAGAGAAGACTATGTCAATATTGCTGCTAAACTTGGAAATGACAAAGAATAGTAAGTACCATGAAATTTGTTCTGCAAACAGTTTAAGATATGCAGGCCAGTATAGTTGATTTGACATGGCTTCCTATGGACCAGTTCCCAATGCTAAAAGCACTTGCTATTGTAACACCATGTCTGATTGGATCTTACCCAATAATGTTTACATCAGTTGAAATTTTGACAGTATATCTGTGTAATATACCGTTAGAAATAGTTTGACATCATTAATTATATCACATTTCATTGGATGACATGCTGATTGCAACAGTTGCAACACTCCAATTTGAGACGAAGAAAAGATTTTAGTGGTAAATAAGGGCAGAAGTGTATAAGATGTGGATAACCATGTTCATTTTTGAAGCTATATCATCAGATATATAGGGAACAAAAATTCCTCTCACCCGCTTGTAATTACGAGTGAAATCTAGAAAGGACAAGTAATTCTTCCCAAAGCACTCGTCCTACAGGACGAGTGCTTTGAAAAAGAATTGCTCGAGGAAGTTGTATTACATATTACTTACTCCCTTATGTTCTATATTGCATACACTTTTAAAAGACAAATGCATGTGTTTGTAGTACGAGTGAAAATAGTAAGTCACTCGTCCTGCAGGACAAGCGCAATGTTTAAATATTTTTGTCCCCTGAGATATAAAGTTGGAAATCACATTTTTACCGCTCCGCTCGTGCATCTCAGTAAAACTAATTTTCAAATCGTATATCAGACAATATACCTCATACCTCCCCAAGTACAGTTATATGTTGAATACTTTAGTTGAAATAGCTTCTGTTTAGTTAATTTGTTACATTTGAGTTAACGTCCAGGCGTGAGAAATAATGGACACAAGGTACAGACAATCAGACAAGCCCAGGCCTAGATAAAATGGTTCAATTGTGATTATTCACCCAAATTGCAATCTAGTTGCATGATTCTTTTAGAATTAACATCCATGTTTGTGAATCAGTTGGTGATACTGCTCAGATAAAAGTGCCCAATTAAAAATCATTTTTCTTATTTGAATTTCTCAACTAAAACAAGTTGTGGGTATGCATAAGAAGCTTCTCAATAAGATGTGTCTTTTGAGCGCCCAAAACATACATGTTTAAATTGATGGGCAAGAACATAATTTCCATTTTACTCTCAAAAATTGGGCTTAACTGGACCTATGATGTCCCATGTATTCTCAGACTAACAGGAAAACCATTTGATCCTTATTGGCTAGCATCTTTTGAAGTCGAGCGCAGTGGCTCAGTTGGTAGAGCATTAGACTGGGGATCAATGGGTTGCTGCAGACCTTTACTCAAGAGTGCGTAACAGAAAAATAACTTTCTTATAATTTCTTAACTAAAACATATGTTGTGGGTACTAAAAAAAAAAAAATTAAAGCTTTTGAAGCCAGGGCTAAACTGTATCTACATAACATATCCAGGGGCCAATCTTTTTTATACTCAACTCATTTGATTTTAAAAACTTCATAAATATCAAAATACTAACAATTGAGGGATTTTCCTACTCAGTTCTGACAGTAGACAATATCATTTGCTCTGGAACTAAATTTTGAAATTCCAATCAGGCCTTTAGTGAAAGTGTGTACCAAAATAAAAAAATATCTTGTGTCTCAACCAAAACAGATGTTGTGGGTTGCTCATAAGAATCGTCTTTTTTGAGGACACAAAACATATATATAAGATGTTAAAAAAATGTTAGAAAATATTTACAATTTTACGCTCACAAATTTTATCTTAACCTATGCCTATAAAATTTATGACCAGAACAAATTTAATACTCGTGAGCTGAGCATAAAAAAGTTTTATAACCTTGGGGCCTGGTTCAGCAGGACAGGAGCTAATGTTCTCTTATTTTTCTAGTTTGCAGGCAATACGAGCAAAAGTTTGGAATGCAAGATTATCGAGCCCACTTTTCAACTGCAAAACGTACGCCCAGAATATGGAAAAACTCTACTGGCAAATGTGGAAGAAGTGCGAAGCTGGCAACCCTCCAGATCACATCACCCAATTATGAGACAGATTTTAGTGACATTTCACAGAATTGAGATGATTAAATGTGCAAGATGTGAAAACAAACTGCCCTGAAACTGTGTGCTGTTAATTGAAGGTCCACATACCTGTTAGGTGCAGACAGCCCCATGCCGTCCATTGACAGAGCATCGTCTGTGCGGTTATGGGTTTGAGCCTTTCAAAGGTCATACATAGCCTATTGTAGGTTATGGGTTTGAGCCTTTCAAAGGTCATATATAACCTATTTCACTCAAAATGCATGAGGTTTAGCTGTTAATCAGAGTTAATGTGAAAGACACGTTTTGTGCATATTCAGATAAGATATGCTCTGGTGATGGAAATTGTCACTTCCTTCAAGCTGTAAAAATCACCGCAGATGTCTCCTTTTCACTTTAATAAATGAAGGATCAAATGGGGTTTATTCAAACCCAGACCTCATCCAGATAACAATGTGTAGTCCAAAATTTATTTTCTATTTCACAACCAAAACACATGTTTTAACCGATGGATAAGAAATTAATCACAAATTTACGCACAAAAATGTTGCTAATATGGACCTCTGATATCTGTATGAGATAGTCCTCACTGCATTTATTAATTGGCTTTAGTTTTATCACAGGTGTGCTTACATCAGTTTTTCATTATTTTGTTGCCATTATCTTTACTTTGCCTACCAGTGTCATCTGCTTATAACTTTTGCAAACAGTTTGGACCTTTAATAAAGGCAGGCAAGTCCATTCAGTGAATGTATATATCAAAATTTCAAAATTGAGTGAGTGGCATTGAATCAAATCAAGCAAAGCATGTCAAGTTGTCTTTCTGACAGTAAGTTGACTGCATGATAGGTATTGATCCAATCACATTTGTATATTTGTTAATCAGAAGTGTGGCATGGGTAAAAGATTTGATTGGCTCGAAGAGTTTTGTACATGGTATTTATTGATGCCCATTTCAGTTTGTTCCATTTAATGGACTGCAGATGAAGAAAGTCCTGTTAACCCTTTACTCCGTAGGCTATTTTTAGATTATGACATCATTTTCTATTTTTAGACAGCATTGAAAAAATTCAAGAATTGTTTAAAGCTAAATTTTGAATACTTATGAAAATATTATAGAAAATGGAGCATTTGCTCCAAAAGAGCAAATGCTCCATTTTCCATAATGTTTTCAAATACATGATATTTCAAATGTGTCAAAAGGCGTTATTATGGAGTAAAGGGTTAAAAATGATTATTCAGACCAGCACATGAGATTGGTACTTATTGCATAGGTAACCATGGGAACGCAGAGGCTCAGTGATAGAGTGTGTGACTCTAGACCGAAGGGCAGCGGGTTCGAGCCTCACTGGCGTCACTGCATTGTGTCCTTGAACAAGAATATTAATCCTAGCTTAGTACTGGTTCCACCTGTTGATGGGACGTATAGAAACAAATCAGACAAAACCATCAAGGCTTCGGCGAGCCTAGTAGGGATGTAGATTATTGCTGAGGACAAGCTTCAAGTTTTAGGTCTCTAGCCCTGCTGCATAAGCATGTTTAACCCCCTTTGTTTACTGGAAACCCCTAATCAGGGACTTTGGCCAACAGTGAAGACCCAGATGAAATGTCACAATATGTGGCATTTCATCAGGATCTTCACTGTTTTCTCAGATGTAAACGATCTTCGGAGAAAAAAGTTCAATATTTATGATGTACAGTGGATCATCCTGACTTGAATGTATCAAAGTTTGTGGGAAATTCCGTTGGTAGACAAAGTCCTAGCTTAGTACTGTTTCAACCCAGGACCCGTCCCTACATAACTGAAAGATCGTTGATGGGACGTAAAGAATTAAATCAAACAAAACATTGGTAGACAAAGGGTTAATTCTCTGCCTGCTAGCAGCGACGCGTTGTCTGCTGACTGCTTGCCTAAATGCAAACAGTTTGGACCCAGATAAGGGCCGACGGTCGGCCCTGATCTGAATCCAAACCATTTGACATTCTGATAGTGTTCCTGAACGAATTTTTTGAAAAAGTAAATTTTGAAAAAAGTCAGCAGAAGACGGAGGGGGGGGGGGGAATTACCCAGCATAAAAATTACCCAGCATGCAAAGAGTTAAGGAATGTCTTTATACATATGCGATAAGTACCAAAATCTCATGTTCTGGGATATATTTTGTGTGTTAGAATGTTTTATGTTTGCCATTGGATGAACTTCACCCTTTATAAGATTAACACGAGAAGAGGCCAAAAGTACTTTACTTTTAGTGGATTTGATAGCTTGAATCCTGTTAGCCCCAAGTTTAGTTAACAAAACATTTCAGTGTATGCTTGTAAATATTTTCTTACTCATAATTTTAGCATGTGTTTTGGTTCGCAAAAGAATACCCACAACATATGTTTTGATGGAGAAAGAAAATTATTTTCATGTTACACGCTCTTAACTAAAGGCCTGTGTTAGCTATAAATATCTGCTGGAGTCAAAGTAAATTTTGAATTCATGGAGTCTGATCAGGGGGCAGGTTTGTCATATCTCCTAAAATCTTGTCTTTAACCTGACCTAATTCAAAATTGGCAATTGTCCACAGAAGTAGAATTCTAAATTTGGAGATAGAAGGAGTGTTTAAAGAATGACAAAACAAGATAATGCATGGGTGAAAGTTTTCAGGATTATTCCTGAATTCAGGATTTTGAGGCTGACTTTCTGTGGAAAGTCAGCCTCAAAATCCTGGATAAGGCAGATTCTTATGGCTTCTTTGATTTAATTTAAGTGTCTCTAAAGACAATTCACCATTTAAACTTGATATTGATGACATTTATAGCCATACTTTAAGTTTTAAGATTTGATTTTCAAAAGTTCAGGATTTTGGAAATTTTGAACTTTCACCCATGATAAGGTTAAACTCTACTTCATCAGGTATTTGAAGTCAACTGTATATATACTACACAAGACAATGTACCTTATGATATGAACTATCAAGACCTAAATCAGCTAGAACCACAATAAATAGGTTTTCAGACAAAAAAGACCCAGATCCGCCTAGGCAGGACTGATAAGAGCCTTCGTTGTTGATCAGAAAAAATATATTTCCTGAGCATGTACTCTTAAAATGGAAGGTTTCAACCAGAACACTAAATCTGGTTAGTTGGAATAGCACATGATCAGAGGTACATTTCTTTTAAGTTGTGGATTATATATGTCACTGCACAAGAAAAGGGTTCTTATTGCACATGGGGGAAAGTTTTCAGGATTAATTCTGAATTCAGGATTTTGAGGCTGACTTTCCACAGAAAGTCAGCCTCAAAATGCTGAATTAAAGAGATTATAATAGCTTCTTTGACTATAATAGCTTCTTTGATTAGTTTTGAGATTATCTAAACACAATTAATCATTTTAGCTTTAAATTATCCATTTTTGTAGGCATCCTGCAAGTTTTAAAATTTGAATTTCTAAAGTTCAGGATTTTGGAGATTTTTTAATATTCACCCATGATTGCAGCATTTAATGACAACTGAAGCCCTGATGGTACTTCTAAGTATTACATACTGGTCCGGCATAAAACATGAATGTTTTTGGGATTAGCTCCAAATTTATGTTTTTTAGGCTGACTTCCCATAGAAAGTCCACCTTAAAAATCCTGAATTCGGCAGCTTATAAAAGCATCTCTTGATTTAGATTCACGTGGTCAGAAAGACAGTTGGTGTCTACATATGCTTGAAGGGCCCTTTTCATAATCAATGCCAAAACCATTTTGAATTTCACATGTTAATTTATTGTTTGTAAAGACACCATTGGTTTTAATTCACCATTTGTTTATAATGAAGTGTTTTATCAAGATGAAAGAAGCTAATAAAAGGAGCTTCAACCTAAAGTGTTTCTGTTTCTTATATCTCCAGATTAACCCTTTTCTTGATCCCCGGTATCTCCAGTCTAATTGATAAGCCATAGCCTCATCCCCATATGATCTTAGCCGTTGGTGGGGCATTAAACACAAATAAACAAAAACCCTTTTCGTGCCTAATGTAATTTTTTTATAGTTTCTTACAGTAAGATTTTATTTCTCAGTTATAAAGCACATGAGTGCACTTCGGCTAAAAGTTTCAAATTTCATTGAATGGGGTGAATGATAAGTTCATGGCCTGAGGTTTGCCAATAGCTTTTTCATTAAACCCCCCACAAACTGTTTTCACATTGTCCGTCCGTCCGTGCTGCAGTCCGTCCGTAATTATCTTGAAAAGTCATTGCTGTAATTTCATCAAACCTTGCAAACATATTCATATCTACAAGACAAATACTTCTGACAAAAATAAGGGCTATGGGCCAATTCTATTAGTTATTTCCCTTTGTAATTCTAAATAGGGCGTCATACACGTGCCAATCAACTCCTACTACAGCTTTTGATGAAGCAATTTGATACTTTTCCTAAACATTGTAGACGCATTGAACATATGCATGAAGGAGTTCGTTTCAAAAAAAAAATAATTTTGACATGTATGAGAACATTTTTCCTAATATGCATTAGATAGTGTCATTCATGGGCTGATCAACACCTACCGCAGCTTTTGGTGCAGTGATTTGATACTTTGTCTTCACAATGTAGACACACTTAACATGCATGAAGGAGTTTGGTTCAAAAGAATTGAGAGCTTTGAGAACTTTGACAATATTTCCCTAATATTGCTTTTGTATGTGCATTATAGATAGTGCCTTCAACATGGACCGATCAACTCCTACCACAGCTTTTAATAGAACAATTTCATACTTTGCCTTTATAATGTAGACACATTAAATAATTTTGACAAAATGACAGCTATGAGAACTTTTGACAATTTTTCCTTAGTATGGCTTTAGTATATATGGACTTATGTGAGGGTAACGAATGTAGCCTGCGCGCCTAGCACTGCAACAACTGACGTCCTTAACCATTACACCACTGATTTTACCACATAAGTATATGCATATAGTTAGTGCCTTCATGGGCCGATCAAATCCTACCACAGCTTTTGCTGATTTACTCCAATACTTGTCCTACTCAATGTAGACATATTGAACATGTATGAAGGAGTTTGGTGATAAAAAATTAATTTTTGACAAAATTACTTCAAGGAGGCCTTAGACTTTTTTCTGTATAATTGTATATGCACTATGCAGATAGTACCGTCATTGGGTCAATCAACTCGTACCACAGCTTTTGATGAATTAATCCTATAATTCACTTACATCGTGTAGACATATTAAACATATGCATGAAGAAGTTTGGTGCAAACAGATTCTTTTACAAAATGACAGCTATTAGAACTAAGACAATGTTTCCAATGCAGAACTTTCAGGTATGAATATTTTTGATGTAGATGATGCTAATCAAAATCCGATTATGTTATATGATATGCATTTGATTTTACCAAATGTGCTTAATTGAAGATCATTTGCACCGATTCTACTGAAATCTCTTTCAAAACCAAGGTCTGCTGGTTTGAACTATCACTTGCCAAAAGTTTTCACTGACCCTTAATGTGCATGGGTATCTAATAAGCATTACCTATTGACTTTTTTCACATATTTCTAAACATAGCTACCTTCCAAGCTTTATACACACTTTGCCCTAAGAGTATTTTATGATGCTTTCACATGGGTGAAGCTTTTCAGGATTATTACTGAATTCAGGATTTTGAGTCTTTACTTTTTTTTGTCATCAAACTCCAGAATCAGAATTGTAATAGCTCCTCTGATTTTTTGTCCCCTGCCTTTTCGAAGACAAGAGAGGGGACATACAGGGTTCGCACATGCTTGAAAAGAACTTGAATATACAGGACTGTCTTGAAAGTCATTGAAAATAAAATTTGCCTTGAAAAGTACTTGAATAACACTCAAAGGACTTGAAAAGTTTGCAAGAGGAATCAACTCTGTTTTTGGAGGCCTAAATAAGTATAAAATTGTAGTGCCTCTATTTGGTGCAGCATATGCTGCACCAAATAAAGGCACCACAGTTTTATAAATATTTTCTAAAACTAATATTTTAAGTAAAGCAGGACAACATTTCCGAAGTAGTATTTTAATGCGTAAATCGGTATTTATATAAGTTTTCAGACCTTGAAATCAGTAAGAAAATCTTTAAAAAGTCCTGTAAAGTCCTTGAATTTTACACAAACTTGCCTGTATGAACCTTAGTACCCCTAAAGTAGTAGGTACCTTGTGTTCACAACTCCTCCTACAGTTTTATGCGGATTCTTTTAAAACTTTACAGGTGTTTTGGTCATGGTCTGAAGATGTGCATGTGATTCGGATATAATCCCAAGATTTTTTTATCACTTTTTTTCACAAGTTGAACTTAAGTCATTTTTCAGGCGTTATATTAAAATTGAATAGATAGTGGTTACTTTGTGTGCTCAATTCCAGTTTATGCTGATTCTTTTAAAACTTTACGATTTTTGCTTGCGGCCCACAGGCTGCAAGTATTTGAAATGGAATACTGATACCCTCTAGCTGGTTGCAATCTTCACCCACAGTTTACGTTGTGACCAAAGACTTAAATTCATTGGAATGGGTACCATTCAGATTGTCATGTTAAAATTAAAGTATTATTCCATGCATGGATTCAGAGGGAGGAGGGGTCCCAGACCCCCCATGGAAAATCACAAAGCTAGCCATACTGGTCCGGATCCCCTGAAAAATCAAAAAGCTACCAAACCAGGACTCCAGGTTGGGCCATCATTGGCCCGTCAGCAAAACATTTAAATTGATGGCCCGCTTTTAGTGGTACATGTATTTGGATCCTTTTTAAAATACGTCAGAGAAGGATCCCCTCTGACAAAACTTCCTGGATCCGCGCATGTACTCCTTTGATTTTGGTACAGTATCTTCCTAAATTCACGTACCCCTTAACCAAAACAGTTGCATACCCATAATGTGTATGGCTGCCTCTGGTCAATTAATAGCTACACATATGTGTCAAGCGTGTTCGAATGGCAATGTACTAGAATTAACACGAGTGCAAGTTCTGCAGGACGCTCAGGTGTTTTGTCATTCAGAATCCTCCCCAGTTCATCCATAGGATAAATGTGTCTTGCTCAAGGACCACAATGTAGTGACGCCCGTGAGACTCGAACCCGCAGCCCCTCGATCTCGAGTCAAGCACTCTACCACTGAGCCACTGTGCTCCCTAAATGGCTCGATGGCCAACCCATTTTTATTTCAGAAATAAACAGCGAAACTTTTATATACAGTGAGCCACTTTAGTTACCAGTGTCACCAAACCACGTGGTGTGTGACGTAAATTTTTGGTACCACCGGCAGCTAAATCATCAACAAGAAGCATCGCCTCGGAACTTCAATCAATCGTAAGTATTTTATTTTCCAGCCGATTTCAACGACATATAGCCTATTCTAAGGGGAAAAGTGAGTTCTTTACAACGGTGTTAATGGATTTGTCACCAGATTAATACTTTAGGCCTGAAAACGAGGCAAATGTCCAGAAAATGTGAAAAACCGTGCAACCACGGCAAGCCAGTCCCAAATATTTGCCTCGTTTTCAGGCCTAAAGTATTAATCTGGTGACAAATCCATTAACACCGTTGTAAAGAACTCACTTTTCCCCTTAGAATAGGCTATATGTCGTTGAAATCGGCTGGAAAATAAAATACTTACGATTGATTGAAGTTCCGAGGCGATGCTTCTTGTTGATGATTTAGCTGCCGGTGGTACCAAAAATTTACGTCACACACCACGTGGTTTGGTGACACTGGTTACGCACCACTTAAAAAATGTAAAATTACTCGGAAAAGAAATGTGATATTTTTATTCTGGGACAACGCATCTATATTGGCATTGGCCATTGAAATTTCATTGTGATCAGATCAGAAACGAAGGAGAAAATGGATCTTTAAGTGCACTACCCTCAAAACACCATTTCACATTGCATTATCTCGAATGAAACTCAGATCACATTGCACTTTTTTCAGGGTCGAATTTCTGCTATGCCAGATATAAGAGCCGATTCATTCTTGGCAATATCTAAGACTGGAATGTGATTGTTAACTTCATAGTTTTTTTTAATGTTTTACTAGTTTGGTTCCCAGCTGACCAAGGTTTGAAAAAAGTTTTTTATGACATTTTTTAAGTTAGTTAAAATTTCGTATGATTCTGAGTTAACTAGTTATCAAAACACTTCTTTTATGATTTTATCTTTAACAACCATGTATCCGCCGTGTATTTTCGTAAAAAAATTAATGGATTTATTGACGTCATGGTGTTGACGTTAGTGATGATGTCACTATTACCAAGGCTATAAGACGTGTCAATGATAAGATGTTTTAGTGTTTTGATAATTCTATGTCAACAAGTGACTCATTGCAAAATAATTTGCGAAGAAAACCCAGTTTGATTATTGTAACTGACGTTAATATGACGTTAAAACGAGCATTTCTTCAAAAGGTAACGGTGTTACTAAATCCAAATACCAAAAAAACGGGGTTTAACTTGAATAGATAAATTGTTTTTGTCGTTTTTCTGTCACAACAATCACCATGGATAATGCCTAGCACAAAACAAAAATAGAAAATATAGACGTTGCGCTTGCACGTGCATTTTTCAAAATTTGTCAAAATAGCCTTTTAGTAGCAGAATGATTCGCATGAGTGATTCCAATATTTGTTTTTCGATGTTATCAAACAGATAAAATGTCAATAAATAAATTATCATAGAGAATGTTCGATTCAAGCATTTTTGTAAAAAATGTAGGCCCTGAAATAGTGGTGCGTAACTAAAGTGGCTCACTGTATTTCGATTGTTTAGGCACACAAATCTGCACACAAATTCTACATTGGGGACAACAACACACTGTTAAGGATATGGTAGCTTGAGTATCGGTTTGCAAAACCTTATCTTGCATGTTGAGATTTCCACTTGAAGCATTTGGAGCCAGCACATTAGATTTTGGTACTCTTTGCATTGAGCAACAAATGCCCATGCAAGCCTGAGCAAATGTATCGACTTGCCAAAGTATGCTTGTAGAGGAAGACTTGGCTCAAAATGTAGACAGCTGGACACAGCAGGATGGGAGTGATGTGCAAGAAGGAGGCTTTCGCTGAAATGCGGTAAGTACCAAAATCTCCTTCAGGCCATTAGACAAGAATGTGCAATAATAAATTAATATTCTTATTATTTCTCAACCAAAACATAGGGAGCGCACTGGCTCAGTGGTAGAGTGCTTGCCTCGAGACTGAGGTGTTGCGGGTTCGAGCCTCACCAGAGCCACTGCGTTGTGTCCTCAGTGAGCAAGACAATTTAATATGTGCTTAGTACTGGTTTAACCCAGGAAGACCTGTCAGGACATAACTGACACATTGTTGACTGGGACGTAAAGAATCAAATCAAACAAAATCAACCAAAACATATGTTATTGGTAGCATAAGAACCATCTCCACTTCTGGTAGACGGTTCTTTTTTGCACCCAAAACAAATGATCAGAAAATAATCATAATTGTATGCTCAAATGTTTTGTTTATCTGTACCCATGCTCATCTACTAGTCCATTTACTGTATGAAGGTTTTAGTCTACTTAATACAAAGATAATTATGCTAAAGACAATAAATCCAGCACAAAAATATCTTGACAGTTGTATCATCTTATAGTAATAAATGCTATTTAAATGCGAACTGGATGTCAATAAGTGCGTCCATGCATTTCTCAACCTGGTTTCATTTGTCCCTGCATTTATAAATATTGACCAATCAAGGAGTGCGACAAAATTTTCTTCTTTTCTTTCATACCGGAAGTCGATTTCAAACCCTAATCTGCTTTCCGTGGGTGTAATACTAGAATATTTGGCACAGAAACCAATGTAAACATCTTCGATTGAAAGAAATGGAACATGTTTGGTCACACTATACAATTGTGCAGCTACATCACCTGAGAGAATATAACCAACACCATTGCAATATGGTGGAAATAGGTCGTAATCATATTCCTCTGGGCTTAAATACCACTTGGAATCATTGCTCCTTCTTGCTTGAATTCTTCTGTTTACCTTACAATAGAGAAAATTTGTCAAAAGCGATGAAGAGCTCTGTAACATTTGAAGAAACCGTACCAGTTTGAACACATTTATAAACACATCATCATCTGTCTTCACAATAAAATGTGATTTGTTGCAGAACTTATGTACCCAGTGAAGTCCCAAAACGTTCTTGATGGTCAAGTTCTTATAACTGTCCACAAAATCAGCTTGAACGATATCTTGATACTTCTCATTTTCATAGTCTATTGCCTTCTGGAGCGACTTAGTAAGTGCAGGTGTAGTGCGCTTGCGTACACCAAGCAGGAAAACTAGTCTGATTTTTGCCCCATTATACTCTTTTATGGACCCCCATGTTTCTCGTATGACTTTTCTTGTACTTCCATTTTGGGGATCACTGCTGATACAAATTATTAAATAAGTTGAACTATCACATATGCTTTTGTTGTTGAGAAGATATTTGTATTGGTGTTGGTGAATAAGGTTGTGTGATAGCGCAGACTGGTCAGCTTTATAAACAAACATCATGTAGCTATTATCTGTATATCCCAAGATGCAATATAAGACGATAATAGTTCCTGCTTGAATAATGACGAACAAAGCACATCTTCGACCTGAAAGAATGAATTATACCATAGTTGACATGATAAGCGCGCACACAAGTGAGTGGAAATAATGGTGAAATAGTTTCGCTACTGAGACGAGCAGTGATTCTCATCTGTATAGTGCCGCGGTTCCTTTCTTTAAAATGGAGACTTCAAGGAAATCATTCGGAGGAGTGAATTCTTTCCTTTATGACCAGTCCCCGATTTTTATGGATTATCTCTTTACGTATTTGTCGTCTCCTGTTAATCTGGCTTTACAAACAGTTAATTGGACCCAGATCAGGCCCGATAAATCGCCGGTTGACACTCTTATGGTATTCCTGAAATCATTTTCCGAAAAAGTTGATTTTGAAAAAAGTGCAGGCAAAGCGTTTTTAAAAACGCCAGGTGACTGCCTTTGAATGTGTCCAATTTTCATAAACTGTGGCTCAATATCATTATGAATATGAATATGATTCATCATGCGGACGATTCTGATCTCCTGGTTGGATTTCCGCTGTTTTTAAAATGTTACACTCAAATATTCAGCTGCTGCGAAATTGCGATCTTTAAACGTACTTACGCATCACTAATAATCTATATCGCCAAAATTTACATAATACGGTAAATATTGTATTAGTTCGTACACTCGAATAGTTCGTACACCATAAATTATTCCATGGTGTCGGCCAAAAATGTCATGTATTAGTTCGCACAGTGGTCATTTTTTCGGTTTGTAATTTTTAACAGTTCGTACACAACGGGATTTTCCTTCATTTTGGTACCTACATGGCTTTTAATCAGTGTGTCTGTCTACAATACTTTCGATTTCCTTCCGTCGAGCACGCCAGTTTACAAACATATCAGCGGCGCCTGTCAGTGCGACCGTCAGTGTCGCTAACGTGCATTCCGCATTAATGCATACCAAACTTTTATTCCCTGATAAACGCTCTAGGTTCAATGCACGCCTTTGCTGCCATCATGAAGATATTTTGTCCAGTCATGAAATACATGTACAATACACAACCACGCAAGCGTGCACATTGATTGTGAACGTGTCTGTGATCATTGAGCCTTTCCATCAATATTCTCGAAATACCAACACCATCAAAACCCACAGCTTATTCTAGCGTTATTTCCTCCTGGCGACTTTTAAATCAAGAGAACGCACACACACGTGCGACATGGAGAACTTCTACGCAATGCCCATGTATCTTCTTTTAATCACTGAATCCGAGCATGATAATGTGACCAGCGAAGGATCAGGAGAGCCTGCGCTTTTGTGCAATCTTGTCAGGGTCACGCTGCTCACTAACTCAAAGATTTTAAGAGGATGAAGACTAAGGCCCAAAAAATCTAGACATCTACGTACACCCACTAATAAGCTGTGCTTTAAATATGCGAACATCAATTTTATACGAGTTTGACGGGTTTCTAAGTTCCCCAAAACGCGCACGCAATAAGCGTAATAAAATGAGTATAAACTGGCAAAAGCCTAGCGCGGCAACCTCGTCATGTGCGGATACAGAGTGGGGCTACCAATCCAGCGTTCAATGTTGGGCCACCATTTAAGTGGCGTTTCGCTGGCGGGCCGTTGATGGCCCACTAATAGTGGTATTTGGATCTTTTCTCTCATCAAAAAAAAAAAAAAAAACGTTGTCAAAGTTGGACCCCCTCTGGCAAAACTTTCGTAATGCGTGAAATAATTTATGCCATCAATGTTTCGTGAAAGCACAAAATACGACATAGATTTATATCTGATCGGATAGGAGTGTTTAATCATATTGATATGGCTGCGAGGGTCAGTCAGAAATAACTGAGAGTTGGCTAATGTCTTTTGGCTGAGTTGGCACATTTGACTGAAACTTGGTACATACTTGGAATGAACCTTCTGGCTTCTTGCAATGACGTCTTATCATCTTCAAGGTGTTGTTACTAGGCAACCGAAGGCAGTCGCTGAGTGATGCACGTTCGAGATGACGATATTAAATTTTCAGACTGAGCAGCTGTGAATTTAGTTTGATTTCAAATCTAATACAGAATCTTGCCAGTTGTATCAGACAATGGGTATGCAATGTTTCAAAGAAGCGTAACAGAAAGTATTTACGTTGCTTAGCATCCAAAATATTTTTGACAAATACCGACATATTTTGTTGCTATGGCAATAGTTTATTCGAGAAAACATTCCAAGTTATGCATTTCAGATATTAAAAGCAATTTCTAAACATAATACAATAGTTATAGAATATGATACTTATGGGATGATCTTTATTCTGGATTGAATAAATAAATAAACCGTTATCGGTGGGTGTGGTATATTTTTGGATGAAATTTGATTCAAATTCGAAAATTGATTTAAATTTCCTATTATTTGTGGAATAAAATTCCAATGCCTCAATTTAAGCGGTTTCATTTAACAAAAATGTATTCAATTACTTTATTTGCCCTTTGAAGCTTGTTGACGCACGACGGACGACGGACATCCAACGACCACAATAGCACACCATGAGGCAATGGCTCAGGTGAGCTAAAGATGGTGATCAGCGTTTGTCAAACAGACTGTCAGCTTCAAGGGCGACTAAAAGTTAAGACGACCAGACTTCGTGGAAGGAACGAATCACAAGATATACCAATATGGTCAGAAACCCAGAAACGAATTTTCTGTATCTAAGAGGGCGGCTGTCCACCACAGGTGTTGCTGAAAATTCGTCATTTTAACACAGAAGTAACCTTGAACTAAACAAATTCTTATTTTTCTTTTTTTAAAAAGTTGATGAAACATTTTAAAGTGTATGATAGGTTTAGTCTAAGGTTTACCCTTGCATTAGCCAAGGTGATGCTTAACTTTTTTCCAAGTGTATAATTTGTAGACTTGAATCACATTTTTTAAATATTTTTATTATTATATATGAATATGCAAACTAGATCATTTGCATATGCGACAAATGGATCAAATGCCTATATCTAAGCTTTAATTTGGTACCACTTAATCTGGTCCATACTTCTAGTGGCTAGAGAGAATATAGCTACCATACATAGCCCTAACCCTAAACTAACCCTAATATCACGCTAACAGTTTAATATTGTACACTGGAATACTTCTGTGTATAGTATGTTCAACACATTCGCCCAATGTGGAGTTGTTTCATCAATAAAAGTACTTCATACAGAATTAATTGTGTCATTACTATTCAAATGCAACAAATTATATATTTTGCAGCAATTATTGTATATAGTTACCATAGTAGCGTGTGATAGTTTAGACTGAGTTTGCAAATATGAAATGTTTGAACTGGTGTTAACTGGTGTTAGAACGTTATTAACCCATATAAGCCAAGCGTCCTTTTTGATGGACATATGCTAGCAGGGCAGACCCAGAACGTGGCGTCTGACCAGGGTCTCCACCATTTGATGAAAGAAAGTTCTAATAAAATTTTGATAAAAAATAAAGAACAATAGTAGTGTAGAGCGATTGTTTTTAGTCTAGCTGATGGCTAATGCCTGTTCCCTGTTCCAAGATGGCGGCCCCCATGTAAACGATTGCACAACATCTGGAAATGATGCCACGGCTATAACGGGAGATGACGCAATATTTAGTGACAGGTTTTCCCATTTTCTGTCGTTGTACTTACGTTTGCTGGTATTTCACCATCGTTGTGCAATGCTATAATTTATATATACGTAGAGACCCTAATGCGCCGCATAACAGCTCTGGCATTTGAATGTTAAACGTTGAACTTGTATTAAAGTACAGTGAAAAAGCTGAGTTAATAGTTTAAAAGCTGACAGGTAAGGCGATAAATTTCTTCTTTTCTTAATACTGTCTAGTCGATTGTTATCATACTAAATTTAGGCGTTTCATTTTATTGTTAAAGTATTACTATGGTGTATTATTCAAATTGGCGATCTTTATCGATATTCAGTCAAGTGGACTAGATAAGCTTGTTTGATAGAAATAAAAATAAAAAATAAACTGTTTTATTTGCGTTTAATTTTTAAAGTTCTGATGTGTCCATTAGATTCTCACTTATCAGAAAAAAAAGCCAGAGAGGAAACTTTATTATGAGATAAGAAGTACACAGATGACATGACTGCTAACAGTTAAATAATTATTTTGTACAGCAAGTCATTGCTTTGACTAAAAGTTCTGTAGTTTCTTCTTAACCTTTTACCCGCTGTTCCTGTAAAATATCGTCTGCTCTCCCTTCTGCGATCGAATTCAGACCCTAATCAGACTGCTTCTAAGGGAGCAGTCTGATCAGGGTTCATTGTGTTTGTTTCCGTGATAAAATCAGTCTGGAGTACATGTGAATATATGCTTAGCAAACGACATTTTCATGATCGCAAATATTGACAGATAAAGGGTTAAAAATTAAATAGTACAGAGACGCTTTTATTGAATTATATCACCATTTGCTATATTAATATAAAATGCATCCAGAAGTCAAACAGCTAAGAGATGAGCTTCCCTAAATAAAGGCATGTACTTAAACGACAATTCAAAAATGAGAAGTGTCACAATAGTAGATTACTTATGCTGCTCACAAATCTGATTTTTACGTTTAATGGTACATTCCGGCGATTGCACAACGTTTACACCATGCCAGTCATATTATGTTTCCATGGTGATGACCTGTCATTGGTATTGCACAACGTTTGCATCATGCTACTACCTCTATAAAAATTGCTTTGTCAGGCTTTCCTCAGCTAATTTTAGGTATGACCATTCCATAAACAAAGGATCTGCGGCGGTTAAAGTACGCTTTTTATCAAAGTCCGCTTCATTTTACGATTTCACTCTGAACTGAATACTTCATGTCAAACTACCCTTATTGAAATCGGATAACTGAAAAGGTAAGGCTGATATATTTGTCATTTTTAAATACTATGAATTGCGTCTAGCCAGATGAATTGAGCAAATGTAGCCGTTTGATAACTTATTGTTAAAAACAGCTGATAGACAGACTGAGGTATTGTAGTTGACAGTATTTACTATTCACTGATCTTTATCTAAATGGTTGAGACCTTAAATAACCCAATAGGACACAAAAACACTATTATCTGTGAATATTTAAAAAAAAAAAAAAAGAGAATGAGAAAGTCAGTATTTTGTTAAGGGAAGAAGTTTTTATCGGTTTTAATATCACTGTGTATTAATTGAAAAAAAAAAACAACATCCAACTTAATCGTTTAATTTGAACTTAATTCCTATTTGCAAATGCTTTATATTGTGCTTTTGACAACTGATCGTATTTTCATTTCATTTTTAGCCGCAGTATGGAGTTTACATGTGATACTTGCGGAGCAGTCTTCAGCACACAAAAATCACTGCAGCGCCATGTTCGAGCTCATCATTTGGGGGAAATTCATTCATGTGTTCACTGTGACAGACACTACAAATATTTGAGTGACAAGGCAAAACATGAACAGGATTGTACAGGAGAGCAGATAAAATGCCAGCAAAATATCTGTGACTTTTGTGGGAGGATTTATAGGCACAAACAAGGGTTAAACAATCATATTCAGGCTCAACATATGAACATCACCTACCCGTGTTCAGTTTGTGGCAAGGCATTCAAATTTCCAGGGGATAGGATTAGACATGAAAAGACCATTTGCAAAGCTGAAAAGAAATTATACAAGTGTTCCACATGCACAACAGAATGCTCTTCACTAGATGCACTAAAAGCACATTCGAAAACCCACGAAAAACAACAAAATAATGCTTCAAGTCGTAAGAGAAAACACGAAGAATCAACAAAGGACCATTCCAATCCTAAAATGAAACAGCAACGGCTGGGAATAGGTGTTCGTTGTAGAGTGTGCGCTGATATGTTTCCCAACCGCCATGAGCACTATCTCCACAGGATGAAATACCATAATCAATCTGGGTCCGGAACAACCTTACAACCACCGCCTTGGGGTAGCCAGTCACCTCCATTTGAAGACAATCAACCCCTCCTTGAGGTTTATGATGCCAACCGGCCTTTAATACTGGCTAACAACCAGGAAAGTGGCATCGAGACTATTTACAATTTTCCTGTTTCGAACAACTTTAGTGTTGATGACATAATGACCCATGCTAATGAGGTTTACGACAGACAGCAAAGTGCTTTTCGTGTTAATTTGGAATTTGGATTAATCCTAGTAAATACTGACAGTGGAGAATATAGATATTTTACCCCTTACTCTAATGAATCGTTGTTTGAACGCCCTATTTATGTATCGCGGCGACAAGATCTCCATCGACTGAGGTTAAGGTTGCAAAGACTAAACATAACAGACTTCATTTTACGCCAGAGGCCCGATACCAAATGGAAACCAGTTTTAGTTACTAATGTTAGGTTCATTGTATATTCTTTAAATTACCCATTAGGAACTGTAAATCTGAAATTGCCAGATCATGTGAAGAACAGCAAATCTATCATTGCTCTTGATAAAACATCAGAAGGTAAGTTTTATAAGGATCATTTATGCGCATTTCGGTGCCTGGGTGTTCATCAAGGCCATCAACGAGACAGGCTGGAAACTCATGTCAAAATCTTATTCAACAAGTGGGTTCAGTACATGCAACATAAATGTCCCGAGAACAATATTAGTTTAGACCCGAAAACATTCAAAGGGGTTGAACTGTCACAACTCGTGTATTTTGAAAACTGTTTCCAAATTAATGTCAATGTCTTTCGACTACAAGAAGATCAGTCTGCCCTGCCAGTCTATAAGTCACGCTGCCATTTCAAAGACACAATGCACTTGAATTTGTTCGATAAGCATTTGTCTTACATTTCAAATATAAATGCTTATACACAAAAGTATCAATGTCCTAGCTGTCAAATGCATTTCAAGTATGTACAAAATATGAAAAGACATAGTCTTAAATGTCAAGGGAGAACCAAGCATCAATTCCCTGGAGGCTTTTATTCTTCCCCAAAAACCATCTTTGACAAGCTGGAAGAATATGGCATTGTGGTTCCAGCAGAAGAACGTATCTATCCCTGGTTTTTAGTTTTTGATTTTGAGGCCATGTTAACGCCTGCTCAGGAATCAAAGTCAGAAAAACTCACTTGGACTGCGGAACATGTACCCATTTCAGTTAGTATCTGCAGTAATGTTGAGGGATTTAAAACACCCCATTGCATAATTGAGCCTAACACCAATGAGTTGGTAGCTCAGATGGTACAGTATATGTCACAAATTTCTGACAAAAGTTATGAGTTGGCAAAAGCGAAATTTTCCGAGGCCTTTGCAAAGCTGGATCGCGTGATTCGGTCTGAGGTTCCTTTAACTAAAGATCCCGATGACGATGAGTCATTTTTAGAAGAGCTTGTCGCAGATAGTAATGAGTGGCAGAAGCAAGAGGAAATGCATATTAAGCAATGTAAAAAGCTCAGAGACGAATTGGACTCATATTGTCGTCAAATTCCATGTATAAGTTTCAATGGGTCTAAATATGACCTAAACCTCATCAAGAAATATTTAGCTGTTCATCTAAAAATGCACGACAGTAAAACCATATTCACTGTCAAGCGAAACAGTCAATACGCCTGCCTGAGCAAGGAGAACTTCAAGTTTTTGGATATAACCCAGTATTTGGCCCCCGGTGTCAATTACGCCACGTTTATCAAAGCATTTGATGTTAAAGAATCAAAAGGTTTTTTCCCCTACGAATGGTTTACGTCCCTAGATAAATTAGATCATACGGAATTACCTCCCTTTGGCCCCGCTTGGTTTTCGTCGTTAAAAAATGAAAGCGTTTTGAATGATGGTCTGAGAACCCCAGAAGAAAATTGTGCTTCAATTCAGTCTGAATGGATAAAAAATGGCATGAAAACTTTCAAAGACTATCTTGTCTATTACAATAATTTAGACTGCGGTCCTTTTGTACAGGCAGTGGAAAAGTTGCAGAAATATTATTTTGACAGAAACATCGATATGTTCAAGATCAGTATTTCTCTCCCGGGCTTAGCTCGAAAAATGTTGTTTGAATGCGGGCGACAGGCCGGCGCCTCCTTTGCCCTTTTCGATGAATCCAACAAGGACTTGTATTACACTGTAAAACAGAATATCATAGGTGGGCCTTCTATCATTTTCAATAGATATCATAAGGCTGGTGAAACCTTCATTCGTGGAAATCCCGACAAACAGTGTCAAACCATTGTCGGGTTTGACGCGAATGCGCTTTATCTTTGGTCTATTGGTCAAGACATGCCTTCTGGTCCTTTTGTGCGTCGCAAGGTAGAAAATGATTTCAAACCAGAAAAAAGAGATAAGTACTGTCTTATGTATGATTGGATGGATTATATGGCCAAAATCAAGGATGTCAAAATTGAACATAAGATGAACACGGGAAAAGAGAAAAAGGTGGGGCCCTATCCAGTAGATGGGTTTGATCAAGAACATAATTCCATTATGCAGTTTCATGGCTGCTACTGGCATGGGCATAATTGTTGGCTCACCAAGTCTGTCAAAGATGAGAAATGGCATAAAAATCGTCAGCAAAAGTTTGAGAAAACTTTAGAAACGACCCGTTATTTACAGTCTCAAGGATTTACTGTGATTGAGAAGTGGGAATGCGATTTTCGTTCACAAATGCGTTCTGACACCATGTTGAAAACTTTCATTGATAGCCAGTTGCCAGGAACACCACAACGGGCTGTTAATGAAAGCGAAATACTCGCTGGTGTGCTGTCTGGTAGTCTTTTTGGAATGGTCGAGGTCGATATTAGTGTCCCAGATCAATGGCCTGATCACTTTTCTCATCCCACCATGACACCCTTCGAGTATTTTCAAGAAATGTCCCCCTTGTTTTGTACCACAGACGTCCCCTTTGACGTGATTGGTTCTCACATGCAGGCCCACGTGGAAAAGTTTGGCCTCTCACAGAAACCTCGTCGGTTATTGGTAGGTGGAATGAAAGCTAGACAAATCTTATTGGCTACTCCTCTTCTCAAATGGTATTTAAATCACGGGCTTGAGGTCACCAAAATTTATCAGGTTATAGAATTTAAACCTCAAAGATGCTTCCGTCAGTTTGTACAAGATGTCAGCGATGCTAGACGACTTGGGGATTCAGATCCGTCTAAGTCAATTTTAGCAGACACCCGAAAATTAGAGGGCAATGCTGCATATGGCTCAACGATTATGG
Organism: Loripinus fragilis; assembly: GCA_964019695.1. Classification (NCBI taxonomy): domain Eukaryota; kingdom Metazoa; phylum Mollusca; class Bivalvia; order Lucinida; family Lucinidae; genus Loripinus; species Loripinus fragilis. Next base: position 64,390,911 of record OZ026521.1, on the reverse strand, counting down.
ACCAAGAAAAGTTTCAGTCCGTGAAATATGTGCAAGGGGAAGGGGAAGCCATGATGGAGGCAAATCTTCCTCAATTTAAGAAACTTACACCTTTGTTAGAGGAAGAAGAATATTACGAAATTGAAAAAGATAAGAAATTTCTTAGAATGAATCTTCCCATTCAAATTGGATATTTTATTTTACAGTATGCTAAATTGCGCATGCTCCAATTTTATTATGATTTCATGCTGAAGTTTGTCAACCGTGACGACTTCGAATACTGTGAAATGGACACAGACAGCGCATATATGGCACTAGCTGGTCCATCCCTTGAGTCTGTCATAAAACCAGAGATGAAGCAGAAATACTTGACTGGTTTAGAGGGCTTCCATTCATGTGACAGCCAGGTCGAAGCTGACGATGACCTCCACTGGTTTCCCCGCACCTGTTGTACTACTCATGCTAAATATGACAAAAGAACCGTAGGTCTCTTTAAATTAGAGTGGCAGGGTGACACCATGATCGGCCTGTGCTCCAAAACATACATTGTATCGCGATCCAAACCTGTGGTTACTTCGACTAGCCAAATTGCTGCCTATCGGATCTTAAGACGGGCAAAACATCTTAAGCTTAAAAGGCTGAGCAGACGACAGAGAACATGTATGGAAACAAAATTTAGTTCTAAGGGCATCAGTAAACGAAGAGTCAAAGCTCCTCTCACGACATTTAGGCATGTGCTGAATTCACAAAAGCCAGGTTCAGCAACAAATATTGGCTTCAGGGCACATAAAAATGGTATTTTTACCTATGAACAGGAACGGTGTGGCTTTTCATATCTGTATTGTAAAAGAAAGGTGCTTGAGAATGGGATAGACACCGTTCCATTAGACTTAGAACTATGTCCCGTCGGAAAACAACAGACAGAGCAAGAGGTGGACGACGCCTATCTCATTCATTTACTGGCTACCAACTTTGAAAGTGATAATGAAGACAATTAGATTATGATAGATTTGCTGTTCTTCACATGTAGTGTGTAGTCGAATGATCTTTGATTGTCTTATGTATGTTTGATATTGTAATACTTAACTATGCCTAATATGAATTGAAAATTAATCAGGTTTCTATTGATATTTTTCACAAATATAAAACTTCTTTTTTCGCAAATGAAAATATTTAAAAAAAAAGGAAATAGCTTTTTTTTAAATGAAAAAACTTTTTTTACAAATAAAAATTAGTTTTTTCACAAATGAAAATACTTTTTTCAAAAATGAAATAATTTTTTAGCAAATGAAAATACTTTTTTCACAAATGAAAAAAGTAATAGATACATGTTGTTTCTATTTGAGAATAGTTTTCACTTAAATGTTGATCAAAGATGAGACTATGTTTACCCATGGTCATAATGAGTATGCTTAGTTTTTATGTGCATATTCCATATGTGTAATTTATATATTTGTCATGAAATAAAATATTGTTACACCTTGTATCTTCTGTCACGTCTTGTCATATTTGTTTGTTTTGATGGTTTACGTCCAGAGCAACAATTTTTCAGTTATCTTTCTTCCTCAAACAAGTGAGTATGATCAGGAAATACGGCAATTACACACTGCAGACCAACCAACGCACTATCATCCCACTGATTCCCAATCTAACGCTCTACCAGCTCAGCCACTGCACTCCATATATCTTGTCATGAGTAACATAACTGATGTTAGCTGGGTCGTAAAACTTCAAATTTTGAGTAGGGTAAGAAAGATCAAGACATAATATGTACTTTTTCTACATCTTTATTTACACGAAACATACACAAAATCTTTTACACAAAGCATATTATTTACAAGAACAACACATGAAATACAACTAATGTCACTACACAAGCATATAATCTAAAAAAACATATAGTATTTGATCTGAAACATTACAACATTGTATACATAATAGAATCAAGATAGTGGCTTTTTTAATATTTTTTTTTACTTGCTCAAAAGAAATGTTTCTCGAGGCTTATGAGTCATTTGTTTCACACTCTTCCCGCTCAGAGTCTAAAGCAATATCGACTGGTTCCTCTTTCAACATGGAAAGCACTGGCTTGAGCACCCAAGGTATGATAACGTGTTTAACTGCGAGTATCTTTTTCTTGCATTTTGGGCTCACACGTTTGTCTGCCACCATCTGAATACTCCTTTTGAAAGGAAACAACTTCTTCACATAGTAATTACTCACTGGAACATTGCCTTTGTACACATTTATTATAATTTCGCATAAAGCATGAAATTGGTCTTTAGTCAGTGTTTGTAATAAAGCCTTGCGTTGTTTTACTGAAGTAGCCTGTAATAATTCCAAAAAGGGCATCTGCATCCGAACAGCACGACTCATCTTGACACAAATGATTCAGAATAAATATGACTCCCTTATTTATAGGCACCTGAAATGATGGGTGACGTAGTCAACCACAAACTTATCGGATGAATCACATTGTTTCAACTGTTCAACTATTTTGATTAAAGATAGAGACCTACATTTCATTAATAAATAAAACAACACGTGGTATCCGCAAGTGTCTGTCCCTGCTTTCTGTAAAGGTTCGTTATTGTAGACACACTTTACGGTATTCCTCTGTAAAAAGGAATCGAAATGCAGATTATAGGTACCTGGCAGTTGTCCCAAACTGTCGTAGCATTCCGAATGATAAGAATCTTGAAACCAAAACACAATCCAATGCTTTCCTGGAAGATGCCAGGGATCTGTATTACATATAAAAGCCGAAGGATATGTGTTCACAGAGATAGGTAATGTATCTGCCGAGTACACCGTGTCAGTCAGCGATGAAAGACATCTGTTTTCTCGAACGGCACAAAGAAGTTGATTTGTATTCATGCTCTTGTATATCTGACTTCCCTCGAGTGGTCCACCTCTATCAATGCTGGGAACTCTGCATAGGCTATACAGTTAAGTGTTTCTGTGGTGTTTGCGGCAAACTTTACTTCAAGGCGCACTGATCCTTGCTGTACTAGGTTTATATACTCTTCTCCAAGGTCACTAGGAGCTAGATTGAAGGCGTATATCGCATACCCCTGGTCGAACATATTTCGTTTTATTTGTAGACCGGCATCTTTATTCCATTTCTCAGCAGCTTCGAATAAGTTGACGAATGGTGTGACGTAATTCTTGTTCACACCCACATCCATTTTCATTGGTCGAGCTGGAATACTTTCTCCGTTCACATAGAGAGCTATTTCGTCAGCTAGATTCAGGAGATTGAAGGGATTTTTGGAATAATCTCCATTCACGGCGGTTTGCTTCACGAAAGCGAAAAATGCTTTCGTCGGCAAATGATTTGACCATATATTCTGCCATATAAAAGATCCTGAACCACTAGGACATGTATTCATTTTCACCTCAGTTCTGCGAAGTGGATATTTTGCTGTTGTCTTCTTCAGTATTTCTGCATGGTTTATGAGTACTCCACTGTCAACTTTGATCATGCAGGCTTTAAATGCTACATCAACAATCTCAAGTTTGTAACTTGGTGTCGTTTCATCGCTTACAATACAGAACGATGCTCTATTCCTGAAGAGTTTTAGATGTATATCAACACCATTGACAAGGTATTTGTCCATCAGAAAGATATCCTCGTAGAGTGGACCTTCCATGTCAAATATGTTGCTCTCTTTCGTGAACTGGTATCGCTGTGCTAATCCTCCATTCGACCCGGCTTCGGGATCTACGTCTTCGAGATCGTCGTCATCCAGATAGAACAGTTGTGACTGTAACTGTGACGTTGCTATGTCATTTCCATTAGACAGAAGTAGTTTCAAGTAAGCCTTCCAAGGATAGTAGCTCGTATTAAGAGATACTAGTTTTCCATTCATATATGTGTCTATCTGTGACCACATACTTTGAAGCGGAATATTGACAATGCCCGTCTTTTCTTTAGCTGCCAGTTTCGAACCATCTGATTTGACAATTCTACATTTCGCGTAAAGCCGGCTTCTGCGCAAGTCAATATATTCGTTTCCTTGTCCCGGTACTGCTATCTCAATGGGGGCTTCATCCGATTGGAAAGATGAAACGGGTCGACATTCAGAGTAGTATATCTTCTGTATAGCAACTTGATTGGCAGGAAGTGTAAATATGGATAATTCAGCTGGTTGTCCCAATGTGGTATTTTGATCACTAAGATAAGCCATTTTTTTCACTTGTGCGATTTCTTATTAAATATATTGAATTCGTTCTCCTGCTGTTGCCTTTTACGCTTCCGTGTCGATGTTACTTTGGCAGTAGATAGTTTAACACTGACTGATTTGATAGTGTTTGTTCCTTTTATAGAAATAGGAATGTGAGGTTTATTATCTTGGATGGCATCTTTTAGGTCAGATTTGGCCCTCTCTTCTACTGCTGTCACAGGACTCACTTGTTTACCCACAGTCACTTTTTCTTCGGGTTCTTGAGTAGCATTGGGATTTACAGGGATCATGTAAGGTTTTTTGGCATACATTCCAGCGATGCCACCTCCCCCTCTCTGCCTGCCTCGATACTGTCCCGGATTGAACTTTCCTTCGATCATATTTTCATAAAATGAACGCCACACAGTGGGATCAGATACGTACATCGAACCTAACATGTTTAAAGAAATGGAATCCTTCTCAATAGCAGTGTTACTGTCACTTCCCCAGAGAGAAATGAGGCGGGTGCATTTTTGGCATCTTTTATATACACATGAACGTCTTGAAACTGCCCGAGTTTGATTGGCACTTCATACGGGTATTGATATATAATATTTTGTTTATCCAAATAAACTCTTCTGATTAACGGCATTTCTCTCTCTCCTACAATAGTGTCCTCGCAAATGTCAGAACAAACAAATATTTCTGGGAGTCCTCGTTGTTTTGTTTGTCCTGGATCCAGTGAAAATTCTAGCAAAGAAACAGTCCACACTCCATTTAGAATTAGGGGTTTAGGCAGGTGTACCCTGAAGCTGTCAGGTTGGTTAGATGGATGATACAGAGGACTGTCCGTAGATTTTAATACCATACGTTGGCTCATCTTGAACGGTTATGACTGAGACTAAGCAGAGACAGCCTTATTTATATTTTTAACATCAGTTTCCGACACCCAGCTGTCATACTTTGGTGCCCATCCTTTCCATCTGACCAGGTACTCCTTCTGTCCAGCTTTGTTGCGAGATTTAAGGACCTTCTCTATTAAGTACATCTCTTGCTCATAAGCCCTGCTTAACTGCTTCTGATAAAAAGTTCCAGTAATGATTTCTCCGTCGTAATCCTTAAGTTTATACTGAGGTATCCCTTCTTTCATGAAACGTTCGGTCACTACGAACAAATCACGTGACCAACGCTCATCATACTGACGCTGGAACTGTCTCCGAAGAAAGCTTACTCTGACAATATCTCCGACCTTAAATCTGTATGACTGAGATCTGGACGTTTGCGTTTGTCGTTCCGACTTGTACAAGTCCTTCCATAGTTCAACGTGGTCTGAAGCTTTAACACTAGCCGGTGATCTTTTGATACTTCGATGATAGGTTTTGTTATAACTGCTTGTAAGTTTTGGAAGCGCTTCAACCCACTGATGGGATTGTTTGTGCGTCATTAAGTGAGCTATTCGTGATTTGATGGTTTTTATAGCCCTTTCTGCGAGGGAGGCTTTGACTACATTTTGAGTCACAAAATGAATAGTGTGTTGTTCTTTTAAATACTTTCTGACATCTTTATTGACGTACTCGCTTCCTTTGTCAGTACGTATACGTGTTGGTTTCCTTCCATCCTTGAAAATGGTCTTAAATGCTTTCACAATTTCTACAGCAGTTTTAGTCCGTAAGGGTACAGTCCAAACGTATTTAGACATAATGTCCACGGCTAAAAGAAAGTATTTGTACTTTTGATCTTCATAGCGACGCATGTCAGCTGTATCTACATCCCACTGATAATCCACAAATGGAGCAACCACACGCCTACGTAAGAATTTTGTTTTCTCTTCTTTGTGAACGGCATAATCTTCTTGCTTCATGAGCCACTTTTCAATTCTATTTCTGCTCAAGACAAACTTTCCATCTTTTCTGACAGCTCTGTACAATTTTTCCACCCCGGCATAAGATGCTGGATGGTTTGGGTCATAATATATACTTTTCAAATAGTCTTGATAGGACATCGTCTAAATGGTTATCCAGTTATGCCTTAGTGCTTTAATGGTTCGTTTCCGACGAACTGGTTTTCCAGGAGGAGGTGGAATTTTTCCAGGTGGAGCTGGTATTTTTCCAGGTGGATGTGGTGTTTTCCCACTGCCGATTTGACAACGTCTGGCTTGTGTAAGCACACTCTGTGGAATGTTGCTTTCTTGAATAAGTTGACTGAAAACTTCGGCACCGACGGGATGAAATGATTTATAGTCTTTTAACTGAATCTTAATCAGGTCAGTTATGTTGGATCCTTTTACCAATTGACCATCAACGATGATTTCTCCTTTGTCGTTCCACTGAAGATTTGTGTGTTTAGTTAAATGGTTGAGTATGACCCCAGCTCTTGATCTAAGAGGCAATGGCAATGAGCTCAGTAAATCCTCTGTTGTGCTGTCTTGGGTGTTTGAATGGCAGTTATCTTGTTGAGGACTATGTATGGTAACTTGTTCCGTATACGTATCAGTTGTGTTCACTGGCTTAGGCTGACTAACTTGTCCAGTAAGGAGACGTTCGTATTTATCGTATGGTATTAAAACCATTTTACGCATCATCTTTGTTATCTTTCGGCTGTCTATTAAAGGAACATACCCGGTGCCCTCAGTGTCTACATATAAAATGAGGCATGTCATGAATCCCAGTTTAATTTATACTGGTTGATAAATGATGGTATCTTCTCGAGGAAATACACGAGTTCTCACTCGATAGGCGTCAGGTCCCGTGGGCGAGAAATCCAAGATTAGGTATCCATAAGGCTCTGAAGTGGCATCTTTGAAAGCTTCTAGTAGAAACTTACTTTGGCCCATAAATGCTTGACGAGCTAAACACTGGATTTGAGACAAATCCCGCGGATTTTTCATCAGCACCAGAACATGAGTATTTAAGTTGATGGTGCGTGAATGCTTGCCTTGGCAATACATATTCTGATTTAAGAATATGACGCTCAAATGTCGGTGATGCATGCCTTTTACGAACAAATTCTCCATCTCCGAAGATGTGGTCACAGATTCCATAAGATCGTCCAGGCAAACCAGGTTACAGATTTTCTCATGAGCCAAAGCTTCTAAATCGGATGTTGATGGTAATCCTTGATGAAAGGTGATAAATGGCAGTTCTTTCTCCATTGTTTCGTACAAAGGCTGGTATATTCCATAGCAGTACAGCACTTTTTCCGGTGGGTTCTCAAACATCTCATTTTTATGACGGAGTAATCTATATAGCCAAAAGGTCTTGCCACTGCATGTGGCACCACTAACGGCAATAGACGTGCACTCTGGGAATGGGTACATCATGAAATGATAAAATATAAATGTGGGCAGCCCTTTATATACATTGCCCTGAAATTAAGGCAAAATGACCACGATAAAATCAAGGTTGACACATAACAGCTCCTTAATATTTAGAATAATTATATTGCTCATGGCTATTTTTAACTTTGAAATGTTGCAATGTTGTGTAATCACCGGAACCGGATGTCATCGTGGACACCATATCTCAGGCCTAACAGGATGTTGTGCAATCGTTTACATGGGGGCCGCCATCTTGGAACAGGGAACAGGCATTAGCCATCAGCTAGACTAAAAACAATCGCTCTACACTACTAACAATGCCACCACCAACCCTTAAAACGTACTGTAAATTCTGAAATTTTCGCGAGAACTTATTTTCGCGAATTGCGTTAAAAGACATATTAACCACGATTCAAATTCGCGACAAGAACATGAATAAACTACTTCAGTTAACGACAGGCTGATTTTGACATTTCGCGAGGTTTTTATTTTCACGAAACTTCGTATATGCTGCGAAGTTTCGCGAAAATAAAACCCTAGCGAAAATTTCCGAATTTTACAGTAAATGGACAATGCACGAAATATCTCGTAAGGTGCCCTTCATATGCCTGATATTATTCTGTAGTATCCCATCGCATTCATTCAAAATGTAAACTTGATGTTTGCCTATAATTTGGTGACACATTTACCGATCAAGTCCGGGGAGCGTAGTGGCTCAGTGGTAGAGTGCTTGACTCGAGACCGAGGGGCCGCGGGTTCGAGCCCCACCGGCGTCACTGCGTTGTGGTCCTTGAGCAAGACACATTTATCCTAGCTTAGTACTGGTTAAACCCAGGAAGACCCGTCCCTGTTTAACTGAAAGATTGTTGATGGGACGTAAAGAATCAAATCAAACAAACAAACAAACAAAACCGAGTTGGTCCATTCACAGGCGTAACCCATTACTTACATATCGGCGTCACTGCGTTGTGTCCTTGAGCAAGAACATTGATCCTAGCTTAGTACTGGTTCAACCCAGGAAGATCCGTCCCTTTATAACTGAAAGATTGTTGATGGGACGTAAAGAATCAAATCAAACAAACTTACGTATCGAGTCACTTATCAGTTACCGAGGATGGCCATTAGATATGCTACTGAACTAGATAATGTTTAGAGGTGTGTTAATGCTAGATGCACCAACAAAATGACCATTTCAAACGACGAAACATGACATTTAATCGCTTTTTATTAATGAGCCAGTGTATAAGATTTCCAACACTGTGGTATGTGCGACCAGCAAAACCTCAGATCAGCCTGCGCATACGCGCAGTCTGATCAGAGCCTTTGCTAGTCGCTTGAATATTCTAGAGTGTTAAGCTACTGATTGAACATCATTTGGAGTTTATAAGCTTAAAATGAGGCTGCAAGGCTCGCCTGAGTCTACACATGTCAAAATACCACATTGTTGGAAATCACATGTCACGGCTCAAATTTTTGTATCCACTTACGATTTATTCGCATATTCCACCGTATGATATACGATCTCACATAATCTCACATAATCTCACACATTAAACATTGACCTCTACTACGACCAGATGACTATTTTGTTATCTCCATCTTCAGGTAAGTATACTGAACAAAAAAGAAACTTTACACTTTTTAACCCTGAAAGCGCCACCTATTTTTTTTTGCAGCAGACGATAATTTCAAATTTTGCTGCCTTTTCAAAAATAACAAATAAGGCATGATATTTCATGAGAATTGTCTGCTGGCATGATGTTTGTGAAATTATATTTCCGCACTTCTGATATTTATCTAATTTCACTTGTATCCTTGGATCCATCAGGCTTTCATTTGCGAACTAAATAGATGCAATCCATTGAAAAGGAACCAATGTACGACGTGTACTGTATCAGTCGTTGTCATTATGCCTTATTTTTTTTCTAAAATTAGAAAAGATGTCGCAAAATTTGTTGTCTGCTGCAGTCGTGATTGGCGCTTTAAGGGTTAAATAGTGATATATCCGCCAATACATATCCTATGTAAAGACAAATCATATCAAATTAATGGGTGTTCATTTCTCAGTAGATCTGTGTTATTGAAACAAAGCTGCACACCGTATGTTTGACTGGTAGCGTTAGGAATGAGTAAGGGGTCAAAATAAAAAAAAAAATATTTGCTCCGAGTCTTGGATCGTTGAGGTCTGTAGCATCTACAGTTACCGGCTAGAACCGCTTACGTCAGTGCGTGAGTGTAAATTAAAGGTCTTGTCTTGGCGTTGCCGATCCTGTGCATCTTTAGATATTTCTGCCTGCTCAAACCGTTTCACGAGGCTATGAGCAATAACGCGAGAGCAACCAAACTTCTTTGCCGCGCGTATTACTCTTAGTACGGCGGCAACCTGCAAAAGCCTTCTTACTCACATTTTGACGAAACAAGTTGCATTAATACAGTGTAATATGCGGACATTATTTGTTGATTTTCGATGTTCTGACTCAAAAGACTCCCGAGCAGTGTGTTTACATATTCAAAATATCAGAATGGTTATCTTCCAGACTTAATTAAAATGCTGTTTGACGTTTTTTCAAAGTTATTCGCGCTTGATCAAGTTTGAAACTTTATGCATGGCTGTCTTGTCAGACGTGTGACCTTAACGATATGCGCCATACTTTTTAAAGTTATGAGTTTGCGTTAAATTGGTTAAATTTATATTTAAATGTGTTAAGTTTCTATTTTTGTTCAGTATATGATGTGATTTACAAAGACGATAAATTAAAAGAAACAGGGGTCCATCTCCGACTGCCAGAAAACAGCCCTGACAACGTTTTTTTCGTCATCAACTTATGTTACATTCCAATGGTTTATCAATGGTTTTATTTCAGAGTAAACTATACTTTTCCAAGATTTCAGGTGGGCCCAACATTTTCCTTGGGGGTCGAACTTTTTCCTCCAAATGCTAGTTTCTATAGAAACCCATATGCACCCCCTAAGGACCCTCCGGGAGTGGTATTATATTGTTCATTGGACCACCCTGATTAAGAATCAAGATGTTAAAACACTTGATAACTTGGGTCCTACCCGCCATTTTGGATGGTTTTCAAGATGGCCGCCGTGAAAAAAGGCAAAATACCTATATAGTGTAATATCGCCCTCCTACCATCAGTTATGCTTACTTTTATGAGCAGAATATCTATATCTAAGACCCTCAACTTCAGTTATGATATTAAAAGCTTAATGTATGGTCTTAACATAATGCATTAAAGATAGCCGCCACTTTTAAGTATAATATTTGCATATTTTCGTTAATCTTCAGAAAAAGTTTCAATGGTTCTTTTGATAATACAATTCAAAGTTTCATGTTTAGTTCATTATATGTATTTATTTTGGAGATAAATCTACTGTCAGCAGTATTTATTCAAACAGTATGACAGCAAAGCTGGCTGTCATAAATGACAAAAGGGTCCAACATAGCCAAATGACTGTTCTCTAGCTAACTTTTGAACATAACGATTATAATAAGGGCCTCGTCGCGAGAAAACCTGTCTTCAGGGGGTTTGCAAACAACACAGGCGCAGACCAGCCTGCGCATCCGCGCAGTCTAATCAGTGCCTTTGTTATTCGATTTTATGAAAGTACCATATGTAGACTTGCTACAGATGAAATTTCAATTTTCTAGCTAGTCTCTGTAGCTGAGGAGTATATTTTGAAAGTCGCCTTGTCGGAAACCCCGAAGACAGGTTTTCTCGCGACGAGGCCCATAAGATTATGATCATATAATGGCACTGATACATTTCATTGGTATATCCCTTATATTCACAATGTCATTTCAGTCCACTTCATCGGAATCGCCCATTAATCACAAAGTTATTATCTTTATTATATTGAATAGGCGGCATACAAGGTTATCCCACCCATTTTAATAAGTAGACAACTTTTCCTCTAACGATTTTAATAAGATTATATTCAAATAATGGCACTGATACATCTCATTGGTATATCTGCTATATTCACAATGTCATTTCAGTCCACTTCACCAGAATCGCACATTAATCACAAAGTTATCATCTTTATTATATTGAATAGGCTGCATACAAGGTTACCCCCCTCCCCCATTTTAATAAGTAGACAACCTTTCCTCTAGATTAACATAACTATACTCCTCTACATACATTTATCTTACTGATATTGAAATGACATTCATTTTGCACTCATCAGAATCATCACTTATTTGCAGCAGACATTTTTGAAAGTTTATTTGAGTGCTTCAGGGTGTAACATACGTTACATGTTTACATTAAACCGAGCAAAACAGGTTTCTGGATCCAACATAGCCTCAAACCATACCTATGTGGAGCCATAACCTCTTCACTATGGCTTAAGGTGGATGTGCATGGATATAGAGATAGAGAAGGGTATGAGTTATGGCTGTGTAGGGTAGGTTATGCGTATTATAAGGGTTAAGGTATGAGCATGTGTTAAGGTAGGGTAATGCAAATTGATGGGCTACCCTACCTTTGGCCCTAACCTCCCTTATAAGTTTCTACCTAATCGTCTTTTATCCATACATGCAGAATCTCCGACAAATACATTGAAAGAAACGAGTAGTTGCAAGGTAGTTATAAGCAGGGTTAGACCTAGTATGAGTTTGTGTATGGGTCGGCACTTTGGTAAGGCAGAGATATGTGTAGCATAGCCTACCTTACCATGCTCATACCCTATTTTACCTCTACTCTCATTCAATCTATGCCCAGATACATCCACTCATACCCCTTGGATATGAGTAGGGATAGCTATTAGTATTGAGGCGTATGTGCTAGTTGGATATGTAGGATATAATAGGGGTATTAATATAAAGGATAAGAAAGCGTAGGGCTTAGTAGGACATTTTAGCAGCAGGTTATATTAGGGGAAGGGCAAAGCAGGGCATTTTTGGAATAGGGTATAAGTTTAATATGAGTAGTAAAGATAGATTAATTTTGAGTTTGGTTTGTAGTGATGTGGTAGAGTAATGTGAGCTGGATTATAGTACATGTATGGTAGACTGGAACAGGATAGGAAAGGGTGTACAGATGTGTAGGTTCATTAACATATGATACAAATAAAGGTATGGTTTTCATAGGAGAAGGCTAGGAGAGGGTTGATCATGTAGGATGGGTGATGATATGGTAAATGACAGGGTAGTTAAATGATAGGGTAGTTAAATGGGTTGGGTAGGAAACATTATGTGTAAGGAAGGATAAGAGCAGGACATTCATAGGGTGGGGTTGTATTGAGGATTAGGTAAGCTAGGGGAAGTGATTGCAGGGTAGTGTAGAATGGAAAAGAGCATTGCAGGGAAGAACAAATCAACCTACTATTCATTTATTTGGAATTGATTAATTGACATTCCGTCATTTGTCTATTCTTTTCAATAAAAAAACTAAGAAAATAAAGTAAAGATACAGTTTTCATTTAATTTCTGGCTATTACTAGCTACAAAACATGACTACTTCATATCATTTAATACGTGTTACTTCTTGGTTTGGACTAAATACACATGTATGGTTGACACGTTTGAAATGTTGATAGCACTCATAAACGATAATTCAAATTTAATGATCATTAAAACATTTATAAAAAAGTCTGTTGTGAGAAGAATATATTTACATTAATTTAAGCAAAGGTCATATAATATTTCATGTTGTGTTTGTTTCACAATTAGGAAATCAAAAACATTCAAAAGGGATCTTGAGTAATGTTTACAAATGTATTTATTGGGGCTGGTAACTTAGGGTGAAGTAGAAGCGAATACTTTAACTTAAAACATTCAGAATGTTTCAGCATATCATATATTACTTAGGTTTGGTAAATACAGTTCAGATTCATCCATAGTTTGATAAAGCAAAAAATAATTAGACTTTTGTGAATTTTGGCTCGTCTCATTCAATTGTTTTTTTTTCAGTGTATTTATAGAAACTTTGTAGAAACTCTTAAAGTGAAAAAGAATCCCATACTGATAGCGAACTGGTAGTTTAAAAGTTGTATTGATGTAATGTATGTCACACATAATATTTGCACATAGCTTATATTGATAAACGTCTCAGCTGATTGCGCTTATATTATTTGGGAATTTCTTAAGCCTGAACAAATTAAAACATACTCGCATGTCATTTTCGTTAAATTTTACAGCAGACTATCATGTTTTAATTATTGATAAAGTGGTCTTTCTGATATGCATTTTACATTGTGCTACCAAGCTTATAGATCAATAACTGGCACATTATGTAAAAAATAAAAATAATCTTAGCAGCTTGTGAAAAACAAAATCAATTTTCTATTAGGTAAATACAAAGTATTGACTCATTTGGAAAAACGATATCGTATAGATTCTGTTGAGGCTATTTTGGGTTCCGATGCTGGGTTAAATATAAAAATGTAACGTATGTTACATTCGAAACTTTCATTAACGTTTGCTGCAGTAAATGATGAATCTGACGAGACCAAACTGAAGGTCATTCCAATATCAGGGAGATAGATGCACGTAGAAGTGTATTATGTTTATTTTGAGGAAAAGTTGTTTGCCTATTAAAATGGTTGGGTAACCTAGTACACAGCCTATCCAATATTATAAAGATGATGACTTTGTATGATTAATTGACGATTCTGGTGATGAAGACTGAAATGACATTGTGAATGTAAGTCACTAACAGCTGACAATGAGATGTGTTAATACAAGTATTCGATCATAATCTTATTAAAATTGTTATTGTTCAAAGGTTAGCTAGATAACCTATTACAGTCATTTGGCTAGTTTAGACCTATTTGTCATTTATGTCAGCCATCTCTGCTGTCATATTACATGACTAATAATGCTGACAGTAAATATATCTCCAAAATTGATAATGACACAACCATGTAACTAAAAATTGTATCATCAAAGAATCATTGAAACCTTTTCTGAAGATTAACGAAAATATGCAAAATATGTACTTCAAAGTGGCGGCCATCTTGAAAATTTTATGTTAAGACCATTCATTAAACTTTTAATATCAGAAATGAAGTTGAGGGTCTTAAATATAGATGTTCTTCTCATAAAAGTAAGCAACACAGATGGTAGGAGGCTGATATTAAATTTTTTAGGCGTTTTGTCTTTTTTCACGGCGGCCGAGTGAAAACCATCCAAAATGGCGGGTAGAAAGTAAGTAAGGGTGCAAAGATGAAGAGTCGATACAATCAAGTACCACACCCGACCCAGGATACCAATGGGAAAGTTACAAACTCACAGTTAGACACCACTAACGAGAGCCAAGAGGTCAGCCCTTTCCCAGCAGGTGACCACAAAGCACAAATAAACAGACGCGCACAAAGACATAGCAAACATAAGACAGAACAAAAACATAAAATATCCACAAAAGAAGTACCGCCTTGGAACGGTCAGTAAAATACTTTATTGGAGGGCTTAAACCGGTTTAACGGCGCGCCAACCTCACCCTCAATTCAGATGTGGATCCACACACATAGATATTTGGATTGCATGAAAGACCCCTAACTTATCAATGCATCATCTCCTAAAACAAATAAATCAAGATATAACAAGGAGATAAAGCAAAGATAAGGACTCAACAGTAAATAAAACTGAATACCGGAGCAAAAGAAATCCAACAGGTAAACCCTGGTGGGTCCGACAAACAGCCAAAGCATCAGGCCCCTACCATCTCATCAAAAGATAAGTCTTTAAGTCGGAACCATCATAGAGTCTGAAGTCCGACCAACCGGCGTGCAATTAAAGAGGAAAGCAAAGTTGCCAACCGTGATTGGGTTGACCACCAAGCATGCAGTCTGTTGCAATAAATTAATGTTATAGCCAAATAGATATTACACATATTGAAAAAAATATGCGATTAAGTTGGCAAAAAAAAATCTGTGCAATCCGATTGGTTGTGCACATGAAGGGGCGGAGTAAACTATAATGTCAAAATGAGGGCTCAGGTCGGGCATCGTAATTAGCGATTAAATGCTATGTTTTGTCATCGTATAAATTATAGAAATGTTTCATTAAGAGCAATATTACGAATGGTACTCTAAAACGAACACACGTCGCAAGAAAACCTGTCTTCGGGGTTTCAGACCAGGCCATACCCAAACCAGCCTGTTCAGCTACAGAGATAAGCAAGAAAATTTAAATTTCGCCTGAAGCAAGTTATACTTCCGATAAATTAAGAACTATGGCGCTGATCAGACTGCGCGGATGTGCAAGCTGGTCTGCGCCTTTGTTGTTCGAGTACAGGTTTTCTCGCGTCGAGGTCCATATAAGGGCGTGGTAGAATATATGTGTACGTATTAGTTATACCATAGTGTGTCCGCATGTGCGTGGAGATAATCAACGATCTCGTGAATTATCATCAGTGCAGTGGTACGCTAGTTTTTTTTTAATGCTCTCTCTCTCTCTCTCTCTCTCTCTCTCTCTCTCTCTCATCCGATTAACTTCACGGTGCCTAACCATATCGGACTCTACTACCGTGATCTGTGTAACCCGAACTCTGTCTGTGAACTTGCTCATGTATTTACAAATATAGTGGAAAAACAGCGTGGATCCTGATCAGCTGGCTTTTCAAAACATGATATATCCGGGGTTTTCAAATAGCATTGGTTGAAGGGTGGTATATTTTTCTTAATGAATGTACATTGTTCATTGCAAGCGTTCTACGGAGATTAAAAAAACATTCTAAAGACAGAAGGACTATTTATGATTAACCCATCTAAATATATACAATATATTAACGCACCGAATTTTCCTACTGTTATCAATTGGACCAGCCCATTTGCGTTTTAAGGGTTGTTGGGTGGTAGTTTTCATTTTATAATTAAACAAACAGTTTGGATTCTGATCAGACGCCTCGTTCTGCGGCGTCTGATCAGTTTGCCTATATTTCCCGCATAAAGGGTGCTATATGTCATGTTTATATCGGTTAATTGCGTTTAAAGAAAACTCATATTTGTTATCATAGTCTAAAATATCATAAGTAACCATGGTAACTACGTACAATATATAGTAGCTGCAAAATATGTAATTTGATGTACCTGGGAAATGAAATTAAATGTTGCCAGAGGCCTATATATTACATCAGCAAACTTGAAGAAGAAAAAACATTCAGCTATCGATATTGGTATCATTGGTAAGGGAATATTCATTGTTTATCCGCTGAGGTGGAGGGGGTCACATATATATATATTTAATCAAACTTGAAGTTGGTGTAGGGGGTCATGATTTATTTTTCATTGATTGAGTTAAGGCTTAAAGTCCCAGTCAACAATATTTCAGTAATGTCGGGACTCCGATTGGGATAGACTAAAAGGCCCCAATCCTCACCCAAATTTGTTTCAAGTGAAGCAAATGTCAACCTGTCAACAAGTCAAATATGACAGGGACATCTCTCTGAAAGCTGCAGTAGAGAGCAAACCACCATACGGGTACCACCACAATTTAATTTTCAAAATGAAAAAAAAATACAACAACAACACTTTTTCAGACTCTCTGTGCGTCGAAAATTAAATTAAAGTCTATAAAAAATAATTTTGCCTTTCATTTAAAAAGACCAGGTATTATGAACGGGAAATGTCACAAATACACACCAAAACACAAAAACACCTTGGTATTTGGTACAAGTAAAATGCATTTCAGCCCCCGATGGCTTAGGTTGCTGTCCGTTCTAAGGCGGTGGCTCTGTTGTTGTTGACTTTTTGTTTATTGTTACTCCCATTGTGGGAGTCTGTAATTGTTCTATGTTTTGTTGTACGTTGCTTTATGTCCATTCTAGTTTTGCAATCATCTTGATGGGGAAGAGAAAGCTGGTTGCTTTGCTTAGTTTGTCTTCCTGGTGTCTCGTGATGGTTGTGTGGCTCTTCCTCGCGGTGCCATGGGTTTGTCTGCGGTTTGTGATAGTGGTATTTCCTGATCATTCTCACTTACTATTTTTGGAACTAATATTAAAGGCACATTGACGTCAGAACAAAATAATGCAAAAAACCCTCTTCATCAGCGAGAGCTTAAATAATTGATGACACACACTATTCTGTTTATTGCCTATAGTAATGTCAGAATTTATTCTGTATGAAGTGCTTGATGACACAAATGATTCATTTGCAATGGCGTAGCCAGAACGCTAAAAAGTTACGCACACCAAAAGGAGACTACTGTATCAAGCAATTATTCTCTACAATTACACCCCTTTTCAAAATGGGAACTTCTCTCAAAGGAAAGAATTCGCTCTCCTCTTCGCTCCCAGAGGGGAGCGAATTCTTTCCTTTAAGAGCAGTTCCTTAAGGTATGGATAATCACTTTTACCACATTAGGTGAGCTCCCTTGAGTCTTACTATTTTATTACGCACGCGCGTATACTGCGTAATGGGCGCTACGGCAATGAGTTGTCTATTTTTAAAACAGAATGTCAATGTGCTGTCTCACGATTAAATCTATGTGCCACACCCACGTTGGTGAGGAACGATTATTATGTGTATCGTCTAACGGATATTGAGTATTGTCGTTTTATCAAAAGTAAATATGACCAGGTATGCCACAAACACGGACCAAATTAACCTATATGGTTCCGAGAGGAAGAGACTCCAAGGAACACATATAAACTTACAAGACACACAAACATACAAGTAAGAAATGGATAAAAAAATCAGGATGAATTGCTATTGATAATGAAACAGAGCCGCTGTTTTGACAGGAAATCTGAAGTTAGGGGCAAAGCCAGATGAAGCCCACCACATAAAATGTAGAATAAAGAGATTTCTGACCTAGTTACTTTACTTTTCAGATAGCGAATGACAGAGATCGACACTGATCAGACTGCGAGGATGCGCAGGCTTGTCTGCGCCTTTGTTGTTCGCAAGTAACAAAGTCAGGGTTTCTCGCGTCGAGGCCCATATGCTGAAGCCCAGGCTTCCTGGCCTCCACCTGGCTACGCGCCTATTATAAATAAATAGTGTAAACAACGCAGTGTGTTCTTATATGAGCATGTGTGCTTATCATGTCGAATACGGTATGTCTCATTTTTTTCAGATCGAAGATGTGCTTTGTTCGTCATTATTCAAGCAGGAACCATTATCGCCTTATATTGCATCATGGGATATACAGATGATAGCTACATGATGTTTGTTCATAAAGCCGACCAATCTGCGCTATCACACGACCTTGTTCACCAACACCAGTACAAATTTCTTCTCAACAACAAAAGCATATGTGATAATTCTACTTATTTAATAATTTGTATCAGCAGTGATCCCCAACATGGAAGTACAAGAAAAGTTATACGAGAAACATGGGGGTCCATAAAAGAGTATAATGGTGCAAAATTAAGACTAGTTTTCCTGCTTGGTTTTCGCAAGCGCACTACACCTGCACTTACTAAGTCGCTCAAGAAAGCAATAGACTATGAAAGTGCAAAGTATCAAGATATGGTTCAAGCTGATTTTGTGGACAGATATAAGAACTTGACCATCAAGAACGTTTTGGGACTTCACTGGGTACACCAGTTCTGCAACAAATCACAGTTTGTTGTGAAGACCGATGATGATGTGTTTATAAATGTGTTCAAACTGGTACGGTTTCTTCAAATGTTACAGAGCTCTTCATCTCACTTGTCCAATTTTCTCTATTGTAAGGTAAACAGAAGAATTCAAGCAAGAAGGAGCAATGATTCCAAGTGGTATTTGAGCCCAGAGGAATATGATTACGACATATTTCCGCCATATTGCAATGGTGTTGGTTATATTCTCTCTGCTGACGTAGCTGCAAAATTGTACAGTGTGACCAAACATGTTCCTTTTCTTTCAATTGATGATGTTTACATTGGTTTCTGTGCCAAATATTCTGGTATTACACCCACGGAAAGTAGATTAGGGTTTGAAATCGACTTCCGGTATGAAAGAAAAGAAGAAAATTTTGTCGCACTCCTTGATTGGTCAATATTTATAAATGCAGGAAGAAATGGAACCAGGTTTAGAAACGCTTGGAAGTACTTATCGACTTCTAGTCCGCATTTAAATAACATTTATTACTATAAGATGATTCAACTATCTAGACTGTTTTGTGCTGGATTTGTTATCTTTATCATCATCGTTTTATTAAGTAGACTAAAATTTCATGCAGTAAAACACCAGAACCTGGTAAACAAAAAGTTTGAGCGTAAGTTATGAATATATTTTAGCATAAGTAAAAAATTTTTTGTGGATGCTCAAAAGATCCTTATAACGAGCCATATATTGGATTGTTAGATGGCAAGCATGTATACCCCAGGACAGACGCTGCTAGTATTCATAAAGCATTCGCTCCACAGTTTACTATTGAATGCACTGCACTGGAAAGCTTCAAGCACCTTAAGGTCATACCCCAGTATAGATATGGTGCTGATTAAAACTCCAAAGCTATATCTAACACGATAACCATCATGTGTACTTAGCAGCCATTTTGTTCATGTGACAGGGACCATACAACCATGTTTATGTTATGCTCCATATAAATCTATGCTGCATTTAAACCAGTACTAGTTTCTGAGAAAACTATATGTGATCATATTGATGTCAGTTCAATTCGATAAGCATTGGCGTCAACGTCAAGGATAAGCCTTGACCTTTGGTGCTTATTTATAATCATTGTCGGAGTATGTTTGATATATCTAACAAGTATAATGATTTTGCTTCAACAGGTCTCGAAATTAAATTTGATAGTGCCATAAAGTAAGTCAACGTTAGCCTAGTATCATCATTTGAGTAAACTTGTTTCTACATAACAAGACCCAAGGTCAATGGCATTTTTGCTCCAGAGAAAATATGTTTGAAAGTTTTTTTACTGGACCCCCCCCCCCCCCCCCCCCCCGATGGGTGGTCAATTTGGTCATGTGAACTTAAACTTAGTCATATTAAGATAATCTCATTAGATACTCCATATGGTCTTAGAGATGAATTGGCCCAGTGATTTCTGGAAAAAATATGTTTAGATTTTTATGTAGCAGCTAAAATGAGTGACCTTGGATAATAAGTCAAAAGTCAAATTGATCTTATACATTGTCTTTTCAGGTTACACTATATCTAGCAAGTATATCGACTTTGGCTTTAACGTAACAGAAAAATCAAATTTTCAAGATTTGTTTTACATATTTGGATTAGGAATCAAACAATTACCTCACCATGAAGTAGGTCATCATTTGTGCAAACTTGGTAGGGCATGTTTCATGACGATTGAGCTCAAATGTGGTCAATAGAATGAAAACGAAGTGTTTGTTTTGTGACCATCCTGACACATATTCGACCCATTTAGCTGGACAAGGTCAAGTCTTCATCATGCCCCAATGCTATATCCATGCAAATTGTGTTCCAATCCACCCACTAGTACATGAGATATCTTAAACACAATAAAGCGTCTTGCTCTAAAGTCTGCTTAAATATGATCTATTTAGCTATGTTGTGATCTTTAAAACCAAAACATGATTAAGTCTTCATCAAGCCCTTATGCTATATCCATGCAGAGGTTCCAATCTGTCACTGGTCCAGCAGATATCCTGCACACAAGATAATATATTAGCAGTATCTATGTAGGGGGCACTAGACATTGCTACATACCAATTAAAATTATTATTTCCAATCTAAGGGGCTTAAATATACTCAGAAAAACAATTGAAGGATATCAAAGCTCTTTTGACTAAAACAATTGAGAAAATAATTTCCAAACAAAGTATTTTCGTACCTGACTTATAATTGAGTATGTTCTACTTCTGACCACAGACAAGTGTTCAAACCCATTTGTAAGTAATTGCACCCAATAACGTGACAACTTGTTCAACAAAAGTGCACAGATATGGCATACCCCAGCAATTATGAAAACAATGAAGAAAAACACTGACAACAACTTCAAAATACGGTGTCATACTTTTGACTGAGAGACAGAAATGGTTTTAGAGCCAGTCATTATGGAATACAAATGAAAGAAATGGGTTTCAATCATTGTTGAATGTTTATGACTTTTCAGTATAGTGGGTTGCACCATTTGGACATGTAATGTACTTAAATCATTGAAGCGTAGCTTAAATCAAACATTCATTTTGATTGCAGATATTTGGAACTATGAAATGCATGCATAATTAGTTAAGTTTTTATTGTATCTTATGTTAGAGATGGAACTGAATTTAAAATCCATCAATTGTTTTTTCTGAGTATATATCAGTTTGCCTTTTATGCTGTAGTTCACCAGTTTAGATGTGATCCAATTCTCAGGTGTTCCCCTTATTTCCATATTACGAGCACATGTTTATTGCAACAATAAAGCAAGCGACTGCCGTAAACAAACACATTTTGCTTTTCCAATAGAACAGCATAGCATGTCTGTTAAGAGCAGATACTTAACACATGTATAACATTAATAGAAGGGGTCTCAGCAACAAGGTACTTTAGTCCATTTTTCATTATTTCAAGAAAAAACGCAAAAACATAATTTTTGGCATTATTCTCAGAATATGTGGACTTTTCCTGCAAAAATTAACAAGATATGTTTGAAAATAGTGAATTCATGAGATTTTTCAATGAGTTTACTGCTAAAAGTGAGAAACACTTAATTTTAGCGATTTCGTTTCTGCAACAAGGGACCTAACTCCAAACTTCATAAAAACTTCAAAATTGCATACAGAAAGTTTATGACAGTCCATCAATGCTAAAACATTGCATGATAGTGTGTGGAAAGCTTATTTCTTACGAGTACAACAGCGAAAACCTGAATAAAACAGTTGATTTACGTAAATTCCATAAATATGAACAAATTTGAATGAGACAAATAGTCCATGGGCCCGGAGGGGTCACCATGCACCCCCTAAGGACCCTCCGGGAGTGGTATAATATTGTTCAGTAGACCCCCCTGATTAAGAATCAAGATGTTAACACTCGATATCTTGGGTCCTACCCGCCATTTTGGATGGCTTTCAAGATGGCCGCCATTAATAAAGACAAAATGCATATATAATGTAATATCAGCCTCCTACATCGATCCCTTCATAGGTGTGTCCGACATCTATGCCAAAATAAGTGTTTACGAGATCAAAATTGGCCCTTTGAATGCTCCTTTGATTTTCCATCAGCAAATAATGGTTATGAATGATGGTCAAGGAGAACTGGTAACTACACTCACACAAATATTGGTAAGAATGGTGATATAAGCTGTAAATTATGTCATTTTTATAAATGTGTATACTACATCTCTGCTAAGATCATCCTTGTGTCTTCCGCTTCGATATTTGTGGGCGAATGATTACAAAGGCAAGGGCATTTCTGGGCGTGACCATAATATATTCTGTTCAAGAGTGATGGTAGGCACCGCATGCACTGCTTGTTTTTCACAGATTCCGATTTGTATAGTCTTACGAAGGGAAAAGCTTACCTTGCAAACCAAAGATGGCGCCGTTCTATGTGTTTACATGATCAATGTTATGACGTAGGTTGTCACACCTGTAATAACTGATGAATTAAAGTGGTCAGTATTTTTCGCTGGGCTTCTGTACATTTAAATCAAGTGTCTGCTTTCGCCAATGTTTACATCTTCTGAAACAATGGCTCCCATTTTGCGGCTGCTTATTATGCGCGGATCTAGAGGGGGAAGGACAGGGGTCCGAACCCTTCTGGAAACTTACAAGTGGATCTAGGTTTTCTTTGCCCCTTCGTCGCAATTGCTTCTCGAACCCTCTGTGTACTACGCTGATGGCTAAAAAATAAAATTGTCAGGACCTCCCCCTCCCCCGTCTCCCTTGTAGGAGTTCTCTGAATCCGAGGATGGTCATGCGCGGATCCAGAAAGTTTTATCAGAGGGGGTCCAAATTTGATACCTTTTTAGTTGATGAGGGATAGAGGATATAAATACCGCTTTAAATGGGCCATCGTCGGCCCGCCAGTGAAACGCCATTGAAATGGTGTTTCGCTGGCGGGCCGATGATGACCCAACTTTGAATGCTGGCTTGGTAGCTACGTAATTTTTCAGGGGATTCGGACTAATATTGCAAAGAAACCCTATATTTTTGTGATTTTAGTGGGGTCCGGACCGCCGGACCCCCCCCCCCCCCTGGACCCCCCCCATGATGGTTTTGTCAACAGTATTGTATAGTTTGGCATTATGTGACCACCAAACATGCGTTGCTACATTACTTTTATAAATGAAAATATAAAGGTTGGTCCTCGAACTTGGTTGATCAACCCCCTCACAAACGCCACTGTCACACAAAGAGTTACAACTGATCCGTATCGATAAATAGCATGCATTCTTGATTTTAAATAACTGTGCAGCTGAACATTTTAAAATTAAAGTCGACTTAAACGATGTCATAACAATAAAACGCCAATCACGACTGCAGCAGACGACAAATTTTGTGATATCTTTCATAATTTATTGGGGAAAAATAGGCATGATATTTCATGTAAATCGTCTGCTCAAAAAATAGTAAGAGAGTATGATCAGGAAATACCACAATCACAAACTTCAGACAACCCCGTGGCACCGCGAGGAAGAGCCGCTCAACCATCACGAGACACCGGGAAGACAAATTAAGCAAAGCAATCAGCTCTCTCTTCCCCATCAAGATGATTGCAATACTAGAATGGACATAAAGTAACGTACAACAAAACATAGAACAATTACAGACTCCCACAATGGGAGTAACAATAAACAGAAAGTCAATAACAACAGAACCACCGCCTTAGAACGGACAGCAGCCTAAGCCACCGGGGGTGGGGGCTTAAATGCATTTTACTGGTACCAACTCTTCGCCCTAGATTCTGCTGTTGTTGAAGTACAAGAAATGTTCAGCTCGCATGGAGGCCATCTAACTAATGCAATGTATCATCATGGGATAACACTCTAATCAAATTTACTACACCATGATGAAACAAAGAAAAGGGCTCATGACTCACAGATAGTCAGAGCTAAAGAGAACCTCAAGTTGAGCCACGGTGGGTCCAGCTACAGATAAGCATCAGGCCTTATTTGTTTTGTTTTTTATTTGAAAATGTCGTCTGCATTTTATGGGTTAAATTTTCAGGGAAAAATGGGGATAAGTGGTTATTATACACTAAACTCCGGATATACGTTGAGTATGGAGAATCCAAGCATAGTGCACGAGTCCCTCTACTGCTTGAACACTTCATTTGACAGGCTGAGTTGACAGGTTTTTGTCTGACTCCAGTCGTGCCAGGGGAGAGAAGATACCAAAACATTTCTGCCTGCTAGTGTCGTCTGCTGATGACATGTGCAAACAGTTTGGTCCTAAATCAAACTCTAACCCTGTAAAAACCTGACGTGGATCCCCAGTTTAACCTCGAGAGTTTAACATTCCGATGGAATATTGAAATGTTTTCGCCCATTTTGAAAAAAATAGCGGCAGACGACAAAACATGCTTAATTACTCAGCATAATAATAGTTAAACCGAGGCTAGTATTTTGAGTAAAAAGTCTGATTCGAGCAGAGTAGACCGTGAGCTGCTTATAGAATCCCCTCCCCCCAGGGGGAATTTTGTACACCATGATTTTCTAAAACTACACTATATACGACGCAAAATGACACATGTTAGCCTTTGGCAGCTGATGCGTTGCCGTGTTACAGCAATGTTAACTACGTTACCCTATAACAGCACCCAGTCCTATTGTGCAAATACACACCTATACCTAAATTTTATTTATGGATATGCTGATGGCCTTTAAATCTCTTAAGTAAACGCAGCAAATAGCTAGTATGCATCAATACAACCTAAGCCCATTATATTGCAGTTATATACGTTACTTACTTTCAAATATACTACTTTTGAGTACTGTGCTATCACTAGACCATGAACTGCCAAAACATGTCTGATGGGGTAATACACTATAGTTTTCTAAACCACATTCGATAAGGCACAAAATAATGCACATTACCTCTTTATGGGTTGGGGCGTTACCATGCAAAAGCAGAATTTTATACGTTACCCCAAAATAAAAGGAAATCCTATAGTATATATATATATGTATATCAAATTGTTGTTTATTCTTACATATCAATATCATCCTGTTATTGAAATTAAATGACAAGCAGTATAAGTTTAACACATTGAGGCACCTTTTATTAATATTAAATACGTTACATTACTTTAAAAACATTATTTAGTGCAATGTTAGCATCATATGAGGTAAAACTATTCACATGCAACTTAGAAGGCTCGCCTAATCTTTGATCCTTCAGAGGTCACAACCGCACTATACCTGTAAGATGTTTTGAGTGGATAAGACCTTTCTAGAGTTGTTGTTTGTTTTTTTTTCAAGTGGAAAAAGCTAATCCTTGCAAGTTCAGTTTTCTCATGAGCGGATCAAGAGGAGGGGGGCAAGGGTCCGGACCCCCCCCCCTCTGGAAAATCATAAGTTACATGCACCCCTCCCCCCTAAGGACCTTCCGGGAGTGGTATAATATTGTTCATTGGACCCCCCTGATCAAGAATCTGTTATGATGTTAACACTCGATATCTTGGGTTCCCTTCAGAGCTCCATCTGAATAAAGCTAATACCTCTGATACCGAAGCCGCATTTTTAGACTTGCATTTGTCAATTTCTAATGATATTGTTTCTACCAACATTTATGATAAACGTGACGACTTTGATTTTGAAATTGTTAATTTCCCATTTTAGATGGTGATGTTCCTCGTTCTACATCCTATGGAGTCTATATTTCTCAACTCTTTCATTTTGCTTGAGCATCTAGCATTGTTGCTGACTTCAACACTCGCAATAAATTGTTAACTCAGAAACTTCTTAAACAAGGCTATCGGTATCATAAACTTCGCAAAACATTTTCAAAGTTTTATAGACGATACTATGATTTGATTTCTAAATTCCAAGTTGGACTTAAATCTCTTTTGCGCCAAGGACTTTCGGAATCTGATTTCTATGGTGGCTTGGTGTATAAATTGAAGAGGATTGTTGGCTCTAATAATTTTTCAGCGCAGTTCATTAAAATAATTTCCTATTATAAAAAGCATTAAGTAAAATCATGAAGTAAATCTGTGAAGTGGTCAATACGGCTATTTCCAATGGGAGGGGAGGAGAAAACTATAATTAGGTCATAGATCCTATATTACAATTATAAAGAAATTTAGTGGTTCACTCGCTGCGCTCGTTCCCCTTTGTTTGTTTGTTTGATTTTATTCTTTACGTCCCATCAACAATCTTTCAGCTAAACAGGATCGGGTCTTCCTGGGTTGAACCAGTACTGAGCTAGGATAAATGTGTCTTGCTCAAGCGGACCACAACACAGTGAAGCCGTTGAGGATCGAACCCGCGGCCCTTCGGTCTCGAGTCAAGCACTCTACCACTGAGCAACTGCGCTCCCTCTCGTTCCCCTTTAATTCCTTTATAATTGTAATATATATGATCTATAACCTATACCATCTAACCCAGCTAGCACACATCATCGGGCCAGCAATGGTCCGCCAGCGATACGCCATTCTATGGCGTATCGCTGGCGGGCCGTTGGTGGTCCGTTTGGAAGGTACATTTCACACGTATAATCGGTTCCATAATATACTCACGATTTATTCGCATATTCCACCTTGAAAATGTTCTGTATGATACACGATCTCAGATGGATGCTTGCAATTTACCTGTGCTACGCTGTATAAAATATCAACAGACGACTTTTTGTTGTACCTCAATGTGATATGTATCATTTACAAAGACGGCAAATTAAAAGAAAACTGAACTTGCAAGAATTTGCCTTTTCCATTTTAAATACATATCTTAGATCATCTTATCCAGTCAAAATTATCTTACACAGACCCTACATATTGGATCCGTGTCTAAAGCGAAATTCCAGATCAGATTCGCGCATTCTGACCTGGGCCTCCGCTAGAATTTTATTAGAATCAGATAAGACTTTTGTTTTACCCCAGATTTTTTTTTAACTCAACAACCTGGATTTGAAACTTACCTTTGTTTACCATTTGCATGCTGGTTAATTTTTGCCATTTGCCGATTTCCCCCCCAAAATTAACCCATTTAGGCCGAATGAAATTACCCACTCTTATCAATCGGACCAGTCCATTTCCGTTGGTGTTTTTTTTCTTCATTTTTAGTCAAATTTTAATAGAACATTATGGAAGCATACAGTGAAGACCCTGATCAGATGCCGCGTTCTGTGGCGTCTGGTCTGGGTCTTCACTGGTTGCCCATGTCCCACAAAATGCCGCTATGCTTATATGGGTTAACGCAAAAATATCTTGAGATCACATTTTGCCAGGCGCAGATATAGGTCCAAACTCTGACACTAGCAGGTAGAGAGTTTAGGTATCTTCTCCCCTGGCACGGCTTAGATTGTTCTTATTTGCTGCATCACTGCATCACTCGAGGTCGAGGTCACTGATGATGGAGTCAGTATGAAATGCGAGATTCTCCGTGTATAACCCACTCTTTAAAGTCTTAAAGTTTGTCCTAACTATATACCTTTTCCCTGGAATATGTCAGATTCTCGATCCGTACTTCATTCTTTAGTCGACTGAAAATTCATTTTTTCAGCAGCCACGGTTATATAAAATCAAGAATGTATGTTACATGTCGTTACACTTTGCCTTGGGCAATATTTGACAGCCGTGTTTGTGGACTACTTTTAAATTTACATTCATAAGAGTAAAGTAACAAAGCATGTCAAACTGTACAATGTTAATAGTTAGCAAAACCAGCCATTCTTTCACAATAACTAAAGTATACATCAGCGAAGCCACACAATTAGTTGAAATGAAGCCCAACGAAAACAATCTGACCCCACCAGATATGGTGTCATTCAGTAGTTGTATACATTCATAACGTATAGATGCCTGCAGCATGCGGACTTTGATGTCCCATTGGAAAAGCAAAATGTGCTTGCTAACGACAGTTGCTCAATAAACATGTGCTAGACTAATTTGGGGAACAACACATCTGAACTGATGAACTATGACCTAAAACTGATTACAGTGTATTTCAATAAATATTCCATAGACAATTCATTCAAATATAAATGTTTCTTATACTACTCTGTTTCAAAATATTTGGACACTTGGCCTTTGTCAAGAAACAAATATATAAAAGTCTAATCACTAGAACTACATCTTCATTTGTGTAATATAAGCAACAAAAATAAACAGCTGAGGAGCTGCACCCTAGAACAATGGTACGCCCAGCCATGGGGATCCAGAGGGGGCAAGAGGGGTGGGGGACAGGGGGTCAGCAACCCCTAGAAGATCACAAGTGGCTATAGGTTTCCTTAGAAAATCTGGTACGGACCCCTCTCGAGAAGCAATTAGACTCCTTGAGTCCAATTGCTTCTTGAGGGAGGTCTGTACAATACTTTGATAACTAAAAAATAAAAACGTTGTCAGGAATGATCTAGATCGGCGAATGCCACCGATCACTATGGCCAGGAAATGCCACAATCATATACTACAGACCAGCCCACTGCACTGTGTGGAAGAGACACAGAACACTGAGAGCCACACAACAACAAGAACACAATGAAGTAAAGCAAGCAGCTCTCTCGATTGTAAAACTATAACACGACATTAAGATCATCACCACAAAACAAATACATGTACATAACACAACACAACCCCCACACACAATGGGAGCAACAACAAATGAATATACATTAACAGAATACTGAAAATTCTAAAACGCATGTGAACGACTAGGTGGAACAAGGAGAGACTTTTTACAGCGCTATTTATTGTCCTGCTGCCAATGTCGTTCTGTCATATCTCCGAAAGCATCATTGGGATACCTGGAAAATTACAAATAACGTTAAAGTACGCAAGTGGGTACCTTACGTATTCAACTTCGAAAAGTCGTCGCTGTATGTTAAAGACATGAATGAAGGCTCTGTCGACTTTAATTCTGTGGAATACATAAAGCTTCATGATACGACAGCTTGCGTAACGCAACAACCTAAGGTTAGCCTAATCAAGGCCATGGTTGAAGAGCTAGAAAGAATATATAATTCGGACGTTAAGAACGTTAAAAGATGATACTGACAAACAGAGCACCGAACCGCATAAGAAGAAATGGGATCCTAAAACCAAAATCAGCCTGTGAGTTGTAGCACCGTTTAAGTTATTAGACAATGACTCAGTTTCAATAAGTCGATGATCCTGTCAGTATATGTACAGTGGAATAGAGGAAAATTTAACATTTCCAATACAGAAACCAGCAAAGGCCATTTTAACATTTCCAATACCGAAACTAGCAAAGGCCATTTTAACATTCCCAATACAGAAACTAGCAAAGGCCATTTTAACATTTCCAATACCGAAACTAGCAAGGGCCATTTTAACATTCCCAATACAGAAACTAGCAAAGGCCATTTTAACATTTCCAATACAGAAAACTAGCAAAGGACTCAAAGAGCACTTTTTTCCAGAACGTAGACTACAAATATTTCGACTCTTGAGGAAACCGAATGAAACATATGTCTTTGAGAAGAAACTCGACAAGAAATATCTAATGTATAACAACACTACAACAACACAATGTGTTTATTATATATATGGACATTACTGCGTGATGAAGCGATACAGTGGGAAAACTATGAAGAAATGTGTTAGTGACACGTCAGAAGAAACACAGTGATCGCTTACTAGTGACTAAACTGATGAGAAAATTAAGTTGAAAAAGGAGGCGATAAACGACACAATACACATTTGTACTTATTATATATACCCGACAAAAAAAAGAAACGCACCACTTAGAAATGTTCAACTCTCAGGAAGATCACAAGTGATGGGCCCGTTTAGTTTATATCGGTGCAAAGGTATGTCAAGTAATGCTGCGTCACACGTCTTTTGCAATCAGGCGTCGGAATTGTGTTAAAGAAAATTGGTCATGAACCAAGTGGGGTCAAATTGTAAAGTGACAGGAAATAACCATTCTTATAATGTTCTCTAGCTGGATAAGTTCAAGCAATCGGATTCATCTCAGTAGACCAGATTGTACCCAGACACTTATTTGTTGCAATTCTATCTTTCAATTCATCATTCCCGATAATTGAACGCTAGGTAGCCCATGTTTTGTGACTACCCTTTGGATAACGATTCCACATTGGGGATAAACCTTACAAACATTTAAAGATTTCAACATTGTTTTAATAAATTTAAATGATCCTTACTGCTGAAAATGGATTTTGGAATAACAAAAAAGCATCATAAACACATTAGTCGACTCACATAACGACAATATATCGTATACATACTTTTCTAATGTAAAACATACTCGGAATTTCATGTAGACAGTAGCGTTGAATTAACGCTTCGAAAACTCTTTTACCCTTCGCAATGATGTGTTTTGTGCCTACACAGGGAACGTACAGATACTTATCTACGTCACATTTAAGTTTTAGTAAGATTTGATCAGAAATGAATGTTTTATGACAATTAACAGTTTCGTATTAAAAGGAGATCTTAATGGGAAAATCGTAGTGGTGCGTTTCTTTTTTTGTTGGGTATATATCATTTTTTATAACGAATGAATGTAAAACTTCAATTTAGCATATGACGTCGCTTCTGGGAGTGAAATAACGCCATGCAATAAAATCGATAAACCACTATAGGGATCAAACATGTTTTTCTATGTATTAACATCTGCTGGACCCCGAGGGTGGTGTTGAAACCCGAGCCTGAAAGGCGAGGGTTTTAACAACCCCCGAGGGGTCTAGCAGATGATAGTGTATCAGAAAACCATGTTTGATAGTTATTATTGCATAAAGTCATTTTGTCACTTGAAAACTTTGGAGATACGCTTCGAAAAGTTCATTTTGTATTACTATAATGGCGCGCAAAAGCATGAAGGATTCGTAGGTTTTGAAAAAGCCTGTTCCAGAGCAAAGCCTTACGTCATCCTAACGTCACTAAATTGCGTTCATTTCTATGCACGTTACTGTTGATGACGTCAATTTTTGTGACGGACTAGAATGCGTATATGTAAAGAACAAAAGCCGTGCATCAACAGCACTTGAATTGCCTGATTAATACATGGGTTTTTGCCGGTCAAAACATGGCTGTTAAAAGTGTGCGATACGGCTTTTTATGCAATAATAGTGGTTTACAGATTTTCGAGAATCGTTATGACGTCCATAACAACGTTGCGTACATAATGACAAAATTATAACGTTTTTACGGCAGAAATGAGACTTCAAAGTAATTTTAACACAGGTATCATACCGTTTTCTGACTGCGGAGAATTTGCGGCTAGTCTTGTCTCGGGGGTCGTTTCTTTTATGGTGGAGGGGAGGGTTGGTTCCGTAAAAGGGTAAAAAAATATATTTTTATTATCTATATCCAACTCATATCTATTGTAATAACACAACCAAACACTCGCTCATGTGCTTAAGATATGGCAAACCTTGCAAATTCAACTGTTGGCCCACAAAATATGGTTTAAAATGGTGGAAATTATTTTGAAAGGCAAAAATTGCTTTCAGTCGATCAAACTGCGAAAATCCTAAAATAACATTTCATTTAACATTGATATCTTAAAAGCCAGGTTATCGATAGCAATTTTGCAAAAAATAATATAGTAATTGCTCTTAGCATTTACTAAATAATGTCATAAAAACACGGTGCCTATGCTCAAAAATGTTGATCTTATCCGCGGACGTTGGTGTACCTGTCCGCGGGGCACACCAAGATTTTGCTAGTCTAACCGAGGTGAATACTTACGGAAAATGCTAATACTGAAACGCGGATGATACGGTGTTGAACCCTAGTACTGTCCTCGAAGTTGTAATTGATAAATTGCTTAAAATGCAATAATCTGAATCAACATCATTGGCGTAGCTACCATTATGCAGTTACGCACGTGCGTAATAAAAATAGTTATATTCAAGGAAGGTTACCTAATGTGGTAAAAGTGATTTTTCATACTATAAGGAAATGCTCATAAAGGAAAGAATTTGCTCCCTCTTGGAGCAAATTTTTCCTTTAAGAGAAGTTCCCATTTTGAAAAGGGACACAATTGATTCTTTTATTTGATCAAGCAAACCTCAGTCTAAACAGCAAATATAAAATACCTATATGGACATATGCTTTTCAGTATATCATTGCATACTCGCATTTGGTGTGCGTAACTTTTCCAGCGTTCTGGCTTCGCTATTGAACATGTTTTATTTAAAATAAGTATGCAATGATATACTGAAAAGCGTAAGTCAATATAGGTATCATATATTTGCTGAATTTAGACTGAAATTTACTTGGATTAAATAAAAGAATCAAACCAAAATAAAAAATATTTTGTCAGTATCCCGATCCTACCCCTAAATGTTTGAAAATATAGCCAAACAATATATTTGTGCTTGTTGTTGCTGCATGTTGGAGAAGAAAGTCAAACTTTTAGGTTCGCAATACCACGGCCACCAATCAATCTCATTCATCGCATATACCAGTTGGATTAAACTTTCTGTTTCCAAATTTTGAGAGCAAAATTTAGAAATCGGGTAATACTATTCGATGATACACTTCTTACACTTTTCTACAATGATATTGGTTTCAAGAGGATATTCGATTCTGCTTGACAGTTTAAACTGTTTTGTAATGAAGAAAAATTACATTTTTTCAACTTCAACACATATTCTAGAATCAACTTATGTGTCTGGGCACACCATTTCAGGTATGTCGAAGGTAAACACCAAGGCCATCGAATAGCATTTTCGGATTTCTAAAATTTTGTATTGTTTAGAGAAAGTTACGATTTTGCCAAATTTATGGTCCATCTCATTCTCAGGAAACGGGTCCCTCTTCTTCATATCACAATATTGATTTTATGTGATGAAGGAGATGAATTGGTGGCCGCGAAAACTATAATTTATTTCTTTAATCAATTTAATACAAATGGAGTTCCCATCATGCATCCCTTATGTTGGTCTTAATATTGTTTTGAACATAAGCAGGACTTCAACAGTAACATAACTTCCTTATTTCTCAACCAAAGCATATGTTGTGGGTAATCAAAAGAACCGTCGCGATGAAACGGTTCTTTTAAGCACCAAAACACAGGCTAACAGGAGAAGAGAGGACGTACTGGAAATGTAACGACAACGAATGCTGAGAATGGGCGGTTATTGTTTCAGAGGAACGTCAAATAACAAAAGGCCATTCTCGTTTCCCTGACTCTGCACTGATTGAGGCAAAGAAAGGCTACCGCAGAGTGGAAGTTTTCAAGCGACTAGCAAAGGCTCTGATCAGACTGCGCATATGCGCAGGCTGATCTGTGGCTTTGCTGGTCGCACATACCGCATTAAAATAATCAAAACAGAATTCACGCAAGAACTTCTATTATTATAATAGTAAATGTAAGTAGAATGGAATCGGGATAAGCACCTGTTAAAAAGACTTTTGAAAACTTGATAACAAAATAGAATAATAAAATAAATGTGATCCGACTTATTTCTGGGGAGTTAGATAGACACTGCTTTCCCTCACGAAAGATAGAGGACCTACCAACAATTTTCTTTCATCTTTTTCCTGTTTTGAGTTACTCTCGGATGAGTCGTCATATAATACATTAGATCTACTGCGTCTGTGTTTCTTTGCAATAAGCAATATTGTGATCAAGAGCCTTCTAACTTTATTTAAACTGAATCGGAAATTTATTATTGATGACGCTCTCCCAGGTATTTTTGGGACAGGGAAAATGGCATTTATTTCACGTGAATGGGGAAAGTAAGGCCAACTTTTGATGCAAACAGAATAACAAAGACAATAATGGGGAACAGGGAACATAAGACAACGAATTTTCGATGGGGGGGGGGGGGACAGGGGAACACGCCCTTTTTTTTAAGGGGAACATGAGGACATTTACCCCCACCACTTTGGGAGGGCCTCGCGAATGTATCGTCTGCTAAACACATCAAAGCATAAGAAATATAGTATTGAGGCTCCCAGGGAGTCTATGCTCCCTTGATCCCTGAAAATAATGCACTGATCTCCCCAAATTCCTCAGCTCCCTGAAAGTATTTTTCCTTTGCTCCCCAAATCCTTAAAATTAATTCAGCTTCTCCCCAAATCCCCAAAAATTAAGCTTATTCTCCCTAAAATGCATTTTTCTTTCCATAGTATTAAATTGACATGCCTAAAACTGTGAAGCTATACACAAGCGGATGACTAAATATTCACTTAATATATACTCAGAAAAACAATTGAAGGATATTAAAATTATTCTGACTATATAACAGTTGAGAAAATAATTTTCATCCAAGGCATTTTCGTATCTGATAGAACTACCAACATGCAATTCAGCAGAATGCAAAATAAAATTTACGGGTCATTGGTTAGGATACAGTACCACACCAAATGTACCAACACTCTTTACCCAAAGTTCACAAGCAAAAACTTTAGCGTTTACATTTTTTGCTTCAACCTTTACCTGGACATAACTTATGTTCTAATTCTGAAAACAGACAAGTGTTCACACCCATTTATCAGTAATTGCACATAATAACGTGACAACTTCTTCAACAAAAATGCACAGGTTTGGATACATCAACCAATATGACCACAAATTGGAAGTAAAACACTAACAAAAACTACAAAATTAGGTGTTATACCTTTGGTTGAGAGCCAGCAATGATTTTGGAGGCAGCCATTATTGAATACAAACGATAAAAATGGGTTTCAATCATTTTTGAATGCTTGTGACGTTTCAGTATAGAGGTTTGCACCATTTGGACATGTACTGTACTTTGATCATTGAAGCGTGACTTAAAACAAACGTTCATTTTGATTGCAGATATCTGGAACTATGAAACGCATGCATAATTAGTTTAGTTTTTATTTTATTAAATGTTAGAGATGGAACTGAATCCAAATATCCTTCAATTGTTTTTGTTAGTATATTTACGTATATACATGTAAAGATAAGGCTCAGCCAAAGAATACAAATATTACATGATATGTAATTAGTTTAATGAAATAAACACTTGTGCTAAAGGGAACCGGGGACATGCTCCCCTGGGAAAATGATAAAATGGTGCGATCTGGTGCATTCTGAGTGTTCCAAAGTATGTTATTATCAACCTAAAAATCAACATTTTTTAGGATAATAAATCAACAACACCCCAAATTTTTTATCCATATTTTTCTCCAAGATGAATCCAGATGCGCACGTTAGTACAAAAATTGAATACAATCACATTTTACAAGGGGGGTCTGGGGGGATAGCTCCTGGAAGCCAAAGAAATGTAAAAAATGGATGCTTAAATTCTTTCCATGTAATGATGTGGATTCAGATTCGCGCTTGGGGGTCCGGGGGTATGCTCCCCGAATTTTTTTTTATTAAAATGGTGCAAGCTGGCGCAATCTGATTGTTCCAAAATACATTATTATCAACCTAAAAATTAACAATTTTAAGGATAATAAATCAGCAATAGTAAAAATTATTCGCCATATATTTCACCAATAGCATGTTAGAGCTTGAAAGTAAATACATTTAGATTTTCCAAGGGGAGTATGCGGGCTTCCCCTCAGAAGCCGAAGAATTAAAAAAAATCAAATGAAATGAAGGCTTTTCCTTTAAGGTAAGAGTTCATAAATGTATTTTTTACTTTTTTTGCAGGGCTCCCAAAAATCCCCCAAACTATGAGTTTGCTCCCCAAATCCCTGAAATAATTACCAGTGCAGCCCAGCTCCCTAAAAATAAATAGCCCTTCTCCCCAGCTCCCCCAAACCCCTGGGGCCCCAGTATTTATTTCAAGATAAGAGCGCGCAGCAAAACAGAAGCAAGGATGCCTGGGCTTCAACATCACATGGGCCTCGATGCGAGAAGTCTCAAAGAACAACAAAGGCACTTGTCTTTCGCGCAGTCTGATCAGCGCCTTTGTTATTCGCAATCATTGCTGAAAAGTAAAGTTACAAGGTCAGATATCTTAATTCTTCATTTTTTTGGGGTAATTTCAACATCATAAAATCCTCTGGCTACGCCCCTGATTTTGTTTAATTTGATTCTTTACCTCCCAGTCAACAATTTTTCAGTTATATCGGGACAGGTCTTGGCCTGGGTTGAACCAGTACTAAAACAAGGATAAATGTGTCTTGCTCAAGGACAAAACACAGCGCGACTCCCCTGACATATAAATGTTGTCTGCAACTGATTTTTTTCTCCGAGATGTCCTCTTTCGTCTACTGAGGCAAGCCCCCTACTACAATTGGAGCAGCAATAAAAAATGGACGGACGCTAAAAGATTCGCCGCAAAAGGACATTCGCGGATCCAGACGCCCCCCCCCCCCCCCCCCCCCCCGAAATATCACAAAAATGTTGGTTTCTCAGCAATTCTGGTCCGGATCCCCTGAAAAATCACAGTTATCATCCTAGCATTCAATGATGGGCCAGCAGCATCGGTTCGCCAGTGAAACGCCATTTGACGCCATTCAAATGGTGTTTCGCTGGCGGGCCGACGATGGCCCGCTTATAGTAGTATCTGGATCTTACCTCTCGTCATCATTCAAAAACGAGCAAAGGAAAGAAGCCGTTATAGTTTGACCCCCTCTGATAAAACTGTCTGGATCCGCACATGTAGGACGGGCGGTAGCCTATTCCTCTGTTGTCTACAATGCATATAACTTGCAACAAATATGCCCCAAAGTTCTGTTGTTGTTATCAATAACTTACCTCGAAGAACAAGACACGCAGCCTAGGAGGGGGGGGGGGTACTCTTATATTTTCATACACACGTAGACTCAGGCCATTTTTAGGGGTTCAAAATTTTCAATTTCAGTATGTTTTTGGTGTTTTCTGAAAAAAAATGGGGTTATGAATATTTTGTGGATATTTTGGGGGTTAATCACATAATTGGACTTTATTTAAGGGTCATTTCTATGCGTTTTAGGGTCTTTTTACTCGGTCAAGGTACATAATGGGGGATATTTTTGGGGGGTTGCTAAAATTTAAAAAATATTTGGGGTACTTGAAATTCTTGATATTTTTGTGGTGAACAGTAGATGCTGGGCCTGACCATATGTATGAAGAAAAAATGAGAGTTACCCCCCCCCCCCCCCCCCACACAGCCCTGGGACATGCAACCACTTTTATTTACAAGTATACGCTTTAACAAAGAAGCTCAGTCTACGAGGTTGTTCAGGCTGGCTGGCTGACTGATTGACTGAGAAACAAGCATACAGAAAGCTATATTTTGGTGCATACTTCTCTAAAAACAATGGTCAGCTTTCTGCGGGGGCGCGGGGGGGGGGGGGGGGTACTCTAATATCATTTTGGAGGTTCAAAATGTTGATTTTCATTTTTATTTTTTTTTTTTTTTTTTTTTTTGGAAGGGGAGGTGGGTCAGAAAAATAAATAATATGTTTAAAGATCTGATGAAATTATGAATAATTTTTTGGACTTTTTGGGAAGTCATTCCTATACTTTTTAGGGCTTTTCTTAAGGTCAAGGTACAGTATTGGAAAATGTGTTTGGGGTTGCTAAATTTCAAATATTTTGGGTATGCCTGATATTCCTTATATTTTTTGGGGGAAAGTGTAGGTGCTGGGTACAAGCCTACGTATTTAGAAAAAATGAAAATATCCCCAATGGGGTCAGGCACTCTTACCACCTCAGCTATTAGATAATCTAGCAAAACTGGCCTACAAAACAAGTAAAAAGAGCAAAGAACCGATACAGCGAGACAGACAGTCATAGGCAAGTGGTCAGACAGGCAGACGGCTAGCTTATGCTGCTCACAGTCTTCAGAACATCGGACAGGCGCTCTAACCATCTGAGTCACTAGACACATGTAAGCTGGTTTAACGAGCATACACTTAAAAGAACCAATGCATTTATTTATTTATTTATTTTATTATTTATAATTTATTATTTTGCATACAGACGGACGGACTGATTAACAGGCAGACAGACAAACAGCTAGACTTTGCTGCTCACAACCTTTGGCACTTTGGTCAGGCGATCTTACTACCGTAAATACTAGATTATTTAGCTAAATGAGCATTCAGAGACATAAAAAGAGCGAAACCCAATGGCTTCATTCTGATTTAACCGTAATTGGTCCAGTGGTTTCAGCACACTACCTACCTATCTTTTTGTCATAGATGATTCTGATAGTTTTTTTTAGTTTTAGGATTTACGCGGAAAAGAAAGCATATTGCAGAACCCCGCGGCCATGAACAACGCCGACAATGGTCACATCCGCGGTAAGATTAGGAGCATGCTCTCACCCCGTGGTTCAGATTCGCATCAAACTCGCAATAGAACCAGTATCGGCTGTCCCTGTTGGTAGAAACCAACAGACTATCAAAATGTAAGTGCGTTTAAGCCCATAATTGGTTCTTGCCGTTTTAATTAATGTGTGAAAAAACGATTCTAAAAAGCCCTACCCCTTGGCCAGATAACAAAACCCCGCGGACGCTGTAGCATTTTTTTCACGCACTTCCGCGGTTAAGACTTGCAACCGTTGAAGGGGTAGGGGCAGAAATCCAATTCTCATAAACGACTGACGCTTATTCAAGCCGAATCATTAACATACAGGTAAAAACAAGTAAACGTCGTTTCACCAAAAAACACAAAAACATAGAAACCATTGCTATAAAAAGGTGTAATTGTCCATCAATCCCAAAGTATCCCGATTTCAAGGACTCGTTCATGTTGTATTTGCATTTTAATCGCATAATTTAAGTACTGTAATGCCTTAGTCATGATGTGTTGTTAGGGTGACTATTCAAGAAAACATATATGCCTTTAAACGACTCTAACAAGTGTTCGTAAATAAGTTTTTACTATTTCAAATGAGAGCCCCTACCTTCAATTTCAGTATATTTATTCTCCGCGAAAAGACTAGTGGAAAAATATCCGCGTTCAAGAATTCGGTATGATACCTGTGTTTAATGTCAAATGAAAAGTAGAATCTAACATTCGTGCTCTTGTATTATTGAATTTATTAAACTCGTTGCGAAAAAGAGATAAAAGGCTCGGCAATCCTCGCATTTTATCTATTTTCCCCAACTCGTTTAGTAAATTCAAGAAAATATGAGCACTCATGTAAGATTCTTTATATCTGCAACAAGGGGAGCACTCATGTAAGATCCTCTATGTATCTTATGATTGTGGTAGAGGTGTTGGTCGTGTTGGTGGAGATGTTTGCGGTAGTAGAGGCAGACAGACAGACATTCAGTGTAGGGATTAGTCCATTGCAAATGACAGTCTCATCTAAATAGTTGATGCACGAATCGAGTTTGGTTTCTAAATCGTTAATTTCCTATTTTCTAGATTGCGATGTTACTAGCTTCCCATCTTATAGATTATATATTTCACAACTCATGCAAGAGTATGTTCTAAAGTTAATCACTTCAACACTTGAAGTAACTGTTTGACTGCTAAGTTAATAAATCAAGGCTATCAATTTCATAAAAAATTATAATCTTTTTAATATTCCCTGAGAGTCGATTGTTACATATGAGCCACGACATGGGATGTCCAACAATGTGGTATGTGCTACCAGCAAAGGCTCAGACCAGCCTGCGCATACGCGCAGTCTGATCAGAGCCTTTGCTTGTCACTTGAATATTCTATGAATATTGAGCTACTGACCGCACATCATTTGGAGTTTGTAAGCTTAAAAGGAGGCTGCACATGCTCATCTGACTCTACACATGTCAAAATGCCACATTGTTGGAAATAACATGTCACGGCTCTATTATAATGTTGGATTAACAGCTGTTCTTCAACAAAGTTTTTCAGAGCCAGCATTTTATAATGCATTGATTTATAAATACAAACGAATTGCAGGAAACCCTAATACATTTGTATTTCCGATTTAAACTTTATAAAACAGTAGGTTATAACATCACCCAGGTAAACCGCATGTGTAGATCTCGGAGGGTGTTGGCTACCGGAGGTAAACAAACAGAATATGGATGGACAGGGTCTGTATTTATCCATTTTTATTTCTTATAGAGAGCTTCTTGGAGACGAAAGCAGCAAACAGGTTGCTTCTTTATTGAATGATAAGGACTCGGAATGTGTTAAATGCTTTTGATATATGTCCGTAGTACCCAGGGCGACTTTTCAAATGGCAATTGCAATATTTTCAATGAAAAAAGGCTATTCTTTTGATCATAGCTGGAATGACACCAACCTTTGCCACAAATTGCATGTACCGCCACAATTCTATATCATTCTCCTGCATGATATAAAAGAGTCATGCCCCCAAAATGCTATTTAAATATCAATATTTGAAATTTGCTTAAGGTCATATCATTTTGATGGTTAGCAAAATGTGCAGAGGTTACTTGACAGCTGGCATGCTTGCTATCGGAGTGACGGTGGTTTTGATTTCGGAGATTGATACATACTGCCACACACTAAGTGCCTGAATCTGATATAGTTTAAGCGTGCCAAGTTGCAAAAAAAATGCTACAAATGGAAGACTACCAGGGAACGAAATTCAGAAGACAAATTGAGGTTTTGCAGCTGTTAAGTGTTGTGAAAAGCGCTCATCTTCAGTCAGGGGCATGCATGTTTTGTCTACAGGCTTCGCACAGGCTTGAAAAGTACTTGAATATACAGGAGTGTCTTGAAAAATCCTTGAAAATTAAATTTGCCTTGAAAAGTACTTGAAAAACACTCAAAGACCTTGAAAAGTCCTTGAATTCTATCAATTACAGGAGGATTCAACAGTGTTTTTGAGACCTAAAATAGTATCAAATTGTGGTGCCTTTATTTGGTGCAGCATAACACCTCAATTTTATTCTAATTTTCTTGAACTAATATCTTTAGTAATGGACTCTAGCATTTCCGGCGTAGAATTTTAACTTGTAAATGTGTAAGTATTTTTCTTAAGTTTTCAGTCCTTGAAGACAGTAGAAAAGTCTTTTAGGAGTCCTTGAAAAGTTCTTGAATTTTACACAATCTTGTCTGTATGAACCCTGGTCTAGTCGGTCAGGTAAAACGTGTTTTAATTCTGCACTGGTACATTTAAGGTGAAATCAGTATGCTTGAATTAGGAAGGGAATATGATAGCAAGGTTGGTGGGGTGGGGGTGGCGAGGGGATGGTCCCTGAAGGAAGGTAAGAACAAGTGCCAGATCTATACCCATTTTCTTACCTGGCAACGCAGTGTATTAACAAAATGCGCCAACAGGGTTACTAAATGCAGGTTCACATTACTGCGCCCCGCCCACCCTCTTTATTTATCTATTTTCATATGTGACATAGGGTGTGCCCATTTCTTGTACCGACATCTAGCTTTGCACTGATACGCTTTCTTCGATTTTGTAAAATTTTAGTGAGAAAATGCACATACTTATACAAAAATACCAAATATTCCCGAATGGGCAAGCTAATGTGATGTTGTTATCATCACTTAATCATGCGCGGATCCAGAATGTTTTGTCAGAAGAAGTCTAACTCAACAGACACATTTCTTTAAGATGAAGGGAGTGAGGAATCAAAATACCACTAAAAGCGGACCATCATCAGCGCAACAGCATAACGCTGGCGGGGCGATAATTACCCAATATGGAATGCTGGCTTAGTAGCTTTAAATTTTCCAAGGAATCTGGACCAGTATTGCTAAAGAGCCCTAAAGGTTTCCGACTTTCCAGGGAGGGGGCCAGGACCCTCTGCCACCCATCTCTGGATCCGCGCATCTTAATCTTAGTTGAATGCGCCGACATAGCTGAAAAATTGTTTACTTGGATGTTAAGAATAAGATAAAAAAAAAAAAACAACGTTATACTGAACCCTGTACAGTTTGCATACGTTTTATCGCTGAACTCTTTTCGCCATTGCGACAGTAAAATAAAATACCACACGTATTTAGAAGCAATTTACCGTTTTGGTCTGTTGTCACTTCATTCTTAAAAGTGTTAGTATACATGTAAACTTATCTGGATTTTCACTGCATATTTGTATAGGTGGTCAAAATAATCCATATAACAAATACCCGTAAGATATTGAAGATATTGCAGTTTCGGTGGTAATCCGTTCTGTTATTTTATCTTTTAACGTTTTTAAACTTTGCACAGGGCCCGGAATTACAAAGCCTCCTTAAAGTTAAGGAAGACTTAAGTTAAGTATTGATATTTCAACATGCTAAATAAATTGCCTAGATAGGTGCAGTACTTGTGGTCAAAGATAACATTGTGATCTAGAGAAAAAAATGAAAACTATGTTGATTTTAATCAGTTTTAAACGTTATTTTTCGCATCCTGATAAATCAATACTTAAGTAAGTAAGTCTTCCTTAACTTTTTGGGAGGCAGTGTAATTTCGGACCCAGGTCCTCATATCCCGGTAACAGCAGCCCAAGCCCCCACGATGGCATCTTTTAAAGCAATATTATTTGAGCCGCGACATGAGATTTCCAACAATGTGGTATGTGCGACCAGCAAAGGCTCAGACCAGCCTGCGCATACGCGCAGACTGATCAGAGCCTTTGCTTGTCGCTTGAATATTATATGAATATTAAGCTACTGGACGAACATAATTTGGAGTTTCTAAGCTTAAAAGAAGGCTACACAGGCTCGTCTGAGTCTATTCATGTCAAAATGGCACATTGTTGGAAATCACATGTTGCGGCTCATTTGTCATTCTGTAAGAAGCAATAAAGATGAATTGTATATCTTTAAGATATTTTTAAAAGTTTCACACCGGATAACCGGCAATCGAAAAAGTTAATACTATCGACGAACGTAGATCAAAAATCGTTCGAAACAGGGTTTTCGATTGCCATTTGTCGCCCGATTTTTCGATTGTCATTTGTCGCCAGTCGGCAATCAAAAACACTGTTTCTAGCGATTTCCATATGCATAAAACAACATGTATTTGTAACATGTTATATATGTGTACTTATAAAAGCAGATACATGTAGCTTCCCATTTCTGTAAAATCGAATGTTTAATTAGATCTTTCTGCAACTATTTGCAGTACGGCTTTAAATTATCTTTAGTTCAATTATTGTACCTGGGTGACGTCCTTTTCAGAAAGAGATGGGCAATCGGATTGTGAACTAGCTGTTTCTCATTTAGAGTTTGGGTACAATATATTTCAAACAGATCAAGTTTAGTAGTTTTATAGTTGTGATGTTTGGTCTATTATCTATAATAGAGGCTGTCCCAGGAAGTATCTGTTCCCTTGTTCTTCTTAAATATTGACTTGTTTCCATATTTCATGTTTTATTTTTTCCCTGTTCTCTGACAATCTTGTTCCCTCAATTTGGCATTTTCCCTTTCCCTAGAATAAAATGGCTTGTACAAATACACCCTAACTCGTGAGAGGGCCTCATTGTTAAGGCATACAGAGAACTCCTCTCTCAATTCCATGATAAAATTGTTTCCCTGCTAATAGCACGTTATTACAGTTCTTTACCATCGGATGACATACTTGGAATTTGACAGAGGAGGACTGAACATGGGAGTCGAACACTCATTTCATTATATTCCCGTACTGCTCATGATATTTTAAGTTAATTACCAAATACATTGAAGAGAGAGTAGAGTGAGTAGAGAGACAGACAGACAGACAGACAGACAGACAGACAGACAGACAGACAGACAGACAGACAGACAGACAGACAGACAGACAGACAGACAGAGGAAAAACGAGAGTAGAGGTAGTGCGAGTAGAGAGAGAGAGAGAGTAGAGAAAGAGCCAGTAGAGGAAGAGATAGTAGAGAAAGAGCGAGTAGAGTGAGTGCGAGTATAGGGAGTGAGAGTTGAGGGGGTGTGAGTAGTGGGAGTGGGAGTAGATGGAGTGCGATTAGAGAAGGAGAGCGAGTAGAGAAGGAGTGCGAGTAGAGAAGGAGTGCGAGTAGAGAAGAAGTACGAGTGGAGAAGAAAGAGTAGAGAAGGAGTGCGAGTAGAGAAGGAGTGCGAGTTGACAAGAGAGACAATAGAAG
Source organism: Loripinus fragilis (assembly GCA_964019695.1). Taxonomy (NCBI): domain Eukaryota; kingdom Metazoa; phylum Mollusca; class Bivalvia; order Lucinida; family Lucinidae; genus Loripinus; species Loripinus fragilis. Next base: position 64,346,574 of record OZ026521.1, on the reverse strand, counting down.
GAGTGCGAGTAGAGAAGGAGTGCGAGTTGAGAAGAGAGAGTAGAGAGAGAGATAGTAGAGAAGGAATGCGAGTAGAGAAGAGAGTGTAGAGAACGACCGCAAGTAAAGAAGAGAGAGTAGAAAAGAGAGAGTAGAGAAAAAGAGAGTAGAGAATGAGTGCGAGTAAAGAAGAGAGAGTAGGGAAAGAGAGACTAGAGAAGAAGTGCGAGTAGAGAAGAGAGAGTAGAGAAAGAGAGAGTAGAGGAGGAGTGCGAGTAGAGAAAGAAAAATTAGAGAAGTAGTGCGATTAGAGAAGAGAGAGAAGAGATGTGTGCGAGTAGAGAAAGAGAGAGTAGAGAATGAGTGCGAGTAGAGAAAGAGAGAGTAGTGAAGGAGTGTGAGTAGAGAAGAGAGCGTAGAGAAAGTAGAGAAGGAGTGTGAGTAGAGAAGGAGTGCGAGTAGAGAAGGAGTGCGAGTAGAGAAGAGGGAGTAGAGAAGACGGGCGAGTAGAGTAAGAGAGAGTAGAGAAGGGGTGTGAGTAGAGAAATAGAGATTAGAGAAGGAGTGCGAGTAGAGAATTGAGAGGAGAAAGTAGAGAAGGAGTGCGAGTAGAGAAGAGAGAGTAGAAAAGGAGTGCGAATGGAGATGAGAGAGTTGAGAAAGAGAGAGTAGAGAAGGTGTGCGAGTAGAGAAAGAGAGAGTAGAGAAGGAATGCGAGTAGAGAAGAGAGAGTAGAGAAAGAGAGAGTAGAGAAGGATTGCGAGTAGAGTAAGAGTAAGAGTAGAAAAGAGAGGGTAGTGGGAGTGCATGTAGAAAAGAGAGAGTAGAGAAAGAGTGCGAGTAGAGAAGGAGTGCGAGTAGAGGAGAAAGAGTAGAGAAAGAGTGCGAGTAGAGAGGAGAGAGTAGAGAAGGAGTGCGATCAGAGGAGAAGTGCGAGTAGAGAAGGAGTGTGAGTAGAGAAAGAAAGAGTAGAGAAGGGGTGCGAGTAGAGAAGATAGAGTAGAGAAGGAGTGCGAGTAGAGAGAATGAGTGCGAGTAGAGAAGGAGTGCGAGTAGAGAAAGTGAGAGTAGAGAAGGAGTGCGAGTAGAGAAGAGAGAATTGAGAAAGAGAGAGTAGAGAAGGAGTGCGAGTAGAGAAGAGGGAATAGAGAAGGAGTGTGAGTAGAGAAGAGAGAGAGTAGAGAAGGAGTGCGAGTAGAGAAGGAGTGCGAGTAGAGAAGAGAGAGTAGAGAATGAGTGCGAATAGAGAAGAGAGTGTAGAGGAGTGCGAGTTGAGAAGAGAGAGTAGAGAAAAGGAGAGAAGGGAAGGAGTGCGAGTAGAGAAGAGAGAGTAGAGAAAGAGAGAGTTAAATTTATGCATCTAGTGAAGACTGATTAGACCGTACAGGTGCTCGTCTAAACATCTGGTATACTAATTGCATTGCTACTTGATCCGTCACCTTCACAAAAGGTATGTGTCCATTTCTTAGTATAATGTTTTGGCATGTTATGTTACTGCACTGTTACTTTAATGTGATGCAAAGGGCTAAATAGATATGGTAGGCTAAAACAAAGCAAACTAATGCACAAAAACACCCATTCAGTGTTGAACAAAAACTCTAACAAATTGGTTTATTTAAGCTTGTTTCTCCTTTGATATGTTCCCCGCCAATCGAACCACTTATTTTTGAAAGTGTTTGAGTGTTACACTTTTGTTTCCGTATGCGAGAGCTTGTTTAATGAGCATAATCAATTTGCCCTTCTCCGTAATCAATGTTAACATGCACATGCCTTCCCTCCGACAGCTACCCAACATACCTCCGAACGGAAAGCTACCCATAAACATGATACCACCGTCATGAAATTGCAAATAAATAAATGTTTTACATGTATTTTTGAATTGTATTTGACTGATTCATTCCAAAGAGAGGTTATACATTCCAGCGGTGGCTGTGAATAAAGTAAAAATAAAATAATAGATATGAATATTAACTGATGAATTCGAAATATTCGTCCAAATTACTGCATTTCCGAATTCAAATGCAATTTAAACTCGAACAGATTAAGTTCCCAAACATGTAATGCTTTCAGAGTTATCATCATTCTGTATACTATCGACCTATATGTTGTCTTATCCCTCAAAACGACTCTAAATGAAATAAAATCGTCTCAATAAAGACCATGTCCAACCCAAAAAATCTTTGTTTACCTCCGATAGCCAACACCCTCCGAGATCTAGACATGCGGTTCACCTGGGTGAACATGCAGGATTTAACCAAACGGAGAACGTCGGTTGCAGCCACCTGAGCTTGAAGTTTGGTCTGTTTCCAACTTCTATAGCCTCAAAACCGAAAGGTCACAATCTACGTAATGACATTGTGAGCTTTTGGTTTTGAGGCTACGTAATGCCATTGTGCGCTTTTGGGTTTGAGGCTATATATGTAATATAAGGACTGAACTTTAAGCTCCTGTTCAGAAACATGCCAGGATCTGACAATCACCAGGACATGGAGTGTAGTACCAGGGTGTCCTCATTTCAGAAGACTTGTCATGGAAAACTAAAATACATGTAGATGCTACTGTAAAGAAGGCAGGCAACAGCATGTCCCCTTTTTCGAAGGAACCTAAGCAGTTGTCCCAAATATGTGAAAGGACATTACTACAAGACCCTGGTTAGACCAATAATCAAGTATACCACGTCATTATGGGACCCACACTCCACAACATGTACCCGGCAATTGGAGGTGGACAGCGAGGAGCTCGATTTGTCAGAGGTGACTTTCATACAACCAACAACACCAGCGAGATGATTCAACAACTTGGCTGGTAATCTCCCAACAGCAATGGTGTAACACTTACGTCCTAGTGGACATCACAGAGCCCAGGTTTTTCCACACGACAATATCATACACTAGGGCACCGTGAGCTAATTATTTATCCCATAGACCCCAATGGTGAAACCCTAGTATTTGACAGTTTATTCTGCATCTCAAAACACATGTGGGGCATCACCATATGCCTTAAAGGCAAGCCAAACATGAATAAGGGGGAAAAGAAAGGAAAAAACATACCTTTACCCGCTCTTTTTTCAGCTATTGCACGTTGTTTTATGGCTGCCATTATTTTTTGGAAAGCCCCTACCCAGTTCCTATTAGAAATCACCATTTTTACTTTTTTGGTCCAGAATGCATCTGGTAGTCATAAACTATAGACCAATTTGAAGAAAAATAACTTTTGCGCCTGCTAAAGAGATTTTTTTATACAGCATCATCTTCCAATCAGACACATCCATTGCCAAAATAACAGCCTCGAAGCTCCTCTCAGTTTTTGACTCTTGGAATACGCTGATACAATTGGTTCCTGATCCCCTATACTATAACCAAATTCCTTCAATTATAGAAATAAAACCCTCCAGCTTAACATTTAGGGTCGTCCTTCATTAGTTTTCAATTTTCACAAGCACTCATTGATCCCACTTTTTTCGAAAGTTCGACAAAAAAAGACACACCCGATAAGAGGCAATTCTGAGAAAATCATTAGGAAATAATATCCTGCTGTTGACATGTATGTTCTGTTAGAATTACTATTCAAACAAAACCAGAATTCTGAACCAGCCTAGGTACTAAAATGCATCATAGCATGTAAAAATGCATACTTCAGTAGACAATAGAGCCGATTTAGAATGTATTCCCCCATTGCAGTAGCAAAAAAGGACATTTTGTCTATTTTGGGAGTCGGGTTCAGTCAAACTAGGGGGAAAATGTCAGTTTTATGCCTCAGAACTACATACTACTCTTCAATATAGCAAGATATTATACAAAAAGTGGATATGAAGGAAAATTGACAACACAGTGGTGTCAAAATGGTTAATGTCATTGTTTCGACCTACAATTTTCACATTTTCAGTGGATCCGATGACCATTGTTTTCTTTAAAATGAGGTTAAATTGGGCATTAAAAACTCTCTCATGTGATAATTAAACTTCTGTTTGGCTGTATTCTATTTGCCTTTTGCAGAGAAAAACCGCTGTAAATGCTCCTAGGTGACTACTTGTACACCCCACCCCATCCCTAAAACACATATAATCTAAAAAGCTGACAATTTTGACCATCTTGGAACAAGCTGTGGCCAGAATTATTTCATTTCAGCATTAAACTTGTGAAATACTCACTAAACCGTTCATTTGACTCCTCTGGTATGTCTTTTAGTGAGAAAATGAACATACTTTCAAAAGTGGCACAAACGGGCCTTGCAAATGTAAACAACATACTTTCAGCATCGGGCACCGTGAACTAATTTATTTATCCCATAGACCCCAATGATGAAATCTTAGTATTTGACAGTTTATTCTGCATCTCACAAAACATATGGGGCATCACCATATGCCTTAACTTCAAGCCAAAACATGAATAAGGGGAAAAAGAACAACATACCTTTACCCACTCTTTTTTCAGCTATTGCATGTTGTTTAATGGCTGCCATAATTTTGGAAAACCCCATTCCAGTTCCTATTAGAAATCACTATTTTTACTTTTTGGTCCTGAAAAACACAATATAAATGCATCTGGTAGTCATAAACTATAGACCAATTTGACGAAAATATTTTTTGCATCTGTTAGAGAGATTTTTTTTTATTATTCAGCATCATCATCCAATCAGACACATACATTGCCAAATAACAGCCTCCGAGCTTCTCTCAGTTTTTGACTCATGGGATACGTTGACATAATTGGTTCCCAGTCTCCACTAGAGGCCATTCCCTGAGGTAAATGGTAACCGACGCTATCGGTACTCCTTCTTCCCTTCCCGCATCAGACTCTGGAACCAACTCCCTGGGTCCGTCGCCACGTCAGAGACCCTTGAGGGCTTCGACAGGTAGGGCAGGGCAGGGCAGGGCAGGGCAGGGCAGGGCAGGGCAGGGCAGGGTAGTGTAGGGTAGGGTAGGATAGGGTCAGGGCATGGCTAGACTCTTTCACAGTCGATTACTTGTATTTTATATCAAGAGCCGTAATCAGTTAATTGTAGGGTGTACTCTTTCTTTCCTTCTCGCATCAGACTCTGGAACCAACTTCCTTAGTGCGTCGCCACGTTAGAGACCATTGTGGGCTCCAAGAGATAGGTACTTTGAGGTTAAGCTATGTTAGGGTTAGGCAGGGCAGGGCAGGACAAGGCAATGCGGGGAGGGCAAGGTAAGACTATCAAGAGCCATAGCCAGTCTATGGTGGCCAAAGGGAGCATCTGATTACCCCTAGGACACCCAAGATCGTCCCAGGACACCCCCAGGACGCTTTTATCATTTTTATAATGTTTATAATGTTTTCAAGTGTGAAAAGCTTTTTTTGAAAAAAAAATAGAATCATTGTAACCATCTGGATAGCATAGAATAAGATTTTGTCTTAGTTAAGAAACAAATGATACATTTTTTTTATACATTATATGAATCCTGGGTTGTCCTAAATAACGATTGCAAAACTAACTTCTAAATCATGTAAATGTATCCTGATATCTTGAGAAAATCTTGATAGAATTAACCAAATTTTGTATCCTTGGGTGTCCAGGCAGAGTCCTGTGGTATTAAAAACTATATTCACGCTAATATAGGATAATCGTGTTTGGTATAGAGGTCTATCTATATCTAATATGGGCCAAATGTTGTTTATTTGATACTTTGTGACTGTATGGTGGCATATCTTATATATATTAAGGTAAAGAGATAAATTCTGAGGCAATAATACTGGTACCACTGCCCAGGAGCATTTCCATGCAGATCAAAGGCTAATCTTTATTAGGTGATTATGACCTCCTTCCTGGGGGCAATTAAGTGGTCCCTTGAAGGGTTTAGATATTTTCTGATAAAATATTGATATTTATCTAAGTAAGAGAAATTTTGTTTCATACAGGTAGGTCTTTCTTGGGCCCCCTTTAATCCATTCAGATACTGAAACTGTCCCTTATTAGTATTCCACTAATGACATCCAATGGACAGGGATATATGCCTTTAACCACAATTCCTATAATATAGGGTCCGTGAGTAAACTAGATGTTTCCTGGGGTGTCGATCAGAGCTGTGTCCTGTGTACTTATAAAACACTAAATTCCGAGTGTGGTGCTAATCTGGGATCATCTCATATATGGAGTAAATGTTGTTTGTTTAATAGTTTTTGAATATATACCCACATATTTTATATAAATTAAGCTGAAAATGTGTCCTGGGGTATCCTGGGGTATCTGCAGAATACACATGCTAAACACTGTATTACCCTACTATACCTATGCATGCTGCTGCTGTCAATGTCATCTGATATTGAAGTAAACCCAGGCCCTGATACTACAAACTCTAGTCAAGTATCAGCAGACGAAACAAAATACCCCTGTGGCTACTGTAACAAGGAGGTTACCTGGTCCAATGTCATGTCGCTGATGTGTGATAACTTCATTGTATGGTTTCATGCAGATTGTCAGGGAATTGGAAACACAACGTTTGATATTTTGGGGCAGTCAAAGGCCACGTGGCATCGTAACCAGTGTAAATTTCCAAACTATAGTCACGGCCTGTTTGAATCATTGGATACCCTATCCGATACATCAGTACTCTCCTTATCAGTAGACAGCTCGTTCCACTCTAGCATGACTGACCAGCTAGATTCTCGCTCACCCAAACCACCGGATACCCCTGGTCCACCCCAGGCAACCTCATCACCAAAGATACCAATCGTAAATAAAAATAAGACTAAACAGAAACATATCCCCAAACGCCTGACCATTGTGAACATAAACTGTAGGCCTATTGTTGAAAAAAGGACCGAACTTAAATATTTTACAGATCAGACCAAACCTGACATTATCGTTGGTACTGAATCATGGTTAAATGACAACCATTACAACAGCGAAATCTTTGACACAGAACAATACTCAATATTTCGTAAAGATAGGAAAGGGAAAAGGGGTGGGGTGGAGGAGTCTTCCTGGCCATCAAACATTCACTAAATCCTACAAGCCAGCCAGAACTTGATAGTTCAGCTGAAGTTATTTGGGCAAAAGTTGACATACCCGGCCTTAAAATGTATACATCTGCTCTTATTACAAACCGAAAGAGAATGATGAAGATAGTCTAGAAGGCTTAAGGTCTTCCCTCTCCAAAATACCTAGTTCTAGCATAATATGGGCCCTTGGGGACTTTAACCTACCACAAATAGACTGGGATAAGACTCAAATTAAAGACAGTTGCAATCACAAACCAATATTTGAACATTTCTTTGATATTGTACATGATTTTGCTTTGGAGCAGATGGTCAAAGAACCCACCAGGGACAACAACACCCTTGATCTCTTCCTAACAAATCACCCAAACTTAGTACAAAACACAATAACACTACCCCCTCTAGGGCAAGGGGATCATGACATAGTACATCACGAGCTTAAAATAAAACTAGGTAGGAACAAGCAAAAGCAAAGGCCTGTCAAGCTTTACAAGAAAACAGACTGGGATGGTTTCAGAACGGATATGGCTGAATACAAGACAGAATTTTTCAAACTTTCGGAAAACATGAATACCAACAGTAAATGGAATCTGTTCAAATCTACACTTAACAAATTGTCTGATAAATTTATCCCCACTAAACTGTGCAGACCAAAAGACGGTCATCCTTGGATTAATAATTCCATCAAATGCCTTATGCAAAAGCGCGATAAACTTTACGCAAGATATAAATCAGACAGAACAAACTATAATATCAAATCTAAATTTACATCTCTTAAACATAAAATTCAAAGTGAAATTCGCCAAGCATATAACCAATACATACACTCAATTATAACTGACCAACCCGAAAATGCAGAACAACCGGCCAGGCCCAACAAACGTTTTTGGACACTTATAAAACAGCAGAAAACAGATAGTAAAGAGATCACCTCTTTGAAATCAAATGGCGTAACATATACAAAGGCTTCTGATAAGGCAAATATCTTGAATGGCCAATTCCAGTCTGTCTTTACAAAACTTGTCCCGTTAAAGCTGAAACACCTAGCTGAACTGATCCTTCCACGCAAGCTCATATCCCCAACCATGCCCAACATAAATATTACAGTAAATGGAGTATCAAAACAACTCTCAAAGCTGAACCCAGGTAAAGCTGCTGGTCCAGACAACCTTACTTCCAGAATACTGAAAGAACTCCACAGTGAGGTAGCACCCATGCTCACTGACATTTTCAACAGTTCATTACGCGAGGGTAAAGTTCCGGATGACTGGCAAAACGCCAAAACGCCAGTGTTAGTCCAGTTTACAAAAAGGGTGCAAGAACGAAGGCGGAGATATACCGCCCCATATTCCTCACGTGTATCTGTTGTAAGGTCATGGAGCATGTCATAACCTCAACATCATGGCCTACCTTGACAAACATCAACTCCTTCATCCAAACCAACATGGTTTCTGCAAAAAACTCAGTTGTGAAACCCAGCTAATTCAATTTGTACAGGACATCTCTGACACACTTAATGAAAGTGGCCAGACTGACATTATTGTAATGGACTTCAGCAAGGCCTTTGATAAGGTAGATCACAAAAGGCTCTTAATGAAGCTCCATCGTTTTGGCATAAATAATGATGTTATCACCTGGATTGGATCCTTTCTTTCAAACAGAACCCAGCGAGTTGTGCTTGAATGTGAGGAGTCTGACAACTGTCCTGTCATGTCTGGTGTGCCACAGGGTTCTGTGTTGGGACCCTGTCTGTTTCTTTTGTATATAAATGATATGCCGGACATGATAGAGAGTAATATCAGGCTCTTCGCCGACGACACCATAATGTATCTTACCGTTTCAAACCAGGCAGACTGTCAGGCCCTTCAGTCAGATCTTTCAAAACTTGAAACCTGGGAGAGTGAATGGTTGATGGCGTTTAACCCCGACAAGTGTGAGGTGATCAGAATCACAAACAAGAAAAAACCAACCCTGTTCAATTATACCCTCCATGGGGTTGGCCTAAAAGAAACTGATTCTGCTAGAACTTGGGGGTCAATATCTCACGTGACTTGTCGTGGGCGAAGCACATCAACCAAATCACAATGAAAACCAATAACTCATTAAAATTCATTAAACGCAACATCCAGACCAATAACCCTAAACTAAAAGAGTCAGCATACAAGGCATATGTCCGTCCCTTAGTTGAATATGCTGCCTCTGTATGGGACCTTTGGCAGAAAAAATACATAAACAAAATCGAAATGATCCAACACATGACCATAAGATACATATTCAATGATTATAGCTTCACTAGTAGTGTAAGTAATATGTTATCTAAGCGTAACCTTCCATCACTTCGACTTGAGAAACGCAGACAAATTTCATCTCTCACTATGTTTTATAAAATCAAGCATCACTTAGTTAATATTCCATTTCCAGGCAATATTCAGCCATCCATGAGATCCAGATATACATTTCCTCGATCTAGGATAAACATACATAGATACACATTTTTTCCCAGAACTGCTAAACTTTGGAACAATCTCCCACCTGACCTTTGTAATAGTCCTGACCTCGGATTATTCCGAGCAGGGCTCCTCAAAACTCTTTAAAAAACTGACAAAAACTCATCATCCTCATATTCATCAATTTCAACCTCATTTAACATTTTCATTACCCATTATATAATCACCATTCATGATGCCTTCCTCTTGTTCTTCTACACAGTCATGTTGATTTCACAGCTCAAAAACCAGAAAATAACAAAATTCTAAAAACTTGGGAACAAAAATTGTTTTTGATTTTATTTCTTTTTTTCGAAACCGTCATTTGCGCGCGCTGCGCACTCCATGTAATACTCACTAGAGGTGTTTGGAGTACCTGGCAGATTCAGAGTATCCTGTGGGGTATTCAGATGCACCGGTTGACAAACAAGGCATCGCTGCTGGGGAGTAAAATCTGCGAAAGTACGGAATTTCACGAGCTAAACCGAACCTGTGTTGTGAAACTGAAAATAGGCGTAAAAGTTACCTTTGTCTGTTTGTAAATTGTTTCGCAATATCTAAGAAAAGAATCAAAATTCAATATAATTGGAAATGAAGACAGTTGCAAGAGGCAATAATTGGTGATTTACATCGGTAAGGATGATGCTGCTTTGGTGAAATATAAGCGGTTGTTTTTAGTCATCTATACCGGTGGTCGCTATGTATCAAAGTTCGGACACAAAATTGGAATAATCTATTTATACTTCTATACGTTAGGTTTCAGAGTCTTCTCTACACTATTTGTTGCGTTCATCGGGTGAGTTTGCTTGAACCATACTTACCAGTGATATGTGCAGGACAGTCAGATCACTTATTCGTCGGCGCAACAAATTATTCAAGAACGCAGTCTCTCAGGGTCTGGTACCCGACCCCTAGACTGCGGGGCTAGGGATCCGGTACCGGACCCCTAGACACTCATTCTAGGGATCCGGTACCGGACTCCGAGCCTCGCCTGTGAGGAGTGTCTCGGGGTCCGGTAGTTTGTGAAATAACTACTGACAAGTCTAGGGATACGGGTCCTTACCGACACGTATATGTTGTAAAAGTTATTTCACCAGCAAAAAACTCGTTAATACTCTTCAACTTTAAATAAACAATTGTCTTATGTGTTGAAGTTTTCACTTTGCATCGTCAGCCATCTTTGATCCTCAAAGGGAAGCTAATATGTATTACACTTTCAAACAAGTATAAGCTTATACAAAAGGTATAAGATTTTTAACGGACAAGAGTAAGAAAAAAATATACTGAGGGAAAAAAGTTTAGCAATATACTTTGAGGATTCACAGTTTAGAAGAAATAGGTCTTTCAATTTCATAGTGTCAAAAATATATGTTGACAAACGTTCACGAGTACGCTGCCATTAACATGTTGACATTTCACATTATGTAAAGTCTGAGTTTATGCCCCCTTGCTAAAACAGCTTATCTTGCAATAGTGCGAATAGTTTTCGACTACAAGTTTCATTTTTCTGTCAAATGTTTAGATCTAAAAGCAAAAAAGTGAAAAACGGTTTGAAACTGAATGTTATGCTCACCCTTTCCGTACAGTTTTTAGATGAAAATCGTATTTTTCCAAATTACCTCCCTTTCAATTGAATAACGTTTGAAATTAAAATGCTCAGCAGATCAAATCCTCACTATGAAGTCGGATTTTGTTTCTTTTGACCACTTGCGGGTAGCCATTAGGTCATTTTCAAACAACTGACATGTTTGCGAACCTGCCAATTAAAAAGATCCCATGCTTCAAAGATCGCCTATGGGAAACCCCATTATAAATAATTGCTAAACCATTTTCCCTCAGTATATATATAATTTCTCTTACTTTATTCCTATTAGTTTTATTTTTCTTATCCTTATTTTTGAATTTCAAAAGCCATGAATAAAGGTATTTAATGTCAGGGGGAACTTACTATCGCATCAGTGAATTGGCAAAAAATCCCCTTAGACTTATAATGGGAGAAATGTTGTGACCACTCTAGTGCTTTCAATTTTGAATGGATCTTCTTCATTCTTGCAAACAATAAGAACAACCATTAAAGCTTGGATGAGTTTGAATTTCTTCAAGATCCCATCACACATTTTGGAGTTAGCTCCCCTTGAGCATCTTAGAAATTAATGAATAATGTTGTGACCACTCTAGCTCCTTCATATTTGATTGGGGTTCGAAATTGAGCAGGATCCGACCAGGGACTTATGAGTTACCTGCCCTTGAGGGTTTGGAAAAATCCCTATAGACTTATAAAATGAGAAATGTTGCAACCACTCTAGTGCTTTCAATTTTGCATGGATCTTCTTCATTCTTGCATACAATAAGGACAACCATTAAAGCTTGGATGAGTTTGAATTTTGTCAAGATCCAATCACATATTTTTATTTTGGAGTTAGCTCCCCTTGAGCATCTAAAAAATTAATGAATAATGTTGTGACCACTCTAGCTCCTTCATTTTTGATTGGATCTTCTTCATTCTTGCAGGCAACAAGTTAACCTATAATATCTCGGATGGGTTTGAAATTCAGCAGGATCCGACCAGGGCCTTATGAGTTACCTGCCCTTGAGCGTTTGGAAAAAATCCCTATAGACTTATAATGGGAGAAATGTTGTGACCACTGTAGTGTTTTTTAATTTTGAATGGATCTTCTTCATTCTTGCATACAATAAGGAAAACTATTTAAGCTTGGATGAGTTTGAATTTCGTCAAGATCCCATCACCTATTATGGAGTTAGCTCTCCTTGATCATCTTAAAAATTGATGGATAATGTTATGATCACTCTAGCTCCTTCATTTTTGATTGGATCTTCTTCATTCTTGCAGGTAACAAGGTCAACTATAAAAGCTTAGATGGGTTCAAAATTTGGCCAGATCAGACCTGCGACTGTGGAGTTAGCTGCCCTTTAGCGTCTTAAAAAATCCCTTATAGACTTATAATGGTAGAATTGTTGTGACCACTCTGGTGCTTTTAATTTTAATAGATCATATTCATTCTTGCAGATAAGAAGGACAACTATAAGAGCTTGGATGAGTTTGAATTCAGTCATGATCCCATCTCCTATTATGGAGTTAGCTGCCCTTGAGTATCTTAAAAATTGATTGATAATGTTGTGACCACTCTAGCGCCTTCATTTCTTATTAGATCTTCTTTCTTTCAGGTAACAAACCACAAAAGTTGGATGAGTTTAATTTAAAGTAGAACCAACTTTAGACTGTGGGGTTAACTTCCCTTGAGCATCATAAAAAATCTGCATAGACTTACAATGGGAGATCTGTTGTGACCACTCTAACACCTTCATTTTTGAATGGATCTTTCTCATTTGTAGGTAACAAGGACTTCCATAAAAGTTTGAATGAGTTTGATTTTCCGCCACACCCATCCACCAGCTACAGAGTTAGCTGCCCTTGAGCATCTAAAATATAACTATATAATGTTGTGACCACTCTAGCACCTTCATTTTTCATTTGATTTTCTTCATCCCTGTAGGTTACCAGGACATACATAAAAGTATGGATGAGTTTGAATTTCGGTCAGATCCCATAACTGACTACGGAGTTAGCTGCCCTTGAGTATCTGAAAGCTACACTTTCACCAAGTTTCCAATGCAATTTTTATTCAGATCTTTTTAATACTTGCAGATAGCTAGAACCGGCATAATATCTTATGTTTTTGAATTAATTCCTGGTCACTGTTTCAAGTTCAGAGTTATCTGCCTTTGAGCATCGTAAATTATGGTGTCTCCAAACATTTTACTGGCGTCATGGTGAGCGATCGTTGCCCATTGGGCTACTTGTTTTTCAACTAAACAAATAATATTTAGAGTCGGTGGATAAAATAAAAAATAATTTTAGAAATTATTTTTTTTCTACTTTCCGGAAAATTACAGTAGGAGGGTTTGTAAATCAACTAAAAAAAAAAATTCTGGCCTTAGGAGTTAATTACATCCTCTTATCTAGAGGCTTGCTTGGATGGTGGGGAACATCTGAAGAATAAAACAGTTTTTTTATTGTTTTTTTTTACAGATTGAGGAGTGGTCCATAAACAAATAAATGAAAGTGTACAAAGGGCTGTAATCTATAGTCTTGTAAGGCAATTCAAAGTCTCTCGAAGGACCAGTCATGTCAGACGAGGAGAGAACATCCCTTCTGCGGTCCAACAGTCGGCCAGCCTCTGTGCAGTCTCCAGATACTGAGGAGTACGAGCAGCTAGTAGACCTGGATGATGAAAAGAAAGTGGAGATTGACGTTCTCACGTGCTCGGGTAGCCACATTATATGCCAGTCGCAGGAGCTGTCCAGTCATGACATTGGCTCTCATATGACGTAAGTTCTCCTTTTACTTGTATAAGGCCAAATAAAAAATACATGTGTTTAGGGTGACCCGACCAGGGAAAAAGACTAACAGGGGCCCAGTAGCCCAGTGCCCCTAAATTTTGGGCTGGGCCCCTAAAACTAAATGCTTAGGGGCCCAGCTTGCCCCTGAAAAAAGGGTAGTATGTAAAGGTATGAAGTATTGTCAAATCTGACACTAGCTGTTGGAAGTTTACAAATCTTCATTCAGTTGGTTTTTAAATACTGTTAATATGGTAAATAATTAGAGGGATACAGATTTTGAGGGTCTCTGACTTCAATTATGAGTAAAGCAAATGCTTGGCAACAATGTTGAAATGATTTTAACTTTACCCCGAATTCTGGGCCCCTTAGTTTTGGGCTGGGCCCCTTATCATTTTGTTTCAGGGGCCCAGCTTGCTCCTGGCGAAAAAAGGTTAGTCTGTATCCCTGCCGACCCTACCTTTTACTGGTGAAACCTAGATTTTTTCAGGTTTTCTGGAAAAAAATAAAATTTTATGCATTTTGAAAGGCGATATGCCTTTCAAAATGCATAAAATTGTGTTTTTTTTGTGTTTTAGTTTCCAGAAAAAAATGTATTTTTAAAAAATATGTGTTCCTACCCTACCTAAAACTTTCAGACCTGTTACCCCGAAACACACTTATTTTTTAATTTGGCCAAAACAACATTGAAGAGTTTTTAACCCATGAAGTGCCAACCACATCTACAGCAGATGACAAATTTTACATTTTTTCTTATTATTGGAGAAAATAAGGCTTGATATTTCATGTGAATCATCTGCTGGCAGATGATTCACATGAAATATCAAACATTATTTGGTTTCTTAAATTTAGACAATTGAAACTGTCGTCTACTCAAATTTTGGTGGCACTTTCATGGATCTGAAGCATTTTTCTGAAGCATTTTTTTAGCACCCAAAACAAATTCTTATAAAAATGTTCATGTATAAGCTTATAGATAAGAAAATATTAACAATTTTATGCTTAAAATTTGCTTATCTGGGCATAAGGACTACTCTTAGAATTGCTTTCTCTTTTCTGAAGATCTGCATCCATGTAAATATTGCATGCAATTAGGGGATAATTGTATTCAAAATTTTCATTTGGGGAGGTTTAAAGCGTCAGATATACGGTCAGAAATTTATTTTTACGGCGACGTGGGTGGAGCCGTAAAACATGATTTCCGACTGTCTATCTGACCATATACATGTCCTCTCCAAATGAACCTTTTGGTTATGGTTATCCCCATTCTAATGCACTTCTGCAGTTTTGTCTCAAATTGGAGCGTTGCAATCCAACGAAATGTGATGTAATTAATGACGTCAAATTATTTCTGACAGTATCAGGGATCAAGCTAGGGGGCGACTAGGGCGAAATAGTCGCCCCAGGGGCCGAAATTTAGCCCTAAATGGGACCCAGGGAGAAGTGGGAGTCTCCCTAAAAAAAAAATTTTTTTTTGTTTTTTTTATTTTTTTTTAGGGACTCATTTTCATTCTGTCACCACACAAATGCAAGCTGTGGTGACATTATCAGCCAATCTACTACCACTGCATCGTGTTTCTCCTTCCATTAAATGGCAATAGTATGTGTAATGGCTAATTTGCTTCTAAATTGACAGAAAATGCCGTAATTTTGCGCTATAACTTCTCCCTATCTGACTGTCACTTCTCCCTAATTTTCCTGCAGGGAGAAGTCACTTCTCCCTAAAATTCTGGGCCAGCTTGGTCCCTGAGTATATCACAGGAAATACTGTCACAAATTTTTGACATGATCTAATCAGAGGCCGTGTTACAAAATCAAGTGTATTAGTATCTGTTCCTCTGACTACTAGACGACTGGAAGATAAAATATATAAATATATTTGTCGAAAATATTGAGAACCAAAGAATTCTGTTTTTATATACATGTACCCATATACAGGTTAATGGACCTAACTTTTAGCCATTAGCAAATTAGCTGTGACATGTGATTTCCAACAATGTGCATTTTGACAAGTGTAGACTCCGACTAGCCTGTGCAGCCCCCTTTTAAGCTTAGAAACACCAAATGCTGTTCAGTCAGTAGCTTTACAGCCATAGAATATTCAAGCGACAAGCAAAAGCTCTGATCAGACTGCACATATGCGCAGGCTGGTCTGAGCTTTCCTGGTTGCACATACCACATTGTTGGAAATTTCATGTCACGGCTCAAATGCTTTTAAAGAGTACATTGTAAATAATATTTAATTTGTTAACTTAAATTTTACTGCTGACAGGGACGAGGTAGAAATAACTTCTTATGGCATAAAGATAAGGTTGGTATGTGTCTTCTTTTACCTTACTGCATGTTACCTGTCTGTGTTGTTTTTGTCACAGGTAGACAAACAACTATGGAACAGTGGGAATACTAGAATGATGATGATTGATATTGTTGAGTGTTTAAAAAGTTTAACACCTATTTAATGATAAAATCTAACATCACAGCGTACCTCAGGTACCTGTACATGAGTGAAAGTTTTCAGGATTATTCCTGAATCCTGAATTTTTATGCTGACTTTCCATAGAAAGTCAGACTTAAAATCCTGAATTAGGCAGATCTGAATAGCCTCACTGATTTATTATCAATTTATATAAAATAATTGACCTTTAAAACTTGAAATTGTTATATTTTGTTGAAATTCAAAGACTTGAATTTCAAAAGTTTAGGATTTGGGGGATTTTGAACTTTCACGGGAATTTTGAACTTTCACCCATGTACACATTTAACTGAGCAAACAGCTCTCTCTTTTCAAGTCTGACAATCATCTCATTAAGGAAGGCATGGGTGAAAGTTTTCAGGATTATTCCTGAATTCAGGATTTTGAGGCTGACTTTCCATAGAGAGTCAGCCTCAAAATGCTGAATTAGGCAGGCTATGTTAGCTTCTCTGGTTTATTTTCGTTTCATCTAAAAATATTGACCATTTGATGCTGAAAATGGTGTTGTTTATAGGGATACTGCAAGTTTTTAGAATCAAGTTTATAAAGTTCAGGATTTGGGAAATATTGAAGTTTCTCTCATGGGAAGAGAGGCCTGTTTGCTTTACCTTAAAATTTGCTCTTCTTTGTGTATTTAACTTGCAAGTACATGTACAAAGAAACAGCTGTGAAGCAAATCAGTTTTCTCCTTAAAAGAATAGACTTTGCAAGATTTCAGAAGTCATCAAGATTCTACACAAACTGTAACATAATTGTTTAACCATGACATCCAGAGCTCTCACTGCAACCCATCCAATTTTCAAGATTGTCTCAGTGGCTGAGAGGCTGGTTTGAATCTTACCCGATCGCAAACGGTGCAAACAGCCTGGTTTTCTTGTATTATCTGGACTGTTAGTGAGAGCTCTAAATTGAATTTTACTTTATTTAACATTTAACATTTATGGAATGGCGAACTCACTCATCAAAGTTTTGGAAGTTTTTTTGTTAAATACTTTGCCAAAATGTCCTTAAATGGTTGATGTTAATGAAGAACTTCTAGCGATAAGGCGTATATTTTCCCTAGTTGAAATGATTACAAACACCAAATTTTCAAATTGCCCTAATGTTTTTGAAATTGGTGTAGTTCAGCAGTAAAATATGCATAGTAAGCAACAAAATACGTTTCAAAGCGATTCACCATTTACAATACCGTGAAAACGTGCACTTTCTACTCCCACCCCTCATTTTACGTCTTTATACTGGGTGCCGTTTAGACCAGGCTTTGAGTTAATGCATTGCTAGTTATAAAAAAGTGAAAGTGCTAAGATGTTAAGGATAGAACTGCTCTTATTTTCCATAACCTTACTGTATTCCTTCTGCGCATGCGTACGAAATACACCTAAAATTGTGACGTTTGTAATTGGAAAGATCAAAATAGTGTCTTTCAGTTTATTTTTAGATGCTTTGCCCCCCTAGACCCAAGATGCCCTTTGGACAACGACATGTCGCTATAAACATTTGCAACATATGTAAAGGGCATTTTGGGTCTAGGGGGGCAAAGCATCTAAAAATAAACTGAAAGACACCAATTTCATCTTTCTAATGACAAACGACACAGTTTTAGGCGTATTTCGTACGCATGCGCAGAAGGAATACGGTAACGTTTTGGAAATAAAGAGTACTCCTATCCTTAACATTTTAGCACTTTTACTTTTTTAAAACTAGCAATGCATTTACTCAAAGTTTGGCCTAAACGGCACCCAGTATAAAGACGTAAAATGAGGGGTGGGAGTAGAAAGTGCACGTTTTCACGGTATTGTAAATAGTGAATCACTTTGAAACGTATTTTGTTGCCTGCTGTGCATATTTTACTGCTGAACTACACCAATTTCAAAAACATTAGGGCAATTTGAAAATTTGGTGTTTGTCATCATGTCAACTAGGGAAAATATACGCCTTATCGCTAGAAGTTCTTTGTTTAAATGAAAATGCTTTCATCAACTTGTCCAAATATTTTTGCTTTTGATATATTACGGGTGTGCAGTTTTTGCCTTGAGCTGTTTAAAAAAATAAATTTTTCAATTTTTCCCCCATTTTAATGCATTAGGAAGTACATGTACATTATTAAAATGTAGGTCTGGGTCAACATATGATCATCATTTGAACAAACTTGGTAGGCTCCACAGCCCTAAATTCTACAATTCTACTGAGTCCCAAGGTCAAAGGCCCTCTGTGCACATAACTTTTTCAAATTCTATATTGTAGATCTTCTTTAGAAGGCAGTGTAGATCCAGATAAGCTGGCTTCTCTTGAAGCCAGCTTATCAGGATACACACTATCACACACACAATAAATTTAGATGAAAAATGAAATGCACCGCAAAACTGGTTTGAAATCAAAAGTTGGTATCTATAGCATTCACAACTCAAAAAAGAACTTGATGTGCAATCAAAAGAGTATGTACACTGACTACACTCATTAGGTTGAATATGGTAGTGTCATTGCTGAACAGACTTTCCGAAACGGCTTATGGGCCCAGACCTGTAATTGTTTTTTCCATAGACCTCCATTATAGCTTTTAAGTAGGCTGTGGTCCTCACAACTCTTCAATCACAATGAGGCTACCATAGAGTTACAGATTGGACCTAGTTCAACCAATAAACAAGAATGAGATTCCCCGGTGACCACCATGTTTTACCACTTTTTGGCCCCTGAAGGTGGGCACCCTACATGAGAGGAAAATTCTACTGAAAAAAATACCAGAATGCAAGGTCCTTTTTTCTAAGCCACACCAGTGAACTTAATCAACAAAAGCAATGAGATGTTGTTTCAAAAAGTACAGCAAAGATATACCCATCTAATAAATACAATATATTTCCTAGTTTTATTATTGACCAATCATGAAACACCTAACAACTTAAAAATACTGTGCTGAGCTTCCACCCACCCACCCACCTTCTGAGCCAATCACTGCCCTTTTTACAATTAAGGTCTGTGACCTTTTACATGTAGTAACAGAATAGTTTTGCAGTTATTTCTCCAACAGTTATAATCTCACTGTATTGTTTTCCCATCAATGTCACTGTCCTTCTAGTCATAAATTAGTGTCCATTCACCTCTTCTCACAAGTATACATTATATATTTTTACACAGTGCACAAAAAACTACGGTACCGTACATTAGGGATCAAGCATGTTTTTTAAAACATTAATAGCATTCACCAGGCCTTGAATTTACTCAAGACCGAGGGGCCGCGGGTTCGAGCCTCACTGGTGTCAATGCCTTGTGTCCTTGAGCAAGACACATTAATCCTAGCTTAGTACTGGTCCAGCCCAGGAAGATCCGTTCCTTTATAACTAAAAGATTGTTGATGGGACGTAAAGAATCAAATCAAACAAAAACCAGGCCTTGAAGGAGATGTTAAAAACCCAGAGCAAAGCCTGAGGTTTTCAACATCTCCCTTGGGGTCAGTGGCAACTATTAATGCATCGAAATACACTACGTATTTGATCATTATTATTGCATACATTCAAAGATATATTCACTAAGATTTACAAAAAGAATTGCACTATATTTTAAATGCCAGTGTTTCAGTCAACAGGTGGTTGGACGTTTTCATTAATATTCATGTTTCAGAGCCAAGTCATATATGGGCCTCGACGCGGGAAAACCTGTCTTCAGGGTTTGTGACTAAACACAGGCGCAGATCCGCCTGCACATCCCTGCAGTCTGATCAGTGCCTTTAATTTTTTGTTATTCGCTTTTTGGAAAGTACCATATGTAAACTTGCTACAGGTGAAATTTCAATTTTCTAGCTAGTCTCTGTAGCTGAGGAGACTGGTTTGAAACTCACTTTATTGGAAACCCGAAAGACAGGCTTGAGGTTATAAAACTTTTTCCATGCTCAACTCAGCTGAGCAGGAAATTTATCCTACCCATAAATGTTAAAATGCCAACAATTGTTGGCATTTTAACATTTATTGGCATGATAAATACAACATCTGAGAGACTTAAAGCAATAAACTTCTTCTTTTGTCAGTATTTTAGTTATTATGAGCAGTTGAAATTTGCTGCTCAGTTGAGTTGAGCATGAAAATAGTTTTATAACCTCGGGGCCAGGTTTTGTCGCATCAAAGCCAATATAAGATCAAGCAATAAATTATCAGCTGTTGTAAAATGTAGTGGCCTGGAACAAGTGTATCCATGCATTAGCGCGTGAAATGCCATGTTAATACATGGGTTTGTGCCGGTTGAAACATGACTGGTAAATGTGTGTGGCACAGATTTTATGCAATAACAGTGATCAAACATTTTTTTTACTTCAATGCATTAACATTTGAGCCCCGACATGTGATTTCCAACAATGTGGCATTTTACAAATGTAGACTCAGACGAGCCTGTGCAGCCTCATTTTAAGCTTAGCAACTCCTAATGATGTTAAGTCAGTAGCTTAACATTAATAGAATATTCAAGTGACCAGCAAAGGCTCTGATCAGACCGCACATATGCACAGGCTGGTTTGAGGCTTTGCTGGTTGCACATACCACATTGTTGGAAATCTCATGTCATGGCTCATTTGCTTTGCCCTCAGTTGTCAGCATCACCCTCAGGATCTGACAAACTTTAATGCCTGAAAGAACAATGATTGATCCCTATATTTAAATGGTTATGGTACAGATTTCGTGTCCGATGTCATAATCTAGTTTATTCCCTTTATTTTGTTACCCTTGTATACAATTAATTTTTGGTGTCAATCTGTAGATAGGGTTTGAACTCACGAGATATGGTGAGTATGTTGTGGGTGCTAAACAGCTCAATCCTATTGTTCTTAGAAGGGACATTACTCTCTTGAGAGCAATAAGGTTATGGTCCCTTTAATACTGTTTAATTGTTCAGTAGAATAGCTTGTGTGACAGTTGAGGGAAAAGGTTAACATTCTTCCATGTTTTTTTGTCATCTGCTGTTAATTTTACAAAATTAACTTTTTCAAAAATTTTTTTTAGGAATTCCATCAGTGTCAAACAATTGGGACCTAGATCAGGTCTTGCCATGCCTCAATCATCTTGGTCCAAACTGTTTGCAAAATTCATCAGCAGACGTCATCGGCAGACAGAGACTTAGAAGTCAGTTAAGCCTTTACCCCATATGCTATATTTAGAACATTTCATCATTTTCTATAAATAATTCAAATTTTCAAATATTTTCCAAAAAATATTTTTACATTTTAATATGTGTGTAGTTTTGAAATTGTTATGGAAAATCGAACATTTGCTCCTCAGGAGCATTAATGTTCCATTTTTCAAAATATTTTAAAAGATCTTACATTTCATAGGTGTCTAAAGGCGCTATGATTGGGATAACCAAATTCAAAATGTTCATTTAGGGAGGCATATCATTGGATATACAATCAGATATCATGTTACATGTCATTATAAAAATATATATCTGACCATATCATATCCAACAATATACCTCCCCAAAATGAAAATGTTGAATACCCTGTACTATAACAATGACTAGAAGTCTGTCTGCTGTCTGCTGTCTGCTGGGCAGGTTCTCAATAGAATACAATTAAATTTCTTTTGGGAGTTAAATAGATTTATATTATTATTTATGTTGGGCTATCTTCAATATTCTAATCAATGATAGTGTATTAAATGCTATTAATTGTTTATTTGTGTCAGATGAAAATGATGATATTGATTGTATATATGTGTCAGATGAAAATGATTATGTGTACGGGTATCACACGGGGTAGGCGGCAATCGAAAATGGCAATCGAAAACCCTGTTTCTAATAATTTTTTATCTATGTTTGTCGATAGTATTAACATTTTTGATTGCCATCTACCCAGTGTGCATGGGTATACTGCCTTTAACAAACATCTTAGTGGTGTGTTTATTGATTTTGTTGTCAGTTTAGTGAATGGGTTTATAGTAATAGTACGGTACAGATGTTTTTATCAGTGCAGCTAACACTCCACCATGAATTTTGGCATGATGTAACTAACATACTGATCTGTTGATTGTTTTGGTATAGAAACAGGTAGACTACTTAATTGGATAAACTCAAACATTAGATAAGTTTATCAGAACAATATGTTTAAATTAAATTGTTTAGTTTTATAGCCAAGACTCTACCATAATTTATCTCATAAATCCCTCTCTCTAATTCTTTTACATGCTATACTTCCATAAACAGTTTATGCCAGCCCCAAACCCGTAATAACTTTAAATTAGACTTCAGTCGATAGTACACCATCGCAAATACCAGCTTAATTTTGATCTAACCAAAGCATCTGCAAAGTTTAAAGTTGCTACGTCCAACGGTTTAGGAGGAGATGCATTTACAAGAAAGTACATTATTTCACTTTTGACCTTGACCTATGGTCAAGGACAAACAGGAAATGTTGCCCTGTATCCTCTACATCATATGACCTATGCACCTGCAAAGTTTGAAGCTGCTATGTCCAACTGTTTAGGAGGAAATGCATTTACAAGAAATATTTGATTTCAGTCAAGGTCATATGATGCATTGCTCTACATCATGAGACCTATGTACCTGCAAAGTTATAAGTTGCTACGGCCAATGGTTAAGGAGATGCATTTACAAGTAAATACATTATTTGACATTGACCTTGGGATCAAGGTTACACAAAATGTTGCCCAGTACCCTCAACATCATGTGATCTTAGAATACACCAGCAAAGTTTGATGTTGCTACATTCCACAGTTAATGAGAAGATGCATTTACAAGAAAATACATTATTTGACCTTTACCTTCCCACGAAATGTTGCCCAGTGCCCTCTGCATCATGTGACCTATGCACCTACAGAGTTTGAAGTTATTATGTCTAAAGGTAAATGTTGAGATGCATTTACAAGAAAATTCAATATTTGACCTTGGGGTCAAGGTCACATGAAATGTTGCCCAGTATCCTCAACATCATGTGACCTATTCAGCTACAAAGTTTGAGAGTTTCTACGTCTAACGTTCATTCAGCAAGACGCTACTGGTTCAATTCAAGAATTGTTCTGATATGACTGAAATATTGTTGAGTGGGATGTAAAGCATCAACATAAACAAAATAACATGTATGACTCCTTACAAAATTTAATTGAATGTCATGAAACTGGATAAAACACATAGAAGAGACTGTACATTTGTAGAGTTGCTTGTCTGTACTATTATTTCTAATGCAAATTAGTTTAAATGGTTGCATGTATGAAAAAGATTCTTAATCATATATCAAATATTTGAGAGTGATATGGATGGAAGAGTCCATCAGTTAACCTTTTACCCCCCCCCCCCCCCCCCCATTCACGACAATTGTCTCCTTATTACTTTGGAAGCATTCGCATTGCCAGCGGTGTCACTGGGTTTTGTCCTTGAGCAAGACACTTGATCCACTGCTTAGTTCATGTACTGGTTCAACCTGGGAAACCCGTCTGGACATGACATAAATTTTTGACTGGGACGTAAAGCATAAAAACAAACAAAAATTTGGTAGCCTATATTGTAAACAATATGAACCCAGATCAGACTGCTCCTAAAGGAACAGTCTGATCAGAGTTCATAGTTTATGCCTCAAGATCCATAGTAACTTCTAAAATCACAGCAGGCATAATAAGCAGATGATATTTTCCGGACAAAAAGATATTTGCAGGATAAGGGTTTAGACTACAAGTGATAAAACTGTAGCGGCTGTTCTAGATCTGAGGAACTCTCTGAACCCATGAGTCGTGGAGCTGAGTTTTGTTGTGTTTTCATATTTAAGGTTTGTCTTTGCAGGAACACAGAATGTTTAATGCATCTTTTGAAGGGTATGCTGGGAACCGGTATCTTGGCTATGCCAGTAGCCTACAAGAACGGTGGATTATGGGTATTCTTTTACTTTATGAACCAACACATAATAATTTGGTTACTTGCAAAGGCAACCAACAAAGGCTGTGATAAGCCTGTTCACCTCAACCTGTCCCAGCCAGAATCAAACACAGGTTGCTGGATCTACAGGTGGTCACTAATGCCATGTCACTGTAAAAGTCTGCTTCTATCTCAAAGCAGTCAAATTGTATTATGGCCGTGCCGCGTAGCACAGTCGGTAACATGTCTAACTGCAGATTCAGGGATCGTGAGTTCGATCTCAGCCCCGTCCCATACTGTCGTGGAGTTGACCATGAAATAATTTCTACGGCCATTCTCCTACCTTCCTCTGATTCAAGAAGGGTTGTTGTCAGTTACAAGCGAAAGTATCTGCACAGAGTACTGGTCAACTGCTTAGTCAAGCTTGCTCAGGAAAAAGTGTGGTTCAGTGAACTGACCATCCTGACATGACCATAGCTGTTGACTGGGGTGTTAAGAAACAAATCAAACAAAATTCAAATTGTATTATAGATCTAGACCCAAGGCGGAGCCCAGTGGCTCATTTGGTAGAGTGTAGACTGGGGATGGAAGGGTTGCTAGTTCAAGACTCACGACCCATTAAGTCACTGTGTTGTGTCCTTTAAAATAGCAAGACACTTTATCCACTGCTTAGTACTGGTTTAATCCAGAAAGACAGTAATTTGTGCCAACATGACTTAAAAAGTTGTTGACTGGGACATAAAGCATTAAAACAAACAAAACAAGATATAGATCCAATGAAAATTTTAAGGTGTGAATGGCCCCAATGGAGATATATTTGTTCCCAATTTCTAGGTCACAGTAGTATAATAACTATTTGAATAGTTTTGGGACATACATATTAGTCACTTTTCTCAAGATAAGAATACATAATGAAAAATTCTAATTTCTCATTTCTCGACCAAAACATATGTTGTGGGTAGAACCATCTCAATGAAACAGTTCTTTTGAGTACCCTGACAACAAATAATGGATAAGAAAATATTTACAACTCTACTCAGAATATATTCAAATCTTTAGTCTGAAGCTGTCTGAAGTCTGTATTGGTACTCATAAAATAGATGGGCTGTCTGGTGCCTACCTTCTGGGGCAGAGTTGCCTGTATCACACTGGTAAATGTATACGTCGATTTGCTGATATTTACGCGTATTGCCGGTACTTCATAGACTGGAAGTTGTAGATATTGGTGTTAATACTATATAGAAAAACATGCCATATACCTAAAGGACTATAGAATTAGATCATTTTTAAGTACTAGGCATGCACATGGCCATTTATGTAAGCATTTAGGAATAGATTCGAGTACTGATCGGTACTCAAATCTATTCCTAAATGCTTACATAAATCGCCATGCACATACTGAATGCTTAAAAATGATCTAATTCTATAGTCCTTTAGGCATATGGCATGTTTTTCTATATAGTATTAACAACAATATCTACCACTTCCGGAATATGAAGTACCGGCAATACGCGTAAATACCAGCAAATCAACATATACATTTACCAGTGTGTGTATCTTTGGTAGAGTGTGAGTGTCATTTATGTCAGGTTGGATAAAAGTCCCACAAAATCAGAGGCAATGTCTCAACATGGCTGAGATATTGTTGACGTGGATGCTAAGCCTCAACTCCAACAAAACACATTTACTCTAAAAAAATGTTTATCTGTACCTACGGAAAAAACTTTATAGTTTTCATTGTAAATACTTTTTTGTTTGTACAGTAAAACCTGTGTAAAATGGCCACTCTAAAATAGACAAAAAAAAGATCTTAGTGACAATAGTAGCTTAATGAAGGTCGAAAGTATTGCAGAATGCTCTCCTTGGAGCATTCTGCGATACTTTTGACCTGCATTAAGCGATAATATGTCTTGAAAACCAATTTTCCGTCTTTTTGAGAGTGGCCATTTTACACAGGTTTTACTGCACTATATTCCAGGTTGCTTTTGTGATAGTGTTTCTGATTGGTATAGTGGCCACTCACTGTATGCATGTATTGGTCCATTGTGGTAATGAGCTCTGTATAAGGTAGGTGTGCTATAAAGGATATAAAAATAAATGTCAAATTCATATTCCTATTGCATGCTGGATAATTGTTGACTGCATATTTTCTTCAAAATACACTTTTTCAAAAATAATCTTGCAGGAATACCATCAGAGTGTCAACTCAGGGTCCAGTTTTATGCTGTAATCTGAATATTTTCAACATGAAGTTTTGAAAGGCCGTTTGAAAATTAAATAAAAGAAGATTTTGCCATAAAATTGGTTTTGTCCTTTTTTTCACAAATCTAAAACAGGTCAGAAACTTGTACCATCTGCTGTACAGGAGCCCGGTGGCTCAGTGGTAGAGTACTTGACTCCAGATCCAGGGGTTGCGGGTTTTAGCCTCACCATGAGCAAGACTCTTTATCCACTGCTTAGTACTGGTGTAACCAGTGAAGACCCATCCCAACATAACTGATTTTTTTTTTGCTGGGACGTTAAGAATCAAAACAAACAAAGTACCATCCCTTGCCAGGTCATTGACCTTGAGGTCAAGGACTATTTTTTTTTCTAATGGGGGCCTTTTAATATGTTAATTTTGAGAGAAAAGAGTGATATAGGCTAGCTACTTCATGCACAAATCCAGAAAGTTTTTTCAGAGGGGATCCAACTTTGACAAGGTTTTTTTTAGGTTTTAGAGGGACTCCAAATACCCCTAAAAGCGAGCCAATGGTGGCCTAACATTGAAGCTTTTGATTTTTCAGGGGATCCGTACCAGAATTGCTATGAAACCCTATATTTTTGTGATTTTTCAGGGGAGGTCCGGACCCCCTCCCCCCTCTGGATCTTTGCATGTACTTTGTCCTGGGACTGCTTTTATATAGGCAAGACAGGACACACATGGGAGTGCAGTGGCTCAGTGATAGAGTGCTTGACTCGGGACCGAGCGGCCGCGGGTTCGAGTCTCGTCGGCGTCACTGCTTGTGTCCTTGAGTAAGACACATTAATCCTAGCTTAGTACTGGTTCAACCCAGGAAGACCCATCCCGACATAACTGAAAAATTGTTGACTGGGACGTAAAGAATCAAATCAAACAAAAAAAACAGGACACACATTATCCACAATTACTTCTGATTTGTACTGGTATTTGACCTTTGCAGTCCAATTATGTCAGATGTGCGACAAGTGTCCTTATGATGATGAAACATCACTTGAAATTAGCCAGTTTATGTAGGAAAGGAACTTATCTTCTTATAGCTCTTTACCTCAGTAGCTACTAGTGTCGTCTGCTAATAACCTTTGCAAACAGGTTGGACCCAGATCAGGCCCGACATTTTGTCGGGCCTGATCTGGATCCAAACTGTTTGACTCTTGATAGTATTCTTGAAAGAATTTTATTGGAAACGTTTATTTTGAAAAAAAGCATGAAAAATTATGGAGGAGGCAATGATTTTAAATCAGTGGTGGCTTATGAAGACTTAGGACGGTCTTAACATTAGAGACAATGCTGTTTGATCAACTAACATATGAAAGTAGGAAAAGGCTCAGATGAGAAGAAAAAGACATGACACCACTGAATAGCCTATTTCAATCTTTGCATGCTTGGTAATTAAGTCTCCCAAACAAAGTGGGGAGACTTATTGTTTTTACTCTGTTTCTTCTTCTTTTTCTTCTCTCTTTGTCAGCACGAGTTCTCAGTAACTCGTAGACGAATTGTTCTGAAATTTGGCAATATTGTAGTTATGGATGTGAAGCTGTGCAACAGGGTTTCAAAATTCAAAATGTGGGCCTCTAAGGCTGGCCCACGGGCGTGCCCAAAACCGCCAAAATTTTGTCCAGACTATTTCTCACTAACCACTCAAGGGATTGTTCTGAATTTTTTTTGAAATGATAGATATTGATATATAGTTTTGCAAGATAGTTTAAAAATTGAAAACGCGGGCTCAGGGGCTGACCCGGAGGCATGCCCAGGTCCAGTCAATTCTAAAAGTCCTGAATATCTGTGAAACCATTCAAATCCCCACCCCTAAATCATATATATATTCATGTTCCTTATGATAAGAAGCATTCAGTAACACTGACTCGGAAGATCCCAGTGGCGTGCCGGGGCATCCCCCAACCCGTTCAGTTTGTAAAAAGGCTTAATATCTCAGAAACCCTTCAGATCCCCACCCCTAAACCAAATATGTCCATGTTCCTTATGATAAGAAGCATTCAGTAACACAGTCTGGGAAGTCCCCGGTGGTGTGCCCAGGCATGCCCCTCCCAGTTTAGTTTGTAAGAGGTTTAATATATCTGAAGCCCATCAGATTCCCACCCCTAAACCATTTATATTCAAATATGCTTATCATAAAACACATTCAATAACACTGGCAGGGAAGTATCCCAGGGCGTGCCTGGTATCGCCCCACCCTGATCACTTCATAAACTGCTTAATATCTTTGAAATCAATCAGATCCCCAGCCCCAAACCATATATATTCATAATTCTTATGACAAGACCCATTTAGTAGAACTGACTGGGGATTCCTGAGGCATGCCTGGGAATGCCTTCCTCCCCCTGTTCATTTAATAAAAAAGCTTTATATCTGGGAAACCGTTTTGATCCGCACCCCTAAACCATAATACTGACCATGATGTTCCCTGGGAATTGGGGGCTGGTTTGGGAGACTTAATATTGGTAGATTATAATCATATCTTGTTTTTCATGCTTTTGTCATCTGCTGACTTTTTTTCAAAATTATCTTTTTCAAAAAAATCTTTTAGGAACACTATCAGAGTGTCAAACAGTTTTGATCCAGATCAGGACCGACATTTTGTTGGTCCTGGTTTTGGTTAAAACTGTTTGCAAAGATTATCAGGAGATGACAAAAGTCACCGCTAGCAAGGACAGCATTCAGACTGAATACAGTTATTCCCTAATTCATATGAGCTGGCTTAACCCCTTTCCCACCATTTGCAATAGGCCGTCTGCTGATGTCCTTTTGTAGTCTTAATTACTAAAGTAGCCAAAATAACACACAATATGTGCTCAGATCAGGGTCATAGTGTTTGTTTCCATGATAAAAGTAGTCTGAAGTGCACTTGTAGTATGTAAAATTGACAGTTAAGCAGATCACATTTTCAGGACTAAAAAAAGACTGCTAAGGGTTATCTGTATGTGTGCTAGAATGAATTAATGTATATTTTATGTCCACTGTTTCGCAATTCCTTTCCTTGTAATATAAATATTTTTGTAAAATAAATATTGTTCACAAATTACCTCAAATGTTTGCATTTATTCTCAACACCTCATAACTAAATAACTTGTTTCCCTTTTCATAAAATCCCCTTCATACAAGTAAATAACTGTATTTATTTCTTGCTAAAAGGAAATAATTTCATGCCATTAATAATATTTTAACTCTTTGCATGCTGAGTATTTTTTCACAAATTTTTGTTGTCTGCTGATTTTTTTTTCAAAATTGAAAGTTTTCAATAATTCTTTCATGATTACCATCTGAGTGTCAAACAGTTTGCATCCAGTTCAGGCCTGACATGTTGTCCGACCTGATCTGGGTCCTACCGTGCTGCGTTGCGCAGTTGGTAACAAGTCTGACTGCAGCTAGAGCCAGGGGTCGCGACTCCCATCCCTGTCTGGTCCCATACTTTCGTGGAGATTGTTCATGAAATAATTTCTACGGTCATTCTCCTTCTTCCACTGATTCAAGAAGAGTTGTTGTCAGTTACAAGCGAAAGTATATGCACGAAGTACTGGTTAACTGCATTAAGTCAAGCATGTTCAGGAAAAAAGTGTGGTTAGGTGAACTGACAGTCCCGTCATGACCATAGCTGTTCACTGGGATCTAAAGTGTCAAACCAAACAAACAAACTGACTGTACAAACTATTTGCAGAGATTAACATAACAGCAGACACTGGCAGGGAAAGAGTTAAGCCAATGAGAAGCCTTCACAGGAATAGCATAGTATACTAACCCTTAAAGCGCCAAGAAAAAAGTCATCTGAAAAATGACGTCTGCTGAAGTCGATTCAACATAACCAGACCTGGGGTAATTGTAATCAGTAATTGTAATTATCTGTAACTAAATACAATTTTCAAAGTAATCAAATGTAATTGTAATCATGTTTTTTTTCAAATACATGTAATGCAAATGTAATGATTACTGAAAATATTTTAGCTGTAATTATCACAGTATGTAAACTGAAATAAACATCCTGTACCCGTTCCTCCTAGCTCACGCCTTATACATTATGAATTACAGCACTCGTGCGTAACCAGTTGTCGGAAATCGTGATGTGAGAGTTGTTGGTACAGCTGTAATTGCGAGGGCCCACCTATTAAAATTCATTTTTTCCATAGATGTAAGTAACTGTTACAGTTACAACCATATAATCATGTATACATGTGATTGCCAATTCCACTAAAACCGTGCAATCTGGTATTTAAGCTCGTTTTCGACACAGAACGGCTCTGATTGTGAGCAAGTCGTTTTTTAACAAAGCAAAATGCAAAGGAGGAAACCGTTAAAATCATGGAATAAAACGGAATAAAATAGATAAAATGGCTGTTCTTACCTTGTTCGAATGTGTATTGTCTGTATCGCTAACAATATAAATCGAAACGTGTACATGTACATAAATACACGCATTTTCCGACTACTGGTTACGTACGAGTGCTGTTATTCATGTTTATAAGGCGTGAGCTAGCGGAGGAACGGTGCAGGATGTTTATTTCAGTTTACATACTGTGATTATAATTACTTTCAAATACTTTTCAAATACATTTGGCTATTTACTTAGAAATTTAAAAACAAATAGGTGACTAATGGTAATATTTTAATTTAGATTTATGAATGAGAAAAAGAACACAGGATAAATAAAGCATATTGACTTTTGTGGACAATTAAAGTAGCACACTTTAACCCTTAAAGCGCCAAGAAAAAAAATGCATCTAAAAATGTCGTCTGCTGAAGTTGTCTGCCGCAAATAATTGCCTAATGCCCAGGTCATACATTCACGGACTGGACGCCGGATTAGCCACGGATGTATATTCGTGGTAATCCGTATTGGTCCATAGCTTTCCGTATTGCATCCGTAATCATACGTAGTAGTATTTAATCATACGTATATAGTGCATCCGTATCTAACTACGGAAATTGGCATTTCCGGGGTCATCCATGAGATTTAATCCGTAGTAGAACCGGTGAGGTGATCCCTGAATGTGTGACCTGGGCATTTCATTACTGATGAATTAAGTAAAGAAGCAAACAGCAGGGACCCAGAACAGACTGCTCCTATAGGAGCAGTCTGATCTGGGTCCACACTGTTTGCCATAGAGGCTTCTTAAACATTTCAGCAGACGAGAAAAGCAGATGACTTTTGTTGCGATTGGTGCACTAAGGGTTAAAATATTTAGTATAAAAACTTCGAAAGTAATTAGTAATGTATTTGATTACATTTCTAAAGTAGTTGTAATCATTACATTTCTACAGGTCCTGTAATTGTAATGTAATTGTAATCAATGATAAGTCAAAGTAACTGTAATGTATTTGAATACTTTTCAAAGTATTTGGCCCCAGGTCTGAACATAACTGACTAATTTAAGTATAGAAACAAACAGGTGGACCCAGATCAGACTGCAACTATTGGAGCAGTCTGATCTGGGTCCACACTGTTTGTCATAGAGGCTTCTTAAACATTTCAGCAGGCGAGAAAAGCAGACGACTTTTGTTGCGATTGGCGCTTTTATGGTTAGAACAAAATGATATAATTAAAAGATCATTTAAAGCTTTAAACCCCTCTCCACAAAAAAAAATAACCCATAAAATAAAAAAAAACTAAATAATAAAAATTAAACAACATGCAAATAAACCAAAAAGACACAAAAAATTTCTGAACTATTTATATGATAATAACGTGAAGATAATGATGCAATTAAACGGCTAGTACATTTAACCTTTGGCTGGCTGAAGTCAGATCATATGTTGATAAAGATTATAAGTAAACTTAAACTCATATATATTTTCTCCATACCATATTACTGGTAATGCTAGTGTTATGATTCTAAGTCTTTTCTTGCTAGAGGCAACTTTTGCCCTCTGCTAATAACCTTTGCCAAAATTTTGGACGAAGATCAGGACCAGCTGAATATTTTTGAAAAAGTCAGTAGATGACATTACTTATGACCCAGGTCTGTCATATCGAAGTCTTGATGTTCCCTCCCCCCCACTCACCTGACACACACACACACACACACACACACACACACACACACACACACACAAGCAGGCACACACAAATAGAGCAAGAATCAATTCTTAGTTCTACTTTTTAGCTCACGTGAGCCTTAAGCTCAAGTTGAGGTATTATGATCGGTCTTTGTCCGTCGTGCGTCCGTATGTAAACTTTAAACTACATCTCCTCCTGAACCACTGGTCCAAATTTCATATAACTTCACATGAATGTTCCCCATGATGCCCTCTTTCAAAATTGCATAAATGGTTATGCTCCACTGAAAAGGAGCGCCGCAAGAGCTCCAGAAAAGAAATCTCTTAAATGACATCTCCTGAACCACTGCAGGTCCAAATTTCATATAACTTCACATGAATGTTCCCCATGATGCCCTCTTTCAAAATTGCATAAATGGTTCCGCTCCACTGAACAGGAGGGCCTTCAGAGCTCCAGATAAGAAATCATTTAAACGACATCTCCTCCTGAACCACTGACCCAAATTCAAAATTATTTCACAGAATTGATCCTCATAATACCCTCTACCAAAATTGCACAAATGGTTATGCTCCAATGAACAAAAGGGCTGTCAGACCTTCAGATAAGAAATACCTTTAAACGACATACTCTACTGAACCACTGGTCCAAATTCAATATAATTTCACAGGATTGTTACTCATGATGTCTACTTCCAAAATTGCTCATATGGTTCTAGTCCACTTATTACAGGGGCTGACAGAGCTCTAGATAAGAAATGTATTTAAACGACATCTCCTCCTGAACCACTGGTCCAAATTTCATATAACTTCACATGAGTGTTTCCTATGATGCCCTCTTTCAAAATTGCATAAATGGTTTTGCTCCACTGAACAGGAGGGCCGCCAGAGCTCCAGATGAGAAATATTTTAAACGCCATGTCCTGCTGAACCACTGACCCAAATTCAAAATAATTTCACACAATTGATCCTCATACCCTCTACCAAAATTGCACAAATGGTTATGCTTTGTTGAACAAAAGAGCTGCCAGAGCTCCAGATAAGAAATACTTTTAAACAACATTTCCTTCTGAACAAATGGTCCAAGTTCAAAATAATTTCACAGGATTGTTCCTCATGATGCCTTCTTCCATAATTGCACAAATGGTTCCAGTCCACTGAACAAAAGGGTTGCCAGAGCTCTAGATACAAAATGTCTTTAAACAACATCTCCTGCTGAACCACTGTTCCAAATTTCTTTTAATTTCACGTGAATGTTCCCCATTATGCCCTCTTTCAGAATTGCATTATACCAAACAGGAGGGCCACCAGAGCTCCAGATAAGAAATCTTCTAAGCATCTCTTCCTGAATCACTGGCCCAAATTCAAAATTATTTCACAGAATTGATCCTCATAATACCCTCTACCAAAATTGCACAAATTGTTACACTCCGCTGAACAAAAGGGCTGTTAGACCTTCATATAAGAAATACCTTTAAACGACATACTCTCCTGAACCACTGGTCCAAATTCAAAATAATTTCACAGAATTGTTCTTCATGATACCTTCTACCAAAATTGCACAAATAGTTCCGGTCCATTGAACAAAGGGGCTGCCAGAGCTCTAGGTAAGAAACACCTTTAAATAGCATTTCCTCCTGAACCACTGGTCAAAATTCCATATAAGTTCACATGAGGGTTCCCCAGGATGTCCTCTATCACAATTGCATAAATTCTATCAAACAGGTGGATAGATAAGAAATCTCTTAAACAACATCTCTTGAATCACTGACCCAAATTCAATATAATTTCACAGAATTGTTCCTCATGATGCATTCTACCATATTTTCACAAATGTTTACACTCCACTGATCATTCATTCTCAGGTGAGCGACCCAGGGCACATGGGCCCTCTTGTTGTCATTGTTAAATATTTTTAGGGAAACAAGTTTTGGCTAACTAATTCTTACTGCTGTATAACAGGGGGTATACATGCAGTGCAGTCCCTTTAGCAGGCAGTACCTTTATGACTATATGGGCCACATTTTAAGTGATTAATGTTATAAAGGGACAAATTTACAATGGAATTATATGAAAATGACCATACAATTTTACAAAGGAATTATAGGAATATCACCAATTTATGGTCATTTTCCAATAAATACTTTGTAAAATTTCATGTTAAAAACATTGGGAGCAACATGATTGTGTTATATCTAAATATTTGGTATAACCAGATGTCTTATAAAAGGATTGCACTGTACATATATATGCAGGCCCCTACTGTACATAAGAATGTTTAATTAAAAAACAATTTTCTTATTTCTCAATGAAAACATATTTGTGGGTACTTAAATAAACTATTTCAATGAGACTGTTCTTTTGAGCACCCAAAACATATGTTTAAACTGATGTATTAGAAATGATTCACAATTTTACGCTAAAAATTTTGTGATCACGACCTATGTAAACTTATGTATGATGTTTCAGGACCAAATCTGCTCACCTAGACTATGCAAGTGTAATGGAGAAGGCATTTGAAACTTCAAATGGATGGCCTCAAAGATACTCTAAAGCAGCTAGGTAGGACCTAATAAAAAATCTTCATCACCTAAATTTAACAGCAGATCATATTTTTGATATTTTTGCTTCATTTAGAGACGAATTGTGGCTGAATATTTTGCTCACAGTAATTGATGAACATGAAATGTCAAGCCTAATTTTGTCAATAAATCGTGAAGGATACCTCAAAATTTGTCAGCTGCAATCATGCTTTCACTTTAACTATATCTTTGCTAGTGGCAACTTTTGTCGTCTGCTGATTTCCTTTGCAAACAGTTTTTGTTTCAGATCAGGACCGACAGAATGTCAGTCATAATCTGGATCCAAACCGTTTGACACTCTGAATCTGATAGTATTCCTGATTTTTTTTTTCGAAAAAGTTGATTTTGAAAAAAAACAGCAGACGACAAAAAAGAATGATAACCAACTCCCACATCCTATCAAATTTCATGAAATAAGCATAATGCTGGAGAGTGGAATTATTTACCAGTTGAATACATTTGTAATAGCCTATCTGATTAACAGCTTAATTTAAAACTTGTTTAAATTCTGTTTAAAAAGTGTGGAATATTATGTAATACCCTCTGCAAAATTTGCATTCTAGTGTCTGTCTGTCTGTCTGTCTCTCCATCAGCACTTTGTTTATGCTCTCTATCCTCACAATTTTTGACAGAATTTCTTCAAACTTTGTAGTTGATATTGGGGAATAGTGGATTTAGATTACAGACGGGTAAAAGGGCTAGGTTCACGAAGGGGTGAAATCGGCCCTGCCATAGAAATGCATACTGACTTAAAATATGTTTATATGGTTTATTTCATTGAGAAAAATTGAAATTTTATCTGCCTAGTGCTTAAATTGTGAAAACTATGGGTTTCTAAAGACAAGGACCCTCTGTAAATTTTGCGCAAAAGTAACGTCATTTACATTGCAATGTAACGCAAAAGACGTCGCTAAGTTTGGTTAACAAATTTATGTTAAATAAGTGTGTGTTGCACCCAAATTTGTGCCAAAATGTATTATAAACCTCAATAAACAGTCTATCACGGTGATACGCCCGCCAACCCTCTGAAATGTGCATGTTTGTTTGAGGTTTTATGTCTATGTATTTTTCATCAATGTTAGTCATATCACGGTAGCGGTCAATGTATTATACCGCTGCTTTACAAACGGTGTATCAGTATCAAGTACTTACTAAATACTCTCATCAGAATCAGTAGAAGAGAGAAAATAATTTCAACAAAACTGCACAAGGGTTCTAAAACATGACTCTTGACCCCCCCCCCCCCCCGCCACCCTCAAGAGTAGTCCATAGAAGTCAGGTTATAAATAGAACTCTGCCGACCACGCTTCGCGGGTCCGAGAAAAAGCGTATTAAACTGTATGCACACAATATTACTGATGCGACGGATAACAAAATCGTAACTCTTTTTATGCAATTGAATGCAGAGTGGTCATTTTACGGTAGTCATGTCATTTTCAGACAGGAGCTTGTCATTCTGACTGATCTTAAATACCCGTGCTTATATATATATATAGTTGGTTTCCCGGACGTGGTAACTTATTGTAGAGTGATGCTGTAATATTTAACCGTAAAAGCGCCAAGAAAAAATGCATCTGAAAATGTCGTCTGCTGAAGTCATCTGCTGCAAATAATTACCTAGCATTACTGGCGAATTTAGTATAGAAGCAAACAGTGTGGACCCAGAACAGAGTGCTCCTATAGGAGCAGTCTTATCTGGGTCCACACTGTTTTCCATAGAGGCTTCTTAAACATTTCAGCCGACGAGAAAGCAGACGACTTTTGTTGCGATTGGCGCATTAAGGGTTAATTCAGCTCAGAAGATATTTTTATGTTCTTTATCATTTGCGACCACCGCAGGTGCAGGCTAGACTGAGCATTCGAACAGACTAGCCAGAACCTTTCCTGATACTGCCCGCTCAAATTAAAGAAGTTTCATGTGCATGTTTTGTAAAATCATTCGTTTTTGATAAAGTCCCAGAAAGAACGTTAAAGCTAACCACTATCGGCCAACGGCGAAAGGTAATTACATATTGCTGGGCCGATGGTAAGCTGCTATTTTTGACTCTCCCTGCCTCGCTAAAGTGGGGGCAGGCTTGTCAAAATATGATAATGGGACTTACACTAAGCATTTACACAAAACGAACATTTTTGATGGACGGAATTCAATAGTGTTAACAGTAAAACCTTGTTTGCCAGGGCCCGGAATTACAATGTCCCCTTAAAGTTAAGGAAGACATAAGTTAAGGATGCGAAAAAATAACCGAAAACTGATTCAATTCAAAATAGTTTCATTTTTACTGAAGATTACAATGATATCTTTGACCACAAGTACCACATCGATCAAGGCAATTTATTTAGCATTAAATATAGCATGCTGAAATATCTATACTTAACTTAAGTCTTGCTTAACTTTAAGGAGGCATTGTAATTCCGGGCCCAGGAGTCACATCAACAATCTTTCAATTATGTAGGGACGGGTCTTACTGGGTAAAACCATTACTAAGCCAGGATTAATGTGCCTTGCTCAAGGACACAAAGCTTGAACCCACGGACACTCGGTCTCGAGTCAAGCACTCTACCACGACAGTAAATCTCAATTTCTCAATGCTGAAAATACGTAAGTTATACGAAATGAAAATAAATCCTGCTGCTATTATTTCGCAATAACGTTTTTATCTTCAATTTAGGCAAAATGTGTTAACGATAAAGCTATAGAGAAGACTTTCCGCCAACTTCTTCAAAAGGTCTGGTGTTTGTATCCTATCCTTTGCATGTACAGATTGTGTGTACAGTAAAACCTCAAAAATTCGAACTCCGATTTTTCGAAATATTGGCTAATTCGAAATAATTTTGGGACACACTCAATTCAGAGTATAGGACCTATTCATGATCTATTTTAATAACTTTCTATAATAATATATGTTTGGGTTCGTAAAAGAAAAGTCTCCCTGAAACATTTCTTTTATGCACCAAAACATATATTTAATAAGCCTTATAAATAATCATTATACTTTCTGGGGGCTATACATCTTTTATTTCTACCTCACTATAATTCGAATTTTCGATAATTCGAAATAAAACCTCTAGTCCCTAGGACTTCGAATTAACGAGATTCAACTGTATTTAGATAAATTTTTTGCAATTTATTAGTTTGTTTAACATTTCAAAGCTTGTTTTACTGACGGGTAAAATTCGTATTGGCGTGACAGAAAGAGGTATTATCAAAAAAATAATCGTGAACGATGAAAATCCTGTTATTCAAAGGTTGCGTATAGCATGAAAGAGATAAAACTGCCATTTGCATGCTCAGAATTTTCCGTGCACGCACAGAATCAACGTCAGACAGGCTCATTTGTACGAACAAAGTATGTTTTTTTGCGTAACGTACCATTTTCCTTTGCACGTGTTCTAAAATGTGTGGTTCCGAGATGTTCCCACTAGCTTAACGCACGTGCGAATGTGATCACTTTGCATGTAACTGGGTATGACCCCGTCTAGTTCGGGTAAGGCCCTTCCAATTTCCGGTACGAGTTCTTTGACGGCAATGTATTCTAGGGGTCTCAGGCATAACCCCTTTTTCATAGGTACCACCTCTTCCTGAGGCTTCCAATACTGCCTTTTATCCATACATGCGCTGCCCTCGGTTATGGTACAATAAACGTTCCGAATTAAGGCGGTACAATGTAACATTTTGATTGACATCTTTTGACTTGTTATATTTGTGCTTTGCTGAAAATGCCCAGAGTGCATCTATGCACAGATGTAACTTCACCATCTTGGATGTTAGAACCGTTTTAAGAAGTTGGCAGGTATGTTTCTGAATAGATCTACTTTTCATCGGGATAAGGATTTCGAAAAAATGACGTAGTAAAAATCATCGCAAAAACAGGTCTAAAACATTTCAGGTGGAGTTTAATTGTTAGTGTAATTCAAACTTCTAAGCTTTACATGGATCTTTATTTTCAAAACGATGTGCCTGACTCCTGAAATCATGATAAATCCTAAATTATATTCTCCCCATGCAAATACAATGTGACAAAGTATAAAAAAATTCCGTTCACCCCACAGATTGCTCGTGCTGATGTTTCAAAAAAGCAAAATAATCAGACTACACCACATTGTATTGTTTCCATTGAAACGGGTAAATAACGGTCAATGAAATACTGCAGTATGAGGCAGTTAATGTAATATACTGTCGTGCCAACTAAGAGTGACAGTGACATAATCTTTTGTTTACAATTGTTAAGTCAAATATTAACTTGTACACCCCACTTGCGCTAACACGAATCGATATATCACTTGTGTAATAATCCTATCCACAGGATAGGATTAATACACACGTGATTTATCGATCATAAGTCCCTGATAGCTTTGTAAACAAAAACATGACGTCACTGTCACTCTTGGCTGGCAGGACAGTACCTGTATAAAATACCCATTACCTGGATTAGTTCATATTTTTGTTTACAACGATTCTCATCTATCTTTGAATCAACTGTACGTCTTGCCGAACGTATGTGAAACATGCGTCATTACCGATTATTGACCAAAAAATCCCCAGTTCTTAACAAGTTACAGCTTACACATGGGGTACACGGAGACAATGCGGGACATAAATATAGTAGACCTAT
This sequence comes from Loripinus fragilis, assembly GCA_964019695.1. Lineage (NCBI taxonomy): Eukaryota > Metazoa > Mollusca > Bivalvia > Lucinida > Lucinidae > Loripinus > Loripinus fragilis. Next base: position 64,307,036 of record OZ026521.1, on the reverse strand, counting down.
CACCTTATCCGAACACCCGTACATCGCGAATGCCCAATGCGATTTTTCTTTCAAAATAGTCTCCAACTGTGTCACATTTCTAAAGATACGCATGCATATTGGCGATCGAATACGTTATTTTTGCAATAGGAAAATCGGTGCAATACAGACTAAACTTAACTCATGATTAAGACATGAAACACGATTATTTTGTGAGGGATCAGTCATGCACGGACCCAGAGAGGAGGTGGGGGGTAACAGGTGGCCCGGACTCACCTTGTAAATCACAAGTTCTATAGGGAATAAGCAATTGAGTTCGACCCCCACCTCTGGAAAGTGGTGGACCCCCTTTGGAACCAAAAATTACATTTTTAGTGAGCTTATGGAATACTATGAAGGCATGTCAAATTTGCTATGCGTAAGTATATACAGGACAGTGGAAGATTTCTGAAACAAAACGACCAGTAAACGTGGTTAATTGTTTTCAGTTATCAGATAAACCTCAAAGGTTGCAATAATATATAAACTAGCACTTTGAGAGGTATTAAAGAGAAACGAGTAAAAAAAAGGAAAGAAAAAAAGTTGACGTCGCTGAGGATTGAACCCAGGACCCCTTTCAAAATATAGAATATATTCTTGGACTTAACCGTACGGCCACGTAGATGTTTTAATTTAGTTGCAGCGCACTTAAAACTATTCTTTTTTAATACGATTAAAACAACAATAGGCTTTTAGAAATATACAAAAATAAACAAGCTGACACTCATTAATTGTAAAAATATGACCCCGTGTATTTTTCTAATAGTTATTTATGAATAAATTCACATCCCGTTAACCAAAAACGGTAGTATATACCTGCGAAATCGGACAAAAACGACGAGCGTCTCTTACTGAATGATAATTTCGGACGTAACATTATTTCGGCATCGGCATTGTTTGCACTGAAAGATGTGAGAAAGGAGGCGTATTTTCGGCTTCTAAAAACGTCCAGCCCTGCTTTCATGAGATAATGTAGTCATATCTGTATATTTTAAGCCTTAGAACATGTATAAATGGCCTGAAAAGACCAAACACTGACAAAGTATCCAAACGTGATCGTTTAGGTTACGTAACATTACATTATGAAGCCATAATTTCGACACCTTTTAATCTTTGGTCATGGGCTCTCAATGTTAACTTGCACAGCTAAGCCAAATATTGTGGTGTCGAAATAATGGCCTCATGTTTTGCTATGGATATATTTACACTATATCCCCACAATATCAGCCATTTTGGGGAAACTGGGGGTCATAATATGGAATTTTACAGTATAAGGAAAGCATCCAAGAAGTTGTTTGGTATGTATTTGAAGAGAGGGAAGATTGTTTTCTTCAGAAATAATGTCATTTATATTATATTCATACATTTCTAAAATAGGATTTTACAGGGCCGATTTTACCCCTTCGTGAACTTAGGCCTTTGTCAAATAACAACAGAGTTGTGGCTTTGATTGATGTTAAAATTTTATTTCCACTCTCTTTCTAGAGCATTTTGACCAATTTCTTCATTCATTGTATAATAGTTGATGTTGAGAAGGAGAGGTTGGGATTGCATAATATCAGGGACCAAGCTAGGGGGCGACTAGGGCGAAATGGTCGCCCTGGGGGCCGAAATTTCGCCCTAAATGGGACCCAGGGAGAAGTGGGAGTCTCCCTAAAAAAAAAAAAAAAAAAAAAAATTTTTTTTTTTTTTTTTTTTTTTTTTAGGGAGACTCATTTTCATTCTGTCACCACACAAATGCAAGCTGTGGTGACATTATAAGACAATCTACTACCACTGCATCATGTTTCTCCTTCCATTAAATGGCAATAGTATGTGTAATGGCTGATGTGCTTCTAAATTGACAGAAAATGTCGTAGTTTTGCGCTATAACTTCTCCCTATCTGACTGTCACTTCTCCCTAATTATCCTTCAGGGAGAAGTCACTTCTCTCTAAAATTCTGGGCCAGCTTGGTCCCTGAATATGGGTAAATCTTGTCAAGTATCAATATTTTTTTTGGGCCTGATCTGGATTCAAATTGTTTGCAAAAGTTTTCAGCATTCATCAGACCACAAAAAGTTTTCACTAAAAGGCAAAGAGTTGAACATACCCTTGCAGCTCTCTAGTTAGGCTTGAGGTCTGGATTTTAGTCTGTGCCTATGTCTACTTCGCTTCCATGTGTATGCGAGCAGCAAAAGCTCTTGCGCATGCACAGATCTTTTCAGGGAGGGGGTCTAGGCCCTACAGCCAGAAAAACAGTCTGGATGTTTTTTTTTTGTTTTTTTTGTAGCTCATAAGAGCCAAAGGCTCGGGATGAGCTTATAGGATGGGACTCGAGTAGGCGTCCTTGCGTGCGTTCACACTTTCAAACATTAATATCTCTGAGACCAGCTGGCCAATCGTAAACAGATTTCATCTGGAGCATCATTGGGATTGGGGATTGGCTGCATTAGGTTTTGGGCCAGATCGGATCAGAACTTTGGTTTCCATGGCAACAGATAGCTCCGATAGGGTTATAATTGGGAAAACCTTGTGACCACTCTAGCTCCTTCATTTTTTATTGGTTCTTCTTTATTCTTGCAGGTAACAAGGACAACCATAACATCTTGGATGGGTTCCAAATTAGGCAAGATCTGACCAGGGACTTGTGAGTTAGCTGCCCTGGAGCGGCTGGAATAATCCCCATAGACTTATAATGGGAGAAATATTGTGACCACTCTAGTGCAGTTATTTTTGGATGGATCTGCTTGTTCTTGCAGTTAACAAGACCAACCATAAAAGCTTGGATGAGTTTGAATTTTGGCAAGATTCCATCACTGACTTCAGAGTTAGCTGCCCTTGAGCGTCTGAAAAATCAATGGATAATGTTGTGACCACTCTAGTGCCTTCATTTTTTATTGGGTCTTCTTAGTTCTTGCAGGTAACAAGGACAATCATGAAATCTTGGATGAGTTTTAATTTAAAGTAGAACCAACCTCAGACTGTGGAGTTAAATTCCCTTGAGCATCATAAAAAATCTGCATACACTTAATCAAAATTCTGCCAGATCAGACCTTGGACTGTGGAGTTAACTGCCCTTGAGCGTCTGGAAAAATCCCAGCTTTTATAGTTGTCCTTCTTATCTGCAAGAATGAATATGATCTATTCAAAATTGAAAGCACTAAGAGTGGTCACACCATTTCTCCCATTATAAGTTTATGGGGATTTTCTAAGACACTCAAGGACAGCTAACCTCACAGTCCAAGGTCTGATCTGCCAGAATTTCGAACCCATCCAAGCTTTAATTGTTGACCTTGTTACCTGCAAGAATGAACCTTGGACTGTGAGGTAAGCTGTCCTTGAGTGTCTTACTCTTAGAAAATCCCCATAGACTTAAAATGGGAGAAATGGTGTGAACACTCTAAGTGCTTTCAATTTTGAATAGATCATATTCATTCTTGCAGATAAGAAGGACAACTATAAAAGCTGGGATGAGTTTGAATTTGTCAAGATCCCTTCACCTATTAAGGAGCCAGCTGCCCTTGAGCATCTTAAAAATGATGGATAATGTAACATTGTTGTGACCACTTTAAGGCCTTCATATTTGATTGGATCTTCTTCATTCTTGCAGGTATCAAGGACAACCATAAAAGCTTGGATAAGTTTTAATTTAAAGTAGAACCAACCTCAGACTGTGGAGTTAACTTCCCTTGAGCATTATAAAAATATGCATAGACTTACAATGGGAGATCTGTTGTGACCACTCTAGCCCCTTCATTTTTGAATGGATCTTCCTCATTCTTGCAGGTAACAAGAACACCCATAAAAATTTGAATGAGTTTGATTTTCGGCCACATCCAACCACCAGCTACAGATTAAGCTGCCCTTGAGCATCTAAAATATAGCTGTATAATGTTGTGACCACTCTAGCGCCTTTATTTTTCATTTGATTTTCTTCATCCTTGTAGGTTACCAGGACATACATAAAAGTATGGATGAGTTTGAATTTCGGTCAGATCTCATCACTGCCTTTTAGCATCTGAAAACTTTACTTTCAGCAGGTTTTCTTTGCAATTTTTAATACTTGCAGATAACTAGAACTGGCATAATATCTTATGTTTTTGAATTAATTTCTGGTCACTGTTTCAAGCTCAGAGTTACCTGCCTTTGAGCAATGTAAATTATGGTGTCTCAAAACATTATGCTGGCTCCAGGGTGAGCGATCGTTGCCCATTGGGCTACTTGTTTTGTTTTTTAGTACAGTTTACAGAGGGCGTCCAATGGTTTTATAACAGAGCAAACTAACTTTCGAAGGATCCAGAGGGGGTCCAACATTTTCCAGCGGGGTCCAAATGCTAATTTCTATAGAAACCCATATAACTTGTGATCTTCCAGGGGGGATCTGGACCCCCTGTCCCCCCTCTGGATCGCACTTGTTGCGAGTCTGCTCAGATGCACAGGCTCTGCTGAGCATTTGTTGTTCTGCAATGCAATAACTGTTTTCCAACACTAAATTTCTATCCAGAAAACATCTGCTTATTACATCTACTGTATATGTTCAAATGCTCTCCAGACTAATTTTATCATGGAAACAAACACTATTAACCCTGATCAGACTGCTCAGGGAGCAGTCTGATCTTGGTCCATATTGTTTGCAATAGAGGCCACCAAAGTGCATAAGCAAAAGAGATAGCAGATGGCAATTGTTGTGAATAGCTGGAAAAGGATGTAGTACCAAAATTTCACCAACTTATCCAAATTTCAAATTTTATTTTCAGACGTTCTGTGAATGTGTTCCTTATTCTCACACAATTTGGCTTCTGTTGTGTGTATATAGTGTTTATATCACAAAATATAAAACAGGTAAGTTAAACTTCAAAAAATGACGTCTGTTTTGTCGTCTGCTGCAGATGCGATTGATTCTTTCTCACACAAATTGGCTTTTGTAGTGTTTATATCACAAAATATAAAACAGGTAAGTTAACCCATAATGCGGCAATCACAACCAACGCTGTCTGTTTCGACAAACATTAGACCCAGATCAAACTGCTTCTGTAGGTCATGTAAGCAGTTTACTTATATTAACTTTCTTGTCGGGCAGTATGTGTAACACCTTTTCATTGATCTCTAGAGCTGTCAATAACAGACCATTACATGTACTAAAGTGCTCAACAATTTGTGTATTTGCCAATGGTTTTTATATGAGTACACTAAGATTGAAAAATGTGTGAGTATCACTTATTTTAATGTATACACAGGGCACATAGGTTTGAAATAGCTATGTGACATACCAATAAACATTGCATACATATGCAGTACAGATAAACAAAAAGCTTTGAAGCGTGCCATATATGAAATACAATTCTAGAATAAAGGGTTTCAGGCATTTATCTAATATTTATTATAAAATATTTGACAAACACAAATGTTCCAGCTCGACTGGCTCATTTTAAGCGTTCCTTATTGATCTTTTGAAGTAGAAAGACCCAAAGGTCATTGCTCAGAGGTTGAGGTACATCTATACATACCCTTATATCCAGTGCTAGTAGCCTTAAGGAGTTTGCTGGGAGAAATAGGAATATTAGCTTTATTTTTGAGCTGTTGTCTGGTATGGTATCAAATGCCATTTAAGCCTACCCCTATCTGTAGGAAGAGCATTATTCCAATTTTAGGGGTGTCGGTTGGTATTTTGCATTTTTATTCAAATTTTATCCCATATAAAGCCTAGTGTCCTTTTTGTGGGACATCAGCAAACAGTGCAAAAACCAGATCAGACCTCACAAAACGAGGTGTCTGATAAGGATTTCCTCTGTTTGCTCACAGAATGTTCTATAAGAATTTGAATAAAAATGAAAAATACCACCCAACACCCCTAAAATTTGAAATAGACTCATCCTACCGATAGAGATTGGAAAGTACATTTGGCTTAAATGGGCTAATAGAATATTTTGCAAGCAAACAGTGGAGATCCTAATGAGAGGCAGCGTTCTGTGGCGTCTGATCTGGGTCTGCACTGTTTGCCTATGTCCCACAAAAAGGTGGGTTAAATGTCACTGAGGGGATAAATGTTCATTTGTGGAGGTATATCATTGGATAAACATTTGGGCATTTAGTTTTACGCCAACCCATAAGTGGAGCCGAAAAAAGTGATTTCCAACTGTTTATCTGATGATATACCTCCCCGAATGAATATGATTATCCCCATCGTACTTCTGTGCTTTTTTACCATTAAAATCTATGTTTTATCTTAAAATGGAGCGTTGCAGGCCACATAAAGCGCATGTCATCCAAGGAAGTGTGACTCCAACAGTCACAAATTTCTAACATTATCCAATTAGACATTGTGTTACAACTGCAAGTACATTAGAACAACTTCTTATGGTTTTTTTTCCAGGTTGTAGACTCTCAGCTACGCAGTAGTCCCAGCGAACAAGTATATATTGCCATAGTCAGTGCCTTCTTAATACCTTATGTGATGGTGAAAAGTTTGAAAGCCTTGGCGCCATTCTCCGCATTCGCAAATCTCTTAAATTTAGTCGGAATCACCATTATAATGATCTACTTGTTCATTGGTCTGGGAGATGTCAAAAAAAGGCCAGCGTCAGCTGATATATCTACACTTCCATTGTTTTTTGGGCAAGCTATTTTTGCTTTTGAGGGTATAGGCTTGGTAAGTGGCTATATTGTTCTAGACATTTTTTTTTCTTTTACTAGTTTTCCAAAGTGTTTGGCCACTGTAACCCTTTGTACATTGAAAGCCACTTAACCCAATTGTATTCTAATGGATTTTTCCATACAGATAGATACAATAGGGTTGGTATTGTCCATTATATATTTCAAAGGGTCGTAGGTAGAAATTTCCAAATTATGCGAGGATCGTTCTAATTTTAGAAAACAGTGTAGACCCTAATGAAATGCCGCATTCTGCGGCATTTTTCATCTGGGTCTTCACTGTTTTCCACAGTACCCATTTAGGGGTTTCCAGTATACAAATGGTTAATGGTCACTTCAGCAAACAGTGTGGCATTTCCTCTGGGTTTGCACTGTTTGTGAAGATAATAACACAATCTTCAAATGAGCGTGTTCATGAGAGTTTTGTACATATCTCATGTGCAAATAGACACTCTTTAAACATGCATATGCAGCTATCTAGTGGGTCTAGATGCCTAAATTTTGACCAGAACCTTCATCTCTGTCCCAAATATATGTGAGGAGCGCGGTGGCTCAGTGGTAGAGTGCTGGACTCAAGATTAAGGGGTTGCTGGTTCGAACCTCACCGGAGGCAACTGCGTTGTGTCCTTGAGCAAGACACTTTATCCTCTGCTTAGTATTGGTTCAACCAAGGAAGACCCGTCCCAACATGACTGAAAAAATGTCGACTGGGACATACAGAATCAAACCCAACCAAAACCAAATATGTGTCTGCAAACAGCTTAGCTTCTAGCAGTACTATATGGTCAGGATTGTTCATTATATATTTTAAGGGGTCGCAGGTAGAAATTTCCAAATTATGTTTTACTTCAATCTCAGAGGATTGTTCTATTCTCAGAAAACAGTGTAGACCCAGATGAAATGTGTCCTTGAGCAAGACACTAGGTTCATTTGGGCCTTTGCTACTTTGGTATTCAAGAACCAAAATCTCCTTAGCTGGCTCAAATGTTTTGATGGAGAAATACTGTCAAGAAAAATGTTGCCGGTTTGGTCTTTATAATGTCACTGTGCACATCATGTTTTAAAGACTTTCCCTCCTTTGAAAATATTGTAGATCCAGATCAGCTGGCTTCTAAGGAAGCCAGCTGATCAGGATCCACATTTATTCAAATGCACAATAAATCCTGGAAGAATCATTATCAATATTAAAATTAGACTAGAACACAGTCAATGGGCATGCCATCGCAAATCCCCACGCTCTCGAAGAAATCTAATGATATTTGACCTTTTGACCCCACCCAAGGTCACCAGTTTGATCCTAGGGTATTTTTTTATACCCCGCCACTAAAGTGTGGCGAGGTATTATGTTATACCCTTCGGTGTCTGTCCGTCTGTCCGTCCGTCCGTCCGCCCGTGCTCACCATTTCCGATCGATAACTTGAGTATTTATTCACGGATTTTTTTCAAATTTTGCATACATATTGTTATCGGCGATGAGTGGTATGGGATTGTTAATGGGCAAAATCCGTCCATTTTTAACGGAGTTACTGCCCTTTTTCATATTGGAAAAATGGTTTCTGGCCTGTTATTCCTTTACTGTTCATGATATCTGAATGAAACTTCACAGATATGTTGCACATCAAAGGTTACATATTATGACTAAGGACCGTCACTCTGACCTTCCCAGTTTGTGAGTTATCCGCCCTTGATAGGTCTGAAAAAAGGTTTTTGACCTATTGTTCCTTTACTATGTGGAATATCTAAATATAACTTGACAGATATGTTTCACATCAAAGGTAACATATTGTGACTAAGAACCGTCACTCTTACCTTTCCCGTTTGTGAGTTATCTGCCCTTGATTGAATTAAAAAATGTTTTTTACCCATAGTTCCTTTACTATGTGGAATATTTAAATGAAACTTTACAGATATGTTTCACATCAAAGGTTACACTCTGTGACAAAGAACCATCACTCTTACCTTTCCAGTTCATGAGTTATCTGCCCTTGATTGATCTGAAAAATGTTTTTTGACCTGTAGTTCATTTACTATATGGAATATCTGAATGAAACTTCACAGATATGTTGATCATCAAAGGTTACATATTGTGACTAAGGATCTTCACTCTTACCTTTCCAAATCATGAGTTATCTACCCTTGATTGATCTGAAAAATGGTTTTGACCTGTAGTTCATTTACTATATGGAATATCTGAATGAAACTTCACAGATATGTTGAACATCAAAGGTTACATATTTTTAGTAAGGACCGTCACCCTTACCTTTCCAGTTCATGAGTTATCCGCCCTTGATTGATCTGAAAAATGGTTTTTGACCTGTAGTTCATTTACTATATGGAGTATCTGAATGAAACTTCACAGATATGTTGACCATCAAAGGTTACATATTGTGACTAAGGACGTCATATCACTGTCTATCTCAGTTCTGTTGCTATTTAGGCATTATAATTCTCACAAAATAACTTTTGGTGCTCCCAGCAGTGGCGGGGTATTATGCAGTGCTTGCGGTGCTTTTATTTTTACTTGTATCCTGTTCTACCGATCATCCTCTTTAATTTGATATGCCACATGACCATGTTCAGAAAATTAAATTTTTGACCCCCCAGCACCCCAAAGTCCCACCCCTGGAAAATGACCCAGGCAACCCAATGAAAATCCCATTTGATATGTTTTATATCTTTAATTTGTGAGAAGACACACAAAGTTTGGTTTAAAAATCTTTGAAATTGACTTTGTAATTGAAATTTAATGATATTTGACCTTTTGGCCCCGAGGGCTACAGGGGGCGGGGCCAAAAAAAGTTGTGCTGTTGGGCGCCACATTCATGTGAGTAACTCACACAACAAATTTGGTAGGATTTCGTCCTATGGTTTAGGAGGAGATAGGGTGACGGGCAGAGGGACTGACGGAGGCAATTGCAATTTTTAAAAAAAGCGTGGGGATAATAATAATAATGTAATGAGATTACTGGATTCACCAGAAATCAAAAGTTCATAGTATATAATGTTAACAACCATTAAGATACTCAGTGCACACTTATAATCTTGAGCAAGTGTGCTTAACTCTTTCCTTGCTATCGGCGACTTTTGTCTGCTGATAACCTTAGCAAACAATTTGGACCCAGAGCAGGACCTGAGTTGGATCCAAACTGTTTGACACTCTGATAGTGTTCCTGAAAGAATTTTTAGAAAAAGTTAATTTTGAAAAAGTCAGCAGACGACAGAAAAATCATGAAAAATTACCCAGCATGCAAAGAGTTAATAGGTTGAATAAGGTAGGTTAAAAAGTGTCTTATCTTGTGATATGTTTTTTTCTGTGATTATAGGTACTACCTCTTCACAGTAAAATGAAAGATAGACCAGCGTTTATTGGTTGGAATGGTGTTCTCAATCTAGGTCTAGTGATTACTATATGTCTGTATCAAGCTGTCGGTTTCTATGGTTTTCTTAAGTTTGGTAATGATGCCAAAGGAAGTGTTACTTTAAATCTTCCAGATGATAATTGGTAAGCCTCCCAGTTAAATCCTTTAACCCTTTTCATTCTGGATACCAGTAAATAAGTACTTTAGCAAATAGTGAAGACCCAGATGAAATGCCGCATATGGTGGCATTTCTTCAGTTCTACACGGTTTGCCAAGATAAAAAACAATCTTCAGGGACAGAAAAAGATCATTTTATGGAAATTTTGACCAGTCACCCATCAAAATACAAAATGTGCAATTCCATATTTATTGTATTAATATGTATGAGGCCAAATAAAAAATCTGTTTCGGGTAATAGGTCTGAAAATCTAAGGTAGGGTAGGCTAGGGGTGGCTAATTGAAGCCAAAATGCTGATCAATTATCGGTCCTTGCATTTTGATATATAACCTATTAGTAATCACTCAAACTTGATAGAAGGTCTCGGAACGTTTTGACAACTTTTGCATAGTCAATGACATAGATTTCCCAATCATTTCGCAACACAACACTAAGTAGCATGTGTTATATATTAAAAAGATAAAAGGTATCAAATAAAAGTTGGCACCTTTGCTCATAACAAGTCATCATCCACTCTGCTGGAAGAAAATTGACTTGCTAATTGGCAAAGCCCGTAATGAAACTCACAGTCGGCCATTTGTTGTTGTCAAATTCACGTTGAGTGACGTCATGCAAAAGGAAGTCAAGTATGCATGACACGAACACTTTTATGTATTATAAGACCCGCTGTAAACATCAGTAAAATTGAAAGCTTCTATACTCGAATTTTACTGCGGAGAAAAACAACTTGCATGCTGGTTGTTCATCTGACAAACATTTCATAATTTTGTTCTCTCTAAAACAGAGAAGCACAAGTATAACTTTTTCTAACAATCAGTTGTTGTTAGCCTGCAGAATACACCGTTTTACTACTTCGTTACAGCAATTTATACACATCTGTTGTTAACGACAATTCACTTCCGGTCTAAACAAAACATCACACATGAAAGTTACGCATGGATTTTAATTGAATAAATAAATAGAACATCCATTAAAAGTAACCGGTTTTTGAATTTTCATATCGATAATTGTTTTTCTATTGTATATTGATCGATTAACCGATATTTCGATTAATCGTGCCAGCCTTACGGTAGGCACACTTATTTTATCTGGAAAAAAATATAATTTTATGCATTTTGAAAGGCATTTCGCCTTTCAAAATGCATGAAATAGTTGGGTTTTTTTCCAGAAAACCTGAAAAGTATTCTAGGTTTCACCAGTAAATTTAGATAGGGTCGGGTTACCCGAAACACAGGTATTTTGTATTTGGCCCGAGATAATCCATCAGATAGTAAATGGGTTATAATAAGCCACAATTTGAGTAACCCTTTCTATGTCATACAGTTGATTTTTGTGCAAGTTAGATATCTGCTTACTGATAATAAGACAAGATATTTAGTTGCATTTTTTTGAAAAACCTGGATTCCAGTTGACTGCCTGTTGAAAGTGCATATGTTGGTTGGTTGGTTTTGTTGCTTTACGTCCCAAGTCAACAGCTATGGTCATTGCGGGACGGTCAGTTCACTTAACCACACTTTTTCCTGGGCAGGCTTGAACAAGCGGTAAACCAGTAATTTGTGCACATACTTTCGCTTGTAACTGACAACAACCCTTCTTGAATGAATCAGCGGAAGGGAGGAGAATTTCATGATCAATCTCCACGAAAGTATGGGACCGGACCGGGATCGAACTCGCGACCCCTGGATATGCAGTCAGACACGCATCTGTAGCCAGACAAGTTACCGACTGCGCTACGCGGCCGGGCATATGGGTTTTGATGGTATGGCAAATATTCTAAATATTCAAGCACCCTAAACTGCTCGCAATACATATTTAGGGGACAACTGTATTCAAAATTTTTATTTGGGGAGGTATATCGGCGTATATATAGTCAGAAATTGAGTTTTATGGCAACGCACTAGCTGAGCGATAAAACGTGACTTTCTGAACGTATATCTAACGATATACCTCCCCAAATGAAAATTTTGAACATTGTTATCCCCATTCTAATGCACTTCTGCCGTTTCATCTTGAATTGGAAGCCGCATAAAGCCACACGTCATCCAAGGAAACGTTACGTAATAATAAATAACGTTAAACTATTTTCCACAGTATATCACAGGATATAGTGTCGCAAATTTTTGATGCTATCCAATCAGACATCGCGTTACATTTGCAAGTGCATTAGAATACCTGTTGAGTTGTGACAGGTATTGAAAGAATTGCAAATAATCTAATATTCAGATATCTAAACTCCTCAGAGTCCAGTTTACTACCTGTATAGAGCAGCCAATAGTCTTACATATTTATATAACATAGGATTCTTTTTTTGAAATAATTGTCATTTTATCCTGATTAAATCAGTAATATGATAATCAGCATATTTCTCTCCTGGTCATTTAAAATGATATTTATGAACTCACAAAAACTCATGTCATAAATTTCATATAGAATGACCATTTGTGTAATATCCTCTATGCATGACTGAATTTTTTCTGGAATATTGCTGTCAGAATTCATTATTTTGAGGCTGACTTTCCATAGAAAGTCAGCCTCAAAATACTGAATTAGGCAGATTATCATAGCTTCTTGGATTTACTTTCAGTTTATCTAAAGATAATTGGCCCTTCAAACTTGAAATTGTTTATATTTTGTAGGCATCATGATTCTACAAATTTGATTTGAATATCTACAGCGCAGGATTTTGGAAATTTTGAATTGTCACCCATGCTTATGCAGCACTTTCATATATCACAACTGAAATCAGGACTTTAGTTAAGAGTACGTACCAAAAAATTAATTTTCTTATTTCTCAACCAAAACATATGTTGTTGATACTCAAAAGAACCGTCTCAATGAGCACCCAAAACATATGTTAAAACTTATGGGTAACAGGGGTTTCATTAAGAGGAGAGAGGCGGGGATTTTCCCCTTCTACTCATGCATGTTTCCCATGCTACTTTTGATAGATTTGTATAGAGTCAATAGGCAAATACTGTCAAATCACCCGCCTACTTCGCCTTGATACCCAGATGACAAAAAAGTTAATGTAACCCCTGGGGTAAGAAAATATTAACAATTTTACACTAAAAAATTTTGTTCATCTAAACCTATGTGGAATGTTAAATTAATCTTTATGATCTTTTATTCAGGTTGTATTTGTCTGTGCGGTTGATGTTTGCCGTTTCATTGTTCATCAGCTATGGCCTCCAGTTTTATGTTCCTGTGAATATTATATGGCCATTTATAGAGAGAGTTTGTGAGAGATGGAGGATAAGTTTACCTCGTCATTCAGATTATGTATTCAGGTTCATACTAGTTTTAGTAACATGTAAGTATAACATATAAACGGTAAACAAAAAATTTTATTGTAAAATTGTCATTATTTTCTTATCCATCACTTAAAACATTTGTTTTGGTTGCTCATTGAGACGGTTCTTTTGAGCACCCACAACAAATGTTTTGGTCCAGAAATAAGAAAATTAACTCTTGATGACATGCTCTTAATTGGAGGCATGATAACAGTTTCACCAAAGATTTTGTAAAACTTGTTTTTGGCCACCACATGAGATCCTGGTACTTATTGCATAGATGAGCAGCTTAAGATCAGACGAGTCTGCACATATGCAATCTTGCCGGTGCCTTGCTTGCTGGCAATCACAAAGTATGAATGTAGATGTAGACTCAGACCAAATTTAGATCTAGCCCCGCTGGATATGTCAGCATGGTTGTTTAAAGGTTTTATGTACATTCAATATGAACCAAAATTTTGTATGCTGGCTCATTTAACTACATCTTAAATAATACACTCCGAGATTTTAAACTTTTTGAAGTTATCAGAATAGTTGCATGGGTGAAAGTTTTTAGGATTAATCCTGAATTCAGGATTTTGAGGTTGACTTTCCATAGAAAGTCAGCCTCGAAATGTTGAATTTCTATAGTTCAGGATTTAGGAAATTTTGAACTTTCACCTATGTAGTTGTAAACATCTTCAGCATCATAAATATTCTTGTAGAAAAAATTACTTATTTTTCCATAGGCTTCCCCCTGGGGGGTTTCTCTCATTTTTCTTCGTGCGTACGTGCGGGCCAAAGCAACTACCATTCACAAAAAAAAAAAATATCAAGAAGTTTAAGCACCCCAAAAAAATATTTAAATTTTACCAACCCCAAAAATATCCAACATTTTTAGCTCACTCCGGCGTCCGTCCTTCCCTCAACATTTTCAAACATCTTCTCCTCTGAAACCACTGGGCCAATTAAACTCAAATTTCATATGGAGACTCCTTAGGACGCGGGAACGATTATTTGTTCAAATGGTCCTGGTCACATGACCAAGATGGCCGCCACACCCATATATGGTAAAAACCCTTTAAAAGTCTTCTTCTCCAGAACCAGAAGGCCGATGACCTACTTGGTATGTAGCATTGGGGACGTAGGGCCTACCAAGTTTGTTCAAATGATGATCCTAGGTTGACCTTGACCTACTTAACGTCAAGGTCAAATTTGCTTCCTAATGCATTTAAATGGGGAATTTTTTGAAAAGTTGATTTTTTTTGAAAACTGTAGAAGCCTTAGTCATTATTCTCACTTGATATGTTTACCCTAATGAGACAATGGCTATAAATAAGTTCCAAAGGTCAAGGTTGACCTTTGACCTTTCAACTAAGTCGCTCATATTGGAGTCCCATCAATATATTAAAACATAATTTTCTCACAAACCATTGGCCCAACTGAACTAAAATTTCATGTAAAGACTCCTTATGCTAAGTTAGCCAAAATTCATACAAAATATTTTGGTCACATGATCAAGATGACCGCCATGCCCATATATGGTAAAAATCCTTTAAAATCTTCTTCTCCAGAACCAGAAGGCCGTAGATCTTGGTATGTAGCATTGGGGATGTGGGGCCTACCAAATTTGTTCAAATGATGATCCTAAGTTGACCTTGACCTACTTAAGGTCAAGGTCAAATTTGCTTCCTAATGCATTTCAATGGATTTTTTTTTGAAAAGCTGATTTTTTAAATACTGTTGAAGCCAAAGTCATTATTCTCCCTTTATGTTAAACCTAATGAGACAATGGCTATAAATAAGTCTCAAAGGTCAAGGTTGTCCTTTTACATCGCTCATATTTGAGTCCCATCAACACATTAAAACATAGTTTCTTCAGAAACCACTAGGCTAATCAAACTCAAATTTCATATGAAGACTTCTTATGATAGGTTAGCCAAAATTTATACCATTTGTACTGGTCACATGACCATGATGGCCACCACGCCCATATATGGTAAAAAACCTTTAAATAATTTATTCTCTGAAACCAAAAGGCCAATGGCCTTGGGACTTGGTATGTAGCATTGGAGATGTGGGCCCTACCAGATTTGCACAAATGATATTTCTAGGTTGCCCTTGACCTACTTTATGGCAAGGTCAAATTTGATTCCTAATGCATTAATAGTGGAAAAATCTTGCAATGTTCATTTTTCTATAACTGTTTACGCCAAAATCATAATACTTGCTAGAAATGTTTAACCTAATGAGACAATGGTTTTATATAAGTACCAAATGTCAAGCAGACCTGTGACCTTTTATCCAAGGCCACTCATTTGGACTGCCACATACCTATCTAAACAGCTTTTCCTCAGAAATCAGTGGGCTGTTTGATGAAGTATTCATTACATTGTTTTAGGTCACTTGACCAAAATGGCTGCAACCCCCATAAAACAAAATATGTTTTTTATTATACATGTAAGCCGTAGTTGATCTTGACCTATTTTAACATTATTAAGGAGATCAGGTGAGCGCTTCAGGACCATCAGGTCCTCTAGTTGACCTTGACCATAAGAAAAGACCCTAAAATATAGTCCAATTTTGTTATGGCCCCCCCAAAAATCTTCATACCCCCCCAAAATATTCATTTTTCTGAAAACCCCCCCAAAAATATGGACATTCAAAATTTTGAACCCCCCAAAAATAACCGAGCCTATGTATGTATGAAAATATCACAGTACCCCCTCCCCCCCTTCCCTGGGAGGTGCCTAGTTATTTTTGATAGTGTCCATGCATGTATTTTGTCTATGAATTATGTGTACTTCCAAGTAGCCGATAAGGACCTTATCGGCTGTTGGTACTTCTTACTGAGCTGGCAAAATTTCGACCTCTATTCCCGCTGGACAGCTGGACATGCACTATCTAAATTTATACCTGCTAGTGTCATCTGCTGACAACCTTTGCAAACAGTTTGTTGGGCCTGATCTGGATCGAAACTGTTAGACAGTCTGATGGCATTCTTGAAATAATTTTTTGAAAAAGTTAACTTTGAAAAGTCAGCATGTGACAAAAAAAAAGCATGCAAAAATGACCCAGCATACAAAGACAGGGTTTGCACAGGCTTGAAAAGTACTTGAATTTGCTTTCTTGAAAAGTACTGGAAAATCACTCAAATGCCTTGAAAAGTCCTTGGAATCTTCTATTTTCTGTAGGACTTGACACTGTTGATAGATATCTAAATCAGTATGAAATTGCTGTGCCTTTTTAGGTGCAGCAAATGCTGCACCAAATAAAGGCACAACAATTTTATTCTACTTTTCTAGTACTAATTTCTCCATTATCTCAGTCTAGCATTTTTGAAGTAGAATTTTAACACTTAAATCAGGATTTTTCCTAAAATTTTAGTCCTTGAAAACTGTAGTCTTGAGAAGTCCTTGAATTTTACTCAAACTTGCCTGTATGAACCCTGAAAGATTTCATTCTTTCTGTTTCAGGTGGGTTGTCTGCCCTGATTCCACATCTAGATCTGCTCATTTCTCTCATAGGAGCATTTGCAAGCTCCTTTCTGGCTCTGATCATGCCACCAGTGATAGAACTCGTTACATTCCAGCCCGGTAAACTTACGTGGATCAAAAACATTGTCATCATAGTTCTAGGAGTTGCCGGCTTTGCTACAGGGACAGTGACATCTTTTGCAGAAATTATTAAGACTTTTTAGAGGAGAGCTTTTTAGTTTTGCCACCTGTGATAAAACCGGTAAAAGTACAGTAAAACCTGTCTTAATCGGCCACTCAAAAATAGACAAAACAAAGATCTTAATGACAAATGGTAGCTTAATGAAGGTCTAAAGTATTGCAGAATGCTCCCCTTGAGCATCCAGCATTACTTTTGACCTGCATTAAGCGATAATCGGTCCTGATAACCAATTTTTGGTCTTTTTGAGTGGCTGCTTAAGACAGGTTATACTGTAACTGTTCTAAAATTTCGAACACTTTTCTCTATTCTCAAATAAAATGCTGGTTATCAGGACTTGAATTCACAAAATGCTTGTCAGAATAGCAAACAGGGAAGACCCTGATTACACTGCTTCTTCAGAAGCAATGTGATCTGGGTCTGTCCTGTTTGTCTAGTTTTTTGGGAAGGCGACTAGTGTTCAAAATTTTAGAAAATATACCATACAATGTAATACATTCCAGCCCCAGAAACTTATGTGGATCAAAAACATTGTCATCATAGTTCTAGGAGTTGCAGGCTTTGCTACAGGCACAGTTACATCATTTGCAGAAATTATCAAGAATTTTTAGAGGAAAGATATTTTTCTGTTTAGTGTATTACCACTTGTGATAAAACCGGTTACTGTAAATGTTCTAAAATTTCAAACACTTTTCTCTATTCTCAAATAAAATGCTGGTTATCAGGACTTGAATTCATAAAATGGTTGTCAGAATAGCAAACAGGGAAGACTCTGATCACACTGCTTCTTCAGAAGCAGTGTGATCTGGGTCTGCCCTGATTGTCTAGTTTTTTGGGGAAGGCAATTAGTGTTCAAAATTTTAGAACATTTACCATGCAATCGAACCCTGGAAACTTACATGGACTGAGGATATAGTCCTCAGTTCTAGGATTTGTAGGCTTTGTTACTGGGAAAATGATTTCTGCTGCAGAAATATTAAAGGAATTTCAGGGAAGATTTTTAGAGTATTGCCACTTGTGATAAAAACGGTTACGGTGAATGTTCTAAAATTTCGAACACTTTTCTCTATTCTCAAATAAAATGCTGATTATCAGGACTTGAATTCACAAAATGCTTGTCAGAATAGCAAACAGGGAAGACCCTGATTACACTGCTTCTTCTTCAGAAGCAGTGTGATCTGGGTCTGTCCTGTTTGTCTAGTTTTTTTGGGTAAGGCTACTAGTGTTCGAAATTTTAGAACATTAACCATGCATTCCAGCCCTGGAAACTTACATGGACTAAGGATATCATCCTCATATTTCTAGGATTTGTAGGCTTTGCTACTGGGAAAATGATTTCTTCTGCAGAAATTTTAGAGACATTTTAGAGGCAAGATTTTCAAAGTTTTGCAACCTGTGATAAAACTTGTTACATTCTAGGACCCATGTTTCAAGCAACTTCTTACGAATAATTTCTCCCTATGTCTGTGTTTTGGCAGCTGATGAGGAAGACTTAGTTCTTTGCCTGCTGGAGGCAACTTTTGCCGTCTGTTGATTACCATTGCAAACAGTTTGGATCAAGATCAGGCAGAATGCGGTCCTGATCTGGATCCAAACCATTTGACGCCCTAAGGCTGATAGTGTTCCGGAAAGATTTTTTGAAAAAGTTAATTTTGAAAAATGTCAGATGACAAAAAAAATCTTGAAAATTGCCTTTACATGCAAAGAGTTAGAAAACTATTCCATGCATTTTCTCATAAAATCAAATTGATAAGCTGCAGCAAACTTACCAATATACACTTTATGAAAATGCTTCAAATTTAGAGCTGTTTTTAAATGTATGAATTTCTCAGGAAGTTTAGTGAAATGGGGACCAGCCAGGTAATCTTAAGTAGATTCAGAATATAGAATTTGAAGGCTTTGCTACAGGCACACCCTGTAAACTGTCAAATTGTCCACTGGGGGTGGTCAATGAAAGACGATTTGACTTACTTCCTGTGGTCAACTTGAACATTTCCTGTCATTAGTTTTCGAGGGAAAAACAGATTTGTACAGATGTAAGACAAATTTTTCAAAATCTAAGAATGTCATGCTTAACCTATCAGTTTTTAGCCATCGTATGTCTACCAAAAATGGTATTGAAATTTTTTAAGCCATGTCACTGCTATCGCTTGTGTCCTGCTTAATCAGTAGGGAAAACGAAAGTAGAAAATCAACAAATACAGATAAATTAGCTCTGTTTTTACAGTTGCAAGCTTCCCATGACCACCTCCGGTGGTCAATTTGACAGTTTACAGGGTGTGACAGAAGCAGTGACAGCTTTTTCATAAATTGTGGAGACTTTTAAGGAGAATTGTTATATTGTTTTTATATTGTGCTGATTTTGATGAATTATTCATGAAGTGCCTCATGTAGTAACCCATAACTTGCTGAATATGTTAATACAAAATCATTTGTCCTTGTCAGAAATTGATGACCAGGCCCTGAGGTTATAAAGCATTTTTCCTGCTCAACTCAACTCAGCATAAAATTTCAACTGCTCATAAAAAAACTAAAATGTTGAAAATCACTTCTTGCTTTCAAACTGTCAGATAATGTATTTATCATGCTAATAAATGTTAAAATGTCAACAATTGTTGACATTTTAACATTTATGAGCATGGTAAATTTCATGCTCAGTTGAGCATGAAGTTTAATAACCTCGGGGCCTGGACAAATTTTATGCACACATGAGTTGAGCATGATTTTTTTATAACCTCGGGCCTGGTCTTCTAGATTTACAACTAAATAAGGCAAAAGAGGAGTTGCATTCACAAAGTTGCTCCTCAATGAGTCTACGAACGGATGGACAGAAAGACAAACCCATTTTAATAGTCCTCTTTGACTAAAGTTGGGAGACACAAATTCTTCAATGCTGTTCTCATTTTACATGTCTCAATTTTTTACCTGTGAAAAAATAACCTAAATCATTTTATAAAGAGCTGCTACACAAACTAGTTTGTTGTTTTATCCTTTTTAACTCTTTCGATGCCAACTTTCTAGTGAAACATACCTATCAGTGCCAAGTTTATTTTGGGTAATGCCACAAAATGGGGTCTAGCTGTTTAAAACAGTATAAAATCATTATCTAGTTGAATATCATGGCGAGGGAGCGCAGTGGCTCAATGGTAGAGTGCTTGACTTGAGACCGAAGGGCCGCAGGTTCGAGCCTCACCAGCATCACTGCGTTGTGTCCTTGAGCAAGAACATTAATCCTAGCTTAGTACTGGTATAACCCAGGAAGACCCGTCCCTTTATAACTGAAAGATTGTTGATGGGACGTAAAGAATCAAATCAAACAAAGAATATCATGGTGAAACTTGACCAAAGATTGCATAGCATAATTTTCGATGGGCAGACAGATCGGGTGACCTTGAATGACACTGACTTTATATGACTGAATTTTAATTAATTTGCCATAATTTGATCAACACACTGTAGAGAATACCCCCAAACATTTTTTTTGTATATGCAATAAAAAACCTCAAAATAGCATATTTTGTATCACTAGAACAATTATTATCAGTTAGCATACCTCGTCTAGAGTGAAGCAGGCAGCCATTCTGCCATAATTTGCCCTAAAATTGATTTAACTTGCTTTAAAATTGAAAAAATGCAGTTTTACGCTTTTTTCAGCATTTCCTGGTTTGTTTGCCATAAACTGGTCTTCTTTTAGGTTATCTCCCTTGTTGGCAACAGCTATGTTGCAAATTAAGGTGAATCAAACCACATGTCCAAGTCAGTGACACTCTGTGGTTAGTCACCAATCGGCGACATTATTATGGCAGCGAGAGTTAATGTGTTTTATATATATGAGCCAAGATCTGACAAAAGGGACCTTCTGGCAATAAAAATCAAAAGTGAGATATTTATAGAGAAAGAAAGATCTAGCTGTTGTGAACAATTACAGAAAATTTGAAGAGATTATCTTTACAAATAACAAAGATATGAGCGTTTAAACTCATATATATGATGCGTTTTAAACATGACGTCACTTAACGTTGTTAACGACGTTCTGACGTCAACGCCATTGTGTTAACACATGATGCTAATACAAAGACGCTAGGAGCAATATTTCAAGAATGCTTCATGTTTCTGTAAATTTAATGTGTATGCAATTGCATAGACTGCACAAATAACCCACATACGCACATCCCGTGTTTACAAAAGCATTTGAAATGAAGTATCCTGTTTTCAAGGAAGTGTGTAGTCAATATGCACAGCTGTTGCCATGGCAACAAACATTATACGTATCACTTAATTCTAACAGAACTGTTTGCGCCTTTGATTGTATTACATGTAAGAAGCATTTTGAGTCTAATTTAAGAACATGCAAAATCTTGAAAATTTAGACGTTTTTGAAATTTTGATTACACAAAAACTGCTAAAATGCCCGAAGGACCCTTTTGTCAAATCGGCGCTCATATATATTTTTCTAAGTAATTTTTAAAAACGTGATTCTTATATTTTGTCTGAACAGTAACAAAGCATATTACATGTAAAAGCTTATCCTTGTTCTGCTTCCTTTCAACAACTCTTAAAATATGACAAGGTGCACACCAATAGCGAAAGCTCTTTTCTTGCAACCCAATTTTAATTCCAAGCACACTGCAGTCCCTTCATGACACCCCTCATTATAACACACATGGGAGGATCCAGAGGGGGACAGGGGGTCTTGACCCCCGCACCCTGAAAAATCACAAGTGGCTATATAGGTTTCCTTAGAAATTCTGTTATGGACCACTCTCATGATCAACTTCTCAAGGGAGGTCTGTATGGCCCAGTCCTCTGTGAAATATGATGATGACTAAAAAACAAGACCCCCCTAACAGAAATTTCTGGATCCGCGCATGACACAAATTTGGATTTAACACCCATCATATTGTGGCTCCCAAGCTTTTTACAATGAAATTTTACAAGGAATTATCGGTGAATGACCATGCAATGGTCATTTCCCTATAATTCCTTTGTAAAATTGCCCCTTTATAACATGATTTACTTATAGCGTGGTCCATTCCTATGGACCCAAATGATATAGCGTTATTAAGGGACTGCACTGTACAAATATATGCACTGGGGCTATTGCTGCAGGGAGAACTCAGGGTTTGCACGCTTAATTCTGTCAGTTTTACCATCCTCAGTTAGCATAGCATTTACCCTAGAATCAGTTTCATTAAGTACTCAGAAATCACAATAATTGCTTATGGATAAACAGATCCTTAAGATAATTGTGCTCAAGAGCATATTTAGCATATTAGGTAAAGTGTTTAGGGATTATTCCTGAATTTAGGATTTTAAGGCTGACTTTCCATAGAAATTTCAGCGTCGAAATACTGAAGACATCTGACCATTTAAACATGAAATTGGTACTATTTTAAGATTTGATATTCAGAAATTTCTAAAGATAGGATTTTGGAAATTTCTAACTTTCACCCATGCTAAATGGGGCACATTGGTAGCTGTCATTCTTACAGGGAGCCAAATACAAAGGCACTGATCAGACTGCCTAGGTGTGAAGGCTGGTCTGTGCCATTGTTGTTCACATGCAAAAAGTCAGGTTTTCTTGCAACGAGGCCCATATATCAGAGCCTTCAGTTAATGTGTGATGAAGTTATATTAAGTGACACTGATCTCAACTCTTTCCTTCCTAGCAGTGACATCTGCTGATATCCTTTGTGAGTCCTGATCTGGATCCAAACCATTTGACACTTTCATAGTGTTCCTGAAATCATTTTTTGAAAAAGTTACTTTTGAAAAAAGTCAGCAGTCAACAACAAAAGCATGAAAATTACCCAGTTAATGTGTTGCAAGACAGTTACCTGTATAATACATTCTCTTTTGGTGTTATCCCGTCAGGATTTTTTGTCCTAAGAATCTTGTTTGCTTATTACATCTCAAGTGCACTTTAGACTTAGTTTTTTCATGGAAACAAACTATATTATGTGACCCCGATTAGACTGCTCCCAAGGAGCAGTCGGATCTGGGGCATATTGTTTGCAATATTGGCAGACGAGAGGATTATTAATATTATAAGGTTGATTATGATATGTCTCTCATACTTGATATGTACTAGGTAAGGGACAATAAGGTGTTCAAAAAGTAGCTTTAAATTAGGAGCATAGTGGCTCAATGGTAGAGTGTTTGACTCTAGATTGAGGGGTCGCTGGTTCAATATTCACTGGAGGCACTGTGTTGTGTCCTTGAGTAAGACACTTTACCCTCTGCTTAGTACTGGTTCATCCCGACCTGACTGAAAAATTCTTGATTGGGACATAAAGCATCAACACAAACAAGTTAGCTTGAAAAAGTAAGCATTTGGTGTGCTTATTAGGTTGTACGCAATATTTTGTTTTGACCTTATCATTAACCCTTTGACTGCCAGTGGCGAATTTTGTCTTCTGCTGATGATCTTTGCAAACAGTTTGGACCCAGATCAGGCCTGACATTGTGTTGGGCCTGATCTGGATTCAAACTGTTTGACACTCTGATAGTGTTCCTGAAATATTTTTTTGAAAAAGTTAATTTTGAAAAAAGTCAGCAGACGATAAGTCATGAAAAATTACCCAGCATGCAAAGAGTTAATAAAATGTCAGGAATGTGTATTTGAACTTGTTTGTATTCTTGCCACTTAAACTCATGTGATAATAATGCATAATGGTCACGACTTCTTTGTGGGAGCGCAGTGGCTCAGTGGTAGAGTGCTTGACTTGAGACCGAGGGACGCGGGTTCAAGCCTCACCGGCGCCACTGCGTTGTGGTCCTTGAGCAAGACACATTTATCCTAGCTTAGTACTGGTTCAACCCAGGAAGACCTGTCCCTGTTTAACTGAAAGATTGTTGATGGGACGTAAAGAATCAAATGAAACAAACAAATGACTTCTCTTTACATGTATTGAAAATATATATATTGGCTGAAAAAAAATTATACAGATTTTCCTACACATTTCAATACAATGCTAACTATACAGGCATGAGAAATGTTCAGGATTGATCAGTATTTCCTGATTGAGCACTGGCATATGATTTATATAATGCCAGTTGTTTTTGCTGAAATTTATTTTTGAATGAAGTGAAACTCAATTTTAGATATAAATTAAGCATAAACCGACTGGTTTCTGTTGATATTTTGTGATTTTAAATCTTTAATAAAAGATTTAAAAATTGCTTTTCTCCATTTTGGAGTCAACCAACATATTTTCCTGATTGAGAATGGCTGACTGTTCTCATCCCTGCTATACTGACTGACAAAAGAAGGGCTACATACTTCCTGTTTTTGTAGTACTTATGAAAAGCTAGAAACAAGTTACATTCATGAGTGAAGTTAAACGTCTAGAGTCCATGTTTAGTGTTGTTATTTTTGCAGTTTATGCCGGACGTTTGACTTCATTTGCTAAAAAATGGTTTTACAGCCACCTCACGTAACTGGTAACCATTACAAGGGTAAAACATTGTACCAGGTTTTGTGAGTGGCACAACGTTTAAGAAAAACATCATATCATTGCGTGAAATACTACCAACCCATGTCTACAACAAGTTCAAAATTTACCGAAACTGTGAAGTTTCTTGATTTTTCATGTATACCTCAAAACGGCGAGGGATAAATGGACAATACTGTGCATGTTAATTGTTTGCAACATGTGAAAGCAATATCTGTCTTGAACTGTAAAATGGCGACATTCATTTTGATTTTATTGAAAACGTTAACGTCAAACTTTATATACCATCTGTATGTCGCAAACAAATTGTAGGTGATGCATTTGTGTCAAAACTCAGGATTGCTGATCACTTCTATTTGACTTTGTTGTTGTTCTCTTCCTGAATTCCATATCACAAGTATGTCTTTTTGAATTCTTGACAAAAACTAAGAAAAAAACAAGTTCAATTTTCAAAGTTTTGATTTCCACCATTGAACTTCTCCGACAGAATGTTTTGAGGTACAATACAGACATGCCATTAAAAGTAAAAATATTACATGCGTATTTACATAATTTTTACCTCATATAAAAACATTTATAAAACATGACTTTGAATTTAGAAGAAAGGTTTCTTTTGTCAGTCAGTATATAAATATGACTATCATGTGGATGAAAAACTGTGGATGCTGATGATGAGCTAGCTTCATTAGAAGCCAGCTGATCTGGATCTACACTGTTTAAAAAAACACACACAAAAAAACAGGGTATAGAATTTTAAGTCTTTAAAGCAAATATGTATCATTTTGTTTTTGCTTTGAACAGTATATTTTGAAAATGCAATAAAAGGACCCATATCTTATTTGTTTGATACTTTCTTCTTTCAAGGTCCAAGAACCCACAGGACGTTCATTCTCTATTAACAGTGAGACTAAAACATTTGTACTTGTATGCCTTGTGGCTTCAGACAAGAAGAGGTTTTGAGGTTTTCTCTTTATAAATCTAGATTATTAGAACATGTGACTCCCTGGGGTTAAGAGAGAGGGCCATTTGGCACCATGGGTCGAGAGAGAGGGCCATTTGGCACCATGGCCATAAATTGACCAAACTTGGTAGCCTTGTGTTTTTTTCAGATAAGATTTTTTTTGTGTTTTCCTATATATATGTAAGCCTTCATTGTATGTAAGACATGTGAACCCTGGGTAGGGGTCATTTTGGCCCAAGGCCATAATTTGAACAAACTTGATAGAGGTCCACTAGGTGAGATCAAGACTCTTTGCCTTGTGGTTTGCACACAAGAAGATTTTTGAAAGTCTTTATCCAAAGAATCTATTTTAGCTCATTTGACTGTGTATAAATGCAACAGTCTGGAACTATCTGAACAATTATCGAAGATTAATCTGCCAAATTTGGTCAAAATCCAGCCGGCGGTTTTGGAGATGTCCTTTGACTGTTGATGACGAATGAGTCATGACTTATCATAATGGCGGACATCCAATGATCACAAAAGCTCATATTGAGCCAAAAGCATGTATTTACAATCAATTTTGAAAATGTGGGTCCTGATAAGATGGCTTCATAAGAAGCCAGCTGATCTGGATCTACTGCATTTTCAACAACAGCTCCGCCAGCGGCACATTATACGCCCATTTGCTAATACAGTGAGGGCATCACTTTCAAACTTAGACTCATTCTAGTGCCCAATACATTGTCCTGACTAAATTCATTATCCTTTCAAATTGAATGAAGACATCATGAGTAACCACAGAGTTATGGAGCTTACAAAAATGATTATGGACTGACGGAAACCAATCAAAGGGACCTGTTCTGACCCAACACACATTACATCAATATGCATGAAGATATCCCTAACAGTTACTGAGCTATGGCCTGAAAATGGGTGACCCTTCCAGGTTAATGAGCCCCATCAACCCACATGATACATGTGGTACTGGCTTACATGGTTACCAGTAGCAAGACCAATCTTGAGAAAAAAACAAATCAAAAACCATAGTGGCCCTGAATCACTCACCAGTCTGTACTATGTGCATCAGTCTTATAAGCTAATGCGACCCCTAGGGAGGCCCATTTTTGGCCCCAGGGGCATTATTTAAACAAACTTTGGTAGAGATCCACTAGATGATGCTACATACCAAATATCAAGGTTCTAGGCCCTGTGGTTTCAGAGAAGAAGCCTATATAAGCCTATGTAAAACAATTTGACCCCCGAGGCAGGACCATTTTTGACCCCAGGGGTGTAATTTGAACAAACTTGATAGATGTCCACTAGGTGATGCTGCATACCAAATATCAAGGCTCTAGGCCTTGTGGTTTGTTTCACATTTTCCCTATCTAAGCCTATGTAAAACAAGTGACCCCCGGGACAGGGCCATTTTTGGCCCCCAGGGATATTATTTGAACAGACTTGGTAGAGGTCTACTAGGTGATGCTACATGCCAAATATCAAGGCTCTATGCCTTGTGGTTTCAGACAAGAAGATTTTTTTCACATTTTCCCTATATAAGTCTATGTAAAACATTTGACCCCAAGGGCACGGCCAAAATGGCCCCCTGGCTATAATTTGAACAAACTTGGTAGAAGTCCACTGGGCCATGCTACATACCAATTTTCAAGGCTCTAGGCCTTGTGGTTTCAAACAAGATTTTTTCACATTTTCCCTATATAAGCCTATGTAAAACATGTGACTCCAAAAGCCAGGCCATTTTTGGCCCAAGGGCTATAATTTGAACAAACTTGGCAGAGGTCCACTATGGTATGCTAAATACTAAATATCAAGAATCTAGGCTTTCTGGTTTCAGATAAGAAGAGTTTTAAAGTTTTCATCATGATAATCTATTATTAGCCTCTATGACCTAGATATGCAACAGACCAGAACCATTTGAACAATTTTGGTAGAGGGCCACCCAAGGATCATTTGTGTGAAATTTATTTCAAGTTGGGCTAGGGGTTAAGGAAGAGTTGTCATTTAAGTCAAATGTTAAGGGCGGACGGACGGACTGACACTCTTAAAGTTGGATACTTCTTGGGTACTTACAGTGTTAGAAAAAGTAGCCAAGGAAAGGTAAGTACCCAACAAATCCCAGTAAATTTTTACTACATAAACCTCATTTTGAGTAAATCAACTCCCTTTACATGCCAATTAGGTTTATTCTGTAATTGATTTCGGAAATTTTAAGTACCCAACAAGGGTCCATCATGAGTACGGACGGACGTCGGACAAAGACCGAGATCACAAAAGCTCTCCTTGTCACTTCGTGACAGGTAAGGTAACAAAAAGTGTTTAATCAGGGCTCAGCAGGACAAGGATTCCAAAATATCATCTTTATCATAACTTTAACTAAATGGGAGAAAAATACAGGTACAAATTACTGACCAAAACAAATTTCAAGCTAAGCTTATTCAAGAGGACACAGGATAACCAGTGGAAAGGATAAACAAAAGGATGTCATGATTGACTTAATGTATTTAACTTTAGACAATTTTAAAAAGACTCGAGGTGAAAATAAACAGAGGACTCTTTTTGAAACTGTCTTAGGTATAGCATCAGATAAGGGTCACTCATCTAAATACCCGACCTAATCTGAAGCTATGATGAGTACTTTGGCAGGTACGAAACAGTGGCTTTTCTTGTAAATTTCACTTCATTAAATTAAATGTTAATGAAGAAGATTTATTCCTTAAACTATGATAATTTAACTGATAAACTAATATAATTGAAATATTAACCCATCTAAATGTAGGGTGTAGTGTTTTGTAAATAAAAAAAAACACATTTGCCAGTATATGCCGGTATTTACCAGAAAATGCCACTGGCACGGCAAACCTATACTGGCCTCAGTATGTGTTACCTCCAAGGAAAAGCCAAAAAATGTTGTTTTTTTTCTAGAAAGACTCAAACCAGTCTGATCAGTTAAAGAGACTACATATAGGTAAAATTTTGCAATTGAGCCGCGACATGAGATTTCCAACAATGTGGTATGTGCGACCAGCAAAGCCTCAGATCAGCCTGCGCATACGTGCAGTCTGATCAGAGCCTTTGCAAGTCACTTGAACATTCTATGAGAGTTAAGCTACTGACTGAGCAAATTTTTGGAGTTTCTAAGCTTAAAACGGGGCTGCACAGGCTCTTCTGAGTCTACACTTGTGAAAATGCCACATTGTTGGTAATCACATGTCGCGGCTCAATTTTGCATTAGCAAGTTCATCAATTATGTATACTTTCAGAGTGAATAACAAGGTTACTGTGTGTATGCACAGGCTGATCTGTACCTTTGTTGTTGGCATGCAACAGTCAGGTTTTCTCATGCTGCAGTTTAAATGGTGATCTATAGTCAAACTTGACCAAGCCATTTACTACATGTAGTTCAAAGGTAATCACATGAACAATGAAACTTTGTTGGGCCCACAACCATGATGCTACAAACCAAGGTCACTGACACTAAGAATCAGGAGATTTTACCATATATGGGCATGACATGACAGCCATCTTAAGTCTTTCCACCATAATGATTATGTTCGAACATTGAAACTACTAGCCTGTAAGAGTTTACATGGGTGAAAGTTAAAACTTACCCAAATCCTGAACTTTAGAAATTCAAAACAACTTGAAACTTTCATAATTATACTTACAAAAACAAATGTTAATAGTTCAAAGGATAATTGTCTTTGGATATTCTGAAAATTCAGAAAATTTGGAGGCCAACTTAATGGTCAACATGCTGAATTCACTCACCCATGAGTTTAGAACCATACATTTTGCCAGCAGTTTAAGACGAGATGATGTTTTAAATTGATGACCTAAGAGTGGAGGGTATACATCCCAGAGGGGGGGGGGGGTGTACCCTAATTTTTCATATATACCTACGTAGGCTAGGACCATCTTTTGGGGTTCGAAATCTTTGAATTTCAATATATTTTTTTGGTTTTTCGGAAAAATTACAGTTAATGGCCCAGTTTCGAATCTTTCCCAGTTCCGAATCACGTCATAGCTTCGTTGCAAACTACACATCAGCGGTAAAATTTAAAATACATATTTTGGTTTTGTTTTGTTGTACTATTATCCCTCTGTATGTGAGTGAAAGCAAATATCTATAAGTTATCTGCTTGGTGAAAATAATTACAAATTTCCCCCATGACCCATTTAATGAAGGTATATTTTCACGCGTGTCCGTATCTGTTCACTGCATTTTTCCGAAAAATGCTTTTGTTTGAAATGCATTTTGATCAAACTTTCGGTTTCAGCATGTTTTCCAACCATTATTTAACATTATTTATGTCACTTATTTGTCCAGTTTCTAATCAGCTGACTCAGAGTTTTTTTCACGTCACAAAACAATAACGTACACGCGCTCAGCTGTTTGTACAACACAGAAGTCAAAATTATGTGAAATGTCGTTTAAGATGATGAGGGGAGAGAGGATCCAAATACCACAAAAGCGGGCCGTCATCGGCCCGCCAGCGAAACTCCATTTGATGGCCTTGGTAGCTCTAGAGAGCATACGTGTGAAAATAGTCTGAATTTTAGGGGTATAGCCATGGGACTTTACAGGGGTTGGCGCTGGGGGGGGGGGGGGGGGGGGGGTTGGCACGGGTGGGGGGGGGGGGGGGGGCTGAGTCTTCTGTGTCCCAGTCTTACCTGGATCCGCGTATGCATGAGGATTATGCCTTTGTGTGTGTCTGTTGAATTTCTCTGTCTGTCCATCTAAGTCCAGTCTTTATATGCCTGTCTGTCTGCATGTCTCTCTCCCTCTCTCTTTCTCTCTCTCAGCATATGTGGTGAAGACCAAGCAGACAAGGGATCCCAAGCTCGATACCGGGCAATTCAAGTCTTTAGTTGGGACTCTAAATCAGTCCCGTTCCCGGTAGAAGCCCATTATCCTAATTGTGTATCATTGATCCGTAACCACTACATGCACGGATCCAGAAAGTTTTGTCAGAGAGGGGACAACATTTTTTTAGTTTGATGGGGGTGGAATTATCCAAATACCACTATTAGCGGGCCCTCTTTGGTCCGCCAGCGAAACGCCATTTAAATGGTGTTTTGCTGGCGTGCCGATTATGACCCAACATTGAAAGCTGGCTTGGTATCTTTACGATTTTAAGGGGATCGGGACCAGTATTGCTAAAAAAACTATATTTTTGTTATTTTCGAGGGGAGATCCGGACCCCCTGCCCCCCCTCTGGATCCGCAAATGCACTTCATCCTCCTGTGAGTAAAAGTAGGGCTAACGTCTTCTTGATTTTCCAGTGCCCTTGTATATGCCCCACTCCATCGCAAGTGGACATACTTGTGTGGCATGATTCCTTGCTTTTTGCCCAACTATGTATAACAGAGCTTTTACTTGGGTAGAGACCAGAAACAAAAAAAAAATAAGAGTGAGATTGGTACCGTTAAACATGTTAAAGCTCTCCAATGTTTCTGATTTCGTCGGTCGTCTTTCTAAATGTTTAAAACCTGGCCTTTACCCCGTACTGTGGTGTGTGTGTGTGTATTGGTGGTGGTGGTGGTGGGGGGGGGGGGGGGGGGGGGGGGGGGGGAAGGGGGTTTCAAGACGCCATTCAAACATTTACCATGACCCCGCTATCGGCTACAGTATCACGTGTCTCAACCGGTGTTGGTGGGTGGGGCAGTGGTTACAAATGTATTTCACTCTCACAACGCGTGTTGGTATATGCGTGCGCTAAATAACAATGGAAATGAGCACAGACGTTAAATAAAAATGTCACAAAAATAGAAAAAAAAACTCTGAAAAAAATGAATGTTAGTGCTTCTATCACAAAGCGATGCGTCAAATGGCAGACAATGCAGATCCTGATTAGAACACGCCTCTAGCAGCTATCTGATCTAGTTCAACTCTACACTGTCTCATAGACCACCTTTCGATCATTAGCCAGGGTGTATATTTGGGAGTATTACTTGCATGCGGTAAAAAAAATCATTAAAAATGTTCATAGTCTTAGGACATTTATTCGTGTGCGGATCCACAGGAGTGAGTACTGGGGGTCCGGACCACCCCCTCCCGCATGGAAACGCACAAAGCTGTAGATTATCTTAGGATCAATGGTTAGAAAAGTACAAAGCTACCATCGGACCGCTAGCGAGGCGCCACTTATATAACGTTTCGCTGGCGGGCCGATGGATGCCCGTTTTGGTTACGTTCTGTGTCTGCGCAAGTTTACTGCAATGAATACGGTATAATAATGCGTCAAATTCGTCATTGGAAGTAGTGATTAAGCCAACAATGTCAAAACCGTAATGCAACTGTACTACTGAAGGTAATTTCTTATAATTTCTAAAGTGATTCGAAACTAGGCAAATGACCCGCAACTAGGCCAATTGGCGGCCTACTTCAAAGCCGTGGTATGGCACATAGCAGAGTCCGAATGATACAAACTGAGGTTCATTATTTAGGGGAATGAAAGTGCTTTGTAATGGTAAAACAGAAATCTTATTTACCCAGAGCAACTATTTGGAATACGCCTTGAAGTAAAAGTGATTCGGAACTGGGCCATTAACTGTAATATTTTTTGGGATATGAAAATTTTGTGGATATTTTTTGGGGTCATCACAAAACTAGACTATTTCTATGCATTTTAGGATCTTTTTCTTAAGAAGGTACAGAATTGGAATACCTTTTTGGGGTGCTAAAGTTTCAAATATTTTAGGGGGTATGCCTGATTTTTTTTTGGTAAACAGTAGATGCTGGGTCCAAGCCTACATATCAAGAAAACATGAAAGTAACCCCCTGGATATGTGTACTATTAGCTCACCTAAAAGCCCTTGGCTCAGGCGAGCTAAAACCAAGTAAAGAAAGCCAAAGACAGAATTTGGTACTGAATGGAAATCTGAACAGCTGATACTTAAATAGGCATCTCTTGCCAATGACTATATCTATAGGTTGTTAACCCTTTGAATACTGAAAAGCCCAAAGCTGGTACTTAGGAAAACAGTGAAGACCCAGGTGAAATGATGCAGAATAGTCTGAATACTGCTATAATTGAGGGTAAGAAATATATATTGGGAAATTCTAACCACAATGTATGCTGCATAATTAGCCACTTTGCACGCTGGGATATTTTGCATGTTTTTTTCACATCTGCTTTGTTTTTCAGTGTTATTCAGTTTGGATCCAATTTAGGTCATAGTTTGGGCCTATTCTGAGTCCAAACTGTTTGCAAAGGTTATCAGTAGACGACACTGGCAGGCAAAGAATATATCATGAGTGGGGAGGGGGTGGGGAGAAGATGGAAGTAGATGACAAACCAAATAACATCTAGCCTCACTGGATATTTAACTCTTTGCATGCTGGGTAATTTTTCGTGCTTTATCTTCCCTTGACTTTTTTCAAAATTATTTCAGGAACACTATCAGAGTGTCAAACGGTTTAGATCCAGATCAGGACCTACATTCGATCAGTCCTGATATGGACCAAACTGTTTGCAAAGGTTATCAGCAGATGACAAACGCCGCCACTAGCAATGAAAGAGTTAAAGAATGGCTAAGTATATGATTTGGGTTTTGGTTTGATTTGATGCTTTATGTCCCAGTAAACAGCTATGGTCATGTCGGGATGGTGAGTTCACCTTACCATGCTTTCTTCCTGGGCAAGCTTGACTAAGCGGTTAACCAGTACTTCGTGCACACTCTTTCGCTTATAACTGACAACCCTTCTTGAATCAGGAGAATGGATGTAGAAATTATTTCATGATCAATCTCCACAAAAGTATCGGGCGGGATTGAACTCGCGACCTCTGGATCTGCAGTCAGCTGACCCAAATATTGCTGCTGAAAATATTGATTATAGTGGACATATTTGGCCCTACATAATAAATAAAGCTACATGTACATGTAAGTCTGAATGACCAGTAAATATATAAGATATTTGATTCCTATCTTCACTGTCCGTGGTCATAACCAGGGGCTTTATTAGCCCATTTAAAGCAAGTGGGTTCTTCTATCCTTATAAATTGGATTTATATTTTCACCATTTTAGGGGCATCCTGTACAGTAAAACATGTCTTAATGACAAACAGTAGCTTAATGAAGGTCGAAAGTATTGCAGAAGCTCCACTTGGAGCATTCTGCTATACTTTTGACCAACATTAAGCTATTACTGGCCTTGAAAACAAATTTTTGGTCTTTTTACACAGGTTTTACTGTATATGTTTTAATCATTTTAACATCTACAAATGTAGATCAAAAATTGTTAGAAACAGTTTTCAATTGCCATTTGTTGCAGTTGGGCGACAAATGGCTATCTTGTTGCAGTCGGACGACAAATGGCTATCGGAAACACTGTTTCCAGTGATTTTTGATTCGCATTTGTCGATTGTTAAGAAGGTTTCCGATTGCAGCCTATCTGGTGTGTATCTATAGCCGTTAACAAATAAACACCAATTATTTACTAAATTCTTAATCCTATATTAATAAATCTTTCTCCGAAATGAGCCATGTCAGAAAAACAGTTTTTGTTGTATGAGAACAACAATTAAAGACGCACAGCCGCACACCAGCCTGCAAAACTGCACAGTCTGATCAGTGCCTTCTACATGTATTTGGCTCTCTATAGATGTTATAGCTAAACATACTAGTACTACAGCCCTTTAGTCAAGAGTGTACCAAACAATTAATGTTCTTATTTCTCAACCAAAACTATGTTGTGGATACTCAAAAGAACCGTCTCATTGAAATGGTTCTTTTGAGCACCCAAAACATATGTTAGTTTAAAAATGGATGATTAATAAAATATCTACAATTTTACTCTCAAAAATTTGCTTAAAAAAAATGTGAATAGAACATAACAGTTTCCATGTTTCTATAGTTGGTCTCTGTGCTGTTGCAGAGGAGACCGTGCTGTAACAGAGCTGGCTATAAACCGTTATATAACTTTTTTCATGCTCAACTAAACTGAACATGAAATTTCAACTTCTCATAAAATCTAAAATGCTGAAAAAATTATGGTTTCTTTCAGATGTTGTATTTCTCCTGCTCATTAAAATGTTTAAATGCCAACAGTTGTTGCCATTTTATCATTTATGAGCAGGATAAATTTCATGCACAGTTGAGTTGAGCATGAAATGGTTTTATAACCTCTAGTCCAGGCCAGGTTTCTTGGAACGAGGCTCAAATATGGTGCTTTTTTCATGTAGTTGTAAGTTGATAGTTTAAATTAATGACACTGTTTCAGAGTTAACTAGTGGAAGAATCGGTTGGTATCTCATAATATGCTGGTCACCTTTCTCTAAATCAACAATTTCTTCACCAGTGTCTAGAGTCTCTTCTTCAACAAGAACACCTTCGGTTGCCTCATTCACTTTCAGAAATACATATTTGTCTAAATTTGGTTGAATTGCCGTTTGTTTTGAATCAAGAGTTTGTAAATTTTGTGGCATGTGTCTAAGGGCTAATGTTTTGAAATGAATGCCCATATTCTCGGCATACTCCCTTGCAAAATTAAATTCTTCAGGTGATAATTTAGAAGCCTCTTCGTCTTTTCGGTTCCTTTCTTGCTCCAGTATGTGAGTTGTGAATTGTTCAATCTTTTGTAGCCTGCATCTTAGATAGCTGCTTACAATAAACCGTATCCTATCAATCTCCATACTGTGCAGACTAACTTTAAAATCACCCTTTTTTGCTCTCCTTATATTATCCTCCATTTCAGCTATTTGATCCAACATGCATTCCACAAGCTCTGCTTTTGATTCAAGCAGTTCAGGCGAAAATTTCTCATTTAACCAGGATTGTTCAAGTTTGTGAAGGGCTTCTGATGCAGTCATAGCCTCCATTTCTTCCCCACTTTCTCCATCTGGGTCACCAAGAATGTCCAGTGCGGATGACATCTTCTATTTATCGTTTATTTCT
This sequence comes from Loripinus fragilis, assembly GCA_964019695.1. Classification (NCBI taxonomy): domain Eukaryota; kingdom Metazoa; phylum Mollusca; class Bivalvia; order Lucinida; family Lucinidae; genus Loripinus; species Loripinus fragilis. The sequence goes on along the minus strand of OZ026521.1, from coordinate 64,271,594 downwards.
TTTCTTTTTACAAACAACCAAACTTTGTTTTTGTTTTCCCCGGTAATTTTTCAGATAGTAACCGAAACGGTCAGAAATTGACCAAAGCGTAAAGAAAATGATAAAAGGGCATTCGTCAAAACTCGGATGTTTCCGTCACGTCCGTAACTCTAACAATGACGAAGGCTCTCGTAGTCATACGAGGTTTGCCGAATGGATAAAAGGGGTGCAAGTCAAAACGTCCCCTAGTCAAAACGCCCCCTGGCCAAAACGTCCCCGAATTGGTCAAAACGCCCCCAAACACGAAAAAAGATTGGTCAAAACGTCCCCATAAAACGTCCCCATTTTTCAAAGGAGATTTTTTTAAAGAAATATGGGATTCTTGCAAAGAAGAAGCTTGTTTTAGTGTCTGGTACATGTATGTACTAATGTATGAAAGTTTGAAATGATGTTTTGATAGGGTGTTTTATGTTCATGCTACTATTGATCAACGTAACAGCATAATACTTTTTCACATGTTTTGTTGTCTGCTTTTCTTATTCTTTTTCTAAATAACGTTTTTAAAGGACAGTTTCGGGAATACCATCATAATATCCAGATAATCCTACATTATCTCAGGTCTGATCTGGGTATAAGTCCCTTGTTAACGTTATCAGCATAAGACACCAGCATGTAAAGAATTAATACTATACACCAGTGACCTATATTAGATCTTATATAGGTCACTGTATACACTGATTTTGGTTCTGCATGGCCGATAATTAATAAAGTACAAGAGTAATTAGTCCCGGTAGACCCAAAGTCACTAGGATGATGTGAACTGACATAGCAATACAAGTATACCATGTTTTTAAACATACATTATTTTTTAAATTTCACTTTTTTTTTATCAGATACACATTTATAACAATATATATATTTTCTCATAACAGGAGGGACATGCTGCAAGAAAGTCTGTCTTAGTTGCATGCGAACAACAAAGGCACAGACCATTCTGCGCATTTATTCAGTCTGATCCTCGCCGTTGTCATTTGCTCCTAGACAATATAAAGTATATGATATCCAAATTGGCTCCATAAAAAGAATTGTAGGAAGGTCCAGACCAAACTGCACATCAGTGCAATCTGATAGGTGCGGTCATTAATCACTTTTTCATAAGAGTAACAAAATTTATAAAATTGTTCCACGCAGAAAATGTTCTTTTGCATTTAGGGTGCCTGTTTCATTGAAAATGTCATTTAAAATTTTAATGATAAGTATCTATGTAGTGTGCAGACAAGTAGCGTCGTGTGGGCACTTTACATATGACTCACTACAGCATTATAATTTGTACATATGGATCATCACGAGCATAAGGTCGCATTACTTGGTGATCTTCCGGTATGGGATGAGATTTCCTATTTAAATTTGTTTAAAGACATCTTTATCGAACATGACATTGTAAAATTTAACCCCCACATATAAGAACCTAATTTAACGTTTTTTTCTTTTTCGTATCAAACAAATGTATTCATAAAATTGACGGTTTTTGAGGTAATTGTATTCTGATATACTGTACCGTGTAGATTCATACAAGATATATTAGCCCGGAATTCCATGGTATCGACCACCTTAATATTTATCAATCATTTGCTAATAAAAGATAAACTTTCAAATAGTTTCCTTCTTTGGTGCTTTAATCTTGATATGTCTTCTAACTATTCATAATGTTGAAAGTGTGTCAATAGTTTCTCTGTGTTTACATTTCCTGCTGACCGAATGTCATGCTGGACATGTGATAATAAGGGAAGCTTACCATGATATCGACATATTAGCTTGACTGCCGTTTCCATGGGCAGCAATTCAGGCAAAAGTTTTGATATTTGGCGATCTTGTTGTTGAGGGTCCAATGAGGACTTAATATTGACAAAACATTTGAGAACACATTTTAAATGAGCTTTAAGTAGCAGCATATAATGAGATAGCACATCTTAATTAAATGGCAATTAACAATTCTAAAAAAGTAAGTAAGGATGCAAAGATCAGGTATCGATACAATCAAGTACCACACCTGACCCAGGATACTAATGGGAAAGTGACAAACTCACAGTAAGACACCACAAACGAGAGCCAAGAGGACAGCCCTTTCCCAGCAGGTGACCACAAAGCACATATAAACAGACGCGCACAAAGACATAGCAAACACAAGACAGAACAAAAACATAACCATGTAAACATAAAAGATCCACAAAAGAAGTACCTCCTTGAAACGGTCAGTAAAATATATAACTGGAGGGCTTAAACCGGTTTAACGGCCACAACCTCACCCTTAATTCAGATGTGGATCAAGACAAATAGATATTTGGTTTGCATGAAAGACCCCTAACTTATCAATGCATCATCTCCAAAAACATATAAATCAAGTTATAACAAGGAGATAAAGCAAAGATAAGGACTCGACAGTAAATAAAACTGAATACCGGAGCAAAAGAAATCCAACAGGTAAACCCCGGTGGGCCCGACAAACAGCCAAAGCATCAGGCCCCCACCATCTCATCAATAGATAAGTCTTTACGTCGGAAACATCATAGAGTCTGTAGTCCGATCCACCGGCGTGCAATTTAAGAGGAAAGCAAAGCTGCCAACCGTGATTGGGTTGACCACTCACTTACTATTTTTTATGCTGTCTGTTGCAATACATTAATGTTATAGCCAATCTTGACATTTTGAATAGGGGGCTTTGACTTGGGGACGTTTTGACTGTAATCCACAGGTACAGCACAGGGCTTCCCGCTTCGCAATCTCTATGGATGGGGACGTTTTGATACCAAATTGGGGGCGTTTAGACTTGGAGACGTTTCGATATGCTTCCCGTGTCAATACGGTCCGTTGCGGTTTATTATCAAAACGACACAAAAATGCCCGGATATTGATGAAGGATAAACAAAACTCGTCGACCGAGTGCAACATGCAAGATTATGACATTCTTCCCTAAATTCGGCCCTTTTTACGACCCATCAGTCGACAGAGAATTCTTTGAAGAACCCGGTGGCCATTTACATTTGAAGGATCCCAGTGGCCATTCCCGTTGTCACGACATAAATTCCAGTGAACGAGAACGCTATCCTGGTCCACACACGCAGTGAGTTCAGTTGGCTCTTACAATCACCACAGATATTGAGTCTTGCAACCATGCATTTATTTATAAAAAACTGAATTTTATTTTAGGAAATGGGCTGGAAGGCGTGGTAGCTCAGTGGTTAGGCACTTGCCTCTGGTGCTAGAGGTCCAAGGTTCGATCCACGCTCTCAGCGAGGAAAATTTCGGTGTCCGAACACGCTTTCTCTAGTGTCGTTTGCAGGGATGACGCTAGATAAGTGCATCATGCTTCGGATCGGGACGTTAACTGGATGTCCCCTTTGCAAGGAAAGTCACCCCCTGTGCAGGTTAAAGGACCCTACGTTAATTTCAATCTTCAATCTATGCCGTTACAGGCTGAACTAATTTAGATATGGTTACTTGTAGGCTATCTGAATCTGCCATGTACTCCAAACACCTCTAGTGAGTATTACATCGAGTGTGCAGCGCACGCAAATGAAGGTTTCAAAAAAAGAAAATCAAAAGCATTTTTTGTTCACAAGTTTTAGAATTTTGTTATTTTCTTATTTTTGAGCTGTGAAATCAACATGTGTAGAAGAACTAGTGGAAGGCATCATGAATGGTGATTACATAATGGGTAATGAAAATGTTAAATGAGGTTGAAATTGATGAATATGTTGATGACAAGTTTTTGTCAGTTTTTTAAAGAGTTTTGAGGAGCCCTGCTCAGAATGTTCCATGGTCAGGACTATTACAAAGGTCAGGTTGGAGATTGTTCCAAAGATTAGCAGTTCTGGGAAAAAATGAGTATATATGTATGTTTATTCTAGATCGAGGAAATGTATATCTGGATCTCATAGATGGCTGAATATTGCCTGGAAATGGAATATTAACTTGATGCTTGATTTTATAAAACATAGTGAGAGATGAAATTTGTCTGCATTTCTCAAGTGCTGGAAGGTTAAGCTTAGATAACATGTTACTTACATTACTAGTGAAGTTATGATCATTGAATGTGTATCTTATGGCCCTGTGTTGGATCATTTGGATTTTGTTTATTTTTTCTGCCAAGAGTCCCGTACAGAGACCGCATATTCAACTAAGGGACGGACATGGGAGCGCAGTGGCTCAGTGGTAGATTGCTTGACTCGAGACTGAGAGGCCGCAGGTTTGAGCCTCACCAGCGTCATTGCGTTGTGGTCTTTGAGCAAGACACATTTATCCTAGCTTAGTACTGGTTCAACCCAGGAAGACCTGTCCCTGTTTAACTGAAAAATTGTTGATGGGACGTAAAGAATCAAATCAAACAAACAAGGAAATGGACATATGTCTTGTATGCTGACTCTTTTAGTTTAGGTTATTGGTCTGGATGTTGCGTTTAATGAATTTTAATGACTTATTGGTTTTCATTGTGATTTGGTTGATGTGCATCTCCCATGACAAGTCACGTGAGATATTGACCCCCAAGTATTTAGCAGAATCAGTTTCATTTAGGCCAACCCCATGGAGGGTGTAATTGGAACAGTTTTTTTTTCTTGTTTGTGATTCTGATCACCTCAAACTTGTCGGGGTTAAGTGCCACCAACCATTCACTCTCCCAGGTTTCAAGTTTTGAAAGATCTGACTGAAGGGTCTGACAATCTGCATGGTTTGAAACGGTAAGATACATTATGGTGTCATCGGCGAAGAGCCTGATATTAACCTCTATCACATCCGGCATATCATTTATATACAAAAGAAACAGACAGGGTCCCAACACAGAACCCTATGGCACACCGGACATGACAGGGCAGGTGTCAGACTCCTCACCTTCAAGCACAACTCGTTGGGTTCTGTTTGAAAGGAAGGATCCAATCCAGGTGATAACATCATTATTTATGCCAAAATGATGGAGCTTCAGCAAGGGCCTTTTGTGATCTACCTTATCAAATGCCTTGTTAAGTCCATTACAATAATGTCAGTCTGACCACTTTCATTAAGTGTGTCAGAGATGTCCTGTACGAATTGAATAAGCTGGGTTTCACAACTGAGTTTTTTGCGGAAACCATGTTGGTTTGAATGAAGGAGTTGATATTTGTCTAGGTAGGCCATGATGTTTGAGGTTATGACATGCTCCATGACCTTACAACAGATACATGTGAGGGATATGGGGCAGTAGTTTTCCGCCTTAGTATTTGCACCTTTTTTGTAAGCTGGACTAACACTGGCGTTTCGCCAGTCATCCGGTACTTTACCCTTGCGTAATGAACTGTTGTAAATGTCAGTGAGCATGGGTGCTACCTCACTGTGGAGTTCTCTGAGTATTCTTAAAGTAAGGTTGTCTGGACCAGCAGCTTTACCTGGGTTCAGCTTTGAGAGTTGTTTTGATACTCCATTTACCCCCAAAAATAGTCCAGTTAAAAGGCGACCTCCCAAAAATATCCACAAAATCAACATACCCCAAAAAATGTGGAATTCAAAATTTTAAACCCTCAAAAATCAGCCAAGCCTATGAAAATAAAAAATCAGAGTATACCCCCTGTGCCAGCAATGTCTGCTGACAATATTTTATGCATAAGAACTTAAGCATTTATGCATTTTCTTTTTTGTAGGAATAGAGAAGTGGGCTGGAATAGTTTTGTTCAGGACCATGGGGACCTATTCTATGTGGAATCTGAGAGTAATACACCGCGGAACCGGAGAAGACAAGATCAACAGTTGAAGCGACATTTCAGTTATAATCTTCCTAGTCAAGACGAGGCTACAGCTGATGCTGCACTCAAGCAGGGGCTTAAGAACAGCAGGTTTGCTAAATCACACAGTAATTACGATCACGATGAAGTGACAGGGGAGTCTGACAGTGCGTATGGAAGTGGCCAAAACTCTCATCCCACTAGCAGAGAAAAGAGAACCGCTAGATTACACTTAGATATCAACAGAAACACGGATGAACCCCAGTTTAATCATGTGACTCAAAATCACCGTATTAGTGCCTCGACTGAAGTTCTTAATTCTGACTCGAGAAACTTGTCAAGTAAACAAAGGAACTCACAGAGTAGGAGTTCTGGAAGTTATTCCTTTTCTCCGCCTGTTCTTTCTGGGAAAAGGAAGTCAATTTATATGGTGCCGAATCTACAAAATGTTTCTTATATTAGTAATGTTTCAGGGATTGTGTTATGTGAGAAACTGTTTGGGATTGTACTGTGCCAATATAAGCAGAGACCACCGAAGCCAAATGGAAGTAACTTTGATCAGCTGTTACGCGACAGGAAGGTCATAGTACAAGCTGTAGTGAATGATAGTCAAGCAGATATATGTGGAAGTATCCATAGGGGTAGGTTTAAACCCTTTGTACAGTAAAACCTGTCTTAAGCAGACACTCAAAATGAAAACCAAAAATTGGTTTTCAAGACTGATTATCACTTAATGCAGGTCAAAAGTATTGCAGAATGCTCCAAGAGAGCATTCTGCAATACTTTCGACCTTCATTAAGCTACCACATGTCATTAAGATCATTGTTTTGTCTATTTTTGAGTGGCCGCTTAAGACATGTTTTACTGTATTACTTGTACGATCAATTCTTCCTTCTGGTTTGATACAACAAACTTGGGATAGTCCAATGTATATATTCAGGGGTCACAGTCAGGTTATATATAATTTCCAAATAATATTTAATTTCTTTCTCTGAAAATTGCTTTTGTCTAATAACAAACAATACAGACCCAGAAGAAAAGCTGCATTGTGCAACATTTCTTCTGGGTTTGCACTGTTTGCCAAAATTCCTGTTTATGGGTATGCAAAAGTTTAAACACTAATCAGGCCCCGAGGTTATAAAACTTTTTTCATGCTCAACTCAACTGAGCATGGGATTTCAATTGCTCATACAATCTAAAATGCTGAAAATTAAAGATTTTTCTGGCTTTCAAATTCTCAGATGTTGTATTTATCATGCTAATAAATGTTAAAATGCCAACAATTGTTGGCATTTTAACATTTATGAGCATGATAAATTTTATGCTCAGTTGAGTTGAGCACGAAAAAAGTTTTATAACCTTGGGGCATGGTTCTTTTTCAAGCTCTTGGTGTGTAAATAATTCTGGTCTAAGCAAGTACTTGTTTTAAGAAAGCAGATTTTAATGCTTATACTGCAGTTGAAAAATTGTATTTTAATTTAATACCATATTACTTTGCATTATGGGAATTTTTTTCTTAAAATTGGGAACAGAAAAACTATATGGGACAGGTCTTTGACGTCTAATTTAGGTCAGGAAGATCCCTGTTTATCATATTTATTGCTTTGTTTGTTTGAGTTTATCCTTTACATCCCAGTAAACAATTTTTGGGTCATGTCAGGATGATTTCCTGGGTTCCATTCATGATTATGATATGACTCTTTTTTTCTATGTAAGGTTGGTACATATCCAATGTCATTTGTTTTTAACCAAAAAGCTGTCTTTCAAAAAATTACTCCGACTCTTGAAATTCTAAAAATTCCATGTCTAAATTTCAATTTGTTAATTCATTCAGATAAATGCATAAAACTGCAAAGATCAAATTGATATAAAAATACATAATATATAAAATTTTAGCAATTTCACTTTCATGTAACATTAGGAGTTTTCATTTTATATTACAGCCAAAATTTGACTTGCAAACTAATACTGATGTCTTTGTACATAGAGGATCTAACATGAATGCTGATTATGTCTCCCCCCGTCAGGGTCTGCAGACATATTGTTTTTCCCCAAGCGCCCGTCTGTCCGCAACTTCTACAATTTTATCCAGATCTTTTTGAAATTTTGTAGGTGTTTTTTCAAGGTTTGATGATGTGCATGAGGTTTGGCTGTAATCCCTGAAGATTATTTTTTGTCACTTTTTTCGCAGCTGTTACTTAGTCAATTTTTGGCTCAACTTCTAGAAAAGCATAGACTCTGGGTATCCTGTGAACGCAACTCCTCCTACAGTTTTGTCCGGGTCTTTTTGAAACTTTGCACATGTTTTGTCAAGGTCTGAAGATCAGCATGTTTTTTACATGTAGATGTAAAATGTAGTTTCCATTATAATTGAAATAATCTATGATCATTTATGAGGGTTAGTCAAAAATAACTGAGCCCTACCTCATAACATTTGAATCAAGTAAAATGGACATATAATTAGATGATATTTCATTGTAGTTATATGTCATCTATTTAATCACCTAATTTATTTCTGTTGGTAGGCTTTTTGTAACGGTTGCTAGGCAACAGAAATGACTTGTCAAAGGGGTGCGTTCACGCTGTGATACATCCAATTCTAAGCGTTGCTATGGAAACAGTAATGTTAAAGCAATGCTTTATTCACTTTCGTCTGATATCTTTAACATGTACATATTTATTGTCACAGAGCAGAAACTAACTGACCCCAAATTATAGAAGCTGTGGTAGTTTGATTTCAAAATTTATCAATTTTTTACATGCCTGACGACCCATAATTTACCCCACCCACATTCATATTTACACAATTTTAATAGAAAACTTAAAATATTAGCCTAATAATGCTTCAACGGTACTACATACACAAACCAACCCTCAGACATATAAAGTTCCTTGAATTAAATTCACAATTTTGTTTCCATGGCAACACAATTCTTGTGTATTTGAAAATTTGTTGAATTTTGGCGTTTTTTGTTGCTAAGCAACGCATAAAATCAATGTTCACCTAAACATTAACGAACTAAGTGTTATGAAAAGACACTATGATATATGTAATTCAAATTAATGTCAAATATGTCTTTCACAAAAACTATCAAGCACGCAAGCTTTTTAAATACATACTGTATATTCCCGGTGGCTGAGATCATGAACACATCGATCTGACTGACGATCTTCAGTTGCCTAGCAACCATAGTGGAAGCTTCATTAATATAATTCTTCAGGGTCAAAACATCGATGACATATGATACTTATAGAAAAAAATCACATTTGTTGTCTACAATGCCAAACTCAAATGTTATGAGGTAGGGCTCAGTTATTTTTGACTGACCCTCGTACTTTTTACCAAATTGATGATTTTGCAATTATTTGTTTGCATTGGCAAGATATCTTTGCTGGATATGAAATGGATTGTTTGCTGAAAAAAGAATCCCCATTATTTCAGTTTTGAATTGCATTTTATAATAATGACATTTGGATCTTTCTGACACCAACAGGAGGGGGAAATCTGTTTGTTTTTTTTTTTGTAGAAAAACCAATTCTAGTTTATGATTAAATTTATTAAAGGAGTTGGGGAAAAGAGATAAAATGTGAAGCTTGCTTTTTCGCAACAAATTTAATAATAAGGAGCATGAATGTCAGATCCTACATTTTGTATTTATCAACTTTATTATTACTTGAAATCACATTTTAACATGAAAGCCATAAGATTTGTCATTATGTACGCAACATTGTTATCAAATCATTACATAACATTACTAAATATGTAAACTTCTATGACACATTTACATGGCCTTATATCACTCTCAGACGCAACTTCATATGATAAATATAATTAATTCTCACATTTTTTGTCTTAAATGGTACAAACGTACAAAAAATCTTGTGTTAATTTTAAATTTGCATGAGATTATTTTGTATGTTGTAGGTGATATGTTGGTGGGGTTGAATGACATTGATGTAACCTGGGTAAACCTAGATGATCTTTTTAGGGCTCTCTCCTCACAGCAAGAGGTAAGTACTAAAGTTTAAGTAGGTCTGCACTTACCATAGGGCCGGTTAAGCTCAAATGATTTGCATAAAATTGCCATTATTTCCTTATCAATCAGTTTAAACATGCATTTTGGGTGCTTAAAAGAACCTTCTCATCGAGACGGTTCTTTTGAGTACCCACAACGTATATTTTGGTTGAGAAATAAGAAAAATAATTTTCAGTTACGCACTCTTATCTGGAGGCCTGACTTACTGAATTATTTAGCTTTCTGGAAATATGCATTCAAGACAATGTTGCATTAGTGTTTTTCCCAGCCCCCAAAAAGGGCATGGTAAAGTTTCCAGGAAAAGGGCACTTTAAGCGCACGAAAACCGGCTAAAAGGGCAATTTTTGGAACGCACAGCAACAGGCTAAGAGGGCACTTTTCAGTCCAAGTTCTTAATTGAATTTGGGTTTGTCATATTTATGTCCCTTAGCATAATGCAGCTGTTATCTGTCCTTTTTAAATGCAAAATATACTACTTATTTAATTATTATTTAGAATTTTCAAACCAGTTTTAGGACTCCTATTTGAGCACACACTCAATATATTATTATTATTTTTTAATTATTAAAATTTATCAGAATCACATTATTTATATGGGAATCATTTTTTTTCTTCAATTGCCAAGATCACTTCCTAAGTTTTTAACAAGACTGCCTTTCTTTCCAGTACTTGTTTTGACAATCTTACTTGTTCCTGGTTCAGATTCACGCTTCATTTTAAATACTTGCTAATTGGGGTATTGTCATCAAAGTGATGTGTCAAAATTGCCTCAGGTAATTAGTCACCATTGTAAAACTAAAAGGATTAACACTGAGTAAAACTATTGTAACAGCAGGTGTCATCCTTGCTAGTTCAGGCTTCAAACTGAAAAAAACTGTAACTTCCTTAGTTTTTGTCAGATTTTCATGAATTATTTACCGAAATGTAGGGCATTTTATGTAGTTTTAGAAAAGGGGCATGGCGCTGGGTAAAAGGGCATGGGGCTAAATAAAAAGGGCATGGCACGGCGCCATGCTATAACTGGCTAGGGGAAACACTATACATGTACGGTAAATGTTCTAAAATTTTGAACAGTAGTTGCCCGCCAAAAATGCATAGAAAAACAGCACAGACCAGATCAGACTGCTTCGAAAGAAGCAGTCTGATTATGGTCTTCCCTGTTTGCTTTTCTGTCAAGCATTTTGTGAATTCCAGCCCTGAAACCCGACAATTTATTTCAGAACAGAAAGAGAAAAGTGTTCACTATTTTAGAACATGAATGTATGTTTTGGTTGAGACTTGAGAAATAAGAAAATTATGCACTCTTAACTAGGGGCCTGTAAAACATGTTCATTGACATAAATATGTAGCAATTTTTAGAATTTCAAATATAGTGAGTAAGATCAGGAAATACCACAATCACTTACTGCAGACAAACCCATGGCACCGTGAGGAAGAGTCACATTACAATCACCAGACACCAGGAAGACAAACCAAGCAAAGCAACCAGCTCTCTCTTCCCCATCAAGATGATTACAAAACCAGAATGAACATAAAGTAATGCATCACAAAACAATGAACAAATACAGAATCCCACAATGGGAGTAACAATCACCAACAAATCAACAACAACAGAACCACCACCTTAGAACGGACAGCAGCCTAAGCCACATTTTACTGGTACCAAATCTTCCCCCTAAATTCTGTTGTTGTTGAAGCACAAAAAATGTTAAGCTCGCATGGAAGCTTCCTGACTATTGCAATGTATATCATCATGGAGAAACAATCAAATCAAATTAACACACTATGATGAAACAAAGAAAAACCCTGGCCTGAAATGCTCAACCATACTATCTTACTTATAATACCAAACTGGATGTCAGATGCCATATGATACGTAACAAAATTGATATGCTAATCAATCATAGTATATTTTTCTTATTTCAGGTGAAACTAACATTCCAAGTTCCTCAGGTTATAGGTCCAAAACAGCCCACACCTCCCCTCAGTCCCAGCTGCAGCACTCCACCTTTACCACCCCAAATACCCACCAGATCGCCGAACTACCCCTCCCTTAGACCCCCACCAAGACCGCCACCCCCACCTGCACCCTCCATACCTCCGGATTATACCCAGGTTCCAGTCTTCTGTGATGAAACGAGCAGGACATTACTCAGGAAGTATATGGTAGCTGTGATGTATTTGACTATCAGTGGCCATGGTGATGAGGCGACTGATGATGTCATCTATCAGTATCCCGGGGACAACAATAAGATCACAGATATTAGAGGGCTCTATCTCACCATTTCTAGTCTTCTCACACAGATCACTGGCAACTCAACGAAAATGTAAGCAAATTATTTTTTATCCCCCGACGAAGTTTTGGCGTCCGTCCATCCCTCCATTCCGTCCGTCTGTCCGCACTTTTTGTCCATCCGGAACCATATCTCAGTACCTATTGGTCAGATTTGATTCATTCTTGTTTCAATTTCATTTTAACCCTTAAAGCGCCAATCACGACTGCAGCAGACGACAAATTTTGCGACATCTTTTCTAATTTTCGAAAAAAATAAGGTATGATATTTCATGAGAATCGTCTGCCAGCAGACGATTCTCATGAAATATCATGCCTTATTTGTTCTTTTTGAAAAAGCGACAAAATTTGAAATTGTCGTCTGCTGCAAATTATAGGTGGCGTTTTATGGATTAAGAATTTATTGTTAACCCTTAATAAAGATATAATGTGCTAGTCAAAAGTTCTAACAGGCCATGTGTGTTTTTATCGATTTTTTGGAAAGCTATAAGCACTATATAAAATAAAAATGGCTTTACAACAAATATGGTAGCTGTGATGTATTTGACTATCAGTGGCCATGGTGATGAGGCAACTGATGACGTCATCTATCAGTATCCCAGCGACAACAATAAGATCACAGATATTAGAGGGCTCTATCTCACCATTTCTAGTCTTCTCACACAGATCACTGGCAACTCAACGAAACTGTAAGCAAATTATTTTTTCAAATTTCATTTTAAGAATTTATTGTTAACCCTTAAAGAGTCAATCGCTACTGCAGCAGACGACAAATTGCAACATTTTTTCTAATTTTCAGAAAAAATAAGGCCAGCAGACGATTCTCATGAAATATCATGCCTTATTTGTTATTTTTGAAAAGCGACAAAATTTGAAATTGTCGTCTGCTGCAAATTATAGGTGGAGCTTTATGGGTTAAGAATTTATTGTTAACCCTTAGTAAAGAAATAATGTGCTAGTCAAAAGTTCTAACGGGCCATGTGTGTTTTTATCGATTTTTTGGAAAGCTATAAGCACTTTATAAAATAAAAGCTGCTTTACAACAAATATGGTAGCTGTGATGTATTTGACTATCAGTGGCCATGGTGATGAGGCGACTGATGATGTCATCTATCAGTATCCCGGGGACAACAATAAGATCACAGATATTAGAGGGCTCTATCTCACCATTTCTAGTCTTCTCACACAGATCACTGGCAACTCAACGAAAATGTAAGCAATTCTATTCTCTCAATTTCATTTTAAGAATTTCTTGTTTACTATCAAAGATCTATACATTGCAGTTCCTATATAACTCTCCTCATTATTACACAAATTTGGATATACATGTAGTTATTAACACGGTCATGTGGCTCCCAAATTTTTTGCCATGGAATTTACAAAGGAATAACACGATTCATGGTCATTTTCCTGAAATTCTTTTGTAAAATTATCTCATTCACCTTTAACATGGTCCATTAAAGCTGCATACTCTGTAACTGTGAACATTTTTCGAAAAAAATTATTTTCTTTTTAAATCATTTGTAAAAGTAGAATTAAGCTATGTTTTCACAATAAAAATGTTCAGTACAGCTGAAAACTGCATGGAAAAGTGAATTATCTCATCAAATAGGTGTGTTTTTCTCTTGTTGGTAATTATTTGCGTCCCTCCAATAATTCTAGACCGTTGAATTTTAACATAAATGCAGTTGTTTTGATAGTGATACCTTGTTAAGATTTACGAAAATGGTAAAATGTTTACCTGAATTTGAGTATTTTAACTGTGTTCTTGAAAAATAAAACATTATTTTTAAAATTAGAAGATCAAAAGTTACAGACTATGCAGCTTTAAGAAATTAGCTCATGAATATTTGCATAAAATGTGGATGAAAACAGGTTTTCATTCACATTTTTATTGAAACTTTCATGCATCTGTAACTGCTATTTATTTTCAGATTTTCATGAAATAGGGAATGATATACACCATTTTGGGAAGTTTTTGCTCAATTTTGAATTGGGAAGGAGCCATATTTGGTCCCTAATCGGGCCTAAGAAAATTCCTGCTGATATACTGTATTTAACATGTTTCAGGACGACTGTCAAGTACAGAGGCAATGCTATTAATGTGTCTTACTGGAAGGATGGCAAAGATCTGCTGGTGTTTTGTCTTCCTGCAGATAGGTATGTTGACATCACTTTTTTATTTCAATTACGATAAATGTTCTAAAATTTCGCACACTAGTACTTTTTCTGAAACATAATTTCTAAAATTACGAACAGCGGAAACAATTATATTGAGGATCTTACATGAGTGATCATGTTTTATTGAATTTATTAAACAAGCTGGGGAAAAGAGATAAAATGCGAGGCTTGCCAAGCATTTTATCTCTTTTTCGCAACAAGTTTAATAAATTCAATAATACAGGAGCACGAATATTAGATTCTATTTATCATATGACATTAAAATTATTTTGAATTCATATTTTGGCGTAAAAACGTAAGCGATTTGCCATATGCCTGACGTTAAAAGCGTCATATCATAATGTTTCACGTAAATCTGTAAACCACTAGTGGTTTATCGATTTTATTGCATGGCGTTATTTCACTCTCAAAGGCAACGTCATATGATAATATTTTTTAGTGTTTGAACTTTTAGAACATTTACTGTAGCCAACTTTTGAATAAAGATAGAGTCTTCCACCATTTAACCCTTAACCCTTTCCTTCATCTATATTCATGCTAGGCTCCACCCACTATGAATAATTATATAAATAAACATTCATGTTGGTAAATAGAACAAAGAAATTACTTCAGAGGATAAAAGTGAAAAACAGAATACATAACCCTGATCAGGCAGCTCTTAAAAGTTCTGGGTCTGCTCTGTTTGCAAAAGTGTTAAAAGGCGTCTCTATGAGGTAAATGGTTAAAGTGCCAATTACAACAAAAGTTGTCTGCTATTGATGTCTGGCTGGATACAGCAGTATGGTCTTCTAAAGGTGTTTTTTGCGCATATCTGATATCAAAGTACCAAAATCTCATTATATATAGGCCAGAATTTTTTTATTAGTTGATTTACAAACCCTCCTAATGTAATTTTCCGGAAATTAGAAAAAAAAAATTTAATTTCTAAAATAATTTTTTTTATTTTATCCGCCGATTCTAAATATTATTTGTTTCGTTGAAAAAATAATTTTTTTTTAGGTTCTGTCTGTGTATTTTTGAAAGCGACACTGTTAAAAGTGATTGCCCTGTCCAGATTTTTTAGGAAAATGGTGAAATATTAAAAGATTAAATACAGACTGTTGGTTTACCTTACTAGTTTTACTGTTTTTTCTGGAGATATTAAAAAAAAGCTCTGAAAATGATCAATCAACTGGTCATTTTCAGAGCTTGTTTTCTTTTTTTTTCTTGCAATGTCCCTCCGACCCTAAATCTGAAAACAAATCTGGTAAATCAACTAATAAAAAAAGTCTGGCTTTAAATTTGTTTGTAACATTGTAAACAGAAGAAAGACAAAAATGTTGTTGTTGATCAAATTGTACTGTATACCACTTAATTTTTCGCGGCATCAAAATTTGGCAATTTTAAAAGACTGACAAATTGGCGTGGTTTAATTTTGGCGGTTTCTGAATTCAATGCCCTTTAAAGTCATTTTTATACCCCTCCACACTTTAGTGTCGGGGTATTATGTTATACCTTTCGGTGTCTATCCGTCCGTCCGTGCTCACCATTTCCGATCGATGACTTGAGTATTTATTCACGGAATTTTTTCAAATTTTGCATACATATTGTTATCGGCGATGAGTGGTATGGGATTGTTAATGGGCAAAATCGGTCCATTTTTAACGGAGTTACTGCCCTTTTTCATATTTGAATAATCGATGACTTGAGTATTTATTCACGGAATTTTTTCAAATTTTGCATACATATTGTTATCGGCGATGAGTGGTATGGGATTGTTAATG
Organism: Loripinus fragilis; assembly: GCA_964019695.1. Taxonomy (NCBI): domain Eukaryota; kingdom Metazoa; phylum Mollusca; class Bivalvia; order Lucinida; family Lucinidae; genus Loripinus; species Loripinus fragilis. The sequence continues at coordinate 64,255,591 of OZ026521.1, read as the reverse complement.
GGCAAAATCGGTCCATTTTTAACGGAGTTACTGCCCTTTTTCATATTGGAAAAATGGTTTCTGGCCTGTTATTCCTTTACTGTTCATGATATCTGAATGAAACTTCACAGATATGTTGCACATCAAAGGTTACATATTGTGACTAAGGACCGTCACTCTGACCTTCCCAGTTTGTGAGTTATCCGCCCTTGATAGGTCTGAAAAAAGGTTTTTGACCTACTGTTCCTTTACTATATGGAATATCTGAATATAACTTCACAGATATGTTGATCATCAAAGGTAACATATTGTGACTAAAAACCGTCACTCTTACCTTTCCCGTTTGTGAGTTATCCGCCCTTGATTGAATTAAAAAATGTTTTTTACCCGTAGTTCCTTTACTATATGGAATATTTAACTGAAACTTTACAGATATGTTTCACATCAAAGGTTACATACTGTGACAAAGAACCATCACTCTTACCTTTCCTGTTCATGAGTTATCTGCCCTTGATTGATCTGAAAAATGGTTTTTGACCTGTAGTTCATTTACTATATGGATATCTGAATGAAACTTCACAGATATGTTGATCATCAAAGGTTACATATTGTGACTAAGGATCGTCACTCTTACCTTTCCAGATTGTGAGTTATCCACCCTTGATTGATCTGAGAATTGTTTTTTGGCCAATAGTTTCTTTTACTATATGGAATATCTGAATGAAACTTACTTACTTTCACAGATATGTTGAACATCAAAGGTTACATATTTTTAGTAAGGACCGTCACCCTTACCTTTCCAGTTCATGAGTTATCTGCCCTTGATTGATCTGAAAAATGGTTTTTGACCTGTAGTTCATTTACTATATGGAGTATCTGAATGAAACTTCACAGATATGTTGACCATCAAAGGTTACATATTGTGGGTAAGGATCGTCACTCTTACCTTTCCAGATTGTGAGTTATCCACCCTTGATTGATCTGAGAATTGGTTTTTGACCTGTAGTTCATTTCATCCGTCCGTGCTCACTGTTTCCGATCGATAACTTGAGTATTAATGCACAGAATTTTTTCAAATTTTGCATACATATTGTTATTGGGGATGAGTGGTATTGGATTGTTATTTACCGTTTGGATGGAGTTACTGCCCTTTCTCCCTTTAAAAAATGGTTTCTGGCCTGTTATTCTTTTACTGTTTATGATATCTGAATGAAACTTCACAGATATGTTGAACAGCAAAGGTTACATATTACAACGAAGGACCGTCACTCTTACCTTTCCAGTTCATGAGTTATCCGCCCTTGATTAATCTGGAAAATGTTTTTGACCTGTAGTTCCTTTACTATATGAAAATCTGAATGAAACTTCACAGATATGTTGACCATCAAAGGTTACATATTGTGACTAAGGACGTCATATCACTGTCTATCTCAGTTCTGTTGCTATTTAGGCATTATATATCTCACAAAATAACTTTTGATGCCCCCAGCAGTGGCGGGGTATTATGCAGTGCTTGCGGTGCTTTTATTTATTCTCATAGGTGCTACTCTTAAGGAAAGAATATGTTCCCTATGGGGAGCATATTCTTTCCTTTAATAGTAAAATTTGGCGATATTGAAAGACTGACATATTGGCATAGTTTAATTTTGGCGGTTTCTCAATTTGATGCCCTTTCAAGTCATTTTCTATTCTCATAGGAGCTACTCTTAAAGTAAAGAATATGCTTCCTATGGAGCATATTTTTTCCTTTGATAGTAGCCCCTTTTAAAACGTGGTTTCTTCTATGTTGAAATTCAAACATTTGTTTATGACAATACAGATACCAAGGTACGAAGGATGTGTGTCCATTTAATGCTTATTGTGAAACTGAATTTAAAACTGTATTTACCGTCTCATATTTTGGTGATTTTTGTTTTTATCGCCAATAGCACCATTCTAACACACCTTGCCTATAGAGTCAATGGTAAAAAACGGATATATCAAACTATAATTCACAGTTTTGAAAGCGCGAGGAAAGAGGCTGAGCACTCTAGCTGATGTCATTTGTTACTGCAAAATGTCGGCAGTCATGGCATTAGACAGTGTAATGTCATTTTAACACTTGAAAGACGCTACAAATGCAAGTAAACTTATGCGACACAGTCCAACTATTGGCGGGAATTCTCCAGTGCAATGGTGGTAAATTGGAAGAAGCTGAAATTTCAAATGTGTTTTCTTTGTTTATTGTGTGTTAGAATCGAAATAGATCAGCTCTAATGCATGAATTTTTGAGTAATAATTCAATGTTTGGAGGTCAGTTGTGCAGAGATAAATCACTCACGCTGCACGCACATGATTTGATCTTCTTTACAATTGACCAACTCCAAACAGTCAATTATAACTCAACAATTCACTGCTAGGGCTGATCTATTCCATAAATGATAATGCCCACCAAATATAACGGTTTTACAGTAATCATCAACAGGGTCTGTTTGCATTCATGTTATAGGCACATGCTTAACCATTACACAGCAGAGTGCATTTAGAATACTAGGTGAGGGTCTTTTGATATCAAGTTTACCAGGCAAGGTTTTGAGAACGCTTGTCAAATCGCGAGGCTTGTCTAGCTCTTCGACATGCCTTCTCGAATCCAAGCCTGGTAAACTTGATATCAAAAGACGCCAACCTGGAATTCTATTTATCAGTTTACCAATTGGTTCACTCTTCAAACTAACGATTAAGACATAATTATTGAATTTTGTGTCGATTCAGTGTCATTGGCGACGTCATTCAAAAAATGCAACGTCATTATGATGTGATAAAGACACTTGCCGTGAGATAGGCAATGTTTATCAGATCAACGTGCAACAATGCAGTTAATATGAGAGGTAACTGATAAATAACACAACCAGTTATAGGGAGCCCAGTGGCTCAGTGGAAGAGTGCTTGACTCGAGACCGAGGGGCTGCGGGTTCGAGCCTCACCAGCGCCACTGTGTTGTGTCCTTAAGCAAGACACATTAATCCTAGCTTATTACTGGTTCAACCCAGGAAGACCCATCCCTTTATAACTGAAAGATTGTTGAAGGGACGTAAAGAATCAAATCAAACAAACAAAATCCATGCCTAATATTTAAAAGGATTTTGGCAAAGAGAGGCTTAGACCATTTTCTTTAATCTCTCTGTAAATGTCCCTTTATGGCATGTTTATGGTAGCCCAACATTGAGCTATAGAAATGGTAGAAGTAGGGTTAAGTAAAACAAGAAGACTGGTGAATTTCAACCCTTTTTATTCTGGATACCAGTAATCAGGTACCATAGGGCCAGATAAGCAATTTTTTTTACGTAAAATTGCGCATATTTTCTTACCCATCATTTTAAACATGTGTTTTGGGTGCTAATAAGAACCGTCTCATCGGCGGTTCTTTTGAGTACCCATAACATATGTTTTGGTTGAGAAATAAGTAAAATAATTTTCTGTTACACACTCTTATCCTTGGGCCTGGGTACTTTGGCAAACAGTGAAGACCCAGATGAAATGCTGCATAAGGTGGCATTTTATCAGGGTCTGCACTGTTTGCTTAAAATAAAAACAATCTTCAGGGACAGAAACGCACCATTTTATAGAAATTCTGACCAACAACCCTGTAAAATACAAAAGGCACATTTCCATACTTATTGTATCAATATGTATGGGATAATCCATTAGAATGAAAAGGGTTCAAATAAACTTTTTATTTTTATTTTCAGAGTTCCAGACTTTTACCTTCAACAAATCATGTCAGATTTATTGTATAATATCAAGCTGTTATATGGTGCTTCACTTACAAGGTTTGTATACAGTAAAACCTGTGTAAAACGTTCACTCTCAAAAAGACCGAAAATTGTTTTTCAAGACCCGTTATCACTTAATGCAGGTCAAAAGTATTGCAAAGTGGAGCATTCTGCAATACTTTTGACCTTCATTAAGCTACCATTTGTCATTAAGATCTTTGTTTTGTTGTTTTTTGAGTGGCAGTTTTACGCAGGTTTTAATGTACTGTGTAAGATTGTCAGATGAGATTGTGATTATTTTCTTTTCCATCAGCTTTTGAAACATGTGTATTGGGTGCCCCGGAGAACCATTTTTACTATAAATGTTCTGTGGCTCTTCCTCACGGTGCCATGGGTTTGTCTGCAGTATGTGATTGTGGTATTTCCTGATCATACTCACTTACTTTTTGTTGAGATGGTCTGTTTGAGTACCCTAAACATACATTTTTGTTGAGAATAAGAATATTTATTTTCAATACCATCTTATCTGGATGCTGGTAGCAAATGGGATGTTTATTCAATTAACCCATATATGCCTAGCTTCCTTTTTGTCGGACATAGACAAACAGTGCAGACCCAGATCAGATGCTGCAAAACGGGGCATCTGGCCAGCGTCTCAACTGTTTGTTTATAGAATGGCCATTAAAATTTGAATAAAAATGAAAAATACCACCCAACAACCCTGAAAACGGAAATGGACTAGTCCAAATGATAACAGTGGGAAGCTCCATTCAGCCTATTTAATCTTTGGTAGAACCTACTTTATCTCGGCAAACATGTCTTAGACTCTTATACCTTTTAAGGTCATTGGAATTTTCCATAAAGTTTGAAACAGTCAAGTCAGGATGGTCCATTGTATATATTGAGGGGTCACAGGTTATAATTTTTAAAAAAAATATTGTATTTCTTTCTCTGAAGATGGATTTTGTCTGAGCAAACAGTGCAGACCCTGATGAAATGCCCCATTATGCGGCATTTCATCTGGGTCTTCACTGTTTGCCAAAGTACCCATTTAGGGGTTTCTGGTATCCAAAAGGTTAAACAAACTTACTGCAGGTCATATTACACTGTGGAGTCAGAGCAAGGTATAAGTCTGCTGTTTTCTAATATTGTAGGTTCTCTCTATTTCTGAAGGATCCGTTTTTCCAGATTATTTAGAGGTCGTAACAGCTATCATTGTGCAGTGTGGTGTTGTTAAAACTTCTCCCCGTACAGTGATATAGTGTTGATATTTTTTCATGATCTGGTCCTTCAGGAATATTGGGATCTGATGGAAAGCAGAATAAGCTGGTGCTGGGGGGCGTGAGAATTGTTGCACTTTCCATTAGTTCTGAGTCTGCTGTTTTCTAATATTGTAGGACTGTTCTCTCTATTTCTGAAGGATCCGTTTTTCCAGATTATTTAGACAATGGGTATTTTACTTATAGGAATTGCCTTTTGGGGGTAAAATTTGAGTTATGGTTTCTGACTTTCTGACATATCACATCAGTAATGTTCCCCCTACAGTTACAATTTATTATGTGACATTTTAAACAATTGTTACATACCATTAAAAAACTGTCAACAAAGCCAAAGAGTGATTGAAATGATAGCAAAATCCCCAAATTGTCAAAGTAGCCTTATTAACTTGTTTGCGTTAATGGTTTACATCCCATTCAACAATTTAAAGTCATTTCAGGAAGTGTTTCTTGGTTGAACTAGTACTAAGCTGGCCCTGAGGATATAAAACTTTTTTCATGCTCAACTCAACTGAGCACAAAATTTCAACTACTTATAAAAACTAAAATACCGACAAATAAAGAAATTTCTTGCTTTAAGTCTGTTAGATGTTGTATTTATCATGCTAATAAATGTTAAAATGCCAACAGTTTTTGGTATTTTAAAATTTAGGAGCAGGATAAATTTCATGCTCAGCTGAATTGAGCATGGAAAAAGTTTTATAACCTCGGGGCCATGGCGGATAAAGTATCTAATTCTTGCTCAAGGACACACACAACACAGTGCTGTCGGTGAGGCTTGAACCGGGGATCTCTCAATCTTAAGTTGTGCACTTTATCACTGAGCCACTGTACTGCTCCTCATATTGTAGAAAATGGTAAAAGAGCTACATGCATTACAGGGCTTTTTTAACACTCCTCAGAAACAAATTAAAATTAAAACCTTTTATTTTACCAATGTCTTCCAATTGGTTGAATCGGACAAAAACTTAAGCCATAGCCAAAATTTTTTAGCTTCAAATTGTGAATATTTATTTACCCACCTGTTTTAACATATGTTTTGGGTGCTCAAAAGAACCATCTCATTGAGACTGTTCTATTGAGTACCCACAACATATGTTTTGGTAAAGAAATAAGAAAATAATTTTTATGGTACACACTCTTAACTTAACGCCTGTTAAGTGTAAAAGTTGGATGTAAGAATTGTACCTTTGCTATAGTAACAGAAAATGATTGCCAAAAAAGGGCTTAAAATATGATATTCGGACTTACATCAAAATCAACATTCCCTTGGTTTTAACCCATATAAGCTTAGCATCCTTTTTATGGGACATAGCCAAACAGTGGAGACCCAGATCAGGGTCTCCACTGTTTGCTTAAAGGATGTTTTATCAAAATTTGAATAAACATGAAAGCTAACACACAACAAACCTTAAAACGGAAATGGATTGTTCCAATTGATAAAAGTGGGAAATTATGTTCAGCTTAAATGATTAATGTTATTACAGTGTCATGTCCGGTGAAAGGTATCTGTTGTGATTTTTCAGGGTTTTTCAGAACCGACACAACCACAAACATTTAGACCAGTTGATATCCCTGACCTTGGAGAGAATATTGCTCCGCAGTGTAGACTCCCAGTCTGTTCCTGTAACCAGTCCATTAGAGCCTGCTCTGCTTGACACCCTTGCTGGAATAAGATGGCTGAGATTGGACCAACAGAACAAGGTGAAAAGTCAGACTTTCACAGTGTCATTCAAAGCGTATCAACTGTCCAAATTGACAAGTAGATTTAGCATCGGCTCAAAAAAAAAACAGCTTAACCAATCATTCCCTATTTTTAGGCCCAAAATTGGCCACCACAACACAGAAAAAAAACACAGGCACAGTGCTAGGACCCGACCTTAGAACTCCTGTGAAATGTATCAAAATTTGGACTGCAGCGAGTGGGCAATTCTTAAGCTAAGGTATGAAGACCACTGCATATCTGTAACAAACACGTGCAGTCGGTAACGTGTCTGGCAACAGATGCGAGTCTGACTGTAGATCCAGGGGTCGCGAGTTCGATCCTGGCCCTGTCCCATACTTTCGTGGAGATTGATTATGAAATAATTTCTACGGTCATTCTTCTGCCTTCCGCTGAATCATTCAAGAAGGATTGTTGTCAGTTACAAGCGAAAATATGTGCACAAAGTACTAGTTAACTGCTTGTTCAAGTTTGCCCAGGAAAAAAGTGTGGTTAGGTGAACTGACTGTCCTGCCATGACCATATCTGTTGACTTGGGACGTAAAGCAACAAAACAAACAAATGTAACGAACACGAAATGACTGACTGACATTGTCATTCTGTCTAGATCTCATACAGATAACATCTCCAGATAACCAATCAAGTTGCCATATTAGCCATTTCCTGTCCCCTGATTGGCTGAATAAATTTTCACACCTTTACCTAATACAGGTAAATTGTCAGTCTACAGGGAACCAGACCCCCGGCATGAAAGTCCTGTCATTAAGTTACAATAAAGTATGCCTTCTAAGAGAAATTAAAAAAAAAACTGATGGTTATATGCTAAGTCTATGATTGATTTTGTTTGTTTTTCAGATTCTCTGTGATGAAATACTCAGTGAGTTTGAAGCTGCTGATTATAGTGATGGTTATAAGCTAAGTCTGTGATTGATTTTGTTTGTTTTTCAGATTCTCTGTGATGAAATACTCAGTGAGTTTGAAGCTGCTGATTACAGTGATCAGGTGAGTAAACAGCAGTGTGAGCAGGGTTCGAACAGGCTTGAAAAGTACTTGAATATGGGCAGTGTGAGCAGGGTTCGGACAGGCTTGAAAAGTACTTGAATATGGGCAGTGTGAGCAGGGTTCGGACAGGCTTGAAAAGTACTTGAATATGGGCAGTGTGAGCAGGGTTCGGACAGGCTTGTAAAGTACTTGAATATGGGCAGTGTGAGCAGGGTTCGGACATGCTTAAAAAGTACTTGAATATGGGCAGTGTGAGCAGGGTTCGGACAGGCTTGAAAAGTACTTGAATATGGGCAGTGTGAGCAGGGTTCGGACAGGCTTGAAAAGAACTTGAATATGGGCAGTGTGAGCAGGGTTCGGACAGGCTTGAAAAGTACTTGAATATGGGCAGTGTGAGCAGGGTTCGGACAGGCTTGAAAAGTACTTGAATATGGGCAGTGTGAGCAGGGTTCGGACAGGCTTGAAAAGTACTTGAATATGGGCAGTGTGAGCAGGGTTCGGACAGGCTTGAAAAGAACTTGAATATGGGCAGTGTGAGCAGGGTTCGGACAGGCTTGAAAAGTACTTGAATATGGGCAGTGTGAGCAGGGTTCGGACAGGCTTGAAAAGTACTTGAATATGGGCAGTGTGAGCAGGGTTCGGACAGGCTTGAAAAGTACTTGAATATGGGCAGTGTGAGCAGGGTTCGGACAGGCTTGAAAAGTACTTGAATATGGGCAGTGTGAGCAGGGTTCAGATAGGCTTGAAAAGTACTTGAATATGGGCAGTGTGAGCAGGGTTGGCACAGGCTTGAAAAGTACTTGAATATGGGCAGTGTGAGCAGGGTTGGCACAGGCTTGAAAAGTACTTGAATATGGGCAGTGTGAGCAGGGTTCGGACAGGCTTGAAAAGTACTTGAATATGGGCAGTGTGAGCAGGGTTCGGACATGCTTGAAAAGTACTTGAATATGGGCAGTGTGAGCAGGGTTTGGACAGGCTTGAAAAGTACTTGAATATGGGCAGTGTGAGCAGGGTTCGGACAGGCTTGAAAAGTACTTGAATATGGGCAGTGTGAGCAGGGTTCGGACAGGCTTGAAAAGTACTTGAATATGGGCAGTGTGAGCAGGGTTCGGGCAGGCTGGAAAAGTACTTGAATATGGGCAGTGTGAGCAGGGTTCGGACAGGCTTGAAAAGTACTTGAATATGGGCAGTGTGAGCAGGGTTCGGACAGGCTTGAAAAGTACTTGAATATGGGCAGTGTGAGCAGGGTTCGGACAGGCTTGAAAAGTACTTGAATATGGGCAGTGTGAGCAGGGTTCGGACAGGCTTGAAAAGTACTTGAATATGGGCAGTGTGAGCAGGGTTCGGACAGGCTTGAAAAGTACTTGAATATGGGCAGTGTGAGCAGGGTTCAGATAGGCTTGAAAAGTACTTGAATATGGGCAGTGTGAGCAGGGTTGGCACAGGCTTGAAAAGTACTTGAATATGGGCAGTGTGAGCAGGGTTGGCACAGGCTTGAAAAGTACTTGAATATGGGCAGTGTGAGCAGGGTTCGGACAGGCTTGAAAAGTACTTGAATATGGGCAGTGTGAGCAGGGTTGGCACAGGCTTGAAAAGTACTTGAATATGGGCAGTGTGAGCAGGGTTCGGACAGGCTTGAAAAGTACTTGAATATGGGCAGTGTGAGCAGGGTTCGGACAGGCTTGAAAAGTACTTGAATATGGGCAGTGTGAGCAGGGTTCGGACAGGCTTGAAAAGTACTTGAATATGGGCAGTGTGAGCAGGGTTCGGACAGGCTTGAAAAGTACTTGAATATGGGCAGTGTGAGCAGGGTTCGGACAGGCTTGAAAAGTACTTGAATATGGGCAGTGTGAGCAGGGTTCAGATAGGCTTGAAAAGTACTTGAATATGGGCAGTGTGAGCAGGGTTGGCACAGGCTTGAAAAGTACTTGAATATGGGCAGTGTGAGCAGGGTTGGCACAGGCTTGAAAAGTACTTGAATATTGGCAGTGTGAGCAGGGTTCGGACAGGCTTGAAAAGTACTTGAATATGGGCAGTGTGAGCAGGGTTGGCACAGGCTTGAAAAGTAGGGTAAAGTCAGGTAGCTTTGGACATCAGGTAATTTCGGACAGCGACCTTGTTTGTTTCATATTTTATTTATTGGAATAAAAAATTAATTAACAAAGCAAACATTAAAAATCCTGATGAGACGGCTCATAAGGAGCTGTCTCATCTGGATTTCCACTGTTTGCAAATGTGTGTCCGAATTTACCTGATGTCCGAAGTTACCTGACTTTACCCTACTTGAATAGTGGGGGCCTTCTGGAAAAGACCTTAAAAATTAAATCTGCCTTAAGAAGTGCTGGGGAATCACTCTAAGACCTTGAAAAGTACTTGAATTTTACTGGTTTAGAACTGTAAGACTTAACCTTATTGATTGTGACCAAAATCAGGATAATATTGTAAATGTTGTGCCTTTATTTGGTGCAGCATATGCTACATTTTTTTTGCCAAGTTTTTCGAAGAAAAGATCAAGTTATTTGATGGGCGATGTTTGTGCAGACTACTGAAAAAGACAAATGTAATTGATTCTAATGCACTTGCTTTTGTCAATGTCTGAATGGATAACGTCAAAAATTTGCGACAGTATATCCAGCCATATTCTGTCATAAATTGTTTGACATTATTATTTATGTCACATTTTGTTGAATGATGTGCGGCTTTATGGGGTTTGCAAGGCTCCATTTTGAGACGAGACTTCAGAAGAGCATTAGAACGGGGATAACCATATTCAAAATTTGCATTTGGGGAGGTATATCGTTGGATATACGGTCAGAAATCATGTTTTTACGGCTCCGTTCGCACATCGCCATAAAACTAAAAATATCCACTTTTTTTTGATAAAACAAACAACAGCAACACCATTTCCATAAAGAAATGAAAACTTCACCTTTTTTCTGAAAATATCATTCTTTTACCAATAAAGAAATGACATTCCAACACTATGTTATACACACCTCAATAGGCAGCCAGGCTTACTTAAATTTTAGGATATTATGATGAAAAGTTAAAAACAGTAACTACAGTAACAGGTCAGGCCTTTAGTTAAGAGTGCGAACCAAAAAAATAATTTTCTTATTTCTCAACCTAAACATATGTTGTGGGTACTCAAAAGAACCGTTTCAATGAGACGATTCTTTTGAGCATCCAAAACATATGTTCAAACTGATGGATTAGAAAATATTTCAAATTTTACGCTCAAAAATTTTGTTTATCTTAACCTATGGTAACTGTTACCTTGTTTTTCAACAGGAAGAGTATGAATCAGATGAAAGGAGAGACTATGGCATTATGGGATCTTGTTTATATTATAAAGTAAGTTTGACTCTTATTTTTCATTGAGGAAGTATAATAGGCATAAATTATTATACCACCCCGCAAACTTTGTTTGAGGAGGGTATACTGTTTTCACGTTTTCTGTCCCTGTGTGCGTCCGTCTGTCCGTAACATTTTGTTTCCTTATTATCTTGAAGAGGTTTTGCTGGAATTTCATCAAACTTTGCAAACATATTTATATATACAAGACAAATACATTTAACAAAAATGTAAAGGCTAGGGGCCAATTCTATTAGAGTTATTTCCCTTTGTAGTTCTAAATAGCTTTTTATTTAGGGGTTTATGCTTATGCTAATATAGTCCATACATGGGCCGATCAACTCCTACCATAGCTTTTAATGGGGCAACTTGATACTTTGCCTATACAATGTAGACACATTGAACATATGCATGAAGGAGTTTGGTTCAAAAAACATTTTTCAGACAAAATGACAGCTATGAGAACTTAGACAATTTTTCCCTAATATTGCTTTTGTATATGCACAGGTAGTGCTTTCATGGGCCGATCAACTCCTACCACAGCTTTTAATGGAGCAATTTGATACTTTGCCTATACAATGTAGACACATTGAACATATGCATGAAGGAGCTGGTTAAAAAAAATTGAATTTTGACAAAATGACAGCTATGAGAACTAACCATTTTTTCCCTAATATGACTTTTGACAAAATGACAGCTATGAGAACTAGACAATTTTTCCCTAATATGGATTTTGTATATGCTTAGATAGTGCCTTCATGGGCCGATCAACTCCTACCACAGCTTTTGATAGAACAGCTTGAATACTTTGCCTTCACAATGTAGACACATTGAACATATGCTTGAAAGAGTTTGGTTCCTCCCAAAAATTAATTTTTGACAAAATGACAGCTATGAAAACTTGGACAATTTTCCGACATAAGCTTTGATATATATAGAATTTCAGATGTGAATTTTTGTGTGTATTTGATCTTAACAAATGTTCCAGATTGCAAGCTTAAAGATCGTTTGCTACTGAAATTTTGTTTTCAAAACTAAATTCGGCTTGTTTGAACTATCACTTGCCAAAACTTAGTTTTTTCACTGACCCTTACTGTGCGGGGGTATCTAATAAGCATTGCTTATTGACTTTTTTTTCATTCAATTTGCATTAACCCAAATAAGCTTACCATCCTTTTTATGGGACAAAGGCAAACAGTGCAGACCTAGATCAGATACCGCATGATGCGGTGTATGATCAGGATCTTCACTGTTTGCTTTCAGAATTTTCAATTTAAATTTGGAGAAGAGTGAAAAATACCACCCAACACCCCTAAAATTGGAAATGGGCTCGCCCTACTGATAAGGATAGGCAAGTCCATTCAGATTAAATGGGTTTAAAAGGATTTTTATTTGCTCTGAAACTATAACTTACTATTACTTTCAGCTCTATCATAGATTCAGATAGATCAGTTAACTCTATCATAGATTAAGATCCAAGCTGTTTGACACTCTGATGGTATTCCAAAGAATTTTTTGAAAAAGTTGATTTAAAAAAAATCAGCAGACGACAAAAAAGTTGTCGAGTAGGCAATGAGTTAAAACATGTTTTGGATTCTCAATAGAATGATCTCATTGAGATTTTTTTCACTGACCATTGAAATAACAAATTTTCGAAAGAAATTACAGTAAAAACTCGATCATTTAGAGTAAACAATATTTTATTCAAATATAAAGTACATCGAGATACAACAGATACATCATATTTACTATACAATACATTTGAAAGGGATACAGAAATAAGTCTAAGACTTGTATGAATCTGCTTCCCTCTCGATCATTTGAACTCCAATAGTTCAAAGCACATTTGATTTATGAGACAGGGCCTAAATCTAATAGTTTTCTATCCAAGCATGATTTAGGTGCTAAAAGAAATGTCTCACTGAGGCGTTTCACCCAGAACATACGTCTAATTTTGAATTTGTAGATATATGTTGAACATAATCATATTTTGGGGTTATATACTAGTCAAAAGTTCTAACCGGCCATGTGTGTCTTTATCGATTTTCTAAAAAGCTATAAGCACTATACAGATGTCATTTTCATTCCTGAATAGGCCAGCCTTTTAGTAAATGATACCAGAAAACGGCTTAGAAAAATTCTTAAAATTGTATCCAGGAGGCTTCACCGAATACACATACCCTCGATTTTAAAATTCACAAGAATTTGCATTGGATGGTGGGGTAATTTTCGACATTTTGGCCAATAACAACGAGTCTCATGCAGATGGAGTGTTCATTTTAGCACTATAGTGTTCAATATGAGTTTGGCTGTTGAAATGAAAACGTTTTGCGCGTGAAAGTGGGCTATTTCAAAAAGTCATGACTTACAAATTGTGCCAAAATGCAAATTTTATAAATGGGGGTACCACTATTCAAATGGGAACCCTGCACGAACTGTTGAACATGTTGTCAATATCTTTAATGTCTAGGGTACATGCCACACCTAGCTATTTAGAGGTGCAAAAAGTGTAGTCATGTTGTTTTACATTTTGAAGAAAACTAATGAAATGCAGGTGGCCGGTTAGAACTTTTGGCTAGTATATATTATTTAGTGCATAACTCCCTTAAAGTAACCTTTCCCGAAAAACCACTCCTACTTTAACTCTCTGTCTGCTAGCGTCGTCTGCTGATAACCTTTGCAAACAGTTTGGACACAGATCAGGCCCGAAATAATGTCGGGCCTGATCTGGATCCAATCTGTTTGACACTCTGATGGTATTCCTGAAAGAATTTAACTCAGTTAGTAGCCCTGAAGACAGGTTTTATAATATGACCAGGCCTTTAGTAAAGAGAGCGTACCAACAAATTGATTTTCTTATTTCTCAACCAAAACATATGTTGTGGGTACTCAAAAGAACCGTCTCAATGAGACGGTTCTTTTGAGCACCTTAAACATAAGTTTAAACTGATGGGTAAGAAAATATTTACAATTTATGTTCAAAAAATTTGTTTATCTAAACCTGTGATGACTGCTTTGATTATTTTACAGGATTATTTATTGTGCTCGCACCTCTTTCCTGAAGATTTGAGTGATGTCCACATGTTTCTGAAGCATCACTCGCTTCTAAATCTAGTCAATAAAGAACGGGTAGAAGATATCGTGATTTGGCGGGAGATATTCCCTACCAGACTGTGCCATAGACAGAGGGAGGACAAGCCAGGGTATAGAGAACCTACTGGAAGATGGTTCCTCCTAGTGGTAATCATGGTAAGTCTGTAGTCAATAAAGAACGGGTAGAAGATATAGTGATTTGGCGGGAGATATTCCCTACCAGACTGTGCCATAGACAGAGGGAGGACAGGCCAGGGTATAGAGAACCTACTGGAAGATGGTTCCTCCTTGTGGTGATCATGGTAAGTCTGTAGTCAATAAAGAACGGGTAGAAGATATAGTGATTTGGCGGGAGATATTCCCTACCAGACTGTGCCATAGACAGAAGGAGGACAGGCCAGGGTATAGAGAACCTACTGGAAGATGGTTCCTCCTTGTGGTTATCATGGTAAGTCTGTAGTCAATAAAGAACGGGTAGAAGATATAGTGATTTGGCGGGAGATATTCCCTACCAGACTGTGCCATAGACAGAAGGAGGACAGGCCAGGGTATAGAGAACCTACTGGAAGATGGTTCCTCCTAGTGGTAATCATGGTAAGTCTGTAGTCAATAAAGAACGGGTAGAAGATATAGTGATTTGGCGGGAGATATTCCCTACCAGACTGTGCCATAGACAGAGGGAGGACAGGCCAGGGTATAGAGAACCTACTGGAAGATGGTTCCTCCTAGTGGTTATCATGGTAAGTCTGTAGTCAATAAAGAACGGGTAGAAGATATAGTGATTTGGCGGGAGAATTTCCCTACCAGACTGTGCCATAGACAGAGGGAGGACAGGCCAGGGTATAGAGAACCTACTGGAAGATGGTTCCTCCTAGTGGTGATCATGGTAAGTCTGTAGTCAATAAAGAACGGGTAGAAGATATAGTGATTTGGCGGGAGATATTCCCTACCAGACTGTGCCATAGACAGAAGGAGGACAGGCCAGGGTATAGGGAACCTACTGGAAGATGGTTCCTCCTAGTGGTGATCATGGTAAGTCTGTAGTCAATAAAGAACGGGTAGAAGATATAGTGATTTGGCGGGAGATATTCCCTACCAGACTGTGCCATAGACAGAGGGTACAGGCCAGGGTATAGAGAACCTACTGGAAGATGGTTCCTCCTAGTGGTTATCATGGTAAGTCTGTAGTCAATAAAGAACGGGTAGAAGATATAATGATTTGGCGGGAGATATTCCCTACCAGACTGTGCCATAGACGTAAGGAGGACAGGCCAGGGTATAGAGAACCTACTGGAAGATGGTTCCTCCTGGTGGTTATCATGGTAAGTCTGTAGTCAATAAAGAACAGGTAGAAGATATAGTGATTTGGCGGGAGATATTCCCTACCAGACTGTGCCATAGACAGAGAGAGGACAGGCCAGGGTATAGAGAACCTACTGGAAGATGGTTCCTCCTAGTGGTGATCATGGTAAGTCTGTAGTCAATAAAGAACGGGTAGAAGATATAGTGATTTGGTGGGAGATATTCCCTACCAGACTGTGCCATAGACAGAGGGAGGACAGACCAGGGTATAGAGAACCTACTGGAAGATGGTTCCTCCTAGTGGTGATCATGGTAAGTCTGTAGTCAATAAAGAATGGGTAGAAGATATAGTGATTTGGTGGGAGATATTCCCTACCAGACTGTGCCATAGACAGAGGGAGGACAGACCAGGGTATAGAGAACCTACTGGAAGATGGTTCCTCCTAGTGGTGATCATGGTAAGTCTGTAGTCAATAAAGAACGGGTAGAAGATATAGTGATTTGGCGGGAGATATTCCCTACCAGACTGTGCCATAGACAGAGGGAGGACAGACCAGGGTATAGAGAACCTACTGGAAGATGGTTCCTCCTAGTGGTGATCATGGTAAGTCTGTAGTCAATAAAGAACGGGTAGAAGATATAGTGATTTGGCGGGAGATATTCCCTACCAGACTGTGCCATAGACAGAGGGAGGACAGACCAGGGTATAGAGAACCTACTGGAAGATGGTTCCTCCTAGTGGTGATCATGGTAAGTCTGTAGTCAATAAAGAACGGGTAGAAGATATAGTGATTTGGCGGGAGATATTCCCTACCAGACTGTGCCATAGACAGAGGGAGGACAGACCAGGGTATAGAGAACCTACTGGAAGATGGTTCCTCCTAGTGGTGATCATGGTAAGTCTGTAGTCAATAAAGAACGGGTAGAAGATATAGTGATTTGGCGGGAGATATTCCCTACCAGACTGTGCCATAGACAGAGGGAGGACAGGACAGGGTATAGAGAACCTACTGGAAGATGGTTCCTCTTAGTGGTGATCATGGTAAGTCTGTAGTCAATAAAGAACCGGTAGAAGATATAGTGATTTGGCGGGAGATATTCCCTACCAGACTGTGCCATAGACAGAGGGAGGACAGGCCAGGGTATAGAGAACCTACTGGAAGATGGTTCCTCCTTGTGGTGATCATGGTAAGTCTGTAGTCAATAAAGAACGGGTAGAAGATATAGTGATTTGGCGGGAGATATTCCCTACCAGACTGTGCCATAGACAGAGGGAGGACAGGCCAGGGTATAGAGAACCTACTGGAAGATGGTTCCTCCTAGTGGTGATCATGGTAAGATTTGAGCCAGTGCATGAGATTTCCAACAATTTGGTGTGTGCGACCAGCAAAGCCTCAGATCAGCCTGCGCAAACGCGCAGTCTGATCAGAGCCTTTGCTTGTCGCTTGAATATTCTATGACTGTTAAGCTACTGACTGAACACCATTTGGAGTTTCTAAGCTTAAAAGGAGGCTGCACAGGCTCATCTGAGTCCACACATGTCAAAATACCATATTGTTGGAAATCACATGTCAGGGCTCATTTCATATACAACAACAATGTCAGATGTATCATTTTTGGCTTGTGTAAACACAGTCCCAGTCATTATGCCTCGTCGGGAGAAAACCTTATTTTGTAATATGCCAACAATAAAGACTGCTGATCAGTTTGCACATCAGCGTAGTCTGATCAGCAGCTTTGTAATTGATTTTCTGGGATACATTATAACTCCACTTGCTATTTGCAAATTTTCAATATTCTGGCAGGTCACTAGCTGAGCAGGCTGTCTGTGTCTTACCTAATCATATCCGTTTTCTCACGATGATGCCCATATTATAATATAGGGATCAAACATGATTTTCTATGCATTAAGATCTGCTGGACCCTGAGGGTGGTGTTGAAACCCGAGCCTAAAAGGCGAGGGTTTTAACGACACCCGAGGGGTCTAGCAGATGTTAGTGCATCAGAAAACTATGTTTGATCCCTATAATTGCATAAAGTCATTTTGTCTCTTGAAAGCTTTGGAAAAAACTTTGAATTTTGTATTATCTATAATGGCACACAAAAGCATGAAGGATTCATAGGTTTTAAAAATGCCTGTTCCAGAGCAAAGACTTGCATCATCCTAACGTCACTAAATGATGTTCACTTCTATGCAGGTTACTGTTGATGACATCAATTTTAGTGACAGCCCCAGAATGTGTATACGTAAAGCAAAAAAAGGTGTGCATCAACAGCATGTGAATTGCCTGATTAATACATGTGTTGTGCTAGTTAAAACATGACTGTTAATAGCGTGCGACACAGCTTTTAATGCAATAATAAAGTATCAAGTCATATTATGTCCCATTAAAGACAAGGAGTTAGTAATGGTGTGCATCTGTATGTCTTTGGTAAATTATTTGCTGTCAGTGAGAATGTAAAGCATAATTTAATTGCTAAAAGTTAACTTTATTTAATGAGAGTTTTCTTCCATCAGCCCAATTTCATTGAGATTTTTTGGCAAAAAAATGAGCAAATCTCCATTTCTCACCCAAAAGTATCCCTGTGTATCTTGATGGCTGTTGGTTTATTTCTTGAGAAGAAATTTGTTGCGGTGCTCATTGTATTGCAGAAAGATTTCAGAACTATCCATGTTTTCAGTATGAAACAAAAGCTCAACAAAAGCTATAAAGGATACCTTACCTATCCTACATTGTGTTTATGTTTTCAGAACCATAACATTATGTGCACTATATTGGAGGCTGGTAGCTACTCCAGGCCAGTGGTGAGGAACCCTACTCCTGATCCTTTCTATATTGATCAAGTCAAGGTCACATTGTCTCAACTGGATGCTGATGATACTGATCTCTTGCATTATGATTATGTTTTCAGAACCATTATATTATTTACATTATATTGGAGGCTGGTAGCTACTCCAGGCCAGCGGTGGGGAACCCAACTCCTGATCCTTTCTATATTGATCAAGTTAAGGTCACCTTGTCTCAACTGGATGCTGATGATGCTGATCTCTTGCATTGTGATTATGTTTTCAGAACCATTACATTATGTGCACTATATTGGAGGCTGGTAGCTACTCCAGGCCAGTGGTGGGGAACCCATTCCTGATCCTTTCTATATTGATCAAGTCAAGGTCACCTTGTCATAGTTGGATGCTGATGATGCTGATCTCTTGCATTGTGATTATATTTTCAGAACCATTACATTATGTGCACTATATTAGAAGCCGGTAGCTACTCGAGGCCAGTGGTGGGAACCCAACTCCTGATTCTTTCTATATTGATCAAGTCAAGGTCACATTGTCACAACTGGATGCTGATGATGCTGATCTCTTGCATTATGATTATATTTTCAGAACCATTACATTATGTGCACTATATTAGAAGCTGGTAGCTACTCGAGGCCAGTGGTGGGGAACCCAACCTCTGATCCTTTCTATATTGATCAAGTCAAGGTCACATGGTCACAACTGGATGCTGATGATGCTGATCTCTTGCATTATGATTATATTTTCAGAACCATTACATTATGTGCACTATATTAGAAGCCGGTAGCTACTCGAGGCCAGTGGTGGGGAACCCAACTCCTGATCCTTTCTATATTGATCAAGTCAAGGTCACCTTGTCATAGTTGGATGCTGATGATGCTGATCTCTTGCATTGTGATTATATTTTCAGAACCATTACATTATGTGCACTATATTAGAAGCCGGTAGCTACTCGAGGCCAGTGGTGGGAACCCAACTCCTGATTCTTTCTATATTGATCAAGTCAAGGTCACATTGTCACAACTGGATGCTGATGATGCTGATCTCTTGCATTATGATTATATTTTCAGAACCATTACATTATGTGCACTATATTAGAAGCTGGTAGCTACTCGAGGCCAGTGGTGGGGAACCCAACTCCTGATCCTTTCTATATTGATCAAGTCAAGGTCACCTTGTCACAACTGGATGCTGATGATGCTGATCTAGAAATTGCTTGCAATGAAAGGTAAGTTAATTAACGCATAGTTCCAGATAAACAAATTTTTGGCCATAAATTGTGAATATTTTCTTATCCATCATTTAAACATTGTTTTTGGTGCTCAAAATGAGACTGTTCTTTTGAGTACTCACAGCATATGTCATGGTTGAGGAATAAGATTTTTTTTAATTATGCTCTTTTATCTAAAAGCCTGTGAAGGTGAAGGCAAAATGTACATGTGATCTGACTATTGATTTTTCTCTAAACATATTTGTATACCAATGACTCTGGCGTCTGTCTGTCCGTCAACATGTTTAAACATCTTCTTTGAAACCACTGGAACAATTAAGCTCAACTCCTTAGGATGAGGGAACCAAAGTTTGTTCAAATGGTCAATTATGATAAGGTTACTAAAATGTTTATAAATTGTTCTGGTCACATGACCAAGATGTCCGCCGCACCCATATATGGTAAAAACACTTTAAAAATCTTCTTTTTGCTATTTAGACCACGAGAGATAAATTTTGTTTCGTGAAAAATTATTGAAATTTTAATTGTAATATATTTAACATTTTGAAGAAGAAAAACTGCTTTTAATTTCTATGTTATGGAAGAAATTTCTGGGCATTGCCCAGAATGGGTCAATTTGGAAAGGGAAAACTAAAAAATATTATTTTTTGCTCCTTTCCGATTATTAAGTTTTTAACTTCAGCTTGCCAGTTACAACTTTTGCCATCTGCTGCTCCCATCTGCTTATGTATTTAGGTAGCCAAGGGAACAGTCTGATCAGAGTTCATATTGTTTGCTTCCGCGAAAAAAATTAGTCTGAAGTGGACTTGAATATATCGACAAAATGCAGATGACATTTTTATGACAAAAAAATAAGTTTGGGATAAGGGTTAATAAATTCTGTCAGAAAAGGGTGTATTTTAGATATTCATGACGTAAAAGATATTGAGGATTTTACATGAGTGCTATTGTTGTATTGAATCTATGAAATGAGTTGAGGAAAAGAGATAAATGTGAGGCTTGCCGAGCATTTTATATTTGTTTATTGCAACGATTTGGCATTAAAATGTCATGGTTTTGTTATCTTTAACGCACCGTTATAATGAGTGTCATTACGTAACATAATGAAATCTGTAAACCACTTGTGGTTTATTAATCTTATTGCATGACTTCATATCACTCCCAGATGTGACATCATGTGATAAATATGATACCAGATTTATTTTCTCTCTCTAGGTTATTTATTGAGGTTACAGGACCAGCCCTCAAGAGTTTAGGAGCCAGTAGACAGAGCCATAAGAACAGTCTGTCAGAAGAGTCACTGACATCGCAACCCAAGCACCTCTCACCCTCAAAGTCTGAAGCTTGGTCCAGAAACAGTAAGTGAACAGCGTGTGGGCCAACATACAAGATTTTGGTACTAATCGCTATGCCTAAAATCACCTTTCAAACATGAATGCAGAGCTACTTAGTAGGACAAAGGGCCTAATTACTTCCATACTTTATGTATGGTAATTGTTCTAAAATTTTGAACACGAGATGGCTGCCAAAAAAGGTCTAAACAAGCAGTGCAGACCCAGATCAGACTGCTTCTGAAGAAGTATGACCAGGGTCTTCCCCTGTTTGCTATTCTGACAGTATTTTGTGAATTTCAGCCCTGATTACCTACATTTTCTTTAAGGACAGAAATCTTTGAGGACAGAAAATGAACAGTGTTCAAAGTTTTAGAGCATTTACTGTATGCAAGAAGCAAAGGCTCTGGTGAGAATGTGCGGAACCCCGCAGGCTCATCTGAGTCTTTGCTGCTCATTGTTCCAAAATATTGTATGCTGGCCCATATATGGTATTGGGTACTTTATTGTGTTTACATCATGTCCAGATAAGCAAATTGTTTAAGCGTAAAACTGTAAATATTTTCTTAACCATCAGTTTTAACATATGTAATTTTAAATTACTAACTGTAGGCTTGAGATGCTGCAAAAAGCCTCTTGTCTGGATCTTCTTTGTTTGCTGAGATGAAAAAAGTACATTCCAGGTTGGAATTACATGTAATTTAAAAAAAAAATCTAGCATGTTATCCTTCCCCCTCCAATTTTATAACAGACCATCCAAAAAATTGATTTATTATTCCATAAGTCAAATAAAAATTAGATGCGTGCAGTGGCTCAGTGGTAGAGTGCTTTACTTGAGGTTGAGAGGTCACTGGTTTGTGCCTCACCAAAGGCACTGCATTATGTCCTTGAACAAGAGTTTTTATCCTCTGCTTAGTACTGGTTCAACCCAGCAAAATTCTAGATATGACTGAAAAATCGTTGATTGGGATGTAAAGCATTAACATAAATAAACAAACAAACAAATATAGATTATGTTAAATTATTTTTAAATTTCAAACAAAAGAGCCTTCTCAGCCCTAGACAGACAGCCTGAGAGGGTCTTCCATGTTTGCAATTCTGGGTAGCATTTTATTGAGTTCCAGCCCTCATAACCAACATTGTTTTTCAGAACAGAAAGAGAAAAGTGTTCAAAATTTTAGAACTTTTACCATAAATGAATGAAATATTTCAGGACTGGATGAGGATTTAGACAGGGTGTCTCTGAGTTCTCCCCCCAGTGAACTCCCCGGTATGAGAAGACAGGGGAGTAAAGTATCCTATGGGTCCAACGATTCTAATGGGAGCAGTAACAGTGCAAGTATTTTAAAGGTGAGAGAATAATAGTAATTTATTAATAAACAAAGTAGTGAAATGCAGGAAAATATTGATTAAATAAAATGCGTATTTTAAAAAAGCTGTATTTCACAGCCGTGGAAATATAAAAAGTTGTATTTCACAGCCGTGAAAATATAAGTTGTATTTTACGAGTGAAATTGGATGTCCTCTGCTTTCTCCATTGACTTCCTTGAGCCCACTTCAGAATTTCAAACGCCTGTAACTTCCTTATTAGTGGACAAAAAACAGAGTGTGGGTATTCATTTTCTTAGCTAGATCCCAAGGAAAATTTTGGTAATTGTCGGGATTTGCTGAAATTTCCACTTTTTCTACTCTTGCTCCAGGTGATTGCTCCTATGGTTCCTCTTATGGATAAGGGTAAATGTTATTTTCAACAGTTTTGCACTAGTTTCACATTTTGTAAATTTCTACAATTGATAGATAGATAATAAAGGAAGTAATTTGTCAAATTGTGTATGGGAAGTGATAATTTATATAATAGAATTCAATTTTATAGTTTTGCAGAATATTTTCAACACTATATCTTTCTGCATTATAATTAACTAAGAAACCCTATGACTCTTTTGTAAAAATGGAAATCTCAGCTTAACTGCGAGGTTTGACTCCACATATTTTTATGAAAGATGGTATAATGTAATGTGTAAAGCTATAAAGTGTCAACATAGCGAGAGGCTTAGACATTTCTTGTGTCATGAGATTTTCAGCAGTACTGGCGTTGATTTAAAGGTTCAAATTTTTACTTTGGGTGAGTACCTCCAAATGCAGAACCAGTGGTTATAAAAAAACCTCTTTTAACCACTGGGGGGGGGGGGGGGGGTCACTTATTATAGGGGCATGGGTGGTAGATGGGATGACTACATAGAGGACATTTAAATTTTTTTTGGAACGAATATACCATTTATTTCATCGAGTGAAGTGAAAAATGCATATTTCATGAGTGGCCAGGCCACAAATGAAATATACATTTTCTCACATCACGAGATGAAAGAAATGGCATATTCATGACAAAAATTTGAATTTTCTACTTATTATATACAAGTTTAAGCATGGCAGATTTTTTTGCACTAAATGAGGTCATACACTTCCACACATTATGTTATACTAATGATGACGTTGCACATTATGTGTTGTGTCCTTTAGCAAGACACATTAATCCCTGCTTAGCACTGGTTCAACCCAGGAAGACCCATCCTGACATAACTGAAAAATTGTTGACTGGGACGTAAAGAATCAAATCAAACAAAAGTACCGTTTTGAGCATGCTTAATTCTGTTGTAGGGTAAAAATGCCAGTCATATGGGGTCTGTTATGGATGCCACAAGTCTGAACAGAAGTTTTTCTAAGGGAGATAATAGTGCCATAAAGTAAGTATTGTTAACTCATTGCCCCCTGGGGAATTTTTTCTCTTGTTTTTTCGTCTGCTGATTTTTTTCAAAATCAACTTTTTTGAAAAACTCTTTCAGGAATACCATCTGAGTGTCAAACAGATTGGATCCAGATCAGGCCCGACATTATGGTCAGGCCTGATCTGGCCCCAATCTGTTTGCAAAGGTTATGAGCAGATGACACTAGTAGACAAAGAGTTGCAGATAACCTTTGCAAACGGTCTGGACCCTGATCAGGCCCGACAAAATGTTGGGCCTTATCTGGATCCAAACTGTTCGACATTCTTATGGTATTCCTGAAAGAGCTTTTGAAAACATTTCTTTTGATACAATCAGCAGACAACTAAAAGCATGCAAAAATACCCAGCATGCAGAGTTAATGTGGAATTCCATTCTACGAAAGCTTTAATTTGAGCCATTGCATGAGATTTCCAACAGTGTGGTATGTGCGACCAGCAAAGCCTCAGATCAGCCTGCACATACGTGCAGTCTGATCAGAGCCTTTGCTAGTCGCTTGAGTATTCTATGATTGTTAAGCTACTGGTAAAAGTATACTGGAGTGCATATTAATGGATATGTACAAACTTTAAAGTACAGTAAATGTTCTAAAGTTTCGAACACTAGTTGCCTCGCGAAACAGCCTAGACATTCAGTGCAGACCTAAATCAGACTGCTTCTGCTTCACTGTTTGCTAGTCTGACAAGCATTTTGTGAATTGCAGTCCTGATAACCATCAGTTTAGTGAACAGTGTTGAAACTTTTAGAACATTTACTGTACACACAAAATATTTTTTTGCAGGAAGCAAGAGAAAAAGTTCACAAAATGAGCTCTGTAATCTTCATCCAAAATACATTCTTAGATAAATTCTAATTAAACAAGTTTAGCAGATTTAGCAAATTTAGCAGAGTCCTAGCTATTGAGAGTCCTAATTTGTTTTTAATTTTCTATTAAAAATATGGGCATCCATCCATATCATATTCTTTTATTTCCATTTATAACCAATTTTATAACAGTCAAACCTCGTTAATTCAAACTCCTACGAACTAGAGATTTATTTCGAATTATCAGCAATTCAAATTAATGGGTGTTAATAGTTAATATTATATTTAACAAAAAATGATTATGTTCAGTATTTTCTATCAAAACATATTTAAAAGAAATTTATCATATGACGTTGTGTCTGGGATTGAAATAAAACCATGCAATAAAATCGATAAACCACTAGTGGGCTACAGATTTTCGGGAAACGTTTTGACATCCATAAAAACATTGCGTACGTAAGGATAAAATTATCATGTTTTAACGTCAAAAATGAGATTTCAAAGTAATCTTGATGTCATATGACAAATAAAATCTATCATTTGTGCTCTTGTATTGTTGAATTTATTAAACTCATTGCGAGCCTCGCATTTTATCTCTTTTCCCCAACTCGTTTGATAAATTCAATAAAACATGAGCACTCATGTACGATCCTCTATGTCTCAGACATTTTTTTAAGCATCCAAAACATGTTTTGATAGGAGATCATTGTAATAGCTCATAAATACATCCATTTTCAATGTATCCCAAATTTAATTTGAACTGGTTGGTACTTGAAACTAATGCTTTGAATTATAAAGTTTCACTGTATCAATAGGCTTTTTGCTTACTGTAAAGGCGGCAACTTTGATATTCATATCTTGGCGTGGTTTGGCTATTTCATCTGCTAAACAAGGGAATTCAGGTTCTGTTTATAATTTGGTGAAGAATTACTAAGTTGTTTAAGCCGTGCGAAAGTGCATGCATTTCATGAAAATCCTTACCGTTTACACGCTGAACTCACATTTATTAACCCTTAAAGCCCATAATCATTAAATGTATAATTTTGTCTTCCACTAAAATATTGAAGCCTCATAGACAAACAGTGTGGACCCAGATCAGACTGCTCCTGTAGGAGCAGTCTGATCTGGGTCCACAATGTTTGCCCATATGCTTATGTTAAATAGACATTTTCAGATGCTGTTATTTTGCTGGCGTTTTAAAGACTAAATGTGTTTTGCGTCTATACTGAGATAATGGTGCAAGATGATACAGTTACTTTTGAATAGAACAACGCCTCATTTTCAGCTTTTACCTATGTCTAAAGCTGACCAGTCCTAATTGCGCATTCATGAGGCGCCGCCTTTACAGTAAGCGAAAAGTCAAAGAATACTATTATAATTTCAGAATTACAAGGGGAGTGAGAAACTGTCTATTTCATTATGTGTTGTTTGATGTCTGTGAGGGAGTATATGTGAGTCCGTCCAGGAGAGATATGGCCAATGTACAGGGATCCGTACATCAACATATCCTCTATAACTTCTATAGTTGCTGTCTCAGGATACACGAAACATTCCAGAAACACAGGGGGAATCAGGTGAGTGGTGTTTGATATCTGTGAGGGAGTAGAGTCCGTCCAGGAGAGATATGGCCAGTGTACAGGGATCAGTCCATCAACATATCCTCTATAACTTCTATAGTTGCTGTCTCAGGATACATGAAACATTCCAGAAACACAGGGGGAATCAGGTGAGTGGTGTTTGATATCTGTGAGGGAGCATATGTGAGTCCGTCCAGGAGAGATATGGCCAGTGTACAGGGATCAGTCCATCAACATATCCTCTATAACTTCTATAGATGCTGTCTCAAGATACATGAAACATTCCAGAAACACAGGGGGAATCAGGTGAGTGGTGTTTGATATCTGTGAGGGAGTAGAGTCCGTCCAGGAGAGATATGGCCAGTGTACAGGGATCAGTCCATCAACATATCCTCTATAACTTCTATAGTTGCTGTCTCAGGATACATGAAACATTCCAGAAACACAGGGGGAATCAGGTGAGTGGTGTTTGATATCTGTGAGGGAGTATATGTGAGTCCGTCCAGGAGAGATATGGCCAATGTACAGGGATCAGTACATCAACGTATCCTCTATAACTTCTATAGTTGCTGTCTCAGGATACATGAAACATTCCAGAAACACAGGGGGAATCAGGTGAGTGGTGTTTGATATCTGTGAGGGAGTATATGTGAGTCCGTCCAGGAGAGATATGGCCAGTGTACAGGGATCAGTACATCAACATATCCTCTATAACTTCTATAGTTGCTGTCTCAGGATACATGAAACATTCTGGAAACACAGGGGGAATCAGGTGAGTGGTGTTTGATATCTGTGAGGGAGTATATGTGAGTCAGTCCAGGAGAGATATGGCCAGTGTACAGGGATCAGTACATCAACATATCCTCTATAACTTCTATAGTTGCTGTCTCAGGATACATGAAACATTCTGGAAACACAGGGGGAATCAGGTGAGTGGTGTTTGATATCTGTGAGGGAGTATATGTGAGTCAGTCCAGGAGAGATATGGCCAGTGTACAGGGATCAGTACATCAACATTATCCTCTATAACTTCTATAGTTGCTGTCTCAGGATACATGAAACATTCCAGAAACACAGGGGGAATCAGGTGAGTGGTGTTTGATGTCTGTTAGGGAGTATATGTGAGTCCGTCCAGGAGAGATATGGCCAGTGTACAGGGATCAGTACATCAACATATCCTCTATAACTTCTATAGTTGCTGTCTCAGGATACATGAAACATTCCAGAAACACAGGGGGAATCAGGTGAGTGGTGTTTGATGTCTGTTAGGGAGTATATGTGAGTCCGTCCAGGAGAGATATGGCCAGTGTACAGGGATCAGTCCATCAACATATCCTCTATAACTTCTATAGTTGCTGTCTCAGGATACATGAAACATTCCAGAAACACAGGGGGAATCAGGTGAGTGGTGTTGAATACAGGTGAAAACTGTTAGTGTGGGTGGTTTGCACAGTCGGTAGAGTTTTATTTTATTCAGATGAGTAAAAATTTTCAGGATTATCCCTGAGTTCAGGATTTTGAGGCTGACTTTCCTAAGAAAGTCAGCATTAAAATATTGAATTAGGCAGAAAATGAGAATTATTAACAGTTTATCTAAGGACAACCGTTTAAACACAAAATTAATATTTTTAAGGCATGCAGCAAGTTATAATAATTGAATTACAAATGTTATGTTTTTTGAAATTTTGATCTTTTACCCATGTAATAAAACTTCTATCCTTTTTGTCTTATAAGAAAAAGGATAGTTTTTCAGTTACCTGATATATTTCTTGCAGGAGCCTTCTGATAAATATATGCAGTTTTTGTTTTTGATTCATCTATTTCAGATAGAATACATCTTATCTGATCGAGCCCAGCCAGGCTCAGCCCAGCCAGGCTTTCCTATCCCAACAATGTCAACCTAGCAGAGCGAAGCCAGCCCAAAATAGCCAAACTTGGCAACTTTGCTCTTTGGTGGGCCTTTCAATTAATTTAAATTTTTAGGTGGTACCTCTAAAAAAAGTTGCATTCCACCCCATACTGACACTTT
Organism: Loripinus fragilis; assembly: GCA_964019695.1. NCBI lineage: Eukaryota > Metazoa > Mollusca > Bivalvia > Lucinida > Lucinidae > Loripinus > Loripinus fragilis. The sequence continues at coordinate 64,227,551 of OZ026521.1, read as the reverse complement.
TTGCTGGAATAGCCCTTCGGAATAATGTTACATTCTGTCGTAGGCTATTCCATTGCTTGATCTTATTTATAGTATCATTGTGTGTACATTCATGGGTGAAAAATTTCAGGAGTATTCCTGAATTCAGGATTTTGAGGCTGACTTTCTATAGAAAGTCAGCCTCTAAATGCTGAATTCGGCTGATAATTATAGCTTTTTTTAATTATTTTCTTCAAATCTAAAGACAATAAACCATTTAAACTTGAAATAACTTAGCTTTGTAGGTATTCTGCAAGTTTGAATATTCGAATTTCTAAAATTCAGGATTTTGGAAAAGTTGAACTTTCACCCATGTAAATGTGATTTCAGTCTGTCACCACGGAGGAATGGGAAGGTGTAAAGGAGGAAGGTGTTATGTTTACATGTCAAGTTGACCTTGACCTCAGGAAACCACCATCTGTGCTTATGTACTGGGTGATTGGGTGAGTTTCTTTCAATTCTGGTATTGAAATAAATCGTCAAGGAATGTAGCATATGAACCTCATCTTTACTTATTGGTGACACTAACATACTCAGCTACAGAGACTAGATGTAAAGGTGCAATTTTGTGTGTAGCCACAAGTGTCAGAGGAGCGCAGTGGCTCAGTGGTAGAGTGCTTGACTTGAGACCGAAGGGCCGCGGGTTCGAGCCTCACTGGCGTCACTGCGTTGTGTCCTTGAGCAAGACACATTTATCCTAGCTTAGTACTGGTTCAACCCAGGAAGACCCGTCCCGCATAACTGAAAGATTGTTGAGTGGACGTAAAGAATCAAATCAAACAAAAAGCCACAAGATTCAGTCATAAACAACAGCACCTTTTTTCGTTCGGTGGTGTGTCTCTTTGTAGTTTGCATGCCAAAAATCTTTTTTTTTTCAAGACACAGCTCATATGAGCTAGGCCATGTTAAGGTGTACAGCCACAAGAAAGGTACAACCTCGTTTTTTCTGACCATTTCCATGCTAGTATGTCAATAGGCATATAATAAGATTTCAGACTCATTGATTTTTTTAACAGCAGCTGGGCAAAGTAAGCTAATTAGAAATGTCTGCTAAGAAGAGGTTGCTGTGAGGTATTCTTGCAATATAGAAATCATTTGGTTATGACAGAAGTATGCATGTTTCAGTATGATTTCATCGGAATAATGACCCACCTCCAAACAGTTTAATAATGACAGAATATATTGTATCTCTAAGGTGTTACTATGGCAAACTTTGTAGACCTAGATCTGACACTGCATGATTGGATGTGTGATTAGGACCTTCATTGCTTGTACATCTCAAGAAAAAAAAAACATGTAATAGACCCCAACATTGAAAAGTTAACCTGTCCATTGTGTCAGGTAGAAGTGTCCACTTGGCAGTAATGAATTAATTCTTATGATGAATGCTACTATTATGACCTGCACCCTTCCCAAAATTTTATCCAAATAATTCTGCAGAATTCCAGTTATAAGAATGTATTTACAAGTGAGGTGGAAAACAGTGTTGACCCAGATCAGCTGGCTTCTGAGAAGCTAGCTGATCTGGATCTACAAGCCGGGCTACGTAGCTCAGTCGGTAACGTGTCTGGCTTCAGATGCGTGTCTGACTGCAGATCCAGGGGTCGCGAGTTCGATCCCGGTTCGGTCCCATACTTTCATGGAGATTGATCATGAAATGATTTCTACGGTCATTCTCCTCCCTTCCGCTGATTCATTCAAGATGGGTTGTTGTCAGTTACAAGCGAAAGTATGTGCACGAATTACTGGTTAACCGCTTGTTCAAGCCTGCCCAGGAAAAAGTGTGGTTAGGTGAACTGACCGTCCCGCAATGACCATAGCTGTTGACTTGGGACGTAAAGCAACAAAATCAAAAATCTGGATCTACAATGTTTGCAAACAGAATATTTCAGGGTAGAGCATTACCTTTACTACTATAGTTGTCTATCAATCTGATTAAAATCTGATGTAATCTTTTACTTAAATCCAAAAAGATTAAGATTGAATTTAAATTTGTTTGGTAGGGAGCGCAGTGGTAGAGTGCTTGACTCTAGACCCAGGGACGGGGGGTTCGAACCTCACCGTCATCACTGCGTTATGGTCCTTGAGCAAGACACATTTATCTTAGCTTAGTACTGGTTCAACCCAGGAAGATCTGTCCCGACATAACTGAAAAGTTAATGGCTGGAATTTAAAAAATAAAATCAAACAAAAATCTTTACTACTATAGTTGTCCATTTTACAGTAATTTGATTGGATTTTTTTCCAGTTTTTTTACTACTTTAGTTGTCTATTTACTGTGATTTGATTGCATTTTCTATTCAGTTCTTTTACAACTATAGTTGTCTATTTTACAGTAACTTGATCGTTATTTCTTTTCAGTCGTTTGTATCCAGGGGATAAGGAAATGTATGTATGTGTTGAAGATGGGACGCCACAGACTACCTTAGAACTTGCCTTCAACTTCAATTTTGGTCTTCTATAGCTCCTGTTGTGATTGATATTTCCCACTCAACTCATAGTTACTTCCCTTTGGAATATTGGTCAGCCATCTTGTAGGTCAAAAAACAAGAAGACGAATAGGCAAAAAATAGATAATACCTATTTTTCTAAAAATCTCTGCATCCTTGTGCCATGACAGTTGCAATGATGTGTGCATAAATGGATTTAAAGATAAACATGTTTTGTTTAACATGAAATAATAGTCTTGCCGAGTAAAAAAGAAAGATTTTCAATTTTTCCCCTATGTGGTCTATTGATTTTTGACCTATAACATGGCTGACCTATTTTTCAAAGGGAAGTAACTATTGGTTATGTGAGAACTATCAATTTTTACTTCTTAGAAATAATTCTGTCAATGCAACAGGGTCATGTGGGCTAAGCTAATTTTTTAATGGCAAAGAGTCAATTGTGCTAAACCAAGTTTTTTGTCCTTCAACTTTTTGTCACTGGGAAATTTTTCATGCTTTTGCTGTCATCTGCTGATTTTTTTCAGTCAACTTTTTCGAAAAAATTCTTTCAGGAATACCATCTGAGTGTCAAACAGATTGGATCCAGATCAGGCCTGATGTTATGTCAGGCCTGATATGGGTCCAATCTGTTTGCGAAGGTTATGAGCAGATTAACATTTTCACATCTTTTGTTAGAAATGGTGTCTAGAGTTAAGCTATTCCGTCCATTATAACATGCAACCTTCTTTTACTTTGATCTAATAATGAGTACAAAAATAAAGCACAATATTTGGGCCTTGTCGTGACAAAACCTGTCTTCGGGGTTTCCGACAAAGCGAGTTTCAAACCAGTCTCCTCGGCTACAGGGACTAGCAAGAATATTGAAATTTCACCTGTAGCAAGTTTACATATGATACTTCCCACAAAGCGAATAACAAAGGCGCTGATCAGACTGCGCGGATGCGCAGACTGATCTTGGCATGTGTTGTTCACAAACCCCCGTAGACAGTTTTTCTTGTGTCGAGGCCCATTTAGCCTAATAAGTTCACAGTTGTACATATTGATATTCAGTATGACAAGGAATAAAAGTGGGTTTTCTCATTATTTTGTTCATACAGTCATAATTATGCCAGTTCATGAGTTTTTGGAACTTATCACATATAAATCGGCTTTTTAGTCGCTGTCTAGCCACGCCCACAACTGGTTCTTATCTCTGTTAGATTGGCAAGAGACCGGGACATTGCATACCACATGGTGATACAGTGACTGAATAGCTGTATAAAATGCCACAAATCATTCTTTAACCATTTCTTTCATGAATATTCATTTTAAGCTCCACCCACTATGAATAATTATATAAATAAACTTTCACGTTTGTACTTAGAACAAATAAATTACTTGTCAGGTTCACAAGTGCAGGATTAGATAGATCGTATTTCCAAAAGCAAACAGAGTAGACCCTGATCTGTTTGCAAAAGCATCAAAAGGCGTCTCTTTATGGTAAAAGTTTAAACATGTATATGCAGCTATCTGGTGGGCTAGAGGCCTAAGATTTGGCCTTGACCTTCATCTACATCCCTACTTTGTATTAGCTAGTGGGGAATGCTCTTGCGAGATTGTGCAGATGGAGCATGGTTTATCAGAAAGCGACGACAGGAACAATTCTTATGTGTGCCTCGGCTAACAGTTGAACAGAATGGAGATCAATATTACTATCAGCTTCTGCTTTTGCACTTACCATGGAGAAAAGAAAAAGAATTGACCAATGGATTTGATTCTGCAGAAGATGCTTTCCAGCAAAAGAATCATCTTCATCAGAAACCCTTTACAAACCAACAAGCTGACGACATTGCAAAGGCAGTTAAACAAATCCAGTCCCTAGAAGATAAAGTTATGAATGATTACATTGCCCCTATGGTTGCCCCAAATATAGATGCATTTGATAATGATTTTCCAGATTCTTCAGAATTTATAAAGGATGATCCTGACAATATAAATCTATTTGAAATCAACAGCCAGTTTGATACATTGAGGACAATAGGGAAGTGAACACTGTCTTATCTGGTATGGATGAAGATGCTCATATGAACCACTTAAAGTTCACCAGAATGTCTGACACTGATTATGAGTATGCTGTACAAGGCTTGAATAAAGAACAACATGATGTTTTTAGTACTATACATAGAGGATCTTCCATGAGTGCTTATGTTTTATTGATTTTATTAAACAAGTTGGGGAAAAGAGATAAAATGTAAGGCTTGCCGAGCATTTTATCTCTTTTTCGCAATGAGTTTAATAAAAGCAATAATACAAGAGCATGGTTGTTAGATTCTATTTATCATATGACATAAAGAATACTTTGAAATCTCGTTTCTGGCGTAAAAATGTTATAATTTCGTCATCATATACACAACATTAATATGGAAGTCATAACATTTCCCGTAAATCTGTAAACCACTAGTGGTTTATCGATTTTATTGCATGGCATTATTTCACTCCCAGACGCGATGTCATATGATAAAACAGTATTTCACTGATCTTCATAAGTTTGATTTAGGAGAATGTTCCAAGCCTGAGAGTCTTCATTTTGTATGTTAGTGGTCCAGGTGGCACAGGAAAATCACACCAAGTTGCTTCGTGAACTTATCACAAGATGTTCCTTACAATCTCTTTCTAGTGATTCACCAGCTGTTGTTGTGACTGCTCCAACAGGGGTGGCGGTATTCAATATTGACGGAGTAACTATTCGTTGTGCTTTGAATCTTCTAGTGCAACTTGGTAATAATTCAAGTTATTACCCAACCGTCTATATACGGAGTAATTGTCTATTTTTTGCTATGTCATGAGTCACCGAACTATTCCACCGGTCAATAAATATGACTATAGACTGGCACTATACCATGGGCCTGGTTTCCTGCTTCCCTGTTAAAACACACAGGGGCTTATTATCATGCGTGACGACGATGCTCGTACGGTTCATTTATGAAAGGAGACGTTATGCAACAATGGTGAAAATGAGGCATGGTTTGGCAACTTTAAACTCCAATGACTCTGTTGTTTATGGTCAGAAACATAAAGTGTGGGTACTCGTTTTCTTAGTTAGAACGAGTGGAACATTCTGAAACCAAAATTGAGCAGATTTGGTGAAATTTTCTGTTTTGCAACAAAACCGCATCGTCTACAGCAACTTTATTCAAGGAACGCTGCTAAGGATTTCATCAAATGGGTTGGGTAAAAAAACAGTTATTTCATGCCTGTTTGTAGTATAGTCAAACTATTATCCCTCGGTACCGTGGACGACCTGATGCACTATTGCACAAGGCCACAGGCCTCGTGCAATAGTGCATCAGGTCGTCCACGGCACCTCGGGGTAATAGTTTTGACTATACTACAGAGAGGCATGAAATAACTGTATATTACAAACCATTGAGAGGAGAAAAGTTGGCTGAGATGAGAAAGCAGTGGAGAAACACTCCCACAATAATCATTGATGAGATCAGTATGGTTTCACATGAAACATTCCTGAATATTCATAGGAGGCTAAATGAAATTAAAGGTGTTGATGAAGGCATATTCTTTGGTGGAAATCTTAGTGTAATTGCACTTGGTGATCTGTTTCAACTTCCACCTGTGCCACCTGGACAGTTTGTGTTTGAAACCAAACCAGAAGTCACAAAGCTTTAGAGAAAAATATTTTTCATCAAAGAATTAACTCAAAATATGAGACAGAAAGAGGATCAAGTGAGTTCTGAAGTTTTACTTCGTGTCAACATACTGATTAGGATACAGCCCTCTTGCAGTCCAGAATAACTAATTTTTCATATCCAATTGACTCTGAGCCGTCACTGTTGGCATATGTGATAAGTATCAAAATCTCATGAATTGCTTGTTATTTTGCTTAACCCATTTAAGCCGAATGGAATTTCCCACTATTATCAATTGGACCAGTCCATTTCTGTTTCAAGGGTTGTTGGGTAGTATTTTTTTCATTTTTATTCAAAAATTCTTAGAATATTCTGTAAGCAAACAGTGGAGACCCTGATCAGATGCTGCATTCTGTGACGTCTAATCTAGGTCTGCACTGTTTGCCCATGTCCCACAAAAAGGATGCTAGGCTTATATGGGTTAATTATGGACAATTTTTTTACAGATAAAATTATTTTATAAATTTGTAACAATGTTACCTATGTCTATTATACTGCAACATTTTGATTGTGACTTACAAAGTAGACTGGGAAAAGTGATACAAACGAGAATTTTCTACATCAATATTTTACATTAAAAGGCATTTTCAAAACAGGTGAAAACTAAAGTTTGTTATACACTATTAGAATGATAAGTGTGTTTTAGTCAAAATTACTTTCTCTGATAAATACATGTATATTTCCTTATTCTTTCCATGTTAACTTACATGTACAGTAAAACCTGTGTAAAACGGCCACACTGAAAAAGACTGAAAATTGGTTTTCAAGACCAATTATCGCTTAATGCAGGTGAAAAGTATTGCAGAATGCTCCCTTTGGAGCATTCTGCAATACTTTCGACCTTCATTAAGCCACCATTTGTCAGTAAGATCTTTGTTTTGTCTATTTTTGAGTGGCCATTATACACAGGTATTACTGTATATGTATTTGCTTATCATGTAAGTTCTCTGTAGGTATTTTATCAAAGTACTCACCATCTCAACAATGCTGTCTGATCATGACCCTTGAATCATTTTATAGTTTACTCCGCCCCTTCATGTGCTTCACAAACAATCAATTTGCACAGACATTTAAATTTTGGGCCAACTTAAGCACATATTTTGTCAATATGTGTAATATCTATTAAGTAAATCATTAATTAAATCAGTGAAGTGGTCAATGCAATTTTCAAAGGAGCAAGGAGAAAACTATAAGTAGGTCATAGATCATATATTACAATTGTAAAGAAATTAAGTGGTTCACTCACTGCGCTCGTTCCCACTTAGTTCCTTTATAATTGTAATATATGATCTATAACCTTTACATATGAAATGTTCTTTAAACAGCTTTAACTGATGGGCGGATTGGGACCAAATTTGCATGGATATAGCATTGGGGCAAAATAGACAAAATTGAGTGTTTGTGATGGGAAAACCTCTGTTTTCTCTGAAATGGGCCTTGTCGCGAGAAAACCTGTATTTAGGGTTTCCGACAAAGCGAAACTCAAACCAGTAACATAAGCTACAGAGACTAGCTAGAACATTGTGATTTCACTTGAAGCATGCTTAGATATGGTATTTTCAAAAAGGGAATAACAGAGGCGCTGATCAGTCTGCACGGATGTGCAGGCTGGTCTGCGCCTATTCGCAAACCACCAAAAACAGGTTTTGTCGTGACGAGGCCCATATATTCTATGAGCATTTTTACTTTTTCGGGCATCATATATTTACAATTTTTTTGGAACAGCAAAGACTCAATGGCTAATGTCTGCATATACTGTGAAGTTTTCTTACTTTTTAGCTCACCTGAGCCGAAGGCTCCGAGGTGAGCTATTAGTATACCAGTGACTCCGGCGTCCGTCGTCCGTCCGTCCGTCCGTCAACATTTTCAAACATCTTCTCCTCTGAAACCACTGGGCCAATTGAACTCAAATTTCATATGGAGACTCCTTAGGATGGGGGAACGAAAGTTTATTCAAATGTTCCTGGTCACATGACCAAGATGGCCGCCATGCCCATATATGGTAAAAACCCTTTAAAAATCTTCTTCTCCAGAACCAGAAACTCGATGACCTTGGGACTTGGTATGTAGTATCTGGGATGTGGGGCCTACCAAGTTTGTTCAAATAATGATCCTAGCTTGACCTTGACCTACTTAACGTCAAGGTCAAATTTGCTTCCTAATAGATTTAAATGGGAATTTTTTCGAAAAGTTGATTTTTTGAATACTTTTAAAGCTAAAGTGATTATTCTTACTTGATATGTTGAAACTAATGAGACAATGTCTATAAATAAGTTTCAAAGGTCAAGGTTGACCTTTGCTCTTTCAGCCAAGGTCGCTCATATTGTGGTCCCATCAATATATTAAAACATAGTTTTCTCACAAACCATTGGCCCAATTGAGCTCAAATTTCATGTGAAGACTCCTTATGATAAGTCAGCCAAAATTTAAACAAAATATTTTGGTCACATAACAAAGATGGCCGCCACTCCTATATATGGTAAAAACCTTTTAAAAATCTTCTTCTTTAGAACCAGAAGGCCGGTGACCTTGAGACTTGGTATGTAGTATTGGGGATGTGGGGCCTACCAAGTTTGTTCAAATGATGATCCTAGGGTGACCTTGACCTACTTAACATCAAGGTCAAGTTTGCTTCCTAATGCGTTTGAATGGGAAATTTTTTGAAAAGTTGATTTTTTGAATACTGTGGAAGCCAAAGTCATTATTCTCACTTGATATGTTCAATCTAGTGTCTATAAATAAGTTTCAAAGGTCAAGGTTGATCTTTGACCTTTCAGCCAAGGTGGCATATATTGGAGTCCCAACAACATATTAAAACATAGTTTTCTCAGACAATTCTTGGCCAATTGAAACCAAATTTCATATGACAACTCCTTATGATTGGTTAGCCAAAACTTATAAAAATTGTTATGGTCACATGACTAACATGACCACCATGCCCATATATGGTAAAAACTCTTTAAATCTCTTCTTCTCTGGAACCAAAAGGCCATTGACTTTGAGACTTGGTATGTAGGATTGTGGATGTGAGCCTTACCAGGTTAGCACAAATGATGAATCTAGGTTGACCTTGACCTACTTTATGGCAAGGTCAAATTTGATTCCTAATGCATTTATATGGAGAAAATCTAAAAATGTTCATTTTCTATAACTGAGCCGAATTCATAATAGTTAAGCCTATTGAGACAATGGTTTATTAAGTACCAAATGTCAAGCTGACCTGTGACCTTTAATCCAAGGCCACTCATTTGGACTGCCACATACCTATCTAAACATCTTTTTCTCAGAAATCACTGGGCTGTTTGATGGATTATTCATTAGATTGTTTATGTCACTTGACCAAAATGTGTATGGTAAAAACAAAATTTGTTCCATTATAAGCTGTAGTTGACCTTGACCTGTTTTAACATTATTAAGGAGATCAGGTGAGCGCCTCAGGACCTTCAGGTCCACTAGTTTTCATACATTACACCTCATATATACCTTTGTTATCCAACTTACTGTTACTGTGATCAATTCTGTACATATCATTTGTAATTTTTACTGTATTTTTTCTCATTTTATATACACATACACTTTTGTACATGTCTTTGAGATTACCTTTATTTTGTACTGAACATTTTGCGTCTTTGATTTACCCTATATACGTGGGCGAAAGTTTTCTGGATTGTTACTGAATTCAGTATTTTGAGGCTGACTTTCTATAGAAAGTCAGCCTCAAAATACTGAATTAAGCAGATATTGATGGGTTCTCTGATTTGTTTTCAGTTGATCTTAAGATAATTGACCGTTCAAACTTGAAATTAATGATTTATGTAGGCATACTGCAAGTTTTTAGATTTAAAGGAATTTGGAAATTCTGAAGGTTCACCCATCATATACATGTATATTCAAACAAATGAATTTCTCAAATATGCATACTCCAATTCAAACAAATCCATTTTACTACCTTTTGAGAACACTTATATGTACTATTTTGCATGCTGAATAATAATTTTGTATGGTTTTGTTTTCAGGTCTACTGATTTTTTTTCTTCAAAACCAACTTTTTCAAAAAAGGTTTCAGGAATACAATCAGAATGTCAAACGGTTTGGATCCAGATATAGACCAACATTATGTCAAGCCTGATCTGAGTCCTAACTGTTTGCCAAGGTTATCAGCAGACATCAGAAGTAGCCACTAGTTGGTTAAGAGTTTATGGTAAGATTATTTTTCTGTGTTGTTTAAACTCAAAACAATGAAGTATAGGTCAGTACATGCTCATGTCTTTTTTGATTATCATCCTTGATGGTGCTTGAAACAATTTGAAGTTGAGGGAAATATGTTTTTCTCTGAAAGTATTTTTGTCTGTTTCTTTTTAGCTCACCTGAGCCAAAGGCTCAAGGGAGCTATTGTGATCAGTCTTCATCCGTCGACCATTGTGCGTTGTGCGACATGAGTCTGTCGTGCTTAAATTTTTCTTTAAACAACAATTCCTTCTGAACCGCCTCTCCAAATTTAAATGATTTTTAAGGAATGTTCCCCATAGTAGTACTGTTTACCAAAATTGCATAAATGGTTCCACTCCACTGAACCAAAGGACCCAAGAGCTCCAGATAAGAAGTCTTAAACGACATTTCCTCTTGAACCACTGGTCCAAATTCGAAATAATTTCTCAGAATTTTTCCTCATGATACCCTCTACCAAAATTGCACAAATGGTTCCACTCCGCTGAAAAAAAGGGCCACCAGAGCTCTAGATAAGAAATATCTTTAAACAACATCTCTTTCTGAAGAATTCAAAAATTCGGTCAGAATTCAAAACAATTCCACAGAATTGTTCCTTATGATACCTTTTACTAAAATTGCACAAATGGGTCCACTTTACAAACCATAGGGGCTGCCAGAGCTCCAGATAAGAATTGTTGTTAAATTACATTTCTCCTGAACCACTGGTCCAAATTCAAAATAAAAACAATCACAGAATTGTTTCTCATGATGGCTTCTACCAAAATTGCTCAAATGGTTCCGCTTGGCTGGATAAAGGGGCCACCAGAGTTCTAGATAAGAAGTGTCATTAAACACCACCTCCTGAACCAATGGTCCAAATTCAAAATAATTTCACAGAAATGTTCCTCATGTTGCCCACCACCAAAATTGATCAGACGTTCAGCTTGGCTACCAGAGCTAAGAATAGAAATATTTTTAAATCATGTTTCTGTAGCAACAGGCCAATACGTCATCTACTCATGTGCCAGGTCTCAGGTGAGCGATCCAGGGCCCAAGGGCCCTCTTGTTTTAATACATTTTTGTAAATTATTGAAGTTTATTGCCCTCAGAATGGCCAGCACACAAGATTATGGTACAAGCACAGGTTTAGAGAAACAAAATAATGCATGGTCAACTTGTAAATATTTTCTTACCCATAATTTTAAGCACATTTTGTGGGTACTCAAATGTATCGTCTCAGTGAGACGGTTCTTTTGAGCACCCACAACATATGTTTTGGTTGAGAAATAAGAAAAATATTTTTCTGTTACACACTCTTACAACTAAAGTCCTGCGCACAAGCCTCCCTTAAACGCCCATGCTGTCATATTCTTCAGGGCTAGAGGTCTAAATTTTGGTCTGAGCCTTCACCTACGTCCATACTTTGTATATATCAGAAGCGAAGGCTCTGGCGAGACTGTGCATATGCGCATGCTTGTCTGAGCCTTTGCTGCTTGTCGATGTGATAATCGCAAAAAAAATGTGTGCTGGCCCATTTGGCCTTTTTGAGGACAGTAGAGTTAGGAGTATTTTGTTTTAGTTAGTCAGTCTGTTGTGATTGTAGAAAATTGACACACACATATTATATATATATAGAAACAATGTTGATTTTAGATGCATGTATTGTGAAGCATTAACACTTGCCAAATTATCTGTGATTGTCTTTAATTTTTGTTCTCTCATGTATATGTCTCTAGCTATAGCTATTCCAAGTTTTTCTATGTTTAGTGTCTCTGAACAGGTAGTGCTTTAGGGAAGCAATCTTTGGGTGATAAACAAATTTTTATGAGTGTTAAATTGTGAATATTTTCTTATCCATCAGCTATAGCATAAGTTTTGGGTGCTCAAAAGAGCTGTTTCATTGAGACGATTCTACTGAACACCCATAACATATGTTTTGCAAGAGAAATAAGAAAATTTAATTTTAATTGCACACTCTTATCCACTAGGCAGATGTTCTAAGTGGCCACAAAGGAAACAAGAAAAACTATAACATGTGCTACATGTTATAAACGGCGTTGTTGAAAGGTTCTTATGAGTAATAATAAATGAAGGATAATAATGAAGTTATTTTTCGCAATGAGATATACATTAAAGTGGCTTTGAAATGAGTCATTAAATGCTTGACGTTTCGGTAATAAACTATTCAATCAGACGGTGATGGGGAAGCAAGCTTTTGTGAATACTTGTATTGTTATCTTCAGTCTTTTATGAAAACCAATACTTGTCCGCGGGGAAAGAAAAAGTTAGACTGCATTACGTCCCTTGATATACAGTATTTAAAAAAGAAAAAGTCTAAGACAAAGCTCGGACCCAATAGACAATGTATTATTGGAACCGAGGACAAAGTAAACTTTTGTGAGTTCCAAAATGATATCCCATGCATTTTCCTCCTTCAGATAGAAATAAATCCAAACCCAGTCATGAATTTGCGGGTGATAGGAAAAATCTACTAACATGATCCGCGTTTCGAACCTCAGGTCAAACCAATCGAATGACCTATTTTCCGCGTTTTGCCTTTAATCTTTCTAAGGTTATTTTCTTTGCTTATTCATATTTTCTGCTTGTATGCCCGATGTCTGTTTTGTTTGTTTGTTTATCATTTTCTTGTTCCTATTTTCTAATAAAATGAAAAGTTCCTTTCTATTTTATCGTGGCACGAAACAGTTTAACCACGCACACGGCTAATTATAGAATGAATGACGTCACAATGATTTACAGAATACTTATTTCATATACTTATTTAAGAATTTGGTATCTATAGTAATGAATTTTACAATAAGTTCGCCCCAGAAAACCGCTGATAACACATAATTGGAAATATTTTCTTGGTAGAAATATTATTTACAATTCGTAGTTATTCTAAGTTAGACCATTTGACCAGCTGGCCGGAGTGAAAAATAGGTACAGCCCGTGGGTAGAACAGAGCTTGAACATCCGACATTTACACTGAAAAGACACCCGATTTTAGACGTTTTAAATACTCTTTTAATAAGAGAAGTCTACATTTGTTTTTACTTTACCCTTGGAAAAACGAAAAATTTAATCAAAACGCTATTCATTGAACAATAACTTTGATCACACCCCTCTTCGGAATAGTCCATTTCAAAACCAATTACAATTATAGGCTAAGTAACCACTGTTTCATAAATGAACTAATATTAGTTACTTATGCATTAATAAGTAACGCCGTAGAAAAAAAACAAATTGCAGCAAAACTTTGTTTTCTGTACATATTTTTACTCGTCAAATACTCAGATTAACCTCTTGTCATGCTGTAAAAAAAAAAAAATTATCAGATGACCTCACTGTTTTTAGTGGATAATGTAAAGTCTCAAAAAATGATATGAACACACATTTAATAACATAATAGCATTAGGTCTCTGTCTCTGTGACATTGTTGTATTTTCTATTGAAGTATTGTCTTTATTAAAAAGTCTAAAAATCCTGTTTAAAGTGGTCATATGATAAACTGAATCATACACTTGTGGTCATAATAACTTCATAGGAAATTTATGAAACTTGCTATATGCATTTTGCATTTAACTTTTCAAAATTCTAATACCATCTTTTGAATACCGGTTTGACCGGCTTCTGATGCCAGCTGATCAGTGTCCAAACTATTTTACATCTACACCCTGTATCCATATTAACACTTGTCATGTTGATGGGTTTTTGCCTTACCTATTGACACAACAAGCATGGATGAGACCATTTTGTATTTAAAGAGGTCAGAGGTCAACATTTCTAAATTTTAATATATTTCTGTCCCTGAAGATTGTTTTGATCTTAGCAAATTGTGCAGACCCGGATGAAATGCCACATAATGTGGCATTTCATCTGGGTCTTCACTGTTTGCCAAAGTACCTGTTTACGGGTATCCAGAATGAATAGAGATAATAATGAAATTACACCATTCACAGGTAGGAAACTTCACAGACAGAGCCGTTGGTTCTGATAGACAAATATTATGAGGCTGGTTATGTATATAGATGCTGAAAAAAATTCGTCAAAAAAAACGTAAATTTTCCATTCAGTGCTTTTTGGGTGTAAAATAGGGAAAAAAGAAAAATATTGTGCTTCGCTCTGGTCTTTTAACTTCTTATCTTAGCTGTTGCAAGCTGCAATTTCCGCATGGTTTTTGTCAGAATCCTTTTTGTCATGAGGTACATAAAGGTTGTTTACCCTCGACAAAAATGATTCAGATAAAACTGTAGATAATTTGCAGCTCACATTGGCTTGGATTAGAAGTTGAAAGACCAGAGCAGAGCACACTATTCTCCGTTTTTCGCTATTTTGCACAAACAAAGCACTGAATGGAAAACTTACTTTTTTCAGGTGATTTTTTAAGCCTCCATATACAGAACTGGCGGTTCTGTTTATAAAGTTTCTTACCCTTGGAATATAAGCATCTGCTTTCCAGTCAGTCCAGCGATGTAATTTCATTATTAACCCTTTGAAGACAGGCAATCCCAAAACAGGTACTTTGGCAACTAGTGAAGACCCAGATGAAATGCTGCATAATGCATCCTGAATATATTGTACATGTATGTAGCCTTATCGAAAATTCCATTGGTCTGAAAGGGTTAATATGTATTCATCTTTTGGACGCCAAGTTTTGAACCTGATCAGCTGGCTTTGGCTACATTCCAATCGGGCTAATCTGGATCTACACTGTTTTCAAGAGAGTAAATAATTTTAAAAAAGTTATCACAGTGCCTTTATCATGTTGAATATGGTATTTAGCCTTATAGATAAATTTTGACCTCATATAGATCAAAGATTGGATGAGTCTACTTAGTAGCACATGAAAGGTTATGAGAGATTGTAACAATTTTTTCTAAAGTAAATAACTGCTGTTTGTGCTATCCACGTTGAACTGAAAATATTTTGGATATTACCATTATTTTTTGTTGTGCTACACCTTGGACTTGTCTCATTTTTGATCCGTCTAAGGCACAGATTTAGATAAACAAAAGTTTTGAGCGTAAAATTGTAAATATTTTCTTACCCATCATTTTAAACATGTGTTTTGGGTGCTCAAAAGAATTGTCTCATTGAGACGGTTCTTTTGAGTACCCACAACATATGTTTTGGTTGAGAATAAGAAAATTAGTTTTTTCATTACACGCTCTTAACTAAAGTCCTGGTCTAAGGTAAAAATTTATCTGTACTGGATGAGAACATTTTTGTGTATGCTAACATTTTTGGTTAATGATAATGATTGTAATTTTTTGTTATGTTTCCCATGTAATAGCATATATATATATTTATTATTAAAAATATTACAATTACTATTATGCGTGTTCATTATTACTGGTCCCCTGATTGTAGTTACTCTTGTTGGTATTAACCCATAAAGCGCCAAGAAAAAAAATTCATCTGAATATGTCATCTGCTGAAGTAGTCTGCTGCAAATAATTGCCTACCATTACTGACAAATTAAGTATAGAAGCAAACAGCGTGGACCCAGAACAGACTGCTCCGATAGTCTACACTGTTTGCCATAGTGGCTTCTTAAACATTTCAGCAGACGAGAAAAGCAGACAACTTTTGTTGCGATTGGCGGGAACAAGATTTGAAACAATGGTACACCGAATAGGGATATCTGAGATTTTACCCTGGGATAGAAAATCTTATTTTACCCATGCTATCTTACCCAGGCTGTCAATGGAAGGCTGTACATTGGTTGTATTTGAACTCACGCATATGGTTGTCAAGTGACGTCATTCTTATGTTAAAGTGACGTCATCATAACATGTCGCATCACAGCGTATTCAGAAACCTCTGGGTTCCTACGGTATTTAATAGTGAGCAAGAAAAAGGATCCATCATTCGTGTGAGGATGGGATAGAAAAATCTGTACTTTGTGATTACCGTTTGTCATCACTCGGCTTGCCGGGTGATGATGAACGATGATCACAAGGGACATATCTTTCTATCCCTCCCTCGCACTCATGATGTATTCTTATAGTATACAAATTTACAATTTGAGCCAGTACATGTGATTTTGGTACTTATCACATAATGTGCAATAGGCTCAAATAAATGCCCATACTTACATATCCAGAAGGGCTATAGGTCTAAATATTTGTCGGAGTCTTCATCCACATCCATATTTTGTGTATGTGAGTAGGGAAGTCTCTGGTGAGTATGGTTGAACTCTCATGAGCCGCTGTCGCTCAATAATGCAATAAGTGCCAAGACTAAACCTTACACCCTAGTGCACATGGTGTTCACTGTGTTAACCCTTAAAGCGTCAATCACAACTGCAGCAGACAACAAATTTTGCATCATCTTTCCTAATTTTGGAAATATATAAGGAATGGTATTTCACGAGAACCGTCTGCCAGCAGACGATTCTCATGAAATATCATGTCTTATTTGTTATTTTTGAAAAATCGGCAAAATTGGAAATTGTCATCTGCTGCAAAGTATAGGTGGCGCTTTAAGGGTTAAGACATTGAGTGCATAAATAATATGCCTGTGTCCTAGTCGTATTCCTCATCATATTTGCTTGTTTTTGCGAGGTCTGGTTAAATATTCAATGTACTTGAGAATGCAATTTCACTAGAAAACACAGACCAGAGGACCTTATGTCCTAAAGCGCTCACCTGACAATAAGTCACAAGACTATAGATGACTTTAACCCATAAAGTGCCACCTAGATTTTGCAGCAGACGACAATTTCAAATTTTGCTGCTTTTTCAAAAATAACAAATACAACGCATGGTATTTCGTGAGAATCGACTGCTGTCAGACTATTCTCTTGAAATTTCATACCTTATTTAATTCGAAAATTAAGATAGATGTGGCAAAATTTGTCGTCTGCTGCAGTTGTAATTGGCGCTTTAAGGGTATTAGGTTTTACAAACTCAAGCTCAACCTAGGACCAACATTTGAATTTACTCATAGTGAGAATAATGACTTTGGCTTCAACAGTTAAAAAAATAACTTTTTTGAAAAAATCCACTTAAATGCACTAGGAAGCAAATTTGACCTTGATGTTAAGTACGTCAAGGTCAACCTAGGGTCATCATTTCAACAAGTCCTATCAACATATCTCAGAAATCACCAGGCTCCTGAACCCTTTAAACGATTTTCATTAAACTTAATCCAAATGTTCCTCTCAGTGAGAAGATGTGCAGAACCTATGAGCCGGCTATGCAGACTCGAGATCAAGGTCACACTTCAAGGTCATGTGATTTACCTTTCAATTCATGTTCACTCCATATCTCCTGAACCCTTTAAACGATTTTAATTAAACATCACCCAAATGTTCGTTTCAGTGAGATGATGTGCAGAATCAATGACACAGCTATGCAGACTCAAGGTCAAGGTCACAATTCAAGGTCATGAGATTTACCCTTGAATTCCGTCTCTGCTTCATATCTCCTCAACCATTTGTTAGATTTTCATAAAACGTCACTCAAATGTTTCTCTCAGTGAACTGGTGTGCAGAACTTATGACTCGGCTACAAAGACTCAATGTCAAGGTCACAGTTCAAGGTCATGTGTTTTACACTTGAATTTGGTGTCGGCTCCATATCTCCTGAACCTTTTATTAATTTTCATTAAACTTCACCCAAATGTTCCTCTCAGTGAGACGGTGTGCAGAGCCCATGACTCAGCTACCCAGACTCAAGGTCAAGGTTACACTTTAAGGTCATGGATTTATCCTTGAATTTGGTGTCTGCTCCAGCTCTCGTGATCCCTTTGAACGATTTTCATTAAACTTCACCCAAATGCTCCTCTCATTGAAACTATACGCAGAACCTATGGCTCAGCTTCCAAGACTCAAGGTCACAGTTCAAAGTCATGGGATTTACCATTGAATTTCCTGTCCGCTCCATATCTTCTGAACCCTTTGAACAATTTTCATTGAACTTCTCCAAAATGTTCCTCTCAGTTAGACGGTGTGCAGAACCCATGACTCAGCTGCCCAGACTCAAGGTCAAGGTCATACTATAATGTCATTGGATTTACCCTTGACTTTGGTGTCTGCTCCATATCTCCTGAATCTTTCGAACGATTTTCAGTGAATTTCACCCAAATGTTCCACTTAGTGAGACGATGTGCAGAAACTATAATTCAGTTTCCCAGAATCAAGGTCAAAGTCTCACTTCAAGGTTATGAGATTTACCCTTGAATTATATGCCCGCGCCATATCTCGCGAACCCTTTCAACGATTTTCATCAAACTTCAAGCAAATGTTGCTCTTATAGAGAAGGTATGCAGAACCAATCACTCAGCTGTCCAGATGAAAGGTGATGGTCACAGTTCAAGGTCATGGGATTTACCCTTGAATTTAGTGTCCGCTCCATATCTCCTGATCCCTTTGAGCAATTTTTATTAAATTTCACGTAGATGTTCCTATCAGTTAGACGATGAGCAGAATCCATAACTCGGCTACGCAGACTCAAGGTCAAATCACAGTTCAAGGTCATGAGATTTACCGTTTAATTTCTTGCCCGCTTCATATCTCCTGTTCAACCCTCTTAACGATTTCAGTAAACCCAAATGTTACTCTTAGTGAATTGTTGTGCAGAACCTTTGAGTTAGCTATGCAAACTCAAAGTCAAGGTCATGGGATTCTGCGGGGGGGGGGGGGGGGGGGGGGGGGGGGGGGGGGGGGGGGTTGGCTGTCCTTCAGACTGGTGTCTTGTTTTCCATTTTTATGCATCAGAAAGCACATTTGACCTTGGTGTTAAGTATATCGAGGTCGACCTAGGATCATCATTTCAAAAAACGTGGTAGGCCCAATACCCCCAATGCTACATACAAGTCCTACGGTAATCTGCTTTCTGGTTATTTTTACAGCGTTTTTATCATATATGAGCGAAGCAGCCATCTTGGTCATGTGATATAAAGTTTGGCTAACTTTCCATAAGTTTTCATATGACATTCGAGGTCAATTGGCCAAGTGGTTTCTGAGTAACTATGTTTTAAAATATTGATGTGACTCCAATATTAGTGACATTGGCTGAAAGGTCAACCTTGACCTTTGAAACTGATTTAAAGACATTATCCCATTAGGTTAAACACATCAAGTGAGAATAATGACTTTGGCCTCAACAGTTTAAAAAAATCAAATTTCAATTTCCCCCATTTAAATACATTACGAAGCAAATTTGACCTTGACGTTAAGTATGTCCAGGTTAAATCAGGGTCATTATTTATATAAACTTTGTAGAGCTTGAGTCTCAGACGCTACACGCCAAGTTTCAAGATCATAGGCCTTCTGGTTCCGGAAAAGAAGCTTTTCAAAAGTTTTAACTATATATGGGCAAAGCGGCCATCTTGGTCATGTGACCTGGACCATTTATATAAACTTTTGCTCAGCTCCACATGAAATTTGACTTTGATTGGTCAAGCGGTTTCAGAGGAGAAGATGTTTGAAACTGTTGATGACGAGCATGCGTATACATACTATAAGCTCACCTTGTGAGCCTGACGGCTCAGGTGAGCTAAAAACATTTTTCATCATTTTCAATTTTCATCATTTTTTCTCTATCTAAGTAAGCATATTATCTACTTTATGCAACTTTGCAACTGACGATATTAGTCAGAGGTTTTACATTGCATTTGATGTGTTTTTGATATGATCTGCCTTTCATTTCCATATGCACTTTAATAGTTATCTTTTATTATGCCCGTACCGGGCGTCTGGTGTTCTCCTGACACCGTTTAAAATGTCCTCATTAATTAGAAAGGCTTGTCTATACAATTGTCATAAGTTGCTTGCAAAATGCATTTCAGAAATATGACACATTTGTGTATGCTTTGTCACTGAAGGTATGCAAAATCGGGATTTTTAACCTAAAAACATAACTTAGTTGCACGCATAAGACTGTATGCAAACAAGAAAAATATACTTTCCAAAATAAATTTAACAAGTGTTAGTTCACATTAGATCTTCAGTTTAATTATCTAGCGTAAAGATGCAAGACGTTCCATGCAAAGAATGCCAGAATTTGCTAACGCGGCGGCTGTGCTAGCGTAATGTTAAATCTTAAGACAACAGCGGACGAATCATAAGGGAGAAGCAAAACATTTTCAAGTGATTATTTAGCCGCTGAAACCCAGAAAAAGCAAACAGATTCTGAAATTTGATTAATTTTCTGTGAAAAATTGAAGTACCAAGTTTTCGCATTCTTTAGGCTCACCTGAGCCATAGGCTCACCTGAGCCATAGGCTCACTGGTGAGCAATGATGGCCATTATGATCATTGGATGTCCGGCGTCCATCGTGCGCCGTCAAAAATTGCTTCAAAGGGCATCTGAACTACTGGCTGGATTTTGACCAAACTTGGCAGGAATTATCCTTATATGATCCCCTTTGATGGTTCCAGTAGCTAGGTCACATGGGCTGAAAAAAGATTTTCTAAATGAAAACTTTAAAAATAGTCGTCTCAAATGCAAAGCCTTGATATTTGATCTATAACATCACCTAGTGGACCTCTACCAATTAAGTTTGTTCAAATTATGCCCATGGAGCCAAAAATGTCGGGCCTGATCAGGATCCAAACTGTTTGACACTCTGATGGTAGCCCCGATATATTTTTTCAAAAAGTTGATTTCGGAAAGCAATAACCAGTCGACAAAAAGTATGAAAAATGACCCAGTAGGCAAAGACTTAACCTATCATAGGTTAACTCTTTGCCTACTGGGTCTTTTTGGAACTCGGGATCTGTTCAATATCAGCTATTCTAGAGAGTTATATCTGTTTTCGAAATTTCTACACTTTGAAGAAATAGTTCGTGTTAAAATTGCTGTTTTCTTTGAAATGATAGCGAGTGAAACATAAACCACAGTGCAGTTATTCAAAAATATGTCTTTTGTTGCCGATTTTCATTCGAAAGTTGAACTTTTACTGAGTTAATGGTGTTTTTGCGAACTGGGAAGCTCCCATGTCACTTTTTAACGGTTATTCGGTCATTTCAGGAACAGTAACTCTTATTGAATTGTTTTCTATGAATGGACACTGCATACCAGCGTGATTAGTCTGGTACCCGGCGTCTCTTTGTGTACGAAAAGTAGACGTCTGGCACAACCGTAAAATGGCCGCCTACACAGATAGAAAACAAAATGGCTGCTCGCTGTACAAAGCATATGGAGCTGTGACAAAATCCGTGATTGCGATTGACAGAGGCCCGGCAAAATGTAGGCATTCAGCTGATGTTTCACCCAACTCATACAGATTTAGAAAATATTCATCTGGATATTTGCCGTGAGTAGATTTATTCTAAATTTCTGAGAGAAAACTTGGTTTATACCCGTTGTCAAGCAAGCATCTAGGCTGTGGAAAAGAGATAAAATCCGCCATAGCGATTGACAGTGACCCGGCAAAATGTAGGCATTAAGCCGATATTTCAACCAACTCATAGAGATTTAGAAAATATCTATCTTGATATTTTGCCGTGAGTATTTATTCTATTTTTCGCGAGAATACTTGGTTACTCGCTGTCGAAAAAATTTGTAGAAAGGTAGGACAAAATCACCATTAGACGCTTACAGCAGCCCGGCATTCTACCGGCACTAAGCTTATATTTCAACCAACTGATACAGATTTCGAAAATATACATCTTGATATTTTTCCATGTATGATCATGTATATTATTCCAAATTTCTGAGAGAAAATTAGGCTAAAAACAAACAACAACAACAACAACAAACCTAGAGTACATGTAGATGGGCAATTTGGGGTCAGAGAAAATCCCAATAATGCACTAACAGGAACCAGGCATTTTATCGGCACGTAGCCAATAGTTCAACCAAATGATACAGATTTAAAAAAAAATGCTGTGAATATTTAATCTAAATTTATGAGCAAACTTGGAGGGGGGGGGGGGGGGGGGGGAGAGGGGGGTTCTGGTAAAATTTCCCTATAAGCCAGCCTTTAACCCCACTAAGCCATTAGTTCACTATAGATTGATTTAGAAAATATCCACCTTGATAAAATATTGCGAATATTTTAAATTTCTGAGAAAACTTAGTCAGGGCTGGGCTTCACAATAAAAATATCCACAATATCCTATCAATAGACATTACTAAACCTAGCTACAATGAGTCGGTTGGCACCGATGATACCCCTGCTTAGAGCAGATAATACGGTTTTGACCGGGGGACTAGGTGCCTTGTAATTAAAACTGAATAGTTGCTGTATGCAGGACTGTGGAAATAACATGCCTGACTTGTCCGACCTGAGGACAAGTTGAAAATTTCTATTTACTTGTCCGTCGACAAGTACAAATGTATTAAGTTAATACAATTCTGTATTTCATATTTCGATTAATTATTACGAGCTCACATCTTGCACTGAAAACAGTGTGGATCCTGATCAGCTGGCCACTTCAGAAGCCAGCTGATCTGGATCTACACTGTTTACAAGAGAAGCCAGCTGATCAGGATCCATACTGTTTGCAAGAGTTGATATATATCTGGTTTCATACTGTTTTTGAAAGAATAAATTGTTTAAGCACAGTACGGTATAAGCTAATTTTTTTCTTTCGGACAAGTAAAATTTTCTATGGACAACTACATTTTGGCTATTTACTTGTCCTTGGACAAGTAGAAAATTTTACTATTTCCACACCCCTGCTGTATGTATCTATTTGTGAAATAAGTAGTCTAAACCGATAATCATATCAAATTTTCTGAAAATTGACAGAGTTCAGAAGTTGAGAAGCTGCTTCTTGCCAATATTTAGGTAATACCTACTTAGGCCAACCTTTAAAATATTTTTGTTTCCCCTTACCTGACCCTGAATTACCAGTATGGGTCGGTTGATCAGAAACTTATTTTTTTAACTATCTCAAATTGGATACCCATTAAACTTAATTGTATACAGTAAAACCTGTCTTAAGAGGCCACTCAAAAAAAAAACATTGAATAATGCAGGTCAAAAGTATTGCAAAATGTTCCCAGGGAGCATTCTGCAATACTTTCGACCTACATTTAGCGCCCATTTGTCTTAATGACCCCTGCGTATATCTTTTAAGTGGCCGTTTTTGGCAACATATTAAAGCGCACTTAAAAAGCTTTAATCCTTTGTATACTAATGTATTCTTATAATAAGCTTGGAATAGTCCATTGTAAATACATGTATCTAGGGGTGTCAGGTTATAATTTTAAAAAATGTATTATTTTGTCTGAGGATCTGCTTTACCTTTACAAACAGTCTACTGACCCTGATGAAATTCAGCATTTCATCTGGGTCTCCACTGTTTGCAAAGTACTTTTTCTTGCTTCCCAAATACATAGGGATAATATTTACAAAAATACCCAGTTGAAAATTAAACATATCATTAAAAAAATTGAATATTCAAATAAACATTTGCAATGCTCAAATGAATGAAAAGGGAATGGATGGGTAACATACTAAGTTGTTCAAAAAATAGTTAAGGTACTGCAGCAGCATTCATTGGTTATTTCATGATTCCTATTTGCTTATTATATATAAATAGCTTCTTTTGCTGCTCTGTTCCTCTGTGACATACCACCATTAAGAGGTTTCACCAAATGATGAGATAATGACAAGTGCTTTGGTAACCAATCTACTTTAAAGCAGTTTTCATCTTAGACATTATGCTGTCATAAAGAATTCTAGAGCATTATAGTTAAACTTCAACTTTATGGAAGATTTAGGCATTAACTGATGGTTATAGTTTCAGTCTCATGTGCTGGAAAAATGCTTTATACGTACTTATTTCCTTCATTTGGACTGTCAATATAAAATACAAATTATGGAATATCCCTCTACTTCCACCCTGACATTCTGAAGAATTAAAATGTAACTATTAAAGTGTAGCAATAAATATTTATATAGGTAAATCTCTGTCTCCATAATTTAACTGGAAAAATTCTAAGTTTTTGTAAAATTACCGTTTTAAAAAGGCAGAAAGTTGGTCGTGTGACCAAGCAAATATGGCGGAAAGTGATGATAAGTTTAAAAAGTATTTTGATCATTTTTCCTAATATACCAAAACATTTTCATTGTGTTTCGGTAAAGGTTTTAGAATTAAAAAAAAAGGTTAATTAGAATGTAAAGTGATTAATTAATTTTGTGGTTGTCATGTCAATCCTGAAATAACATTGTCACAGTTAACTCTTTCCTTAATGTCAGTGTTGTCTGGTGATCCTTATTTGCAAACAGTGAGGACCTAGATCGGGATTGACAAAATATCAGGCCAGATCTTAATTCAAACTGTTTGACTCTGATCTAGTCCTTGAGGTTCTTTTTAGAAAATGCAAAGAGTGAGTCTAATACTAGAACTGGGCTCTTGTTCAGATAAAATCAGCCATCTATCCTACGAACCCTTGTCCTGCTGAATCTAGATACAGTATATCCTGTTTTGAAAACGGTGTGGTAACTGGTCAGGATCCTCTATTTTCCATTAGGAACTGGTTTTGTCAAAATTTAGCTGTATGCACAGATGATTTTATTTTCAGCAGTACAATGGTTAACATTTTAATTTTACTATTTTGTGTGTGAAATTGTTGTCATTTTGTGTATATGTACATGTAATACATTCTATTACATTCTATTACATTCTAGGATTCCCAAACCCTCTAAAAATGCAAATTTTAGGGTTAGTTGACCTCTCTAATTCAAAATTAAGATTTTGTTTTAATTCAAACCTATTTAACTTGAATTATTCTTCTACACATATTGATATGCATTCATGAAGCACAAAAGGTGTCACAGTTTGAAATTTCCAGATTTTGACCAAACTTGCATACAATGTAGGAACATTGTTGCAGGGATAATGCTGGGATAGGCCAGAACCATTTTTTGACTTGTTACAGTTAACTATAAATAATTTTTTATTTTTGGTGGGCCCCATATGATAAGTTATTCAAAAATATCACTTGTTTTACTGTAAGGTGCATATAATGGACTCTTCACTCTTCAGCCCATTAAATTTTCTAAAGGGCTCATTAAACCATTAAATTTGAATGGGAAACAGGCCCATTTATAAAGCCCATCTTTATATGGGCCAGTAGTATCCCTGTTGTTGGTATGGAGGAGGGGTGATTAGATTTTGATGGTTTGACTTAATTTTGTAATTATTTTTTATTAATTTAATAGTTTAAACATTAGAATATGAGCTTTTGGTGCTCAAAAGAGCCTTTTCATTGAGTCAGTTCTTTTGAGTACTCACAGTATATATTTGAATTAGAAATGAGAAAAAAATCATAACACACTCTAATCTGGAGGCCTGTTATAGGCTCAATGCCAATCTTTTGGAGTTTCAAAATAAATTTTAGTTGGTTTAAGAAGAAATTGAGAAACCTTAACATAAATTATATGAACGGTTATAAGTTTCTGTCATTTCAATTCATTTGGCATCCCGACATGACCATAGCAGTTGACTAGGAGGTTAAGCATCAAACCAAATAAAAAAGAATCAATTATTTTAATATAAAAATTAAACAGTGAATTGATGCCAGACTATAACATGATTTTTATTCAAAGAAATACTGGTCTTTATACAAAGTGGAGGCTAGACTTTAATATTTTCATGTAAACTTAGGCTGGGACTATTTTTGGGGTTCAGACATTTGAATTTCAGTATTTTTGGGGGTTTTCAGAAAAGAATATTTTTTGGGGCATGATGAAATTGTGGACATTTTTTGGGGGTCATCACAACTGGGCTTTTTTTTTTTGGGGGGGGGGGTGGGGGGTGGGAGGGGGTCATTTATATTATATATATACTTTTTAGGGCTTTTTCTTAAGGTCAAAGTTCAGAATTGGAATATTTTTGGGGAGTGCTATATGTTAAATATTTTTGGGGTATGCCTGATGTTCCTGTTATATTTTTGGGGGTAAACAGTAGATGATGGGTCCAAGCCTACATAAAAAAAAAGAAATTAGAGTACACTTCCTTAACCCCTGGGTAGAGTTTGAGTCAAAAATCATCTTTTAAGATGTACGTTCCTTGATATATCAAGTGAAGGGGCATTAACCCTTTGTATTCTTGTGGATTTCCCCATACAGATTAATGAACAAATATGGGATAATCCATGTTATATTTTAAGGGTTCACAGGTTGGAATTACCAAGAAATGATGTATTTCTATCTCTGGAATTTGTTCGTTAGCCACAAAATAGTAATGCAGCATTTCATCTGGGTCCACTGTGTTTATGGATTTCTAGTTTACAAAAAACCCTAATGAGGTATCCTTTTTTGTTCATTTTAAGCATAAAAGAGGGTCTGGATGGTGGGGTCTGGTATTCACTATTCATTAAAAATTTAGCCCATTATTCATATCATAATTTTTTTTGGGTTATACTTATTCATTAAAATAAGACAAATTATTCATTAAAATTATTTTATTAGAATAAAAGGGGCCGCAACGCGACAAAATGAGTTTTTAGCATTATTCATTAAAATCTCATTATTCACTATTCAGTAATTTTTTCTTCTAATCATTAAAAAAATAGGATTATTTTTTTTTAGGCCCTCATTATTCACTATTCATTATTTTTTTGGCTCATTATTCACTATTCATTATAAAAAAGGGCCATTATTCACTAATCATTATACCCCATCCAGACCCTCATAAAAATGCTAATATTTTGATTATGACATCTGAATAAAATAAAGGAAGCCACTTTTTTAATTCAAGTCTGAAAAAAGACACCTGAGGGGCATTTGAAACAGATAAGGGAGGGCCTGAGAAACTATTAACTTTTTGGGGGGCCTTATATATGTCTTGAAATTTTAATAATGCATGCTGGTGATCACTCAGTTACCATATATTTATCAAATATCTACTTGCTATTTCTCTTTTATCCTTAAATATGCTATCTTCTTTTGGGGTTTAAAATCTGTTACAGAGCTCTCACTAACTGCTGATTAGCAGTCCTGAACTCCTATTTTTTGGTGCTGGATCCCTATTTTTTGAAGGAGGCTATTGTATAGTGGAACCCCATGGGGGGGGGGGGGGGGGGGGGGGGTACTCTGATATTTTCACACATACGTAGGCTTGGGCTATTTTTTGGGTTCAAAATTCTGAATTTCAATAATTATTGGGTTTTCAGAAAAATGAATATTTTTTTGGATATGAAGATTTTGTGGATATTTTTTGGGGGGTCATCACAAAATTGGGCTAGTTTAAGGGTAATTTCTATGCATTTTAGGGTTTTTTTTTAAAGTCAAAGGTACAGAATTGGGATATTTTTTGGGGTTGTTAAGATTTCAAATATTTTTTTGGGTGCTTGATATTCCTGATATTTTTTGGGGGTGAACTGTAGACCCTGGGTCCGAGCCTACGTATGCGGAAAAAATAAGAGTACACCCCCCTGGGGGTGGAACTACCACTTTTTGGCAAAGAGAGCTCTGGGACTCCTGTTTACAAAATCCTAGTGAGAGCTCTGTTTTATTTACATAAATAAACCTTGTCTTGGAAATAATGGCTATTCCTCAGTTACTGGTCTCCATGAATATTTAAAATCTTTAAATTCATCACTATTTGAGAAAATTTCACCCCCAATGAAATTAGCTTATCAGTGTGAGTGAGCAAATAGGATATTTGTAATACAATATCTTGTATGTGGTAGTGAACTATCCTTTCCCAGCACTGCCCATTTTAATGCCAGACAGCAAATAAGCTACAAGGGAATGAAACATCAGCCTATAATCCCTTAACATTGTTAAGGGATTATAGGCTGATGTTTCATCCCTTGTAGCTATGTTAAGGGATTATAGGCTGGTGTTTCATTCTCTTGTAGCTTATTTGCTGTCTGGCATTAAAATGGGCAGTGCTGGGAATGTAAGATTGTGTAATACATATGAAGCTGCTATCCTGACATGTGGGAGGGAGAGGGGGGTAAACAAATGTGCATAAAATTGAGATTTTCTATTTCATCAGATTTAACATTTGTTTTGGGCGCCCAAAAGAACTGAACCACTGAAATGATTCTTTTTAGTATCTGAAACATAAGTCTTGGTTGATATGTAATTTATTCTTGAGGCATGTTGTGGGGCTCTAAATTCTAAAGGGTGATGTCACCATCTGTTGGCACGCTGAAGGACATCTTCCGTGCATGATTATCTTGACGAAGGCATAATTCCAGCTCGAGTGTGAGCTTCAGGTTCTGAGACAGATCAACAAACAGTTTTGACTTTGGTCAAAACTGGCAAAATTCAAAATTTAACATAAAATGTAGATAATACATTTAGCAGCCACACTGTAGTCATACCACTACGGCAATTTGGGTCTCGTCACTTATTACGGTGCTATTGTAACTTTCTCATCATGTTCAATTTCTTCATTTAATCACAGATACAAGCCCCAAAATGCTTGGGTTCCAATTAATTTTTGTTTATCAAATTCACATTGTATCTTTTAGCTTTAAAATTATATGAAAACTTTAACGTTTGATGTCTAGGCATGAAATAGCTAATTACGGTTTCGTCATCGTGGACAATTAATCAATGACGAAACCGTATAATTATGACTAAACCGTAATTGACATTTTTCTAATATAACTGTAAAAACACACATTTAAAATCTGATTTTATCTCCGTTTTGGCAAAACAACACAAAGGTTGTTAACCAGACGATGCAATCTCGAGACAAACATATTCGAAAGTCCTAATTTTTGTCAGCCTTTATTTTAAGGTAATTTTTATTATAACACCGGAGTGTGTGACGAGACCCAAATTGCCGTAGTGGAATGACTACAGTGAGCCACTGGGTCTGAGGGCATTTTCTCCAATTGCCGGGGCCCAGTCCAAAATTTAGGGCAAAAGGATACATTCGCGGGTCCAGAGGTTGGATAGTGGCTCCGGAGCCTCCTGAAAAATCACATATTTTATGGGTTTCTTTAGAAATGTATAGCATTTGGACCCCCCCCCCCCCCCCCCTCCTGGAAAATGCTGGACCCCACCCCCCCTCTGAAACCTTGGAAAATAATAGTTTTCATTGAAATAACCATTGGACACCCTCTGTAAAACTTTAAATAAGTTGAGGAATAAAAGAAAAGAAAAAAAAACGTTGTCAGAGTTGTTTTCCAGCAGCCGGGCAAGGACCCCCCCCCCCCCCCCCCCCCCCCCCAAAAAAAAAAAAAAAAAAAAAACCTGGATCTGCGAATGGGATACTGGGCCCCAGTTTAGTCTTTGTTCCTGAGATCAGATATGCCTTTTTGGTAATGCCAGGTAGCTGCGGCCACCACCGTATTCATCACCTGAACGATAATTCTAGATTCTATGGATTCATTATCGATCTCGTTAAGGCAAAAATTGCCACGAATTCTCATTAAAATAACGCTTACTGGCCGAATTCGCTTTATTTTAAGATTTTAAAAATAAATACATTTTGCAGATTGATTTTGTGAAATTTCAAGCTTTTGTCGGCTTTACGAGCAAAGATATTTACGATAACATGTAGTGAATCGAGGGGTTGTTACGCAGGCGGCCATTTTTAAACAACACAGTGTGTAGTCCCATTGCACGCTTGTGCCTGACTCCAAAGACAGAGTCGGAGAGGCAGGGTACCAGACTACAGCGTGATGCGCGTATGAATATCGCTGTTAATCAGGTCAACCACGCCTCGTAGTGTATTCCAATGAATGGAAATAAGCTGTTTCATGATAAAACCTGCCTTTCAGAATTTTAAAAGACTGTGTACTCTGTTTAATACAGGGGCTATAGTTAGTTCTTGGACATTTGATGTCGCAAGTTGAGCTATCATACCTTAAATGTATAACCAACAGCAGTGTGCACATGCTGGTCATTGCATAAGGATATATCTCAGTCACGCATACATTTCATAAACTGAATGACCTGGCGCTTTCACATCGTTCCTTGATTAGATTTCTTGTAAATGTTATAGTAATGGGCCAGCTCATTTAATTTATCACACCCTTTAAACATGAAAGCGCAGCCATCCACTATATTTCGATCTCTGTAGTCTTCCTGCGTGTACGCTGTTCATATAAACATAAATGCGGCAGATACCGTAATGCATTTAACATGTGTGAAGTAATCATGCATGCACAGCCATCAAGTGAGTCTATGCACCTAATTTTCGGCTCATATGTACGTCCAAATGGTACCTGCTTAAGTCGTCTGCTGCACATAGTTGATAACTTTATTTGCTTATGTTAGTACAGAGGCAAACTCCAAGTGTTCAAGTGTTTAATAGAGTCGGATCTGGAATGCTCTCTTTTCAGTACATATTTTTGTCCACAATATTATTTGCCCGATTGTTGTTAGTTATTTCCCTGTAAGTGTTCTTGCTAGTATGCACGCATGTGCAGTCTGTTCTTGAGCTTTCGGTACTCGGCCTGGGTAGTGTTTAATGCAGACGGATCTTTTGAAATTTATATAAAAAATAAATAAATAAAAGAAAGTCAGCACCTACTTGTGTACACAATAGAGCCCAGTTTGTACTAGTGAACGCTCTTGCGAGAATGCGCGTGGAAAAATCAATGCAGTCGGAACTTTGGCAAGTTTATAAAACAATCAGATCCTATATGATTATGCCGAAACGACCCACCCTAAAACCAGGCCGAAAACGACCCAGCCGAAACTACCCACGGCCGGAAACCTATGTTTAATGAATGTGCTACATCCGCTTTCCAGCGTCAAGGCAGTGACCTATAGGTCACTGGTCATTGCTACCACGTCGTGCAACAGAACCCATAGCGGCTTCTTTGATCTTAAACATTGCTATCAGCGAGCGTCTGCTGATAACATAAGCAGAAAGTTTGGTCCCAGATCTGGTCCGACAAAGAGTTAAAAATTGATCAAACCTGACGGGTTTCCTGACTTCTTTTATCATACATTTGAATCTACATGTAAAAACAAGGGCGCCGATGGGACTGCGCGGGCGCTCAGGGTGGTCCCTGTTTTTAACAAAGTCGGGGTTCTCGCGGCTTAAAACATTATTTAGGCGTCTGGTAAATAAAGCAAATTTCGATAATCTCAAGGTCTATTCTGTTTTCAAATACAGAGCCAAAAACCATGCTATATAAGTTCCTTACATGTGTATATGAGCAGTTAAAGGCCTCAACTTAAACGGTAAGATTTGCCTTATGCGATTCTGTCTTATAAGACTCATTCTTTGAATAAATACCTGGAGATAGTTTCATCACGGAGGGAGGTTTCATTGTTGTTTATGTAAAAATGATTGATTGATTAAGTGAATAATTGATTGTGTTTGTGTACATCATTCGGTTTGTTGATACATGTACTCACATGTAGCTTGTGATGTAATGAAAGAAATCTTTATCTGCTAAAGCCGAGTTCATTGATATGGCACTTAATGCCATATCTTTTCTTGTTTCAGCGTGATATTGACCTTGGAGCAGGATTACTAAATTGAACATGCACTGCATGTTGTCTTTATTGAGTTGGATATACACTTAGCAAAATTTCTAATTGGTAACCTTACATTTTTTACGTTAGTTTTGAAAGTAAGAATCGGTTATACAAAATTCATGCTTCTATAAATCACTCAAGGCCTTGCCGAAACTCTGCAGGTCATTTCATTAAAAAATGACTGGTACAGCTTGCACAGACGATGCTAGAGTAAAGGTACCCTCATTTCAAAGTCACAATTTTTGCTACAATATGAAATATTCCGCAGAGACGCCATCCATTTGTTTTTGTTTGTATGAAGATGTTTCTGACTGTCGTGATTAAAGACGAACACACTACAGATGATTCGCTTCAATCAGACTCCTCTTTTGTGTTACGTAATAGCATGATGACAAACACTACCAGTAGCTAAATCATTGAAATTCAGCTGTTTGCATGCAATTTACATAGGCAGTTCGCACTGTTCTGTACGCCTTATAATCTGTGATACGGCATTGAAATTTTCAGCGATTATGTATTACTACTAGACGACACTGTTCTAATTTGGAAATTGAAAAAATGATGCAAAGTACCGTCAAATTGACTTTTTAAGTTTTATATTCAAACCGGAAGTGCGCAGCAGCAGTAAAATGTTTTCATCACAAAATGGACGAATCAAGTTCGATTCTGTTTGGGCTATCTTCGGCTATCTTGTTCAGATGAAATAAAATGCATACAACATTTTTTACACAAGCTACTAATGAATTTCAAAAATCTTGAAAAATGTGATATTTTAAAATATGCGTAAAAACCTACTTTAGTCAAAATTTCAAGTGTTTGGTGTTTTTTGAAGTTGACTAGACCAGTTTATTACCATCTGCGCTTAAATTTGATAAAAACTTCACTCAAAACATTTTTTCTTCAAAAAATCATGTTTTTGCATTTTTAACCAAAAACGTGGATTAAAATACAACTTTTTCTGACTGAAAGACCGCTAAACGTTTGCCCATTAAACTGCACATATATAGGCAAAAAATCATTTTAATGTTATTAGCGCTTGATCAGAAATAATGAGTTTAAAAGGTGACCAATTAGAATTTTTGTTGAGTGTATGTGTGAATATTTACAATTCAAAGCAGGGGTTCAGGACAAAAATTCTTTAAATATGACCTTTGATCTGTCGCTATGACCTTAGATTAAGGCGACTCAATTTAGCTTCTTGTGTTATTGATTGCCAAACATCAAATTCATAGCTGATCACATTCTCAATTTTCCCTTTCGGGTTTCGAAAGGTCATGCCTTATACCACATGAGTTAGAAGTTCCTTCGATAACCACAAAACAGCCGCAAAACCATAAATTTAGACAGGGCCCTTAGGGACAAAAAATAGGTCCCGTGCGATTTGTGTGCCGATTTATGGTGACCTATATCAAAACCTTCAATGGAGTCTTACCTTTGATTTAAAGGTGGTCACCCATCTCAAATCCGCGTCTGAGGCTAGTTATGACGTCATAAATATGGCGACCATAATGAGAAACTGCTCGTTAATAAAAGCTATGGTTTGTGTTGGTATGGTCATATTTATCCAACACGAACGCTTTTTTATCATAATATCAATTATTCTAGTCACATGATAGTTACATCAATGCTTTACCTGACTTTGACAATGAATTATTTCTCGATAACAATATTTTGCATCCAAAATACCGTAGATTTCCTATAAATACCCAGCTTATCGGGCCATCTTTAGACTGATGGCTGAGAATGTTATTGCTACCCCTCCGGAATTTCGCAAACTTATCCTATCTAAAAGAGGATTTCCAGCTGCGTCTTTTAATAGATGTTTGCACTATGTTCGCCGGGGCGTAAGTCTCTAACAGCCTGTTACATATGTTACCACATTAAATTTAGAAAAAAAAGAAAATTAAAAGTTTGAGCTACAGAAAGAAGGCTAATTATTTAAATTACTCATATGGTCTGCATATTGACTACTTTAACTACATATAAATTCTTTTGGGGCAAAATTACAGCTTCCTGTGGTGTAATGTGCGTTACTTTAATTAGATTATCCTTTAAACATGAAAAGTGTGACCAATATCATTTACCTTTTAGCTGATATGTGCATTTTCCAAAATGTTTTGATTATTTCATACTAACAAACTCATTTGGGTTAGAGAAAATCCAAAGTCTGCTTTTATACTTTAAATAAAGTGCCTTATACGAGCAATTTTAAAAACAACCCAATGCTACACTCAATTTTAAGGAGCCGAATTTGGTAGGCATCATTTAAATAAAATATATGAAATCATTTGCTGCTGTTGGATATCTTGCATTTTTTGGGATTGTCTTGCTCATATCATAAAGAATTATAGATTTTGCAGGTTAAACAACAAGATTGAAGCACTTGCTAAAGGCTGTAACATATGTTACATGACATAATAAATGAGCAAGGACATTGACTTGATGTAAGAAATGATGTTTCAGGAAAAATTGAATATATTTCGCATGTTTTCCTAGCTAAAATCTCTAGCCTCTGGTGCCTAAATCTTAGGTATTGATGATTATTAAGCCCCTGTACCTTTGTTACAGATGTTATGAATATTTGTTTTCAATATTTCTTAATATGAATAATTCTAAAATAAAGATATACCCTAAAGGAACATAGGAAATAATCTTTTCACATTTAAACAGTACAATTTTGTAAATGTCCCTTTCTAATGTAAATATTCTAAACCAATCCTTATCCAAGTCATATACATGTACAATATCGTTTATTATTTCTGCTTCTCTGGTAAAATAATTGTCCTCCTCATATCATAAAAACCAGAATAATCACCAAAAAAGATTTTGACTGCAAGCTGAGTAATGACCTGTTCCATCCCAAACCCTTTAAGACATATTCTATCGTACGTACCGATTTAAGGCGCATCGAATAGGAGATGTTTGCACACTATAAGCATGGGTGTTAGCCTGTATCAGCTTGTTACATATGTTATTTTATCAATTTGAGAAAAAGAAAATTGAAAGTTTGAGGTACAGAAAGCAGACATTAAAACTAGCTAATCAATGAACATTCTAATAGTCTGCATATTACTGGATGTCTCTACTACATATGACAGCTGTTTAACATTAATACGGCTACATGTTGTATTATGTGCGTTACATGAGCTTAATCATAATTTAAAAGTGGTAATTTTGGCTATCGTCGTTTAGTTTAACGACTGCTCTAAATTGGTTTCAAACTGTTTTAGATTAGGTTTAACAAACATATACTCAATTGACGAGTACAAACCCAAAGTTTGCTTTTCTATCTTAAATATTTTGTCTTATATGAGCTAATGCACAACCCTACCCCCAGTTTTGCAGAGGAGCAAATTTTGTTTTCGCTGCTTAAAAAAAATATAAAAACAATTGCAGAGTGTTGATATTTTTTAATTTTCTTTATCAGTCTTGCGCATATATCATCAAGTTTCTAAGATCAGGACACTTATCAAAGATGTCAATGTGCCATGATGCCATAACAAGGGCTCTGATCGAATTCCATAAACTTTCAGGTGCTGGTATTAACTATTTCAATGTCAGGACAGAGCAACATATCATATTGGCAGGCATTTAGCTATGCTGGAGACTCTATCCACTAAACATTCTTTCACCTCGGCTCAGTGCCCTTAGAAAGCACTGTGGCGGATGCACTAGAGTAATATATTTGTAAATTGTCCTGACCTCTTGGCTCTCGTTTGTGATGTCTAACTGTGAGTTTGTTACTTTCCCATTGGTATCCTGGGCCAGGTGTGGTACTTGATTGTATCGATTCCTGATCTTTGCCGTCTTTCTTACTTTGCATTAGCCAGTCACTGATATTGTTTGACTCACTGCGTTGAGGTGGTGGATGTTTTGGAGAAAAAAAAAGCTGAATTGCAAGAACTACCACTTCCAAGAGTAGTGTTTCTCGAAGGTGTCAATCGTGCGCAGTATCAGTAAATCATTTGGAAAACCTCACCTGTCATTAATCCTGACAAATCAAGGCCTGACAATTATGGTTAGAGGCCGGACTGTGATAGATATTGTCATGTTATGATGACATTGCCCACGTGTGGATCCAGAGGGGGATAGGGGGTCCGGACAGTCCCCCTGGAAAATAACAAGAACATATACGTGTTTCTATAAAAATTAGCATTTGGACCCCCCCCCCCCCCCCTGGAAAAAAGTTGGACCCCCCCCCACCACCCGGAAAATAATGGACGGCCTCTGGATCCTTTGTAAAGTATAAGTATAGTTTTCTCAGCAATAAAACGATTGGAACCCCACTTTAAACTTTAAAATAAGCTGAGGCCTGAATAAAACTGACAAAAATTCGTGGATCCGCGCATGTTGCCTCCTGCCCCACCCCCCCCCCCCCCCCCCCCCCCCCCCCCCCCGAAACCCCTCTGCAGCTGATAAAAGGTGGTTGCAGCATGTCTGTATGCGAAACATCTCGGTGTAATTAAGAAGCAAATCATTTATATTGTACTGATTTGTATTGCTGTGGAGCAGAAGAGGACTCATGTAAACTATTGCCAGTGATCAATATGCTTATGACTTTTGAACAACTATTTTCATGTGGATTCAGATATTTCTATAGCCGTATCAACAAGAATGCCTTATTGTCCGATTTTGACCTTTGAAGACAAGTAGTAGCATGCGAAAGATAAATCAGATTGTAACAGTTTTCTATTGCCCGTGCTATCGCAGTACAATGGGTAACTTGTAGAGGGGTTTATCCTTATTTCCATATCATGAACTACTAAGTAGACTCTTCTAACTTTTGATCCTTCAGTGGTCAAAATCGGACTATAATGAGTTTGGTTGATAGTGTATGCAAATGATTATTACTACAATCTTTTATTTGGGTGTAGGATAAGCAGCTACAGTTAACCAAAAGCTTTGAAGCGTGCCTCTATTTACAATATTGATATGTTGTTCTAGAAAAAAGGGTTTCAGGCGTTTATTTACATTTACTATAAAAGCTTTGACATGCACATATGTTCTAGCCGCACTGGCTCATTTTACGTATTTTGCATCAATCGTTTGAAATAGAAAGACCCAAAGGTCATTGGTCAAAGGTCGTAGTACATCTATATATATATATATATATATAAGCATAAGAGATTATATTTACTCCGTTTAACATCAAAAACACTGTTTGTTTTTCATTCACTCCACTGTCTTTTTATTCGTAAATCGTGACGGCATTTACGTCCCACCCTCGAACTGACTTCACCAAATCTGAATATATTTTGTATGTTACGATTAAAAAGAGTTTGCATTCAGTCATGCTAAGGTTACCAGTTCATTAAAGGAATATTTCCAAGCGTTGGAAATGGACAAAATGCATATAGATATGGTATTTCCATATTAGGCGTCATTTCAATGACGTCATCTTTTTCTTCTGATGCGAAGACAATATGGGCGACATGTTAATTTTAATTATTTACCCCCTAAGATTAAATTTGGTGCATTTCGACTGAAATTGGCACACAAAATGCAAGAACGCCCTGATTCCCATATACTACAATGGACATACCGTTTAAATTGCACTGATACAATATACGCTATTTTGATGACGTCATTATGACGTCCAGACGTGAAACCCAGATGGGTGACCAGGTGATTTTCATTAGTTATTCCCTAAAGTTTGATGTGGTATAGGTCACCATAAATCGGCATCAAAGTCGCACGGGAGTCCCGAGCACCCCTGACTAATTACTACGTAATGACATTGCGAGCTTTCTGTTTTGAGATATATGGACCGGACTTAAAGTTACGTAATGACATTGTGAGCTTTCGGTTTTGAGGCTATCGAAGTGATATTTGGACCGAACTTCAAACTACGTAATGAAATTGTGAGCTATCGGCTTTGAGTCTATTGAAATGATATAAGAAATAGTAAGTGAGTATGATCAGGAAATACCACAATCACAAACCGCAGACAACCCTGAGGCACTTCGAGGAAGAGCCGCTCAACCATCACGAGACACCAGGAAGACGAATTAAGCAAAACAACCAGCTCTCTCTTCCCCATCAAGATGATTGCAATACTAGAACGGGCATAAAGTAACGTACAACAAAACAAGAACAATTACAGACTCCCACAATGGGAGTAACAATAAACAAAAAGTCAACAACAACAGAACCACCGCCTTAGAACGGACAGCAGCCTTAGCCACTGTGGGGGAGGGGTGGGGCTTAAATGCATTTTACTGGTACCAAATCTTCGCCCTAGATTCTGCTGTTGTTGAAGTACAAGAAATGTTCAGCTCGCATTAAGGCCATCTAACTAATGCAATGTATCATCACCGAACTTCAAGCTTCTTTGCCTATACCAACAACTGTTGTAAGCAATCAGAATGTGCTTTTCCCAAAGCAAACCATTCGTGCTTTCAACAGTTACTCGTCTATTATTATTATATGATATAAGGGTAAAAAGTAATGAATATGACCAGGAAATGCCGAAGTTGCACACTGCAGACCAACCCACACCACCGCGAGGAAGAGGCACAGAGCACTATAAGCCAAATGGTTGAAAGAACACAAATAAAGTAAAGCATTCAGCTCTCTCTTCCTCGGCAATATGATTGCAAAACTAGAAATACGATAAGTGCTGCATTACAAAACAAGGAACAAACACAGAAACCCCTCAAAGCACATAGTTTTATGGCATTTATTCCGTTACTTTCTTATTTATTGATTTACTAATTTAATGGCATGTCATTGGGCTTCATGTTAACTTTTGGTTTGGCAACGCCCCTGTATGTCTACCCTGATCATATATATATACTCAGAAAAACAATTGAAGGCTGTTTAGATTCAGCCCCATCTCTAACATCCAATGCAATAAAAACTTTACTAATAATGCATGCATTTCATAGTGCCAGACATCTGCAATCAAAATGGATGCTTTATTTTAGTCACGCTTCAATGGTTTAAGTACAGTGTAAATCCAAATGGTTCAACCCTCTATACTGAAAAGTCACAGACGTTCAAAAATGATAGAAACCCATTTTTTTCGTGTGTATTCCATAATGACTGGCTCCAAAATCATCGCTGATTCTCCCTCTAAAAATGACACCTAATTTTGAAGCTGTTGTAAATGTTTTATTGCAAATTTGTGGTCAAATTTGCCGGGGTATGCCATATCCGTGTATTTTAGTTGAAGAAGTTGTCCCATTATTAGGGGAAATGACTGATAAATTGGTGTTAACTTCTGTCTGTGGTCGGAATTAGAAGATAAGCAATGACCTGGTAAAGGTTTCAGCAAAAATTGAGAGCGCTAAATTTTTTGCTGGTGAGCTTTGGGTAGAGAGGGTTGGTACATTTGGTGTAGCACTGTATCGTTATCAATCACCCGTGAATTTCAATTTGCATTTTGGTGAATTGCATAGTAATAATTCTATCAATGACAATAATAATTTGTTTGTAAATTATATTACCAAATGTTTTAGAGTCAAAAGAATTTTAATATCCTTTAATTGTTTTTCTGAGTATATATACCAGAAAGAAAAACAACAGCATATTAATTATGGTAAATAGTAAAGTCAAACATAAACAAGTGTTATGTGGGCCCTAATCGACATTTATGACCATTTAATGGGAGACCTTTCACATAACGTCCTTCATAATTAGCATATCAATTTACAAATTTATGAATGATTTTAGCCACTTATAAAAATACTGAGGTTCCATAAGGTATATACAAGTTTTGAGATACATAGGCCCAGTAAGCTGGTAAAATCGGGCCACTATCGGCCCGTCTGCGAAACGCCATTTCAATGGCGTTTCGCTGGTGGGCCGATAGTGACCCTTATGGGATGCTGGTCGGGGTTGGGGGTTGGATTTCAATGTAAGAGCTCCTGATAATAATGAGCGTGGGTTGGAAGCTAGAATATTTCAGAAGCAAAAGTACATTTGTTTTACATTTCACTTAACATATGGTAATTCAAAACAAATGTTTAAAAAAATATGGCATGTAAGGCAGTAAACGTTTCGCGTCTAGACAATTTTTTGGTTTTTCTACGTTTTTAATGTATACTAAATCTTCAACTTGTCAGAAACTGTCTTGGTGATAAATTACGTAATTTTGAACTGGGCTTTTTTGTACTTATTTGTTTTGGAATGTTTGTTACTGTCATAAAAATGCTAAAGGCGGAGTGGTCACTATGCTTCATTAGGCATAAACAGTCAGGGACCAAAAGTAATACAACTGGAATTCCATAGACTAAAATGTATTTCTTTAAAAAGTGGACGAAATTAAATTTTGAAAATTTATCCTTTTACCTGATATTCGTAAATGGGCACATTAGCAAGTAGTGAAACACCACGAGTACGTAAGAGGAGTCCACAGGCTTAGATAAACAAAACTGTTCAGCGTACAATTGCAAATATTTTCTTACCCATCATTTTTAACATGTTTTGTGTGCCGAAAAGAACCGTTTCATTGAGACGGTACTTTTGAGTACACACAACATACACTGAAGCAAAATTATAAACGAGCACTTTACATTTTCTATGCTGGTTCAGAAAGTAAAATTATGTCGTACAAAATTTTAATTCTATAGATAAAACAAGGCTTTGATTGTTGAAGTTTTACAATGAAACGGGTAGTGTGGAATAGTCATGGAAGATTTATCGCCGCAGAATGGACTGATCGAGTTTGTTGGGTTTTGTCTGCCATGTTCAGACAAAATAAAATGCATACAACGATGTAAACGTTTGCTACTGACGATATTCAGAAATCTCAAAAAATGTGATTTTTTTCATTTTTTAAAGATGCGTAAAATCAAATTTCAAATATTTCACATTGGTAAATGTATACGTCGATTTGCTGGTATTTACGCATATTGCCGGTACTTCATAGACCGGATGTGATCGATATTGGTGTAAATACTATATAGAAAAACATGCCATATGCCACAAGGACTATAATAGATTTCAACCATTTTTAAGCATTCAGTATGTTCATGGCGATATATGTAAGCATTTAGGAATATATTAGAGTACCGATCGAAGTTTGCTTAAGTGTATGTTTTGGTTGAGTAATAAGAAAATTATTTTTTTTGTTACGCAACCTTATCTAAAGGCGTGGAGGACATGCCATCTTATCGGGCTCTACACTGTTTGCTTTGATGAAAATGCTAGCCCCCTTCAAGAATACAGTCCAGGGCCACTATCGGACCGCCAGGCGCTTAGGTCCCATAGTGGCCTAAATTAGATGTTTGCTGGGCCAGTGGTAGAAAACCAAGGTTTTGAGATAGGTACATGTCACAGTCACACAACAAATTCCCCCAAGGAATGACTCTACCATGAGACATCAGTTCGGGAAGTTATTTGACAACGCTGGACAGATCAGGAACAGTAGGTGACACTCCGCGATCCTAAGATGTATCCACACACTAAATTTAGGATTCCTACCTCAAATAATATGAGATATGTCCCGGACATGATTTTGCTAGACCTGTGGCCAAGGTCAAGTTCATAGTGACCCGGCAACTAAAACTTTACACTCCACGGCCCCAAGATGTATCCATATACCAAATTTGTGATTCGTTCTTCAAATAATATAGGAGATAATCTTCTGACACAATATTTCTAGAATCGAGGCCAGAGGTCAAAGCCACAGTGACCTTTATGCGACACTCCGCAACGAAAGATGTATCCACATACCAAATTTG
This sequence comes from Loripinus fragilis, assembly GCA_964019695.1. Taxonomy (NCBI): domain Eukaryota; kingdom Metazoa; phylum Mollusca; class Bivalvia; order Lucinida; family Lucinidae; genus Loripinus; species Loripinus fragilis. The sequence continues at coordinate 64,186,136 of OZ026521.1, read as the reverse complement.
GGAATACTGCCTCCCGTGGCCCCAAGATGTATCCACACACCAAATTTGAGATTCATACGTGAATTATTATAGGAGATATGCTCCGGACATGATATTAAAGCTGAGGCCAGAGGTGAAGGTCATACGAATAGTTTGAAGATTTCAATCTGCAGATTTATTTGCCAGCCACACATAATGATATTAAGGATTGGGCTATGTATCCTTGAGTTTTTACAACTGTCATCACAGTAAAAAAGAATGGTACGAGGCACTCCGCGACCTAAAAATGCATCCACACATCAAACCTGGGATTCCTGCGCCAAAAATATATAAGATATGTTAAAGACACGATTATTCTAGACCTGAGGTCACAGGGATCCAAAAGCAGTACGCGACACTCCACGACTCCAAGATGCAAATACACACCAACCAAATTTCAAATAATTTCAGAGATATACAATAGACACGATGCAAACGGATACTCAGGATGGTCTTAATATATGCCGCCCTTTGGGGCGTAAAGATCAAAAGTTCAAATAGAACAGATATAGGTAACTAATAACGCAGTGCACGTCCGGTTTTGGAAACTATCAAGCCATGATTCTAGTTTGTATCTGTATTGATTGACACACATTTCTGATAAGAAAGCATTAAAAGATTTATACTTATTGAAAATAAATGGGTTAAAAACCACACACTTTTTGTCATAGTAAGCTGTACTTAACCAGCTGTCAAAAATGTATAGCAAATATGTTGTGGTCGTTCGATTGGCGCTGTTGTGAAATACAGATAAACCATTTTAATTTAATAGCGGACCATTCATTCAGAAATAATCTCATTCAAAAGACAATTTTAATAAATCAATGTATTCAGTTTAAAGGTTTAACATATTTATGCATAGCGTCCAATAATTAGGACACCATGGGTGACATCTCATATATTCAACACTTGAATAATTTGGCGATTTTGACTGCAGGCTCATAGGCCAGCCCTACATGATGACATTGAGGATTGGGTTATAGATCTTTGTGGTTTTACACCTGTTTTTCAATTAATCTCCAGCAGTTTAACACATTTATTCACAAATACCTTAAAGGGACAAATATTTGAGCAATAATACTGGTACCACTCATTATGACTCTCTCCAGGGGTCATACTGGGCAGATCAAAAGGACAGCCATAATGAGGTGATTATGACTTCCTCACTGGGGCAATAAAGTGGTCCCATAAAGGGATTAGGTATTTTATGATAAAATATTGATCTTTATCTTAGTGAATGAAATTGTGTTGCATACAGGTAAGTCCCCTCTTGAGGCCCCATTAATTTTGTGAGATACTGAAACTGTCCCTTATCAGTTAATCCTTTAATGATCTCTATTGGACAGTAATCTTTGTCTTTAAGGTGGTAATAATCATATAACATAATTTGAAATTTGCCTCAGCAAACATCGCTGGTCATTACGAACTGAGAACTCATTTCTAATCAGATGTTTCTTTTTACAATTTATAAGCGACACAATTGATTATTTGACAGTATCGCTATTGTCTGGCTTCTGTCGTAGGCACAAACTGGCAATCATGAAATCATTTGAAGAGGTGAAAAATGTTCCTACAAATCAAAATCAATCTCTTCGTGTCAATCTCTTCATGTAGAAAAAGTCAGCTCGATAAATGCCTTCAATGTAGATTTCAATAATTGAGAGATATTTAAAGAAATCATCACTGAGAGTAAAAATAATTTTGGTACTTGGGCGGATCCAAGGGGGGGGGGGGGGGCAGGGGGTCCGGACCCCCGTCACTGGAAAATCGTAGGTGGCTATAGGTTTCCTTAGAAATTCTGGTAAGGACCTCATCGAAAAGCAAAAAGGGTCCAATTGCTTCTCGAAGGAGGTCCGTACGACCATCTGTGAAATACATTGATTACTAGAAAACAGTTGTCATGCTGACCTAATTTTCTGGATCCGCGCATGTGGTTAAACACATTAGAGCTTTATACAAAGAGCCTATCAACTGTTTTGAGAGAATAAAGTTGTAGAAACGATGTAACCTTTATAGCATATAATACAATGAGTAAGATAGGGAGCCTCTATGAACGCCATAACAATATCATACTCTATGATGAAGATTTCAACAGAAAAATATATTTAAGCCTACCCACTCTTAGTGGCCCATTTTATTGTGCTCTTGTTCTGGTTTGCCATTGCTTTGCGGTTTGTTTGTTGATGTCTATTTTGGCTTGGTGATTGTCTCCTTTGTAAAGGGTGTAGGAGACAGCTATTTGTTTGTTTGGTTGTTATGTTCTAGTTTGTAAGTATATGTTTGTCATAATGTCTGCGTTCTGGTGTCTCTTAGAGCTATTAGATGATCTGTGAGATTTGTGCTATAGGCTGGTCTGTGAGATGTTACTGTGGCATTTCCAGGTCATATTCACTCGTATTTAAGGCACAAATTCGGCTTAAATGGGATGAGTTTATGTTCAAATGAATTTATGATTGCTTGAAAACTAAGCGTCAGATGATAAAACTAAAAGTTCAAACGTTTTAACCTTGTCGCTAGAAAACCTGTCTTCGTGTTTTGCGAACAGGTAAGACCTAAACCAGCTGGTTCACCTTCAGACATTGAATATAAATGAGCCGTGACATGAGATTTCCAACAATGTGGTATGTGCGACCAGCAAAGGCTCAGACCAGTCTGCGCATACGCACAGTCTAATCAGAGCATTTGCTAGTCGCTTGGATATTCTTTGAGTGTTAAGCTACTGACTGAACATCATTTGGAGTTTCTAAGCTTAACAGGAGGCTGCACGGGCTCGTCTGAGTTTGCACTTGTCAAAATGCCTATTTGTCACCGCTCAATTTTGAAATTTAGCATGTAGCTAGTGCATCAATTTTATTTATCATAATTTTAGATGAGCAAACAATTTTAGCGTAAAAATTGTAATTATTTTCTTACCCATTAGTTTAAACATGTGTTTTGGGTGCTCAAAAGAACCGTCTTAATGAGACGCGTCTTTCGAGTACCCACAACATATGTTTTGGTTAAGAAATATAAAAAAGTGATTTTCAAATAAGCGCTCTATTCTGGATTCCTGATTTATCAGAAGGAGATTTATAAAGGCGGTGATCAGACTGCATATCTGTTCAGTCTAGTCTGCGCCATCGTTGTTCAGCCAAAACGAGTTAAGTTCACCAATTCGGTCTTTTTTGTGTCCCATCCCCATTTTAGCATGTAAACAGTTTATTTTCTAACTCTTAAAGTTTTCTAAGTTTAGTTTAGGCTTATGTCTAATCAATCAAGTAAAAAAATAGCAATGGAAACGGCCAATAGTCATTCCTTACGACGTTTATCAATAGCAAGTACCCCCAAAACTGCCCAAAAATGCTGTCCCATCGTCATAGTATGTAATTTAAAGAATGTATTATGCTCAAATGGTTGTTTTTATAAGCAGTTTTCAACTTTATTTTTATTGACACACATATATACATTTCATTTAATGTCCCTCATTTGATTGAAAAGTGAAAAACAATTTTTTTGTTGTACTGATGATTAATGTCCCACAACCAAATGTGAATTACGTTACCAATTTAACCATCTCTCAAATTACAAACCATGCATGTTAAGCTCACATCAAACAATCTCTATGTCAAGAGGTTTAATATGTGCATGTACAAAAGAAACGAATTTGTGGAAACATTTGTTTATTTTTCGCAGATGAAAAGATATCTGAGGTTGTCTAAAAATCTGCAGTTTTGTGAATTACGTTACCCTATGTGTATTACTTGTATAAGAAGAGGTACAAATATTGCAATTGAAGCCAATGTAAGAACTAAAACCTAACTATATAACGAACCATACAATAACTTAACAAGATGTTGTTTGCATAGAAACAAATAAGTGGAAACATAATTTGTGAATTACGTTACTGTGAATTACGTTACCACAATTTTACTAAAATCCAAATACCTCTCTAAATGCATTCACTAGCTGAAAAACAATGTTTGTTTTAATTTAAAGCAAATATGTCCCAGTTAATAAAGATCAATTTAAACCATATTACAGTTGTCATTTTATCTTAATAAGGATTTACCTATATGCTCAGGGTACATCAACTCCCCTGTCCATGTATCTTACAAAGATACTCAATATATCAACACAACATATGCAAAGTAATCTGTTTGAAATACAAAATTGAATAGTGTAATTCTCTAAGGGATTTTTCGTATGGTTTTTGAAATGAGCTAGATTAAACATAGGTAACGTAATTCACAAATAGGTAACGTAATTCACATTCTACGAAAAACCCAGATTAGTCCATTCAAAGGGCCAAAGGCAACGAATCGATGGTGATTATAAGTTTCAGACTTGTTGTTCAATTGTTATTTTTTCTTTTTTAAACCATTTTATCTCGTTGCTGCTACCACTGGAGGTTTATTAGTGAGTTTATGTGTAAACTTTGAAATTGGCACTCTCGCTCTTGCATCCTGGTCCATTCTAGTTGATCACAGTGACCTCACATGTTCTCATGACTTACTATGTTGATTACTTCTGTGGTTTATATGAAAGATAAAATAGTTAACTTGAGTTTATAAATTCTTATCTTCAATTGAAGTGAGCAAATTGGCTATGTGAATTACGTTACCATGAACATTTTGCCATTTTTCTGAGAAGAGTGTATCTTTGTAAATGATGCAAACTTTGTTTTTTTAAATATATGTACATGAAAAGGCATTTTTTTGAAGTTAGATTATTTATTCTGCATTGTCTTAGTTTGTAGTGAGCCATAACAAGTTTTCAAATATATGGAATATTTAAAACCTTTATTTTTCAAATCATATTTTAAAGTGTTATTCCAACAAGATTAATGAAACTAGATGCAACAGCTTACTTCCAATGTGCAAAAGACGATGTAAATAGTGTCCGGCAACACACTAGAACCTGATATTTTCAGAAAAATATATGTTTCTACGCAGGAAATAAGACTAGAGTGTAAGGTATGTGAATTACATTACCGACCTATTGGCCCAATGTTCTTTATACAAGAATACAATTTAGTATCTCCAATACCAAAGAAGAATGTTATTTTTAATATTCATCATCTACTGTTTCAAAACCAATATTTTTTCTCTTCCAATTTGATGGACACAATTAAAACAATAGTTGTACTCATAGACTTACAGTTGAATTCCATTGTCAATTCATAACAACCTTGCTTAGACCATGCTGAGAAGCAAAAACATAGTATAAATCTTACATTATAGGCTTATTTGATCAACAAGAGATCCAAGTAGAAGTGCATGCTATAAAAGTTCTTAAATATTTCAGTCTTTTAAGAAATTTGGTATGTACAAGTATATTTCATCACAGTAACGTAGTTCACATTCAAATTCAGTGGTGCTCTTTGTGAGACTGAATGAATTGAAATTTTTGGATGCGCACTTTTTTAGACATCATTATCTAATTGACCTAAACCAAGAATTAAAAAAAATAACATAAAAATGAAAATATAAGCCAAAAAAAATGTGGGACAAAAATTGGCTGCAATTGGTGAACTTAACTCGTTTTGGCTGTGTTTGCATGCATCAAAATCAGACAAAGCGACTAGCGATGAGGCTCAAAGTTTTTTTTATCTAGTTTCTAAAAAATGACAAGTTTAAAAGTAGCTTTACACCGGTATACATAGGCATTATTGGGACTTGACAGGGTATATCACAGTTTTAGTTTAGAAGTTTCTATCATGTAAACACTTCTCCATTATTTTTTGTCTGATCATATGGCATTCTATCATCTGTCATAGGAGTAAGCTCATTCAACATAGTTATAGACGGAATAGATTCTGACGTGGACCCAGCAGACATCCACTGCTGCCATGGGTGTTCCTCAGTCACACTAAGATCTACAAACAGATCTACAATGTTGTCGTCCATAGGCATGATAGACAACCGTCTTAGCCACTGTGGTCCTTTCACAACCCCTACTGGTCGTACATCTTCGAGACTGTTATTAAATGGACCGGGAAGCAGAAGGGTGGAGCCGAACGGTGATTTTACTAATTTTTCTGGTTCATCCTCTTTCTTATCCAGGTCATCTTTCTTATCTTGATCAGAATTTTCTTTGTTATCTTTATCTCCATCTTTGTTCTCTTCCTCCTTTTCCTTCTCCTTTTCAGCAGCTTCTTCAGCGGCTGGATCAAACTCCTCTACAATCAAGTCGTATATTGGCCAGTGCTGCTTGTATTCAGCCACAATTTCGTCTATCTGACCTTTAAAGCTTAAGGTCTTTAAATTAAGCTTCGCTGATTTTGTCGATAGCACATTTTTCAGCAACATAGGCACAAACCCACCTGCCATTGTTGCTAAAGTCTGATTTGTTGATGACATCTGGTTAGCACTTCCAAAAGCCATCACAACCAACATCACAAAGAACAAGAAAACCACAATTATTGAGAATTTTCCTGTAGCCATAAGTAGGTTGATATAAACAGGACCAGGTGCTCCATGCACTCGTACCTCACATAGTTTCTTGAACAAATTCAATGGAATTCTAGGAGTATCAAAAGAATCCAGGAATAAAAGTAAATGCCCGATTTTCCATGCTGGCTCTTTCTTCTCTAACATGAGTGAAGTTTGGATTTCATCACAGGCTTCAACAGGCTTCACCTGAAAGTAATAATAAAGATACATTGTCCGAACGTTTACATTATGTATTATTGAATGTCAGCAATCAGAAATATTTTGAGAGTTACAATTTCTGGCACTGCAAAAATCCAGCTTGGTTCAGTGTTTAATTAAGTGCACTATGCCGTTGCATGTTCAGGAAACCCATAAGTCTATGAAACGACAGCATATATTTTTTGCAGTCAATAATGTTTAGGCTTTCTTGGAAGAAAAAAAACCTTGCTTGGAAGGTTGTTGTCATATCAATTATCTAGCGAAACTAACGAAGACTGTAATATGCTATCCACCAACTTTAACTTGAAATATCAGATGAAATACATACACGTTTATTCTCTGGAAAACTGCAATGACGATTTACAGCTAGTATGATTTCATCTTTAACTGCACGACGGTGGGCCAGCCCTCAGATTCAATGACGACCCTGGCATTAAACTTTTGTCGGTCGGTAGGTGCCTGATGCTTGTCTTTGGCTGGGCCCATCGTGCCCCTGTTTTCATTATGTGTGTGTTAATGTTTATTTGAATATATTGTTACTCTTTGATGGTGCATTGCGTAAGTTAGAATGACTCCATGCGGGCTAAATAATTTTTTGTTTTTGAACACCAGAATCTAGGGTGGAGATTTGGTGCCAATAAAAACATTTTAGCCCCCCTCCCCCAAGTGGCTTCGGCTGCTGTCTGTTTTAAGGCAGTGATTCTGAGTGAGCAACAATAAACAACGAATCAACAACAACAGAATTACTCTGTCTGGATTTTCACTGTTTATTTGTTTCCCAATTTAAAATGCTCTGCACAAATGGACTAAAATAGCAAAAAAGTAAACGGCCTTTCACGCCATCTAATTTGCTGAGATACTACTGGTAAATTTAACCAGCACTAAAACCCACTAATCACAAAAACCAACAAGATAACGTGTTTCAGACCAGCGTGGACATCAACCATATCAGATAAAATGCTTACCTTTGCACTCAATGGGTAGTTCAGTCTTTATGGTTTCTTTATCCAGACAATGAAGGCGCTTATGAGACTGGGCAGAAGCACAGACTGTTTTGACCTCTCACTAGGTTAACAGGCTAGTGTGCTGGTTTTGTCATACAATGAACAGGGCTTTTTCCAGCAATTTTTGGAAAAGGCCCCTGGCCAAAATGGGGGAAAACTGACATCAAAATTGTGAGAAATTAACGGCATAGAACATAACTAGGGTAGCAAAATATATCCTCAAAATCAAGTTATTTTTGATTGTATCAAAATCAAGTTATTTAGATTGTATTATGCCAAGCATACCACTTATGCACAAGTGTTTAAGTAACATTCTGATATGAGTCATCGTTTCTCAAAAGTATTAGTGGTCTGTTAAAAAAGTAAAAAAACCTTTCTTTATAAGGGGAAAACGGTGGCTATTTTCGATTGAGAATGGGGTCGAAATTTGGCCCCTAGAGATAGGCAAAAATTCCCCTGATGAATAAGAAAGCTATTTACCTGGAAAGCAGCATTTTCCTGCATACTGGAAGGTAAGCTAGCAACTTTCTTTAAATCCTTTACTCTGTCCATGATTTGATCCAAAACTGTTCCATTGAATGTCAAAATAAAGTGCAATGATTGGCTGCTTCAGGACACGTGTCCACAAGCAACCAATCATTGCGCTTTATTTTGAGTTTGAGACTGTTCTTAAGTTTTATAACCTCGAGGCCAGGTCATTGTGCTGGTTTTGTCACATATGAATAAAAAGGCTATTTACCTGAAAAGCAGCATTTTCCTGCATACTAGAAGGTAAGCTAGCAACTTTCTTGAGATCCTCCACTCTGTCCATGATTTCATCCAAAACCGTCCCATTGAATGTCAGGTAGTTCTCGTACACATTATTGTAGCAGTTGTGCATATACACGATAACAAGAAGTGCCATGCTCACATATCGTAGGGTGGACCCAGCGTTTACTATAATACCCATCATTGTAAACACAATAATCTCAACAAATACTCCAATAGCTTCCACAAACAACAGAAGACTTGTAAATAACACAATCAGACAGAAAAGTCCAACAACAATTTGGAGAATTACTCGGTAGAACTGGAACAATCTCCCGTACCCATGCATACATGGACTATGTTTGTCCTCCTCAGTAAACGTATCTCGAGCCGTGTGAACTCCTTTGTCAATTTTGACCAGTTTCTTGTGTATTTCTTTAACTTTCTTTTTTGCTTTACCTAATGGTTTATCAGATTCCAGGAACTTTGTATCACTCCCAAGTTTTTTCCTGCAATGGAAGAGTAGTCTGTAAGCTAGATAAATTGTTGGAATGCAGTACAGGGCAAAAAGAGCAAAACAAACGGGTCCCGCTGCAATACAGAATACAGGGAAACCTAAGATCGCCAGTAAACCACATTTTCTAAATGGCCATAAAAGAACAGCAAGAAGAACTTGTAACACACTGGTTCTAGACACATTCTCCATATCATGTAGTGCACATCTGACAATAGATTTGAGCTTGTCTCTCACACAACTGCCTGAAAACCCAATCACAACTCCTGACAAGAAATAAAACGTGTAGGTGGCCAGAAAGAGTGAATGTGTTGGTGATAAGTATTGTATTAAGTTAATCCTGTATGGATTGAAGGCTTGTTTTAGACCAAGCTCATTCACTGATTGCTCTCTATATGCGAATTCATGCTCTTCAAATCGATAATATATGAATAGCCTTAAATAGTATGGTATTGGCACCATGAGTAACACTAGAACCTTCACTACAACCAGTATCACATCTTCCCACGTGCATTTATGTCTTACAAGAGGTTGTAAAGAGCCATAAATACTGTCGTTACAGCACGCCTTGAACGGATCAAGACTTCTTATCTTACAACGAATAAGATTATCGTACAACGTTCTTAACAGACCAGTTGGTGGTTCATTGGCTGGTATAATACGTTTGCCTTTCACTTTTATCCTCACTTCTGGCACTTTAACATTACATACGCGATCCATTGGTAGTTCATTGATACTGTCTCTGAACCGCCTCCACTCTCCTATATCCTCCATTGTCAGCCTGTGTTTATATCGAACAGACGTTGTGGTGCTCTCAGTAACAAATATTTTCATCTTTAGATCCTTAGTTAGTTTCACCACATATTCCGACGCCACATAGGACGCTGTATACATGTTGGCTGGTATCAGCAAGGGACTAAACATAAACAGCATGCATTTTACAAGGGTGATGCAAACATACAAAACGCTTATCCAAAAGTTGTCCTCGTGTTCTGAACATACAACCTGATCATTAGAATCTCGAAAGCAGCAACTGTGAGCAAATTCTGCGAATCCATTAACATCTCTTATGATTTCATTGCAAACAAATATATTTTCCCTTTTAATTCGAATTTCGGAATCACTGCTTTGCTCATTTGCTGATTTATTCTTAAAGTTTTCAAAAACTCTCTGCCTTATTAGGTCCACTCTATCTTGTGCGGTAAGGTTTTTGAAACAGCCAATCGGATAGTCATTGAGTTTCAAAGGAACTCGTTGAATGCCAATCGTTAGAATTGTCAATGAAAGAACATCATAATTGAACGATAAAGTGAGCAGTGTCTTTCCGTGGTCTGAGACTGTTCTGAACCACTTCCATGGCTTGTAAGTCAGTGAAACGTCCGTTTTAAAGGGATCTTCAGTAGCATTGTAGATTTCTAACTCAAATATGTACATGACAGAATAATCCTGTAGGTATTCAACCGCTTCTCTGTCCTTTGGGAGTATGTGACAGTTATGTCCGTATGCCAGATGTACCATACAAATGGCTACCAACAGTGGGAGCACAGCCAAAGTACCGTATACCATCATGTCTGAAAGAAAGGGGAATTAAAAGTATTTTAAGCAGTTGCCAGTCAAAGTATCTATACAAATATTTATCAGTTACCTCGCATATTAACTGCATTGTTGCACGTTGTCTGATAAACGCTGTCTATCTCACGGCATGTGCCTTTATCAGGTCATGATGGCCATGCACTTTTTGAATGACGTCGCTAATGTAAATAAAAAAATACGTCATAATCGCTAGTTTGATGAGTGAAACAATGGGTAAACAGACAAATAGAATACCAGGTTCGCATCTTTTGATATCAAGCTTACCAGGCTCGGCTTTTAGAACGCATGTTGAGTCGCTCAGCAAGCCTCGCGGTGTCAATAAGCGTCCTCGAAGCCTCACCTGGTAAACTTGATATCAAAAGACACTCACCTAGTATTCTCTATGTATTTTCTGTGTCTGAAGATAGTTTTAATTTTAAGTAACAAATAGTGCAGATCCTGATGAAATGCGCCTTATGAAGCATTCAATATGGGGCTTTACTATTTGCCAAAGTACCTGTTTACCAGTATCCAGAATGAAAAGATCATGTGGTTATCTGGCAGATATATATGCCATTGCTCTTTATTTTAACTACCTTACAACAACAATAATAGTAATAATAATAATAATAATAATAATAATAATAATAATAATAATAATAATAATAATAATAATAATAATAATAAATATTATCATTATTATTATTATTATTATTATTATTATTATTATCAGCAACTACCGGGGACAACCGTGAACAGCGTACTTATAAAAAGCTTAAATCAGATTCCCAAAGCACACCGAGTGATATGATTTGATTATTTGCTTGATATATATGTAGGAATTTATTTCCAATGCACACATTCATAAAAAATATAAGTGCCAGGTCATGGCAATTCAAAACTTATTGCATTGCCGACCGGCTCACTCGTATACATGCGATCTCGTTATGTACAGCCTCCGCTTTGGCACACACTGAGTATGAAAGTAGACGGAGACTGAGACCAGATATTGGACACCAGGCTCGACTGGACGGCTGCGCATACCTTTTTGAGGAACTATTTTTTACGTATATGATAACTACCATTATTACATGTGCAGGGCCAAATGTATCATATATGGGCCACGACGAGAGAAACCCCTGTCGTCGGGGTTCCTGACAAAGCAAGACTCAACTCAGTCTGCTAAGCTACAGAGACTAGCTAGTTTATTGTAATTTTGCACGTAGGAAGTGGGGTTATATTTCTTTCCAGACAGCAAATAACAAAGGGTGCTGACCAGCCTGCGCGGACATGCAGGCTGGTCTGCCCCTTTGTTGGTCGCATAAATAAAACAAAAAGGTTTTCTCGCATATAGCGCCATTTATGTTTGAAATATTAAACTTGTTTATGAATGGAAGTCTTAGCGGGCGACATATCACTTGGAAAGCATCTATTTTATATATTTGAGCCTGACCACATTATAAGTAATAGTTATACCATGATTTATCCGCCTGTTCGTGGAGATAATCCAAGAGCTTTAGCTCGTGGACTATCTCCCTTCCAGATTGGACCATGTTGTAACTATTTCATACCGCCAACATTAGCGTAGATCTTGCACATCGCGAGATATTTTGTGCTAAAGATGGTAAGCTTGGACTTTACTGATTGCATAAGCATGGATCATTTTCTTAACGCACATACGTTGCTATACAGTGAGGCTGCATTTCTAATGTTTGTCGTGATCCTTCATCTGCTTCCATACATTTTGTGTGCGAGCAGCGAAGGTCCTGGCGAGAATGCGCTTCGTGTTTGTGCAGTACGTCTCGCCATAGCATTGTGATAAATACATGTTCCAGTTTCCCATGAGAAGGGCCATCTAATCATAATCGTCTGATTCTATTGGAAGATGTCAATACACTTTTTATATATATGCTAATTTGGACTGGAATCCTGTCACGCGAAAACTGTCCGCTTGAGCATAATATATATACACTGTTCATGCTTAAACTGCAATGCGCATGTGCAGTCCATCCGGAACTTAAACCAGGTAGCGACAACATTGTTATTATATATGATGCAAGGGAATATGTATATAACTGCGGTATTGGGTCTGAGCATGTTACAATTATATTATCCTAAACCTTTTTCTTAACTTTTCTTTTAAAAAGAAGAAAAAATGTTTTCCTTTTGCACAGCAAATATAAGCTTAGCCTAGTAATGATCAACCGCTTAACACCAAGCTGTTTTCAAAGTGTGTTCACACTCGCAATACGACTTTAAAATTTATGCATGATTCAGAAATTAACCCCTTTGCAGTGGTATGAAAAATAAGAAGGTCGTCTGAGTTAGCAGGATGTGTTATAAGTACCTTTTTGTCCTAGCATAAACCTTTTGGTGTTTACCTTTCAAATTTGTCAAAAAGAAAATCTGGACAAAAATAAGTAAGAAGGTCGTCTGAGTTTGCAGGATGTATTATAATTACTTATTTTGTCCTAGCATAAACCTTTTTGTGTTTACCTTTCAAATTAGTACAAAAGAAAATCAGCAAGAAGGTCGTCTGAGTTTGCAGGATGTATTATAATTATTTTTTTTTGTCCTAGCATAAACCTTTTTTGTTTACCTTTCAAATTTGTCAAAAGGAAAATCAGCAAGAAGGTCGTCTGAGTTTGCAGGATGTATTATAATTACTTATTTTGTCCAAACATAAACATTTTGTGTTTACCTTTCAAATTTGTCAAAAAGAAAATCTGGACAATGAAAAGTAAGAAGGTCATCTGAGTTTTCAAGATGTGTTATAAGTACCTATTTTGTCCTAGCATAAAACTTTTTGCTTTTACCTTTCCAATTCGTCAAAACGAAAGCCTTGGACAATGTAAAGTAAAAGGGTCCTTTAGTCTTTATCTAAGACACACTCTTAAGCTTATGTATTCTCTAATAAAGTTTTACCATCGACAGTAAACATCTCCTATCCCCGTGGAGGTTGGTATTATGTATTATTTTGTTTTTGTCCATAATGAGTGTAGCGAATATTTGTGTATGTTTGGGACATGCGTAACATTTATCTGTATCCTTAAGCGTGTTCTTAAGTTTAATAGCATAGAATTGCTTGTATTTGCTGTTACATATACTTAAGGACTTTGAAAACGCATCACCCAGATTAAATCCTTTATTACAAAGACCCTGAGAATGTCAGCGAGATTATTTTAATAGCATATCATAGTCTGACCATCTTGTAATGTGTCCAAGAAAATTCATGGTTGTAAATTTACTTTAAGGTATTGAATAAGTATCCGTTGTAAGACAGGGGTGGTCGATTTTTAAAGACACATATTCCGCTGCAAGTTAACACGCGTTAGTTTTGATTCCTGATTCAACAGATTTGCGTCCTTTGCTTCTTACACAATTGCACGTTCATCATTGAACGATTAGAAATGAATTGATAGTTCGTAATGCTCAAAATTGCACCCCTTTAAAATACCGACACACCCCACCCACCCTGATTACTATAGAAAAGTAATAAGATTCAACGCCTTGGGCCTTTCAAAGTTTCGATTTTTTACGTCCAATTTTATTGGAAGATGCTAAGGGCATACAGAAATGACAGATTATGCAAAAATTATGCTTGTATCACGTGTCTTTTGCATGTGTAAGTGACGTTAACGTAATTTTTTAAGACGTTCTTGATCACATCACAGCAGACCCCTGCCATGATTTACATCAAAACGTCTTCCCCATATGACTGCCAGTGTATGTAATCAATATCAGTTATGAAAGCATGCATAAAGGTAACTTATGGAGATTTTTCTAAAAAGGAGCTATAAATTGATGTTCAAATTTGACGTTTATTTTGACGTATATTAAAGTTATCAATTACTTTTAATTAGAAAAAGTTTATGAACTCTTTTGGTGATATAGTATCATACTAGCCACAGTTTAAACATAAAAATAATCAAAAAGCTTCATTTTACTGTGCAATAAGGTGTTGGATGCTGTATGTACCAATGTGACGTCATCAGCAGCGTCGCGTGATAGTGCAGTCAAATTAACGACTGATTCATACCAATTCTGGGTTGCACATTAAAACCTGCGAGTAACTTTCAATTACATATACGGTTTGCAAGAAAAGTGCAAACAATATGGTGATGCGTTTTCAAAGTCCTCTAGTATATTACAGTTACCATTTAGCGCATATTCGTCGAAAGGGATACTGTTTCAAAAGTCAATAGACTTTCTTCTGAATCCTTTTTGTATAAAATTTAAGTGCTTGTAATTTTGCCGTTATGTATTTATACAAAAAAAAAATAATTTTAAACCAATGTAGATCTTGCACGTTACGATTGCGTTGCAAAAGTTTGTAAGGATGGTATACATTTTGATAATCAACTGACAGTAATATGCACGACCAACATTGAATGTTGTTAATTAGAAACAAACTCTAGGTACTTAAATTGAAAACAATGTTCGGGTAGCCGAACTGAGTGTCAAGGTGGACGGATAGCTGTTCTGAAATACAAGAAAAGCTTTTAAAAACAAACTAGACGCTAAACTACTTTTACGTTTTCTGTCATACAAAGCCAAAAGTAACAGATTTCACAGTAAATTATGACCAAGTAGGACCAAGTCTATTGATCCTAACCTGGGACTAATACACAACAAAGTAGCATATATCCTTGCAACAAGGGAGCTAATTCACTTACGTTGTACAACGTTTGCAAGGGTCTTGGGATTTATGAGAAAAATCTTGAAAAAGCCTAATCACCGTTTTGCATACCTGTGTCTCGATATGTTAAAATGTATTAGTATTCAAAATTTGATTCAGATATATCATGTGGTACAAGAGTTATGAGCATTTTCACTAAATACCTCGACTGGTCAAAATGATGCTTGGCAAACCCTCGTCACCATTTTGCATACCAGAGGCTGGACAATATTAAAATAAGTATTTTTGCAAAAAATGATCCAAATATCCCGTAAGGTTCAAGAGTTGTGAGGATTTTCACTTACTGGCCACAACAAGCTGGACTGATGCTCAGCAAACCATCGTCCGTCAAAATCGGTAGTTTTGCATTCCAGCTGTTAGGAAATTTTGACATGCATATGTATGCAAAATTTGATCAAAATATACCGTGTGGTTCAAGAGTTATGAACATTTTCACTAACTGCTTATTGACGGAACTGATGCTCAGCAATCTCTCGTCCTCCAAAATAAGGTGGGTTCGCATGCCAGTGGTTAGGGAATGTTGACATGCATATGTATGCAAAATCTGGTCAAAATATACCTAGTGGTTCAAGACTTTTGAACATTTTCACTAACTGCTAGCGGACGGAAGGACTCACATAGTGATTATAGTGCAGACCCCAAGGGTCGTGCAATCTATGATTTTCCAACTTGGCCGTTTGAACATTCATCGATGACACTTGTACATATGGAAATAAAGGATTATCTGTAATACAGGTAGCGATTTCTAACCTAGCTGATGAAACTAATATTGATCATCAAAGTAGAATGTCTGGTCTTTTAGATTTTGAGTTATCGCGAGTTGGCTTTATGGCATATTTCATTACAACTTAGCATTATTCTGAACAGGCACCAGATGTATTACATGACAGACATGAGGCTAATAAAAGGAGACAAAAACACTAAAATATGCAAAATATGGATGTTAAGAAACACCTACCAATTACGAGAAACTGTGTTAAAATATATAATATGATATTTGCATAATAGAAATAAGCCATCAAATGTGAAAAAGTTATATATCAAATTACATATGGAAGACTCAGGCGAGGCTAATAATCGGAGTCAGGCCAAAGATGATAGAATACTCGATAGTTTAGCATCGCTGGATAGCTTAGAAGCTATCAACTATACAGCGATGCTAACTGTCGAGTATTTAGGATTAACCTTCATTTACTTGTATGCTTGTAAAATATGCATGATAAAAGAATGACTTAATGGAGGACGCTAGTACAGTATTTCATGACACGGCCCAAAATGCACTTTTGCAGAATGACATAATTTGAGTATTGCGCGCATGCCAAATGATACGACAAGGTGTCAACATTTTCTCGACTATACCATCTGGGGTGTTACAACAATGGTCTTTTACTGGTAAATTTCGACCTCAGACGGATCAAAGGTTAGACGAGTCCATGGTGTAGCACGAGGTATGGAAACCTGGATGAAATAATGGTTACATCTTATTACTTGACTTTTCGCTTACTGTAAAGGCGGCGCCTCATGAATGCGTAATTAGGACTAGCCAACCTTAGGCATAGGTATAGCTGAAAATGAGGCGTGCTTTTATTCAAAAGTAACTGTATCATCTTGTGCCACAACCTCAGTCATTATTTAGTCCTTAAAACGCCAGCAAAATAACTGCATCTGAAAATGTCTATTTAACATAAGCAGGGAGGCAAACAGTGTGGACCCAGATCAGACTGCTCCTACAGGAGCAGTCTGATCTGGGTTCACACTGTTTATCTATCAGGCTATAAATATTTTAGTAGACGACAAAAGCATACATTTGGTGATTATGCGCTTTAAGGGTTAATAAATGAGAGTTTCGTATGTATACGGTTAGGATTTTCATGAAATGCACGCACGTTTGCGCGGCTCAAAAAGCTTATTAATTCTTTACCAAATTATAAATAGAACCTGATTTCCCTTCCTTAGCAGATGAAATAGCCGAACCACACCCAGATATGAATATTAAAGTTGCCGCCTTTACAGTAAGCGAAAAGTCAAGTAATACATGATTCCATTTCAACGTCGATAGCTAGAACAGCGGATATTTGGTTACAGTCTGGGTAACCTTTCACGTGCTACTGCGTAAACTCGTCCAATCTTTGATCCGTCTTAGGTAGAAATACACTTGCCCAAAGTTCTAAGCGGTCACCTTAAAATCACCATGTATTTGTCCTATTAACACGGGCATTTGGTTCTTCATTAATTTCACGTGAAACATCATGGAATGACTTTTTGTATGACATCTCTATACAATATGTCAAAAATGAAGTTAAAACTAGTTAAAAATGATTAAAAATTTTGTCAAAATTTTGGAATTGCTAGGTGACCACTTAGAAGTTTGTGTGAGTGTATACAAGAGACTGAGTACTGGTAGATTTCGACCATCCTAACTTTACCAGTGTAACAAACTTTATGGATAATTCCATTGGTCTTAAAAGGGTTAACATTTAGCCCAAATGAATCCAAAATCCATTTGTAATACGTGATGTTGTAGGGGGCGGATTTAAACAACTATTTTTGATTTACTGCTTATGACATACGACCCACTTATTAATTCCCTCATCTTGTCATAGGGCAATTAAGTTAAAATTAATATACAATAAAAAATAATTAGCTTGTCAGTGTGGTGAGACGATGTTCTTCGGTTATGAGGGCACACAAAAATTAGAGAAATCATGCGATTCTTCAAAATTCGGACAGACTACATGTAGGCACGTGTCGTACTTAGTTTGCGCGTCTTCCTGTGTTTGCGTGTTATGGTAGGCTAAAATGGAACGCTATTTATAAACCAAGCAGGCACACAACATTGAAGCAACGTCGTATCAACGTCAATGCGACGTCATGACGTCGCATTGACGTTGATGCGACGTTGTTTTAACGTAACGTGACTGCTGGTAAGAAACAAAGACTACAAGAAAGAATAAGAAAGCTGTTTAACTTGAATGACTTTTAGAGACACAAAGGACAAGCAACAACAACAACAACAACAACAACAACAACAACAACGAATAATAATATTAATGATAATATTTTTTGTGTTTTTAAGTATTGTCAGCGTTGTGTATTGAAATAAACATTTGTGTTACCACAAAATCACTGAAAAAAGTTGCAAACTTGCGAACAGTGAGTTACTATTCTCTGTAATTTTCTGATATAATATATGAAAGCCTGATTATTTTTCAGCCATTAAAATGTTTTAATGGTATATTTAGTTAATATTAAACATAAAACTAAGTGTAGTGCAAGGTGGTTTAATTTTACGTTCCACCAGGGAGTAAAAATGCTTGAATGAACGCTTATGGGCAACTGGTAAATTTTTTAGGCTGTGTTCAAGTTGAATAAGGAACACAATCGTACGTCAAAATAATATATGTTATGTTTGCATGAGAGAGAGAGGGGAGAGAGAGAGAGCCTGAGAGATATGCTAGCCAAATAAATACAATGCGTGAAACTACATTTATTTTATCACAAGCAGTGAATTCCATGCATATCAAATGTGAGTAAAATTGGTATTTTTCTACAGTGAAAAAATATCGTATTTTTTCACTAGTGACTGATACGATTTTTATTTTCACTGTAGAATAGAATAGAACTGTAGCACAGCAAGGCTTTCTTGGCAATTTTGTGACATAAGGTTTTAAGTGAAGTATATTTGTCAAAAATAACGCTACGCATGTTTTGACGTCAACATCAAACATAATGACGTCACTGTTTGACCTGGCGTAGCGCCAGTTTGCACGTGACGCCTACCATAAGGCACACTCAATAGACTTTCTTTACATGCTGATTTCTTGCGTTTCATTCGTTAAAATATGATTCTAAGCCATTTTCTAGATGCACACTAAGTTTACACCCAATGTTATACCCAATAAACACACTGCAAAAGTCAAATCGAACGAGAAACGACCAAGTAAATAGTAAGGTTGTGATTTCTGTATTTCCGTTGAGTATAAAATAAAAAGAAAATTTACTTTTTTCGGCAAATACCAAATATATTTCATCTCGTGCGGTGAAAATATCAGCATTTTCACTCGTGCTACGCACTCGTGAAAGATACTGATTTTTTTCACCGCACTCGATGAAATATATTTTGTATTCAACTCAAAAAAGTAAATATCCTCTATGTACATCAAGCAATCCATTACTAGGTTCCTAAAACTGTAACATCATCACAAAATGTAAACCCACATGAGATGTTACATTCGCGGCATCTAGACATTACATAGAGGATCTTACATGAGTGCTCATGTTTTATTGAATTTATTAAACGAGTTGGGGAAAAAAGATAAAATGCGAGGCTTGCCGAGCATTTTATCTCTTTTTCGCAACGAGTTTAATAAAATTCAATAATACAAGAGCACGAATGTTAGATTCTATTTATCATATGACAAATACTTTAAAATCTCATTTCTGACGTAAAAACGTTATGATTTTTGTCATCATGTACGAAACGTTGTTATGGACGTAATAACGTTCCCGTAAATCGATAAACCACTAGTGGTTTACAGATTTTATTGCATGGCGTTATTTCACTCCCAGACGCGACGTCATATGATAATATAGGGATCACACATGTTTTTTCATGCATTAACATTTGCTGGGTCCCGAGGATGCTGTTTGAACACGAGGCCGATAGGCCGAGTGTTTAACATCTTCCGAGGGACCCGGCAAGTGTTAATGCAATGAAACAATCATGTGTGATCGTTATTCTTGCATATTTTACCTTATGCCAACCTAATTCGCACTGAAAACGCTGCTAAATATAGATTATTACACGGTGTTTTTGATCCCAGCCCTGATCTCAGCCCGAGTAGACCGTATCATCCTGAGCCCGAAGGACGAGGGCTGATACTGTCCGAGGGCTGAGATCAGGGCTGGGATAAAAAACGCCGTGTAATAATATTTTTATCATATGCTTATGCGTGTGAAAAAGCTGTGAAATGATTTATTAATTTCTTTATTTTGAAGCGCATTAATTAAAAATTACAAAATTCAGTGACTTTTTCAGCCTCAACACACAAAGCGGCCTTGACTGATTATTTCGCTGATCCTTTTGTTTGCGAAAACGTTGCGCGCCTCTTTGACATTGTTGTGACGTCATGACGTTCGAAAGTTTGACGCTGACGCCATTTTGTATGGAGATTCTCGGTTTAAAAATGGATATTTCAATGTTTTAGCGGTGTTTTCAGCGCGATTTTGGTTGGAATCAGGTAAGATGTGCAAAAATAAGTCCACTTTCTTTATATTTACAATTTCTTTTGCAAATATTCCCTGTTTTTTTCTCCAGGGCGAGATCAACTCCTGGGGAGGGCGGGATAGGAAAATATCAGCCCTGGTATCAGCCCCCGTATCAGCCCTCTACATGAGTTTTGGATCGCAGGGCTGGACAGCTCTACTTGAATAGGCTGATACTGCTGGGCCGAAAGTCTAGTATCAAGGGCAATACTAGTATAAGTATGTGATAAAACATTAAATTGTCCATTTTCTTACACTGGATTTCTCGAAACAAAATGGCGTCGGCTGTGTACTTTCGAACGTCATAACAGCGTCACAACGTCATAACCGTACGCAACGTTTTCGTGAACAAAAACATCGGCAAAATGATCAGTCTGGTCCGCAACGCTTTCCGTTTATAACGTCATGCATATAATACAGGGCTCATTTTAAGTATGTTCAAGTTCAGACCCATGTTCAAACAGCATGTGAATCTCCTGATTTGAACATGGATTTTCGTTCATTTGACAATGGGTGTAAACAGCTATACGAATAGACATCCTTGCAAGAAATAACAATCAACTGACAGTAAATTAACACACGTTGAATGTTTGCTACTTAGAATGAAACTATAGGTATCTAAATCATGTAAATTGAAAACAATGCTCGGGTAGACAAACTGAGTGTTTCAACATATGTATATAGTCTATTAAATTGGTTCCGTAGGAAAGCGGGTTCTAATACATTTTAACATTATCGTGACGGCAAAACGGCGCCTAGGCTCCACAAAGAAAGGTATGCAAAACGGTGACTAGGCTTTGCAAAAAAAAAAAAAAAATCTCCCAAACAGTCATGAGATTTTGTTTCTTTCGCTTTGTTAAGCAGCGTAGTCTCAGGCGATTCTGCGCACTCACTAGCGCAGAATCGCCTGAGACTTCGCTGCTCACATATACTAAACATGGATGTAGAAGAAGATGCAGTCCATAATTTAAACCGCTAGCTCCGCTGGATATGTCAGTACAATGCATGCATACTTTTGCGCACATGCGATAAGCATCAAAATCTCATGTGACGCCCTATTTGTTTCATGACCTCGTGGCGAAATTAGTTTTTTTGTTACGCAATGACGCAATGTATCCTGTTTCACGAATGGCTGCATTTCAATAAATTACTGGTATTCGGGACAAAATATGATAAATATATTAAGATCTAAGAGATATGTTCTGTCTTTTGGCACACGCACACACACACAGAGAGAGAGAGAGAGAGAGAGAGAGAGAGAGAGAGAGAGAGAGAGGGGGAATCTTCTTTATATAATGTGTCAACACAGGAGATTATAGTATGTTCTGTCTTTTGGCACACGCACAGAGAGAGAGAGAGAGAGAGAGAGAGAGAGAGAGAGAGGGAGAGAGAGGATCTTCTTTATATAATGTGTCAATACAGGGGATTATAGTACATGTACTTATCGCATGCGCGCAAATGACTAATAAACGACAATGCTGACGTCGAGGTCTAATATTTGGTACGAGACGTCAGCTACATCCATACCTTGTGTAGGCGTGCATGGACAGGTCACTGCCAACTATGCACTGCGAGCAATAAGTTTCGGATACTATCAATATTTATACCACCTTTACACACTTTAGCATGAAATATCACTTGATGTGCAAGGTCTACACTGATGTAGGTGGTATAAAATAGTTATACCGTGTTTGTCCACCTGTACGTAAGATAATCCACTCGCTAAAGCTCGTGGATTATCTCCACGTACAGGCGGACAACCCATGGTATAACTATTACTTATGGACTGCCCTCGGGCCAGGGCGTGGACCGTCAGGTTGATGTGGCTTTCTCCTACG
Source organism: Loripinus fragilis (assembly GCA_964019695.1). Lineage (NCBI taxonomy): Eukaryota > Metazoa > Mollusca > Bivalvia > Lucinida > Lucinidae > Loripinus > Loripinus fragilis. Next base: position 64,163,850 of record OZ026521.1, on the reverse strand, counting down.
TATCGGACGGTTCATGTCTTGTCGCTCAGGAAGTTCATGAATTAAGCTTATGTTAGCGGCTATTGCACTGCGATGAAATTGATATTAATTTGAAGAAAGCGTGGGCAAAAAGAGGATCTTACATGAGTGCTCATATTTTATTAAATTTATTAGACGAGTTGGGGAAAAGAGATAAAATGCGAGGCTTGTCGAGCATTTTATCTCTTTTTCACAACGAGTTTAATAAATTCAATAATACAAGAGCACGGATGTTAGATTCTATTTATCATATGACAAATACTTTGAAATCTCATTTCTGGCGTAAAAACGTTATGATTTTGTCATCATGTACGCAACGTTGTTATGGACGCCATAACGTTTCCCGTAAATCGATAAACCACTAGTGGTTTACAGATTTTATTGCATGGCGTTATTTCACTCCCAGACGCGACCTCATATGATAAAATGTTTTAATAACCAAAGTGCCTTCTCAAAACAATATAATAAGAATGAAAGTGTCCAGTCTTCTCCGGTTCAGCCGGTCATAAAATTAATATAAAAAACAATTATCGAAGAATCAGCTATTCGCCCAAGTCTCCTGCCTCTAGGCTATATTTTTTTGGCATGGAATTTATTCTGCTCATAAATTGGTGACATTTTATCATTTATTAGCAGGATAAATACGGCATCTGAGAGTTTTAAAGCAATAAAAATATTTACTTTCCATCATTTTTCCCTTTTTTGAGCAATTGAAATGCCATGGTCAATTGAGATAAACATCAAAAAAGGTTTATAACCTCGCGACCTGGACGTTTTTCTCCCGGAAACGTAGTAGGAACACATTAATGGACAACATCAGGATTTTACATTAATCGTACAACAAAACAGCCCACTCGATTTAGTCATTTAAATAATCTTAAATGGATCACCTTAGAGATTACCTTAATCTATGTAATGGAAACAAACAAAGAGGGGTTTGACTCAAGGAGGCGTTCTATATAATACCGATGGTCAAACTTTTATCTTTTGGCATTCCTTCTTCATTCATAATATATTTCTAAATATTTTGATATTTTAATAGAGGTCATATCGAAGTTAATGCTGCACCTAAACGGGAATGCATACTATATTAGGGTATTTATCACATGATGTCGGGTTGTGTAAATAGAGAATACTAGCATGTAAGTGAGTGTCTTTTGATTTCAAGTTTACCAGGCGAGGCTTCGAGAACGCTTGTTGACATCGCGAGGCTGGTAAAATTGATATCAAAAGACGCGAACCTGCTATTCTATTTATAAGCTTACCAAGTTGATTCACTCTTCGAACTAGCGATTATGACGCGATGATCGATTTTATGTCGATTCAGCGTCATTGGCAACGTCATTCAAAAAGTGCAACGACATCATGGTCTGATCAAGACACATGCCGTGAGATAGACAACGTTTATCAGGCAACATGCAACAATGCAGTTAATATGAGAGGTAACTGATAAAACGAACACTAATAAGAACTGAAGCTGATACCCTATGTAACAAGTACTGAGAAAAGAAGGGAACGACGTTAGCAAAGCTCTGTGCAGGAGAGTACTTAACACCACACAGACAATGGCATAACAAATCAAATCACAGTACTAGCCATATGAGAATCACCACCAACAGGTACTGGTCTGGAGGCAAGGGATTAGATATATTTTAACGGCCAAATGCTTGCCCTATTTTGTTAAAATGCTTAAGTCATAAACGTGCTTAGCTACAAGTTGAGCCACGGTGGGTCCAGCCAAAGAAAGCAGCAGGAACCTTCCCATCGATGGAAGCTTTAGGTCATGGTCACTATCAACCCATAAACGAAATTACTTTACAGTATATGCAGTAAAAGAGGACCAGAAAATGCTATAATAATCTTAAAAGTTTTCGTGGAATTTGAGTTCAAGTTCGCTTTCAATATTCTTGTATTCGTATTAACCCTCAAAGCGCCAAGAAAAAAATGCATCTGAAAATGTCGTCTGCTGAAGTCGTCTGCTGCAAATAATTGCCTAGTATTACTGACGAATTAAGTATAGAAGCGAACAGCTTGGACCCAGAACAGACTGCTCCTATAGGAGCAGTCTGATCTGGGTCCACGCTTTTTGCCATAGAGGCTTCTTAAACATTTCAGCAGACGAGAAAAGCAGACAACTTTTGTTGCGATTGGCGCATTAGGGTTAAGACAGTCACATATGCATACTTCCACAAGACTGATTCTCTGTACTTTTCGTCATAATGAAATAATAAAATACGATAGTAAAAAGATGTGATGTGGTCAACGAACTTGTGTTCTGTATGGTCACCTCATAAAGAGCATATCATGCATAACATGTGATCGCAATCTGACAGCGGACCACCTGACTTGTTATAGAAATCGACTCGATCATCTTTTAACCATAGTCTGTACCAATTTGTTTACAATATGAAGTAACAGTATACTAGTGCATGCATTGTTACTGCAAAAAGGACAACCATTGATCAGTCAATAAATGTTGACAAGTATCTACAAAGTGGAATAATAAACTGCAACAGCATTTGTGCATAAATCCATCTACATACAAATGTACAAATGTAGTTGTTAGAACGTTAGAAAGGTCCACTCTTATATTAAATTGTTATCTTTATACATTATACCAAAGAGAACATGCCCCGAGGCCATAAAACGTTTTTTAATCTCATATGGGACTGGTTGCTTTGCTCATTGCGTTCTAACTTGTGCATGTGTCTTGTTGAGATGTGTGTGTTCATGTGTCCCATCATATTTATGATGGGTTGGTGTGTTGTACTTTGTGGCGTTTCCTGATCTTACCCCTTTGATTTTATAATATATTTTAAATAAAAAATACGAGTGAATAAAACTTAAACAAGCTATGACATGAGATTTCCAACAATGTGGTATGTGCGACCAGCAAAGCCTCAGATCAGCCTGCGCATATGCGCAGTCTGATCAGAGCCTTTGCTAGTCGCTTGAGTATTCTATGAGAGTTTAGCTACTAACTGAACATCATTCGGAGTTTCTAAGCTTAAAAGGAGGCAGGGCAAGCTCGTCTGAGTCTACACTTGTCAAAATACTACATTGTTGGAAATCACATGTCACGGCTCAAACCATATTAGCCTAGCGTCTTTTTTATGGGACACAGGCATACAGATTTTAGGAAGTGGGGTCATCATATTGATAAAGGTAGGCAAGTTTATTTGGCTTAAATGGGTTAAATTACAAGTAAGTACAACTTAAGTTAAGGAGTTCTTATATTCCATGGAAATCAATAACGTCACGAACGACGACATGATTGACATTTTAAGGGTAGTCTTATAAGAATAGTTTAACCTTTTTTTCAAGCTGGCTATTTTATTACGAGCATTTATTATAACCATTTCTAAGAAGAATGGAAATACTGTTGATCCTGACAAGCCAGCTCCTAAGAAGTCAGCTGATCTCGATCTTCACTGTTTTCACAACAGGGTATATTCGCGTTTAGCAAAGTTAGGGTATGTATGTTTTCTGGTTATACATGAGATTTCCAACAATGTGGTATGTGCGACCAGCAATGGCTCAGACCAGCCTGCGCATACGCGCAGTCTGAACAGAGCCTTTGCTAGCCGCTTGAATATTCTATGAGTGTTAAGCTACTGACTGAACATCATTTGGAGTTTCTAAGCTTAAAAGGAGGCTACACAGGCTCGTCTGAGTCTACACTTTTCAAAATGCTACATTGTTGGAAATCACGTGTCGCGGTTCATATGTTAAGCAATATGACAATGAGTACGTGCAATGGAAAATATCATGGTATCAAATTGATTGTTGTTTATCGCATCAGAAATGAAAAAGATGAAAACTTGAGATTTGACATAAAATGTCATATGTAGTAATTTAAAGTGTTAATATAAAATCTCAGTGGAGCAAAACGGTAAGAAAATTGTTTCTCGCTTCATTTGGTATAATATTGTCTTGCTTTATCGCGTTTGAAAAATAAGACATTCAGATGTTGCAGCATGAAGTTCAGTACACCAATTCAAGTAACATATCATAAACTTCACGTTGTGTTTGTTTGTAATTATTGTTCTTGTTATGTATCCTAATAACGATTGAGCAATGCAGGCTATAGTGCAAATCATGTTTACTGTCGTCGCCCTGGGCCCGGTCACCTGTTAAACTAACGGCACCGAGAGCCAACTCACGACAGTAAACAAGAAACGGATTATAGCCCTTGTTGTCCTTGAATCAGTTAATAACTTAAATGTGCTGTTTTCTTGACATAAATAATACAGAATTCAGGCCTCCAGATAAGAGTGCGTATCGGAAACTATTTTCATTATTTCTCATCCAAAACATATTTTGTGGGTACTCAAAAGAACCGTCTCAATGAGACGGTTCTTTTGAGCACCCAAAACATATGTTTAAACTGATGGATAAGAAATTTTTTACAATTTTACGCTAATAAAATTTTCTTATATGGATCTATGATAGATGTTGCCTTATTACCTACAAATATGCCACTTAATTGCCCATTTGTACACATTTATCTTATGGCTAATGATCTGACGAAAATTTAGACGATAGGTTCAACCAAATGTAAAATATGAATAATTGAACATGGTCTCTCTCTCTCTCTCTCTCTCTCTCTCTCTCTCTCTCTCTCTCTCTCTCTCTCTCTAATCATCCGACGTTTGACAATGAATTCATATCTTATGGCTTGAGTAACTCAAACTTGTAATATAAAAAAAATAGGAAATTAATAAATGTCGACATTTCAATTCGTCACGCTGTGCTTCCAAATGGCTACTAAAGACATTGCTACTAAACTTTTTATAGAATAGACCTTGAGTATTCTGAAATAATTTTTGTTTAACTAATATTAGCCTAGCGTCCTTTTTGTGGGGCGTATGCCAACAATGCAGACCCAGATCAGACGGCGCAGAACGCGGCGTCTGGTCAGTGTCTCCACTGTTTGCCAACAGATTTTTCTATCAAAATTTGAATAAAAAATAAAGAAAAACACCCGACATCCCTTAAAACGGAAATGGACTGTTCCAATTGGTAATAGAGGTAAGTTCCATTAGGCATAAATGGGTTAAAAATGAGAACTACATGTACCTTATCACCCAAGAAAAGTGCATGCTGTGGGTTGTAAAATGAATTATCTCTCACTTCTTTTAAGTGCTAACCAGGCTGGTTGTTCATAATTTGGTAAAACATTGGCGTAGCTCCCATTACGCAGATACGCACGTGCGTAATAAAAATAGTAACATTCAAGGGAGGTCACATAATGTGGTAAAAGTAATTTTCAATGCTATAAGGAACTACTCATAAAGGAAAGAATTTGCTCCCTCTTGGAGCAAATTCTTTCCTTTAAGAGAAGTTTTCATTTTGAAAAGGGACGCAATTGATGAAAACCACTGCTTGATACAGTAGTCTCCCTTTGATGTGCGTATTTTTTTCAGCGTTCTGGCTACGTCATTGGTAAAATATGAGATCTGACGTCCATTATTTTCAATCAATCAAGGTAACAATTAAAAAAGGAGTAATTGTACAGGAGAATTTTTTTCAAATATGATCAAATTATTAAAGACATCAATAATAGGGTACCAATCAGAAATAAAAGAAAGAATAGAAAAGGAATCATGATACCATTTTCTATAATCTCCATTATTTCTGATTTCTCTTCAAATCAACAATTTGCATGCTGGATAATTCTGGTGGCTTTTTGTCTTCTGCTTTTTTCTTCTTAAAAACAAATTTCATGAATACCATCAGACTATCAAATAGTTAATACCCAGATTAGGTCTGACAACACGTTGGACTTTATCTGGGCATAAACTATTTGGCACTGTTCAAACTGTTTGCTTTGAGTTGAAAGTCAAGGAACAGAGTTCAATGGTTACCATTTCAGCTTGTTGTATTGTGGACAACCATAAGAAAAAATCATCCCAATTGGGAGCAGTCTGATCAGGGTTCATAGCGTTTGCTTCCATGATAGAATATTGTCTGAAGTGCACTAGAATAGATGCAGCAGGCATAAAAGCAGACAACATTTTCAGGACAAAAATATGGCGGGATAAGAGTTAATCTGTAGCAAAGAGCAATGCCACTACTCGATATCTTACATCTGATTTTTACCGTGTACTACAGATACATAAAATATGGGGCTCAAACTCTAGTCTGAATTTTGCAATAAAACGCATCTCTTACCAAATATTAGCGAATATTTCCAAATTTATTTTATTATTGAATCCAAATTCTTTAAAATATTTCAAACCAATCACATGAAATGAAATCCTTAAGTTGTACCAAAAACAACACACGTGGTTTCGTACGAATGGATTTCAATATTTTACATTAACTATGATTGACAATTTATATTGATAGTATTTTGCATCATTATAGATAAAATAAAAATACACCTACCATATATTTGTACATGTAGTTAAAGACATATCTATGTCAAACCACCAATCCCAGAGTTAAACATCCGCTTTAAACATCGACATACCCCAAAACTGATATGTTGCTATACTCCAAAACAGTTTCAAAGGCGTTACTATTAAATATTCAGGATTTGAATAAAGTTACGCGTGACCACAGTACGTAAATAAGAAATAATCTTTCTTTACATACATCTCAAAGATGAAATTGCACACATAGAATGTAAATCACATAATCCTGTATTTTCCAGTCCGCTGAAAGAGAAGAATATTCGCCTTTTTGGAGTTTCTTGTAACGTTATAAACTTATTATGTGAAATAAATATTCATAAGTGAGCCAAGACACTACAAAACAAACATTAATACACAGGGGCATGTGAATACACTGATTGCTCGGATCAGCTTGTGCGAATGCGTATCTTGATATGAGCTTCACCGCTTTAACCATATTCAATATGTGGCCTGGATAAAACCATAATCACGTGCATTGTGGAGACACAGATGAGCAAGTATTGTCGTTCAGCCTGAATCGCGTATTAATTAAGTGTTCGTCCATATAAGTGTTTTGTGTTATATCTAGATATGCACCCCGTCCCATTTAAACTCTTCATCGGCCAGCCGCTGAGCGGCGAATTTTGTCGTCTGCTGATAAGCTTTGCAAACAGTTTGGACCCAGAACAAGCCCGACAGAACGTTTGACACTCTGATAGTGTTTCTGAAAGAATGTTTTGAAGAAAAGTATTGTAAAAAAAGTCAGCAGACGACAAAATAAAAAATCATGAACATTTACACCGCATGCAAGGAATTAAGGCAAAGAAAACATATAGAATATAAGTTTGTTTTCAATTTGACGACCATCTAGCATTTTTAAATATTATTGTCACTGAAATTCTTATCGTAATCTTCACCTTTTAAATTAAAATTTACATTCAGTTTGACTTGGCACATAGCAAGATTATCTTATAAAACATTAGTTATATATCTCGCTCTATGTGGACTTAAAGCAAATTTGTCATGATACGAAAAGTCTCATACAATTTGTTACCTTCACAGCTCCAAGTAACCCAACAGTTTGATCATAAAAAAACTTGTAACTTCTCTATTTTTCAATGAAACGATATGCTTTGGTACTCAAATGAACCGTCCATAAGACGGACCATTTGAGTACCCATAACATATGTTTCAATTGAGTAATAAGATAGATGTATAAAACTACGCTCTGTTATCTGGACACCATTTTCTTGATCTAGTCAACCGAGCAAGGTGACGAACAAGGTGACGGTGATTTCATTGCAACTGAACAGAACCCATTCATTTATAAAGATGATAGTTTGATATGCTGATTATCTAACTCGTACGATATAAGAAAGTAATCACAAACATATACACACATGAGCTTATGCAAAGCTTCAAAGCAAACTGTTTCGCGCAAAATGTTTATTTCTAAGCACTCATGCATACTTCAACACTAAAGCTATATCCAAGCTTTAGACTTAATTTAAAAGTTCCAGTGCGTGTAATTACCTCTAGCCATTAACAGTGGCTTCTGTCTGCAGGATCCATTTTTTCTGTGGTCTCAAACCTTGGAACACACACACACACACACACACACACACACACACACACACACACACACACATTTAGAGGCAAGACTATATGCCTTGCCCCGTCCCAATATAGCATTTGCTGTTGTCGTGCCGTAAAAGCAAACACACACAAACACACTTATGGATGTTAGAATTGACCTAGGTCAGAAGTCACTCATTGAGATAGGAATGCGCAAACAGGTCAATGATTTGATGTTTCTTCAAATTTATTGACTTAATATAAACCTATAATGAGTCCGGCTGTTTGATATTATAATAAATTATGCTTGGTCGGGATAAAGTTAGAAGGAGGTATTGATACGAGATGACATTGTTTTGAGACTCATCCAGAGAAACATGACATTAACGCCAAAATACACTGGTAAATGTATACGTCGATTTGCTGGTATTTACGCGTATTGCCGGTACTTCATAGACCGGAAGTGGTAGATATTGGTGTTAATACTATATAGAAAAACATGACACATGCCTAAAGGACTATAGACTTCAATCATTTGTAAGTATTCAGTATTTGCATGGCGATTTATGTAAGCATTTAGGAATAGATTCGAGTACCGATCTGGATGATCGGTACTCGAATCTATTCCTAAATGCTTACATAAATCGCCATGTGCTTGCCAAATACTTAAAAATGATCTAATTCTATAGTCCTTTAGGCATATGGCATGTGTTTCTATATAGTATTAACACCAATATCTACCACTTCCGGTCTATGAAGTACCGGCAATACGCGTAAATACCAGCAAATCGACGTATACATTTACCAGCGTGCAAAATATCGAACGCATCGCTGAATATACTCTCTTCCACATAGCTTTGTTAACGTCGTTCTCTACGTAGACAAGCAACCATTGAAGTTGAAAGCATTGACACGCGAGCGTGCGCTGATTACATAACAACCAACTCAAAGTTCAGATATAAAATAATGTCCACTTTATTATGCTCCACTTAAAACAAACAGAACAAAATAAAGCAAAAAACTTCCCAACACTACTGATTATGTTTGCGCGCGTGATGTCATTGGTGCACATGAAAACATCAAAGAAAAGGTAAAACTAAAAATTATATTTTTGAATCACTATGCCCCAAACCATTAGCTTGTCGATAAGGATGATCCTACCACAATCCTTTTCTACTCACCAACCTCTATCATCTGACCAAATCTGAGGCTACTAGCTGTAATAGTTTTTTAGATATCTTTATTACAAATTGTTGATGTCCAAATTTGCAAAGGGCAATTACTCGAAAAATGCAAAGGGCAATAACTAAAACAACAAACTTTTTTTGTAATTTTCACCAGGTTATTTATTCATTATCCTCTATCAGCTGTCCAAGTTTGAATCTCCTAGCTGTACTAGCTTTTGAGATATCAAGCAAAGGGCAATAATTAAAAAAAAAACTTTTTTAAATTTTCTGCAGAAAATCTACTCATTATTTTCTTTCAGCTGACCAAGTTCAAAGCTCCTAGTTGTCATAGTTTTGAGATATCTTGCCTACAAAATTATATTATGACCCTTTAAAATGGGCATAACTCCACAAAGGTAGATAATCCAGAATTTTAGAAAAATATGGGTCAGTTATATTTTGATGAGGAATCCATCTATGAAATTTCAAACCCCTATCTAAAAATGTGTTCTGACGGACGGGCGGACAAGTCCAAAGCAATATGCCTCTTTAACTTTTCCAAAGTTGGGAGCATAATAATTATTATAATTACTGCATAAAAACCGTGTCAAACGTTTTTAGTGAGTATGTTTCAACATGCACAATCCAAATTGGAAAAAGATGCATATTTAGGGTTTTTTGGCATTTTTGAGTGCATTTGTTAGACCACTTTAAACATAATAGTTAGCTGCCCAATAAAAACCAGTTTGCGTTCGTTTTCTATCATAATCAATGGATAATATTGATGTTTTATTCTGAATTTCGAAATTGACGCCGTTTTTAATTCTTCTATAGTGATTGTCGTTGAAGTTTTTGCTGCGCTGTGACCAGACTTTTAAAGAACGATAGTTAGGATACAAAATTAATACATCTTTTAAAATAATTGCATTGAGGATCTATGTCTCTGAGAATGCTTTTCATGCCATTTAGACGTCAAACATGGTGTTTTTTTATGTTTTACATTTTTGTGTCACATTTCACTGAACGTTTTGGACGCTTACTGGCTCAAACTGTCAGGAGTACTGAACATAACTATTTTAAACAGTTAACGTAAGAATCCCATTCAAACTTAAAGAAACACAGGGGGTTAAAAGCGTTGCGTTTCTTTTGTAGTTCAGTATATAATGCAGATATATATTCTAACAGAAATTGTCCATTTATATATTTTGAAATTATTTATAACTATTAACTGGCAATATAGTGTAGTGAAATAAACATTTAAGTATGCTTATTAGCATGTTAACTTGTACCGCTTACAGATTTCTTGTTCCATTATTTACATTGCACCAGAATGGGCAAAATCTCTGCCACAATGAAACCAAATTATAACCATACTAACAATTATAATGGATCTTAAATTGCTGCAAATGTATTAACAAGATAACGTAGGTGACAAAAAAGTGTCTTGCATAAATGGATAACGACAAATTGTCATCCAGCTCAGGTAAAATTTGAGTCGCTCTCCTCTATAGGTAGACAATTTATTCTATATGACACACAAAAAAAAAAATTTAATAAGTGCCGCAGGTTGGTCTGCAGTATTCCACGCAGCTTTTTTGTGTGTTTTGGTTTACAGTATTCAAAAGGTAGCTTTATGTGTTTTGTTTTTGCACTGTTGGATTGTGTTGAGCTATTTGTAACACTAATACATGTTTAGATATGCCATATGAAAGGTGAATTATAGTATTTTGTTGTTTTCAAATGTTTAGACGGTGCTTCTTTTGTTGATCATTTTTGTTATTTATGTTTCGTGTTTTTCATGATTTCTTGTCTGTTCATTGCAGCCTTGTGGTCACCTGCTGGGAAAGGGCTAGCCTCTTGGCTCTCTCGTATGTGATGTTTTCTTGTGTTTTGTCACTTTCCGAAGTGGTGTCCTGGGTCAGGTGTGGTACTTGATTGTATCGATTCCCGATCGTTGCCTTCTTACTTACTTAAATTAGGTTTGCTTGCAGACAGCATTTTATTTATAAACTGACTCATTCATGTACCGTTATTCTTGTAGATATTTGTGAACACTAGCATTGTTTGAGGGCTGTTTTGTCTATATTGAAAGGAAAGTAGTTTAATATTATTTCAAGAGTTACTACACTTTTTGAGTATGTTTCCAGTTACAAGTGCTAGCTAATTTAGTATATTGCACTTTTATCTCCGAGCAGTAGAAAACATTTATGCAAAAACCAGCCCTATATGCAATAAATCTGTTAAGCAAATTGACATGGTTAAGATATGGACAGGCGTATTTACCATCTGAGGGATTTTTTCTACATCATGCCAATCAGAGATCGATTATGCTTGCAAGTATGTATACATACGTGTATTTGATAAACATTTCGAGGTTCAATTACTCTAAAAACTAAGAAATGACACCAAACTGATAGAAGACTACGTGTACAATCAAAGCATTATCTGCTCCAATTGGTGAATGATAATGTATATATGAGCCGCGACACTGGATTTCCAACTATGTGGTATTTTGACAAGTGTAGACTCAGACTAGCCTCTGCAGCCCTCCTTTAAGCTTTTAAACTCCAAATGATGTTCAGTCAGTAGCTTAACACTCATAGAATATGCAAGCGACTAGCAAAGGCTCTGACCAGACGCGTATATGCGCAGGCTGATCTGAGGCTTGGTTGGTCGCACATAACACATTGTCGGAAATCTCATGTCACAGCTCATATATTATTTCATAACCTTGTTTAGAGACTTTTGTCTTCAAAAGAGCAAGTAATTCATACATGTATACTTCTTTCTTTACGTCTGTGCTACCAAAAAGTCATGAGACAAACATTTTGGAAAATTTTGAATCTCCTAGCTGTACTAGCTTTTGAGATATCAAGCAAAGGGCAATAATTAAAAAAACTTTTTAAATTTTCTGCAGAAAATCTACTCATTATTTTCTTTCAGCTGACCAAGTTCAAAGCTCCTAGTTGTCATAGTTTTGAGATATCTTGCCTACAAAATTATATTATGACCCTTTAAAATGGGCATAACTCCACAAAGGTAGATAATCCAGAATTTTAGAAAAATATGGGTCAGTTATATTTTGATGAGGAATCCATCTATGAAATTTCAAACCCCTATCTAAAAATGTGTTCTTATTATAATTACTGCATAAAAACCGTGTCAAACGTTTTTAGTGAGTATGTTTCAACATGCACAATCCAAATTGGAAAAAGATGCATATTTAGGGTTTTTTGGCATTTTTGAGTGCATTTGTTAGACCACTTTAAACATAATAGTTAGCTGCCCAATAAAAACCAGTTTGCGTTCGTTTTCTATCATAATCAATGGATAATATTGATGTTTTATTCTGAATTTCGAAATTGACGCCGTTTTTAATTCTTCTAAAGTGATTGTCGTTGAAGTTTTTGCTGCGCTGTGACCAGACTTTTAAAGAACGATAGTTAGGATACAAAATTAATACATCTTTTAAAATAATTGCATTGAGGATCTATGTCTCTGAGAATGCTTTTCATGCCATTTAGACGTCAAACATGGTGTTTTTTTTATGTTTTACATTTTATGTCACATTTCACTGAACGTTTTGGACGCTTACTGGCTCAAACTGTCAGGAGTACTGAACATAACTATTTTAAACAGTTAACGTAAGAATCCCATTCAAACTTAAAGAAACACAGGGGGTTAAAAGCGTTGCGTTTCTTTTGTAGTTCAGTATATAATGCAGATATATATTCTAACAGAAATTGTCCATTTATATATTTTGAAATTATTTATAACTATTAACTGGCAATATAGTGTAGTGAAATAAACATTTAAGTATGCTTATTAGCATGTTAACTTGTACCGCTTACAGATTTCTTGTTCCATTATTTACATTGCACCAGAATGGGCAAAATCTCTGCCACAATGAAACCAAATTATAACCATACTAACAATTATAATGGATCTTAAATTGCTGCAAATGTATTAACAAGATAACGTAGGTGACAAAAAAGTGTCTTGCATAAATGGATAACGACAAATTGTCATCCAGCTCAGGTAAAATTTGAGTCGCTCTCCTCTATAGGTAGACAATTTATTCTATATGACACACAAAAAAAAATTTTAATAAGTGCCGCAGGTTGGTCTGCAGTATTCCACGCAGCTTTTTTGTGTGTTTTGGTTTACAGTATTCAAAAGGTAGCTTTGTGTGTTTTGTTTTTGCACTGTTGGATTGTGTTGAGCTATTTGTAACACTAATACATGTTTAGATATGCCATATGAAAGGTGAATTATAGTATTTTGTTGTTTTCAAATGTTTAGACGGTGCTTCTTTTGTTGATCATTTTTGTTATTTATGTTTCGTGTTTTTCATGATTTCTTGTCTGTTCATTGCAGCCTTGTGGTCACCTGCTGGGAAAGGGCTAGCCTCTTGGCTCTCTCGTATGTGATGTTTTCTTGTGTTTTGTCACTTTCCGAAGTGGTGTCCTGGGTCAGGTGTGGTACTTGATTGTATCGATTCCCGATCGTTGCCTTCTTACTTACTTAAATTAGGTTTGCTTGCAGACAGCATTTTATTTATAAACTGACTCATTCATGTACCGTTATTCTTGTAGATATTTGTGAACACTAGCATTGTTTGAGGGCTGTTTTGTCTATATTGAAAGGAAAGTAGTTTAATATTATTTCAAGAGTTACTACACTTTTTGAGTATGTTTCCAGTTACAAGTGCTAGCTAATTTAGTATATTGCACTTTTATCTCCGAGCAGTAGAAAACATTTATGCAAAAACCAGCCCTATATGCAATAAATCTGTTAAGCAAATTGACATGGTTAAGATATGGACAGGCGTATTTACCATCTGAGGGATTTTTTCTACATCATGCCAATCAGAGATCGATTATGCTTGCAAGTATGTATACATACGTGTATTTGATAAACATTTCGAGGTTCAATTACTCTAAAAACTAAGAAATGACACCAAACTGATAGAAGACTACGTGTACAATCAAAGCATTATCTGCTCCAATTGGTGAATGATAATGTATATATGAGCCGCGACACTGGATTTCCAACTATGTGGTATTTTGACAAGTGTAGACTCAGACTAGCCTCTGCAGCCCTCCTTTAAGCTTTTAAACTCCAAATGATGTTCAGTCAGTAGCTTAACACTCATAGAATATGCAAGCGACTAGCAAAGGCTCTGACCAGACGCGTATATGCGCAGGCTGATCTGAGGCTTGGTTGGTCGCACATAACACATTGTCGGAAATCTCATGTCACAGCTCATATATTATTTCATAACCTTGTTTAGAGACTTTTGTCTTCAAAAGAGCAAGTAATTCATACATGTATACTTCTTTCTTTACGTCTGTGCTACCAAAAAGTCATGAGACAAACATTTTGGAAAATTTTGAATCTCCTAGCTGTACTAGCTTTTGAGATATCAAGCAAAGGGCAATAATTAAAAAAACTTTTTAAATTTTCTGCAGAAAATCTACTCATTATTTTCTTTCAGCTGACCAAGTTCAAAGCTCCTAGTTGTCATAGTTTTGAGATATCTTGCCTACAAAATTATATTATGACCCTTTAAAATGGGCATAACTCCACAAAGGTAGATAATCCAGAATTTTAGAAAAATATGGGTCAGTTATATTTTGATGAGGAATCCATCTATGAAATTTCAAACCCCTATCTAAAAATGTGTTCTGACGGACGGGCGGACAAGTCCAAAGCAATATGCCTCTTTAACTTTTCCAAAGTTGGGAGCATAATAATTATTATATACTGAACGAAACTTCTAAACCGCCACTCAATATTTTCTCAAATATCCTAACATATATGATACATAAATGGCTACAATTTACACTCAATGTGGAAAAATCAATTAAACTGAACCTGTCAAAATTTCATTTTCATAAATTGAAATTAACATGCTCAATTGATAGACTGTATAAAGGCACCATCGCATTTCATTTTCACACAAACGCTAAAATTTGAACTCATCGCTTAAAATCAAGTATTCCAGGGACCTAAAGTGAAAAACGCCAACGTTATGGTGTTATAAATGGACATAATTGAACATTTTTGGGTTTGACTTTTATTATGCAATTCAAAATGTTCCTATGGAAGCCCATATGACATAAAACAAACCAAGAATGCTTTATGGAGATGACATGTTTTGTCCACAATATTATTGGAACTTTCTGGTGCTGTAAATGGACATTATTGAACACTATCGTGTTGATTTAGTAATATAAAGTAGCAATTGTCATGCAATTCAGTGCTCCTATAGAGGCCCATATGGCCTAAAAGAACACAGAAATGTGTTTATGGTGATGAAATGTTTTGTCGACAAAATTATTGAAACATCCGTCACCCATTAAGCGTGTATTGCACATCAATATCGACATTTCCGACGTTCCAATGCAGCATTTGTGCATCACCGCACCAAAGTATGGTGGACTATACAGGACATTTTATGACATTCGCAATACTCAGTTTTTGTCGATTTTTCTCGTCATACGAATACAAAAATTAAAAAAGACCGACAGGTTGTGGTGTAAACTGTCGGCTCTATCAAAACATGCCAAACCTTGTGATAAATTTAGAATCAGTCTCAGCGAGGCCCCTATTTCGATTGAACCCACAGCCCGAACCCTCTACTTAATACTCATACAACCCAAACGTTGTTATTTTTTGTGATAAAATAAAGTTGTCCGATAGTTGTCGATAAAAATGCGAGTATACAAAAGGCGAAAAAACATTTAGCATCGCGTGCCACATGCTAAACAGGTATTAGTACTCTATCGTTACGCATAAATGAACATCCTTATTGAATCAAACTTTGTTATGTTCAATCGATGGATACATGTGCCCAAATATACTGTGTTTAATATCATGTCAAACAGTTTAATAATAAATGAGCTATATTGAAAAAATGTGTTGTGTTAACTGGCGGTTTAGAAGTTTCGTTCAGTATAATTACTGCATAAAACCCGCGTCAAATGTTTCAACATGCACAATCCAAATTGGAAAAAGATGCATATTTTAGGGTTTTTTGGCATTTTTGAGTGCATTTGTTAGACCACTTTAAACATAATAGTTAGCTGCCCAATAAAAACCAGTTTGCGTTCGTTTTCTATCATAATCAATGGATAATATTGATGTTTTATTCTGAATTTCGAAATTGACGCCGTTTTTAATTCTTCTATAGTGATTGTCGTTGAAGTTTTTGCTGCGCTGTGACCAGACTTTTAAAGAACGATAGTTAGGATACAAAATTAATACATCTTTTAAAATAATTGCATTGAGGATCTATGTCTCTGAGAATGCTTTTCATGCCATTTAGACGTCAAACATGGTGTTTTTTTATGTTTTACATTTAATGTCACATTTCACTGAACGTTTTGGACGCTTACTGGCTCAAACTGTCAGGAGTACTGAACATAACTATTTTAAACAGTTAACGTAAGAATCCCATTCAAACTTAAAGAAACACAGGGGGTTAAAAGCGTTGCGTTTCTTTTGCAGTTCAGTATATAATGCAAATATATATTCTAACAGAAATTGTCCATTTATATATTTTGAAATTATTTATAACTATTAACTGGCAATATAGTGTAGTGAAATAAATATTTAAGTATGCTAATTATTATGTTAACTTGTACCGCTTACAGATTTCTTGTTCCATTATTTACATTGCACCAGAATGGGCAAAATCTCTGCCACAGTGAAACCAAATTATAACCATACTAACAATTATAATGGATCTTAAATTGCTGCAAATGTATTAACAAGATAACGTAGGTGACAAAAAAGTGTCTTGCATAAATGGATAACGACAAACTGTCATCCAGCTCAGGTAAAATTTGAGTCACTCTCCTCTATAGGTAGACAATTTATTCTATATGACACAAAAAAAAAAGAATTTTAATAAGTGCCGCAGTTTGGTCTGCAGTATTCCACGCAGCTTTTTTGTGTGTTTTTGTTTACAGTATTCAAAAGGTAGCTTTATGTGTTTTGTTTTTGCACTGTTGGATTGTGTTGAGCTATTTGTACTACTAATACATGTTTAGATATGCCATATGAAAGGTGAATTATAGTATTTTGTTGTTTTCAAATGTTTAGACGGTGCTTCTTTTGTTGATCATTTTTGTTATTTATGTTTCGTGATTTTCATGATTTCGTTTCTGTTCATTGCAGCCTTGTGGTCACCTGCTGGGAAAGGGCTAGCCTCTTGGCTCTCTCGTATGTGATGTTTTCTTGTGTTTTGTCACTTTCCGAAGTGGTGTCCTGGGTCAGGTGTGGTACTTGATTGTATCGATTCCCGATCGTTGCCTTCTTACTTACTTAAATTAGGTTTGCTTGCAGACAGCATTTTATTTAGTTTAAACATATTTTATTTGATAAACTCTTTACATGTGTACAAACAAGAGCATACATACAATCTATTACAGAGTTTATAAAATGGGATTCAGAAAGAAGTCTTGACGACTTATTTAAATCCGTTTCCCAACATATATAAGTTGCTATAAATATATAAGTTCTGGTGAAAACAATACCGATTTAAAGATCGAATGATCATCAATCATATTAATAGAAATTTTCTATGAGAAAATGCTGTCTTTTCATATAGGCATATTCACATCAAAACATTTTGACTACTCTATATGCATTACATATTGGTCAATATAGAAGTTGAGAGAGAGAGAGAGAGAGAGAGAGAGAGAGAGAGAGAGAGAGAGAGAGAGAGAGAGGGGGGAGACGCTCCTTAATCTAATTTAAAACGTTTGCTGTCAGAAATGAATTTCTGAACTGATTGAAATATTAACTTGTTGTGGTGGTTATTAAGAGTTGTGACTCCATATAATAAGTTATTTAGACTCGGAACACAAAAAGTAGACAATGTAGTGATCATATCTCTTCTAGCTTGAATATATTGTGGACATTCTAATAAAAAGTGGTTTGTTGTTTCTACTCTGCCACAAGCACATAATGGGTCGCCAATTATATTTTTAGAGTGTAGATGCTGATTTAGAGAGCTGCAATTAGTTCTTAACCTAGTGTGGTGTATTTGTAGCAATCGGTTGCCTGAACTGTAATAGACTGGTACCTTAATGTTGTTATTGTTAAGCTGTTGTTTAAAACTTGAGAGAGAGGTTGAATTTCGAATATTAAGAGGAATTTCATTCCATTCTCTAATGCATGACGGTAAAAAAGATTTATAATATAGCTGTGTTCTTGTAAGTAAAGGCCTAATGTTTTGAGAGTCACGTAGATTATACGCTGATGTGTTTTCAACAGTTGAAGGAACTAAAGACGTTAAGTAGGTAGGTGTTAAATCATTTATCATTTTGTAGAATTGGCACATTTTATGTTTGTAGCGTCTGTCCCGTAATGATTCCCAGCCGGTCTCCTTAGATAACATATCTAAAGAGACAAGTGTGGTTGCCCCAGTCACTATCCTGGCAGCCTCTGTTTGTATTTTTTCAATTGCATTTGCCTCATATTGTGTACAGTTGTCCCATACGATATTAGCATATTCAAGAGTAGGTCGTACAAAGGAAATATAAATTTTGTTCAGAGAGTCCCTATCAAGCATAAATTTTAGTTTACGCATGACATATATCTTTTGCCATGCTTTAGAAGTGATTAAATTAATATGTTCATGCCAAGTGCCATCGTTTGATAAAATAACACCCAAGTGTTTATGATGTTGAACTTCATTGATATAAACTGTATTCATTATTAATGGTGGGTGCATATTTCTATTATTTTTCCGGGAAACCAAAAGTGATTCAGATTTAGAGGGATTAAATTTTACTAACCATTTTTCCGCCCATCTATGAATAGTTTCTAAATCAGTATTAATCATTTCTGCAGCACTGATAGGGTTGTCTACTATTATGTACAAGCTGGTATCGTCAGCAAAAAGTCGAACACATGATTGTATATCAGTAACAATATCATTTATGTATAATAAAAATAGCAGTGGGCCAAGAATAGATCCTTGAGGTTCGCCAGCTCTGATAAACTGCCAATCAGATCTTCCCCCTGGAATGACAACTCTTTGTTTCCTATTTGTAAGATAGTCGCTTAACCAATCGAGTAATAACCCATTTATACCAGCCCTTTTCAGTTTGTATATGAGACCTTTATGCCAAACGCGGTCGAAAGCTTTGCTTATGTCGCAAAAAACAGCCCGTACTTCCAAACCGTTGTCTAGGGCTTTACAAAAAGTATTATAAATATCAACTAATTGATTTACAGTCGAGTCTCCAGGAACAAAACCGGATTGCAAACACGTTATTATAGAATGATCATTAAAATAATTGAATATATGCTTATGAATTATTTTTTCCATAACTTTACCAATCGAACTTAAGAGAGATATTGGTCTATAATTGCATACAAGAGAAGGGTCATCTTTTTTATACAGCGGAGACACATTTGCTTGTTTCCATACGTCGGGGAAAATACCATGTGATAAAGAATAATTGAAAATATCACACAATGGTTTGGAGATAGGATATGCTATTTCTTTCAAAATTCTATTATTAATATTATCAGGACCAGAAGATTTCCCTAGTTTTAGTGTTTGTAGAACAGACCGAACTTCCTCTTCTGTAATTATTATATTGTGAAGTGTGTTATTGGCAGGTAGATCAGTATTTGGGAGTGTGGCAGTTGAATCGTCTAATGATGTTTGACTTACAAAGAAGTCATTTAATAATTTTGCCTTATCGCTACTGTCAGAAATATAAGACCCATTATGACAGATGGGAGGAATTGACGATTTGACTGACGGTTTTATAAACGATTTAAGGGTTTTCCAGTAATCTGACGTAGCTAGACTTGCTGATTTTAGTTTATCTGCTAAGGATTTAAAATACTCTTTCTTAGATTTACGAAGGCTTGAAGTTACATTATTTCTTATATCTTTAAATGATTCATAATTTTCTACAGTTTTATTACGTTTGTACTTTTTATAGAGTCGATTGCGTTTTCGCATAAGCTTGCGGATTGTGCCATTGATCCATGGTAAATCTTGTGGCCTAATTCTAACTTGTTTGTGTGGAATGCAGTTCTGAGCTAAGTTAATGAGCTTATCAGTGAAGTTTAAAGCATATTGGTTAACATCCTCACTTTTGATAGAATCCCAGTTAAAGTCAGCTACAAATTGTCGAAACAAATTAAAATCACCTTGGCTATACAACCATAGTTCACGTAAAAAGGACTTTAACACTGGCTTCTTAAAAGTGAATATCACATATACTGGACAATGGTATCGGACATCTTGTGATAAAAATGGTTCGCTTACACCAGACATTTCAACTGAATGAGAATTACTGACCAACACTAGATCTATAATGGAAAAAGACGTTTCCGTATAATTGGTAGGGTCATTTATTAGTTGTGTTAAATTATATGTTTGGCATAGATCTGTAATTTTCATCCGTGAATGTTGATTTAGCATGTTTAGATTTAAGTCTCCAGTCACAACTATATCCTCAACACCAGTATCAGTAGCAAGACCAATTGAATTCTCTATATCGGATAGTACAACAGGAGAAGCAGTGGGTGGTCTATAGAATGTCCCTATTAGTAACTTTTTGTTTTTAACAATTATTTCGATCCAGACACATTCAATATTAACTAATTCTAAATCAAGTCTGCGTTTACACGGAATACCACGCTTAACATAAACTATAACACCACCGTGACTATCACCTACACGGTCTCTCCTAAATGGATCTTGAAACTCATTAAACTTAAGGTCTTCATTAGATATAGAGTCATTCAACCAAGTTTCGGTCAGAGAAATAATATCAAAATTAGTAAGTTCAGGTTCAATTATATCAGTTTTGCTAGCAAGACTTTGAACGTTATAGTGAACCATGGAAAGATTACCTTGAAGAGGGGGAAACTGAAATGAATCATCAGATTCAGTGCTACTAGCTGAATTAGGTCCGGGATTTTTTTCGATGTCTCCTGATTGATACAATAACATTGCAAGAAATGTAACTAATTCAAAATTATTCAGTGTTCCGAGCCCTTTAACTTTTGAATGTCGATAATGGTGTAGTCCTATTCTTGCCCTATAAATGTTTAATTCTATAGTCATTAAGTAATACAATCAACAAGTGAAACAAATATAGAACTTGGCAAGAGTGGACACATCATTTCTACGGAGGCATGTTTTTTATAATTTGGTAATAAATAGTAATTAACAATTTGAATGTAAATATTGCCAGGAGCGCGGCAGCAATAAAGCGAAAGATGACAGAAGGAAAGAAAGGGTATGGCTAAACAGCAAAACAAACAAATATGTACAAAGTTTGAAAACCATATGTGTAAATAGGTAAACATTGTAATAAAAAAGGGATGAAATTGTTGTTTTTACAATATATGGACGTTAATTAGGCTAATTTGAAATTTATAAAAGTTTGCCATGTAGGAGAAAAAAATACATTGGAAGAATTGTACATCTTCTTTAATCTATAAAATATCTGCGATACTTGGATGATTTTTTTCACTGTAAGTTTAATTTAAGAGGCCAATGCAACTTTTTGCTATGATGATTTCTCTTCATCTTTACAAGGTGAAATCAGAAATAGAGGATCTTACATGAGTGCTCATGTTTTATCTAATTTATTAAACGAGTTGGGAAAAAGAGATAAAATGCGAGGCTTGCCGAGCATTTTATCTCTTTTTCGCAACGAGTACAATATATCCAACAATACAAGAGCACGAATGTCAGATTCTATTTATCATATGACTTTAAGATTACTTTGAAATCTCGTTTCTGCCATAAAGACGTTATAATTTTGTCATTATGTACGCAACATTGTTATGCACGTCATAACGTTTCCCGAAAATCAATAAACCACTAGTGGTTTACAGGTTTTATTGCATGGCGTTATTTCACTCCCAGAAGCGACGTCATATGATAAACAATGTTGATACAAATCTATTTACATTGTTATCAAAGTAAGCATATTTTCCGTTATATGTGGATTATTTTTAATAGAAGACTGCATGCAGTAAATATATTACCCATTTTTTAGACGAATGGGCTTTTTCAAAAAGCTTAGTACAATAAAATCAGGATATACATTTATATATTGAGGGTCACAATCTATATATCCAAAAATATTACATTTCTTTATCTTATAATCGATTTGCTTTGTCAAACGGTTCAGACCCCGAAGAAATGCTGCATTTGGCGACATTTCATCTGAGTCTTCACTGCATGGCAAAGCAACCGCTCTGTGATGACGAGTTCAGAAGGAACCAAAATCTGTAATAATATATATACTTAATTTATGACACACTTCTGCAAAAATAGCAAATTAAAATATAAGACAATGCGGAAGCATTAGAATTAGAACTTGCTTGCACGTATTCCTTTTTTATAAATGTAAAAATATCCATTGCTATATGAGCCTTAGATTCTCTTAGTGAAAAATGTCACCGCTGCTTGCTTAAAGTATAGATGTAGATGAAGACCATGCCAGTGACATGGCCTTATAAAATGAATCTAAATTTCAACAAAACATTCTTTTACTGTTTATGAAAAAGACTATCCGCACAGTCTGGTCCACATTCCTTGTTATTCACATCAGTGTCAGACTGTTTGGGTCTACACTGCTGGTCCTGATCAGGGTCCGAATGTTTGCCAAAGTTATCAGCAGACGTCAAAAGTCATCGCGAGTGACAGTCTAATCAGCGCCTTTGTTATTCACGTCAGTGTCGAATTGCGAACCGACAAAATGTTGATCCTGATTGGGGTTCAAACTGCTTACTAAGGTTATCAGCAGACGACAAAAGTTGCAGTGAGCAAGGAATAATTTATATAGGTTAAATATGAAAGTATCTGTGTAATGTCCTCATAAAATCCCGAGATTTACGTGTGCGTCGGTCCGATTTTGTTACATGTGATTGTCTTACAGTGATAACCATTTAAAACAATTTAGACCCTGATAAGGCTTGACAAAATGCTGCGTCTGACAGGAGTCTGCAATGTTTGCAGGATTCAGATATTATTATTATTATTTATTTCAGTGAATAACTACACAAAATTATGTTATGTTTTTCTTGCTTAATTTTATCATTTTGTCTCAGTAAAAATATAATAAGACAGAAAAAGCATTTCTTTCTCGATAAGAACATGAGAGCAAATAGCTTTGGGCCATAGATCCTTAAGTTCGAACTTTTTCACACAGATGATCAAACTCCCGCTGTGCCAGGTAGAGCTGACCACATTATCCCATCCCTTTGCTGATAAAGCCATCGGACAGTTAGCCTGGGTTCCAGTCTGATCATTTTTTTTCGTTACTCAGTCAATATTAATCGAAATCAATAACGGACAACCGATACCTTTGATGTTGCGTTTTTTTAGAATATTAGCATTAGAAAATATTGTCAAAATATTGACGACTGGACCCAGGCTAGCCGACAGTATGCTTTGCAAATAGTTTGTACCCAGATCAGGCCCAACAGAACATCGGGCGCGATTAGGATCCAATACTGACTCGATTAGAGACCCTAAATTTAGTGACGAAGAAAAAGTCGCATAAGGGTATACATTGTCGTCTGCTGGTACCATTTGCCATTTTGCAAATAGTTTGTACCCAGATCAGACCCTGGTTTCACGCTGAGTCTCTGGAGTATGCAATAAAATCGATTCCCAGGTGCCGATTACAACGGGTATTATAACTACAGCCATTTTTTTCTTGAGAAGTCGAAATATCGAAACTAAATATGCATGTAGTCTCACCAGAGCCTTCGCTACTCGTACATAAAATGGTGACATCACAAACCTAAGAATTTTAGAACCGACCATGAACATGGATAAAATAGATCTTTTTATTAGTCTCTCTCTCTCTCTCTCTCTCTCTCTCTCTCTCTCTCTCTCTCTCTCTCTCTCTCTCTCTGTGTGTGTGTGTTATAATAAGCAGAGGACTAGGGCACGGCGCAGTGCCTTCAGTGAGCCTCGAACTAGCGAAAATCAAGTCTAATACTCTACCAATCGAGTTATAAAAATATATTTATAATGTATTCTGTAAACTGTAAAGGTTACAGATTATTAATGATTAAACATAAATGCCCTGAGTTAATGATGTTTTTTTTATTCACTTCATCCATTAAAATGCTAGATTAAAGTTCTACTACCCATCTGGCTCATAGGTAAGACATGGAGTGCACATGGAGTGAACAAATTTAAACTACGTAGTCCACTCTAGTGAACTAGCTAGTGAACTAGTAGTGGACACCAAGCTTAAACCTTGTGCACTCCTTGTGCACAAGGGTGTTACCTTTAGTCTAAGCACAACTGTATTTTACAGTTAAAAACAATAGCACTTAAGGTAGTACGGGACCCATGTCAAAAGATAACCTTACTTTTACTTAAAAGTAAGAGTGTAGGAGTTATCGTTGCTGAAATTTGTTTTTAAAAGGGAATACTTATTTGTAAGAGGGTAGATATTATTCTCCCCTGACAACTCTTTGATGCTTGAAACGTAATTCTGTAAGTATTTTTCTTTCACAAAAAGAAGGATACAAGTATTAGCTTTAAAAAACATTACCCAGAGTATGAAGTCATTCAGTATTTTGATGGTTAAAAGTTGCGGACCGTATAAATATACATACTATATACATGTCTCGGTTGCTATTTCTGCATGCTGCCACTTACCTAAGACCCAACCCCACCCCAAAAAAAGGGGGGGGGGGTTGTAGACGTGCACATGCCTTGTATGTGACATTTTCATGTTTAGGTCCCATGGAGGTACATGGTCACTAATGTTTTATGGAGAAATGACGTAACTATTTCAATTACCTTATCACATCGGATAGGCAGCAATAAAAAAAAGTCTAAACAATTGATGAATGCTGATAACAAATTGCTAGAAACAGTGTTTGTGATTGCCATTTGTTGCCTATCGGACTACAAACAACAATCCAAAACTCTGTTACTTACAATATTTAACTACGTTCGTCGATAGCATTAACGTTTTCGATTGCCGCATTTCTAGTGTATTTTTGATATACTGAAGACGTAGCCAAAACAATCTGATACAAGGGCTAGGAGTTATTTCATGTTTCTGTTGAAAAAAATATTTGTTTCGTTGCATGTTTCATGATGATAAAATGGACATTTCTGCATACATTTTAATAAAATTAATTGGAACTGCATGTGCCTGAAAGGAAGATATATGACAATATAACATTCTTTTCTGTATATTAACGGTTGGCAAGCATGGTACAGATGCGCGGATCCAGGACCCTCCACCCCCCTGATGAAAATTCCTGTAAAATAAGCTGAGGACTAAAAAAAATCGTTGTCAGAGCTTTTTTGTCAGAACAATCGATGAACGTGGATCGCAAATCGCTAGAATTTTCCATTTGTCGCCAGTCAGGCAAACAAACTGCAATCCAAAAAGTCTGTTTCTGACGGTATTTGATCTACGTTCGTCGATAGCATCAACGTTTTCGATTGCCACCTATCCGGTATGTGTATTGATACAATGAATACGTAACCAAAACAATCTGAAACAAGAGCTAGGAGTTATTTACATTTTTCAGTCATGTTTCTGTTGAAAAAAAGTTTGTTTCCACACCGGATAGTGAGCAATCGAAAACACTCTTAACCATTGACGAACGCGGATCAAAACTCGCTAGAAACAGTGTTTTGATTGCAAAGTGTCGCCTGTTCGATGAGTGATGGTAATAAAAAAAACAATGATTATAATAGTCGATAGTATTGATGTTTTCGATTGCGCCTATAAGGTGTGGTTTTGTTGTATGCTTCACGATGTTACAGTGGACATTTTTTTTTTGGAAATGCTTTTGCTTGAAAGGAAAGTATTCTTAGAACTTTTTGGATACTGTAAAGGCGGCACCTCATGACTGCCTTATTAGTCTACTTTAGACATAGGTAAAATCTGAAAATGAGGCGTTATAACTACATTCGAAAGTGTTTGTTTATTGCTTAACATTAGTATAGAGGCAAACAGTGTGGACCCAGATCAGACTGCTCTAGGTGAGCAGTCTGCTCTAGATCTACACTGATTGTTTAAGAGGCTTCATAATATTTCAATAGACGATAAAAACATACGATTGTGTTGTAATATACGCTTTAAGGGTTAATAAATGTGGGTTCAGTGCATTAACGGACAGGACTTTCATGAAATGCACGCAGACCTGCGCGGCTCAAGCAACTTTTAAACGCTTAACCAATGGATATAACCTGATTTCCATTCTTGAGCAGTTGAAATAACCGAACCACGCCCAGATATGAAAATTAAAGTTGCCACCTTTACAGTACCCAAAACGTCCTACAATATATAACAATGACAATATAACATTCCTATCTGTATATTAACGTTTGTCAAGCCCTTGTGCGATAATGTGTTGCAGGCCTCACCGCTGTGTGGTTCTGGTTGCAACACATCACATTCAGGCTTGCCAAACATTAATACAAGGAAAAGAATGTTTTATCCTCTTATCGCATATTTGTAAGTTTATTCTTTAAATAACATTTAGATCTATGCATCAGGAATAAAGCTATAATTTTTAGCTTTTATCTACATAAATCCTACGTGTAAGAAAGCATCAAAGTATCAAGACATGCTATAGCCATACTTTAATGAGAATCATAATGTAATGTGCTGGGTCACATATGCTAGGTCAAAATCTTTTTTGTCATTTTCTACGCCCATTTGTCAGTGCTCAATCAATAATAGCTATGTCTCCGATATACATAGGGCGTAGACAAACAAAAAAATTGGTTTTCAGGATTTTTCAGAAAAGTCACCAAAACAAAAAAAAACGAGCACGGTGACACATATTTTTTATTCAATCATTAGATTCTTCATGAAAATATCTTTGTAAAAATATGTTTTTGTTGTTCCAGTTACATTCTCTGATATGTTTATTTTGAATATTTATGTTTTTTTTGGCATTTATTCGTTTGACTTAATTAGGATTTTGCTTAATGAATTGTGTAAATGCATGTTATTTCACTATTTTTTGTTTTTATTTATATCTCTGGTGTGAGTAGTATTTGTTCTGAAAAAAACTGTATTGCGTTTCTTGTTAATTTGTTAACAAAATCTGTGTTTGTTTATTTCAAAAACCTGCGATTTTGCAGTTTTTGACATCAAATAACTTTTTAAAAAGAACGGTGAGGTATTGTTTTTTTTGTCTTAGATTATAAGTATAAGTCTATATTATAACATATTAAAAGATAAAACACTTTTGGACATATGCCGGTGAGTCCGGTACTACCTTAAACACATACCAATTACCTCATAGCATTATATCTCTAAGCATTGCCTTCAAAATAATAAGCAAAATATGCTTAAATTAAATCCATCAATACTGAAACAATTATAAAAAGTTGCGCTATGATAGACATAGATTTATATTTTATGCCATCTTAAAATAAGACGATTTATTTAATATCATAGCTATACTGCCTCCTTATGTGGATCAATATGTTTACCACAATAAGCCTGTTTTCAAAGAAATGTTGCTTTTGAATCAAAATCGTTTCATTATAAGTGCGAATGAAAAAACACATTCCTGTACAGGAAACCTGCAAAAAGAAACAGCAGCATTTAGAATTACATTATATTTGCTCCAAAATGTTGCAAGTATTCCACATTTAAGAGTGAAGAATTGCATTTTCATAAAAGATTAATAAAACACAGAGAGAGAAAACATACATGTAGATATCAAAATATAAAAAAAAAACAGATGTCATGTTTCAACACCAGTATCCCCCTGCATTGTCTTCGAACAGTTTGGGTTAGGCCCTAACTCAACATTGTTATGATTTTTCTGTTATAACTAGATAGGTGTAGCTTCAAGAAAATTGAAATTTGATTTTTTTTATCCTTTGCTAGACTCCAGTTGTGTATTTTTACCAGTTTTGTATTTTTGAATCTTGTAAGCACTTGCAAATGAATAGGATTGCCATAATATATTTAAAACAAATATGTAACGTTAATACTTTATATTAATGAGATATAATTTGATTTATCTGGCTTTAGATGATAGGAATATACCTGTATTAATTGGGCCTCGACGCGAGAAAACCTGTCTTCAGGGGTTTGCGAACAACACAGTCGCAGACCAGCCTGCGCATCCGCACAGTCTGATCAGCGCCTTTGTTATTCGCTTTTTGAAAAGTACCATGTTTAATCTTGCTATACGTAAGAATTCAATTTTCTAGCTAGTCTCTGTAGCTGAGGAGAGTGGTTTGAAACTCGCTTTGACGGAAACCCCGAAGACAGGTTTTCTCGCGACGAGGCCCAATTCTAATGCAATATTCCCTTATCATCACAAAAGTTAAATCGTATGAAATTCAAATACGCGATGTGCATAATCATGTTTTTCTACACACACTATGGTCTATGATTTAACGTTAGATGACTACAATTGAATTAAAAAAGTTATATGGAAGATTACCCTTTGGGTCAGGACTATTTCCAAGATATACACCTACAAAAAGTTAACTATATTTTCACTAGATGACCATTATTAGAAATTTACCTGTATATAAGCTCTATATTATATATGTTACCATCTGCTAACAAGCCTATACGAAAACCAATGTGAGGATATATTCCTTTCAATATATGATATTTACCATATCCTTCAATAGTTTTAAGATGATTGATGGTTTGTGAAAGGAAGCTTGGTCTTTTTTATGAAGTCATGTTGAGTATATGCAATCAACAGTTAGAGGCATTGTAAAAAGTATTTTACAATTACTTAAAGATATGAACAAGTACAGCAAATGTGTGAAATTAGATCATGGCCAAGTGTTTCATGGAATTTGTAGCTATGAATATATACATTTGAGAAAATGGTTCGAGTTCAGATGATAAAGTGTAACGTATATAGCAACTAAAACATATCTTATTTATAAGAAGATAGATAAATGCATACTAGGCACCAACGTAGAGAATATCACGATCTTTGCCCAAATTCTCATATGTTTTTGGCGGCTGCTGACACCTCTTCGCCACACGAAAAGTGATTCAGCAAATATGCACAAAGCATGTGGCCTGAAAGTTACTCAGCAAACTAAGATATCCTTGGGTTGTTGCATGACATTCTCCATTTTTTTAATAACTGCATCACAAAATCAATTTTAATCCAAAATGGCAGATAGTGCAAAGCTTGTTTACCTTTTTACGACTTCCAATGCCAAACCGGATGTCAAGGAAATTGTTTTCGTTATTGAACCGGCGGTTAAGAATTCGAACGTTTGGTAAGAGTGTTGATAGACATGTTCTTTGCTCCCATTCCTATGGTGTATACATTTTACAACTTATTCGTTTTGCTAGAGTATGTTCTTACGTTGATGACTTCAACAACAGAAACAATTTTTTGACTTTGAAATGATTAAAACAAGGTTATCGATACCATAACCTTCATAAAGGTTTTTTTTTCTAAATTTTATTACAGACACTCAGAGTTGATTGTTTAAAAGCTCTTCTGCAACAAGGCATACCAGAACCTGTATTTTATGGTAATTTAGTTAAAAAATTTAAAATCAATTTTGGAAAGTCTAGTTTCAGTGATCAATTTAGAAAGATGATTAAATGTTATAAAAGGATGGGATACAACATGGATATCATGCGACAGTCTGCATGCCTGGTTGTAAACCCAATCACTTCTTATAGCTATGGTTTCCTCTTTAATTGCACGTTGGTGCGTCAGGCCCCCAACTCAATGACGGCCCTGGCGTAAAGCTTTAATCCGTTGGTTGGTGCCTGATGCATGTCTTTGGCTGAGACCACCATACCTCAAGGTAAAGGAAAAATTCACATTTTTAAAATGCATTTATTATAGAGCTTACAGTATGGCAGGAATAATCCCACATTAAATGTTTGTGAATGTTCTACAATTAGAACTGTAATTAATTACTTTTGCTTGTCCATGGGGGTCTGGTCATTTTCAGGTAAATGAGCTCTGCATAAAAAACTGGAAGCACTACCACCTACTTTCACACTACCCAAGCAGAATTATAAATCCTTGTAATGGCAAAAAATAACAATGTTTCAGAGTAATATTTTAGCAGTGTGTGCATTGATGAGTATATTTTGATACCTGGCTGATATTTGATAATTATTTCTAAACTTAACCCTTAAAGCACTAATTATAAATATAGCAGATAACATATTCTGTGACAATTTTCTTCATTTTGGGTACAACAAGACAGAATAAAATCAAATGAAACTTATTCAAAAAAATACCTTTCTTTTGACAGCTGTAACATTCTGATTTGCATTGATCTGGCTGTTGATTGAAATTAGATAGGAATATCCATTATACAATATTGAAATGAAGAAATTGACTGAAAGGTGCTGTTTCAATCATTTGGCTGACCTGCATATTGAGGTCAACTCAGGTAAATGTGTACCTGTTTAATGCCAATAGCTGTAAGATGACTGCTCCCAGATGCTTAGATTAACCCTATAACTACTTCTGTAGTTAACTGAGCAGATGAATAAATGCTCTGTGAAAATAAAATCAGTACATAATGAAATATTTGTTTTTGATTAAAGTAAAATGTTAAAAATCATGAAAATACACTTCAAGGTTTTCTTTAATTTAGCTCTGACTATCTGCGAGTCATGACCCCTTTTCTTGTTTCAATATTGTGTGGTAATTTGATTAGATTGCTCCTCTGTGATGATGCATTGTATTAGTTATAAACCTCTGTGCGAGCTAAAAAAATGTGTTTAACAACAACAGAACCTTATAGTCAGGGGCGCTCGGGACTCCCGAGCGAATTTGATGCCGATTTATGGTGACCTATACCAAATCAAACTTTAGGGGATAGCTAATGAAAATCACCTGGTCACCCATCTGGGTTTCACGTCTGGACGTCATTATGACGTCATCAAAATAGCGTATATTGTATCAGTGCAATTTAAACGGTATGTCCATTGTGGTATATGGGGATCAGGACTTTCTTGCATTTTGTGTGCCAATTTCAGTCGAAATGCACCAAATTTAATCTGAGGGGGTAAATAATTAAAATTAACATGTCGCCCATATTGTCTTCGCATCAGAACAAAAAGATGACGTCATTGAAATGACGCCTAATATGTAAATACCACATATATATGCATTTTGTCCATTTCTAACGCTTGGAAATATTCCTTTTATGAACTGGTAACCTTAGCATGACTGAATGCAAACTCTTTTTAATCGTAAAATACAAAATATATTCAGATATGGTGAAGTCAGTTCGAGGGTTGGACGTAAATGCCGTCACGATTTACGAATAAAAAGACAGTGGAGTTAATGAAAAACAAAAAGTGTTTTTGATGTTAAACAGAGTAAATATTTATCTAATTTCACTTGTATCCTTGGATCCATCAGACTTTCACTTGCGAACGAAATAGATGCCATGCATTGAAAAGGAACCAATATACGACATGTACTGCATCAGGCATCGTCAATATCAGCGCTTCCTGAACATCCTTTTTTGGGGATGTCTCAGTGGCGCAGTTGGTAGCGTCAATGTCTGGTGTAGTGCTAGGCGGTGTTGTCGAGGTCGTGGGTTCGAATCTCGCTAGAGGCAAAATATTTACAGCATCTATCGGCTCAGTTGATTCACTATATCCCTCTGTATTTATCTACTGTCTGAATCTGCATCAGTTTCTGATCCTGTGTAGCTCGAAAGCAATGATGTTTGTGAAATTATATTTCCGCACTTCTAATATTTATCTAATTTCACTTGTATCCTTGGATCCATCAGGCTTTCACTTGCGAACGAAATAGATGCCATGCATTGAAAAGGAACCAATATACGACATGTACTGCATCAGGCATCGTCAATATCAGCGCTTCCTGAACATCCTTTTTTGGGGATGTCTCAGTGGCGCAGTTGGTAGCGTCAATGTCTGGTGTAGTGCTAGGCGGTGTTGTCGAGGTCGTGGGTTCGAATCTCGCTAGAGGCAAAATATTTACAGCATCTATCGGCTCAGTTGATTCACTATATCCCTCTGTATTTATCTACTGTCTGAATCTGCATCAGTTTCTGATCCTGTGTAGCTCGAAAGCAATGATGTTTGTGAAATTATATTTCCGCACTTCTAATATTTATCTAATTTCACTTGTATCCTTGGATCCATCAGGCTTTCACTTGCGAACGAAATAGATGCCATGCATTGAAAAGGAACCAATATACGACATGTACTGCATCAGGCATCGTCAATATCAGCGCTTCCTGAACATCCTTTTTTGGGGATGTCTCAGTGGCGCAGTTGGTAGCGTCAATGTCTGGTGTAGTGCTAGGCGGTGTTGTCGAGGTCGTGGGTTCGAATCTCGCTAGAGGCAAAATATTTACAGCATCTATCGGCTCAGTTGATTCACTATATCCCTCTGTATTTATCTACTGTCTGAATCTGCATCAGTTTCTGATCCTGTGTAGCTCGAAAGCAATGATGTTTGTGAAATTATATTTCCGCACTTCTAATATTTATCTAATTTCACTTGTATCCTTGGATCCATCAGGCTTTCACTTGCGAACGAAATAGATGCCATGCATTGAAAAGGAACCAATATACGACATGTACTGCATCAGGCATCGTCAATATCAGCGCTTCCTGAACATCCTTTTTTGGGGATGTCTCAGTGGCGCAGTTGGTAGCGTCAATGTCTGGTGTAGTGCTAGGCGGTGTTGTCGAGGTCGTGGGTTCGAATCTCGCTAGAGGCAAAATATTTACAGCATCTATCGGCTCAGTTGATTCACTATATCCCTCTGTATTTATCTACTGTCTGAATCTGCATCAGTTTCTGATCCTGTGTAGCTCGAAAGCAATGATGTTTGTGAAATTATATTTCCGCACTTCTAATATTTATCTAATTTCACTTGTATCCTTGGATCCATCAGGCTTTCACTTGCGAACGAAATAGATGCCATGCATTGAAAAGGAACCAATATACGACATGTACTGCATCAGGCATCGTCAATATCAGCGCTTCCTGAACATCCTTTTTTGGGGATGTCTCAGTGGCGCAGTTGGTAGCGTCAATGTCTGGTGTAGTGCTAGGCGGTGTTGTCGAGGTCGTGGGTTCGAATCTCGCTAGAGGCAAAATATTTACAGCATCTATCGGCTCAGTTGATTCACTATATCCCTCTGTATTTATCTACTGTCTGAATCTGTATCAGTTTCTGATCCTGTGTAGCTCGAAAGCAATGATGTTTGTGAAATTATATTTCCGCACTTCTAATATTTATCTAATTTCACTTGTATCCTTGGATCCATCAGGCTTTCACTTGCGAACGAAATAGATGCCATGCATTGAAAAGGAACCAATATACGACATGTACTGCATCAGGCATCGTCAATATCAGCGCTTCCTGAACATCCTTTTTTGGGGATGTCTCAGTGGCGCAGTTGGTAGCGTCAATGTCTGGTGTAGTGCTAGGCGGTGTTGTCGAGGTCGTGGGTTCGAATCTCGCTAGAGGCAAAATATTTACAGCATCTATCGGCTCAGTTGATTCACTATATCCCTCTGTATTTATCTACTGTCTGAATCTGCATCAGTTTCTGATCCTGTGTAGCTCGAAAGCAATGATGTTTGTGAAATTATATTTCCGCACTTCTAATATTTATCTAATTTCACTTGTATCCTTGGATCCATCAGGCTTTCACTTGCGAACGAAATAGATGCCATGCATTGAAAAGGAACCAATATACGACATGTACTGCATCAGGCATCGTCAATATCAGCGCTTCCTGAACATCCTTTTTTGGGGATGTCTCAGTGGCGCAGTTGGTAGCGTCAATGTCTGGTGTAGTGCTAGGCGGTGTTGTCGAGGTCGTGGGTTCGAATCTCGCTAGAGGCAAAATATTTACAGCATCTATCGGCTCAGTTGATTCACTATATCCCTCTGTATTTATCTACTGTCTGAATCTGCATCAGTTTCTGATCCTGTGTAGCTCGAAAGCAATGATGTTTGTGAAATTATATTTCCGCACTTCTAATATTTATCTAATTTCACTTGTATCCTTGGATCCATCAGGCTTTCACTTGCGAACGAAATAGATGCCATGCATTGAAAAGGAACCAATATACGACATGTACTGCATCAGGCATCGTCAATATCAGCGCTTCCTGAACATCCTTTTTTGGGGATGTCTCAGTGGCGCAGTTGGTAGCGTCAATGTCTGGTGTAGTGCTAGGCGGTGTTGTCGAGGTCGTGGGTTCGAATCTCGCTAGAGGCAAAATATTTACAGCATCTATCGGCTCAGTTGATTCACTATATCCCTCTGTATTTATCTACTGTCTGAATCTGCATCAGTTTCTGATCCTGTGTAGCTCGAAAGCAATGATGTTTGTGAAATTATATTTCCGCACTTCTAATATTTATCTAATTTCACTTGTATCCTTGGATCCATCAGGCTTTCACTTGCGAACGAAATAGATGCCATGCATTGAAAAGGAACCAATATACGACATGTACTGCATCAGGCATCGTCAATATCAGCGCTTCCTAAACATCCTTTTTTGGGGATGTCTCAGTGGCGCAGTTGGTAGCGTCAATGTCTGGTGTAGTGCTAGGCGGTGTTGTCGAGGTCGTGGGTTCGAATCTCGCTAGAGGCAAAATATTTACAGCATCTATCGGCTCAGTTGATTCACTATATCCCTCTGTATTTATCTACTGTCTGAATCTGCATCAGTTTCTGATCCTGTGTAGCTCGAAAGCAATGATGTTTGTGAAATTATATTTCCGCACTTCTAATATTTATCTAATTTCACTTGTATCCTTGGATCCATCAGGCTTTCACTTGCGAACGAAATAGATGCCATGCATTGAAAAGGAACCAATATACGACATGTACTGCATCAGGCATCGTCAATATCAGCGCTTCCTGAACATCCTTTTTTGGGGATGTCTCAGTGGCGCAGTTGGTAGCGTCAATGTCTGGTGTAGTGCTAGGCGGTGTTGTCGAGGTCGTGGGTTCGAATCTCGCTAGAGGCAAAATATTTACAGCATCTATCGGCTCAGTTGATTCACTATATCCCTCTGTATATATATATATATATATATATATATATATATATATATATATATATATATATATATATATATATATATATACTTGCCCAAAGTTCTAAGCGGTCACCTTAAAATCACCATTTATTTGTCCTATTAACATAGGCATTTGGTCCTTCATTAATTTCATGTGAAACATCATGGAATGATTTTTTGTATGACATCTCTGAATACAATATGTCAAAACATGAAATTAAAACTAGTTAGAATGATAATAAAAAAATGTCAAAATTTTGGAATTGCTAGGTGACCGCTTAGAAGTTTGTGTGAGTGTATATATATGTATATGTACTACGACCTCTGACCAATGACCTTTGGGTCTTTCTATTTCAAACGGTTGATGCAGAATACGTAAAATGAGCCAGTCCGGCTAGAACATATGTGCATGTCAAAGCTTTTATAGTAAATGTAAATAAATGCCTGAAACCCTTTTTTCTAGAACAACATATCAATATTGTAAATAGAATCACGTTTCAAAGCTTTTGGTTTAACTGTAGCTGCTTATCCTACACCCAAATAAAAGATAGTAGTAATAATCATTTGCATACTCATTATAGTCCGATTTTGACCACTGAATGATCAAAAGTTAGAAGAGTCTTCCTAGTAGTTCATGATATGGAAATAAGGATAAACCCCTCTACAAGTTACCCATTGTACTGCGATAGCACGGCCAATAGAAAACTGTTACAATCTGATTTATCTTTCGCATGCTACTAGGTAGAATCGTCTTCAAAGGTCAAAATCGGACAATAAGGCATTCTTGTTGATACGGCTAAAGAAATATCAGAAACCACATAGTTGTTCAAAAGTCATAAGCATATTGATCACTGGCAATAGTTTACATGAGTCCTCTTCTGCTCCACAGCAACACAAATCAGTACAATATAAATGGTTTGCTTTGTACTTACACCGAGATGTTTCGCATACAGACATGCTGCAACCACATTTTAGCAGCTGCAGAGGGGTTTCGGGGGGCAGGAGGCAACATGCGCGGATCCAGGATTTTTTGTCAGTTTTATTTAGTCCTCAGCTTATTTTACAGTTTAAAGAGGGATTCCGATGGTTTTATTGCTGAGAAAACTATACTTATACTTTACAAAGGATCCAGAGGCGGTCCATTATTTTCCGGGGGGGGGGGGGTGTCCAACTTTTTTTTCAGGGGGGGGGGGGGTCCAAATGATAATTTCTATAGAAACACTTATGTGTACTTGTTATTTTCCAGGGGGAGTGTCCGGACCCCCTATCCCCCTCTGGATCCACACATGGGCAATGTCATCATAACGGGACAATATTTATCACAGTCCGGCCTCTAACCATAATTGTCAGGCCTTGATTTGTCAGGATTAAGGACAGGTGAGGTTTTCCAAATGATTCACTGATACTGCGCACGTTTCACCTTCGAGAAACACAGCTCTTGGAAGTGGTAGTTCTTGCAATTCAGCTTTTTTTCTCCCAAACATCCACCACCTCAACGCAGTGAGTCGAACAATATCAGTGACTGGCTAATGCAAAGTATGAAAGACGGCAAAGATCAGGAATCGACACAATCAAGTACCACACCTGACCCAGGATACCAATGGGAAAGTAACAAACTCACAGTTAGACATCACAAACGAGAGCCAAGAGGTCAGGACGATTTACACATATATTACTCTATTGCATCCACCACAGTGCTTTCTAAGGGCACTGAGCCGAGGTGAAAGAATGCTTCGTGGATAGAGTCTCCAGCATAGCTAAATGCCTGCCAATATGATTTCTTGCTCAGTCCTGACATTGAACTAGTTAGTACCAGCACCTGGAAGTTTATGGAAATCGATCAGAGCCCTGGTTGTGGCATCATGGCACATTGACATCTTTAATAAGTGTCCTGATCTTAGAAACTTGATGATATATGAGCAAGACTGTTTTAGAAAATGAAAAATATCAACACTCTGCGATTGTTTTTATATGTGTTTTATTTAAGCGGCGAAAACAAAATTTGCTCCTCTGCAAAACTGGGGGTAGGGTTGTGCATTAGCTCATATAAGACAAAATATTTAAGATAGAAAAGCAAACTTTGGGTTTGTATTCGTCAATTGAGTATATGTTTGTTAAACCTAATCTAAAACAGTTTGAAACCAATTCAGAGCAGTCGTTAAACTAAATGACGATAGCCAAAATTACCACGTTTAAATTATAATTAAGTTCATGTAACGCACATAATACACCATGTATACGTATCAATGTTAAACAGCTGTCATATGTAGTAAAGACATCCAGTAATATGCAGACTATTAGAATGTTCATTGATTAGCTAGTTTTAATGTCTGTTTTCTGTACCTCAAAGTTTCAATTTCTTTATCTCAAATTGATAAAATAACATATGTAACAAGCTGATACAGGCTAACACCCATGCTAACAGTGTGCAAACATCTCCTATTCGATGCGCATTAAATCGGTACATACGATAGAATATGTCTAAAAGGGTTTGGGATGGAACAGGTCATTACTCAGGTTGCAGTCAAAATCTTGTTTGATGATTATTCTGGTTTTTATGATATGAGGAGGACAATTATTTTACCAGAGAAGCAGAAATAATAAACGATATTGTACATGTATATGACTTAGATAAGGATTGGTTTAGAATATTTACATTAGAAAGGGACATTTACTAAATTGTACTGTTTAAGTGTGAAAAGATTATTTCCTATGTTCCTCCAGGGTGTATCTTTATTTTAGAATTATTCATATTAAGAAATATTGAAACAAATATTCATAACATCTGTAACAAATGAACAGGGGCTTAATAATAATCAATACCTAAGATTTAGGCACCAGAGATATTTTAGCTAGGAAAACATGCGAAATATATTCATTTTTCCTGAAACATCTTTTCTTACATCAAGTCAATGTCCTTGCTCATTTATTATGTCATGTAACATATGTTACAGCCTTTAACAAGTGCTTAAATCTTGTTTTTAACCTGCAAAATCTATAATTCTTTATGATATGAGCAAGACAATCCCCAAAAAATGCAAGATATCCAACAGCATCAAATGTGTTCATATATTTTTTACTTAAATGATGCATACCAAATTCGGCTCCTTAAAATTGCTCGTATAAGACACTTTATTTAAAATATAAAAGCAAACATTAGATTCTCTCTAACCCAAATGAGTATGTTAGTATAAAATGATCAAAACATTTTGAAAAATGCACATATCAGCTAAAAAGTAAATGATATTGGTCACACTTTTCATGTTTAAAGGGTAATCTAATTAAAGTAACGCACATAACACCACAGGAAGCTGTAATTTTGCTCCAAAAGAATTTATATGTAGCTAAAGTAGTCAATATGCAGACCATATGAGTAATTTAAATAATTAGCCTTCTTTCTGTAACTCAAACTTTTAATGTTCTTTTTATTTCTAAATTTAATATGGTAACGTATGTAACAGGCTGTCAGAGACTTACGCCCCGGCGAACATAGTGCAAACATTTATTAAAAGACGCAGCTTAAAATCCTCTTTTAGATAAGATAAGTTTGCGAAATTCCGGAGGGGGAGCAATAACATTCTCAGCCATCAGTCTAAAGATGGCCCGATAAGCTGGGTATTTATAGGAAATATACGGTATTTTGCATGCAAAATATTGTTATCGAGAAATAAGTCATTGTCAAAGTCAGGTAAAGCATTGATGTAACCATCATGTGACCAAAATAATTGATATTATGTTAAAAAAAGCGTTCGTTTTGGATAAATATGACCAAACCAACACAAACCATAGCTTTTATTAACGAGCAGTTTCTCATTATGGTCGCCATATTTATGACGTCATTACTAGCCTCAGACGCGGATTTGAGATGGGTGACCACCTTTAAATCAAAGGTAAGACTCCATTGAAAGTCTTGATATAGGTCACCATAAATCGTCACACAAATCGCACGGGACCTATTTTTGTCCCTAAGGGCCCTGACTATTAGGCGAAGATTTGGCGCTAGTAAATGCATTTAAGCCCCTTGTGGCTTAGGCTAGTGTCCGTTCACATGCGGTGGTTATGTTGATCTATTGTTTATGTATCTCCCATTGTTTGTGGGGGTTCTGTGTTGGTCTTTGTTTTGGTATGCATTATTTTATGTCCTTTCTACTTTTGCAGTCATCTTGACGAGGAAGAGAGAGTTGGTTGCTTTGCTTTTTTTGTCTTGTTACTGTAAATGTCCTGTGGCTCGACCTAACAGTGCCGTGGGTTGGTCTGCTGTGTGTGATTGTGGTATTTCCTGATCATACTTACTTACTTTTTATGGTTTTGTGGCCGAAAGCACTTAAAGGCTCAACTGACAGTGGTTCTGGTTTAAAACGTCTCAGAGGACGGAGCCATAGCTTAATGTCTGGTGCAGCCAGGAACCGAACTCAGGACCGCTGGGTACGAGGCGAGTGACTTATTCTCAATAAAACCACTTTCCAGTGAGCCTTCGGGAGTTCCCGTCATAAATTAAAAAAAAACAAAAAAAAACATGCAAATCATAAACCCTCCCGGCCCAGTACTGGTTATTACCCATGGAAACATGGAAAAGCCACAAAAAATTATCCATTACACAACGTCAGCTCCTCAAAGTATGTTCGGCTACCAAGGGTGGTTCATGCTTATAAAGGCTACCTTTACTCGCATCATAACAGGATTTCTAATTTGCATAGTGCATCTACCTGTGCACCTTATGCCTTACACCAGCGCATCATACACGTGACTGTGCACCATCACATAAACGCTAGCTGGATGCCGCTAGCTGAATGACTGATGTGTGAAATGGTGGGGTAAATAATTTTTGGCTGAACTGTACCTACAATATACGTGCTATAACTAATGAGATTTTGGTACTTATCGCACATGCACAAAAGCTATTATAATTACCAATGTTGACGTACTTGTCCACAAGGGCGTTAAGTCTAAATTTTGAGCTAACTCTTTATCTATATCCATACTTATGTATGCGAGCAG
Organism: Loripinus fragilis; assembly: GCA_964019695.1. NCBI lineage: Eukaryota > Metazoa > Mollusca > Bivalvia > Lucinida > Lucinidae > Loripinus > Loripinus fragilis. Next base: position 64,123,645 of record OZ026521.1, on the reverse strand, counting down.
CGAAGGCTCTTGCGAGTCTGCGCATTTGTACAGGCTCGCATGAGTCTTGGCTGCTTGCCAATGCATTTTAGATAACGTGCTGGTCCGTACGTTTTGGCTGGAAAAACAAGGAAAATAATTACTTTTTGTTCAAATAATATTACACCCCAACTAGTGCAGCTCAAAATACTGATACCTCGAGATAAACCCAGGTACCTGGAGTATGAGCTAATGGGAGCGCAGTGGCTCAGTGGTAGAGTGCTTGACTCCGCGAAGAGGCCGCGGGTTCGAGCCTCACCGGCGTCACTGCGTTGTGGTCCTTGAGCAGGACACATTTATCCTAGCTTAGTACTGGTTCAACCCAGGAAGACCCGTCCCTGTTTAACTGAAAGATTGTTGATAGGACGTAACGAATCAAATCAAACAAAACAAAACTGTGAGCTAACAAGAGTTGAGTGCGTCTGCATCACACTAAGTGAGTTCACTGTTTGTACAACATGCGTTTATGAGGTCAGAAAGCGCACACAAGGTGAATAACATCTTGAACTTAGAGATAAAACGTTGGTCATTTTAACAGCATGTCAGAATTGACAATTATATTGGTAGTATGAATCAACATATGAGTAGTACAGGTTGCATAAAAATCAACGATTACCCACAGTCATCCAATCTGCAACCCTCAACTACTAGACTGATCACAAAATCACAGTCTAATGAAACAGCACAAACCTGCAGTCTGTTAATTGATACACCTCAAAACACAAAGAAAACAAAAACACTCCAAACCACCCAATCTATTGCAACATCTCTTACCATTCAGTTTAACACTCGTCTTCGCAAGCCAAGGGTTATATGTCCTTTCGTCCATACGAAGTGGCTTGCGAAGATGTTAAACACCCTAAACCACCAATTCCTCTGAAACGTTCCATCCACCTCTGATATTTTCATACATACGTAGGCTGGGGTCATTTTTTGTGTTCAAAATATTGAATTTCAATAATTTTTGGGGTTTTCAGAAAAAAAAAAATTTTTTGGGTTAGAAGATTTTGTGGATATTTTTTGGCGTCATCACAAAATTGGACTATATTTAAGGGTAATTTCTATGCATTTTAGGGTCTTTTCTTAAGGTCAAGTTACAGAATGGGGACTTTTTTTGGGGTTGCTAAAATTTCAAATATTTTTTGGGGTGCTTGAAACTCCTGATATTTTTTTTGGGATGAAAGGTTGATGCTGGGCCCGAGCGACGTATGAAGAAAAAATAGAGTACCCCCCCCCCCCCACCCCCTCCGGGCCACCCGGCTCCTCTCTGAAACACCAAAATACACTCAGCCCTAACGAAACATCCACACAGCTCAGTCTTACAGGAACCCTAAAATCAGCATGTCCACTGATACACCCCAAACAGTGCATCACTATTGGATCCATTGAATTACCCCTTACCACCAAGTTCATTGAAACTTCTGGGTTTAGTCCTGTTCACCAAATTCCAATTCTTGAAATACAGGTAACCAGAACCCCCGTTCAAAGTTTTAAAAATCACTGATTGAAGAGAATCCTGCTTACAGGGTTTTAAATATTGACGATGTTTATGCTGACAACCAACAAATAATGCAAAAATGGTGAAAACGAATTGCTAAAACGGTTAGCCCAAACAAAGTGAAAGAAAAAAATAGGCGAAATTTGGTTCATAATTACAGCCACTAGACAGCAGGAAGACAATTAAACTAAACTAACAAGCTCTTTCTTCTTCAGCGAAAATAGTTCGAAACTAAAAATGACACTAAGTACTGCATAACAACAGTGGGACCAAACACAAAACCACACAAACAACGGTAGCCACAACGAACCATGAATCAACAACAACAGATGCATTGCCTTTTAAAGGAGAGAAGACGAATCCACTGGGGGCTTAAATGCGTTTTACTGGCACCAAAAGTTCGCCTTTCATGGAGACTTCCTAACTTTTGTAATGCATCATCAAGGAGAAACAATCTAATAAAATTAGCACACTAAGAAGAGAATGGCTCTTGACATTGGACAAACCTAAACATCAACCAATATCAATCTCCAGATACATTTGTGTATAATCATAGTCCCTATAGGCAGAAAGGGAGATAACCTAAAAATGGTAAGTGAGCATGATCAGGAAATACCACAATCACAAATGGCAGACAAATCCATGGTATCGCGAGGTAGAGCCACAAAATCATCACGAGACACCAGGAAGACAAGCCAAGCAAGCAAAGCAGCCAGCTCTCTTTTCGCCATCAAGATGATTGCAAAGCTAAATGGACATAAAGTAACGTACAACAAAACATACAACAATTAAGACTCGCACTACGGGAGTAACAATCAACAACGAATCAACAACAACAGAACCACTGCTTCAGAACGGACAGCAGCCTAAGCCACCGGGGGCTTAAATACATTTTACTGGTACCAAATCTTCGTCCTAGATTCTGCTGTTGTTGAAGTACAAAAAATGTTCAGCTCGCATGGAGGCCTTCTATCTATTACAATGTATCATTATGGAGAAACACTCTAATCAAATTAACACACTATGATAAAACAAAAAAGGGCTCACAGATAGTCTGAGCTAAAGAAAACCCAAAGTTGAGCCACGTTGGGTCCAGGCTCCAGCTACAGATAATCACCAGGCACTTTAAACCTTCAATGATTCTGAGGCCTGACCCACCATCATGGACTTTAAGAGGATACTATAGCTAGAAACCGTGATTGGGTTTAAAACCAGTCATGCAAACTGTCGCATGACATCTAAGTTTTATCTAACCTTTATATAGCGTTTGATAATCTTTTTGAATTGATAAAAAAGATTAATTTTGAGAGATTGATTTTCCATACTATAATAGGCTGCTCTTAAAGGGAAGAATTCGCTCCCTCAGAGAACTTTCTTTTTCGTTTACGTTTAATAGCAGTCTCCATTGTGAAAAGGGCGTGATTGAAAATAAACAGTGTTTGTTTCGTTAGTTTTTGGCTTTTTAAATGGTACAAGTACGATTTGTGACTGTCCCTATATATATGCCAATATAGGGGAGAGAACCAATCTATTTAGTTGCGCTGCTGCTCATCTGCGTTTGAATAGTTTGCTTTTGTTTACGAACAATAAGCGGCAACTGTAACGAGAAACCCTTTATAATGGCGTTTAAACCATGTTTAAAAGCCAAATGAATATACCCATTCTTGTCAATCGAACAAGTCTTTTTCCGTTTAAAGGGTCGTGGGTGGGTTTTTTTTTTAATTTGAATCAAAGTTTTAACAGTTCATTCTGTAATTAACCTGTGGAGACTCAGATGAGACACTGCGTTCTGTAGCGTCTGATCTGGGTCTGCACTGTTTGCCTATGTCCAACAAAAAAGACGCTATGCATATATGGGTTAACACCAGAAATCTCAGACACGAATGCATTTACAATCAAATCTATTCCAGTAGCGTGGGAATTTAAGACATTTATTTGGATGAAAACAGTTGATACGAACACAGCATCTTTTATGCAGTTGTTTCCTCACATATTTAAACAATAAACCTACAGCTTCTACACTGGTATTGTCAAGGATTGTCAGCAGAACACAATACCAGAAAATATAAGCCATCACCTTCGTCGCCATTGTGGAATATTTGCTGAAACATGAGAAAGAAAAAGTCCAGAACGCACAAACAATTGGTTAAAAATTCAACCAGGCAGGGGAGGTTCAAACATTGATGGATTGAGCTGAAATTTGGCCTGGAAATATTGTTTATACTAGAGAACAGTTAGTTTATTTTTTAAGGTGATCAGAGAAAATTCAAAAAAAAAAAAGAAACACCCTAGTTAACCCGTTACTCCATAATAACGCATATTGGCGCCTTTGAAACATGATATATTTCATAAAAAAATATGGAAAATGGAGTATTAAATGCTCCATTTCCATAATATTTTCAAAAGTATTCAAAACTTATTTTTTTTAATTTATTAAATGTTGTCTAAAAATAGGAAATGATGTCATGATCTAAATAGCCTATAGAGTAGAGGGTTAAGTTCCCATAAATTCAATGCAAAACTTTTCATATTTGGGTTATCAATAACTATTGCCGAATTAAGATTTTCACATATAATTTTCAACAAAGTAGGAGCAATATATATTCTTTTTCAACATGTGCTATATTTCACTTTCTGTGGAGCTCAAAATATATGAGTTAAATGAACTGTTATGTTCCCTGGCTATCATTCCTATAAAAATGGCAAAATTTCTCAAGGAAAATTCAGCATATGTCAAAAGGCAGCCGATTTTTTCAATTAAAACTTTGTGTACTTACACCAAAGATACTGTTGAAAAAACTATGTTTCAGTTTTCAATGCTTTTGCTATGAAATTAACGTCTAAACTATGGAAAATTTTCATTATGCCTTTGGAATAAACTGACACGGAGCTTAACTTATTTTGACCAGTTTATATGTGCATATTTTTTATTCAAAATTTAAAGCAAGTAGAAATTACATTTATCAGTTACCGCTCATATTATTGCACATGTTGACCTGTTAAGCGTCGGTATATCACGCATGTGCCTTTATCAGGTCATCATGACGGCCTCGTGTTCAAACAGCATCCTCGGGACCCGGCAAATGTTAATGTATGAAAAAACATGTGTGATCCCTATGATCAGCAGGTAAACTGATTAACAGAATACCAGGTTCGCGTCTTTTGATATCTGCTTAACAAAATCTTTGTGGGTTGAGTCATAGTTGCTACAGCGCCAGAGTTTTGCCAAAATGTTGTTTTCCTGAAAAAGAGGATGAAAGAAATTTTTGCTTATGTTTTTGAATTTATGCTTACGTTCGATAAAATGCAAAATACCAGTCCTTAAATGTGCACAACGTTTGAAACCTGAGGACAGAGCATTTTGAAAATTATTCAAGCTTTTAATACAGAACACATAGTTCTGTATATCGGGAGTTCTGGCCCAGTAGTCGAGTGTCCAAATAAAATCAATATGTTGCAGTCGACGACCCGACCACTGGACCAGAACACCCAACTTACAGAAATATGCGTGCAGTATGAAGAAAAGTAAGCGAGTATGATCAGGAAATACCACAATCACAAACCGCAGACAACCCCATGACACCGCGAGAAAGAGCCACTCAACCATCACGAGACACCAGGAAGACAAATTCAGCAAAGCTACCTGCTTTCTCTTCCCCATCAAGATGATTGCAATACTAGAATGGACATAAAGTAACGTACAACAAAACATAGAACAATATTACAGACTTCCACAATGGGAGTAACAATAAACATAAAGTCAACAACAATAGAACCACGCTTGAATAACTTTCAAAATGATCCAGCCTCAGATTTTTAACTGTTTTCACATTAAAGTGCTGTTCATTTGCATTTTATCGACAGTAAGCATAAATTCCAGAACATAAGCAAAAATTTCTTTCATTCTCTTTTTCAGGAAAAAATGAATTTATAGCATACCTCTGGTGCTGTAGCGACTATCACCCAACCTACAAATTTTTGTTTAGCAGCAGGCTACACAGCTGGATTTAAAAGTGACAATAATTCGCGATGAATATTTTCAGACGTAAAATATTGACCCAAATATTGCCCTCCTTAACAGCTAGGTAGACTATTTGTGCACTCGTCGACTGCAACCACCACGAGATGACTCCGCTGTTCAAGCATAGTGGTTCTCTAGCGTGAAGCCCTATTTATACCACCCTTACCAACTTTAGCACGAAATATCTCGTGACGTGCAAGGTCTACACTGATGTAGGTGATATAAAATAAATATACCATGTTTGTCCACCTGTACGTACGATAATCCACTCGCTAAAGGTCGTGGATTATCTCCGCGTACAGGTGGACAACCCATGGTATAACTATTACAAATAAAAATGTCGCATTGCAAATCTTCAAAAACGACAGCACAAAATGAAAAAGAAAAAAAAAGAGAAAAACATACCACCCCAAGTGTTAGAAACCAGACTTTTTTGAGATTTGAGCGTGTTCAACTTCCGTCTTCATATCTATAGGTGGGCCGCGACTCGAGAAAACCTGACTTTGTTGCAGGCGAACAGCAAAAGTGTAGACAAGCCTTCCATGCAGTCTGGTCAACACCTTTAATATTCGCTTCCGGTTAATTACATGTATGATACGTAAACTTACTTCATACAAAAATTGCGACATTCTTTCTTGTCTCTGTAGCTGAGCAGGCTGGTTTGAGCATGTCCTAGTCGGAAGCTCCGAAGACATATTTTCCAGCGACGAGAACAAAATGGGCCTTTCCATGAGATAATGGACCATCCCAGAGAGCATACATCGTCGGGCCACGTTTACACCATGTAAATGGCGTATCGCTGGCGGTCCGTTGGTGACCCACTGTTGTTTGCCAGCTGGGCAGGTACTTTTCGCATTTGCGTACAGTCATCCTTAAAACGTGCATGTTCAGCTTAGTCGTGGGACAAAAGGTCTAATATCTGGCCGTTGTCTTTCTTTAAATCCTTACTTTATCTATTTATATAACAGCGAATGCTCTGACGAGACTGACCATCCTCTGGTCGCCTTTCTTGATATGTACCTATAAATATAATATCAGGTGCATCTCATGTGCATTCCAGCAAAACGGAAGGATAATGATATGGCCATAATAATTGAGCCGCAACATAAGATTTCCGACAATGTGGTATGTGCGACCAGCAAAACGTCAGATCAGCCTGCGCATACGCACAGTCTGATCAGAGCATTTGCTAGTCGCATCCATATTCTATGAATATTAAGCTACTGACCGAACAACATTTGGAGTTTCTAAGCTTAAAGGGAGGCTGCACAAGCTCGTCCGATTCTACACTTGTTGAAATACCACATTGTAGGAAATCACATGTCACGGCTCAAATATGTTGGTCCACCTGTATATTCATCTCTGTAACATGAGCGTTCAATACATGTACGTTCACATTGCTTAAAATAAACCTTGTCATGCTGAATGCATTGGCGTACATGTAGCTCCCATTATGCAGTTACGCACGTGCGTAATGAAAATAGTACACGTTCAAGGGAGGTCACATAATGTGGTAAGTGATTTTCAATACCATAAGGAACTGTGGACTAGTACCACTCGGTTCAACAGAACCCCCAAAACCAGCACACCCACTGATACACCCCAAATGTTGAATCACCATTGAATCTATTGAATAACCCCTTACCAAAAAGTTTATTGAAACTTAAGGGTTTGGTTCTGTTCGTTTGTGATTCTGCTCGGTTAAGGTTTGTTAGGTTAGGTTCAAGGGTCTGTTTAGGCGGTTCGGTTTGGGTTGTGGTTCACTTCGGTATTTGGTTTGCGTTCAATTTGGGTCGAGATGGAGGTAACACAAAACCATAATGTAGGGCGTCCTATAAATTGGGCCTCGACAAGAGTAGCTACTAGTCGGCTTATAAAATTGTTGTTTTAATACGTTTTGATTTTATCACATGACGTCGCGTATGGGAGTGATATAACCCAATGCAATAAAATCCATAAACCACAAGTGGTTTACCGATTTAATAATGTAACGTATCAACGTCCATTTTTTCGATGCGTAAAAGACGAAAAAATATTCACGTTTTCAAGTAAAAACTTGAACGCGAAGTCGATGGGGCGCCATCGAAAATTCCTACGCTAAAGTTTTTACTCCCTCAGCACCCCAAGTCCCGCCCCTGGGGCATGACATCGGCAATAGAATGAAAAGTCTATGATATTTGACCTTTTGACCTCATCCCAAGGTCACCAGTTTGGCCCTAGGATGAAAAACTTACTTACGTTCGGTTCTGCTCGTCAACCCCGTCGATTTGATATGGCACATGACCATATTCACGGCCACCAATCCATCTCCTTCATCGCATAAAATCAATACTGTGTTATGAAGAAGAGAGACCCATTTCCTATGAATGAGATGTACCATAAATTCGGCAAAATCGTTATTTTATCTAAACAATACAAAATTTTAGTAATTCGAAAATGCTATTTGATGGTCTTGGTGTTTACCTTCAACATACCTAAAATAGTGTCCCCTGGCACATAAACTGATACTAGAATATGTGTTGAAGTTGAAAATTTTTATTTTTTCTTCATTACAAAACAGTTTAAGCAGTCAAGCAGAAAATCCTCTTAAAACCAATATCAGTGTCGAAAAGTTTAATGAGTGTCTGAGCGAATAGCATTGCCCGATTTCTAAATTTTGGTCTAAAAATTGTGATATAGAGAGTTTAATCCAACTGGTATATGCGATGAAGGAGATGGATAAGGGCCGTGATATTTGAAAATAAAATTGACCCCCTGATCACCCACAGCGCCCCAAAGTCCCACCTCTGGGGCATGACTCAGGCGACATCTGATCTGTTTTGTATCTTTCATTTGTGAGAACACACTCAAAATTTTGCATAACATCTTTGAAATTGACATGCTAACCGAAATTACTGATAACTGACCTTTTGACCCCACCCCAAGGTCACCAATTTGACCCTAGGATGAAAATTTAACTTGCATACTGTTCTGCTCGTCATACCCGTCGTTTTGATGTTCCATATGATCATGTTTGAAAAAAAAATGACCCCCTGGGCACGTGCATCCCAGTTCCCCCCTGGTGCATGACCCAGGCGTCAGAATGAAAATCACGTCTGAAATGTTTTGTATCTTCCATTTGTGAGAACACACACAAAGTTTGGTATAAAAATCTTTTAAATTGACTTTGTAATTGAAATTAAATGATATTTGACCTTTTGACCCCTCACCACGCCTGATGCATGTGAGTAACTCACATACCAAATTTGGTTGATTTTCGTCTAATGGTTTAGGAGGATATAGTATAACGGACTGACGGACAGACAGACAGACAGACGGACGGATAGATGGACGGAGGCAATCACAATATCCACTTTAATTTGAGCCAGTGCATGAGATTTCCAACAATGTGGTATGTGCGACAAGCAACGCCTCAGATCAGCCTGCGCATATGCGCAGTCTGATCAGAGCCTTTGCTAGTCGCTTGAGTATCCTATGATTGTTAATCTACTGACTGAACACCATTTTGAGTTTCTAAGCTAAAATGAGGCTGCAGAGGCTCGTCCGAGTCTACACTTGTCAAAATGTTAAATTGTTGGAAATCTCGTGCCACGGCTCATTTTTAAAGAAAAGCGTGGGATAAAATGCGATTTTTAAGTAATTTTAATGTCATGTGATAAATAGAATCTATCATTCGTGCTCCTGTATTATTGAGTTTATTAAACTTGTTGCGAAAAAGAGATAAAATGCTCGGCAAGACTCAATTTTTATCTCTTTTCCCAACTCGTTTAATAAAACATGAGCACTCATGTAAGATCCTAGAGCTATATATTATTTATTTCAAATATTTATGTTATGGCAAGTTAATAAGTGTTGTTTTGTTTGAGTATAAGTTCATAAGATGAAAGAAAACATGTGCTGTCTAAAAGTAAGTGAGTATGGCCAGGAAATACCAATATCACACACTGCAGACCAACACACGACACCGCGACGAAGAGACACAGAATACTAACAGCCACAAGACAACAGGAAGACAATTATAGTAAAGCCATAAGTTTTTTCTTCCTCAACGAGAGGAATGCAAAGCTAGAAATGATACTACGTACAAAATAACAAAACAAGAATCAAGCACAAAATTCCCACAAACAACGAGAGCAACAATAAACAAATGAATCAATAACAACTTACACAGGTTTAGATAAACAAAAATTTTGAGCGTAAACATGTCAATATTTTCTTACCTATCTGTTTTAACATAATCATGTTTTGGGTGCTCAAAAGAACCGTCTCAATAGTACCCACAACATATGCTTTGGTTGAGAAATTATTTTTTGTTACGCACTTTTAACTAAATGCCTGAAACTGTTACATAAGACAGCAACCGAACCCACTGGGGGCTTAAATGTATATTCGCCCTATATTCTGCTGTTGTTAAAGCACACAAATCGTTTAACTCGCATGGAGGCTTCCTAAGGCCCCGAAAAATAAATACGTTGTTTCTGGTAACATCTGAATACTTTTAGGGTCGGTAGGTAGGCAATTTTTAAGATTTATTTTTACATGGGAAAAGCATGAAAATCATTCAAAACACCCTAAAATTAGAAAAAAATCTCAGATGTCACAATTTTTTAGAGTAGGTCCCAAAAAAGTAGGGTCGGTAGGGTTTCAGGAACAAGACTTTTTTGCCTAACATATGTACAATAAATACAGCATCGCGGAAAACAAATCTAATCAAATTAACAAACTATTTGATGAAACAAAGAAAATTAATGTTAGCCTTGGACAAGACTATACCCCGGACTATACTGTGTTGTGTCCTTGAGCAAGAACATTAATCCTAGCTTAGTACTGGTTCAACCCAAGAAGACGCGTCCTTTATAACTGAAAGATTGTTGATGGGACGTAAAGAATCAAATCAAGCAAACAAATACCCCAGACTATACATCACCAGATACGTTGGTATATAGCCATAGGTTGCGAAATTTTTACGTTGGTACATAGCCATAGGCTGCGAAATTTTTACGTTGGTACATAGCCATAGGCTGCGAAATTTTTATATCGGTACATAGCCATAGGCTGCGAAATTATTACATCGGTACATAGCCATAGGCTGCGAAATTTTTCATTTCGTAGCCTATGGCCATGTACTAATGTATCTGACGATGTATATACTTGAGGAATTTTCCAACGCATACAGTAAACAGTTAATTACAAAAGCTTAATGATGTTAAATAATTTCAATATTCTGTTATCAAGCACCAATTCACTATTATTCACATCATGTGTGAAAATTAGAGACAAATTCCTTGTATATTATGCAAAATACAGCTTATCTTATTTGAAAGGGTCAAAATCGAAAGTCAAAGAAAAAATCGAATTTAGGCTCAATTCTGTGTTTCAGTGAGGTAATTTTAATTTCATTTGTCATCCTGAACAATAAATAAAGCGTCATTTGGAATAAGAAATGCATGGAATTCACGGTGGGCCAGAGACAACTATGGCATATCACTTCCATCGGTAGGTAAACCTGGGCCCGGAATTACAATGCCTCCTTAAAGTTAAGCAAGATTGAAGTTAAGTATTGATATTTCAACATGCTATATTAAATGCTAAATAAATTGCCTGGTTCGATGTTGTATTTGTGGTCAAAGATATCATTGTGATCTTCAGAAAAATTAAAACTATTTTGATTTTAATCAGTTTTAAACTTTATTTTTCGCATCCTGAAAAATCAATACTGAACTTAAGCCTTCCTTAACTCTAAGGAGACATTGTAATTCCGGGCCCTGGTGTTTGCCTTTAGCTGGGCCCACTGTGGCTCAGCTGGGGTTTTTCTTTAGCTCTGACTGTCAGTGAGTTGAGAGCCATTTTTTTGTTTCCTGACAGTACGTGTATATATTTGATTGTTTCCTCGTGGTGATACATTGGATAAGTATGGAAGCCTCCAAGTGAGCTTAACATTTTTTCCTTGTTTGACAACAACAGAATATTTGGCAGTAAAATTAACCTTAAGCCCTCAGTGACTTCGGCTGAGCATTCTAAGGTGGTGGTTCTGTTGTTGTTGATTTATTGTTAATTGTTGTCTCTGTTGTTTTGCACGTGTGGGTGTGTTATGGTTGGCCCTTGTTATGTTGTGCACTACTTAGTTTCTAGTTTTGCAATCATCTCGCTGGAAAAAAACATCAAGCTGGTTGCTTTATTTTAATTGCATTTTAATGTCGTTTGCCAATTAGTGTTCTGTGTCTCTTCCTCGTGGTGCTGTGGGTTGGTCTACAGCGTGTGACTGTGGCGTTTCCTAGTCATACTACTTACCTTTTATGTGATTTTGCTCAGTTTAATTTTTAAAATACCCATCGTAAGTACCATCTGCACGGTTCTGCTGTAAGCTAGCAGGATAAATGTTTTACCAAGGCCATCCTGCTACTCTGAACGAAATCAAATCGAGCACATATGCGATACGACTGTCAGGAATTATTTAGTTACTTGTGTGCACATATTGTCTATACAAGTTTATAGATAAAGAAGATAGAAATTGGAAGGTTCTCATTTTATTTCATGAATAATAGAATGCAAACTGATTTACCTTTGAAAGTAATTCAGAATCATATCTCATAAAATGGAATACAGTGACAAATTGCTATTCTGTTTTCCGTAATGATTTATTTGAAAAATGGTAAATTTGCGATTTGAGTTTTATTAAGTTTTCAACTCAAACTTCCATATCTTAAAAGTTCTAAGTCACTTGTCTCTAAAAATAACAATGTATTACTGGAAAACATTGTTATAGTGTATTCCAAAATATTTTTACTTTCAAAATGCAAGTTTTCAAGAAAACGCCAAAACAAAAATGTATGCGTTGGAAGATTATGTAGGTGTAAATGGAAAAAGGGATATAACCTAACGTGGAGAGATTGCTTTTCAATACCATAAGGCACTGGTCCGAAAGGAAACAATTCGCCCCCTCAGATCAGTGAGCAAATTCTTGTCTTCATTTCAAAAAGGTACGTACATGTAATTGAAAATTTTCAGTAGTCTTAATTTGATGTGCGTTTTGGCTAATACGCCCTTGATTACTGACGTGCTGCTTGAACATTTTGCTATAATGCATAACCAGTGGCAACAGAAAAAAGTTAGTATATATAGTAGCATTTGCAATCGAATCTATTAAGGACTTTAAGACATTTATTTGGATAAAAACAGTTGATACGAGCACAGCATCTCTTATGCAGGAGTCTTCTCGCACGTTGAATTAAACCTGCAGCTTCTACACGGGTATTGTCAAGAATTGCCAGCAGAACACAATACCAGAAAATATATGACATCATCTTCGTCGCCATTGTGGAATATTTGCTGAAAGATCAGAAAGAAAAAAGTTCAGAATGCACAAACACTTGGTCAAAAAAAGTTAACCCTTTACTCAGTTTACTCCATAATAACGCCTCTTGGTGCCTTTGAAATATCATATATTTGAAAATATTTTGGAAAATGGAGCATTAATGCTCCATTTTCCATTATACTTTCAAAAGTGTTCAAAACTTCTCTTTCTTGATTTTTTTAATGTTGTCTAAAAATAGGAAATGATGGCATGATCTAAAATTAGCCTATAGAGTAAATGGTTAAGTTCCCATACACTCAATGCAAAACTTTTCATATTTGTGTTATCATGAACTTTTGCCGAATTAAGATTTTCACATCTAATTTTCAGCGAAGTAGAAGCAATATTTCTTTTCAACAAGTGCTAGATTTCACTTTGATAACTTTGTTTTGGAGCTCAACACATTTAAGTGAAATGTACAGTTTTGTTCCGTTGCTATTATTCCTGTAGAAAAAATGGCAAAGGTTATCAAGGAAAATTCAGCATATGTCAAAAGGCAGTCGATATTTTCAATTAAAACTTTGTGTAATTACACCTAAGATACTGCTGTAAAACTTTAGCTACGTTTCAGTTTTCAATATTTTTGCTATGAAATTAACGCCTAAACTTTGGAATTTTTACATTATGCCTTTGCAAAAAAACTGACATGAAGCTTACTTCAAGGACTCTCTATTTAGACAGGATAACACTCTCGTGGTTTATCGCGTTTTATATTGTAGGCCGTGATTTCGCGATAACTGGCAGCGTTTCAGCGATTAACTTGACCAGTCACAACAGAATTAATAGTGCTGATATGATTACCTATAATCGGTTTAGCAGAAATAATAATTCATTAAATCCATTTATAATAACAAACAATGATCAATTGTCTTTCAATTACAATATTTATTTTAAATAACAATAAGTGGAAGTGAAATTTTATTATCGATTACCACTACGATTCCAGTCCCTGCTTATTTTGACCGGTTTATATATTCATATATTTTTTTTTCAAAATTAAAGGGGACAGCAACCCTAATGATAAGTATGTTTAATCAGAAAGAGCTCTATGAACCATGAATTTTGATACAAGTATCATCTAAATCGGTTTGAAAAATGGGGAAGTTATGGGCGTTTAAAGAATTCAATATGGCCAACATTTAGCCGACATTTTGAACATTTAATTAGTTTTCAGAATAGTTTCAACTGCTTAAGGACCTCGGACAGTCTTAATGAAGGATTGCCCGTAAAAATGACCAGAGAAAAGTTTCAAAGAAAATGAAATTTTTTCTATGAAAAAGATAGTAGGTTCAACCCTCGACATATCCACAAAAGCCATTTTCTCATTGGACAAGTACCAAATGAAAAATATGGGTTGAAACTCCGTTTTTGCTATTCAACATAAAGAAAATAGAAAAAGTTTTACTGAGGTGCTCCCCCCCCCCCCCCCCCCGTGACCAAACTAATCCTTTTGCATAAAGTTGTAGTTTTACATTTCACACATCATATAAAAACGGCATGTTTGGTCACGGGGGGAACGCTGTCAAAATGCTCAAAAATACTTTATTATAAAATCTTATTAGAAACTTATTTTGTAAAAACCTGTAGGTAAATATCAATTTGCAATGGCATATACCAGGGCTTTAGCTATGAGTGCTTACAAAGAAATCGATTGTCTTTTCTCTCAACCAAAACATTATGTTGTGGGTACTCAAAAGAACCGTTGCAATGAGACGATTCTTTTATGCACCAAAATTATAGGTTAAATCTGATGTGTAAGAAAATATTACGATTTTACGCTAAAAATTGTGTTTATCTAGACTATGATTTATACAGTATACAGATATGCTACACCTCAGTGCACAAGTCGAACGGTTGAACTTGAAACATTACAGGTAATAGTCAAAAGTAATTGACAGCACACTTCTTTAGACGAAACAATGAAATCTTCTCAACCCGAATTTTATGCGAACGCATCTCTTTCGTCTCAAGTTTTATGCCGCAAACATTATATTAACATGTATTTAGGTGAATACTCGACGAAACTTTGACTTTCTGTGAAATAAAATTTGGTCACAAAAAATACCCCCACCCCCTAAACCCTCAAATCCTTGCATAATTATGCAATATATTCAAAATAGTTTTATTTTGTTAGATGCACTAAATGTAAGGGTTTGATTTAAGCACAAAACTATATTTGTCAGTTATGCATTATGCTAGCCACAGGCTGTCAAAATTTGTGCAGATTGAATAGGAAGCTGTCCGAGGTCCTTTTTAGTTATTAATACTATCACAGCATCAGTGTTTCAGCAGATATGCGGCTTTATACATAAGCAAAAGGTTTTATTAAAGATAATTACAAGCAATCCATTGATTTGTCTTTTATTTTGATTACGCATATTTAATTAGGCTGTGTGACGTCATTAAGCCTACAATATGGCCGCTTCCATTACAGTACATTGCAAATATTCAAACGCCCACAACTTCTACGTTTTTCAACCGATTTAGATGAAACTGGTATCAAAATTCATGGTTTATTAAGATCTTTCATACAAAGATATACAGTAAACATCAGGGTTGCCGTCCCCTTTAAAAGCAATATGAGGGTCATCCAGTATACAGATGAACTTGTCTTCTGCAGAATGAACTATACAGGGCAAATTGGACACATCAACATCGTGCATCGTATCAACCTCCTTAGGCTCGCCATAGCCCCTCCCAGATTATGTAACCTTTAAAACAAGAGGGCCAAGTGTACCTGGATCACTCATCAGAGTTTTGTTTAAAGATTCTTATATACGATGCATCTATTGGAAACTGGCAACACCCCATCTTCTTTATGGGAGGCCATTATGTTACCAGTTTTCAGTAAATTATTTTTTAATTCTGTTGAGCTGGTTCACAGATGAGTATGGTTAATAGTTAAAGTTAGCCACGAGCGGCGATGTTTGTTGACCACCACCAAAAATTAGTTTTCAAGACCAATTATTGCTTAATGCAGGTCAAAAGTATTGCAGAATGCTCCAAGAGAGCATTCTGCAATACTATCGACCTTCATTAAGCTACCATTTGTCTTTGAGACCTTTGTTACCAGTTTTCGTTAAATTATTTTTTAATTCTGATGAGCTGATTCAGAGAAGAGTATGGTTAATAGTTAAAGTTAGCCACGAACGGCGATGTATGTTGATCGCCACCAAAAATTAGTTTTCAAGACCGATTATTGCTTAATGCAGGTCAAAAGTATTGCAGAATGCTCCAATTGAGCATTCTGCAATACTATAGACCTTCATTAAGCTACCATTTGTCTTTGAGACCTTTGTTTTTTCTATTTTTGAGTGGCCGTTTTAGACAGGTTTTACTTTATCAAATATATTTAAGAAGTTTATTTTTAATCATGTTGTCAGCTCATTCTTCAAAGTATTGGAAAAGTGCGTCTGGGTTTTGGCTTCACAATATAATTTTGATTAGATTATCATTGAGGTGAACAACTAGGCATTGTAAATGCACACTTACCCATAAAACTGTCCGTATTCTCTACCCCATTATGGTGTTTTCAAAACGCTTAGACATGTAAAGTGTTAGTGTCATATTGTTACAATATCAAAGGCAAGTTCTGTCGGTAAATTTCAGATTCATATCTCTAAAAGAATAAAGTTATGGGTGTGAAAAGAATGGCATGTTATATAGTGATAATTCAAAAATTTAAAACACGCAATTAACTATCTCTATGATCCTCTATAACTGACCTGTAACCTAGAGTTCGACAGCATCAGTTTGGCACTGTTTTGGAAAATAGGTCTAGATTATGTTTGCGTTTATTTGAATTCAAAGTAAGCACTTTGGGTTAAGCTGTGACACTTTTTAAGGGTATACCCTCAAAATAGGGATTGATGTATGCAAGACACCGTAGAAAGGACCTCGGACAGTTTCCTATTCAATCTGCCCAAATTTTGACAGCCTGTGGCTAGGATAACGCATAACTGACAACTATAGTTTTGTGCTTAAATCAAACCCTTACATTTAGTGAACCTAGCAATATAAAAATATTTTGAAAATATTGCATAACTATGCCAGGAATTTAGGGTTTAGGGGGTGGGGGTAATCTTTGTGACCAAATTTCATTTCACAGAAAGTCAAAGATTTGTCGAGTATTCACCTAAATGCATTTAAATATTACGTTTGCGGCATAAAAAAATGAGACGAAAGTGATGCGTTTGCATAAAATTCGGGTTGAGAAGATTGCATTGTTTCATCTAAAGAAGTGTGCTGTCAATGACTTTTGACTATTACCTGTACTGTTCCAAATTCATCTAGTTGACTTGTGCACTGAGGTGTATCATATCTGCATACTGTATAAATCATAGTCTAGATAAACACAGATGTTGAGCGTAAAATCGTTAATATTTTTCTTACATATCAGAATTTATCTATAATTTCGTGCTTAAAAGAACCGTCTCATTGCGACGGTTCTTTTGAGTACCCACAACATATGTTTTGTTTGAGAAATGAGACAATTAATTACTTTGTAAGCACTCATAACTAAAGCTCTGATACATGCCATTTGCCTACAGGTCTTTACAAAATAAGGTTCTAATAAGGTTTTATAATAAAGCGTTTTTGAGCATTTTGACATCGTTCCCCCCCGTGACCAATCATGCCGTTTTTATATGATGTGTGAAATGTAAAACTACAACTGTATGCAAAAGGATTAGTTTGGTCACGGGGGGGAAAGCACTTCAGTAAAACTTTTTCTATTTTCTATATGTTGAATAGCAAAAACAGAGTTTTCAGCCCATATTTTTCAATAGGTACTTGTCCAATGAGAAAACGGCTTTTGTGGATAAGTCGAGGATTGAACCTACTATCTTTCTCATAGAAAAAATATCATTTTCTTTGAAACTTTTCTCTGGTCATTTTTATGGGCAATCCTTCATTAAGACTGTCCGAGGTCCTTTAGCAATATGACCAAATTACATTCTGATATGTCCAACAGACCAAGAAAAGACTAGGGCAACAAAATGTTACAAACTGGTTGTTCTCCTGAAGAAATTTGTAAACGAAAAACGTCTCTAAAATAATGTTTGGGTGATGCTTAACTAATGTCTGACTGTATATACGTGGCAAAAAAAGTTGGAGATATTTTGGTTTACAGTGGAAAAGAAGAAAACGAATAGATTGGAATCATCTGCAGTTTATATAATTTATTACATTATTCAATATACAGTTAAAATTCCATGGGTCCAAATTGGTTTCAAAAGACTCCTTTGAGAAAAATTGCATGGAAGACCACTGGGGCCACCAATAAAATTTCGCAAATTAGTATTTCATTTGACCCTGCAAAAGAAATTATTTGGTGTAAATAACTATATAAAATAATAATGCCTTTGACAATTTAAATATTGGTCGATTGTATAGCCCTGGAGTGTAGTTTTGGTAGCGAATGTGGTTTACGTGACCAACCGTCACATGTAGTAATTGAGCTGAAGCTGATGATACGTGTACCATAGTCGCAATCGAAATTCATTGGACCTGTTTTATGAATCTGTTTGGTGTGAAAGAAAAAATGTCTTGGACAAGTTTCATATAACCTGCCTGTAAAGCTCAGGCATGGAGTTTTAGTAACGGTTGTGGTTTGAGTGACCAACCGTCAGTTGTAGCAATTTGACTGAAGCTGACGACACGTCAACCATAGCCGCCATTGAAATTCATTGGACCTTACATGAGAAATTATTTGGTATAAATAAAGTTGAGGAATTTCACTTCAGATTATCAAAAGTGTCAATGTCTGAGGGTCTGGATGGGGTATAATGATTAGTGAATAATGGCCTTTTTTATAATTAATAGTGAATAATGAGCCAAAAAATAATGAATAGTGAATAATGAGGGTCTAAAAATAATGAATAATCCTATTTTTTGATGAATAGAAGAAAAAAATAATGAATAGTGAATAATCAGATTTTAATGAATAATGAATAATGCTAAAAAAATAAAATAACCAAATCATCAATGCAATTTTACTTGTAAAATATTGACTCAGTTCTTTTAGATTGTCCCCCTTTGTAATTGACTCGGGTTATCAAATAACTTCTCTATATTATAAACAATCACAAATGATAGGTAATTCTACAATTTTTAAACCAAGTCAACTAAGGGACATAATTTAGCGAGAATCATGTGAAAAAATCAGGCCAAATGATAAAGGACACTTTCACAACTCTGGCTGAAATGGCCCATGTCAAAATGCCCCAGGCGGAGTCAAAACCACCCGTTACCGTTACAGTGTGACTCAAGGAAATCAAAAAAATGTAAAGAGAAAACCACTCACCAACAGAGATTTCAGGATAATTCAACAACATTTTCTGAGACAATTCACCAACAACATTTTTTTAAATTTGAATTAAAGATCATTAAAGTGTCTGAATTAAATTATCTCAAAAAGATGATAAAGTGTCTGTGAGTTCTCTCAATATACATATCAGTGAAATGTCTCATAAAGTGTTGGTAAGTTGCCTCAAAATCTATTGATAAATTGTCTAAAAAAATGTGTCTATCTTATCTATCTGTACTCAATCGTTTTTTGTTCAAATTCAAAAATGTCTATTTTCAGTCGAAAATTCTTGATATTTTCTTATTTTGGCTCAAAACATAGGTTGTGGGTACACATTAAATTTAAACAGACTCCCTTGAACATCATTTTATACAGCAAAACTTGGGCACGGTACAAGGGTATACATTATTTTTTCTTATTTTAACAATAAAACATAGAATGTGGATGCTCATTAGAACTGCCATATTAATGCAGTTCTATCAAGTACCCACAATCTATGTTTTGAGTAGCAATAAGAAAAATCACCTTCATTCATTTGACAATTGCAATTTTCAAAGCCGAAAAGATCACAGAATATTGAATTGGTGCATAATGTGTATTAAGTTACTGTTTTTGATGATACTTTGTACAATTTAGAAGATCATGGAACAGTATGTAGCAGAGGGCAAGAACCATAACCCTGACTCTAATACTGTATCATACATTTTTTTTTTTAATTTTAGGCTAAAATGAAAAACTGAGTTTTTCAGGTTACCCGACTGTGCCTAATTGTTTGCCCCAACCTTAATTTTTAAGCAATTTTATTGGATTTTAAGGATTTTTCAGGTTCAGCCAGGTTGTTTCCCCATCTTCCCCATGTAAAAACTTAAACAAAATACAAGAAATCCTACCTACTGTCCCTATTTTAAAATTTCATGTACCTGAAACACATATATTTTTTTTGGGGGGGGGGGGGGGGGCTTAGGGCACATTATTTAAGTAATGCAGGGGGTGTCATGTTTTAATTGTTCCAATAAAATCAAAAAATCAAATAAAAAATTTTCTCGCTCGCTTTTTAGAAATTACACTCTTATGAGGCCACTTAATTTCTCAGTTTGCAAAAGTTATTCTGTTTTGGTGGTTTTATAAGGGGTCTTCCATGCAAAACAAAGATATGTGTGTTTTGATCCACATCTGAATTAAGGGTGAGGTTGGCGCCGTGAAACCGGTTAAAGCCCCCCCCCCCCCCCAGTAAAATATTTTACTGACCGTTCCAAGGCGGTACCTCTTTTGTGGATCTTTTAAGTTTTTCTGTCTTGTGTTTGCTATGCCTTAAATGTTTATATGTGCCTTGTGGTCACCTGCTGGGAAAGGACTGACCTCTAGGCTCTCGTTTGTGGTGTTTATCTGTGAGTTTGTCACTTTCCCATTTGTATCCTGGTTCAGGTGTGGTACTTGATTGTATCGATACCTGATCTTTGCACCCTTATTTCTTTATTGTTTCAGCTTTTATTATGCAACTTTCGATAGAAACTTGATTAACCAGGCCTTTAGATAGGCCCTACTTTTCCTTCTGTTCTTACATTTCCATACTTTTTCTTGAAATGTCCTACTTTCCCTACTTTTTCATTCCAAAATGTCATTTACGCGATAAAAATACAGAAATTTTTCCTCGGTCGCTTCACTCGCTCAAATATTAAAACGTAACTATATTTTTAAGCATTATTTTGACCGTAGAAAACATTGGTATGTATTTTAATGAATAGTTTTAATGAATAATTGGTCATATTTTAATGAATTACCCAAAATTTTAATGAGATGAATAATGGACTAAATTTCTAATGAATGGTGAATACCAGAACCCCCCTCCCCGCCCCCATCCAGACCCTCATGTCTTACTTTTTAAAATAAAATTTATTCATGTTACCAAGCAGAATACTCCTGTTTGATAATGCATCACTGGATACATTACTTAGTTAGTGCTGTACATATGTATATATGAATTATGTTTTGTTTTCATTGCTTATGTATTTGTAGTACCCATGTATGCTCTTCACTTGGAGAGGACATAAAGAATATCATTTTATTATTATTATTATTAATGTTGGCAGCAGCACTCTGGCTTACAAGTTAGATGCCAGTTTTTCATACGTTTGACAACGTACAAGTCTGGGATCGAATAAGCCAGATTAGAAGATACACATCGTTCCACGAAGACCATGGATTTACAGTATTACAGTTCCCCGGAAGGACCTGCGTGATTACCCTGGCCCGATGTGACCTTGTGTTGCCATCCTGCAGGATGATATGTTCAGCTTAATGAACCGCAACGATTTATTGCCATATTTTGGCCAGTTTGAGTTTAATTAAGCACGGTCAGCTCTGATCAGGCCTCGAGGTTATAAAACGTGAGTTCATTCTCAGACTCAAAATAAAGCGCAATGATTGGCTGCTTGCGGACACGTGTCCGCAAGCAGCCAATCATTGCGCTTTATTTTGAGTTTGAGACTGTACTCAAGTTTTATAACCTCGAGGCCAGGAATCCGCATACCACTAGCCTGCCTCCTAAATACCAAAGATGCTGAACAAT
The DNA here is from genome assembly GCA_964019695.1 of Loripinus fragilis. Lineage (NCBI taxonomy): Eukaryota > Metazoa > Mollusca > Bivalvia > Lucinida > Lucinidae > Loripinus > Loripinus fragilis. The sequence goes on along the minus strand of OZ026521.1, from coordinate 64,101,878 downwards.
ATCACGGCAGTTATTGAATCTCTTCCCTGTGCGTTGTCGATCAGGAAGTGCTGTCCTACATCCACCAGGAAACTTAAATACAGTGAACAAAATGACTAGTAAATTTGCGAAGTTATGTAGGTGACCCCAGTGGTCCTACTTACAATTTTTCTCTGAGGAATCCTCTGGGACGGATTTGGACCAATGGAATTTTTACTGTACAGGTCCATTAAAAAAGTTATTTCACTACGCAATATTTCAAAAGTTTTTTTTTCACATTTTTGTTATACATTAATGGTCTATGTTTTACAATACATGTAATTTAATTATCATGCCATTTTGTTTCTACACTTAACAACACTTATAAATGTGCACATGTAAATGGACCAATATCTTCATAAATAAAAGTCAGATCATTTTGAAATTTTCAACAGATATAGATGACATTCAGTACATGATATTCCATTAATTTTGATTTTCATAAACCTTTAACTTTTAAAATGCGAAATCAAAATTCTAAAATATCGTTAAATCAAAGTTCACAGTTTTCTTTGATTAAGAATTTATCTTTCTATGACATTTCATTTATGCATATCATTTTATAGTTAAGCATTTTGAATAAAATTAGGTGGGGTAAGATTGGCTCAGTCAAAGGAATATCCCAAGGGAATTCTTACTGATAAAACATGCTCATGTTTTCAAAAAAGCACACAACTACAAATAATAACAACAACACAAAATGCACGAGAAATTCGGGAAATTGTCGGAATTTTCCTCATTGTGCATTGACCGTTTTCCGAGTGCTCCAGCCCATCGGGCAAGGGCCACCACTACATATCTGAATTCAAACAACGAAAATGCCGTCGACTTTCCCCTAAAATGAGCAGACTTAAACATAATTGAAAACATTTGGTATGAACTAAACCGCCGTGAACTTTGATTTTACCATAAATTTGAATTTTGCGTTCGCATTTTTTAACTTTTATTTTATTCTAAATAAAATAAATGCAATTTTATAACTCACATGCCGTTTATATTTGTTGAAAATTTGAAAATGATCTGACCAGTATTAGCGGAGATATGAGCCCATTTATATGTGCACACTTATAAGTGTTGTTAAGTGTATAAATCATATCAACGTATAATCAGACATCAATTGTATATACATATCAAATACATATCAATGAAAAACACAACAACATTACTTCAAATACATTCCAATGAAAATACAACAACATTGTACGACTTCATAAATTCAGTATTTCGTTGCATCTCCCTTTGCTTTAATAAAATCTGCAATTCTCCTTGGCATTGAATTACAAAATTTTCCTGGATGTTCAGTGCTACACTATACCACGCTTCACATACTCGCTTCCACATCGCTTCTATTTTACATGGCATTTGGTTACCAATATATTTCTTCATTATATTCCACACGTTTTCTTCGGGATTCAAGTCAGGCAAATACCCTGGTCATTCCAGAATGGGTGTTTCTTTACAGTTTAGGAATATTCTAGTACTTTTAGAGTTATGAAATGACGCGAGATTATGCATAAACTGTATCCCTTCTGTAGGAACACAACGCATCAACGTATTCACATGTCATTTCAAAATCATGAATAATATCATTCTTGTATTTTGCACTATCCATGTTACCATTCATATTTCTCTAAAGAGACAGGCATCTTTTGCTAATGGCTCCACAGACTTGCACACTTGCTAGCAATTTTAAAGTAGTCTAATACACTTAGCATGATATTTCACATTCTGTTTGCACTAAACACGACAATGGCGTCGATTTTTATGACTGTGAAATGCAGACTAATGTGAATGCGTCGTGTTCCCACAGAAAGGTTATATCTTTATGCATGGTCTTGCGCCGTACCACAACTCTAAAAGAATTAGAACATGCCTAGAAAGTAACGAAAATACCCATTCTGAAAAGGCCAGGGAATTCGCCAGAAATGAATTCCATATAGAACTTTTGGAGTATAAAGAAGAAAAATTCGGAACCAACTGCCGTGTTTAAAAGAAGAGATGTAGAAGCAAGTATGTGAATCGTGGTATAGTGTAGCACCGAACGTCCTGGAAGAACTTAACAATTCAATGCCAACGAGAATTGCAGATCTTATTAAGCAAATGGAGATGCAACGAATACTGACTTTATGATGTAGGCGTACAGGTATAAAGTTGTGGCTTCACTGGAATGTATTTAAGTATGTTATGTGTTTTCATTGGAATGTATTTAATATTCATAAACAAATTCTGTCTGATTATACGTTGATATGATTTATAGAAAAAATCGCATGATAATTTAATTACACGTATGGTAAAACATAGACCATTAATTTATTTTTAAAAAATTAGAAAAGACTTTTGAAATATGGCGTAGTGAAATAACTTTTTAATGGACCCGTAGATGGACTGATGTAATCAAATAAATATATTAAAAATATCATCAATATGCAATATGCAATATGACTCAAACCGTTGAAAGCTCTCGTACGTCTTAATGAATATGATTATTTTGTTTTACAATGAAAGGGTTATACATTTGAACAATGGGTCTAAAACATTCATCTAACCATTTTCCACTCATACTGGTTAAAGCTGTGAGCAGCTTTGGCCATTATGAGTGCAATATGTAATTGTCGAAAGCTCTTGTCAATTTCAGTATATACGTTAATTTAGTTTTACAATGAAAGGGTTTGATATTTGAACACTGTGTCTTAACAACATTCATTCAACCAATTTCCACTCAGACTGGTCAAGGCTCTTTTGGAGTTTTGGCCACTCTGAGTGTAATGTGTAACTATTGAAAGCTCTTGCACGTTTGTACTTTTCAATATATACGTTCTTTTGTCTAATAATGAAAGGGTTAAGCATTTTGGACAACCATATTCCATTATTGGCTAAGGCACTAAGGTGGTTTTGGCCACGGAGAGTGTAATACATGTAATTGTAGAGAGCTCTTGGACTCCTCAATATATATGTTTATTTTTTTAACAATTAAAAGGTTTGATAATAGAACACGTCGGTGTTTTAACACATTCATCCAACCATATTCCACTCAGACTGGCTAAGGCTCTTTAAAGTTTTGGCCACTCTGAGTGTAACATGTTATTGTTGAAATCTCTTGTACTTTTCAATATATATGTCTATATGTCTTACAATGAAAGGGTATTCGAACTCAGTGCCTTACAAACATTCATCCAACCATATTTCACTCAGACTGGCTACGGCACTATTGTGATTTTGGCCACCAAGAGTGTATTATATGTAATTGAAGAGAACTCTTGGACTCCTCAATATATATGTTTATTTTCTTGAACAATTAAAAGGTTTGATATTTGTACACGACCAGTCATCCAATCATATTCCACTCAGACTGGCTAAGGTTATTTAGAGTTTTGGCCATTCTGAGTGTAATATGAAACTGTTGAAATATCTTGTACTTTTCAAGATATGTCCATTTGTCTTACGTTGAAAGGATATGCGAACTCAGTGCCTTAAAAACATTCATCCAACCATATTCTTCTCAGACTCGCTACGGCTCTTTTGAGTTTTGGTCACTCTGAGTGTAATATGAAATCGTTGAAAGTTATTTTGTTTTACAATGAAAATGGGTAGATATTTGAATACAGCGTCTTTGACAATCTTGTCCTATCTTATTCCATTCAGACTGGCCAGGGCTTTTTTGCATTTTGGCCACTCTGAGTGTTAAATGTAACTGTTGCAAGCTCTTGTATTCTTTAAAATATACATGTGCGTTCATTTCTTTCACAATTGAACTACGTCGTGTGCCATCTGAGAAGGACTTCACGCAGGCTGTACCTTTAATACGGTATTAACTTTCTGTTTGTACTGGGAGGAGCTTAAATGATTTTTTGCTGTCTGTTTTTTTTCTTTTTTAAGATTTGACAAAATCAACTTTTTGGAAAAAAGATCGGTGCCAATTAAGTGTCAAACAGATTTGAACCAGATCAGGCCCGATGTTTTGTCAAACCTGATTTGGGTCAAAGTTGTTTGCAAAAATTACCAGCAGACGGCACAGCTAGGAGAAAAGGAATTAAGCATATAGTCATTATAGACTATGAGAAAGAATATGGTGAAGGTGCACCATACCGGGGATTTTTGTAGACATATATTTTCTAATAGCCAGTATCCTGAGCTACTTAATGCAACTTGTTAGCACTCTAGGTGTGGGTGCTTTATCATTTCAGAGCGTGTTAAATACGTTACTTATATGTAATGTGTACGTACAGATTGTAATAGAAATCACAAGGCTGCATGGTAAGAGCGATATAATCTTAGGGTAATTTGCCTTTAGCTATTAAGCATAGATATAACTTGTTCTAAAATGATCAAATTCAATAGCATCTAGTATCCTGACCACTGATATATTACAAGTAACATAGATTACCTATTGAAATTAACGTTTCTCCCTCTTATCGATTCTTATAGAACTCAGTTATGACCAGATGTCGCATTAAAATTGGCCTTGTAGTTAACTGCTGTCTACCGCCTAGCTGAACTTGCTGTGACCTTCCGTCACTTCATACATGAAGATTATTTACTCTTCCCCTTTTTACAGCCCGTACCAAACATGTACAAAAGAATTAGAACATGTGAACTTTCTGTCCAAATCACTTTTCAAGTTTATGAGGTAACCAGTTTATTGTGATAATTGCATTAGGATTCCAAATACTGACCATGTACAATGGTAACGTAATCGATGCTACTTAAAAGTAACGTAAGTAACAATCTTATAGTTTCTATAACAGTAACCCTTATTTTAAAATAAGAAACTTATTTTTGCTTGCTAGTTTTCCATTGTAGAAATATTTAGTGACATTTCTGTCCCCAAAGTTAAAAAAAATTGTGTTGTATGAGAACGATTCGTTTAGTCATTGACCTTGTTATCAGTCCAATCGTCATAAACTACATCTAACGTCAATGGAATGATCAGCTTCTTCAGAGTCATAGGCTATTAAAATTGCGGAAAGATGAATCAGAGAGCATGCTGTTCACTAGTATTATCCTTTTAGTACACCTTCTGGGTAGTATAAAACCAGATATTTTCAACTTTTAGTCATGCAAAACCATTTTATATGATTGTGAACTACCTTACTCTCTAAATAATGAAATTACTAATTTCTTGATTTTAACAAATGAAATCTAGCCAGCTTACGATTTTCTGAACCTATCTTATTTGACACTGATATTTTTGTAATTGCGTTAAAACTTTTGTTCACTGTAGGGGTATCTTAAATGTATAATGTTACTTGTTCATCCATGTTTCTGAAGCTAAAATATTTTCTGAATACATTTTATTGTTTGTTTGTTTTTGCATATATGCATACTCCAAATGGTTGTGTTTCTTTTTAGATTACATAATTGATTACAAGGGTTCTATAATTAAATAAGATATAAACGTCCAATAATGTTGAATACGTTACCATATAAAATATAGCCAATGTAATATAATCTTTGATAGCATTATACAACCAAATAAAACCATTCACTTTACACATATATACGCTTATTAATGGCCAAACAAACGCCATACCTCATCTGCATTTATCCAAACAGACAGCTTATTCAAATAGAAATATAGATACAGAAAAAATAACTTAATAACGTAGTATGTATTTTTGCTTTACCTGAAAGGAGGGTTTAGCTGTTTATGTAAGGAAGCTACAATACCGGTAATCCATGGCTCTCAAGTATTGACCTAACACGCATTTTGAGATTAATTCAGAACACATTTCAGAACTAGTTCAGAATACATTTCATTTTCATTTCACAGAAAAAGGAAATAAGATTTTATCTATTGATGAGATGGTAGGGGCCTGATGCTTTGGCTGTTTGCCCGGCCCACCGGGGTTTACCTGTTTGATTTCTTTTGCTCCGGTATTCAGTTTAATTTACTGTTGAGTCCTTATCCTTGCTTTATCTCCTTGTTTTATCTTGATTTATATGTTTTAAGAGATGATGCATTGATAAGTTAGGGGTCTTTCATGCAAACCAAATATCTATGTGTCTTGATCCACATCTAAATAAGGGTGAGGTTGGCGCCGTTAAACCGGTTTAAGCCCTCCTGTAAAATATTTTACTGACCGTTCCAAGGCGGTACTTCTTTTGTGGATCTTTTATGTTTTTGTTCTGTCTTGTGTTTGTTATGTCTTTGTGCGCGACTGTTTATATGTGCTTCGTGGTCACCTGCTGGGAAAGGGCTGACCTCTTGGCTCTCGTTGTGGTGTCTACTGTGAGTTTGTCACTTTCCCATTGGTATCCTGGGTCAGGTGTGGTACTTGATTGTATCGATTCCTGATCTTTGCACCCTTACTTACTTTTACTACTTTGAGGAAATGGTTTATACCCCACCGTGTTATCTCTGTTACCAAATAGAAGAAACATTATAAGACAATATGATACTATATCCATTGTATTATCATTTGAAATAAATATTCAAATTTTTGTGTGTATTCACATTAAAATCACATATTCGTGTTAATTTTAATTCATAAATCACACGTCAGTTTAGAGCACGTATTCTACATATTCTCAAACTAATCAAAATAATTCTATCAGAAGACCCAAAATATTTTACATATTTTACATATTACAATCTTAAAAAATCAAGTAAACAGTATGGAACACTGATTTTTTCAATTGTATTAAAGACAGTTACATAATTTATGTATGAGGTTATGTACGAGCGTATATACTCAGTCATGTGTATTTATTCATATATTAAGCCATACATTTTTTTGATTAAATGGTTGAGCTCTATTTTTCAGAAAATTCTCGTATACTGTTATACTACATGCAGTTACTCAATTTTCAAATATACAACAAAACACTTACTGTGAAATTCTCACTATACTGAAATTGTTCACTGCGAATATTGTTGACTGTTTATGAGATTTTTCTAACTACTATGTCGTTACATTCCGTGTACAAATGTACTAATATTTAAAAGTGGTTGATATGACAGTTGCTAATGCAGAAACTGGCATTCATTTTTTTCTAAAAGGCATAAATAGGTATGTGAGAATGATCAATAAACATAATTATAACATTAAGTAATGGCTATGAATGCACTTGCTGTAGGAAGAGTAACATATTAGACAATAATAGAGATGTATGCATCCCATGGTTTCAGCCATAAATATATCTGGTTGTGATGTGTTTTGGCTTAGGTTGGGAACATTATTTGGTAATTTTGCATGAATATAGAATTATTTCTTACTTGATCGAAATATATGAGTAGACGATAAACTGTCATGATTTTAAAACCTTTAAATTAGTTAATTCAGTTTTTCATTTACAAAACAATATTGCATAAACCATGATGAAACTTCATATTTTATCTTTGATTTATTTTAAGTGGGCATTTCGAGTAAATCGAGTACACATTTCTACTAAACGTACCTGTTCAATCAACCAATTTTAACGATTCGTTTATAAAAGGGAAATACAATGCTTTAGAGGGTGTGATTAATACAATTTTTAGCCAACTTTATTCACAAAAGTACATGTTTGTATATAGTGAGAAATAGTACTGGTGATATGTTATCATTTACTTGAATATTGAATAAAAAGCTGTGAAGTAAACACTACAACAATATTCCCACAACATAGTTCAAATGAAGATAAACAGATATATTTTTATCATATGGTATGCGGGTTTTTCCCCATTATAATCTCTATTTATCACTGTTTACATAAACTATGTTAACTGAATTATCAAATCATTTAATAAAATATGTTACTAACTTTAGAATTACTGTAAAGTGAAGTGCTCCATACATATTTTAAAGTCCACAGTTTACATGGTTTCTCATTCAGTTGTTAAAATTTGAAGATAGGGGAAAATAAAAATACATTTGATATACTTTCAAAGTATTTATTTTATATAGATATTCTTGTGTTTGGATGATTTCAACCTTTCAGTATGATAAAATGCATTTACAAAGAATTAAATATGTAGAATACCTATTTCAACCTGAAAACAATATATAACAAAATACTTCAACCGGAAAATGATATTTCTTTTTGTAAGGATACTGTCTGTTCTCTTTTTCCTTCTTTCTTATTTTACTTATTACTTTTCTATATCTGGATATTCGCAACCTAGCATGAAGTATATCACTGGAGTCAGCCAAGAAGTCGAATATGAAAAGACGGTAAGACAAAGCATTAATACGTGGGTCATCCAATAAGTTCTGACAATGGTCTCATATCTCAGAAACTGTTATTGAAATCAAAATTCTATTACCCATTTCATGTGGCCATGGGTGTTTGAAATATGGAATTTTTATCACAACCTGATCTTATGGTATACAAATTTGAAAACAACACTGTGAAAGCTCATGGCCGCGAAAAATCACGTTTTTTACAACTTTTGTCTGGGGGTAGTGTTAGATAAAGATGCAGTTTGTATCTTTGGAAAGTTATATTAGTGTTTAGTGATGTTGTCTGATTACACAATTGACCCATAAAAGCAAATACTATAATGACATTAACCTAGTTGCTTTGAATGTTCTTGGTTGCTAGGCAACAACAGAACATTACATTTTTGCCTCAATTTAAGCGTTAATTATAAAATCGTATATTTTGAACGCTTAAAAAGCCATTATAGCGATCAATTTGCATATTTATAGATACATGTTTCGATTAATATGTTCTATAGTCTTTTTAACGCAAAGAAAATAATAACTTTCAATAAATGCTATATACCAAATATAATACACTATTAGTACAACCCATTTTTAAGAAAAGTTTTTCTTGAAAAATCGGTGATATGTCATAATCAAAACCCTGCTAACACCACACTCGCAAGCTAAACCATTATCTATGGCGTTTAGAATCAACATACATAATGTTTTTATTTTTCTATATAAAAAGTTTTAAAGAGGAGTTTGTAATTTCTTAGAAATCTGGGCATGTATACCACATTTAGTGTCCCGTCCATGGTCCTTTACCTTGTGTTCTTTAGTTGCCTAGCAACCATTGCGATTGCAACATGGAAAATATTTGAATATGTGATTCAATTCGCTATATTCTAAATAACATGTGAAGGTTATTGAAACACGTCCTAGAGAAATAGGTTTTGTTTTATGAGGTCATTGTCAGAATTTATTGGATGACCCTCGTACATGTAGGGCTCGTGTGGCGGTGAAGTGTAGAATACCTGTTAGTGTTCATGATGTCTGGCGATATATTTATATTTTCGCAGAATTGTCTGGGGCTAGCAAACATGCAGAAGTGAAGAGACCTTTTCCATTTTGTTAAGTCAAAAAAATTAAATATCATATGTTTACAAGATATACATCTTGAAAAGAAAATGGAACCATATGTAAAATCTGAATGGGAATATCAAGTCTATATCAGTCCATTTCAAAGTAACCGGAGGGGGGTTATGATTCTTTTAACTAATAATTTTGATCAACAAGTTGAAAGTATCAAAACGGACCCAAATGGAAATTATATTATTCTTAACATGACATTACAAGGCAAAAAAGTAACATTAGTTAATATATATGGGCCAAGTGAAGATAACCCACAATTCTATCGTAATTTGAAAGAAAAATACTCAGAATTTGACAATGAACTATTAATTATTTGTGGAAATTGGAATTTCGTACAGAATCCTGAAATGGATTGTTACAACTACCTGCTTATTAATAACCCTCGTGCCAGAAAGGTAGTATTAGATACCATGTAGGAAAATAGCCTTGTTGACGTGTGGCGATTATTTAATGAAGATGTAAGAGCATATACATGGAAGAGGAAACAGGCACGACTAGATTACTTTTTAATAAATGAAACTTTATTAATAATATTTAATAAATGAAATTAGAAGCAGATATAAAGAAATTAGAAGAAGAAATAAGTTCGAACATAAATAATATTGATGACGAAAAGCTTGATACATAAGTGCAGAAGAAAAATTAATTTATTGAGTTTAGAAATAAAAGAATTGAAGGAGTTATGCTACGTTCTCGAAGTTGGTATGAACATCTTCGGGAAAAGCTATCAAATTATTTCTTTAATTTAGAAAATAGGAATTATAATAATAAAGTAATGAATAAATTAGTAATTAAAAGGGGGGAGCTTTTTTTGAAACTAAAGATATTTTAGGATGCCAAAAAGATTTTTATCAGAGCCTATATTTTAAACATACAAATATTGATGAAACACCACTACGGGACGTTCTAGGGGAAAATGCTAACAAACTGTCAGATGAAAAATCAGCCTCACTGGAAGGAGACATTTTCTATACAGAAATAGCGACGCCCTTAAAAATATGAAAAATGATAAGAGTCCTGGTTTAGATAGTTTTACAGTAGATTTTTTTAAAGTTTTTCTGGGTTGATATTGGGGCATTTATTTTACGTTCAATTAATTATGGCTATAGAAATGGGTCTTTAAGCATTACACAGAAGCAGGGGCTAATAGCATGCTTACCAAAACCAAATAAATCAAGGTTAAGTTTGAAGAATTGGCGTCCAATATCACTTTTGAATGTAATATATAAACTAGCATCATCAGTTATAGCCAACAGAGTTAAGCAGACATTACAAGACATAATTCATGAAAATCAAAAAGGATTTATAGCAGGGCGATTTATACGTGAAAATATAAGATAAATTTAAGACGTTTTATTTGAAATAAAACAGCAAAATAAACCAGGTCTAATTCTTTCTATAAATTTTGAAATAGCATTTGACACAGTTTCTTGGAAATTCATCTCAAAACATTAGATTATTTTAATTTTGACGAATCAATTAAAAATAGACACATATTTTCCAGAAAGGAGCAGAAACAAGTATTTTACAGAATGGGTTCATATCCGAATTCTTTCTTCTTAAACGTGGCTGTAGACAAGTTGACCCACTGTCACCATATATATTTCTTTTATGTGTTGAAATTCTTGGACAAATGTTAAGAAAAAATATCAATATTAAGGGAATAGTCATCAATAATAAAGAAATGAACATAAGTCAATACGAGGATGATACACAAATACTTCTTGATTTTACAGAACAATCACTGAGAGAAAGCATTCAACTACTGTCAAAATTTTATAAATTATCAGGGTTAAAAATAAACGAAGAAAAGACCAGAGCGATATGGATAGGTGCAAAAAGTAATTCAAATAATAAGTTATGCAAAGATTTTAAATTTGACTGGACTCAGGGACCTGTAAAGATACTAGGGGTTACTTTTACAACTAATGTCTATGATATATGGGACTTTAATTCAGTAGAAATATGAACAAAGTGAAAGTAATGTTAAAGCAATGGTCTAAACGAAAATTTACTCTTTTTGGACGCATAACCATTATAAAGTCACTGGCGTTATCAAAGTTTGTATTACTGTTTCTTTCATTACCGAATCCTCCTGTGGAGCTTGTCATAGAACTAGAAATTATTTTTTCAAATTCTTATAGAATGCAGGCCCGGATAAAATAACTAGGAAACTTGCTATTAAAAATCTATCGTCTGGAGGATTAAGAATGCCTCATATATTTTTTATTAAGGCTTTAAAAATATCTTGGTTGAGGAGATTAATTCAACAAGCAAATTATACAACCTGGTACATTCTCAACCCAATTGATTTTGATCAAGTTTTATCACTAGGAGAAGAATATGCAAGGAACCTAGCAATGAATATAAGAAACCCATTTTGGAAAGATATTCTGATAAGTTGGACTGATTTCTGTAAAGAAGTGAAATCTGAAGAAATTAAATCTGTTTTAAGCTTACCATTATGGTTTAACTCACACCTAAAAAATGGAAATAACTTGTATCTGAATAACTGGTATAGTAAAGGAATAAAAACCGTAGGAGCTATTTTAGATGACAACGGTAACTTCTACACTTTGATAGGCTAAAAGAGATATATAGAGTTAAGGGCAGTACCTTTTTAAACCATGAAAACAATTTACAAAAAAAAAATACCAAATCAGTGGAAAAACAAAATAAATGAAAACAGAGTATTTATATATCAAAATAGATATAATATTACCTGCAATGTATTCGTGACATACTTATTTAAAGAAAAAAGGCAGTAGAAGATTTTATGATATCTTAGCGCATGTTGGCGAAATGGGTGTAACAAATAGGTGGGGAAATCAATTTGAAAACATAAACGATGAAGAATGGAAATTGTACAATTCTTCAATTAAAGACATCAAAGAAGTAGAACAAGCCGATTTTCAATATAAAATTCATAACAAAATTTTAGTGACTAACTCGTTTTTATTTAAAATCAAGAAGATAAATAATAATGGTTGTTCTTACTTTAACGAACATGGGGAAACTATAGAACACTTGTTTTTAAACTGTAGTAAGGTAAAAGACTTCTGGAACAGCCTTCAAGATTGGTTAAGCAACAGCTTAATTATAATTTTGAATTTAGATGAAAAGTCACTTATCATCTCATCATAAAAACCAAGAAGCATAGACAATCATATTCTATGTTTGGCAAAATATTATAAGAACAAGTTTACAAGGAATACCCTAAGTGTACAGAATGTTATCTCTTTTCTTAAAAATAAATTTGTTAGTGCAAAATACATTGCAAGTATATATAACCAGTTCGCAAAATTTATGACAAAATGGTCAAAAGTATTTAATTATTTTACCAATAATTAGTATGCAGGCTGGGCCCCTGACAAAATGTAAAACAGTACTTGAAATAGAATAATAATTTTTCCACCGAACCCCAGGGCCTTCAATATTTTGAGTAATACTATGTATGTTGTTTCTTCCTTTGAGACTTTGGTTTCAAAGGATTCCCAACGACAATGTTCATACGGTTATTTTATGCTAAAGATCTCAGCTAATCTGCTATAACTACCTATAGCTTTGTACTCATAGAATAGATTTACCGTTTTCTTGTAATATCCAGTAAAGAAATGTTTTGATATTATGTATATCCTTAGTTCTTCTCCCTCTCTTTTTTTCTTATTCTCTGTCTTCCCGCTTACTAGTTAAGTCTTAAAAAGAATATCAATTTAACTCAGAGCAAAGTATTCTTGAAATAGAAGTGTATAGTAGAATTCACGTGAAAAATTTGGATTATGTTGTAAATATATTAATATAATATGCTAATAAACAATTATAAAAACAAAATCACCAATCGCTCTGATTTCTGTTATTCCACTGCAAACAAAATATACCCCTAGCTAATTTTTGTCAAGTATATTAACTCGAGAAAAATCGCAATAATGGCGGATCGCGGTTAGAATTTTTACAACATTATGAACATTATATGCTTTTTGTTAAGTGCAGAAGAAAATGCCATACCTTTTGAGGTTCACACCAGACGTCTTACAACCCCTAGTCCAAGACCAAAATATAAACGTATCGCATTGCAAATCTTCACTGATGATAACGACAGCACAAAAATGAAGTTAACATAAGTGTTAGAATGCAGACTTTTAAGACTTAAGTGGCAGGTGTTCTGGTAATGTGAACCTCATGTCTACATAACTATAAATTGGGGCCGCGACGCGTGTTGCATGCGAATAACAAAAGCGTCTAATCAGCCTGCGCATCTGTGTAGTCTGGCCAGCACCTTTGTTATTGCTTCTTGTAAAATATGATGTCTAAACCCCAGGGGGGGGGGGGGGGGTACTCTCATTTTTTCTTCATACGTAGGCTCGGGCCCAGCATCTACCGTTCATCCCAAAAATATCCCCCCAAAATATTTGAAATTTTGGCAACCCCAACCCCCCAAAATATCCCCGATTCTGTACCCTGACCTTAGGAAAAGATCCTATATTGCGTAGAAATGACCACTATATATTTTGCAGTTTCTGTGATGACCCCAAAAATATACACAAATTCTTCATACCCCCCCCCCCCCCCAAAAAAAAAAAAAAAACAAAAACATTAATTTTTATGAAAAATATTGAAATTCAAAATTTTGAACCAAAAAAAAAAATACCCGAGCCTACGTATGTATGAAAATATCAGAGCACCCCCTGGGGTCTAAACTTGCATCACACAATAATTTCAACATTCTATCTAGTCTCTGTAGCTGAGCAGGCTGGTTTGAGCATGACCTGGTCTGACAGGTTTTCCTGCCACGAGGACAAAATGGGCTAATCCATGATATAATGGACCATCCCAGAGAGCATACATCGTCGGACCACGTTTACACCATGTAAATGGCGTATCGCTGGCGGTCCGTTTGTGACCCATTGTTGTGTGCCAGGTGGGCAGGTAGGCTACTTCTTGTATATGCGCACGGTCATCCTTAAACGTGCATGTTCAGCTTAGTAGTGGGGCAAAAGGTCTAATATTTGGCAATTGTCTTAGTTTAAATCCTTACTTTGTTTACATAGCAGTGAACGCTCTGACGAGGATGTGCGTCGGACCACTGAATAAGTACCGAGATCACATGTGCATCACATGTGCGTTCCAGTAACCCTATCCTAGCAAAACGATAGGATATTGATATAGCCATAGTATGTTGGTCCACCTGTATATAAACCATATTCATTTGAACTCGGTAATATGAGCGTTCACTACATGTACAGTAAACCCTGTGTAAAACGGCCACTCTATAAAAGACCAAAAATTGGTTTTCAAGACTAATTATCACTTAATGCAGGTCAAAAGTATTGCAGAAGGGGAGCATACAGCAATACTTTCGACTTTCATTAAGCTACCATTTGTCATTAAAATCTTTATTTTGTCTATTTTTGAGTGGCCGTTTTACACAGGTTTTACTGTACGTCCACATTGCTTAAAATTAAACCTTGTCATGCCAAATGTGTACTACACTCCCCTCCATTTTAGTGTAGGCCGCTGTGTGATCCCGTGTGCATTTTTGGTTAAAAGTGTCAAACATACATTTTCTTTGAGAAAAATGTATCCTGTTTAAGAAAAAAAGATGTTTCCATTTTTCTTGCCTCTTTGACGTCATTGTGACGTCACAAAGTGATCTACCCATTTTTGGCTTATTTAGAGCTTGAAAATTGAGTACTATGAATTCTAGCTGGCGTAAACATGTACTGTTTGATCAGTTGTTGTAATATTATTGGCGACATCGTGTATTTGGAGCATAGACTCTGACTAAGGATTTTAAAGAGGTTACTTTAACTTCAAAATGATGTCAATAAAGGAAAAAAATGACGTCAGTATCAAAATGAAAAGTCAGTTATAGTGAAAGCTCAAATGACAGTAGATCACCATATGCTAATAGACCCTCCTTTCCCACTGCTGGAATATGTACACTATGACTTTCTGAAACTACATTGTATAAGATACAAAAAATGACACATGTTAGCTCTCTGACCGGTAACAGCCATGTTAACTACGTTACCCTATTATAATTTCAAATTTTGCAAACACCAAGTTATATCTAATTCTTATTTATCGACATGCTGATTGCCTTAAAGCATTTATCAAAAAGAAGCAAACAACCAGTATGCGCTTAAACAATACACCTCTATGATATTACAATTATATATGTTACTTACTTCAAATGTATTACTACGTAATGTAGTACTATCACTAGACTATGAGCTGCCAAAATACCTCTGAGGGGGAGTTTTGCACACAAACTAAAATATATAAGCCAAAGAATAATGTATTTAACTCTATAACGGTTACAGCGTTACTTCGTTACCCTGAAATGATAGGAACTTGTATCAAATTGTTCCTTATTCTTACGTGACAATACAATCTTTTAATCGTATTCAAATGACTAGCAATATAATTTTATCAAATGAAAAGACCTGCTATTCCTATTATGTACTTTACTATCTTTTAAATGCATTATGTTAAAGCCAAAAACACAATTTAGAAGTTTACACTGCTAGTGTGTTTTCTTTACTGTCATTTAACTACCAGCAATTGTCATTAACATAAATATCAACAAAGCATTGATGATAATGGGAAGAAATGTGAGCCTAAATCACATAAAACGTCATTTCAAGTCCGTGTTTTTTATCAAATATAATAACAGCATTTTAGAAGCTGCTTATTTTATGACCCATTAATGTTCCTTTAATGCATAAATGATATATTTTATCTCACTGACACTCGTTTATTTGCTTCTTTTTACACATTGAATGATATTTTTTCAAAAAAGACGCTTTTCTTCACTGACTACACCTCAATTTAGATGACACAATATTAAGCATGAGGTACCTTTAAGATGGTAGGATCTATCACACACACTGTATATCGGGTGTTCTGGCCCAATCAATATGTTGCAGTCAACGACCTGGCTTTCCTATATCTCCCAGTGGCACTGTTCCAGTTATATCTCCAAATGGTACTATGGCTTCTCTACAAACCCTATAGTTTCTCCCAGTGGTGTATAACTTCCTTGCAGACAATGTTATATCTCCAAATGGTACTATGGCCTCCATGCAAACCCTCAACTATCTCCCAGTGGTGCTATAGCTTTCCTTCAGACCCTGTTATATCTCACAATGGTTCTATGGCCTCCCTGCAAACCCTCTAATATCTCCCAGTGGTGCTATAGCTTTCCTATATCTCCCAGTAGCACTTATCCAGTTATATCTCGCAATGGTTCTATGGCCTCCCTGCAAACCCTCTAATATCTTCCAGTGGAGCTATAGCTTTCCTATATCTCCCAGTAGCACTTATCCAGTTATATCTCGCAGTGGTACTATGACTTCTCTACCAACTCATTAATATCTTCCAGTGGTACTATAGCTTCCCTACGGACCCTGTTATATCTCCCAGTGGTACTATAGCTTCCCTACGGACCCTGTTATATCTCACAATGGTACTATGGGCACCCTGCAAACACTCTAATATCTCCCAGCGGTAATATAGCTTCCTACAGATCTGTTATATCTCCGTGTGGTACACCATGGCCTCTCTGCAACCCTTCTAATATATACCAGTGGTAATATAGCTTCCCTAAAAACCCTGTTATACCTCTCAGTAGAACTATGACATCTCTTCAGTCCCTCGTATATCTCCCAGTGGTACTCTTCTCTATAGCCGTTGTAATATATACCAGTGGTACACTATGGCCTCCCTGCAAACCCTCAAATATCTCCTAGTGGTACTAACCCAGTGGTACTATGGCCTACCTGAAAACTCTCTAATATCTCCCAGTGGTAATATAGCTTCCCTATAGACCCCTATCTATATCTCAGGGGTACTATGTCCTCTATACAAACCCTCTAATATCTCCCAGTGGTAATATAGCTTCCCTACAGACCCTGTTACATATCCCAACGGTGATATGGCCTCTCTACAAACCCTCTAGTATCTCAAAGTGGTACTATAGCTTCCATACAGACCCTGTTATATCTCCCAAAGGTACAATGGCCTCCCTAAAAACGTTATGATATCTCCCAGTGGCAATATAGCTTCCCTGTAGACCCCTATCTATCTCCAATGGGTAATATGTACTCTCTACAAACCCTCTAATATCTCCCAGTGGTAATATAGCTTCCCTACAGACCCTGTTACATATCCCAACGGTAATATGGCCTCTCTACAAACCCTCTAATATCTCACAGTGGTACTATAGCTTCCATACAGACCCTGTTATGGGAGCGCAGTGGCTCAGTGGTAGAGTGCTTGACTCGAGACCGAAGGGTAGCGGGTTCGAGCCTCACCGGCGTCACTGCGTTGTGGTCCTTGAGCAAGACACATTTATCCTAGCTTAGTACTGGTTAAACCCAGGAAGAACCGTCCCGCATAACTGAAAGACTGTTGAGTGGACGTAAAGAATTAAATCAAACAAACAAACAAACAGACCCTGTTATATCGCCCAGTGGTACACTATGGCCTCTCTGCAAACCCTTTCCCAGTGGTACTAACGCTTCCCTACATGCCCTGCTATATCTCTCCTAGTGGCCTCCCTGCAAACCCTCTAATGTCTCCCAGTGGTACTACAGCTTCCCTATAGAACATGTTATATCTCCCAATGGTAGAAGGGCCTCCCTGCAAACCCTCTACTACTATCTCCAAGTGGTACTACAGCTTCCCTACTGGCCCTGATATACCTCCCAATGGTACTATGCCCTATCTACAAACTCTCTAATATCTCCCTGTGGTACTAAAGCTTCCCAACAGACCCTGCTATATATCTCTTAGTGGTGCGTTGGCCTCCCTGCAAACCCTCTAATATCTCCCAGTGGCACTATAGCTTCTCTACTGGCCCTGATATATCTACCAATGGTACTATGGCCTTTCTACAAACTCTCTAATATCCCCTAGTGTACTATAGCTTCCCTACTTACGCTGTTGTATCTCACAGTGGAACACTATGGCCTCTCTGCAAATCCTATAATATCTCCCAGTGGTACTTACAATGTTATATCTCCCAGTGGTACTATGGCCTCTCTGCAAACCCTCTAATAACTCCCAGTGATATTATAGATTCCTACAGACCTTGTTATATATCCCAATTGTACTATGGCCTCTCTGCAAACCCTCTAATAACTCCCAGTGATATTATAGATTCCCTACAGACCTTGTTATATCTCCAAATGGTACTATGGCCTCTCTGCAAACGCTCTTATATCTCCCAGTGGTAATATAGCTTCTATACAGATCCTGTTATATCTCACAATGGTACTATGGCCACTCTGCAAGCCCTATTATATCTCCCAGTGATACTATTTACATTGTAGCCCCCGTACAGATCCTACTGTATCTCTCATTGGTACTATCTGCAGGTCCTATTATTTCCGTATGTGGTGCAGAATCAGATAAATATCTCCTAAAGCTTCTATTGCGTCATGTAGTCCCTGTTGAATAAATCTCAGTGAAACAGTAGCTTTCCTACAGGTCATGTTATATCTGGGCCTCGTCGTGAGTAAGCCTGTCTTCCGGGTTTCCAACAAAGCCAGTTTCAAACCAGTCTCCTCAGCTACAGAGACTAGCTAGAAAATAATAACTTCACCTGTAGCAAATTTACATATGGTACTTTCCAAAATGCGAATAACAAAGGCGCTAATCAGACTGCGCAGGTGCGCAGGCTGGTCTGCGCCTGTGTTATTCGCAACACCACGAAGACGGGTTTTCTCGCGTCGAGGCCTAATTATTCTACCAGCGATACAATAGATTCACTACATGTCCTGTTATATCTCCTGGTGGTACTATGACCTTACTGTAGGCCATGATGTATCTCACAGTGGTACAAAATATTCCCTACAGAACATGTTATATCTACATATGGTACTATAGTTTCCATGCAGGCCCTGTTGTAGATATCAGTGGTACTTTAGTCCCCCTACACACCCGAATTTACACCCCAATGGTACTATAGTACAAGAGGCTATAGTACCATTGGGGTGTAAATTCGGGTATGCAGGGGACTAAAGTACCACTGATATCTACAACAGGGCCTGCATGGAAACTATAGTACCATATGTAGATATAACATGTTCTGTAGGGAATATTTTGGATATATATATATCTTATCTACCAGTGGTACTTCTAGTATATATTTCCTACAGACCCTGTTATATCAGTGGCACTTTACCATCCTAACAGGCCCTGCTATATCGCCCAGTGGTACTAAAGCTTCCATTCAGGCCCTGTAATATTTACCAGGGGTAATATACATGTTCCTAACATAAAAGTAAGACAGACGACAAAAATCAGGAAACGATACAATCAAGTACCATACCTGACCCAGGATACCACAATCATGGGAAAGTAACAAAAATACAATAAACGTCACCAACAAGAGCCAAGAGGTCAGCCCTTTCCCAGCAGGTGACCACAAGGCAGCAATGAACAGACGCGAAAGCATGAGAAACACAAGACACACAAAACACAAATGATCGACAAAAGAAGTACCGCCTTGGAACGGTCAGTATAAATATTTTACTGGAGGGCTTAAACTAGTTTCATGGCGCCAACCTCAACCTTAATTCTGATGTGGACCAGGACACATTTGGGAAAGTAACAAAACACATCATACACGACAGCCATGTCCACTTATATCTACCAGAGTGGATACAGTTTCCCTACAGGTTATTTTATCCCTCAGTGTTGCTATAGCTTCCCTGCAGGTTTCCCTAAATATCGACCTTGTTCTGTCCCCAGCGTAACGCATGCACGCACACACACACACATACACACATGCACGCACGCACCAACGATAGCATATATATTACTTATTAAATATACCAGCAACGAATGCTCAGTCTTGCCAGAGCCTTCACTGCTCGCATACACAAAGTATGGATGTAGATGAAAATTTGAGCTCTTTAGCTTCCCTCTACTTTTAATAAACAGCTTTCCTGGGCATCACGGGAAAGTGCCGTCATCACAATGGTGAAAACCACTGTATTTACAGTTAAAACATGTTCTTGTTCTGACTAGAATGTGTAATTCTACAGACGGGCAGCGAACTCGTCTGCAGATGCCTCATGTTCTAGTTACATTTAGGTCTGGTGGTAGGTAGTGTTGTTCGATTATTGGATTTTTCATAATCGATCATCGAAAAGAATCGACCAGGAGGTTTCGATTGATGATCGATTATAATCGAAAGTTAACAAATATGAAAGGGAAACACAGGTTACTTCCCATATTAATGTCTACCCTTGTACTGTGAATATAAAAAATTTAAGCATCAGTTTCAGGTAGCGCACTGGTTCAGTGGTAGAGTGCTTGACTCGAGACCGAGGGGCCCCAGGTTCGAGCCTCACCGACATCATTGTGTTGTGGTCCTTGAGCAAGACACATTTATCCTACTTTAGTACTGGTTCAACCCATAAAGACTCGTCCCTGTTTAACTGAAAGATTGTTGATGGGACTATAAAGCAAGATTTATTGCAAATTCTAGTTCTTGTACGACAACAGAACTTTCTAAATTGTTAACGTCGTGTCTTACAGCTGTTAAAAAACATGTTATCAAATATTGTGAAAAGGTATATGAGAGATCCGGTAAAAACCTATTTTGGTCGATTAAAAATTCAGGTGAAATTTTAGATAAACTTAAAGCTAGAGATTTCAATGCGACCAGTTTGTCTACTTATGATTTTTCTACTCTTTACACTACTTTACCTCATAATTTAATTAAAGATAAACTTATTGATCTTATTGAAAATACCTTCCAGAGAGAAGGCTCTCCTTACCTTGCATGTAGTGACAGAAATGCATTCTTTACTTCAGAAAAACCTAAAAAATATCATGCATGGTCGTGTCAAAATGTATGTGATGCGCTGACCTTTTTGTTGGACAACATTTTTATTCGATTTGGCACCAAGCTCTATAGACAAGTTGTTGGGATTCCTATGGGCACTAATTGTGCTCCCCTGGTTGCAGATTTATTCCTGTTTTGTTATGAAAGGGACTTTATGATGTCTCTTTCTGATGATAAGCAGGCTGATGTTATTGATGCGTTTAACACTACTTCCAGATATTTGGACGATATTTTAAATATTAATAATGTTTATTTTGACAATATGGTTAGTCAAATATACCCTTCAGAGCTCCAACTTAATAAAGCCAATGCCTCTGATACCGAAGCCGCATTTTTAGACTTGCATTTGTCAATTTCTAATGATATTGTTTCTACCAAAATTTATGATAAACGTGACGACTTTGATTTTGAAATTGTCAATTTCCCGTTTTTAGATGGTGATGTTCCTCGTTCTACATCCTATGGAGTCTATATCTCTCAACTCATTCGTTTTGCTAGAGCATCTAGCTATGTTGCTGACTTCAACACTCGCAATAAATTGTTAACACAGAAACTTCTTAAACAAGGCTATTGGTATCATAAACTTCGCAAAACATTTTCAAAATTTTATAGACGATACTATGATTTGATTTCTAAATTCCAAGTTGGACTTAAATATCTCTTGCGCCAAGGACTTTCGGAACCTGATTTCTATGGTGACTTGGTGTATAAGTTGAAGAAGATTGTTGGCTCTAATAATTTTTCAGCGCAGTTCATTAAAATAATTTCCCATTATAAAAAGATTGGCTATAACATTAATGTATTGCAACAGACTGCATGCTTGGTAGTCAACCCAATCACGGTTGGCAACTTTGCTTTCCTCTTTAATTGCACGCCGGTGGATCGGACTTTCTCCTTTTCCTTTAGGCTTTAATGATAATATATACCATGAAGGCAACATTTCTAAAATGCCAGATTTTGATGTTTTTTCTGTTTTGGAAAGTAAAAAACGTAAAAGAAGATCTCACGGTAAACGTAAAAATGGCAACATTAAGCGCAAAATTTGTACTGAAAAACGCTTAAATACTTCTCTAAAGGATCTTTCTTTGGCTTTAACTAATCATGGTCGACATGGCTTATTTTCATTTTTAAGTTCCTTGCCTATCTCAGTTTTACGCAATTTAGAGTTAGAGGCTAATAAACTTTATGATAGAGCAAACAAATTATATAAAGCAGCACTCCTTACAAGGTGTTATGTTCAACATTTCCTTAGTCCTTATATCGATTCTGAAGTCAACCATAAACGACATTTTATCAAAATTCCATTCATTAACAAAGGTATTGAGTTTATTGATTTACATAGTATCTTCAAGGATAATTCAGTGATTTCATCTATTCCAAATTACTTTAATAATTCTGAAACTCCTATCATTTGTTATAAATATAACAAACCAATAAGGTCTACGATATTTAACTTTAATAAAATTGTAAATGATTTAGATATAGATTCCAATACTCCTGCCTCCTGAGATTGTAAAAATTCAAATTATTTATATCCCTCTGCAGGGCATGTTATAACAGGTAATCTAAATGTCATTCCTGACGCTAGAGTTCGCAATATCATTTCTAAAGGTCCTAAATATAGATTTCCCTCTAATATTGATTTCTCTAAATGTCGTAGAGAAATCGCTGCTTCTTTAAATGACTTCAGTAATCGTTGGTGCAAACGGGAAAATGTTGAACCTGATGCTTTGAAGGAATGGAAGATTAACATTTTTAAAATTATTGATACTCGTATTTCATTTTACTCTCGTAATACACATCTTTTGCCCCCTAAACCTAAATCCTCTTTTCGTCATCTTAAACGAGGTATCCAGGAATTTCATATGAACTATGTTTTGGTTCCAGCAGATAAAGCTGCTTACAATGTTGTAGTTGTTTGACGATTGTATTATATTAATACTCTTAAGCGTGAGCTTGTTGACACTAATGCCTATAAACTGCAGCCTTCTTTAAGTGAAAGGGTGATTGTTGATGGGCATGGTTGTCATACAGCCCTACATTTTGGTGTCAAAGCTAAAGAAAATCAAGACAAAGTTCCTACGTTGTACTGGTTACCTAAACTCCATAAAAAACCCTATAAAGCAAGATTTATTGCAAATTCTAGTTCTTGTACGACAACAGAACTTTCTAAATTGTTAACGTCGTGTCTTACAGCTGTTAAAAAACATGTTATCAAATATTGTGAAAAAGTATATGAGAGATCTGGTAAAAACCTATTTTGGTCCATTAAAAATTCAGGTGAAATTTTAGATAAACTTAAAGCTAGAGATTTCAATGCGACCAGTTTGTCTACTTATGATTTTTCTACTCTTTACACTACTTTACCTCATAATTTAATTAAAGATAAACTTATTGATCTTATTGAAAGAACCTTCCAGAGAGAAGGCTCTCCTTACCTTGCATGTAGTGACAGAAATGCATTTTTTACTTCAGAAAAACCTAAAAAATATCATGCATGGTCGTGTCAAAATGTATGTGATGCGCTGACCTTTTTGTTGGACAACATTTTTATTCGATTTGGCACCAAGCTCTATAGACAAGTAGTTGGGATTCCTATGGGCACTAATTGTGCTCCCCTGGTTGCAGATTTATTCCTGTTTTGTTATGAAAGGAACTTTATGATGTCTCTTTCTGATGATAAGCAGGCTGATGTTATTGATGCGTTTAACACTACTTCCAGATATTTGGACGATATTTTAAATATTAATAATGTTTATTTTGAAAATATGGTTAGTCAAATATACCCTTCAGAGCTCCAACTTAATAAAGCCAATGCCTCTGATACCGAAGCCGCATTTTTAGACTTGCATTTGTCAATTTCTAATGATATTGTTTCTACCAAAATTTATGATAAACGTGACGACTTTGATTTTGAAATTGTCAATTTCCCATTTTTAGATGGTGATGTTCCTCGTTCTACATCCTATGGAGTCTATATCTCTCAACTCATTCGTTTTGCTAGAGCATCCAGCTATGTTACTGACTTCAACACTCGCAATAAATTATTAACTCAGAAACTTCTTAAACAGGGCTATCGGTATCATAAACTTCGCAAAACATTTTCAAAATTTTATAGACGATACTATGATTTGATTTCTAAATTCCAAGTTGGACTTAAATCTCTCTTGCGCCAAGGACTTTCGGAACCTGATTTCTATGGTGACTTGGTGTATAAGTTGAAGAAGATTGTTGGCTCTAATAATTTTTCAGCGCAGTTCATTAAAATAATTTCCCATTATAAAAAGATTGGCTATAACATTAATGTATTGCAACAGACTGCATGCTTGGTAGTCAACCCAATCACGGTTGGCAACTTTGCTTTCCTCTTTAATTGCACGCTGGTGGGTCGGACTTCAAACTCTATGATGGTTCCGACTTAAAGACTTATCTATTGATGAGATGGTAGGGGCCTGATGCTTTGGCTGTTTGTCGGGCCCACCGGGGTTTACCTGTTGGATTTCTTTTGCTCCGGTATTCAGTTTAATTTACTGTTGAGTCCTTATCCTTGCTTTATCTCCTTGTTATATCTTGATTTATATGTTTTAGGAGATGATGCATTGATAAGTTAGGGGTCTTTCATGCAAACCAAATATTTATGTGTCTTGATCCACATCTGAATTAAGGGTGAGGTTGGCGCCGTTAAACCGGTTTAAGCCCTCCAGTAAAATATTTTACTGACCGTTCCAAGGCGGTACTTCTTTTGTGGATCTTTTATGTTTTTGTTCTGTCTTGTGTTTGCTATGTTTTGTGCGCGTCTGTTTATATGTGCTTTGTGGTCACCTGCTGGGAAAGGGCTGACCTCTTGGCTCTCGTTTGTGGTGTCTTCTGTGAGTTTGTCACTTTCCCATTGGTATCCTGGGTCAGGTGTGGTACTTGATTGTATCGATTCCTGATCTTTGCAACCTTATTACTTTCAGACTCTATGATGGTTCCGACTTAAAGACTTATCTATTGATGAGATGGTAGGGGCCTGATGCTTTGGCTCTTTGTCGGGCCCACCGGGGTTTACCTGTTGGATTTCTTTTGCTCCGGTATTCAGTTTAATTTACTGTTGAGTCCTTATCCTTGCTTTATCTCCTTGTTATATCTTGATTTATATGTTTTAGGAGATGATGCATTGATAAGTTAGGGGTCTTTCATGCAAACCAAATATCTATGTGTCTTGATCCACATCTGAATTAAGGGTGAGGTTGGCGCCGTTAAACCGGTTTAAGCCCTCCAGTAAAATATTTTACTGACCGTTCCAAGGCGGTACTTCTTTTGTGGATCTTTTATGTTTTTGTTCTGTCTTGTGTTTGCTATGTTTTGTGCACGTCTGTTTATATGTGCTTTGTGGTCACCTGCTGGGAAAGGGCTGACCTCTTGGCTCTCGTTTGTGGTGTCTTATGTGAGTTTGTCACTTTCCCATTGGTATCCTGGGTCAGGTGTGTCACTTGATTGTATCGATTCCTGATCTTTGCACCATTACTTACTTTTAAGAATCAAAGCATCAGTTTCATGTTATTTTACGTACATTACCTTAAATTACCACAACCTGACAGCAAACTCAATTTAATAGCCATTGACATTTTAACCCTTTATGCACTAATAGATTCTTTTTTCTGGTTTCAAACTGGTCCGTTGTATACATCAAGGGGTCACAGGTTATTATTTCCAAATAAAATTGCATTTCTTAAAAATTTTCTGATGATTGTTTTTGTCTTACAGGGAAAAAGACTATCAGGGGCCCAGTCACTCTGTGTCCCTAAATTTTGGGCTGGGCCCCTAAAAATAAATGCTTAGGGGCCTAGCTTGCTCCTGAAAAAAAGGTAGTATGTAAAAGAATGAAGTCTTATTATATCTGACACTATCTATTGGAAGTTTACAAATCTTGATTCAACTGATTTTAAATACTGTTAATATGGTAAATAATTAGAGAAATATAGATTTTGAGGGTCTCTGACTTCAAATATGAGTAAAGCCAATGCATAGCAATGAGTTTAATTTTCCGCTGAATCCTGGGCCCCTTAGTTTTGGGCTGGGTCCCCAATCATATTGATTTAGGGCCCAGCTCGCTCCTTGAGAAAAAAGGTCTGTATCCCTGTCTTAGAAAACAGTGTAGACCCTGATGAAATGCTGACATTCTGTGGTATTTCATCTGGATCTTCACTGTCAAAGTATGCATTTAGGAGTCACTAGTATACAATGGGTTAAGATGAATTACAGCTCTTTATTCCTCACATTCTATAAACCTTTAAAATTATGGTTTGCTTTTTTTCTTGTAGCAAAGTTGCAAATTTAGAATAGTAGCTTACCTTTTCGATTATAATTGATTATTACCAAACACAATTGATTAGTAGAATCGAAAGAAATTTTCGATTGATCATCGATTATAATCGATCATCAATACAACACTAGTGGTAGGGTGTTTCATTATCGAATGTTCCGAGGCAGTAAGTTGTTTTTGTACTGTTCATAATTAGAATGTAGCTGTATATAACATAGATCGTGGGTTCTTGTGCGGTTGGAGGGGGTAGAGACATAATCTGGAATAATTATTGGTGACAGGTTGTTGGTTGTAGGTTGCTTTATAAAAGGTTTCAAGACGTTTGACTTTTATTCTGTGCGGTAGTGGAGGCCAATGGAGATCATCAAGCATTGAAGTTACGCTTTCTGTAAACGAATATGAGTCGTAAGCGGGCATCCTTTCGTTGAACTTATAATCTATTTATAATAAGGGTCCCAAACTGATGCATATATATGGCGAATAATGATAAAGGTTTGGTTGAACAATTAAGTGATCTGAAAGCTCTCTCTTTTACGCCCTGGTAACAACCATATATGGCTTTACTTGTAATTTTTTCATGTAAGATCTGATAGCTCAACACCGTGGTCAATTCAACACCGATGTCAATGTTGTATTTTGTTGTTTCGTTGTCTGGTGCTCTCGAGTAGGTGACATTTGATAAATTTAGCAATATTGAACCTCATTAACCAGGCATTGCCTGGTTTAAAACCCAATCACGGTTTATAGCCATGGTTTCCTCTTTAATTGCACGACGGTGGGTCAGGCCTCAGACTCTATGACGGCTCTGACGTAAAGCTTTACTCGGTGGGTTGGTGCCTGATGCTTATCTGTAGCTGGACCCACCGCGGCTCAACTTGAGGTTTTCTTTAGTTCTGACTATCTGTGAGTCATGAGCCCTTTTCTTTGTTTCATCATGGTGTGTTAATTTGATAAGAATGTTTCTCCATGATGATACATTGCATTAGTTAGAAGGCCTCCATGCGAGCTGAACATTTCTTGTACTTCAACAACAGCAGAATCTAGGGCGAAGATTTGGTACCATTTAAATGCATTTAAGCCCCCCCCCCCCCCCCGGTGGCTTAGGCTGCTGTCCGTTCTAAGGCTGTGGTTCTGATGTTGTTGACTTTTTGTTTATTGTTACTCCCATTGTGGGAGTTTGTAATAGTTTTATGTTTTGTTGTACGTTACTTTATGTCCATTCTAGTATTGCAATCATCTTGACGGGGAAGAGAGAGCTGGTTGTTTTGCTTAATTTGTCTTCCTGGTGTCTTGTGATGGTTGAGTGGCTCTTCCTCGTGGTGCCATGGGGTTGTCTGCGGTTTGTGATTGTGGTATTTTCTGATCATACTCGTTTACTATATTGGACCATTCAATCATGGTGTCTGAGTCCTGTTGAAGCTGCCTTTCATCCGCAACGCTGTTGATGGTCCTGTATAGATTAAATTTTAGTATATATAATATCTAGCAAGATTGAACCTCATTAACGAGGCATTGGGCCATTCAATCATAGTGTCTATGTCCTGTTGAAGCTGCCTCTCGTCCGCAACGCTGTTGATAGTCCTGTATAGATTAATTTTAGTATATTTAATATCTAACAACATTGAACTTCATTAACGAGGCATTGGACCATTCAATCATAGTGTCTAAGTCCTGTTGAAGCTGCCTTTCGTCCGCAACGCTGTTGATAGTCCTGTATAGATTAAATTTTAGTATATATGAAATAAAATAAAGTTTCTTGTCTAGACAGTCATCAGCAAACATCCACTGGATATGCCAACATGTGCATTTTATCGATGTGTAGCATTTGGGATATTTAAAAAAAACTTTCGCCAGCCCATATCTACACTGTTTGGGATTGGATGAGGACGGTGTTGGAACTTATGAGGGGACAGTGGCTGGTGTGAATCCGGGTTAGTTGGTTTTGTGGTGGTTGGCTATTGGGCCCTAGTCTGGTTCCCTCCCCTAGATCTACCCATCTAGGGTCTTAATATGCTGACAAGCTATTAAAGGGAGAGAACCAGTCTAATTGGGCCCTCCGCCCGAACCTCATTGCTGGGGAGTGTTAAAATTCAGGTTCGGATCCTTGGAAACTACCCAAAAGATCGCCCAATCCACCACCAAGCCACCCCAAACCACCATCAAAACCTGCCTCTCCGGGTTCAAATCACTCTCTGTCTCACCATACACTCCAACAACACACAACCCCAATCCCAACCAGTAGCCTATATACGAGATATACAGCTTAAGGGTCAGCATACAGCACTTTGGTACTTGTCGCAAAGCTTGCGTAAAGGCCTCCTTTAAATGCCAGTGCAGAAGTATCCAGCAAAGCTAGGTCAGATTTATGTTTATGTCATGGCAGCACGCGCCAACCTTTACCTTCGTCGGCGAAAACACAAGAAGCCAGGATATAGAGAGCCTTCCTTCATGGATGTTTTGAAGTTTTTCACAGAGCGACTATGCCTTCGGGATATGCACTTAACTGGAAGAAGAAGCATACATGTATGGTATGTATGCATGTATGTAAAACATTTGAGATGATTGGACGAGATCTGGCACTTTGCGCATATGGTGTTAGTACACAATTACAGTCTTCCGGTTTGGTAGCCCACGAAAATAGTACCTTTAGAAATTTAGCACTTGCCGTTTCTGGGCTTTTTATGGCGTAAATGGGTGCTTTATTCGACTTTAAATGTACATGTGATTCAACATCGGTCTATGTTTGTCAGGCTGATGCAGAAAAATGCATCTTTGTGTGGACTATTTTGTCACAGACTCCCCGACGCACTCCCCAGGTAACGTATGACGCCGGTCGAATTTCATCCCAGATTTTTGACTGTTCCTCAAAGAACGGAGAATGCTGAGAAAACGAGATTATCAAGGTAGGTTGTCTTTTCACTTTTTTGATAGGTGAATGACATATCTTGCCACTCACAGGCAGAAAAAAGTCCAAGCAATGTCCTGGAAAAATTTGCAGATGCTCGAATTCTGCCTTTTTACATGGAGTTGAATTAGACCGATTAATTGTGCACCGAACCCATATGCGCAAAAGTCTCCTTTAAAGGTTGTTGGTGTCTTTATGGAAATGATGTGGGATGGAGCAGTGTGCTAGTTCGTATACGGGGAGCCGCGTTTGAGGTCGTTTGGGTGGTTTTTGTGGAGGTTTTGGGTGGTTTGGGATGTTTTCACGGACGTCTCGGTTACGGATTTTACGGTCGGGTCTGAAAGCCCCTGCCCAGCCGAGCTGCCGACCTACATAGTTTATTTTTTTCAAATTCATCCTCGTTGGAATTTTTTCATAAATAATTTTTATTTAAAATAATCACATTTGCTAAAATTGATAAGTGGAACAATAAAAATAATAGTAAATAACAATAATTTTGATTTTATTGCCATTTTATTGCTCGCAGGGGGTCTGAAAGCCACAGCCGAGTGAATCAATGTTTTAGTTGATTTTTATTGGAAATTTGAGAGGTCTACAAGCGAGTTTGGCAATTATTCTGAAAACTTAAAAATTCGTTAATTTCACGAAAATGGACATTTTCGTAAAGGCCACATTCAGTTCTATTCTGTGATTATTTGGTCGGCATTCATAAACCACAAAGACATCTTTAAACTTAAAAGAACAAATTACAATGATTGGCTGAATGTTTTATGTCCAACCTCAAAGACATCAGAAGAACTTAAGAACGTCCTTAATTAGCCTAATCCGTACAAACAGTGTCTAGACCTATAATTATACCTAGTATAATAATAATTATTTCATCTTACTTATGCTACCGTTATCAAGTCAGACCCGTTGAGAAATATAGTCAAGATTGACAGACCAACGACCAAACATTAATATTCCCTCAAACTTTGTTAACATATTTTTTTATAAAACACACACCAACCAAAATTGTACTGGCATCCTTATTGAAAATATCAGGACGAGATGACCGGGCCGAGTTTACTCCCAAGGTCGAGTTGACCCGCATTCATATCATTTCATTGTATTCGCAGTGGCAAGAACTTTAAATCCAGGAGTACATGAATGAGAGAACAGAGGTAATCTATCTATCTATCTATCTATCTATCTATCTATCTATCTATCTATCTATCTATCTATCTATCTATCTATCTATCTATCTATCTATCTATCTATCTATCTATCTATCTATCTATCTATCTATCTATCTATCTATCTATCTATCTATCTATCTATCTATCTATCTATCTATCTATCTATCTATCTATCTATCCATCTATCTATCTATCTATCTATCTTTTCATTTTGCAGGTCATGACAAGTACACCCAGCTAGCATACTATGTCGGACCCACATCGGTCCGCCCACAAAATGCCATTCAAATGGCATTTTGCTGACGGGCCGACCCTGGCCCGTTTTTTTATGTTCAGTTTTGATGTTAGTTTTGATATAATGCGTAAATCAACTATTATATTTTCAGATAAACATTTTTGGTGCTCAAAAGAGTCTTCACGATGAGACGGTTCTTTTGAGCACCAAAAACATACATTAAAAGTGACAGAAAATACAATTTTACACACCACCCGTCTGTCTGTCCGTTCGTCAGTCCGTACAATTTAATTATTTGTTTTCGTGCTTAGAAGTAACATAAGTACCTTGAGGATCTAAAAAATATTAAGTTTTTTCATACGTCTAAAGTTCCTAACAAATAAGCCCAGCCAGCACACAATGTTGGACCAATATCGGTCCGCTAGCAAAACGCCATTCAAATGGCATTTCAGAGGCGTGTCAACCATGGCCCGCTTTTTTATGTTTAGTGGGATATAAGGCGTTGATCAATTATTCTCTAGTCATTTCAGACATAAGGTTGGTGCTAAAAAGAGTCCTCTCGATGATACGGTTCTTTTGAGCACCCAAAATCAACGTTGATTAAGAAAATACAATTTATCTATCTATTCTTCTTCAATTATTGATTCTATCACAAAAATATATTCTGGGTGTTAAGAAAGTGGTTTGGGATGGTTAAGAGGTGGTTTGGGTGGTTTGGAGGTGGTTTGGGATGGGCTCTGACAGGTGGTAGCATTTCACAAAAAAAATATTTCCTTTCGAGGTTATTCTTCCTTTTATATGATAATAATAATAATAATAATAATAATAATAATAATAATAATAATAATAATAATAACACAACATAAATCCCGCACCACTTGTCCCATTTCCGAATTCGTGTTTCGTTTTTATATTTGTTATTCAAAGTTATCCTGCATTGCAAATGGCGACTTGCTGGATTTGTATTTCATAACACAACAACAAGGTATTTTCGAACACTAATAATCATGATAACTTCTCATCAGGGTTATATGTCTGTACCTGTAGCCTGACATGGTAGAATATACTAGGGGTACGGATCCGTACCTCTAGCCTCCCAGGCTAGGGGTACGGATCCGTACCTCTAGCCACTGCCTTTTGGTTAACCTTAAAGAAATGACATTTAAATCCAAATTATAACTGTGACCCGTCACGCAAAAAGGTACGAGTTGGGTGGACGACGTCATTTCGAGAAAATGCGTCTTAAAGTTAACGTCGCGTCGCGCAAAAATAGCACACCTAAGCGTGTTTCAAAGAGAAGTTTAGCTTATAATAAAACCGGATCAAAAGCGTTATTCATGTTGAGGTTTTCTGCTACCAGACTGTCAAACATTTTGTACGATATTAAATGTTCCCTTTTGAATGCCCGTAAGTTAAAGTTGGGTCGAGAATCGTCCACGCAGTTCAGTTTATGATTAGATCTATTTCTCATCTGGTTTATATGGTTTAGGCCTACTAATTTAAGGACAGTTGCGGGTAATACTTCCCATGTTAAAATCTTTTAAATTCTTTGCATACAGTTTGTTTTATGTATGGACTGTCAATTTATGAAATAAAAAGGATATGTCATCGCGCTCGATTTTTTGTTATCTCACATGGAAATTTTCAGCATTTTACAAATTTTCTGAAAAATAAACCGACGTCCTGAATATTAAGTTAAAATAGTTGTAATCTTTATTTTAATTTCAATTATTACTCACGAAATCAAGCTTTTAAGGAAAAGTGAAAAAATGGTTATTTTCCCAAGCCATGGCAAGATACTGAATGATATATTTAAGTTTATCTGATGACGTAGTGATGATGTCATCGGGAAAGAACGAATTTTTGCTACAGTATTTCTTTAACGAATAATTAAGTGTATTATGAGTTCAGCAGAAGCATGAGAACGGTGTTTTGTGACAAATTCAAAATGGCCTTTGGGAACTTAAAGAGAATTTTTAAAAAAACATATGAAAACAAAATAATTCAGGATTATGCAATGTGATTTGAAATAATTACAAGCAAATTCATTAAAAAAAATCTACAATGGTGTAGAGGCTACGATACCTGACTCTCACGCTAACGGCCCAAGTTCGATTCCGAGCTTCGGTATTCCAATTTAAGTTTTGCTTCTTTTTAGGCTCTTTTATATACTTTTTTTTGCTGTAGACAAAAAAAAATATTGACAGACTAATAGTATCTGCATATTTAATCCCCCCCCCCCCCACTTCGTCATAAGATAAGTAAAAATACCGGTTAAGCATCCTTCATTAGGAGCTACGGCACCTGTGGGACTAAGGGTAGCGGGGCTATAATTTTACAGCAGCATCTTCACGGCATTGCCGCGTTTTACATTCCATCCCAAAACTAGGCGGAGTAAATTTACGCTTACCTGCCGGGAATTGATTGACGCTTTTAGCATTGATATGAACGTGAAACAGTCCCGAAGAGCTTTGCATATGTATATATACATGTACCATGACCCACGGCACCCAAAGAAAATCAACCAGCAATTTTAACTAAAAACAATTGTTAAATTGACAATCCTTATATGCCCAGTGAGTGTTTAAATTTACTAGGAATATTGTAAGCACTTTGGAAAGCATAAGCAAATTAATAACAAAGCATCTTTTCTCGATGTTTAACATGTGTTAACAAAATAAATTGGAGCGTGATTTTTTGTGTACATGCAAAAAGAAAATGCCGCCGTTGTGACAAAATGTCTTAGAATTCAGCATGTGTCCTCCAATTTTAGGAATTGTGCAGGCTATTCAAAATTGCGTGATGGTTGCGTTTCTTTATGTAGTGAGTATATACGCAATACAAAATCAGCATTACACAATGCAAAATGCTTAGCGTGCATGTAAAAGGACGCAAAAGTACAGTCACGGTATATTATTTTTCGCCACTTTGTGACGTCGCCATTTAAAACAGTGCACTTCCAGAGTTTTTGCAAAAATTAATATGGCGAAGTTAATGGGTGCATTTATACAAAACTTACATGGATGAAAAGCAAATAGAAAAAAGCAATATACAATTAAATATTAAAATAATTATGCTTTTGGTTCTCAAGGAGAACACGTTTAAATTGGACTTACATTTTCAAATATCACGATCCTCATGTACGCTGACGTTAACGTCACCGAAAAAATGAAATTTTAATTTGTCTTTGTGTTTAAATGACTGCCATGCGAAAACAATAGACACCAGGACGCTACAATAAATATGTTTATTGCGTAAATCAATTTGCTTTCATTTGGTACCTTTTCTATGATTGTAGCTTTTATAGTTTTGCGACAATAATTTTTGCAAAAAATCTGGAATTGCGCTAATTTAAACGGCGACGTCACAATTAGGCGAATAATTTCCCAAGTAGGCTAATACTTATGTCCCGTGACTGTACATGCATAGTTTCAAACAATCAGTAGGCTATAAACCGTATAGGTAAAGTTTTTTCATATGCTTATAGTACGCAAATATGTTCTTAAAAGGGTATCCTTTGGAAGCAAAGACTACATCAAGCCTCAAATTTGTGTGTTTAAGTGCAAAACATAAAATAGTGACAACTAAATTTGAGATTTATATTAAAACCCATGCACATGCCAACAATCAATATCATGAGACATAGGTAGCAGTCGATGGTCACAACTAAAAAAAGGTGATTGAAATCAATACGACTGAGTATTGTATATAAACCACTTGCGCTTCTGCATGTTCTGTAAGCAATGACACGTTTCAACTCTATCGGTACACTTAAACTGAAGGAGGGGCTGCACACACATGGCACCCGAGCTGAACCACCCTCCACAAACAAGACACCACGGAACTATGCTTATCGCGGGCGACAATAAACAATATACTAGCAGAAATGTGGTAGAAATAGCATAACAATGTATACATAATTCTAATATTTGCTAAATTCAACTGATAATGTAGTAAATGTACACATGTTTGAGAAAAAAAATCTTTTGCGACATGGCTCTGCGACGTTCCCGTTGACGTCAACGAAAAAAGAGTTCTTCAGTATTTTGCAGTTTTACTATATCATTTTCAGGAAGTAAGACACCTTGACTAATGAATAAATTTTGTTTATTGCGTTTTCAATTTCCTTACCAATAGTATCCGGGTTTTTTTTATCAAGTTTGATGCAGTAACAACGAGGAAAATATTTTTTAAACAACACATGAAATATGTCAGTGTGATTTTTTTTAAGTTGACTAAGTGTTGTTGAAGGCTAGAAAAAATATCTGGTGCGACAAAGTTTGAGGAGAAATAGAGGATGAAGAATGAGGGGAATAATAAATAGAAGAAACAAAAGAAAATTGATTACAACAAATACATTGTAACGTCCGTTTGCAATATTTTATAGCGCGTGTTAATCTGTTGGATTTTATGATGTACATGTAACGCTATAATAACGTCAATAGAAAGTTTATGACGCTTCCGGGCGGTACCCATCTTCTTTGGACATTTTGAGACCCAAAATGATCAAGAACCCATCAAAATGTTAATATTTCTTGATTCGTCATAAAATTATCTATTCAAAAAGCGGAAAAAGTGAATTTCACTATATGAGACCCAACTCGTCCCTTTTCGCGTGACGAGTCACAACTATTATTATTAATGTTCCACTTATTGCTTTAGTCTATGTGATAATTTTAGATAAAATTCATTTTTGAAAATCTCCACAGAGGATGATATTGAAAAAATAAACTATACAGGTCGGCAGCTCGGCTCGGCAGGGCCTTTTCAGACGGGACCGGATTTTACCCCAAGTATTTGGTGCGAAAACGATAAACGTACGAAAAATAATTTGAGCGAAAACGCCTGTAGCCGAAAAGGAAAAAAACGCGGGGGCTGAAAAAGCAATAAATATGTTTCATATACAAGCAAATAATGTCAACAAGGGGCATAAGATTTAATTTTATCCCTGGAGAAGTTGTTCTTTGCTTCGAGCCCGATCCCACAAAAGCCAGGGTTATCTACGAAGCGAAGGTAGGCGGCCTATTTCCCCAGACAAAAACCTTACCCCACCCAAAATCTATAAGAAAGAAATAGGCTGGCTGTACCGCTTTCCGTGGTAGATCTACTAATGTCAGGAGTGTGACAGGATTAAGACGCACCAGTCCTTTGACTTGTAAGCTGCCTCCTTTGTTTTGGGGACGGGGATATATAAATTTCCTGTAAGGAAACTGAAGATTCTTTTAGTTGCAGAACTTAGTTGCAGAACTGCGACTTTAAATTTGTTTATCTTTGACTTGATTTAAAGTCGCAGGTAATTGCCTCGTTTATTCAATCGCTTACAAATTGTTTTTGTTTTGTTTTTCCGTGTCACTGGCATCAGTAAAGGTCAACTTCCGGCGGTCTAACCTTAAGTCCGAATGGAAACACTTTTCGCGAAAAAAATCGTTTTCGCGAAAACTTTCATAGGCTGAAATTTCTTGTGTACAGAATTTTCAACATATCATAAAAAGCTATGTCAACGTTTTTTGTCCTCATTTATTTTACAGAAGTCCAATGGTTATTCCAAAGAAAACTAATTTTCCAAGGTTCAAGAGCGGGGTCCAACATTTTCCAGGGGAGGGACCTGGAGGGTGGTCCAACTTTTTCGAGGTGGTGGGGGGGGTAGGGTCCAATTGGCAATACCTATAGAAACCCTTTCTTTCTTTCTTCCATTACGTCTTAACCCCCTTGGGGACATCAGACGGGTATTCGGGAGTACCAAGTTCTATGGGGGTTAGTTGAAACAAAGTGATAGAAAAGGTGGTAAGATGAGTTTGTACAGTGCAAGAAGGAGTGTTAGTTTAGATAAAACCAGGGGTTGGTATTTAGGGGACATATGGATCACTCGGCAGACAGCACTGCTAAACTTTGCCAGGGTGGGAAGGGTACGTATGTTGGCAGGGAGGGCATTCCAATGGATGATAGTTCTGGGAAAGAATGATGAACCTGTAATAGTCTTTGAGTCTGGATATGTCTGTATGCCAGTGAAGGAATGTGTCTTGATGCTCTGGTGTTTCGAACAAGATAAAGTGATGCAGGGATAACTACGCAGTCGTATGTGACCTTATACATTATCATGAGTCAGCTATCAATGCAACGTTGGTCTAAGGGGCCCCAGTTTAGGTCCTTCAGCATAGCAGTGACACTAGAGGTGTATCTGCAGTCTCTTGTAGCCCACCTTGCAGCCCTTCTTTGGACTGCTTCCACTTTATTTACATCTGTAGTGGTGTAAGAATACCATACTGTTGAAGTGTACTCCAACTGAGGCCTTACAAGAGTTTTGTAAGCAACTGATTTTAGGGCCTTGTTATGGACCCAGATATTTCTTTTAAGGAAGCCAAAAGTTTGGTTTGCCTTTCTTGAGGTAATATCGATATGTTTGGTCAATGAGAGGTTGTCTTCAATTGTGACCCCTAAGTATTTTGCTGTGGAAACACTTTCCATTTCTACATTATGTAGAATGTACTTAGTGTTTAAGGGTTTTGCCCTTTTTGTGATTTGGAGGACCTGGCATTTAGAAGGGTTAAATTGCATATCCCACATCTTTTCCCATTGTTCGAGGCATGCTAGGTCTGTTTGTAGACCTCGCTTTCTGTAGTTGAGCTGATTGAAAGGTACAAAGCGATGTCATCTGCAAAAAGTCTTACTCTGGATTTGACCTGCTCAGGCAGGTCATTTATGTATGCAAGGAAGAGAATTGGGCCAAGAACTGAGCCCTGCGGGACGCCAGAGGAGATTGAGATTTTATCTGAATTTATTCCATTAATTACAGCTGCCTGTTTTCGATTGTCCAAAAAGTCTTTTATCTTAAGAGTGTCTCTTCTGATACCATAATGGTGTAGTTTAAGGAGGATTTTTTCATGGGCAACTTTATCAAAAGCTTTACTAAAGTCCAGAAGAATTAGACCAGTCTGCTTGCCAATCTGCATGTTTTCATATAGGGTCAATGTAGGTACATTCGGCCAGTGCAGGTACAATCGGACACTTTCGTATTTCTTAGATAACTTCAGTCAGGGTGGGTAGTCACGTGGTTTTTGCTTGGATACACTGTACGGATGTTCGAATACACTGTACGGACATTCTGATCGAATGTAGGAAGATTTCTCTATGTTTTCTCATCTATACCCAGAAAGTTATACACCATTTTCCAGCCCACATTTTCCCCTATCAAATGCTACCAGGATAACATCTTTAAGCTTCTTACTTTGAGTACCAACTCTGTCACAAATGTTGTCCGTACAGCTTATTTTCAAATTCAGGCCCGAACTTCGCCGCTAAAAAATTTGTGACAGAGTCTGTACTCAAAGTAAGAAGCTTTATGAGGATATCCTGGCATCGTTCGATCGGGAAAAATGGAGGTTGGAAAATGGTGTATAACTCTCTGTGTAAGGATGACAAAAACACGCAGAAATATCTACTTACTTTTGCTTAAAACATCGGTGTGGAAAGAAGTCCGCCATTTTTCCGTACAGTGTATCCAAATAGAAACCACGTGACTACCCACCCTGTTCAGTGCGACTTCGGTTGTCATTGCTATGCGTAACCCAGATAAAAGCCAATAAAAAAAGTTATTTCATTTTCGCAGCGTTGCAAGTTCATTATACTTTGGTACATGTATTTTCATTGGCTGAAAAATGTCTACGTCAGAACAAACTTTCAGAGCTCCAAATGTTAAAATCTTACTAGACCAAACGTAACCACCGCCCCAGATAATATACACGTGTATAGTCTAAATTGTGGTAATAACTTACTGCATTCTCTGCACTTGCGTTTAGCGGACATTATATTTTGTGACTTTAAATGTATTTAGTGAAAAATCTCATATTATTTAGTTGCAATTTGACAAACAAAATGTGTCCGACTGTACCAACCAAATAAAAGCGATCTGCAGGTACAGTCGGACAGCATGATTTAGTTGCTCCAAACGAATCCGACTTGCACCAAAACAAGTTTAAACATTTATTAAAATGCTTGTCACAGGCCCTACTTAGCTTCCTTTCTCTTCTATAACATGGTCTGACTTAATGGTTGGTCAGCAGTGTGTTTTTGTGGTTCCTGACCATATACTCACTTACTTTTTGTAAGAGCGTCTGGTGTCCTTGGATTACCTTATAAAAACCAATTGTGTTTACCTACGGATTACCACAGTGTAAACTATGGCACTGGAAGATTGTGATTGTAATAGCTCTGAAATAGCCTATATGCCTATTTGTGCCTGTTTGTTCTATGTTGGTCATGTTCGTGTGTATTCCTCTCTTGAGGCCGTAGGTTGGCGTTGATACGTGATTATGGTAATAACTGGTCTTTTTTGTATGTTTGCTTCTACAAATAACCCAGCCTCTCTCTACACATATCTATCTGTCTATTGCTAGACACGACTGCCTAACTTACCATGATTGGTGCTTTATCTAATATACCAAAAGTATGCGAGTATGATCAGGAAGAAAATGCCACAGATCATAGACTGACCCACGACCGACGACAAGGTGCAGAAGAGACAGAGAAAAAGTTTGAAAGAAACACAGAATACAGAACACAACAAAACGGATCAAACACCATCCCGACCTCACCCCCGCACAAAACGATTGGAGCAACAATATTTATTATAAACAATGAATCAACAACAATAGAACCACCGCATTAAAACAGCCAACGCCACTAGGGGTGGGTACTTAAATGCATCTTCGCTGATCAGACTGCATTTAGTTTATGTACTTGTATAAAAATAATGTCTTAAAATCTATCACAGAAACATGTTTTGATTCTAATATACTATTAATCAATTGATATAAACAATAAAGTACATGTAGTATATAGAAGGTGGCATTGGGTGGCGCAAGGTGATCAGTAGCACCCATCCTCCCTATCTCACAAAAGCTTAATTGCTTTCGTCCTCTGAATCGGTAACAGGAAAAGAGAAGCTGCTGAAACTATTTCTTGATCAATATTTATGGACATAGTTTTATATTTTGTTGAAGAAAAATGAATAACAACTGATAAAAAGACGTTTGTCTACCGATTCTACGCCCACATGCGTCACTTTTGTTGTCCGATTGTATCAGCCTGTATGTCCGAATGTACCAGCATTTGTCCGATTGTACCAGCTGTCTGATCAAAGGCAGAGTAGCGAGGATTTATCAACGTTTTTATCATATTTTCGTGACAAAATTGTTTTAAAACATATCTTGAATAATATGAGTATAAATATGTCATTTGAAATGTTACGTTGTACGACATGTCGTGTACCCAGAAAGAGTTGAACACGAGAGTGTCCGAATGTACCTACATTGACCCTAGTTCATCAATTTACATTATAAGTTGTGTCTCGCAAGATTTCTTTTCTAAAAAGCCATGCTGCATTTCATAAAATATGTCCAGTTCAGTAAAGTGTTTAGCCAGGCTAGAAGCAACACTATGCTCAAAATTTTTACACAGGACACAAGTCTGTGAGATTGGCCTGTAGTTGGATGGCTCAGATTCTTCGCCTTTTTTGTAAATTGTGGAAACATTTGCTTCTTTCCAAATGTCTGATATTTTTCAAGTATCAATTGATCTCTGGAAAATAAGCTGCAGGATGGGCGCTAATTCCTTATGTAATGTTTGTTGGACAATGGGTTTGAATTTGTCTGGTCCTGCAGCCTTGCGTGGGTTCAAGCATACAAATAGCATGTCAATGCCTCCAGCAGATATGCTTATATCAGGCATTTTTGGGTGGAAACTGGGCTGGAATGGTAGGTTGGCCCCAGCGTCGTGACATTACCCATATAACTTGTGCTTTTTGCAGGGTTGGGGATTCGAATGATCTGCCCCTTTTGAGACTGACGCTACTCTAACTAAATTACTTATGAAAGTGGAATCCATTTTCAATATAATATGCTTCAATGATGTAAAAGTTTGGGTAGAGCAATCAGTTTTTAATTAATATTCTGATTTATATGTACATGTTTATATTATATACATGTATATATAAATCAGAAACGTTTAATAAAATATAAAACAAATCAATAAACACAGGACTCTTACCAGAAAAAGCAAGATACACAAGGTTAGGATAGACTAAAAAGCCCCTCCAAATTTGCTTAATGTGATGCTAATTTCATCCTCTCATCAGGCCGAATTTTTAAGGCCCATCTCTGTGAAAGCTGCAGCACACAGCACACCACCCTACCACCCTTGAAAAAAGGACATTTTATGAAATGTATTGTTTCACGAATAGATAAGATATTAAACACTCAGAAATTCAAACTGTTTCTAGATTTAGCCTCTATAGTTGTAATTTGCTGTTGATAACCTGTTCACAGTTTGTAAGGTGAAACTTTTTATTACATTTCAATGGGTGAGATTATGTGTGAGGCATTTTCTGGTCATTTATAATTGACCAGCTCTACTTTTTCCATTATCTTCTGGACTCACTCTCATTCACATCAGACCATGATCAAGCTTCTTCAATAGAACGTTTAGAAACATGCAGTTTGACCGTTTTGTTCCTGATATTTTAATCATTGCTGCAGACACACTTAACCATGTTTAATGTACTGTGGTCACAAACTGTTATAACTGATTAAAACTGATTAAAACTGCAAATATTGCGCCATTCACTTAACTAGTGGTGTCTCACTATGATTTGCAGCCGGTACAAAAAGAGTCTAAAACCACAATGGAAATAAGAGAAACCACTTTCTCTTTTTGGTGTTATCCTTGGTATTGGTTAGCAAGCCATGGAACATTGCAATTTGTGTATTTTAAATGTATATTTTATGTGTATATTTAACATCACTTTGTGCTGTTTATTTAATTGCTAAGCTGTGATACTGGAATAAATAAATCAATCAAATTGAGCATTAGCTGTTGAGCCTGTACAGGCTTGTTACCTTAAACAACAACATATGACATGTGCATACGCTGTACTCTATGGGATTGCAGGATAAAGTAACAATTTCAAAATTAGCGTATGGTTCTTTAATATAATGAACAGGGGGTGGTGGCCTTCCCTGCATAGGTTACTTCCTTCCCAGCACAAGTAACTTCCAGTTAACATTATTATCTGATTGCAATTGTTGGCCCACTGAGCAATGAATCAAAAACGACAGAGCCAGCACCTTGGCATGGAAAACAACCATATGCATTGGATAGATAGACAGAGAGATAGGGCATGGTGGTTGGTAGTTATCGAAGGTACGAGGGTGGGAAGGAGGTTGGGAAGAAGGGTGGTAGTGATATTTTATCTGCGCATCCTGCATCTTTTACTCATAATTTTGTCTCTGGGATGCAAAGTTTTTATTTCAGCAAGTCCAAGGGTGCAATGGTATTGCAAACTTATAATGATAAAATAGTGTTCTGGACTCATAAGTTTGCAGCTGGAACTCATTGATATAAGAAACAGCGAGTCCCAGGACCCATAAGCCCAAAATTGTAAATGAATCACTGTGGTGGTATTCAGCGGTTGGTAGGGGAATAGGGGACAGGCACGCAAAGGCAGGTAGGTAGGTTAACACCATGACAGATGATAATTCCCATCATATAAGTTGGTCTTCAACACACAAGAATTACTTTGACTAATGTTCTTAAGCTGGTAATAAGTAGTTATTGCTTGTATGATATGATTAGCTGGATGTCTAGTTACAACGTGACAGGTATATTCTGCCCAGACAATTTGGGCCAACAGAAGTCAAAAAGGGCCATTAAAAGGTTTATCCGTTAATCAAGGTCGTCAGGATGGTAATAAATGGTAAGAAATGGTGAGAAGAAATGCTATTAACATGAATACTCGACTTACGGTTGAAATTGAAACCTTATTAAAGATGAAATATGTCTTCAAAAGTAGGTTGGTGACCTCTCTTTTCAGTGAACTGCTTCAATCTGTAATTCCCTTTTGTATGATGAACACCTACTATAAAAGTAATAAAGATGGCAAAGATCAGGAATC
Source organism: Loripinus fragilis (assembly GCA_964019695.1). Classification (NCBI taxonomy): domain Eukaryota; kingdom Metazoa; phylum Mollusca; class Bivalvia; order Lucinida; family Lucinidae; genus Loripinus; species Loripinus fragilis. Next base: position 64,059,149 of record OZ026521.1, on the reverse strand, counting down.
GCTACAATCAAGCACCACACCTGACCCAGGATACCAATGGGAAAACGACAACGTCACAACTAGACATCACAAACGAGAGCCAAGAGGTCAGTCCTTTCCCAGCAGGTGACCACAAGGCATTAACAAACAGACGTGCATGAAAGTATAACAAAACAAGACAGAAATAACCTAAACCTAAATGATCCAAAAAAGAAGCACCGCCTTGGAACGGTCAGTAAAATTATTTTACTGTAGGGCTTAAACTGGTTAAATGGTGCACCAACCTCACCCTTAGTTTCAGATGTGGATCAACACACATAGATGTTTGGTTTGCATGAAAGACCCCTAACTTATCAATGCACCATCTCCTAGAACATATAAAAAGGAGATAAAGCAAAGATTAGGACTGAAACAGTAAATAAAACTGAATACCGGAGCAAAAGAAATCCAACAGGTAAACCCTGGTGGGCCTGACAAAAATTATTCTATTCTATTCTACAATGTGTGTTCCCTTCAGCTTATAGACATACCTAAAATAATTATCACGTGGGAGCCGGATTGAAAAGGTAAATAAACAAGCAAATTATTTTAATTTTACAGTTCTAATTAATTAACAACGACCCGTCAGTGACAAAATTTAGAAGTAATATTCAGAAAACACATTTAGTTCACATGAGCAATAAGACTTGAGAGATAAAAACAATTGGAATTATGGTTTTGGACCAAATTTGGAGCGGTTTGCATCCATGCAAACATTGGGATTCAGTTAGCCAGCCTAAACTTCAGGGCTGTAAATGATAACATAAAATAAAAATCCATCATACAGCCCTGAATTCAGTGCTATTGCAGAACTGTGACTTTAGATTTTTTTTTCGATCTGGCTGAATCTAAAGTCGCAGTGTTTTTGTGCTCTATCTTGACCAGTGATGGAGTCCCCTTTTGTTTTGGGAAAAACTCGTTTCCTTGACAATCCAACCATTTAGACTTCTTCATGTGTTTTACATACACAACCAAAGTTATAATAATGTTACCATTGACTTTGTTATTATGACACGATCAATGCAATCTGTAATATCATGTTCTTGTTGTTTTTCGGCTCATCGCAGCCATTTTGCATGCTTTTCACAAGCTAGGGGTGATGACGTTTTTGCGATAAAATTCGGATGTTGAATTGATAAGACAAACTTAATACAACGTTGAGAAATATTATAATAAAACCTGGTACTGGTTATACTCCCCATGACTAGGTAAGGTATGTCAGCCCCGGAATGTCAGCGCTTTTTCAAAAACTCAGTACATTATTATAATAAGATTAACAGTGGATTTTGGACATTATAAGAAACAAGTAGGTGTTTGAATTTTGAAAATCAGGGCAAAATTGTTAAAGCTATTGATTCTGTTAACTTACTCAATGTTGGTACGCTCGCAGCAGTCACATTTCTGTATTATTGTGCATTGTAGCTAGGGCTGGCATGATTAATCCAAATATCGGTTAATCGGTCGATATACAAAAGAAAAACGATTATCGATATGAAAATTCAAAAATCGGTTACTTTTAATGGATGTTCTGTCTATTTATTCAATTAAAATCCAAGCGTAATTGCCTCCTTTTATTTTCTATTTAAACCGGAAGTGCCGTAAAGTGCATTGTCGTAAACAGTAGATGCGTATAAATTGCTGTTACGAAGTAGTAAAACGTTGTACTCTGCAGGCTAACTCAACAACTGATTGTTAGAAAAAGTCATACCCACGCTCCTCTGTTTTAAATAAAGTACGGTAAATGTTCTAAAATTACGAACACTAAAAAATAATTATTTTTTCCGCTGTTCGTAATTTTAGAAATTACGTTTATGAAAAAATGCCAGTGTTCGTAATTTTAGAATGTGGACTTTATCATGAGAAAAACGGTATATACGCATGTCAAAATGTGGTAGAAACGAGTTGAAAACACGGCGATATGATTCTGCGCTATCTCCTCGTTTTTCTTTTCTTTAATCTTATTAAAACCGCCGCTAAAATTCATGCGGACTGAGTCAGTAAAATGTCCAGCGCGTGCGTATTCGCCAAGTCGAGAGCCAGGCACGTGCATATTATGTCACTCAATTTACTTACAAGTCATAAAAGTCCACTGATTTAAACTATTCGATAAGCCGGGTCTCCTATGTTCACTCGCCGAATTTCGTTCTCCCTTCAGAAAACCAAAACGCTTTCGCTCGCTCTGCCGACTTCGAATTCGAGTTAATATTGTACTCAAGAATTGAAACCGCTAGACACCTCGTACGATCAGTTTTTTTTTTGCAAAGATCTATACGTAGTCGAGTTCCCAGAGTAAAAATAAACTGACGAAATTCAAAAAAGAACACACACATCTCACTCTCTCTCTCTCTCTCTCTCTCTATCTCTCTCTCTCTCTCTCTCTAATTGTCGATCCGCCGATGGAATGTTTACTTTGATGTGCCTGCACCAGTCTCTCTCTCTCTCTCTATTTGCAAACACGGTTTGGATCCAGATCAGACCCGAATGGTATTCAGGATAGAACGTTTCGTCAATTAAAAAATGTGTGCATACGGTAGAATGTACGCAAAGCATTAATACTATGGAATGTCCGACTTTGCCGTACAAAAGCCGATGCGCACGGTAAGTTTGAGTTTTGAGTCCTCATCGGAAGCAGTTGTAACAAGATAGATTGACTGACCCAAACATTGTGCTTCGATATTTTAAGAAACCAAGCCAAAACAAAAGATTCGTGTGCAAACACCTTGCAGTCTCTCTACTTCAAAGTTTGCAAACCGTTTGGATCTAGAAGATCCTCCGACGTGCCTGATCAGGGGCAAACATGCATACCAAGAGCTATGATCTAGTCCGACTTTGCGTCCGATGAAAGGAACATTTCACACAAGTACCTTCTTTCAGATGCATGCCACGTGCGGATCCAGAGGGGGACAGGGGGTCCGGACCCCCCTGAAAAAGCACAAAAATATAGGGTTTCCTAGCAATATTGATTCGGATCCCCTAAACATCACAAAGCTACCAAGCCAGCATTCATTGGTGGGCCATTATCGACAATGGCGTTTCGCTGATGGGCCGATGGTGGTCCATTTTTAGTGGCATTTCGGTCTTCTCTCACTACCTCTGACAAATGTTCTGGATCCGCGCATGCATGCAGTGCGTGTGAACCGACTCGATTGAAATTAAACTGTCGACGGACATGATTCATGCGCGGATCCAGGTTTTGTCAGAGGGGATCCAACTTTGACAACGTTTGTTTTTAAAGTTGATGAGGGGAGGGAGGATCCAAGTCCCACTTTAAGCGGGCCATCAATGGCCCGCCAGAGAAACGCCATTAAATGGCGTTTCGCTGGCATGACAATGAATGCCCTACATTGAATGCTGGCTTTGCAGCTGCGATTTTTCAGCGGATCCGGACATGTATTGCTAGAAAATCCTATATTTTGTGTTTTTAAGGGGGGGGGGGTCCGGACCTTGATCCGCACATGTAATTTCATGACATTTTGGTACTTACAACGTGCGTCAAAGACTCAGACGAGCCTGCGCAAGTGTGCATTCTCAAAACAGCATTGATGGTCAAGCATCACCGCTTTTATGTTGAATCATGGACTTATATGTTACCAAGTATTCATCCGTGGTTGAATGGATTAATTTTGTCGCGCGACTGAAACCACCACTTGGAAAAAAGGCCCTTTTTGTATATAAGTTTTAGCACATTTACTCAGTTGTTTAACGCTGTGGTTTGCATGGCATTTTTAAAGTAACAACATCCTCTGTTACTTGCAACTGTTCAATTTTGACGATCAGGCAGCGTATGACCAGTGATATAGGTCACTGGTATGTCCTAAGTCCTTCATGGTGAACACAAGCTAAGATGTGCGTTTTCTCGCGGTAATTGTAACTCCTAATCCTTGCCCGAGGCATGTCTGTTTAACGTCTGTGACAATATACTGACAAAGGAAATCCATGTGTATGACCATTGCTGATCGGATGCTTCTTATAGGTAAAAATTTCGCCAATGAAAGGTATTAAAAATATTTGAACACGCTGCAGGTAGCCTGCACTGTTTTCCGGACAGCTTATACCAATAACATGCATGAACTTTGTCACGTACTTTATGTAGGAAAGTCCGTGCTTTTAATGCGCTCTTGCCTGTGATCTTATCTGAAAACATGTATCGCACAATTAGCAGACAAAAAGTATAGTCTCGAGCTCGGCATGCGAAAAAGAACGTCGCGTACCAGATTACTCATTTAAGTGGAATGGAACCTTCCAAATGTCGCTACCGCTCACGCGCTGTACGTTAAAAGTAAACCGAGCACAGATGGGACAAACAGATAAACGGACATCGATTTTCCGCCGAAAATAACTTGTGTTCGTAATTTTAGAAATTCACTTTTCCCAAAAAGGTCAGTGTTCGATTTTTTAGAATGTTATAAAAATTATTTTCGGTGATAATTTTAGGTGTTCGTAATTTTAGAGTGTTCGAAATTTTAGAACATTTACCGTAGTACAAAATCACGAAAATTCATCAGATGAATAATCTAGCATGAAAGTTGTTTTTCTCCGCGGTTAAATTCGAGTTTAGAAGCTTTCAATTTTACCGCCGTTTACAGCGGGTCTTATTTTACACAAAGTTGTTCGTGTCATGCATACTTGACTTCCTTTTGTATGACCTCACCCAACGTGCCGAAATTAACAACAAACAATGGCGGACTGTGAGTTCAATTACCGACTTTCTTTCAATTTTCTTTTAACAGAGTGGATGACGACTTGTTTTGAGCAAAGGTGCCACTTTTTATTTAAAACCTTTTATCTTTTGAATCTATAACACGTGCTACGTAGTGTTGTTTTTCGAAATGATGGGAAAATCAATGTCGTTGACCATGCAAGAGTTGTCAAAACGTTCCGAGACCCTATGTCAATTTTGAGCGATTACTAATCGGTTATATATCGAAATGCAAGGACTGATTATCGATTAGCATTGTGGCTTTGATTAGCCAGCCCTAATTGTAGCGCCCCCTATTTTCTATTGAATTATAACGAGTAATGACCTATTTCAGAAAATGAAAGTCGATTTCCAAGAATGGTTTGATTTCAATTTAATATAGCATGCCAAAGAAAATGAGATACTTACTTGACAGAAATCCTTAACAATCACATACCCCACCCGTATAAATCTAATTTTCGGAAAGGAAGCTTTGTCATGTCCCAAAATGTCATAATCAGACCGAAAATGGACTTTTCCAACAAGGCGGACAATTGTTATTCTGATCATGTGCTCACGTGACAAGTTTCCCGCCAAAAGTAGCAAGCTAACGCAAGAGTACATTGACCTCTGAACCGAGAGAGGGTTATCTTGTTTACGACAAGAAGCGATGGATTGGAAAGATCAGAATCAAATTACTTTTGCACAGTGATCAGTAAGATATCTGTGAAAGAAAATATTTTTTATTTCATGGCTAACCTTGCTGCACGCTGAATAGCTTTACTATCACACGCTTATGTTCAAATAGGCTATCAGTCAATACACACAGTTTGTACCCATCGTTTTTAAGGCCCCACGTGAATCTTATATAGAGACATCGGGTGTTTTGACCTTCTTTTTGAACATATGCGCAATGGTTTATGATTAGAATTGTATAATGATGTCATTGTTTGAATATGCAAAACCATTTGGATTTTTTTCTATGTATTTCCTGTTAGCGGAAGTGGGGGAGTTCCTTATCTGAAAATAGTCAAATTTCAATCCAGTGACATCCGTCGGAATACAGAACCAGGGTGAAAAATTTGCATACTAGGTTGAAGATTGACCTTTATTCGTTGACATTCATCAAGATATTCAAAGAAAACCTATTACAAATGGTGAGAGAGGTCACCATAAAAATCAACCTGTATGCACAAAAAAGGATCCCATCCATTGCCATTAAGAACTCCTCGGACACAGTTTGTACATATCTAACTGGGTAGTTCTCGATGGCAACAAATTGGTAAAAGGCGGCCCCAGTTAGATCGGTAATGTAACAAATGTATGGTGAGATGGTATTGGATTCTTTTAATCTCAACAGACCAGGTATGATCATTTTTAGGCCAATTATGATAATAAGGAAGGTAAAAGAAAACATTATATAAGTCTGATTTTGGTATTTAATGTTGTTAAAACATCTGTGTATTCAGAAAACGGAAAGTAAACGGGTCATTGTCGGTACATTAAATACCAAAACAAATTCGTGCGTGACTTTAGTACCCACAGAAAAAGCATGCTCTTCAGCTCAGAAGACAAAAATGACGCCATGTTTTGAAAACAAATTGTGTAAACATTCTGTGTGGACAGGAGTATTTTATCTTTTTAGAACTAATCAGGTATGCATCAGCGGCAAACTAAATAGCAAAATATAGATAAACCTATAAACATACAATTGGAGTAGTGTTAGAGGAAGACACTGTTTGGAAATGTGTTTTCAACTTGGTTTATGTCCACGATAACAGTAAGGGAAAAGATAGAGGCTTAAAAAATCAGGGCTATATGATAACATAAAATAAAAATCCATCATATCGCCCTGAATTCAGTGCTATTAGCCTTTGTGAAAAGGCAGTGTCTAGGGATAAAGATTCTCTTAAACAGTGATACGTCATATCCCGCTCTGGATCATCTAGACACTATACGCACTCGGTGAATACACTGGTAATCCTCCGTTATCCCTACATATTTTGGTGAAACTTGCAATTCTATTGTTAAGTCATCCGGGTAGTTTGGGCATTATGTAACTTCATGCTGAAGAGCTCCGCCGATAAACTCGGTGAAAATAATGCCAGATGCTTATCAAAAAGCGTTCAAATTCCCGAAATTTTAATCAATAATATATCGATGAATATGCCCGATAATTTTATAGACACTTTATCGAATGAAAATCATATTTCAATTTCAACGCAAAATTTTGAGTAGTTTTAAAGATATTGCAAGTTATAAATTCACCAAAATACGCTGGGATAACGGAGAATTACCTGTGTTTTCACCGAGTGCATAAAGCGCCTCGATGATCCAGAGCGGTACGTGACGTAGCACTGTTTAATAGAATATCTTTAAAACTACTCCAATTTTTGGGATGCCTAGATTTACCGGAAAGACTCAACTTACCGGAAAGTCTGCCGAAATACCGGAAAGACTGGTAAAGAATAATAGGAAATTAAGATATGACATCCACTAAGTTTATGCTTATATGTATCAAGGTTGAGCGGAAAATTCCACCCCGGTATTTACCGGTGGAATTTACTGGTATTTCCCGGCATGGCAAATTAGACTCAAATGGCAAATACTGGCAAATATAACTTTTTTGCCGCAAAATACTGGCAAATATAATTTTTAGCTGTAAAATGCAGCATATATCATTAAAAAATTGACTTAAAATAGAATAATTTAACTAAATGAGTGAAAATGTAAATAATGAACATGAGGCTACATTATCAGCATAAAACCTTTGAATACATTTAGGCGACGTCTATTGACAGCCGGCTGGCAATAGCGTTTTAGGACTAGTGCCAGCCGGCTGGCAATAGACTTTTTGGTCTAGTGACAGCCAGCTGGCACTAGACCTAAAATGCTATTGACAGCCAGCTACTGGAATATAGATAAAAGGGATAATAACAAGTAAAAAGTTATATCATTTATATTTAAGTGTATTAACATGTATATAAGGTAACGAAGAAATTGGTGATGTAATAATCAAATAACAGCTAAAAAGATAGCATTAGCTATTCTTAAAACATCCCTGCTAGTGGCAACTTTTGCTTTCTACTTTTATACTTTACAAACAGTGTGGACCAAGGTTAGCCTGGACCTGATCTGGATCCAAACTATTTGGCACTATGATGGTATTTCTGAAAGAATTATTTTAAGATTGTTAATTTGAAAAAAGCCAAACACAAAAGGCTTGCATAGTTACCAAAGGGTTAATTTGAGTGTCAGCACCAAACTATCCTGGCAGAAACAGCCTGAGCAAATAAATAATCATGAACAGTCTGCTCCTAGAGGAGCAGTCTGGTCAGGACTATCAGATTGCTTTCTTCATCATTCGCAATCAGCTGGAAGATTCCATTTTAGAAGTCACACCCTTAAAGAGTTTTTTCCTCTAAAATTTATTTGGGACAAACAATACTGTATCCTTTTGGTAACACTGTGGATCCAGAGCAGCTGGTTTCTGATGAAGCCGTCTGATCAGGATCCACATTTTTCCTGAATAGAATTGAAATTACATGCAAGCTATACCTGTCCAGTAGTCAGTAGATAGAATGCTGTAGGTTAACCCTTTTCATTCTGAATATGTATTGTAAGGGGTATGTAAAATATATAAAATTATGTTTTTTCAGTCCTTGCAGATGGCAGTGCAGATCCTGATAAAATGCCACATTATGCTGCATTTCATCTGGGTCTTCACTTTTTTAACCTGTATACAGAATGAAAAGGAAAATGGAGAAAACTGTCATACATAGTAATATTCAGCAAGATTTGGGTAAAATAATGTCCAAATTATTTCAAATGTCTGTAACATATATACATCGCAAATCCCCACACTAAAGCTTTTGACCCACCCAGCACCGCCAAGTTCCACCCCTGGGGCATGACCCCAGCAACAGAATGAAAATTCTGTTCAATATGTTTTCTATCTTTTATTTGTAAGACCGCACACAAGGTTTGGTATAAAAATCTTAGAATTGACATGGTAGTCAAAATTTAACGATATTTGACCTTTTGACCTCACCCCAAAGTCACCAGTTTGATCCTAGGATGAAAATTTTACTTGCATTCTGTTCTGCTCATCATCCCCGTCGATTTGATATGCCACTTGACCGTGTTAGAATTTTTTTTAGACCCCCTGGGCACCCCCAGCATCCCAAAGTCCCACCCCTGGGACATGACCCAGGTGACAGAATGAAAATCTTGTCTGATATGTTTTGTATCTTTCATTTGTGAGAACTCACGCAAAGTTTGGTATAAAAATCTTAGAATTGACATGGTAGTCAAAATTTAATGATATTTGACCTTTTGACCTCACCCACAGGTCACAAGTTTGACCCTAGGATGAAAATTATACTTGCATTCTGTTCTGCTCATCATCCCCGTCGATTTGATATGCCACATGACCATGTTTGATAGATTTTGTTTTACCCCCTGGGCACCCCGAACGCCCCAAAGTTCCACCCTGGGGCATGAAATCCTGTCTGAAATGTTTTGTATCTTTCATTTGTGAGAATACACACAAAGTTTGGTATAAAAATCTTCGAAATTGACTTTGTAATTGAAATTAAATGATATTTGACCTCTTGGTCCCTCCCCAGGGCCCCAGGGGGCCGGGCAAAAAAAGTTTGACGACGCACGTCCCATTCATGTGAGTAACTCAAAACCAAATTTGGTTGAATTTTGTCCAATGGTTTAGGAGGAGATAGCATAACAGACAGAGGGATGGATGGACGGAGGCGATTACAATATCCCCTTCGCTTTTTTAAAAAAGCATGGAAAATAATGAAATAATCCAAGAAAAGTCTGCTCCTAGAGGGGCAGTCTGATCAGGACTTTTAACTGGCTTAGTGATAACTGAGTATTCTGGATCAGCTAGATGATAAATACTCCTTTTAGTTATTTTGGGGACAAACAATACTCTTAAGCCTTGTAGGACTTTAACCTTGTCATGCTTAACCGACTGGATCCTTTTTGGTAACACTGTGGATCCAGAGCAGCTGGCTTCCGTTGAAGCTGTCTGATCAGGATCCACATTGTTTTCAATTAGAATTCATTTTGAAAACACATGCTTTAACTAGAGTGCTGCAGGTTAACCCTTTTCATTCTTAACATGTATTACCCCATACATATTTATATACCAGACAAAAAAAGAAACGCACCACTCAGAACTTTTGTTTGTTTTTGTTGCTTTACATCCCATGTCAACAGCTATGGTCATTGCGGGACGGTCAGTTCACTTAACCAAACTTTTTCCTGGGCAGGCTTGAGCAAGCGGTTAACTAGTAATTTGTGCACATACTTTCGCTTGTAACTGACAACAACCCTTCTTGGATAAATCAGCGGAAGGGAGGAGAATGACCGTAGAAATTATTTCATGATCAATCTCCACGAAAGTATGGTACCGGGCCGGGATCGAACTCGCGACCCCTGGATCTGCAGTCAGACACGCATCTGTACCACTTAGAACTGTTCATCTCTCAGGAAGACCACAAGTGATAGGCCAGTTTAGATTATATCAGTGCAAATGTATGTCAGATACTGCTGAGTCACACGTCTTTTACAATCTGGCGTTGAAATTGTGTTAAAGATAATTGGTCATATACAAAGTGGGGGTCAAATTGTAAAGTCACAGGAAATAAAGCATTTTATAATGCTCCCATGCTCAGGCCCTCAGATTTATGGTGGGCCCGGGTCATTGTCCCATGATTTCAAAATATGGCCCATCACTTTCCAAGGCAGTGGGCCCAGTGGACCCATCCTTTTTAGTTGTGAAAAAATCTACTTTAATAAAAATATTCATCTTACAGTGAGTCTATGAACAAAACAAAGATCTTAATAACAAATGGTAGCTGAATGAAGGTCGAAAGGATTGCAGAATGCTCCGTAGGAGCATTCTGCAATACTTTTGACCTGCATTAAGCAATAATCGGTTTTAAAAACCAATTTTTGGTCTTCTTTTTTGAGAGGCTGCATAAGACAGGTTTTACTGTATAATCAGCAGTCAATATACATACATATGCATACAAGTATCTGTGTCAGTGTGTAGGTAAAGTATAATACCCCAATGTCAACTGTGTTTAGTTTGATATGCTGGGGCCCATCATTTCAGAAAATGACCCACCGTTTTTTTGCTCCATGGGTCACTTTGGCCCACCAATCTTGAAAAAGATCTGAAGCCCTGCATGCTGGATTACTTCAAGCAGTTTGAATAGACCAAATTGTAGCCAGTCACTTATTCTTTGCAATTTCTCTCTTTAAATTAATCATACGCGATAGGTGAACACTAGGGTAGCCCATGTATTGTGACTACCCTTTGGATAATGATCCCACACTGGAGATAAGCCTTACAAAACATTTCAAGATTTCAACATTGTTTTAATCAATTTAAACATTCCTAAATCATGAAAATGGATTTTAGAATTACAAAAAACATCAATAAAAAACATTGGTTTTCTCACATAACGACAACATATCGTTTTCATACTTTGCAAATGTAAAACATGCTTGGAATTCCATGCAGACAGTAGCGTTGAATTAACGCTTCTAAAACTTGTTTACCGTTCGCTTTGATGTGTTTTGTGCCTACACAGGGAACGTACAGATACTCATCTACGTCACACTAAAGTTTTAATAAGATTTGATCAGAAATTAATATTTCATGACAATTAACATTTTCGTATTAAAGAGAGATCTTAATGGGAAAATCGTAGTGGGGCGTTTCTTTTTTTGTCGGGTATACATTATGTATGAAAATGTCCAGTTTATATCTTTATATAAGTGGGATTGTCAGTAAAAAATTCTGTAAAATGATGAAATTTCAGTTCTTTCTTTTAAACTAGAGGACCTGAAGGTCCTGTGGCGCTCACCTGATCTCCTTAATAATGTTAAATTAGGTCAAGGTCACTACAGCTTATAATGAAACATATTTTGTTTTACCATATATGAGTTTTGCAGCCATTTTGGTCAAGTGACCTACACAATCTTATGAATACTCCATCAAACAGCCCAGCGATTTCTGAGAAAAAGATGTTTAGATAGGTATGCGGCAGTCCAAATGAGTGGCGTTGGATAAAAGTTCACATGTCAGCTGACATTTGGTACCTATATAAAACCATTGACTCATTAGGTTAAACATTTCTGGCAAGCATAATGATTTTGGCTTAAACAGTTACACGTATAAAATATAAACGCATTAGGAATCAAATTTGTTCGTGCCATAAAGTAGGTCAAGGTCAACCTAGATTCATCATTTGTTGAAATCTGGTAGGGCCCACATCCCCAATGCAACATACCAAGTACCAAGGCCATTGGCCTTTTGGTTCCAGAGAAGATATTTAAAGGGTTTTACCATATATCAGCATGGTGGCCATCTTGGTCATGTGTCCAGTACAACTGGTATAATTTTGGCTAACCTATCATAAGGAGTCTTCATATGAAATTTGAGTTCAATTGGCCTAGTGGTTTCTGAGGAAACTATGTTTTAATGTGTTGATAGGACTCCAATATGAGCGACCTTGGCTGAAAAGTTAAAGGTAAACCTTGACTTTTGAAACTTATTTTTAGCCATTGTCTCATTAGGTTTAACATATCAAGTGAGAATAATGAATTTGGCTTCAATAGCATTCAAAAAATCAATTTAAAAAAAAATCCCTTTCAATGCATTTGGAAGCAAATTTGACCTTGACGTTAAGTAGGTCAAGGTCAACCTAGGATCATCATTTGAACAAACTTGGTAGGCCCAATATCCCCAATGCTACATACCAAGTCCCAAGGTCACCGGCCTTCTGGTTCTGGAGAAGAAGATTTTTAAAGGGTTTTTACCATATATGGGCGTGGCAGCCATCTTGGTCATGTGACCAAAAACATTTTGTACAAATTTTGGCTAACTTATCATAAGGAGTCTTCACATGAAATTTGAGTTCAATTGGGCCAATGGTTTGTGAGAAAAATATGTTTCAATATATTGATGGGACTCCAATATGAGTGACTTAGCTGAAAGGTCAAAGGTCAACCTTGACCTTTGAAACTTATTTATAGCCATTGTCTCATTAGGTTAAACATATCAAGTGAGAATAATGACTAAGGCTTCTACAGTTTTCAAAAAAATCAACTTTTCAAAAAATTTCCCATTTAAATGCATATGAAGAAAATTTGACCTTGACGTTAAGTAGGTCAAGGTCAACCTAGGTTCATCATTTGAACAAACTTGGTAGGCCCCACATCCCCATTACTACATACCAAGTCCTGAGGTCATCGGCCTTCTGGTTCTAGAGAAGATTTTAAAGGGTTTTTACCATATATGGGCATGGCGGCCATCTTGGTCATGTGACCAGGACCATTTGAACAAACTTTAGTTCCCCCATCCTATGGAGTCTCCATATGAAATTTGAGTTCAATTCGCCCAGTGGTTTCAGAGGAGAAGATGTTTGTAATTGTGGACGGACGGACGACGGACGGACGCCGGAGTGACTGGTATACTATTAGCTCACCTATGAGCCTTCGGCTCAGGTGAGCTAAAAAGCGAAGGGGATATTGTAATCGCCTCCGTCCGTCCATCTGTTATGCTATCTCCTCCCAAACCGTTGTACGAAATTCAACCAAATTTGGTGTGTGAGTTACTCACATGAATTGGGCGTGCAACGGCAATTTTTTTTTTGCCCCTGGTATACCACAAATCCAGGTCCAACCATGCATCTGCCGGACTATGGGGAGGGGTCAAAAGGTCAAATATCATTTAATTACAAAGTCAAAGTCAATTTCAAAGATTTTTATACCAAACTTTGTGTTTGTTGTCACAAATGAAAGATACAAAACATATCAGACGGTATTTTAATTCTGTCGCCTGGGTCATGCCCCAGGGGTCGGACTTTGGGGAGCTAGGCTGCCGAGGGGGTCAAAAAAATTGTTTTTTTTTTTACACATGGTCATGTAGCATATCAAATCGGCAGGGATCACGAGCAGAACAAAATGCAAGTAAAATTCTCATCCTAGGGTCAAACTGGTGACCTTGAGGCGAGTTCAAATATAATTAAATTTCGGTTACCTTGTCAATTTCAATTTTTATACCAAACTTTGTGTGTGTTCTCAACTTCTCCCAAATAAAAGATAGAAAACATATTGAACATAATTTTCATTCTGTTGCCAGGATCATGCCCCAGGGGTGGGACTTGGGGGTGCTGGGGGTAAAAAAAATATCGTGGGGATTTACGATGGCGCCCCATCGACTGCGCATTCTAGTTAAGATTGTTTTATTTTAGTAAACAGTGCTAACCCTGATGAAATGCCACCTTATGCTGTATTTCATGGGGGTCTGTACAATTTGACCCTGTATCCAGATTGAAAAGGGTTAACTGGATAATATGGGGAGAAGTGTGAAACATAGTAATATTTAGCCAAGGTTTTAGCCAGAAAGTAGTATCAACAAGTAGTTTTGTATTTAACTCTTTAGCCCCTAGCCTGGCCCTAGGGTTGACCTTTGTTGTCTGCTGATAACCTTTGCAAACAGTTTGGAACCAGATTAGGCCAGTCAAAATGTTGGGCCTGATCTGGATCCAAAACTATTTGACACCTGGATGGTATTGAAAAAACCCAACATCCAAAGAGTAAAATATGGCACAATAATAAAGTGTGAAGGAATAATAAAAGCAATATTTGAAAATCCAAAAGCTAATGAAAATACACTTTTTCCCAAATATGTAATTTTTGAATCATTTAGCCAATGACTTATATTTGTAGCCACTCATCATTTTTAGTAGCAAATGATATAATACTAAAATGATTAAGTAGGATAAATTCTAGCTGGCTGTCAATAGACCAAAAAGTCTATTGCCAGCCGGCTGGCACTAGACCTAAAACGCTATTGACAGCCGGCTGTCACTTCCATACATTTAAGCATGTTAAAACAGCCAAAAATGAATCTTAGATTGAAATTTTGAAATAATTTTTAACAATAAATGGTATCCTTAGCCCTTATCGTGCTATATATTTTATGTACTACACAGTAACACTTCTCCCAAATTTTATCCTGTTCAGCTTAAATCTGTATTTTCAATATTAGTGGAGAAACAGTGTAGATCCTGATGAGACGGCCTCTGAAAGAAACCAGCTGATCAGAATCTAGTGTTTTTAAAAATGGTATTAACAAGACAAGGGTTAATTCTGGGTTCAGCAGGACAAGGGTAAATTCAAATTTGACCTTTACATGGGTAGAAAATTTACCTGTGTATCTGGCAATTGTTTGACACCTGTGCCTGTCATAAACTGTTAAAACAACACATCCTCAAGTGGATACTGTATAGCCAGGGGCAAAGATAAACAATAGAATGTCATGATTGACTTCATATTTTAATTTAAGACAATTTAAGTCCAGGTGACCACAATCAGGGGCGTCTTTAATTGAGTTATAGTACAGCTAAGGGTCACTCATCCAAACACCCAACTTTAATACTTCATATTTTAACTTAAGACAATTAAAGTCCAGGTGACCACAAACAGGAGTGGCTGTAATTGATTTATAGTACAGATTAGGGTCACTCACCCAACCTTATCTGTAACTATGCAAAAGCCAACTGATGAGTACTTTGGCAGGTACGAAACAGGTTTTTTTTTCTTCTTCTAAAATTCACTTTTTAAATTTAACTATTTAAAGAATAAGACTTATACCTTAAACTAAGATAATTTAGCTGATTGCCTGATAAACTAGTAGAAATGAAATATTAAACCAAATAATCTCTATTATCGAAATTACCAATCTAAATATGGAAGGTTGTAAATCATACTTGCCAGTATTTCCCATTATTTGCCATTATTTCCCGGTATTTCCCGGTAAATGCCACTGGCATGGCAAATATGCTTATTTGCCGGCATTTTGCCAACCTTGATATGTATTAACCTGTTTGGGCGAAACGCATTTTGTATGTTTATTGCCAAAATAAGTGTATTGTATTGGCAAAGACCGAGGATGTGGAGCAACTCTGGACCAGATTTAAGAAAAAGATGCATTCACTGATGGAGTCCCATATACCAGCCAAGACCATAAACGGCAACAAAGTTAATAAGCCATGGATTTCCAAACAGGTTAAATCTCTCACCCGCAAATGTAAGAAACTCTTTGCAAAACAGAGGAAGACAAGGAAAGCAAAGGATGTACGAATGTACAAAGAGACCAAGGCAAGACTTCAGAAAACTGAACAACAGTCATACTGGAAGTTCATAGACAACATCATCGAGGTTGGGGACCCAGACCAAGAGCAACAACCAAAACAGAAAAGGTTCTGGACATACATCAAGTCTCTTCGGAAAGATTCCAGTGGAATAGCACCCTTAAAGAACAACCAAACTCTCCATACTAACCCAAAAGACAAGGCGGACATACTCAATCGTCAATATGAATCGACTTGGACGAAAGAGGACAAAAGCAAAATTAAACTGCTGTTGGTATGAAGTAGAAACAAGCTTCTGACTTTATTAAAAGTATTTAATGTTTGCCGGTCTAGAATATTTACATTATTTACAAAAGAAAATTAGATTCAGAATGAAGCAATAAACAATGAAATGATACATATTAATAATAAGCTGCATACTCAAGACATCTAACTTCAATACACTACTTTTAAATGTAGGTATGCAATTAAAGAAAAGACACTGCCATCATACAGTGACTCACCATTATTAACCTTCTCCCTTCCAGCACTAAATAAAGAAAACAATTTTTCTCCATTGCATTGCTCAAAGGGAGGCAGTGGGTGGGTAGAAGAAGAATTTAAGCTGTTGATCTCATTTCTATCTGTCATGTAATGTGAAGATCAACACAAAGAACAATGCAAAAGTGGCGCCTTGACAAGGTGTCCAATGAAAAACAAGTAGACCAAGTTAAGCTTTTCTAAAAATAGAGTCACTCCCCAGACTGGTCGATTGTGGACTGGTTCCGCCGTTTAATTAAACATTATGGAACATAATCGCACAATTAAACTGCTGTGGGTATGAAGTAGAAACAAGCTTCTGACTTTATTAAAAGTATTTAATGTTTGCCGGTCTAGAATATTTATTTACATTATTTACAAAAGAAAATTAGATTCCGAATGAACCAATAAACAATGAAATGATACATGTAAATAAGCTACATACTCAAAACATCTAACTTCAATACAAAAGTAGGTATGCAATTAAAGAAAAGACACCGCCAAACCGAAGGTCCGCCAAATAAACACAGGAGAGATGTAATGACCAGGCTGGGGAAGGACACTATTTTAAGCAGAAAACCATATTTAATCATTCATACATGCCCTGTTGCTGAAAGATCTAGCAATGCCAGTGGCCCCCTCCAGAATTGGCGCACCAGAGACTCACATGTGGCCGGAGAGCAAATGAGCCGATAAATCTTACCTTGCAATCTTCTTACTAAATTAAACATGTTGCAAGTGTGAATCCCAATAGCTCATCAACCCAGTCCCCCGGCAAATCTCCGGCGGCATGCCGACCGGGAGACTGGACCAAATGACCACTATCCATGGCTGAATAATTGGCCTGCAATTTGAGCAGAATAAACAAATAAGCAAAGCAAGAAACTAATAAATAACCAAAACAAAACAGTAAACTCAAAGGTAATGTGACGGACACAAACATATTGTCAGGGCTGCTTCTGGGCGAGGACATTGTGAACGCTATACCTCTAAACACCTGAATTGTTGACCGATCATGATTTCCTAGAGAATTCCATCAACCCCTAGCAAAACTGTGGCTTTGCTAGAAGATTTTTCTCCTGTTACATCAATTTAAAAGAAATACTTGTCCGCAAAATACTTAGCTCTCAAAATGTTCTGCCCCAGAGTAATCCCTGTGCTACTGCCTGATGCACAACTGTCCAGTTAGATTGGTTATATGTTGCTGGCTGAACCAGCTTGCCAATATCGATAGCTGTCCAGGGCTTGCAAGATGTACAAAATGGCTAACTAGAACCTTAAAAAACAATTTTTTACTCACAATATTGGTTGGCACCTACACTTGTTATCAGTCTATTCTATATGAAACTGAAAAAATTAAAGCATATATCTATACACATATATGAGAAGACTATAT
Source organism: Loripinus fragilis (assembly GCA_964019695.1). Lineage (NCBI taxonomy): Eukaryota > Metazoa > Mollusca > Bivalvia > Lucinida > Lucinidae > Loripinus > Loripinus fragilis. The sequence continues at coordinate 64,041,346 of OZ026521.1, read as the reverse complement.
ATAATCCAAATGGATAGATGCAGCCCACATCAACACTGTCAACTGACTAAGGTTGTTGAACAGGAATCCCGCTTCCGGAACTGGTACAAGGCTGAACTGAGATATGCCATAAGGTACTAACACTACACAGATCCAGCCCAGGGAACAGCATACTTCCCTATGAACTCACCAGCATCTCAAAGGCAACAAAGCACCCAGAGTATGCCGAAGCCGGTAACCGAGCCCCAATAAGGAAAGCGAGAATCCTGACGACAAGAATTACTAAATATCATGAATCAGATGAGCAACAGTGTTGATGAAAAACTTCTCAACCTTCTGGTTCCCTCAGTGTTCAAGTGTATACCTTGATCATTAACGGCGTATAATTCACGCAATGGAACACCCGCTTTAGTGAACGACCTAAAGGTGTGCAGGTACTGAACTTTCCTATCTTTGCAAAGCTGTTTAAGTTTATTGTTCACATGTTTGACCTTGTCACTGAGAAGACTATGATCAACCGGTCTAGGCAAAAGCGCTGACATGACTATAGAAGTGTTGCTCTTCTTCCTTATTTGAGAAATCAAATTGTTTAAACAACTTGGCATGGCCCCTGCTTCCATGTGTACCACATCATTGGTACCGACATGAATGATGGAAACTGGCTTGTCTAGGTAAAAGTGGCCTTTCTCAATTTTATTTGCCAATTGATTAATGTGAATACCTGGGACGGCTATAACTTCAGAATGACGAATGTCTGTCAGAGTTGGGGTCGATTACATGCAAATGTAATCGATTACAATTACAATTACTTTGAAATTTCATGATTACTGATTACAATTACAATTACTTTTTTTAAAATGTAATCGATTACAATTACAGATTACATTGTAAAGTAATCATGATTACTTTATGATTACTTATGATTACTTTTGAGCAATAAATCAACTGTATTATATTTCAAGACTAAATAGAATGTTATCCTGAAGAAAGGAAAACTTAGCTCAGTTCTACTTACAGAGCTACAAGGTTTACTCTATGAAATAAAGAATAAAACAACAGTACTCAAAAATCCCATATTATTCTAAATATAAGCATTGGTACACATTTGATCAGCTCATTTATCTTAAATAGTATCTTGCAAAATATCCCTGGTACAGTTAAAATAGCCATATTTGGCTGTTTTAAGTCAACCTCAAAATTTGACCATTGCTTTACATGCATCATAAAGAACACAGTTCCATGTGCTTCAGATTTATGTTTCTGTGGAAGGAGAAATTAAGATTATTCAAAATCTCTTTTTAGTAATGTAGAAATAAGCTACAACTTAGATGCTTACAAAAATAAATATGAAGCACCTAGAACTCTGCTATTTAAAACAAAGACTAATGGCTAGATGATAGTCAGTGAAGATCCTTATCAGTCTGAACAAATGCACTTTCTGATCAAAGTTTCTAAACTGCATCTACGTCCCATAATTAAACATGGAGTCATACATATGTACCATTAAAGCATGCTGAATGAGGTATGGGCTCTTTTAATATGATGATATACTTTATAAAGAATTTTGGATTTTATCCCTATTCTATCATATTCAGAGAAATGACTTCCTGAAGTAAATTAGTCCAGCTTCTATTATTACCTAATATTTTGGATATTCTTTTATTTCATTAAATTTAATCCTGATAATTGGAAATACATTTATTATGTTTCATGTATGTCTATAAAAAGAATGACAAAATTATGTAGAAACTAAAAATGAGATCATATTCAGCAGGAAAATTGTCAAGATTAAACACTTGCTAAAAGGTGTTAAAACTAAACTGTCATAAAAGTTACTTATGGATTAAATAAACATTTAAGAAAAGGGTCCTTATTTCATTGGACAGCAGAGCAAATAAAAAAGTTGACCAATAATGTCATTCAATGTTCACAATTATTATAGACAAATTTTTCAGAAAAATGAATTGGACATAGAAAGTTTTGACTTTAAATATGTATCTGATGAGATAATGTCAACTCTGAGCTTGGCTCAAGACTATCCAACTGTATTTAACATACTAGGGACCTTTTCCTGCCTGTTATATTTTTGCTAAAGAAAATTTTAAATGTTTTTGTCATTCCGTTCATATTTTCAGAATTCCCCTTCTTTTGATGAAAATTCTTTCAGGGATAGCATCAGTATCAAAAAGTTTGAATTTAGATCTGGCCCAACATTTTGTTAGGCCTGACTGAGCCCAAACTGTTTGCATAGGATATCAGCAGATGACAAAAGTTGCCACTAGCATGTAACAGGTTAATCTACAAACCATTTCATTGCTGCATACAGAACAGACATTTTTTGCAAACTGTCTCCAAGGTGAAATGCAACATTAGGTGGCATTTCATCAGGGTCTGCACTATTTGTTAAGATATAAACAATCAGTATCAAATAGTTTGAATTCAGATCTGGCCCAACATTCTGTTGGGCCTGATTGAGTCCAAACAGTTTGTATAGGATATCAGCAGACGACAATGTTGTCACTTGCAGGTAACATATTAATCTACTAACCCTTTAATTGCTGCATACAGAACAGACATTCCTTGTTTCAAACATCCATTATTCTCTGATCTATTGCTGGTACCTGTCACTGTACAACTTACAACAGTTTTTAACCAGTTTCATATTTTGTTTTGTAAAAAAAGCAAAAGTAATCATAAAGTAATCGTAAAGTAATCATGATTACAGACAATTTTGCAATGTAATCGATTACATTACGATTACTTGTAATCATAAAAATCCACGATTACAGATTACTTTATGATTACTGAAAAAAGTAATCGATTACAAGTAATCGGGATTACAGATTACGATTACCCCATCTCTGATGTCTGTTACATGCTTTGCGATAGAATCCGAAATTATCTGCACTTTGATAGGAAACATGATCAAAAGTGCCATTAGCACACTGAACCACTGACATGTGAGATTATTTTGCAGGCCATTCTCTCACTCACTGACAGTTTCTCATGAAAGTCAAAGGTCAAACAGTTTTTGTAGCAGTCTGAAAGCCAGTCACCATGATGCTGGATCAAATTAGTTGGAACACCAGCTTTGAAGGCCCAGCTACAGCTTCCCCTTCTCAGACTGTGTGTACTGTAAAGAAGAATTTAAGAAGAAGAATTTAAGCTGTTGATCTCATTTCTATAGTTCATGTAATGTGAATATCAACACAAAGAACAATGCAAAGTGGCGCCTTCACAAGGCGTCCAATGAAAAACAAGTAGAACAAGTTAAGCTTTTCTAAAAATAGAGTCACTCCCCAGACTGGTCGATTGTGGACTGGTTCCGCCGTTTAATTAAACATTATGGAACATAATCTCACCATCCCCACACCAGATGGCACACCTTTTCCATCTATGCCAGAAATCAAGGTCACATGCGAGGGAGTACGGAAGTTGCTACAGAAGCTTAACCCTGGAAAAGCCTGTGGACCAGATCTGTTACCAGCTAGAGTGCTGAAGGAATTAGCCAGTGAAATCTCACCACTTCTGACAGCTATATTCCAGAAAAGCTTGGATACTGGCTATGTACTGAAGGACTGGAGAACAGCAAATGTCACTGCAATTTTCAAAAAAGGGGAGAAATTCAAGGCTAGCAACTACAGGCCAGTATCTCTCACACAAGTATTTGCTGCAAGATCCAGGAGCATGTGATTACCAGTAATGTCCTAAACCACTTAGATGATTATAAGATTCTCACAGATTGTCAGCATTGGGTTCAGAGCAAGAAGTTGCGAGACACAGCTGCTTACATTGGCTCAGCAACTGGTGGAAGGAGTTTGAAGGACTAGACAAGAAACATCAGGATGATCTTATCATACTAGATTTCTCCAAGGCCTTCGACCGCGTCCCACATGAACATCTGTTAAGGAAACAACAAGTTCTGGTGGAAGAAGCAGCATCAGAGAACATACCAGTCATCAGTGGAGTACCACAGGGAACAGTTCTTGGCCCATTGCTATTTTTGCTATTCATCAATGACCTGCCAGATTGCGTCCAATCAAGCACAAAACTCTTTGCGGATGACTGTATTCTCTACAGAAGAAGCCGGAACCAACATGACAGTGCCATACTGCAACATGACCTCAATAAGTTTGCAGCATGGGTAAAGAAGTGGGGAATGGCTATCCACCCGGACAAGTGCAGTGCGATCAGGATCTCAAGATCAAGAAAGACAGCTCCTATGAACTATCCATTAAAGGGCCACGTCTTGCAGAATGAAGATTATACAAGATATCTTGGTGTGGAGCTGCAGTCAAATCTATCCTGGAACCGCCATATAGATCAGACAGTCAAAAAGGCAAATAGCATGCTGGGATTCCTGAGACGAAACCTGAGAGTCAGCAATGAAAGTACAAAGACCTCAGCATATCGATCCATGGTCAGACCACTGCTTGAATATTGTTCCACAGTATGGAGCCCTTACACCCAGGAGCACATACAGAAGATCGAGATGGTACAACACAGAGCTGCCCGTAATGTGACCAACAGATATCACAACACAAGTAGCGTAACATCAATGTTGGACCAGCTAGAATGGGAGACACTTGAATCAAGACGGACCAAGAACCAACTTGTCATGTTCTTCAAGATCATTCATGGCCCTATCCACATTCCAGCAGAGCGATACTTAACACCAGCATCGACTCGAACAAGATCCCATCACTCTCTCAAGTATAGGCAGATCCCAACTTCCAGTGACTATCATAAATACAGTTTTTTCCCTTATAGTATTAACTTATACAGTATGTCTCTGGAATTCCCTCCCAGCCAATGTGGCTGAGGCTCCCATGGTACCTTTCAAACAGGAGCTCTGTAAAATGTCATTTTAAATTAAGTAAGGCCGGTTAAATGTAAGTAAGACCTAAGGATTTTCTGTGCTGTGCTGTGCTGGCTGGGACTTTGTGTGCCCTGGTACCTCCAAGGTAGCTAGATTGGACAGGAATGAAGGGACGAAAATGCATTTGACCAAACTTTTCTTTTTGCGTCTATCTTTCCTATCCACATCTTCTTTTTTTTCACTTCTACCATTCCTATCATTTTCCTACTTTTTCTTTTCTAAAGCCGCAACCAATCCGCACTATAATTGTCAAGTTTGACGGCAGCGTGTACCATATAGATGTAGATGTTGTTGTTGTGTATCATTTTGAATATTTAACCCTCTCTTCGAATCTTGTTGATTCAAAGAAATGATAAAATTGGATTAAGGCCTAATTAAAGGACCCTCTTTAACCCTACTAATAAGACCAATCAAAGAGTGAACAAGGGGGAATTAACCAGCCTTCTTAAAGGACCATTGTTAACGCCAAGAACTAACAATCCAATCAGTGTACATGATGAAAGGGGAACATACCAGCATGTGAATAGATGACACTGCATATATTTTTTACAAACCTATTGTATAACTTAGGGCTGGCATGATTAATCCAAATATCGGTTAATCGGTCGATATGTACAGAAGAAAAACAATAATCAATATGAAAATTCAAAAATCGGTTACTTTTAATGGATGTTCTGTTTATTTATTCAATTAAAATCCAAGCGTAATTGCCTTGTGTTATTCTTTGTTTAGACCGGAAGTGCATTGTCGTAAACAGTAGGCGTGTATAAATTGCTGTAACGAAGTAGTAAAACGTTGTACTCTACAGGCTAACTCAACAAGAGATTGTTAGAAAAAGTTATTTGTGCGCTTTTCTGTTTTAAAGTAGTACAAAATCACGAAATATTCATCAGATGAATAATCAAGCAAGAAAGTTGTTTTTCTCAATGGCCGACTGCGAGTTTTACCGACTTTGCCAATTCTTCTAACAGAGTGGATGACGACTTGTTTCGAGCGAAGGTGCCATTTTTTTTTTTATTTAAAACCTATTAACTTTTGAAAATAGACCATGTGGTCAGTATGCTACTTAGTGTTGTTTTGCGAAATGATGGGGAAATCAATGTCTTTGACCATGCAAGAGTTGTCAAACTGATCCGAGACCCTCTGTCAAGTTTGAGCGATTACTAATCGGTTATATATCGAAATGCAAGGACCGATTATCCATTAGCATTTTGGCTTCGATTAGCCAGCCCTAGTATGACTCTCGTATTCTAAGTGTTTACTAAAATATGTTTGTGTATACTTTTTAGAATCTTATTCTGATACGTCCACTTTCTGTAATGTCCACTATATAGAAATGCGCTATTAGAAAATATATCAAAGCACCAATAGATCAGGCATGAGAAAGTTCAGGATTGATCAGGATTTCCTGATTGTGCACTGGCATATGATTTATATAATGCCAGTTGTTTTTGCTGAAATTATGTTTGAATGAGGTTAACCTCAATTTTTGATATAAATTAAGCATAATCTGACTGGTTCCTATTGATATTTTGTGATTTTAAACCTTTAATAAGTGATTTGAAAATTGCTTTCTCCATTTTGGAGTCAACTGACATATTTTCCTGATTGAGAATGGCTGACTGTTCTCGTCCCTGTCAATGTTTCCCTATTATTCTTTGGTCTTTCCGGTATTTTGGTGGTCTTTCCGGTAATTCAAGTCTTTCCTGTAAATCTAGGTACCGAAAATTTTGCGTTGAAATTTTCAGTGTTGGTTAGAAATATGATTTTTTTTTTGATGCAGAAAGTGTCAATAAAATAATCGGACATATTTAGGGACATGTTGATTAAAATTTCAGGATTTTGAACGCTTACTAATAAGCAGCTGGCATTATTTTCACCAAGTATCTCAGCGAAGCTCTTCAGCGTGAGGTTACATAAAGCCTAAAATACCCGGATGACTAAACAATAGAATCCGGGCTAGACTGCACTTTACCGGTCTCTACTGACTTTGATTAAGCTTTCAGTGATTCATTTACAATTTTGGGCTTATGGGTCCTGGGACTCGCTGTTTCTCATATCAATGAGTCCAACTGCAAACTAATGAGTCCAGAACAGCCCAGAGAAAACGGAATTCTTAAGACAGATTCTAAGGAAAAGCCAACATTTGTAATAGGCAATTCCAATCAGCCTTCACATGTGAAGACGACTCTTACCCGCCCTCAAAAGGGGCTAGTCGGTTCTCCGCCATGAGGGACATAACAGTTGACCCAAAAGGGGTTGCCAAACTGTTGGACTTCATGTCCATAAAGCCTCTGGCCCCGGATGGACTGAATGCCAGAGTGCTTAAAGAGTGAAGCAATGAGATCTCTCCAATACTGGCACTCATCTACAATGAGTCTTTAGCTCAGGGCAATGTACCAGATGAATGGCGACAAGCAAATGTTTCTCCGGTCTTTAAAAAGGCTGAAAAATATGATGCTGCTAATTACAGGCCGGTGTCACTCACATGCATCTGCTGCAAAGCCCTAGAGCGGATTTTAGTCAGCAACGTCAACCAACACTAAGCCTTAGATAGCATACTTTCTGACTGTCAGCATGGTTTCCGAAGTCTGAGGTCTTGCGAAACCCAGTTGGTCCAGTTTGTGCAAGACATCATCAGCAACCTGGATAGGGCTGTGAATCGTGGGCACAAACAGACGGATTAAATTATAATGGATTTTGCTAAGGCCTTTGACAATGTTCCACACAGGAGGCTATTACACGAATTGGAATATTATGGGATTAGAGGATCCACCCAAAAGTCGATCAACTCCTGGCTCTCTGTGCGCACTCAACAAGTTGTTTTAGATGGCCAAGCCTCAGATCCAGTCCCAGCACTATCCAGTGTGCCCCAGGGATCAGTCCTAGGTCTGGTCCTGTTCCTCATCTTCATAAAAGATCTGCCGGATAAAATCAGGTCTTCTGTTTGCCTGTTTGCAGATAAATTCGTCCTGTATAGGAATATACATGCACTTCAGGATTGTTTGCTCTTACAAGAAGACACTTGGTTTCCTTAGCAGGAACTTGGCTTTTGCAACTAGGAGGACTAAGGAAGTTGCATAAAAAACTTTGGATAGGCCTAAACTAGAGAATGCAGCACCCATTTGGAGACCTCACTCCAAACTTCAGATTAAACAGATTGAGAAAGTTCAGAGGACAGCAGCCCGCTGGACCTGCAGGAGATGGCAAAACACCAGTAGTGTCGGCGAAATGCTTGATGAGCTTGAATGGCCATCTCTTGAGGCCCTGAGGGATAAGTCCTCCTTGCTTCTCTTTCATAAGATTCATTGTGGAGCAGTGTCTATTGAAAAAGACAAGTATATGACCCCTGCTCACAGTTTGAACAGAGTTCTCGGAAACTGTGAATCAAGCGTATTTTTACGCCAACTTTTGGCTTTGTATGTGTACATGTTCAGCTATCAGGTGGTTCTTAATCTTACCAAGTGGCACGATCCAGCCTTCTTGACTCTGAGGCTATAAAAGTGAATATTGTTCAGTATTCGGTGGTGCTTAATTTAATCGCCGACTGAGACTTCATTTACTTCTATGTTTTATACATGTATGTAAGCAGAGAAGGCTCTGGCTAGACTGCGTGGATGTGAAGGCTTGCCTGAGCATTCCCCACTCGCTTATGCGATATATGTATCAAGTTCTCATGAACTATATATTTTTATATAACTGATCCATTCCAAGATATTTGTGACTCAGTTCGCAACTTTGCATGTACCCACAACGCAGACTCGCCTTTCAGAAGCCTTCACTTCTCACACACACAAAGTACGAACAAAGTTGAAGGCTTAAAGCAAACGTTAGGCTTATTTCCCAACTGGATACATTACACCAAAGGAGTCCTTACTATATTTCTTGTATGTTCTGGTGTCGCCACTATATGCCACGCCCAGTCACGGTTGTTTCATGGAGACAGTCACCGTGAATTTCAGGTGAACCAGATTGCACCATTACCTGGAAGAAAGAATGTGGCAAGGTTATTGATTTTTTAGATGGCATGTTTTATTGCGACACTATGTCTGTATGTGTCAGAGCAAGAAATTTATGACTATTAAATAGTTTACTGTATTCCATTTCTGCGCATAGTAGCAAGGTACTTACAGCATATGCGCAAAACCCTTCATAGGCTAGCGATTGTCATAATAATGGATTCCGCCAAATTATTATCAAAATAAAGAATGGATGACAAAGAAATTAGTGTTGAATTAATTAAATTTCAACAAGAAATATCAAACAAAAAAACAGACTCTATTTCTGTGCATGGTAGCTAGCGATAAACAAATAAGACTTAATTTATCTTATTCTAATCTAATCTTGCACATTTTACCTTATTCCAACCAAATTATCACTGAAAACTCTGCTAAATCATTAATATATCCCTTTTCTTACTCTGGATTTGTTTTAAATGGTGTCAGCTGAAACTTTAAAACATCATAATGTAGTCACAACGTCATAGCAAAGTTTAGCGAACAAAAGCATCGGTGATTTTCGTTTGAAATGATCATTCTGGTAGGCAACTTTTACTGTAAAACGTCAATCAGGGCTCATTTTAAGTATTTTTGATTTTAAACCCATGTTCAAAAAGCATGTGAATCTCCTGATTTGAACATGGATTTTCGTTCGTTTGACAATGGGTTAAAACAGCTATACAAATAGGTACTGTATTTATGCGTTCTTACATTTTGCAGATCTTGGACACGACTGTGTATAGGGATGTTGATGGTAGAAGACAGCCAGGCTATCATATACACTTTCTACGCTGGAACAACAGGTATACATAATACATGGAATCCAAACCAGACCGTTCCAGGCCTCTGCTCCAGGCTAAGATTAATTAATTTTAATTTTAGTTAAGAATAATTAAAAATTTATCTTATTTCTCAACCAAAACAGATGTTGTGAGACGGATCTTTTGAGCACCCAAAACACATGTAATGGAAAAGAAAAAAACAGTAATTGCAATTTTATGCTCCAAAAGTTTCTTTATCAAGACCCACCCTCTCACCCCCTCCCCCTGACCCTGTTGTTGGGTCCAAAAGGTCAAAATTCAACTTTTTCAGAACATGGTCATGTTGCATATCAAATTAAATTGAATCACGAAATGCAGCAACATGGTAGCAAATATTTTGCCCGCAGACCCCCCCATGCCCCAGACCAGGTCAATAGGTCAAAAGTCAACTTTTTCAGAACATGGTCATGTTGTACATCAAATTAAAGGGAATCATGAATTTTGCAACATTGTAGTAAATAATTTGCACACAGACCCTCCCCCCCCCCCTCCCAGGTACCTAGGGTATTGGGTCAAAAGATAAATTAAAAAAAAATCAAATTTTTCAGAACAAGGTTAATTAAAGGGAATCATGAATGCAGCAACATGGTAACAAATAATTTGATCGTAGACAAGGTGAACTTTGGGGTTGGAGAAATGGCATTTATGTTTTGTGATTTATTAATTTCTCTTAAATAACCCTTCGCCCGGGATATGAATTAGAATGGACAAATTTGCCTTGTTTGACTTCTGTTTGGCCAGGCGACTCATCAGATTTTGGTAATTCTAGTTTTATTTGGCTTTACAGGAGTAGATGCATTTGTTAGGTTATATGCATGTTTATGGTGCTCATTGATACTATTCTTTTGGGTACCAACATTATATGCTTTGTTGTTTTGGAAATACATTTTTTTTCAATCTGCAAGACTTCAGGTGAGTTGATGTGTTGAAGTGTAAAATAGTGAATTTCATAAACAACAGATGAGTTTCACACAAGTACCTCTGCTCAAGCAATGAGTATTTACCCCTTTTGCTAATATGGGGGTATTTTTCCCCTTCCACTCAGGCATGTGCCCATGCTACCTTTGATAAATTTGTATAGAGTTTATAAACAAGAAGTGTCAAATCAAATCACCCACCTACTTTGCCTTGCTCCTGGATGTCAAAAAGGCAATTGAAACCGCTGAATAAAATGAATATTCCTCTCAACTTTCAGTTGGGACCGTATTGTAGCGGAGCCGTTTGTTTTGAAGGACGTTGATCAGAACAGAGACCTTATGAGACAGTTGGCAGATGTTGCTCGAAGGGTGTAAGTACAGCTCTCTATGGGCCTCGGCGCGAGAAAACCTGTCTTCGGGGTTTGGGAATCACAAAGGCGCAGATCAGTCTGTGTATCCGCGCAGACTGATTAGCACCTTTGTCATCTGCTTTTTGGAAAGTATCAGATCTAAACTTGCTACAGGTGAAATTTCAATTTTCTAGCTAGTCTCTGTAGCTGAAGAGACTAGTTTGAGTCTGGCTTTGTTGGAAACCCTGAAGACAGGTTTGGCGGGTCCAGACCCATATAACAAAACAAGTGGATTTTTCAGGAAATGTAGGTCCAGATGTCAAAATATTTTGCAGGGTTCATACGGACCCGGAAAAGTCCTTGGATTGGAACTTAATTCTTGAAAACTAGAATTTGAAAAATGGGCCTTTTGTCCTGGAATTTTCCTGAAATTTTGCACAATTTCTCTTGAAAACTTAGATTGGTCCTGAAAAATTATCTAAAACAACAATTCGATTTATGGGATGTGCAAAAAAATGAGTGAGTGAGAGCCAGTTGCGACACCGTATTCAGATTTAATATATCTGTTGGTGCGATATCGTTTTCAGATTCATTATGCCTGGAAGTCCCGGTCTTTATCACTATTAGAATTAGTCAACTGGTGATAAGAATCGGGTGTGACTTCTTCCATTTCCGGAATTCAAAAAGGGAAAAAAAGTTGTGACTGAATTTTGCATATATGATAGAGATTGATTCAGCTTTTAAACAGGTGATGGAATTGAATCCTTGAAAAATGTAAAAGTCCTGGAAAAATCCTGGAATACTATTTTCTTATTTGTGTATGAACCCTGTTTGGGTTGATAGGAAAATTCTTTGGCTTTATGCTATGTTTTATTATTGATCCTTTGAAGATAATAGAAGATTTTTACAACTGTCAAAATATTAAAGTCCAAGAATCTTGAGGGTTCATTTCAAATGGATCAATTTTATCAATAGGCCAAATAAAAGATACCTGTGTTTAGGCTAACCCGACCCTGCCTAAATTTACTGGTGAAACCTAGAATTTTTTTCAGGTTTTCTGGAAAAAAATAATTTTATGCATTTTGAAAGGCGATGCCTTTCAAAATGCATAAAAGTATATTTTTTCAAGAAAAAAAATAATTAAAAAAAATATGTGTAAAATGTTCAGACCCGTTACCCAACACACGTGACTTATTTTTTTATTTGGCCATAGCTGTATTGATATTGCACCACCCTTTTATAGCTCATACAATCCAGAATTTTGGTGTCAATCAGAGCTCCATCAAGGGGTTCAACAACACTGTGTTTACTGCAGAAGTACTAAAGAGATAAAAGTTATAACCTTTAAAGCGCCAATCACGACTGCAGCAGACGACAAATTTTACAAGATCTTTCCTAATTTTCGATAGAAATAAGGAATAATATTTCATGAGAATCGTCTGCCTTATTTGTTATTTTTTAAAAAAGAGGCAATATTTGAATTGTTTGTCTGCTGCAAATTCTAGGTGGGGCTTTATGGGTTAAGGGTGATTTTTTTCAGTCAAAAGAATCGTACGAGGAAGAAGCGTATTGGAGCTATATTGTCTGAGGCGTTTGATGGCAAGATGCCGGAACAGTTAGAGAACGCTAGTGAAGAGAGCGGGGGTGATGATGAGGAAGATGATAACACTACAGATGATGACGGAACAACGGTATGTCACATGCCAATCATTGTCACATTACACATATGTTTTCGTGTTCCATCCAAATCCATAAACAAAAAGATTCAGCGTAAAATTGTAAATATTTTCTTACCCATAACTTTAAACATATGTTTTGGGTGCTCAAAAGAACCGTCCATTGAGACGGTTCTTTTGAGTACCCACAACATGTGTTTTGGTTGAGAAATAAGAAAAATATTTTTCTATTACGCACTCTTAACTAAAGTCTTGCAAATCACGTTTATACTTTACACTGCTTGACACTTATGACCCTCAAGGGTTGATGCGTCATAGATATTTCAATACTTGTCCTGCAGGACGATTGACTTACAATTTTCACTTGAATGTCCTGCAAACACATGCACTTGTCCTTTAAAAGTGTATGCAATAAAGAATATAAGGGAGTAATATGACTTGTAAAGTTCCTTATATCACTGCTAAAATGATATTTACCCAGTCAGTTTCATAACTGCATCCCATACACTGTCAAAAGGATTTCACATTCAATACTCCTGATCCAGTGGCCAAGCTACCTTGACAGGTTGTCATAAGTTTTACTGTCTGTGCAGTGATTTTATTTGGGATTTGGGAAGCTACCTTTTCCTGAATATTTGGGAAAATATTTCGTAAAAATTGGAAAAATAAGTGCTAAAATACATGAAATTGGAAAAATAGAGGCCATTTTACAATTGGGAATGACTCCCATATAAGGCGGTTAAAATGGTAAAATAAAATCACTGCTGTTTAATAGATCCATGTTAGCAGTGAAATAAGTAACATGAAGTTGAATAACTAATTATTAAGAATGTAGAAGAAATTATTTTATGATATGTTATCATGCTAATTGCAGTTTGCTCTCCAAATCCTGTTTATATTCCGCTTTTTTTTCCACGTCTCCGCTACCTTGTAGGAATTTACATATAGGAGGAAATGTTATCTGGTTTTGCAGGCAAAACTGTTTGACCGGTTTACAAATCTATTATGCCATATAGTAAAACAAGCAGAATATTCAATATTTACAGCGATACAGTCAGTATCTTTACAAACCTATTGAGCACCGAAAAATACAATAGTTACTTGGATACAGGCTACCACACTACTGGGCATTACACTGCGCAGCTTTTATATGCCATTTGCAATCACAACATCCAGTCATTCAGAAAATGCTAGTTTCATCTGCAGATTTTAGCACTCCTCCTGTAGGAGAAGGGCTTTAGGAAAAAATCACTTGGCCTTTCTAAAATTTACTCGTAAATACGGGCAGACGAGTGGAATTTTTGTCCCCTGCCACCAGCCAACAGGAGGGCTTGTTTCGTAGAGCGTTAGACTCACCATCGGTGGCCCAGCGGAGACACTGTGTTGTGTCCTTGAGTAAGACATTTTATCCGCCGCTTAGTACTGGTTCAACCCAGGAAGAGTGGAAATCATCCTGACATGACTGAAAAATTGTTGACTGAGACATAAAGCATCAGAACAAACAAACAAACATGTCTCACCCTCCAGCAATCTCCCTAATAAATCTATGTCATTTAACTCTTAGGCCAAATAAAAAGAAATACCCGTGTTTAGGGTAACCCGACCTTGCCTCAATTTACTTGTGAAACCTAGATTTTTTTTCAGGTTTTCTGGAAAAAATATAATTTTATTCATTTTGAAAGGCGAAATGCCTTTCAAAATGCATAAAATTATATTTTTTCCGCTTATTTTTTTATTTGGCCCTACCATGCAAGGTGCAGGGTTCATTCTAGAATGGAATGTTCCATGAAAAACAGGAGCCATTGGCCAATACTTCGGGCAGTGAAAAAATTATGAATGTGCATATCTTATAATATTCCAAAGGCTTTTTAATGTGCAGTATACTGTGCACCAATATCCCAAGTGTAAATCATTGAACATACAGTTAAACTTGTGTAAAACGACCACTCAAAAATAGACAAAACAAAGATCTTAATGACAAATGGTAGCTTTATGAATGTCGAAGTATTGCAGAATGTGAGAGAAACAACCAAATATATAAAACAATGATATCGCTAGACAGTTACATTTCTTGTGCTTCTACTAATAATCCAGAATTAGTAGAAGGGAATGCACTAAACTGAACATGCAGTTATATATATAGCTACGGCGGGGCCAAGTAATTTCCATGTCAATTGATTCTACGCACCGGGGGAGGGGGGGGGGTGCGAGTTCGTTAAATATTAGTTTTTTTTCTCCTTTTTCTTTTTTTTTTTCATTGAAAACATCACTGGAAGGTTATATAATATACAGAATAGTAAACTGTGTTTCCTTGATATGAAAATTATGTCACTCAGGAATGGTGGTGATTTTGGTAAACAACTTGTCCTGCGGTCTCGTTGTTTACCTTATCACCACCATTCCTTTGTGACATAATTTTCATATCAAGGAAACACAGTTTACTATTCTCTATATATTTTGGAAACTTTAACCTGTAACCCCTCAATATATACAATGAACCATCCTGACATAATTGTATCAAGCTTTATGGAAAATCCATTTGGTCTTAAAGGAGTTAATATCTTATTTGTTATTATAACAGAGCGCTACAGAGAGCAGTACAGGGGAGAGCAGTACCAGCAACGGAAGAGACGAGGATCCTAGAAGGGTAAGCTCACTGAACCATGGCGTTGTGCCAATTAAGCTTAATCGAAAATAGCAATAAATTAATCCTTAAAGCGTCAACCACAACAAATGTCCTCTGCTGAAATGTTATTGAATGCATGACATCTGTACATTCAAACTCTGCTGAAATGTTTCAGAAGCCTCTTTGACAAACAGCGTAGACCCAGATCAGACTGCTCCTGTAGCAGTCTGATCTGGGTCCATGCTGTTTGCCTCTATACTTAAATTAGTAAATAATGTTTGGCAATTATTTGCAACAGACGACTTCGGCAGTCAACATTTTCAGATGCATTTTTGTTGGCGCTTTAAG
This sequence comes from Loripinus fragilis, assembly GCA_964019695.1. Taxonomy (NCBI): domain Eukaryota; kingdom Metazoa; phylum Mollusca; class Bivalvia; order Lucinida; family Lucinidae; genus Loripinus; species Loripinus fragilis. Next base: position 64,025,752 of record OZ026521.1, on the reverse strand, counting down.
GGTAAGTAACCTCACCTTCAATCGGGAGAAATATAATTTATTTAGTATTGATTAATCAAAATTCTAACAAGAGAAAGTTAGAAATGAGATTGTAATGTTCTTAACATAAATTCCAGATAATTTTATTAGAATCATATAGTGGCTCAACATGAGATATCTAGATTACTATACTCTGGCATGCGGATACGAAGGAGATAAAGGAGAAGTAATTCTAATTAGTGGGGCGGATATGTGAAAAAATCGTGCATTTTATGATAAAAGCATGAAACTTGGCACATGGCCAGATTATTAATTAACAAAATTATTAAGGGTCAGTGCCACGCCAGAAATGCACCTTGACGGCCGCCATCTTGAATTTCAAAATGGCAACATGTTTTCATGTAAAGCCTGTTAAGCTGGATATTATTTTGCAATAAACTTTTCTTTGAAGCTAGTGAAAGTGTCTATTTTAACAATAAAACAATTGTAATTATCTGACATCACTTGTAGATGGCAAAGTATCCAAGATGGCCGCCATTTTTTTAAGATCGCCGCCGTTTTCATATATTAAATTAAGCTTGCTTATAAAATTCCATATAATGAACTTAGTTCAGATTATTGTATCAAATTCAAGTTGTTCCAAGTATAGAAAGGCTCAAAATGCGACCTTGTTATTTGTGAACAGTTTATAAGAGAGCCTTGATACAATATGGCATCCAAGATGGCTGCCAAAGATGAAATATTATATTGTGGATTTTTTTCATACATAAATATATCTGAAATTTTTATGAGTGAAATTTGTTTTTTAATTGCAATGAATGTTTGTTTCTTATATAAAATATGTAATATTTGAAATTTTCTCAACTGTGAATTCAAGAATGGCATCCAAGATGGCCGCCAAAATGGAAATTCCTATTTATTGGTGATATTTTGCAGTTATTTAAAAAAATCATCACTTTTTTGCTATTAGTCCTTTTTGCCATCACCGACGATGTATCATGCCAGTGAACTGTTCATAATCAAGGACGTACTGAATATAGACACTCCAATAAACAAAAACAACGAATGCGTGTTAAGTACTACCTGCCTCGAGTCAAAGGCAGCAGATGTTAGTTGATCAAAAGGTTAAGAAGTTTACAGAGCTGCTACCATGTACACTTGCAATGTATGACTGCAGGCAGCTCGAGAATGTCTCTAGCATAGAGAATGATTATATATTAAAGAAATCCTATCTCATTTTTTTATCAGGTGCTGTCTCCTCCATCTTCCATCATTAAGTAGTTTGTGCCATATTAAGTAGTTTGTGCCATATGCATTGGGTGCACTTAAACTCAAGGGACCAATTTACATGACTTTTATTTTATGTCACATGTAGACTCTTCTCCTTCCAATAATTCCATGCATCCAACTTCACCAGCAATTTCTTCATGTACTCAGCCTTGATCACCGGATCATCTTTGTACAACAACAACTATGGACAATCTGTTCTAAATTCCTTGAATAGAGCTCTTACATATCAATCAAGAGCAGTGGAATCAGAACAGAGCCCTGATACATATCAACACCAAAACTTCTCATTGCTACAATTTCCAACTATTGCCCTGCTTTTCATGTCTTTGATCATGCAATGCATCAGTCGCACCAGCTACTCGTTGATTAAAAAGCATACACACTACCTACCTGCTATCCTTCTCTATGTCTATGTAAATAAAAGAGATGTAGAATGGCTTGTTAGAAGTCAGGAGCAAAACTGTAGTGCCACCATCGCTTGACATAAATCTGCACTGCATCTCGTCAATCTCAACTCACTGCCTGATATGTCTCTCCAATATGCACCCAAACACCCTTATTAATTGCTTAGTTAACCTCAAGCCTCTGTTCAGAGCACCCCATTGCCTATATACACACTGTCAATTTTGCTCTCCTACCAGTAAGTTGTACTAACTTTCGAGATTATGTCCCCGATGATGTCAAACACCTTTACTGTGCCAGTTTCCCAAATACATGTAGAATAAAGCATCTCGATGACAATTGCTAATGATCTGTCTGCTTTGTCAAAACACATGTTGCTAATTGCTTTTGTGATAAATCCTGTGCTGATCAGCTGACTAGAGCTTCAACTGGGATTTCCTCTGGCATGCCTTCTGCATTTCAGTGAGTTCGAATTTGAGTAACTTCATAATGCTCTTTCCACGTTTCTTTTTACGCTTCTTCACCTAGCGACCGTTGACCTGCGTCATTCTGGACATGTTATTCCCATTTTGGCTAATATACTGGGTAAAATCAAAGCAATGACCAGGAACTAGTACAATCAGAGCTAACACTATTCCTACAAGACCAAAATGGGGAAAACTAAATATACAGGTAGATAGTATACAGTGGTGATGTATAGCTCTTCACTAGAAGGTAGTCACTATGCTACCCTAACACAACCAAAATCATTCACATACATATACATATAAAAGTATATAATGATAGCATTTACACCAATAATGATAAAATGAGAACCTAGCGGAAGATCCCTGGGCTGTAAAAGAACATCACTGTAAATGCAGAGCGACATAACATCATCATTTAAACCCCTACATACCTAAATAGACTAAAGAGCTTTGGTTTCAACTAACTAGACAGGATACGTTTTTGGACTGGGCTATCATGGAATCAAATGCCTGACTTACTAGCGAGCAATTAGTGAGGGAAGCTTTGGCTAGAAACTAAGATGTCTGCAACATTATATATTGGCTTGACTTCAGAATAATATAAACTTTGATTACTTTCAAGTAGATGTGATAGTGCTAGCTACATTATCAACACAACCTAATAAGGTTAACTGTAGCAAATACGTCATTTGTCAAGATCATGTCGAAAAGTTGATGTGTGTGAAGACGGAGGATTCTGGGCTAAATACAATTTTTAAAATTGTATACAAATTTAGTATCTGTATTGCCTTTTTAAGCCTACGGTAACTTGATGAAAAGGAGAAAGGTCAAAAAAATCTGATGTAAACAAATGGTATTTTATTCAATTTTATTCAATGGCAATTCTACAATGGACAGTTTAAGTTTGCTATAGATACAAAAACTCTTTGCATCTCATTTTTATCATATCCATTTTATATAGAACACATTTTATACGAATATCTGTATTAGCGTCTAATAACAAAATTGGCAACCATCTTGGATGTCAGGTTGGATGTCTCCTTTACTATCCTAATGCTTTTCTTCAAAATCATTTCATAACTTTAAACAACCTCAAAATATGTTCTAACTGAAAATATAAAACATTTCTGTTTTTTCTAAAACTAATAACAAATCCATCTTGAATACCAACTAACAATAAGTTAAAATAAAAATCAAAAAATCTGACAAGTTCGTCCCTGGCTTGTGTGAACTATTTCTACTTAATTGCATAAGGCTTTTGCATGAAAATTCATAATTTGTCAAGTTGGTATAACACCACTGTTGAGGATGCAAACTGTCACAGCCACTTTGAGACTGTGTCCTAAATATTGTGTTTTCTAAGCCTGAATGACAATTTTTGGTGGAAATTAGTATGGTTCACTGCAAAATAAGTAAAAATGAACATATTGGCTTGCAAATGTATGAGCTTAAAATAATTCAGTTTAAAATAGACTGCAATTTTTGGAAAAACTAAGATGGCTGCCACTTTATAAATTATGAATATATAACATTTCCACTTTGACAGCCATCTTGGATGGCATGTTGGATGCTCTTTGTTTTATTCAAAGCCTTTGAATTAGATTATTCTTGAAAATCGTTTGCATAAATTCTAGACCCAATTCTTCCGATTCCAGATGAAAGCAAATATTATGTTATGATTTGTACAATGGTAGCCATCTTTAATACCATGTTGGAACAATACGCAACAATAAAGCCATGCTGATAAGTAAGTAACTTGTTTAATGGGACTATTTCTACGTGCTAGAAGTAATTTGCATCAAAATTATAGCTTTGTAAAGTTCTAAAACAAAACTGCACTTTTTAGATAAAAACGTGGCGGCCATCTTTTAAAAACAGCCTCAATCTTGACTTTTTTTAATTGAAAGATGATTAAAAGGTATACAGATATTTCTGACGGCTATTTTATTAAAATCATCTGGAGAAAACATGATGTTTCCAAATAAATAATGGCATTATAATGAATAAGTTGAAAAAGGCGGCCATTTTGGAAAAAACAAGATGGCGGCCATTACAGGACATTTTCGGCGTGGCACTGACCCTAAATTATTTTGTATTGCTATCAACTAGACATGTACCAAGTTTCATGCTTTTATCATAAAATGCACGATTCTTCTTAAAATTGTTACATATCGGCCCCACTAAATGTCATATATTGATTATTGTCATCATGTGTTATTGAATTTATTAAACTCATTGCAAAAAAGTGACAAAATGGTTGGCAAGCCTCACATTTTATCACTTTTCCCCAACTTGTTTAATAAATTCAATAAAACTTGAGCACTCCTGTAACATCCTATATTAAGACCTTGAAAAGTACATCTTTATCTAGACCTGCACAAAAACTATCTCAACTCTGCATGCTAGCTGCGACTTGTCATCTGCTGATAACCTTTGCAAACAGTTTGGGCCCAGATCAGAATTTTGGGCCTGAACTGGATCCAAACTGTTTGGCACTCTGATAGTGTTGCTGAATGAATTTTTTGAAAAAGTTAATTTTGAAAAAAGTCAGCAGATGACAACAAAATCAGGCCTTCAGTTAATAGTGTGTAACAATGAAAAATTTTCTTATTTCTCAACCAAAACATATGTTGTGGGTACTCAAAAGAACCGTCTATTTGAGACGTTTTTTTTAGCACCCAAAACATAGGAGACGGTTCTTTTGAGTACCCACAACATATGTTTAAAAGGGTGGGTAAGAAAATATTTACAATTGCACGCTGAAAAACTTTGTTTATCTAAACCTGTGAAAATCATGAAAAATGACCAGGCATGTCAAGTAGTTTCAAAGATGCATAGTGATGAGGGAATTCTATTTTTCTTATAAACAGGTAAAGCATGACTATTCACTGCCAGGCGCATATGCAGTAATCTGTGGTAGGTTCAATATAACTGTAAACTGAGACTACCTGCATGCCCAAAATCAAGGTAAACTCGCCAGTGTTTGTTTACAACAATTCTCATCTATCTTTAAATCCACTATAAAGAGATGATTTGTTTTCAGCAAGTACAGAATGTGGATATAGAGCTGCCTGATGCTCTAAGACTGGTACTAGAGAAGGATTTCTTTGCTGTCACTAATGATAGACAGGTATGTATTAGTGGTCTGCCTATTAGTCAATTAACTTGATGAGTATTCTGTTTGTTTTGTTGCTTTACGTCCCAGTCAACAGCTATGGTCATGGGGGGGTGGGGGACGGTCAGTTCACCTAACCACACTTTTTCCTGGGCAAGCTTGAACAAGCAGTTAACCAGTAATTAGTGCACATACTTTTGCTTGTAACTGATAACAACCCTTCTTGAACAAATCAGCGGAACTGAGGAGAATGACTGTAGAAATTATTTCATGATCACTCTCTTCGAAAGAATGTGACCGGGCCGGGATTGAACTCACGCCCCTGGATCTGCAGTCAGACGCGCATCTGTAGTCATACCCGTTACCGACTGAGCTACCCGGCCGGGTAACCTTGATGATTATAGGAGCTCAGTGGTAGAGTGCTAGACTTGAGATTGAAGGGTTGCTGATTGTAGCCTGACTAGAGGCACTGTGTTGTGTCCTTGAGCAAGACATTTTATCCTCTGCTTAGTACCAGTTGGTTCAACTCAGAAAACATCCCGACATGACTGAAAAAAGTAAAGCATCTACACAAACAATAAACTTTATAAATACTTGTTGGGGACAAATCAGGTTCATCGATCAATTATTGTTTTTCCATGATCAGTCAAACTGTAGCAATTTCTTTGTACTAGGATAATGATACAGTGAAAAGTGTGTTCACTGCAAAATGTAACTTAATATTGCAAAAACAAGCTATGATTATATAGCAAAACATACATTTTGCCAATAAATTACAGTTAAATTGTATCTCAAACCATGTAAATATTTCTAGCAGTTTCATAAATTGATGTTCAATTAACTCTGTACTTGCTTGCCCTTGCTTGCAGCGACTTTTGTCGTCTGCTGATTTTTGCAAGCAAACTTATTTTTTCTTAGCCACCAGTTAATACATATGTTTTAATACGTTTTGGTTGTCAAGAAATAAGAAAATTAATTTTCAATTTCACAATCTTATCTGGATGCCTGAATTCATATCTTACGGATAGATCCATGTATCTGCTCGTAAACTGTATATTGGTGTAAAGTTTAAGTGTTTATGTGATGATGCTAACATATGTCTTGACACATATGTTTCAGTTGATAAAGCTGCCATCAGAAGTGAATGCCATCACAGTTCTGGAGAGCTTTGTGAAGACGTTTACCCTAGACTTTTGGAGCTCCTCATTTGATAGGACCCACTTCTGTTCCACAGCACCTAAGATTGCCATAGATAGAGTGTAGGTATTGTAGACTCCTGATGGCACTTTATCCGCTGCTTAGTATTGGTTCAACCCAGGAAGTCAGGGTATTGTCCTGACATGACTGGATGACTAAAAATTGTTGACTGTGACGTAGAGCATCAAAACAAATAAACAAAAGACTGCTGATGTACAAATTCATAGATGCTGAAAGATTATCAAAGGGAGAACTGCATGCCCATGCTACAATTGAATGTGTGAATGCAGGCCTCAGGGGATTTTCTGCCCATCTCTAGGGGCCGAATTTAGGCCCCATTCCCAATCAAAAATAGCCACCTTTTTTCCGAATACCATGTCTGTTTTTCCCAAATTAAGAAAAAAAAAAAATATTTGTTATTTTTTTAGAGACCACTACTATTTATGAGAAACAATGACCCATATCAGAATGATACTTAAACACTTGTGCTTAAATGGTAAGCTTGGCATTATACAATCTAAAATAACTTGATTTTGAGGATATATTTCTACACATTGTTATGTTCTATGCCATTAATTTCTCGCAATTTTGATGTTAAGTCGATCATTTTTTCCAATTTTGGCCAGTGACCCAGTGACCTTGACCTGAAGGTTCTCCAATGACTTTGACATTAATCTGCCTTTACCCCTAGGCCCTGCAGATGTGACACTGCCTTGGAGTCTTATTTCCAGTATGTAAAGGTTTGGGGGTGAATTAATTCTTTGCATGTTGTTCCTCAGTCCTTTGTTGTCGTCTACTGGCTTTTTTCAAAGTTAACTTTATCAAAAATTTCTTTCAGGACCAAAATCAGACAGTCAAACGGTTTGTACCCAGATCTGGACAGACATTCTGTCAGTCCTGATCTGGATTCAAACTGTTTGCAAAGGTATTCAGCAGACAACGAAAGCTGGGCTAGCGAGGAGATAGTCAAGGATTTATCTGAGATAGTTAAGGATTTATCTTTTCATCTGATAATCATTTCAAGACTTTCAGTATTCATAGAGATTGCAGATGGATAAAGGATTTATTTTATTTGTCATATTATTGTTATTACTACCACACTATGTAAAAGGTTTGAGGATGAATTAAGGATTTTTCTTTTTAATGAAATGTATTTACTAGTATTTACATTTTCAAAGCAAGCCTTTAATGAATCTTTAGATTTTTGCAACCATTCATAATTTCATGAAAGACATGAATATGATTGACAGCTGCCAAGCTCACTTGCCTGTGCAGTGTGCAATATGCTTCAGACATCAAATTCATTCGCCAGAAGTGACACTGGTGTTCTGAATGACAGTGAGTCACACTTGCACACCTATTCATATGTGCAACGCAAGGCTCTTGTAGGCTCCATTGGCTTTCAATGTTCACACTGGCTGTTTCGTTTTTCGGTTTTACACTCCAACAAAACCGTTTATACAATTACATATGAAATACACAGCTGTTTTGTTTCCTACATTATAAATACTTTCTATATTAGATATTTTTATAATAAAATGTAAATATAAGTAATAAATTCAATTTTTGGAATGTTCATGGAATCATGAATACTTCGGGTCTTATGCAAGTTAACGTGAAGCCCCAAAGTATTCATGATTCCACAAACATTCTGAAAATTGAATTTATTTCTTAATTATTATTTCCAGACTTCCAGTATGTAAAGAGTTTGTGGATGGACTACGGATTTGTTTTGATTTTGCTTTGCCACTGATCCTGTTGTATGACGAAGAGAGATCACAGTTTGACAGAATAACTAACATGTACAAAAACAAGTCCCCAATCAAAAGCAAGGAGTAAGTCATTACATGCCTTAAGTTATGAGTGCGTAAAAAATAATTTTCTTAATTCTTTACCAAAACATGTTTTGGGTACTCAAAAGATTCAATGAGACGGTTCTTTTGAGCACCCAAAACATATGCGAAAATTGAAGGGTAAGAAAATATTAACAATTTCATGCTGAAATTTTTTGTTTATCTAAACCTGTGAGCAATTTTAAGTGCAAATAAGGATTCAAATTGTTGGGGCCAGGATATATCAAAGAGTATTTCCAAAAGTATGGCAAATACCAGACTAAGCTAATGTATTTTCAAAACAATGGGGTCTAAAGAAAATAAGCTGAAATTTCATGGTGATAGTGTGTTCCATTCATTCTTTGGATTTTAGTAAAAAGGCATGCTGTAAAATTTTCCAGCAACAAAAATGCATAGCTGATGTTTTATATGCTACTAATATATTCATAAATACCATGTTGTTAATGTGTCCCAACAGTAACGGCAATCTGGATGTTCCAGACCAATATTTCAGTTATTAGTAACTGAAAAAACTAAAAAAATAACATCACCAAACTTTCACCGATGTTTGTTGTATCATCAGAGTCTATGCTGAAGTACTTGCATCAAATTAATTTTGCCTCCTGCAGTAGAGTTTTATTAAGTCATACTTCTTTTTGTAATGCCTTTCTTGGATGTTATTTGTCATATTTTTGTAAAAAATTAATATTATTCCCCTAAAACAGGGTTCAAATACTTGTCAGGTACTAGGGCTGGCTAATCAAAGCCACAACCCTAAGGCTTAAATGAAATATATGTGTGGTTCCTGTTGCCTACCTACCCTAATTTTTTTAACCCTACCCTAAACATTAAAATGGTCTTTGGAGAAAAAATACCTAAAATGGGCACTTTTTCAGATTTTGTCACTATTATCTTTGTTAAATGTTGTAACAAAATTTAATAATTTCCCTACCTACCTACCCTAAATTTTGTTGGTATTCAACAGGAACCACACATATATTTCATTTAGGCCTAATCGATAATCGGTCCTTGCATTTCGATATATAACCAATTAGTAATCGCTCAAAATTGACAGAGGGTCTCGGAATGTTTTGACAACTGTTGCATGGTCAATGACATTGATTTCCCCATCATTTCGCAAAACAACACTAAGTAGCATGTGTTATATATTCAAAAGATAATATATTTTAAATAAAAAGTGGCACCTTTGCTCAAAACAAGTCGCCATCCACTCTGTTGAATGAAAACTGACTTGCTAATTGGCAAAGTTGGTAATTGAAAACGCAGTCCGCCATTGTTGTTGTTAATTCACGTTGCGTGACGTCATACAAAAGGAAGTCAAGTATGCATGACACGGACACCTTTGTGTAGAATAAGACCCGCTGTAAACGTCGGTAAAATTGAAAGCTTCTTAACTCAAATTTAATCTGCGGAGAAAAACAACTTTCATGCTAGGTTATTAATCTGATGAATTTTCGTGATTTTTTACTACTTTATTTAAAACAGAGGAGCATAGGTATAACTTTTTCTAACAATAAGTTGTTGAGTTAGCCTGCATAGCACAACGTTTTACTACTTCGTTACAGCAATTTATACACATCTACTGTTTACGACAATGCACTTTAGGGCCCTTCCGGTTTAAACAGAAAATAAAAAGAGGCAATTACGCTTGGATTTTAATTGAATAAATAGACAGAACATCCATTAAAAGTAACCGATTTTTGAATTTTCATAACGATAATCGTTTTTGTTTTGTATATCGACCGATTAACCGATATTTCGATTAATTGGCCAGCCCTATCAGGTACCATACTTTGCCACCAGAAGTGAAAACAGAGACACAATAATTGAGTTTATGCACAATTCTTCCCCAAACCAAACCTTGGTATAGTCACAATCTTGCATGATTTTTTCTAAATAAAATGTAACATTTTTCTGCTATCCATTAATTTCCGCAAAGAAAAGCATTTTTTCCATGAAATATAATGTATAGTGCTTGAGGAAACACATGAACACATGCGATATACAGTAATTTTTTTTTGACCGAAATGTCACACTTATTTGCACTTGGCCATAAGGTACAAGTTGGCATGTGTATACAGTGAAGATTCAAATCAGTTTGCGCATCCGCAGAGTCTGATCAAAGTCTTAGTTTCCCTCCTGAAGAAACATTGGACCCTTGGCTACCCATAGAGTGCCCATCAAAGACTCTGATCAGGCTCGACTTTCAAAATGCATAAAATTATATATTTTTTTACATTTCGCCTTTCAAAATGCATAAAATTATATATTTTTCTCCAGAAAAAAAAAAAAAATTAAAAAATATGTGTGCCTACTAGTGGTGGGACATCAGTTGGAAATCATAATCGGTCATCTGTTGGAATCGGTTGCTGCTGTCGATGTGATTTTCTGATTATAATCGGTTCCTAATGAGTTTGCTTTTGCATGCATGCTTCACTGTTAATACTTGAAAAATCCATGTATCCATGATAATCATGGACTAAAAATGGCTGTTTTTTTATTATGGCACTCCCAGTGCCTTCCATATAATTATACCCCCGGTATGAAGTATATAGGGGGTATATAGTTTTTGCCTTTTCTGTAATTATGTTTGTTTGTCTGTCTGTCTCTAAACTTTTTCCCGTCAAAGATTTCTCAGCAACTACTTGGGTTAGGATTCTGAAATTTGTTGCAAAGCTTGATAGTGATCAGGGCTCCAGATAAGAGGGGGTAAAGGGTATTTCAGCATTGATTTTTTGGAATTCAGCATTGAAAATTAAATTGAAGGGTGAAAATACCCTTTGCAGTTTGAGGTTATAGTGCTGGTATTCAATTTATGTGGTGAAATCTTTTATTCTTAGTAAGAAAAAACTAATTAATATACACCAATTGTATAAATCTTGGAAGTTTACCTAAAATGCAATATGTATTTTATACAAGCAACTTTTCATTAAAATATGTTAAGGCCTAAATGAAATATATGTGTGGTTCCTGTTGCCTACCTACCCTAATTTTTTTAACCCTACCCTAAACATTAAAATGGTCTTTGGAGAAAAAATACCTAAAATGGGCACGTTTTCAGATTTTGTCACTATTTTCTTTGTTAAATGTTATAACAAAATTAAATAATTTCCCTACCTACCTACCTACCCTAAATTTTGTTGGTATGCAACAGGAACCATACATATATTTCATTTAGGCCTAAGCAAATATTTGGTCTTTTTACAAGGCTTTGCATTTTCTGCAATTTGTTATTTTAAATATGAAGTAAAATACTCTTAAATCAAAAAGTAGGGGGTGAAATACCCATTGGTCCAGATCCTTATCTAGACCACTGTAGTGATGAGTTGTATTGTGTAACAAAAAACAGCCACATATTGCTTATCAGTCCCTTTATTTGTTCATTTTTCTTTCTCACCAATGGAAGTTTCTGTCACAGATTTCTCAGCTCCTATTGGAGCCAGTGTTTTAAAATTTTGTGTACACCTTCAGGAAGGCAAAGTGTACTGTGTAAATGGAAATTAAGATGCTAATCCTCATTTTTCTTTTTTTCATTTTTTCCTTCTTTCACTCTTATATAATACATATGGACATTTTTTTCTGTCAAATACTTCTCAGCAACTACTTGGGTTAGGATTCTGAAATTTGATAAAAAGCTTGATAATGATTAGTTGTATTGTATAACAAAAAAAAACAGCCACATATTGCCTATCAGTCCCTTTATTTATTCATTTTTCTTTCTCTCCAATGAAAATTTCTGTCACAGATTTCTTGGTTCCTATTGGAGCCAGTGTTTACAAATTTTGTCTACACCTTCAGGTAGGCCAAGTGTATTGAATAAATGAAAATAAAGATGCTAAAGCACATTTTGCCTTCTTTTTCAATTTTTCCTTCTGTCACTCCTATATAACACATATGGACTTTTTGTCAGAGTTTTCTCAGCAACTGCTTGATTAAGGATTATGAAATTTTGTGTACACTTTCTGACAGGCAAAGTGTATTGTGTAAATGAAAATAAAGGTGCTAATCCTTATTTTGCCGTCTTTTTTTCAAAATTTTTCCTTCTGTCACTCTTATATAACGCATATGGACATTTTTCATCAAAGTTTTCTCAGAAACTACTTGATTTAGGATTATGAAATCTTTGACAATTTTGTCTTTTCTCTGAAAGTGTTACAACCTCTGATGGCTACCGCCGGGGGTATGTGAGCTTTGGTCACTTCTTGCCATATTTATTTTGTAGCGTAGTGTCTTAATATGTTGTTTGGCAACTTTCTTAAGTTTAATCAAAGTATCTTTTACAATCTTGTTTGGAAATGCTGACAATAATTTTATAGTCTCAATGGTATTCTAGACTCATTTCACAGGCCTTTCTCAAAAAATGTTAGCAGCTTTCCAGTTATTAACTGTAATTTATTTCTGTTTAGAAACTAAATGTGTCGAGACACATACAAGAAAAGAAACATCAACAAACAGTGCTTGTCCCTGATAGAAAAAATTATGTCTCACATGTATCAAAGCTACATGAGAAAGATTTTAACAGTTGAACTCAGAAACAACCTAGATGTCATTCTATGACTAAAGAATATGAGAAATAAGTTTAAATCTTAGCTGAACTTAACTCATAATATACTCAGAAAAACAATTGAAGGATATTTGGATTCAGTCCCATCTCTAACATTCGATACAATAAAAACTTTACTAATTATGCATGCATTTCATAGTTCCAGACATCTGCAATGAAAATGGATGCTTTATTTTAGTCACGCTTCAATGTTTTAAGTACAGTACAAATCCAAATGGTTCAACCCTCTATACTGAAAAGTCGCAAACGTTCAAAAATGATTGAAACTGATTTTTAAAGTTTGTATTCCATAATGACTGGCTCCAAAATCATTGCTGGTTCTCCCTCCAAAAATGACATCTAATTTTGAAGCTGTTTTCAGTGTTTTACTGCAAATTTGTGGCCAAATTTACCAGGGTACGCCATTTTCGTGTATTTTTGTTGGAGAAGTTGTACCATTACTAGGGGCGATGACTGATAAATTCGTGTTAACTTTTGTCTGTGGTCGGAATTAAAACGTAAGCAATGACCTGGTAAAGGTTGCATCAAAAATTGAGAGCGCTAAATTTTTTGCTTGTGAACTTTGGGTAGAGAAGGTCGGTACATTTGGTGAAGTACTGTATCGTAACCAATGACCCGTGAATTTCAAATTTGCATTTTGGTGAATAGCATAGTGATAATTCTATCAATGACAAAAATAATTTGTTTGAAAATTATATTCGCAAATGTTATAAAGTCAAAAGAATCTTAATATCCTTCAATTGTTTTTCTGAGTATATTTTAACCGATCATCGATTATGACAAAACATAATCGATCATCGCATCAGTTGACCTCTAACGATTAGTTAATCAATTATTGCCGATTATCGGTACCCCATTACCCCAAACACACTTTTTTTAAATTATTTGGCCTTAGTATTTAAATGCAGTGTTCTCTTCAGTTCAAAATTATGGACCTGCTCTTGATTGTTTGGTACTTGGTTATTTCCACGCTGGCTGAAATTCAGCCAAGGAGAGTAAGCCATGCAAACACTTTACATAAAAGATACTACGTGTATTCATGCAAGGCATGCAGCTGAAACTGAAGACATTGTATTTTCTTAAAAAACATATTTAAAGCTGGTCATATTTCATCCCCTCCCCCCCAAAAAATGATCTGGGTTCAGCAGGACAAGGTATAATATGATGCACATTTCCATTGTAGGCCAGTCACTTAAGATTCCCCACTGATACAGTCACCAAGATCTCGGTCTGGTCACAGACAGGTTGGCACTGATGAACCATCACCTAAACTCCCTAATGCAGTGCACTCTTCAGTTAAAAATATCTAATGTGTTTATACTGCTCTTGACTATTTGGTTCTTGGTTGGTTCCAGGCTGGCTGAAACTTAGCCAGGGGAGTAGGCCATGCAAACTTTTTACATAAAAGATGTCAGGCCTTAAGTTAAGAGTGCATAACAGAAAAATAAATTTCTTATTTCTCAACCAAAACATATGTTGTGGGTACACAAAAGAACCGTCTCAATGAGAGGGTTCTTTTGAGCACCCAAAACATATGTTAAAAATGATGGGTAAGAAAATATTCACAATTTTGCGCTGAAATGTTTTGTTTATCTAAATCTGTGAAATGCTATTTATGCCAAAAATACACTTGAAACTGGAGACATTGTATTTTCTTAAAACATATTTAAAGCTGGTCATATTTCATCCCCCCCCCCCCCCCCAAATGATCTGGGTTCAGCAGGACGAGGTATAATATGATGCACATTTTGGTTATAGGCCTCCAGATAAGAGTGCGTACCAGAATATTTTTTTTTCTTAATTCTCAACCAAAACATATGTTTTTGGGAGAACGGTCTCGATGAAACGGTTCTTTTGAGCACCCAAAACATATGTTTAAACTGATGGGTAAGAAAATATTGACAATTTTAAGCTCAAAAAATTTTGTTCATCTAAACCTATGGGTTCGGTCTGGTCACAGACAGGTTGGCACTGATGAGCCATCACCTAAACTCCCTAATGCAGAGCACTCTTCAGTTAAAAATATCTAATGTGTTCATACTGCTCTTGACTGTTTGGTACTTAGTTGTTTCCAAGCTGGCTCAAACTCAGCAAAGTGGAGAAATCCATGCAAACGCTTTACATAAAAGATGCCAGCCTGAGGCCTTTAGTTAAGAGTGTGTAAAAGAAAAATAAATTTCTTATTTCTTAACCAAAACATATGTTGTGGGTACTCAAAAGAACCGTCTCAATGAGACGGTTCTTTTGAGCACCCAAAACATATGCTAAGACATATGGGTAAGAAAATATTAACAATTTTATGCTAAACTCTTTTATTTATCTTAACTTGTGAGATGCTATTTATGCCAAAAATACAGCTGAAACTAGAGACATTGTATTTTTCGTAAAAAAACGTATTTAAAGTTGGTTATATGAGCTGTGACATTATGGGATTTCCAACAATGTGGTGTGTGACCAGCAAAGCCTCAGATCAGCCTACGCATACGCGCAGTCTGATCAGAGCCTTTGCTTGTCGCTCAACTATTCTATGAGTGTTAAGCTACTGACTGAACATCATTTGGAGTCTGCACAGGCTC
Organism: Loripinus fragilis; assembly: GCA_964019695.1. Taxonomy (NCBI): domain Eukaryota; kingdom Metazoa; phylum Mollusca; class Bivalvia; order Lucinida; family Lucinidae; genus Loripinus; species Loripinus fragilis. The sequence goes on along the minus strand of OZ026521.1, from coordinate 64,010,309 downwards.
GTCTGAGTCTATACTTATCAAAATGCCACATTGTTGGCAAAACGGGGCCACGTAGTGCAGTCGGTATCCTGCTGGTAACAGATGCGAGTCTGACTGCAGATCCAGGGGTCGCGAGTTCGATCCCGGCCAGGTCCCATACTTTAGTGGAGATTGATTATGAAATAATTTCTACCTTCCGCTGAATCATTCAAGAAGGATTCTTGTCAGTTACAAGGGAAAGTAGTGAACGAAGTACTGGTTAACTGCTTGCTCAAGCTTGCCCAGGAAAAGAGTGTGGTTAGGTGAACTGACCGTCCTTGCCATGACCATAGCTGTTGACTTGGGACGTAAAGCAACAAAACAAACAAACAAACATTGTTGGCAATCACATGTCATGGCTCATATTTTATCCCCCCCCTTCCCCCCCCCCCCCCCCCCCCCAAAAAAAAATGATCTGGGTTCAGCAGTACGAGGTATAATATTATTCACTTTTCTGTTGTAGGCCAGTCACTGAAGATTCCCCACTCATCCAGTCACCAAGATCTCGGTCTGGTCACAGACAGGTTGGCACTGATGAACCATCACCCAAACTCCCGAAACTTTCACCCAATGTCTATGATGATAGCGACGAAGAAACAGAGGTCACATTCATGACTCACGAGGAGACAACACCACGAAGGATTACCCGTCGGTCGGCAGCTGACCAAAAGTCAGAAAAATCCAATACCAGTCAGGGGGGTTCTAGTCAGTCAGCTTCGGACAAGGTTGAAAAAAGTAAAACAAATGACAAAAAACAGCTGAGTGGCTCTCCCATAAAAACAAGGAGGTCCATAGAAACTCCGAGTGATCCACCAGTAAAGCGGGAGTTACGGAACAGTCGTAAATTCAGTGCGTGTTCAAATGGAAGTGATATCTCAAAGTCGGATAGTTTGCTATCAGATATGCCTAGGGTTATGATAGAAAAAAATAAAGTAGAAAAAATTGAAAGAGACAGACTCCAAAGGGAAAAGGGGGATAAATTAGAAAAGGGAGATAAATTAGAAAAGGGGGATAAACTAGACAAGGGTGATAAATCAGACAAGGGTGATAAGTTAGACAAGGGAGATAAGTTAGATAAGGGAGATAAGTTGGACAAAAGTGACAAAAATGAGAGACCACCTCCATTATTAATACCTTGTAACATCAGTACTCGACAGCAGAACGGTACCGAGAAGGGTGCCACCGACAAGGCAGGGGGCAGCACAGATAGCAATGGAGAGAGTGGCAGAGAAGAGATTCTAGAAAATATCCTGTCGTGGAGAATGTTACCACCAGAGATAGAAGCCAAACTCCCCACCCCACCGTCATTGCTGTATGGACCACAGCATCTGCTTAGAATGTTTGGTAAGTCCCAATTTGGGTAGAAATATAATAAAAGATATACAATGTAGTTGTATTACATCTCACATAACAACATATGCGGATCCAGAGGGGTGGACAGGGGGTCCGGACCCCCCTGAAAAATCACAAATCTATAAGGTTTCATAGCTATATCTGTTCAGATCCCATAAAAAATAAAGTTATCAAGCCAGCTTTCAATGTTGGGCCATTATTGGCCCGCCAGCGAAACGCCATTTCATTGGCGTTTGCTGACAGGTCGATAATGGCCATTTGTATCCTCTCTCCCCTCATCAACTAAAGGAAAAACCCTAAGAGTTGGGCTCCCTTTGACAAAACTTTCTGGATGCGCACATGGTATGTCAATAAGAATTTGTGTATAAGAAGAGGGTAAATATATCAACAGTTTGAGCCAATATGGCGACCAAAACATATGTTGTGAGTACTCCACAGAACCATCTCAATGTGACACAATGTTTAAACCAATATATAAAAAATATTCCGTATTTTATCCTCTATTTTTTTGTTAATTTGGACTCAAGTTATTGTGCTCATTATATGTTGTTGAGACCGTGGTCATTTGATAATTTGAATATCACTGTCAATTTGCACAGGTTGCATGCTTTGTACATTTCCAGCAAATGTCGAAGAAATTTAGACATTTCAAATGCATTTTAAGAAGTTTATTCTTGTTGTCAGCTTAATTTTGAATGCATTGGTAAAGTGCATCTGGTTTTCACTGCACTTTGGTATAGAAACATAAATGATTTTTTGTGCAGAAAAACGAGCAAATTTCTCGCTCTCTCCTCCAAAAATGGTCCCTTTCATATCGAATTATCTTAATATTTGGTGAAGTCCACCTCTCAAGCTCAATACTTGTTCAAAGTTTCAAAATTGTTGTGATGGAATGACAGTGTAAGTCCTGATCAGACTGCTCAGTGAGCAGTCTGATCAGGGTCTACACTGTTTGCCTGGTCAATTCTATGGGAATATTTAAGGTGAATAGGCTGAATACTGCACTCCTTTCCTAAATCAATGGTCAGTGAGCAGTCTGATCGGGGTCTACACTGTTTGCCTGGTCAATTCAATGGGAATATTTAAGGTGAATAGGCTGAATACTGCACTCCTTCAGGCCTTCAGATTTATGGTGGACCCGGGTCATTGTCCCATGATTTAAAAATATGGCCCATCACTTTCCAAGGCAGTGGACCCCTTCCTTTTTAGTTGTGAAAAATCTCACTTTGATAAAAATATTCATCATACAGCGAGTCTTGGAACTCCACAAAACAGAAAGTACATGAAGATTACTTAGTCAATACAATAAAACATGTCTTAAGCAGCCACTCAAAAAAAGACAAAACAAAGATCTTAATAACAAATGGTAGCTTAATGAAGGTCAAAAGGATTGCAAAATGCTCCCTTGGAGCATTGTGCAATACTTTTGACCTGCATTAAGCAATAATTAGTCTTCCTTTTTGAGTGCCCGCATAAGACAGGTTTACTGTATAATCAGCAGTCAATCAATACTGTCAATATACTTATATGCATACTAAAGTGTCTGTGTCAGTGTGTAGGTAAAGTATACTACCCAATGTCAACTGTGGTTAGTTTGATATGCTTGGGCCCATCATTTCAGAAAATGACCCACCATTTTTTGCTTCATAGGTCACTTCGGCCTACAAATCTTGAAAAAAAATCTGAGGCCCTGCTCCTCACCTAAGTCATGTTTATATTTCAGTCAAGTTACCAGAAGTGTTGAGCAAGATGGGCATGAATGAGAACAAACTGGGAGTACTTCTAAAACTCACAACTCAATTCCTCATGTAAGTATAAGGCTAAGTCGGAATATATGGTTCAGTTTATCTTACCTGAAGTGTTGAGTAGGATGGGCATGAATGAGAACAAACTAGGAGTACTTCTAAAACTCACAACACAATTCCTCATGTAAGTATAAGGTAAAATAGAAATATATGGTTCAGTTTATCTTACCAGAAGTATTGAGCAGGAAGGGCATGAATGAGAACAAACTAGGAGTACTTCTAAAACTCACAACACAATTCCTCATGTAAGTATAGGGCTAAATAGAAATATATGGTTCAGTTTATCTTACCTGAAGTGTTGAGTAGGATGGGCATGAATGAGAACAAACTAGGAGTACTTCTAAAACTCACAACACAATTCCTCATGTAAGTATAAGGTAAAATAGAAATATATGGTTCAGTTTATCTTACCTGAAGTGTTGAGTAGGATGGGCATGAATGAGAACAAACTAGGAGTACTTCTGAAACTCACAACACAATTCCTCATGTAAGTATAGGGCTAAGTAGAAATATATGGTTCAGTTTATCTTACCAGAAGTGTTGAGCAGGATGGACATGAATGAGAACAAACTAGGAATACTTCTGAAACTCACCACACAATTCCTCATGTAAGTATAGGGCCTAGTAGAAATATATGGTTAAGTTTATCTTACCTGAAGTGTTGAGCAGGATGGGCATGAATGAGAACAAACTAGGAGTACTTCTGAAACTCACAACACAATTCCTCATGTAAGTATAGGGCCTAGTAGAAATATATGGTTCAGAATATCTTACCTGAAGTGTTGAGCAGGATGGGCATGAATGAGAACAAACTAGGAGTACTTCTGAAACTCACTACACAATTCCTCATGTAAGTATAAGGCAAAGTAGAAATATATGGTTAAGTTTATTAGCTCACCTGAGCCGAAGGCTCCGAGGTGAGCTATTAGTATACCAGTGACTCCGGCGTCCGTCGTCCGTCCGTCGTCCGTCCGTCGTCCGTCCGTCGTCCGTCCGTCCGTCAACATTTTCAAACATCTTCTCCTCTGAAACCACTGGGCCAATTGAACTCAAATTTTATATGGAGACTCCTTAGGATGGGGGAACGAAAGTTTGTTCAAATGATCCTGGTCACATGACCAAGATGGCCGCCATGCCCATATATGGTAAAAACCATTTAAAAATCTTCTCCTCCAGAACCAGAAAGCTGATGACCTTTGGACTTGGTATGTAGCATCGGGGATGTGGGGCCTACCAAGTTTGTTCAAATGATGATCCTAGGTTGACCTTGACCTACTTAACGTCAAGGTCAAATTTGCTTCCTAATGCATTTAAATGGGGAAATTTTTGAAAAGTTGATTTTTTGAAAACTACTGAAGCCAATGTCAATATTCTCACTTGATATGTTAAATCTAATGTGGCAATGGCTATAAATAAGTTCCAAAGGTCAAGGTTGACCTTTGACCTTTCAGCCAAGCCGCTCATATTGGAGTCCCATCAATATATTAAAACATAGTTTTCTCAGAAACCATTGGGCCAATTGAACTCAAATTTCATATGAAGACTCCTTACAATAAGTTAGCTAAGATTTATGCAAATTGTTTTGGTCACTTGACCAAGATGGCCGACATGCCCATATATGGTAAAAACCCTTTAAAAATCTTCTTCTCCAGAACCAGAAGGCTGATGACTTTTGGACTTGGTATGTAACATTTTGGATGTTAGGCCTACCAAGTTTGTTCAAATGATGATCCTAGGTTGACCTTGACCTACTTAACATCAAGGTCAAATTTACTTCCGATTGCATATAAATGTGAAATTTTTTGAAAAGTTGATTTTTTGAATACTGTTGAAGCCAAAGTCATTATTCTCACTTGATATGTTAAACCTAATGAGACAATGGCTATAAATAAGTTTCAAGGTCAAGGCCACCGCACCCATATATGTTATTAACTTAAAAATCCTTTAAATATCTTATTCTCTGGAACAAAAGGCCAATGGCCTTGGGACTTGGTATGTAGCATTGAGGATGTGGTCTCTACCAGGTTTGCACAAATGATGAATCTAGCTTGACCTACTTTATGGCAAGGTCAAATTTGATTCCTAATGCATTTATATGGGAATAATCTTGAAAAGTTCATTTTTCTATGACTGTTTAAACCGAAATCCTAATTCTTTGGAGAAATGTTTAACCTTATGAGACAATGGCTTTATATAAGTACCATTAATAATGTCAAGCTGACCTGTGACCTTTTATCCAATGCCACTCATTTGGACTGCTACATACCTATATAAACATTGGTTTCTCAGATATCACTGGGCTGTTTGATGGAGTATTCATTAGATTGTTTTAAGTCACTTGACCAAAATGGCTGCAACCCCCATATATGGTAAAACAAAATATGTTTTATTAGAAGCTGTAGTTGACCTTGACCTATTTTAACATAATAAGAGAGGTCAGGTGAGCGCCTCAGGACCTTCAGGTCCTCTAGTCTTACCTGAAGTGTTGAGTAGGATGGGCATGAATGAGAACAAACTAGGAGTACTTCTGAAACTCACTACACAATTCCTCATGTAAGTATAAGGCTAAATAGAAATATAAGGTTCAGTTTATCTAACCTGAAGTGTTAAGTAGGATGGGCATGAATGAGAACAAACTAGGAATACTTCTGAAACTCACTACACAATTCCTCATGTAAGTATAGGGCCTAGTAGAAATATATGGTTCAGTTTATCTAAACTGAAGTGTTGAGCAGGATGGGCATGAATGAGAACAAACTAGGAATACTTCTGAAACTCACCACACAATTCCTCATGTAAGTATAGGGCCTAGTAGAAATATATGGTTCAGTTTATCTTACCTGAAGTGTTGAGCAGGATGGGCATGAATGAGAACAAACTAGGAGTACTTCTGAAACTCACAACACAATTCCTCATGTAAGTATAAGGCTTAGTAGAAATATATGGTTCAGTTTATCTTACCTGAAGTGTTGAGCAGGAAGGGCATGAATGAGAACAAACAAGGAGTACTTCTGAAACTCACAACACAATTCCTCATGTAAGTATAAGATATATATGGTTCAGTTTATCTTACCAGAAGTGTTGAGCAGGATGGGCATGAATGAGAACAAACAAGGAGTACTTCTGAAACTCACAACACAATTCCTCATGTAAGTACATTGTATAGGGCTAAATAGGAATATATGGTTCAGTTTATCTTACCAGAAGTGTTGAGCAGGATGGACATGAATGAGAACAAACTAGGAGTACTTCTGAAACTCACAACACAATTCCTCATGTAAGTATAGGGCCTAGTAGAAATATATGGTTCAGTTTATCTTACCTGAAGTGTTGAGTAGGATGGGCATGAATGAGAACAAACTAGGAGTACTTCTGAAACTCACAACACAATTCCTCATGTAAGTATAGGGCTAAGTAGAAATATACAGGCCCCCAGATAAGGGAGCGTAACGGGGGAACAAACGGGGAGTACTTCTGAAACTCGCAACACAATTCCTCATGTAAGTATAGGGCTAAGTAGAAATATACAGGCCCCCAGATAAGGGTGCGTAACGGGGGAACAAACGGGGTGTACTTCTGAAACTCGCAACACAATTCCTCATGTAAGTATAGGGCTAAGTAGAAATATACAGGCCCTCAGATAAGGGTGCGTAACAGGGGAACAAACGATGAGTACTTCTGAAACTCGCAACACAATTCCACATGTAAGTATAGGGCTAAGTAGAAATATACAGGCCCTCAGATAAGGGTGCATAACGGGGGAACAAAATGGGAGTACTTCTGAAACTCACAACACAATTCCTCATGTAAGTTTAGGGCTAAGTAGAAATATACAGGCCCCCAGATAAGGGTGCGTAACGGAGGAACAAACAAGGAGTACTTCTGAAACTCACAACACAATTCCTCATGTAAGTATAAGGCTAAGTAGAAATATATGGTTCAGTTTATCTTACCTGAAGTGTTGAGCAGGAAGGGCATGAATGAGAACAAACAAAGAGTACTTCTGAAACTCACAACACAATTCCTCATGTAAGTATAGGGCTAAGTAGAAATATACAGGCCCTCAGATAAGGGTGCGTAACAGGGGAACAAACGATGAGTACTTCTGAAACTCGCAACACAATTCCACATGTAAGTATAGGGCTAAGTAGAAATATACAGGCCCTCAGATAAGGGTGCATAACGGGGGAACAAAATGGGAGTACTTCTGAAACTCACAACACAATTCCTCATGTAAGTATAGGGCTAAGTAGAAATATACAGGCCCCCAGATAAGGGAGCGTAACGGGGGAACAAACGGGGAGTACTTCTGAAACTCGCAACACAATTCCTCATGTAAGTATAGGGCTAAGTAGAAATATACAGGCCCCCAGATAAGGGTGCGTAACGGGGGAACAAACGGGGTGTACTTCTGAAACTCGCAACACAATTCCTCATGTAAGTATAGGGCTAAGTAGAAATATACAGGCCCTCAGATAAGGGTGCGTAACAGGGGAACAAACGATGAGTACTTCTGAAACTCGCAACACAATTCAACATGTAAGTATAGGGCTAAGTAGAAATATACAGGCCCTCAGATAAGGGTGCATAACGGGGGAACAAAATGGGAGTACTTCTGAAACTCACAACACAATTCCTCATGTAAGTTTAGGGCTAAGTAGAAATATACAGGCCCCCAGATAAGGGTGCGTAACGGAGGAACAAACAAGGAGTACTTCTGAAACTCACAACACAATTCCTCATGTAAGTATAGGGCTAAGTAGAAATATACAGGCCCCCAGATAAGGGTGCGTAACGGAGGAACAAACAAGGAGTACTTCTGAAACTCACAACACAATTCCTCATTAAGTATAGGGCTAAGTAGAAATATACAGGCCCTCAGATAAGGGTGCGTAACGGGGGAACAAACTAGGAGTACTTCTGAAACTCACAACACAATTCCTCATGTAAGTATAGGGCTAAGTAGAAATATACAGGCCCCCAGATAAGGGTGCGTAACGGAGGAACAAACAAGGAGTACTTCTGAAACTCACAACACAATTCCTCATGTAAGTATAGGGCTAAGTAGAAATATACAGGCCCCCAGATAAGGGTGCGTAACGGAGGAACAAACAAGGAGTACTTCTGAAACTCACAACACAATTCCTCATGTAAGTATAGGGCTAAGTAGAAATATACAGGCCCCCAGATAAGGGTGCGTAACGGGGGAACAAACGGTGAGTACTTCTGAAACTCACAACACAATTCCTCATGTAAGTATAGGGCTAAGTAGAAATATACAGGCCCCCAGATAAGGGTGCGTAACGGGGAAACAAACTGGGAGTACTTCTGAAACCAACAACACAATTCCTCATGTTAGTATAGAGCTAAGTAGAAATATACAGGCCCCCAGATAAGGGTGCGTAATGGGGGAACAAACGGGGAGTACTTCTGAAACTCACAACACAATTCCTCATGTAAGTATAGGGCTAAGTAGAAATATACAGGCCCCCAGATAAGGGTGCGTAAGGGGGGGAACAAACGGTGAGTACTTCTGAAACTCACAACACAATTCCTCATGTAAGCTTAGGGCTAAGTAGAAATATACAGGCCCTCAGATAAGGGTGCATAACAGGGGAACAAACAAGGAGTACTTCTGAAACTCACAACACAATTCCTCATGTAAGTATAGGGCTAAGTAGAAATATACAGGCCCCCAGATAAGGGTGCGTAACGGAGGAACAAACAAGGAGTACTTCTGAAACTCACAACACAATTACTCATGTAATGATAGGGCTAAGTAGAAATATACAGGCCCCCAGATAAGGGTGCGTAACGGGGAACAAACTGGGAGTACTTCTGAAACTCACAACACAATTCCTCATGTAAGTATAGGGCTAAGTAGAAATATACAGGCCCCCAGATAAGGGTGCGTAACGGGGGAACAAACTAGGAGTACTTCTGAAACTCACAACACAATTCCTCATGTAAGTATAGGGCTAAGTAGAAATATACAGGCCCCCAGATAAGGGTGCGTAACGGAGGAACAAACAAGGAGTACTTCTGAAACTCACAACACAATTCCTCATGTAAGTATAGGGCTAAGTAGAAATATACAGGCCCCCAGATAAGGGTGCGTAACGGGGGAACAAACGGGGAGTACTTCTGAAACTCACAACACAATTCCTCATGTAAGTATAGGGCTAAGAAGAAATATACAGGCCCCCAGATAAGGGTGCTTAACGGGGGAACAAACTAGGAGTACTTCTGAAACTCACAACACAATTCCTCATGTAAGTATAGGGCTAAGTAGAAATATACAGGCCCCCAGATAAGGGTGCGTAACGGAGGAACAAACAAGGAGTACTTCTGAAACTCACAACACAATTCCTCATGTAAGTATAGGGCTAAGTAGAAATATACAGGCCCCCAGATAAGGGTGCGTAACGGGGGAACAAACTGGGAGTACTTCTGAAACTCACAACACAATTCCTCATGTAAGTATAGGGCTAAGTAGAAATATACAGGCCCCCAGATAAGGGTGCGTAACAGGGGAACAAACTGGGAGTACTTCTGAGACTCAAAACACAATTCCTCATGTAAGTATAGGGCTAAGTAGAAATATACAGGCCCTCAGATAAGGGTGGGTAACGGGGGAACAAAGTGGGAGTACTTCTGAAACTCGCAACACAATTCCTCATGTAAGTATAGGGCTAAGTAGAAATATACAGGCCCCCAGATAAGGGTGCGTAACAGGGGAACAAACTGGGGGTACTTCTGAGACTCACAACACAATTCCTCATGTAAGAATAGGGCTAAGTAGAAATATACAGGCCCTCAGATAAGGGTGGGTAACGGGGGAACAAAGTGGGAGTACTTCTGAAACTCGCAACACAATTCCTCATGTAAGTTTAAGGCTAATTAGAAATATATGGCCCCCAGATAAGGGTGCGTAATGGGGGAACAAACGGGGAGTACTTCTGAAACTCGCAACACAATTCCTCATGTAAGTATAGGGCTAAGTAGAAATATACAGGCCCTCAGATAAGGGTGCGTAATGGGGGAACAAACTAGGAGTACTTCTGAAACTCACAACACAATTCCTCATGTAAGTATAGGGCTAAATAGAAATATATGGTTCAGTTGATCTTAACTGATCTTATCTTATTCTATCCTTAATTTTGACCCCCTTTCCTAAAAGCTTTTCTCCAGGGTAGACTCAGAGGAGCATACATGGCTGTGCAGTCTCTCCAGAGCCTTCATTGCTTGCACATTCAAAGTATGGATTGAGGATTCAGACAAAAAATTGAATATCTATTATTGCATAAATAGCTGTGTTGCACGATATAAACAGTCATTTTTTTACCATCAAAACCCATGTATTTATCAGGCAAATCACGTACTGCTGATGCCCAGCTTTTTTACTTTACATATAGGCATTCTAGGCCGTCACAAAATTTGACATCATCAACAGTAATGTGCATTAAAGTGAACATAATTTAGTGACGTCAGGATGACGCATTTGCTTTGGAACAGGCGTTTTTAAAACTTACAAACCTTCATGTTTTTGCGTGCTATTATAGGAAATACAAAAATGAAATTTTCGAAGCGTTTTTCAAAAGTTTTCAACTGAAATAATATAATGACCGTATGCAATAATAACCATCAAACAAGGTTTTCTGATAAACTAACATCTGCTAGACCCCTCGGGGTTGTTAAAACCTTCGCCTTTGAGGCTCGGATTTTAACACCACCCTCGGGATCCACCAGATGTTAATGCATAGAAAAACATTTTTGATCTTTATAAATTTATACACTTATTGACTTCAATAAGGTAGACATGAGGATTTTTCGACCTGAACTAAGGCAGCAAGGCCAAAATGAATATCACTTTTAAGGTTAGATAAATCCTAATGCCTACTGAAATTGAAGTTAATATCTGTTTTGTTGTATGACTTTTCAGCTGTGAATGAAAATTTTCTACTTCACTTTTGTAACTAGATTTGTATTGTTGAAGTCCTGTTCAACCTAAGCATTTCCTCACAAGTTTAAGCAACTGTTTTTAAAATATTTAAGGTAGTATTTTTCATTTTGAAATTTATATATTCTCAGAATGCAGATTTAAAATCATAAATTTTTTTTTTTACATTTTGTTCATTCAAAGAAAGAAAAATGAACAAACAAAACAAAACCTTTGTTAAAACACATTAAAAAGTCTTTAATTTAACCTGTTAGAAGATGAAACAGCAAATCATGCCAATTCCATGAAGCCCATGCTAATTTCATACTCATCATGATATTTTAGCTCTCCAGAGGGTGATGTAAGAAAAGTGTTAAAAATATCAACCTCTGGGAACTAGTTTGAGCTTGTTTTCATCCTATATTAGCCTGTAGGCCAGTTTAGACCAGTTTTCAGGTAGACATAGAGGTTTATGGAGACCAATTGGGCCTTTCAGGAGACAGGATTCTCTCCAGTCGTATAACAATACAGCATAACTCCGTATGAATGCATAAAGTAATGACTTTCAAAGCTGCAACAATATACTCAAGCCTCGATTCGATACTTATCACAATACAGACCTTGATTTAATTAATTTTGATACAATTAAGACAAGCAGTTATTTTTATCAAATGCCTAAAATCTGATCAGGATTGCACTGTTTTTTATAGAAGCCACTGTATTCTTTGAAATCATGCAACTGAGCTCGCTGGAAAACAAGTAAATGTGCCATTCAAATTAATTCAGCTGGACAAGGGTTAAGAAATTATCCAATTGGCGGCTCCAATAAAAATATGGGACATATAATTTTCAAGTCTGATCATGATAATATGATCTAATTTACATGAGAATGTTTTGTATGACAATGGCTTATTTAAAATGTGAAGTTTTTTTAAAACCTTTTCATTCTGGATACCAATATTGAATAAAAATGTACTTTGGCAAACAGTGAAGACCCAGCCAGATGAAATGCTGCTTTAGGCGGCATTTCATCAGGTTTGTACTGTTTGCTAAAGATAAAAACAATCTTCATAGACAGAAAAAACATCATTTAATAGAAATTTTGACCAGAAAGCCCTTAAAGTCCATACTTATTCATAGGACAAAAATTCCACTCGTCCATTCGTTAGTACGAGTGAAATCTAGTAAGGACGAGTAATTCTTCCAAAAGCACTCGTCCTGTAGGGTGAGGTTGAAAAATCTGAGGGTGAAAGTAGAATTTTCTGAGTGTTGACTTTGAAATCTTGTTGTCAGTGTATGGGATGCAGTTATGAAACCGACTGGGTAAATATCATTTTAGCAGTGATAAAAGGAACTTTATAAGTCATATATTACATATTACATATTACTCCCTTATGTTCTTTATTGCATATGCTTTTGAAGGACAAGTGCATGTGTTTGCAGGACGGGTGAAAATTGTAAGTCACTCGTCCTGCAGGACAAGTGCAATATTGAAATATTTTTGTCCCCTGCTTATTGTATCAGTATGTATGGGATGATCCATCAGAATGAAAGGGGTTAACACTGCATTCATTAATCTTGCACTATTCTGCTTCAGACTATTTGTTGACAGGGTTCGCACAGGCTTAAAAAGTACTTGAAGTTAGAGGGCTTTCTTGAAAAGTCCTTGAAAATTAAACATGCCTTGAAAAGTAATGGAAAATCACCAAAAAGCCTTGAAAAGTCCTTGAATTCTACTATTTTCTGTAGAACTTAGCACTGTTGATAGAGACCCTAATCTTCATAAAATTGTTGTGCCTAGATTTGGTGCAGCATATGCTGCACCAAATATAGGCACAATGATTTTATACTAATTTTCCAATACTAATGTCTCCATTATCTCAGTCTAGCATAATAACACTTAGATCAGTATTTTTCATTAACTTTAAGTCCTTGAAAACTGTTGGAGAGGCTTTTAGATGTCCTTGAAAAGTCCTTGAATTTTACTTATACTTGCCTGTATGAACCCTAGTTGATATTTTTATTGTATTTTTTACTTCAGATATATGTCAGAACATCTTGCTGAGCTGTTCCCGGAGAGTGCTTATATTCCCGCATCAGACGCTTGATCCTACACAAATTGTGAACTTTTATGTGTTCTGGGTAGAACTTCCCTGTCAACAGCGAATAGCTATATATATGGGCCAGTACATTAGAATTTGGTGCTATAACTTGTCACATCAGTAGGCAGCGAAGGCTCTGTTGAGCTTTTGCATCTGCAAAATCTCACCAGAGCTTTCTTTGCATCTGTGAAGTCTCTTCTGAGCCTTCTCTGTGTGCATACGTGAAGTAGGGAAGTAGATGAAGGCTCAGACCAAAATTTGACACATTGCCCTGAAAATGGCAGGGGCGAATGAAATTGCGCCAAATGGTCACATGAACATTATTTTTTCTGTGCTGAGGTTGGAGAAAAAGTTAGTCATTGGCCCAAAGCAAGGTTGGCAAAATGCCGGCAAATAAGGATATTTGCCATGCCAGTGACATTTATCGGTAATTATCCGCATTTACTGGCAAATACTGGCAAGTATGATTTACCACCCTGGAATTTTTACAAAACATTACACCCAACATTTAGATGGGTAATTTCACCTTGCCACATCTAATTTAAATTTCGGCAAACAGTTTCATAAACTGAACAGACCCAAATCTATTGAATCGAACCGGACTTTGATGATTCGTTGCTCCCCTAGTGTTAAAAGGGGGTGTGTTATAAAGAGACTGTGCTGTACTGTAATACCTCTTCATATTGGTCAAGAAAGCCAGTTGATGCAAGCTAAGGGGTTTTATAGAGTGTCTTGTATACTGTTGCTACTAGAATAATTACCAGTACTCTCAGTCATTGAAGTCCTTGAAAACTGTATGATAGGCTTGAAATGTCCTTGAATTTTGCACAGACTTGCCTGGGCTGAACCTTGGAATGCATTTAAATATCAAAACTCATGTATGCTTGTTTCTGTGCCAATGAACATCTCTTTACATTTTACATATAGAGGATCTAACATGAGTGCTCATGTTTTATTGAATTTATTAAACAAGTTGAGGAAAAGTGATAAAATGCGAGGCATGCCAAGCATTTTATCATTTTTTTTGCAACGAGTTTGATAAATTCAATATAATAATACAGGTGCACGAATGTTAGATTCTATTTATCATATGACATTAAGATTACTTTGAAATCTCATTTCAGCTGTGAAAAACGATATAATTTTGTCATTATGTGCGCAACTGTGGACATCGTAACCTTTCCTGAAAATCTGAAAACCTATAGTGGTTTATTGATTTCATTGCATGGCATTATTTCACTCCCAGGTGCAATGTCATATTAAACCAGGTCGGCCTATTCACAGATCCATTAAACATACGGGCCAGTACGCGAGCTTTTGGTACTTACCGCATATGTGCAAAAGCCTCCTTTAAATGCCCATGCTGGTATATCCAGTGGGGCTAGAGGTCTTTTAATGTCAGTATTCCTCTATTTCCATACTTTGTGTAAACGAGAAGTGAAGGCTCTGGTGAGTATGCACATGTGCCCACACACCTGAGCCTTTGTTGCTTGACAATGTGATAAGGCCAGAGGTTTTTTTATTGATTTACAAGATTTTTTTTTTCAGATTTAGGGTCAGGGGGAACGAAGAAAACTAAAACAAAAACCTCTGAAAATGATCAATTGACTGGTCATTTTCAGAGTTTTTTTTTTCTTTTTTTAATATCTCCAGAACAAATAGTAAAACTATTAAGGTACGTAAACCAAAAGTCTGTATTAAATTTTTAAATGGTTCATCATTTTCCTAAAAAATCTGGATAGGACAATCACTTTTAACAGTGTCACTCTCAAAATACACAGACAGAATCTCAAAAATATTTTGTTTTTTTCCAAGAAACAAATTATATTTAGAGTCAGCGGTAAATAAAAAATAATTTTAGATTTTTTTTCTTTCCGGAAAATTACAGTAGGAGGGTTTGTAAATCAACTAATAAAAAATTCTGGCCTAAGTACCAAATTTTTATTAGCTGGCCCATTTCATGTAATTCATCATTTAGGACTGATTATTATCACAGGTTTAGATAAAACAAAATTTTTAAGCGTAAAACTATAAGTATTTTCTTACCCACCAGTTTTAACATAAGTTTTGGGTGCTCAAAAGAACTGTCTCATTGAGACAGTTCTTTTGAGTACAATGAGACAGTTCTTTTGAGTACCCACAACATATGTTTTGGTCGAGAAATAAGAAAACTAATTTATTGGTAGGCACTCTTAACTAAAGGCCTGTATTATTATATCATACACATTAAAATTACTTTTAAATCACATTTTTAGCGAAAAAGTTAAGACTGTTACTATGTACACAACCTTGTTATGGACATAATTACATAATGTATGTAAACCACTAGTGGTTTATCAATTTTATTACATGGCATTACATCCCTCTCATAGCTAGTGGTGTCGACATTGTCCATTTATTTTAAATATGTTGTGGAATATTATTTGAAGCGTGTTTGCAGAACGTGACGTTTAAACTTGGGCTTAATCCTCTAGCATGGTGAGAATGGAAAGATGCATGAGTTCATCTTTATTTTTGTTGCAAGCAAATGCAATGCATATTGGCCAGTTCACAGGACTTAGGTACTGAATGGATATGCTGAAAGTGACTTTTAACCTTTTTCATTCTGATGGATTATTCCATACATATTTATACAATAAGAATGGAATAGTTTATTTTGTATTTTAAGAGGTTTTCGGTCTGTCTGGATCTTCACTGGTTGCCAAAGTACCTGTTTACCGGAGTCCAGAATGAAAAGGGTTAAAAATGTGCAACAATGGCGTAGCCAGAACTCTAGAAGAGTTACGCACACCAGAGGGAGACTACTGGATCAAGCAGTGGTTCTCTTAAATCACATCCCTTTTCAAAATGGGAACTTCTCTTAAAGGAAAGAGCAATTTCTTTCCTTTAAGAGCTGTTCTTTATGGTATGGAAAATCACTTTTACCACTAGGTGACCTCGCTTTAATGTTACTATTTTTTTATGCACATAGGTAACTGTACCAATGTACAAGCACAACTATCTAGTGAGGCTATTTTTGATCGGAGCCTTTTATCTACTTCATACTTAGTGTATTTGAGCAGTGAAGGCTCTTGCAAGACTTCATGTATTATAGGTCCAGATAAGCAAACTGTTTTAGAATAAAATTGTATTTATTTTCTTACCCATCAATTAAAACATGTGTTTTGGGTACACAAAAGAACCGTCTCATTGAGTACACAGAACATATGGTTTTGTTGACAAATAAGGAAAATTATTTTCAACAAAGCACTCTTGTACATTGATCTCATAGAATTTTTGTATGCTCCACATTGTAATAGGAACTGACTTAAATATAAGCTTCAGCTTACTTTCAAATGCGGTCCATTATACATTTGTATATATTGTATTATGCTTGTAAATTTAGAAATATAATATTGTTTTAACTAAAGCACTCTTATCTGGAGGCCTGAGGTATGTGCAGGCTTGTCTGAGCCATTACCAATGGCCTGTGCAATTAGTACCATCTAAATTCTCATGCTCTGGCTCATTTATTTTCATTTATCACATTCAATATCATGAACCCATTATGAGCTATTTTAGCCAAGCAGTTAGCCTACTGTAGTCTAGGAGACATGCATTGTACGTACAGTAAAACCTGTCTAAAATGGCCAGTCAAAAATGGACAAAACAAAGATCTTAATGACAAATGGTAGCTTAATGAAGGTCAAAAGTATTGGAGCATTCTGCAATACCTTTGACCTGCATTAAGCGATAATCTGTCTTGAAAGCCAATTTTTGGTCTTTTTTAAGTGGCTGCATAAGACAGGTTTTACTATAATGCCTTTATTCAGTTCTTTGGTTTATGTTTGGCTTCATTTGTTTTTACATCACCTGAGTACTTCAGGCTCTAAATGAGCTATTGTGACCATTCAATATCTATCATTCGCCGTGTGCTGTGCATTCTCAACAATTTCCTTTAAATAAAAAAGTGAGTATGATCAGTAAATATCACAATCACATACTGCAGACCAACCCAACGCACTGTGAGGAAGAGTCACAGAACATTTATAGTAACAATACATCTGAAGATAATAAGAGCAAACAACTCCTCCAATAGCACTGGGCCAATTTTGACCAAATATCAAAGGAATGCTCCTAATTAAAATAAGATGACACACCACTAGATTAGCTAAAACCAACTTGATCTGTAAAAAACTTTCACCAGATTAAAATTTGATTGTGCAAGAAACATTGCTGCTGCTGTCCTTTTGTGGCAAAGGAAACTTTAAATAAACATATTCTCTGAAAAGGCAGATCAGAATCAAAAATAATAAGGCAATAAAAATGATAAAAATGATGACCTACAAAATCAGCTGTTTAACCCTTTCCTTCTGGGAGCGCAGTGGCTCAGTGGTAGAGTGCTTGACTCGAGACCGAAGGGCTGTTGGTTCGAGCCTCACCGGCGTCACTGCCTTGTGTCATTGAGCAAGAACATTCATCCTAGCTTAGTACTGGTTCATCCTAGGAAGACCCGTCCCTATATAACTGAATTTGAAAGATTGTTGATGGGACGTAAAGAATCAAATCAAACAAAAAACAAACCCTTCATGAATATACATGCTAGACTCCACCCACTATGAATAATAATAAATAAGGGAGCGCAGTGGCTCAGTGGTAGAGTGCTTGACTCGAGACCGAAGGGCCGCGGGTTCGAGCCTCACCGGCGTCACTGCGTTGTGTCCTTGAGCAAGAACATTAATCCTAGCTTAGTACTGGTTCAACCCAGGAAGACCCGTCCCTTTAAAACTGAAAGATTGTTGATGGGACGTAAAGAATCAAATCAAACAAACAAACAAACAAAACTATGAATAATTATATAAATAAACTTTCATGTTGGTAGTTAGAACAAAGAAATAACTTGTCAGGGCCACTAGTGTAGGATCAGATATATCATAATTCCATAAGCAAACAGAGAAGACCCTGATTAGGCAGCTCTTAGAAGAGCTGCCCGTTGGTCTGCTCTGTTTTCAAAAGTGTTAAAAGCGTCTCTATGAGGTAAAGGGTTGAAGGAATTTTATCTTTTCACCATGATGCATGACCAGTTTCCATTTGTTCATATACTCAGCGTCATTGAAAAGTTACCAGTAAGTCCCATACACTTAACACAGGACAGTATTAAGTTCAATCTGAACGAAAGGGAGCGCAGTGGCTCAGTGGTAGAGTGCTTGACTTGAGACCGAGGGGCTGCAGGTTCGAGCCTCACAGGCATCACTGCGTTGTGGTCCATGAGCAAGACACATTTATCCTAGCTTAGTACTGGTTCAACCCAGGAAGACCCGTCCCTGTTTAACTGAAAGATTGTTGATGGGACGTAAGAATCAAATCAAACAAATAAATTCTGAACGAAGAACTGCGGAGACATCAGCACTCAGTTTTATAGTCCCATGCATCCATCACATCCGAATGCATTATACCCATTCTTTGACGGACCCAAGTAGTTTCCATTGCATTGTATACACGGCCTCCAATCTCGGCCTCCTTCTCCAAAAAGAGCAGAGCGTAAAGTGAGGCGAAGGCCCTTCCGGGAAGCAGGCAGTGGGCAAAACAATGGAACACGGTAAGTTGTGTTGACACATTTTCAATCATAAGTAAATTTTCAGCGCAAAACTCGAAAATCTAAGAATGCTATGCTTCGGGCAATTGTTCAAGCTATCCGTAGAGCATGCTGTTTGCACATTTGAACTTAGTTTGTAAGCGTGAGAGTTTTTCTCCCGTTGCACAGTTGTCCAAGAAACGGTGGTTCCCGCATGGTTTTGCCTTCTAACCAAACGTATAGTAGCGTTTGGACCCTTATTCATACTACCGAGGCCCCTCCACACCCATGTTGTCCCAAATGCAATTTTTCGAGATATTTCAATGATAATTGAGTGATTTAGAGCCAAATTTCTTTAGGAGCAGGAGGCGAAGGGCAGGAGAAGCAGGCTGGGAGAGGAGAAGCAGGCGGCGATGAAATCAAAATTTGCATTGATTTTGCTTATTTTTAATAATATACTTATCCAATCTATATCAAACTTGCATGTATGATACGAATGATTAAACGCTATTGTTAACTGAATTATTCTGATCACAAACATTGCTATATATACCTCTCTTATTATATATATACCTCTAGCAAGCTCATGACATTCTGGGTTAAACAAACAACACAATGGGAGAATAAGCGAAACGCTTTTGTTTCCTTTATAATGCGTGTACGGACATTATCAGATTTGCAATAATTAAGTTAACATCTTTTGAGACTGCTCTTATACACGAGTTGTTATATCAGTTATATGATGTGCAAGGTATTCGTACAGCATGGGTATTTTCAAAAAGTACACTTTTTTATACATTGTAGTATGGCTGATGCTTTTTTCTTTGATCTTTGCTGATGTTTAAATCAGACACCCTAGAATAACGACGAAGGAGGAGCTTAAAACCGTACTCTAACTTCCAATTTTAGTTAAACAACGATGTAGGCGGTAACTTCCTTAATAGGGACATAGGTAAATGTATATAATTGACAGCTTCGGCCGGATGCAGGGAGGAGCGAATGTAAATTTTGTCAGGTGACATTAACACGCGTTTATTTGCGCCTGCGCCATACTACAAGCAAAATAAAGGATTCTTCCTTGGCTTTCTGTTTTTTGTATATCTTATAAACATTTATTTGCGGAAATAAAACATACAGCTGTCAACTTTTTTTGATAGCGAAAATCTCAAAGAAGACTGAATGCGTCACCAGGACAAAATGGGTTTATAAAAATGAGATAAGTAAGTGACAAACCAAATGCTGTTTTTATATAAACGTCAAGAGTCGGCAAGAATGGGTTTATATGCCCCCATCGGTAAGATTTATAGGCGTAGGAGTCTCGTAGAACGGTCAGTGGGGCGCCCCGATGTTCAAATTTCAAGGAACACTTGGTTTGAATTCCTTTTTTTTTCTGCGTCTAGACCCAGTCTGAGATTTTTGATAACCCTTTTCCCAAGAACTTAGGGAGAAATTCACAAGTATCACTAATCTGTGAGCATTACATGATTCCAATGAGAAAAAAGTGAACCACACATTACGTTGGTGGTGGCATTTAAAGCGAAGTAATTTCGATTTATTTAAATGTTTTGAAATATTCATACATGCAAGTTTGATATAGATTGGATAAGTATATTATTAAAAATAAGCAAAATCAATGCAAATTTTGATTTCATCGCCGCCTGCTTCTCCTCTCCCAGCCTGCTTCTCCTGCCCTTCGCCTCCTGCTCCTAAAGAAATTTGGCTCCAAATCACTCAATTATCATTGAAATATCTCGAAAAATTGCATTTGGGACAACATGGGTGTGGAGGGGCCTCGGTAGTATGAATAATGGTCCAAACGCTACTATACGTTTGGTTAGAAGGCAAAACCATGCGGGAACCACCGTTTCTTGGACAACTGTGCAACGGGAGAAAAACTCTCACGCTTACAAACTAAGTTCAAATGTGCAAACAGCATGCTCTACGGATAGCTTGAACAATTGCCCGAAGCATAGCATTCTTAGATTTTCGAGTTTTGCGCTGAAAATTTACTTATGATTGAAAATGTGTCAACACAACTTACCGTGTTCCATTGTTTTGCCCACTGCCTGCTTCCCGGAAGGGCCTTCGCCTCACTTTACGCTCTGCTCTTTTTGGAGAAGGAGGCCGAGATTGGAGGCCGTGTGTATAGGAACATGCAAGTTTTGGTGCTACCTAAAATATTGATTCTCATTTTTTGTGTTTAATGGGATAATTCAACTTATTTTGGTGGCGTTTTCAATGAAAACGTCTAGGGCATGTACTGGCATGTTGTCTTTGGAAAACGATGATAACTGCGGAAAACCTTAAAGGCATGTGCATCACATGCACCATAGTTCCAGGGCTTGTTGAATTGTTTTATTTCTCCAAACCAGTCTGTCGTTGACCAGAAACATGAACGTAAATGTAGCCATAGAGCTGTATTATATATTTTCCAAAATATCCAAATTTAGATACTGGTACCTTTTCACTGATGCTGAGTATATATAAGATGAGCTATTCTGGGCCACATGGCTTTTTTTGCATCTCTTATTTTTAGCTCACCTGAGCCGAAGGCTCTGAGGTGAGCTGGTATTAGTATACCAGTGACTCCCTCATCCGTCGTTGGTCGTCTGTCCGTCAACATTTTCAAACATCTTCTCCTCTAAAACCTCTGGGCCAATTGAACTCAAATTTCATATGGAGACTCCTTAGGATGGGGAAACGAAATTTTGTTCAAATGGTCCTAGTCACATGATCAAGATGGCCGCCATGCCCATATATGGTAAAAACCATTTAAAAATTTTCATCTCCAGAACCAGAAGGCCGATAACCTTGGGACTTGGTATTTAGCATCGGGGATGTGGGGCCTACCAAGTTTGTTCAAATGATGATCCTAGGTTGACCTTGACCTACTTAACGTCAAGGTCAAATTTGCTTCCTTATGCATTTTAATGGGGAAATTTTTGAAAAGTTGATTTTTTGAAAATTACTGAAGCCAATGTCATTATTCTCACTTGATATGTTTAATCTAATGTGACAATGGCTATAAATAAGTCTAATGGTCAAGGTTGACCTTTGACATTTCCGCCAAGCCGCTCATATTGGAGTCTCATCAATATATTAAAACCTAGTTTTCTCAGAAACCATTGGGCCAATTGAACTCAAATTTCATATGAAGACTCCTTACAATAAGTTAGCCAATATTTATACAAATTGTTTTGGTCACTTGACCAAGATAGCCCGACATGACCATATATGGTAAAAACCCTTTAAAAATTTTCTTCTCCAGAACCAGAAGGCTGATGACCTTGGGACTTGGTATGTAACATTTTGGATGTTGGGCCTACCAACTTTGTTCAAATGATGATCCTAGGTTGACCTTGACCTACTTAACATCAAGGTCAAATTTGCTTCTGATTGATTTTCAATGTGAAATTTTTTGAATACTGTTGAAGCCAAAGTCATTATTCTCACTTGATATGTTAAACCTAATGAGACAGTGGCTATAAATAAGTTTCAAGGTCAAGGCCACCACACCCATTTATGTTAAAAACCCTTTAAATATCTTATTCCCTGGAACAAAAGGCCAATGGCCTTGGGACTTGGTATGTAGCATTGGGGATTTGGTCTCTACCAGGTTTGCACAAATGATGAATCTAGCTTGACCTTCTTTATGGCAAGGTCAAATTTGATTCCTAATGCATTTATATGGGAATTATCTTGAAATGTTCATTTTTCTATGACTGTTTAAGCTGAAAGCATAATACTTTCGAGAAATGTTTAACCTTATGAGATAATGGCTTTATATAAGTACCAAATGTCAGGCTGACCTGTGACCTTTTTTATCCAATGCCACTCATTAGGACTGCCACATACCTATATAAACATTGGTTTCTCAGATACATGTATCACTGGGCTGTTTGATGGAGTATTTATGACTTAGATTGTTTTAAGTCACTTGACCGAAATGGCTGCAACCCCCATATATGGTAAAACAAAATATGTTTTATTATAAGCTGTAGTTGACCTTGACCTATTTTAACATAATTAAAGAGGTCAGGTGAGCGCCTCAGGACCTGCAGGTCCTCTAGTTTTTTGCTGCACCTGCTTTTATCACAAGAATTTTTCAATATGATAACAATCTTTTGAATTTGAGAAGAATGAGGTCCAGTGTATATATGTTCATGGGTGAAGGTTTTCAGGACTAATCCTGAATTCAGGATTTCGAGACTGACTCAAAATGCTGAATTAGGAAGCTCATAATAGAGTCTCTGATTAATTTTCTGATTAGCTAAACACATTAATCATTTAAACTTAAAATATTAAGTTTTATGTTTAGAATTTCTAAAGTTCAGGATTTTCGAAATGTTGAACTTTCACCATGTATGTTTAAAAGCCAACTTTTTGGGCAAAGCTGCATAATTGGTACTTAGAAAAGCGGACACTCCATTATCATGGACCTATAGATTAACCCTATGTATACTAATGGATTCTTCCTTCTGGTTTCATACAATAAACTTGGAATAGTCCATTGTACATATTTATGGGTGTCAGGTTATAATTTTAAAAAACATTAAATTATTTTGTCTGAAGATTATTTTTACCTTTATAAACAGTGCAGTCCCTGATGAAATGCAGCATATTGCTGCATTTCATCTGGGTCTTCACTGTTTGCAAAAGTACGTAGTTAGGGGTTTCCCATATACAAATGGTTGACTTTTTTCATGCTAATAGATTATCCCATACATATTGATACAATAAGTATGGAATAGTCCATTTGGTATTTTAAGGGGTTATTGGTCAAAATTTCTATAAAATGATGTACAATGTTTTTCTGTCCATGAAGGCTGTCCTTTTCTGACGTCCCATCAACAATCTTTTAGTTAAAAAGGGATGGGTCTTCCTGGGTTGAACCAGTACTAAGCTAGGATTAATGTTCTTGCTCAAGGACACAACGCAGTGAAGCCGGTGAGGCTTGAACCCACGGCCCCTCGGTCTTGAGTCAAGCACTATACCTCTGAGCCACTGCGCTCCCTAAAAGTACCCATTTAGGGTTTTCCCTAATAAAAATGGTTAACCATTTTCATGCTAATAGATTATCCCATACATATTGATACAATAAGTAGTGAATAGTCCATTTTGAATTTAAAGAGTTACCGGTAAAAATTTCTATAAAATGATGTACAATGTATTGGTCAAAATACAATATGTTGGTCAAAATTTCTATAAAATGATGTACAATGTATTGGTCAAAATACAATATGTTGGTCAAAATTTCTATAAAATGATGTACAATGTATTGGTCAAAATACAATATGTTGGTCAAAATTTCTATAAAATGATGTACAATGTATTGGTCAAAATACAATATGTTGGTCAAAATTTCTATAAAATGATGTACAATGTATTTCTGTCCATGAAGTCTGTCCTTTTCTGTTGAAACACCCCCAGTTGCAGTATCGAGTTTGTTTCAGTTTTAATAGCATTAAAATGTTAGTGTCATGTGAGAAGCTGCAAAATTACATTACGGCTGGTGCAGACAAAACTAGGGTTGTCTGAGGAGATTCTTTGTTGCTTGTCAAAGAGTACAATAGCATTGGTCTGGATTAACAAAAACATTGAGTGTAAAAATGTTAATATTTTTTTTATCCATGAGTTTTAACATGTTTATTTGGTGCTCAATAGAACCATCTCATTGAGAGGATTCTTTTGAGTACCCACAACATATGTTTTGGTTGAGAAATAAAAAAAAAATAATCATGCACTCTTATCAAGAGGGCTGCAATAGTATAAAGGCTTATTGTCAAAGCCACAATATCAGTAGTGTCTGTCTTGGGTTGAAGAAAACCCTTAGACTGCCATGTTTTGTCTTGAAAATGTTGTCTGATTATTACATCTGCTGCATAGATTTAAATGTACTTCTGGGAAGCAATTAATATGAACCCAGATCAGAATGCTCCATTTTTCCATAATATTTTCAAAAGTATCCAAAGCTTAACTTTAAATTTTCTGTCAATTTTTTCAATGTTGTCTAAAAAAAAATAGAAAATGATGTCATGATCTAAAAATAGCCTATGGAGTAAAGGGTTTAACAACTTGTCTGTTTTCAAATATA
The DNA here is from genome assembly GCA_964019695.1 of Loripinus fragilis. Classification (NCBI taxonomy): domain Eukaryota; kingdom Metazoa; phylum Mollusca; class Bivalvia; order Lucinida; family Lucinidae; genus Loripinus; species Loripinus fragilis. The sequence goes on along the minus strand of OZ026521.1, from coordinate 63,985,444 downwards.
GCTAAATGCAGATGAAATTCTATTATTCAGTGTTAATTCTGCTGTGTTCCTTCTTTCAATGCTCTGTTTGTTTTACAGCCTCAATAGCTTCCTTTGATCTAAACAGTGGGCACATTTCCTAGTTTCAAGGAACTTTTTGAGCTTATGGTATATAAACTGGTCAAAATAAGTTAAGCCCCATGTCATTTTTCCATAGCCATAATGTTCAATTAGGTTTAAGTTTAGTTCCTTATTTCAAAAATATCGAAGGTAGTTGAAAATTCTAACTCCACCCAAGTTAGTCAACAATCTCTCAGGTGTAATTACACAAAGTTTCAGCTGAAAATACTGATTTTCTTTGGGTATGTGCTAAATTTTCCAAGAGGATCCCAACTTTTGCCAATTTTACTATAGGAATGATAGAGGACGAAAATGGCCATTTACTGGAATGTGAAGCTCAATGTAAAATTTATCAATAAAAGTGAAATCTAGCATATGTTGAGAAGAAATATTGCTGCTACTTTGCTGAAAATTTTATGGAAAAATCTCAATTCTGTAAAATGTTATGATAAATCAAACATGAATGTATTTACATTTAGTGTATGGGAAAATTTCTGGTGGGGCTTAATTTATTTTGACCAGTTTACTATGTATGTTATCTGTTGTTGTCTGTAGTGACATATGGAACAAGCTCTGGAGATTTTGGTACTTATCACTCATAGGTGTAGATAGCAGCAAGAAAATTGAGAGGAAAAATGTCAATATGACCTTACCTTTTCGTTTAAACATGTTTTATGTGCTCAAAAGAACAGTCTCATTAAGACGGTTTTGAGCTCCAAAAACATAGGTTTAAATCGTTGGGTAAGAAAATAATAAAAAAAATTACACTCAAAAAATTTACTTATCTGGATCTATGAAAATCTCCTGAGCTAGCTCCTTTTAGATTTTTGTAGTTATGAATTCAGTATTAAAAGTCAATTTTTTTAAACTGGTTATTTTTCTTTGATTTTCACTTCCAATCCTATGTGCCATTTCCTAAAAAAGGTAAGGTGGGTTGTTTGGAATTTGACCAAATTTGGCAGGAATTATCCTTGAAAGTCACACTTGAAAGTCACTTAATTCACTCACCATGAAAGTAAACATGATAACAAAAGCCAATACATGATGAAATGGCTTTTCATTCCCATTTGCCATACTATAGGTGAGCTTTTATGATCATAGGACGTCTCATCCACCATCCGTCAACAATCAACATCCCTTCCTGATAATTGTTTAAAATTCCTAAACCATGCAGATTTCTGGTTGCCATGGCAACTCTTCTTGTTAAAAAACTTCTGGGTTGGTCGATTTTGAAATAATTTTTTATCTCACCTGAGCAGTAGGCTCTGAGGTAAGGTATTAGTATAACAATGACTCTAGCGTCTGTTGTCTCTCCGTCCGTCGTCCATCTGTCAACATTTTCAAACATCTTCTCTGAAACCACTGGGCCAATTGAACTCAAATATCATATGGAGACTACTTAGGATGCGGGAACAAAAGTGTGTACAAATTATCCCATTTTCGCAAACATGAAGCACGCTAGCACATACTCACCTGTCGCCTTTCGCTCGGTGCATACTGGGATTGAACCGCCATTTTTTTTTTTTAAATATATTATGCGATTACTGCTTGCATGACTCAGGGCTTTACATTCAGAAAATATTGACTAAAAGAGAAATGATAAACTGTCAAAAATTTAACCTTTTGCTATTTTGAACAATAAATTCTGTCACTACAGGAGTGCGAGAATTGAAATGGACTAGCCAAATATCGCTAGTTACCCAGAATGCAAAGGGCGAAATGCGAGAGATCTAGATGAGGTATCGTCAGGTCTCGCAAGAATGCAAATTATCCTGGTCACATGACCAAGATGACCACCATGCCCATATATGGTAAAAGAACCTTTAAAAATGTTCTCCAGAACCAGAAGGCGGATGACCTTTGGACTTGGTATATATCATGGGGGATGTGGGGCCTTCTAAGTTTGTTCAAATGATGATCCTAGGTTGACCTCGACCTACTTAAGGTCAAGGTAAAATTTGCTTCCTAATGCATTTAAACGGGATTTTTTTGAAAACATGATTTTTTGAAAATTGTTGAAGCCAAATATCACAATATATGTTCAACCTGATGAGACAATGACTATAAATTAGTTCCAAAGGTCAAGTTTGACCTTTCAGCCAATGTCACTTATGTTGGAGTCCCATTAATGTATTAAAATGTATTTTTCTCAGAAACCATAAGGCCAATTGAACTCAAATTTCATATGAAGACATTAGCAAAATTTTGTACAAATTGTTGTGGTCACATGGCCCAAGATGGCAAACAGTACATACCCATATATGGTAAAACCCCTTTAAAAATCTTCTTCTCCAGAACCAGAAAGCTGATGACTGGGATTTGGGGCCTACCAAATTTGTTCAAATGATGATCCTAGGTTGACCTTGATTTACTTAACATCAAGGTCAAATTTGCTTCCTAATGGGTATGAAATTGGAAATTTTTTGAAAAGTTTTATTTTTAATACTGTTGAAGCCAAAGTCATTATTCTCAATTGAATGCTAAACCTAATGAGGTAATGACTATAAATAAGTTCCAAAGGTCAAGGTTGACCTTTTGCCTTTCAGCCAAAGTCGCTTATATTGGAGTCCCATCAGTATATTAAAACATAGGTTTCTTAGAAACCACTTGGCAAATTGAACTCAAATTTCATATGGAGACTTTAAGTTGAGGGGATTAAATTTATAACAAATGTTAATGATCATGTGACCAAGATGGCCGCCATGCCGCAATTAATTTGATTTGTTGATAAACATGACCACCATGAAACGGCCAGTTTTAGGGAAAACAAAAATATTGTCAAAAAATATTGGGCTGAATGAGCACAGCTGGTCACGGTCACTATACCAAGATTGCTCAAATAATTTGATCTGCTGAAAAGTATGGCCATCAGGGATTTGTCTCCCATTAGCAATTGATTCGATTTGATTAACTTTTGGTCATGGGTGAACGTTTTCAGGATTAATCTTGAATTCAGGATTTTGAGGCTGACTTTCCATAGAAGTCAGCCTCAAAATCCTGAATAAGGCAGATTATAATAGCTTCTCTGATTGGTTTTCAGATTATCTTAACACAATTAATCGTTTAAACTTGAAATTATTCGTTTTTATGGGCATCCTGCAAGTTTTAAAATTTGAATTTCTTAAGCTCAGGATTTTGGAAATTTTGAACTCTCATCCATTTTTTAGTTTAAATGATTATTTCCATGGATATTCTATATCCTTTTTCCCTCAACATTACTTAAAACTTTTCCAAATAAAGGCTTATTGAAACTGCCAATCCATCAAAGTTTTATAGCTGTATGTTTGGCAGGATAATACCTGATAAACTGTCATTATCAGGTGAGCAACCCATGGCCTGAGGACCTTCTTCTCTCACACAATGGATAAGAAAATCTGAAAATTTAGCCTGGGTCAGATTTTTCATGTTTTCTAACCCAGATTGTCACGAGAGGACTGTTCATTGGTTGTATTGGAACTCACACACATGGTCGTCGAGTGACATCATTGTTCAGTCAAAGTGACAATATCATGTAATATTTACATTTTCAATGCAACCCTTAATGAATCTTTAGAATCTTGCAACTGTTCATAGCCTCATGAACTACACAAAAATTGATTGACAGCTGCACAAGCTCGTTTGCCCGTGCAATTCGCTTTGAAAATCGAATTCATTTGCCAGATGTTACACTGGTGTTTTGATTGACTGCGAGCCACACCTGAGATGCACGTGCAAAACGAGCTTCTTGTTTGCTCCATTGGCTGTCTGTGTTCACACTGGCTGTTCCGCTTTTCCGCTTTGCACTCCAAAAAAACGTTAATACGATTAAATATTAATTGTTTTATCTCCTACGCTATAAATAATTTCTATGTATTAGTTATTTATAGCAAAATGTAAATATAAGCAATTAATTCAAGAACATCTAGCGATAAGGCGTACATTTTCCCTAGTTGACATGATTACAAACACCAAATTTTCAAATTGCCCTAATGTTTTTGAAATTGGTGTAGTTTGGCAGTAAAATATGCATAGTAGGCAACAAAATATGTTTCAAAGCGATTCACCGTTTACAATATCGTGTAAACGTGCACTTTCTACCCCACCCCTCATTTAACGCCTTTATACTGGGTGCCGTTTAGACCAGATTTTGAGTAAATGCATTGCGAATTTAAAAAAAAAATAAAAGTGCTAAAATGTTAAGGATATAAGTGCTCTTCATTTCCAAAACATTTCCGTATTCCTTCTGCGCATGCGTACGAAATACACCTAAAAGTGTGACGTTTGTCATTGGAAAGATGAAACTGGTGTCTTTCAGTTTATTTTTAGATGCTTTGCCCCCCTAGACCCAAGATGCCCTTTACATATGTTGTAAATGTTTATAGCGACATGTCGTTGTCCAAAGGGCATCTTGGGTCTAGGGGGGCAAAGCATCTAAAAATAAACTGAAAGACACCAGTTTCATCTTTCCAATGACAAACGTCACAATTTAGGTGTATTTTGTACGCATGCGCAGAAGGAATACGGTAAGGTTTTGGAAATGAAGAGCACTTATATCCTTAACAGTTTAGCACTTTTATTTTTTTAAAATTCGCAATGCGTTAACTCAAAATCTGGTCTAAACGGCACCCAGTATAAAGGCGTTAAATGAGGGGTGGGGGTAGAAAGTGCACGTTTACACCGTATTGTAAATAGCGAATCGCTTTAAAATGTATTTTGTTGCCTACTATGCATACTTTACTGCCAAACTACACAATTTTTAAAAACATTAGGGCAATTTGAAAATTTGGTGTTTGTAATCATGTCAACTAGGGAAAATATACGCCTTATCGCTAGAAGTTCTTTATGGAAGGCTATGGAATCACGAATACTTCCGGTCTGTTGCAAAGTTACTTTGCAAAAGACCCGAAGTATTCATGGTTCCATGAACCTTCCAAAAATCGAATCCATTTGTTAAATAATGCACATCAGCGTAATCAGGGACTTCTGGAGTTTTCTTTTAAAATAAACGGTCAATGGTGAGCAAGAAAAAGAATCCATTACTTGTGTAAGGGTGGGATACAAAATTCCATCCCTTGGGATTACTGTTGTCATCACTCGGCAAGCCTTATGATGCCAATTTCTAGGATTTTTCTATCCTACACTCACAGTCATGATATATTCATGGGTGATAGTTTTCAGGATAATCCTGAATTCCGGATTTTGATGCTGCCTTTCTATAGAAAATCAGCCTCAAAAAACTGAATTAGGCAGCTTATAATAGATTTTCTGATATATTTACTGTTTATCTAAAGACAATTAACCATTTAAAGTTAAATGCTAAAATTTTGAAGGTATACTGCAAGGTTAAAAACTTGAATGTCAAAAGTTCAGGATTTTGGAAATTTTGAACTTTCACCCATGACCCTCACGTCATGATAGAGTCTTATAATCTTCTTTCTCTTCCTCTTGTTTTTTTCTAAGCACGCTCATTTAAACTAGGCTCAATTGGTTTTCATTTGACGGCACTTTCAAGATAGGGTAGAAAAAGGCTTTTTAGTACACCTAAAGCATAGGCTCAAGATGAGCTATTGTAATCGTTGGATGTGTGTCATCTGTCGTGGGTCTCTACAAGTGCTTCAAAGGTTATCACCTAAACCACTGGTTGAATTTTGACCAAACTTGGCAGTAGTGATCCTTATATGACCTCTTTAATAATTGTTCAATGGTTCAAGTCTTTTACACTAGTTAACTAGTTCATACCGGCTAATATAGACGTTCTGAATAATATCTTAAAAAATCTTCTTGTCTGAATTCAAAAGGCCTAGAACCTGTTACCTAGTGGGCCTCAACTATTACTGTTCAATTAATGGTCCTGGGGACAAAAATGCCCCACCTGTAGGTCACATGTATGTCACAAATGATCTATAAATGCAAAATGGTCTCATTATAGATTACTGTATATGAACTTATCATGTTTTACATAGGCTTGTTTAGGGAAAACTTGTTTTTGTCTGAAACCACAAGCGATGCTTTTTGTTATGTAGCATCATCTAGTGGACTTCTATCAAGTTTGTTCAAAATATGGCATAGCTCCATTCTCGGGGAACATAGGCTTAATATAGGGGTAAATATCTTGTCTTAAACCACAAAGCATTCTTACTTAGCCTTGATATTTGGTAAGTAGTATCACCTAGTGGACCTCTAAAGTTCGTTCAAATAGTGGCAAAACATAGTACCACCCGGGGGTTACATGCTTTACATTGATTAACACAGTGAAAACACGAAATATCTTGACTGAAACCACTAGGCCTATTCCCTCCATGTAGTGGACTTCTACCAACTTTGGCTTAACAAATCTTGTTCAACTTGTGTTTCTGTGGCCAAAAATTATTCCACTCTGGGGGTCACATATTTTACATTGGCTTGTATAGTAAAAGAAATAGAAATAAATCTTATCTGATATCACTAGGCTTAGAGTCTTGATAGTCGGTATTTAGTATCATCTGTTGGTCATCTTTTGATTTTTAGCTCACCAGAGCGAAATGCGAGCTATTGTGATCGGCGGGCATCGTCCGTACTAGGGCAAATTTTGACCTCTGAGCTTTCAGCCAAAGTCACTCATATGGGACTGCCATCAGTATGTATTTAAGCATATTTTTCTGTCATACGATGAAATGTAGTATTTCTTACACCATTCCGGCTACAATGCTTAATATTTTAAAGAAAGAAGTCACATGACTCATGAATAAATACATGTGAAAATATAAACAATGCGAAATGAGGTAAGTTCGCAATGTTTAACTCAGTAGATCATTTACATTGAAACATATTGTAACTTGCTTTATTATCACATAAAAATACCATAAAATAAAATATTCACATGGAAATACATTTTTATAAATCAATGTGCGAAATGTTTTCTTTCAAGTAAGTACAGAGATATGAATAGTTCTGCTAGCATTGTCGAGTATATAAAAAGCAAAAACTATATACGATACAACTGAAATATTTCTGACTCGGCCCCAAAAACAATGAATTATTTAATCATAGGGAATATTTCACGGTGTTCTGATAGAGTCACATGGTGTCAGCCAGTCAATGGAAGATATGGTAATTATTAAAAGCTGTGATAACATTGAAGGCCATTTGTAGACTGGTTTAATAAGCGAGACTGAGAGTGTTACTGTTGTTGCAGTTATACTTGTAAATTGTAAGCTAACTCTTTCAAAGTAAATATGAGCCGTGACATGTGATTTCCAACAATGTCGCATTTGGACAAGTGTAGACTCAGACGAGCATGTGCAGCCTCCTTTTAAGTTTTGAAACTCCAAATTGTGTTCATTCAGTAGCGTAAAATTCATAGAATATTCAAGCGACTAGCAAAGGCTCTGATCAGACTGCGCGTATGCGCAGGCTGATCTGAGGCTTTGCTGGTCGCACATACCACACTGTTGGAAATCCCATGCCACGGCTCATTATATACTGACGGACTTTAAAAACGCAACTTTTGGATAGGAGCTTTAACTTATGTTTCATAAAAGAAGGCAAAACAACAATAATTTTGGTTGTATGTTAAAGAGTGTTCATTTGTAATGAACACATAAAATAAGTGTCCAAGTAAAATGAATTTAACGCATTGAAAATGTAAACTTTTGTAATAGGGGTCAATTGTTTCATGTAACAAAGTGTTATCAGTAAAAGATTCCCTACTTTTTTGAATCAAGAAACACGAGAAGTATCAAATTTGTGTTATAGACTTTGTTTGTCATCGAGGAATCACTCTCGTACTGTTTGGCAGGTCTGCGATACAGCCTGCTTGCTTTTTTGACGCTTATCTGTTTGTATCCTTTCATTCGATGGCTTAAAATCTCCTCTACTTTTAAAAGAATAAATTTATACGAAACAGGTAAGTCAGCAGGTTTAGTTTAGTTTAGTGTGTGCTGATGAAACCAACTCATGATGACATCATCGAAACAAAGGAAGTTTACATTCAACTGTCTAATGAAAGGTATGAAGGGAGGTTAGCATGTGTCAGTAAAGATATGAATAGTTCAGCGAATGGTGTCAGTCTTACTGCTGTTGCAGTTATGCCTGTACACCATGGGTTCTCTTTATTGAATGTATTCTTTCAAAGTAATTATAGAGAAATGAATAGTTCAAATAGCATAGTTGAGTTTATAAAACAGGTGATAAAAGACAAGGAACAGTGAGTTGGCTCTTGAAATTTATATAAAATGGAATGGAGTGAATATTAAGATAACATAATTAATATACAAACATCGTTAAGTTATCAACAATTCATGCAGCTATCTGTTAAATGATCCTTTCAAATGCCAGTCTTTGGAAGATAAAAATGCTGAAGAAAACAAGAATTATCATCACTAACACACCAATGTAATAAATAGGCCTTGTCGCGACAAAACCTGTCATCGGGGTTTCAGACAAAGTGAGATTCAAACCAGCCTGCTCAGCTTCAGAGACTAGCTAGAAAAATGAAATTTCGCTTGTAGCAAGCTTAGATATGGTACATTCCGAAACGCGAATAACAAAAAGGCGCCTGTGTTGTTCGCGTAGGCCCATTAATGGCAAGCATCATGATTTGAGTAATAGAAATACGAGGGGTGTTCCAAAAGTTCTGACTCGGACGTAATGTCTCTGTAACCAGCAACGTTACATACCTGAAAGTTGTAGCAAAATTTTTTTATATGATTTGTCTATACATAGTTCGAAAAGTTGTATATAGGTTAAAGGAGAGACTGGAATTTACCTCGAAACAGCCATACACTCAAAGTACTATGATCAGTCTGTATTGTCGTTGACTAGTATTAACACAGATAACAAAATTGTAACGAGTCTTCAAAGCAGGTTAATATTCGGAGGTACGCCATGTTTGCATATCTTATATGAAACCTGATCAATTGTCCAAATGTTCATTAAATCATAAAATGATGACAATATATTATGGTTGCATTGTGTCTTAAACATTGATCGTATTCTAACATTAGAATGGACATTATGAGTAACCAAAACAAAATTATAACTTAAGGCAGCTATATATTGTGGTTATAAAGATGCACGACTTCAGATAAAAAATGTTTTTATTCTATAGCATGAAACAGATCAGCGGTTTGGAGTGGGTGATGTATAAAAGGCTGTAAAAGGCTGTGACTATTCAATGAAACAGTACAGTGAAGATATAATAGCATCATTTTAAAGCTAAAAGTTGTATTGAAAGGTGCATATAATGTCTCTCGAAATGTCTCTGAACAAAGCTACGAGGAAAATGATCAGAACTTTCAGAACACCCCTAGTAAGGTGCACTCATGCAGGCTTCATGTTTTCCTGCGCTGATTAGGCTGCGCGGATTCACAGGCTAGTTTGCTCCTTTGTTGTTTATATGTAACAAAGTGAGTTTTTCTCCCAAAAAGGCTCACATTATTTTAACTCTTTGCACCCCTGGGAAATTTTTCCCACCTATGGTCGTCTGCTGATTTTTTTTCAAAATCAACTTTTTTCAAAATTCTTTCAGGCAATACGATCAGTGTGTCAAACAGTTTGGATCCAGATCAGGCCCGACGTTCTGACGGGCCTGATCTGGGTCCAAACTGCTTGCAAAAGTTATCAGCAGACGGCACCAGGGGATAAATATACTCAGAAAAAAACAACTGAAGGATATTAAAATTATTTTGACTATATAACATTTGAGAAAATAATTTCCAAACAAAGTATTTTCGTATCTGATAGAACTACCAATAATCAATTCAACAAAATGCAAAATAAAATCTACGGGTAACTGGTTACGATACAGTGCCATACCAAATGTACCAACCCTCTTTACCCAAATTTTACAAGCAAACAAAATTAGCGTTTATATTTTTGTGCTGCAACCTTTACCTGGTCATTACTTATGTTCTAATTCCGACCACAGACAAGTGTTCATACCCTTTTTTTCTGTAATTGCACCTAATAACTTGACAACTTCTTCAACAAAAACGCATAGATATGGCATACCCTAGCCAATATGACAACAAATTGGAAGTAAAATGGTGACAGCAGCTACAAAATGAGGTGTCATAATTTTGACTGAGAGCCAGCAATGATTTCGGAGCCAGTCATTACGGAATACAAATTATAAAAATGCGTTTGGAGAATTTTTGAATGTTTGTGACTTTTCAGTAAAGAGGTTTGCACCATTTGGCCATGTACTGTAATTTAATCATTGAAGCGTGGCTTAAATCAAACATTCATTTTGATTGCAAATATCTGGAACTATGAAATACATGCATAATTAGTTAAGTTTTTATTGTATTGAATGTTAGAGATGGAACTGAATCTAAATATCCTTCAATTGTTTCTCTGAGTATAGTTAACAAAGTAGCATACTTCAAGCTCATAACAACAAACAAATTAAAACTTAACAAGTGCAACCAAATACGAAGCGTTTCTATCATAAAACAATAGCTATAACACAAGAAAATGACCCATACGAGCCAACACGTGCAATTTTGGTACTTATCGCACATGTATAAACCACTTTTTATGTGTGTGTGTGCGCAGCTGCCTACTGGGGCTAGAGGTCTTAATTGAGCTAGCGCATGTGATTTCCAACAATATGGCATTTTGACATGTGTAGACTCGGGCCAGCCTCTGCAGTCTCCTATTAAGCTTAGAAACTCCAACTAATGTTCAGTCAGTAGCTTAAAAATCATAGAATACTCAAGCGACTAGCAAAGGCTCTGATCAGACTGCGCGTATGCGCAGGCTGGTCTGAGCCTTTGCTGGTCGCACATACCAAATTGTTGAAAATCTCATGCACTGGCTCAATTTTGATCTGAGATTCATCTACCTTTTCACATAGTCATTCAGAATTCCTCAGTCAATTCCGTGGAATCAGATCTCTAGTTTTGCAATCATCTTGAAGAGGAAGAGAAAGCTGGTTGCTTTGCTATTGTCTTCGTACAAATGTATTGTTACTATAAATTTTCTGTGGCTCTTCCTCTCAGTGATGTGGGTTGGTCTGCAGTATGTTATTGTGGTATTTCCTGATCATACCCACTTACTTTCTGATATGTATTGGGCAGAGGAGTTCTGAATGCACCTTGCATGTAGGCTCAATCGAACATGTGCAGATACGCAGGCTCGGCACAATTTTTGCTGGTCGCCAATTCTATAATATCCAATAGTTTCAGTTTTATTAAGGCTATACAGCACAATTTGCTGGTTGAGTTACAGCTTAACACTTCGATACATTTCATAGGTTGGAATCAAATAATATTTGCTTACGATAGTTTACCAAAATTTAATGTATACAAAAGGCCAAATAAAAAAAAATACCTGTGTTTAGGGTAATCCGACCCTACCTAAATTTGTTTTCAGATTTTCTGGAAAGAATATATTATATGCATATTTAAAGGCGAAATGGTTTTCAAAATGCATAAAACAATATTTTTTCCTGAAAAAAATAATTAAAAACAATTGTGTGTGCCTACCCTACCTAAAATTTTCAGACCTGGTACCCGAACACACACTTATTTTACTGCCTACTTGTACTGAAATATTTCTATCGCTTGATTTACTCCAGATTACTCCAGAGTGCCCGGTTTTGCTTGTTTTAAGTGGCTGTTCTGGTGTACTCCGAATACTCTAAATTTATTAATCATGTCCACCCCAGCCTACAGTAAAGCCTGGACTAAAGTATACACATCAGCGCACCTGTAGAGTGCACTACATTGCTAAATGATAATAATAATAATTAGTGCATCTCAGGTGGACACAATGTGCCCAGAGGGTGTCAGCTTTAGTTCTGACTCGACCGTATGTTAGCACAGTGGATAAATCATTATATTATTTGGGACGGACTGGATTTGATAATTTCAGAGTACTCGGAGAACGCCAAAACAGCTACCTAAAACAAGCAAAAATTTCTCCAGCGCAAACCAAGCCATTGCTGTTTGAATTGTGAAAAATAACACAATCCGGTTGCCAAGAAGAAGAAAAAAGAAAACTAAAATACATGTGCTTTCAATCCCTTTTAAAAATGAGCTTGTTTTTTTTCAATATGAATAATTATCAGAACCTATTGGGAAAGACAGAAAAAATATCTCAGTACAATGTAGGCAGTGCTCCGCCATCTTGGTTTGGAACAGGTCACGTGACTGTTCTATCTACTGTTTTGGTCAAAAAATTAGATATTGTACTATAGTTGTATAAAAATGTAACCATACTGAGATCATGACCTTTTTATCTGCCCTTGTTACATGTATGTCTACAAAAAAAATGTTGATAACAAAGTTGGAATGCTTCTAAGATAACGGCTGAGCTGGATCAGATGCTGTTTTCAAATCCTGGCTGAACATGGTATTATACAGACAAACAAGGTAACAAAATTAGTAAAAATTATTGTGCCTATATTTAGTGCAGCATATGCTGCACCAAATAAAGGCACAACGATTTTATACTGATTTAGGTCTCTATCAACAGTGCTAAGTACTACAGAAAATAGTAGATTTCAAGGACTTTTCAAGGTTTTGAGTGATTTTCCAGTACTTTTCAAGACAGATTTAATTTTCAAGGACTTTTCAAGAAAGCCCTCTAAAATCCAGTACTGAACCCTGTATCTAGCGAGGCGGACCTAGGGCTTCGTTGTCTATTCTATTTTAAACCCTTTTTAGAACAGTGGAATTTTCCATAAAATTTGATTTAGTAAAGTCACGATGGTCCGTTGTATATTATAAGAAACTATCATGAGAGTAAGGGTAGGATAGAAAAATCCATCCCGAGGATCACCGATTTGCATCATGAGACATGCCGAATGATGACAAAAGGTGATCCCGAGGGATGGATTTTTCTATCCTACCCTCACATGAATAATGGATTTTTCTAGCTCATCACTGGTTTTATTTAATAAGCTTGTAAAAGCCCCTGAATACGCTTAGATGCAATTTCACATGAATACGTTACTTGACGTCCTGGGTATGATAAGATTTTTTATCCCAGGGTAAAATCTCAGATATCCTTATCCAGTGTGCGAGGAATTGAGGAGTCACAGTGTCAATTTCCAAATAAAATTATTGTATTTCTTTCTCTGAAGTTCAGTTTTGCTATAGCAAACAGTGTAGACCCTGATGAAATGCCATCTTCTTCATGTCGGTCTTCAATGTTTGTAAAAGTATCCAATTAGGGGTTTCGAGTCAACAAACGGTGAAAAAGGTATTGTCTCTCATGATGCGTTATAAGTTGTCTGCAGGGAAAATTTAAACATGTTTCTTTTTCAAAACCCATCCATCATTTTAAAATACATCAAAACGGTTATCGTGCATAAATGGATGAAATAAATTCAATTTTCTCTGAACTGGGAAGAAAATGCATGTAGGCAGTGGAATGTAAAACAGATAATTCAGTTAATGTTTTGTTACAAAATAACTGTGTCTCAAATGGAGACAATGTGCATAAAATGACAAATTCAAAATTAGTGTATAGCCTTTAACAATGAATTGAAAGAAGTTCGCGAATAACAGGCATATTGCATGCCCTGGAAATATATCAGTATTATTTAATCTCATCTGGTGACCTACATTTTGATGGCTATCTCATGTGATTGTTATTTTACTTGCCACAGGGTCTAGGTATATATATTTACACTGCTACTGCCTTGCCATAGAAGCCGGCTTTTACAGCCACGTGGTTTTATGCTCCCCTTGGAGCATTCTGCAATACTTTTGATCTACATTCTAATGCACTTGATTTTGTAACGCGACGTGGGATTTGATAACGTCAAAAATTTGCAACAGTATTTCCTGCGATATACTGTCTCAAACCCGACGTCAAATGACGTAACGTCGCTTTACATTCGTTGACAAGTGAATATATGCAGCTGGCAAGCGGTTTTATGCAGCTGGCAGCCGCTGGACGTAAGCGCATCATAGTACATTTTCATTGTCGCTTTGAAGAAAACATGTTAATAGTGCATTAGAATGGGGATAACCATATTCATTTTTTTTTTTTTGGGGGGGGGGGGGGGGGGGGGGGGAGGTATATCGTCGGATATACGTTCGGAAATCACGTTTTACAGCCTCGCTTGCGCATTGCCGTAAAACTAAATTTCCGACCGTATATCTGACGATATTCCTCCCCAAATGAAAATTTTGAATACAGTTATCCCCTAATTATGCGTTAATCGATCTTGAATACCATTTTTTGGTCTTTTTGAGAATGGTTGTTTTACACAGGTTTTACTACGTGACGGCGCGCACGGTATTGGCGTACAAAACGTAACGTCGAATTGTAACGTCGCGACGCTAAATTCTTTTTTCTTCTCTTAATATTTAGCTAGACGCCTTGCTTCTGGAGATACTTTCATTCGCTGGTCAATATATGAAAACCGCTTTCTAGCTTTCAAACATCAATAAATTCGATTTCATACACGTCAGACTTAGTATACACGCATACACAATAAAACAGAAAACGGCAGCTTATTCCCAATTGCCACGTTTGACGCCTCTGTGTTTAACGTCATTTTTCCGCCGGTAACAAAATTTAAGACTAGGGTAAATGTTCACATTTTCTTAATTTTTCGGCGGATAAACTTCATATTCCACGTTTATAAATAAGCAAGCAAAGTACATTGTGGAGATGTAATTTTCTAGTGATTTTCATTGTCAACGTTAAAGCTATGCTTAAATTTCAAGAATATGTGTATTAATTTTAATGAAAATTGTGATTTGGTAACAAATTTTAAGACTTGGGGTTTTCTTGTACATTTTTAAATGGAAAGAGGCAATGCAAATATTTTTCGATTATCTTTCACAACGGAAAAAGTACATTTCAAACAAACAAATATTTTGTAATTAAAACGCCATCAAGATTACAAAATCACTTGCCGAAGAGACCATGCCTGTATTTTTCGCGCGTTTTTTGTCACGAGTTACAGATTTTATTATACAAAATTTAGTTTATTGAGACGCCGTTGTAGAGAAATAAACAAAAAACTGGATATGACGTTAAACGGTGACGTTTCAGCTTTGACATAGACTAAATTTCGTAAAAATTGACGTCAAAATGGCGTTGTAACACGCATTTGCGCATGCCTACTACAGCGGCTTTGTTACAGAGTTACAGACGTTTTGCCCCAAAATTTTGAGTTCTTGAGCTCTCCTTTAACTGTTTTGATAAATAAAAAACTTAGAATCAATAAACTCTTTACAAGGCGAACGTACACCCCCTAGTTTCAAAACAAAAAAAAGATGACCAGAACATTAAAAATCGGTTCCTGTAAACAGAAAAAAGGCAAAACCACGTTTTGTACGCCAATACTGTGCGCGACGTCTCTACGCATTTAAGAGTCACTAGTATGCAAAGGGTTGAATAAGAAAGGTTGCTTATTTTACTCTTTAGGCAAAACTTAAAATGTGCAGCAGAGGTCATTTACAAAATGTCTGGCTGTAAACCAGATAATGGTATAACAGATGTATTGTTGCTATTACTTGACTTTTCGCTTACTGTAAAGGCGGCACCTCATGAATGCGAAATTAGGACAAGTCAACCTTAGGCATAGGTAAAAGCTAAAAACGAGGCGTGGTTCTATTTAAAAGTAACTGTATCATCTTGTGCCACCACCTCAGTCATTATTTAGGCCTTAAAACGCCAGCAAAATATCTGCATCTGAAAATGTTTATTTACATAAGCAGGGAGGCAAACATTGTGGACCCAGATCAGACTGCTCCTACAGGAGCAGTCTGATCTGGGTTCACACTGTTTATCTTTGGGCTTCAAATAGTTTAGTGGACGACAAAAACATACATTTTGTGATTATGCGCTTTAACGGTTAATAAATGTGAGTTCAGTGTGTATACGGTTAGGATTTTCATGAAATGCATGCACGTTTGCGCGGCTCAAAAAGCTTAATGTTAGCTCTTTACTAAATTATAAATAAAACCTGATTTCCCTCCCTTAGCAGATGAAAAAGCCGAACCACACCCAGATATGAATATTTAAGTTGCCGCATTTACAATAAGCGAAAAGTCAAGTAATATAAATGTTCTGTGGTTCTTCCTCACGGTGCATTGGGTTTGTCTGCAGTTTGTGATTGTGGTATTTCCTGACCATGCTCACCTACTATTTTTGGTCTTTCATGTCAGTAACTCTGCTAGCAGACAGTTCACATATACTATCAAACCACATCGTCCCCCATATCAAATATGAGCCATGACATGAGATTTCCATCAATGTGGTGTGTGCGACCAGCAAAAGCTCAGACCAGCCTGAGCATACGCGCAGTCTGCTCAGAGTCTTTACTAGTCGCTTGAATATTCTACGACTCTTAAGCTACTGACTGAACATAATTTGGAGTTTCTAAGCTTAAAATGAGGATGCACAGGCTTGTCTGAGTCTACACAAATTCCACATTTTTGGAAATCACATATCGTGGCCCAATTATTATAAAACAAAGTGAAATCATGCTACAGAAAGCTTTTTGGACCAGCACATGAGATTTTCGAGCTACGAAGGCTCAAGCAATCTTGCGGAAATGCGCAGGCTTGAAAGAGACTCAGCTACTCGCATGCACAATATATATAGGCACTGTAAAACATGTCTTAGTGACCACCTCTATTAAGTAAGCAACCTGTATTAAGCAAGGATGTATTCAGATCCCACAAAAGGCAAATACATAAAAAAGTACCTGTATTAAGCAAGCACATTTTGAATATTCATTAGGTGCCTGCTTAATACCTGATTAAGCAAGTACCTAAGGGATAGTCAAAATGTGCTTGCATAATACAGTTGGACTGAACAGTGGAGTGAGAACTTAAGTTTACGCCCTCTGTGCATATGAGGTGAACATCAGATGCACACTTTATTATTATTATTATTATTATTATTATTATTATCATTATATAGTTTAGCAGTGTTGTGCAACTCCAGTGCGTAACAGGTACACTAATGTGCACACTTTAGTCAAAACTTGACTGTAGATAAAGGCTCTGACCGAAACTGAGACCACTAGTCCAGTTCGAAACGTGACAAGGTGATAAGTAACAAAATCTCATGAGCTGGCAAAGGAGTTGTCATGTTAAGGCGTGAAATCTCCCTAAAAGTCATTTGTCAAAAAGTAAAATTTTCAATCTCTGATTTTTGCAATAATTTTCGTGACTATGAATGGGCATACATATATACTATTCAAAAACATACTTAATGATGTTCAAACCAAGGGCAAATGGGAGTTAAATAAGGCTTAACGTAACTACTCTAAAATTGTATGTTTTGATACTATATCAGTTGAAGGGCTAAAAAGTAAGATTTTTTTAATTAATGAATTCCGCAACTTTTTTTTACCAGAATTTTAAAATTGATTTTTCTAAGAATATATGATTCGATCTGTCAGTTAAATATGCGTGCGCACTATTTAAGCGTGCAAGAACAGATAAAACTTCCCATTGTAAATAGACAAATGGGGATTCTTTGATGTTTTTCGCATGAAATTATGTTCCCCACCTTGACCCAGCTTTTGTATGAAAAAAATTAAGCGTTTCCATTTGTCAATTTACAACCAGAGTTATTAACTGCATTTTGCACGCTTAAAATTCCGCAAGCATCCTGATCAGACGGATCGAATCAGATTGTTAGATACATCTATTTTACATTCTTTTATGGTAATAAACACTATATTGGAATTAATAAAATGTCTTACTTTTTAGCCATTCAATTGATATAGGATCTAAATGCAATTTTAGAGTAGTTCTATTAAGCCGTCTCCCCTTTGCCATCGGCTTGACCATCATAAAATATGTTTCATGTATGTCCATTCATAGTCACGGAAAATAACGCAAAATCACAGTTTGAAAATTACTTGAAGGGAGATTTCACGCCTTAACAGGACAGCTCCTGTCAGTTTTAGTGAAGAAAATCCCAGTAAGCATTTAAAAGTGGACCACTATCGTCCCTCCAACGAAACGCCATTTAATTGGCGTTTGCTGGCGGGCCGATAGAGGCCCGAGGCTGATTGCTGGTCGAAAAATGTCGTTAAACAATTGGACACAGACTATCTAAATCAAAGATTTGTTTCGAGAGTACTAGTGACGTTTTGCTGACGTGGATTCGGAGATTTTATAGAATTTCTCGACACTGCTATATTATCGTTAGTATAGGGGTCAATGACCGCCATTACGTCACTGTTAGCAAGAGATAACAAAGGAACTAGAGACGGATCTGATGAGTTGGAATCGTCATCGCTGCTTGTGCCGTAAAGTGACGTCAGTCGACGCTTTGAACGAGAATGATAATGTTGAATCTTAATGATAGGGCATATATCTAATGGAACCTTTGCCCCCGATTGATGCTGAACCTCTAGTTGCTTCGGTTTGGCTTCCGACTCTTCCTGAGAGGCTATTGGGACATAATCCGTTGTCCGGGAAACACAGTTACTCACAGGTTTGGCATTTGCATAAGGTGATATTACACCTCTTTCCCTGTTCAGAAGTAGAGGTAGACTTTGGTTCATGTGTGATATGTTTGCTAAACCGTCAGAATTGCAGTACTCGGAAACTGAGTGTATTTTCTCTCTAAACCTATAGGGACAAGTTAACAAATCTGGCGGAATCTTAAGAATTATGCTGCTAAGTTGTTTGTCCGTTGGGTCGAGTTCTTGGACGTTTCGGACCCACTCTGCTGTTGCGCGTTCGATATCCTCCTCTAACTCCGGAAGCCACGCACTAAGATCACAATAAGCGCTATCTAATTCGTCTCCTCCTATGACACACGCTTCCTGAGACTCACCGTTTGTGTCTGTCCCCTGTTCGGAAGCCTTACTTGCACTTTCTCCCCTCATAATGCTAGAATGATTATCACTACTTTTACTCTTACATCTATTATATTGTTTAGGTTCCTCGCACTTTTCAATATCCTTTTCACGGAATGATGATTTCTGAGGCATTTCATCGAAATCCTCTGGAAAATATTTCATTGCACACGTGTTGAAGGCTTTGAGAAGCCTTTTCCGGCACTTGGTTCTATATATCACATACAAGACAAGAAAGGACAGAAGTCCTCCGAGAACGGTGGCAGTATTGATACCGACCTCAGGGTCATAAGAGCCAAAGAACTCCCCAGTAAATTCTGTTCTATTATTGCTAGAAGGATTGATGTGGGTGCTGTTCCGGTGATCAATGACGAGCAAATCCGAATGATTGTATGCTTCCTGCGATTCTGTTACGTTGATCGTGGGTCTATTTCTTGTGCCCCAGTCATCTTTTCTCATTTCGTCATTTGGCTGCAAAAAAAGAACAAATTACAGTAAAATCTGTCTTAAGCGGCCACTCATTAAGAAGACAAAATTGGTTTTCAAGATCGAATATCGCCTAATGCAGGTTAAAAGTATTGCAGAATGCTCCAAGGGGAGCATTCTGGATTTCTTACGACCTCCATTAAGCTAATACATATCATTAAGATCTTTGTTTTTTCTATTTTGGAGTGGACGCTTAAGGCAGGTTTTACTGTATTTGACTTATTAAGAGCACTATAACTTATTTTCAATATTTCATATCTTCGAAGGTTCATACAGTAAAGAACGCCATGTGCTCAGTTTAAAATCTGAAATTCTATACACATTAGAAAATAGTAAATATCCAGATCAGATGGCTTCTGATGAAGCCAACTGATCAGAATCCATACACGCAAAGCCCAGTATTGGTTACTGCAAAGTTATAGTCACCTGCGTTGTGTTCTTGAGCAAGAACATTAGTCCTAGCTTAGTACTGGTCCAACCCAGGAAGACCTGTCCCTTTATAACTGAAAGATTGTTGATGGGACGTAAAGAATCAAATCAAACCAAACAAAACAAAGTAATAGCCATAAACAATTTACTGTTTCGCATTAAAATATCAAAACTACCGGTATATCAATAATGAAATGAGCCGCAGCATGAGATTTCCTACAATGTGGTATGTGCGACCAGCAAAGCCTCAGATCAGCCTGCGCATACGCGCAGTCTGATCAGAGCCTTTGCAAGTCGCTTGTATATTCTATGACTGTTTAACTACTGACTGAACACCACTTGGAGTTTCTAAGCTTGGAAGGAGGCTGCACAGGCTCGTCTGAGTCGACACATATCAAAATGCCACATTGTTGGAAATCACATGTCATGGCTGAAAATCCAACTATTGAATTGACTGGAAATCAGATCATTTCATTTTTTGAGGTGTCATGAGGCAACGTACGCCATATACTCAGTTCAAAGTTATCGCGACGCCCACGTTGATCTGGACGCATGGCGTTCATTACTTCATGGACCTTTGATAAATGAAATTGAATTGGTTTGACTGGAAATATAAGTACTGAACTTCTTTTTCTGACGGTTCATGAAGTAATAAATGCAATGTATTTAGTTCAAAGTTAATATGTCGCCCCTTTATGCTACGGTTAATAATCATATGGACTCAAATATTTGTGGACTTATATATTTGTTTGTTTGATTTGATTCTTTACGTCCCATAAACAATATTTCAATTAAACAGGGACGGGTCTTCCTGGGTTGAACCAGTACTAAGCTAGAATAAATGTGTCTTGCTCAAGGACCACAGCGCTGTGACGCCGGTGAGGCTCGAACCCGCGGCCTCTCGGTCTCGAGTTAAGCACTGTACCACTGAGCCACTGCGCTCTCTGGACTTATATAGGCTTCAAGGAAGTTAGTGCACTAGTGACTTTGACCTAGAGAATTTGTGGCAAAGTATTGTTCCTGAAACACTTCCGTGCTTTGATTTATGATAATGAAAAGCTGAATGAATTTGGTACGTCATTGCATGAGAGCTGGCTAACAGACAGCATGACATCAGAAAGAACTGACAAGTGGACGGACAGCAGGACACCTATATTTCCAAAACAGGTCATTAATTGGTTGGTGGATAACAAGTTGCTTAAAAATCAGGTGACGAGAGAGAAGCGTGCAAAATTACCCAGCATGCCAAGGTTTAATTTGGTCGCAATGTTATCCTTCGATTAAATCATCATTGTAAGGTTTAGGATGCTCTTGAACAGACTCTAGAACGAAAACAATGTTCAAAACACACTTGACACAGAAGCAGTGACAGGCAGGAGAAAAAAAGAGGGCTTGTGACCGTTTTCATTCTGGATACCTGCAAACAGGTTCTTTGGCAAACAGTGCAGACCCAGATGAAATGCCTCATTCGGCGGTATTCCATCAGAGTCTGATAAAACAAAACAAATCTTCATGACATTTAGACATTTCTACCTTTAAATAAAATAAGCAATTCATTCTTTTGCGCACACAAAACATATGATATGGGTAAGAATTGCTTAACTGAACTTATGTAAAAAAAAAAAAAAAAAAAAAAACAAAAAAAAAAAAAAAAAAAAAAAAAAACAACTTTTTGTGGCTTTTCCAAACCAGTACTGGGCCGGGAGGGTTTATGATTTGTGTGTTTATTATATGACGGGAACTCCCGAAGGCTCAACCGAAAGCGGTTTTATGGAGAAGCCGGGAATCGAACCTGCGATAGTTAATCAGAATGGGCAATCACACCATCAGACTGGTCTACTTATTCCGTGCACATTTGCGTGCTTGCGTTTATGCGTGCACGCGTGTGTGTGGTAATTTTCGCTTCACACAACTAAAACTTGTTCCGTTATAAATCTTGACACAAGTTCTTGTAATTCTGTCAAGCCTGGGAAATTAGATGAGAAATGGACAGACTCGATGATAACAGCAGACAAGGTAGTTAATTGACCTTAGTCTTTTTGCAGGACAAGCACATTTTCAACAAGACAAATCCATTTCCATTTTAAGTGTTGTTGGAAGGTATTTTCATTTTAATTCTAATTCGAGTAGAACAATCTGTAAGCTAACAATGGAGACCCTGATCTGCTCTGTGGCATCTGCTCTGGGTCTACACTGTTTGCATATGTCACACAAAAAGGACACTAGGCTTATATTGGTTAATAAACCCATTTACATTTACACAAGGTCCTTTGTTTCGAGTTCATATGAATTTGTTTGAATGTGTTTTGTCATATATGACCCAGTGAGTATGATAAGGAAATACCACAAGCACAGACAGCAAACCAACCCACGGTACCGCGAAGAAGAGACACATAACTAGAGAGGACACCGAGAACCACACCACACAACATGCACCCAAAACAAAACCCCAACACCCAACGGGAGCAACAACAAACAATGAATAAACCACAACAAAATTACCACCTTAGAATGGACAGCAGCCGAGGCTACCGGGTTTACTGGCAAAATGCTCGCCCTAGATTCTGCTGCTGTTCATGCACGGATACAGAACGTTTTGTCAGAGGGTGTCCAACTCTGACAACTTTTTTTTTGATGAGGGGAAAGATGATCCAAATAGCACTAAAAGCGGGCCTTCATCGGCCCACCAGCGAAACGCCATTTAAATGGCGTTTCGCTGGCGGGTCGATGATGGTCCAACATGAAATGCTGGCTTGGTAGCTTTGTGATTTTTCAGGAGATCCGGATCAGTATTGCTAGGAAACCCTGTATTTTTGCGTATATAGTTGCTACACCTATGAAGTCTGTTCGAACTTTTAGAACATCTACCGTAGTGTACTGAGAAAGCAATGCGATTCTGACATAGGAAATTCCAATCAGTTGCCAGGAGACGAAAGGTGTTCAGACATGATAAACTCACTTCCGACACTAAGTTGTCTCGCGTAATTACGTTTTCAAGAGTAGATTACTTATGGTCTTTGGAGTTGTTATTAATTTTTTCAATAATCAATTTCGTTGGGTGTTTTTCAGCTCACCTGAGCCTGGCTCATGGGAAGCTAATAGTATAATACTTGACTTTTCGCTTACTGTAAAGGCAGCAACTTTAATATTCATATCTGGGCGTGGTTCGGCTATTTCATCTGCTAAGGAAGGGAAATCAGGTTTTATTTATAATTTGGTAAAGAGTTAATAAGCTTTTTGAGCCGCGCAAACGTGCGCGCACTTCATGAAAATCCTAACCGTATACACACTGAACTCACATTTCTTAACCCTTACAGCGCATAATCACAAAATGTATGTTTTCGTCGTCCACCCTCACAGACAAACAGTGTGGACCCAGATCAGACTGCTCCTGTAGGAGCAGTCTGATCTGTGTCCACAATGTTTGCCTCTATGCTTGTGTTAAATAGACATTTAAGATGCAGTTAATTTGCTGGCGTTTTAAGGACTAAATAATGACTGAGGTTGTGGTATAAGATGATACAGTTACTTTTGAATAAAACCACGCCTCCTTTTCAGCTTTTACCTATGCCTAAGGTTGATTAGTCCTAATTGCGCATTCATGAGGCGCCGCCTTTACAGTAAGCGAAAAGTCAAGTAATACCAATGGTTCTGTCGTCCGTCTCTCCGAACCCACGAATAGACACTTGTTGGCATATTGTAGCTTCTCCCAGCCCTGAAGCCGATATTCACTAGTCCCATGGTAGGGTTTTGCCTCAGTCTTCTGCATAATTATCTTTATTTATTTATATTAGTCGGCGTCCCCTTGTTTCTCCACTCATATGAGTGGGATCCCTTGGGGTCCGATATAATACTATCTTAACACTAAATAGTATTAAATATATCATTTCTTGGCTCAGCGTCCGGGCTGAGGGTTAACTTGGCCAGGGCATAGAGCCCATTGTTGAAGGCTCCAGATCTTTTTTTCAGTCAAATTTTGTGCAAAAATCGTCCAAAAACGGATTGACCAACTTAGGCATCCTCAGCTAAAGAAGACATCCCAAGTAGTCCAATCAGCTGATGGATGAGATTTTTGGCTAAATCATCGGATTAGCAATGTTTATCGCCTATTTTAAGATTTTTTGGATAATTTTCATTGTTTTTAAACTTGAAGATTGTTTATTGGTTATTGATTATTAATATATGAGTTTATATGCTTTTTAGAGGCTTTTCAATGTTTGTAATTTTAGGTTTATTTTGAAACCGTTTACCAGTGTCTGAATTAAGTTCATAAAAGTTCGTCCTTGACCGCAACGGACGTGTTAGAGAGCATTTTTGTATATATTGGCTTATAAGATAGATTCAGAATAATTTGGGAAAAGTTTGTTCTGCCATCTGCTGACTACCTGAGTTGATTTAAGGGCTGTTTATTGAATTATGTAAAGAATTTAAGTACAAAAGTCTAAAAAGTGATTTATAGTTTTATTTTTGTGGTTTTTGCCCATATTTAATATATGTGAAAATTGTATTGCATATTTTGTTTTGAAGGGTCATTTCTGAGATGGGGATATTGTGAGTGTTATTTCCTGTCTGTATGAGTGTTGAGTTTATTGTTATGTTTTGGTCTAGCCTGTTCAGTGTTGTTGTGATCAGTTCCATACGTTCAATATTATGAGCCGTACAGTTTTTCAAATATGTGTTTAAAATGTATTTGGGCCTAGCCAACAATCCGCATTGCGGGGGATTTCTGCAATGCAGTTTATTTTTTCAGATACTCCCAAGGGGGGGGGGAGTATCTTATGGATGCCCTTAAAGATTGTAATGTTATCTTCATAGTTGGTGTATTGAGATAGATTTCTCCATATTAAGTCCCAATAAAATGTGGGGGATTTTAGAGATATATTTGTTGTGTTGTTTATGCTGTCATCCGTCATGTTGTATATTTTTTTTAGGTTTGTAGTTTTCCAGATGAGCTCATTTAGTCTATATTTCAAGGTGGTTCTTTTGATGTATTCTTTTTCATTAAAGTTTCTATATTGTGTATGTAGTTATTTGAAGCAACATTTGGGCAGTAAAATCTTAAATTAAGTCCAAACCAGTAAATGTAGAGGGCTGCCCATGGTTGATTTAAGTTTCCTTCAATTTTCCGTATTGTTTGTATTGTTATGGATTCTTGTTTGTGTTTTATTGATGGTACACTTAGTCCCCCCTTTTTAATGTCTTGATACATTGTGTCTTTTTTATTTTGTCTATCCTATTCCAGAGAAATTGTAATATTATTGAGTTGATCATTTTTGTGTAATTTTGTGGTAATTCAATAAAGAGCATAGCGTATTGTAATAAGCTAAAATATATGTTTTCAAGTATGTTTAAGTGATGTTTGTTCCATTTATGTATTCTTTGTTTTATTTTTTTTTATTTTTGGTTCATAGTTTTCCTTAATTTTATTTTTCCAACATATTATGCCATAGACTTTTTATATTTGGTTTAAATGACGTGTCCGATATTTGCATTTTTAGTTGGTCCCAATTACCAAAAGCTAGGATTTATGTTTTGTCATTGTTTATTTTAGATCCTGAGTTTTTCCTGTATTTTTTTGTTTCCTTTTGAAGTTTATTGTATGAGTTGGTGTTTTAATTATAATTATGGTGTCATCTGCATGTTGTAAATATTTAATCTGTTTATGTAGATTTGGAAGTTTGATACTTTGAATGAGGGTGTTTGCATTAATTTTGAAAATTAGGGGTTCAAGACCTAGAGCATACAGGATTATGGATTGTGAGCATCATTGTCGTACTGATCTTAGTATTTTAAAGTTAGGTGTAAAGGTTCCATTTACTAGGAATTTTGATTCTATTTCAGTGTAGATTATATTGAACCAGTTGATTAAATTTGAATAGACACTTGTTGGCTACTTTGGATTTCCGAATTTCCCACCCACCCAACAATTTCTATAAATTTGTAGTTTTTAAAAATCAATTACGGAATGGACCTCATATGCATATAAAGGGAGCTTATAAACTCAAAATGAGGTTTATTCCGTTTAAATTGAAGGGGACTTGATTGGTTTTTCTTTTTGCCTTGTTGGCTACTTTTCTTAACATAGAAAATACCCAACAAGAATATTTTCGTGAGCACGTCTGTCCGTCCGTCCATCCATTGTCTGTCTGTCAATTTCATTTTCAAAACACTTCTTTGTAACCTCTGGGCCATTTGAACTGATATCACAAGAGCTTGAAGTTCGATCCTTATATCACGTCTAAAGCCTCAAAACCGAAAGCTCATTAAAGACATATGCGGCTATTTCCAATGCGCACCTTTCCCGCGTCTGCAAACGGGGAAAGTTGTCTGGGTCCTGTCTTTCGACCCTTAACGGATTCGGATCAACACAGCTTCCGATATTCTTATGTCATATCGGTGTTCCGACATTTTCTTCACAAAATAACTAATGAAAGTGTGTTCGAAATATCTATTGACATCTTTTCAGAACTGATCGTCTCAGCATTAAAGACAGATAAATGTAGCTCAGTCGAAATCAAACGACGTACACAATAACCCTGGTTACGAATACGATAGTGGCCGAGTCTATACTATTTGTATGGTTATTTAGAGCGGCGCACGACCTGTCCTCGTGGCCTAGTGGTTAGCGTGTCTGGCTACAAAGCCAGAGGACCAGGATCGATTCCCAGATGCGCACATATTTTCAGTGTGTTTTTTCTTCTTTTTTTAACATTTTAATGCTAAATTACTTCATGTACTAGTAAAATGGCATCATCAAAACGAACGAAATGGTCATCCCCGAACTTTTTACATTGAATTACGCATGAAACCTATGGGGGTGGGGTTAAATTTGGCCCTCTAGAAAGAGAATTAGTTCGGTGACCCCAGATTTTTATTTTTTTTCTGAAAGGTATTATAATAGTCCATGAATTAAAAATAAATTTTCAAGATTTTCAATATCAGATTTTTTTTATACATGATTTTCTTCTAAAAACAAATTCCATTTTTTGACGACTTGTCAAAATATATCATGCAGTATCTTGTCACAGCATGGGATAACAAGTAAACATGCACATTTTCTTAAAAGTTTGAGGTCATGGGCAGTGATTTAAGTTAAAAGAAAGAAGCTGGCTGAAGATTACAACCGTTTTAGCTCAATAACTAGGACAAGTGTTATTACTTTATATTTCTAGAAAATTGGTCAAACGCTGTAAACTTCAATATGAGATTCTGAAAAAATAAGCACGGTGACACATCCTTTTTATTTCATAAATGGATAGCTCATGCATAAAACAAACTGTATGCAAAGTATTGAAAATATTTCAATATGGGAAGTATTTAGTAGCATATGTCCTTAAGTGATTACGTAGAACATTACTCCGAAATGACATTGCGAGTTTTGGTTTTGAGGCTATGTGTAATATCAGGACCTGTGCTCATATCAAATTTCATTTGGAAACTTCTTAGAGTAGGGAACGGAAGTCCAGGTCACATGATCTATATGGCTGTCATGGCCAAATATGATTTAACCCTTTACAAATCTTATTCTCCAGAACCAGAAGGCCAATGATCCTGGGTCTGGGTAAGTAGGCTTGGGGATGTGGGCCCTAACAAGTATTTTCAAATGATGATCCTAGGTTGACCATGACCTACTTTCTGACAAAGCCGAATTTGATTCCATTCTGAAATGCGTTGTGATATGGGGAAAATCTTGAAAAGTTGAATTTTCAAAAACTGTTAAAGCACCGGTCATTATACTTACTTGATATGCTTAACCTAATGAGACAATGACTATAGAAAAGCATCAAAGGTCAAAGTTGACATTTAAATTTTCAGGTGAGGTCGCCATTATTGGTTTGCTATTAATATATCAAACATATTTTTCTCAGAAACCGCATGGCTAATTGAACTCAAATTCCACATGAAGACTCCTTAGAGTAGGGAAACGGAAGCTTGTTTGAATGGTTTGTTTACAAGACCAAAATGGCCGCCACACCCATATATGGTAAAAAACAGCTTTAACCCTTTACTCTATAATAACGCCATTTGGTGCATTTGAAACACTATGTATACTGAAAGACTTTAAAACGCAACACTTGGATAGCAGCTTTAATTTATGTCGCGAAAAAAAAGGCAGAACAATCATTTTGTTTGCATGTTACAGAGTGTTCATTTAGAAGTAACGCATGGACACCTTGTCCATTTAAAATGTAATTAACTCGTTAAAATATAAACTTTTGAGATAGGGGTCAACTGTTTAATGAGACAAAATGTTATCAGTGAAATAAACCCTACCTTTTTAAATCAAGAAACACCAGAAGCATCAAATTTGTGTCATGAACTTTGTTAGTCATCGAGGATTCACTCGCATTTTGATTGGCAGGTCTTCGATACAGCTTATTTGCGCATTTGACATTTATCTGTTTGTACCCTTTCATTCGATGACTTAAAATCTCCTCTACTTAAGAAATGTTTCAGTGTCTAAATTCATACGGAGCAATTAAATCATCGAGTTTAGTTGTACAATTAAAACTAAAGTGTTTGCTGAAGGAGCCAATACATGATGACATTATCGAAGCAAAGGAATTTTACATACAATTATCTATTGAAAGATATGAAGGGAAGTTAGTGTTGCGTTTTTAAAGTCCGTCAGTATATTTGATAATATTATGGAAAATGGAGCATTGGCTCTTTGGAGCAAATGGTTCATTTTGCATATTTTTTGAAATGTATTCAAAACTTTACTTATTTTTTTTTTTTTATATTTTTTTCAATGTTGTCTAAAATAAGAAATGATGTCATGATTTAAAAATAGCCTATGGACAAGTGGATACTACCAGGAAACGCCACAATCACAGACCAACACATGGCATCGTGAGGAAGAGAGATTGGTGCATGTACATGTACATATGGCATAATCGAAATCTCACATTGCGTTGCCTAGATATAGCATGTCTCAGTAGTTGAGCAGACTGATTTTGGTTCGTACCTTAAATGTTGTGGCACATACATATTATTACGGTAAATGCTCTAAAATTCTGAACACTAGTGCCTTGACAAACAGGGCAGACCCAGATCAGATTGCTTCTGAAGAAGAGACATTCTGATCAGGGTCTTCCCTGTATTCAATTCCGACACCATCGTTTTGAGAACAGAAAGAGTAAAAAGTGTTCATTACCAAGTGCATTACCAAGCATCATTTCACTCGACGCAGCTCCAATTTTTTTTCTATTGGCGACCACCTACACTTCTGGTCTTAAAATCAATTCCGTCCAAGTCTTGGCACAAATGACATTGTGGAATACGGAAATACCATATTACCTAGTGCATCATTTTAACAGTGTCTTCGCAGCACTACAGTGTACCAGGAATCCACGGATGCGCCCGTGCGCACGTGTGTGTATGTGGAGGGAGAGATGTACATTGTAAGACCAGCCTGTCTGACCTGACTCTTCGTTACTCGCATAAGGCATTTTGCTCACTAAAACAGCCCGGCTGCGTTCATTTGCATGATCAATGGTATTTGCATGAAGTATCTTATTTTTCTGCCGCCATGCATGAATGACGAGCTTCTATGAAATAATTACATGTGTTTAATGGATTTTTAAAAAATGAGTTCAATTATGCCATGTGCGATCGACAATGCCACAGACCAGTCTGCGCTTCTGATCATTCGGATCAAAGCTTTTGTTGTATAGTTTATACTACAGTACTGCTACATTTACCGACAGCATACCACTTTAAATATTGACCATTATTCTGAAGCTGGACAGTCTGGTAGGAGTCGCCAATGGTGGCTAGCGACAATGTAAGATTTTCTCGTGACACCGCTTAATAAGTTTTGCCTAGTATAAAAGATCTCTTTATTTGACATGCGCGGATCCAGAAAGTTCTGCCGGAGGGGGTCCAACTCTGACAACGTTTTATTCATTTTTTCAGATAATGAGGGAGAGAGGACCCAAATACCACTAAAAGTGGGCCATCATCGGCCCGCCAGCGAAACGCCATTTAAATGGCGTTTCGCTGGCGGGCCGATGATGGCCTAACATTGAATGCTGGCTTGGTTTTTCAGAGGTTCTGGACCAGTATTGCTAAAAATCCTATATTTGTGTGATTTTTCAGGGGGGGGGGGGTCCGGACCCTCTGTTCCCCCTCTGGATCCGCCCATGTTTGATTTGAAATACGCAGGAAATACAGATCAGGGGGCAATTCTATCAAAGGTTGCACGAGGCATTTTCGTCGAATAGATCGTATTGGGACGTTTGAGCTGATTGAGAGGACAGATGATTAACAACGTTAACATATTTACAACGCTGGTTAAATGCAGAACTTATAAGCACTGGCGCCGCATCAACGTTGATATGCGCGTCTATTAAATCTAGAGGGGGCGAGGGGGTGGGATGGGGGAGGGGTGGGGCTGGATGCCTACGTTTTGCTTTGAGCCTTCATCTTCATCCCTACAATCCCTACTTTGTTTGTATATGCTCGTAAATCCATGAGCTGGCTCACATGTGCACATTGTCGACCGCCGGCAAGATGAATGTAGATTGATAGATGGACGAAAGATACGAGTCAGCACATGAGGTTGTTTGTATTTACAGTAAAACCTGTGTAAAACGGCCACTCTCAAAAAGACCACAAATCGGTTTTCAAGACCAATTATCGCTTAACGCAGGTCAAAAGTATTGCAGATTGCTCCGCATTCTACAGTACTTTCAACCTTCATTAAGCTACCATTTTTATTATATTATCTTTGTTTTGTCTATTTTTGAGTGACCGTTTTACACAGGTTATACTGTATTGCAGTGTCGAGCAACGAATGCTCTGGCGAGACTGTGCATATGAGCGCTTCAGACTCGCCAGAACCTTCGTTACTCGCATACACATAGCATGGATGTAGATACAGACTCAGACCAAAATTTAGACCGCTTTTCCAGCAGGATGCTCTAGCAATGGGTGTTTAACTCTTTCCTTGCTAGTGGCGACTTTTGCCGTTTGCTGATAGCCTTTGCAAACAGCATGGAATCAGATCAGGACCGATAGAGCCTGGGTCCTGTCGTCAATATATATTTTTGCCAATATTTTCTTATGCTAATATTCTAAAAATTAAGATAATAAATATATAACACATCAAAGGTATTTTTTTTATTTTTCTGTTTCTTGGTCAAAACGTCATTTTTGACCAAGAAACGGGACACCAAAAAGGAGAAAATGATCAGACTGGAACCTGGAACACAGGCTATGATCGATAGAGCGTCGGTCTTGATCTGGATCCAAACCGTTTGGCACTCTGATAATGTTCCTGAAAGATTTTTGAATAAATGAAAAAAAAAAAAAAAAAAAAAAAAACAGCAGTACATAAGCATTACTTATTACTACCCAGCATGCAAAGAGTTAATATTAAATACAGTAATACATGTCTCAAGCGGCCACTCAAAAAGAATACCAAAAATTTGTTTTCAAGACCGATTGTCGCTTAGTGCAGGTCAAAAGTATTGCATAATGCTCTACCCTACCCATAGAGAGAATAAGTTTACATGTACAGTTAAAACCTGTGTAAAACGGACACTCTCAAAAATACCTAAATTTGGTTTTCAAGACCGATTATCGCTTATTATTGAAGGTCGAAAATATTGCAGAATGCTCCAATACTTTCGACCTTCATTAAGCTACCATTTTTCATAAAGATCTTTGCTTTGTCTATTTTTGAGTGGCCGTTTTAGACAGGTTTTACTGTAAGTACCTAAATCTCAAGTTCTAGCTCATAGGTGGATTGACCTAGTGCTCTTGGCTGACTGTTATAGTGTGGACTTACCTAACATATACGTTGTTGTCTGTGAAGACAGTAACATGATCACGTCTTGGCTGTCATCAGTCTAATCATCTGAAAAAAAATGTCAACGTGTTACAATAGAAATCTACTTCACGTCCACCAATCCAACTCCTTCATAGCATAAAATCAATACTGTGTTATGAAGAAGAGGGAACTGTTTCCTGTGAGTGAGATGAACTTAGATTAAATAAAAGCGTTACTTTGATCTTGTCATTAAAATGTTTAGAATTTCGTAACTGCTATTCGATAGTCTACCTAGTCTACCAGCCCTGGAGCATAGACTGGTTCTAGAATCTGTGTTGAAGTTGAAAGAAATGACTTTTTCTTCATTACAATGAGATTTTCGTCGAATGGCATTTCCCGATTTCAAAATTTTATTCTCAAAAACAGGAAACATAAAGTTTTACCCGATTGGTATTGTCAAATCCTCAATAAATTCGTTATACAATAATACAATACAATACAATACAATACAATACAAAATTTTATTGGCAACTAAACATTCTGCCATGCTTATGGCCAAAAGAGTAATCAAGTGGAAAGTTTTTCTCTCCAAAAGGAGTAATGTGCATAGTCACACCGCTCCGTCCGCGACACGACTCCAGAATACCGTAGTACCCGCGTTAACACAACGTAATTGCGATGCGTTAACGTCAGTTGTACGTTCCTCCGGTGACGTGTTTATGTATAAATGACTGACACACGCAGCATGGTTAACAAATAAGCATTAACCATAAGCGTCGTCTGACTAGGGATAATACGGTTAATATAGGTCATGTCGATATAAAGCATATGCCAATATTTGTCAAAATTAGTCAATGAATGTGCAAGAAACCACCGACCAATCAGAATGCAGATTAACCTGGAAATTGTCCACCATCAAGCTTGAGTGTAAACGTGACAGTATTAAGGCACATGTCAAGTTTAATTAAAATCGTTTAGTTTTCCATTTTCCTTCAGCCATACCTAACTACAGTTTTATTACTACACTGTAGGAAAGCAAGTGTAACTTACACCAAGAGAGCTGACAGCTTAGCTGTCTCCTCTTTTGGTGTTTACTTACACTTATGTTTTACGTTGTACTACTAAGTGTGAAATTAGTTGAACATCAATTCTGTCGGATGACTTATACAAATTTATTTAAAGTATCCAAAAACTCCAAAATCAGAATATACACAGTATCTTTTTGCTAATTCGACCCCACAAAACCAATCGTTTTACTATATGCATTGGAGTATCTCCCATTACCCAGTTACGCACGTGCGTAATAAAAATAGTAACATTCAGGGGAGGTTACCTAATGTGGTAAAGGTAATTTTCCATACTATAAGGAACTACTCATAAAGGAAAGAAATCGCTCCCTCTGGGAGCAAATTCTTGCCTCTAAGAGAAGCTCCCATTTTGAAAAGGGACGAAATAGATTGGAATCACTGCTTGATCCAGTAGTCTCCCTTTGATGTGCGTAACTTTTTCAGCGTTCTGGCTACACCATTGATATGTATGGTGCAAATCTGGGGTGAAGTTAATCCGAATAATTTAAATTCAAGTGTTAAACAGTCCTCAACGACCTCCAAGTAGACGCACGGGGTATTACAATTATTATGTGCCACGATCTACCAGGGATCCATCCACCAACAAATCACTTGAATAAAGAACCAACCGAATTATTATTTCACATTTACAGTCAGTTCTAGAATATTTTTAAATATTATGCTTCTCATAATTTGAAAAAGAAATAGTAAGATCAATATTACTCTAAAAAAGATGGTCGGGCTTCTACAAGCAACGAGGATGAAAATTCTAGACATTTTCTTGGTCGTTTTATAAAGTCGTGTCAATTACTGTTACTATAATCTTCCAGCGTTTTCTGTCTATTTTCAGAAGAATCTAAACAATTTTGTCTTTTCTTCTAGAAAAAGATCATTTAGAAAATTATTTTGTTTTATTAGTAAATGATTTGCCTATTTTGAGCATATGAAATGAGCATGAACTTAAACATGCTCAAAATATGGCATTTGAATTATACATTGCACAACCTGCG
Source organism: Loripinus fragilis (assembly GCA_964019695.1). NCBI lineage: Eukaryota > Metazoa > Mollusca > Bivalvia > Lucinida > Lucinidae > Loripinus > Loripinus fragilis. The sequence goes on along the minus strand of OZ026521.1, from coordinate 63,951,826 downwards.
TGATAGCTATCCATGCATGTGTAACTCATACAAACAATGAAACACACATACACACAAAAAACAAAGAAGACGAACAAAACAAATCATTAAACGATCACGAAAAACCAAACAACCCTCAACTTGGAAATGGACCTATCCAATTGATAAGGATTTTAAAGTCTATTCTGCTTAAATGGATGAAGTTCAGCCATATTTTTCCCCATTTATTTATTTCCCATCTTCCCCATGTAAAAACTTTTAACAAAATAGAAATATGTTTTCCTATCACTACTTTAAAATTTCATGTAACCTGAAACACACATATTTATTTTTACTATTTTGTTCGGCCATATTGAATGTCAATCAGATTAAGCCTGCTCATAGAATTAATAGAACGTGTGATAACTTTGACAGCCCCTGGAACCATCTTAAGCGGTATTCTGCTTTCTGTCGAAACCCAATATTCCTGAAAGACCAGAATAGGGGGACGCCAAAATACACTGATCAAAATATTTAAAGGAGCACTACGTGTTTTGTCATTGATCACAATATAAATGCACTCATAGTCTGATTCATAGCGAGAGCTATACTTATAAGACAAACATATGTTTGTCATGTGATAGGTTTTGTGGCCCATCAGAGATTATGCTTGTTGAAGAAAAGGTAGTAATATCTTCCCAGAAAATTCCGTGGAATGTTGTATGTAAAAATGAAATTTTGTTAAAAATACCCATTTTTCAAACCCAAAGTTAAAGTTGAATACTTTAATCAAACAACACAATAGCATCATTTATATACATTCAATAGCTATTCAATGTAGCAGAAATCATTAGGTTACTCTATTACCAAATTCCTATGATTCTACACATTTCCATAAAAAAGTCGTCATTTCCAAAGAAATTTTAAGATTACAAAATTTCAGTCATGTACTTGAGCAGCAATTGTTTTATCAAAAACGTTTTTGATCCGATACTTTGACTATCTTAACATAGATAGCAAAAGAAACTGGGTTTCTGCCTCATTGTCTAGTGAAATGCATGACTTGTCTATTGGACAGGGGTTAACATTATCACCAAAGGAAAATTAAAATATTTTGAGCAGGTGAATAGCGATGTACGGTGAGATAGAGGTTATAAAGACTCCACATGACATAAAAACAGATATCATGATCTCGTATTTATTTGGTATTCTGCGAGAAGCAATTTATTCACAGTGTATATAATTAATACCCCATTAGACAATAAAAGTATACGTTTTGCTGCATCATAGCAAACTTATGTTACATATCAGTCATTGATTTTATCAGATGACAGTGCAGAAAGGAAACACATTTATTCATTTTTATAGACGGATGATTAAAGCTTGCAGCGGAATTATGATTCCTCCGATTCACTGGACAGAAATGACTTGTATCACATGAAAGGATACCTTAGCCGATGTAGATTTATGCAAGTGTTATCTTATTTTAATACCATGTACGAGATTATTCAAAAAAAATTCTGACGTGCAAAAGAAATGCTACATCTAAAATTTGCGATAAATTACTAAGAAGGAAACAAACAGTGACAGCAGTTAAAATATACCTGTATACATGAATATTATCCAACATACCTGGTAAACAAATTCCACAAATTTAAACAACCCCGAGGCTTAACGCAAGATTCTGGTCATGGTATGCTTGTGTTTGTGAGCCACATGCAATGCATGACAGCATTTTACTGTAGCATTTCTTTTGCCAGTCAGTATAGTATTAAATACGTGAAATTTTGGTACTTATCTCATTGTGAGCAATGAAGGCTTACCGATACTCAAAGTGCCATAGGATGGCAGTGGTATGTGATCGCACCATTTCCTGTTACGGCATACTGACATATATGTCATAAATATCATAAAACAGTAACATTGTAATGAGGGATCAAACAGTTTTTTTTATCATTAAATTTTGCTAAAAATGTGATTTATTTTCTCACTTGTCAAAGCTGTTGGTAAATAGCTGGGGCGTATTTGGCCCCCTAAAGAGCCAAAACCTGAAAATTACTTTTCACCAATTTCTTATGATTGGTTTAATTAGAAGAATAACTCAAGCGTAAAATTCTGGCATTTATATAACTTTTCATTCAAAAAGTAGGGCATTAAAACCGCGCGTGTACCGGAAATATAGTAAATTTGGCACCAAAATCAGTTTAAGCAAAACAGGAGATAGAGTTTTCCGTCGCAGAAACCTATCGTATCCATTAAATAACAACAATGTCATCTTCCTCCATGTTGAAACTATTTCAAGTAATTTAGGGGGGAAAATAAATCATATATGATTTGTATGGCCGTGTAGACGCAAAAAACTTATACATGTATGACAGAGTCTTATAAGAAAAAGTCATATAAGACAAGTATTATCTTTAGCTGAACAGGTAGATCAGAGTATTGATCCGAAGATATGTATATTCTTGTGAAGTGTCACGCCTACCAAACGCTCGAATGCTCAACATCTGGTTGAATATTAAAAACAATTCCTCAAGGAAGAGAATCAAAAATCGGGGAATGTCATGCAACAGACTATGCATTCCTACGTTTGTGGTATAAATTTGAGGTCAGGAAGTTCCCTCGTTTTGTCAGATTTTCATTTCGCGTAAAATAGGTGTACCAGAATTCGACAGGAACGTGTTTATTGCGCGAAAAGTAAATATGACCTAATGAGAATACTTTTTGAGCTCGTATTTAAACTACAAACTCAGAAATCCATAGGCTGTTGCATGACACTCCCCGATTTTTGATTTTCTTCATAGAGCAGTTGTTTGTAACATTCAACCAGATGTTGAGCATTCGAGCGTTTGGAAGGCGTGCTTATTATTATATTAAGAATAATAAGGAGAGGACGAGACCTTAGACAATACAATACGCTGTCGTTTATAAGCCTACTTTGTCGCTAAATGGTGTTTTAGAATTGTGAAAATGTCCTCTTGAAACAATCCAGGAAATGACATATAGTTGGAAATTAGTTTTACCCTTTTCCCACCAATATTTTATGTCCTAAAATGACGTCTGCTTTCTACGTCTGATGTATCTTTTCAAGAGCACTTAGGACTAGATTGTCATGGAAGCAAACGCTATGAGATTGTATACTGGCTTGAACACTTCTTAGTCTACAGAGTACTGGGATAGTAAGACAAATTTGCACGATGTTACGTGTAAGCATGTCGTGTTGTACCAGTAGGTCCTAAATCCTATAAATAACAAGTATAATCTTTCAAAAAAGCTTGGTCTGCGTTAAGCATAATTTATATGCACTTATTTTTCTGAACGTTTAATACTTAAATCAAAGGGAAACATAGGTTTTTGACAGACCGACAGAAAGAGATTTTGAAGCTTGAACTCACAGCCCTCGGGTAGTCTAAAGCACCGCCACCTACAATTTCTTTCTTTGTATTGGCCAATTTTGTGCGCTTTGACTTTGGGACTTTTCAAACCATGTCTGGGTGCTCAACAACAATGCAAGTCAATTCAAAATCGAAAATATACGTTTAGTAAATAGTGATCTTCCAAATATTACTGTCAGCCCATTTGATATCATTGGGCGTAGCTAGATCACATGATCGCCATAAGACACATGATATTCTAAAATGGTGGATTTAAGCTTATAGATAATCTACGCGTTGGCGTATAGACAATAACGACCGACAACGAGGACATGCATTATCCCTGAGGATATTTATGTTCTACATGTACTCGCATGCTAGAAAGCCTCATTTCGCCCAATGTGGCGGGCTATTAAACGATGTTTCTATATTCGTAGACTATTGACTGGCTTTTCTAAACTGAGGTCTGATAATTACTATTTACATTGATTTTGTCTTCAAAAATGTCGTGGATATGTTGCACGGCGTGAATAGTTTTGTAAGTGGACATTAAGGCTCTTAATCAAATCTAGCAGATTTGTATGTTTCAGCAACTAATTCATGTGTCTGTTCAATATATCGTGAACGTAGCTCTAAACGCACATGTTTTTGTTTGGCATTGATATGCAAAATAAGTAATAGTTATACCATGGGTTGTCCGCCTGTACGTGGAGATAATCCACGAGCTTTAGCGAGTGGATTATCTTACGTACAGGTGGACAAACATGGTATAACTATTTTATACCACCCATATAAGTGTAGACCATGCACAGCACGAGATATTTTATGCTAAAGTTGGTAAAGGTGGTATAATGATGTTTGTTATAAAATAGTTTGCATACGCAAGCAATAAAATGCAGCTACCACTTGGAGCATCTTCAGTAGCAACGGGGCCAAAATCATGAAGAATATTTGTGTTACGCCTTGCTCTTTTGCCATACAATCATAAAATTGTATATCATGTTCTAAAAATATACGCCTTTTGTGGAAATAAGAGAATTATGCTAACACATTTACCCATACGTGAAGCAGTTTGATCAGGGTCTATACCTACCATTGAGACCAAATGATTTCATTTCCATAGGATATTTAAAAACGGGGTTGGGGGGGGGGGGGGGTAAGAGGGGGTTCGAATCCCTGAACCCCACTCAGGATGTGCCACTGAACATTGACAACGTAAGTTTCTGTTCTGCCACACGTCTCCATGGTATTGGCGAGTGTTTAATTAAACAGCAGTTGTTTAAAGCAAACATATCCTTGAACTATTAACCCTTAAAGCGCCAATCACGACTGCAGCAGACGACAAATTTTCCGCCATCTTTCCTAATTTTCGAAAAAAATAAGGAATGATATTTCATGAGAATTGTCTGCCAGCAGACAATTCTCATGAAATATCGTGCCTTTTTTGTTATTTTTGAAAAAAGCAGCAAAATTTAAAATTGTCGTCTGCTGCAAATTATAGATGGCGCTTTAAGGGTTAAATGATGATCCTTGTCACATTTTATGGTGACCCTTGCAAGATGCAAATAATAACCATTGGATTTTACAGGCCTCCAGATATGAGTGCATATTTGATTCTAATTTCTCAACGAAAACCAACGTTGTTGGTACTCAAACGAACCGCCAAAAGTAACTTTACACTTTGAATTACCGAATATATCTTTACTGTTTTTAATTTAACCAAATTAAATATTGCAAAGAGTTGCTGGTATCCGCCCTAACCTAATTAGCGATAAACAACTTAGGTAAATTAATCTTCTTTTGAGTTATTTGTGGTTTTATTAAAAGCACAAAATCAACATTTCCTAACAAAATCCAAAGTAAACCTAGGATTTGAATACGCTTGTTTAAGGTCCATCGAATGCCCATTAAAAATACTGCAAGACATTTTGTCTCTGACGAATAGTTTGTTTTTGGCAACATCTTAAAGTTGGTTAACTTTGAAATTATCTCCCTTTAAATTAAAACAATAGTAAACTTTACTCCCTGCTGAAAGCGTTATCTCAGATGCCATTTGGATCTTTTTATCAGCGATTTGTTGGGACTTCTGCCTTGAGTATGTGACCAGATGATCTGATAAAAAATTCCATCGGTTTGGAAGAAAAACGGCAAACAATTTCTAATTGGAAATTCCATCGAAAGCACTTTAAAGTTCACAAAAAAGTGGTATGTACGTAAAACACAACTCTAATTTGTGTTACTCGAAGGGTGATTCGGGCTGATTTAAACTTTAAACAACAATTCAATAGCCTGTTGTTCAGACTGGCTCTTTAAAATTAAAAATTATCCAATCGCAAAGCTACAGTAACACATCAAAAGTGATGCTTTTTGGGAAAGTTTATTTTGTCCCCTTGCTTCTTTCATTAGGGCATTGTGGTTGCATTCTTGACAGCAAAACCATGACTTTCAACTGTCATATGAATAATTGATTGAACTTTAATATGTAATAAACACATTTAAAATACCACTCACCAATACCTAGAAAAGGTATATATAATAAAAGTATAAACTTACTTTTGGCTTTAAGTATACATTTATACCACCCTTACAAACTTTAGCATGAACTATCTCGTGATATGCTAGGTCTGTACACCGATGTTGAGTGAATAAAATAGTTATATCATGTTTGTCCACCTGTACGTAAGATAATACACTCGCTAAAGCTCGTGGATTATCTCCACGTACAAAGCTCGTGGATTATCTCCACGTGCAGGCAGACAACCCAGGGCCATGGCATAACTATTACTCGGGTAGCTGTACTCATTGACATTTGAGTTAGTCATGTGACACGGTGACCGTTTGTGCCAGCGTATTTAACAAGTAGCCCAATGGGCGACGATCGCTCACTTGGGAGCCAGCATAATGTTTGGAGATACCATAATTGATGATGCTCAAAGGCAGGTAACTCTGAACTTGAAACAGTGACCAGGAACTAATTAAAAAACATAAGATATTATGACAGTCCTCGTTATCTGTAAGTTTTAAAAAGACCTGAAATGGTGAAAGTGTATTTTCAGATGCTCAAGGGCAGCTAACTCTGTTGTAGTGATGGGTTCTGACCAATCCAATCTTTAATGTATGTCCTGATAACCTACAAGGATGAAAAAAATCAAATGAAAAATGAAGGCGCAAGAGTGGTCACAACATTATACAGCTATATTTTAGACGCTCAAGTGCAGCTAACTCTGTAATTGGTAGTTGGTTGTAGCGGATAATCTAACTCATTGAAGCTTTTATGGGTGTCATTGTTGCCTGCAAGAATGAGGAAGATCCATTCAAAAATGAGGGTGCTAGAGTGGTCACAAAGTATTGCGAATGCAGAGGTCTTGTCTGAGCCTTTGCTGGTCGCATAAGCGATAAGTAACGAAATCTTATTTAAAACCCCCAATGAGTGATTACATCTGTCAGAGAGGCGACTAATGAAATTTCAACAGTGTAGCATACCAATATTCAGGAAGTTCTTATGGTTAACTAGCACTTCCAAATATCCATTATTTATTTTACCATCATGTCCATCAAAAAGCGCACCTATTGTTTCAGCCAAGTTTTTAGTACTAGACTTGGTTGACCCTGTCGTTTAATTCTTTTCTTTGTAGGGCCCAGACCTGTAAATGTTTCCCCATATACCTCCATTATATCATTTAAGTTAGCTCTGGTCCTCACAAACTTTAAAACACAATAAGGCTGACATAAAATGTCAAATTGGACATAGTTTAATCAATAAACAAGAATGGGATACCCTGGTGACCTGCATGTTTTACCCCTTTTTGGCCTCTTACATGAGAGGCAAATTTCATTGAAAAAAATCCAAACTGCAAGGCCCTTTTTTCTAAGTCACACCGGTAAACTTCATCAACAAAAGCAGTGAGATGTTGTTTCAAAAAGTGCAGCAAATATATATCCGTCTAATAAATATGATTTCTTTCTTTAATTTTATTATTGACCGATCACAAAGCACTTTACTACTTAAATAATGTGCTGAGCTACCATCCACATTTCGAGCCAATCATTGCTCTTTTTACACTGTGACATGTAGCAGCGATTTTTACCATTTGCTGATAAGCTTTACAAACAGTTTGGACCAGATCAGGACCGACAAAACGTCTGTCCTGATCTGGATTCAAACCGTTTGACTCTCTGAAAGTGTTCCTGAAAGATTTTTTCAAAAACAAAAATTGAAAAAGGTCAGCATGCAAAATAAGCCAAAAGATAAAGAGTAAACCAAATGAAGACATCGTGCTGTTAAGGTGACACCTGGCTTATATGGAAAGATAACCTTGTGTTTTATAAAAGTAAGAGTTATCTTAATTTTTTGTACAAGTATTTGCGTTCACAAAAAGTCTTCTCTTTTATTTTTATTTGTTTGTTTGATTCTTTACGTCCAAATCAACACTTTCCAGTTATTTCGGGATGGATCTTTCTTGGTTGAACCAGCACTACGCAATGTTTATTAATGTGTCTTGCTCAAAGACACTACACAGTGACTACGGTGAGGCTCGAACCTTCAAGCCTTAGTCTCGAGTCAAGCACTCTACTATTGAGCCACTGTGCTCCCCTTCTCCTCGTTTATCAACAAATCTCTATGACCAGGTTATTTTAATCATCGAGACCAGCTCAATTAATCAATGGGTTCAAGTGATACCTTGTCAGATAATTCTGGTCAAGCAAGTTAATATTCATGTGTACTCCATTGAAGTTAGATATCTATTATTCATGTCTATAGTTAACCCTTTTCACGCGAAAATTTACTGGCCATTCCAAGGCGGTGCTTCTTTTGTGGATCCTTTTTGTTATTTATATTTTATGTTAGTCTTTGTTATGCCATCTTGTCTGTTCCTTGTGGCCTTGTGGTCGCCTGCTGGGAGGGGCTGGTCTCTTGGCTCTCTTGTGTGTTGTGTTTTCTTGTGTTTTTGTTGCTTTCCCATGTGAAGTCTCGGGTAAGGTGTGGTGCTTGGTTGTATCAATTCCTGATCTTTGCCTTCTTTTTTACTTTGAATTATAAGCTATATGTATAATGTATTTGCAGCCAGTAAAGACCTTGATGAACCTGCACATACGATTGATGCATCTGCTTTCCCATCTGTTTTACAGTGACGTCATTCTAGTACTGGGTGTGTTATACTGTATCTGTATATGTTTACTGGTTTTAAACCAAACCAATATGCGGGTAATTAAATTATTATTTTTTATTCAAATGTCTTAATAAAGCTTCTGTTAATAAATAAATATGGATAAAAATATGAAAAGCCCACAGCAAACAGAATTTTAGGACACCCCTACCCCCCCCCCCCCCCCCCCGCAGAATACACATAAAAAGCCATGTGTCGCATCGTCTGGTCAACGTTGATGCCGCGCCAATGCTTATAAAGATCTGCATTGAAACAGCGTTGTTTTAACCAATTGTCTGTTTTTGCACGTCTCAATTTCTCAAGATAAGAATTTGCTGTTAACATCACCATTTTAAATGAGTCGGCGGCTAAAGATGCAGTCCTGTTTGTTCTTGTAGTCAAGCAAAGAAAAATTAAGTTTTGCTGTCAAGAGTATCGTCTTGTGAGCCAAGTGTCCGGTTTATGCCTATCAGTATTTGTGACCTCTGATCAGTGAATGCTCTGGTTGACATCGATTTGTCTTGATTGCTTGTGTTGATGCTTCACGTCCAAATCAACACTTTTATGTCATGTTGGGACGATTTCCTGTCTTTTTAGTTTGAACCATTGCTAAGTAGCAGATAAAGTGTCATCCCAAGGACACAACACTGTGACTCTGGTGAGAGTATTGAACTAGCATCCATTTGAACCCCAGTCTAACGCTCTACAAACTGAGCCACTGTGCTCCTTACGTCCATTTGTAAATATGACATCGTGCGTGCGAGGGCTGTCTTTTGTAGCTTGGGTGAAACCCAAAAGCAATCTTAAATGGATATCATGAAAACTCTGTCTGAATTCTGGGATGTGCCTTTGCTCTAGTTTTTGTTATCCATTGGGACTTTGTGTCTGACCATTTACTAATTTGATATATGATAACTACCAACCCCGCTTAGCATACCTGCCCATTGGTATAGAGCTCAACTTGAGATCTATAAGTCCCTGATTTGAGCCTTACGCATTTTTTGTTTTGTGTGTTTGAGCAAACCTTTAACCTCATTGCTCAGTACTGGCTAGCACCTAAGTAACTACCACGATATTACTGTTTTTTTTTGTTTTCTATGACGTTAAAAATACTAAAACCAAGTTCTAATCAGTCACTTTTCAAGCTTATTTTTTCTGACCAAACGCTAATAAAATTGAAATGATTTTTGCCTATATATGTGCATTTTAATGGGCAAACGTTTAGCAATGTTTTTGAACAGTTTTCTTTTACTTCAAAGTTTTATGGGTTTAAAAGGAAAAAAATCGACTTTTTAAAGAAAAAATGGTTTTGAGAGTAGTTTTTATAAAATTGACGTTTAGGTAGTTACAAACTGGTCTGTCCGACTTGAAAAACACCAAACAATTGAAATTTTGCTTATTGCGGATTTTTACGCATTTTTGAAATGTTGCATTTTTCAAAATTTTTCGAGATTTTTGAAATTCACCAGTATTTTCTCATAAAATTGTTAAATGCACTTAATTTTTTTGAACACTGTATGCCAAACACAGTAGAACTTGATTAGTCCATTTTTGGCGATTAAAGTTTTACAACTACTGTACACTTCTGGTTTCAATGTGAGAGTTTAAAAATCGATTTGGTAGCGTTATATTTTTGTTTTTTAAATTCTCAAAAAACGACGGTGGCGTCTAGTGATAATGAATAATCGCTGAAAATTTCAAAGCTGTGTCGCTGATAATAAAGCGTACAGCGCAGTGCAAAGTCTCTATGTAAATTGCAAGCTTAAAGCTGAATTTCAATGATTAACCTGCTAAAAGTGTTTGTCTTATGTTGTTGAGTAGCAAAAACGACGAGTCCGATGGCAACAAAACTTTTGAGGTTTATTCTTCTTATATCACGCTAGCCAGTAACATCTTCAAACGAAAGAAAACGTTAATTTGTGTTATGGTTTATATCGTATAGAAATTGTGACTTTTTGAAAGGAGGGTACCTTTTCTCTAGCTTCGTCCGTGCAAGAAGTATACGTCAATTTTAAAGGCATATATCACTGTCCAATAGAGATCATTAAAGGATAAACTGATAAGGGACAGTTTCAATATCTCATAAAATTAAAGGGGCCTCAATAGGGAAATTACCTGTATACAACACAATTTCTTTCACTAAGATAAAGATCAATATTTTATCAGAAAATACCTAATCCCTTCATGGGACCACTTTATTGCCCTAGTAAGGAAGTCATAATCACCTAATTATGAATGTCCTTTGATCTGTCCAGTATGACCCCTGGAGAGAGTAATAATGAGTGGTACCAGTATTATTGCTCAAAATTCTATGTCTTTAAATGAAATAACTTGCAGAGTCTCGGCAAATTATTGCTTCAGTTTTAAAAACATGAATTTTGTATACACTATGTTTCACTTTCGGAACTAGCGTAAAAATGTATGGTGACCGATTAGAAGTTGGTTTTAGTATATCAGCTGAAACACACATTTCTGCTTTCTGAACAAACTATTTTCCATGATTGCTTACGACCATTGACTTAAAAAAATCAGTGAATAGGTATGACAAGCCATACATGTTCTAATTTTAGAGGTTAAAGAAAGAAAAAAGCCTAAAACAGGAAAACTAGCATGGTGACATATGTTTTTAAAATAATTATTATATGTTTCTATAAAAAATCCCTTCAAAGTAATGTTTTTTTTTATTACTGTAGTCACATTTTGTGACATGGACATTCAAGATATCAATTTTTGGCCTTATATATTTGGCCTTAATATTTTAGAAAAAAATGTTTAAGTTGATAAATAAGACATATTTACCCCTTTTCGCTGGTTTTTGTTTTCATTCAATAGCCAGTAGCAAGTAGTGTATTCTCAGAATAACATGTCATTTTTCTTGCTTAAATGTTTAAAATATGATATTTTATTTAAGACTTCAATTTTTAATCTTTTATAATCAAATAACTTTTTAAAAGGCTGGTAAGGTCATGTTTTTGTCTTAAAATATGAGTGTTGAACTATTTTAAACACATTAAAAGAAGGTGACTTTTTGGACACACAAGTCAGGTGCCTCCATAAGTTTCAACGGTTTTGGAAAAATCAGCTTTTCAAGATTCTCCCCATATTAGGTCATTAGGAATCAAATTTGACTATGCCCTAAAGTAGGTCATTGTCAACCTAAGATCATTATTTGAGTAAACTTATTAGAGCCAACAACCCCAATGGTACATACTAAGGTTCAAGGTCAATGGCCGTCTGGTTCTGGAGAAGAGGGTATATGGACATTTTCTTCATGTGTGTGTGTGTGTGTGTGTGTGTGTGTGTGTGTGTGTGTGTGTGTGTGTGTGTGTGTGTGTGTGTGTGTTTGTGGGGGGGGGGGGGGTTATACATTATTTTATGACTTATTCCTAACTCCTGAAAAATCACAAAAATAAAGGGGTTTATAGCAATACAGGTCCGGATCCCCTGAAAAATCGCAGCTACCGAGCCAGATTTCAATGTTGGGCAATCATCGGCACTCCAGCGAAACGCCATTTAATGGCGTTTCGCTGGCGGGCCATTGATGGCCCGTTGATAGTGGTACTTGGATCTTTTCTCTCATTATTAACTAAAAAAAACCTCTGTCAAAGTTGGACAAAACTTTTGATTTTGACGCGGTTTCTATTATGGCGTATAAAGTTCAAGTTCTACAGACAATGCCAAGAGCCTTTCTCATCCATAGGGAGCTCTATCGTCACTAAGTGGAATATCTCACGCAAGGTTACATTTCATAGAAGCAATGTTTTATCTAACAAATTGCCCTAGCCTATAGTTAGACTATGAAAGGCGGCGGCTAAGCTATATTCGGAATCTCGACGCTGCCAAGGCTTTCTCTACCAATTATAACATACCGTGCAATTCTTGACATTAAAACACTAGCTGAGTCTGGTTTTTCATCGCAAACGTGTATGGTACGGTAAAACCTGTGTAAAACGGCCACTCAAAAATAGACAAAACAAATATCTTAATGTGCAAAAGGTAGCTTAATGAAGGTCGAAAGTCTTGCAGAAAGCTTAATGAAGGTCGAAAGTATTCTAAAATGCTCCCCTTGGAGCTTTCTGCAATACTTTTGACCTGCATTAAGCGACAATTGGTATTGAAAACCAATTTTCTGTCTTTTTGAGAGTGGTCGTTTTACATAAGTTTAACTGTATATGGAAGGAGACAACTACCCAGGGGAATGATGTTTTGAAAATTGTATTTCTTATAAAGAACTAGATGAAGTTTTCAGAAGAAAACAAATTTAATCCCCATCCATAGTTATATGACCTTGGTGACCTGGAAAACATTAGGTCAAGGTCATAACAATCTAATCATCTATCAAAGTTCTTCCAATTATGGATATATACACGTTTTTGTCATAATCTGTCCATTGCGATTGGCTCAAAAGGTATAGTGCAGACAAGGCTTTTTCATAGAGTTATACGAGCGTGGTGACCTTGAAAATTAGGTCAATGTCACCAAAATCTAATCATTTCTTAAGGTCTTCTGTGCCAGTTTGGTTAAAATCTAGCCATTGGTTCAGAAGATGGTGTGCAAATAAAGCTTTTTTCATAGAGTTTTATGACCCATGTGACCTTGATAATAATGTTAAGGTCATGAAAGTATAAGCACTCATTTTGGCTGTCCTAAATAAATATCTAGTGCAAGTTTTGTTAAGATCCGCCCAATAGTTACAGTGTATAAGTTAGAGCGCAGACAAAAAGCTAAATACACACCGCTAACGCTAGCGCCGACGGGATTCATACCAAGCACATCCATTCATGTGGGAGGGGGGGAACAGAGAAAACAGAGCAGACCCTGATGAAATGCCACATTATGTGGTATTTCATCTGGGTCTTCACTGTTTACCATACTACCCGTTTCGGGGTGTCCAGGCCTTACAGGGTTAAAGAATCAATGCCTTTCTTCGTCAAGAGAATAACAAAAGGTAGCACTTCCCTTGAAAAACGAGAGACGGTGAATGGAAATCAATGGCTTCCTGTCTGTACTAAGTTTGATCCAATCTTGCGTCATAAATTTGATTTGCTACTCCATTAAACCCTCCTTATGTCTCAGTTTTTCCCACCTTGCACCATATAAGGAAACTTTACCTGCTAAACAGGGCGAGAGCATTGCGCACGCATATTATTGATAATGTCGCTGCTGATGACTTTTACACACAATTTAGATCCAGATCGAGCCCAACAAAAGGTCGGACCTGACCGGAATCCAGACTAATTTGGCAAACTGTTGGGCTGGTATATTCCCTAAACAATATTTGCAAAAATAAAATCAAATAACAACAGCACCAACCCCCATCCCGCAAAAATAAATAAATAAATAAAAATAATAATAAAAAAATCCCAATAAATAAAAACACAGCAGCAGCGAGTTTAAACATCATTGTTTTAATCGCACATGCGTAGTTATGATCACTAGTTACAAATCAGTATAAGCAGTGGGGCTTCAAGTCTAAGTGATGGCCTAGTCCTTCATAATACTCCATACCGGTGTATGCGTACATACACGGACTCTCCATGTATGTTTACGGCGAAAAATGACACACGAGTAGGGAATGTATGTTTTCATCTAAAACCTCGTTCATATGCACAATATACACCCCGGTGCAAATATACACCCGGGGTGTAAATTTGCACCGGGGGTGTATTTTGGTCATGTAAACGGTGCTTTATGAAAATGCACCCGGTTGCAAATCTGCACCCGGGTGCTAATTTGCTCCACCTTCGTAGGTGGTGCAAATTCGGTGGAGCAAATTAGCACCCGGGTGCAGATTTGCCCCTAGGTGCAAATTGCGCACATGAACGCAACTTGTTACAATTTGATCTTAGATTTTGATAAATTACCCATCTTTTCTTTTTGAACATGTACATTTGTATGAAAATAAACTATATAAATAGTCCCTTTTTCAAATTTAAGGTCATGTCTTCTCTCTGTAGTCACTACTTCATCGGCTATGCCGGGTTGCCACGCAGAACAACTGGAATTTCTGGTCTATGGGCTTCGATTTGCACGATTCTATTTCCGAATTATATCTCTTCCTAACCTCAGCAATAGAAATCATAGTTTGCCAGAACCCTGGCGCCATTCACGAGTCCATGCTATCTGATGTACACATCGGTGAAAAGATCCCCCTGCATAATAACGGAGTGACCACCTTTACGATTAATGTAATCAACGTGATGTTCAGCAATAGCAATAATTAAAATATGACTACCCTCTATCTTAACCCCCCCCCACCCCCACCCCCCAATTTGGGAATCCAAACCTCTTGTAGCCATTGATAACCTCGGTTGAGCCATTTCGCTTCGGAAACTTAACAGAGATTTAGAAGAGAAGACAAATACCGTTTCACACATTCACAAGACGTTTATTTTGCTATTAGGAAGAGGTTCTCAACTGTCCAGCTCTTCACATTCCTTAGTCAAACTGTCACCAGCAGTTCAATTGAAACAACTTAACGCACACGCGCATTCCGTTGCAGCTATTTTCCTAGTTCATAGATCATCAATACATGTATAAGTCTCAAGCACTACGTTCGTACACCTCTCTTGGCCAGATGGTCATATATTTAGTTAGTACTGCTGCAACAGCTTCTATAAGTGCCATTTATGCACAAGTCATATGTATCCACTGCTCCCCCACTTACGGGGATGGGCGGGGATAATGGTTTTCACTTTCCAGAGCCCTGATATAAGCACCGCCCTGTGGGGACAAGCTGATGAAAACAACCCTGCTCTTTGCCCCACCCTACACAACAGAAAATCCCAGCAGGGTAGGTGTCCCAATGTTATTCCCCCCACACTTCCCCGGCACTGCGGGGACACTCAAAAAGTAATTGTCCAGCACCTTACCCCGGCTAATCCACGGCTATCCCCGTAGGTGGAGGCCGTGGATGACTGGTGCATTATCCTCTTTAAATATTGCATAAATAAATAAAACAGATAAAACCAAATGGAGATGCATTTTTCTCACACGACGGTATCTTGAACTGACTAATAATCGAAACATTCTTAACACATCGAATTTCTCCTTAATGTAAAACTGAAACATTTTTTGATATGTTTAAAGAGCAAATCCAATAACATATGAACACAATTTATTGACAGATAAACGCTACATAAGGGGGTGCAAATTTACTCCCGGGTGCAATTTTGCATCCGGGAGTAAATTTGCACCAGGGTGCAAATTCTGCATATAAACGAGGCTTAAGAATGCTATACACGGGCTCGTAATGTATGCATACGGCGAAATATGATATACACTTGTTCGTAACGTATGCATACCGCGAAGAATGACATACACTGGCTCGTCATGTATGCATACAGCGAAGAATGACATACACCTGCTCGTCATGCATTCATGTAGCAAAGAATGACATACACTGGCTGACCAAGTATGCATACAGCGAAGAATGACATACACTGGCTCGTCCTGTATGCATGCAGCGAAGAATGACATACACTGGCTCGTCATGTATACAGGCAGCGAAGAATGACATACATTGGCTGACCAAGTATGCATGCAGCGAAGAATGACATACACTGGCTCTTCATGTATGCATACAGCAAAGAATGACAATCACGGGCTTGTCATGTATGCATACAGCGAAGAATGACATACACTGTCTCGTCATGTATGCATGCAGCGCTGAATGACATACACTGGCTCGTCATGTATGCATGCAGCGAAAAATGACATACACTGGCTCGTCATGTATGCATGCAGCGCTGAATGACATACACTGGCTCGTCAAATATGCATGCAGCGAAGAATGACACACACTGACTCGTAATGTACCCATACAGCGAATAATGACATACACTGGCTCGTCATGTATGCATGCAGCACTGAATGACATACACTGGGTCGTCATGTATGCACGCAGCGCTGAATGACATACACTGGCTCGTCAAATATGCATACAGCGAATAATGACATACACTGGCTCGTCATGTATGCATGCAGCACTGAATGACATACACTGGGTCGTCATGTATGCATGCAGCGAAGAATGATATACACTGGCTCGTCATGTATGCATACAGCGAAGAATGATATACACTGGCTCGTCATGTAGGCATGCAGCAAATAATGGCACATACTGGCTCGTCATGTATGCATACAGAGAAGAATGATATACATTGGCTCGTCATGTAGGCATACAGCGAAGAATGATATACACTGGCTCGTCATGTATGCATACAGCGAAGAATGATATACACTGGCTCGTCATGTATGCATGCAGCGAAGAATGACATACACTGGCCCATAATGTATGCATGCAGCGCTAAATGGCATACACTGGCTCGTCATGTATGCATGCAGCGCTGAATGGCATTCACTGGCTCGTCATGTATGCATGCAGCGAAGAATGACATACACTGGCTGACCAAGTATGCATACAGCGAAGAATGACATACACTGGCTCGTCATGTATGCATACAGAGAAGAATGACGTACACTGGCTCGTCATGTATGCAAACAGAGAAGAATGACATACACTGGCTCGTCATATATGCATACAGAGAAGAATGACATACACTGGCTCGTCATGTATGCATGCAGCGCTGAATGACATACACTGGCTCGTTATGTTGGCATGCAGCGCTGAATGACATACACTGGCTCGTCATGTATGCTTGCAACGAAGAATGACATATAGTGGCTCGTCATGTATGCATGCAGCGCTGAATGACATACACTGGCTCGTCATGTATGCATACAGAGAAGAATGACATACACTGGCTTGTCATGTATGCATACAGAGAAGAATGACATACACTGGCTCGTCATGTATGCATACAGAGAAGAATGACAAACACTGGCTCGCCATGTATGCATGCAGCGCTGAATGACATACACTGGCTCGTCATGTTTGCATGCAGCGCTGAATGACATACACTGACTCGCCATGTATGCTTGCAACGAAGAATGACATACAGTGGCTCGCCATGTATGCATGCAGCGCTGAATGACATACACTGGCTCGTCATGTATGCATACAGCAAAGAATGACATACACTGGCTCGTCATGTATGCATACAGCGAAGAATGACATACTCTGGCTCGTCATGTATGCATACAGCGAAGAATGATATGCACTGGCTCGTCATGTATGCATACAGCAAAGATTGGCATACACGGGCTCGTCTGCGCCTTTGTTATATTCTAACCCTGGAGATAGGTTTTCTAGCGTCGAGGCCCATTTAAACTGGACTAGATCACACCAACCAAGCTCTCCCATTTTTTGCATAAAATTTTTATTGTGTGGGGTGTTTCCTATAAATAAGATGGTATGGATTTTAATTCAATAAAATATGTTTTTCTTGTCAAAAGCGCAGACTCGGCTGAGCTTTCGTTGCTGGCATGTTCGATAAAGTACAAAATCTCATATCACGAGCTAGCTTTGCTGAGTCGGCCTGAAGAATGTAAGCCAAGTTTTAATTTTGGCCGTAAATTTAGATGATTATGGTTACTACTCCATTAAACCCTCCTTATGTAGATAGGTTTTATACAGAGAAGAATGACATACACTGGCTCGTCATGTATGCATACAGAGAAGAATGACAAACACTGGCTCGTCATGTATGCATGCAGCGCTGAATGACATACACTGGCTCGTCATGTTTGCATGCAGCGCTGAATGACATACACTGACTCGTCATGTATGCTTGCAACGAAGAATGACATACAGTGGCTCGCTATGTATGCCTGCAGCGCTGAATGACATACACTGGCTCGTCATGTATGCATACAGCGAAGAATGACATACACTGGCTCGTCATGTATGCATACAGCGAAGAATGACATACTCTGGCTCGTCATGTATGCATACAGCGAAGAATGATATGCACTGGCTCGTCATGTATGCATACAGCAAAGATTGGCATACACGGGCTCGTCTGCGCCTTTGTTATATTCTAACCCTGGAGATAGGTTTTCTAGCGTCGAGGCCCATTTAAACTGGTCTAGATCACACCAACCAAGCTCTTCCATACAGCGAAGATTGGCATACACTGTCTCGTCATGTATGCATACAGCGAAGAATGACATACACGGGCTCGTCTGCGCCTGTGTTCTATTTTAACCCTGGAGATAGGTTTTCTAGCGTCGAGGCCCATTTAAACTGGACTAGATCACACCAACCAAGCTCTCCCATTCTTTGCATAAAATTTTTATTCATGATATTTATTTTGAGGTGAACGGTAGATGCTGGGCCCGAGCCTACCTTTAAAGGAAAAAATGAGAGTACCCCTCCCCTGGGAGTCAAACGCCTTGTTCCAAATTGCACTTTCTTGTCGTCCTCTTTGGTAAGGTTCCCATGTGGGGGGGGGGGGGGGTGGGGCACAGCATGGGGGGATGTATGTAATGCTTTGTATGTATACTGTAGGGGAAGGGCCGTAACTAATGTTGGAAAAACTTGTGGCCTGACCCCTTGCTTTGTATTGGCAATAAATACGTTTAATCTAATTAACTCATATAAGTAATCTTTCCCAATTATGCATTACCATAGTCGCAATATCATATTTATGCATGATTTTTTTAGGGCACTCACAGCCTCTGCGGGGGGGGGGGGGGCACGTGCCCCCCAGGCCCCCCCTTAGGTCCGGCACTGCATAAAATACATTTTTAAAAGAAGTTAATATAAAAATCTGCAGATAACAATCCACGAAATATCACTCAGCATGCAGAGTTGATACACAAGCATGTTGACATTAATACTGGATTTGCGACCAGGTAAGGGACAAACCAGTTTGCTCAGCTACAGAGACTACCTGTGGTATAGAAATTTTGCCAGAGGTAGGTTTATCTGTTACAATTTCATCAGACAAATACGCTGGTTTTAGTGACATCATCGCAGTCCGATCTGTGCCTTTGTTGTTCGCTAGCGGCAGGGACTTTCTATATCAACGGGACTGGAATCAAGTTTTCTCACATATGAATTTTTCAAAGGACATAGTTTTAAAATCTGACGGTAGAATTAGCTTTTTCCCCAGCTTTAAAAAAAATGCCGCAGACATTTATTTTGCCTTGCTGCTCTTTACATGACCTGTTAGCAGTCTTGCTGGTGTCTTCACGATGCGCTGACATACGCGGATGCGTGTTTTGATTTGGATCATCCAAGCGAGAGCCTTCGCTGGGCAACAATGCATGGGATAAGACGCTTTTTAAATTGACCTAGCACACGAGCGTATCAGCAATGCGAGTCTGTGCATATCGTACGTGATGGTGACACTGCAGCAAAATCAGGTTTCCTCGCCACAATCTCCCATAATGTGAAAGTTTCAAAGGATATACTATTAAAATCGGAGGGTATAATTAGTCATAAGCACTTCTTGATGCTTTTCCCCCAACCACATTTGTCTTTTTAAAAATCGCCGCAAACATTCGTGGTGCTCTTTCCATAACCTGTTCTCAGTCTTGCTACAATCTTCATTTTTTGCTGACAAACACGGATGCGCACTCTGGTTCAGGTCATCAAAGTTTCAACCTTCTCTGGGCAACATTGCGTGCGATAAGACGTTTTTTTTTTTTTTTTTTTTTTTTTTATTTATTTAAACAAGTACATTAGATTTTGACACAATCGTATCAGCGATGCCAGTCTTGCATATCGTGTGTGTGTGTGTGTCAACTCTGTTGGATGTGGGTCTGACTATAGCGATCAGGCTGTCATGGGTTCGCTCTTCCTGTCCAGCACCTTTCTGTTATTGAAATTGGTCATGAACATTTTTCTACAGTCATTTTCGTTCCTTCTTATTGAAAGGACAGTTGTCAGTTACTGGCAAAACCAAGCTCCATGCCCTTTTGTATCTATTAGATAGGAGCATTTAGGAATTATTTCACTACCTTCGCCTCCATTCAACCGGGCAATATTCTAAATGCGGACCCAGTTGAGTAACAATATGATTAGCTCACATGAGCCCGAAAACTCATGTGAGGTTTTAGTATACCAATGGTCCAACGTTCGTCACGACATCTTCTGTTCACGTTTTCAAAGAAGTATATCAGCGGGCCAATTTTAGTCAAATTCTATATAAAGCATCATCAGGTATAGAAGGGGAAAGGATGTATGTCGTTTTTGTAGGCTGATTAGATTGGAACTCTGGCAGATATAGACGTATAATGGGAAAAACTTTAAAAATCTTCTTCGCTGAAACGGCGAGACCCATGGCTTATAGATTTATGTCTTGTGGTCACCTACATAAATCCTGCCATCCATGCTCCTGGTGTCTATACTAGCCATGGAGTCATTAGCTTCTATTGATTTAAAATACGGAAAAACTTTTAAAAATCTTCTCTGAAACCATGAGACACACAGCTTGTAGTCCCATAAATTCTGCCAACCATGCATCTTGGGTCCAAATAATTTACCAAATACTTACGATCATTAGGCTTTAATAGCTCTCATAATCATAATGGGAAAACTTTTTTTAAACAAATCTTCTGTCCACAGCGAATACCTTTCATATGTAGCAAAGTTTAGTGTACGTTAACCCACCTGGGGTCCAAATTTATCACTCGCCAGGGACATTTGCTTTTTTAAACAAAACAAAAGGAAAAAAATCTCTGAATTCAGAAGGCCAAATGCTCACGGGAGTGGTATAAGGGCTAATTGAGTCTTGCTTCTATGGGACACAGTTCTATATGGAAACTGATTTGTGATATTAGTGTCTGTAATACATTGACTGTCGGTATCCACCTATCAAGCACCCCCAGCATTAGTGGTCCTGGATCCGCCTCTGTTATTGTGTGGGGTGTTTCCTATAAATAAGATGGTATGGATTTTAATTCAATAAAATATGTTTTTCTTGTCAATAGCGCAGACTCGGCTGAGCTTTCGTTGCTGGCATGTTCAATAAAGTACAAAAATCTCACGAGCTAGCTTTGCTGATTCGGCCTGAAGAATGTAAGCCAAGTTTTAATTTTGGCCATAAATTTAGATGATTATGGTTGCCAGAAAGATAAATGCCGTTGGCTTTGTCAAGTATTATTCTGTTTAAGCTCTTCTTCAAGCAAGCTAATGCATAACTGCCAGTATAAGCCCAAATATCGAGGACAGGGATCAGCTTGAATCGACCAGGCACAGGACTGAATCACATCCCAGCGTATTCCGCCACGTGCACGCTGTAGATCATGTTCAGATTGGCGAGACACTACTAGTTGTGATCACCTCTATTAGGGCCCA
The DNA here is from genome assembly GCA_964019695.1 of Loripinus fragilis. Taxonomy (NCBI): domain Eukaryota; kingdom Metazoa; phylum Mollusca; class Bivalvia; order Lucinida; family Lucinidae; genus Loripinus; species Loripinus fragilis. The sequence continues at coordinate 63,930,140 of OZ026521.1, read as the reverse complement.
TTTCGCATGGTGAACAGATTCATTGTTCATAGTAAATTGCGTCTGACTTTCAGCCTGCTCTCCAAGAGTCTTGAGTATTGATTACTATGGTGACAGACTTGTTTTTCTTCATTCCCCTATCAAATGTTGTTCATTTCGGAATGCAGGACATGCGCGGATCCAGAAAGTTTTGACAGACGGGGTCACGTTTTTTTTATACACGGGCTTGTCATGTATGAGTTCAGCCAAGAATGACATACACTGGGTCGTCATGTATGCATACAGCAAATAATGACATACACTGGGTCGTCATGTATGCATATAGCAAAGACTGTCATGCACTAGCTCGTCATGTATGCGTACATCTTTTATTTAGTTGATGAGGGGAGGGAGGATCCAAACACCACTATAAGCGGGCCATCATCGGCCCACCAGCGAAACGCCATTTAAATGGCGTTTTGCAGGCGTGCCAATGATAACCCAACATTGAATGCAGGCTTGGTAGCTATGTGATTTTTCAGGGGACTCGGACCAGTATTGCTAAGAAACCCTATATTTTTGTGATTTTTCAGGGGAGGATCCTGACCCCATGTCTCTCCCCCCCTCTGGATCCGCTCATGCAGGAGGACTTGCAGTGATTGCCGTTCACAATTAAAGCTGCGACTTCAATCCCTGGCGACAGAATCTGATACCTAGACCAATAGCTTACTTAATAGACGCCAGTGTTTTTTCCCATTATATTGAAAGAGCAAGTAATATTCTGGAATCAAACCTTTCAGATTTCTGCACCATGTCTGCGGAGGCTACATTTGACCAAGATTTACACTTTTCAGACCAATGGACGCTACATACATTTTAAACTCGGGATATTAAGGTGTCACAGGTAATAGTTTTCCAAAAATATCGTATATCTTTCTCTGAGAATCGATTTTGTCTTATACCCCTATTCCACACAGGCCACGAATCGCCCGAATCGCCCGAATCGCCACGAATTGATATTTTATTGACTCGGGGGTATTCGTGAGGTTTCATTAAAAAAATTTCTCCAATCGTGATTTTCTACGAGTCAGTCCGGATTCAGATACGATTTCGTTACGAATATTCGGGGGAATCGGCTCAATTCGGCTGGAATCGCGCAAGAATTCATTACGATTAGCAAAATAACATTAGATCATGCCGCACGAAAGTTAAGGAATCAATTACGAATAAGTTAAGAATATGCCGAATGCAGCACGAATTGAGCACAAATTAACGGAAATCCTGGACAAATCGCCACGATTCGCGAGATTTTCTCTCACAATAGTTACAAAAAAGGCCCATCTATGCTTCGGGGGCATCAGTTCCAAATGAATATTCCTCGTAAAGCAGCAGTAGAATTGATCTTGAAACTTGAGTGCTGAAAACGGCTTCTTAAATAGCTAGAAGAAAACAACTACGTTATAGTCGAAGGGCCCTGGCCCAGACTCTTTGACTTGAAAAAATATGGCAGTTCGCCATTGGCAAAATCACCAGCCAGGAGCTACTGACTGATCCTGATTGATCTCCAGAATCCAACTTCTAGGACTGGCTCACATGCGCGTGGCGGGGTAATTAATCTTAGGGAAAATCCTTCTACTATCTCTTCCTTGGTTTTATTGCTTGGCTTAATCTCCCGATTCCCCACCAATGAGCTAAGAGTAGCTACTATTGCTCAAAAACGCCTCCGAATCGATTACGATTCAGTTACGATGTCAAAGAATGCCTTAGGAATTTGGTACGAATCATGCACGATTTTTCGAATCGGGGAATTCGTGGCCAAAGTTTTGAACAGTTCAAAACTTTTGAGCCGAATTCCCGATAGACCTACGAATTGCAAGAACTGACTACGGACTGTGCGAATCAGTTAAGATCTTCACGAACTGAGTACGATTCAGACACGAAACCAAATATTTGTCAATTTGTGGCAATTCGTGGGATTCGGGGCCTGTGTGGAATAGGGGTATTACTTGCACCTCGTGGAGTAATCTGATCTGGGTCAAGACTATCTGTGTTCAACCTAATGTGCTGTTTTATAAGCGAACAATTACAAAATAAGCAGACAGGGTTCCCACAAAATATAGTAAGCAAAATTCCCTGACATATTCCTGACTTTTCCCTGACCAAATCCAAATTTACCTGACCCAAAACATCCGCATTTATCAAGCTTTGTTGGCAATCTTTGAGCATGATTAGTGAAACAAATACGAAATTCTAAATTTTTTCCATGTGCCTGTATAATGCAGGTAAAATTTATGACAATTCATCATCAAACTTCTTCGACTTGATCTTTGCTGCAGGTAATCTTTGATTTACAGTAGTGCTTAAATGTCTTGCACTACTACCAGAAAGCAATCTGTTGAGTAATTGTCAAAATGTAACAGTTCAACATAATGATTAGCACATTAGTGCATTATACGATTTATTATCGAACTTTCTTGTAACCATAATTTAAAAGCAAACGCAACAAAACTGGCTAGGCATATAAAACTGTCATTTTATATGTAATTTTACATCTGATCGATTTTTTAGCACCAGATTTCTTCATAGAGTGAAGTTCTAAGAAACATCAGCTTAAACCATAAACCATGTTTCAGATTTTTCAATCCAAATGTGTGGTGGCAGATGTTTAGCTGTGACCACAAGCATAACCACATATTTCAAGAGGTCAACTTAATGAGGCTGTCAATTAATTTGGAACCCAACTTCTTATGTGGACGACTCCAGGAATGCCACAATCAAATAATGCAAACTATCCCATGTATTAAAAGGGAAAAAAACTCAGAGAAACAAGTAACAGAAAATTTCAAATTTGTCTTCACTGTAATGGCGAAGTTTCATGCAGTTCAGAGCTCTAACTAGGATTTTGAAAATATGAGTCCCAGAGCCCTCTTTGCCAAAAGTGGGAGTCCCACCATACAAAGGATATGGCCTTCAAAAAGGAGTTCCAGCACCAAAAAAGGAAGTCTATGACTGCAAATCAGCAGTTAGTGAGAGCTCTGCAGTTTCATCAAAACTATGACAGGACTCATTGTTGCTAAATCTGTGAATGAACTATCATGGTACAAACATCAAAACATCTTCATCTGAAAGCAAGCAGGAAAAACTGTCAATTTCATAAAGCAAAAATGATTCTCGGCACCAACAATCTTCATGCAAATGCTCATTGTGTCAATTATGTGTACTACTGGGTGTGCAGAGTAAGAATCAAAATGTTCCATCTGAAACTATAAAAGGGCAAAGTAGAATATCTAATCTTAGCCTTTCAGTGTAATGAGAGAATCATAACTACTATTGAAAGCAAGCAGGAACAACTTTCTAAGTATTCAAAGCAACCAATATGTCAATCATATTTTTCAGCAAAAATTTCTTCAAATGTTTACTGAAGCAATGTACCATATAGTTCCACTAAAAACTGTAGAAGAAACTGATCACTATACAATTTAAGTTTAGCTCATCAGACATTCAGTAACACATATTAAAAAGATTATTTCACATATCACACAGCTCTCTAAACTTTTGTAACCAAATTTTAAATGTGTCTACATGGTGAATGCAAAGTATCTAAGATAGTCTTAAAACAAAAACTATAGTATGAGTTGATCTGCACTGTCTGCATAAACATTATACATGTAGTCCATAAAGTTTAAAAAAGAGAATAACTCTAATGCAAATGGGCCTTACCCCTAACTGTTGCATTTATGATTGTCTGACTTGAGAATGTGAATGTATTTGTGACATTTGGTGAAAACTTTAATAATTGCATTGAAGCTCTAAAGATATTAAAGAAACATTCTAATGCGCTTGCTTTTGTAACGCGACGTCTGATTGGATAACGTCAAAAATTTGCGACAGTATATCCTGCGATATACTGTCGGAAATAGTTTGACGTCATTAATTACGTCACATCTCGTTTGGTGACGTGCGGCATTATGCGGCTTCCAACGCTCCAATTCGAGACGAAACTTCAGAAGTGCATTAGAATGGGGATAACCATATTCAAAATTTTCATTTGGGGAGGTATATCGTCGGATATACGTTCGGAAATCACGTTTTACGGCTCCGCTCGCGCGTCGCCGTAAAACTAAATTTCCGACCGTATATCCGACGATATACCTCCCCAAATGAAAATTTTGAATACAGTTATCCCCTAATTATGTCACAGACAGACAAGTGAAAAAGACAGAAAATGTAAACAATATTTCACTACAGAAGCAGTTTTCAAGGAGAGGATGCTTCCATATCTATCATAGTTTACCACTTCTTCTAATGAGCATGTACATGTATTTTCTATTATAAGAGTACAGGAAAACCTGTTTAAAACGGTCAGTCAACAATAGACAAAAGAAAAGTCTTAACGACAAATGGTAGCTTGATGAAGATCGAAAGTACTGCAGAATGCACAAAGGGAACATTATGCAATATTTTTGATCTACATTAAGCAATAATTGGTCTTGAAATCCAATGTTCGATCTTTTTGGGAATGGTCGTTTACACAGGTTTTACTGTACTTACTTTCATACGATTGTGTGGCTTTTTTTTACATTTTCATATTCCAAATATCAATCCAGTATTCTTTATATTTTATGTAAGTTTGGACATCCCTAGAATTTTGAGGACTTTGATCTATTTAAGGACAGTTGATATTAACATTCAAAAATATGACAAAATATGACATGAGGTTATAAAATTCCCTGACTTTTCCCTGACTTTTAGCAAAATTTCAAATTTCCCTGACTCAACTCAAATTACATGACTTTTCCCTGACCTTGACTTTTTTCATTTTTCACTGACTTTTCCCTGACCGTGGGAACCCTGGCAGACGACATTCTCACCTGCGTGGCCTCAAAGAAATATTTGTCCGAAAGGTGCTTGTCACAGGCGGCGGCTCCATTACCAGGCTTAGCTTAAACAGCTGCCATGACAACAAATGGATCAATCGTGACACTCCTAAGAACAAGAAACATCTCGTATCAATTACCACACTAATTAATAGCTGAACTAATCGTGTGATAAAGCTGCTGGACAAATCAAGGTCACTCAAGATCAAACATTTGCACACAAAGTGCCAATCAAAGCAAAATTCGTCTGCTGTTGTCGTCTGCCAAAATATTTCAGAAGCCCCCTGGTCAACCAGTGTAGACCCAGCGCAGATTGTTCCTTTAGGTCATGGTCCTACGCTGGTCCACGCTATTTGCATATGCATTTTTATTAGTAAAAATGTTAGCAAATATGTGCAGCAGACGGCGACATTTTAGATGTATTTTTTTCGTAGCAGGCGAATGATTAACAGCTGCTGGAGACACGACATTGCTGTATGAAGACCATAGATTTGTTTCTTTGATCAAACTGTAATGATTGTCCTGCTAGTTAAGAATTTTGTCGTTTGCAAACGATATGGACCTTATCTGGATCCAATATATTTGATACACTGTTGGCATTCCTGAAAATGTTGTTCTAGTTTTTTTTTTTTTTTTTTTTTTTTTTTTTTTTTTTTTTAAAGCTGCATACTCTGTAACTATGAACATTTTTCGAAAAATTTTATTTTCTTTTTAAATCATTTGTAAAAGTATAATTAAGCTATGTTTACACAATAAAAATGTTCAGTACAGCTGAAAACTGCATGGAAAAGTGAATTATCTTATCAAATAGGTGTATTTTTCTTTTGTTGGTAATTATTTGCGTCCCTCCAATAATTATAGACCGTTGAATTTTAACATAAATGCAGTTGTTTTGATAGTGATAACTTGTTAAGATTTACGAAAATACTAAAATGTTTACCTGAATTTGAGTATTTTTACTGTGTTCTTGAAGAATAAAAACATTATTTTTAAAATTAGATGATCAAAAGTTACAGACTATGCAGCTTTAAATCAGCAGATGACAAAAACATGCAATAGTCTGCCGCCTTTAATTTCTACCTGGACTCCTGATGGCATTTTTTGTTAATGCTCGGCATCCAGGCTAGAATTATTCATTGGACTATTACAAACAATATAGGGGTGGATGCCAAGCCTGATTTTTCGATTTAAGGTCACAGTGAGGTCAAAGGTCAAGTAAGTGCAATTTTTCAGAAAAATGGCATTTAAATGTAGTAAATATTTTTTTTCAATCACAATATGCTACCAATGTGAATAAAAACACTTGCGCGTGAGAATAGAATAGCACAGAGGCTTGCCACAGCCTCCAAATTGATATTTGCAAACAAATACCGTATATATGATAATAAACTTCAGGCTCAATACAAATTAAAGAACAATATAGTCCGGGCCAATTAAGCTTACGTTGCACCCTCAGGGCATACTTTCTTGAGTGCCAAATTGTTCATTAAGACCCCTAAATGATAAATAAAGTTCTAAAAATGAGCCTGTCCGGGCTATGTGAAAATGCATGGTTTCCATGGCAACCCATAATGCTATTCAAGAATGGCGATGTGCATACAAAATTACTCATATCTTAGCAACTACTTGTCCTAGACTTCTAAACATGGTGTCAAATTAAAACATAGACAGAGGCCTTTCATCCATTGTCGCTTATGCAATTTATCTAAGTTATCTAATTTGCATAACTATTTATGAAAATATTAAAATGTGATTCAAGAATGGGGGTGTACCTACAAAATCAATAGTATCTCAGTTGCTTCTTTTCTAACTCTACTAAAATTGGTACCGAATTAAAGTTTAGACATTGGCCTTTTATCAAATTGTGACATATGCAAATTATCTAATCTACATAATTAGCGTTTTCATGAATATAATAAAAACGTTAAAAATAAGGAAAATCAATTGAAACATAAATAAGCAGATTGAATCTGCATATCATCATTGATGAATATTGCTATGTCATCAGTGATGCAATTGGACAATTTCGTTCATCCAGTGGTTCTATTTGTAAATTGTCTCAATTGCATATCCATAAATTTATATGTGTAAACTTATAAAATGAAGGAAAATCATATAAAAACTATAAACCTTGGAAGAGGGGAAGGGGAAGTGGTAATTAGACCTTCCTTGCACCCTAGGACATTTTCTCATGTATGTCAACTTGTTCAGTGGGATCGCCTTAATGACAAAAGTATTGTCATAAAAATTAACTCATTTGGAATATATGAAATTACAATGGTTACCATGGCTACCTATCATGCAATTCAGAAGAATGGGGGTGTTTGGGGATTCTAATGAACAATTTGGCACCCATGAAAAATTGTTCCCGACTAGTACTATATATGTAAATTGTATGAAACATGACCCTATAAATTTGATATATTATTTTACTTGACTAAGGCATTTCTAATTCACATCTATAGTGTATCAATTTGGTGTATAACTTCATTTACCATACACCTAGCTTCGAATATGTGCCTATATATATTTTTAGACCCATACAGCATGATACAGGCAAAAATCAAACTCTTTAACTTCCCAAAGTTGCAAGCTTCAAGGGCAACTTGTAGTCCTATAAGATAGGCACATCCCACTGCATCGTATGCATATTCTATCATGCAGATCTGATTATCCTTCAACATTTACATCTGACGGTTCTGCACATTTTTGCAGCCACCAGTGGTGATGAGCTCCACACAGCTGGCGATCTGTCAGTCTGATACTGAATTGTGTCTGGAGCATATCTGTTATATAATTTGAGACAGGAATCCCAAATGTAGTGTGGATACACCTTGGTGTCGCAAAGTGTCACATACTGTTTCTGGGGTTACTGTGATTTAGATCTTGTCGTCTGACCCTAGTTCTAGGAAAATCGTGTCTAGAGCATATTTCTTGTATTGTATAAGGTAGGAATGCCAAATTTAGATTGTGGATACATGTTAATGTGCCAGAGTGTCCCGTACTGGTTGTGGTCACCTTGAACTTGACCTCTGGCACATCTCCTATATTATTGGCGGTAGAAATCCCAAATTTAGTGTGTGGATACATCTTGGGGTTGTAGAGTGTCACACACTGTTTATAGATTACTGTGTCTCATTTATGAAAATCTTTTGTCTGTGGTGGTATTTTATCAATTTGTGACACAATTCATGATTTTGTCTAATGATCAACTCTCAAACAGTGCAATTCAAAGGTATCTTTATAAGTGGTACAACTCTTTTCTCACATAGAAGAAAAGAAACAATAGTACCAAATCAATATCTACATTTTCTCTTTCAACGCAGAACCCATACAGCATGATACAGGGAAAAACAAACTCTTTAAATTCCCAAAGTTGCAAGCCTCTACCTGATGTCTGTACCAGTGTTTGAGCTTCCAGGTACTACTTCCAACATGTATTTTGTACATGTGAATTTAATGATAAGCGTTGAAAAAAAAATACAAAAATGTGTAAAGGACCTTCTCGATCTATTGTAAGAAATCCCCAGAACGTCTTTATTTATTTTTACGTACATTTGTAAATATCTTTTTCTATTTCATACTCTGTTTTATTATAAGTACGGCAATTGAGTCTTCCATTTGATGGAAGTTTTGCTTTATCAAACTTGTGAAAACGGGTTAACACTTGGTCAAGCTTTGCAGGTACAGTATGTTGTTCTGCTGTACAAAGCTTTCTGTCAAACTGTTGTCAGAACTGTGCTACCAAGACATGATCTCTGTACAATGTAATGTGAATAATTTGCTACCCAATATTGCTTTTAATGAAGCGATATTATCGCATGAAAATTGTATGAGTCATTCTATGTCAATATTATCAAGGAAAAAAACATATCCATTTTTTTTCGACACATTTGTCAAAAACAAATTTTGCAATCGCACAATCACAAACTGCAGACAACACCGTGGCACCGTGAGGAATAGCCGCTCAACCATCACGAGACACCAGGAAGACAAATTAAGCAAAGCAATCAGCTCTCTCTTCCCCATCAAGATGATTGCAATACTAGAATGGACATAAAGTAACGTACAACAAAACATAGAACAATTACAGACTCCCACAATGGGAGTAACAATAAACAAATATTCAACAACAACAGAACCACCGCCTTAGAACGGACAGCAGCCTAAGCCACCAGGGGGCTTAAATAGCGTGACTTTCTGCATTGAACAGCTGCACCAGGTTTTCCAATCTGTTTGCCTGGTGTAAAGTTTGACCAAAAGCAACAAAAGTAAGTGAGTATGATACGGAAATACCACAATCACACATTGCATGTCAAACAAGGCACTGCGAGGAAGACAGAGATAACGTAACACTAACAGTCACAATACATCATTAAGGCAATTAAAGTAAATCAACCAGCTCTTTCCTCACCTATATGCTTTGGTGTCAAACGTTTTGTGCTTTGACACACCATATATGACGTCTTTATAGCCATTATGGCATCACGGTTCCAACAGGTTCTCCATCAAACCCGCCAAAATATCCATGCCCTCAAAGAGCAGACTAAGAAACAAGTACACTCTCTCGGGAATGATCTTTTCAACGTGCTCTTGGTTTTTGCCTTGCAACGGATCAGCGTGACCAGGTGTCTTCATCAGATCAGCCATAAGTTTAAAAGTTTGTGAAAGCATAAAGCAGTTCTAGCAATAGGCTTAAAATGAGTGTTCACAATTTCAAATTGGGGTCTTCTGTAATTTGCTGATGCAGTGGCTCAGTGATAGAGTGCTTGACTCGAGACCGAGAGGCTGCGGGTTTGAGGCTCACTGCATTGTGTCTTTGAGCAAAGCAAATTACTCCTAGCTTAGCACCGGTTCAACCCAGGTAGACCCGTCCCTTTATATCTGAAAGATTGTTGATGGGATGTAAAGAATCAAATCAAACAAGCAAAAATCATGTACTTTTCCATACACCTCATATCATTCACATGACCAAGAGCCAATCTGTGTCCAGAATTGTGAACCGCTACCCCCCCTCCCATTTATTGTGTTTTTGGCTAAATAAAACAGCATTCAAATATATTGCAGACCCTATTACCACTCAAATATTACAATGTACCAGCATTGCTTGTGAGAGGTCTACAACTAAGGCATGATTGAAAATGTCATTGAAAAAAAAAGACTGTAAATATGAACAATCTACTCCAAAATCATTGATTTTTCTGCGGAAAGTATTTTTTTCTATCCCATAATAGCTATAATATTCCACAAACTATTCTTTTCAACATTTCTATATCTGACTTTTAGTTTTCAGCATATTAAACCTAATTAGAATGATTTAGATACCATCTATAGCAATGTAAAAAAGACCTAATGACGATTCTAATAAGAAAATGCACCTATTTGACCTTTGACCTTGCTGTGACCTTAATTCGAAGTTTCAGACGTGGCATCCACCCTGGGGCACTTTGTCATACCCCAAAGAGTATTTCTAGCATGGATGCCGAGCATTAACAAAAAATGCCATCAAAACCATTTTCTAGGGGTCTTAGAAATTACAGGCTGCAGACTACAAAATTACCCAGCATGAAAAACTGCTTTAGAACTATATGACCTCGTACACGATGTGAAGTTTGCATTATTGCTTTAAAAGTCGTTTGCTAATGTTTTGGAAAGTCTCTAATCTGGGTCTATACTGGTAGCACACAGGGTATAAGTTTGCTTAAAGAAACAAAATGCACCATACGACATCAGCAGATGACATTTGAGTTGGCAGTAAAAAAAATGTTAACCGCTTACAGCATCATGAAATCGTGTCTGGAATGATACTAATAAATAAGCCATTATTTCCAAAGAATAAATACGGCTGTAAGCAGTTAACTGTTTGGCCGCTAGTGCCATCTGCTGGAGACTTTTGGATACAGTTGAAAAGTTAATTTTGAAAAACACATCAGCAGGCGACAGTTATCGAAAAATATGTTTTCAAGGGTTTCCCCCATACAAATACATTCAGAAACACATTTGACTTTGAGTTAAAGTAGATCAAGGTCAACCTAGGATCACTTATTAAACATACATTCTAGAGCCCACATCTACAACGCTATATACCGTTGAACCTTTGGTTCTAGGGATGAAGATTTGTTTTTAAATCTTTGACCTAATATGGGGATGGCAGCCATTTTTGTGATGTGATCTAGACAACATAGTCACTTTTATATTGTCTCAACTAATGAATGCTCCATAATTAATTTGAGTTCAATTGGCCTTGTGGCTACTAAGGAAAATATGTTCGGATATACTGATGGCAGTCCAACATGAGCGACCTTGTCAGAAATGTCAAAGGTCAATCTTGACCTTAGGTACTTAATTTCAGTAGGTGTTTTATGAGATTAATCATATCTAGTAAGTATAATGACTTTGACTTCAAAGATAAATGAAAAATCAACTTTTCAAGATTATTCCCATTAAAATACATTAAGAAGCAAATTTGACCTTGAGGTTAAGTAGGTCAAGGTTAACCTAAAAACATCAATGGAACAAGCATGTTAGCCCCCAATTCTCAAAATTACATATCACGTCCTAAGGTCAATGACCTTCTAGTCCTTGAGAAGAATATTTTAAAGGGTTTCAAAGTATATGGGCAATCGTGTGAACTAGAACATTTTCATAAATTTTCATTCCCCCCGCCCTTTGAAGTCTTCATATGAAATTGGAGTCCAAATGGCCTCCAAATGGTTTCTGAGAAAATAGTTTTGAATATATTGATGGAAATCCAATATGGGTGACCTCAGCTGAACGGTCAAAGGTCAACCTTGACCTATGAGACTTATTTATAGCCGTTGTCCCATTAGGTTAAACATAACTAGTAAGTATAATAACTTTGCTTCAAGAGATTTTTTTGTAAAAAAAAAACCCACATGTTTTGATATATTTTTACCATTTAAATGCAGTAGGAAGCATATATGACCTTGACGAAATGTACACACCAAGTCCCAAGGTCATCAGCCTTCTGGTTTCGGAGAAAGATATTCTTAAAGGGTTTACCATATATCGGCGTGGCGGCGATCAGGACCATTTAAACGAACTTTCGTTCCCTCATCCTCAGAATTCTCTGTATGAAATCTGAGTTGAATTCGCCCTTTGGTTTCAGAGGCGAAGATGTTTTAAAATGTTGAGGAAAGGACGGACCACGGGCGCCGAAGTAATTGGTATACTACCAGCTCATCTCGGAGCAATCAGCTTAAGTGGGCTAAAATTAATGAATGTGCTATTTAAGGTTTTTATCATGCACATTTCCTGTTTTAATGTATACGTTTCCATAATATGGCATTTTTTATCTTCTGTGTTTTGATGTGCATACTCGATTAGCTTGCGCACGGTAAAAGAAGAGTCACGTCGTTAGCCAAATGACGCGTACTGATAATATGAGCCACGCACGACACGTGATTTCAAGACAATGTGGCATTTTGACAAGTGGAGACTCAGATGAGCCTGTGCAGCCTAATTTTGAAACTCCAAATGATGTTCGGTCAGTTGTCTGAGAGACATAGAATATTCAAGCAACTAGCAAAGGCTCTGATCAGACTGCGCGTATGCGCAGGCTGTTCTGAGCATTTGCTGGTCGCACATACCACATTGTTGGAAATTTAATGTTGCGGCTCAATCATTTATTTCACATTGCTAACGATAATATTTTCGTCACTCTACTATGATCGCGCGATAACTATAGCTTGTTATAGAGAACCACTTGGTAGTTAGAAGCGACATTCTCAGCCGTGGAAATGTATTTTGACGGCTAAAATTTTCAAGGCATGATAAACATAATTAGCCACAATGAAAATAATGCCTGACAATATGCTTCCTGAAATAATCGCTAATGGAACCTTGCATTAGAAACAGAAATCACTAATAACACTCTTTAAGTCCAAGAACAACCTGCAAATCAGCAAAAATGGTATCAAGGATTCTTAATTTCCGCTGATCAAGACCTCATTATAACAACTACGTTCTACAATGGAGCCCAATCACGCGAACGGCTCTAGTCGAGTTTTGCTCAGCTACAGAGGTTTCGATATAATTCGTGAGAAAAATGCTTCTTGAGTTCCACTAGCCAGGACCTCATTTGGGCCACGTAGCGAGAAAACCACTTTTTGGGATGGCCAACAAGGTTAAGACTCAAAACAGTATGCTAAGCTACAGAGACTGGCTAGAATCTTGATTTTCGCATGTGTCGTCCCTTTCAGACAGCAAATAACAACATCGCTTGTCAGACTGTGCGGGTGCTTAGGCGCGTCTACGCCATCGTTGTTCGCATGCAACAAAGTCAGGTTTTTTCGCGCCGAGGCCCATTTATAACAGGTAAGATTCCAACCAACCAGCTCTCAGTAACAAAAACAGTTTCAGTGCGTGCTTTTCAGATTGTAGTCTAACGTGAGCAAACCAGTTTGATTTCAAATTCTGTTGACATTTCTAAAAATGTTGGATTCTTTATCGCCACTGGTCACTGCTTACAATGTAGATTGGTCGGGGTGATTACTGGTGGTGTGACACTACCAGTAATCACCCCGACCAATATACATTGTAAGCAGTGACCAGCGGCATCACCCATAGCTGGTGGGAGCGCAGTGGCTCAAGTGGTAGAGTGCTTGACTCGAGACCGAAGGGCCGCGGGTTCGAGCCTCACCGGCGTCACTGCGTTGTGGTCCTTGAGCAAGACACATTTATCCTAGCTTAGTACTGGTTTAACCCAGGAAGACCCGTCCCTATATAACTGAAAGACTGTTGATGGGACGTAAAGAATCAAACAAACAAAACCCATAGCTGGTGGGATTCATTGTCACAATACGAAAGTTACGTTTTAGCATGGGGCTCAAGTATCGCTGATCAATGAGAGCGACAGTCCATTCATTCATTCGAAGATAAAATCCCTACATACAAAACCAAGAAAATCAAGTAGTCTAATTAATGTTCTAGAAAATATCTGCGATGAGCCTCATCAACCAAATGAGAATTAATGCATGAAAATTGCCCTTTAACCATTAACGAACAATGCAGGCCCAAATCAGCCAGTGGTTCCGCGCAGGACTGATCCGGGTAAGAGTTATCACCAAAATGTGGTTCGGTCATCACCATAGGAGTTGTTTCAGAAGCCATACATGAATACTTTAATTACTATTACAATTAAGGTAGTACACTATTCAGTAGTGACAGCCTGCTATACCAAGGTCACCATTAGTGAACCACAGAATGGTAATACCATCAAAATGACAGTAACCCATAGGAAACAGATCAGTCTGGAAATCTGAACAGTCTGACCAGCCGTAGCTGAGCGTACAAATCACACTCAAGGACCCACCCTGCCGTCATAATTACAGATACTGATCAGATTGTTGTTGGGCGCATCTGTGGTACCAAAATATAGTAATACTGGAGTTAAGTAACAAATACAAGTACATATAAGAACAGATGAAAAATACAACATAAGAAAACAAAAAAGAAGTGAAAGAAGAAAAACTAAAAACAAAACAATAAACGAGTATGACCTGGAAATACCACAATCTCTGATCACAGATCAACCCACGACAATGCAGGTGCGTTCCTGAGGCATTTTATAGAGTACACACTATTGAGGGTGTCTTGGGATGTTTCCCCCTGTATGGGACAAGGAGTGAAGCTCTGTGGCAGAAAATGGTTTTAAGGCATTCAAAAGGGTTAAAATGTGCCCCAAGACACGCAACTAAACACTATTAGCTGCATTTTTTCTTCCAAAAATAAAATTAAATACAGAAAAACCTGTCTTAAGCGGCCTCTCAAAAAAATTTGGTTTTCTGCATTTGACAGTGCAAATAAATCATGCATTTATTTCTCTTTTTATTTAACGAAATCAGTAAGTTAATTTTATGAAATGGTCCCAAGTAAAACAAGAAAGTCAAGACTGACTAACGCATACGTTTGTTGCTATTTTGGTATTTTCGCCTCGGTCAATATTGGTACTCTCAGGTTGACATGACATTATGTTCAAAGATTCAATATATTCTTATCATCAGTGTAATAGATATGTAACGCAATATACATATGAGTTGATCCCAGCGAACAGACAATGAGAAAAAAGTACACCAGTCGCATGCTATACCTCAAATTGTCTAGAAAATACGCTTCATTTGTAATTGAAATGCTAATACCGCTTTAAGATGTTGTTTATATTCTAGCTAGGAGCATCTTGTAGACATTGAAGTGAGCTGGACAGAAAGAAAATGATATATTTGTCGTTGTATCAACTTACAATAACATATTGTTTCTCAATAGCAAGCTGATTTTGAATAATGTTTCTTGTCTATTGGCTTCTCAGATCCATAAAAGACAGAATATTAACAAAATCAGGGACTGCTACAAAGACAATCTCGGATCCATAAAGGACAGAATATCAACAGATTTAGGGGCTGCTAAAATGGCATTCTAGCAAGCATAAAATGAAATGATACTTACCATATAAGCAACCAGCGAAGGCTATGGCGAGACTGCACAAAAGCGCAGTCTCGCCATAGCCTTTGCTTTTTGCCTGCACAATGTCCAAGGAGAAAGTGGACACTTACTACATAACCGTGAGTTGGGACATGCCAATCAAAGGGTCAGAAATTCAGAGTTTGTCTGGAACAGAGGTCCATTTCATCACAAATATTTGGGGAGGGATTTAAAAAACATACAAAAGAAATGGGTGAAAAACTTTAAAGTAAAGAGAAGAGAAATAAACTTACAGATAACACTGTAAATGAGAAAAAAAGTAGAGAGGGAGGCAAAGAACAGGTATTAATACATTAAGTACCATACCTGACCCAGAACACCACATGGGGAAGTGACAAAACATAACACACAGGAGTGCCAAAAGATCAGCCCAACAGATGATGAAAAGGCTGCAAGTAACAGAAAAGACAGCATACCAAAGATAAACATAACCATAAACAAAAAAAAGGATCCACAAAAGAATTAATGCCTTAGAACGGTCAGAAAAAAATCGCCGGAGGGCTTAAACATGCTTAACGGTAGCAACCTCACCCTTAGTTCTGATGTGGATCAAGACACATAGATGTTTGAATTCGCATGAAATATCCCTAACTTATCGACGTACATACAAATCAAGATATATAAAGGACATAAATTAAGGATTTGACCTCAACAGTACAATCAAAAGTTATGGGAATGGACTTCGATTAACAGATTATAACTCTTATGAGGCCAGAGGCGAACATATAGTGTTTTTCTGCAATTGGGGGGGGGGGGGTAAATATTTTCATCTAAATTTTGTCTGGAAAGGGGTTTCAATCATTTCTGAAAAAAAAGCAGAGGTTCCATCATCATATGCGCATGTGTCCCTACCCACTTTTGATAGTGAGTGCCCTCTCCCACCGGGCATAATGTATGGAATTAGATGATAGTACCTACTTTATACAACAGCCATAGTCATGCACGCTTATCTTGATGAAGGACAGAAAGTACAACAGCTCATGACAGGTCTCGTTCACGTTTTTTTGTTTATAAATTGAACGAATTAACACTTTTTTTCATTTTCTTCAACAGGAAACCACATGGCATTGTCAAAAGTTGGGCCATAATAGGATGGTGTATGACTTTGAATTGCGTGTATGTTAGAGATTCTCTCTAAAAGACATTTTTACCCGCAAAGTGGACTGTTGATAGCGGACAACTGATTGCGGATTAAAATTTAGGCAACATCTAAACATTCACTTTGATGCCAAAATTACAAAACACCGACTATCAGACGGCGATTCAGATTTTATACAACGATGCACTGTATATACACCATGAGTTTGCGGCAATCATGAGCTCAACTTTCTTTTTAACAAAACTGTTGTCTTTTCTATTACTAAAATCAACGTTTCGATCGCCTTAAAGATACATGAATATACACATATACTTTTTTACCGAGGGTAACCCAGTTAGACTTACCAATCGACCTTCGGGCTAGTATCTCGTGCCTTATATGGATGCAAGGCACTTCTCTCCATAAAAAGATCTAAAGAGAGAAAGCTGGCATCCGCTCTAGAAAACCTGTACTATATATCTAAGTCGATTGTCTACAAAGCAAGTAAAGAGGATTAAAAATTCCCGTATAATGACTGCTAAGAAAATCGTTACAAATCCTGTTTATTATTTCTGAGATTTACTGTTAGAGCTTAGTATTTCCAATGGAAAGAAGGAAGACTATGAAATAAGACGACCATCGTATACAACATATTAAACTCAGACTAATATGCTGTACGAAGTCCTAGTCGATGCACACATAGCACTTCTTATAATCCCCATGCTTTTTTTGAAGAAAAAAAAAAAGATGGAATATTGCAATCGCCTCCGCCCGTCCGTCCGACAGTCACCACTCACTGGACATAATCCAACCAAATTTGGTGTGTGAGTTGCTCACATGAATTGAGAGTGCAACAGCACACATTTTTGCCCCGCTCCTAGGGCCCTAGGGAGAGGCCAAAAGGTTTTTCTCTCCGTCCTTTCATCATGCTATCACCTCCTAAACCATTGACGAAATCCAACCAAATTTTGTGTGAGTTGCTCACATGAATGGGGCGTGCAACCGCATTTTTCTTTGCCCCGCCCCCTGAGGCCTTGGGGAAGTCCAAAAGGTCAAATATCATTTAATTTCAATAACAAATTCAATTCCTAAGATTTTAAACTAAAATATAGCAAGAAGTAAGCAACGCTCATTTACCCCCGGCGGTAGCTATCAGAGGTTGTAAAACTTTCAGAGAAGAGACAAATTCGATAAAGATTTCATAATCCCAAATCAAGTAGTTTCTGAGAAAACTTTGATGAAAAATGTCCATGCGTTATTTTAGAGTGACAGAAGGAAAAAATTGAATATTTGAAAAAAAGAAGGCAAATTGAGGACTAACATCTTAATTTTCATTAACACATTACACTTTGCCTACCTGAAAATGTATACAAAATTTCATAATCCTAAATCATGTACTTGCTGAGAAAACTCTGTCCAAAACGTCCATATGTATTCAAAAGGAGTGACAGAAGAAAAGAAAAAATGAAAAAAGGCAACATGAGGTTTAGTATCTTTATTTTCATTTACACAATAACCTTAGCCTACCTGAAAGTACACACAATTTTAAAACACTGGCTCCAATAGGAACAGGCAAATCTGTGACAGAAATTTTCATTCGAGAGAAAGAAAAATGAACAAATAAGGGGACTGATATGCAATACGTGGCTGTTTTAGTTACACGAAATACAACTTACCTCTATCAAGCTATGTACCAAATTTCAAATTCCTAAAGCAAGTAGTTGCTGAGAATTCTTTGACAGAAAAAATGTCCATATGTATAAAATTTTTATAGGAGTGACAGAAGGGAAAATTGAAAATTTGAAAAAAGAAGGCAAAATGAGGATTAACATCTTAATTTATTATTTACATAAAACACTTTGCCTACATGAAGGTGTGCACAAAATTTAAAAAACACTGGCTCAAATAGGAGCCGACAAATCTGTGACAGAACATTCCATCAGAGAGATAGAAAAATAAACACATAAAGGAACTGATAAGCAATATGCGGCTCTTTTTTACACAATACAACTCATCACTATCAAGCTTTGTACCAAATTTCAAAATCCTACCTCAAGTAGTTGCTGAGAAATCTTTGACAGAAAAAATGTCCATATGGATTTATAGGAGTGACAGTAGGAACAATTTAAAATTTGAAAAAAGAAGACAAAAAGAGGATTAACATCTAAATTTTCATTTACACAATACACTTTGCCTACCTGAAGGTGTACACAAAATTTGAGAACACTGGCTCCAATAGGAGCCAAGTAATCTGTGACAGAAATTTTCATTGGATAGTAAGAAAAATGAACAAATAAAGGGACTAATATGCAATATATGGCTGTTTTGTTACACAGTACAACTCATCACTACAAAGCTTTGTGCCAAATTTCAGAATCCTAACTCTAGTAGTTGATGAGAAATCTATGACAAAAAAAAGTGTCCATATGTAATATATTAAACTGACAGAAGGAAACAATGAAAAATTGAAAAGAGAAGCAAATGAGGATTTGCATCTTAGTTTTCATTTAAACAGTACTCTTTGCCTACCTAAAGGTGTACATAAAATTTTAATCACTGGCTCCAATAGGAGCTTAGAAATCGGTGACAGAAATTTTCATTGAAGAGAAAGAAACATGAACAAACAAAGAGACTGATATGATATATGTGGCTGTTTTTGTTACACAATACAACTCATCACTATCAAGCTTTGTACCAAATATCAGAATCCTTAAGCAAGTAGTTGGTGTAAAATCTTTGACAGAAATAAATGTCCATATGTAATTTATAGGAGTGACAGAGGGGAAATTCAAAATATGAAAAAAGAAGGCAAAATAAGAATTAGCATTTTAATTACACAATACACTTTGCCTACCTGAAGGTGTACACAAAATTTAAAACACTGGCTCCAATAGGAGCCAAGAAATTTGTGACAAGAATTCTGTGACAGAAAAATTCATTTGAGGGAAAGAAAGAATAACAAATAAAGGGACTGATAAGTACTATCTGGCTGTTTTTATTACACAATACAACTCATCACTATCAAGCTTTGTACCAAATTTCAGAATCCTAACTCAAGTAGTTGCTGAGAAATCTTTGACAGAAAAATGTCCATATCCATTATATAAGAGTGACAGAAGGAAAAAATGAAAAAAATTGAAAAAAAAGAAGGCAAAATGAGGATTTGCATCTAAATTTTCATTTACACAGTACACTTTGTCAACTTGAAGGTGTACATAAAATTTAAAACACTGGCTCCAATAAGAGCTGAGAAATCTCTGACAGAAATTTCCATTGGAGAGAAAGAAAAAAGGACAAATAAAGGGCCTGATAAGCAATATGTGGTTGTTGGTTGTTACACAATACAACTCACTATCAAGCTTTGTATCACATTTCAGGATCCTAATTCAAGTAAGAGCTGAGAAATCTTTGACAGGAAAAAGTTTACAGACAGACAAACAAACACAATTACAGAAAAGGCAAAAAGTATATACCCCTTATATACTTCGTACCCGTTGTATAACTATGTGTGTTTTCTCACAAATGAAAGATATAAACATATTAGATGAGAATTTCATCCGGTCGCCTGGGTCATGCCCCATCGGTGGGACTTAGGGTGTTGGAAGTTCAAAATAAAATCTTTTTGGACATAGTCATTTGGCATATCAAATTAAAGGGTAATATCAGTAGACCAGAAAACACTGAACAATTTTACTCTAGGATCAAACTGGTGACCTAATGGTGGGGTCAAACGGTCAAACACCATTAGATTTCTTCGAGGGCGTGGGGATTTGCTATGGAGCGCCATCGAATTTGTTTTAGTTTTTAGTCCTAAGTTTAGGATTTGGAAGTGTACATTGCTTGGTAAAATGTATTTACTGGACAAATCTTTAATGTTGGTTTTATTTCTATGGTCCCCACTGGTACAGAAAAAAAATATCGTATTCAATGGGAAATGTATTTATGTGAAATTGAGATCAAATAAATGTGAGAAGATACACTTTATCATTACCCTAGTTAGGCCAAATAAAAAATACCTGTGTTTAGGGTTACCTAACCCTACATAAATTTACTGGTGAAACCTTGATTTTTTTTCAGGTTTTCTTGAAAAAACATATAGTTTTATGAATTTTGAAAGGCAAAATGCCTTTGCGTATGGCGAAAACCATCCTGTGGTGGATTTTTTGCTCATGTGTGCATTGAAAAGCTTGTTTTGTGGATTATCTGCGTACAGCGCAAAAAATCCATTAAGTACAGGATTGGAGTTTGTGCGTAGATACGCACAAGGCTACTAGATATTTGGATCATTTCTGCGCATGGATGTATTCTGCGTTCGTACGTGGATATTCCTAATAATGATTTTGGCCTTCCAGCGCTGGATTATTTGCGCATATGATCAAGTACTCAGAGACATGGCTGTATTCTGCGTACGTATGCAGATATTCCTAAAATGATTTAGGCCTTCCAATGCTGGATCATTGCGTATATAAGCAAGTACCTAGAGACATGGATGTATTCTGCGTACGTACGCAGATATTCCAAAAAATACTTTTTGATCTTCCAACGCTGGATTATTTGCACTTATCTATTAAGATTTGACGAATATGTCAGCGCACAAAATCAAAAATGGTGCGCAGACTTCTACGTATCTATAGGGAATTATACCAATCGTTATTTGGAGTTTCTGCGCATATACGCAAAAAAATCCACGTCTCTATTAAGGTTTTGCGTGTTTGCGCAAATAATCCAAAGTTGGAAGACTTTATTATCCAAAATCACCATTAGAAATTTCTGCACATGTACGCAAAAATTTCCACGTCTCTTTTAAGATTTGGCGTATCTGTCAGCGCACAAAATCCAATAACAATGGTGCACAGAATACTTCCACGTATCTAAAGGAAAATATACAAATCGTTATCAATTTAGGAGTTTCTGCGCATGTACGCAAAAAACTTCCACGTCTCTATTAAGGATTTGCGTATATGCGCAAATAATCCAGCATTGGAAGACTTTGTTATCCAAAATCACTATTAGGAATTTCTGCGTATGTACGCAAACAACTTCCACGTCTCTATTAAGGATTTGCGTGTCCAGTATATGATTATGATACAAAGCTCAAATAATCCAAGAGTGGATGTTTTGCGCCCTGCGCAAAAACTCCAGGTATGGAATACGTATATACCTGAATACAACGAAATACTTTTAATGCCTCAAAGATTTGCAAGTATTTTTAAATAAATGATTTGCATGCCATCTTTATTTCATGTTTATTTTAGATAGTGTTATTTGATCATGGAGCCAACATCTGACTTACAGCCAGTTACCGAAAAATGACGAGAATTGTCTGTCATGCTTATTTTTGCAACTCTAGTCTTGTGTTCATTAGTCTAGGTTGTCACAGTGAAAATCATGAGAATGATATCTTTACCCTTTCATTGTAGCCCGCCAGTCACGCTTAATATTGCCGGTACGAAGTATATAGGGGGTATATAGTTTTTCTGCCTTTCTGTGACTACGTTTGTCTGTCTGTCTGTTTGTAAACTTATTTTCTGTCAAAGACTTTTCAGCAATTACTTGACTTAGGACTCTGAAATTTGGTACAAAGCTTGATAGTGATTATAGAGTTGTATTGTGTAACATTAAACAGCCACATACTGCATATCAGTCCCTTTATTTGTTCATTTTTCTTTCTCTCCAATGAACATTTTGACTAAAATATTTTTCTTTTTTTGTCTGTCAAAGAATTCTCAACAACTACTTGACTTAGGATTCTGAAATTTAAGCACAAAGTTAGATAGTGATGAGTTGTATTGTGTTACAAAAAATCAGCCACATATTGCATATATCAGTCTCTTTATTTGTTCATTTTTCATTCTCTCGAATGAAAATTTCTGTCACATATTTCTCAGCTCCTATTGGAGCGAGTGTTTTCAAATTTTGTGTACACATTCAGGTAGGCAAAGTGTATTGTGTAAATGAAAAATCGATGCTAATCCCCATATTGCTTTCTTCTTTCAAATATTCAATTTCTCTTCTGTCACTCCTATATAATACATATGGACATTTTTCTGTCAAGTATTTCTCAGCAACTGCTTGACTTAGGATTCTGAAATTTTGTACAAAGCTTGATAGTGATGAGTTGTATTGTGTAAGATAAAAACAGCAACATATTGCATATCAGTCCCTTTATTTTTCTTTCTCTCAAATGAAAATTTCTGTCGCAGATTTCTCAGCTCCTATTGGAGCAGTGTGTACATCTTTAGGTTGGCAAAGTGTATTGTGTAAATGAAAATAAAGATACTGAAGCTCATTTTGCCTTTTTCAAATTTTCAATTTTTCCTTCTGTCACTTCTATATAACACATATAGACATTTTTCGCCAGAGTTTTCTCAGTAACTACTTTATTTAGAAATATGAAACTTTGTGTACACCTTCAAGTAGGAAAAGTGTATTGTGTAAATGAAAATTAAGATGCTAATCCTCATTTTGCATTCTTTTTCGAAATTTTCAATTTTTCTTTATGTCATTCCTTTATAACACATATGGGCATTTTTTATCAAAGTTTTCTCAGCAACTACTTGATTTAGGATTATGAAATCTTTAACAATTTCGTATTTTCTCTGAAAATGTTACAACCTCTGATGGCTACCGCCAGGGGTATGTGAGCTCTGCTCACTTCTTGCTATATTTTCATCTGCTCCTCTTGTCTGCTTATATTCTTAGGTAGCTAATATTGCAAACAATATGGACCCAGACCAGACTGCTTCTAGTGGAAGGGAGGAGTCTGATCATGGTTCATAATGTTTGCTTCCATGATGAATTTTAGTTTGAAGTACACTTTAATATACGCAGCAGGCGTAAAATGTAGACAGCATTTCAAGACAAAACAAAGTGGCGAGATAATAAAATGCGAGTTACCTAATTTAGGGGGTCTTCTCAAAAGCCATTTTACCACAAAGTTCATTAATGCGTTAGCTTAGAAATATGAGGTCATTGTGCATTAAATTCGAAATGTGTTCTCATATTCCATTAGCCTAGCGTTCTTTTTGTGGGACATCGGCAAACAGTGCAAAACCAGATAAGACGCTACAAACTGCGGCGTCCAATCAGGTTCTCAACTCTTTGCTTACAGAAGTTTCTTTTAAAATTTGAATCAAAAGGAAAACAACCCTATAAACGGAAATGGACTAGACTAATTGATATGAGTAGGAAATTCCATTCGGCTGATATGGGTTAAAATGGTAAGTCTATGTGAAAAACGCTTTTGTTTTCTCAACCATTTGTAGACTAGAAACCTGTAAAAGGGTAATTTGGTAAACAATGGAGACCTTGATGAAATACCACATAATGCGACATTTTATCAGGGTCTGCACTGTTTGCTAAGACAAAATCGATACGCAGGAAAAGAAAAACACTATTTTTTAAATTATAACCTGTGACCCTTTACAACCATGCAACTACCAGCTTAGCAAAAGCGCAGTTCATGAAATCAAATTTGGTGATATAGCTGTCATGTAAATATAAACAATCTGCCATATTGTGACAGGCATTTTAAAACTGCTTGAGAAGTTTTAAAGGGGCAAAGCTAATGGGCATGATTTTTGATAAGTGTAAATTTCAAAAGAGGTTTCCTTATTTTCAGCAACATATATTGTTGGTACACATTGGAATTGCCTCATAAAGGCAATTCCAATGTGCACCTACAACATATATAATTCAATAAATGAGTGTTTTGAAAATAAACTTTTTTTCTCAAACTTCTAGACTACTTTTTAATGTTTCCGTGTAATGAGTATGTAGAAAAGAACAAGTTTTGTTTAGTTTGGCATGCACCTGGATCACAATAATAGATAGCGGATTTTATACTATTGACAGCTAATATGTAGATATGTCAATGAAATGAAAGGCTAAATTGGTGGTTGCCTGGTTGTAATATATACAATGGACCACAATGACCTAATTGTATGTAGCTTTATAGAAAATTACATTGGCCTGAAAAGGGTTAACCTTGTTTGGCATGAATGTCCTAATCAAGCCTAGTCCACGGATGAGAATCACGTGACTTTAGAGGATTAAAAAATGACGGTTTGTTGTCAACCCCCCTCGATTCAGGTAATACTTTATTTAATATTTCCTAATGACATGGGGTTTGAAGCAGATACCCTGAATAAAAGAAAGCAACATGTCCATCTTTAGCGACTTTCAGACAAAGATCTGGTTAAAAAGTTATTGATGAGCAACCAAATTTTTCGGTTGCTCATCAATAACCTTTTAACCAAACCTTTGTCTGAAAGTCGCATACGTTGGGCATGTTCATGTCATTTTTGGGGGGTACCTGCTTTAAACCTCATGCCAATCTGACCAGTATTAAAGGAAATACCAAAGAAAGTCGAGATTTTTCAATGGTACCCGCCATTGTTGTTATTTTGAAGTCATGTGATTTTCCACCATGCCAGTCTAAGTCGTGCCTTGCTGTTACTTGTTTCGCTTTGTGTGGCCAACAATTTAGATGAGAATTTCTGAGACTGAGTTATTAGCAGAATATATACAAATCAATATGGCGATATATTTAGTTTCCAGGATAAAAGAAACAAAATTAATCATCATTTATGAATAGAAGAACTGATAAATCGGGCTTTGACAAATATGATTATTGACACCTTATAATTCAGCTGTGACGCATCAGAGTGCCCCTTTCTGGTATGTGTAGACAATAGAGGCCATGATTGGTCTACACAGCTACGTAGGTTTAGCGACACTATAAAGTGCATTATTTAGCGAACTTTTGGGTGCAAAATGAAGACTCAAGTGCACAGATTTAGGGGTCCTCTCAAAGTCAATTATTACATAGCCTATTTCATGCTAAGTTTTCCCGACACGTTCGGATTAGCTCCGAGTCCTCCCGAATTGAAAACAATCTGGCCAATCATCAGTCATCCCAACGACGTGACCTATATTTTAATAAGCATTGTAGATAACAAATGTTGGCAAGTGAAACGTGTGAGTTTAGTTAACTTTCGGTTATATTAGGAATTTATATCACTAGATTGGCTTAATAGCTCGATGCCACACTGCCAATGATAATTTTGGCGAGATTTTGAGCCATTCTTCAAACGGTGAAATGTTTACATGAGCACCGACTCAGTCACGTGTCACCGGTCCTGTGATGTTCTCAATACTGACCTTGGATTGTAAACACAACAGTGCTGTTTGAAAATTCATTAAATTGGTTTTCCAGGTAAGAAAAAATAAACCCTTACAACTAATCTTCACTTCGCATACAATTTATACAAGCCTGTTTGCCCACAAAATAGAATTTTACTATTGTATTTTAATGCACGCCTCGAGCACATGGCTACTCGGCCTCGTGGTAATGGGAGTTATGTTGATTGGCCGATGAAGTCATGTGATACAAGTCCATGTGACTTGAGACCCGAAAACAATTCCGGAAAAGTACTGAAGGCCTGTGAAATCAGCTATATCCCAGTGCATTTTCTGATGCCAATGATCGTAAATATAGTGCCCCTCCTTTATGTCAAATGGACAACACTATTACTTTTTGTTTGATAAGGGGAGGGAGTATCCAAATATCACTATAAGCGGGACATCATCGGCCCGGCAGCGAAACGCCATTAAATGGTGTTTCGCTGGCGTGCTGATGATGGCCTAACATTGAATGCTGGCTTGGTAGCTTTGTGATTATTAAGGGGATCCGAACTAGTATTGCTAAGAAACCCTATATTTTGTTATTTTCATGTGGGTTCTGGGCCCCTCAGTCCCCCCACTCAAGATCCGTGCATGGTGTTTATTGGAAGCTTTTGTGCATATGCGGGTAATATTTGATAACAGCTATAAAATGTCTAAATTGTATACATTCGATTATGATAAGCTTAAAGCCCACGTGACCAGATCTTTCACACTTCGAGGCATCCATAGTGCGGGTTAAGGATGATTAATAACAAAGGTTCTGCATTGCCAGCATTAAAATCAGGTTTTCTCTCGACCATGTACATTTAATGGATAACACAACAGCACCATTTATATAATATCGATATACGTGTGAAAGTGTTATCACCTCATTATGGCATAGCAACAGCTTTTGTGATCTCTTAAACACGGATATGTTGATACAAGTATAATATTGTGGAATCATGAGTTTTGAAAGTAATTTTAAGTTTTGCAATAACAGAAAACTTATTTTGCGAGGTTTAGTTATTCCAATAATGCTATGTTTACATTAGTTTAGTTAAATATTTAACTCTGGCCAAAGGCAGATGGACACTCAGACTGACGGGTTGTTGCCCGACTTAGACTGCTATTATGTTTAGCAAACTACATGCAAATAACGAGTCTAAGAGAGATTTCAAAATAGCGTTTGCATTAAAACATGATTTATCTACAGACGGATAATTGTCATGCAACTGATGTTGTTTCTTGTGGAGATGTTAGCAGAATTCATTACATCATGTTTTTGCTGACTCAGCAGATGCTTGCAGACAAACTGTCACGACATGAATAATGGCTTCGGCTGATTATAAAATATTTTAATTACACATGCGAACAACAGATACGCTAACCAGAATGTGCATGTGCACATTCTGGTTAGCGTGTTTGTTGTTCGCATGTTCAAAATTTTCTGGCATTCTTACGAGTCAGTGAATAATACTTTTTAATATGCCAACAACAGTCTGAATATCAACTGTTTGCGCGGCATCTCAAAAGGCGTATTTTCTCGCGATATGTACCATGTGATCAATATTTTCAATTGTTGACAATAATCAATGACAGCATGCGGTAAAGAACAAAAACGGGAATACAAATTGAACAGCGTCAGCCAAGAGATAAAAGTGTTCAGACTGACACAGTTAACGATGTGAAAAATCGAGCAAAATTTGCAGATTAATTGCCCTGATTTCTGGAAGATTCTAGGCATTATATACTCTAGGGCTTTAACTCTTTTAAGACCAATGGAATTTTCCATATAATGTGATACAGTTGTATATAAAGTCTGTTGAGGTACTATGTATACAGAATGACTTAGTATCCATGAAAATGCATCAATTTCTAATGTAGCTCTCATTGAAATCAACTCACATGATCATGTTGATGTTCAGTTCGTTTATGACATTTAGGCAAACCAAAACACTGCATTATTCTCTTTTTAATGGTGCCATATATTACTTGACTTTTCGCTTACTGCCTCTATGCTTATGTTAAATAGACATTTTCAGATGCAGTTATTTTGCTGGCGTTTAAGAACCAAATAATATAATTTACGCCTCTTCTGAGGTAATGACGCATGATGATACAGTTACTTTTAATAAAACGACGCCTCGTTTTCAGCTTTCACCTATGTCTAAGGTTGACCAGTCCTAATTACGCATTCATGAGGCGCCGCCTTTACAGTAAGCGAAAAGTCAAAGAATACTGACATTTAAGGTAAAACAACACACTGCATTATTCCCTTTTTAAGGGGTGCAATATATAACAAGGTGACTGTTAATGAGAACCAAGTATCCTGATCATTAAATATGGTAAATACTATTTTGAGAGTTATAATTTGTATGAATGAAATAGCATCATCAATATTCTGAAAGCTGGCTGCAATAGAACTCAGCGTGATAGAGACGGTGGAGGCGGAAATAATAAGTTGAGCAATCAAGAAACAACTGATCAAATCCTTGCATTTAAAATGACTGAAACTAGATATTGGATAAATGAACCAGATCGTAACGTTTTCGTACTGATCGCATGCGATGGAAGAATGCTTAGATGGCCCAAAAATACCAGCGCAGTCACTCCATCAAAGGCTTTATCAAATAGATATGACATGTACCAGTCTATATGAGCCCACCCCCCCCCCCCCAAAAAAAAAAATAAAAAAAATAAGATAAATAAAAATAAGATAAAGTAATAAAAAACACACAAAAAACTACAACACATGTCTAGCTTAGTTGAGTCTAGGAATTGACGACAAACTGTATCAGTCTGTGTTTTGCTCGCTGTTGGGACTACAGGCCAAAACTGTATTCTTAGGGTTAATCTGAGTCCCTACCTTGAGTGTGCGAGCAGCGATGACTTGTCTGAGCCTTCACTGCTTTATAAGTACCATCAATAACATTTGATATACCAGTAAACGTTGTTTACATTTTGTACTAGATAATTAAATAGACGATACTATGATTTGATTTCTAAATTCCAAGTTGGACTAAAATCTCTCTTGCGCCACGGACTTTTGGAACCTGATTTCTATGGTGACTT
Source organism: Loripinus fragilis (assembly GCA_964019695.1). Lineage (NCBI taxonomy): Eukaryota > Metazoa > Mollusca > Bivalvia > Lucinida > Lucinidae > Loripinus > Loripinus fragilis. Next base: position 63,901,487 of record OZ026521.1, on the reverse strand, counting down.
GGTGTATAAATTGAAGAAGATTGTTGGCTCTAATAATTTTTCAGCGCAGTTCATTAAAAATAATTTCTCATTATAAAAAGATTGGCTATAACATTAATGTATTGCAACAGACTGCATGCTTGGTGGTCAACCCAATCACGGTTGGCAACTTTGCTTTCCTCTTTAATTGCACGCCAGTGGGTCGGACTTCAGACTCTATAATGGTTCCGACTTAAAGACTTATCTATTGATGGGATGGTAGGGGCCTGATGCTTTGGCTGTCTGGTCGGCCCACCGGGGTTTACCTGTTGGATTGCTTTTGGTCCGGTGTTCAGCTTTATTTACTGTTGAGTCCTTATCTTTGATTTATCTCCTTGTTATATCTTGATTTATATGTTCTAGGAGATGATGCATTGATAAGTTAGGGGTCTTTCATGCAAACCAAACATCTATGTGTCTTGATCCACATCTGAATTAAGGGTGAGGTTGGCGCCGTTAAACCGGTTTAAGTCCTCCAGTGAAATATTTTACTGACCGTTCCAAGGCGGTACTTCTTTTTTGGATCTTTTATGTTTTTGTTCTGTCTTGTGCTTGCTATGTCTTTGTGCGCGTCTGTTTATATGTGCTTTGTGGTCACCTGCTGGGAAAGGGCTGACCTCTTGGCTCTCGTTTGTGGTGTCTAACTGTGAGTTTGTCACTTGCCCATTGGTATCCTGGGTCAGGTGTGGTACTTGATTGTATCGATTCCTGATCTTTGCACCCTTACTTACTTGGACTTGTTTTGACTTGAAAACTGAAGAAGAACAATGCATTTTATAGATAGCCTGTTCAATGTCACTTAAGCAGGCCTCTAGATAAGACTACGTAATTGTAATATCAATTTTCTTATTTCTCAACCAAAACATATGTTGTGGGTGCTCAAAAGAACCGTCTCGTTGAGACGGTTCTTTTGAGCAACCAAAACAAATGTTTAAACTTAAGGATAAGAAAATATTTACAATTTTTCGCTGGATTTTATTTCTGAACTGGACCTGAGCTTATGTCTTAATCCATGTCTGTTTAATACAGGCTACTCCACTCTTACCATATCAGGGCCGAAAATCATGGTTTATTGCAGCGAAGTAAACGAATTATGGCTTATCAAAAGTGATAAACTTAATTATCGTCTGGCTTCTTGTTCCTTAAACCAATCATATAACACAATTTACAAACTTGTAGCTAATAAATCAAGGAGCGAAATGTCTGTAGATAGTGCCTAGCCTATATAAGAGTACATGTTTACAGATAAGATTTTTTTGTTCTTTTGTTCACCTACGATTTACACTGGAACGTTTTTTTTTCTTCAAATTTTAGAAATACACAGTTAGGCTCAGACAGAGGCTTACGGAACATACCAACATGATAACAGGAACTCTACTACTGTGCTTCCAGGCTTAACGTAACCCCCGTTTTTTGTCGTTTATTCCTTAATGGCTGTTTCAATTGAAAAAGAAATTACAGAAATCAATTTAGATATAGATCGCGTAATTAGATCATTTTTCTCGCTGAAGTATGATCTTTTATATAGGCTGGGATTAGATGTAATTTCTGGGTGTTTTTGTTCCTCCACTTTGTATTAGTCCCCAAGTGCACCTCATTGCTATATAAATAAACTACCGATCAGTGGTGCAAAACTCTGCATTAAGATTATGATAACTAATATAGAGGCGCAAATGGTTATATATCTCAAAGAAAAGACTAAGTTATTCTGATTTGCAGGGTATTATTTAAAAATAAGGGCTGCTCCCAAAAATACGATTTAGTTACGCTGTGTGCATTTACATCCACATGCTTAACGTCGATAGTATTAGTTAGGTTTAAAGTTGTTAAATTAAAGAAAAACGGGGATCACTTCAAACCTGGAAACACAGTAATAACTCGTGGACCTCGAGCTGAATGCTGACTCTATCGTAGAGTAAAATAATAACACTTAAACCCCAGGATTAAGACCCCTTACTTGAGGCCCATCCGTTTTCTGAAACGGTGATCATTCATTACACGATGAATTATAGAAGTATTTAGGAGTGGAGGACATACTATTTCCTTCATATGCTGGAAGCATCCCTCTCAATTATCTTCTAACGAAGCAAACATTGTGACTTTGCAATGCATCCACTTTGATGAGACATGTGCCCGCAAGTAGCCAATCAATGCACTTATTTTGAGTTTGAGACTTTACTCAATTTTTATAACCTCGAGGCCTGGTCTAGTTAAGATTGTACTCTTACGATGCTGCCATAAAACCTCATACACAATTATCTTTTCTTGAGGTATTTACGTCATTTTTTTTTTTTTCTTTTAAACATATTTTATAGTTGACTAGGTATTATCTTTAGGTCACACGTAAGAGTTACATTAACCACAATGTCTGGTGATTAAAACACACACCTATACGCATGCTTGCCCACACGCACGAGTGAATATAGACAAGAAATGCCACAATTGAAGGTCAGCCTACACACACTATTGCATGCACTGCTGTTAAATGACCCTTAAAAGACTGTTAAAAATTAATAGAAATTTAATTGAATTTCAATCGCATTTTAATGAATTCATCCATTAAAAATGCCTTAAAATGCAGTTAAAATAACCCTTAAACTATTGCAGTTTAATGCAATTGAAATTAATGATGTTTTAAGAGTACAGCAAAATTAAAAACCATTAAATTAAGGGTATTTTAAGAGCAATATAATTTTAATAGCAATTAAAATAGCTGCTTTTTTGATTTAAATCATACTTAAAACACCATTACAGTAACTGACTATAAATTAATGATCATTAAAAAAAGAGGGTGAAAAACTAATGGTCCCCACAAGTAATAGCCATTTCAAAGTCCCTTTAAACCACCTTTAAACTATAGCATGATTAAGAGGGCCTTTAAAATTAACAAAAGTTTAAGTCCCATGGTATTGCAATGTCTTTTTTTAAAACCAAATCAAGGGCATTTAAACCTGCAAAACTCAATGGCTTTAAAACAACTGAATTTTGCAAAAAAAATATTTAAGGGAATCATCTTCCAATATTTATGGCCCTTAATAAGTATATAACTTTAAGTTAATAGCACTTAATTTGAATCAAGCCTTTCCAAAAATGACCCTTAAAAACATTTAAAATTGATAGAAAATCATACATAAAAAACGAACAGTTTGTTAACATTCTTTACGGAGGGGTAGATCCATGGGGGGTGACGGGGGTCCATACCAGTATTCCTATGGAAACTGGAAACCAAAGAGTACTTGTGAGATTTTCCAGGTGCGGTCAGTGGACTCATCATCCTCTCTGGATCTTTGCATGGGCAGGTGAAGGGGGTCTAACTGACAAAAGCTCTGACAATTTTAATTTCATTTTTTTTATATTTTACAGAGGGGATCTAGTTGCTTCTCTGGAGGGGCTGGATGGGGATCCATAACAGTATTCCTATAGGAACCTAGAGTATTTGTGATTTTCCAGGTTGGGTCTGGAAACACCAACCTAACTATATATTGTAAAATAGTTTAATGAGGCCTTATGATTTTAGGTGTTTTATGATCCTAATGACGAAAAATTAATTCACAAGAACTAGTTGCGATGAATAATAAACAACATTCATTGAAAATACTGATACATTATCACTTGTAACTGTAATCAATATCAAAACGAATGTAAACTGTTCAGCATCTCTGTTTAAATAATCCATGCCAATTTTCTCATTGTTTAATTGTTACCCCACCCAGTTCAAAACATTGACTTACATTTACTTTATAAAAACAGCAACCCCAATAACATTAACTGTGAAAATCTTAGAAATTGTGTCTCAGGTCTATGATCACTGTGTCAGCTAACTTACTATTGTGTTTGCCATCTAGAAATTGCCTCTCATCTATTTTGAACAGAGCATTCAATATCCCTCCATTTCTGGCATGCATGTTTTCCCCATCATCCATCTGCGCATGTTGGCCCGCCAAACCGTTTTGTATCAAAAATAAAACCGAGAATTATTTTATATTACAGGAATATTGGCAAACCAGCTCTAATAAACCCAAAGTCTTTTTGTCGCAGTCTCTGTTGTTGTAACTTATAAAATTGTGACACATTTTCACACTGAGCATATTACAGTCTTTAATATACGAGGGGTGATCAGAAAGTTCGCGGAAAAGTGCTATTAAATCGCATTGCTTTTATTGGTTGCAATGCAAATTCATAGATATAAACTACCATTCATAGCAAGTTGACTGAAATTGGTATTTAGAAAATGTGACGTCAGCCGTATGAGCACAAGGCGCTGCTGTGACGTCACTTGGCTGGAATCGGCCCATCGGTACCCCTGGGTTGCTTCTCGTGGTTAAAACTCGTAGTTGTGTTTGAAATAATTGGTATTTAACGAAAAGCAATGTTCCGTCATTATTTGAACATATTGTGAGGTTTTTATGTTATTTTGCTGCGCTATGTATTCAAATTAATAGGTTTCAGTCAAAAGGGCATGCCTAAAATGCGTCATTTTTTCGAGTTTTTTTTAAAGTTTGAATTAAAAACCATATTCTTGTCAGTGTTCATCACAATTATTATAATATCGGACGTAACAATCAATATTAGATCTACTGTCCTGAAAAATGTTTTTTTTCGAAGTGTGTAAATAGTTTTTTTGAAGAACAGGCAATGCGTTCATAGAAGCTGAATGTTTTGCCTTTTGACAGTACTGTTAGTCGTTACGATTTAGAACACCATCCGTTAGATATAATTCTTTGAAAGTTTGCATAGAAGAGGAGTAAATATGTCGTCAAATATGCATGGAACGCAATATGGGCTATCACAGCATAACTTTTACAAAACGTTAAAATTTAATTAGTTGTGTGGTAAAACGTCAAAATGCAACGTAAAATGGGCTGGTTCGTGCTATATAGCGTTGCCTTGACGACAACTGTAACGCACGTAGACGACTAACATCAAGCATGTTGTAACCGATCAACTGCATATGTGTTGCAGTATTTTGTGCTGTAATTCCAGCTCTATTGATCAAACGATGTAGAAATGGCAACTATTTTCCGCGAACTTTCTGATCACCACGCATACATATATATCGTACACGTATGTCTGAAATGAGAAGGAGATCGATGATGCAATCTGCTAGAAAAATCAGATAGCGATAAGTCTTTTCTGCATATGATGTTAATTTTGTGCACATATTTTTTATATTCAAAACAACAAACTATGTTGCAGAGCAGGTGCAAGTTTATAATTTTGACAAAGCATGGTCCATAGTAATACAAGGACATGTGGCCATATAATGATATTATATTGGTATCGTAGAGGAACGTAATTATTTGAGGATAAAAAATGTCAAATGCGTCTTATTATATGCATTTGTGGTGTTGCCACTTTGTCTATAGACTGAAAGCATATCAAACACAGCACATCAGAATATTTGCTTTAAAACAACCAAACCTAATTTTACCTCACAGTGTCTAATTTTGGGTTTCTATTTATTGTGTATGCGCTTCATCTAGGAAAAAAATAATAAATTTGTACATCTGATTAGAAAATGGAAACTGATTTATAACAAGATTTTGAAATAAACGTAAACCGCCCCTGACTCAATTAGTTCTTCATTCCATATACACAAATGTTTATGTTCCAAATGCTATGTTGGTATGGTCAGACCTTATAATTGGAGACACATCATGACACTAAAGGTTACTTTATCAAGTATATTTATTTGCCATAAAGAAGACGTAAAATATGAATAATCCTAAATCATTTGTAATCAAAGTAAGTAAGGGTGCAACGATCAGGAATCGATGCAATCAAGTATGACCCAGGATACCAATGGGAAAGTGACAAACTCACAGTTAGACACCACAAACGAGAGCCAAGAGGTCAGCCCTTTCCCATCAGGTGACCACAAGGCACATATAAACAGACGCGCACAAAGGCATAGCAAACACAAGACAAAAAAACATAAAAAGATCAAGGAAAAATCTTATCCAATGCACAAATGCTCTTTTATACAAGTCCAACATGATCTGTATTTTCAGGAGAACATAAAGCGATAAACGTTACGTCTCTCTACTGACAAATCTTGTCTAAACGGTATTGCCGCTTAGTCTCTAGGGATCACATATCGCCAGCACAATAAACATTTCGACAAATGACAACTTCTTTAAGTAGCTTTCTTTCGGATCACAGACATAGAAACGACACAAAATGTGGATCTCTATCCATTATCTGACACGCAGCATGCGAAACCAGATGTTTGCGGCAAGAAAAGCTCCAAACCAGCCTGTGAGGCTTAGTAGACTTTATAGAATCATGCTTTCCCAAATTTTGTATATACGAAGTAGAGCTATCCTACGATCTACTCAGCGAAATACAATTGTGCAGATTAGCCTGCGCATATGCGCAGGCTGGTCTGCACATTTGTTTTTCACGAGTGACCAAAACAGATTTTGGAGTGATATGGCTTATAGGAATCTTAGAGCTAAAGCATCAAGAAGGCAAAATGATGCTGAATGCACTTAAAACCACACTGATTAACCTAGATTACAACAATAATCCTAGAAACGAAGTCGTACTGAAGAAGAATGCATAGTGTTGCATTTTAAGCGAGAGGAGTTTAGTTTAAAGATTATGTAGAGAATATATGGAAATTTGAATCTAATACAAATTAGTTTCATTACCAGACACCAGCAATTTGCAAGAGTCATCACTAGCTGGACTGAGCGGAAGTTGTTTTTTTTAATTCGAATATCATGATCATATTTGATAGATAGATAGATAGATAGATAGATAAATAGATAGATAGAAAGATAGATAGATAGATATAAAAACTTAATCATAACACAAAAGCCCCCATAAAATGGATAGCAGCTACAGGCACCCTTTCAAAATGTATGAATTGGGTCTAAGATTGGACATTTTGGATTACTTGAATTGCTAGGCTGAAGATTGATGTACCACAAAGACGAAGGTGAAGGTCAATTAACAATTCCAATACACCGCACTGCTTATTACCAGATCCTATAGAGGTGTTAACCAGTTCTCACTTTCTGTCTTTAATCTTACTCCGCCGCATTGCAAAACACATTCACACCACATAGAGTGCTTAAGGTGAATACCCAGACCAACTTGATAACTCGACACAAGTCGATTGAAGCCTTAACTACTAATGCTTTCAGATTAACAAAGAAGATGCCTATATATTTTTTATTAAATTTTATCGCTTTACTTGAATACAAAGGGAATCAATACAAGTATAGAAATAAGGGCTATATTTTCTTTTTACGGTTTATAATGAAGCTAGTTTCTCGTGGAATATTTCAATTATCTAGCAGCGTGGATGATACATTCCAAACCATTTCATTTGTCACTGAAGACTGTGATTACAGCCCCGGGCTGTAAATAATTAATCAAGAATATAGTCTGTGGATGATACACTTCTAAGTGCAGGAATAATGACGGTTTTATTGTACGACCCCAGGAAAGTCAACTAAAGCTATAGCTGCAGGTTGACCTCCAGAATGTGACCTGTAGGTGTGCAGAGTTCGTAACTGGTCTGGATGATAAGCGTGGTGGTAGAGTGCAGCGGTAGTGGTAGAGTGCTTGAGTTGGGGTCGAGGGATTGTGGGTTCCAGCCTCACTCGAGGCACTGCGTTGTGTCCTTGAGCAGCAAGACACTTTTACTCTGCTTAGTTCTGGTTCAACCTGTCCCAACATGACTGGATAAAATGTTGACTGAGACGTAAGAAATCAAACAAACAAAACTGGCCTGTTTGTGAAGCTTTTTTGTCCCAGGAAAGGATATTGCAATATGATATAGCTCCAGTTTTTGTTGATATCGGGAGTTGTCATAACTCTTAGCTTTGAAGAACGATAATGTAGTCAATAATTCCATATAGTAATGTTTTACTTAATGTATGAACTTTAATTTTCAGATGTTGCTCAAAGATTGACATTGGTAGAATACATGCTTTGGGGATTGTTTTCAGCTTGCGATTAAAGAGATGAGTTTCAAACTCAAGATTGCAATCAAAACCTCTGAGATGTGACATGGTGACGTCATTTTAGCATTACAATGACGTTACGGATCGACTTGTGGCTAACGTGCGGTTGTCGTACGGCTGTTAGTTTTTTAGCTCACCTGAGACAAAGGCTCATGGGTGAGCTAATAGTTTACCAGTCACTCCAGCGTCCTTCGTCCAACCGTCTGTCAACATTTTCAAACATCTTCTCCTCTGAAACCACTGGGCCAATTAAACTCAATATTTCATGTGGAAACTCCTTAGGACGCGGGAAATAAAAGTTTGTTCAAATGGTCCTGGTCACATGACCAAGATGGCCGCCATGCCCATATATGGTTAACCCCTTTAAAAATCTTCTCCAGAACCAGAAGGCCGATGACCTTGGGACTTGGTATGTAGCGTTGGGGATGTAGGGCCCAACAAGTTTGTTCAAATCATAATCGTAGGTTGACCTTGACCTACTTAACGTCAATGTCAAGTTTGCTACCTAATGCATTTTAATGGGAAATTTTTGGAAAAGATGATTTTTTGAATACTGTTGAAGCCAAAGCCATTATTCTCACGTGATACGTTAAACCTAATGAGACAATTGCTATTTATAAGTTTCAAAGGTCAAGGTTTACCTTTGACCTTTCATTCGAAGTCGCTCATATTGGAGTCCCATCGCCATATTAAAACATATATAATAGTTTTCTCAGAAACCAATTGGTCAATTGCACTCAAATTCCATGTGAAGACTCCTTATAATAAGTTAGCAAAAAATTATACAAAATATTTTGGTCACATTACCAAGATGGCTGCTACGCCCATATAGTCTAGTAGTCCAAACCCATTTTTTCAGACATGGGAGGCCGGCTTGTTAATGGATGCAGACAATGTTATTCTGCTTGCCCAATGTCTGAGTAACAACGCTATGCTTGTCTGCAGATTCACAATTGGTTTTTAGGTCAGGGCAGAGGTCAAAGGTCATTGAGTGCAAAAAAGCTAAAATATTAAATATCTATGCAATATATATGGTTTTAAGCCCCCCCAAAAGACCTAACAAGGGGTTATTTTAATGTGTATTAGTGCAAATAAGATTTTAAATAATGTGCTTCCTTGCAGTACCAAATTAGTGAAAAAAAGAATCAAAGCACTGAAAGTACTAAACTTTGCGAACGTAATCAATCTTGTTAAAGCAAAGTAAACCATTTTTTTTTCATGTATTTCACCGGAATAAAAATCCACTTGAAAATAGATTTGGCCAGTCATTACTTTTGATATTGTGGTCGTTTTCAGGTTCTAAAATGATCACCAAATATACACCAAGTAATAAACTTAAACATCTTTTCCTTTAATTTGTTCCACTGTGAAAACAAATACATTGAAGTATTAGCCGTTAAAACACTTAATTGGGGGCTTTGAGTCAAGCTAAGACTCAAAATAGCCTTAACATCCGCCACTGTTCTCATGAAGAAACTTTAGTAGGCTCATATCTACCTCTTAAGTGCACAGAGAGGACTCTTTATCAAACTTTGCAGATGCCTAGCCTGATCTGAGTCTTCTCTGGGCACTAGGCCCAAATCTTTGATTTGATCACACAGAGGTTCTTGTGTAAACAGGCCATTTAACATTATGCCACTGGTCAATATATCTAACTGCCCATTATATGGATTTGAGCATACACTGTCGACACAAGAACATGCAGGTGTGCAGATCATCATCCCTTGCCGACATTTACATCGTGCTGTTGAACAAGACTTGCATCCGCAGCTAACTATAGCCACACATGTTTGCGGAGCTGGTTCAATAGTGGTAAGTAAGGGTTTTAAGTGTCTACCATCTGTATCTATCTGCCAGCCATTCTGAAGAGGCGAATCAAGCTGCGGGTATGCTTTTAAAGAAGATGTCCAGACTGAATCCTGGTAATGAGCTCTACGGATATGTTGAATCAACGTGTCTTTGGCTGGTGGTAACTTTTCTGGCTCTACTCTCCCTTGACGAAACAGTCGACATCGCAACTCATTCACAGATGTCATATCATACCACTCTGAGTACATTTAACAGACAAACTGTTCAGCACTAAAAAATGTTTCTTCTGTTAGACCCAACACCTAAATTCTTGAGGAGTTCTGAATGCTTCTCAAATACCTTCCACGATTTCTTCTTGTCATAACCTCTGAAATGACTAACTGTGTCGAGCCCTGTTATTGAATGAAACCCCAATAAACTGTCTCGCATAATATTCTGGATATATATTTGGTGCACTTTAATGAACTTAGGAGACTTATAATTGCCTGTTTGCATCCAAATCTCTCGACACAATTCATTTGCAAAGAATGTTAACAACACAAGCACATCTGTATCCTTACAACATATGACAAGTCGTCGCTTCAGTGCTATAGTGTTCTAAGTGACATTTTGGTCAAAAATGAGTTATGCATATCGTTGTAAAGAGGATCAAATGTTCTATCTACTGGTAAAGGTTTCATTTGTCTTTCTCTTCCCAGTAAGCTTTAAATCGCTGTGCTTTTCTGTTCTATCTACAAAAAGACAATTTCGTTCAGTGCTATAGTGTTCTAAGTGATTTTCATCCAATGGCCAATGATGATTATGTCACGTGACTGGGTGAGTTCAGTGTCATACTGTTCTATCTACATAAATTCACTTCCATTGGAGAAATTGCTTAAAATTGCAGTTACCTCCCTTACATAAATTTATATATCCTGAATTGAAGCGGTTTGTCGGTCTTATGACAAACTAATGGCTATATAGGCTACTTTTAGGTCCAAATAATCGGCTCAGTCAAAAATATAACGCAAATTGATCAATGGATAGAATAGTAAGCTGTAGAAACAAATTACCTCCCTTACACATATCTAAACTGCTCAAATTAAAGTATTTTGTCGATGTTATTACAAATCAATGGTTAAATCTGCTACTTTGAGGTCCAAATATTCAGTTCAGTCTAAAATATTATACGAATTGACCCCATTGACGGAAAAATTAACTTTAGAAACAGATTACCTCCCTTGCATAAATTTTAACGGCATAATCCGTGGTGATTGTTACTGTTATGCCAAATAAATGACTAAATCTGCTACTTTTTGGTACAAATAATCATTTCTGTTCAGTATAATTAATGAATTAACTCCATACACAGAATAATAAGCTGTAGGAACATATAGAACACTATAGCACTGAACGCAGAAGGCGATTTTTAGGGCATAATGTTCTATCTGCAAACTGTAAAATGCCCGTAAATTCCATATTACTATAAAAATGTCTTCAAACCAAGGTCATTTACACTGTATGTATATATTTTAACCCTCTGGTATGATTCAAAGGTCTGTGATAAATAAGGCATCAAAAATCAGGATGCTAAAATTTTCAAACTCATTTTTCTCAAAACTTGTGCAATGGTAGATAGAACACTATAGCACTGAAGCGACGAAGTCTTTCATACCCCATATCTGATGCCTCTTTTGCATGTAAAATAATTCTGGTGTCAGCGTCTTCATGATCTGACTTAAGGGAGTCAATGTCGCGTCCCATGGTTGATGCAGCTTTGTCAATATCACTGAAACCACCTGCTGTATCAATTTCTCTATCTCCATATACATCTGAGGACATCAGTTCATTAGACAAGAAAATTGCAAGATTGGCTTTGTTTTCTGAACTTGATATGAATTGCTCCCAACTTTTTGGAAAAGGAACATCCCTATTTTCAATAAGACGACGTATTGATCTTCCGCTTCCAGATCTCCTATCCCTAGTTGGACCTTTAATAGAATGGTCTTGGTATCTATCGAAAACAACATCTATCCTTGACCCATATTTCTATTTACTGCTTCAGTGAAGTCGTCTGCAAAATCCCCAAATGTTTTTGCCTTGGTCTTTCTACCAACTGTGTGAACTGGTGCTTGACCGTCAATAATTGTTATTGTTTTCAAAGTTGATTCAGGCAATGATTGTGATGTAGCACCAGCTTCCAAAATGGCAGCCAGGTCTGATTTGCTGTCACATGGAAGAATTTCCTGAAGTATCAGCAATAGTTAGAGGGGTATTTGAAAGCTCATGACATAAAATCTCCTCTAGGTTGACATCACAACCAGCTTCCTTACTGACTAGCAGTCTTTGAAAAAGTTCTCTTCCAGCCTTAATTGTCTTGGTCTTTTCTCCAATAGTTGTTTGCAAAGTAACTTCATAACTTGAAGAAAGAGTACGGGACCTGTTTTGTTTGTTTGAATCGTGAAACTTTGCTGGCGTTTGCATCAGTCTGTTACACACAAAATCATTAATTTGTTCCTTTCCCCGTACACAAATAAGTAATGCTGTCGCTATATCATCATCAGCAACATCCATCGTTGTCAGATTAATCATTTCTAGACGAACCTGCTTGAAAGCATCAAAGCGATTCAGCTGATCCATAATAAGCTTAACATCTTGTTTATCATGATTCAAACAAGTAGAGCTTGACTCTTTTGCTTCCCATACTGTATACTCTGGATCAAGATCACATATACCAAACATTTCATATGTGCTTTCAGAGACCTGGCTTCTATGATTGTAAGTCAGACACCACCTATCGCGAGTACTGTCCTCCCTTGTAATTCATATGAGCCCCCCAACAGTTTAATTATTTTGTGGTCACATGTTCAAGTGCTTGATCTGTTGATAATTGATTGAAATTCTGCTTACTTTTCTTTACCACAAAGTTGCCTGCCATAAACTGTTCATTCACATCAGGATGATTTGATTCTAACTGGTGCATATCTGCAAGGTAGACGGATCCCCAGCGGGTATAGTTAACATTGTCATAGATGGCAAACCATGGCAGCATGGCTGCAAATGAAGACAAGTGCAAAAGCCAATCCCATTCCCTCTCAGCTCTTATAAAATGCAATAAGACAGAGACCATATCAAGATACTGCTGCCAATATTTCACAGTTGGAGATCTTGTCGCTTGAAAGTCCTGCATAAGAGGAAGTATGTTCGATGCTTTCATTACAGATTTGACACTATTGAATGCATCCACAATTTTGTCAATATCATCCCTGCCTTCAATCAAACCAATAAGTGTACTTATTCTCTCTTCAATCAAACCAATAAGTGTACTTATTCTCTCTTCAACTGATGAATCAATTTAGAGTTGTTGCTTAGTTAACCTTTCTATAAATTGTGGCCTTTTGGTATTCTGTAATTCACAATCCTGTTATAGCACTTTTTGTGATAGAGAACATCAGGATCTCCTGGTATGTCTTCAAAGTTAGTTTCAAAAACTCTATTTATAAGGCCTCTGTCCTTCTGATCATCAAGTTTGATTCTCTCAGCTGCTTTAGTTTTCAGTGTGTCTCTACCATGTCTTACACGTGACCGCAAGTTTGACCTCTGGTCTTTCTTTTCACATAATACACATTTGATAACATCACTGGTACTACCTTTTACCTTCTTAGATGGAGGCTCCCCCAAATCAATGACAGGATTCATTATGAACAACTTTTAGTATGCAAAAGAAAGAAATTGATGTTAGGTTTGGTAAATTATATGTATGTATCTTCTTCTGCTATTTAATTTAAACTTAGTAATTAGTAGCTGTAAAAACGATCCAATACATTTACACACATAATACACATATATACGCCCTATACACAATCAAATACTTTTACATTTGGATAACACCGATTCTCCACAATATAAAAGTTACACAAATTGAATTTGTATGAGTCTGTGATATCCAAAATGCATGTAAATGAATACATTTTATGTATATCAGGAAAGGCCTATAACACAAGAAACTCATAAGCCACTGTTGGCTAAAATTTTAGTACTCTTAGTGCTTTGATTTGGTGAAAACCGCAAAGATGCATCTTTTTTTACTTGTAAACGTATGTTTTACAAACCTAAAACCACCTTCAGTTGTTTAATAAACTATCAATCGAAAACGTAACCACAAAACTATTAGTTTACATTAGTATGATGCTACAAAAGCAAAACTGCACTCGGTGACCTTTGACCTTTGTAATTTGCATAAGGGCCATTTTCTGGAGTGCAGACAGGGCAGGTATTGTTCAACATAGGTTACTGCACACTATCTAGCATATAACTTTGCATTAACATTCCGGCCTCCCAAAAGTGATTTCTAGCTGTTTCCTGGAAAATAACCACCAGTCTAATATATGGTAAAAACCCTTTAAAAGTCTTCTCTTCAACAACCAGAAGGCCAATGACCTTGGGACTTAGTATGTAGCATTGGGGTTTTGAGGGCAACCAAGTTTGTTCAATTGATGATTTTAAGTTGACCCAGACCTACTTAATGTCAAGGTCAAATTTGCTTTTAATGCATTTAAATTGGAAATTTTGTGAAAAGTTAATGTTTTGAATACTGTTGAAGCCAAAGTCATTATTCTCGATTGATATGTTAAACCTAACGAGACAATGGCTATAAATAAATTTCAAAGGTCAAGGTTGACCTTTGATTTTTCAGCCAAGGTCTCTCATATTGGAGTCCCATTAACAAAGAAAAACATAGTTTTCTCAGAAACCACTACGTCAATTGAACTCAAATTATATATGAAGATTCTGATGATAGGTTAGCCAAAATTTATACAAATTGTTTTGGTCACATGACCAATATGGCCACTACGTCCATAAATGGTTAAAACCCTTTAAATATCTTCTTCTCTGGAACCAAAAGGCCAAATGGCTTTGGGACTTGGTATGTAGCATTTGGGATGTGGGCCCTAATGATAAATCTAGATTGACCTGCTTCAAGGTTAACTTTGATTCCTAATGCATTTATATGGGAAAAATCTTGAAATGTTCATTTTTCTATAACTGTTTAAGCCAAAATCATAATACTTGCAAAAAATTTTAACCTAACGAGACAACGGTTTTATATATGTACCAAATGTCAAGCTGACCTGTGACCTTTTATCCAATGCCACTTATTTGGACTGTCACACATCTATCTAAACATCTTTTCCTCAATAATCACTGGGCTGTTTAATGGAGTATTCATTAGATGGTTTAAGGTCACTTGACCAAAATGGCAGCAACACCCATCAAACAAAATATGTTTCATTATTATATAAGCCATAGTTGATCTTGACCTATTTTAACATTATTAAGGAGATCAGGTGAGCGCTTCAGGACCGTCAGTCCTCTAGTTTATCTTCCCCTAAGGCTGGTACAGGTATGTGAGATAGAATTATCTCACATGGGTAAAACAATGGAAATCCCAATTTGGTGTGCGAGAAAAGTTGCTAATTTGAGTCAGGTTGGACCCGGACGAAGACAAGCACTGACCCACCAATGAAAGTTTTTAGTCCGGGTCTCAACTGAGTCTATGACCTAAACCACCATCATGCAATTAAAGAGGAAATGGTAGCTGATAACAACTGGTGATTTATTTATATATTGTCATATGTATAAAGTATGCAAATAAACTATGTTTTAACTAACTGGTGATTGATCAGGCATGTGTCTACTTTCGCTTAATGCCCATGTTTGTTTTTGCTAAACTTACACACACAATCAAGAACACCATAGCAAGCAACCTGCTATCTCGTCCACAGAGACATGGGTCAATCTATATGGACACAAAGAACTACTTCGAGCACAAAATCAGAACTAAACACGAAAACCAATATGCAAAAATGCAACAACAAGCAAACAACAACAAAATCAACAACATCAAAGAAACTTATAACAAATAAATAGTGATATCAGATTAAATAATCTTAGAAAGTTTATTTGGCATATAGAGTCACTGTGTGTGCTTGCGTGCGTGTGTGTGCGTGTGCTGGTGTATATTTTATAGGCATTTCGGAGAAACGTCAAAATAAAATCAATTTCCAAAAACAAAGAAAATTGCTTATGAATTAGCTAACGATAAAATCTAGGTACCAACCAATTTAAGCGATTGTGTTTAGTGATGTAATTCTCTGATTCCTTTCTGTTTTGGCAATCAAGATGAGAGAGAGAGAGAGAGAGAGAGAGAGAGAGAGAGAGAGAGAGAGAGCTGATAATGTCTTTTCATGTACCACACGAAATGAGGAGCGGTGAACATCTCCATCCATTAGGGGGAAATACACAATATCGAAATAAGGATAATTTCAATTATCCAAAATTTTAGATAAAATATAGTTGAGAACTAAGACAATAATTTTCAAATACGCACTACTATCCGGATGTAAGGTATTGCTTCATAGGCTAGGGACATTAATCAATCTTATACTACTACTACTACTACTGCGACTAAGTGTCGAAATCTCTTCATATGTCACTTTCATTTGTGTTCCTTAAGACCTATTTGTTAGGATAGTGTTAAATATTTTTCCACTGTAAGCGAACGACCGAATTCCTTGGCAGTTCATTTGTAATAATACAGATTGCTCAGCAAATCGTTCGAAAGAAAACAATACATCAATTGAGAAAATGTCTTTTGTAAATGTGAGTTGGGATCAGTCTGCTTGTCTAACGAGGGGCAAAGGTGAGATGGATAGTCAACACGAGAAAATCTTAAAACATCCTAGGACACTCAGTATGAACAGCTTAGACTTTGGTTAACAAAACCAGTCTAGGGTTCCCAAGCTGATCTACATATGCACTGAGCGTACATGGTATTATACAACGTGTGTTAGCATAGGGTTTCTCTGTCTGCGATTTTGTTTATAGGTCCCCTGAGAGGCAAGAATATTATCGTAAGGCACTCTGGTAAGATAGATGTGGTCGTTTGAGTTTATTCATTGGTTATGTAAGCACTCTGGCCTATTTATGTATAACGTCTCATAGATGAGACATTGTTTTATCAGATAGACCAAGAAAAAATGCCACAGATTGTGGCTTGGCATCAGGGTTCGCACCTTTTGTAGCAATAAATTTTCAGCAAACAGGTCACTTTGATAATCCTTCGCAATACAATTCCAAAATTACAATAGAACTTCATATCAATATGAAAGCAACCAGAAGAGGCAAATTGGGCCTTAAAAGTGTCGACTAATATCTGATTTGATTATATAACTTATTCACTGGCATTTGAGTCCCAAACCTCAATTAATAAGTTGAAAGCACCATAGAGATATCAATGAAGCTCAAAATGCATGAAAACATCGAAAAAATCAATTTTATAAACATTGTGTTCGTTTCTATAAGTATAAATAGAGACATGGTCTTGAAGTGGACCCTGGGTCAACTCGTTCGGAGGGATCGCCTCCCCTCAAACGTATTAGTTTTTCTTCAACCCCATCGTCGTTCGAAAGTACAGTAATTACTCTATCTAGGGACAGAGTTGGGGTAATTAAAATTGTAATTGTAATTTAATTACATTTTCTAAAGTAAATGTATGTAATTGTAATTAAGACATTTCTTTAATTACAGTAATTGAATTCAATTAATTACATGGCCAAAAATGGGAGTATTTAACAATTATTTTCAATTACTTTTTGATTACTTTTCAGATCAATAATGAACCTCAGTTACTATATTTAAAGTACTGCTTAATGAATTGTTTTTGGCCTTTGTAAATACATATCATTTTCTGTACTAGTTGAAAACAACATGAAACAAATGAGAATTGGGACTAGTCATGCTAGTATCTATAGACATGAAAATAGAATATAATAATTTTACCGCAGACACAGACTGTATGTTACTTCTACTTTTCCTTTTATAAGCAAATCATTTATTCTTTGTCATCTGCTTATAAAAGAAATGGCTTTGTGACAATCACCCTTTAATAGTTAAGTTACCAAAACAATACAAAAACAAAGAAGGTGTGACAGTATTTACTCAGACAATAGTGTTGGTAAGTAGATTGACTCCTTGACGGCGTTATGTTAAATTTTCACACCTAGGATCAACACACTTACGTGCTAAGGTGCATGAGACAATCTATCCACTACACTATTTAAAGGCCTAAAACTGCTGATTTGCCATTTTCAATAATAATAATAATAATAATAATAATAATAATGATTATAATAATAATGATAATAATAATAATAGAATTAATAATCATAAAATGTGATTCAGAAAATTAGATTGAATTTCACGTATTCAGTGAACCTGGTCCCATCATTGTTAAAATAATAACAAAAATGTAAACAAATTAGATGTTCTAGTGGTGACCGAACAAGCAACCTCTTGCTTGCCAAGCCAGCATTTCAACAGGCTAGTGATATTTTAGTCTGTCACTATCTGATATTCCTTTTTGTACTTTTTTTGCCAACTTTCAGTACTCATAGGGTCATACACAATTTTTATCATCACTTTTTGAACAGTTATTCTCTGGCATTTAAGCTAGTTTTTAAAAACAAATCCCATGGTTTATCATCATCAGTTGTATGATTTTCTCAAGCCAATGTGTATTCCTGAACTTTGTTCTGCGGTTAACAGCTAGCTTGAGAACTTTGGCAATTTATCCCCACCCCCAAAACAAAAAGTAATACTAGTTTCTGGATTTTATCTTGTGTGGCCATGTCAGCAATTACAAAAACAACTGATTATATACATTTCATTTCTTTTCAGTTGCATCACTTGACAATATCTTCATACCAGAGGAAAAAATGAAATCAACCTAATAGACATATATTGAATTTAGAATATCAAGGTTACTCAGACATTTTTAGGAGAATTTAACTCATTTCAAACATCTCTGAAATTAAAATCTGATGAACTATCTTAGTGACAGTGAAATGTAATTGTAATGTAATTAATTACATTTGACAAAGTAATTGTATGTAATTAATTACTTTGCTCAAAAGCCATGTAATTGTAATTGTAATTCAATGGAACAATTTTCAATGTATTTTTATGTATTTAATTACTTTTTCAAAGTAATTGACCCCAAGTCTGTCTAGGGATATAGCCCATAAGTTTGAAAAACTCACGTTTGCAGGAAAAAAGTAGACATGTTTTCGTGGATTTTGAGCTTCGTTGATATGCCGATGGTGCTTTCAACCAATTAATTGAGGTATAAGACTCAAGTGCCAGTGAATTTATGTTACGAAATTATATCTAATTGACCTATGCACCCAGCGAAAATTCAGATCAGCATTCGCAGTCGCTCAGGTGTTATATTTCAAGAAGTTTGTTTCCAATGCTGTTTTCCCGTCAAAATTTGAAAATGAAAACATAAAATGAATTTTGACTATCATAAGAGTTTTTACTTTTACTTTTAAACCTTTTTCATCACCAGGAATGACTAAATGACCAAGTAGTCCACACAGAACTATTTCCTTGTTTTCTTAAAGCTGGATAATTATTTCTTAAGTTTTCTGAATCTGCCAATACTTTGAGCGTTTACTATTTATAACTTTAAATACAGAAAGTGAGTCGAAAAATATGTATTACAATTTGGAATCTGCAAATATCAAACCGCAAAGTATTGAGAACCATTTACACCAAACATTTCATTTGGGGTATGAAATGAACAAGCAATTCTACTTGATTTATACTCTGGGAAAATGCAGAAATCCATCTTATTATATTGAAATATAACTTCCGAAAATTAAGGAGTGTAAACAAATTTATGCTATTAAACAAGTTGATACTGATAGGTCAACAGAGGATACAAAGCTGGTCGTGTTGTTATATAAGACAACCATCATTTGACCATTGCAATGTAATGCATAAAGTCTGAGAGTTCTTCTGCATGTGTAAAACAGTTAATCTAGCTTTAGGTCACAGACCTGTAATTGTAAAAAAGGCACTGATTGGCTCTAAAGGTTGATGGAAGCTCAGCACTATATTTAAGTTTTAAACTTTTTTGTGATTGGTCAATAATAAACATGGGAAAGAAAAAATATTTATTAGACGGGTATATATTTGCTGCACTTTTCTGAAATAAGATCTCACTGCTTTTGTTGAGTTTACAGGTGTGACTTAGAAAAAAGGACCTTGCATTTTGATTTTTATCAATGAAATTTTCTTCCCATGTAGGGTGCCCACCTTTGGGGGCCAAAAAGTGGTAAACATGTCTGTCATGGCGGTATCTCATTCTTGTTTATTGATTGAATTAGGTCCAATCAGTAATTCTATGGCAGTCCTTTGTGATTCAAAGTTACGAGGACCACAGCTTACTTAAAAGTTATAATGGGGGTCTTTGGAAAAACATTTACAGGTCTGAGCCCTGAAGACTTCAGTAGTAAACTCACTGTTAAAGCTGTTAATCAACGACGGGGAATTCCATCGATTCCAGACTATACTGGGAAGTTTTTAAATCCAAATACGAGCCACAAAATTCTTTTTATCGCTCCTCACAAAGTCATTGTACAACCCGTAATCCATATAATTCATTAGCATCACTCAAAATGCTTATAGATCATTTTATATAACTGGGTTAATTGGAATTAAATTACAATTAACCCAATAATATAAACTGATCTGTCACAGGTTTAGATAAACAAATATTTTCAAAGTACAATTGTTAAAATACTTTATTACCCATTATCTTTAACACATGTTTTGGGTGCTCAAAGGATCGTCTCATTGAGATGGTTCTTTTGAGTTCCCACAACATATGTTTCGGTTGAGAAATCAGAACATTATTTTTTTTGTAACGCAATCCTAACTAAAGGCCTGAATTCTATTCTCAACGCTTTATCGAGTTGGAAAGATTTATTATTAAAAATTTTCAAATAATTGCAGCTGTTGGATTTGGTTTTGACGAATGCATACAGGGCAGACCAGGTACTGTTTGCCAATGACTCATTTATAGGACGCTAAGCATGGGTGCTTTAACATAATCACACAAGTATCAAAAAGACACCAAGCACAGTTCAAACACATATACGCGTATTCTTCAGTCATAGCATCGAATAACGCCACATAGTCCCTATCCATATCCGGGGGGGGGGGGGGTATTTTTCATCATACGTAGGCTTGCACCTAGCATCTACTGTTCACCCCAAAACATAACAGGAATATCAGGCATATCCCAAAAATATTTAAAATTTAGTAACCCCCCAAAAATATTCTAATTCAGTACCTTGACCTTACCAGCAAAAGCCCTAAAACGTATAGAAACTCCCGAAAATAGTCAGTCAGTTTTGTGATGTCCCCCAAAAAATTTCCACAATTTCACCATACCCCCAAAAATATTCATTTTTCTGAAAACCCCCTAAAAATATTGACATTCAAAATTTTGAACCCACAAAGATGGTCCGAGCCTACGTTTATATGAAAATATCAGAGTATCCACCCCCCTCCTCGCCTGCGGCCACTCAGTCCCTATATATATATCACATACCTCTCTATGGTTCCAGATAAGCAATCAGTTCACTGTTATAGCACAATTATGTTTTTATCATTCAGCCTCATCCTGCCTGTGCCTTGCATAGACGATAGTATAGTATCCACAGGACGTTCATTTTGAGTTACCACACATATACTTTGGTTAAGACTTTAGCCCTCAATTCGCCAATCGCAACAAAAGTCGTCTGCTTTTCTCGTCTGCTGAAATGTTTAAGAAGCCTCTATGGCAAACAGTGTGCACCCAGATCAGACTGCTCCTATAGGATCAGTCTGTTCTGGGTTCACGCTGTTTGCTTCTATACTTAATTCGTCAGTAATGCTAGGCAATTATTTGCAGCAGACGACTGCAGCAGACGACATTTTCAGATGCATTTTTTTCTTGGCGCTTTAATGGTTAAAAAATAAATGAAGAATATCCTATCCAACTTTGGTGACTGTTGGCTGCTGACTCCACATTCAGAGTTCCGATTGTTTATACAATATACACACATCCTTTTCCCAGAAAACCCACCCTAATATCACTTGGTGTCGGTGAAAATTAAGAATCAAACCGTCATAACTGGACGCCTTTTACTCTCTATACTAATATTCAGCAGGTCGAATTTCCCATTCTGTATTTACAGACTTGACAAGGCACAGTTCTAGCACTGTCTATTGTGTCAACACCAGTAGATTAAGTATGCAAAACTCTCGAATTCAATTAGCTTGATTGGAATATTATATCAATGATCTCTGCCTTGCCCCAAGGCTTATTTAATTTCTTGTTCATGGTAAAATGATGTATATATGCAGTAGGTCTCCAGAGAAGAGTCCGTGAGAGAATTTGTTTTAATTTCTAAACCAAAACATATGTTGTGGGCACTCAAAAGAACCGTCTCAATGAGACGGTTCTTTTGAGAACCCAAACATATGTTCAAACAGCTGAATAAGAAAATATGAAAATTGTTTTTATCTACATGTGTAACATTAAAAAATCAGATCAAACGGCGACCATATGCAGCCTGTTAGAAATTAGACTGTTAGCTAAGCACACTTGGTCAGTACGCGTTATCAACTCTTTTCATTCTGATGGATTATCCCAGATATATTGGAATTTAAAGAGATGCCAGTCAATATGTCTATAAATGATACATTTCTGAAGGTGGTCCCTAAAAACTGCTTTTATCTTTGCAAACAGTGCTAAATACCGCTATATGGGTCTTTAAATGATAATATGAGCCTTATTGGTGTTCAGATCTCTATATATCTTACCCCTTTTGTAGACATTTTCATTTCAACGCCTGGAGGACAGGCTGCGTATGTACCTAACTAGGAACTTACGACGCATTTAAGAGAAGTTCTTTGGAAAAGTAAAACCCACCCCAGTATAAACAGGAAACCAAAGAACATGACCATAAGACTGCCACAACCACATATCACAACATGATCTATGACACAAAAAAGAAAGAGACACAACAACACAATTGAACTACCATAACACATATACAAGCACTGATCCAGGTTGCAATTTTTGTTCATTGTAAAATTGTCAATATAGTCTTATTCATAAGTTTTAGCCCAGCTCCCTCTTCCTCAAAACTGCAAAGAGCACTAACCAGTATCACAAGACCAGGATCCTTTCAACCTTCTTTAGTATCATCATAGATGGATGAATCAAAACGCATTGAATAACTGTGACTAAGAAAGTGGAACAGAGTTGGAGGAGCAAAAACAGCAGCTGAGCCAGCATGGACCCAGCCAAACAAACAGGCATTATGCACCGATAACTTATTGTCTGCACAGGTTTAGATAAGCTAAATTTTTAGCGTAAAAGTGTAAATATTTTCTTACCAATCAGTTTGAACATATGCTTTGGGTGCTCTAAAGAACCGTCTCATTGAGACGGTTCTTTTGAGCACATACAACGTATATTTTGGTTGAGAAATAAGAAAAATAGTTTTTTGGTAAACACTCTTAACTGAGACGCGAAATACCACCACGCAATTTAAGAGGAAAACATAGCTATAAACCGTGTTTGATTTATAATCAGGCATGCAGACGTCGCATTTTATCAATGTTATTTCCTTATACATCTGAAAACAAATTTGTGCATCGTTTGGAAAAATATCTGGCATAATTGGAAAACAGCAGACACGTTTTAATTGAGTCTGGTCATGAGAGTTAACCTTTATGTACTAATGGGTTCTTCCTTCTGGTTCGATACAATAAATTTGGGAGTGTCCATTATATATATTGAGGGGTTACAGATTATAATTTCCAAATGATTTGTATCTCTTTCTCTGAAGATAGTCTTTGTCTTAGCAAATAGTGTAGACCCTGATGAAATGCCGCATCATGGGGCATTTCATCTGGGTCTTCACCGCTTGCCAAAGTACGTATTCTGAAGCCACTAGTATACAGATGGTTAATGGAAATAACTGTATCCCTAAAACCAATATGAAAGTAAGAAAGGCGGCAAAGATCAGGAATCGATACAATCAAGTACCACACCTGACCCAGGATACCACATGGGAAAGTGACAAAAACACAATTAAACATCACAAACAAGGGCCAAGAGGCCAGCTCTTTCCCAGTAGTTGACCACATTGCAGTAATGAATAGACGCGAAAGCATGACAAACACAAGACATAAATAACACAAATGATCCACAAAAGAAGTGCCGTCTTGAAACGGTCAGTAAAACTATATTACTGGAGGGCTTAAACCGGCTTCACGGCGCCAACCTCACCCTTAGTTCAGAGGTGGGTGTTTGGTTTGCAATATAGCCAATAGCAGTATTCTCGATCCGCTCTTGGCTCAGACACTAAGCGTCAAGCACCAACCCACATTTGGGTCAGAGGCGTCATAACCATAAGAATTGTGGGAATGAAAATGTATACAAACGGTTCTGGTCGCATAACCAAGATAGCAACCACGCCCATACATGTAAATAGTAAATCCAAATATAACCATAGCTGTAAATCGTGTGAAATATGGTATTTAATCTACTATCACAACTTACCTGATTGTCCGCCTCTCATGTCTCGACAAATCATTATTCCTACTGAACACCTGATCCTTGGTCCACCATTTTGTTTTTAATCCAAAATTGCATCACACTGAAAATACAAGCGAACAATTATCAGTATAGTCGGTTCCAACGATGTTATAAAACTTTTTCATGCTCAGGCTCAACTGAGCATGGAATTTTCAACTGCTCATAAAACATATAATACCGAGAGAAAAAAGATTTTTGCCTGCTTAAAACAGTCAGACGTTGTATTTAGTCTGCTAATAAATGTAAAAATGGGAACAATTGTTGGCATTTTAACATTTATGAGCAGAATAAATCTCAAGCCCAGCTGAGTTGTGCATGAAGTTTATACTCTCTGTACCTGTTCTGGCGTGCGACGAAAAATACAGGTATATGTCAACAGATACGTATTTTGTATGTATCACAGGAGCCACCATCAAATGTTCAGAGGAAACTGCACATCCATACAGTCTCGCCAGGGCCATCACTGCTCGCATACACAAAGTATGGAAGCTGAAGAAGGCTTGGTCAAAATACTTATTTTCATGAGAAGAACTACTCGTTCTAATACTTTGCTATTGTATGAATTTTAAATACTTATAAGTGTATATTACCAAATTAATTCAAAATATACTTAAGGACTTTGAAAACGCATCTCCCAGATTAAATCCTTTTTTCACAAAGCCTGAGAATGTCAGCGGGATAATTATTATAGCATATCAAATCTGTGTGACCAGCTTTAATTGTGCCCTAGAAAATTCATGGATGCAAATTTAGTTTAAGATATTGAAAAAATATGCGTCGATTTTGAATGACACCATTTCAGCTGCAAGTTAAATCACGTTAATTCTGATTTCTGACTCAGCAGATATACGTCCTGGGCTACTTTCACGATTGCACATTCATCATTGAGCGCTTCTAAATGAATTTACAGTTCGGTATGCTCAAATTAACACCCTTTAAAGATACCGACATACTTCATCCACTCTGGTTACTGTCATGAGTCTAGCAATGAAATTAAACATCTTGGGCCTTTCAAAGTTTCGATTTTTGTTCCTCTGGTTTTGTTGGAACAGGCTTAGGGCCTATACAAATGACATATTATGCATAAATTACGCTTGTATTGCGTTTCTTTTGTACACGTATTGTGCAAGTGACGCTAACGTAAACTTTTTAGACGTTCTGGATCACATGACAGCATTTCTGATGCCATGATTTTCGTCAAACGTCTTCCTCACATGATTGTCAGTGTAAGTAGTCAATATCAGTAATATAAGTGTGTATAAAGGTAACTTATGGAGATGTTTCTGAAAAGGAGCTGTGCATTGATGTCCAAATTGGACGTTTATTTTCGAAATATTGAAGTTAGCAATTACTTTTAATTAGAAAAAAGTTTATAAACTGCTTTGCTGGTTATGGTATCATACACGCCACAATTTAAACACAAAAATAATTAAAAGCTTAAACTGACTTTGCAGAATGATGCTGTATGCTGTATGTACCCATGTGACGTCGTTAGCAGCGTCGCGTTATTGTGGAGTCAAATTAACGACTGATTCGTACCAATTCTGGGTTGCACATTAAAACCTGCGAGTAACTTTTCAATTGCATATACGGTTTGCAAGAAAGGTGCAAAAATATGGTGATGCAAACAGACTCAGACGAGCATGTGTTGCATCCTGTTAAGCTTAGAAACTCCAAATGCTAGTTCGGTCGGTAGCTCAACACTCATAGAATATTCAAGCGACTCACGAAGGCTCTAATCAGACTGAGTCTTTTCTGGTCGCACATACCACATTGTTGGAAATTTTATGTCGCGGCTCATACATAAATTAGGAACACATTCACTTTGTGTTGATGGGCGCTAAGCCCCAAGCCCCCCCCCCCCCCCCCCAAAAAAAAAAAAAAAAAAAGAGAGAAAGAAAAGAAAAATGGGGTCACTAGGGAAAATGCCAACGCTATCCCTGCCAAAATATTCACAATTTTACGCACAGCATATTCCGTTATCTGGACCTATGTTCAGACATGTCGATCCATATCATACTAGGAGTGCCATTCTGATAGGAAAGCGTTTGTTAGTGTATCTGGTGTATCAGATTCTCGAAAGTAGAAATTGAAAAAAACTTCACGATCAGCTAATTACTGCTATAGATCGAAACACATGATCTTAAGGGGATATGTCTTTCAAAAACTCTTACTTGCATGATTTTTTTACAGTATAAACAAAAATGCTTTTTTTATCAAGGAGACGGATACCTTGGCCACATTGTTGTATGAACAATATATACATCTCACATAGATCACGTTAAGCCCCAACAACTTTTGGGCAATCAACAACATGCTAATCAGTTTTTTAGATTTACTTCCTGGTTTGATACTGTTTGCAATATTGTGACACGCTGGGAGAACTTTGCATGAACATGAACTACAATTATCCGCCTACAATATATAGACTTATATTTGTCCAAATGTAAAAATTTCTGGTAGAAAAATATGAACTTTTCAAGATAAACATGAAAAATTATAAATAATACCAAAACACATTTATTTTGGTCAACTTACTTCTATATATTGTAGTCAGATAATTGTTTGAATCAGATATTGTTAGATAAATCTGTTTTACATTCTTTGATGTACACATTGTGACAGTAATAAAACAAACTTACTTTTTAGCCCTTCCACTGATATTGTATCAAACTATAATTTTACAGTAAATATGTTCAACCGTATTTATCCTCCTATTGCCATTGGTTTGAACATCATTAAGTATGTGTTACAATAATGTATACGTATGTCCATACGTAGTCAGGAAATAATTGCAAAAATTACAGTTTGGGAATTTGACTTTTTCACAAATGACTTTTAGGAAGATTAACGTCTTAAATGTACTTGTTCAAGGAACATTGTCTAATGTGTACTTATTGTTTTCCCACTCCATTCCATAAGGGACTATTGTTAAATTCGATCCTTATGAGCAGAAAGGAACTATCACTACTTGTTTCTTCAAGTCCCTCTGATGTAGTTTCTGACTACGCCCTTGCACGTATTGATCATCTAAAGTCTCTTGAATTTCTGGGATCGTGTTTTCATGGTTGCACTCTTGTCTCATATTAAAACAGATAACAATGATTTGAATAATCAATCAAACAAATTGCAAGAGGATGACACATGCCAGATCAAACACCAATTAAAATGGTCTAAAATTAGTTCAGAAAATATAATAGAAAAAAGAGAACGCCAAGTCGCTGACACACTACACTGTGATACATGGGTTCATTGTGTCACTAGGCTTGTTTACTGACCCCCATAATTTTTACATCATTATGAATAGGCTACTTCGAGAGATAACTAGACTGTTGCATGCGAACAACAAAGGCGCAGACCAGCCTGCGCATCCGCGCAGTATGATCAGCGCCTTTGTTATTCGTTTACTGGAAGGTTTTAGGCCAGCCAGATTTTTTATTAGTTGATTTACAAACCCTCCTACTGTAATTTTCCGGAAAGTAGAAAAAAAACACATTTAAATTTGAAAAAAATATCCGCCGACTCTAAGTATTATTTGTTTTGTTAAACATATATTTTGAGATTCTGTCTGTGTATTTTTGAGAGTGACACTGTTAAAAGTGATTGTCCAATCCAGATTTTAGGAGAGTGATGACATATTTAAAGATTTAATACAGATTGTTGGTTGGTTTACCTTACCAGTCTTACTGTTTGTTCTGGAGATAAAAAAATCTTTTGAAAATGACCAGTCAACTGGTCATTTTCAAAGCTTTTTGTTTTCGTCCACCCGACCCTAAATCTGAAAAAAAGTCCCGTAAATCAACAAATAAAAATTTCTGGCCTTATGACTCTTCTTGTTGCATGCAAACATTCAATATTCAAGTCAGTAGGCTGGTTTGTCCATGATCTGGTCGTAAAGTATTACTTTCGCGTCGAGGCCCATATGTGATACTGGGGCCTTCATTTAATCCTTAATTAAAGGTTCAGAACCGCGTGAAAAGCGAGAAGAAATGACATCAAACTAACACATGCAGTTTCAACAATGCGATTTCTAAACACCTCGTCTGCGCGTTCTTGAAAGAAGTGAACAAGTGCATCAGTATTTCTATTACACATATCTATAGAAAGAACATGTAGTACCATTTGGTCAATTTTTTTCTTACATCTTTGAATCTTCTAACATGCACTGAGCAAAGTATATCAACAGTAAAAAGCAGCCTTACAAGGTTTACCTAACAACTTTAAGCACTCTAACATTGACTGAGCAAGGTATATGGATAGTAAATTAAACTAGTCATAAAAAAGATGCCTAACAACTTTAATCCTACTGACATGCACTTAGCAATATAAATGGATTGTAAAATAAACTAGTCTTACAGGAGTTATCTAACACCATTAAGCCCCAGTTACACTGTCACGATTTTGGCCACGACGGAGCTACGACTCACCCCGATTTATCAAGTCGTGATGCATCGGCATGAGTCGTAGCAGCACCGTAGAGACATCGGCACTAATCCTAGTAGTACCGTGGTGATTCGTGAAGACTCCTGGTGATTCGGCAACCTCCACGACAAGGCTACGACGAGTTTAAACCGTTTAAACTCGTCGGGGTGAATCGTGTTGGATTGAGGGCGTGGCCTAAATCGTAGCTCTACCGTAGCGGGATCGGGATCATTCCTAGTGGTACCGTGGTAGTATTCGTGGTCATTCGTGGGCGTTCGTGTGCGTTCGTAGCGAATCGGGTTATCACTGACACAAGATTCTGGTATAAAAACAGAGGTATCATTGCTGAAAATCATTTTCAAAAATGAATTGAGCCGCGACATGAGATCTCCAACAATGTGGTATGTGAGACTAGCAAAGGATCAGACCAGCCTGCGTATACGCGCAGTCTGATCAGAGCATTTGCTAGTCGCTTGAATAGTTTATGACCCTTAGGCAACTGACCGAACATAATTTGGAGTTTCTAAGCTAAAAAGGAGGCTGCACAAGCTCGTGTGAGTCTACACATGCAAAATGCCATATTGTTGGAAATCACATGTCACGGCTCAATTTTAGATCAGCGCATCATGGATTATGTCCAGAGACTTCAAATTGTGAATTTGCAGCTTGAACTGGAAGTCATCTGATACAACTTAGCCTGGGTTCCAGTCTGATAATTTTTTCTTCTTTTTTATTTTTCCGTTCCTTGGTCAAAAATGTCAATATTAATCGAAATCAATAACGGACAACCGATATCTTTGATGTGGTATACTTTTGTTCTCTTATTTTTTAGGATATTAGCATTAGAAAATTATTGCCAAAATATTGACGACTGGACCCAGGCTAGATACAACTGGACATGACACTGGACTTGGGACAGGACTGAGCCTAGCCCGTGGGTCCGGTGACTGTTTTGATTTTCCCGCAGCTTTTCTTTTTGATGGAATTAAATGACTGACATCGTCAAAGGTTGAAGAGATAATGATATTGGCAAACTGTCACCCCAGGGGGGTTACTCTGATATCTTCATACAGGCTTTGGTTATTTTTTTTTTTTTTTGGGGGGGGGGGGGGGGGGGGGTTCAAAATTTTGAATTATAATATATTTTGGGGTTTTTCAGAAAAATGAATATTTTTTGGGCATTAAATTTTTGTGAATATTTGGGGGGTGGGGTCATCACAATAATGGACTATATTAAGGGGCCATTTCTATGCATTTTAGGGTCTTTTTTTAAGGTCAATGTACAGAATGGGGAATATTTTTTTAGTTGCTAAAATTTAGAATTTATTTTTTTTTTGGGAGGGGGGTGGGTGCTTGAAATTCCTGATTTTTTCTTTTTTTTGGGGGGGGGGGGAGTGAACGGTAGATGCTGGGCCCGAACCTACATATGGAGAAAAAATGAGAGTAACCCCTCCCCCCTAGGACTGTCGCATGACAACCACTAAATCGTGCACATTCGTGGGAGGTCGTGACGCTACCGTAGCGCTACCGGCTTGAATAGTACTAGCACCGTAACGAATCGCGGAGGCATCGTGAGCATTCGTAGTGGTGAATCGTAGCGCTGCCGTCATGAGTCGTAGTGGATCCGTAGATGAATCGTGCAGACATCGTAGGAGCATCGTGAGACATCGTATTGATGCTGGAATTTCTTTTTTTCCATCCCGACGCATCCCGATGCACCCCGATTTTACCATCTGTCTCAAATCGGGATGAGTCGTGGTGAATCGGGGCTTGAATCGTGACAGTGTAACTGGGGCTTTAGGAGCCAACTAACATTAACTGAACAAAGTATACCAACAGTTAAATAAACTAGCCTCAAACAAAGTTTTAACCATTTTAAGCCTTCTCTAACAACCTTAAGTCTACTAGCGTGTACTGGGCAAAATATCTAAAGGTAAACAGCCTTATAAGATTTGTCTAACAACTTTGAGCACTCTAACATGCACTGAGCGATTCAGTTCATAAAAAGGTTCGCTGTTTACGCTATAATGATACTGGAGTTTTTGACAGCGATTTTTGTAGTTTTCAATGATTCAAAATACCACTATTTAAAGGGCATCATCGTCCTGTCAGCGAAACGTCATTTAAATGGCGTTTCGCTGGCGGACCGATGATGGCCCAACATTGAATGCCTCATAAGATTTGTCTAACAACTTTGAGCACTCTAACATGCACTGAGCGATTCAGTTCATAAAAAGGTTCGCTGTTCACGCTATAATGATACTGGAGTCTATGACAGCGATTTTTGTAGTTTTCAATGATTTTCTATTAACTCCTCTAATGACTTCGTTTCAGTTGAGGATAAATGCAGACAAATTCTATCAAGTTCATTGATTATTTCCCTATATGCAATTTATAGTCACGTTTTATCTGCTGAAAATTAAGGCTTGTCATTTTCTTGATAAAGCAAAAGATAAGCGCTGCCTTTCATGTTCGTTTCTCTTCCAGCAGATACATTTGTAACAACCAGGGGCGTAGACAGAGTGCTTAAATAGTTTACGAAAATCAAAGGGAGTCTACTGAAGCAAGCAACACTGTTTGCGCATATCAAATCTTTGGACGACATGGCGCATCGCTATGCTGTATACAGGATAAATTACGCGGTGTGCATTGCTCTGCAAGTACCAAGCGAAAAAATACTGTATATACTCCGTCTGTGGAGAAACCAAGACTGCTTTCGGCTCCAAAATCAAAAGTATGAGCAGTATGGGCCGGTATACTAATATAATAATTGAAACTAGCTAAAATAATTTTAGATAAGATAGATTAGTATTTGAAAAATGCCACCTAGCGGAAGATAATGGGCGACCTGTGATTCTCGTTTCAATCATTTGTATTCTAATGGATTTTCTTATGCATATCGATACAATAAGTATGTGACTGTCCATTCTGTACTTTAAGGGGTTACATGTAGAGTTTTCTAAATTGTTGTTTATTTCTGTCTATGATTAGCAAACAGTGCAGACCCTAACGAAATGCAGCGCTGCATTTCATGTGGGTCTTCACTGTTTGCCAGAGTACCAATTTAGGGATTTCCAGAATACAAAGGAATTAGTCAAAGAATTTGCCCCTATGTGAGCGAATGATTTCCTTTTACAGTAGTCCCTTATGGTAAGGAAAAAATATCTCCACGATATCTACACGTTAGGTGGTCTCCCCTGAATTAGCACATTTTCATTTACGAACGCGCATACTTGCGTGATGGGCGCTACGCCGAGCAGTTAAGATAGTGTGAACACTATCATAAGCGAAGCATAAACAGTTTAGTACCGTCGAATCATTGGCGGCTATTGTCATTGGCAATCGCAACTGCCTCTGCCAATTCCGTGGAATCAGACCTCGGATGTCATAAACGTCATTTATTCTGTTGATAAAACGTTTCGGGTAATCAACATAATGGATTCTAATAGGACTGGACCCAAATGCTACAGTACTGTTTTTCCTTACGGCAGGTCCGGCTAATAAAATGGAGTTTTTCTCATACATAATACTACGCCTAACATACATCCGATGCTTCATTCTCGAATAGAGCCGAAGTTTTCCAATTGTTGTCATTGGGTCAAACCGATATACATATCCCACGCGACATGCATACAAATACAATGTTGCCAGGGTACACAGAACACACTCTGTTCAAATATTTATTTCTGCAATATTGCAATTCGGGTAAACATTTACTTTTTGTTTAATGGAATAATAAAGCGAGCTAGAAATTCTGACACGCATGCAATGCAATCTTTCTATTTAAGTGTCTTTATTTCTAATATTGTTTGCGTTTGATCGATGAATTAAACACGCAATAATCCATTTCTCTGCTACCAGATAATCTAATTAACAAACCAATCTTATTTGGACCTCCTTCAACCCTACTTTTATATAGTAAAAGTGGGTTCACCTCTTCTTCCTCCTATATCTATAGTCCATGCATGTGCGGATCCAGGGGTGGAGATAGGGGGTCCGGACCCCCCTGAAAAATCACAAAAATATAGGGTTTCTTACCAATTCTGGCCCAGATCCTCTGAAAAATCACAAAGCCACCGAGCCAGCATTCAATGTTGAGCCTTCAACAGCACACCAGCGAAACGCCATTTAAATGGCGTTTCGCTGGCGGGCCGATGATTGCCCGCTCATAGTAGTATTTGGATCCTCCAAACCCTGATCAAAAAAAAAAAAAAAAAAAAAAAAAAAAAAAAAAAAAAAAGAATAAAAAAGAAAACGTTGTCAAAGTTGGACCCCCTCTTGCAAAATTTTCTGGATCCGCGCATGCTATGTCCCAGCAAGAAAACAGATATCTTATCATCAAACACGTGGAGTATATTGCTCCCCAAACACTTATTTTCTCAGCTTTTCAGTTGACGAAAATACGAAAATATATTTTAAACAAGCAAATATAACCAGGAAATGCCACAACCACAGCTATCGGACAAACCCATGACACCAAGAGAATGAGACACTAGAATGTGGACAACCATAGACACCCGCATAAAAAGTCATAATATAATACGATCTTAGATCAACCTACGCCACTTGAGAATTAGACAACCATAAAACATACATAAAATAGCCATACTATAATAATATTTCATATCAACCTTACGCCACTTGAGAATTAGACACTGAACTGTGGACAACAATAGACACATGCATAAAAAGTCGTACTATAATAAGATCTCATATCAACCTACGCCACTTGAGAATGAAACACTAGAATGTGGACAACAATAGACACATCATGGATAACCATAGACACGCCTATAAAAAGTAATAATAAGATAAGATCTCAGATCAACCTACAACACTTGTGAATGAGACACTAGAATGTGGACAACCATAGACATATACATAAAAAGTCATACTATAATAAAACATCATATTAACCTACGTCACTTGAGAATGAAACACTAGAATGTGGACAACCATAGACATATACATAAAAAGTATTACTATAATAAGATCTCATATCAACATACGCCACTTGAGAATAAGACACTAGAATGTCGACCACCATAGACACATGCATACAAATTAAAATATAATAATATCTCACATCAACCTACGCCACTTGAGAATGAGACACTAGAATGTGGACAACCATAGACATATACATAAAAAAGTCATACTATAATAAGATCTCATATCAACCTAAGCCACTTGAGAATGAAACACTAGAATGTGGACAACCACAGGCACATGCATAAAAAAGTCATACTTTAATAAGATATCAGTTCAACCTACGTCACTTGAGAATGAGACACTAGAATGTGGACAACCATAGACACACGCATAAAAGGCATGAAATAATAAGATATCAGTTCAAACTACGCCCACTATAGAATTAGACACTAGAATGTGGACAACTTTCATGGGTTTCATTGTGGAACTTTGAAACTATTAGAGGGTCACTGATGACGCCTAAATGGCAGAAACTAGCTAGTCTGGCCCAGGAAATATGCACACTCTGGTTTCAGTTCTTTGGTGCAGTCTTTGCTTCCAAAGGATACCCTTTTAAGAACATAATTAGAAACATTCGAAAAGCATGATACAATAAGATCTCAGACTTACCTACGCCATTTGAGAACAAGACACTAGAATGTGGAAAACCATAGACACACGCACAAAAAACATGATACAATAAGATCTCAGACCAACCTGCGCCACTTGAGAATGAGACACTAGAATGTGGGCAATCATAGAGACACGCATTAAAGCATGATATAATAAGATATCAGTTCAACCTACGCCACTTGAGAATGAGACACTAGAATTTGGACTACCATAGAAACACGCCAAAAAAGCATGATGCAATAAGATCTCAGACCAACCTACACCACTTGAGAATGAGGCTCTAGAATGTACACAACTACAGAAACACGCAAACAAAGCATTATACAATAAGATTTCAGACCAACCTACTCCACTTGAGAATGAGACACTAGAATGTGGACAACCATAGAAACACGCAAAAAAGCCTGATACAATAAATTATCAGACCAACCTACTCCACCAAGAGGAAGGAACACTAGAAACTGGACAACCATAGACACACGCATAAAAGGGTAATAACTTAATAAAATCTCACATCAACCTATGCCACTAGAGAATAAGACATTAGAATGTGGACAACCATAGACACAAATAAAATGCAATGCTACAATATTTTTAATGTTTAACCCATGTTCAAACAGCATGCGAACTTCATTGACTTGGACATGGGTATTTGCCCATTTCACAATGGCTTCGAACAGCTATGCGCATATTTATCTATGCAAAAATGAATGTTTCTTCATAATTTCAGTAATAGGTATATATTAAAATATAAATAGTTATCAATGACAGTTTTATTGCCTTTTATACATGTATTCTCATATTGGAAACCATTTACTACTAATTAAATACTTATATAGAACATCGTGATTGTAGTATCGAGTGTCACTTTTATCAAATAACTCTTATATGAATGCAATCTTGTTGAGTTGAGCCGGTCCCAGTGATAATGATTTTTATTGTATATTTGAATAAATACACAGGTACTGTGACGCTTAACCTCAAATAATCTAACACAATAGTATGTAGATGTGCTCTCGTGAAGCAGTGTGTGTGAGAGGGAGGTGGGGACAGTCTCGTTTGTGCCTGCGCTGGACGCCTGTCTGATAAGTACACAATTTTCATGAAAATGCCCATTTTGATGATGTATTTAGAAAATCGTGATACCGGTATCTTGTATAATAGTGTGGTCTTTAATGAAAGTAATAATATTATAGACAAAATTTATTATAATTTATCAAAGCTGAAACAACATGAAACACACAAAAAGTGTAGACAAATAGCAAAGCTCTTCAGCCGTATGAACAATTGCACTATGATCCATTTCATGACAAAACTGACATAAATACCTGTGGACCAATGAAAGACTCATAAGGCATGAACATCAAGCCAAACGGATCAGAGTCTCTACAGTGTCATCAATTAGTAGTTTCAATCTGATTAGAAACCAGGCCCTGAGGGTATGAAAGTTTTTTCATGCTCAAATCAACTAAGCATTAAAATGCTAACTACTCATAAAAACTAAAATGCTAAATTATAAAGACTTTTCTTGCCTTCAGACTCTATGCTGTTGTTTTTACAATTTTGTGTTTTAACAACATCAGAATCTAGGCCGAAGATTTGGTACCAGTAAAATACATTTAAGCCCCCAGTGGCTTGGGCAGCTGTCCGTTCTAAGGCGGTGGTTCTGTTGTTGTTGATCTGTTGTTTGGTGTGTTTCCCAATGGTTGTTGGGCTTCTGTGTTTGTCTTTGTTTTGTTATGCACTACTGTGTGTCCTTTCTAGTTTTGCATTCATCTTGAAAAGGAAGAGAGAGCTGGTTGCTTTGCTTTTATTGTTTTACGGATTGCATAATATAGTACATGTTTGGTGACTTTCCTCACGGTGCCGTGGGTTTTTCTGCGGTGATTGATTGTGGTATTTCCGGATCATACCCGCTTACTTTTTGTTTGTTTAAATCTATTGGTCGATATAAACGGAAGCTTACATCAGTAGAGTGCGCTGTATTGATTTTTTGAAAAATGATTGGCTAATGATGATGTCACACCAATAGGCTGTGGCCGGCTTCTACCATATGACTTTATGGAGCAGTGTGAGAGAGTTATATTGTGTATAGGTTTGGAATTTTGGGTTGTTAGTTTAGAGACTTTAACTTAATAGGTTGTCAAAATATTAACATGTTGTGGAAACTAAATAGTTGGAAATTCTAAAACAGAGAATTTTAAAACACAATGCAAACTGGTTTATACACATGTATATAAAGAATTTCAATACGCAGAGATTGATCCCTGTTCGCTTTAGCGCAGCCTGATCTCACATTTTTCTCTTCGCTCATGGTTGTGTTAACTTTCCTGCGACCCGCTGATTTAACAATATATAATTTCTGCTCCCTGTGGGCATAAATAACGTCACCAAACCAATAAATGAACATCAAAGAAACAGAAATAGAAAAATGAAACAGAACCGTTCTATTTTTGTCTTTCAGATAGATGGAATTACGAAAAAAACAGCAAAACTGATTTGGCTGCTGCTGGCATTTAATCGAAGACTTATGAAGGTTAAAATGTCTGCATACAAAGTTAACTCAGATAAGCGTCAGTTATTGCAATCATTTGGCAAACTATGAGTCAACTCGTGAGATTTTGTACCTTGAAATTTAATCCATTTATGCCTAATGGATTATCCCGTGCTTATCAGTTGGACGAATCCATTTCGAATTTAAAAGCTGTTGGGCAGTGAGTTACAATTTCATTCAAATTTTAACAAATATTCTTTAAGTAAACGTTGCAGAACTGGATCATACTTTTGCGTCTGATCTGGTACTGTACTGTTTGCCGATGCCCCATGAAAGAGAGGCTAGGCTTATATGGGTTAAATGTCTCGTGAGATTTTGTACTTTGAAATTCAAGGTCGTAGAATTCCAAACTTCACGTTTATTATTTAATGACTTCGAAAGTCATGAAGGTTGACTTTCAAAATGTGCCCTAAAAGGCAGTTTTGGGCATATCAGTGACTAACTGAAATTTCACTCCAGTCTTAACTTTGGGTGCTCACTACGTAGCTGAGAGATCATATGTTAAGCCATTAATTAAATCCATATTTCTTTCATCTCAACAACGATAGTGGGGCCGCCAAGTTGACCGAAAACGAATTTTGCTTGGAAATCAATGTTTTATATTTTCATTCATTTATTTATTTGGAGCAGCTACTGTAGTAGCTTAAATGGTTTGCATGAGCTGGTTTCTTTGCTTTTATACTTTCCTACATGAATATTCATGCTAAACTCCACCCACTATGAATAATTATACATATATACATTCACGTTTGTGAGGGAGACCAGTGGCTCAGGTAGAGTGCTTGACTCGAGACCGAAGGGCCGCGGGTTTCTAGCCTCACCTGCGTCACTGCGCTGTGGTCCTTGAGCAAGACACTTTTATCCTGGCTTAGTACTGGTTCAACCCAGGAAGACCCGTCCCTATATAACTGAAAGATTGTTGATGGGACGTAAAGAATCAAATCAAACAAAATCAACAAACATTCACGTTAGTAGATAGAACAAAGAAATTACTTGTCAGATCCACTAGTGTAGGATCAGATATATCATAATTCCATAAGCAAACAGAGTAGACCCTTATCAGGCAGCTCTTGTTTTCAAGATCAATACAATCGAAAAAACAACAACCATAACTGCAACATAAAGACTACCACCAAATTTGCACGTTTAGCGATGTAATTGAACACTGTTTATTACAGGTATACATTGTAGCAACACGTGCATTTCGATACTTTATCCAGCTTTGAATTCCCATTGCTTTATCTGTTTCGAACTGACCGACCTCTTTTCTTCTCTGCCTACATGTGCATTTAGCTGCAAAACAACTTTATCTTGCTGCGGCGAATGTGTCGCCAGACCATTGATTTTGCTATAAGTCACTTCATATTGGGTAACAACGTGTGAAAAGACTCCCAGGGGAATAAGCAGACAACTAATACCTTGATCAGCATGCGCTGATGCGCATGCTGATCAGGGCATTTGTTGACCGTCAAAATAGCACGGCCTATGACACGATGAAAGCATCGACATGGAAAAAACCACGAGAAAGAGCTTGGCATTGATGTTCGCATATGCCCGAACTTCTCCTTTCTCGAGATGTAGGCCATTGCGGCAGTGAATTTATCTAAAGCCTTTTTACATCACATAAAGCATGTTTGCATAAAATTGCTTATTGTACAACAGTGGCTTAGAGAAAGGACAAAACAGCCGTTCGTATACCAGCATGGCAGCATTGGATAATGTTGCCAGGCTGCGTGCTATCAGTCTGATTGCAGTGGGTGCTGTCGTGCCGCAAGCGTCGTGCCGGTCGACGGCCGTAGAGTACATGTATACATATTACAGAGTTACCGTGATTATTTTACCTTGAAATCTACTTGTCCTTCGGGCACTTCCTCGTAGTGCAGGCTGCTCTATAAACATTGCAAATAATTAGGTACCAGTCATGTCAAACGAAATGTCGGGTCTGATCTAAATCCAAGCTCTTTGACACTGGTGATGCATGTATTCCTGAACTACTTTTTTGAAAATCTAATTAAAACATATCAGCATTCGACACAAAAGCATGCAAAATTACTACAAGTGTTATCTTTTAAAGCGCCAATCATAACTGTAGCAGACGAAAAATTGTGTGTTATATTTCCTAATTCTCGGAAAAATAAGGAATGGTATTTCATGAGAGTCGTCTGCCAGCAGACGATTTTCATGAAATTAAGTAAGGGTGCAAAGATCAGGAACCAATACAATCAAGTACCACACCTGACCCAGGATACCAATGGGAAAGCGAGAAACTCACAGTTAGACACCACAAACGAACGCCAAGAGGTCAGCCATTTCCTAGCAGGTGACCACAAGGCACAAATAAACAGACGCACACAAAGGCATAACAAACACAAGACAGAAAAAAATAAAACATGAAATATCCTGCCTTATGTTTTATTTTTGAAAGAGTACATGTAACACAAATTGAAATTGTCGTCTGCTGCTAATTATAGGTTGCGCTTTATGGGTAAATATTTTCAAATGACAATGCAGTTGTTCTTATACATTTACAGTGCATGTAGTGCCCTTATTTCACAATTCCACGCTGCTTCAGACAAACATAATTCCCTAACAGCACCTCTGGGAAAATATAAGACTGTCTTGTTACCGATTTATTGTTTCACATGGAAGATGTGTTTTACAGCGCGACCGACTATAAATACAAGCGATTAACTCTGCTTGCATGTCTCTACAAGTCGGACCATGTAGGGCCTTATCTTGATCCAAACTGTTAAACACTCTGATATTATTCCTGAATAATAAAAAAAAAAGAAAACTGTAAAAAATCAGCAGACAACTAGTAAAAAAAGCATGCAAATTATCAAGCATTCAATGAGTTAAGGGTGACAGAGTATCTTTATGGCAGGCAACAACATCAACAACAAGTGAATGCGACAAGAGGATAACAAGATCACAGACCAGACATAAACCATACGCAAGGTACCCACATGTCGATCCACTAGAACGAAAACTTAGAAGTAGATCACACACGAGCGCACTTTACTTAAAATAATGTCACACTGGTCGCAAAACAATCTACATTTGCCCAATGCCCCCCCCCCCCACCCCCACTGGAAGAGGACTATACCATATATTTGTCTGTTATAGTGAGTTCGCGGCACAAGCGAATGTAATGTTACTCAGGCCTCTTGTCTAATTATGCATTGCGCTCCAACCTCAATCAGGTTAATTGGTTGTTTATTCTCCATAGGGAATACAACTTCAGCCTCGCAAATACATGTATATGCTCGTACATGGAGATGTCAGAGGATCTGATAGAAATAGGCATAAGCCACTGGCACTTGAGTCCCAAATCTCAATTAATAAGGTGGAAGCACCATCGGCATATCAACGAAGCTCAAAATGCATGAAAACATCGAAAAAATCAATTTTATAAAG
Source organism: Loripinus fragilis (assembly GCA_964019695.1). Classification (NCBI taxonomy): domain Eukaryota; kingdom Metazoa; phylum Mollusca; class Bivalvia; order Lucinida; family Lucinidae; genus Loripinus; species Loripinus fragilis. Next base: position 63,861,205 of record OZ026521.1, on the reverse strand, counting down.
ATAGTGTTCGTTTCTATAAGTATAAATAGAGACATGGTATTGAAGTGGAAACTGGGTCAACTCGTTTGGAAAGATCTCCTACCCCTCAAACGTATTAGTTTTTCTTCAACCCACCGTCGTTCGATAGTACAGCGATTACTCTTTCTAGGCATATAGTCCACAAGTTTGAAAAACTCACCTTTGCAGGAAAAAAGTAGACAGTTTGTACTTTTCTCGCAAACGGACATCATTCGACAAGCTAACTACTTCCGCTTTCTGTTACTTTCATTTTCGTGTTTTCTTACGGATTATCTGATTGGCCGAAATGCAATGCGGTATTTTCCGGCTTTCAGCTAATTGAACCGCGAAAATGACGCAATGTGATCTCGGCCAATCAGATAACCCGTAAACAAATACGAAAACGAAAGTAAAATAAAGCGGAAGTAGATAGCTTGTCGAATGATGTCCGTTTGCGAGAAAAGTACAAACTGTCTACTTTTTTCCTGCAACGGTGAGTTTTTCAAACTTGTGGACTATATCCCTAGATAGAGTAATCGCTGTACAATCGAACGACGGTGGGTTGAAGAAAAACTAATACGTTTGAGGGGTAGGAGATCCGTCCAAACGAGTTGACCCAGTTTCCACTTCGATACCATGTCTCTATTTATACTTATAGAAACGAACCCTATCTTTATAAAATTGATTTTTTCGATGTTTTTATGCATTTTGAGTTTCGTTGATATGCCGATGGTGCTTCCAACTTATTAATTTAGGTTCGGGACTCAAGTGCCAGTGGCATAAGCGATAAATGACTATAACTTTTATCGATTATGGATTAACTGGGCTTGAAATTCAATGATTTTAAAAATCAAGAAATTCCAAAATATATTTTTTGTGAGAACTGCTACAGCCATTGCTGATTAAAGACCTAAAATGATAAACGATTTTGAATCTTATACAATGACAACACCCTTGCTTCTATTAAATATATTGATAATTGTTTATAGTCAAAACAATATCCAATTTTGTTATATGACTGGTGAGAATCCTGTCTCCTGATTGGCCCAATATGTCTTCATTAATCTCTATGTCTACCTGGGAACTGGTCTAAACCGGTCCACAAGTTAATATTGCTTGAAAACCAGCTCCAACTAGTTTCCAGAAGCTGATATTTTTGACACTTCTGCAATATTACCCTCTTGAGAGCTAAAAATAGCATGATGATTTTGAAACTATCATGTGCTGCATGAAATTGACATGATTTGCTGTTTCACCTCCCAACAGGTAAATTAAAGACTTTCATGAATTTTTTTCAACAGTTTTGTTTTGTTTTGCTTGCTTATTTATCCTTGTTTGAATAAACAAACTATATAAACAGTTTTATGATAACACATTATATTCCCCATTAAGAGAATTAGTATACATTTGAAACTGCAAAATACTACATTAAAATATTTTAATAACAGTTGCTAAAACTTGTGAGACAGTCCTTAGATGTCTTAGATTGAAGGGTGAACATGTCTTTGACAACAAAAGTGAAAGTAGTAAAATTTTCATTCTAAAATAAAAAGTCATATAACAAAACAGTTATTGACTTCAATTTTGGTAGACATAAGGGTTTATCTACCCTTAAAAGTGATAATCACCTCGGGCCTAGCGGCCTTGGTGAATTATCACTTTTTCGAGTAGATAAATCCTTATGTCAACCTCATTGAAGTCAATAATTGTATAATATAATATAATACTGACTCAAATAAGAAATGAAGCATTGTTTGTTTCTCATAAAATATATACCCTCTTTTGGAAACAGTGTAGATCCAGATCGGCTGGCACCTAACTAAGTCAGCTGATCAGGAACCTCGGTGTTTTAATCCGTGTGATGAATTCATATTTATTATTAGCTAACATAGTGTTTTTACGTTTAAAATGCACATATGACGTCACTCCATTGTAGAAACTGTACATAATTTTTCAGGAATGGCTAGATACTGGGAGTTACTCCTAGACATATTATATTGAGCATTTAGAATATTCTTTAAGTATTCTTTTTCTTTTTGAGTCAATATATTACATTAATATCTCGGCGAGATTACTTGAAGATTGCCTTTTGGGAGCATCGTCTTAATGACTAATACGTTACGCCCTCCAATGGATTCTGTGAAAGACAAATAGGCGACCCAGCGTCGAGCAGTATGGCATTAGCATACTACAGGATTAAGTGACCATTAACCACCGAAGTTCCAATCACGAATGCTAAGAAGACCCATTTTGTGGCACCTATATTCAGCTCAGGACAACCCAAATTTGGCATTTCATTCGCTGGGCAATCAGTTTGAACTTTAAGCATTCAAGTCTCCATTAACCCTTAACAATCGGCAAACAAAAAAAAACATGCAAAAGACCCATGGGTCAAACGAAAAAAAAACATGCAAAAAGACCAATGGTCTTTTTGCACGTTTTTTTGTTTGTCGATTGTTTCCACTATCAAATTTTTCAAAGAATTCTTTCAGTATAACCATCGGAGCCAAAAAGTTGGGATCCAGATTAGGACGGACAAAATTTGTTGGCACCTGATCTGACCCCAAACAACCTGAAAATATTATCAGCAGTTGACACTAGCAGACAAAGAGTTACATTAAACATATGAGCCGTGGCATGTAATTTCCAACACTGTGGCATTTTCACAAGTGTAGACTCAAACGAGCCTGTGCAACCCGCTTTTAAGCGTAGAAATTCCAAATGCTGTTCAATCAGTAGCTTAACCGTCTCAAAATATTCAAGCGACTAGCAAAGGCTCTGATCAGAATGCGTGTATGCGCATGCTGATCTGCGGCTTTGCTGGTCGTGCATACTACATTGTTGGAAATGTCATGTCGCTGCTCAATTATTGTCTTTAGCAACATCCATGCTGAGGTCTATAAATATTGAACGTAAGTGAAAACTGTACACCTGAATTGTGTGCCATTTATATACAAAATGATGCAAGCCAGTAAAGCAAATGAAAGTGTGCCTGAATGTTCAAAGACTGGATTATGCATAACAGCAAAAGTTTTACGGATGTTGTCACGAGGAAACACATGAAAGCCATTTAAATGTGACAGGGGTCCAATTTTCAGGTTACAAATTTGAACAGAAATCTCACACAGTTTAGGTCTCAGAAATGTACTACCAACCAGATCAGACTGCAAGAAATGGTAGTCTATACCTTTGACAACCAGAAATATGAAGGACTTATCACAAGTGTGTTTTGATCGTGAAGAAAAGCAATCTTAAAAAGCGGGTTTCTCATCAAATTGCCAAGCTTGAAATTTTAACACTGAAATCTCCATAGGAAAATCAATGTGTTGTTGCAACTTAGTCTGAGGACATTACTAGTCGAGAAATGGTAGAAACAATGTGCTAATCGGTCTACCTGATTTGGCAAAAGAAAACTATCGAATATCGTGATAAATCTAAGATTACCAAACATTAAAAATTCCCTATTTGTTTTTATCAAAGGGAAACAATTTGCAAACTTTTACAAATTTCATTAATTCTAAATTGATTTCTGGGCTTGTTTCAAGTGATTAGTCAGTTTTCTTGTGTTTTTATGCAACACAATTATGATCAAAATAAAGTCCCGATAAGCATGCGCAAATGCAAAGTTTAAAACACAAAAAGGAACATAACTCAGACATCAAAAGAGACAAATTGGTGGACTTTCGTCGAATCGTTTGCTGGATATCTTGGAAACATTATTAAGCTTTAGTAAATACTTTTTGTCCAATACTTTCTCACAAAATATAAAATATTGTAGTGTAGCGTTTCCACTTTTGTTCAGTATACTTACTTTATGGCTGCTGCTTAATTTCTAAAATGGAATATTCAAGGATGATGACCTGGCCCCGATGTTATAACAATTTGTTTTATGCTCAATTCAACTCGTACTGAGTATAAAATTTATTTCAATCGCTAAAAAAACGAATATACTGGCAAAATAAACATTTTTTTGCTCTCAATCACTTAGGTGTTGTATTTATCTTGCTAATAAATGTTAAAATGACAACAATTGTTGATATTTAAACATGTACTTGCAGGATAAATTTCATGCTCAGTAGAGATGAGTATAAAAATGTTTTTATAGCATCGGGGCTTGGACTAATTTATCCTAGCGTACAGTAAACTATTTCTTTAGAAAACAAACAAGTACTCAATGATCAAACTGCTACTAGGGGAGAAGTCTGATGTGGGATATTTGTTTGCACATGCGTTTTCCTGTTTGAGTGAATTGGCTCTCGCACCTAATAGAGTCAAAAGAAAAATACATTTTCAGTGTCTAATTGTCAGTAAACAATCTCACACCGGATAGAAGGCAATCGAAACGTTAATTATATTGACGAACACAGATAAAAATAAATCGTTAGAAACAGAGTTTTCGGTTGCCATTTGTCACCAGACTGGCTACAAATGACAATCGAAAACACTGTTTCTAGCAATGTTTGATCCGCGCTCGTCGAGTGTTAAGAGCGTTTTCGCTTGCCGCCTATCTGGTGTGATTCTTATACATCACCGTTTGCAAAGTAATTGACGGAATCTGTCTTCTGTGACACCAGCAAAGCTTTTGATTGAGTCTGGTTCACAAGTTAAAACTGCTGGTGTTACAGGTGACCTTATTTGGTTTAAGAGTTATTTTTCAAACAGACGACAAAGGGTTGTACTACCAGGAACAACTTCGGACTGTGTATATAAACTAGCTGGTGTTCCCCAAGGATCTATTTTGGGACACATACACTTTTTATTAAATATATAAATGATATTTTAATGCATTAGAATCAAATATTCGCACTTTTGCTGACGATACTAGTCTCTTTATTAACCCCCTTGTATCAGAAAATTGTTTGAATACTGACATTTCAAGGTTAAGCAGATGTGCTGCCACTTGGCTTGCATCTTTTAACGCAACAAAAATTGAATCCCTTTTGATCTCACGAAAAATCGTCAAACCATATCACCATCAAGAATAGGTCTAGTATTTGGGTGAATCGTAAGCTAAGCATTGTGTCAGGTTCGTTCATTTATTGGTAAAAAATCGAGTTACATAATAACGTAAAGACTTATACTTAAGAGTCTTTATACTATTTTGTTTGCACATGATTCTCCTGCCTGTGTTATTCAGATATAGCACTCAACAAGTTTAAAAGGGTTATTAAAGAAAGGTTATTTTGTAGAGAGCACACTCCAATGTCAAACCATCCGAGAACATTTCACCTTGGTAAATATCTTTCTCTGGCACGTCATCTTACCATTGGATGGATTAAAAAAAATGGAATAGTACGATTTGCATATAGTTGCCTATAGTCATTATTAAATTGGCTTTGTGTATACCTCACGTCATTACAATGTCTTCGGAAGAGTTCATACAATATTTAAAAGAACTGCATCCAGTCGTGTCAATCTGCTATTGGGTGCTTAACCGTGAAAGCAGAAGTACACATGAGACTATTATAATCTAATCAACACCCCACATGTAGCAAATAATTACATTTGTGCGCATCTCACTGAAATGTAGTTGGTTACGTATGAACTCGACCAGCACAAAGTAATCTTATGCATGTTATGATTATACAAAACACGGTCATAGATATTCGAGAAATGTACAATTCATACAGTCTTAAAAAGTAGAAATCATGAATATAACGGAAAACTGATAAAAAGTTATACGATTACGGATGAGATAACCAAAGCATCTAGAAAACGTATATTTCAGATACAGAGAGAACCTACAACGTCTGAAAGCGGTAGACTCGGTTAATGATAATTAATGGAAGGGGCAACAACCATCAAGCTCTAGCATTGACTTAAAAGGTATCCGACCCTTATTACTTACCATTTCAGGGTTGCCTTTGTTTTACCGTTTTGCCACAAATGAATACGCATTGCCGGCTTGTGTACAACATGAATACATCCTTTAAAATGTAATGGCCATTGTGTTTGACCTTATTGTAATAAGACACATATGATGAAAATTTATCAAGAATCTTTGACCCATATAGCCAAGCGTCCTTTTTATGGGGCATAGGCACACGCTGCAGGCTCATTGTGCGGTGTCTGATCAGGTTCTGCACTGTTTGCTTACAGAATGTACTTTTAAAATTTTGAATGAAATTGATACTTACCACCCAAACACCCCTAAAATCAGTAATGGGTCACTCCAATTGACAAGGGTGAAATGTTCCATTATGCATTAATTGGTTAATTGGTTCTTCAAGTTACATACTGTGATCCATAATTGATAGCTAATATACTAGGAGAAAGGACAACCGTTGTGGTTTCATCGAATTATATCGCCAAGGAAGGCATATTGACTTAGTTCGAAGTGACAATTGAGCCAATTATTCATCTAGAATACTAGTGTCAGACAATGTGAGCCGCGACATGTGATTTCCAACAATGTGACTTTTTGACAAGTAATGACTCAGACAAGTCTGTGCGGCCTCCTATTAAGCTTGGAAACTCCAAATGATTTTACGTCAGTAGCTTAATATTCATAGAATGTTCAAGCGACCAGCAAAGGCTCTGATCAGACTACGCGTATGCGCAGGCTGGTCTGAGCCTTTGCTGGTCGCACATACCACATTGTTGGAAATCTCATGTCGCGGCTCAATTATTATCTTATTATAGATTATCTAAGTTAGGTTACTTCTCTGTGATGATGCATTGCATAAGTTCGGAGGCTCTTTGTGAGCTTAATATTGGTTTGTTTTAACAACAGCTGAATCTAGTGTGAAGACTTGGCGCCAGTAAAATGCATTTGTCCCATCCAAGTGGCAAAAACCGTTTTGAGGCGGTGGTTCTTTTGTTCATTCGTTGTTTATTGTTTCTCTCATTGTTTGTGAGGCTTTTGTATTTGGTCCTTGTTTTGTTATGCAGTGTTTGGTGTCCTATCTAGTTTTGTACTCATCTCGCTGAGGAAGAGAGAGATGGTTGCTAAACTGCAATTGTCTTCCTGATGCCTTGTGGCTGTTAGTGTTCTTTGTCTCTCCTCACGGTGCTTGGGTTGGTTTGCAGCGTGTAACTGTGATATTTACTAGTCATACGAGTATTCATTTACTTTTTACATGTACCACGAACAAAGAGGACATGCATTTTTCATCCGTAAGTGAAGCAGAAAAGTCAACACAACCTCAGTCGTACAGGGAGGACTACGTTCGTGGACTGAAGGTACACAATATTTTGAAAGAACATTTGAAGATAGCATAATGACAAGTCAATATGTTAATAAGATGGGTGGAGTGAGCGGGTGGGTGTTAATAAATTAAGAATTCGTGTCAATATGGAGACCCAGCTTTCTTCTTTGGTACAGCTGAAAAATAATATTGGAAAAGGTCTATCCACCGGCAGCCTTCCCGCCAAAATTGCATTTTTTAATAGAAATACATCATTCAAAATTGCCTGGCCACTGGTATTCATTATTTGCGTAGATTGACCCTTCTGTATAATTGTTATGTACTTTACTAATACTTTCAAGAATAAGCTGACAATGTGTTTTAAGAAATAATCTGCTTAAATGCATGCTTTAAATGCAGGTGATAGCTTTACTTCCCCCAAATGAACGGTACAAATTATGAAACCTGTGCAAAAATGCACAGGTTTCATATTTTGTTAATTTCAAGCAATTGGAAATATTTAACCACGTTTTACAGAGATACTTCATTATACTTTACTGCAAACGTCCTGTATACATACGATCAGGCTTTGTCAGCTTATCTAGTAAGGCCTGCAATAAGTTCTTTTCCCCTGCACATATCAGCAGTTCAGTCTAAACGTGCTAAATTACAGAATAGATGACGTTTAATCGATGATAATTTTGCGGTGTGTAATTTTCTGCTGTCAGTGAAATAATGGAAACTATAGGAAGATTCAATAACGTCTGTCGACCTCACAGAAATCTGAGATAAATCACCATGATTTTTCTGCCCTCTTCGAATGGATGCACTTTTCACACTATCTTGAAAAATTAAAATGGGATGTATGTTTGATCAAGTGTAAAATGAGCATAGAGAAAGCGAAGGTACATACAAAGTGAGAGTCATTGGCATATGTTTTGTCTGGAATTGACAATATTTCTTTTCCAAAAGTGATACACTGTCTCACGTAGCGCATGCCTTTCTGACATACATGTAGATACTACACTGTCACTGAAGTGGCTTTAGTGGCTGCCCATGATTATTTCCAAATTAAATAGTAATCTGGAACCTGTTTTGCAATTTTAGACACAATTAACATAGTGACCCTCAATTTGCCAATTTACCAATTTGTGAAGTAAACATATTGCATGTAACTATCCTGACACCCAGCTTGTCGTTCTCAGATATAGATAATACTCTTCCCTTAATATACTGCCCTTCCTCTGGTTAATTTCAGATACAAAAATGCACTGCCCAGTAACTTTTATTTAAAAACAAAAACTCAGACACAAATAACACATTTTCGCTCTTTTTGCGAATATTAAACATAAATAAATCGCTCAATTCGCCAATTTCAGACGAAAGCCATAAGATACTTAAATATTAGACGTAAACAAAATATTGGTTATTTCAGATAAAAATTATTTTTAACCTCTCAAATTGCCAATTACAACTACTAAACCATACAATATCTGCCTTTGTTCCTAATTTTAGACAAACATTGTCCCACCTTTTGCATTTTCATAATATGGCTACACTGGCCCCCCTAAGTGACAATTTCATTCAAATGTAACAAACACACCCATAATTCTGCCTAATACTGACAAAAACAGATCTTTGACTTGCAAGATGAAGGGGATATATTGTCCCATTGTTTTGAATGCATGCAAAAAGTAGCCGAGTATCACCAGAAAATACATCAATAACACACTACAGGCAAACACACGACATCGCGCGAGATAGAGCCACAGTACACTTACAGTCACATGCCATCTAGAAGACAACTAAAGTAAAACCTCATCAAGATGATCGCAAAATTAGAAAAGACACCAAGCATCGTACAACAAAACAAGGACCAAACACAGAACCCCCTCAAACTATAGAAGCAACAATAAAAAATGAATCAACACCAACAGAACCACCGCCTTGAACAAATAGCAGCAGCCTAAGCCATTGGGATCTTAAATGCATGTTACTAGCGCTAAATCCTCTCCCTAGATTATGTTGTTGTTAAAACACAATTTAACACAGGCCAGCTCGCATGGAGGCTTCCTAACTTATATATACAATGCATCATCACAGAGAAACAACATACCATGATGAAACAAAGAAAAGGGCTCGCAACTCACAGATAGTCAGAGCTAAAGAAGACCTCAAGTTGAGCCACAGTGGACACAGCCATGAACAAGCATCAGGTGAAAGCTTCGCGTCAGAGCCGTAATTGAGCACCGTCGTACAATTAAATCGGAAACCATACCAATAAACAGTGATAGTGTTAACAACCAGGCATGCAGACTGTCGCATGATATCCATGTTATATCCCATCTTTGTATAACTGTTGATTATCGTTTTGAACCGATCACTTAAATTAGTGCTTTCCAACAATATCTTTTGAATTTATAAACTAAATCACCATACAATACTAGCCCTGATATGCACCATTCAATGCAGAAGAGTTTTTAAACCAATATTGTATTAAACAATCAACTCTGAGTGTCCATGATAGAATTCACAATACCTTTTACTTAGCTTATGATATTGATAACCCTATTTAATAACTTAGCAGTCACAAATTGGTTTTTATTAGTGAAGTCAAAAACATTAGAACACACTCTCATATAAAACATATAAGCTGCGAAATACATACACAATAGGAAGGGGGTGAGGAACATTTCCATCAAGAAATGGAAATATACTATTTCAAAAATATAATCAGCCCATTTATCATTAATTTTTTATGAAACTTTGCTATTTGTTATGGACAAGTCCAAGTCGAAAAAGGGGCTTCGTTATCAATGAAATTTGCCTTATTTAACTGAAGTTCAGTATAATTCTGACACAACTGTTTGAAGTAAGGATTACCACTATTAAGCAAGGCATATTTATATCTTGAAGCATAATTAATTAAATACTTTAATAACACCAGCTTGGTTATTGTCAAAAAGGGACAACATGAAGTCTCTCTCATAGCAAAATAAAAACAAATCTGCTACAAGAGGAACAAAATCAGTACCCATTGGAATACCAACATTTTGACTTTACTATTTAGGGCCTAATCTTATAAATGTAGCTCAATAGAGACCGTCACAAACTTACTGACATGACCACAAAGTATATTCTTTAGGTTGTTCAGAAGGGAAAAGACGCATTTCTCATTACAAGCCAAATAAAATGAGCCCTCTCTGTTAAAGTTTGTTTAATTGATTTATTTAACTTTTCTTGATTAGAGTATGAAGCAATGTCGTATAAAGAGAAGAGAAATCGTATGTAGACAAACTAGATGCCAGAAAAAAACATAAGATTTGATTCTTTTAGAACCTCACATGAAGTTTGATATATCAAAAGAGTTTTACCCAGTTTCTGACATGATGACATTTCTTAAAATGAGCTCCAAGAAGTTCCTAAATACACCTTTTAACATAACAATGACGTAACGTGACAATTATGTGCATTTCATCAGGCTTGCCAAATGATGGCAAATAATGATCTTGAGGGATGGATTTTTGTATTCGCCCCTCACATTAATGGGTGATTCTGTTTTTACCCACCTTTAATAATCTTTATTTGTCAGCATTTTATTTTTATATGCAATTAAAAGTCCATGCTCAGCTGATTTGAGCATGAAGAAAAAGTTTATAACCTTGAGGCCTGGGTGTTATAAATATCTAAATGTATGCCGGAACATATTTGGTTAGAGTGAAAAGTAAAGGCTTTGGTACAACAGCAGGGTGCGCTGACAATAAATTAGACTTTCAAAAGTGTTCTTGGTGTAGCCTTGAAGTGAGCATTTCAATTTTGTAATCTTTGGCATCATTAAATTTCAATTTCAATAACGCGGTTTGATGCAAATCCTATGTGCATTCAACTATCGCAAAAGAGACATCTTTGGGCATCTTTCTCTCTGATGATGTAAAAATGTGTTAAACATCAAAACCACAAGTATCTCACAGTGGTAAACGATGATGACAATCTGTTCTCACTAACAGGCTAATACGAGTCTCGTGAGGCTCCATATCAGAAAACTAGCTAGCTTTAATATCGAGCACAACCAGGAGATGACAACCACATAAAAAATAACCTGTTTTAAAAAGAATAGAAGTTGCTACTCTTATCAAGTGGGCCAGTACAAATCTTTTTTATGGGTTGGCCTGTGGTATTTTTCATTTTTCTTCAACTTTTAATAGAATATCACCGGCGTCATTGCGTTGTGTCCTTGAGCAAGACACATTAATCCTTGCTTAGTACTGGTTCAACCTAGGAAGACTCGATAATTGTTGGCAGGGACGTAAAAGATCAAACCAAACAAACAAATAAACAAAAACTAGGCATCCAAGATGAATATAGCGGGCATATAAAACCCCATGAAGGACTGGCAATGAGAAGGACAATGACACTTACAAGAAGTTCCACGTTGAGGTGCAGTTTGGAGTGAGTGCAGTAAAACCTGTGTAAAACGGCCACTCAAAAATACACAAAACAAAGATCTTAATGACGAATGGAAGCTTAAAGAGACTAAGTCTGCAACTAAGAAAATTTTTCGAATTTTTTTATCTTCTTTTTAAATCATTTTTAAAAGTAGAATTGAGTTACGCTTTCACAATAAATATGTTCACTATAGCTGAAAACTGCACGGAAAAGTGAATTATCTTATAAAAACAGGTGTGTTTCACTCGTGTTGGTAATTATTTGCGTCCCTCCAATAATTATATACAGTTAATTTTAACATAAATGCTGTTGTTTTGATACTGATAATTTGTTTAGATTTACGAAGTTGGTAAAATGTATACCTGAATTTTAGTTTTCTACTGTGATCTTGAAAAATAGAAACATTAGTTCTAAAATTAAAAGATCAAAAGTTACAGACTATGCAGCTTTAATAAATGTCGAAAGTATCTCCCCTTAGAGCATTCTGCAATACGTTCGACCTGCATAAAGCGATAATTGGTCTTGAAAACCAATTTTCGATCTTTTTTAGAGAGGCCATTTTGCACAGGTTTTACTGCACAGCAAATATACAGTACTCACAAAATGTAGTAAGTTACAGCTACAAAGAAAATCCCATGAAGTAAAGTCCACGGGTAATGGTGCAACAGGCGTGTTGCGACAAAAGAATGAAGATGGTTTCTTAAAAACAAATTGTAACCAGAGCAACGGCCAACACTCCGAATGACCAGTTTCGAATTAGCCTTCATCAAAGAGGATACCAGCTCACTACCTAACAAAGGATACATCCATCATCAAGAAATACCTGATATTGTCTGCAACTGGAAAGTCCATGAACTCTTAAAAGAACTAGAATCGTTCAATGCTAGAGGACCATATTTCCAGAATTTTATCCTAAAAGCAGCTGCTGACCAACTTGCACTCATCATATCACAATTGTACCAAACCTATCTCGACAGCAGACAAATCCCATCAGACTTGAGAGAAGCATACGCTGTGTCCATATTTAAGAGGGAGACAGACATAAAACAGCAATATCCACCCAGTACCCCTAACGCCAATTACCTCCAAGTTGCTGGAAGACGTCATCTAGAGTAGTTTATGGCACATTTTGAAATGGCTTCCACAAAAAAGTTCCTGCAGGACCCTACTCATAGTCACCATTCAAGAAACAGCGCCATCTTTATCAGAAAAGGAAGAGGTTGACTGCTGACATACTGCTGGACTTTACCAAATCTTGACAAAGTCCCTCACTCAAGGCTACTGTACAAATTGGACAAGTAAAGAGTTAGAGGCCAAACAGAAATCGGCACTAGGATGAAGGCATTCATGTGTGATAGGAAGCAAGTGGTGTCTACTCCAACCGAGCATATTTCCTCTCAGGGCTTTTACAGGGCATAGACTTTTGTCCGTTGCTTTTTCGTGTCTATTTAAATGAACTGCCAGGCTCACTCAGATCCTCAGATGCAAGACGTTTTGTTGATTACAGCCTACAGTATAGTCCGAGTTTTATCTGACGTTTTAGTGGCTTTTCTTTATTTTGATATTTGCCACTAGTGGCAAATATCAAAATATGGAAAAGCCACTTAAACATCAGAGAAGGCTCGGATTACCTACAGTACTGCACAGTGAATCTGGGGCCAAGGACAACCCTCTACTCCAGGAAGATCTTGCATATCTTGAAGAATGGGAACGTCTTTGGCAGATGGATTTCAACCCGCCTAAGTTATATAAAATAGTTACGTAATAGTTATACCATGGGTTGTCCGCCTGTACGTGGAGATAATCCACGAGCTTTAGCGAGTGGATTATCTTACGTACAGGTGGACAAACATGGGATAACTATTTTATACCACCTACATCAGTGTAGACCTTGCACATCAAGTGATGTTCCATGTTAAAGTTGGTAAAGGTGGTATAAATGTACTTGTTACAGCAGGGAGAAGAATAATATTATAACAATCCGGTGGGATAGATGATCACCGAATGGCATCACTAGGCTTGCCGCGTGATGAGTGATGACAACCAGTGATCGTGAGGGACGGATTTTTCTATCCTATCCTCACCAAAATAATGGATTATTTTTTTTGCTCACCACTAAATACCTCATTTTATTGGAAAAAACATGAAAAAGGCTTCTGAAAATCCTGAAAACGGGGAGATGCGACATGGTGACGTAATTTTAACATTACAATGATGTCACGGATCGACGTGCAGCGGTCAGCGTGCGGCCGGCATGTGGCTGTTCGTTTTTATCTTTCCCGAGGGCTGGTACGGATGGATAAAATTAACGGAAACCCCAAACTGGTGTGCAAGAATGAAGATCTACCATTTGTCTTATATGCTCCATGGTCAAGAACTAGAAGTGGTTGATTCAAACAAATACCTTGGAATGAAATTCACCATCGACATAACTTGGTCAAGCCGTACTGCTGATGTTGGCGACAAAGACGGTTTCAATGGAAAAAGACACTGTGCGAGATCCTTCCCTGAGCGCCACCACTTGTCATCAGCCGGCAAACCCTCGTATCGAAAAATGTATATTGGGCAAACAGTGTTAAGAAGAGGGTGATCTGTATTTAGATTTAAATTTATTATTGTAGCAAAAGTTGTACTTGAATTATACTACTCGTGTTTGGGGAACTGTTACTTTTTTATTTTCTTCTGGAAAAATAAAATGAAATTAATTAGAATTTCGATCGAATCTGTGTCGGAACTTTCCCTTTGTAAAGAAATTTATTTCAAGGTAGCAAAGCTGTAGTCTGTAGATAAAAAATGGATATGACACTTTGCTTATTTCTTTCCAGATATATAAATATAGAATAGAAGATAACTAAAAATTGTAAATGAAAAGCAGCTATAAAACTATTATAGATGAACAAATAACAAAAGTTAAAAATCCGAAAAACAAAAAACAAAAAACAATTTAAGTGGACAAATTAAAATTATAAATTTTGAAAGTTTAACTTACGAAATGTTACGTTTGTCATACGTTTTTTTCAAATTTTCACAAATTTTCACGACGACAAGCTCGTGGATGATTTTACGATATTCACAGTGCAGCACATTTACACAAAATACAATTGAACAGACACAGACTCTATTAACGAAAGACAAAAATATGCTAAATAAAACCCAAATCTGCTCTTCTGAGACTCACGTCAAAGAAAAAACGCACACGACATAATGACTGGAATATGTGCGACGAGGTTATTTTATCAGATAAAAATTGCATATTTTGATGTTACTCTTAACTGAATGTTTCTAACACATATTTTGTATTTCGACTTTACTCTTTACTCAATATTTCAGACATAAATTTTGATAAGAAGAATCAATAAAAATTGTTTTTACTGACCGTTCTAAGGCGGTGCTTCTTTTGTGGATCATTTTTGTTATTTATGTCTTGTTTTTTGTTATGCTTTTGTGCGCGTCTGTTTATTGATGCCTTGTGGTCACCTGCTGGGAAAGGACTGACCTCTTGGCTCTCGTTTGTGATGTCTTATTGTGAAGTTGTCACTTTCCCATTGGTATCCTGGGTCAGGTGTGGTGCTTGATTGTATCGATTCCTGATCTTTGCCCTCTTTCTAACTTTTATGTCATACCAACGCACTAAACTCGCAAGAAATGCCAAATCATCCAATGAATGCACTAAATGAAGATAACATCTAATATTACATTATTACATTATCATATAACATATTACTACATTTTGTTATTATTACACTACGTAAGCGGGCCGCATCGAGAAAAACCCTGATTTTGTAAAATGCGAACAACAAAGGCGCAGATCAGACTGCGCATCCACGCAGTCTGATCAGCGCCTTTATTATACACTCTCTGGAAATTATGATAGCCTACATTGTTAGGTCCGAGATTTCAATTCTAACGGAGCAGGCCGGTATGAACATTGCACGCCCGCAAACTCCGAAGACTGGTTAGATCGCAACGAGACACAGATATAATAGGATATTAATAAGTATAGAAATACAATGCCCTGTAGGGTTGGAGTCTGATCCTAAATGGAAAATGAACAATGAAACAGCAACATAGCGGTGACATGAGAGTACTTACTTTTTATTCTTTTGCGAAAAATGTTAGCATTACAAAAAGCATATTCAGCAATTTACTGATTATCATCAAACAGATCATGTTAGCAAATAAAAAAAGTAATAATTATAAAACTTCAACGCAAGTGCGGATCCAGAGCCCCCCCCCCCCCCCCTCCCGCCTGAAAAATCACAAAAATATAGGGTTTCTTAGCAATATTGGTCCGGATCCCCTAAAAAATCGCAAAGCTACCTAGCCAGCATTCAATGTTGGCCACCATTTGGATCCTCCTTCCACTCATCAACTAAAAAAAGAAAAGAAAAAACGTTGTCAAAGTTGGACCCCCTCTGCATAAACTTTCTGGATCCGCGCATCCAACAACTTGTTTTGCGGCACCAAAGGCATGAATTAAGACTGAGACCAGAATTTAGACCTCTAGTCAGTATGGATACGACAGCTGATTCCCAAAGGATGGAAGAAAGGTCATTGAATATGCAAATGCCTCCGACATAATAACATTTACAACTGTATTCACGTTAAAACTAGGATCATAACATAGTGTAAACGATTCAACACTTGTTCAGAATATAAATTTAGACAAAATAACAACTTTATACACGTGCTTTGGTACCACATACGAATGATCTCATTACAAGAGAACCTCATTTCGATGTCTGTCATTTCCTAGCACTACTAAATCTTCTTCAGCACATAACAGTCCGTTGTGAATGGCTGTTTGATGTCTGCCTGTCTGGCCCAGATTGAGTTTTCCAAGTATGTTGATTTAATATGTTTCCCCAATTCTAATTTCATTTTTTCCTAATTTCTACATGGCCTTCATTTCGACCGCTATCCCCAGTGACACAATGGACACTCAAGACAACTCGGAACATATAAACATTTTTCATAGTCAAGCCGCATTTACGGCGGGTTTGCCTCGCAGATTCACCACAGCCTTCGTCTGAGTTGAATCTGTGAGAGGTACCCGGTTACCCCCCCCCCCATTCCACTGGACGGCGATTCCGCTACGCTCATGGCGATTTAGGATTTTCTCTAAAATAATTCCAAATCGCCGCGGAAGCGTAGGCAGCCACACTTGGACTTGACGCTTCCACTACGCTTCTACTACGTTCCCGATACGCTGCTGCTACGATCCAACTACGAGAATGAAGATCTGACTACGCTTAGTCTACGCTGATGGCGATGTAGCTGCGACCTTTCTACGACCAGGGCGACGGAGCTGCGCTTTCGTTGCGCTATATATAGAATCTGAGATTCCGATACGCTTCTACTACGACCTGGGCGCTTCTACTGCGCTTCTACTGCGCTCTTGCCGTTTCTGCCACGATTCGTGTCATTTTGACCAAAATTTCGAATCGTAGCGAAATCGCCGTCCAGTGGAATGGGGGGTTAACATAAGTGTGTTATGTCATCAAGCTTTGCACTTCAGCATCCTGATTGATGACGCAAATCGAACAGTTTAAATTGTTTTTCTCTCGACTTCGCGACAGCAAATATACTTTGTTGTCAAACCAAATAGGAAAATAATTCAAGAAAAACATTGACATCGGAAAACGTGTTAGAACTGCAATAAAGGAAATATATAGAGTTTATCAGAATCACTGTTTAATAAAAGTACTTCACTATTTGCATGCTGAGTAATTTTTCATGCTGTTTTTGTCATCTGCTGATTTTTTTAATCAACTTTTTATAAAATAGTCTAGACTTCCTTCATAGTGCCTACCATTTGGGTATACAGATCAAGTCCAGTGGTGGATCCAGAGGGGGTCAGGGGGTTCGCTTGAACCCTCCTCCCGCCCCCGTTTAAAAATATCCTATGAAAATGAAATAATTTGGTCTCACAGAGACCAAATTATTTCATTTTCATGGGATATTTAAGAAACAAGAAATATCTTTAAAAAAGATATCCGGCGGCTCTCAAATACTTACAATTTTAACACAACTAAGTGACGAAATCCCCTTTTACTCCCTGTCTTTGCATGCTGGAAAAGGATGTTCCGTCTAAAACCAGCGAATTTGGAAGTTGTGCTATGTTTCTGGTCTCTCTTTTGCTTGGTGCTCTTTTCGCTGAGCGATATGCATCTGAATCGTTCCAAATTTTAGGCACTTCACCAGTAAAGGCTAGTGAACAATGTTATTAGTCCTAATGTTTGTAAGAAAACGGGAGATTTTGACGATAAATGTATGTACTGAAACAAACTGAAAACCCGGAAAAAACATGCCATATTGTTGTTGTTGTTGTCACATAGGCTAGATTCTGCCCGTCTCAGATCTCAGCTTGGAGTAGTCTTCAAGTCTTAAATGGTTTACACTTTCACCACTCTATTTACATATTATGAATGTCTCTATTTACAGAAAAATACTGATATACCAAATCACTTTTGTGTGGAACTAACTCCTATAACCTTTCTATTTCCTGTGGCACCTCGCCATAGCCGGGGTCGGGGAATAAATACATGTAGACTCAAAAACTGATCGACTAGCTCCCAGTAAGCACGTAAAATCCGGCTACTCTCGGCCTCCCAGAAAAACACCACCCGAAAAGCGTTTTGCTGGCGGGCCCATAGTGGCCCGAGATTTGGTGCTGGCTGTTTGCAAGTTAGCCCTGGGAAGTTAGCCTTATATGATACATGTTCGTCTGACATACATGTAGTTAAAGAAACTAGAGCTTGTGCTTGTCATCTTCCTAAAGGAAATAGCAAAATACGCTGATACATGTACAGCTGCGGAGGTTGATCTGAGTCTAAGTGTAGGATTGTGGGTTGCGGGCACATTCAAATTGTAGGGAATTATGTGCTATTATTTACCGTTAAATATCCATCCCCATTATAACCTCTTTTTTTAAGATACATCTTTATTCACAAAGATGTATCTTGTTAAGCGCTATCAATAGACATTATAACGTGGGCTTTTTGGCTGTCTATTTATAACGCACCATGTTGTCTGATTAAAGAGAGACTCTGCCGATAGCTACACTATCCTTGTAAAAACATGCATTTGCCGGTCAGAGCAAGCTTTGCACGTATTTACTCGCCTGAACCCTGAGGTTACTCTCTAATTCGCGATGAATTTTACGCCCTTGTATATAATGTAATGTTTTAAATACACTTGTTATATTTGTTTTAGAAATAGACTAGACCTAATTCAGTGATTTTTTTACAAATTTGTTTCTATGAGTCCCGGGACTCACTGGGCCCAAATTCTTTTCAAACCAAACTCGAAGTTCTGCATCCCATACGACGTCCACTTTGAATAATAAATTTTGTGTATCCATACGAATCCGGCCATTCATAGAAGCCAATTTGGGAAGCAAAACACTGGCATACTTATTTATACTATAATAAAGATAAAACTTAATTTACTTTGTCAAGTAAAATAATAAAGATATAAAAAACCTACCTGACAGTCTTATTAATAAAAAGGTCAGTTGCAGACAGTATATTTCCTTAATTTAATCATATTATCATCTTTTGCCAAGAGTCAGACTTTTGTCTCGCAGTTTTCATATATTTTTTAGAGCCCAGGTCATTAGCCCGTGTTCATCTAACTCTGCATGCCTACAAGTGTAGTGCTGGAAGTTACTGCATTTGAGCCTTTGGACATACCATATTAATTTTTCTTTTATCATCTGTGCACAGTCCAGTCTCCGTACTTCATGAGCCTGCAGTAATACTTTAACCATTCTATTGGTATTTGCTCGAAGCAGGGTGTTTAAACTTGCGGGTAAAACGCATTATTCAAATGTTTCATTTCGGGTTGGTAGTATTGGATCAGTACTGGTTTATCGGCACTGGTTTTTACCAGTAGTCCGGTACTGGCTTTTACCGGTAAACTCCCCTACAGCGGGTCATATCTGAAAACACGTGTTTCCCAAGGGAAGTAATGATCGCTATACTGTTGGGGAGTTTTTTTCAGTACCGGTTTTTACCAATATTATTCAAGACACGATGCGCAAGTTAAAGAAAGAAAAAACACTCAAAACGAAAGTTGCAAATACTAAATGCAGACTTTTTGCCACAATTTTAATGCATCCTGCAGGACTCTCATGGTTTAAAATCATGCGTCCTTTGTGAGAAGCATGCGTCTGAGACCCAGGACGCGCAGGAAAAAAAATCACTGCATATTGTCGAAATTTATGAAACAGACTATAATCGTGTAACGCGCTTTTGATACTGGAAACCATAATGGCTTGAATAAAAAATACAAAGATTTGCTTTATATAATGCTGTTAAAGTCCTTTAGGATATAGTGAGTTATCTTATATTGCACTTATTTACTATGCGCAATTAAGCAATGCATGTAAAGAATGGTAGTAAAGCAAATTAGAAATGCTGTTCAGCGGGAGTTGACCTATATTCATGATCAATGTTCATTATTAGGACTAGTGCACAGACTGGTTCTCGGCCATTTACATGGAAATTTTCAAGTTAAATTGCATCTATAATAAGATCGCGTGGTCAGTCTGAGTATTAACCAATGAGGGCATTGTTTTCTATCTGGTGTGATGAATATTACAATTTAAGAATACTTCTGATTGGTGAAAATTTGCATAAATTGTAGGTCTAAAGCGATATTAGAACGGCGGCCTTTTGGCCGCAATAAAAAACACCACACCTCCCCGCACCTGAAGTCCGATAATTTGTCAGTTGGTTATCAATACAAAACACTATAAGACAAAGAGTTAAACACACAATTTAGCAATAATGTCCACGCTAAATAGCATACCACTAATGATAAAGGAACACCAACCTACACATAGAGATTGACCTGAATCGTCACAAAACGTTAGATTTTTTTCTGAACGGTCAGTCGAGTCAGTAATGTCGTCAGAAACACATAGAACATCAAAATGTTATCCTTACGTTATGGGTTACATGCGCGGTTGTCATAGGGGGTCCAGCTTTGACAACGTTTTTTAGGGGAGAGAGGATTCAAATGGCACTAAAAGTGGACCATCATCGCCCAAACATTGAACCTGGCTTGGTAGCTTTGTGAAATTTCAAGGGTTCCAGAACATTACAAAACGTAACCTTATTTTTTTGTGATTTTTCAGGGGGGGGGGGGGGGTCCGGATCCCCTGTCCCCCACCTCTGGATCCGCGCAAGGGTTAACGGTTTTTTTGACAGGAAATCCCATAACGGTTACTTTACCAAAAAGTGGTCACCCAGATAAAATACTGCATAATCGTCTGCAAAATCAATCTCCAGTCCAGAAAAAGAAAATACATCTTTAAGAAAATAACACCCTCAATGAAAATAAATAGACCAGCTTGACTAAACAGGTTTCTTGTTAAAATTGCCTCTGTGGCTGAGCATGAACTTCACCATGCTCATCAATGTAAACAATTGTTGCCATTTTAACAATTATAAGCATGATGAATACAACATCTGAGAGATTGAAGTCCAGAAAAATCCTTACTTTTGAGCATTTTAGTTTGTATAAGCAGTTGAAATTGCATGCTCAGTTGAGTTGAGTATAAAAAAAAAAATTATAACCTCGGGCCCTGGGCGTTTCAATTTGAGCTCACTTTGGCGAATGATCAAATTACAACAGAATAAAAGTCTGATGATCATTTTTGCTATTTTTGAAATTCTAAGAGACACATATCATAAGAGAGAGAGTTTCTATTCAGTATAAATGGGTTAATGAGATGAGAAAACAGTAATAAGGTATGGCATACATCTTTTATATCTCATCTCAATTAGCGAGGAAAATTATAGTGGAAGTATCGACCATTCCCTGTTATCATCTGGTAAAACTGATTTCAAATTAGATGGTTTGCATCTCTATATGAAGAATGAAACTGCTTCTACGTGTTGACAAACCTTCCACTACTGTGAATTGTATTTGGTTCATTGTACACTACCACTCGCGTATTTGTACAACAACACGCGTTGTATGCGCGTTTCCATGCCTTGTATTTCCATCTGTTAAAAGAGATTTTGCATCTACCATTTATACATGTTTATGAACAACTATCGATTGTATTTGGGCCATTGAAAACTACCGCTGGCGTATTTGTACAGCAAAACGCGTTACGTGTGCGTTTCCATGCTTTGTGTTACAGCCTGTTAAACTGATTTGGAATTAGTTGTTTGCATCTATGTGATGAACCATCGCTGTGAATTGTAATTGGGTCATTGTACTCTTCCACTCCCGTATTTGTACCACAAAACGCGTTACAATTGCGTTTCCATGCATGTTACATGTATTATCTGCGGTAAAGGGTTAAACAATAGTGCAGTGACTCAGTGGTAAGGTGCTCTTCTTGGGATTGCGATTCGCTGCTTGGAGCCTCACTTGAGGCACTATGTTATGACTTTGAGCTAGACACTTTATCTTCTGATTAGTGGTGGTTCAACGCTGGAAACCTCCCGACATGACTGAAAAATTGTTGACTAAGACCTAAAGCATCAAACTTAACACAAAACACACGCACCCAGCAATATAATGAAGTGCCACTCAAAACTCTGTTTCTCAGATCTGTACGAAATTATTTAAACTGTAACTAAGGAAAATAATTCAGAAATACACTAAATGTAAAACGGGTACTTTTACAAGATGAAATACCGCATGGTTTACATTATTTGTTAAGGTAAAAAGATCTCCAGACAAAAAACATACAATATTTTTTAAAAATTATAACCGGACATCCCTAGACAAAAAAAAAACTTGCCTCACCGCTAGCAAAAGGGGCAAAACATTGTACAACCAGTGTGAATGGTTTCAGTATTTAGTGATTCAAGTGTTTGTGTCGATCTATTTCTGGTACTTGCGGACAATTTCTAACCGATGTGGCATTTATTTGTTGGTCATCATTTCAGGCACCTGAGGAAACAATTCGTAAATAACCTCACCACCGAGGCGGTGAGGAATAAGCATGTATTCGTCCAAGTTATATTTAAATGGGTCACATGTCGAAAATACTCAAGATAGTTTTGCCCCTGAAGATTGTTTTTTTTATCTTAGCGAAACCTGATGCGGCAATTCAGAAAAGTGTCAAAAATATCAAAATCTAGTAACTAGTTAGAGCTGTGTTTCATCCTATTTCAACCTGTAGGCCAGTTTAGACCAGTTTTCAGGTACACATAGAGATTTATGACGACAAATTGGGCCAATCAGGAGACAGAATTCTCTCCAGTCATGTAACAAAAAGCAAAAGCGTTGCCAGAACGCTGAAAAAGTTACGCTCATCAAAGGAAGACTACTGGATCAAGCAGTGATTCTTTTCAATCACTGCGCCTCTTTTCAAAATGAGAAGGTCTCTTAAAGGAAAGAATTGGCTCCCAGGGGAGCGAATTCTTTCCTTTAAGAGCAGTTCTTATTGTATTGAAAATCACTTGAACCATATCAAGTGACCTCCCTTGAATGTTACTATATTATTACGCACGTGCGTAACTGCTTAACTAAAGCTACGCCTGTGAAAAAGGTTAAACGCCAATAAAACAAGTATTTGAATTAGGTAAGAAGAGACACTGAGGGTTTAACAATAACGGAACGGTTCAAGTAAATGGTTTAAGACTTTGACGAGCCTGCGTGAATGTGCAGTCTCGTCTCACTAACGCCTTGCAACTACTTTAATTTAAAGCTTTTGCCACTGTCTGTTCGATTGTATGTATGAGGAGAATTACCACAGCAATAACAGGTAGAAATGACTTATATTTATTACTATGGAATTGTTGACCTCAAGTTGTTGCAGTCGGAAGGTAAGTGTAAGTTTACACCAAAGAGGTGGAAGCTCAGCTAGCTGAGCTGCCACCTCTTTTGGTGTTTACTTGCGCGTATTTATTACAGTGTAAGTGTGTGATAAGTGCCAATATCTCATGAGCTGGCCGAAAATTGTTGGAACTGGGATCTGTTCAATATCAGCTATTCTAGAGAGTTATATCTGTTTTCGAAATTTCTACACTTTAAAGAAATAGTTCGTGTTAAAATGGCTGTTTGCTTTGAAATGATAGTGAGTGAAACATAAACCACAGTGCAATTATTCAAAAATATGTAATTGTTTGCCGATTTTCATTCGAAAGTTGAACTTTTACTGAGGTAATGGTGTTTTTGCGAAATGGGAAGCTCCCCTGTCACTTTTAAACGGTTATTCGGTCATTTCAGGAACAGTAACTCTTATTGAATTGTTTTCTATGAATGGACACTGCAAACCAGCGTGATGCGCGTATGAATATCGCTGTTAATCAGGTCAACCACGCCTCGTAGTGTATTCCAATGAATGGAAAGCGCCTATAGTTAGTTCTCAGAAATTTGATGTCGCAAGTTGAGCTATCATAACCAACAGCAGTGTGCACGTGCCGCTGCTGGTCATTGCATAAGGATATATCTCAGTCACGCATACATGTCATAAACTGATCACATCGTTCCTTGATTAGATTTCTTGTAAATGTTATAGTAATGGGCCAGCTCATTTAATTTATCACACCCTTTAAACATGAAAGCGCAGCCATCCACTATATTTCCGTCTCTGTATTCTTCCTGTGTGTACGCTGTTCATATAAACATAAATGCGGCAGGTACCATAATGCATTTAACATGCGTGAAGTAATCATGCATGCACAGCCATCAAGTGGGTCTATGCACCTAATTTTCGGCCCATAGGTTCGTCCAAATGGTGCCTACTTAAGTCGTCTGCTGCACACAGTTGATAACTTTATTGGCTTATGTTAGTACAGAGGCAAACTCCAAGTGTTCAAGTGTTTAAATAAAAATAATTTGGAATGCTCTCTTTTCACTACATATTTTTGTCCACAAAATTATTTTCCCGATTGTTGTTCGTTATTTCCCTGTAAGTGTTCTTGCTAGTATGCACGCATGTGCAGTCTGATCTTGAGCTTTCGGTACTCGGCCTGGTAGTGTTTAATGCAGACGGATCTTTGGAAATTTATATAAAAGATAAATAAATAAAAGAAAGTCAGCACCTATTTGTGTACACAATAATTATTTCAGAAAAGAGCCCAGTTTTGTCTGTATATTTTGTACTAGTGAACGCTCTTGCGAGAATGCGTGCATGTACGATTTCGTGGAAAAATCAATGCAGTCGGAACTTTGGCAAGTTTATAAAACAATCAGATCCTATCAGAATATGCCGAAACGACCCACCCTAAAACCAGGCCGAAAACGATCCAGTCGAAACTACCCACGGCCGGACACCTATGTTTAATGAATGTGCTACATCCGCTTTCCAGCGTCAAGGCAGTGACCGATATATAGGTCACTGGTCATTGCTACCACGTCGTGCAACAGAACCCATAGCGGCTTCTTTGATCTTAAACATTGCTATCAGCGACATAAGCAGAAAGTTTGGTCCCAGATCTGATCCGACAAAGTGTTTAAAATTGATCAAACCTGACGGTTTTCCTGACTTCTTTTATCATACATTTGAATCTACATGTAAAAACAAGGGCGACGATGGGACTGCGCGGGCGCCCAGGGTGGTCCCTGCTTTTAACAATGTCGGGGTTCTCGCGGCTTTAAACATTATATAGGCGTCTGGTAAATAAAGCAAATTTCGATAATCTCAAGGTCTGTTTTGTTTTCAAATACAGACTATAAGTTCCTTACATGCGTATATGAGCAGTTAAAGGCCTCAACTTAAACGGTAAGATTTGCCTTATGCGATTCTGTCTTATAAGACTCCTTCTTTGAATAAATACCTGGAGATAGTTTCATCACGGAGGGAGGTTTCATTGTTGTTTATGTAAAAATGATTGATTGATTGATTGAGTGAATAATTGATTGATTGTGTTTGTGTACATCATTCGGTTTGTTGATACATGTACTCACATGTAGCTTGTGATGTAATGAAAGAAGAACTCTTTATCTGCTCAAGCCGAGTTCATTGATATGGCACTTAATGCCATATCTTTTCTTGTCTACAATGAGATTCCAAGAGTAGCAACGTAACGCGATTTGTAGAGCAATAAACAGTGGCTTTGATGTCCCGACATATAACATGACGACTGAACCACGTGGCGAGAAAATCAGTCTTTTGTCTGTGAGACCAACTGTAACCATAAACCAGTCTGATTTTCCACAGTGATTCTAAGTATAGCATCGTAACGCGATTTCTAGCCAGCAATAACAGTGGCTTTTCTGTCACGACATGTAACATGACGACTTATATAACAGCGTGAAGAGAAAACCAGCATTTTGTGCGTGAGACCAGTATACTTCAAACCAGTCTGCGTATCCACAGATTCTTGTATTGGGAAGATAACTTTATAACAATTTAGTATATTGCACGACCCTTGGGTCTGTACTATAATCACTATGTGAGTTCATCCTTCTGTTTGTTACTAGCTAGTGAAAATGTTAATAACTCTTGAACCACTTGGTATATTTTGATCACATTTTGCATACATATGCATGTCAACATATCCTAACCACTGGTAACATGGCGCTTTACTATTTTGACAAAATGACATAAATTTACATGACTCAGTTAGTAAAAATCCCCATATGGAACATTTGGATCAAAATTTGCATACTTATTTGTTTTAATATTATCCAGCCACTGGCATGCAAAATGGTGACGAGGGTTTGCCGAGCATCATTTTGGCCGGTCGAGGTCTTTTAGTGAAATGCTCATAATTCTTGAACCATATATTTGCATATAGGACATCCATTTATTGTCTGAGCTTATTTCAGGGATAATTGTGTCTGCATTTCTTGAAACCACCAATTTTAATAACCAGGCGATATAAAATCTGAAGCCAAGGTTGAAAACTTAACTTCTCAAAACATACGTGGGTGCAAAAAACTGGGCATTTGTGCGCGCTCTATATGCCAGAGGCGGGGCCGCACTGCGCCGACAACAGAACCGAAAACAGTAGAAGTAAACTCAACTAGAATCTTTCAGTTCGGCTATCCAAAAGCTGCTTCGGTACGGTATCCGCTTTCGTACGGAACCTATTTCAGAATGGCTATCCGCCCACCTTGATAGGGATAGGTTGAAACACTCAGTTGGGTTGCCCGGACATTGTTTACAATTTATATACCTAGAGTTTCATTCTAATTAGCAAACATTCAACGTGGGTCATGCAAGTTTCTGTCAGTTGATTCATATTACAGTTTAGGATGTTTGGCAGCTCATATATGTGTTTGAATCGTCATCAAAATTGGAAAAAAAGACAATATAGCCTACAAGACAAAACGGAAGTGCCATATATTATGGTACACTTACTTTTATTCTGGACAAAAATATGCATGCACTAAAAAATCAATTTATGGACAAATTATGACACTATAAAGTATAAGAAGATGAAACTGAAATATATAGTTGTACTTTCCACTATCCCCAGTACTATATACATGTACTAATGTCATAACGTTACTACCATGCAACTACCAGCTGAGCAAAGGCATAGTTCATGAAATCAAATTTGGTGATATAGCTGTCATGTAAATATAAACAATTTGCTAACTAGTGACAGGTATTTTGATACTGATTGGCAGTTTGAGATGTTTCAATGGACATGGTACTTGTTTAATGTATATTTCAAAATAGGTTTCCTTAATTTCAGTAACATAATGTTGTTGGTACACATTGGAATTACCTCATAGAGGCAATTCCAATGTGCACCTACAACATATGTCAATTAAATAAATAAGTGTTTTTCACCATAATCAAGGGTTTTCACAAACTTCTCAACTACATTTTAATGTTTCAGTGTAATGAGCATGTAGAAATGAACAAACTTTTGTGTAGTTTGGCATGCACCTGGATGGCAATAATAGATAGTCAATTTTATATTATAGACAGCTTATCTTTAGATGTTTCATTGGAATGATGTGCTAACTTGGTGGTTGCCTGGTTTTAAGCATATTTTGATGTTATTGCTTAGTTTTGCTAGATTGTTGATTTTAGCAAAAGTTTTCTTTTACACATCAAAATGTACTGTTATTTTACTATCCAAAATTCAGCAATAATTCAGAATTCTATCAATCCTGGTGATGTCACCGCAACCTGAGAATTGTACCGACTAAGACAACCCTATATGACCAAAATGGTGATCTCTAAAACTCAGAAACGGTTTTATTGACTTTCTATAACAATCTCTGCTTAATCACAACAGAGAGAGCTGATTGCTTTGCTTTGTTTGTCTTCCTGGTGTCTCGTGATTGTTGTGTGGCTCTGCCTCTCGGTGCAACGGGTTTGTCTGCAGCAAAGTTTGTGATTGTGGTTTTTCCCGATCATACTCACTTTCTATTTTTGTATGATTTTTTTAAAATTTAATTTTAACACATCAGATCATATTGCATGTGCATTTTGGTCAACAGTATACCAAACTTTATGCCAATAGTCTATGTTCCAAAATTGACCAAGCAACAAGTGACGAACATGTTGTAAAGTCTAGCCAAACAGGAGACAATTTTCGAACTTAATTATAAATGCATAAAGAACTATTTAATCAAGCAGACAGCTAAATCTATTTATTTGAAGTAATAAATGGATAGACTGTTAAAGTCATTGTTAATGGGGAACCCGCAACCGCTGCAAAAGTATGGTTATTTGCAAATTGATGCGGTCAGAACAGCAATTCATTGAAAAAAACGCAAAGACAAAACCCATTCATCATTATGACATCGCGTCTGGGAGTGAAATAACGCGATAAACCACTAGTGGTTTACAGATTTCCGGGAAACTTTATGACGTCCATGACAACCTTACGTACAAAATGACAAAATTATAACGTTTTTACGCCAGAAATAAGATTTCAAAGTAATCATAATGTCATATGATAAATAGAATCTAACATTCGTGCTCTTGTATTATTGAATTTATTAAACTCGTTATTATATGGCTAAAACCGATTTTCTTTAAACTTTGTATACTTCAACTGATATGTATTGACTGTCTTATGATGCAATACCAGATTGTTTGGTTCAATGTTTTATGCTGTATGCACAATTTAAGTGGGTGGGGTAATTTCACCCTATTAAATGTATAGATACAAAAATGCTATTTTTTCTGTTCCAAGTCCATGCTTCAAAACGGTGGTTGCAATAGGAAAAACACAGTTCTGGACTTAAAAGATGGTGATAATATTGCTCTGAAATTCATACTAGAATAGAGTTAATATTCGCTTAAAAGATGTACACCAATTTCAGCATTTTTTGTTCTCCGCCTTTACGAAAAACCACAACACGTTCACAATTTTCAAGATTTTTTAAAATTCTTTTGCTATTATTATGTTGATATAATAGTCATTGCAGGCATATGTCAGAATGTATTTTATGATCATTAATATGAGAGTTATCTCCCCACGAAATTTGATTTGTCCGTTTTTCAATGTCAGCATGCATGTGTCATTCCATAGTACTCCAAACTCCACTTGGAAGTTAATAACACCTTTTAATGCAAATATTTGTTTCATGATTTTTGTAGCCATTGGAGCTACTTTTGCATGCGACGATGTCATATTTTATGTAATTTTGAAAAAAGGATACCTCGCATCTTGAAAACTAACAAATTGCCAATGACTTACAAGCAGGGTTTGCTTAGTTTTTCCAACCTCATTAAACTCATACTAAATGCTTAAATTAAAGTGCTTAAGGCCCATTTGTGTTTTTATGCTGGATATTATTAATTTTCATCGGAATTGCCAGACATAATCCATGTGTCAACAGCAGCATCTTTACATAGTCAATGTGCATCTTGCTCGGTTTGGCTTCACTGTTTTCTGTTTCGTTGCGGTAATATCTAAATACCAAAGCACCGAAGCCACATGTGCCTAACAACCAACGGTGCGAGCACCACTTCTGCACAATACCACCCCGTGATTGGGTCAGCCCTTGAGTGTATTCAACCCACAAGTTATATGTTTTATTAGATCACCTGAGCCGAAGACACACGGTGATCTTATAGGATGGGACTCGAGCCGGTGTCCGTGCGTTATTCCTGCCGTAGGCGCGTTCACACTTTAAAACATGAATATATTTTAGACCAGCTGGCCAATCTTAATCACATTTCATCTGGAGCATCATTTGGGTGGGGGATTGTCTGTATCAGGTTTTGGGCCAGATCAGATCAGAACTCTGGTTTCCATGGCGCAGATAGCTCCCATGGGGTTATAATGGGGAAAATCTTGTGACCACTAGCTTCCTCATTTTTAATTGGTTCTTCTTTATTCTTGCAGGTAACAAGGACAATTATAAAATCTCGATTGGGTTTGAAATTCGGCAAGATCGGACCAGGTCCTGAGGAGTTATCTGCCCCTGAGCGTTTGAAAAAATTCCCATAGACTTATAATGGCAGAAATGTTGTAATCACACTAGTGCCTTCATTTTTGGATGAATCTTCTTCATTCTTACAGATAATAAGGACAACTATAAAAGCTTGAATGAGATTGAATTTTATTAAGATCTCATCACCGACTACTGAGTTAGCTGCTCTTGAGCATTTGAAAAATTAACGAATAGTCTTGTGACCACTCTAGCGCCTTTATTTTTGATTGGATCTTCCTCATTCTTAAAGGTAACAAGGACAGCAATAAAATGTTGAATGAGTTCGAAATTCGGCAAGATCGGACCAGGGACTAAGGAGTTAGCTGCCCCTGAGCATTCGAAAAATTCCCCATAGACTTAAAATGGGAGAAATGTTGTGACCACTCTAGTGCCTTCATTTTTGGATGAATCTTCTGCATTCTTACAGGTAACAAGGACAACCATTAAAGCTTAAATGAGTGTGAATTTTGTCAAGATCCCATCACCGACTACTGAGTTAGCTGCCCTTGAGCGTCTGAAAAATCAATGGATAATCTTGTGACCCCTTTAATGCCTTTATTTTTGATTGGATCTTCTTCATTCTTGCAGATAACAAGGACAACCATAAAATCTCAGATGGGTTCAACATTCTGCCAAATCCGACCTCCGGCTGCGGAGTTCGCTTCCCATGAGCGTCAGGAAAAATCCATAGACTTATAATGAGAGAAATGTTGTGACCACTCTAGTGCCTTCATTTTTGGATGAATCTTCTCCAATCTTACAGGTTACAAAGATAACCATAAAACTTGAATGAGTTTGAATTTTGTCACTGTTTCAAGTTAGAGTTACCTGCCATTGAGCATCATAAATTATGGTCTTTCCAAACATTATGCTGGCTCCCAGGTGAGTGATCGTTGCCCATTGGGCTACTTGTCTGATGTGTGACAAGAACGTATCTGTGCTTTATGACTACCATCATTTTCTTTGTGTGCCATTATCTCATATGATCCCATTTCATGATTTGAAGAATTTGGCCAAATCCTGCACGAATGAACACTTTGACAAAAAAGGATCATATGAGATAATGGCACACAAAGACGATGACGGTGTTCTCAAAGCACAGATACGATCTGTCACACATCAAATAAAACACTCAAGGGCTGAACCCAATCACTGGGTGTTATTATGGGTGCAGAAGTGGTGCTTGCACCCTTGGGTGTTGAGCACATGTGACTTTGGTGCTTTGGTATTTAGGATATTACCGCAACGAAACGAAACAGAAAACAGTGAAACCAAACAGAGCAAGATGCACATTGACTATGTAAAAGATGCTGTGGTTGAAACATGGATTTTGTCTGGCAATTCCGGTGAAGAATAATAATACCCAGCGTAAAAACACGAATGGGCCTTAAGGACTTTAGTTTAAGCATTTAGTATGAGTTTAATGAGGTTGGAAAAACTAAGCAAACCCTGCTTGTAAGTCATTGGCAATTTGTTAGTTTTCAAGATGCGAGGTATCCTTTTTTCAAAATTACATAAAATGAGGTTAATTTAATGAGGTTGAAAAACTAAGCAAACCCTGCTGGTAAGTCATTGGCAATTTGTTAATTTTCCAGATGAGAGGCATCTTTTTTTCAAAATTACATAAAATTTGATATTGTCACATGCAAAAGTAACTCTAATGCCTACCAAAATTAACAAATATTTGCATCAAAAGGTGTTATTTACTTCAAAATGGAGTTTGGAGTACTCATGAAATGACAAATGCATACTGATATTGAAAAATGAACAAAACTAAATTTCGTGGGGAGATAACTCTCAAATTAACGATCACAAAATAAACCTGACATATGCCTGCAATGACTATTATATCAACATAAAAAGTCAAGCAAAAGATTTTTAAAAAAGTTTGAAAACTGTGAATGTGTTGTGGTTTTTCGTAAAGTCGTAGAACAAAAAATAGTGAAATTGGGTACATTTTATAAGCGAATATAAACTCTATTCTGGTATAAATTCCAGAACAATATTATCACCATCTTTAAAGTCCAGAATTGTTCTTTTCCTATTGCAACCACCATTTTGAAGCATTAACTTGAAATAGAAAAAAAATAGCATTTTTAACTATACTTTTAATGGGGTGGAATTACCCCACCCATTTAAATCGTGCATACAGTAAAAACCAGTGAACCAAGC
Source organism: Loripinus fragilis (assembly GCA_964019695.1). Lineage (NCBI taxonomy): Eukaryota > Metazoa > Mollusca > Bivalvia > Lucinida > Lucinidae > Loripinus > Loripinus fragilis. Next base: position 63,829,139 of record OZ026521.1, on the reverse strand, counting down.
AAGCTGGTATTGCATCATTAGACAGTCAATACATATCAGATGAAGTATACAAAGTTTAAAGAAAATCGGTTTTAGCCATGAAAATTGTCTTATAGAGACTGGTCCAATAAAACAAGAGGTATCATGTAAGATCCTCTATATATTTGAGAGATGATCATTATAGTTGTCGAGTTGATGTTGGCCAATCTATACACAATACAAGTTCTTTGTTTTGGTCAGTGGCAAAATATTAGGTCGCTATGGTAACCAAAACAGAAAATTATAACACATCAATTAGCGGATAACTGTATTCAAAATAATCATTTGGGGAGATATTTTGATACGGTTATCCACATTCTAATGTACTTCTCGTAAAAAACAGACATAATTTATTGTATGAAAAAGGTTACTATAGAAATTGAAAATGTCAATATTGTTTTAGGATAGAAAAAAATACAGACTCTGATGAAGTGTGATGCTCTGCGACATCTCATTTGGATTTATACTATTTGCTGACGACACGTTTATGGAGCTTTAGGCATAGATGGATTATTTCTTGTCTCAAATATAAATTAACTAGCACATGAGATTATGGTACTCATCACATTTTCGCAATTTTTAAATTGGTCTAAAACGTCCATGCTGACGCATCCAACAAGACTGGAGGTCCACACAAAGGTTTAGTCTGAACTCCATCTACGTCAATACTGTATGTATGCCATCAGCGAAGGCAGTGGAGAGTCTGTGCTTTTGCCTAGGCTCACCATTTGAAGCATTCGTTGCTCGACAATGCGACCAATGTAGTTATGGAATTTAGTTGTTTTCTTTACAATGGAAGTCTGAGCTGTACCATGGTACGATTCTAGTTTTGTTACGCTGCTATCTAATGGGACTTAATGCCGTTTTTATATAGTTTCATCTAATACCGTGCTTGGTGTACGGACAGCTATGACCCTGGTGATGCTGTGCAGATACATAGGTCCTCGTCGCGAGAAAACTTGACTTCGGGGTTCCCGACCATGTAAACCTCAAACCAGTATTCTCAGCTACAGGGCCTGGCTAGATTACTGAAAACATGCATCTTGCTTTTGTTGTTACGCTTTCAATTGGGCTACTGATGAAGGCACTGATCAGACTGCGCGGATGCGTAGGCTGGTGGTCTGCGACTTTGTAAAGTCAAGTTTTCTCGCGTCAATGTCTATTTATATTGTAAGGTGGCTCGATGACAGTGAAGTTTCATAATGAACATAAACATAGAGTCAAGGTAAGACCTTGATATGAGAAGTATCACCTGGCATGAACTTACAGTAAAACCTGTGTAAATCGGCCACTCAAAAAGAGACAAAACAAAGATCTTTATGACAAATGGTAGTGTAATGAAGGTCGGAAGTATTGTAGAATGCTCTTTTTGGAGCATTCTGCAATACTTATGACCTGCATTAAGCGATAACTGGTCTTGAAAACCAATTTGTGGTCTTTTTGAGAGTTAGTGGTTTTTACTGTTGTATTCATTTTTAATAATATGCTTTATATCGTTCCTTTGCCCTCTGAATTAGAGTCCTCCGATGGGTGGGGCATACTAATAATTCCCTGGGTAAACAAGTTATTACGTAAGTTTATGTCTGAAAATGACATAAATGATACATGATACAGCGATGTAACAATGATCAATACTCGCACAACTAGCAGGAGCAAACGTTTAAGCGTAAAATTGTAAATAATCTCTTACCTATCAGTTTTAACATTTGTTTTGGGTGCCCAAAAGAACCGTCTCATTGAGACGGTTCTTTTGAGTACCCACAACATATATTTTTGTTGAAAAATAAGAAAACTATTTTTATCTACGCACTCTTATCTAGAGGGATGGTAACCGCAGGTCTTGCAGATTCTGAAGTAAAATACACCCACTCATGCATATACCTTTAAAGTCCTCTCTGACTGACCCCTACCCACTCTACAAGAAAGTGTAATTGAAAAAGAACCAAAAATAAGTTGTGATTGTAATATATCTACTCACCTATAGAAATTTCTCTATAAACCCTTATTTCCACTCATGTTTACTACGAAACTCACATAATATACTTATTTGTGCAGAAACTGTGATAATGTCTTAATACGGTTGCCATAACAACCAAAACGTAAATAACCGACCATCCTGATATGCAGTTTCAAATCCGTTCCTTTCATGAGCTAGCTTGATGAGCTTGGAGAAAAATCAATGCCTGTCTTTGTAATAGATATAATAAATATTTTGCATAAGAAGGACATTAATATGCAGAAATATTAAGAGTTAGGACATATAAAAACGGAACTGATCGCATATGCCAATGACGTAGCCAGAACGCTGAAAAAAGATACACACATCAAAGGGAGACTACTGGATCAAGTAATGATTCTCTTCCATGGCGTCCCTTTTCAAAATGGAAACTTTTCTTAAATTAAAGAATTTGCTCCCAGAGGGAGCGAATTCTTTCCTTTAAGAGCAGTTCTTTAAAGTATGGAAAATTACTCATATCACATTAAATGACCTCCCTTGAATGTAACTATATTTATTACGCACGTGCGTAACCTGCGTAATGGGTGCTACGCCAATGTATACGACGGCGAGCCTGGGCGATTAAGAATCTTTTGATGCATATATACATGTATCTGGCGTGGGCAGGGTTAAAAACTGACTATATAGAGAGGATGAATACATCCAATTATACCACCCTTACCAACTTTAGCACGATATATCTCGTGATGTGCAAGGTCTACACTTATGTAGGTGGCATAAAATAGTTATACCATGTTTGTCCACCTGTACGTAAGATAATCCACTCGCTAAAGCTCATGGATTATCTCCACGTACAGGCGGACAACCCATGGTATAACTATTACGTGAATGCTCTCATTTTTCGTTGCTACATAGGCTTCGGCACTAGCGTCTACTGTTTACCCCGCAAAAATATCAGGCATATCCCAAAAAACTTGAATTTTAACTTACACCAAAATAATATTCTCATCCTGTACATTGGCCATAAGAACACCATAAAGCATTAGAGATGATCCCCAAAATACTCCAGTTAAGTGGTGACCCCTCACCCCCACTCAGAAAAAAAGAAATAAAAAAAAAACATCCACAAATCCTTCATGCCCACAAAACATTCATATTTCTGAAAACTTAAACAAATGTCGAAATTCAAAGTTTTCAAACCCCCAAAATTAGCCAAGCCCATGTATATAAGAAAATATCAGAGTACCCTCGTCCCTTCCCACTGGGGAAACAAATCCTTATGCAAAATTATTTATCTGTATGAGTAATAGATGTTTAACGAACATGAGTATAAAATGGTCTAGGCAAGACGGACTGCAGATAAATGACAACAAAAACACACAAAAAACACAAATGCCTATCCATACCTGCTAGGTTTTGGACGAAAAACGAATGAATTAACACAAGGACGGTCACAATACCTTTTACGCAGAGTTGAGTGATATTATCTTTCTTTTCTTCAAAAAAATGTATAAAGACAGGAGTTGCCAGACCCCATTTAGTTTTTACTGAATTATATGTGAAGACATGATACCTTATAAGTCCAGGTTACGAAGTTTTTGGAGCTTAAAATTGTAATTATATTCTTACCTATCAATTTAAACATGAGTTTTTGGTGTTCAAAAGAGCCGTCTCATTGAGACGGTTCTTTAGAGCACTCACAACATATGTTTTGTTGAGAAATAAGAAAAATCGTTTTCCATTGCGCACTGATGATTGCATTGAGCGAGTTCTATTATAACAAATTGGTCATGAAATGTAAACTATGTTTACTGCAGCAGAGGGAATATTATAGCTCAAGCCAGCTTATCAACCATGATCTTATAACCAGCTTTCTGTTGACGCTCTAACTGTAAAAATCATCCTATGACGTGTATATGGTAAAATCAGCAACCCCATTATTTCAGTTTACAATGGGACTAGCCCTCGCATCACTTTCATTTGACATCCCTTGCCATGCTGAATATTTTGAGTCCGACACCCTCCCCGATTTTAGCCTGTTAACCATCAGCATTCCAGTTGTATGTATGAGTGGAATATGTAGTCCTTTTACACAAATGTTGTTCATCAAGATCCTAAAGCAAGCAGCACGAAAACCTATGAGCATAATTTGCCTGACTACTGGCCACGAGGTTATAAAACTTTTTCATGCTCAACTCAGCTGAGCACGATATTTATCCTGCTCATAAATGTTAAAATGTCAACAATTGTAGGCATTTTAACATTCATTAGCGTGATAAACACAACATCTGAGAGGCTTAAAGCAAGATTTTTCTTTATTTGTCGGTATTTCAGTTTTTATGAGCAGTTGAAATTTCATGCTCAGTTAAGTTGAGCATGAAAAGAGTTTTATAGCCTCGGGCCAGGTCTGTCTTAGAATGAATCTGTGTCATATGGCTGCTAAGTTTGGTGTGTTTAATGAAAAGGACCATGATAAGCTTCCAATGCTTTGCTGGTTTCTTAAACTTAAAGACATATATTTTGTGATATATGGAATCATTAGTGACTTTACTGATAAGGGACAGTTTCAGTATCTCACAAACTTAAAGGGGCCTCAAGAGGGGACTTACCTGTATACAACACAATTTCTTGCACTAAGATAAAGATCAATATTTTATCAGAAAATACCTAATCCCTTCATGGGACCACTTTATTGCCCCCCTGTAAGGAAGTCATAATCACCTCATAAAGATTAGCCTTTGATCTGTCCAGTATGACCCCTGGAGAGAATCATAATGAGTGGTACCAGTATTATTGCTCAATTTTCTATGCCTTTAAGACAATATAAAATACGTTTTATTGATTATTCTATACTATGCACAATAAATTAAGCAATTGTTTTGTAAGGGTGAGCCCATCCACATCAGATCTAAAGATAAGAATACAAGTGCCGATCATCTGACAAGTGTTTCCATTAAAAAAATAGAGAATTACTAAATGCAGCGGCTGTGCTGAAGTGACGATACATTTTAAGACTAACGGGTAGCGTGCTTGTTTTTGATCATTGAGCATGTTGAGGGAAGCCAAAACCATTTTCAAGCGATTGTTTGGTCACTGACAACCAAAAATGCATCGCAAATGTTGCAATTTTCTGAACTTTCTCACCGAATTTTCACAATTTGACGTTTTTAATAATGCTTTTACGTTATCGCCTTTAAACGGTATTTCTGGTCGGTTTTTCTTGAACCACATTAACAAGTAAAACTGTTTGATGCCTTCCAACACATTCAGACAAATAATGTTGAATAAAACATCTTCGCGGCTAAAGAGCACGAGCCAAAAGACAAATTCTAACGTCACCATTATTTCGCAAATGCGTCGCATAATTTTCAGTAATATAAGGATTCAATCAACCATAAGATGAATTACATTGCAAGCCTATGGTATCTTTGTAAACTGATTCTCTGTTGAATTGAAACACCAGTTGACATTAGAAATTTATTCAAATGATGACTACATTTTGACGTCATTGATGGCAGCTGATTTTTTCAGCATGAATTCACTATCACATCTGTCACATAACCAATAGTTTTTATAGGCGTATGACGCATGAGGGAGACCACCAAGCCAAAATCTTTTGCTTATCATTTTAAAATTGCTTCCAACGGATGTGAATTTGGCTTACTGACCCCTCCTGCAATTCCCCAAATGGACATTTAAAGGATGGCGTCTGTAAATTCTTGGTTTCATTTGCATAAGACCCTGTTCTCGTCATTACAATTGAAATTGTTCGATATTACACAAAGATGAGCACAAAAAGATGCGAAACATAAGAAATTGCTAAACTTATTGTTCATAGTATTGTGCATAGTATAGTTTGTTTACTAATACTGAGTTGTCTATACTTTTAACGTTTTGCCTCATGTCGATTTAGAACCATATTATAAAATATTTTATCACATGACGTCGCGTCTGAGAGTGAAATAACGCCATGCAATAAAATCTGTAAACCACTAGTGGTTTATCGATTTACGGGAAACGTTATGACGTCCATAACAACGTTGCGTACATAATGACAAAAGTATAACGTTTTTACGCCAGAAATGAGATTTGAAAGTATTTGTCATATGATAAATAGAATCTAACATTCGTGCTCTTGTATTATTGAATTTATTAAACTCGTTGCGAAAAAGAGATAAAAATGCTCGGCAAGCCTCGCATTTTATCTCTTTTCCCCAACTCGTTTAATGAATTCAATAAAACATGAGCACTCATGTAAGATCCTCTATGTGAAAATGTGTATGAGAGAAATAGTAAAAATCTATGTTGGACAATAATAGATCCAGGTAGGATTCTTAATAAATTATAATCTAAAGCTATTTATCATATGACGTCGCGTCTGGGAGTGAAATAACGCCATGCAACAAAATCTGTAAACTACTAGTGGTTTATCGATTTTCGGGAAACGTTATGACGTCCATAACAACGTTGCGTACATAATGACAAAATTATAACGTTTTTACGGCAGAAATGAGATTTTATCATATGATAAATAGAATCTGACATTCGTGCTCTTGTATTATTAAATTTATTAAACTCGTTGCGAAAAAGAGATAAAATGCACGGCAAGCCTCGCATTTTATCTCTTTTTCCCAACTCGTTTAATAAATTCAATAAAACATGAGCACTCATGTAAGATCCTCTATATCTAAAGCTTTTTAGCATCTACATGTAGTTTATCTACATATACTCAACTACAAAAGAAACCCATCAGTCACTTCTCGTGGGAATTATGGAAATCAGAATTAAGAAATGAAAATATGTTTATACTATATTCCGTGGCAATCAGTCCTGCATCATTCCATTGGATTATTTAACAGTTTTACTTAAATCTGTTCATGCTATTCGCTAGTGCTTAGACAAGGGGTCATTTTCAAAAATGACAAGTTTTTCACTTGAGAATGAATATCTCATTCTCGTCTAAATCAATTCACTTGAGTTAAATTCGTCCAAAAACAGACATGACCCTCTCCTGCAGCAATAACTGCATCATAACGAGGCCGAACCAAAAGCATGCATAATTGATTGTTAAAGAATATGGTATAAAATATACTTTGATTTCTTAATTATTTTACCATAATTGCCCTAAAAAGTGACTGATGGGTTTCTTTTGTAGTTGAGTATATATATAATTTATTATTTCTCCACTGTCTATACTACGAACAATGCCTCATAATCTAATCAAAGAAAAACTAATTGAATTAACTAAACACACATTTAATGGGAAGGTCTCGCTTTAATTTTTTTGCAATGAGAAATTCGATTTTTTCACTTCAGAGCACTTCTAAAAGATATACTTTGTGGTTATGTCAAACATTTTGTGGTGCTCTTCATTATCCTTTGGACAATATATTTATAAGATTTAGACTCTTAAGTTGGATAGACAAATTGTAGGTATTCCAATGGGTACTAACTGCGCTCCTCTTGATACAGATTAGTTTTTGTTTTGTTATGAGAGAGACTTCATGTTGTCTCTTTCTGACACTAATAAAGCTAAATGCTTATTGGATGATTAAACTCTTATTCAAGATATCTAGTTGACTTACATTATGTTGATACTACTTATTTTGAACAAATAATTCAAAGAACATTAGTTACATAAATTTTCCTTTTTAAAGGAGGGCTTGCCTACTTGAAAAACAGCATGTGCACCTTGTATGTTGGGAACACCTCCAAATTTGGTTATTGTTTACACTGCACTAAAACCACGTCATAGACGAACATTAACAAAAAAAGTTATTGAGTCGGTGGGTAAAATACTCTTCTGGCAAAAGAAAAACACAAACAGTTATCTAAAGCGGCACCTAGCGCCATACACTGAAGGACTTTAAAGACGCAAAAATGAAATTAATAAAATGTTACTTATTTTTAATGTATCTATTTTTTTCGTTTTGGCACTAATGAACATCAACATGACAGCAAAACAAGTTTTTGATTTCATGCCAAAATAATAAACAATGTTAGGACAACATTCTATCGAATAGCAATACCCTTAGATTCTAAAGTTGCAAATTGAAATTTGTCTAGGAATCAGACGTGATTTAAAGTAATTGTATCAAAATATTTTTATTAAAAACCTGGATACTAATTACCCTCGAAGCCGTATTATTTGTCTTGAACTGACGATAGCCAGCCAGAACGGATCGTCAATGCAAATATCGTTGATACACCCGACGTAAGTTGCCATCTTAACGTCAGGTCGTCATTTTTGGTTAACCAGACCTGCGTCGATATTTAACTGTCACTGTAGCCTGATAACGATCTCTAAGGCGCTGTATAGGTGAGCCTTTCCCAAAGGCCTAGAACTTTTCAAATAGTCATTTCACTTTTCCATATAAACATATTCCTAATTTGTTGCTAGTCTATAGGCTGGTGCTAAGGTCTGATAATCATACAACTCCACTGAAGACAATTACATTTATAGACTAATGAACATAACCATTTGGAAAAGAAATAAATATTATTACAATATTTTACGTGTAATAATGACCACTTTTATTATCAGACTGGTAGCCATTCTCCCGGCTATTCTTTATAGTTGACTGATGGCACTTATATTGGTCCACTTCGAATCTAAGTTTAGCTTCTACTATAGTAACTAAAGTTCAATTCGAACATTGATAGTCGCTGCTATAGTGACGTCACCAACTGTAGCCAATTGGGTGTAAACGTACGCACGCATCTATTATGTAAGATCTTTAGTAGGAACTTTATTTCGATTCGAAGTGGGCCAATATCATTCCAATTGCCTCAGATTGATCATGTTCGGACAATTGTGGCATGATTAATAAAGTTATAAAACTAAAGCTGCAGTGTTATTATAAAACCTCAAATATACAGATATGCTCTGAGCTTGACCTTGCTAGAACTGAAACCAGAGGTCAAGGTCACAGTGACCTGGAAACAGTTGGTGACTCGCCAGGGCCCAAGATGTATCTACATACCAAATATGGAATGCTACAATAAATAAGATAGGCGATATGCTGTGGGTGCATTTTTTCAAGAACTGACTCATGAGATCAAGATCACAGTAGATGAAAACAGTGAGCGACATTCCATGACCACAGCATATATCCACAAATTGAATTTGGGGGTTAATATGGCAAATAATATGAGACATGCTCTTATAGGCTTCGCACAGACATGGAAAAAATTGACCTTGGTCCTGGAAAACACCTGGAATTTGAAAAAGTGCCTTTTGTCCTGGAATTGTCCTGGATTTTTGTAAAATCATCCTTAAAAATATGAATTAGTCTTTGAAAAATATAAAAATACAACTAGTTCTTTCAGATTTATGGGATGCGCAAAAACAAACTGTGTGAGAATCGCAAAAAAAAACGGAGTGAAAATCGCTAGATACACGTCAAAGAGCGATGTGCAACTCGTATTCTATTCTATTCTTTTTAAAATCATCCTTGCAAATATGAATTTGTCTTTGAAAAATATAAAAATACAACTCGTTCTTTCAGATTTATGGGATGCGCAAAAAAAACTGTGTGAAAATCGCAAAATAAACCCAAAAACTGAGTGACTATCGTTAGATACACGTCAAAGAGCGAGGTGCAACTCGTTATCTATTGTATTCAATTTGTGCAGTATGCTAGGTTTACACTATGTTCCCGGCAGCCACGGCTGTCACGGTAGCCACAAACGTAGCTCGCCGTGGTGTTTTTAGTCATTTTTGTCTTTGTGTTCAAGTTCTGTTAAGTCTCGCTACGTTTTCTCGCGGTCTGTCAAGGTCTGCCGTGACAGAGGCTCGCCGGTGCGCTACGGTCTTTCACGGATGATTCTACGTTTCATCCCGGCCTGCCACGTTCTGTTGGGACCTCTCCCGTTTTGTTACGTTGCGATCAAGCTCTACTACGTCTATCAAGTTCTGTCAAGGTTTCCTACGATAAAACGTGGGCGATGAATGGTGTTTGAGCCCAAATATGCCCATGATATTAAGAGGAGGTCCACAAAGCTGCTGCAATCGTTATATTATGCACCCTTGATCAAAAACATCATTACATGTAATGGCAATGGAGAAGCCGATTTCGTATTTATATAATTGCTAGGAGTGTACGTGTAGCCTTTGTGACAGCAAGGAGGCCACCAGCAGCTGTATAGAAGAATGATCGTCTAGCAGGAAGGTCAAAGACGGATGCAAAGTGCGGGCATGGTTTTCGGAAGAACGAATGCAACAATTGTGATATTTCTCACTTTTTAGTGCAAGAGATATCTTCGCATCGAAGATGTTAACGCATTTCAGGCCTACAAAGCTCTTCGAAACTGTACGATGAAAGTCTTAAAACAATATCAACAGCCATTTGTATCAGCATTAACCCTTTGTACTCTAATGACTCATTTATGAGTATTTTTTAAAAAACACAGAAGATTCTAATAAAATGGGGAACAATGCAGCATTTTATCAATGTCTACACTGACTGATCTTCAGAGAAATAAATGCAATATTCTGCCACGGGAAATTATAACCTATGACTCCTCTATAATAAAATGAAACTACCATCTATCTGAGATTCTTAGACTCCATGTTCAGGTCCGAGCTGTGGGGTCGGGTTAGGACAAGGCGGCAGACCGCAACAGAACTTGATAGACCTTGACAGACCTTGGCAGACCTTGCGTTGCCGTCTCGTAACAAGCCGTCCCGCTACGGGCATACTCCAAGTTGTGTTAAGGTCTGTTACGTTCCGTCACGTTTTGTTGCGTTCCCCCCGTTCTACTACGGTACATTTAAGTAGGTCAATCCCGCCGTGGCTGCCGTGGCAAATTTTTTGACTGTTTAAAAATCTGTCCCGGCGATCACGGCAACCACGGCGAGCTACTTTTGTCGATCCCGTTCCCCTTCGTTGTGTTACGGTCACCCCGTTTCGTCCACGGTGGCCGAAATTGTGACTGCCGTGGTCGCCGGGGACATAGTGTAAACGTAGCAGTAGTCCCGGTTTTTAACACCGGTGTCAGAATCAAAGAAATCGAGTAGCCTTTTCATTTCGACGCTTCTGGCTGAAAAAAAGTGCATTTTCACGTTACGTTATACAAAATTGGGAAGAAATTGAGTCCTTGAAAAATGAAAAAGTCCTGGAATAGTCCTGGAAAGTCCTGGAATTCTGTTGTCCCATTTCCGTACGAACCCTGTCTTAACACTATGTTTTGCTTGCTGTCAGTGAGTTGTCTTGCTGTTGAACTGTTTGTTCCCATACACACGACCGTTATGCTAACAGAATGTTATATAAATAGACAACCAGGCAGAGGGTATCGCTGCAAATTCGTTTGATACTAAAGCCCCTTTTGGACGTTTCGTCTAAATTTAACGTAAAACGAGATGTTTTTTTTTTTTAAATTTTGAAACTTAGTGATAGTTATTTCCACAGAACACAGAACACATACTTCGAAGTGTTTGATCTTTAAAAAATGAGAATTGAGCCATATGGGGATAGCAGTATATCTTCTGTGTGATACTACTGGAAAGTGCTTAAAGCTGCATACTCTGTAACCATGAACATTTTTCGAAAATATTTATTGTATTTTTAAATCATTTGTGAAAGTAGAATCAAGCTATGTTTTCAAAACAAAAATGTTCAGTACAGCTGAAAACTTCATTGAAAAGTGAATTATCTTATCAAATAGGTGTTTATTTCTCTTGTTGGTAATTATTTGCGTCCCTCCAATAATTCTAGACCGTTGAATTTTAACATAAATGCAGTTTGTTTTGATAGTGATAACTTGTTAAGATTTACGAAAATGGTAAAATGTTTACCTGAATTTGAGTATTTTTACTGTGTTCTTGAAAAACAAAAACATTATTTTTAAAATTAGAAGATCAAAAGTTACAGACTATGCAGCTTTAACTAGCAACACGCTTTTTCCAACAGAAAACTATTTACTAATGCTGAGCTGAATAAGAATATCAATAGACTTTATAGTACATTGTATCCAGAGAAGGTCTTTACCAATCAAGCGCAATCAAAGTAGATCTGTGGTCCCGTTCTCTATTTGTTCAGACATCACTTGACGGGAAGTACGTGAGAAAATCGTACATTTTGTTTTTGCGTGAGGTCAACTTTAGACGCGCATGCGCAGCTATCCAATGACGATAAATGTCTAGATTTTCGATTAAATCTTTATCCGATTTCGAACATTGCGTGTGCGAAAAATGAATGCTCTGACATGCCTGTGCAGTCGCACAGTCTCGTCTGAGCATTCACTGTTCGCCCATTCTATAAGAACCAAAATATAATGGACTGAATTCTTTGATGGGCAACTCCAGACGGCTAAGTACAAATCAGATTATGTCGAGATTCAGACTCACATTCGAGTGATTATGTAAGAACTTTCAACTTACTGACGTTCATATGAGAAATGGAACTTACAAGCTCGTTTCACAAAGATCTAGAAAAACAAAACTTTTGGGTGTGAATAATTTCTTATCCGCCAATTTAAACAGTTGTTTTCGGTACTCAACTGAATTGTCACACTGAATCGGTTCGTTTGAGTACAACTAGAAAATAAAATATAATCCCTCCAGAAAATGATTTTATGGTAACGTTCCAACCTTTTATGATGACATATGATAACTGAGACCATCAAAATATGCCTGTTTACTTCTAAAACTTCGAATTTTAAGCACACCCGTTTTTCCGCCATCTTGACCTAGTAAGAGAAGTTCGACAACTCTGGTTGATCTGGAAAAATAGGCCTTAAAATGGGTTAAATAAATAAAAAAAAATCGATAGATGTTAAGTGACAAAACATTTTTTTTTCATTCAATGAACATAATTTATTGTGAATCTTCTATAAATTAATTTATTTTATCATATGACGTCGCGTCTGGGAGTGAGATAACGTCATGTAATAAAATCTGTAAACCACTAGTGGTTTATCGATTTTCGGGACACGTTATGACGTCCATAACAACGTTGCGTACATAATGACAAAATTATAACGTTTTTTACGACAAAAATGAGATTTCAAAGTAATCTAAATGTCATATGATAAATAGAATCTAACATTCGTGCCCTTGTATTATTGAATTTATTAAACTCGTTGCGAAAAAGAGATAAAATGCTCGGCAAGCCTCGCATTTTATCTCTTTTCCTCAACTTGTTTAATAAATTCAATAAAACATGAGCACTCATGTAAGATCCTCTATGTAATCAAGAGTGTTTCAGTCCTGTCTTTTGAAAGTCAGATTGATGTGGGCCCCTAGATTCATTTGGGTGCTACCACACAGGCAGTAAATGAGAAAGAAGACATTAAAGCTTTATTTTTATGCCTGTGAAAGATTGATATAATTTGTCCAAAAAATATTATTAAATATATGATCAGTACAGTTGCTTATTAGCCAGACCATTGTTTCTGAGCCTTAACATTAATAAGAACCCCCTTTTAATAAGATCACTAATTACCCCACTTGCGACCCCAATGCACAACTGAGCTTTCTCATCTCCATCGACGAGATTAAAAAAAAAGCAGACGGCGGAGGAAATATTTTCATTGAATAAAATATATCAGGATCATAATTTAAAGAAAGGGATAAAAATGAATTAGTGAAAATGGCCAGAATTACGTCATTGCAGGTATGTGAACCTATATCTTTCCTCTCGGATCGGCCTAAAATTGTGGAGAAATACTTCTTTTGTTGAGTGGAACAAATAAGCCACTCAAAAAGATCAAAACTTAGTGTTCAAGACCAATTACGAAAGCAGTGCAGAATGCTCCGCAATACCTTCGACCTTCATAAAGCTACCATTTGTCATTAACTTTTTGTCTATTTTTCAGAGTGATCGCTTAAGACAGGTAACTGTGACTAAAAAAAAAACTATACTTGCTGCGTCAAGTTGTACGCAACTGCATATTTGCGTACAAAATAGAAGCAGGATAAGGGTTAACTAGATTTACAAATAAATCCTTCTTAAATGACAGACATAATCAATATTAATTCTACAGAATGATATCGTCTAGATATACTGAAGAAACTGAACGTTGCATATCTCTATATAGTATTATGCAAGATCCGTTGCATAAATATTGTTAAATACTACTGAAACATATGCAACATATACATCAACGCGTCAATCAATCCAGTCTGCAGCAGACAACATTTGTTTGTACCCCGCCACACGATAGTGGCGTGGTATTATATGTATAGGTTATATATCATATATTACAATTATAAAGAAATTAAGAGGTAACGAGCGTAGCTGATGTCGTCTGCTGCATGTAAATGCTTACGTCCGCTTGAGCGGTTGATTTCAGCATACTGTCAAGCAGTGTGGGTCCTAGCAGTCGGATCTGGGTCAATACTGTTTGCGCTACGGAGACGTCTTTAAAAGGACCAGCAGACGACTCACGACAGACGACATTTAGCCGCGATTTACAGTCGAAGAGTTAGTGACTTCATAATTATGTTGATTCAATGCTGCCGTGACAACTCAACTTGTCAAATGAATTCCAATTAGCAGTTGTAGATTCCTTTATCTCTGAGACCTTCAGGCAAATGGATTTGTCTGATTAAATTTCAGTAGGTGTATGGACAGCTTCCAACGTTAAAATATCGTGCTTATTGTTGTCACACAATTCAATGCAGCGTATTAAGGCAGAGTAAAATCAAAATTATACGAGAACTGTTCAAATATGAATGCAAGTAGCTTCATAAAATGGTACCAAACATAAAGAAATACTCACAATATTTCTCGAGTTACAGACGCTTATATTAAGGTCGTTCCTCTATACTTAAGTTTTTTGAAGCAAATTGCCATACATGTTTGGTACATGTGCGGATATAATGTCGTAAATTCTTTGTAAGTTTGAGACAAAATGGCACCAAACTTAAGATGCAAGTTTAAGGTACATTTACAAAGTTGCTTGCAAGAAAATGTTTATATAATCCCGTTTCAATCTCGAGTCAACATGCACGTTTGTGACGTCATTTATTTTATGATTTACGTCATTTTGAGCTATCTACTGGTGATGCAATAATGAATATCGCGGTGTCTTTTCCTTTGCGTTTTACTAAAAACATGCTTAATATGTCATAAGGAAGTTTTCAAAACGCTTTGTCCTCTATTTACAGAGTTATCACATTTTATAATATTTTTCAAGCATTTTTCTGCTTCTTAATGACTTGTTTACATTAATTAAAATATGTTCAAACTGTCTAGTCCTGAAGACCAGGTGAGTAATTTTATTGTAAAAATGCCTATTTTGGTAAAACTTAAAGTTAACGTTCAAATTTAGATTAAAACCGCAATGTTATGGCAACAAAATTAAGTATAAGTTCTATAACCCCTTCACTTAAGGCAGTTTTGACTTAATAAAAATGCTTTTCAGCGTATAAAATTACCCACTATCCTTCAATAATTTGTAGCAGAAAATCAGTATGTGCGATCAACATTTTGTCTTTGAGTTACAACTACAACTTTATCGAAGAATTATACGCGAGTCTATATCGTTGGTATGTTCGAAGCATTGAGATTGTTAGTATACTAAAGTGACCCTCATTCAAAGGGCTATAACTCGATAAGTATACTGTATTTTCCTTTAGTTCTGGTGCCAGTTTAAAGATGCAATATAATCATTTATAATCCTTAATAGAAACGTATACCATTTTGTCGTAGCATTAATGTGACGAAAGTTATGAAGCTCCTTGTATTAATATTTTTTTAACAGCCCTCGTAGCAATAAATATTTGTGCCATCTGAGATAGTAGCGCTTATCGTATGTGCCAAGTACTGACAGCAGCCGTGGTGTAGTGTATAAATCCCTCGCCTTGTACCAAGGGGTACGTAGTTCGATCCCTGGTTCTCCAAGTCTGTCGGATGAGATTTTAAGCTGTGGTCCCGTCTTCCGAGACCTTTTAAACCAGAACAATAAGCACACTGGATTATTGAATATATTGGATACGGATTGGAATATGTCTACTGATATTTTTTATCTGAATCCCTCTTGTACAATGCGTATAGAGATTTATAAGATAACAGTCATACATTTAAGGTATTTTAAAATAACAACAAACAGAATCTTTTATATAGGCAAAGGCAAGCAAAAGGAACATATCGATTTACATGAACATGTGGTATGAGAAAAAAAGGTGTTGAAAGTTAGTTTTTTACAAGAATAAGGAATTATCAAATCATTGAGTCATCGCCTTTCCTTTATGCATAATGCAGGTTTTGCCTATAAATTAAGGCGTTATTCGGCTATATCACAATTCCTTCAAGTTGACTTCCTCAAACAATGGCTAATCTGGTAACGACAAGAACCACATTTTACTGGTTATATTGCTATGTTATACATGCGCGGATCTAAAGGGGTGGGGAACAGGGGGTCCGGACCCCCCCTTGAAAATTCACAAACATATTGGTTTTCCTAGCACCCTGAAAAATCGCGAAGCTACTGAGCCAGCATTCAATGTTGGACCATCATTGGCACGCTAGCGAAACGCCATTTAATGGCATTTTGCTGGCGGGCCGATAATGGCCCGCTTATAGTGGTACGTGGATCCCCCCTAATCAACTAAAAAAAGAAAAAAAAAGAAAAAAGGCAAAAACGTTGTCAAAGTTGGACCCCCTCTGACAAAACCTTCTGGATCCGCGCATGCTACAACCTTTCATTTTGTAAACTACATTACACTTACAAGACACAACAATAAGATTCAAATAATTTAAATGGTTTGTCTAGAGTTTTAAGCACCAGTCAAGTGTTGCTGCTAGCCGTTTTCTGCTGCGAAAACACAGTTCTTAAAGTAATCAGACAGTAGAAGCTAAACCATAATTACGAGCCAGAGAGAGAGAGAGAGAGAGAGAGAGAGAGAGAGAGCTGTTAACCTTTAACAGTATCACTTTGGTATCCAGCCATTTATTTTGTTTTTGTTCTTAACCTCAATTCATTCATCTATTCAAATGCTCAGATTCGGTAACGTTTCTGAATGTACTTCTGCATAGCTTCAAAAGTGAATGAGCTGTTGTTTGTTGATAGTAGTTATGTTACAGTACTACATTATTGACTGGCGAAAGTCCAGTCCTACAGTCACGGTATAATTGACAAAGAAGAAATGGTGAGCATCCTCAACATCATCCGAATTCCAAGCACATAGCGGCGAGTCAGTAATATTTTTGAGGAATAAGTCATTTTAAGTGAGCTACAGCCTGCTCATTCTTGTATGCAATGTTTGGTCTTACTTTATTCCTGAGTAGTAATGTTTTGTATGACAGGTAAGTTTAGGGTTATTTTATGTTTGAAAGAATCTAGCGTAACAGCATTTCTGAAATCAGGATTCAGTTTGTTTCAGTAGTCTCCCTTTGATATGCATTCATTTTTAAGCGTTCTGGCTGTGCCCTTACCTTGTGGTCTATAATTGAATATAACTGTTGCTTGATATTGTGTGCCTATTCTAAAATGGTTAATATGAAATGCTTTTAGATATACTCCTATTACGGGCTGGCTTCCAAACCTTTGGGACTAAGAGCAAACATGGAGTAGCGTGCCGATATGCATATTACATATTATGTCTTAGCGGTTACGTCGCTGTCAATAAAGACACTCACTTGAGCCGATTTTGATTTGGAATCACGAGCAGCATCGGACCGGGTACAGGGTTAGGGAATACGTGACGTCATATTTATTTCAGTAAGGGCGTGGCCGTCTTTGCGATTGTCCTTTGTATGTGGTGAAGTCATTGCTTTTTGATCTGTAACACAAGCGTTGCAAAACCAAGAGCTAGTCATATTTTCACTTTGTGAGAACATGCTGTTCGTTGACCTGTTTACTTCCACACAAGTGTTCAACTAGGTTATTGTGTTCACTGTCATAACAGTAAGTGTTTCCATTTACTACATAACAGAATACACAGTGCTTTTAGTCCCAACACAACTGCAAAAAGTATATGTCATGCACTAATCATATCTTATTTACATCTTAAATAGACACAGAGCTGACGAAAATTGTACCATTGAAGTGGAGAAAAACTTCGAAAAGGTCGCGTTAACAATGTTGATACGTTGACGTCATAAACCACATGTTCCTCTCCGATGGGGTATATAAGCTTAAATTGGCTGTACAACCCTTTACCTCATTGAGACGCATTCAAACGCTTTTGCAAACAGAACAGGCGCGGATGAGGGTCTACTCTGTTATTATTATTTTTATTATCATTAATAGTGGTTGGAGATTAGCATGAATATTCATGAAGGAAAGGGATAAGTACCATATCTCATGCGCTGGCCCATGTGTCTTTTGCGCGGAACGTCACAAAAGAAATTACAGATTCATTTTTCTTTGATATAAGCATCTAAAAACGACATTTGGGAAAGTCCCTCACAATTTGAGAATCGAATCATGCCTCGGGTGTATATAAGGAGCATTACGCCTAGTACTATGTACCAAAAAGCTCAATTTTGTTAGTCGGAACTGGCGTATTGAAAATTAATTCCGTAGAATGTGGGTTCAGCTCTATTAAAATCGATAATTCTGATTATCCGAAGGTTTAATCAGCAGAATAAAAGAAGCGAATGTATTTTTTTCAATAAAATAACGCTTTACATGTAGCGATAATTTATTGAAAAGAAACATTAACTTCATATATAACAATTTTGTTTTGCTGCAATTACACTTGTTATTGTGTCAACATGGTTTCTGTGACGCCAGCGTCACGTTATTTAACGTCAGCGTCACATTATCACCCGCGTTTTCAAAGTAGATCCGTGGTCAGATTCAACGGAATTCAACGGAATTTCGCGGAATAGGCGGAAGCTGTTCCGATTGCTAAAAACGAATGCCTTGTGGAATTGGCATCATTCAAAGATGATATTTCAAAGAAAGGCTTTCATTCTTTTATCCCTGGGGAAATTCATTGCAGGAAACGTATTGACGATTGACCGCGACTTCTTCAATATTGACAGAAGGTCTGCATATTTCAACAAATGAGCCAGCATATAGCACATTTGATTGTTCTGTTTATCACATATGCGAGCGGCGAAAGCTTAGGCGAGCCTGCGCAAATGCGCAGACTCGCCAGAGCCTTCGCTGCTCGCGTACACAAAGTATGGTAGTATATGAAGCTCTCAGACCAAAATTTAGACTTCTAGAACAGTCGGAAAGTTCTGCATGGTAATTTAAAGGAGGCTTTTGCCCATCGGTTATAAGTACTAAAATACAACGTGCTTTCCCAAATAAGCTTGAAAATGACCATTACAGGTAAGGGCACATATCCAATCTAAATAGTGAAAACTTTATGTTACAGTATATATTTAATACATTAACAAATACATTTGAAAACAATGGTAGCATTTCAAAATTTTAAACATTGACTAGACGGTGTCTTATTGTGTATTCTTGACAAGCGCTGGGTAAATGGGACTGCAGTTCATAAAATTAAAATCTGATTAGATGTTAGAAAAGAAAATGTTTTCAATATAATGACCATACGTTTTATCCATGCCATAAATACCATGGTACTCAGATTTATCTCAGAGTCTGATATTTGTTAAAGTTGAGAAAAGCAATGGGTGTAATTCAGCGTTGTATGAAAAGGATCAAACACGTATTTCAATTGCATTATTCGCAACACAAAATTAATACAACATAGTTGATAAAGTCTCGTGTTTTTCAGTTAGGCCAAAACAGCCATTCTGAAAATAATAAGGTTGCCTCAGTTGAGTCTTTGAAGCAACGTTGAGTCTAAGAAACCACGAACGTCGTCTTAATATTGGCGTTTGCAAGTCAAAAAAGTACTGCTTTCGTTGTGTAAACATGCTAAATCAAAATGTTTTTGTGCTTTAGAGGGTGTCATAATAAAGACATTTAATGGTAAGGCAAGTGTATTAAAGTTGGTTTCTTCGTATTTGATTCATGAAGAGTGGCGTTAATCTGATTTCTAGACTAAATGAAGGTGGCAACGTTATACATGATAGTAGACGTTTTCAAATGATTGACTGGGTGCTTGTGCCACTCTAGCGCCAAAAAGATAACATAAGCGCTTTATTCAGTTCGCTGAAATGTCCAGAAGCATTAATGAGTGTCATTCTCTGAGCAGCCGTTTTCAACGTTTTTCACCATTAAAACCTTTTGATTTGCGTTAGAATCGAAAGTTTTAATTTCAGATGTAGGGTTGTATCCTTATGGTGGGTATGACATAAAATATAACGTCAATCTACGAACGCCTAACATGATTACGTTTTGTCTGGTGAACTCGAAGAAAACACTAATTTTAAGATCCTAATACTTGTTGATTTACACCAAATAAAATGTTTCATATTCATTTATATATGGACACGGTATTTAAATCCGTGCCAAACTTTTGTTGAGCAGTATATTTTGTATGCATCAATTTAAAAAAAAATGAAAAGTATTTTATTCGTTGAAGGCTGTAAGGCAACAGGGATGGGGGCACCTTGATGTACGCCCTCTTTGTCTTAAAGTATGACCTATTAAAAATTAGTCTCAAACCCTTAACTTATATTAATGACTGCTACATTCTTTGAATGAAATATAAAAGACGACTCCCTAGGGTATAACTTACTACCATTGATGTATATGAATGCATCTCAATATATATTTTTTAACACATCAAAATTTGAAGTATCCCTAGTTTGAACACTAAAGTTAGTGTCAATAGGGGATTCTGTCCTAATATTCTACATGTTCCAGTTTTTGTCAATCCATAATAGGCCTCACACATCCTCTTCATGTATGTAAATTTGCATAAAATTTGGACACTGGTAACAGTGTCATAATCTGCATGAAATGAGTTAAAGTCAGTTTTCATTCATACGTGATTTCAAATAACACATTTCAGTCGAAATTTTTCCACTAATATTATTATTAAACCCATTGATTATCGCAATTTAGTATATTCGTGCAAATTTAAGATCCAATATATTTTCTGTTTAAGAAGTTATAGCAAATTTAATAGCTCAAAATGGTATTTTTGTAAGTAGCACATGGTCTTGAACTAAGTTTTAGGGGTAGGCGTCCAGCAGGTATCATTTGTAAATTAATCTTCCACTGGTATCCAAATTATTTCCGGACCGAAACCAAAAGGTGTTTATACTCTTATATTCTTTTAGCCATTGAAAAAAAATCAAACATTATGGTATTTATTCGATGTAATTCTTAGTAGTCATCTACATTCTACATTCCTATTGCGTCTAAACTTTCCTCTATTTTAATGTACCTCTGTATCAAATATTAATTCAGAGGTGGATCAAGACACATAGATATTTGGTTTGCATGAAAGACCCCTAACTTATCAATGCATCATCTCCTAGAACATATAAATCAAGATATAAAAAGGAGATAAAGCAAAGATAATGACTCAACAGTTCATAAAACTTAATACCAGAGCAAAAGGTAAACACCCATGGGCCTGACAAAACTATATTTAAAATCAGTATTGGTGGAGGTGCTGTTGCTGTTGACTTTTTTTGTTTGTTGTTGATCTCATTGTGGGGGTCTGTGATTGTTCTGTGTTTTGTTGTGCGTTGCTTTGAGTCCATTCTGGTGTTGCAGTCATCTTGGTGGGAATGGGGGGGGGGGTGGTTGCTTTGCTTGGTTTGTCTTCCTGGTGTTTTGTGGTGTTTGGGTGGCTCCTCCTTGCGGTGACATGGGGTTGTCTGCTGTTTGTGATTGTGGTATTTCCTGATCATACTCACTTACTATATTTAAAAATAAATATGAAAAAAGCAAGTGAGTAGGATCAGGAAGTACCACAATCACACTATGCAGACCAACCCACAGCACCGTGAGAATGAGACACAGAACAATAACAATCACAAGACACCAGGGAGACAAACAAAGTAACAGAAACATGCTCTCTCTTCCCCATCAAGATGATTGCAAAACTAGACTACACAAAGCAATGCACAACAAAACATGGAACAAACACAGAGCCCAACAATGGGAGTAAGAATCTTCAACAAATCAACATCAACAGAATCGCCACCTTAGATCAGACAGCTGCCTAAGCCACTGGGGAGCTTAATTGTTTTCACTTGTACCAAACCTTAACCTTAGATTCTGCTGTTGTTAAATCATGACAACAAATACATTCACCACAGCAATAGAAAAAAGTCAAGCAACCATCTCCTCATGTGCATAGGTTGATCACCAGACCATACAGCATAATACAACCACACAATAAAACTAAGATAAAATACCAACTGCCACACTATTGAAGCAGCATTACATGATTTAACCACATTAATTGGTATTGAGGCATATAAAACAAGATACTCTATAGATTAAAAATGTGATTTTCAAGTAATGAACATTTAGCAAATTGTTGAACTTGTTCATATTGGACAAGTTCATGAAAGCGTGTGGCTTTAGACAGACAGAAACAGTCTATGTGCTGTTATTTCTGTGCTATAAGATTCACGATTTTAATTCTCAAATAACCTCATAATGCTGACATAATAGATTTTTTTTGTAAAACTGGACATAATTATTAATAAAAATCACGAATTTGATAATATTATTTAGCATTTATAACAGTCAGACTCTTAATACTCATCATTCAAACAAAATAATTTTCTGGTTTCCAATCTTGTGAATAGTTTCCCTTAGATAAAGCCAAATTGTATATAAATATGAATAGTTGACAAGACATGCATAGCACCAAATCAAACCCCCAAAGTTCTTGATCTATTCAATACAGGTGTTGAAATTTAAGTAAATCTTTAAAAATGAACTTTCTTAAACCGTATTATGTGATGGGAATGATAATAAATGTGCCACACACATATTTTAGAACTAACATACTATTCTAATAAATCAATTTTAGAAATTTGAATATCTGATAGATGTAAATTAGACGGATTTGGGTGAAACTCTTTATTTACATGTTACACAATACCAAATATTGTAACCAACCAATGTTAGCGATTGAGATAATAAGCCAAACAGTTAATATGCATATCATCAAAATACATGCCTGTGCAGAACAGAACCCTATGTAAATTGAGCATAGGCTGAAAATTTACATAACAATCAAAAATTTTACTCTCAGCTAAATTTTGACATTTAAGGTTGAAATCCTGAAAACACCATTTTACTGGTTTTATTTTTTCTTGAGATTTTATGATTATAATCAGCACGCGTGTGGACAAATTTGATATCAATCTCATGGGTTGACAAGAACTGTAACAAGGCAAAATTGACAGTTAAATTGTTTAAAATATTTTAAAAGTAGAAATTGTTGCTTTTTCCATTAATTCTCATGAACATACTGAATAAAACCGATTCTGGGGTTTTGTTAATATTGTATGTTCTCTCTATTCCTGGTGGATCCGTTTGTCCAGATTATTTTGGGGGTACCTTCAAACAAAATTTGATATGGACTGCTTTACATTATACATTGCAATACGTGCATGGTACATACAAACTTATGGACTAGGCATCAGGTTGAGGATAAATTAGGTAAAAAAAAATCTAATAGCATTATGCCGATTTTAATTAGGGAATTCACTTAGATACTTAGATTTAACAACTGAAACTGATGAAACTGATGAACGGACAAATATTTTACAAATATAACAGTCATGTGATAGACAACTTTTATAAAATTCTGTGCGTAGGCAGACCCCTATGTGCTTCATATAGGGTGGAACTCCCCCTTTGAATGAAATTTAAATTTATTACCCAGCAACCCTTAACTTCGAAATTGATTTGTCAAATGAATAAGTAGAGTCAAGTCTAAGTATGAGCTTGTTTAAAGATCCGTTATATATGTTATATCAATGGTGATCACTCTCTGTGCACGTTTAGACAATACTACTTTATGTTCTTTCTGGTATAAGCATGAACGTGCTCAAAGATCCCTAACTGATGTTCTATCAGTTACGTCTCATATTAACTGGATTGTAATACACGTTGACCTGATAAATGCTGTCTATGTCAGGTCAACATGACGTTACTCTTTTTAAATGACATTGAATCAACACAAACATTGACAGTTAGGTCATAATCACCAGTTTAAAGAGCGAAGCAATGGGTAAACTGATAAACAGAAATTTATAAAGTTTATGTATACCACTCTATGGAATGCACTGGAATAGACAGCTAAAAGTGAGCCCGTACGGCAGCGTTACCAGTGCGTTCCCGATGCAATCCCATGGAAATCCCTGACCAGTCCAAGGAGTAAATGAATGTTGTCCGTACTGTACCAGGCTGGAATTTGAGAACGCACGTTAAATTGCTCGACAGAGCATCGCGATTCAACAAGCGTTTTTGTAGCGTTGCCTCGTAAACGTGACATCAAAAGATACTCACCTAGTGTTTGCAATTTATCGGGCTGTAGCTCAACCGGACTCTATATTCATTGAGGTCGTTATTGTCCAGACTGAACGGGAAGGAGAGGAAATCGAAAGCAATTACTAACGGCTGTAGATGTAATCTGACATTAAATTCAAATTAACCATGTCATGCTTAAACGGACCTCCTTCTTGTGAGTGTCAAAAAAGAAAACCAAGCACCATATGCAAAGTTATTCGTGCAAGTATCTTTTTAATAGTAAGTGAGTATGATCAGGAAATACCACAATCACAAACTCCAAACAAACCCATGGCACCGCGAGGAAGAGCCACACAACAATCACGAGACACTAGGAAGACAAACTAAGCGAAGCAACCAGCTGTCTCTTCCCCATCAAGATGATTGCAATGCTAGAATGGAGATAAAGTAACGCACAAAGTCTACGACTAATAGCCTAATTTGAAGAAAAAATGGCACAAAATACTTTTGGTGACCCTGTACCTAGAATGTTACAATTAATTGATTTGTCGAATAGCATGGCCGTATGGGGGCATGGCGCTTTCTCCTTTTTGTATATTAGGATAGTTTTGCCTCAAAACTTGGCAACCTGCTTTGAAAATAGTTTGGCATATACACGTATTGTCTGTCCTTGGGTGATCTTCTACCAAGATTGTTCTAATAGTCATCCTGGGCCCACAATTACAATGCTTTCTTAAAGTTAAGGGCGACTTAAGTTAAGTATTGATATTTCATTATGTTGGAATAAAGTGTTTAATGAATTGCCATGATCAATGCAGTACTTATGGTCAAAGATGTCATTGTGATCTGCAGAAATAGTGGAACTATTTTGATTTTACTAAGTTCGAAACGTTATTTTTCGCATCCTAAAAATCAATACTTAACTTAAGTCTTCCTTTACTTCAAGGACGCATTGTAATTTTGGGCCCTGATCCATCTAGATGAACATGGCCACGTGATACCACATGATTGATTTACATATATACTACTTGGCTCATATATGTGGATTTTTTTAAACCATAAGGCCCAATGTTTAAGTATTTGGTACGTAGTACAGGGGCGGATCCAGGATTTCCGTAAAAGGGGTTCATATGTATCAAGGTGGGGGTTCGTTTTGCGGAATTTATCTAATTTTTCATAAACATCTCACTCAGACCAAATAATTTCATTTTCATAGGACATTTAAAGACGGGGGAAGGTGGGTTCGAGTCCCCTCTGGATCCGCCACTGGTAGTAACATCTAGTGGTCATGTATCAGGATTTTTCATTTTATATGCCGGGATAGTTAAGCTGTGCAAGTAATATTACTTACATAGGCTCATTAAGGTTAAAACAAACTCTTCTTCTCATAATGTATTGCGCCCAGAGCTTTGAGTTTTGACATGTATATAACTTCATGTTGTGGTCTTTGAAGGAGAAAGTGAACTAATGCGAGCGGCTTTACGGTCGTCTGAGCCCTCTTGTTTTTTTTGTTTGTTTGTTTGTTTGTTTTTTTGTTTTTTTTTATTTATTGTTTAGAATGTTCTTTTAACCCTTAAAGACATAGAAAATTTAGCAATAATACTGGTACCACTCATTATGATTCTCTCCAGGGGTCATACTGGACAGATCAAGTGCTAATCTTTATTAGGTGATTATGACTTCCTTACAGGGGGCAATAAAGTGGTCCCATGAAGGGATTAGGTATTTTCTGATAAAATATTGATCTTTATCTTAGTGAAAGAAATTGTGTTGTATACAGGCAAGTCCCCTCTTGAGGCCTTTTTAAGTTTGTGAGATACTGAAACTGTCCCTTATCAGTAAATTCACTAATGATTCATTATATCACAAAATGTATGCCTTTAAAGCATATGGTGAGCTGGATTTCACCTAAGTTTTCTTCATTGATCTCTTGGAAAATCCTTGGCACGGAAACTCTTGAATAATTCCCCAAACTGGTCTAAATAAATTAGGATGCAAGAACGAGCTGAAGGCCAGTAGAAAATCAAATGGAGCTCTATAAGGACTAATGTCGTATTAGGCCGATGTCCCCCGCAAATTAATCAAATATATTTGTTTTGTGTCGGCGCACAACACTAGAAATTGAACCTTTCAGACAAGGGGTGCTTGCGATAATTGACAAGACGGTACTTATATTTTGCCTGACTAGAGGTGAAAAGTACCTTTTTTCAAGCAAACAGCGAAGGCTCAGGCGAGACTGTGCAATTGTAAGTCTCGCCTGAGCCTTCGCTGCTTGATTTTGTTTTTCATTTGGAAAATTTAGCCATCAGACTCTCCAGAGAGCGAACAACACATGTATTGGCGTAGCTCCCATTACGCAGTTACGCACGTGCATTAAAAAAAGTAACATTTAAGGGAGGTCACTTATGTGGTAAAAAGTGATTTTCCATACCACAAGGAACTGCTCTTAAAGGAAAGAATTCGCTCCCTCTTCCTTTACGAGAAGTTTCCATTTCGAACTGAGGGAAGCAATTCAAGAGAATCACTGATTGACCCAGTAGTCTCTCTTTGATGTACGTAACTTTTGCAGCGTTCTGACTACGCCATTGACAGGTGCTGATCAGAGCTCGTGGATGCCCAGGTTGATCTATGTCGATGTTCTTCGCATGCAACAAAGACAGAATTTCTCGCGAAGAGGCCCATTTTTACTATGCAAAATCGGTGGAGCTGAGCAGACTGCGCGGACAGATCAGGGTGATTTGCACCTTTGCTATAGCACAATAAACCTTTTTGTTTTCATGGTATGGCTCCTATAATTTGTCTTTATAAGTTTCATTAACAGTACATGTTGGACTGAGACAACAACGTTATTTCATTTTCTACCATAAACTAATATTCTTCCAATCTTTCTTGACATTACGCCGCTGGTGTTGTATCAATTTTAACTGACCTTTTTGACACACATATTTTCCTTTTCCCTTTTACTACGATGAGAGTTTTTTTTATAAACTTTCTGAAATATCATTGGTCATGTAATTCGAAAATCTGGGCCCAAATTAACAATGTCCATCAAAAATACTGTTCCACATACCAGTGGTTACAGTACATAATGTTGGCATGCATTTGTATGCATAATTTGATCAAAATATACCATGTGGTCCAAGAGTTATGAGCATTTTCACTAAATGACCACGGACGGACCCACATAGTGGTTATAGTGCAGACCCGAGGGACCGATTTTCTATCCTACCCTTACACGAATAATAGCTTCTATTTCTTGCCCACCATTGTTTTTTATCTTCAAATATTAGCTTCCAGAAGTCTCTGAATTCGCTCAGATGCAATTCCACATGTGACGTCACTTAAAAATAACAATGACGTTACTTGACGACCATGTGCGTGGGTTCCAATACAACCAATATTATGCTACCATCACGTGACAGTCTGTGTAAGACAGCATGGGTAAGATAAGATTTTCTATTCCAGGGTAAAATCTCCGATATCCTTATCCGGTATGCAAGAATATACTGTATACATGTTTATCACAAATACTTTTGAAAAACGAATCATTCCGAAATACAGATGGATTTGTAAACGGTACTAATAGACTTATCGATATCATAAAATTCGTAAAGCATTTTCTAAATTCCACAACAGACAGAGTTGATTGTTAAATACAATATTTGTTTAAAATTTCTTCTGTGACAGGGCATATCGGAGCCAGTATTTTATGGTGATCTAGTTTATGAATTCAAAGGAACTGTTGGAAAACATCATTTTAGTGATCAAGTCAAAGATATAATTAAACGTTATAAAAAGTTGCATATAACATGTGACAGTCTGGTTGTAAAACCTAGCCTAGGGGTTATAAAACCTGAGTTCATTCTCACACTCAAATTAAAGCGCAATGATTGGCTGCTTGCTGACACGTGTCCGCAAGCAGCCAATCATTGCACTTTATTTTAAATTCGAGACTGTACTCAAGTTATATAACCTCGGACCTAATCATGGTTCCTCTTGACGGTGTTTCAGGCCTCAGAGTCATAAAGCTTTATTCTGTGGGCTCAGTGGTGCCTAATGCTTGTCTTTGGCTGGACCCACCGTGTTACAACTTAAGGCTTCATTTAGCTCTGACTTTCTGTGAGTTGTGAGCTCTTTTTTTTGTTTCATCATAGTGTGTTTACTTGATTAGACATGGATGATACACTGCATACGTAAGGAAGCGTCTATACGAGCTAAACATTATTTGTGTTTTAACAACAACAAAATCTAGGGCGAAGTTTAGGTAGAAGTAAAATGCATTTACCTGTAAACCTCCCCCAGTGGCTTAAGCTGTTGTCTGTTCTAGGCGGTGGCTCTGTTGCTGATCATTCATTGTTTCTGTTTGCTCCCATAGTCTGTGGGGATTCTTTGTTCGGTCCTTGACTTGTTATGCAGTACTTAGTGTCCTTTCTAGTTTTGCAATCATCTTGATGGGGAATAGAGAGATGGTTGCTTTTCTTTAATTGTCTTCCTGGTGTATTGTGACTGTTGGTGTTATGTGGCTCTTCCAAACGGTGCCTTGGTTTGGTCTGCAGTGTGCGATTGTTGTATTTCCTGATCATACCCACTTACTTTTTTGTTTTCATTTCAAAAACACTAAACCAGAAACTATTTTATAGACATAAAAGTAAGTAAGGGTGCAAATATCAGGATAAGTCAGTTGGACCATGATAGGCATTTTTTTCCATGGACTGTCGGCATTATCAGGGGTTCTGAACTTCTCACAGCTATTACATGTTAATTCATATGTAGCTACTAAAGATTGGACCAAGCTTAATCAACAAAACAATAACGAGATGACAGCCATGTTTAACACTTATGGTGGGCACCCTTCATGTACAGAGGAGGGAATTGCATTGAAAAAAAAAACAGTCAAATTTAGTTTGAAAATTGCAGCAAACACATTTCCAACTTCATTGACCAATTACAGAATACTTTGTTTAGATATTCATGGCCGAAAATTATGATGGGCCATTCAAGTTGATCAATGGCCCATTTCCCATGCAAATGCATGCATTTTATTAAAATTTGAATGGACCATTTATAATTTTGATGGACCCTGGAGAACATTTAGACAGGCCGATGAATCCATGATCAGAGTAAAATTCACAATATTTTGCTGTGCTTTGGGAGCTTCGCAGGCGTAAACATGAAAAGTGGATTAAGATCATACCCTCTGGAGAAATCTTAGACGCATTACCGAAAGATAATCAGAAAATTTTCTTTGAATCTGACACACAAATAAAGCGCAATGTGACAACTGTTCCAATGCATGTGTTAAATTTATAGTTCTTAGAGGCTTAATGGAACACCTAGCATTTGCTGCATTGGCTGTAGTCTGAGCCGGTTTCCAGCATAAGGCACCGGGCCGCGTAGAGCTGTCGGTAACGTGTCTGGCAACAGATGCGAGTCTGCCTGCAGATCCAGGGGTCGCGAGTTCGATCCAAGCCCGGTCCCATACTTTCGTGAAGATTGATCATGAAATAATTTCTAATAATTTCTACAGTCATTCTCCTCCATTCGGCTTAATCATTCAAGAAGGTTTGCCGTCATATGTGCACGAAGTACTGGTTAACTGTTTGTTTAAGCTTGCCCACGAAAAAGTGTGGTTAGGTGAAATGACCGTCCCGCCATGACCATAGCTGTTGACTTGGGACGTAAAGCAGCAAAACAAACCAGCATATGGTACAAGTTAGCATGTCCGTACAGCAATAATATCTACTCTGTCTGGGCATCCGCACAGTCTGGTCAGAGTCTTAGTTTTCCGCCTGGAGAAACGTTGGACCCTTGGCTATCTACAGAGCGCCCATCGAAGACCCTGATCAGACTGAGCAGATGCGCAGTCTGATTCGAGCATTCGATGGGTGCACATACCAAGTGGTACACTTCGCTGTGCCCCGGCTCTAGTGCGGTTCTTGAAACAAAACCATGAGTTCACGAGAAAACCTGATTGTGCTGCATACGAGTAACAAAGGCGTGGTCCTGCCTGTACACCCGCGGACTGATCAGTGCATTTATTTTCATAACATCTGTTTAACTGCATGTCTCACTTGAATGCCATAGCCAGTTCCTGTAGCTGAGCAGACTGGTTTGCACAAAACCTGTGCGCAAAACCCAAAGACAGGTTTCTCGCGCCGATACCCATTGAGTTATTAAAAAACCAAGGTGTCACAATCATACACATTGTACTATGTGTGGCCGATTGAGGCACATCCCCTGAGGACAATCAAAATTAATTACATGAACATCTCCATACGAAAATAATTACAACTGTCATAACATTTATTGAGATCCGCTTATCTGATTGGTCGAGAACGGTCATCTGATCGCATTGACCTGTATTTCATTTTTCAATGAACCCGGTCCGTATTCATGAGGGGCGGGGCCATTCCGAGGGCCATTCACGTCAGAACTACTTTTGTGGTACTGTGCAATGCTTCTATGAAGAGAAATGGATAGCCTGCGACTACTGACAGTTTACCTTACACATACACCAATATTTTCAGGTAGAAAAGCAAAAATTGACTTACATATGACGCCTAAATTAACAGTAGCCTAGTCATGCCGATCAGCTGTCTGCTGCGATCTATTCCAGTTCCCAGCCCGCAAAATGATGCGATCACCTCTTGCAACTGTGCTTGTTTTGTATGTTTTCAGTCAAGCTCCGCAATAAAATCGTTTCTTGAACTTACTGACTGTTGCCTGGTTTATCCAACATTTTTTGCAATTCGTCTTTGCTTTCTTCAATCACTCAATAAAGATGGCACAATTTCTTTTTGCTGGGGTCATTTCTTTTCCTTCCCAAGCCATTTCGACAGATGATGCTTTCGTCACCAATGTGAACGAATGACGTCATATCCGATGACGTAACTATCGTACACTTTCTAATGAAGACCCATATCGAGGTAAAAACGAGATTTTAGTTTCTAAAATGTAGTTGTTTATTTCAATTGGAGAACGGCCGCCATTTTGATTTTTTTGAACGTCGTAACGTCTAGGTCTACATACGCACGTCATAGTCTAAATGCGCGAAAGGAACTATTAGCTGGAAACGTATTTTTTTTTTTTTTTTGGGGGGGGGGGGACATAATTATAAATACTGAATAAGAAAGAATAAAGAAGAAGTTGTAATTATAAGAATTGAAAGTTATTTTTCTGCGTTTCACTGAGGTATGAAATGTCGTTTAAATTACATCTAATTTAAGCATGAAAACCTTCGGTTTTCATGCAAATTAGATGTAATTTTCCCGACATTTCATACCTCAGTGAAACGCAGAAAAATAACTTTCAATTCTTAAGTGATTCTATTAAGAGTTTTCTCATTTAATAGACGTGCAGTAAAAGAGTAAGCATTCTCGCACACCAGATCGGGATTTCCATTGTTTTTAGCCATGTGAGTTAACTCTATCTCAAATAACCATACCAACCCGTGTGAAAGATAAAAAAAACGACCAGCCGCGCGTTGGCCCCACGCTGGCCGCACGTCGGTCCGTGACGATATTGTAAGGTTAAAATTACGTCACCATGTCGTATCTTGGCGTATTCAGGAAGTCTTTTTCTTGTTTTTTAATATAAAATGATGTACTAAGTGGGGAGCAAGAAAACTAACCCATTATAAATTTGAGAATGGGATAAAAATATCCGTTCCTCGAGATCACCGTTTGTTATCACTCGGCAAGCCTTGTGATGCCAATCGGTGATCCTCAGGACGGGTTTATCTATTCCACCCTAACACTCATGATGGATTCTTATATGATCTTATATACCATAACAGATACTTAAACTAGTCAGCATTGGCGTTTATTGGAAGCTTTTGCATGTATGCGATGAGTTCTAAAATCCAATGTACGCAGACCAAAACTACAATGCCTCATTAAAGTTAAGGATGACTTAAGTTAGGTATTGTTTTTTGCAGGTTTCGAAAAACAACGTTTCGAACTTATTAAAATCAAAATAGTTTCACCTTTTCTGTAGAGCACAATGATATATTTGACCAGAAGTACTGCATCGATCCTGGCAATTTATTCAACATTTATTGTTACATGTCGAAATATCAATACTTAACTTAAGTCGTCCTTAACTTTAAGGAAGCATACATTATTGTAATTCTGGGCCTTGGTTCATATTTACTATACAGTGAGCCACTTGAGTAACGCACCACTATTTAAGGGCCCACATTTTTTCACAAAAATGCTGGAATCGAACATTCTCTATAATAATTTACTTATTGGCAATTTTGACAAAAGTGCACGACTGCACGTGCAATCTGAACGTCTATATTTTCTATTTGCGTTTTGCGCTAGGCATTATCCATTGTGATCGTTGTGACAGAAAAACACCAAAAACAATTATTTTATTCAAGTAAACCCCGTTTTTTCGGTCGTTGAAATCAGTAACACTGTTACTGTTTGAAGAAATGCTCGTTTTTGACGTCATATTAACGTCAGTTACAATAATCAAACAGATTTTCCTTCGTAAATTGTCTTGGTATGAGTCCCTTGTTGACATAGAAGTATCAAAACACTAAAACATCTTATCATTGACACGTCTTAAAGCCTTGGTAGTAGTGACGTCATCACTAACGTCAACACTGTGACGCAATTAAATCCATTATTTTTTTACGAAAATAAATGGCGGATACATGGTTGTTTAAAATGAAATTATAAAAGAAGTGTTTTGATAACTGGTTTACTTAGAATCATACGAAATGTTATCTAACTTTAAAAAAAGTACAAAAATCAACTTTTTTCAAACCTTGGCCAGCTGGGAACCAAACTAGTAAAACGTTAAAAAATTATAAAGTTAACAAACACATTCCAGTCTTGGATATTGCAAAGAATAAATCGGTTCTTATCTCTGGCATAGCAGAAATTCGACCCTGAAAAATGCAATGTGATATGGGTTTAATTCGAAATAATGCAATATTAAATGGTGTTTTGAGGGTAGTGCCCTTCAAGATCCATTTTCTCATTTGCTTCTGATCTGATCACAATAAAATTTCAATGGCTAATGCAGCTATAGATGTGCTTTACACTGGTAGTCTCAGATTAAAAACATCCTTTTTC
Source organism: Loripinus fragilis (assembly GCA_964019695.1). Taxonomy (NCBI): domain Eukaryota; kingdom Metazoa; phylum Mollusca; class Bivalvia; order Lucinida; family Lucinidae; genus Loripinus; species Loripinus fragilis. The sequence goes on along the minus strand of OZ026521.1, from coordinate 63,795,812 downwards.
TTTTTTTGAATAATTTTACATTTTATAAGTGGTGCGTAACTAAAGTGGCTCACTGTATTCAGACACGAACTTTACCTTGTTGAAAAGCTTTGTGGCGTGACTACTATTGAAATAGTAAAGATTGCGTAATGGTCAATACCTAGAGGTCACAATGGTACCTTTAAGGGTAATACATTGTAATTGTTGTGCAATGTTGTGTAATGCTGACCAGTAGATCTATTCAAGAAGCATAATATACAAATGTACAGACTGCTCAGTGGGTTTGATATTTTACTTTATATTACAAGTATTAACTGTATTATGGGTCACAGGACTTGGCATTTAGCCTTTACAGACCAATGGGATTTTTCATTATGCTACATACACCAAAGTATATATTGCGGGGTAAGAGGTTACAGTTTCAAAATAGTGTATTTCATTCTTGTCTTAGCAAACAATGCTTGTCAATGTACCTGTTATGACATTTCCAACTGCAAACCTGCTTGTTCGCCCTCCTGGATTTTAATGATTGATAACACCACATTTGAGCCGTGACACATGATTTCCAATAATGTGGCATTTTGAAAAGTGTAGACTCAGACCAGCCTGTGCAGCCTCCTTATAGGCATAGAAACTTCAAATGCTGTTCAGTTAAAAGCTTAACATCCATAGAATATTCAAGCGACAAGCAATGGCTCTGAACAGACTGCGCGTATGCGCAGGCAGGTCTGAGCCTTTGCTGGTCGTACATACCACATTGTTGGAAATCTCATGTCGCTGCTCATTTCTGTGTAAAGAACAGCTTTAAGCATTTGTCAACATGTTTTAACATGTTGCGATTCTTTGTCCAGAATATATAAATGGGGCATCATCGGCCCGCCAGCGTATGCTGCCTTGGTATTTTTTGTGATTTTTAGGGGATCCGGACCAGTATTGCAAAGAAACTCTAGATTTTTAGATTTTTCAGGGGGTTTTCTGACCCCCTGTCCCCCCTTCTTGATCCACCCATGAACCCCGTTGACGGGGTATACTGCCATGCACTACTAAGATCCATCTGCTATGCTGGAGAGACAAGATGGGTGTGGCTTGTGCTCTGTGTATTTGTTGTTTGCATTTTGTATAAACAGTTTTCCCCATGACATGGCTAGAGTCTACACTAGGTAAGAGTATAGTTACGAAACAGATTTACCGTTGGAACTAAGAAAGAAATTCCTGCTTTTGTCCAATCAACTGAATAAAGCAGAACAACGTGACAGGTTACGTCACTGTACTCTAATCGTGTAACTACTATTATACTCATATTGAAGTTTGCAACAACATAAACCATAACAGCAGCAGCAGCAGCAGCAGCAGCAGCAGTAGTAAGCATGCGACGACGCGACACGAATTTCAAAACCTACATGTATATCCACGCAGGGTGTAATTGAAAATTATTTTTCTAGTTTCTCGAACAAAATAATGTGTCGTGGGTTCTCAAACCATCCGTCTAAATAAGAAAGCTCTTTAGAACCCCTAAAACAAAATTAATGTATCAATTGATGGATAAAAAGATATTCACACTTTAACGATAAAGAATTTTGTTTTTCTGAACATATGAGCCATGTCGCCCAGTGCATGTAATTGCGATTTTGATTTTCACAAACAAAAGAGCAATTGTTCCTTGTACGATGTCTGTGCTTGAAAAACTGAAGTAAACTTAGATTGATCGATGATTAATCGATTCCACTCTGCTCACTTCGATATTGCATAATAATGTAACCATTCAACTTACTGACAGGAACATCAATATTCCAACAAAAAAATAATCTCAACATGGAAAGTATAGGTCTTTAAGGAATGCATGCAGATCGAATCTTCTCCTTTCATTAAGAGAACGTCTCGACGTTAGAAAATCAACTCTTACGAAAAGCATTTACAAACACAATCGGAAACGCCTCGACCAATTCCGTGGATTCAAACCTCGGATATACGTCGAGGGTCTACTTACATAACGTGACATTTGCGTTACAGAAACCATGCCAATACAATAACAAGTTCGATTGCAGCGAAACACACGCTTACAACATTCCACAAGATGCTATAAATGAAGTTTATATTTGAAAAAAAAAAAACCAACATAAACTTCATTTATAATATTCTGTTGACAGAATAATGGATTTTAATAGAGCTGAACCCACATGCTACATAACTAATTTTCCTTACGCCAGTTCCCGCTAGCAAAATACAGCTTTTTCATACATACTTCTACGCCTTACATACATCCGACGCTTGATATCTCGAATTGGGCCGAGATTTTCCGATTGTTGCAAACAGTGCGTCACGAAATGAAATATATTTTGGGGGCTGCAGTGGCCAAGTGGTAGAGCGCTCGACTTGTGATCACGAGGCTTCTGGTCCATGCTTAACTGGAGATTATGATGATTGTGCTATTGAGCAAGACATTATCCCCATTGATTAGTAACAGTACAGCGTAACACATTCCGCAGTGTAAACATGACATTTCACCTCCATTTTGGGTTGGGTGATGACTTCCAACTGGTGGAACTTTATATGGGGAATGTGTAGTACTAAGTACTGGTTACCACCCTTGGGACCGTCATACAATGACCATAATTGTTTGACCTAGACATTAAGAAAAACTGTAAAACAAACAAAAGCATTACATTTCCAACTCTCAGACTAAACAGCGGTTAGGAAGTGGTATAGGAATATCTAAGCAGTGTCTGAGCTTATTTTCATGTCATATTTCATAACCGATATCCTCGGAATAGCGGATTGATTAATTGATGCAATAGTTTGTTGCAGACTTGTAAGAATTGTTAGAGCTGTTTAATCATGGAGTGTGCAAATATAAAACCAAGCCTATTCATGCAAAAATATATTTGAATGGGCTTGGACTGAACAGAGTTTTTGTAGTCTGGTAAAATCGGCGAAACGGGGGTTTAATGAACTCATCAATCAATACAAAAACAAAATAAATCCTATGGCGACTAAGTTGTGTACAACATTATAACATGGCCGCTTGCTGAAACTATAGAGTAATTTGAATCTCGTTTGTTCAAACCTGGTAGGTTGATGTACCATCAACCTGTTTTTAACCTTGTCGTTTAAAATTTGGGATAATTAGTTTTTAAGGATAGAGGTGTTTTGTTTTGTTTATAAAATTAAGCCAATCCACCCCACCCCCCCCCCCCCCCCCCGTAAAATAAGGAATTTTGGAAAAATAATCACTCATGGGTGGGGGAGGATGTCATATGTGTTACAAAACCATGACGCTTCAGATTGAAGATTAATGATAAATCGAACGTGGCCGGATCCAGAAATATCCGTTAGGGGGTCCGGTGTTTTTGTTTTGTTTTTTGAGTCTTCAATATATTACACACCGGACTTGTGATTTTCCAAGGGAGAGGGTCCGGACACCCTGTCTTTTTTCTAAATCCGCGCATGAGCGAGAGTCGATATATATACACTGATTGTTTAATTGACAATTTTCGCACGAACTTAAAGAATGTCATGATTCATAATAATTGTGCTCAACTCAGATACAAAACTAGCTTTTTACATTTGTTATTTCCGATGCATTACAAAATTAACCAATGTTAATCGAAATGTTGGTCTTTAAATGCTTAGGACTCATTTTGTCAGACTTATATAAATTATCGTAAACGACAGAAAAGCTTACATACTGGAGATAAACCTTATACAACGAGAATCGGTGTATTTTTTCTTCTACTCTTTGTATACAATAATCAAATCACTGAAACTATAACAGGAAAATTATGTGCCAACAAATTTGTCTCAGATTAGACTACTTTACAAAGCAAATGATTTATTGTAAACCGACTGGCTGGGATAATAGTCTATATTATAAACTAGTCTCTTTTGAATTTCAGATGCACAACTTAAGCAATTCACTTTTCCAAGAATATAGCACACACATTTGCTGTAAAAATGAAATAGAAAATTAAAAATATAATATTCTAATTATTTATAAAGCAAAAAAAAAATGTTACCCGTAAAATTTTCTATAGCCAAATCGCAATGACTCAAACACCTTCACACCCAGTAAACTGTCAAACTGGCCACCGACGGTGGTCAATTAAAACAACTTGCTTTTTAAAAAATCAAAGAATTCCGTGCTATCAATTTTGAGCCGTTGTATGTCTACCTAAAATGGTGGTGAAATAGTTTAAGCCGTGTCACTGCTACGCGTGTGTCCTGCAAGTGAAGGTACACAGTCAACTAGCTCTGGTTTTTTTTCAGTTGCAAGCTTCCAGTGAGCTTTTTATCATTGCAGTCAGATACCACACCGGATAGGCGGCAATCGAAAACGTTAATACTATCGACGAACGTAGATTAAATATCGTTAGAAACAGAGTTTTCAATCGCCATTAAATGGCAATCGAAAACACTGCTTCTAGCGATTTTGATCCGCGTTCATCGATTGTTAAGAGCGTTTTCGATTGCCGCCTATCCGGTGTGGTTGCATCTATGCAATATTCACTTTTAATACATAATTTTACAAAAGTACATGCTTTCCTTTCGATGCTCGGATCCATTTTATATCGGTGGTCAACCTGAAAATGTGGCGTTTGCTTTCACTAATGGAAATTATAATGGCAAATATTATTTGTTGAAAAGTCCTGAAAATATCATTCTTGTTGTTATTTTCTGCAAGCATTCACTATTGAATGGGGGGATATCGACATCATCTATGCATTAAAACTTCACATTCATTTGTTAGTTAGCGCCTTCAGAAATCTAGTTTAAGTAATATTGTATTAACTTTGGTTGCAGCAACAATACAAATTCTACCCCATGCACGGTATGTACACTGATATAAAATAGGTTTGATTTTAATTGCAATTATTCAAAATTTAAAATTAAGGGGCACGAAAACGTATATGAACTAAGCATCAAAAGGACTTACAAGCTCAAAAGCTCTTACTTGTATGACGGTTTATCAGTTACCTCGCATATTAACTGCATTGCTGCACGTTGCCTTGTAAACATGGTCTATCTCACGGCATGTGCCTGTATCAGATCATGATGACGTTGCACTTTTTGAATGACGTCGCTAATGACGCTAATGACGTTAAATCAACTCAAAAAATGAAAATAACGTCATAATAGCTAGTTTGAAGAGTGAAACAATGGGTAAACCGAATACCAGGTTCGCGTCTCTTGATATCAAGTTTACCAGGGTCGGCTTCGAGAACGCATGTTGAATCGCTCGGCAAGCCTCGCGATGTCAACAAGCATTACCGTGCCTTGTAAACTTGATATCAAAAGACACTTACCTAGTATTCTCAATTTACCTGTGCAAATCAAAATGGCTATTTTGTCAAGAAGACTGATGCTTCTGGCTACATTGTTGTATGAGCAATGTATACAATTCGGACTGATTATTCGCCAAAAGATGCAGTTTTTGAATACTAAGAAGCATGCTCCAGGTTAAATTTATAAGAAAATCGATAGACCATATCTAGAATTAGCTTTACACAATAATTATATAAAGTAACATATAAAACTGTGTTCATATAGTCTGAAATACGGGCATTCTGAAGTGCCTTATAGCAAAAAAACTTTTAAATTTCATTTATTACAAAATTCTTCTAATCTACAAAGAAGGGTTTGCGAACCTTTGGCTGTTTTAGATAAAAGTACATTATCATCTGCATACATCAGGCAAGATATGTGTAAGCCGCTGTTGCCTTGGGGCACTGGGTCGCACTAGTCATCAAAACATTTTGACAAATCATTTAAGTACAACGAAAAAAACGTAGTGCACAGAACACAACCCTGTTCGACCCCAATCTTAGTTTCAAACGAATTACTAAAAACAATTTCTGTCTTTATTGAATATATTAATGTTTGGTATCTTAAGCTATATTCAGAAATGGGCCTTTGATATTGTACTTACTCATTTTATGAAAGAGTGCCTGTCTATTGATGGTATCAAATGCCTTACTTAGGTCTACAAAACAAGTATATAAACGAGAGGATGATTTGAAACCCTTGTCAATAGCAGTTTTTAGGGTTAAGACATAGTCAGTCGTGAAACAGTGTTTTCGAAAACCAATCTGCTCTGAACCAATTATGGTATCCTCGAAATATTTATGCAGCCTGTTTAAAGTATTTTACAAAACAACTTACTAAAACAACAAGAAATTGCTAGACCTCTATAATTATTGGTATCCATGGTATCACCTCATTTATAAATGGGCTTTATCATAGTTTCACGCCACATAGACGGGTATATACCATTTCTAAGTATATGTGAAAATATATACAGGGTGTCCCAAAAGGTATGAAACGTTTCTAAACTTGAGTAAAAGAGTCTGACCTTTAAGTCTGGAATACCTAAATGTGCTCAGATATAAAAGGATATGTGAAAATGTTATTTCAAGAAATTGCTAGCACTACCCTCTGTAAATGTTATGTTTCCGGTAACTTCAAAGATGATGCCACCAAATAAGCCAAATTAATTGAAATTTGGTACTGGAATAGGCTTAAACGTGATATTCTCGGAAAAATGTTTTACTTGTAATTAATTTTTTCAATATTTAAGGCATAAAACAAAACAACAGTATCTTACAAACACATCAATTGGTTTTGTTTTATTACATGCACACTTAACTGTATAGGAAAGTTCAAACTAAACACCAGGTATCAGTGGCCTTTATAGAGAAAAGTGGGTGGGGTAACAATAAAGTGCACACCTAATGATATTGTCAATTCATTTAGATAAAGCAACTATATAATCTTAATAAATTGTGTCATATGCAAGAACAGTCTCTTCTGTATTTTTACATGACATCAAAACTGCAGCAGGTTGGTTACCATGGTAACAGACTTCATTTTATAAAACGTAAATGTCATTAAAAATGCTCATTATGAACAAAGTGGTTATATAATTTGAGTCTTGATTATAAAACTTGAGGGACACCTAGGAAGACAAGAGCTTTGACATATAAGTGTAGACATAATATACATTTACAAGAGCAAGCATCAAGAAATGAATATCAATACAATGCTGCAACCAGAATCAATAAATATATAGTGTCAAAAAGCTAGCCATTTAAGTAAAAACTGTGTAAACCAGAAAATTAGAATCCCTTTTAAAAAGCTAAATCTTGCATTTTCATGAAATGAAATCAAGTCGAAATATGGCACTGTAACATTTCTATGTAAAGTACATTAATCAATAAAAACAATAAGACTTTCAAAACGTTTCATGTGTTTTGGGACACCAGGTATATGCATATGCATTGGCTAAAACTGGGACTGATGACTGCAGCATTTCGTTAAATATACCATCAGTTCCACACGACTTTCCATTTTCAACCCCTTAACACCGTTCAAGACCTCCTCAGGAGAAATGTCCCCGTTAAGAGGCGTATTGTCCAGACCTTTCCTAAAGTACTCTTCATTTGAAGAGCCAGAAAAATTGTCTGAGTATTCAATGTTCATTATGGGTTTGAAATGATCTACCCACTTCTCAGAGGAGATTTGAGAGGTCTCTTTTTGTTTCTCTATCAATTCATTTACACAGTTCCAGAATTCTTTAGGATTTCTCTTTTCACTTTCCAGCAAGTCGCTTAACGTTTTGTTTTTAAACTGTCTGTGGTTTTTCCCTTTAAGTTTATTAATATAGTTTACGGGAAGAGTATTCTTTTTTATTATAAGATTCACTGCTTAATAATCTACTACAGTGCTTAATTTCCTGTACAGTGAATCACACTCCCTGTCATACCAGGTTTTCTTACGTTTATGCCTTTGTGTGATATGAGCTTTATCTAAATGAGCAGCTCGCTGTAAAGTCTAAGAAAAATAAGACACCATTTCATCTATATTGTTACACATATTAGACTCTTGATTCGATAATTCAGTTAAATTATCCATAAACTGATGATGTTTATTAATTATATTTATATTATGAAGTTACTGTTAATCAGTGGATAACGTCATGCCATAAATAGTGTTATGACCACACATTACATAACACATTCGGCCGGTACTAGTGGTTTTATGACGACGTCCGTTACAACAGTGCAAATTGTCACTGAAATAAACAAACTTCAAAGGCAATGAAATCGCATTTAAAATGTCATATGATAAACAGAATTTTACACTCGCGATCATTTCATATTCAATTTATTAAACTCGCCAAAGGCTCGTTTAATGAATTTCACTTGAAATGATCACTCGTGTAAGATCCTCTAATAATGTGATTTTGAATACGCATTCTCTTTTTATCATCCCATTTAATATTTTGGGTGATCAATGAGATGTGTTTGTTTCATCATGGGAATACAGTGACTGGACGCCAACCAAAATTGGACAATGATCTGAAAAAGCAGCATCAAAGTCAAGAACTTTAAAATACCTAATTGAGCCCATGAAGTCCGCACTACAATTACAGTAGTCATCTATGGATGATCCGTTATAACCATGTTATGTGGGTTTACCACCAGTATCCCCAATCGTATGGCCATTCATTATTCTTAGTCTTAGTTGTGACCCTATACATATATCTAGCAGATTTTTACCATATTCATTTGTAACCTGATGGATAGCCTTGTTTCGCAGCAAGTGTTTGTTGTCAATCAGATAATTAGCAGGTAATGAGTCCTCCATAACATCTGACTCCTTATTTATAATGAAATCAAGACCATTAAGATTGACATGAGCATTAATATCACAATCGTCGGGAGTAAATTTGACAATGTCAGATTCTAGTTTTTGAAATAATATTTTATCAATGACTGTTCATTTAGTATAGCCAGCAGAAGCTGGTGAGAGATAAATTCCAAAAATTAATAAATAGAGGATCTTACATGAGTGCTCATGTTTTACTGAGTTTATCAAACGAGTTTGGGAAAAAGAGATAAAATGCGAGGCTTGCCGAGCATTTTATCTCTTTTCGCAACAAGTTTAATAAATTCAATAATACAAGAGCACGAATGTTAGATTCTATTTATCATATGACAAATACTTGGAAATCTGATTTCTGGCGTAAAAAGGTTATATTTTTGTCATTATGTACGCAACGTTGTTATGGACGTAATATCGTTTCTCGTAAATCTATAAAGCACTAGTGGTTTATCGATTTTATTGCATGGCGTTATTTCACTCCCAGACGCGACGTCATCCGATAAAAGGCTTTTAAATTTAAAGAAATTCTTGGAAAGTTTGATCCATATCATATCATTTTGAGAGTTGTCAATATTTTTTATTCCTGCTTAAACATTCCTTTTCATAAAAATTGCTACTCCTGCTCTTAGCCTACTAGGCTGCTTTGAGCGACAAGTATCCATCAATAGTTATATGTCATTCTTACAAGCATGTGTTTCTGTCAAAATAATTATTACAGAATTTAAGCTCTGCAAGAAGAGAGGGCCTTCTAATTCGTTAGTGCGTACTCCATTAACTCGATAGATAAACTGTTAAAATTCCAACAACAAACGTTTAATGATTTGGAAATCATTCCATGAACACCTACCAACAATTATAATGTGCAACAGCAATACTTTACCTTCTAAGGGAAACAACTTTTTTTTCAAGTTTTAATATCATGTAAAGCGCACAGAGGTCATTTATCTTTTTTTTCAATTAATACTAAGTTAAATCAAACTATATGATTCGTATGATGAATACTAGCCATGAGGAGGACAGATATCCACTTAAAGTTTTAACAGGCAGTGTCGTCTGCTGATAATCTTTTCAAATAGTTTTGACCTAGATCAGGCCCGACAAAACGTCGGGCCTGATCTGGGTCGATATTGTTTGACTTGCTTACCATATTCCCGAAATATATTTTGAAAAAGCTTATTTAAAAAAATCAGCAGACGACAAAAGGCATGCATGCAGAGAGAACACTTACCTGTTCAGTAGGTTATGTCCCCTGGAAACAGCTCTTACTGCCGTTAAAGAAAATTAATCCAATTAAATCCAAATAAGATCCTCTTCTAATAGTAGAATCATAAATCCTAACTATCAATATTTTCATGAATTAAGGGTAAACCTTCAAGAATTACGGATAAACCTTCAAGAATTACGGGTAAGACTTCAAGAATTACGGGTAAACCTTCAAGAATTACGTGTAAATTCCTCCACAATCCGGAATTATTTAATCGCTTTGTCAGCAGTAAACCTCTTTATCAAATCATCAATAACAGAGAAAAATCAGAATACTATATATTCCAGTGTTATGCGACTGAATAGACACATCCCTATCAAGTCTCTGGAAAACTGATTGACTAAACCCTACCTTGTCATTTGAAATATAAGCACAGCGCGACTGCATTCAATTTTTCCAATAGACAGCGAGTTCCCGGCAGAAAGAGTCTTTTGCTTTGATATCATACCAAGTTATAAGCTTCGAGGAAAACTGGGCATACAGATTTGACATAATGGCACGGACTTCAGACTGTTTATTGATAGAGCTGCATCCAGAGAAAAACAATATTTTCCAGTACAAGAAATGCTGATATAGTCCGTCCAGATAAGAGACGTTGGGCGGTTCTTAGCTAAGTTCAACCCCTGGACAAATACATTTGGAAATCGGCTAGTCAGGTTGCATTGTTCGCGTATTCACCCATCTGTGAAACTCTCCACACCAAAAATATATACCTGTAGTCTTATAGTTGCCGTATCGTGGAAAAAGCGTTCTGAATTATTGAAGATGAATCTGATCACCTGAATACCTTGTTTGAAATATGTACATACATGTATCTTAAACACGTATGTGTATCTTAAGCTATACAACCAAACCATCAATTATCGACATCACACAAGTTTTATTGTTTTATAAAAGATATGTGTACCCTTTCCATGTGATCCATTTATTGAACCATAAGCATGCAAAATTTCATTGTGTGCGTGTGTATGTGTCTGTGTATGTAGGACAGGGGGCTATTTTTATGTTGTTGTTTTTAATGCATTTTTTTCAAATTCATAGCTAAAAACCAAATCATTATCTTGCCAAACAAACAAAATTTGGATGAGCATTTTCATCGACAACATTTTTATCTCGAATATTTTCATATAGCATGCTAAAGGTAAACATGTGTACCAGTAGACGCACACAACTACAACAAAAATAGAGATGAATGTTTTTTTTGTTATTTTGAGTTGATTTTTTTGTTTGTATTGATGTTTTGCGTCGCTGCCAACATTTTTGCAGCCATGACGCGAAGTTTCCTGTCCACCAAGATTGAACAAATCCTTAGCAGAGAATAAAGTGTCTTGCTTAGGACATAGGGACGTGCTTTCATTGAACCTTCTCAAAATAGCGATTCTTTAATCACAGGTCTAGAACACTAACACTGAGCAACTGTGGACCTCGATTATTAGCTCACCTGAGCTGAAGGCTCATGGATGAGCTAATAGTATACCAGTCACTCCGTCGTCAATCCGTCGTCTGTCGTCTGTCAATCCGTCCGTCCGTCCACAATTTCAAACATCTTCTCCTCTGAAACCACTAGACCAATTAACTTCAAATTCCATATGGAGACTCCTTAGGACACGGGGACGAAAGTTTGTTCAAATGGTCCTGGTCACATGACCAAGATGGCCGCCACGCCCATATATGGTAAAAACCCTTTAAAATCTTCTTCTCCAGAACCAAAAGGCCAATGACCTTGGGACACGGTATGTAGCATTGGGGTTGCGGGGCATACCAAGTTTGTTCAAATAGTGATCCTAGGCTAACCTTGACCTACTTAAAGTCTAGGTCAACTTTGCTTTCTTATGCATTTTAATGGAAAAAAATTCTTATAAGTTATTTTTTGGAAAAATGTCAAAAGGTCAAGGCCACCACACCCATTTATAGTAAAAACCCTTAAAATTTCTTATTCTCTGGAACAAAAGGCCAGTAGCATTGGGACTTGGTGTGTAGCATTGGGGATGTGATCTCTACAAGGTTTGCACAAACGACGAATCTAGCTTGACCTTGACCTACTTGATTGCAAGGTCAAATTTGATTCCTAATGCATTTATATGGAAAAAATCTTGAAATGCACATTTTTCTATATCTGTTTATACTTTCGAGAAATGTTTAACCTTATGAGACAATGGTTTTACATAAGTAACAAATGCCAAGCTGACCTGCGACCTTTTATCTAATGCCACTCATTTGGATTGCCACATACCTATCTAAACATTGGTTACTCAGAAATCACTGAGCTGTTTGATGGGGTATTCATTAGATTGTTTTAGGTCACTTGTCCAAAAGGGCTGCAACCCCCATATATTGTAAAACAAAATATGTTTTATTATAAGCAGTAGTTGACCTTGACCTATTTTAACATTATTAAAGAGATCAGGTGAGCGCCTCAGGACCTTCAGGTCCTCTAGTTTTAGTTGATACTTTACATCCCAGTCATGCGCGGATCCAGAAATTTTGTCAGAGGGGTTCAACTTTGACAACGTTTTCTTGTTGTGTTTTTTTTTTGTTGTTTTTTAGTTGATGAGAGGAGAGATGATCAAAATACCACTGAAAGCGGACCATCATCGGCCCTCTGGCAAAACGCCATTTTAATGGCCTTTCGCCGGCGTCCTGATGATGGCCTAACATTGAATTCTGGCCTAGTAGCTTTACGATTTTTCAGGGGATCCGGACCAGTATTGCTAGGAAACCCTATTTTTGTGATCTGAACCCCCTGCCCCCCCCCCCCCCTCTGGATCCGCCCATGCCAGTAAAGAAATTTTCAGTCATGTCGCGACGTTTCCTGGGGGTTGAACCAGTACTAAATAGTGTATAACGTGTCTTGCACAAGGAAACAATATGGTGCCTCCAGAGAGACTCAAACCAACGGCCCCTTATCTCAAGTCAAGCACTCTACCACTGGTTGACTCTACAGGTATTGTAAAGCTATTTGGTCACTGTATCCCCACGTGGTATGCGATGTCCCAGTCTCATTCAAAGCTAACAGAGATAGGAACCAGTTGTGGTCGATGCTAGACAGTGGCCCAAAAGCCGATTAATAAACACAGGTTTTGAAAGCGTCATTCATGCCCAACAGTTTGTTGGGTTAGTTCAATAAAGTGAACTTTATCACTTAACCTATATTACATGTATGCCATTTATATCCGTATATCATGTGTAAAACATTTCGACCTCCGTACCAGTGTATGCAGCTTTGCGTTTTAGATGGTTACTTGAGACATGGCTGTATAGTAAATACAATAGCAAAGGAAATTGCAGATAAAAGCACGCTACATGCAATCAGATCTTCATTACGCTGTGCAACCTGACTCTATATCTTGAAACATGTAGCAGCAACAACCGTTCTAACATAGACCAGTCTGACTTGCTGATCTTGACTAAAATTCACATAGGTTCTAGGAGGCCCTTACCAGTGAGCAATAGTATATACCGATGTGTCTGTAATCAAGTAAGACTTATGTTTTCTGAGAACGTTTACCGGGCATACTAACCGTATATGTCGTCAGCGGTTCAATTGTTTTGCACGAATTACCTTTAAAGCGCCTATCTTAACCAAATTCGACTGCTTTTGTCGTCTGCTGAAATGTTTTAGAAGCCTTTTCAACAAACAGTGTAGACTCAGATCAGACTGTTCCTATAGGAGCAGTCTGATCTGGGTCCACACTGTTTGTCTCTATACTTAGCTTTATTAAATAATGTTAGCAAAAATTTGCAGCAGACAACAAATGCAGGCGGAATTTTCGGATGATTGTTTTTGCTGGCGTTTTAAGGGTTAAAGCGTACCTATGCCGTTTTACCCAATTTACTGTAGATTAGTCTAAATTGACAGTGAATGGCAGTGTTCTGTCTGACACGCCCAACGTCCGTTACCAGGTCGCACTATACTTATGGCACATGCGCACAAGCCTTATTAAAACACCCATACTGATATATACTGGGGTAGAGATCTAAAGACCTTGAACAGTCTTAATGGAGAGCTGCCCATAAAAATGGCCACATAAAAGTTTCAAAGAAAACAGTTTTCTTTCTTTGGAAAAGGTAGCTGGTTCAGCCCTCAAATATTCCCCAAAAAGGATTTTCACATTGGATAAAAACAGATTAAAATACGGGTTGAAAACTCTGTTTCAGCTATTCAACATACAGGAAATAGAAAAATGTTTTGTTGTGGTGCTTTTCCCCCATTGATCAGGCTAATCCTTTTGCATTCAATTGTATTTCTACATTACCCACATCATATAAAATGGCATGCTTGATCAAAGGGGTGAAAACTAATTATTATAAAAGCTCATTAGTCACTACTTTTGTACAAAACTGTAGCTTAATACAGTGTATCCCTTAACCGTGACAGGTATACATTATGTAGTTATGGTACACCTATTAACAGAGTGGGAAAAATCTGATTGTAAGACACATACAGGAAACAGACAAAAGTTATGGAAAACATACCTGTTTACCAAAAACAATGAAATAGTGTAGACCCGAATTTTATGCAAACGTAACACTTTCTTCTCGAGTTTTATTCTGCAAAACATTATATTTCTTCCTTATAAGATGAATGAATGACGAAAACTTGGCTTTCCGTGAAAAAATATTTGGGTCACAAAAATACCCCCACCCCCTAAAGCCTAAGGGTCTGACATTAATATGCAATATCTTCCAAATGTATTTATTTTGATAGGTGCACTGATTGGCAAGCCTTCTTTGAGTGAGAGGGTGATTGTTGATGGGCAGGGTTGTCATACAGCCCTACATATTGGTGTCAAAGCTAAAAAAAATCAAGACAAAGTTCCTACGTTGTACTGGTTACCTAAACTCCATAAAAAACCCTATAAAGCAAGATTTATTGTTAATTCTAGTTCTTGTACGATAACAGAACTTTCTAAATTGTTAACCTCGTGTCTTACAGCTGTTAAAAACATATTATCAAGTATTGTGAAAAGGTATATGAGAGATCCGGTAAAAACCTATTTTGGTCTATTAAAAATTCAGGTGAAATTTTAGATAAACTTAAAACTAGAGATTTCAATGCGACCAGTTTGTCTACTTATGATTTTTCTACTCTTTTCACTACTTTACATCATAATTTAATTAAATATAAACTTATTGATCTTATTGAAAGAACCTTCCAGAGAGAAGGCTCTCCTTACCTTGCATGTAATGACCGAAATGCATTTTTTACTTCAGAAAAAACCCCAAAAATATCATGCATGGTCGTGTCAAAATGTATGTGATGCGCTGACCTTTTTGTTGGACAGCATTTTTATTCGATCTGGCACCAAGCTGTATAGACAAGTAGTTGGGATTCCTATGGGCACTAATTGTGCTCCCTTGGTTGCAGATTTATTCCTGTTTTGTTATGAGAGGGACTTTATGATATCTCTTTCTGATGATAAGCAGGCTGATGTTACAGATGCGTTTAACACTACTTTCAGATAGTTCGACGACATTTTAAATATTAATAATGTTTATTTTGACAATATGGTTAGTCAATAAACCCTTCAGAGCTCCAACTGAATAAAGCTAATACCTCTGATACCGAAGCCGCATTTTTAGATTTGCCTTTGTCAATTTCTAATAATATTGTTTCTACCAAAATTTATGATAAACGTGACGACTTTGATTTTGAAATTGTCAATTTCCCATTTTTAGATGGTGATGTTCCTCGTTCTACATCCTATGGAGTCTATATTTCTCAACTCATTCGTTTTGCTAGAGCATCCAGCATTGTTGCTGACATCAACACTCGCAATAAATTGTTAACTCAGAAGCTTCTTAAACAAGGCTATCGGTATCATAAACTTCGCAAAACATTTTCAAAATTTTATAGACGATACTATGATTTGATTTCTAAATTCCAAGTTGGACTTAAATATCTTTTGTGCCAAGGACTTTCGGAACCTGATTTCTATGGTGACTTGGTGTATAAATTGAAGATTGTTGGCTCTTATAATTTTTTTAGCGCAGTTCATTAAAATAATTTCCCATTATAAAAAGATTGGCTATAACATTAATGTATTGCAACCCAATCACGGTTGGCATCTTTGCTTTCCTCTTTAATTGCACGCCGGTGGGTCGGACTTCAGACTCTATGATGGTTCCGACTTAAAGACTTATCTATTGATAAGATGGTAGGGGCCTGATGCTTTGGCTGTTTGCCGGGCCCACCGGGGTTTACCTATTGGATTTCTTTTGCTCCGGTATTCAGTTTTATTTACTGTTGAGTCCTTATCTTTGCTTTATCTCCTTGTTATATTTTGATTTATACGTTTTAGGAGATGATGCATTGATAAGTTAGGGGTCTCTCATGCAAACCAAATATCTATGTGTCTTGATCCACATCTGAATTAACGGTGAGGTTGGCGGGCCGTTAAACCGGTTTAAGCCCTCCAGTAAAATATTTTACTGACCGTTCCAAGGCGGTACTTCTTTTGTGGATCTTTTATGTTTTTGTTCTGTCTTATGTTTGCTATGTCTTTGTGTGAGTCTGTTTATATGTGCTTTGTGGTCACCTGCCGGGAAAGGGCTGACCTCTTGGCTCTCGTTTATGGTGTCTAACTGTGAGTTTGTAACTTTCCCATTGGTATCCTGGGTCGAGTGTGGTACTTGATTGTATCGACTCCTGATCTTTGCCCCCTTACTTACTTTAATTAAAGCACAAAAATACAGTTGTCATTTATACGTAATTCTAGCCACAGACTTCAAAATTTGAGCAGATTGAATAGCAAACAGTTACTGTTGGAGGTCCTTTATCGACATCAACACATTGCGTATGCGCGCAGCAAAGCCTCTGGCGAGGCTGCGCATATGCCTTAATACCTTAATCTCATATCTGCGTTCTTAAAACACCAATCCCGATTTCAGTTGACGACATATTTTCAAATACTTCCTGATATGCTTGAATCTAAGAATATATTATGAGTGTGTGGGTGGGATAGAAAATCCGTCGCGAGGATTACCATTTTGCATCACGAGGGTTGCCGAGGGACGGATTTTTTATTATCTTACCCTCACACAAATAATCGATTCTTTTTATAACCCACCATTAAATCTTTATCTCAAAATAAGCTTCCAGAATTCCCTGGATTCGCTGAGATGCAATATTAGATCATATTACATGATGGCGTCACTTTGACTAAACATTGATGTCACTTGGCGACTTCGTGCGTGTGTTCCAGTACAATCAATGCCCAATCTACCCATGACAGCCTGGGTATCATAACATGTGTGAGGTAAGAATTTTTAACCCAGGCTCAAACCTTAGATTTCCGTATCCGTTGTGCAAGAAAATATGCCTCATAGGAAGCAGGCTGTTGGCATTTTCCGAGAAGAATACCAACCAAAACAAGAAACGCATACAGTAAGATTTTCCAACTAAGTCCTCTTTTTATTAGAATTCTTATTTATGATCAAATCTTACCAATATCTTTCACGCGCAGGTGCAAAATACATTAACGTATTGGATGGAAACAGTTTGGTGGCATTCATGCAAAGTTGCTGTATATATAAAATGTAAATCACGCCTGGCAACTGCAAGCTACATTTTTTTCATTATTTTAGACATTTCAGAAGTTTATCAATGCGTTTTTAATTATGCGTTTCCAAAATTCATTTTAATAAGACATGCTCGTTTTGGTTAAACCATGTTCACACCTTTCCATGTTTTGTAAGGTTTATATCCAGTGTATATTTGTTGACCAAAAGATTACCTCGTGTCAAGGGCTTCCAAGCAGTTGCGTATGATCAAAAAACAGATTAACATGGGTGAAGTTTTCAGGATTATTCCTGAATTCAGGATTTTGGTTGACTTTCCATTGAAAGTCAGCCACAAAAGCCTGAATTAGATTAAATACAATGACTTCTTTTATTTGGTTTCAGTTTATCCAAAGACAATTGACCATTTAAACTTGAAATTGTTGATATTTATAGGCATTGTGCAAGTTTTAAGATTTGATTTTCAAAAGTTCAGGATTTTGGAAACCCATGCCGCCGTTGTGTAGGTGATAAGCCTGTGCCATGTAAACCAGAGGTCGCAGTTTCGATTCCCTGCTTCTCCATGAAAACTACTTTCGGTTGAGCATTTGGGTGCTCCTGTCATAAAATATACGCACACACCATAAACCCTTACGGCCCCAGTACTGGTATCTACCCATGGAAAAGCCACAAAAAGTTGGATGAAATATATGTGTCTGAATATCTTTAGGTCCACGGAGACGATTCTTATTGCACAGACTAAAGTTGCGAAAGAACATAGTTAAGAAAAATTGTATGTCACTTATAATTTGACCTCCATCTGGTTTATGGCCAGTTTACACAATTCGGATCCGAAACCTTGCCTCGAGGTTATAAAATTTGTTCGTGCTCAACTCAGCTGAGCATTAAATTTCAACTGCAAGTTAAAGCTAAAATGCTGAAAAATAATGATTGTTCTTGCTGTCAAACTCTTAGATATTGTATTTATCCTGCTAATAAATGTTAAAATTGCCAACAATTTGCATTTTAGCATTTATGAGCGGGATAAATATCGTGCTCATTTGAGTTGAACATGAAAAAAAAGTTTTATAACACCGGGGCCTTGTTGTAAAATGTGTGCAAATGTAGTACATGACAAGCCTTTTAACCATTGCAAACCAAATTGACCCTTGTACAGTTTGCGCTTTTGAATTAGTTACTTAAGCCATATTTAGCTGCAGAAATAGATGTACATTTAGAAATGTCATCTATTGCAAAGATATCAGGTAGTTCAAGATTAATAGAAGAAAACGACCAAGATCTGTTTTGCAAAATTGATTGTAGATTTTTTTTTATTTCCAGTTTTTCTAACTGCATTTCCTCTGCGTTTCGCATGCTGGTGATCACACAGAAGTGCTGAAATAGTACGTCTATCTCTCATACTGTAACACATACAAAGGCACGGTTAAGAACTATCACATGAGCATATAGAAGATTGAAATGGACAACTCTCAGCAAATACTGTCATTTGAAAGGAACATTCTGTAAAATACCAATGAGACTCAATTTTAGAAATAGACTATAGGTACATGTAATTTTTGATTGGTCAAAAATTGTGAACAGAAGATAATCATGACGACAGAAGGAGCTTGTGGAAAATCTCAACATCATATGCTTAAATGCTGTTACAACATGATCCATTGACCATTAGTTGAGTGATCTATTTCATAATTCACTTCTTTACTGGGTGCAGTTATGCAAGACATGCAAAGGGTTACAATTATTATTTACAAATGCTGCTGAAGTAAGTTGACCTTCATTGTGATGTGTGTTTAGAATGTTTGTAAACAAATTATGGTTAAGTCTGTATGTCTGTCTTTTACATATATTTTTCAAGTTTAGTCGCACTTGTAATAAGATTGTATGACAGTCTGAGATACGTTTTCTAGCTAGTGTGTCCGAAATTTCAATTTAAGGACATATGCTACTAAATACTTTCCACATTGAAATATATGTCCCAGTTTGGTTTATGCATGGACTGTCGATTAGTGATGAAATAAAAATAATACGTCACCATGCTCATTTTTTCACAATCTCAAATGGAAGATTTTAGCCTTCACCAATCTTCTGAACAAATGAAAGAATAACCTAAGTCCTACATATTAAGCTAAAATAGTTGTAATTTACACCCATCTTCTTTATTTTACTTTAAAAAATTGCTCATCACCTCAAGTCTTCTAGAAAATGTAGAAATGTATTTGTTATCCGTGGACTATCATAATACCTTGTAGAATAAAGAAGAAAAACCATGCTAATTCTCTTTCAGGAGGGCCACATTTTCGCGAATTACCTACTTTTCCTGAAACAATTAAAAGAAACAGACCTGAATTTGCTGATATGCATGCACAGTTTGCAAATATTTAGAATTTCTCTGCCACTCTGCGTGCCAGATTCACATTCCAGTGTCTGGATCGATTTCTGTCCTTATATTGACAATTTATGATACAGAACACTCCCTAAGATTGTATACATTGAATTTGTATCACTTAATAACAGCGTTAACTCTTGCCCAAGACAACATGTGCTGATCGCCGTGGACGAGATTTTCAAAGCGAGTGCTTCCAAGGCGCTATATAGGTCAAATAATTGGTGATCTATTAGAATGACACACAAGCACAGATTATTGCATATCCTCAAAGCAACGTAAATTTTACTCCCTACGTAGAGTTAGTATAGGGTTTACGCTGTTAGTGTTTAGATTGCTGGATCATATGTTCCATGTGACCTCTCTAAAGAATAAACCAATCAATCAATCAACCAATTAATTAATCAATAAACCAATCAATTAATCAACCAATAAATCAATGGTATGCCTTTTTGATATACGAATAAATACTGGTCATGAAGGACAATTCCCCACAAGCAATACCAACAGCAAAACTAATAATAATAATAATAATAATAATAATAATAATAATAATAATAAAAATAATAAAATAATAATAATAATTATAATAAATAAATGATAAACTCTTATTGTCTTAAAATTAAGAGTTTTCAATTATCTAGCTATCTGGTTGCTTTACTGTGATTGTGTCTTTACTGTCGTGAGACTGTTTGTGATTTGTGTATGAGATGGTGCATTGATAAGCTAGGTTTTTTTTCATGCAAACCAAACATCTAAGTGTCTTGATCCACATCTGAACTAAGGGTGAGGTTGGCGCACCGTGAAACTGGTTTAAGGCCTCCACTAAAATATTTTTACTGACCGTTCCAAGGTGGTGCTTTTTTTGTAGATCATTTATGTTATTTCTGTCTTTTTTGCTATGCTTTCGCGAGCGTCTGTTTATTGATGTCGTGTGGTCATTTGATTGGAAAGGGCTGACCTCTTGGTTCTCGTTTGAGATGTCTAAGTGTGAAGTTGTCACTTTCCTATTCGTATCCTGGGTCAGGTGTGGTGCTTGATTGTATCGATTCCTGATCTTTGCCATCTTTCTTATTTTGTAATTTGTGTTTCATTTCCTTGTGGTGCCGTGGGTTTATTGGTCTGTGATTGTAGTAATTTTCTAGTCAAACATTTATTTATCTAGTATTATCATAACTGTTACGTTTGTTGTTGTTGTTGTTGTTGTTGTTATTGTTGTTGTTGCTGCTGCTACTGTTCCTGTTGTTGCTGCTGCTGCCGTTTGCTATGTTTCACGGTAGTAATTCTATTGTTTTATGTGTGTCTGTTTTACGTCCGTTTGTAATAAGACCGTTACTGCGGAAATATATTTTGCCATCAAATTGGCCCGACATTTCATGTCTGTTGTAAGAGAAGCATAAGAGCAGAGCGATACTATTACCAGCGAAGATAGGACGGTAAATCAAACATAAAATGGGAATAAATCAATAATTATTTCTCATGAAGAAATAATGAAGACTGATTTTATGTCTGTATTGTCTTAGATAAAGAATCTGTTTAAAACTATTACTTATATAGCCTCTACCATCCATCATCTGGTCTACTTGCCATATATGAGCCACTTCATGAAAGAGGCCCTAAACCCAGAGGATGTGTGGGCGTGGGGGTGGGGGTGGGGGTGGGGGTGGGGGGTAAGTATATTTTGCTTGGCCTATTCATCACAAGGGTTTCTGTTTATCGAAATCGATTTACAAATAAAAACAGAACGCATTTTATTATGATTTCAAGTCAACAGATGATAAAATAGTAAGCAAAAACTGCTTTATATGACCAGTGAAATCTAAACTGTTGTATGAATAACAAAAATGATTTGCTTTAATATCAATACATTTAATTCCAATCAGACAAGATGCCTCTGGTATTTTTTTTTCTCGTTTGTAGAGTTTTTCGTAGTCGTTTTACAACTCACATGCTTTACAGGAGATTGATTGTTCTATAGCTATTGACTTCAAAGGGTCTCTTAGCCATACTGGTCTGGATCCCCTAAAAATGACAAAGCTACCAAGCCAGCATTCAATGTCGGGTCATCATCGGGGCGCCAGCGAAACGCCATTTAAATGGCGAGCCGATGATGGCCCGATTTCAGTGTTTTTATCCTCTCATCAAGAAAAAAAAACGTGCAAAGTTGGACAACCTCTGGTAAAACTTTCTGGATCAACACATGGACTTCTTACATAGTTTCTTTAACGTGGTATCATAAACTTTGAAACGTATCATCTGAATTCTATCGCACATACTTTATATAGGTAAGCTTGATTTGAAAACACTTCAACAACAGATCATATCAGGACCAGTGATTTTTTCCATACACGCAAACAAAACTAACATTTTCGTATAAAATTTCAAAAGATATCACAGTATAACTGTAATTAAAAGGCTTGATATAAATGTATTCCATGAGTGTCTGCATACCTGATAAAAAAACCAATATCAGATACATAACTGTATGCACGTTTTTTTTAAGTTTGAGAGCCTCTCTACTCGAACAGCGCAGTCATCTCGGGTAGGTTGCAGTCGAAGAGGATACACAAAAATGTACCTGGCTGTTAAACATGTTAAAAAGGGTAATAGTTTTGTCAATATTCTTCGCTGATTATTGTCACTTACATTTATATATCCAGCTGTTTATCTGTTTAACAAGATTTATATGAGTTAAACGATAGTCGATACAGC
This sequence comes from Loripinus fragilis, assembly GCA_964019695.1. NCBI lineage: Eukaryota > Metazoa > Mollusca > Bivalvia > Lucinida > Lucinidae > Loripinus > Loripinus fragilis. Next base: position 63,773,295 of record OZ026521.1, on the reverse strand, counting down.
ACCAGAGTTATGCCAAAGATGTGATTTTTTTCCTGAAAAAAGGGATGGGAGGTATTTTTGTACATGTTCTTGAATTAATGTTTTCTACAGATAAAATGCAAAATTTCATTACTTTTATACGCAAAAAGTTCAAAATCTGACACGCATTTTAAGAGCTATTCTAGCTTTTCATACGTTACGCATAGAACTGTATATCAGATGTTCTGGCCAAGTGCTCGGGTCGTCGACTGCATTGATTATATTCAGACCCCCCCCCCCGGAATTCTGGTACAATGACCTTGACGACTCAAATTTTGCGTACAACTACAAAATAGCATTCAAGTCCACAAGTAATAAACAGAAATATGCAAAACTTTCTATTCCTCCACTTATTCGTATTCTCTATTATAGGGGAGCGCTTGAGATTGGTCTTCGTCTGGCGCCCTGCGCCGTCGTCGGTGGTCCGTAAACAGTTTCTTTACCCAACATCTTCTACTGAACCAATGGTCAAAATAAATAATTTCACACAAATGTTCCCCATAGTGCTTCTATCCAAAAAAGTAGCACAAATCGATCTGCTACGCTGAACAAACTGGCCATAGAGCTAAAATAGAAGAAAAAAATATTTAACAGTATCTCTTCGAAATTCAAACTGATTTTACACAAATGTTTCCCATTATGTCCTCCTCTTCCTTCAATTCGTTTTGCTCTGCTGAAAATATGACCAACGGAACTAAGAATAAAATATATGCTTGCACACCGGATAAGGATATCTGAGATTTTACTCTGGGATGAAAATTATTATATTACCCATACTATCTTACCTAGGACGTCAAGTAACGTCATCATGTGAATTTGCATCTTAGCGTATTCAGGGACTTATGGAAGGTTAATTTTAATACGTAGTAAATATATAAATAAATAAATAAATAATAAAATTAATTAAATATTTAAATAAAAACAGTGGTGAGCAAGAAAAAGAATCCATTATTCGTGTGAGGGTAGGATAGAAAAATCCGTTCCTCGGGATAACCGTTTGTCATCACTCGGCAAGCCTCGTGATGCTAAACGGCGATCCTCGGGACGGATTTATCTATCCTACCTTCACACTCATGATAGTCTTATAATCTATAAATGGCATCTCCTTCTGAACAAGTTGTCCATATGCAAAATAGTTACACACGAAATTAATGTTTCCCTGTATTGCCATCTTCCAAATAGTTTCACTCCGCTAAAACAAATGACCACCAGAGAGAAACCATTGACATTTTCAAACCACATCTTCTTTTGTAACCACTTGTTCAAATTCAAAATACCAATAAATTTATATTTTTTGAGCCATATAAATTTAATGATAATTAAAGAAGCTGCTTTATTTTTAAGGGCACTGATTTTTTTAAAGATTTTAATGATGTTTAAAACACCATTAAAGTAGCTGACTATAAATTAATATTCATTTAACAGAGGGTGAAAAACTTATGGTCATAAAAAGTAATGGCCATTATAAAATTCCTTTAAAGTACCTTTAAACTATGCCATGATGAAGGCCTTTTAAATTAACAAAAGTTTTAATGATACTTAAAGTCCCATGATATTGCAATGCCTTTTTAAACATAATTAAGGGCATTTAAAACTGTAAAGCTTTGAGACTTTTGAAACTACTAAATTTTGCACACACAAAAAATAAGGGAATCATCTTCCAATATTAATGGCCCTTAATTAGTATATAACTTAAAGTTAATATTTAAGGACTTTGAAAACGCATCACCCAGATTAAATCCCATATCTCACAAACCCTGAAAATGTCACCGGGATAATTGTTATTGTATATCATAGTCTGACCAGTTTTTAGTGTGCCCTAGAAAGTTCATGGTTGTAAATTTAGTATTAAATATTAAAAATGTATCCATTTCAAGACGGGTGGGCGATTTTGACGGACACGAATTCAGCTTCAAGTTAACCCACGTTAGTTTTGATTCCTGACTCAACAGAATGTGTCCTGTGCTTCTTTCACGATTGCGAATTTATCATTGAACAATTTGAAATGAATTGACAGTTCGGTATGCTCAAATTAATACCCATTTAAAGATACCGACATACCCCACTCACTCTGATAAATATAGTCCAGCAATAACATTCAACATCTTGTGCCTTTCAAAGTTTGTATTTTTTTAAATCCGGTTTTGTTTGAAGAGTCTAAGAGCATATACAGATGACAGATTATGCATACATTACGCTTGTATCACGTTTATTTTGTATTATGCTTGTGACGTTAACGTAAACTTTAAGACGTTCTTGATCACATGACAGCATATCTCCTGCCATGATTTACATTAAAACGTCTTCCCCACATGATTGTCAGTGTAAGTAGTCAATATCATTAATGAAAGAGTGCATAAAGACAACTTATGGAGATGTTTCTGAAAAGGAGCTTTACTTTGGTGTTCAAGTTTGAGGTTTATTTTCGAAATATTGAAGTTATCAATTACTTTTAATTAGATAAAGTCTATAAACTGCGTTGCTGCAAATGGTATCATACACGCCACAATTTAAACACAAAAATAATCAAAAGGCTTCAGCTGACTTCGCAGAATGGTGCTGGATGCTGTATGTACCCATGTGACGTCATCAGAAGCGTCGAGTTATAGTGCAGTCAAATTAACGACTGATTCATATCAATTTTGGGTTACACATTAACACCTACGAGTAACTTTTAAATGGCTTATACGGTTTGCAAGAAAAGTGCAAAAATATGGTGATGCATTTCAAAGTCCTCTATTAGCACTAAATTTGAATCAAGCTTTTTTTCCAAAAATGGCCCTTAAAAGACAAATAAAATTTATAGAAATTCATATACCAGAGGGGGTAGATCCAAGAGGGGTGAAGGGGGTCCATACCAGTATTCCTTTGGAACTTAAAACCTAGAGTACTTGTGAGATTTTCCAGGTGGGGTCTTGACTCACCATCCTCTCTGGATCTTGCCATGGGCAGGTGGAGGGGGGTCTAACTGACAAAAGCTCTGACAATTTTTATTATTTTTTACATTTTACGGAATGGATTCATTTGCTTTTATGGAGGGGTAGGATTAGGATTCATACCAGTATTCTTATGTAAACCTAGAGTACTTGTGATTTTCTAGGTGGGGTATGAAAACACCATCCTCTCTCTGGATCCCACATGAGAAACGTACCTACATAAATGAAAAGGTGTTGGGTGGTACGTAAAGCATCAACTCGAACGAATTCACTATGGAATTTCGATGCTACCCCAGGCAGTCTTGTTCAAGTCTTGACTTCAATCGATAGCATAACTAGCACCTTGGTCCCTGAATTGATATCGCAGTCACTATTAATCGACATTTTGTAATTGCAAATTAAATCATGCTGTGTATAGGGTATTATCCTTTCCGCCATGTTATCAAATTGCCATGGCCAGAAAGAACGCCCTCTTACTGTAAAAGCGTAGTCCCAGATCGGACTGTGCAACTGCACAGTCCGATCTGGGTATACACTTTCACAGCAGATGGTCCGACTAGCACACGCAGTTTCGTCAAAGTCGATCTAATCTGAATTTTATATTCCCTTTCAACTGTTCTGTGTTCTTTTCAAGGGCGTTTAGATATTTTTTCGCATGAAACAGGCATATAATGGCAAAGTCTCGTAATTATGGTATTGTCGATGCTTAATCCCTTGTCTATAAAATAACGAGTCATGACCTAACACCCAGTGTTTCAAATGAATTAATACCGCTGCGAGTTCTAAAGGTTGCTATGGAAACGGTTCTAATGCTTTTGAAAAACGAGGTAGTTTCAAATAATCTCAAAATTATTAACATTATCCGAGTATAAAGCATTTACCTTAAGAAGACTGAAGACGGGTGATTGAGTCGATGCTTTACGTCAACATGTTTTCATTAATGTCGGGATGGTTTCACGGGTTGAACCAGCACTAAGCAGGAAGGATAAAATGGCTCGCATCGCATGGGGTACATGCTCCTTTGTCACCCTGATGATCTCGTGTGTTGATCTTCTTCTGTGGCTTCATTGGTCATTGATGTACACGAAACACTGTTTCCTTGGTGATCGTTGGTGTTTCCTTGGTGTACATCCCCTCTGAGGGAATGTACACCAACTATCAGCAGGGAAACAGTGTTTTCGCTCCTGTGACTTCATTGGTCTTTTAGTGTATGCGACCCTCTTCGACCTTAAATATTTGGGGTGTTTATATGTTATATATGTGGCCTTAATGATCGCGGGAGTACATACCTTTTTAAGGGTTAACTAGTCTTTGATGTACGTGATCCTCTGTGGCCTTGCTTATCCCTGATGTTTATGCTAATCTGTGAACATGGTGATTGCGGATTTACATCCTTTTCTGTGGCCTTGTGTGTACGGGAACCTCTATGACCTTGATGGTCTTTGATGTTTTTGCCCATGTGTCATTGATGATCGCGGATGTACGTCCTCTTCTGTGGCTTCATTTGTCACTGGTTTACATGATACTTTGTAACATTGGTGATTTCGGTTGTACAACCTCTTGTGTGGCTTAATCGGCCATTGATGTACACGAAAAATTATTACCTCAGTGATCGAGGAAGTACATCCTCTTCTATGACTTAGTTTGCCATTGGTGTGCATAGTACACTGTAACCTTGATGAGTGTGGGTGTGAAACCTATTCTGCGGCATCATTGGTCATTGATGTACACGAAACACTGTTACCTTTGTGATTGCAGGTGTACATCCTATTCTGTGGCTTTAATTGTCATTGTTGAACATGATACATAGCAACCGTTGATAACTGTGGATGTACAACCTATTATGTGGCTTCATCGGTCATTGATGTACACGAACACTGTTACCTTTGTGATTGCAAGTGTACACCTTATTGTCATTGGTGAACATGATACATTGTAACCGTTGATAACTGTGGGTGTTTAACCTATTCTGTGGCTTCATTGGTCATTGATGTACATTGCAGGTGTATATAATATTATGTGGCTTCAATTGTCATTGGTGAGTATGATGTATTGTAACCTTGATTACTGTGGGTGTACAACCTATTCTGTGGCTTTATCTGCATTGATGTACACAAACTACTGTTACCTTTGTGAATGCAGGTGTACATACTATTATGTGGCTTCAATTGTCATTGGTGAACATAGTGCATTGTAACTTGATTACTGTGAGTGTACAACCTATTCTGTGGCTTTGTCTGCATTGATGTGCACAAACTACTGTTACCTTTGTAATTCCAGGTTTACATCCTATAAGTTGGCTTCAATTGTCATTGGTGAACATAGTGCATTGTAACCTTGATTACTGTGGGTGTACAACCTATTCTGTGGTTTATCTGCATTGATGTACACACACTACTGTTACCTTTGTGATTGCAGGTTTACATCCGATTAGGTGGCTTCAATTGTCATTGGTGAACATAGTGCATTGTAACCTTGATTACTGCGGGTGTACAACCTATTCTGTGGTTTATCTGCATTGATGTACACACACTACTGTTACCTTTGTGGTTGCATGTTTACATCCTATTAGGTGGCTTCAATTGTCATTGGTGAACATAGTGCATTGTAACCTTGATTACTGTGGGTGTACAACCTATTATGTGGCTTTATCTGCATTGATGTACACACACTACTGTTACCTAGGTAATCGCGGGTGTACATCCTATTAGGTGGCTTCAATTGTCATTGATGTACACGAACCACTGTAACATTATTGATCGCGGGTGTACTTTAGTGTCTATGAAACATACTCTAACCTTTTTCTCGCTATTCACAACAATTGTCGTCTGTTCTGTCATATGCTTACGTTTCTTTGATATTCGTGATTTTTTTAGTCGGACATGCATTTGATTCTATGCAGCAGATGCAATGAGCAGACAATATGTTGGTCAACATATTAGCAAGTTAACCCTTAAAGCGCCAATCACAACTGCAGCAGACGACATATTTTGAGACATCTTTCCCAATTTTCGAAAAAATAAGGTATGATAGTTCATGAGAATCGTCTGCCAGCAGACGATTCTCATGAAATACCATACCTTATTTGTTATTTTTGAAAAAGCGGCAAAATTTGAAATTGTCGTCTGCTGCAAATTATAGGTGGCGCTTTAAGGTTAAACCAGTCGTGCACCCAACTCATATTATCGCGCACTTTTAAAGAGTCAACATGCCCCAGACGTGTGGGAGGTAGACAGAAGAGCTTACTGATTTAGCTGTTCTATTAACTAACATGACTAATCATTAACACACAACTTACTCTTTCTTTGCTAATGCCGTCTGAAGGCTACCTTTGCAAACAGGTAGGACGCAGATCAGGCCCCACGAAACGTCGGGCCTGGTCTGGATCCAAACTGTTTGAAACTCTGGTGTTAATCCTGAAAGAAGTTTTGAGAAAAAAATCAACAGGTGATAAAAAGCATGCAGATTACTGGGCATGCAAACAGTTAAATATTAGCGTTAACAATGATAATTTGATCCAAAAGAACAAACATGGCATAATTGAAAAGCAAACACGAAAGCAAACACACCATACCATCATGGGAAACTATGAACTCATTAGCCCTGTGCAATAATTGTACTGATATAATATTAGATCACGAGGCTGTAATTCACATTTCATGTTGGGTGTATAAATTGTATATTCCTACTTACTGCCACTCAAAAATACTCTAAACAAAGGTCTTTATGGCAAATGATAGATTAAGAAGGTCGAAAGTATTGCAGAATGTTCGATCCCCTTGGAGCATTCTGCAATACTTTTGACCTGCAATAAGCGATAATCGGTCTTTAAAACCAATTTTTGCTTTTCGTTTTGAGTGGCAGCTTAAGACAGGTTTTACTGTATATTGTAATTGGAGGCCCCTGCTGTTGCAAAATTAGCATATTTTTTATGAACAAAGGGCAATAACTATTGAAGCCATAAGATGATATAGATCATTTAAGAGCTGGAGCATGACAGTTTGGTGTTAAGCATTGTGTCTAACTTTTGTAAAAAATAGTAAGTGAGTATGATCAGGAAATACCACAATCACAAACTGCAGACAACCCCGTGGCACCGCGAGGAAGAGCCGCTCAACCATCACGAGACACCAGGAAGACAAATTAAGCAAAGCAATCAGCTCTCTCTTCCCCATCAAGATGATTGCAATACTAGAATGGAGTAAAGTTTGATTTGAATTTGCACGACCCTTGGGTCTGCACTATAATAACCATGTGTGTCTGTCCATCTGTCCATCCACCATTGTTAGTTAGTAAAATACTCATAGCTCTTGAACGACATGATTTATTTTGACCAAAGCATACCTATGCATGTCAACATTCCCAACTCACTTGCATGCGATGCCACCTTTTTTTGAGCGACGAGGGTGTGCTGAGTCTGTTATGGTCAGTTAACGTAGTACGGGACTCATGGAAACGATAACCCAGAGTTTTTATAAAAGTAAGAGTTATCGTTATTTTTTGCCTTAAAATGTACAAGTATTGGCATTCACAAAAACGTGCGTATCGTTTATCAACACATCTGTATGACCAAGTATATATTTAGGTCCACGCCAACGAGTTTGCGGAGCTCTATTGTGTTTGGCTTGTCCGTCCATCTGTCTTTCCATCTGTCTGTCCGTCCATATGTCCGTCCTTCTGCTGGTGTGGTCACTCTAACTTAGTCATTTTCAATCGGATTTCTTCAAAATAACATATATGGATTGCTTGCATCAACTCTGATTCAAGTTCAAATATGGATTTTTTCCGACAAATGATAATCAAGATGGTCGGTAAAATGGCCGCCGTCTATCAGTTTGCATCCATCGTGGTCACTCTTACTTAGTCACATTTAATTGGATTTCTTCCAAATTTCATATATGGTTTGCTTCCATTAAGTGATACAGGACCCATGTCAAAAGATAACGGAGTGTTTTTAAAAAAGTAAGAGTTTATCTTTATTTATTGTTAAACGTACAAGTATTGGCGTTCACAAAAAATATCATTTATCAACACATCTGTATGACCAAATATATTTTGACCCTCTGGTCTAGTTTCACTCTTCAATGGGTTCCGAGTTATACTGGTCAGGCAATTCTGGTCAGAAAAATTAATATTCATGCGTATTCAATGTATGTACTATTAGCTGATAAAGTGTCTTGCCCCATGACACACACTTTGACTCTGGTGATTCACAAATTAATAATCCTTCGATCCCTAGTTTAACACTCTAAGAATTGCTGACCCACTGTGCTTCTTAAGTCCATTATCTTTGTAAATATGACGTCGTAGCTGGGAGGGCTCCATTTGTTTAGCTTGGGTGAAACCCAAGAGCAACGTATTAGACACTGTGAGAGCGCTCGCCAAATGCTGGGGCGTGCCTTTTTGCTATTTTAAGCTAGCCAGTGGGGAGTTTTTTTACTGAGGATTATTTTGTATATATATATGCGAGCTGTGAATAATCTAATACGGCCGTTCTCATATGCATGCTTGTCTTAGCATTAACTAATTGCCTTTATGAAAAGAACTAAACTCGTGTGTCATCTCTTCTTTACCCATTGCCGCATTGGTAGAATGTTCAACTTGAGACCAAGTAGTCCCTGGTTTGGGCCCTATTGATTGTTTGTTTGTTTACTTATCTATTTGTTCGTTTGTGTTTTTCATGGTAGTGATATAATGACATGTACCACTAGTGGTTTACAAATTTTGGTAACGCTATCACGTCGCTATGTAATGACGTCCGTAATGGTTTCTCATATAATTATATGGCAACACCAAAGCATAGTTCCACGCAATTTCTAAACGCGATTTAAAAGTAGTTTTAGGGTCATACAATAAATAGAACCTAACAGTCGTGCTCCTGTATCATTAAATTTATCAAGCTTGTCACGAAAAAGTGACAAAATTCTTGACAAGCCTCGCATTTCATCTCTTTTTACAGCTCGTTTAATAACTTCAATATTGGGATCAAACGTGATTTTCTATGCATTACCACCTGCTAGAACACCAGGGTGGTGTTGAAACCCAAACATGAAAGGCGAGGGTCTAGCAGATGATAGTGTATCAGTAAACCATTATTGCATAAGGTCATTTTCTCACTTGAACACTTGCAACAACGTTTTCGAAATAGAATCTTTTTCCAAATCAAAGACTTGCGTCATCCTGACGACACTTCTATACCCGATACTGCTGATGACGTCAATTTTGTAACGAATCCAGAATACTTATACTGTACGTAAAGTAAAGAAAAAAAAAGGAAAAGAATAAAAGCATCACAAAAATGCTATGAATCATCAGCACTTGAATTGCTCTCTCTCTCTCTCTCTCTCTCTCTCTCTCTCTCTCTCTCTCTCTCTCATACACTCACCCTCATTTTGGCACACACACAAGCGCGCGCGCACGCACGCACTTATAAAGGTCTTTAGGGGTCCTAGAACGTGCCAAATGAGGAGTAGACAAATTCTAGGCTTTTTTTGCACTCGGACATCAACTCAAACAATACGCTGTCTACGCACACGGACCTAAATTAAACAATGAAGCTGGTATGGCACTCCATGCCTGTTTTTATTTCAGAGGTAAAAAAAGAAAATAGCACAAAAAAGAAAAACGAGCACGATGACATATGCTTTTTAATTGATTATAAGTTTCTATGCAAAATTTCCTTCAAATTAATAAGTTTTTTGTTTCTGTAGTTACATTGTGTGACATTTTTTATTCTAGATTTAAACGATTTTTTGGCCTTAATGTTTTTTTACAAAATGGAGTTTTGCTTAAAAAATAAGCGACGTGCATTATTTTCGCTGTTTTTTGTATTCTTTTATTAGCCAATAGCATGTAGCGTATTCCCAGGAAAAAATATGGCATTTCTCACTTTCAACTTTTTTAAAATATGAGAAATTGATATTTTGAAAAACTTATATTTTACGATTTTTAAAGTTTAATAACTTTTTAAAAAGCACGGTAAGGTCCTGTTATTTTTGTCAAAATAGATGAGTTTTGAGCTATTTTTTAACATGTCAAAAGATGGTAGCTTTTTGGACATATGCTGGTGAGTCCGGTACTACCTTAAGGAAAATTCTCATAACTATTGAACCACACGGGCCATTTATATCAAATTTTGCATACTTATTGATTGTAATATTGTCCAGCCACGGGTATGTAAAACGATGACAATAGTGTACCAAGCATCAATTTGGGCAGTTGAGGCCTTTTAGAGAAAATGTTGATAACTCTTTAACATGGTATATTTTAATCAACTTTTGCATACTGATACATTGTAATATAATCAAGACACAGGTATACAAAACGGTGACTAGGCTTTGCCAGGAAAAAATGTCTCTCTGGACATTTTTTTTATAAATCCCATGAAACCTTAAGTTAGAACCATCTAAAATAATATTAACTATTCTATGGCTCAGCAGAATTGACCTTCTATTTCAGCATTGAAACTTGTTTGTTTTGCTAGTGATTTAGCTCCCTTGCAAACGTTGTACAACGTAAGTGAATTAGCTCCTTTGTTGAAAGGATGTGCTACTTTTTCTATAACTTTTGTTGGTATAATTTTACACTTATAACCTACATAATTTTGTTGAAAGTAATCAAACTCTTAATTCTAACATGCCTTGGTGTAGTGGATACATCACACGCCTTGAAAATAAGGGGTCGCACGTTTGATCCCCGCCTTCTCCAGAACCACTTTCAGTTAAGCCTTCGGGTGCTCCTGACATAAAAAAAACACGCAAACCATAAACTCTCTCGGCCCAGTACTGGTTACTGCCCATAAAAAAAACCAAAAAGAGTTTAAAGATTTGATCAGCTACATCCCAAGCACTGAAGCTTAGATATGTTTCAGAGCAGGGTTTCAAACGATTATCAAGCTTTGGTTAGTTTATAGACGGAGCGCTATTGTAAAGGTGAGGCACCTCAAGCCATCTTGCTGGTATCATAGGCAACTTTGTACACGCCTGTATTTTCCATCTGGCGTCCCATACCTACATCCAATAATTACCATTATATTTAATATAAGTAGTCAGATGCCAAAATTATTCAGGTACTGTCCTGCCAGCCAAGAGTGACAGTGACGTCATGTTTTGTTTACAAAGTTATCAGGGACTTAGAATCGATAGATCACTTGTGTATTAATCCTATCCTCAGGATAGGATTAATACACAAGTGATCTATCGATCCGCGTTAGCTCAAGTGAAGTGTACACGTTATTGTTTTACTTAGCAAGTGTAAACAAAATATTACGTCACTGTCACTCTTGGTTGGCACGACAGTACACTTGTAGCTGTAGCTATGGACTTTTATACAAGTACTGTAGAACTGCAACTCACACTTTGATTTTCATTGTATTACACAATGTAGATATCACTAGTCATAACTTGTCATAATTTGATATTTGTCATTTAATACATTAATACAATATATTTATTCCAGGTTTTATTCATTCTAAATTAACAAGAACCCACAGCCCAGATAATTTTTCTAGGTATGCCCAAGATATTCCCACTAGGAATGAAACAGCTAAAACAACAGCGAGGGAATTGTTCACTTTGGTTTCCCAGCCAGAATTCATAGCGGTCAAGGTGCCAACTTTGAACGAACCCTGATCAAAGCGCTGTGCAAGATTGCAGGGGTTTCGACCATCTTATGGGAAATGGACAGGTAAAAAGGTTTAAACAAACTCTACTCCAAATGTTTGGGTCTCTTCAAGAGAACCAGAAAAGTGACTGAAAGGCGCGCACATGTCCCTATTTTGGTCCACGTCTATAATGCCACAGTTCATAACAGCGCTGGGTTCTCACTTTATTTTCTTATGTTTCGGCGCCACCCTAGGTTGGCTAATGATGTCTTTCTTCGTCTGAATTTGGATTCATTGTATTCACTTTCTCAGACTGAGTGCATAAGAAGACTAAGGGCTTGCCTCAGGTTTGCTTACCATAAGGCCTGAGAGGTGTTCAAGAAAGCTGGTTCTAAGCACAAACTGAATTATGACTTAAGAGCCAGAAGTTCAGTCTAGGACTGGGAACTGTGTGCTTGTCAGGAATGCTGGCGATAGGTGCAGGTACTAATTTGCAGATCGGTGGGAGAAGAACCCCTATAATAATAGTCATCGACCAGCCAAATGATGACATACCTGTATTTCTATTAAATGCCAATTTGAATTTGCTATCATATCTAGACTTGGGGGCAGGCTATGATGTAGGTACTTCAGGAAACAGTTATTGCTCTTCACCTGAGAAGGTCAGGAGGTAATAGATTCCAAATTAGCAAAAACTAGTGTTTAGGCGTTCTACCTTGCACTGTAACAGCATCTCAGATACCCACTCAGTGACCTGTTCTTCTTCAAGTGAATAAAATGGAAACTTGCGCCCAGTAAGAGCTAGCGGATGCTATCTAATGATTGGGTTCTGGGCTTGTTCTGCTTGTGGTTAAATAATCTGGAAAAACGGATCCTTCAGAAATAGAGAAGACCTACAATATAAGAAAACAGCAAACACGGTATTATTGAGTCTGTTCATGAGAACTAATGGAAAGTTCAACAAGTCTCACACCCCTAGCACTGGCGTAAACGGTATTCTGCTTTCAGTCAGAATCCAATATTCTTGAAGGACAATCATATGAAAAAATATCAACACTATCTCGATGTATGAGAAGTTTTATCAACTCCAACTCTATACCTTTATCGACAGTTTTACAAACTCCAACTATAAGCTTTTTATACACAGTTGGTATTGGTCAGTGGCAGTTTTGTTTAAGATTTGTATATATGACGTGATTTTCATCTAATTACTTTTTACATTTCCCCATAACATTGTTTTATTATTACAGCAGAAGATGTGGTTATCATTGTGGATTTATATTATATTAGAACATTTGGCACTAAACCTTGCGTCTTTGCAAAGCAGAACACTTTATCCTCTGCTCATATATTATACAGGCTTAGTGAAATGTTTACGTATAGTGGATTTAGATTTTGTATTACTTATCAGAAGAACGCTAAGTTTAATCACTAGTCACTTATTTAACAACAACCAAAATATTTTAGTGTACCCAGTTAATTGCTGAACAAATAACACAAATATAGAAACACAATACAAGCTGGTATTCCATGTATAATATGGTTCATCTTAATTAACAAAAGACTTTTACTAAATGTTGTATGGTAGGTTGTAGCATACAAAACACTTGTGCTATTATAACCCAGATAGAATCAAGTATTTGTAAGTTGGTAGAGCAAAAAATGATATATGTTACATAGATACTATGCATTATAAGTCTATGTAATCATATACTGTTTGAAGAGGCTATCTCCAAATCAAATTTTATACTGACATTGTTTTATTTGCGTATACATATGTTGATGCATTACTTTACTTTTGGCTTTTAAATAGATTTTAGTTTATCTTCAGCATAGCTTTCATTGTTTAATGGATGAAACTGATAACTAAATCAACATAGTTGATGTGATCACTAGCTTAAGCAATGTAAACTTTATAGGTAAATGGTTTATTTAGAATAAATATTTCTGTAAAATGGGGAAAATAAGTGATAATGGTGGAGTTTACATTACAATAATCACCAGTGATATGATCATATCCAAGAAAAAAGTCAAATGTTACTTATGATACCAATTTATATTTATAGGACTTTATTTGCCAGAATAAGGCCAGACCGAATTAGACATTCAAGTTGATGTAAAAAACGATTCCACAGTGTTCTTTTAGAATGTTGGATGAAAAAGTAAAATATTTAAAATAAAAAAGTACAGGCATGAAATCTTACTTACATGTATTGGTAGTTTTAGCAATTACTGCTAAAATAGCTGATGCCAATTTCCACTATACAGAATGTGACATGACCAAATTATACAAAGCGTTATATGGATAATACCAATAAGAATGAATTGCAAACACACCAGGTTATGTATTCAAGACATATGCAAAAAGTCAACTGTTCTGACAAAAAAAGTATTGGGAGAACACTCTAGTAACTACTCAGTATAAATATTGATATTGATGATAGACTTACATGCAATGATAACAAAGTATACATGTACATGATTTTGGTGGTAAGTATCTATGTATTTCTAATTACCGTGGGTCATTTAATTTAATCATCTCCAAAACAAATCATATTTCTTTCACATTGTGTAACTTTAAAGACTCTATTGTTATTTATGTTACATGTGTGTATGATAAAGTATACCAAATATTGAAACCTTATATCAGATTTGTTTTGACAGTATTGCCTTTAGATGAAAAAATAATTGTTGATCTCATTTATTGTAATTTATAAAGCGCTCAAATTAAGATTTGACCAGCACGTATTATTTTGGTACTTATCACATATTAGCAAATATCTTAGATCCATTGATTGCTCATGCTGATGTAGTCAAGCTAGCCATATTGATTCTGGTCTACATCTATATATCCATACTTTGTGCATGCAGACAGCAAAGGCTCTGGTGAGTCTGCACATTTACAAGGTTTGCCTGAGCCCTCCTTTCTTGACACTGCAATGGGTATTTAGGTACCAAGTCAAATGTGCTGGCTCATTTGATTTATTCTTTGTTACTAGTTATAATCTATTTAGCCTGATTTGAAATATCCAAAGGATTAATAGGATACAACTTTATAACTATGACCATGTTCCCATGTGTAGCAAATTTAATATAAAACAAAATTACACTGTTAAACTAAGTCTTATTGACAGATATAATTCAAATAAAAAATCCCAATGAACTGTTGAAGTCCTTTCATTTAGTCATGTCTGTAATACAATACTAAGAATGCAAGGGATCTTTTCTAAGCATTAACTTATCTCTTTTAAATATATGATTAAATTGAACATTTTGAACAAATGCTGCCCTAGCTACTGTAGCTGTTTAAAGCTGCATAATCTGTAACTTTTGATTTTTCCATTTTAAAAATAGTGTTTCTATTTTTCTAGAACACAGTAAAAATACTAAAATTCAGGTATGCATTTTACCTTTTTCGTAATAATTAACAAATTATTAGTGCCAAAACAACAGCATTTATGTTAAAAATCAACTGTCTAGAATTATTGGAGGGACGCAAATAATTACAAACAAGAGAAAATACACCTGTTTTTATAAGATAATTCACTTTTTCATGCAGTTTTCAGCTGTAGAAATTAGATTTATTGTGACAACATATCTCTATTCTACTTTTGCAAATGATTTAAAAAGAAAATATTTTTTTCGAAAAATGTTCATAGTTACAGAGTATGCAGCTTTAAATGTTTCACAAAATTGTAGAAAAAGGCAAAACAGATAAGTGTAATAATCTCCTTAAATACTCTTGTTATGCATGTTACCAAGATTATTTTTTCTTTCTTCGCCGAACTAGACATACTGATTACTACCATAGGTATTATAACCATAGGGACAGGCATGTTGGGTACCATATTTGGGATAGAAATTGTTATGATTAAAAAGAACTTCAGTTTTCATTGAAAGGACAAGGGATAAAACCTATATACATTCTTCATTTATCAATGTTAACCATCCTGATATGACTTAAAATTTTACAAATTGACAGCTAGTTTTCATCCTTAGTTTTTTCATTATAATAGTTGTTGTAATCAATAGCTGATAAACTGTATATGTATTTTGGTGGGTCACACTTTTGGTAATAGATCTTACTAAGCTACTACATGTCTAAAATCCTGTTTTGTCTATTTGGACTGTAGACAGTATGGAAGAATGTCTTGTATATATCATTTCATGTATTCAATTCAGTTAACACATACAAATGTCAGAGATAAATGCTATTACTCAAGCATTTAAGAAACATGATTGGATTATTAAAATAAGTAGTTTCTATAAGGGATGTTTACATATTCGATAAAAAAAACTCCTAATTGAAATAGCATTTTATGTGCGTTGAGTTCATGTTACTTCCTTTACATCACCTTTGCTTTTGTCAGAGTTTAATTTCACTTAAATTTTATGTTAAAAAAGACACTTTTTATTATTTCTCTCATTATTGAGCCCTAAAATGGCAGTAATTAACGCCCATTAGGAGTTTAAAATAATGCTATTTTTGTATTAAACTAATGTATTCAAAAGAAAGTAACGTATGTAACAGTAATAAAAAGTTCATAAATGTGTTAAAATTATACTGCTAGTCATTTACTTTCAATGACAAGATAATATTGTAAGAATAAGAAATAATTTTTATATTTACACTAAAGGAGTTCCTAATATTTTAGGGTAACATAGTAAACTCTGCAATTACAGGGAAACTTCCAAACCCATAAAGAGCTAACATGCATTATTTTGTGGCTTATATAATGTGGGTTTTAGAAAACTATAGTGTACAAAACTCTTCCTAGGAGGTATTTTGGCAGCACATGCTCTAGTGATTGCACAGGACTAAATAGTAGTTAATTTGAAACAAAATAATATATTTAACTGCAATATAGTACGCATATGTTGCTTTAAAGCATGCTGGCTATTTGCTGCATTTAATGAAGTGTTTTTTTTGACAATCAGCATGTGGATAAAAAAAAATTATGTATAGCTTTATATTTATACATTAGGATTTGGAGATGTTGTAGTGTAACGTAGTTAACACGGCTGTCACACGGTAACGCCCCAACTGCCAGATGGCCAACATGTGTCATTTTGTTTCTTATATGACGTAGTTTTAGAAAATCATAGTGTACAAAATTCCCCCTGGGGGGAGGGGGTCTATTAGCAGCTCATGGTCTATCACTCCAAACTGAATTTGAGGATAAATTTTAAATGAGGGGAACAGCAAATTTTAAGAAACAAGAAAAGTTAATATTGATCTCGGGCATACCCTCAAATCAAAGTCAACGTTTCTGATGCTGTCGGTGTGTGCTATCTTCTTGTGAATCGCCCCTATCTGACAATGCAAGGGAAATGAGAATCCCTATTTGAAACATATTTCAATTGATATTTGGCAGCACAAATACTTGTTGGCGTTCAAACCTTGTAAAAGTGTCACTAGCTAGTCGACAATACATGTATAGCCTTTTAAATTTAAAATCATCCAATCTTAAAGCTACAGTACATGTAACACAGCCAGTCGCATATCTGATTCTTTTTATAGAATACGCACCCATGGAGGTTTTTTTGGGTGCTCCCCCTATATGGGGAGGGAATGAAGCCCTGCGGTAGAAAATTGTTTACGAGCAATTTCACAGGTCTAAAATGAGCTCTCAAGACTTTCAACTGAACACTATTAGTTTCATTTTACTTTCAAAAGTCAAATTAGTAGTTGTACGCACATGCGTTT
The DNA here is from genome assembly GCA_964019695.1 of Loripinus fragilis. Classification (NCBI taxonomy): domain Eukaryota; kingdom Metazoa; phylum Mollusca; class Bivalvia; order Lucinida; family Lucinidae; genus Loripinus; species Loripinus fragilis. Next base: position 63,756,032 of record OZ026521.1, on the reverse strand, counting down.
TAGTGTACACGTAGGTACGTACTCCCCTGACATCAATGGAAAAGTTTATCATGCCCCCTTGTCTGTTTCGTTGCATTTAACAACAGCTACAACAATACCATGAAAATCCACTTTCATGTGAATAATTGATCGGACTTTAATATAAATTAATCACAAACCAATACCCGAAAATGTATATATACATTAACAGCGTCATAAATAAAAAAAATCCATACATTATAATTTCTTTTTTAAAAAAGGTCTGCTTCTTGGCTATGCATATGTAAAATTTCAGCTGTCCAGCTCTCATCCTTATCTACACAACGTCAAGCCGCTTTCAAGATAGGGTACTGAATCCCACTGCAATATGAAATAGGGTTACATGAACTATTGATGTTTTCAGTCCGTTTCGTCGTGTGGTGAATATCTATATATTGGTGATTAATAACTGCAAAAATCTTCTGTCTTTTTTTTTATGAAATTTTGATATTTTTTTCTCGCTCATAAAGTATCCCTAAATTCATCATTTAAATTAAGAAAATCTGTTCTCAGTTTACTGGTCTGCTGCCTCTGCACTGTGCGCATTCAAAGTTCGATACAATATAAATTATCCATTCCTGATCCAAATTCGAAATGCCGATTTTCAACAACCATGCCAATTTTAAGGTTACGTCTCTTGTTTTAACCGACGTCAACGTAAGAGGGGTAACGTAATAAAACTGCCACACGAGAAATCTGTACAAGTCAAAAACTGTCAGCGTTTAATTTAAACATATTTTATTTGATAAACCCTTTACATGTGTACAAACAAGAGCATACATACGATCTATTACAGAGTTCGTAAAATGGGATTCAGAAAGAAGTCTTGACGACTTATTCAAATCCGTTTCCCAACATATATAAGTTGCTATGAATATATAAATTCTGGTGAAAACAATATCGATTTAAAGATCAAATGATCATCAATCATATTAATAAAAAAAATTCTATGAGAAAATACTGTCTTTTCATATAGGCATATTCACATCAAAACATTATGACTACTCTATATGCATTACATATTGGTCAATATAGAAGTTGAGAGAGAGAGAGAGAGAGAGAGAGAGAGAGAGAGAGAGAGAGAGAGCGCGTTTTAGCAGGTAAAAGGGAATTGAGTCCGTATATGCGATTCATGCATGTTAAATGCTTGTTTTAGAAAATAAATTATATCTTCCTACCTTTGTAAAAATGTTACTTGCAACCAGGAGGAAAATACATACAGTGTATAGGAGTGTGTGTTTTTAAAAGTGTTAGAAAGATAAAATAAGGGTTGATGTAACATTTAAAAGGCCATGGTTCGATCTTTTGTTTGGTATGCGTTTTATAACGTATTGAACGCCCCTCGTTAATTCAAATCATGATTGTAAATAAGGTCCCCAATTTCACTTCGATTTGTTCCAATAATTTTGTTTAAATTTTCCGCCAGTGTGTAATCCCCTACTCATTTTGAGCATGCGCTGCATGTGCACGCGAGGTCCTTTTCCGACAAAATTCAAACCATTAAAAAGCCAATTAATTCCAGTTTCCCAAAATGAATTATTCGATAACATTTTATCAACGCATTGTGGAGTTATGATGTCAAGCTACGAACTTTTCAAATGCCCCATCGTACATAAAAAATGATCGGTGTAAGATACTGCTTAAAAATCAACATTCAAAGTCGAATTTAAATAGAAATTTCATGTTTGAAAATAATTAATTGAGCCGTGACATGAGATTTCCAACAATGTGGTCCAGTTTCCCAAAATGAATTATTCGATAACATTTTATCAACGCATTGTGGAGTTATGATGTCAAGCTACGAACTTTTCAAATGCCCCATCGTACATAAAAATGATCGGTGTAAGATACTGCTTAGAAATCAACATTCAAAGTCGAATTTAAATAGAAATTTCATGTTTGAAAATAATTAATTGAGCCGTGACATGAGATTTCCAACAATGTGGTATGTGCGACCAGCAAAGTCTCAGACCAGCCTGCGCTACGCGCAGTCTGATCAGAACCTTTGCTAGTCGCTTGAATATTCTATGAGTGTTTAGCTACTGACTGAACATCATTTGAAGTTTCTAAGCTTAAAAGGAAGCTTCACAGGCTCGTCAGAGTCTATTCATATCAAAATGCCACATTGGTGGAAATCACATGTCACAGCTCATATGTTCCTTCTTCTTTTTATCTGTTTCATTTTCACAAGGTTTGACTGCATGGCGTTGACGTAAATGATTCAGGTATTAATCAATCCAAACAAACAAACAAACATATCTCAGTCGTTGATTCGTACTTATGTAATTAAGCTCGTAAGTAATTCAATAGCTAACAACCTAAAGGGGTCAAGCGTGGTGTTTTCTTGTCAAAACAAGTAAACCCCAAGATAAAAAAGGCCTTATTAACTTCTTACCTAAACCCTACTATTTTCCCTTTTCTACTTTTCTGTCTTTATTCATTCTTTATTTGATTTCACTTTCTAGGTTCATCACATTTGAATAATGTTTTAAATCTGAATAGTTCATTACATCTGAATAATTTATTAAATCTGAATACTTTATTAAATTTTAATAATTTATTAAATCTGAATAATTTATTTAATTTGAATAATTTATTAATTTGTTATTGATTAGTTTGTTATAATTTTATTATCATTATTTTATCATTTGTTTTGGTCGTTTTTCACAGCACTAAAGAACTCTCAGTGATTCACTGCGCCAGAAGTCAGATAAAAAAAACTGGCTAGTATCATGAAGCCAGCAAAACGTTTCACTAGCAGGCCGATAGTGGTCCGAGATTGCATAATGACTGGGCATGAGTGGAAGTAAATTCGAGAGAAAACCGCACTATCAATATATTTCATTTTTCAATCGTGTGACATAGCAGGACGCAAATTTCCGAACCGGATTTTGACTTTCTGCGAAATGTAGCTTTTTCAAATGCACGAAACCGCCAAAAGTGCAAATGTACATTATATCGCAGACGTATTTTTCACAACATGCCTTTTTTATGCAACATGGCCATGTTCTGAAAAAGTTGAATTCTGCGTTCTGCTGTGCAGTGAAAAAAAGAACACAATACATGATAAAATAAAAAAGATTATATGACAAATTGATAAATTATTTAGATTTAATAAATTTTTCAAATTCATAAATTATTCAGATTGAATAAATTATTCAAATTTAATAAATTATTCAGATTTAATAAATTATTCAAATTTAATGAACCTAAAAAATAACGAATTTTTCACAAGACGCCTTTTTTATGCCCCCCCCCCCCCCCCCCCCCCCCCCCGTAATAAGGACGTTAACAGCGGCAAATGCATACGAAGTGTGAAGGCTCTGGAGATTCTGAACATTTGCGCAGACTCATCTGAGCACTATGATTTTAGCCGTGGCATGGGATTGCCAACAATGTGGTATGTGCGACCAGCAAAGCCTCAGATCAGCCTGCGCATACGCGCAGTCTGATCAGAGCCTTTGCTAGTCGCTTGAATATTCTATGACTGTTAAGCTACTGACTGAACACCATTTGGAGTTTCCAAGCTTAAAAGAAGGCTGCACAGGCTCTTCTGTGTCTACACTTGTCAAAATGCCACATTGTTGGAAATCACATGTCGTGGATCACCTTTTGCCTTACAATGCGACAAGTACCGTAAAAACCTCTCATGGTCTCTCATGAGCTGAGCAACGAGACGTTATTTAAAATAGTTTTTAGTCTATCCCATTGGGTTACTCCCATTACCAGCATCGTTTTTACGTTTTTGATTTATGTAGGTAGACTGCTTGCCGTTATAATCGTAATTGTCACGTTATTATGGCCAAAAGGCAAGTTTGACAGTCAGGCCGACGTCAAAAATGTCAAAACTATTTTTTTTATCTTTGCATCTCAGAATTCCGATGTTTGTTTTTTTTCGATTTTCGTTTTTTTATATATTCGGGCCGATGCTGTCTATCAGAACGGACCCTTGGATAAACATTTCTTTCTCAGAAAATTGTTCATGCCTTAGCAAATAGTGTATATTACATCAGTATAATGCAATAAGTATGGAATTGCCCATTTTGTACTTTAAGGGGTCGCAGGTTGAAGTTTCTTATTAACAGGGACTCTCTATTATATTTGTATTAATACTAATAAGGTTGTTTTATAGCAAACAGTGCAGACGCTAATAAAATGCCACATTCACGATGCGGAATTTCATCTGCGTCTTTACTGTTTGCCAAAGTAAAGAATTTAGAAGTCACTAGGTAGTAGGAAAAGTGTTAACACCTGGACGGTTGACGATACACTCGCCTTCGCTTTGTGCTGATCGTCGTCTGCACTGTACAACGCACACAAACAGACAAACATTCAAACGGTGATAATTAGGTAGAAACCGATCAAGATTAAACTGATGAAACGACAAAAACTTATAATCAGATTATGAGATAATTGGGCGGGATGTCCACTTTTGCGCACAGAACCAACCTTTGTCCACTCCATGCACACCACACCATGCACACGGTTCTACAATATTGTTGCACTATTATGCAGCGGGTTTTGCACACGACCTCGTTTACTATACAACTGCCGCGCATCAGTCAGTGCATTATTTCAGAAACTGCAGCGTTTGAGTGAAGTAAACAAGAAAGAAAAAAAGAATAATCATGAGTGATCCATGTTGCCTTAACAGTGAGTATTTTTTTTTTCATAAAAAGTGTTGTAGTTACCCCCGTGAGGGCGCGTGGCATACAGAGAAAAAAGGAAAAATGAAAATTAAAATGATACATGTATCACCATGGGTGAAAGTTTTCCGGATCAGAATTTTGAGGCTGACTTTCCATAGAAAGTCAGCCTCAAAATGCTAAATTAGAGAGATTATGGTAGCTCTTCTGATTAATTTTAAGATTAACCATTTAAACATGGAATTAGTTATTTTTGTTGGCATCCTGCAGGTTTAAAAATTTGACTTGCTAAAGTTCAGGATTTTGGAATTTTTGAACTTTCACCCATGTATCACTAATGGACAATTTTAAGCCTTTGTAAACAGTACTGGAAACCCGGGCCTAAAAAAAGCCCGACTACACGACATTCACAGGTCCTGAAAAAGAAACTTTTTGAGCGTACAACTGTGTTTTCTAACCCATCAATTTAAAACGTGTTTTGGGGCTGCTCAAAAGAACCGTCTCATTGAGAGGTTCTTTTGATTACCCACAGTAAATGATTTGGTCCAGAGATAATAATTACATGCATGTCCAATTACGCGCTCTTATCTGGAGGTCTGTGCATGCGACAAGGACGTTTAGATCGTTAAGAAAAAAAGAAAAGCGAGATTTTCATCAAATTGCCAGGTATGAAATTGTATTTGATGCCGCGGGAATCTCAATAGGAAAATCAATGTGCAGTTGCTTTCTTTTCTGGGGACATTCTTTGTAGGAACAAATAATGTGCTGATAAGGTCCAACTGATTTTTCAAGGGAAAATTATCGAAAATCGTAAAAAAAATCACAAAAAATCTCTGTTCTTGTCAAAGGGAGACAAGTTACAAAACGATACATTAGATATTGATATCCGAGTTTGTCAGCTTTTGTTGTTGGTTTTGATGCAACGCGGGTGTGACAGTTTCTAATAAGCAAAACAATTCTTTTCTGCACATAGGTATTTGCAAAATTCGATGAAAAAGGCGTTCAACGCATATAGGAACATAACGTACATGCAAAGCATCCACCAAAAGGGGCATTGCTGGATTTCTGGGAAACATTAAGTCTTAATATAAATACTTTGTGCGAAACTTTGACCAGAATCGCCCTGCATTAGCCATTGTAGCCATTTGCTACTAAAAATGAATAGTGTCTTCAATAAAAAGTCATTGGCTAAGATACACTCTGGGTGGTGAAAATTTACATAATGTGAAAAAGTGTAATTTGATCAGCTTTTGATTTTCCGAACAACCAGTATTGCTTTTATTATACCTTCACACTTTATTATTGTGCCATATTTAACTCTTTGGATGCTACCATCAGGGTGTCAAACAGTTTGGATCCAGATCAGGTCCGACATTTTGTCGGACCTGATCTGTCTCCCAACTGTTTGCAGAGGTCATCAGCAGACAACAAAAAACGCCACTAGTGGACAAAGAGTTAGATACAGAACAACTTGTTGATACTACTTTCTAGCTTAACCCTTGGCTAAAGTCAATTTCATTTGGCTCCAACTTTTACGATTTTGGCTATAGTGTTGGCTACATCAAATTCTGAGCCAGGGTTAGCTCTGATAAATGTTTGTAGTGTAGCGTTTTAAATTCGCTCAGTATATATACTTTCAATTTCGTAATTCTTGTTCCGAGGCCATTTCCTGCACAGTGCTAACATTGAAATATTCATATTCGTTCGGCTATCTGTCGCTCTGCCCCGGGGCTGGGTGGGGGACGTGTACTTGGTTACAAATGTCTGGTGCATAAGTGTACATCGTCGAACGTCAGTTTCGTTAGTATTTGTCATATTGTTCTTTTTCTCATTAAAAGTTATGTGGAGATCCAGACCATTTTGACCGAGTCTTTGACAACATTATTTAGTTGATGAGGGGAGGGAGGATCCGAATACCACTATAAGCAGGCCACCATCGGCCCGCCTGCGAAACACCATAAATGGCGTTTCGCTGGCGAGCTGATGATGGTCCAACATTGAATGCTGATTTTCAGAAGTTTTGGACCAGAGTTGCTAAGAACCCCCTCTATTTTTGTGATTTTTCAGGGGGTCTGGACCCACTATCCCCCCCCCCCCCTCTGGGTCGGCGCATGAAAATCGTTGTAGACCACTGTGCAGAAGTTTTGACGTCACTTTCTACTTCTCTTCTGACAGCAGTACGAGTAACATGCGCGGATCCAGATGGTGGACAAGGGAGTCCGGAAAATCACAAAAAATAGGGTTTCTTAGCAATACTGATCCCGATCCCCTAAAGCTACCAAGCCAGCTTTCAATGTTGGGCCTTCATCGACACGCCAGCGAAACGCCATTAAAATGGCGTTTCGCTGGCGGGCCGCTGATGGCCCGCTAATAGTGGTATTTGGATCCTTCCTCCCACAAAAATATCAATGTTTGACCCCCTTTGACAAATCTTTCTCGATCCGCACATGAGTATAGTAATGTTTCATGCTTTCTTTTGTAGGCGCGCTCTGCATGTGCAGTGGTGAAGCTTGCGACCAAGGGGTGTGCAAATGTGGAATTTCCTGCAAGTGTGGTGATGACTGTCAATGTCCAGGATGTAAAGGTGTCTGCAAGTGCTCCCGGGCAGGTATGCAAATACATTTAAAAACATCATTTCAGGTAGTCTCTGGTGTTGAGGAGGCTGGTTTGAGTTTTACCTGCATGGTCGCACACCTCGAAGACCTATTTTCGTGCGACGAGGTGTGGTTTTCGACAAAGTGAAACTCAAACCAGTCTCCTCAACAACTTCAGATTAGCTCGAAAATTGAAATTGTGCTTGTAGCAAGTTTATATAAGTTGCATAGGTAACGAGCAAGTTTAGATAAGTTGCATAGGTAACGTGATGTAGTTGGAACTGGGCAATATTTTGTGTGACATTGACCCCAAGTTCAATGTCAAATAATGTACTTTCTTGTAAATTTATCTCCTAAACGGTTGCAAGTTAAAACATATAGGTCAATATGGTGTGGAGGGTACTTACCAAGTCAGGGACTTATATTGTATATTTTCTTGGCAATGCATCTTCTAAACCATTTGACGTAGCAACTTAAAAAGTTGCTGGTGCATAGGTGACATGATGTAGAGGGTTTGGGCAACATGATGTTGTGTGGCCTTGACCCAAAGTAAAGGTCAAAGGTAAAATCGGGGGTTTTCTGTGGTGTACCATCGACTGCTGCTCTAGTTTACATTTGATGTTAAATGACAATAAAACCTGACCCAATATCTCCCCATTTATATAATGTAAAAGAAGACCCCGGCGTCACTGCGTTTTGCCATTGAGCAACGTAAGAAAGAGGGCAAAAATAATGAATCGATACAATCAAGCACCATTCCTGACCCAGGACATCAATAGAAAGTGACAACCTTAAAATTAGGACTTCGCAAACGAGAGCCAAGAGGTCAGCCCTTTCCAAGCAGGTGACCACAAGGCATCAATAAACAGACGCCCACGAAAGCATGTCAAAATCAAGGCAGAAATAAGACATTAATCCTAGCTTAGTACTGGTTCAGCCCAGGAAGACCCGTCCCTTTATAACTGAAAGATTATTGATGGGACATAAAGAATCACACAAGCAGACAAACAAACAAAGGATGACCCACCCTAGCTTTACCAAATGGCTATTTGAGAGACAAAGGAGGCCAATAGCCCCATGGCCCCCTCTAGATTGACACAATGTTTCATGCTTTCTCTTTTATAGGGGGTCTCTGCATGTGCGGCGGCGAAGCATGTGACCAGGGTGACTGCAAATGTGGTGTTGCCTGCAAGTGTGGTGATGACTGTAAATGTCTTGGATGTAAAGGCGTCTGCAAGTGCTCCCGGGCTGGTAAGTAAATTCAAATAAAATGACTGTAATGTGCACGACCCATGGTCAACGAAGATTAACCAGTATCCGTTGCCAGAAAAAAATGTGTGGAAAGCAAATTAAATGGACAGATGGACTCGAACAGTGATTATAGTGCATACCTACAGGTCGTTCAAAATATTTATACCAAGTCTTTAAAATATTGTGGTAATTGATCATTTTAATTTGCCCTTTTTCAATTTAAAATAGATTTAGTTTTTTTGGCAGATTTCTGTTTAAAATTCTCCCTGCAACCTCTTCATATGTTGTTGACTTCGACTTACCGGTGGTTATTTTTTTGATCAGAGGAAAAAGAAGGGGTTTCTCCCTTGATACTGGGTAGATGACAAACATTAATTGTTCTTAGATTTTAGTTTTTAATTCCCCTTTATCGGATGCCCCAAAAGGGGCCCTTTTCTGGGGGTCATAGGCTTATATTAGGGAAACAATAAAATGTCTTTTCTAAAACCACTAGTTCTAGCACCTTGATTATTATGTATATATGTAGCATCATCTTGTGAACCTCTACCAAAATTGTTCAAATATATGTCACAGGGACCAAAATTGGAAGAGCATGTTTTCCTATACCTTACAAACATTCATTCTCAGGTAAGCGGCACAGGGCCAGATGGTCCTCAAAATCTGACGTAAAATAACAAAGTTATAGCAATCCGAACTTCTTAATATAAGGTAACTAGGATCGTCATTTTGAACATTTTCAACGTCCTATAAATTTTGAATATAATAGTCAATAAAATCCCCATTATTATTGCAAACTGTACATATATTCCTTTCATCCCCAGACAGAGTTGGAGGGATATAGTTTTGGCGTCGTCCGTTCATCCACACTTTTTGTCTGTCTGGAACCATATTTCAGTACCTATTGGTCAGATGTAATCCTTTCTTTATATAAATGACTAGTATTATGGAATCTCGATATTCTATAAGTTTCGTCAAGATCAACCCCTTAACACTTTAGTTATAGCCCTTGTCTTAAAAAGGCAATTATAATGCAAAACCTATATTAGCTTTTTTGTGTAATGACCTTTTCATTTCCTTAAAGCTATTACATATATCAACTTCTCATTATAGACCATGATTGTCCAGTGCCTGTAGATGAGCATGGCAGTGCCAAACTTCCCCCCCCCCCCTTGACCCCATATATTTTAATATTGCAATAACATGCAGTTGTCAATATGTTTTGCTGAATTTTTGCATGCAGACAGAGGAGCATAAGATATGAAACATAACAAACAGGATTTAGTTTGAAGGCCTGAGTCGTATCCCCTGGGGTAGACTTGGGGCTGATGCAAAAATTAAACCTTTTTAGAATATGATCATTTTGCATATCAAACTAAAGCTTACGACGCATGCAGCAATTTGTTAGCAAATATTTTGCACACAGACACACCCTCGGCCCCTGGGGTGGGGTCAAAAGATCCAATTTCTCTTTTCTGAAAGTGGTCATATTGCATATCAAATTAAGGTAAAAGAAGTGTAGACCAACATTTAAGGTAAAACTTTGAATTTACACACGCCCTTGACCTCCTGGGTTGGGTTGAAAGGTCAGATATAGTAATTTCTTTTTTTTTTTGTTTACTGCAGATTGCATATTTTAATCAGGTATTTCATTTCAGAGTAACTTGCTGTCAATTTTGCTATCCCCTTTACCTCATAGTGTTGTCTGCTGATATCATTTGAAAACAAATTGGACCCAGATCAGGCCCGACAAAATGTTAGCTCTGATTTTGATCCAATCTGTTTGACACTCATATGGTATTCCTTATAGAATTTTCTGTGGCAGCGCAGAGTTAAATAGACTGTTGTTTTTTTTAGATAAAACATGGTGCTTTGATCCAGCTGGTATTGTTCTAGATTTCATGTAGCAAACACTTACAGTTATATTACGTCCTTATAACAGGGATTTTCTTATTTCTACATTTTGATAAAAAAAAATCGTTAAAATCCGAACAAATATTGCAAGTTACAGGTGCATTAAAATTTGCATAAAATTGTGAATGAAAACATGTTTTCATTCACATTTTATGTAAATGTTCACGAGTTTATATGAAGCACAATTAAATGAACAAATATGTTATAGCTTTACACCGCTTATTCCTTACATGATTTAGAGCTTTTACCTCATTTAAAATGGTAGTGCAGTTCTTTAAGACTGCATCAAGTTTTGCTAATTTTGTTGGTCCAAAAGCCCTTTTCCTTAATTCAACATGCCTATGGCCCAAACTTTAAAAGGTAGAAAAAATCCCTGTATCATTGCATTACTTCTTTCAGGGTCTTGCTCCTGTGGTAATGGCTGCACCAGCGCCTCCAACTGCAAATGTGGATCAGACTGCTCATGCAAGTGATGGTGTATTGTCACGTGGTTCCACCAGACGCAATTTACAGCAAAGAATATCTCCATCTTCGAGCAGTTGTTGTGGCGAGTAGAATATGCGTCTGATCAAAGATGGTGGTTCCGGAATTTTCTTCAACTTCCTGTTAGCAACGTGATTTGATCTTTTATGGCAGCGATCAAGAACTGTATTTTTCGACACGAAGCTCAATCATTTTTGTCTTGGCAACATTTTTTTTTATGAAATGCTGAAAGTGCGTTCACTTCAGAGAGTTTGGATGAGACTAACTTAGTACCAGTTAAGCAAAAAAAATAGCCTAAAATTGTGATTATTTTCTTACCTTCAGTTTAAACATATGTTTTTAATGGTTATTTTCTTACCTTCAGTTAAAACATATGTTTTGGGTGCTCAAAAAGAACCGTCTCATTGAAACGGTTCTTTTGAGCACTCAAACATATGTTTTGGTTGAGAAATAAGAAAAAAAAAATCTGGAGGCCTTTGCGAATAAATATTTGAATGAATGCCAGTAGTCTTTTATGATTCTATTACCATGTCAAGCTTATGCACGGATCCAGAGGGGGAGGCAGACAGGGTGTCTGATCCCTCCCCCTCTGGTAAATCTGAAGCTATAGGGTCCCTTAGCAATACAGGTCCGGATTCCCTGGATATTCACAGCTACCACACAAGCCAGCATCTAGGGAGGGCAGTGGTAGAGTGCTTGACTCGAGACTGAGGAGTCGCGGGTTGAGCCTCACCGGCGTCACTGCGTTGTGTCTGAGCAAGACACATTTATCCCAGCTTAGTACTGGTTCAACCCAGGAAGACCCGTCCCTGCATAACTGAAAGATTGTTTGTGGAACGTAAAGAATCAAACAAAACAAGCCAGCATCTAATAGTATGCCATTATTGGCCCACTAGCGAAACGCCATTCAAATTTCAACCCAGGAAGACCCGTCCCTGCATAACTGAAAGATTGTTAGTGGAATGTAAAGAATCAAACAAAACAAGCCAGCATCTAATAGTATGCCGTTATTGGCCCACTAGCGAAACGCCATTCAAATGTGGCGATGGCCCGCTTTTAGTGGTATTTAGATCCTCTCTCCCCTCATCAACTAAACAAAGCATGGTGGAATTCTAATCGATACCCTGCAATCTTCTATTTTGTTTATTATAGCCCTGATTTGAAAAAGTGGGGGCTACATTGGATTTGGGTTGTCTGTCATTCCGCCCGTTCGTCATAATTTTGTCTCCGCTCAATATCTTGAGAAAAGTACCTTATAGAATCTTAACTAAATTTTGTATGTACATTTATATTGACATGATCTACCTTGAGATTGTTACACATAATTTTTCGAACAAATGTACCGGATATATGGCCCTTGGTTTACGCCGAAATTTCGTTTCTGCTCAATATTATGAACTACTTGACATATGTTCACCAAATTTTATATTTGCATTCATATTGACAAGATCTAGCTTGATATTGTTACAGTTCTTTTTCCGAAAATTTGTACCAGAGTTATGGCCCTTTATTTACGCCAAAATTTCGTTTCCGCTCAATATATTGAGAACCAATTGGTAGAATTTCACCAAATTTTATATATGCATTCATATTGACAAGATCTAGCTTGGCATCGCAACATGTCATAATTCGCACATTTGTACCAGAGTTATGGTCCTTGAATTGCGCAAAAATTTCATTTCAGCTCAATATCTGAAAGAATTTCACCAAAATTTATATCTGCATTCATCTTAGCAAGATCTAGCTTGGGATTGTTTCACGTCATTTTTGCATATTTGTATCAGAGTTATGGTTTTTATTTACACCAAAATTGTGTTTCCTCTCTACCTTGAGAACCAATTAATAGAATTTCACCAAATTTTATATAATGCATTCATCTTGGCAAGATCTAGCTTGGGATTGTTACACGTAATTTCCCACATTTGCACCAGAGTTATGACCCTTTATTTACGCCAAAATTTTGTTTCACTCAATATCCTGAAAACAAATTGATAGAAATTCACCAAATTGAATATATGCATTCATATTGACATGATCCTGTTATTTTTTGCTTATTTGTAACTATGGCATGGCCCTTGATTGATGTCAGAATTCTTGCTTAATATCTTTGGAACTTGGATGCATTAGTAATATTGGAATGCGGAACGACTTAATAAAATTCAGTTTGCTTTCATAAAGATTGGTAAATATTTGTAAAAATGCTACTATGTGAACATGGACTGTATTGGATAGATTCTTTGCAAGCCTTGTGGTTTATTATAAAAAGAACTTCTCTCTATAATACAACGATTTTTTTTCTGCTTCAACATATGAGCCACGACATGAGATTTCCAACTATGGGGTATGTGCGACCACCAAAGCTTCAGATCAGCCTGATCAGAGCCTTTGCTAGTCGCTTTAATATGCTAGGAGTGTCAAGCTACTGTCTGAACATCATTTGGAGTTTTTAGATCAAAAGGAATCTGCTCAGGCTCGTCGGATTCTATACTTGTCAAAAATGCCACATTGTTGAAAAACACATGTCGCGGCTAGCAATGAGAGAAGTTCTACAAACTTCTAAAGTTAGTCTTAGTTCCTGATTATGAGTAGGAATAAGCATTTGAACCGCGACATGTGATTTCCAACAATGTGGCATTTTGACAAGTGTAGACTCAGACGAGCCTCTGCAGCCTCCTTTTAAGCTTAGAAACTCCAAATGATGTTCAGTCAAAAGCTTAACACTTATAGAATATTCAAGCGACTAGCAAAGGCTCTGATCAGACTGCGCGTATGCGCAGGCTGATCTGAGGCTTTGCTGGTCGCACATACCGCATTGTCGGAAATCTCGTGTCGCGGCTCATTTGCAGATGATAATAATTAATACAGCTATACCCGAAGTATTCGATACAATGAACTTTAGCCTGTACTCCATGAAGCATGTGAAAGCATCAAATGTAGAAACAAGGATCTTTCAGAAACAGAGATAACCTACATTGCTTTTGAAAATTTTGCTGATAGATACCTAAAATGGTTGTAAAATTGAGTTTTCTATCAAAGAGAACGCTAAGGAATTTTAAATCCTCAATACTTACAATAGGCAATCCATACACATTAAAGCTGCATAGTCTGTAATTTTTGATATTTTAATTTCAGAACTAATGTTTCTATTTTTCAAGAACACAGTAAAATAACTAAAATTCAGGTAAACATTTTACCGATTTCGTAAATCTTAACAAATTATCAGTATGGAAACAACAGCATTTTTGTTAAAATTAACTGTCTATAATTATTATGAGGGACGCAAATAATTGCCAACAAGAGAAAAACACACCTGTTTTATAAGATAATTCACTTTTCCGTGCAGTTTTCAGCTATAGTGAACAGATTTATTGTGAAAACATAACTTAAATTTACTTTTACAAATGATTTAAAAAGAAAATAAAAATTTCGAAAAATATCAAAAGTTATTGTCCGATTTTATTAACCTGACACAGGTGCATAATTTCATGGTTAGTGCACAAGATATTTTTACCTTCCGTCGACTTTCGGTATTTACCGTAAGTTTTACAGGAATTTTGCAATTACGAGGTAATTCGATCATTCAACTGAACTTTAGTCCGGGTAAGTCTGGTTCCCGTCCTGTGTTAAACATTTAATCGGCAGCCAATCACTGCCATCGATACAAAATACTGGTCTCTTAATTTTTAAGAGTTTGGCAAATGCAGAGAACCAGTATCGACCAAAGTAAAAGGTATGGTTGACCAGCAAGAACTGGATATGCGCAGACAAGGGCTAAACAGGAACAGGAAGATAGATAAGTGATCACGTGACACTAAACCAGAGTGAGTTTGATCAACTTTAGTCTAACCGCAGTACCTGCAGTTGAATGATCGAACTACCTCTACTTATGCAGATAATGAAACGTTTTGTTCCGTCCTACTGACTAGTCAAGTGGTTATGATACAGAGTTTACAACCAAAAGGTCGTGAGTTCGAGTCAACGTGCGTGTGTGTGTTTTATTTTTACCTTTATTCGATTCATTTATTTTTAATCATTATAGATGTACCACGACCTCTGAGGAATGAAATTTTGGATCATTCTATTTCAAAAGGTTGATGCGTATCGCCTAAAATGAGCCAGTCTGTCCGAAACATCTTCAGAGATTATTGGAAAATATTGTTCTATATTATAGCCAAAACATATGGTTAAAATGTATTCACTATACAAGTTGTTTGAACTAAAGTTCAGTGGGAAAACGTCTGAAGAAAAGTATGCAGCAAGTCTTGGCACTAAGGCATTTTTTTTTTATAAATATCTGCGATTACTTTAAAAAAAAATATTTCAAAAGCACAGAGATTCAACATCACATATCAAGCGTACGGTAAACGTTCTCGGTGAGGGTCCAACAAAAATAACAATAACAAATGCAAGTATAGATGAACAAATAACTTTGAAGCGTGACTATATTTACAAAATTGAAAATACGGATCTAGAAATAGGGTTTCAGGCGTTTTATTACGTATACTATTCTATTTTGAAGCACGTAGATGTTACAGACAGACTGCCTCAGTGTATGCGTTACGCATCAACCATTAGAATATAATGATCCAAAAGACATTACTCAGAGGTCGTAATACATCTATAATAATGAAGTTAAACGAAGCAAATAAAGAGGTAAAATAAAAAAAAAATTAAAAATACGTGGACTCGAACTCAGGACCTTTTGGTGTACCAAAACCACTTGACTAGTCAGTAGTACATGGCAAAACGTTTCATTATCTGCATTATTACTTGCAAAATTCTCGTAAAACTTACGGTAAATACCGAAAATCGACGGCAGGTAAAAATATCATGTGCACTAAACTCGACGAATTTACCTCAGGGGTTCTTTTTGGAAAAAATGTATGATGTGGCCAAGTGCTCACTAAGTCTTCTTAATTTGATTGCCTTTTATACGTCGACACCTGCATTTGGGAACGTTTGACCGTTAACCAAAACAAAGTTTGAACAAGGTTCAAATTGCGAAACGATGGCTTTATGTTTTCAAGACAAAAACTAGTGTGTTCATTTCTGCGAGCTCTTTTAAAATGCAATATCTCTATGAAGTATCCTATTCGTTTGTGTGTGTGTGTGTGTGTGTGTGTGTGTGTGTGTTTTCCAAGTTGAAAAAATAACGGCGACTACTTTTCCATCACGCACGGAAGTTTCTAACCTAACTATATTATCAGTTGTGCACAAAACTGTTGGCATTATAGGCCTCACCAGTCAATCCAGCACGAGCTTAAGATTTTATCACATGTTTCCTGAAAAACATGATAATTGAACAAACGTGACTATGACCAGGAAATCCCACAGTTTTATGCATAGGGCCAGTTAAGCATTTTTTTAGCGTAAAATTGCGATTATTTTCCTATCCATTATAGTTGAAACATGTGTTTTTGGTGCTCAAAAGAACCGTCTCGTCGAGACGATTCTTTTGAGCACCCACAACATATGTTTTGATTGAGAAATAAGAAAAATAATTTCCAGGTACGTACTCTTATCTGGAGGGCTGTTATGTACAAACCAGGGGCCACTAACTCGTAGACATCTTAAGCCTTAAGATCACCTTAAGTTCAACTTAAGTCCACCTTAACGGTTATGGCCACTAACTCGTACGCACCTTAATTTACGGAGACAACTTAAGATCATCGTAAAGTTATGGTCACGATAGAGTCACCTTAGCGTCGTCTGTGTTGTTACGAGAGGTACTTCCCATAACGGACGTGAGAAATCAAATATGATTTTGGCGATAATTTATTTTTCTATTACCCTAAACGCATATGCCTTTGGAGAACCTACTACATGCTGCGTTTTGGTGACTTTAAAACGCTACAAACATGGACACGTGCATATATGCAATGCGCGAATCCAGGGGGGGGGGGGGGGGGGGGTACAGGATGCCCGGAACCCCCTGATAAACAACAAGTTCTATAAAAAAAAAACAAATGGGCCCCATCACCTTGGAAAAGGTTGGACCCCCTGACATTTTTGACCCGCCTGCTTGGACTCTGGAAAAATAATAGTTTCTTTGAAATAAACATTAGGCCCCCACTGTAAAATAAGTTGAGGACTAAAAAAGTCGTCAGGGCTATTTCCTACCAGTTTGACTCGGACCGCCAACCACCCTGGCAAAAATTCCTGGGTCCATGCATGTACGCATGTAGCAGATAAACACGCACGTGTATGTACATGCATTTTGCTTTATGTATGTTTTGTATTTGGTAATTATAGGTCATCTTATGTTATGGTCAAAATGATTAGGGTGTGGAAGACCATGGGAACAAGGGTATTGTTCTAAGGGAAACAAGGGTACATTTGTACATACATGTATATCATGTATCTAAACACATATGAGGAAAGTACGAGTTGATGAACACATCACGTTGATATTGCAGTTCGCCCAGAGAGCATGTATCAGCGTTATCCCAAAAAGCTGGACCAAAGGAACAAAACATATGGAAATAATTAAATTCTGTTGGGAAGATCAGTTATGATGCCCTAACAGGGAATACTTGTTCCATTGTTGGCTTGATCCCGAAAATAGAACAAAATGTCATTTTCCCCTGTTCCCAAAACCATTGAGGGGGGGGGGGGTCTCGGTAATACAATGTCCGTTTCCTTTGTTCAAAAACCATCAGGAGGGCCCTCGGTAGTGTTCGTTTTAATGCATATGAGCGGGGCGGCCACCGAGATGCCTAACACTCCGCAGCCTAATCGAGTTTTCGACGTATTTATGAGTTATAGCTCTTGGCTCTCAACGTCCCCTGCTTGCGTAGTCCGACTGCTACTTTTTTATACGGCATTAATTTTGGACGTTTTGCTATTAATTTTTGGACTAGAGGTTGCTAAAATTGCCGTATAGACTGAGGCTTTTTGTAAGCTTTTGCTTAAAATTTCTTATTATTTTTATTCAGTGAGCTATGACAATAACGATGAATACTTTTTTAATTGTATGTAAAATGTGGGCTCTTGAATCAACTAATCCAGCATGATAACCATGTTCATAAAACGCATTGAAAACCATCTTCGCATTTTCTTTGATCATCGTGTGCGTTTAAGACTTGTAATGGAACCAGGCGAAATGTAATCCTTTGTATACTGATGAATTTTTCCTTCTGGTTTGAAACAATGAACTTGGGATAGTCCATTGTACATGTCTAGGGTGTCAGGTTGTAATTTTTCAAAAAGAAAAAGGAAAACAAAGTGTAATCTTTTTTCCGACTTTACACGCAGTATAGAGCCTAATGATATGCAGTTTATTATGCTGCATTTTATCTTGGCTTTTACTGTTTGCATAAGTACTCGTTTAGGGGTTTCCCGAATACAAAAGGTAATAAAAATATAAAATACTGATATTAATAGAGTTGTCCGGGTTCGCCGCATACGAATAAGTATACGTAAAAGGAAAGGTATAGCAACACCGTATTGAAACATGTACGCGATAGGTGAAGATGGGTTGCAGCAGAATTTTGACCTGTGCAAAGCTAATACTGTATAGCGTCTCAAGCTTTGATATACAATAGTGCTGCACACTCAACAAATGCAGCGTGTATTTAATTTGTCTGTGTAAACGCTTTACGTTCCATTTAACGATTTTTCAGTCATGGGGGACGATTTTCTGTCTTCTTATATTTGAACGGTACTAAGAAGCGAATAGAGTGAGTCTTGAGCTAGCAACATCGCGATCCCCTGCCTTATACTGAAGAAACTGAGCCACTTCGCCGAGCGTGCAGCGTGTCCTCTAGATATATGATCTATCCCATACAGTTAAAATGCTAATTAAACTCATTAAAAATTTCATGAAAATCCTTCTACTGCTTGTCAATCAATGGCTGAAGACTGGAAAAACCATGGACATTCCCAAAGCCAAAGGGCAATAACTCATATATTGCCCAGGCAATCATAACAAAACTTCATGAGCATTACAGTATAGTCAGATATACTCAGAATAAAATCCATTAAATTTGATCAATTGCTTACTTAAACCGAGATTACATTGATCCCACCGGCAGTCTGCAGACAGTCAGTGATGCGAATTAGCTGACAGTAGACCGACAGTTGTGTGATTTTGTATGCAATTTAAGCTGCCTTTTAGGGTCAACCGGCGGCAAAAAATATAACTGACCAGTTTGTTCTTTTTCGATTGACCGACTGTCTTTGGGACTTGGCAAAAGGTTTGGATTCGACCGACCGTGTGTCGACTATCGGCCGATCATCGGTCGACAGTCGACTGACACTCCGCCAACTTCTATTTTTAAAATAAGTCACTCAAACCTGGCTGACTGTCAGCCGATCATCCGGCGAAAGTCAGACGAGTGACGGTAGATAATCTTTATTTTAGATCAATAGTCGGCAGACAGTCGCCTGATTCATGTCACTTATAAGCAACGTCCCAGATTTTTATTGCATTCATGTATAACTTATGTTGAACTTTCTGATTCTCTTAATGTTTTCTTCTTTAGGCGCAAAGCAACTAAATACAAACTGTCAATTTCGCTAAGTACTTTATGCAAAACGCGCATGGATACTGAAGCCAAAGTCATATTATAGTTTGATCAGTCGGCGGACAGTCGGTTGATTGTCGGCCGACGATCGGCGGATAATCGCGCGTTGGTCGGCTGATTGAAAAAAAAAATTGTTTTTGATAAAATCAATCAAGTGTAATGGTTTAGTGCGTGACCTTGTTTTGTGATGTTATTCTGTGTTGTTGCTCACAAAGTGTGGTTGTTTAGTGTTTTGATCTGATTTTGTGGTGTTATAGCTTATTGTTGCTCACAAAGTGTGATGGTTTTGTTTTTTGACCTTTTTGTGATGTTATTGTTTGTTGTGCACAGAAAGTGTGATGCTTTTGTATTTTGACCTTGTTTTGTGATGTTATTTTTTGTTGTTGCTCAGAAAAAGTGATGGTTTAGTGTTTTGACCTGATTTTGTGATGTTATTGTTTGTTGTTGCTCACAAAGTATGTTGGTTAAGTTTTTTGGCCTGATTTTGTAAGTTATAGTTTGTTGTTGCTCACAAAGTGTGATGGTTTAGTGTTTGACCTTGTTTTGTGATGCTATTGTTTGTTGTTGCTCACAAAGTGTGATGGTTTACTGTTTTGACCTGATTTGGAAATGCTATTGTTTGGTAATGCTTGCAAAGTCTGATGGTTTAATCGACTGTCACAGCTTACTGGATAGCGCTAACGGACAGCAAAATTTTCTGTCCGTTCGTGTCCGTTCGCATGTGTTTCTTGTCCGTTCGTCATGCGGTGAATGCGTTCCGTATCAGGTGATATCCGTTTTGTCCGGTCCTATCCGTTGGCAAGTTTTGGACATGTTCAAAGCTTCGAACGGACGCCACCGGATTAAGATGTCCGGTGGATGAACGTTACTCATGCGTTGGTATGCGGTTTGTCCGGTTCTCGTGCGGTTTGTCCGTTTCTCATGCGTTTGGCATCCTGTACGTATCCTGTATGTATCCGTTGATGTCCATTCGACCTGAGTTGTGAACGGTCAGATATAGGACAGGTAAGAGATTTCCACAGACGAATATCACATGCCCATTCATTGATCGTTCATCGAACGTTTTGACCATTTCTTATACGGTACATATTCGTTGTGTCCGTTTTACATCCATTACACGTACTTTGGTTGACCGTTCTTTGTCCGTTTCTTGTTCAGCACATATGCGCTCCTTACGACTTCTGTGACAACTTCCATCACCGGATAAACATTTTTTTCATTTTTCTGTCCGTTTGGCGTCCATTGCCTTTATCCGTTAATATGTGACAGCACCATTAGTGTTTTGACTTTGTTTTGTGATGTT
The DNA here is from genome assembly GCA_964019695.1 of Loripinus fragilis. NCBI lineage: Eukaryota > Metazoa > Mollusca > Bivalvia > Lucinida > Lucinidae > Loripinus > Loripinus fragilis. Next base: position 63,735,301 of record OZ026521.1, on the reverse strand, counting down.
ATTGTTTGTTGTTGTTCACAAAGTGTAATGGTTTAGTGGTTTGACCTTATTTTGTGATGCTATTGTTTGTTGCTGCTCACAAAGTTTGATGGTTTAGTGTTTTGACCTTGTTTTGAGATGTTATTGTTTGTTGTTGCTCACAAAGTGTGATGGTTTAGTTTTTTGAACTGATCTGTTATGTTATTTTTTGTTGTTGCTGGAAATTTGTAATGGTTGAGTGTTTGACCTGATTTTGTGATGTTATTGCTTGCATTTTCTCACAAAGTGTGATCAATTAGTGTTTGACCTTGTTTTGTGATGTTATTGTTTGTTGTTGCGCACAAAGTGAGATGGTTTAGTGTTTTGACCTGATTTTATGATGTTATTGTTTGTTGTTGCTCACAAAGTGTGTTGGTTTAGTTTTTTGGCCTGATTTTGTAATGTTATAGTTTGTTGTTGCTCACAAAGTGTGATGGTTTGGTTTTTTGGCCTGATTTTGTAATGTTATAGTTTGTTGTTGCTCACAAAGTGTGATGGTTGAGTGTTTGACCTTGTTTTGTGATTTTATTGTTTGTCATTGCTCACAAAGTGTGATGGTTTAGTGGTTTGGCCTTGTTTTGTGATGTTATTGTTTGTTGTTGCTCACAAAGTGTGTTGGTTTAGTTTTTTTGGCCTGATTTTGTAATGTTATAGTTTGTTGTTGCTCACAAAGTGTGATGGTTTGGTTTTTTGACCTGATTTTGTAATGTTATAGTTTGTTGTTGCTCACAAAGTGTGATGGTTGAGTGTTTGACCTTGTTTTGTGATGTTATTGTTTGTCATTGCTCACAAAGTGTGATGGGTTAGTGGTTTGGACTTGTTTTGTGATGTTATTTTTTGTTGTTGCGCACGAACCCTGACAAAGTTTCATGTGCATAACCACACGTGGTCATATATACTCAGTTTAAGTCTCTCTCTCTCTCTCTCTCTCTCTCTCTCTCTCTCTCTCTCTCTCTCAACATGGATGATTTGCTCTCCTGTTTTTCGTGTAAAAAGTTTTGATATCGACTATATTATATGATTTTATGAGACTAACTGCACTGCTCAACGTTCTCATTAGCTCCGTACTACTTCCACTATAGTGATATCTTTAACGTTTACCTATCCGTATTTGTATGCTAATGCCGCTAATCCCGGACATCTCTAATAGAGGCTTAAATAGGTAATATCAACAATAAGGGAACTCGCCTCGAAACCTGACTTAGTTACATACGAAAAACGATGGCAGAGAACATCCTGCGCAACCGTGCAGTCTGATTAGTGCCTTTATTTGTATGGCTAGAACATACCACGATGGTAGACTCCAGCCAACCCACAGCACCGTGAGGAAGAGACACGACACACAGGCAACACAACTTGCAAAACGATTTTTTTCAATACTGTAGCTATTCTCTGTAGCTGAGTATGCTGATCTCAGCCTACCCGAAGCGTCGCGACCCATATATTTATCTTTTCTACTGTGTCGGTTCTGAATACTGCAAACAACACGCTTTGCACGAGAGAATAGATATAACACAGGTAAATCTTAAAAGATAAGGTGACCTTAAGTTAAGAATACGCTAGGACGGCTTTATGTTATCGGAATAGCGCCACCTTAAATGTTACGATCGTCAACTTAACTTCAATTTAAGACCATCGTAAGTTGGTCAACTTAAGATGTGTACGAGTTAGTGGCCCCAGCTAATCATCTATAAGTAATTATCAAAGTACATTTGCACTGGAAACTAAGGGACACTGGGGTATATTATTGATGTGTGACACCCTTTGTATTCCTGTGACTCGTTAAAAGTGCTTTGATAAACAGTGAAGACCCAGATGAAATGCCTCATAACGCATCATTTCACCTTACTCTACACTGTTTTGCTAAAACAAAACCAATCTTCAGAGAAAGAGATATTATTTAATCTGATAATAATAACATGTAACTCCTTGATTCATAAAATGGACCATCCCACGTTAAAAAAGGATGAACAATCTTTTATTAGCGCTTACTTTGATGGTTTTCAAATTGTTGCTGTGTCTTTCATCGCCGAATTTTCCTTCCCGTTTTGCTGTTTTGCTTTTGACATAAATAAATCTAAATTTGAGGGTCATTATGCAAAAGTACGAAAATGGACTCCGAATAAATGCATTGCATAATAATTAGTGAAGACAGCGCACTGTTTTAGCTAAACAATTATGTTTTTTTTTTTTTTTTTCGTACATGTATTATTTTCGGATCTGAAAGGCATCCATTAGTTTAGTTAATGCAAAAACGATACTTGGATCAGTGAACTAATCTGAACTAAACTAAACAAAACAGCAAACGAGCAATATCAAGCGGTAATTGGACATCTCCCCCCCCCCCCCCCCCCCAAAAAAAAAAAAAACTAAAAAACTCGAGAGTGCTAACCAGGCTACTAAAAGGGCTTCTTTTGCGATAGAAACTTTTCTATTCACCGTATGCTTAAATTTAATTTCCTGTACAATGTCATGGTTATAAACAGTCTACACAACTGTTGGTTCTAATGTGTCATTTTTTCTTTTCTCTTCTGTTGCCTTTTTAACCATATGGGCGACATCACACAGGTATTTTGGTACATGTATATGCACCATTTTGCAAATATCTGCTAGTTTCCAGTCGTCAAATACCAATTAAAGAAAATACAGGTAACCATAACCCCCTTTCAAATATGAATTTTTAAAAAACAATACTTGAAGAGGATTCTTCTTACAGGGTTTTCAAATATTGACAATGTTTATGCTGGCAACCAACAGGTAATGCAAAAATGGTGAAAACTAATTGCCTAAATGGTTAACCCAAACAAAGTGAAAGAAAAAGTAGACGTAATTTGGTTTATTCAAAGCTAGTAGAGGTGTGTTTTTCGCCGTGCATCGTTTTTGCTGCATTTTGCAGCAAGTTTGTAGTTTGCTGCATTAAGTGCCAATGTAGTGTTTGTACAAAGAGCTGTGGATATCTACCATAATCTCTAGACTGGTGCAAAATTAATGGTGAAAGGGGCAGCCATCTTGGATTGCAATATTAGTTATTCATCAATTGTATAGTCTCCCTTTGATAATAAATGGAACTAGAATTCCAAGAATTGGATGTTACGCCTGGCAAAACAGAAGTCAAACAACTTGAAGGCATAGGGGTACTTACATCGGTGCCCACGCATGGATTTTCTTTTAACTTTGCATATTAATAACTCATAATATACAAGCTATTAAAATGTATTTATCGAATTAGATAGTTAAGAATAAGGCTAAGGAAGCAGCCCTGACGTACTCAACCTTTGAGGTGGTACCTGTCTCTAAATTTCGATGTCCTAAATCTACAGTTTTGTGTCATCTAGATTGATTCCAAACTACCATTGGCATTATATTAATACCACAAAACCATTTGGATAAACTATGGTTTACGTTTTCAGAAGAAGTGATTATAAAATGTCAATATTTTTCCTCAAAAATTTACAAAACATTCAACATTCAATTCCAAAGATAGATATGTTCTAGTCTTTGTCAAGATATCATATTATCACAAAAACATGCCATTATATCCTACTGATCTGATCCAAATTTTATGAAAATCCAAAACCGGTAACTTTGTCATTTCCTACCTCTTATGGGTATGGGTCAGTTTTAACAAAGTTAATTATTTAGTTGAAATGAATCAATAACTCGTCAGAAGGAGATAGTTCTTAAATCTACTACCACTTTTATTAAAGAAAGACATGTTTAGACAATTTCAAATGATTCAATGGTCAAAAATGCCGAAGGTCATGGCCCCATGTCATGGCACTATGGGACCAAGACAATATGTATCACTTTTTCAAGTCCTGAATGGTATTGTTTAAGAAATATAGTATCATAACAATAAACGTGTGAAAACAAGAAGACCAAATATTTCCAAATATTTTCGATTTTTGCATTTTAACCCCAAAAACTTTGCAGTAAAAGAAAACTGTTCAAAAGCACGCTAAACGTTTGCCAATTAAAATGCGCATATATAGGCAAAAGTTTATTTCAATTTTATTAGCGTTAGGCCAGGAATAATGAGCTTGAAATGTGACCGATTAGAAATTGGTTTAAGTATATTTCGTATATAAAATCACTCGTCCGGAGGAAAAATGACCGGACAATTTCAAACAAGAACTTAAGCTTGGTTGTCATTTACTGTCCACAAATTAAACAAAGGGCTACCAGCATATCCATAGTTGCAACACGAGGGACGATTTCTAACATAGTATAGATATGCTTCCATCATGTTTATACTCTGCTTGCTTATGAGGAAGAGTGTCTAGAAAACCATTCAGTTCTTTTGACCAGCTTGTGGGTTTTACACTGTAAACTATTCATCCTCTTCTCTTGTATGCAGATATACTGTCAAACTAAGGCCACAAATGGAGCGGGCTGGGAACTTATCTCTGCAACCACAGCAGGGTTCCTAAGACCGCAACAAAAACATATTTCTGGATTTGCGGCCGCAAGTCCTATGTAGGATACTCTTGAGCATGATGTCATGCGACAGTCTGCATGCCTGGTTTTAATCGTGAACCCTTATCTTTGTTTCATCATAGTGTGTTAATTTGATTAAAGCGTTTCTCCATGATGATACATTGCATTAGTTAGAAGGCTTCCATGCGAGCTGAACATTTTTTGTCCTTCAACAACAGCAGAATTTAGGGCGAAGATTTGCTACCAGTAAAATGCATTTAAGCCCCCCCCCCCCCCCGGTGGCTTAAGCTGATGTGCGTTCTAAGGCGATGGCTTTGTTGTTGTTGACTTTTTGTTTATTGTTACTCCCATTATGGGAGTCTGTAATTGTTCTACGTTTGGTTGTACGTTACTTTATGTCCATTCTAGTTTTGCAATCATCTTGATGGAAGAGAGAGCTGGTTGCTTTGCTTAGTTTGTCTCCCTGGTGTCTCGCGGTGGTTGTGTGGCTCTTCCTCGCGGTGCAATGGGTTTGTATGAGGTTAGTGATTGTGGTATTTCCTGATCATACTAACTATCTTTGTTGTTACTATAAGAGAAGTACCACCATATGTTATTGTTGGAAATATTTGACATCGTTTATACACCCAATTGCCCAAATCCAGTCAGGTCAGTGGTTCTGTCATTGTACCAAGAGTCAATTGTACTATGACACTTCCTACAACAAATATATGTCACAGTATTTTGGTGAATGGTGGTAGCTTATGTAGTTGTCGGAATGTCTAGAATTGTTTGGAAAAAAGCATCTCCTTCTACCTGGAGCAGAAGGCTTTAGCTTAGCACAAGCACTTGTTACCCTAGGAAATATTATTTGTCCCTTCACAGCTTCTCAATTCCATACGAATTGACTAAGGGGACAAGAGTCTGCCAGGTCACCTGAAGCAAAGTCGAATCAATATAGCGTTAAGAAACTTAGAAGGAACTCACCAAAGAAGCATTTGTACAAAGCAATTTGCATATAAGGCCGATGATTTTTTAAAAGAAATTTAATTAAACGTTATACATAGACAACTAAACATTTTTAAAAGGGGGAATAAACATGGATATCATCGGGCAGTCTGCATTCCTGGTTGTAAACACACTCGCGTTTTATAGCTAAAATTTCCTGTTTAATTGCACGATGGTGGGTCAGGTCTCACACTCAATGACAGCTCTGGTGTCAAGCTTTCATCCGTTGGTTTGCGCATGATGCTTGACTTTGTCTGGACCCACAGTGGCTCAAGTTTAGGTTAATATCTTAGAGTTGTGAGCCATTTTCTTGGTTTCATGATGACATATTGTGTATTTAATTAGAATGTTTCCCTGTGGTGATGCATTACATAAATTAGGCAGCAGCCATGCTAGCTAAACAATTTCTGTGTTCAAACAATAATAGAATATATGATGTAGATATGGCGCCAGTAAAATCATTTATTATGTAAGACCCTCCACCTTTCCCATGGCTTAGTCTACCACTCGTACTAAGGCGGTGGTTTCTGGTGTTGTTGATTGATTTGTAAATGTTGGGCCCATTCTTTGTGGGGATCTGTGTTTGGACCTTGTTTGATATAAAGGACCTTACATGAGTGCTCATGTTTTATTGAATTTATTAAACGAGTTGTGGAAAAGAGATAAAATTCGAGGCTTACCGAGCATTTTATCTCTTTTTCGCAACGAGTTTAATAATTCAATAACACAAGAGCACGAATGTTAGATTCTATTTATGATATGAGATTAAGATTACTTTAAAATCTTATTTCTGCCGTAAAGACGTTATCATTTTGACAGTTTGCACGCAACGTCGTTATGGACGTGATAACGTTTCCCAAAAATCTATAAACCACTATAGTGGAATATTGATTTTATTGCATGGCGTTATTTCACTCCTTGACGCGACGTCATATGATAACATGCATCACTTAGTATCAATTCTGAGATTGAAATCATCTTGACGAGGATGAGAGATCTGGTTGATTTACTTTAATTGTATTCCCAAAGTCTTGTGACTGCTCTTCCTCAAGGTGCGATGGGTTGGTCTTTGGTGTGTGATTGTCATACTTTCTTACTTTTTAAAGTTATTTCTTTTCGTTTTCATTGCAACCAGAATTCTGCATGGGATTGTAATGTTTTACCATTCATGAATCATTACTGCAAAGTTTGCATGAATTCTCATCCCATTGTTTGAATGAAGATGCTGTTAAAGTCAATTGTTGACCTAAATAGAGGTACGAAAAACGGTTGGATAAATGATGGACATCGGAGGATCACCAGCTGTTCATGAACCCATGGCTTATGTGAAGTAAAAAGTTAATACTTTAATGTCACAGCAGTGTCTACTCTAGAGTGATAATTCTTCTACTGTCCTACCAGTCGAGAGTGACAGTGACGCCATGCTTTGTTTACAAAGTTATAAGGGACTTAGAATCGATAGATCACTTGTGTATTAATCCTATCCGCAGGATAGGATTAATACACGAGTTATCTATAGATTTGCGTTACTCAAGTGAAATCTACACGTTAGAGTTAAACTTAGCAAATATAAACAAAGTTTTACGTCACTGTCACTCTTGGTTGGCACGATAGTAGTTTTGTTGTTGTGTCCAGAGTGTGTTTGTGTTCCTGTTTCGTCCCATGTTTGCAATGTAGGTCTTTGATTATTATAGGCCATGCTGGAGATCAATTACAAAACCACACATGTATAATATGAGCCAGTGCATGAGATTTCCAACAATTTGACATTTTGACATGTGTAGACTCGGACGAGCCTCTGCTGCCTACTTTTAAGTTTAGAAACTCCAAATGGTGTTCAGTCAGTAGCTTAACAATCATAGAATACTCAAGCGACTAGCAAAGCCTCTGATCAGACTGCGCGTTTGCGCAGGCTGATCTGAGGCTTTGCTGGTCGCACATACAAAATTGTTGGAAATCTCATGCACTGGCTCAATTAATATTGTTTTATTTAGGCGAAACAGATCTGCAACGGTGGTCAATTCATACGATTTTGGTATTCATTGCATCAGTGTAGTCTCCCCAGAGCATTTGGTTTGCTACTTGCTGGTTTGCTACTTGCATACGAGTACACTATGTAGAAAAGATGATGAAGACTCTTCAAAAATAGAAGATACTAGGTGAGTGCCTTTTGATATCAAGTTTACCAGACAAGGCTTCAAGAACGCTTGTTGACATCGCGAGGCTTGTCGAGCGATTCAACACACGTTCTCGAAGCCGAGCCTGGTAAACTTGATATCAAAAGACGCGAACCTGGTATTCTATTTATCAGCTTACCAAGTTAATTCTCTCTTCAAACTAGCAAATATGACGTAATTATCGATTTTTTGTGTCGATCTAGCGTCATTGGCGACGCCATTCAAAAAGTGCAGTCGTCATGAGACAGCGTTTATCAGGCAATGTGCAACGCTGTTGATATGAATGGTAACTGATGAAATAGATTTATATCTTTATATATGCATTCTAAAATGGCGACTATACGTAAATGCAATAAGTACCATAATCTCATGAAGTGGTTTAAATACATTATCACGTGGTCATCATACATATTGACCCTTGTCCTGCTGAGCCCAGATATACTATCTGTAGAGCACAAGGTAGATCTAGCGAAGCAATATGCTCAATATTTGCAATGTTTTCCAAGCAGCCTCAGAATCCAATTTAAATTTTAATCACACAGCTGAAACCGGCTGGAAAACAGAAGTGAACATGTCATAAACTGGCTGGAAAACAGAAGTGAACATGTCATAATATGACATGTCCCGTCTGTTTTTTCAGCCAGTTTCAGCTGGACAAAGGTTACGATAAGGCCCACAAGACATACCTGTTAAATGCATGACGTCGCAATTGTTCATGTTCAGCATGTGACATGCAACTCTTATTATTAAATTTAAAATATTGACATGTAACGATATATCGAAATTTTATTATGATACATTAAAATAGTGTCTGTTTTTCATATCATAAAGAAGAGAGTTGCATGTCACTTCTCGAGCTCTCTATAATTTCATAACAACTAAACTCACTCTCTGTATCAGAATACCATAAATAAACACACAAGCACATGATATTTCAATCAAATTTTAATAGAAAATTGTCTACATTTTACACAACAACATTTATAATTCATAAATATGTACATGTATAAACAAATGTATTATGTTACTGTCATGCCAGCCAAGAGTGGCAGTGACGAGATGTATTGTTTACAAAGTTATCAAGGACTTAAAATCGATAGATCACCTGTGTATTAATCATATCCACAGGATAGATTAATACACAAGTGATCTATCTATTCGCGTTAGCTCAAGTGGAGTGTTCAAATTAATGTTTTACTTAACAATTGTAAACAAAATATTACGTGACTGTCACTTTTGGTTGGCACGACAGTATATGATTATATTTGCTTACATCATATGTCAAATATGGACACCAGAGCCTCTTATTCTCCACATTCAAAGTCATTGTGTCCTATGCAGAGATACTACGAGTATACTAAAGTTACTTGCAACACAAAATTAAACCATTGATGTATGATTTTCTTTAATTGGAGGCGTCCATATACACTCTATGCTACCAGAGGACGGCATTTGTCATGAATGGAGGGGAAAAGAGTTCAGAAATCAAGAGTTTAGGCAATATATATATTATGATTGCCAGCACATAGTATTTTTGTACTGACATGTATCGCATATTCCGGAAAGCAAAGGTCTAACTTTTTGTCTCGGTCAGTCTTTATCAACATCCTTATTTTCTGCATGTAGAGCAACAGAGGCTTTGACGAATCTGCGCATATGCACAGACTCGTCTAAGCAATCCTTACTCAAAAATACTATATCAGAGCCATTGCTAGTCGGTAGAATATTATCTGAATAAGTACTGATTGAACACCGTTTGGGGTTTCTAAGCTTAAAATGAGGCTGCACAGGCTCGCCTGAGTCTACACTTATCGAAATGCCACATTGTTGGAAATCACATGTCACGGCTCATATTTAACCCTTAAAGCGCCAAGAAAATAAATGCGTCTGAAAATATCGTCTGCTGAAGTCGTCTGCTGCAAATAATTGCCTAATATTACTGACGAATTAAGTATAGAAGCAAACAGCGTGGGCCCAGAACAGACTGCTCCTATAGGAGCAGTCTGATCTGGGTCCACACAGATTGCCATAGAGGCTTCTTCAACATTTCAGCAGACGAGAAAAGCAGACGACTTTTGTTGCGATTGGGTTAAGTATGAAAATATCATGTGCTGGCTCTTTCACTGTCATCACCTGTATCCTGATACGCCTTTCCTTCTACTCTTTTAAGTATCATACTTTCCTTTAATCGCTTGTACCGTCCAAAATTAAATTTGCTCAGGCATTATCATGTGTTGGCACGTGTGCTGTCATCAGTGCGATTGCCCAATATATCATTGACTTTAACTTGATACGCGGCGTTTGCTTCGTGTATTATAAGTTCCACACTTTTCTCTAATCGCTAGTACCGTCTGTGATGAATCTTGTTCAGTCCATGTCATTTTCCCGCACGTGTACTGTCATCAGTTTGGTAGTGCAATATACCATCGCCTTTATCTTTATACGCTTTTGCTTAGTCTCTTATAAGTTCACACTTTTCTCTAATCGCTTGTACCGTCTGTGAGAAATCGTTTTCAGCCAATACGTATTGGCTTATGTACTTACATCAATACATAGTTTGATATATCATCACCTTTATCTTGACACGCTTTTGCCTCCTCTCTTATAAGTATAACACTTTTCTCTAATTGTTTGTACCCTCCGCGATGACTCTTGCTGAGAAACACGTGTTGGCAGGTGTACTGACATTGCGATACATCATATATATCAACACCTTTATCTTGACGCGCTTTTGCTTCTTCTCTTATAAGTACCACACTTTTCTTTGATTGTTTGTACGCTCCACGATGAATCTTGCTGAGCAATACGTGTTGGCCTGTGTACTGACATTGCAATTGTCCAATATATCATTGCTTTTATCTTGAAACGCTTTTGCTTCTCTTATAAGCACCATACTTTTCTCTAATTGCTTGATCCGTCCGTGATGAATCTTCCTCAGCAAACTTACTTTGAACAGTTTCTTTGCCGGATTGTATCATGTTTAACAATGGGGTTACATTACGTTTCACAATGTCAAACATTGAGCTTTCCCTATCAGATTCCGAGGTACTTGTCCGGCATTCAAAGCACGGATTAGAATTACTTCGAGTATATTTCTTTGGTGTGCTGTATTTATTTCTGTAATATGTTTCTGACGCTCTTCTACTCGAGCTCCTTTTCCTCTTAAAGCGTCTCCAACTCAGGATGGCATTCATTTTAAACGATTGCATCTCTTCTGATAGTGTATTGCCTATTGAAGACAGTTTGCTATCAACCATTTCGTTTTGTTCCTTAATACCTGGCGATAATCTTTTCTTCATGAATTCTTTTAGCGGAAGCTCTGACCAGCGACTTTGAATCTTCTCTTTCTGAAATGTCGAATCATGTTGTTCTGGCGCTGAATTTCTTCTTTTCATAGCTCGCCAAGATCTAGTATGAGAAACAGACGATCGCCTCCTCGTTTGTAATTTTATGTCTTTATTTTTTGTACAACCATACGACCGCTTCTCTTCCATTTCTGCCTCTTGGGTGTCATCCTCTTCGTCAAATATCAACCTATTAAATAGTTGAGTCAATTTATCCATCTCTTCATAAAGACTATGGACACTTGATCTACCAACGATATCGCTACAATGAACTAGTTCACTAGAATGCTAAATATATACCTTTAGAAATTCTTACAGACTTCCTGCTAATTATCGTGGTAAACACTCCTTGTGAAGTTTCCTTTTAACCCTTACCTTCCTGCCATATATTAAATACTACACTCCCCCCTCCCAAATTGTTATCTAATTAGCTTGCTCCATTCCATTTTTAGTTTGTTTCCATGGAAAATATTGAAGATCATGATCAACTAGCTTCAAAAGGTAGATGATCAGGATCTACACTTTTTTTTCAAAACAGGGTTTATTCAACATGGTAATGGTGAAAGAAAGGGTTTGCCAGGTAATTCACTGAAGATTGGTGCGTTAACAAGACTGTTAATAAGGAAATATCATAAAAATTTTAGAAGAAAGTTATTGGTCACTCTACAAACGGTACATGGACATGTTGAGTTACAAGTATTTTTTGCATGGTTTATGCGTCTGAACGAGCTACAATTCGCACAAAACGCAGTAAAATGAATCCGTATACGGCTTCTGGGCTAGGGTAAAGTCGGGTAAATTCGGACATCAGGCAAATTCGGACACACATTTGCAAACAGTGGAAATCCAGATGAGAAGGCTCCTTATGAGCCGTTTCATCAGGATTTTCACTGTTTGCTTAGTTAATTTATTTTTTATTCCAATAACTGAACTATGAAACAAACAATGTGGCTGTCCGAATTTAGCAGTCTGTCCGAATATACCCGACTTTACCATATAAGTCGGTGACACCTGAGGGAAGAAAAGATTAATCTAAAGCCCACACATGCCGTGGTACATGTAATAAGTGATAACTGTGATGAGGAAGTTACGGTTTCGCCTGTAAAGGAGCCTTAATTGTGTAAAAGGTGTACAACCGTGTGCACTGGGAAAGTAAGTCATGCGCGGATCCATGTTGAATTAAAAGTTAAGAAAGGAGGGACAGGGGGTCCGGACCCCTCCCCCCTTGAAAAGTCCCAAAGCTTTATGGTTTCTAAGCAATACTGGTCCGGATCGGCTGAAGAATCAAAAAGCTACCAAGCCAACATTCAATGTTGGGCCATCACCGACCCGCCAGCAAAACGGCAATGCTGGCGGGCAGAGAGTGGCTAGCTTTTAGTGGTATTTAGATTCTGTCTCATCTCATCAACGGAAAAATAAAAACAAAAACAAAAAGTCAAAGTTGGACTCCTCTGACATATTTTTTCCGGATCCGCGCATGTAAGTGAAGATATTTTGCAAAGAAATGTTTTATATAATATATACTTAACTACTAAAGAAACCTGATACATATTTGGTAGTAAATGAATATGATGCACACTTGTCTTTCCATTGCGTTAAGTTGAACACAGGTAGACGAAGATGCACTGAGATTATTTGAAAAGATGAACTAATTTCAGACGTCAGCTATCAAAACGTCACGTAAACCATAAAATCAAGTTTTGCAAGAAGAAAGAAATCACGCGAAATTCACCTGAAACCGCTTAAGTGTGAGTCTTTGTTATTTCATTGACATCTTCTATGCATTCAAATAAAGTATGCATGCATTGTTCTACCCAAAAGCCTATTTTCACTTTCTTAACGTCAAATTTACGTTATCAGCGTTTTTACGAGCTTTAAAAAAGCACTGCAACTTTATCAATTTTTTGTTCACTTTGTATGATGTTTGGTATGCATTTTGACGATGATTCAGTCCTTTTGAACTCCGTAGCTGCCGCCTACAAGTACGTCCATTTAGCGACGTCAAGCGTTACAATTACATGCTGATATGTGTATACTGCAATGCTTGAAATTCATACGCGATTAAAGTAAAGTGTAGCCAATTGGCACTATAACAAAGTAGTCAGCACTCACTAAACGCCGACATACGTTGACAAAGAACAAACGTTATTATTATTATAGTTAACGCTGTTTATTAAATTTGGTTCATTCCGCTTTTACCCTTTAATATGACGCGAAACATAAGTTCTGATTCTTGAAAATGCATTCTCTTACAATGATTTTTTGACTCAGTTTCTAGAAATTGCTTAAAAAAGGAAAAAAAAACACTGCCGCTTAGAAAACGTCAAAAGCACAACTTAAAACCCCCATATCATACGTCACAGCAAGAAATTGCAAATTTTTAAAATGCACTTTTGTCTATACTGGTATTAGTCTTGCATACATGAAAACGTTTTCAAGAAATATCTAGACATACACTCCCAAGGCAAAAGTGATAAAACGGTATTTGACGTCGTTACATCATGTTCCTAATTGATTAATATATTTTTTGAAGAATACTTTCTAATGTCTTGTTACTGAAATAAGCATATCGGCTTAGCTCTATAATTTGTTATTTACGAGTTTAAAGCAAGCAAAAAGTGTTAGCTTCTTTAGTAGTTAACTAAAGATAAAAGTTTAATTTGTTAAAACGATTGACCTCATTTAAATTACAGGCTCCTAATTAAAAGTTCGTATTTATGTAACTTTTCTTATTGCTTTTCTTATTACTCAACCTAGACGTATGTTATGTGTACATGTACACAAAAGCACCGTCTCAATGTGACGGTTCTTTTGGGCACCCTAAACATATGTGGAAACTGATGGCTAAGAAAACTTTAACAATTTTGCTCACAATTTTCTTGTTTATCTTCCTCTGTAAAAGTATACATGAAATATGCTATCAAAATTTTCTTCACGAAGTTTCAGTCACAGGTGATACCTCATGCAGTTTCTTGCCAACAATGTTGTTCGATGTCAATTGACAGTTAGGCCATGATACACTTATACAAATGTAAATAATGGGTTAACCCTTTGAGGACGGGACACCCCTTAATGGTTACTTTGGCAAAAAGTGAAGACCCAGATTAAATGCCGCATTATGCGGCATTTCATCAGGGTGTGCACTACTTGCTAAGACAAAATCGATCTTCATAAAAAGAAATACAATATTATTAGAAATTATAACCTGCAACCTCATCAGAGTATACAGTGAACCATCTTGGCTTTATTGGCTTTATTGTTTGTAGTTTTATGGAAAATTTATTGAAATACTGTTTCAAGAGAATCGCCAGTTTTTCTATCCACCTTTTTGACATTAACACGATTATTGACAATCTGGCTTGTAATTTAACAGAAAGCTGTGTCATTTTCCTTTGATAAACAATGATACTTTTCCTTGAGTTTGTTTTTAGTTTGGGGAGTTTTGAGGATGCATGATCTATAGAATTTCAACCTGAAAGTGGGTCTGAAAATGGAAGATTTGGTAAGATCGTAATCAGCAACAAAAGCTAATTAATGACAATCTGGCTTGTTATCTAACAGAAAGCTATGGCATTTTCCTTTGGTGAGCAATGGTGCTTTTCTATAATTGTGTTTTTAGTTTGGGGAGTTTTGAAGATGCATGATCTAAAGAATTTCAACCTGAAAGTGGGACTGGAAGTGGAAGTTTTGGTAAGATCGTAATCAGCAACAAAAACTAATTAATGACAATCTTGCTTGTAATCTAACAGAAAGCAATGTCATTTTACTTTGATGAACAATGGTGCTTTTCTATAAGTTTGCTTTTAGTTTTGGGAGTTTTGAGGAAGCGTGATAATGGTCTGAAAATGGAATTGTTGGTAAAATCGCAATCAGCAACAAAAGCTAATAAATGACAATCTGGCTTGTAATTTAACAGCAAGTAAATTCAATTTACTTTAATGAACAATGGTGCTTTTCTATGAGTTTGCTTTAATTTTGGGAGTTTTGAGGGGAGCGTGATAATGGTCTGAAAATGGAATTGTAGGTAAGATGGCAATCAGCAACAAACTTAAAGCTACTAAATGCTAAATTAATTGCTTTGTAAAAGTAAAGGAAAATCTGGAATTCGTATAGTTTTACAATCATGGTTGTGAGATATAACTGCACAACCATCTTTCGTGACCATCTTTGAAATTTCTGTATTAGACTGGCCACTGTCGATATTGTTTTTGTTTCTCCTTAAAATACATGTTTGTAGGCATGTAAGGAAGGCTCAACAATTTTAGCCAGGGAACATTTAGCTTATAGATATATCAGATGGTGTGTCAACTGAGTTTTCCATCAAATAGAACGTAACAAAATTTTAAATCTTCAACAATTGCAATAGCTGATCCACATAAAATAAATGCAAATGCCAGAGATGAAGACACTGTGTTAAGTCTGTGAAACTTTAAAACCATTGTTGCCTGATGATTTTGAATCGGGTTCAAATTTTGTTGGAGTCGACGTTGAATCGATCCAATACTTTTAAACGACAGCAAATACAGGTACAGGTACCAACGTATAATTAGCAATCAGGAAGACTACGTGAATGTTTGACATAATCATAAATTGTTATGTTAAAAAGAGTCGTAGACAGAACACCTCCTTGATGTACACCTTCCATCTGATCATATTAGACTGACAGAGTGGAGCTAACCCGGACTTCGTGTATGGTGCGGTCTGCAAAGAAGCTTCAAATGAATGCATTATACCAATTTAAGCCTAGCGTCCATTTTGTGGGACACATGCAAACACCACAGACTCAAATCACCCTTAAAGCGGAAATGGACTGGTCCAAGTGATAATAGTTGGAAATTCCATCCGGCTAAAATGGGCTAATCTACCTTTTAATCCTAATTCGTGATTCATCGATATCATCTCTAATTAGTAGCTTATTTGTTTTTATCATTTCGAAAAATACAGCGACTATACTAGGGACAATATTTAAGGGAACCCCCAAATTCAAGCACAAAAAATTAAAACTTCAATGGCATAAATAGAGGATCTTACATGAGTGCTCATGTTTTATCGAATTTATTAAACGAGTTGAGGAAAAGAGATAAAATGCAAGGCTTGCTGAGCATTTGATCTCTTTATCGCAACGAGTTTAATAAATTAATTAATACAGTAGCACGAATGTTAGATTCTATTTATCATATGTCAATAAGATTACTTTGAAATCTCTTTTCTGCCGTAAAATCGTTATAATTTTGTCAATATGTACGCAACGTTGTTATGGACGGCATAATGTTTTCCGAAAATCTGTAAACCACTAGATGAAAGGGATCATACATGTTTTTTCAGGCTTTAACATTTGAGAACTCCCGAGGAAGCTGTTTGAACACAAGGCCGTTAGGCCGACTGTTCAAACATCGTCCGAGGGACCCAGCAAGTCTTAATGCAATGAAACAAACATGTGTGATCATTATTCTTGCATATTTTACCTGGTTTCAACCTTAACCGCACTGAAAACGTCGCTTATGCATTAAAATATCCATTTTCGTTCACTGGATTCCTCTTAACAAAATGGAGTCACCGCCAAACTTTGCAACAACGTCAGGTCGCACTCCACTTTCAGGGTTTACATAGATGACAATGTTAACATTTGAACACTTTGTTCGAAAATTGTACATACAAAATTTACCAAACTGGCATCATTTGAAAATTTCATCATTGCCAGTTAAATGTTTCCCAGCTCAATACCGCACTATATCCCTTTAATCTAACATACTACAAAACAACATGTTTTCTAATATACATAGCTCTTCAAGGGGGTCCAAAAAGCAAACCCCACCTGGTATCAACCTGGTACCGGAATTTATCACCTTGACCATCGCCATTAAAACGGACTATGCCTCGCATTTTTTAATCAAACACGCCATAACACCTGTAAATCAACGAATATTGAAAAATAGCGTCATTTTAGCTTTAAGTATATACCCTCCCCACAAAAGGTGGGGTCATATTTCATGAATATTTAGTGTAGGTTACCCTAAAAGACGCGCGCAACGTTTTCGCGAACAAAAGCATCTGCGAAATGATCAGTCAAGGCCGCAACGTTTTCCAATGTAACAGCATGCAAACAAAGCTGTGCCCAGATAGGCTTTATCAAGTAAAAGGCCATGTTCAAACAGCACGTGAATCTCATGATTTGAACCTGTATTTTTGCGACTTCAACGAATTCCTATGCAAGAATACGTGTTTTATCGTTTTTATTGCATGGCGTTATATCACTCCCAGACGCCGCGACGTCATATGATAAGGTTTATAATCTATGGGATTATAGAACCTGGTCCATGCTCTGTAAGCATTTAATCATTCGCAACATCTTCTGGGCATATTAACGATTATTTTCCTTGGTGTATGTAGCCATTCCTCTTGTACTGCCCTATCAAGCTGTTGAAAATTGTTGCAACGCTATGGTCTGTTGCGCACCCGGCGACATAATATACTCAACAAAAAAAGTTAAGGAAATTGTGTTTGAGGGGCTATGATAAAAAATCTAAAACATTTAAAGACTTTTGAATTTCGAAATAGTATAATGTGGCCATTTTTCTTTATAATGACGCTTTATCTGGGTCTGTAGTGCTCATAGAAGCTTAATAAAGCCATGTCAAAGTTGACCAGTCTTCACTCCATTTTTCGCAAAAATTCAATTTACGGAGCAAATATAGGCTTTCATACATTAACGTTCGCCAGGTTACACGGGAGATGGAGATGTTTATAAAACCTAGGACGACAGATCTGGGGGGTTATAGAGGGACACCTGATCAGTCAAGTGTACATGGATGAGGTAATGAGGTCTGTTGTCCTGCCTTTTTGTGCTAAAACCAGTGGTAATTCCAGGCCTAGGATGACAATGTCAGAACACACCTCACTAGAATCAGCAATACAATGTTGTGCGCATTGACTGGTCAGTTCGCTCATCAGACATGTCTACATTTTTAACAGATCTATGACATTTTTGGACAGAGGGTCCAACGCATAATAATGGCACCAAGAAACTCCCAGCCTCTCAATGCAGTGTTGCAGGAGATGTTGATGCTGATCCTCAGCACCAAATCACCAGTATTTAGAGTATGCGAAACCGGTGCTAGTCCTAATTTGCCGCTGACTGGGGACACACTCGTTACTGATGAAGGCATCTTATCTTCGAAATGTGAAGTTAAGGCTTTCAAGTTAATTTCATGTGACATTCAAAGGAATTGCCTTTCAAGTTTTGAAAATTTAATTGTTTTCCATGTGTTTATGATGGAATAATCTGTAGTCATTTTTGCGAAAAATGACTTTGACCCCTGGGCTACTTGACACTGGGCCACAACAAAGGTGTTGGTGCTAGCTAACTAAAGTAAATATTTTTCTCAATCGATGACATGTATCTAAACAAATAAATAAGAATCGAATAATTGTTTGCATTGATGTTGTTATGTTGCATGATTTTTGGAGATTTCCTTAACTTTTTTTGTTCAGTATACATTCCAAATGTGCCCAATTGGCGTCATATCGAGGTGATCGGCTGGCCACGGCAGTGCTCTTAAACCTTGATGTCTCAGAATGTCGCCAGTAATACAGGCTTCAACAGTCCAGCAGCAGTAGCATGGTCTGGGTGGGCATCACGCACCACCAAAGGACGGAATAATTGATCGCACAAGGTAACTTGATCGGCCAACGTTACGTTAATCAAATTTTAGGTCCAGTTGTTGTTCTTTTTGCCCACAGCATTGGTGGGAACTTGAAATACTAGAGCGGCAACGCACGTTCACAACGAGCCCGTGTTGCAGCCCACTATCTCAGACAGCAAGGTGCCAGCCAAATCTGCGATGTGTCGCCAATTGAGTATATTTGTGATGTCTTAGGTGGCCGGATGCATAACAGACCCCAGTGTTGCAGCAATTCGAAACAGCTAAGAGAATTGGCGAATGATACCAAGGGAGATAATTCATTGCATACTCGCTAGGCCGCCATGCCCAGAAGGTGTCGTGCATGCATCAATGCTCTCCAGGCATGAATCAGATACTGATCCCCTATACATTCTTATTCCATTGAAGTGTTGCTTCTTTCTACTTGACTTTGTGAGTTCCATTAAATATTTCCCTATGATACATGCTCCTTTTGTTAATATTTACATTTTGAAAGCAATCCTTTAATGTATCTTTAGATTTTTGAAACCTTTCATAGCCTCACGAATAACACAAATTTTGATTGACAGCTGCCGAGCATACTTGCTCATGCAATTCGCTTCGAACATCTAATTCATTCGCCAGATGTGACACTGGTGTTGTTATTGACAGTGAGCTACACCTGAGTCGTTCGTGCGACAAGCTCTTTTTTGCTCCATTGAGCTGTCCTTGTTCACACTGGCTGTTCTGCTTTTCCGTTTTCCATTCCGACTAAACCGTTAATACGGTTATACTTTAAAAACAAATCTGTTTTAATTCCTAGATTATTTTTTTTTATATTTAAGATATCTATCATAAAATGTACATTTAAGCAATAAATTCAATATCTGGAAGGTTCATGGAATCATGAATGCTTCGGGTCCCTTGCAAAGTTAACGTGAAGCCCTACGTGCTTCACTTACTTTGCAAGAGACCCGAAGTATTCATGATTCCTTGAACCTTCCAAAAATGAATTCATTTCTTAATTAACCCATATGAGCATAGCGTCCTTTTTGTGGGACATAGGCAAACAGCACAGATCCAGCTCAGACGCCGCGATACGTGGCGTCTGATCAGGGTCTCTACAGTTTGCTCACATATTGTTCTATTAGAATTTTAATAAAAATGAAAAATACCACCCAACACTCCTAAAATTAGAATTTGGTTCATCCAACCTGTACCGATAGGGTTAGGTAAGTTAATTCGGCTTAAATATGTTAAGGCATCATGTATGAAATTTTCAAACTGACTAATAGTACTATATATAAGTTATTGTTTGTGCAGCAAATTGTTGGCATTATGGGCCTCACCCATTTACTCTTCTGACCACGAGGTAATGCGCGGATCCAGACGGGGGACAGGGGTTCGCACTCCCCCCCTGAAAAATCACAAAATCTAGGGTTTCTTAGCAATACTGGTCCGGATCCCCTGAAAATCACAAAGCTACCAAGCCAGCATTCAATGTAAGGCTATTATCGGCACGCCAGCGAAACGCCATTTGATGATGGCCGATGATGGCCCGTTTATAGTTGTATTTGGATCCTCTCTTCCCCTCATCAACTCAAAAAAAAAACAACAAAAAAACGGTGTCAATGTTGGACCCCTCTGTCAAAACTTTCTGGATCCGCGCATAGAGGTAATGAGTACATGAGTTTTTCTTATGTTGTATTTATCATGCTCTCAAAAGTTAAAATGCCAACAGTTGTTGGCACTCTAACATTTATGAGCAGGATAAATTCTATGCTCAGCTGAGTTAAGTATGCAAAAAGTTGTACATGTATAACCTCGGAGCCAGGTTAACATTTATCACTTGTTTCCTGCAATACATGCTAATTGAAACAAAGAGTGACTGTTACCAGGAAAAGCCGTAATTACAGACCAACCAATCATCTTTAAGGAATGTATCAAAGCACACATCTCAAATAAGAGGATCAGATTTGCCCTGGAAAGTCGGGGATATCATAGACCGCGGAACTGTCAAATGCACTGGGGGAATTTTATCAATGTGGGACACCCTTTGTATACTAGTGACTCAAAATGTGTACCTTCCAAAACAGCATAATGCAACATTTCATCTTGTTCTTCACTGTTTGCTAAAACAAAAACGATCTTCAGAGAAAGAGATAAATTCCATCTGGAAATTATAACCTGCAACTCCTCGATTCATACAATGGACCATCCCAAGTTTAGACGACTGTCTGCGTGAAGAAAGTTTGGGTCCTAATATAAGTTACCCACTGAGAGCACAGCGGAGATTCTGGTCGGACTGAGTGTGTGCATAGGGCGATCTGAGCCTTAGAGCCATGCAGTGTTATTTTGACTATGTTGACATTCTGTATTTACAATAATATTTACCAATAGCAAGTTATTTTTATAACTCACTATTTTAGAATAATACATGCATTTTATAATAACATCTAAAATGTTATATGCACATACCAATCACAAGGAGAATTCGTACCATAGTGGATGAATCGTATGTCCACTGTCATAGAGATTGCGAGTTCAAACCCCGTCACAGTACCTTGTTATTGTGTGTGAGTTTTTTTCGATTTTATATTTTTATCAATTTATTTATTTATTTATTTAAAGATATAATTCATAATCATTCCCAACCAATTTGCGTCGCTGAATATCGCTTTAATGACAGCAAATAATGCACACACTAGTATCGTGTTCACTTATGTCTCATTTGATGGACACTTTGTATAAATATCAAAACTGTTAAAGACATATAGTACTGTCCAATAGAGATCATTAAGGACATATGCTACTAAATACTTCCCACATTGAAATATTTTCAATACTTTGCATACAGTTTGTTTTATGCATGGGCTATCCATTTATGAAATAAAAAGGATATGTCACCGTGCTTATTTTTTCAGAATCTCATATTGAAGTTAACAGCATTTGACCAATTTTCTAGAAATATAAAATAATAACACTAGTCCTAATTATCGAGCTAAAACGGTTGTAATCTTCAGCCAGCTTCATTCTTTTAACTTAGGCCCCGTTCACATGCACACATTTACTTACGTAAGTAAAGTTACTTACGTAAGCAAATTTACTTACGGTGCATGTGAACGCACTTACTCACGTAAGTATAAATACTCCTGGAGTAAACTGGGGTAAGTAAAAGTATATTTGCACCACCTCTGGAGGTCATGCAAAAGTATATTTACTTATAAGTAATTATACTCCATGAGCAAAGTATGTCATGTGAACAGACCTCAGATTTACATATGTAAGCAAATTGATGTTTCTTGAATATTTCGGCGCCCCTGTAAAATGGTTTTTGAACTATTCTAGAATAGCTCTAGAATTTTATAGAACAGCGCTCAAGAACTACTCTGAAACTGTTCTAGATATGTTATTGAACGTTAATGGGACGGTTGTAGAACCTTATATCGAAAACTATTTTGTTCTACAATTGTTCTAGTGAAGGTCTTAAAGATTTGTTCTAGAAAAAAATCCTTTAGAACTTTTCTGGAACACTTCCAAAAAAAAAATCTAAAGAATTGTCCTAAATTAGTTCTAGAACAAACCTTAAGAACTTTCTGGAACTTTTGTAGAATACCTTTTATAAAAATGTTCCATATAACGTTCTATAAATGTTCCTGAATTATTCTAGAACATTTTAGAATGTTTTTAGAATATTTCCAGAAATGTTTAAATGGTTTGTAAGAGCTATTATAGAACAAATCTTTAAATTTTTCTCGAACAACTTTAGAACACCTCTCCAAAATATTTTCCATATGATGCTCTATAAATGTCCCTGAATTATACTAGAATATTTTATAACAGTTTCAGAACAATTCCAGAAATGTTCTAGTGGTTTGTTCTACAACATTTCTAAAATAAATGGACTATTCTAGAACAATTGTAGAACACCTCTCATACCACACATTTTCCCTAGCCCCAGCGATCCCACAGGTAGTACAATTCTATGATATGTCACCTTTATATATCTGAACTACTGTTGACATGGCATTAAACCCAAAAAAGTAATCCCAAAATGTCTTCCATGTTCATGCTGATGACATATAAACTGAAGAAGCATTTCTAATGAAGAAACCAAACAGAGGCCCTAGTTGGCTTGAATGCTGTCAGTTATTGCCACCAAGTTACCACACCGATTTCAAATAAGTGTCTTACATTTGCTCGAAAAAAACAAACAGCAACCCTTTTAACCTTAGAAACTGTGCTTTAAGTCTACTCACTATCTTGGACAATAATACTATCATATTTGCCATATAGTAAAGCCGTATAAATGTTTTTGAAGAGCCTTTGTAATCCCTCCAATTCTGGCAGCCATGTTTTCCGATCATCCATCTGGTTATAATATGCTTGCTCTTGATATGTTCTTAACAAATTCCTGAATAACTTTTGAACATTTGCAGAACTTACTAAAGTACTGAATAAGTTCTAGAACATCATTTGAAGAGTAAATGTAAATTTATTTTGCCCTTGACAAACTCCAAAATGTTCTTGAAAATTTTAAGCCAATTCATAGAATTCACTAGTTCTAAAATAGTAACAGAAATGTTCTAGAACTTAATTTGAATCACTTTTTAGAAATTTTGTTCTTGAAAAGTTCTAAAAATGTACTAGAACATTATTCGAACATGTGTAGAACTTACTGGTTCTTGAATTGTTGTAAAATGTTCTAGACTATTTCAAGAACACTTTCAGAGTAATAACAAATAATAAAAATGTGTTGGACAAGACTTTTAGAACAAACATAGGTTCAAAACAGTTCATTAATTTTAGTTCTTTAATACAATTTCATTTATTCTGTACCATTGATCATAAGTAAATGCCACTTTAACAACATCCGTCCACCACTCATGAAATTGCTCTTTCGCCCCAATGGTTTTTCATGAGACAACCTAAGTTCAAGACCAGTTCACAAATACCATGGCAGCTGTCATCAACAGTCTGTACATGCCTGCTGTACAACAAGTGCGTGTACCTTTTAAAATACTTATGTGGACACTATTAGCATGTGAACGCAGATTAAATATACTTTTACTTACGTGTGTATGTTTGCTCCATGAAGCAAAATACTTACAGGTGTAAATTTTGTGCATGTGAACGGGGCCTTAAATTACTGCCCATGACCTCAAACTTTTAAGAAAATGTGCATGTTTACTTGTTATCCCATGCTGTGACAAGTTATTGCATGATATATTTTGGCAATTCGTCGAAAAATGGAATTTGTTTTTAGAATAAATCATGTATTAAAAAATCTGACATTGAAAATCTTGAAAATTTATTTTTAATTCATGGACTATTATAATACCTTTCAGAAAAAAGAATAAAAATCTGGGGTCACCGAACTAATTCTCTTTCTAGAGGGCCAAATTTAACCCCACCCCCATAGGTTTCATGCGTAATTCAATATAAAAAGTTGGGGGACGACCATTTCGGTCGTTTTGATGATGCCATTTTACTAGTTTATGAAGTAATTTAGCATTAAAATGTTAAAAAAGAAAGAAAAAACACACTGAAAATATATGCGCATCCGGGAATCGATCCTGGTCCTCTGGCTTTGTAGCCAGACACGCTAACCACTAGGCCACGAGGTCAGGTCGTGCGCCGCTCGAAATAACCATACAAATAGTATAGACTCGGCCATTATCGTATTCGTAACCAGGGTTATTGTGTACGTCGTTTGATTTCGACTGAGCTACATTTATCTGTCTTTAGTGCTGAGACGATCACTTCTGAAAAGATGTCAATAGATATTTCGAACACACTTTAATTAGTTATTTTGTGAAGAAAATGTCGGAACACGGATATGACATAAGAATATCGGAAGCTGTGTTGATCCGAATCCGTTAAGGGTCGAAAGACAGGACCCAGACAACTTTCCCCGTTTGCAGACGCGGGAAAGGTGCGCATTGGAAATAGCCGCATATGTCTTTAAAGGATTAACTGATAAGGAACAGTTTCAGTATCTCATAAGATTAATGGGGCCTCAAGAGGGGACTTACCTGTATAAAACACAATTCCATTAACTAAGATAAATATTTTATCTTAAAGTACCAAACCCCTTCATGGGACTACTTTATTGCCCTCGTAAGGAAGCCATAATCACCTCATTATGCCTGTCCTTTTGATCTGCCCAGTTTGACCCATGGAGAGAGTCATAATGAGCGGTACCAGAATTATTGCTCAAATTTTCACCTCTTTTAAGGATACATGTGAAAATATGATAAATAAAAATGATGAAAAAGAAATGAAAGCATTGATGGGAATCGAACCAGCGCATTATGGAAAATGAATGTATTTTCTGCTGCCATTGACTCAACCTACGGAGTTATACAAGCTGATATCAAATAGTTTTGAAAACTACACCTGACTGCTGAATATGCCAGCCTGATGTTTGATTTCAATGTTTACAAACATGGTCATTACCGTCGAGCCAACCAAGAGTGACAGTGACGTAATATTTTGTTTACAATTGATAAGCAAAACATTTATTTGTACAATTAACTTGAGCTAACGCGAATCGACAGATAACGTGTGTATTTATCCTATCTTGCGGATAGGATTAATACACAAGTAATCTATCGTTATAAGTCCCTGATAACTTTATAAACAAAACATGTCGTCACTGCCACTCTTGGCTGGCAGGACAGTAAGGTACACACTCATTTTGTTGGTTTTGTTTCGCCATGGCTCATTTATAATACTGAACACCAAGAAAGCGTTCAATGTCTACTATAGTCGTCTGCTGATGACCATTGCAGACAGTTTGGCCCAGATCATGCCCAACAAAACTCTTTAAGTATTCCTGAAAGAAATTCTTTTGAAAGAGATGCCTTCGAAAAAAATCAGCAGGCGACAAAAAGCATGAAAAAATACCCAGCATGCAAAGAGTTAAGGTAGACCTCGGATAAATTGTGGGGTTGAAACCGTGCGATTTTGTTTGTGGGACTATGTCACGTTACATTGGTCACTTATACAATATAAGGTGACTTTTGAGTGACATTCTGGGCATGGCTCGGAAACGTCTATTTCTAAGAGCATGTGATGATGATTGGCTGATGCTGACGGGCCTACTCCTTATGTAAACAAAATATTCCTTTTCCGCTAAATTAAAAATATGATTATATTTACATTCGAGTCACCTACTCAATATAGTATATGATCTGCTCTGTTCTTAAGAATTAAATGGGCAGTTTTTCTATGCACGTGGCTTACACGAAGCAGGATTTGTTTTTTCTTTCCTTTAATTTGCAACAAATTACAAACATAGGTTTGGTGTTTTCGTGTTAATATACCTGAACGGTGATCTTTAAAATTTGTGGCTCTCAAGACCACAGTCGGCAACGTGATATCGTGTAGTAATTTTAGAACCAGTTTAAGCGAACAGTGTTGAGGGTTTGGGTAGTTTTTCAAACTCAAAGCTGAAATGTAATTTTACGTTTATGTACATTGCATTGACAAAGGCGCGTGACTGTCAGCAACAGTTTGAATTATCTGAAACAACCATCACTTATTATCGGCATCAGTAGAACGCTGATGAAAAAAAAACAGCATATGTGATTCTTGTTTTGTTCGTTGCTTAAAAAAGTGGGCGTGGTTACCAGGAATTGCCAATTATATTATTTTTTGACTTCTAAGTTACTAAAACAAGGTTATCGATGCCATACACACCGTAAAGCTTTTTTATCCCCCGACGAAGTCTGAGGGATATAGTTTTGGCGTCGTCCGTCCGTCCGTCCGTCCATTCCTTCCGTCCGTCCGCACTTTTTGTCTGTCCGGAACCGTATCTCAGTACCTATTGGCCAGATTTAATTCATTCTTGGTACAAATGATTAGTACCATGGATTCTTGATATCCTATAAGTTTGGTCAAAATCGACCCCTAAACACTTAAGTTATTGCCCTTGTTTAAGTATAGGCAATTATAAGGCAAAACCTATATACGCTTTTTTGTGTGATGATCTTCACATTTCATCAAAGCTATTATACTTAACAACTTCTCGCTATAGACCATAATTGCTAAGTGCCTGTAGATAGGAATGGCAGTGTCAAAGTTTTACCCCACCACCTTTGACCCTACCTAAGGGGTCAAAGGTTAAATATTTAAATTTCGCAATAACTAAGGCAATTATCAATATTTTTTTGCTGAAATTTTGCATGCAGGCAGAGCAGCAATAGATATGTAACATATCAAACGGGATTTTAGTTTGAAGGCCTGATTCCGAGCCCCTTTGGTGGACTTAGGCGGTGGGGCTGAGGCCAAAATTAAACTTTTTCAGAATATGGTCATGTTGCATATCAAATTAAAGCTGACGACGCTGGCAGCAACATGGTAGCAAATATTTGCCCACAGACACACCCTCGACCCAGGAGGTGGGGTCAAAAGGTCAAACTATATATATTTTTCTGAAAGTAGTCATGTTGCATATCAAATTAAAGCTGACGACGCTGGCAGCAACATGGTAGCAAATATTTTGCCCACAGACACACCCTTTGACCCAAGGGGTGGGGTCAAAAGGTCAAACTATATCTTTTACTGAAAGTAGTCATGTTGTATATCAAATTAAAGGAAATTGAGCACAGAGCACCATGAAAGCAAGTGTGCTGTCATTACACACACCAACGACCCCTGGGGTGGGGTCAAAGGGTCATTTTTGTTCTTTTCTAAAAGTGGTCATGTTGCATATCAAAGTAAAGTGGAAGAAGTGTAGACCCTCATGCAATGTAACACATTAACTTTACACACAATCTTGACCTCAGAGGTTGGCTTTAAAGGTCAGATATTGAAATTGTGCAGATGTAAGTATATTTTTATTGAACTAAGCACTAAAACATACTTGACAGGCGTTTGTTATGATCTGTATGATACTGTAGGTGAACTAAGGGTTAGATAAATGGGATTTATGTTTTGTGATTTACATGTTTCTCTCAAATAACCCTTCGTCGGGGGATATAAATTCGTCGAATTGGCCTTGTTCTAAATTTTATTACCGACACTAAGAGTTGATTGTTAAATACAATATCTACTTAAAGACTGTTCTGCAACAAGGCATATCAGAACCTGTATTTCATTGCGATTTGTTTTATAATGTTAAAAGAATTGTTGGAACGCCTTATCATAGTGATCAATTTAAAAGATTATTAAACGTTATAAAAGAAAGGGATACAACATGGATGCCATGAGACAGTCTGCATGCCTGGTTGTGATTCCGATCTTGTGATTTCAATCACGGTTGATATTAATTGTACGACGGTGGGTCAGGCCTCAGACTTAATGGCGGCCCTGAAGTAAAGCTTTTACCCGTTGGTTGGTGCATGATGCTTGTCGTTGGCTGGGCCCTCCGTAGCTCACCTTGAGGTTTTCTTTAGGTCTGACTATCTGCGAGCCTTGAGCCCTTTTCTTTGAATCATCATAGTGTGTTTTGATTTAATTGTTTCTCTGTGCTGATATATTATATAGTTTGGAAACCTGCATGCGAGCTTAACAATTTTGTGTTTTAACAACAACAGAATCTAGGGCGAAGAATTGGGGCCAGTAAAATGCATGTAAACCCCCGGTAGCTTAGGCTGCTGTCTGTTCTAAGGCGCTGGTTCTGATGTTGATGATCTATTGTTTAATGTACTTCCCATTATTTGTGGGACTTCTGTGTTTGTCTTTGTTTTGGTATGAAATACTTTGTGTCCTTTCTAGTTTTGCAATCATCTTGACGAGGAAGAGAGAGCTGGTTGCTTTGCTTTTATTGTCTTACATATGTCTTGCTACTGTAAATGTTCTGTGGCTCTTCCTCACGGTGCCGTGGGTTGGTCTCAGTTTGTGATTGGGGTATTTCCTGATCATACTCACTTTAATAGTATTTGCTGATACACGAATTGGTTCTGATTAAACTGTCTGTGCCTTTGAAAACCGAAGCTTCAGACCTTTAATAGTATACGTACCAAGACATACGGAGAAGAAACAGTAAATTGTATTTGCAGAGTCCGATCGTGACCTTTATTGGAAGGTTGTTGGTTATATCCAAAGATAGGAGAGTAGATCCTGAGACTTTGTTTGAATATGAACTGTCAACGGTTCCTGTCGCAATATCTAATCTTAATGGGTCCCTTTGAAAAACAAACAAAGCTCAAACACTGAAATGTATTGAAAATGAAGACTCGGTGTCATAGCATCAAGATGATTTCACCATTAATGTCCGTGGACAGAAGTTGTATACTGCAGTTTATCAGTCACTCCTTATATTAACTGAATTGTTTCAACATAACCTAATAAACGTTTCCTATCTCACAGCATGTTACCTTTATCAGGTCATGATGACGTTGCACTTTTGAATGACTTCGCTAATGACGCTGAATCAACACAAAAATTGAATATTACGCCATAATCGCTAGTTTGAGGAGTGAAACAATGGGTAAACTGATAAATAGAATACCAGGGTCGCGTATTTTGATATCAAGTTTACCAGGCTCGGCTTTGAGAACGCATGTTGAATCGCTCGGCAAGCCTCGCGATGTCAACAAGCGTTCTCAAATCCTTTCCTGGTAAACTTGATATCAAAAGACACTCACCTAATATTTTCTATATTCATTGACCGAATGGCCTGTGTCTAGAAAGTAAATGTCTGAACAGGAATGAATGCATTTGGTAATCTAATAGACCACACTGGTAAATGTATACGTCGATTTGCTGGTATTTAGGCGTATTGCCGGTACTGCATAGACTGGAAGTGGTAGATATTGGTGTTAAATTACATATAGAAAAACATGCCATATGCCTACAGGACTATAGAATTAGATCATTTATAGGTATTCAGTATGTGCATGGCGATTTATGTAAGCATTTAGGAATAGATTCGAGTACCGATCATTCAGATCGGTACTCGAATCTATTCCTAAATGCTTACATAAATCACCACGTGCATGCCTAATGCTTAAAAAATGGTCTAATTCTATAGTCCTTTAGGCATATGGCATGTTTTTCTATATATGATTAAACACCAATATCTACCACTTCCGGTCTATGAAGTACCGGCAATACGCGTAAATACCACCAAATCGACGTATACATTTACCAGTGTGTAGACAGTGCTTGTTAGTTTTTGTTTTATGTTTCTTGTGTATCTCGTGCTTCCACGTATGTTTATTGCTGCCTTGTGGTCACATACTGGGAAAGAGCTGACCTCTTGGCTCTTGTTGGTGATCGATGTTTAATGTATTTGTTACTTTCCCTTGTGGTATCCTGGGTCAGGTGTGGTACTTGGTTGTATCGTTCCCTGATCTTTGCTGTCTTTCTTATTTTTATAAATTCTGCTTTCAGTAAAGGAGATACAGTTCTTGCAAAGCTTTTTGTTTACCAAAATAAATTTATTTCCAGATATATTAATATCCAAGGCTTCATTTGCCTTTTAAAGAAAAAAATGTTACGTGAGAAATATATTTCCTTTCTTAACAACAAGATCAATAAGATCTTTAAGAAATGGTCTCCCGTGTATAATTATCTCTTCCCAATTGTGACAGAAGAGTGAGATTTTCGCTATCCCTGTTAGTTTTTTATGCTGGCTTTTTGCTATTGTCGTGATGTTTTTCTTTATTCTATTTTTTACATTCTTCCAGCTATTTATCATGAGCGGCAAATTTGTTTTTAGAATAGAGGCTATGCAAGAGTCCAGGCTCGTGCTAGACCTTCGTCCGCCTCTATAAAATATATCCAATTACTCGTATGATCTATAGTATTAATAGACTTTTCGCATACTGTAAAGGCGGCAACTTTAATATTCATATCTAGGCGTGGTTCGGGAATTTCGTCTGCTAAGGAAGGGACATCAGGTTTTATTCATAATTTGGTAAAGAGTTAATAAGCTTTTTGGGCCGCAAACGTGCGTGCATTTCATGAAAATCCTAACCGTTTACACGCTGAACTCACATTTATTAACCCTTAAAGCGCATAATCACAAACTGTATGTTTTTGTCGTCCACTAAACTATTTGAAGCCTCAAAGATAAACAGTGTGGACCCAGATCAGACTGCTCCTATAGGAGCAGTCTGATCTGGGAACACAATGTTTGCCTCTATGCTTATGTCAAATAGACATTTTCAGATGCAGTTATTTTGCTGGCGTTTTAAGGACTAAATAATGATTGCGGTAATTGTGCAAGATCATATAGGCCAGTAAAATTAGCCGAAAATGACCCTTGACCCAAAACTAATTCCTTGAGAAATTTTATCAACAGTTTTAGTATCAGGAAGGTGTCCTGTTTTATAGAAAAAAAGTCCTCAAAAAATATCTGAGGGGAAATGGTATTTTTGGGGGGTGAAAAAAATACGAAAAATGAAGAAAAATCGCTGAAAACAGGCAATCAATATCATGTTACTGGTACCATAGGATCTAATTTGACCTACCTTGCTACCCCAGGACAAGTTTCAATGGGTGTTGAATTGTTCATTGGAAACCAAGTCATGCCCCAAAAATTTGTCCCCAGATTTTTTTTTTATTCTAGCTATGTCTTAATGCATGGTTTCCATGGCAACCCATACTGCTATTCTCCTGAATGGGGGTGTACCTACAAAATCAACCATAACTCGGCTGCTTTTCAGTCTAGACTGCTAACCTTGGTACCAAATTAAAGCCTAGGCATAGATCTTTTATTACATAGTCAGATATGCAAATTTTCTAATTTGAATATTCATGAATATTGGTGAGAACTCTAAAATATGGGAAAATTGGAAAAAATACCTGTAGATTAACTGATTTCTGCCCGAAAACATCACTGATGTACATTGTATGTTGCTATATCATAAGTGATGCAATTTGACAAGTTCTTTCATCTGGTGGTTCTAGATGTAAATTAACTCATTTGCATATTCATGAATATTAATAAAAACCTGAAAAATGATAGGAAAATCATTGGAGAGAAAAACAGGAAGCAACGACTAGAAATTTGGACCCTGTGATAGTAGACCTGCCTTACATCCCTATGACGATTACTACTGGATGCTAACAACTAGAACTTTGGAACCTGTGATAGTAGACCTACCTTACACTCCTATAAAATTTCTACCGTATGCCATATTGTCCATCTGGACCACCAAAATGCAAAAGTATTGTCTTCAAAATTTAACCCATTTGGGTTATGTGAAATTGAATGGTTTCTCTGACAACCTATTAAATAATTCTAAAGAATGGAATGTACCAACAGAAATACTCATATCTCGACAGCAACTCACCCAAGAATAATAAACTATGTATCAAACTAATTCTTAGTCATAGAATTTTTTCAGGACTGTCTGGTATGCAAATTA
The DNA here is from genome assembly GCA_964019695.1 of Loripinus fragilis. NCBI lineage: Eukaryota > Metazoa > Mollusca > Bivalvia > Lucinida > Lucinidae > Loripinus > Loripinus fragilis. The sequence continues at coordinate 63,703,373 of OZ026521.1, read as the reverse complement.
TCTCATTTGAGTATTCATGAATATTTATGAAATTAGAGAGAGAAAACTCAGAAAAAATGGGGTATACAACTCAGCTGTTTATTGCTCTAGTATACAAAACTGGTACCAAATCAATGCTGAGACAAAGCTCTTCTACTCTGGTTAAATATATAAATTACCTAATTGTCATATCCATCAATATTAATGAAAATTGTAGAAGAGAGAAAATTTGTCAAAAAGAAAAACAAGGGGAAAAAAGGTGTCGTAAGTTCATATCTCAAAATTCTTTTACCCACTTGTTCAACATTCAAATGACTAAATTTATTGATTACCCAACTGTCTATATACGGAGTAATTGTCTATTTTTTGCTATGTCATGGGTCACTGAACTATTGCCCAGTCAATTTTTTTGACTATTGACTGGCACTTTACCATGGCCTGGCTTCCCACTTCGCTGTTAAAACCACACATGCGCTTATCGACATGCGCCACAACGATGCGCGTACGGTTCATTATGACAGGAGACGTTGTGCAACAAAGGTGAAAATGAGCCATCCTTCGCCAATTAAACTCCAATAACTTCGTTGTTTATGGTCAGAAACATAAAGTGTGGGTACTCGTTTTCTTAGTTAGAACGAGCGGAACATTTTGAGACCTAAATTGAGCAGATTTGGTGAAATTTTCTGTTTTGCAGCAAAACCGCATCGTCTACAGCAACTCCATTCAAGAAACGCTGCTAAGTATTTCATAAAAAGGGTTGGGTAATAAAACAGTTATATCATGCCTGTTTGTAGTATAGTCAAACTATTACCCTTCGGTACCGTGGACGACCTGATGCACTATTGCAATCGGCCTTCGGCCTCTTGCAAAAGTGCCTCAGGTTGTCCACGGTACCTCGGGGTAATAGTTTGGACTATATTACAAACAGGCATGAAATAACTGTGTAATATTCACGGGTATCAATGAAATATTGGAAATAATAGACAAATCTCAGGAAAAAAATAAGTGGATATGCTTTCAAAATACTCATATCGCAGCTGCTAGATGCCCTAATTTACCAAGCTCAGCTCTTAATTGATGCTTAGACATAGTCCTTATACCATGTGGTTCAATATGCATATGATCTAATTTTATGTGCATATGAATTTATGAAACATTGGAAATGATAGAAAAATCGCAGAAATAAATAGGAGAGTATACATACAAAATTACCTAGGCCAAAAAATGTGAGTTTACTATTGAATGGAAAATTAAAATAAGGTAGGTAGGTCTGATTTGTTTTCTAAAAAAATATATATATGGGATGAATGGGGAAAATATGGCCAAAAAGGGGGAATCCCCATATAATATTGAACAAGAGGGCAATCATGGGTGTCTCTGGAACGCTCACCTGAATCATAGCCCTGGGGGCACTTTGTTAAGTATAGGTTAATGATTTTGAGCAATATAAGGAACATAGATCAATCTGAAACATTTTTTGCAATTTTTCTGAATCTGGATCAATGGATAAGATGTTGTATAAAGAGTTCCATATTTGGCTCTGGTGATTATAATGTGATTATAATGTTTCTGCAATTTTCTTTAATTTCTCATGTTCTCATAAATAATCATGTATATACAAATTAGATAATTTGCATATCAAACAGTCAGGAAAACGTTAGATAACTAAGAAATAATTTGGTACCAAATTTAGTATTTTAGGATGAATTGATGCTGAGATATGCATATTTTTGTTGGCACACCCCCATTATTTAGGATTATGGGTTGCCATGGAAACGAATATGTTCTCTGTTGACCACTCAATTTACACACCTCTAATCAGAAATCCATCCAAATCTGATTTATTCAGCATTTTCTTAAAAAGAATGTGAAATTTATAAGCATGTTTTGTCAAAAATCATTATTTCCAGTTTTCAGGTACCCCACCCACTAATGATAAAATCTTAAATCTTTATTTTCTCGAATTTGGCACCGATATTTTTTGAGGACTTTTTTATGGTTATTTACACTACACAACCCTATGCTTTGGTGCTAAAATAATTTCTCAAGGAATTATCTTGACCTTAAAAGTTAAAGTTCCTGGCCTAATACAGTTACTTTTGAATAAAACCACGCCTCATTTTCAGCTTTTACCTATATCTAAAGTTGACCAGTCCTAATTACACATTCATGAGGCGCCGCCTTTACAGTAAGCAAAAAGCCAAAGAATACTTTACAATCCTGCTTGTTAATTAATTTCAAATACAGGCTCTCTGTCTGCTTCTCTCTAATCTTCCCCTCTTCTCTCTAATAGTTTAAAATTAATGCTAGCTGTTCGATTTATCTCCATATTTACATGTTCACGTAATATTGTATATATTGTATATCCATTGAAAAAGAACCAATATACGACGCTTCCTGAACATCCTTTTTTGGGGATGACTCAGTGGCGCAGTTGGTAGCGTTGATGTCTGGTGTAGTGCTAGGCGGTGTTGCCGAGGTCGTGGGTTCGAATCTCGCTAGAGGCAAAATATTTACAGCATCTATCGGCTCAGTTGATTCACTATATCCTTCTGTATTTATCTACTGTCTGAATCTGCATCAGTTTCTGATCCTGTGTAGCTCGAAAGCAATGATGTTTGTGAAATTATATTTCCGCACTTCTGATATTTAGTATCTAATTTCACTTGTATCCTTGGATCCATCAGGCTTTCACTTGCGAACGAAATAGATACCATCCATTGAAAAAGAACCAATATACGACGTGTACTGCATCAGTCGTCATCAATATCAGCGCTTCCTGAACATCCTTTTTTTGGGATGACTCAGTGGCGCAGTTGGTAGCGTTGATGTCTGGTGTAGTGCTAGGCGGTGATGCCGAGGTCGTGGGTTCGAATCTCGCTAGAGGCAAAATATTTACAGCATCTATCGGCTCAGTATATATAAATATATATATATATATATATATATATATATATATATATATGTGTGTGTGTGTATTCTGAACAATGTTTACTACAAATACAAAAAAGGATGTACAGTTCGGGTAGTTTCTGATCAAAGCCGGAGAAAGAAAGTGCCGAGGGAATATCCATGGGTCTCCAAAGGTTATCATTCATTCAAGAATCAAAATTCTAGGACAATTTTGTCCAATTCTAAAACCAAAGACAATTTGAATAACTTAACGTCTAATCTTTGGCTCCAAAAATGCACTCTCAACTTGAAGGTGGACACATTTTAGTAATAACTGGATATTTAAGAATCACAATTACGCGTGGTGGTGTCGATAATATAACTGATTTGTCGACTGCTGTTACATGTCAGTGGTATAGTAACTCACGTTGGCACCACAACTACTAGTACCATTATTTGACCACCAAAAACAGATATACTGTACTGGTACTTAGTGTCTCATTTCATGAAAAGAAAATGTTATTGATATCTGGTTAAAGAGCGGCGTCAAAAGAGAAACGGGGTACATTCCTGTGCAATCAGTTGCAAATGAGTTTGGTAACAACCTGTATTATCTGGTAGTTCCTTTCCGTACTTTTTTGGGTTGTGACAGTACGCTAAGAACCATACAGATATGTATATAGATCTGGCCTTATTATGGATCTCTGCATTTGGACGACAGAGTTCTTGATTGTTGTATAGAACTAATCTGCAGGTTTTATTATCCAAAGTCTGACAATTCAGACTTAAATCAGCTACTGTCGTGCCAAACAAGAGTGACAGTGACATAAATTTTTGTTTACAATTTTTACACAGGTGATATATCGATTATAAGTCCCTGATAACTTTGTAAACAAAACATGAAGTTACTGTCACTCTTGGCTGGCAGGACAGTACCAAAAATGTGTTTGGATGCTTTGTTTTTTTTTGTTTAAATTCTATATGTCCCGGTAAGTAAGTTTTAAGTAAGTTTTAATTAATGTCGGGGTGGGTCTTCCTGTGTCTTCAGACAGTGATTTAGATAAGAGATCTTTGCATCAGGATGAAACCATTAAGGCCCCAGTTAACTCCACTTTACATAGGGCAAGTGGAATTTGCGGGATGACAGTTTTTTCTTGTTCTGACAACTTTTTCAGCTGAAATGAAAGAGATTATTTTTTTCCTAAAAAATGATCATTTTAGTCTTAAATTCGCAAAAAGTGCATATGCATGTTAACTTATTGACACCCAATTATCCAATACTGTACATGTAAAATAATGCAACTGGGGTAAAATTGGTATTTATTGCATTTAGACTATTTGCAAAATCTTCTTGAACATTTCTGAGTATTTGGAAAAATCATATAGTTGATACATTTTGTACTGGCGGGTGGGGTAAAGCCACCACAGTTTTGCCTTTAAATGTCATATCATAGTCATATAATAAAAAAAATGTCGATATTTGGAATTTTCATGGAATCATGAATACTCGGGTTTCTAGCAAAGTAAGAAAAGCCCAAAGGGTATTTATTGCTTAATTTTACATCTTATTATAAATATCTAAAATATAGAAATTATTTATAATTTAGGAAACAAAACAATTTTGTATTTAATATGTAATCGCATTAACGATTTTGTTGGAGTTTAAAACGGAAAACCGGAACATTCAGTGTAAACACGGACAACCAATGGACCAAACAAGAAGCTTGCTTTGCATGTGCGTCTCAGGTGTGGCTAGCTGTCGATCAAAATACCAGTGCCACTTCTGGCGAATGAATTCGATGTTCGAAGCGTATTGCATGGGCAAATGAGCTTGGCAGCTTTCAATCATGTATTTCATGAGGCTATGAACGGTTGCAAAAATCTGAAGATTCATGGAAGGCTCGCCTCGAAATTGTAAATATTCAAAATAAATTACATTGGTTCAGAAATGTTATAAAATTCACAGTTAAAGCATTTCCAGGTGTGTTGTTGTTGTTTTTGGTTCAAGTAAGCCAAGTAATGGAATTTACAATGCCTCAAGCTGAAAAGAAAGAACATCTGTGGGGTTATTTAGGTAGTAGCAAATTACACATAAAATCTTGATTCTGACCATAAGACAGCAAATCTGTCACATGTTTTCATAATGTGTTTATTGTGCTCCTTATTTAAGCCTAATTTGTAGTGTAAATGAACTTCTTATTTGCCTGTAGAAGAAATGACCACTAGCGTATTGCATTTGTGACGTTTAAATGTTACGAACTCTTACATCAAAAGGAAAATCCCTCTATTTATTGGATGACCATCGTATCAATAACTGCTGGGTGAATAAATGAAAAGTCAATGTTAAGGTAAATAGCTTCTAATACATGTGTCTCAATTTTTTCAAAAATGTTTAAATGTTACAGTCTATCGCTGAATACTGAAATGCGCAATATTGCCATTGTGTGGCTTTTAAATTCAAGGTTTGACTTTAATAATCACTATTGGAGCTTGCTTCTTTTTAGGCAGAGTTTTGAGTAATGCGCATCGGGTAATTATATTATCATGTACAGGATAGTGATGTGCCATAGCTGATAGGTCGATCTTCGAAGACGAACTATTAATGGTATATGCTTGTAGCTGTTGTAAACACCCAGTTCAGCTTTTGTCCTTTAGTCTCCACACTTGTACCCCCAGCATCCAACTTAGGTTACCTTGCACCCCAGGACAATTTGTTAATTGGGACGCCCTGAATGCGAAACGAAGTTGTCCTAAAAAAAGGTATGAGCTATGTGAAAATGCATGGCTTCCATGGCAAGCCCTTATATGATTCTCGAGAATGAGTGGTAGGCCTAAAATTCAATCCTTAACCTTATCCTAGAGCTCTAAAATTATTGTCAAATTAAAGCTTAGACAAACGCCTTTCTTTTTGTGGTCAGATATGTAAATCATCTTATTTGCATATATTAATGAATATTAATGAAAACTATTAAAAATGAGGTAAAATCATATAACAAACATAAATAAACATATTTCAGCCCAAAAACATCATCAAACCGCCATTTGTGCCAGTTTTTATATCATCTGTGATACAATTTGATAAGTTCTTTCATCCAGTGGTCCTATATGAAAATTATCTCATTTGCATATTCATGAATATTAATGGTAACTTAAAAATGAAGTAAACATTGGGTAAACTAGTATTCAAGGGGGGAATCAGACCTAAAATGAACACATAGGACATTTCATTATGGGTGTAAATTTGTTCAATGGGACCACTTTTAAAATGCAAAAAATACTGTCCTCAAAAATAAATGCATTTTGGTTATATGAAATTTCATGGATTCCATTGCAATCAATTAAGCGACTTAAAAGAATTTGGTTGTACAAACAAAAATACTAATGTCTCAGCAGCAACTCATCATAGAATACTAAAGTTGGTGCCACATTAATTCCTGGACAAACTAGTTATAATCAATGGTTAGATATGCAAATTATCTAATATCCATATTCATGAATATTAATAAAAACTTTAGAAATGAGAGGAAAAAATCTTAGAAAAATGAAGGGTGTACGTATAAAATTATCAATGTCTCACCTACCATGTGTTCTAGTGCATCAAAACTGGTATATACATTGCACTTTTACCTTAAGGTCAGATATGAAAAACATTTAACATGAATATTAACCAATTTAATGAAAACAGAAGAAATGAATGAAAAATTGCGGAGAAATCAAAGGGGTCAACTTCCAAAATTACTCGTATCTCAGTTGTAAAGTGCCCTTTAGTAACAAGCTTGGTTTCAAATTAATGCTTAGACACAGCACGTTTACCAAAATGATCCAATACATAAAACACCAAATTTCACAGCTCATGAATATTGGTGAAAACATGAGCAATCAGAGAAAAATACAGGAAAATTAGGGTGGTATACCTACAAAATAATTTATATATTAGCTTTCAATTGTCCTAGGGTAGCAAACTTGGTACCGTATAAAACAACATAATCTATTTTTTAAGAACCACCATAAAAGCCTGAGATTTATAAAAGCTGAGATATGAGTAAATTTGTAGGTACACTGCTATTAATATGTATTAATTTTTTTCTTGTATGTAAATGTTTTCATTAATATTGATCTTAGACAAATTAGATAATTCTTCTATCTGCCCACTAGGTAAAAGTGATATGCATAGAAAGACTTAATTTAAGTATAATATTTGCTTCTCTAGGGCAATTAGCAGAGGTCTGAGTTATTGATAATTTTGCAGGTATACACCTTTAATTTTCGGTGATTTTTCTCTTCATTCTAATGTTTATATTTATATTCATGATTATGTAAATGAGACAATTTGTATGTATTACCATTGAAAAAAAGAGCTATGTCGTAACAAGTAGCAATAAGTTGGCACCATGTTTGCAACTTTAGGACTATAAGCAGCAGAGATATGAGTAATTGTGTATGTATATGCCTTAATTTTTGAGTATTTTTTTCTCAAAAATTTTATGATTTCATCAGTATTCATGAATATTATGATATGATCATTGCAAATTTGATCATTTGTTAAACATTATATTGTCTTAGCATTAATTTACAATCACGTTTAGTAGTCTAGGGCAATTTTAGTGATTGAGATATTATTAGATTTGTAAGTACACACCTTGATTTTTTCTGCAATTTTCCCTTAACTACTGTTTTAATTAAAATGCATGAATATTCATGTTATTTTTTTCATAGCTGACCTTAAGGTAAGAAGTATGCCGAAGAATTGATCTGGCACCACGTTTGATACACTAGGACACATAGCAGGTGAGTTATTGGTAATTGTTTACGTACACCCATTAATTTTCTTAGATTTTTTCTCTCATTTTAAAATTTCTAATTAATATTTATGGATATTAGATAATTTGCATATCTAACTACCAAATAAAACTGCTACGTCCAGGAATTAGTTTGGTACCATGTTAAATATTCTAGAATGAGTTGATGTTGAGATATGAGTATTTTTGTACGTACACCCCTATTCTTTATAGTCCAATAATGGGTTGCCATGGGAACCATGAAATTTCATAGAACCAATGAGAACAATATTTTTTTGCATTTTAGTGGTCCCATTGGACAAATTTACATCCATAATGAAATGTCCTATGTGTTCATATGGTCTGATTACTAGTTTACCAAATGGTTTTCCCCTCATTTATAAGACTCCATTAATATTCATGAATATGCAAATGAGATAGTTTTCGTATAGGACCACTTGACCACTTGATGAAAGGACTTATCAAATTGTATGACTGATGGTATAAAAACTTGCAACAATGGTGAATTGCTGAAATATGGGGGGGTTTTTTTGTTATTTTGCCTCATATTTTAAGGTTTTCATTAATATTCATAAATATGCAAAATAGATGATTTACATATCTGACCATAGGAAGAAAGGCATGTGCCAAAGCATTAATTTGACAACAATTTTAATGCTCTATGATAAGCAAAACCCTAACTAGGATTGAATCTGAAGGTCTACCCCCCCCCCCCATTTTTGAGAAACATATAAGGTTGTTGCCATGGAAACCATGCATTTTCACATAGCTCATACTAATTTTGTTTTTGGACAACTTCGTTTCGCATTTAATTTGGCACCTATGAAAAATTGTCCTGGCTGAATTGGATGCCAGGGTATCGGTATCCTGTCTCTCATAACATGATAAATTGTCTTTAAGGTAGCATTCACCAGGACAAGTTTGCATTGCAAAAGCAGAAAAGTCTGGTCTACCCTTCTAAAACGATTGTATTCAATCATGCCAAGGTAGATAGTTCTATTCATACTAATAACATGCGCATTTTGGTACATCTTTCACAAGAATGGTGCTTAAATATCTAAATATTTACTTTCCTTAAACTGATATTACTCAATTATTTGTTTATGACTCTCCTACACGTTATGCTAGGCAGATAAAATGCCTATCACCAATGGCGAAGCCAGAACGATTAAAACGTTACGCACATCAAAGGGAGACTACTGGATCAATCAGTGATTCTCTTTAATTGCGTCCCTTTTTCATAATGCCAACTTCTCGTAAAGGAAAGAATTTGTAATTATTTTTATTACGCGTGTGTGTAACTGCGTGATGGAAGCTACGCATATTATCATAATGAGATGATTAAAACATGCATGGATTAATAAAGGGGTCCCTTGAAGAGAGTATGTATTTACTAATAAAATATTGATACCTTTGTTTACTTGGTGACAAAAATGTGGGAGCGCAGTGGCTCAGTGATAGACTGATTGACTCGAGACCGAGAGGCCGAGGGTTTGCGCCTCACCGGTGTCACTGCGTTGTTGTCCTTGAGCAAGACACATTTATCCTAGCTTAGTACTTGTTCAACCCAGGAAGACCCGTCCCTGTTTAACTGAAAGGTTGTTGATGGGACGTAAAGAATCAAATCAAACAAACAAACAAAGTGACAGAAATGTTGTGAACAAATAAATAAAATTGAATAATTAAAAAGATAGTTCGAATAATTTCTCTTGAAAAAAAGAAATAATTAAGAAAATAAAGATAAAAAGAAGATATTGATGTATCCGATTTCCTTCCAAATTGATTGATTGTAGATATTAACCCGGCTTCTCCCAGTCTCTCGGATGAGACTTTAAGCCGTGACCCCGGCTTCTGAGATGCTTTAAAACCAGAACCACTGCCGGTGAGCCTTCGGATGCTCCTGGACATTAAAACCACAAAACCATAAACCCACTCGACCAGTACTGGTTATAGACAAGAAACACGGCCACAAACAAAAGATAATAACCCAAAGTAATCTAACAACTTCTTTTTCTAAATTTTGGGTAAATAAATTTGACTGCCTGATGAGGAGTGTAAAACATAAAGTTGGGATTGCAGTGTAAACCCTAATGCTATTGCCGGTTGGTCTGTGTTTACACTGTTATAGAATGCATATCTATCCTTATACATGTATTTGTGGTCACTATGATTTATTTTCATTTAAAAAACCCTAGTAATTAATGTAACTGAGACTACTAAAGTAAATTGAATTGGTGTGATTCACAAATGATTGTTTTTTCCTTTTGGATAGTTCCTTACTTATAACTGGGAAATAGTATTGATATGATGTAAAACATGTTTGACTCTTTGCAAGTTGGATTGCTGATTTTGTGGGTAAAAATTATTTTTTAAAAAAGTATTTTATATGAATGCCATTAGAGTGTCTTGCAGTTTAAATCCAGTTCAGGCAAGGTACATTATCAGGCCAGGCTAAAAAAATTGAATTCATTTCCAAACTCAAAATAAAGCGCAATGATTGGCTGCTTGCAGACCAATGTCCACAAGCAGCCAATCATTGCGCTTACTCAACAAGCAGCCAATCATTGCGCTTTATTTTGAGGTTGAGACTTTACTTAAATTTTATAACCTCGGGGCCTGATCTGTGTCGAAAGTGTATGCACCGGTTATCAGCAGATGATAATAGCAGTCAAAAGTAAATTATTATAAATGTCTATCAGTTTTGATCTAGATCAGACCAGACATATTGTTTCTAGGAGCCAGCCCCCTTAGTCCGTTGAGTAATTGAAATACACTTGGAGGTTGTATTAGTTAATCCACTAATGACCCCTGATATACCAAAATGTAGGCCTGTATAATTGGCTTTACTATAATTGTAGCAATGAAATATATATACTTAAGGAATCTTCTAACGCATACAGTAAACACTTTACTTCAAACGCTTAATAATGTTAAAAGCATTCAATGTTTTTGTTGTTGAACAAAAATTCAATATTATTCACATCATGTGTGAAAATTTCAAAACAATACCTAGGGTATTATGCAAAATACAGCTTATTTGATTTGAAAGGGTCAAAATCGGAAGTCACAAAAATTGGAATTTAGGCTCAAGTCTGCATTTAATTGAGGCAAATTTAATTTTATTTGTCATGCTGAACAATGGAAAACGTCATTTTGTAATAAGAAATGCATGGAATTTATGGTGGGTTAGGCGTTAGACAAAATGACGACCTCGGCAGAAAATTTTCATTGGTGGGTCACTGCTTGGTGTTTGTCTTTGGATGGGCCCACTGTGGCTCAACTGGGGGAGGGTTTGTTTTAGCTCTGACTGTCTGTGAGTTCAGAGCCATTTTCTTTATTTAATCACTAAAATAATATGATTGTTTCCCCGTTATGATACATTGGATAAGTAAGGAAGCCTCCACGCGAGCTTAACGTTTTTGGTTTTGACAACAGCATACTCTAGGGCGAAAATTTGGCCAGTACAATTAATTTAAAGCCCCCAGTAACTTCATCTGAGCGTAAGGCGATGTGCATGGTGTTGTTGGTTAATTGTTTATTGTTTCTCCTATTGTTTGTGTTTTATTTTTGTATTTGGTCCTTGTTTTGTTGTGCAGTACTTATTGTCATTTCTAGTTTTGCAATCATCTCGCTGGAGAAGAGAGAGATGGTAGCTTAAATTGCTTTTAATGCCATGGGGCTGTTAGTGCTTTGTGTCTCATCCTCGCGGTGCAATGTGTTGGTCTGCAGTGTGTGATTGTGTTATTTCCTGGGCATATTCTACCGATTTTTTATGCGACTTTGAACAGTTGAAATATAAAAAGTCCACACTGTGAGTAACACCAGCAGGACTCTGCCGCTAGCTAGCAGAATGAATGTTTAACCATGGGTATGCTCCCTAGATCTAAAGTCAATCGAGCACATAAGCGATGCGATTGTTAGGAATAATTTAATTACTTGTGTGTGCGCATTGTCCGGTCACTTTTATAGATGTAGAAGATAGAAGTTGGATGTTTTTTTTTCTTGTTTTATGAACAATAGAATACAGACTGACTTACCTTTAAAATGATTCATGTCATATTAATCCATGTTACTAAATGGAATACATTTGACAAATTGCTATTCTGTTTTGCGTATTGATTGGTTTGAAAAATGGTAAATTTGCGACTTTCGTTTTTTGAAGTTTTCAACTCAAAGTTCAATATTTTAAATACTCTTAGTCAGATTTCTCTGAATATAGCCATGCTTTACCGGAAAACATTGTTTTATTTTATTCCAAAATATTTTTTAATTCAAAATTCTAGTTTTCAAGAAAATACCAAAAGAAAAGTGTATGCGTTAGAAGATTCCTTAGGTGTATACACTGGAGTTTGCCAACAACAAAGAACTTAAACAGATCAAAACCACGAAATAAAACCAACACAATGTCCTGAAAAAAATATGCAGGTATTCCCATTGTGAATAATCTGTTTACATTTTTCTCAATCTTACCCGTGAAGAACCAAGCTTTGATATCTGATTTCAAGAAAAAATTAAAGTACGTGTATTAAGGGGCTATTTTTAGGGCCCTATGAAGTTGATTTTTTGCCATTTTCTTCTTATCGCTTTATTAGTGTAAAAGAGTGGTAATCATTTGATTTTACCTTTGCAATGGTAACCAGAAGGGTCACCTGAATAGGCTGAACATAGAAAAAAATGATCATTTTGGAACAAATTTAAGACGTTAAACATAAACAGAGCAACTTCCAAAATTATATTTTAACAGATAATACGAATTATCAGGACAAACAACGTATTTAAACGTTTTTTTTTTTTTTTTTTTTTTTTTTTTTTTTTTTTTTGGGGGGGGGGGGGTATTTAGCCGTGCTAATAATTAATTATTAATAGAAGGTTTCCCAAAGCCGCAAGTTTGATCTAAAATGGCAACTTCCCTATTTTAAGCCTATTTTGTCGGCCAATTTCTGTTACAATAGCAACGATAAAAGTTACCTAAATGTGATACTTTTACACTTGGGTTATTTTTCTAATAAACCGATCAGCAAAATATGGTGAAAAGTAGATTTCAGTTTTTGGCTTCAGAGTGGACCAAAGGACCTCGGACAGTCTTAATGAAGGATTGCCCATAAAAAATGACCAGAGAAAAGTTTCATAGGAAATGATATTTTTTCTATGAAAAAGACCGTAGGTTCAATCTTCGACTTATCCACAAAAACCGTTTCTCATTGGACAAGTACCTATTGAAAATATGGGTTGAAAACTCTGTTTTTGCTATTCAAAACATAGAAAATAGAAAAAGTTTTACTGGAGTGCTTCCCCCCTCCCACCCGTTTGCGTACAGTTGTGGTTTTACATATCACACATCATATAAAAACGGCATGATTGGTCACGGGGGGAACACTGTCGAAATGCTCAAAACATTTTCTGCTAAAAACTTATTAGATACCAAAACATATGTTTTGTGTACTCAAAAGAACCGTCTCAATGAGACAGTTATTTTAAGCACCAAATTATAGGTTGAATCTGAGACGTGTTCAACAATGCGAGCGCTCGGAGTGCTATCGAGTGCTTTCTCTCTGAACGCAAGCGCTCGCCAAGGTGCCTGCAAGCGCTCCCGAGTCAAGTCGATAGGTGTATTGCCCGAAAATCTAAGATGGCTAACAAAACAATAATGGGTTTTCATGAGGGTCTATGCACGCAATATTTTTTCTGATTCGGTTATCGGAATGACGATGTATGTTATATGAAATGGAACAATTTAAACGAAGGTAGGAAAGAGTTTCGCTTTGATTTCCAACCAATGGGGGATTTGATTTGTTTGTTACTGGGCGCAGCCATTTTTTATTGAGCGAGCGCTCGCTATCGTTCAACAGAGTAATGATCACACAGACAAGCGCTCGTTGGAGCGCTCGTATTGTTGAACTCGCCTCTGATGTGTAAGAAAATATTAACGATTTTACGCTCAAAAATTTCGTTTATCTAGACTATGATTTATAAAGTATACAGATATGATACACCTCTGTGCACAAGTAAAAATGCTTGACCTTGAAGCATTACAGGTAATAGTCAAAAGTAATTGACAGGACACTTCTTTAGATGAAACAATGAAATCTTCTCAACCCGAATTTTATGCAATCGCATCACTTTCGTCTCAAGTTTTGTGTCGCAAACATAACATTTACATGTATTAAGGTGAATACTCGACGAAACTTTGACTTTCTGTGAAATAAAATTTGGTCACAAAAAATAACCCACCCCCTAAACCCTAGAGTCCTGGCATAATTATGCAATATTTTCAAAATATTATTATTTTGCTAGGTGCACTAGATGTAGGGGTTTGATTTAAGCACAAAACTATACTTTTCAGTTATGCATTATCCTGGACACATGCTGTCAAAATTTGGGCAGATTGAATAGGAAACTGTCCGAGGTCCTTAGCGCATTAATGCACGTGGCTCTTTGCATGCGTTTTTATATAACATCTAATGATAAAATTCTGAGGGCGAAGTCGGACAATAGTTCTAAAAGCATTTCCTAGAAATAGGCTATTCCCAGTCAAATACGCCTACTTTGTTCAGCCGCAAATGATACAAAAATATCAAGGTGAGTATAACCAGGAAAATACTCAGACCAACGCACAGCACCTTCAGGAAGAGACACAGACCAAAACACTCCCGTGATGAAGAAACAAAATTGCTGAATCTGTATGCCATTTTTCTGCATAACTGCACTTACTTGACCTTTGACCTCACTGTGACCTCAAACCGAAAAATCACGCTTAGCACCCACCTCAATATTGTTGCAATAATCCGAGGAATAATTCAATACTAAGAATGTCATCGGGCGTAGAATTATAGACAGCAGACTAAGCTCTCTCTTAACCCTTAATGCGCCAATCGCAACAAAAGTCGTCTGCTTTTCTCGTCTGCTGAAATGTTTAAGAAGCCTCTATGGCAAACAGTGTGGACCCAGATCAGACTGCTCCTATTGGAGCAATCTGTTCTGGGTCCACGTTGTTTGCTTCTATACTTAATTTGTCAGTAATGTTAGGCAATTATTTGCAGCAGACGACATTTTCAGATGCATTTTTTTCTTGGGGCTTTAAGGGTTAATTAGCAATCTGTCGCTATTGATAGCTAGAACAAAGGGCTACAATGCTTTAAAACCTTTTTCCCGCTATTAACAACTGTTGTCGTATGAACTCTCATCTGCTTATATTCAACGTAAATAGGTAGCCTATAGACAATATTACCCACGATCATGCTGCTCTCTCAGGAGCAGTCTGATTAGGATTCATAATGTCAGCATCTATGATTAAATAGGTATTGAATGCATTTGAATATATTCAGCAGATGTAATAAGCAGGTAACATTTAAGGACTTAAATATATACTGGTGCTTTAAAAGTTGTACTAAAACTGCAATTATTTACTCAAAGATTAGTAAAAAAAATAAACAATTTCAAGTAGTGTCATATATTTTCATATATTTTTTTATCGTCAATTATAGATATCAAAATTGGCTACTTTAAAATGGGGGTAGGGTTGTTTAACAGCTCATATAAGACACTATTTTTTAAGATAGAAGAGCAATAATGTTTGTTGTTTTTTTTTTCTATTAGTCAAATAAACATAATATATAAGTACACTAATATTCAAAACATTTGGAAAAATGCTCAAATCGGCTGTAAAAATAAATGATGTCACTCACAATTACAATTTGCAAAGAAAAATGTTTTCTATGTAACACACATAACACTATTGGAAGATGTAATTTTGTTTAAAATGTTTCTTTCAAGTAGCTTATGCATCCAGCTTGCAGACTACATAAGAAATTTTAATAATTAGATAGTTTAATGTCTTCTACATGTATCTGTAGCTCAAACTTTCATCTTACTTTTTTACTTAGTTTGTTACAGTAACATTATGTAACAGGCTGTCAGAGACTAACGCCCCAGAACACAGAGTGCAAGCATCTCTTAAAAGATGCGGCTTAAAATTCTCTTCAATATAGACTATCTTAAAATTCTCTTAAAGATAATTATGTTACCCATTACAATATGTAATGAAATCTCGAGTATTGGCCCATACAACTATAAGACAATAAGTAACCAAGTTTATACAATAAACAAATTTATTTATTAAATGTATGTACAACTAACCTTTCAAAACAAATTCATATATATGTACGTACAACTAATCTTTCAAAACAAATACATTTATATGTATGTATGCCTAACCTTTCAAAACAAATACATTAATATGTATGTCCAACTAATCATTCAAAACAAATACATTTTATATGTGTGAATGACTAGTCTGTCAAAGCAAATACATTTATATGTACGTATGCACGACTAATCATTCAACACAAATACATTTTAAATGTATGTACGACTAATCTTTCAAACCAAATACATTTTATATATTATACATCATTTTGCAATGGAACTTTGTACATATTTACACATTGTATTCTCGGAAATGAAACAAATATGATTATGATGATTATACTGAGCTGCAAGTATATTTATCATATGGCGTTGCGTCTTGATCGTATTGATTCATGATCTTTGCACCCTTACTTACTTGGAGTGAAATGATAATAATAAAATCGATAAAATCGAATCTCTCCAAAAAGTCTGAAGTTTGTGGCACAAACAGATGTTTGTGTAAATGGAAGATTTTGCAAAAAAAAGAACTCAGCTTTTACTACGACCTTTATTGACAGGTAAATTTCGAAACCGCATGACAGAAATAGTTCAACTCAAAAGAATATTCACAAGCGATGAAGATTTTCGTTATTCAAAGAATATGTATAGCATACATGTAATCCTTCCATAAGCATTCTCAGATTTTGCTGTGCATATGCACAATCTTCTTTGAGTATGCTCATTTATATGTACAGAAGCTTGGGCTTTGTATGATGTGCCATTTTTCTCTTAAGTACTTGTTTCTAAATGGATGGTTTGGAGATGACCTAACTAGCTTAACGCACGAGCTAATCAGGCGCGATTTCCATTATATTTGAATTTTAGCTAGTGAATTAGGGCGGTGCAAAGATAACTGCATCGTTTTGGATAGTGGGACTTTTTGGAGAAGTTGGCGCTAATTATTTCTCTGCAACTTTCATTGTGAACACAGTTTACTAAAATTTAAAAATAATAAAGTTATCCCTGAAAATCAATGTAAAAACAAACAAAAAATACGAGTAAAGTGCATCAGCTGATGAGAGCAGGGGACAAAAAATCCACTTGTCCAATCGTAATTACAAGTGAAATCTAGAAAGGACAAGTAATTCTGCAATTTTGGTAGAGGGCATTATGGGGAATTTTTCTGTGAAATTATTTGGTCAGGCAGTTCAGGGGATGTCGTTTAGAGATACAATGTATTTCTATTTTTAGCTATGGTGGTCATTGTTTTCAGCAGAGCATAAACAATTTAGTGTGATTTTGTAGAGGACATCATGAGTAACATTGCCGTGAATTTGGGCCAATGGTTACTTCCAAAAATATGCCACCACTGTGACAAGGCTAAGAAACAAGAGTCATTAACCACACAATACCAACTGACAAAGCTCCTAACCGAGAGTCATTAGGGTTGAGTATAGCATGTCTTGTTTAATAAACCCTTGCTACAGATAAAACATTGCTGTGATAACTGGGTAATTTTCAAGAAGTAAGGTAAAGATATAGGATTCATATGATTTATTGACTGTGGTAATTTTGTTCATGGTGGAGCAGAACCTCTTGTGCAATTTTGAAAAAAGACATTTTGGGGAACCTTTGTGTGAGATTATTTTGCTTTGATTCAGTGATTCAGGATATTAAGCTGATGTTTGAAGATTCATTCTGCCTTAGTACTAATGACTATAGCCTTCACCGGACCATAACAGTTTGTACACTTTTGATATGATAGACAGTGCTATGAGGAACATTTCTGTGAATTTAAATAGAGGTTCAGAGAGTCATTTAAAGATATTTCTATTTAAATCTGGTGGCTATTTGTAATCAATTAGGTGTATCATGAGGAACATTTCCGTGAAATCTGAGTTTGTATCAAAACAGCATTAATACATAACTTATAAATTTAAATAACATGTAGGAGCGCCTTTATATAACATGGAATACTTTTTTCTGTATTTAATTTTTACCAAAATATATATATGCACTATTAGCCCTCAATGAGATGGTTCTTTTAAGCACTCATTACCTATCTTAAAACTGTTGGGCAGGACTTTATTAACAATAATAATAATAATGATTTTACTTTTAAAAAGCTCTTTATCTGGACGTGTGATAAATATTTTAACGATTTCTATCAACATAGCATCCAGATGACTTGCCACATCAGAATACTAGAAGAACTACATTGGCGGATCAAGAGGGGGGCAGGGGGGTCTGGACCCCCCCCCCTGAAAAATCACAAAAAATATAGGATTTCCTAGCAAGACTGGTCCGGATCCCCTGAAAATCACAAAGCTACCAAGCCAGCTTTTAATGTTGGACCATCATCCGCACGCCAGCGAAACGCCATTTAAATGACGTTTCGCTGGCGTGCCAATGATGGCTGGCTGATTCTCTTTACCCTCGCCAACTAAAAAAACAAAAAATGTCAAAGTTGAACCCCTCCCTCTGACAAGACTTGCTGGATCAGCGCATACATGATAATAATCTGCATTTAATATGTGTATACCCCATTTTATGCACATTCAGTAGCACGAGGCTGGCTATATATGGGTCGCACATGATGATATATAGCCCGTAAATGGTGACATATGGCTCGTACATGGTGATATATGGCTCATACATGTTGACATATGGCTCGTCAATGGTGATATATGGCTTGTACATGGTGATATATGGCTTGAACATGGTAATATATGGTTCGTACATGGTGATATATGGCTAGTACATGGTGATATATGGCTTGTATATAGTGATATATGGCAGTATTTAGATTTTCTTAGATCTGTGCCACTGGAGTGATCTCCAGTCCCCTATCACCAGTGAACTCACTGGCAGAAATGCTGACGCACGTTTTATAGCATTTAGTTTACCATCTGAAAAGCATGTTGGACCAACGGAAAGAATTAGACAGTCGAAATGATAAGACAGTTCTGACAAATTATCAGTTCTTGATGAATTATAGACAATTCTGTGAGTTGGTCTGTCACTATGGTATTTCCTGGTCATATACACGTGTTTTATGATAAAACAAATAACATGGTCAGCAACTTCAATATGTAAAAAACGAGATAATACGAGGGCCAGTCAATAAGTAACCAGCCTACCCTACTTGCAATCAAGATAGATCACTTTTTCTTTTATGAAATAAATCTCTAGCAAGATACTGTGCGACCTAAAAAAAAGAATATTAACTAATAATTTAATAAAACTATAGCTATAATAATATTGTACGTGTGCTAACATGACTTGGAAAATGCGCAACACTATGTATGTCCCAGAGTCATTTTCAAAAGGCAAATTAGAAGGGGCTTGTTTACTTGAAACTAAGCTTAAATTGAAGCAAATAGAATAGATTTTCATCGTTTTAAAAATCGAACAAATCACTGGTCTTGTTTAAACTCAGACCGTTGGAAATTGATATTTATGTTTTTTTATAGAAAAAATAGAAATTCTATTTTGAAAATTGGATAATTCAGACATTAATCCTATAATGTATTTAGAGTTATATTCTGATATTAATTGATATATTTCATAACAATTTGTTAAAAGTTTTACTTTCTGAGAGCTTCCAACATGTCTGTAAATAGGCAAGTTCCAGTGGCATTAACCATGGGTCACTTAAGTTAGTATTGAGATTTATCAAATAATGCGGTCTTAACGTTTTGATACTATCATGTAGGCGACAAATATTTCGTTTCGTTGATATATTACACGTACACACTTCAATTTTCGTACTAAAGATATTAACCAAATAGTATTACGTGCCAGGCATAACTAGAAACAAATTCAGGAAACCAAAATTTGCTATTGGAAAGTCAGCAAAAATTACTTTTAAAATTTAACAAAATTTATTAAAAACAAAATTATCATTGAATGAATAATTTCACAATAAGCAAAGGAAAAAAGTTATACAATCAAAGAAAGTCTAATTTACAATACCTTGTATATCCAAACTGTCCCTCAGAATTTATATTAACACAAATCTTTCAGCAGTTTCTGATCCCCAGATTTTGAAGTTAATTCCAATTGAAAACTAAGTCTGAATCCAAATCTGAATAATCCAAAGTAATCCAGAGTGAATAAATTAAACACAGTATTCCACTATAGAATTCCAGTACAAAAGGTTTAGACTTTTAAATGGTGAAATTATTTCAAAGATGCCCTTATGAAAATTTTACTCTTATATATACTGTTTAAGAAAGTTCTAGAACGGTCAAAAAAGAACTATTATATCATATGCTATATTTATTTATTCTGGAAAATTCCACAAACTTCCTCTGAATTCCAGAACCTACTCAAAGTTTCTATTTGCATGGAAAAGAAAATTCTAATAAGTTCTGGTCTTTTCTGGTAACTTCTAGATGATTAGTCATAATTCTAGAAAAATCTTATAACCAAATAAATACTTTGTTTACAACAACTTATTTACCATCAATGTCTCCAATATCTGGGTCAACAGAAACTAAGTAAACAAAACATTAAACAGATAAACAACATACATGTTACACTTCCCCTCCTCAAAGAAAAGAAAGTTTTATGAAGTAAAGCTCTCTTTTGCAATAATGAACAATTATTTAGCATTCTCCCTAAGAATCATGCAGATGGTGATAAGTGACTAGTCACAGAAATCAATAATTTTACCTCCATTTAATCAGACTTGTTGAAAAACTTTCACAAAACAAAGCATTCCCTTTTTCTGACAGTGGTTGCCATAGAAACCGGGAATTAAGATTTCTTGGAGATTGGCGGAGAATTGCCAAAGGAAAATTGTGAAATTGACACTTTTCAGGCTGGCTTTTATGATACTAGTTTTATTTGATTACATTCACTGCTAGCTCCCTTTAGAGGACCACATTAGTTGTACACAAAATTTTAGTGAAAAATGAAATATGCCATTTGTATTGTGTTGCCTAGCAACAAATGTGACACCATAGAAACCAATTTTCAAAACGTTAAAAATTGACCATTTTCAAATCTGATTATCTTTTTACAGCAAAGCTGTATATGAACGACATACATAGTGTCTAAATAACCCAATTCTGGTTTACAAATGCCATGAATAAAAAAACTCAAAATGTTTATAATTTTTGTTTCCATGGCAACCGAACTAACTGACCGTCAGAAATTTTACAAAATACTCCAATTTCTAAGCAAATTATCTTGCTTATGCAAACAGAAATATGGATAATTTATACACATTTAGGCAAGTCAACATCTTATTAACAAAAATCAAAAAATGAAAATAATAATATTATTTAAATATAGGTTACCATGACAACCAAACCATCAGATAGTCCGTAATTTTACGAAAAACAAGCATTTTCAAAGCAAAATATATCCCCTAAACAAAGGATTTGATTGTTTATTTATGTAAACATTATGTAACTAGCACCGGATTTTCAACATCAAATTAAAATATACAAATGAATTATCTCAATTCGTGTTACCATGAAAACCAAAACATCATACCATCAGCGATTTCACAAAAATGGCCTATTCAACGAAAAGGGCATATTCAAAGTAAACTATCTCCTTCCAACACGACAGAATATGAATAATTTTAAACATATTTTACATAATATACATCTGCAATACAAACACAAAATAATAGTTTTTAAAATTCTTGATTATAGTTACCATAGCCACAGGAATTGCCAAAAACCGTTTTACTCTGTAGCAAAAAAATATTACAAAAATGAAGTTAAATGTCTGATTAACAAATGCCATGAATAAAAAAAAACTCAAAATGTTTATAGTTTTTGTTTCCATGGCAACGGAACTAACTGACCATCAGAATTTTTAAAAAAAATACTGCAATTCTAATGCAATTTATCTTGTTTCTGCAAACAGAAATATGGATTATGTAAACACATTCTGGCAAGTCTACATCTGTTAAGCAAAAATGAAAAATTGAAAATAATGAAATTATTTAAATATAGGTTACCATGGCAACCAAACCATCAGATTGTCAGTTAGTTTACATAAAAGAGCATATTCAAAGCAAAACATCTCCCCTGAACAAAGGATCAAATTGATTATTTTAGCACCTATTACGTAACCAGCACCTGATTTTCAACATCAAATTCAAATTTGCAAATTAATTATCTCAATTTATGTTACCATGACAACCAAAACATCAAATAATCAGCTATTTCACAAAAATGGCATATTTAACAAAAAGGGCATAGTCTATGCAAACTACCTCCTTCCAGCATGACAAAATATGAATAATTTTCAACATATTTTACACAAACTATATCTGTTATACAAATACACAAATAATAGTTTTAAAGACTCCAGATTAGAGTTACCATGGCAACAGTTACAGGAAATGCCACAAAAGTTTTTAACTTTATGGCCAAAAAATATGACAAATATTGAAATTTGCCCAAGGAAAAATGTGAAATTGAAACCTTTCAGGCTGATATGAGTTTTCCTTTGATTACATTTACTATATGCTCTGTTTAGATGGCCACATTAGTTGTTTTTATAATTTTAGTAAGCTATGTTCCGTTCTCTCAGTTTATTGCTTGTTGCCATGGTATCCAAAAAGAAGGAATTTGGCCTCAAATGGCCAAAAATGTGAAAAGACATTTTTTGCACATTCACATATCCAATAACACACCAATTTTGATTCTGATCTTTATATGCTGAAACATTATAGCTCAAAGGGAGTAGATTAAAATAACAAATAAACCCAATATGATCTTTGTACAAATCACTCCAGGCTACCAAAGTTGAGTAGGGTAACCAATCTTGGAAAACCCTATTTTGTGGAATATTTGAACCTCTACAATCATTTTCCCTACCTACTAAGAGGTGCATACAATTATTGATAAGTTCTAAACGGTATTCACCTTTCATACAATAAAAGAACATGCATCCAGTCTACCACTTTCTGGTCGTAACCATGGAAATAATAACTACTATACAGAAAAACATAAACTTGTTTTGGCTTCAAAGCTATAAAATCATTTCAAATTGATTTATCCAAAGCTTGTTCTAAAATTTTATACTCAACTATCTTTATGCACATCAAATTCTGTAATATAATAACTAGGTGGAACAATTCTAACCACTATTAAATACAATTAATTTCATTTCCATTCTGCAAAACCTGTGATGGTTTCCATGGTTACAACCAGAAGCAGGTAAAACCAAATTCATGTTTAACAGTTTATAAAAACTCAAAGGTCCCCATTACATATTACCAGTATTCAGATATGTCAATATCTCTGCCACTATTTGGCATACTTGCTAAAAGTTATTGAAATAAGTTTTGTCATATACCTGATTACCCCACCCACTTTAAAGGACTGTAATTTTTACAAAATATTCAGTTTTCATATCATATTGATAATGTCAATAAGACTCAACTCAATTCTCCTTTTAGCTAATTCAAAACTTATTATTATTAGCTGGATTCACTTTAACACTTCTAGAGATAGATAGGCTGTCTTGTCTTCGAAAAGTTTTAATAATGTAAAATAATGTTTCTTATATGTCTGGTTACCCCACCCACTTTCAACGTTTATAATTGTTACCAAATAAAACTTTACTTATTAATTTTGCTTAAATCATATTGATAATGTTAATATGTTTCAACTCAAATATCTTTTATACACATTGGGAACTTGCATTATAACCATCTGTACATTTTACTGTTTAAAGGCGCAATATATTTAATATCCATTTTACTACAGGTTAGTGTTTGTTTCCATGGTAATGGCAAGAAAGAGGTAAACCTCATACATGTTTTTAGAGTCTATAGATCTTGGAGGCCCTTATCAAGAATTGGCAGTATGCAAATATGCCATCGCCCCCACCACTATTGGGAGAACTTGTTTAAAAATCACTAAAACTCGTTTTGGTTATATATCTGGTTACCCCACCCACTTTTAAAGTCTATAAATGTTACTATATTAAACTTAACATATTAATTTTGCTGGAATCATATTGTTAATGTTAATATATCTAAAAAAACTATCTTTTAAACATACTAAAACTTGAATTATATCCAACTGGAAATATTTAACTAGTTTAAGATGCAATTTATTTAATCTCTATTTTGCGACAGTACTCTGATTGTTTCCATGGTTACCCCCAGAAGGTGGTGAAATCTACGCATGATTTCGTGTTTTATAAAAGCTAATACCATTTAGAACTTACCATTAACTGTATATGTCTCTATGTACGCTGAGGGAATGTCTGTAGTAGCTCAAAAATGCCAAAAAATAGGCTTTTTATCATACCTGTCTACCCCATCAACTTTGGTTGCCATGGTAACAAGGAAAATGAAATATTTTGAACATTTTTATTTTTTCATTTCTGACGCCCAGCATCAGTGGACATCCCTAAAATAAATTTCATCCCTTTTGATATTTCCTGTCTCAACAACTATCATTTAGAAATGGTCAAAAAGTGCATTTTCAGGCCAGTAGCAATATTCACGTTGCCATGGAAACCAAATTGAGACACAAAATCAAACTAGCGTGTGTGCAACTTTTCAAGTTTGTATCGATGCTTCGTATGCTATATAAACTAATGTCTACACATTTTTGTCTGTTGGTCATTTTATTCTGTAAAGTTAGGCATTTTTCCAATTTTGCTATTATGTTGCTACTTTGGTTGCCATGGATACCGAATATAAAACATTTTGACCTTTTTTATTCCTTCATTTAAGACACAAGGCATTAGTGTATATTCCTTATGCTGACACCTTTAATCTCACCTTTGCTGTAAAAAGATAATTTGGATAGAAATTTGTCAATTTACGCCTCCAAAAATACTATAGAGATAGCCCCTCTTCGTTGCCATAGAAACATACTCTGCAAGCTTTTTTATCCTTTTCCATTTGTGATATTGAAAGTTAATACCTAATTAATTTTTTTCATACAGCATAAACCATTAGACTTTAAAAGATAAATAGGCTGCATTGTCTTCAAAAAGTGTAATTTTTCATTTTTCCAAAACTAGAAAACATGCTTCTGGAGGCAAAATCTTTAACTGGTCGTTGCCATGGTAACGGCATGACAATGACCATTTCCCTTTGGCTATGTGACTTTTATGTTATAAGGAATCTATTGCGCCAACATTTTTGGGCATTCTGAAAAAGTCACTTATCAGCTTTTCTACTGGGCCTGCATGATTCTTAGGGAGAATGCTAATTATATAACAAACAATAATGTAAAATCACAGCAGATCAATAAAGAGCAATAGCACAAACTCATATCAACAGTATAGTGGCAACTAAGCCCTAGAGAGCGCATCTGGGATGATATTATCTTTTCCCTTAATATGTCTGATATCTAGATTGTGCTCTTGCAACATGAGACTCCATCTGAGTAAACGCTGATTCTTGTTTTTCATTTTATGAATGAAAGTCAGTGGATTGTGATCAGTGAAAATGACAATAGGTGCAACTGAAGAGGCTAGGTAAACTTCAAAGTGCTGAAGAGCAAGGATGAAAGATAAGCATTCTTTCTCTACTGTAGAGTAATTTCTCTGATGTTTGCTAAACTTTTTAGAATAGTAACAAACAGGATGATCAACACCGTTGTCATCTTCTTGTAACAATACACTGCCTGCACCAACATCACTGGCATCTGCAGCCAACTTAAATTCTTTATCAAAGCTTGGTGCTAAGAGAACTGGAGCACTTTTAAGTATGGCTTTTAGCTTTTCTAAAGACTTCTGACAATTATCAGTCCAAATAAACTTGACCCTTTTGCCAAGTAAGTTTGTCAAAGGCTCTGCAATGATAGAGAAGTTATTACAAAATTTCCTGTAATATCCAGCCATACCCTAGAAAGCGCATCAGTTGTCTTTAACCAGAAGGTACGGGAAAATCTGAGATAGCCTCAACTTTAGCTTCTACAGGTTTTACCAGACCTTGTCTAACCAGATGACCTAAAAATGTCAAATTTGCATGGCAAAATTCACTCTTTGTTAAGTAAACTCTTAGTTTAGCTTCACTAAGTCTGTCGAAGAAATTTCTGATAGTCTGTAAGTGTCGTTCCCATTCTTCGCTGAAGATGATAGCGTCGTCGTTATAGGCTTTACAGCCAGCCAGATTAAATATCAAGCTGTTAACTAAGCGTTGAAATGTCACTGGGGAGTTCTTCATTCCAAATGGCATAACTTTGTACTGATACAATCCTTCTGGTGTAACAAATGCTGAGATCTCCTTTGCTCTGTTTGTCAGAGGTATTTGCCAAAATCCTTTAAGCAGATCGAATTTTGTAACATATTTGGCTTGTCCAATGTTATCGATGCAGTCATCGATTCGAGGAATTGGAAATGTGTCCGTTTTGGTGACAGAATTTACTTTACGGTAGTCCGTACACATGCAGAATGTCCCATTAGGTTTTGGTACAAGAATACAAGGAGAACTCCATTCACTTTGACTAGGTTCTATAAAGTCATTATCCAGCAAATATTGAACTTCTTCCCTGAGAATTTGTTGTTTTACAGGGTTCATTCTGTATGGATGTTGTTTCACAGGTTTTGAACCATCAATAAGTTCAACATCATGATAAATTTTGTCAGTTTTGGATGGAATGTCCGGAAATAAGTGCTCATATTCAAGAATTAATTGTTTCAGTTCAAGTCTCTTGTCTGAACTAAGATGTGACAATTTCTGGTCAAGATCCTTTAAAATATCAGAGTTCTTGAGTTTGGATGATGCGGGATCAGATTTCACAAAGTTCATATCTTCAGAGTCCATTTGATTTTGTTCAGGAGGGACAGAATTTACTAGATTCACTGATGAAATAACAGAACTATCCCTATCAATGTACTTTTTAAAGCTGCATACTCTGTAACTATGAACATTTTTGGAAAAAAATTATTTCTTTTTAAATCATTTGTAAAAGTAGAATTAAGCTATGTTTTCAAAATAAAAATGTTCAATTCAGCCGAAAACTGCATGCAAAAGTGAATTTTCTTATCAAATAGGTGTGTTTTTCTTTTGTTGGTAATTATTTGCGTCCCTCCAATAATTCTAGACCGTTGAATTGTAACATAAATGCAGTTGTTTTGATAGTGATAACTTGTTAAGATTTACGAAAATGGTAAAATGTTTACCTGAATTTGAGTATTTTTACTGTGTTCTTGAAAAATAAAAACATTATTTTTAAAATTAGAAAATCAAAAGTTACAGACTTTGCAGCTTTAAGCATGTTGATATGACATAACTGTTTTTGTTTGCGCCTCCCAGGAGTGTTGACAATGTAATTAACATCACTTAACTTTTTGTCAACAGTATAAGGACCATAATATCTAGCTTGCAATGGCTTACCAGGAATGGGCAAAAGAGCAAGTACCTTGTCTCCAGGTTCAAAATTTCTATCCTGAGCATTTTCATCATAATGCATTTTCATTTTGCTTTGAGCTGATTCGAGATTGGACCGAGCAGCTTCACAGGCTTTTGATAATCTGTTTTTGAAATCAGACACATACTGAAGTAAGTTCAAAGAACTGTCATCATCTGAGAGAAATTTTTCTTTCAGAAGTTTCAAGGGTCCGCGCACAGTATGCCCAAATACCAGTTCAAATGGACTGAACCCAAGAGACTCTTGTACAGATTCCCTAACAGCAAAAAAAGCAAACGTATACCTTCATCCCAATCTTTTTCTGTGTCAAAGCATCTGATCATGTTTTTCAAAGTTTGATGAAATCTTTCTAAGGCACCCTGACTTTCAGGATGATAAGCCGATGACTTGTATTGTTTGATTCCAAGTTCATGCATGACTTGTTGAAAAATTCCTGACATAAAATTTGAACCTTGATCAGATTGTACAGACCTTGGAAGTCCCACAAAGGTGAAAAACTTCACAAGTGCCTTAACAATTGTCTTAGTCTTGATATTTCTGAGTGGAATGGCTTCAGGGAAGCGTGTTGAAGCACACATCATAGTCAAAAGATATTGACAACCTGACTTTGTTTTGGGTAGGGGACCTACACAGTCAATAATGATTCTGCTAAAAGGCTCATCAAAGGCAGGAATGGGCTGTAAACAAGCTTTTGGAATGGTCTGATTGGGTTTTTCTACCATTTGACAAGTGTGGCAGGATTTGCAGTGCTGAGAAACATCTGATTTTAATCCTGGCCAAAAGAAATGATTAAGAATTTTGTGATAGGTCTTATTTACACCTAAATGGCCTGACATGGGAGTTTCATCAGCCAAATTTAAAATTTCAGGACGATAAGCCCTAGGAACCACAATCTGGTGGTTAACAGTCCACTCATCATCTGCTGAGACATCAGGAGGACGCCATTTTCTCATCAAGATGTCATTTTTTACATAATAACAAACAGGGACTTGTAACATTTCATTATCATCTAAAGCTCTTTCAAATAAAAGTGATATCTCAGGATCACTGTGTTGTTCCTTACAAAGCTGTGACCTTGACAGCTGGTCATTCGAAATTGAAGGTGAAAGGTCAAGGTTTGACCTTGAAGTGTCAAAGTCAGTCTGAATGTCAGACTGGCTGGGAGAAAGAGAATTTGAAATCTCATCATTAAAGGACTGACCTATCAAAGTGTCAGCTAAATCAATATCCTGCATCCCATTATTCTGATTGGCTTTCTTTGCCATTGCCCTAGTGACGGCACAAGAAGGGTAAAGGTCAGGAATTTCCTGCTCAATAGGATCAGTCGGTTGATCAACACAAGGTGTGTTGGTCAAAAGTGGGTCTACCACAACCTTATCTCCAGCCAAATCATTGCCTAACAGCAAGTGAACACCTTTAAAAGGTAAAGAAAGTCTAATACCTACAGCCACGAGACCAGTAACTGAGTAAGTCTGAGGACAAATAAATGTTATGGAGCGGTACATTAATAAATCCACATTCTACACCCTGGATAAGGACACTTGTCCTAGAAGAAGTCTTCTCAGAAAAGGCAGGGTATCTGCCAAGATAAGGGATTGAGAAGCACCAGTATCTCGTAAGATTTTAATAGGGGTAGACTGGGCACAGTCACTATTTAGTGACACAGAACCATCTGATAAGAATGGTTCATAAATCTCCATAACGGCATCAGTCTCAGGAGTTTTGGACAAAATAGGATTCTCATCCTGAATAGAAGACTGTGGTTTTAGCCTTAAAGAGGTGAGACCTGTGGGTTTAGGACTCTCCTGTCTTTCTTTTTCTCTCTTTCTTTTCAAAGCTATACATACAGATATGATATGACCAGATTGTTTACAATAATTGCAAATTGGCTGGGATAAAGGACTTTGACCTTTGTTTTCACCAGAAAATCTTGGTTTTAGAGTAAATGAATGACTGGAATTATCAGATTGATTACTGGGGTTGGATTTTGGACCTGACTGAGGGGAATATGGTTTTGACTGAGGGGAAAATGGTCTTGATTGAGGTGAAAATTCTAATTGAGGGTTGAATGGTTTCCTAGGAAATGGCTTGCTAACAAAAGAAACCTTATGAGTTAAAGAATAATCATCAGCTAGTCTAGCTGCTACATCCAAATTTTCAACTTCTTTTTCATTTAAGAAAGCCCTGACGTCAGAATTTATACACCATTTGAATTCTTCAACAAGCATGAGCTGTCTTAGTTTTGCATGATCAGAACCTACTTTCTTTGAAGAGCACCACCTATCAAATAATTGTTCTTTTGTTCTAGCAAATTCAACATGAGTCTGGTTAGGTTCTTTCCTACAATCTCTAAATTTCTGCCTGTAAGCTTCAGGGACCAACTCATAAGCCTTAAGAATAAGTTCTTTTACTTTGTCATAATCTGAGCTTTGTTCTAGTGAAAGCTGAGTGTAAATTTCTCGAGCTTTGCCTATTACAACGCTCTGCAAAAGTAAGGTCCAGTGCTCTCTTGGCCATTTCAGGTTTTCTGCCACTTTTTCAAAATGTAAAAAATATTTATCAACTTCTTTTTCTTGAAATGGAGGAACGAGTTGGATGTGTTTTGTCACATCAAAAGATTTGCCAGAGTCTAAAGGCAAAGGTTTTGATTTAGATTTTCCTTCTAACTCAAGTTCTTTCATTTTTAACTCAAAGTGTAATTTTTCTTTTTCTATTTCAATACGTTCTTGTTGTTCTATTTTTTCTCTTTCCATTTCTCTTTGTTTTTCCCTCTCTCGTTCTTCCATTTCAATTTTTTGTCTCAGCAGCCTATCTTCTCTTTCAATTGTCTCCAGCCTTATTCTGTCCTCTCGCTCTTCTTTCTCACGTTCACGATCTAACCTTAATTTTTCCATCTCAACTTGCCTTTTAATTTCTAATTCTCTCAACTGCAAATCAGTCTGGGTAACCAGAATCTGAGATGTGGCTGAGGAATCAAATATTTCTTCTTCCACAAAGAACTGAATTAGAATATTCTTAATTTCATGTTTTAACATGGTCTTTTTGATATTGGGTAGGCCATAATGGTCAGCAATGTCTAAAAGATCAGACTTTTTTGCCAAGTCTAACAGCTCCTGAGAAGGTGACGCAGTAAAATCACTAAGTTTGAATGACATATTTGCTTTCTGCTGACTTCAGCTAGTTAAACAGCAAACAGTAAAGATTATTTTAAATTTCAAATTAATTTGGTGCAGAAGAAATTTCAATCCCGGACTCTGAGCCCCCAATTTCTGTTACGTGCCAGGCATAACTAGAAACAAATTCAGGAAACCAAAATTTGCTATTGGAAAGTCAGCAAAAAGCACTTTTAAAATTTAACAAAATTTATTAAAAACAAAATTATCATTTACAATAAGCAATGGAAAAAAGTTATACAATCAAAGAAAGTCTAATTTACAATACCTTGTATATCCAAACTGTCCCTCAGAATTTATATTAACACAAATCTTTCAGCAGTTTCTGATCCCCAGATTTTGAAGTTAATTCCAAATGAAAACTAAGTCTGAATCCAAATCTGAATAATCCAAAGTAATCCAGAGTGAATAAATTAAACACAGTATTCCACTATAGAATTCCAGTACAAAAGGTTTAGACTTTTAAATGGTGAAATTATTTCAAAGATGCCCTTATGAAAATTTTACTCTTATATATACTGTTTAAGAAAGTTCTAGAACGGTCAAGAAAGAACTATTATATCATATGCTATATTTATTTATTCTGGAAAATTCCACAAACTTCCACTGAATTCCAGAACCTACTCAAAGTTTCTATTTGCATGGAAAAGAAAATTCTAGTAAGTTCTGGTCTTTTCTGGTAACTTCTAGATTATTAGTCAAAATTCTAGAAAAATCTTATAACCAAATAAATACTTTGTTTACAACAACTTATTTACCATCAATGTCTCCAATATCTGGGTCAACAGAAACTAAGTAAACAAAACATTAAACAGATAAACACCATACATGTTACAATAGTAAGATTTACATAACAACCTTCGTTTTCCAATTTTGACGAAAAAAGATTATCTGACTCACTGGTTATGCTTGAAGACGCGATAAATTATCACTTAATAAACCAGTAATGCTGAAATGTTGTACATATGTCTTATTATGGTGTCCAAACACATTGCAAAAATCTTGTATGTGTCCATCAGTTGGAAGGGAGTCAGGCTTGTTACTTATTGACTCGCCCTCAAATTGCTTAAACACAACATAGGTGCAGATATCAATACGTTTTGTGCGAAAAACAGTAATTATATTCGTATCCATTAATTTTAACATGTTTTTGGGAGCTCAAAATAACTCTCTCATTAAGGCGATTCTTTTGAGTACCCACAGCATATGTTTTGATTGAGAAATGAAAAAAATTATTACACATCCTTACACTAAGGCCTGATTACACAGGTATTAGTTATCCCAAAACCAAATAGACTGTTGTGGATACTAAAAAAAAGTGAATAATTCGCACGCAATAAGGGTAGAGAAAAGATAATGTTAGAAATATGAAAGAAATACAAGACATTCTAATGCTCTTGATTTTGTAACCCGACATCTGATTGGATTACGTCAAAAATTTGCGACAGTATATCCTGTGATAAATTATTTGGACAAATATGGGATAACCCTTTTAAGACCAATGGAATTTTCAATAACGCAACGTACAATTATACCAGGATGGCCTACACGATGGCCCATTGTATATATTGAGGGATCAAAGGTTATAATTTCCAAAAATATTGTATTTATTCATTTGTCTTAGCAAACAGTGCGGACTTGGATTAAATGCCGCCTATGTGGCATTTCATCTGGGTCGTCACTGTTTGCCAATGTACCTGTTAAGAAGTTTTTTTGTCTTCTTAGGGTGTAAGTACATAAACACACATCTATGATGTGAAAAATATAAACAATGAATAAAACAATGCTTTCTTGGTCGTGGAATGGTCCCATATAATATTTACATTTGAGCCAGTGCATGAGATTTTCAACAATGTGGTATGTGCGACCAGCAAAGCATCTGATCAGCCTGCGCATACGCGCAGTCTGATCAGAGCCTTTGCTAGTTGCTTGAGTATTCTATGATTGTTAAGCTACTGACTGTACACCATTTGGAGTTTCTAAGCTTAAAAGGAGGCTGCAGAGGCTCGGCCGAGTCTACACTTGTCAAAATGTCAAATTGTTGGAAATCTCATGCCGCGGCTCATTTATCAGTTACATGTACCTATCATATTAACTGCATTGTTGCACGTTGACCTGATAAACGTTGTCTATCTCACCGCATGTGCCTTTATCAGGTCTTAATGACGTTGCACTTTTTGAATGACGTAGCCAATGACGCTGAATCAACACCGCAATCGAAAATTACGTCATAATCGCTAGTTTGAAGAGTGAAACAATGGTAAACTGATAAATAGAATACCAGGTTCGCATCTTTTGATATCAAGTTTACCAGGCTGAGCTTTGAGAACGCATGTTGAATAGCTCGGCAAGCCTCGTAATGTCAACAAGCGTTCTCAAAGCCTTGCCTGGTAAACTTGATATGAAAAGACACTCACCTAGTATTCTCTATGTGGGCCACCAACAAAATTGCTGATGAGCCAATACATAACAAATCCAACAAAATAAGAGTGCGCCCAGCAAAGACTCAGATCAGCCTGAGCAGCTGGTGTCTTAACTGCTCTCTCAGTGTGTATAGGGATCACACGTTTTTTCATGCATTATTATTTGTCGGGTCGCGATGAATCTGTTTGAACATGCGGCGGATGGGCCGAGGGCTCAAACACCCTGCAAGTGACCTGGCAAGTGTTAATGCAATGAAACAAACATGTTTGATCGTTATTCTTGCATATTTTACCTAATTCTAACCAAAACCGCACTGAAAACGTCGCTTAAACATTAAAATATTCCTTTTCTTGAAAAACACTGGATTTCTCTAAACAGAATGGCCTCAGCGCTAAACTTTCGAACGTAATTGCGTCGGCACAACGTCATAGACGCGCGCAACGTTTTCGCGAACAAAAGCATCGGCAAATGTTCAGTCAAGGCCGCCCCGCCTTTTAACATCATGCAAAGAAATCAGGGCCCAGTTTAGGCTTTGTCAAGTTAATAATCATGTTCAAACAGCACACGAATCTCATGATTTGAATATAGATTTTTATTCATTTGACAACCGCTTCAAGCAGCTTCGCGCAACAAATTCTATGCAAGAACTAAAGATTCAACCTTTCTTCAAAGACTGATCAGACGTGGATGCCCAATCATATCAGAGTTTAATGGTTATGATATGCATTTGCTGATATTCTTACAAATACACAACACTATTTATGACACAAAATTGAAGAAAGAATGTTATCGGCGACATGTTATTGGCCATGTGTGTTCTGACTACTGATGGTTGATATAGGATCAGGGTCACGTGGCATCCATCGTTTATTGTGTATCTGGCTGGCGCTTAGCTTGCTACCATCGTGGTGATGTGGGCGAAATACCGCCATAACCTGAAGAGTATAAAGACATTGCAATTAAACCATATCTGGAGATTCATAAGTCATATATGTCATCATTTAAACACTTCTGCACAGCTATCAAGTGAGGTGATACGTCTAGTGTTAGTCATGCAAATAGCGAGAGTTCTGTTGAAACTATGGTGGTGTGTTTACTTTAGCCATCGTTCGTTATCTTTATGATAATTATCGCTTCTGTCATGCCAGCCAAGAGTGACAGTGGCATCACGTTTTGTTTGTAATTGTAAGTAAAACATTAAGGTGTACACTCAACTCAATAGATCACTTGTGTATTAATCCTATTCTGTGGATAGGATTAATCAAGAAGTGATCGGTCGATTATAAGTCACTGATAACTTTGTAAACAAAACATGACGTCACTGTCACTCTTGGCTGGTAGTACAGTAGGTCTTCTGCAATGTGGTTTAAATTCTAGATATTATAAAACTACCAATACCCAATCTTAAATGTCAGACTCTAAGTGGCCTGTGTAGCCTGCTGCAAGCAGGCTTGTTTGAATCTTAATCAACCAGAACTTTTGAAAGGCAGGTTTTCTAATGACAATGTTTACATTTTTATGACCAGGGCTATGCAAATAATACGAATAAAAACTCCTCTTGAATATATTTAAGATGGTACAGATGTACCATGACCTCTATGTAATCAAGGGATAACTGTGTTCAAAATTTTTATTTAGGGAGTTATATCGTCGGATATATAGTCGGAAATTTAGTTTTACGGCGACGCGCGAGCTGAGCCGTGCAACATGATTTCCGACCCTATAGTTTGAATACAGTTATCCCCATTCTAATTTACTTCTTCATTTTACTTTCAAATTGAAGCGTTGCAAGCCACATAAAGCAACACGTCATCCAAGAAAATGTGGCGTAATTAATGAGGTCAAACTATTTCCGACAGTATATCATAGGATATACTGTTGCAAATTTTTGATGTTATCCAATCAGGCGTCACATTACAAAAGTGTGTTCATTAGAAGTAAGAAATAGATCAGCTCTAGCAGTGAATTGTTGAGTAATAATTCATTGTTTGGAGTTCAGTTGTAGAGAAGATCAAAGTGCAAGTGATTTATCTTTCTACAACTTACCGACACATAGGGAATTATTACTCCAAAATGCACATACTAGAGCTAATTTAATTTCAATTTGAACACACAATAAAAGGCCAAACCACATTTGAACTCATCAGCTACTTCCAACTTTCCACCATTGCACTGAAAAAAATCTGCAACAGTTGGACTGTTTGGCATACGTTTACATGTATTTGTAACGTCTGTCAAGCGTCAAAACAATGTTACACCGTCTAA
Source organism: Loripinus fragilis (assembly GCA_964019695.1). Lineage (NCBI taxonomy): Eukaryota > Metazoa > Mollusca > Bivalvia > Lucinida > Lucinidae > Loripinus > Loripinus fragilis. The sequence goes on along the minus strand of OZ026521.1, from coordinate 63,668,345 downwards.
CACCATGACTGACGTCATTTCGCAGTGACAACTAACATCATCTAGCACTTGCTTTCCTCGTGTTTTTAAAACGGTGACTTTGGTGTTTTATATAACACTATTTTTAGCATTATACATATAGTCGAGGTGTGTTTGAATGACCTTTAGATCATTTTATATCAAAAGGCTGATGTGGGACGGGTAACATTAGCTGGTCCGGCTGGAGCATTTGTGCATGTCAAAAAAGTGCAGTAAAATGTAAGTTAACACATGACTGCACATATAACTAAAACTATTTCATTATTGTTAAAACAGTCACACCTCAAAGCTTTTTGTTAATCTATAGGCATGATGACACCACACACCCGCTGTCTTTGTGTGCATATTCATTTGACCGCTAAAAGTTGATGATCTTATTTGTAAAATGTATAAAGAATAATTATACATTGTGTTTCATTAATACTAAAAATCCTTCACAAAAGCTTGGCCAAATATGCATAAGCAACAAGTCCGCCAAGATATATTGACATATCATAACATCATGGAACACAATGTATTATTCTGTATAGTATATACATTTCAATTTTTCCAAGCCTCGTTAGCAAGGAAAGTGTTAAATTCATTTTTTTTAAATAAGATGAGAAACTACAAGAAAATCTGTGTAAAACGACCACTCTCACAAAGACTGAAAATTGGCTTTCAAGACTGAATATTGCTTGCTTAATGCAAAGTAAGTCAGGGTGCAAAGATCAGGAATCGATACAATCAAGTACCACACCTGACCCAGGATACCAATGGGAAAGTGACAAACTCACAGTAGACACCACAAACGAAAGCCAAGAGGTCAGCCCTTTCCCAGCAGGTGACCACAAAGCACATATAAACAAGAGAGCATTCTGCAATACTTTCGACCTTCATTAAGCTTTCATGTGTCTTTAAGACATTTGTTTTGTCTTTTTTAGAGTGGCAGTTTTACAAAGGTTTTACTAAAACCCATACCTTTGGGACAAAGACAACAAGCTGTGTGGCTGTTGTGCCAATAATCAACACTCCAGAGGTAATGCCATATAATAAAGCTGGTTGGTCGTCCAGTATGAGGTTAAGAGTGAGGCCAACAATACTGAGTACGACGACATTGTAGAGACACATACCAATAAATTGTGAGTCATTTAGAGCTTCTATATGTACCTGTAAAGATAAAAGTAAACCTGAAGGGGATATTGCATTCAAAAGCTCTTACTTGTATGATTTTTTTCCAGTTACAGAAAAATGGCTCTTTTATCAAGGAGGCAGATACTTTTGGACATATTGTTGCATGGTAAATTTATAAATCTCACATAGATCACTTTACGCCCCATCATACGGCTATTGAGCAATCAGAAGCATGCTTATCAGGCGTTTTGAGTTACTTCCTGGTTTTATACCGTTTGCAATATTGTGATGCGCTGAGTGAACTTGTTTAGTCATAACTGATGTCTGAAAGTTTTGTACCTAAGAAGCCTTTCACATGACAACTTAAGGCTTTATCAGCTTTGTGATGGTATGTCACTCAATGACTCACCAGAGCGGCGTTGATGGTCAGTGAGTGACAGACTGTCACAAAGCTGATAAAGCCTGAAGTTGTCAGGTGAAAGCTTCTTAGGTTATATTTTGTATGTGAAATTGAAAAGTTAAAAAATCAAAATGAAATAAGTTATCGTTATTGATTTAGGCAAAAGTAATCATCATTACAAACCTTTCTCGTTTCAAAAGCTAGGAAAGCTCCAAATGAAAGTAGAGTGCCTTCAAGTATATAAATAGTCCAGGAGAAGTAGCTTGAGTAATGGGAGGTACACACAGATATATATGGCCGGACTAAGGCATCATCATCTTCTATCAGGTAGGCCTAGAATATAAGATAATGTACACACATATATATATGGCTGCACTAAAGCATCATCATCTTCTATCAGGTAGGCCTAGAATATAAGATAATGTACACACATACATGTATGGCTGCACTAAAGCATCATCATCTTCTATCAGGTAGGCCTAGAATATAAGATAATGTACACACATACATGTATGGCTGCACTAAAGCATCATCATCTATAATCAGGTAGGCCTAGAACATAAGATAACGCAACATATTCGATCTAATAAATAGTGGATATTTACATTTTTTTGAATGAGTATGCCATTTATTTCATCAGCAAAAAATGCCTATTTCATGAGTGGCGAAGCCAAGAATGAAATATTTTTTCTTGCTGAATGAAATAAATGTTATATTCATTCCAAAACATTAAATTTTCTTTTCATTATATAAATTTAAGTACCATTTTGGCACTATATGAAGTCAACTAAGATAGGACATTACGTCATTAATGATGACGTTGCATAATGTGTCTGTCACCCAACACCGAAACCACAGGAGCTGAAGTAGAAAAAGTGATTTTTTTTTTTTTGCAAATCCAGACACTTTTATTACAATTTCTTTTCCTTGCAATCTAATTAAGAAAATAAATACCCTCACTTTGTGTTTTTGTCCACTAATAAGAAAGTTATAGGCGTTTTGAAATCTGAAGTGGGCTTAATGGAGAAAGCAGAGGACATGCAATATCGCCCGTGAAAAAAGTCACATTTTATATTATCACATGTGAATACAACTTTTTATATTTTCACATGTGAAATACATTTTTCCAAATACGCAGAACCAACAATAAGGGAACACTAGTATTACAATTTTACCTAAAACACATAAAAGATGTGGAGTCTAGTCGATATCAGGTGTGACCTCCACATGCAGAAATCCATGTGGGTCACCTGTCGGGCAATCTAAAGAGTATATGGCATATCTCCGCTCTCAGAATCTGCTGCCATTCCTACTGAAGTGCAACATCATGTTCCTGGAGAAATACAGGCATTCCCTTACTTTGGGTTCTGCGTATATTTAATCAATACTTTCCTGTATTTCATTTCTTTGTATAAAAAAATAGATAGCTCTTATAAGCCTGCTTGAGGACTAAGTGGGCTGTTAACACTGAAAGAAATTCCGGGTTTGTTCAATGCAGTGGTGCATTTTTACTATTAATATGACATCATCGTGTGGGAAAACAGCAAAGATCCAGATCAGCTGGTTTCAAATAACCCAGTTGATTAGTTTCTGATTAACTTAATTCTAAAAAAGTAAAGCATCCAGTGCAAATACTAGGTCAAGCATGGAAAGCATCCATCTTATCCAAATAATATCTTCATATTTTAGCGAATCTGGTTGGTTAATTGATGTAAGCTGTAATAGTGTGTGTGTAAAATGTAGAAACAACTATGACAGACAGACTGGATCTGGGGTTACATTACTTGGCGAGGTGTACACGTATCTGTACATTTTATTGTAGATACAATAAGGAATGATAATATAGACTACTGGAGCTTCAACATACGGTGTGAGTCATATAACGTCATTAACTCACAGATTGGAAGTTGCTTTCAACATTATTTTTCAATATAATCCCCTTTTACTTCAATGTGTGTGGCCAACTTTTCTTTTTAAGCAGTCTAGATGCCTTTTAACCAAAAGTCGTATGTTTGGTCCCCACACCAAGCCTCTGTGGCAGCAATGAGCTCATCATAATTCCGAAATCTCGTTCCAGTCAAGTGGGGTTTGCACCCTTACTTACTTTTACTTTACTTTCAAATTTCGAAACACATGACAATCATTTGGGGCCAGGGCTGGACTGTATGGCGGGTGATTTAAAGGCTTGAACTTGCATTCAATCATAGCCGCTTGTGCAACTTTTAACTTATGCCCAAGTGCATTATCAGGCAAGGTTTTTGTTTGTTTGATTTGATTCTTTACGTCCACTCAACAATCTTTCAGTTATGCGGGACGGTTCTTCCTGGGTTTAACAAGTACTAAGCTAGGATAAATGTGTCTTGCTCAAGGACCACAACGCAGTGACGCCGGTGAGGCTCGAACCCGCTACCCTTCGGTCTCGAGTCAAGCACTCTACCACTGAGCCACTGCGCTCCCTATATCAGGCAAGGAAAGAGATTTCATGTTCCATAAAAAATTTTAAGGGTTGTTTGAAAATTGATTCAGCAAAACGATTAGGTGGTTCTTAGCTTTTGACGCTGTGTATAACTTGACTTTTCGCTTACTGTAAAGGCGGTGCCGCATGAATGCGTACTAAGGACTGGTCAACCTTAGACATAGGTAAAAGCTAAAAACGAGGCGTGGTTTTAATCAAAAGTAACTGTATCATCTTGTGCCACCACCTCAGTCATTATTTAGTCTTTAAAACGCGAGCAAAATAACTGCATCTGAAATTGTCTATTTAACATAAGCAGGGAGGCAAACATTGTGGACCAAGATCAGACTGCTCCTACAGGAGCAGTCTGATCTGGATTCACATTGTTTATCTATGAGTCTTCAATTAGTTTAGTGGACGACAAAAACATACATTTTGTGATTATGCGCTTTAAGGGTTAATAAATGTGAGTTCAGTGTGTATACGGTTAGGATTTTCATGAAATGCACGCACGTTTGCGGCCATAAAGGTTATTAACTCTTTACCAAATTATAAATAGAACCTGATTTCCCTTACATAGCAGATGAAATAGCCGAACCACTCCCAGATATGAATATTAAAGTTGCCGCCCTTACAGTAAGAGAAAAGTCAAGTAATATATACTCACCTCTTTATCTAACGGCCGTTTTACTATAAAAAGTGGATCAACAAATTCCCATAGCAACAGTACAAAGCACAAAATTAAGACCAATACAAGCACAATTCCAACCAGCTGAAAATCTCGGATACGCTGCAATGAAAAGAAAGGTTTTAGCAAAAGGCAAGTACCATTTTAGCCATTCAATGACAACCTTACTTCAAATTTCGCGTATGACCATTCAGTCTTTAAACTTCCATATTGACGAGTTTAGTGAGGCAAGGTGATGCCTATTGTGTGGTCTCAGTATTTTTCAGGTCAAATAAAAAATAAGTGTGTTTCGGGTAACGGGTCTGAAAATTTTAGGTAGGGTTGGCACACATATTTTTTTTAATTATTTTTTTTTTCGGAAAAATATAATTTTATGCATTTTGAAAGGCATTTTGCCTTTCAAAATGCATAAAATTATATTTTTTAAATATAATTTTATGCATTTTGAAAGGCATTTTGCCTTTCAAAATGCATAAAATTATATTTTTTTTCCAGAAAACCTGAAAGAAGTTCAAGGTTTCACCAGTAAATTTAGGTAGGGTCGGTTTCCCCTTAACACAGGTATTTTATATTTTGCCTCGTTCATTTAACTCTTTTCTTGCTAGCTGCGACTCCACAGGTGCCATAGTTTTTACAGCTCTCGTATTTGTAACAATAAACTACATTAATCAAATCGATTTAGCTGTCATTGTTTCAAACATGATGTTAATTTATTTTGTAAGGTTTGGACTCAGTGCATCTGGGTTTCCATTGCACAACTATATAGAGCTGTAATCTACAAAGTTAAAGGATACTACCAATTAGACAATTTTGAACACTTCTCAAATCGATTTTCAGCATTTATTAACAATAAAGGACATGTGTTCATATTTTAATTGACTCTAAATACGTAAGTCCCCTGCGTATGGACAAGCTTAAGTGGTTATTCTCATTGTATAGCTTTAAATGTTATCATAAGAAACGTAATGATATCTGGAAACCATTTGGAAGATTAGGTTCGCTGGTCAGTTATTTAGAGAAGACTAGGTGAGTGTCTTTTGATATCAAGTTTACCAGGCAAGGCTTTGAGAACGCATGTTGACATCGCGAGGCTTGCCGAGCGATTCAACATGCGTTCTCAAAGCCGAGCCTGGTAAACTTGATATCAAAAGACGCGAACCTGGTATTCTATTTATCAGTTTATCCATTATTTCACTCTTCAAACTAGCGACTGTGACGTAATTTTTGATTTTTGTGTTGATTCAGCGTCATTAGCGACGTCACTCAAAAAGTGCAACGTCATCATGACCTGATAAAGGTAACATGCCATGAGATAGGACACGTTTATTAGGTCATGTTGAAAAAATTAAGTTAATATTAGGGGTGACTGATAAGTAACAGATACCGTTCTCATAACGCTGGTTTATTTGAGAGAATGCAAATGAGCATATGGCTTATTGGTACTTTTTGAATATGCAGAACGTGACTGGCTCAGATCTTGCCTAGCTAGGTAGCTGGACATCATGCGTGGATCCAGAAGGTTTTGGCAGAGGGGGTACAACTCTGACATTTTTTTTAAGTTCACGAGGGGAGAGAGGTTCAAAATCCACTATAAGCGGGCCAGCATCGGCCCGCCAGCGAAACGCCATTGAAATAGATCTGCCCATGGATATACATGTCATAATAGTGATAAGTACTGAAGCAACAAATGGTCGAGTCTTTGGTTATTCTGGCAATGTTCTGTCACTTACAAGTTTCAAAAGCTTCTTGTTGGAAAATATCCTGTAAACTCTCCAGGTCTTAGAGAATAATGCCCCAAACGCCATAGAGAAGCCAATCGTAAAGGTAAAGGTCCGCAACTGAAAAAAAACATGGAACTGGAATTTAGAACAATGGTTTTCTAAAACAAAAGAACTGATTGAAGGTGAGGCATATGGCACACTGAAGACATTGATTAAATAGACTAGGTCTGTAACTATGAACATTTTTCGAATTTTGTATTTTCTTTTTAAATTATTTGTAAAAAAAGAGTTTAGTTATGTTTTCACAATAAATATGTTCAGTACAGATGAAAACTGCATGGGAAGTGAATTTTTATATAAAAACAGGTGTTTTTTCTCTTGATTGTTATTATTTACGTCCCTCCAATAATTCTAGACAGTTGATTTTAAAATAAATGCTGTTGTTTTGATAGATATAATTTGTTAATATTTACGAAAATGGTAAAGGTTTACCTGAATTTGAGTATTTTTACTGTATTCTTGAAAAATAGAAAATTTATTTCTAAAATTAAAATATCAAAAGTTACAGACTATGCAGCTTTAATCATAGAAGTGCCTATCACAACAAAAGTCGTCTGTTTTTGTAGTCTGTTGAGATGTTAAAAAAGTCTCTACGACAAACAGTGTGGACCCAGATCAGATTGCTCCTGTAGGAGCAATCTGATCTGGGTCCACGTTGTTTGCTTTGTACTTAAATTATTCAATATTATTACTGCTAGACAATTATTTCCAGCAGATCACTTAAGCAAACAACATTTTAAAATGCGTTTTTGTCGGCAATATAAGGGGTAAAATTTTCAACGGTGAGATGGTGTCCGATTTTTGTCTTTGGCTTCACCAACTGTGGCTCAGCCTCTGGGTTATGAGCCATTTTCAATATTTCATCACAGTTAATGGGAGCGCATTGGCTCAGTAGTAGAGTGGTTGACTCGAGACTAAGGGGCCGCGAGTTCGAGCCTCACTGGCGTCACTGCGTCGTGGTCCTTGAGCAAGACACATTTATCCTAGCTTAGTACTGGTTCAACCCAGGAAGACCCGTCCCTGTTTAACTGAAAGATTGTTGATGTCACGTAAAAATTCAAATCAAACAAAATCATCACAGTTAATTTGGCAATTTTCACTGTATCATCACAGTTATTTTGACAATTTTCACTGTTCCATCACAGTAGATTTGGCAATTTTCACTGTTTCATCACAGTTGATTTGACAATTTTCACTGTTACATCACAGTTGATTTGGCAATTTTCACTGTTTTATCAAAGTTGATTTGGTAGTTTTCAATGTTTCATCACAGTTGATTTGGCCATTTTCACTGTTTCATCACAGTTGATTCGACAATTTTCAATGTTTCATTACAGTTGATATGGCAATTTTCAATGTTTCATCACAGTTGATTTGGCAATTTTCAATGTTTCATCACACTTGATTTGATTGTATTAGCTTTCTCTGTGGAGATACATCAGTAAGCCTCAGGCCCTTTTAGGAGCTGTTGCATCAGTACTAAGTAAGTAATTTGACTATCTGGCCAAGAGAGCAGAGATAGAGAGAGAAATAAAGTTAAAAAAAATAAAGAGAGTAGAGAGAGAGAGTAAAGTGCGATAGAGAGATAGTAGATAGGGAGAGTAGAGAGAGAGAGAGAGAGAGAGAGAGAGAGAGAGAGAGGGGGGGGGGGAAAGAGAGAGATGAGAGAGAGAGGGAAAGAGAGAGATGGCGCTTTAAGAGTGAAGCCCCTTCCTCTAGGGGACTGCTTTGCGTGTGACCGTTTAGATTTTGTGAGGCAGCGTTCTGTGTCCTTGCAAAAACAAGATAGAAGGGTGTGTGTACACACTATGTTTGATTTTCTTTAAATGTATGCTTCTTTTTTCTAATAAGTATTTTATCGGGAACTTATTGCTTAACTTTATTCGAACTTGTTTTAAACCCTTACCTTGCTGAATCCTGATTTATTATATCTTTTAAATTCACTGTAGATTCGGATCCGCTAGCTTCGAACTAAGCCATCTGATCAGGATCCGAACTGTTTTCCACTCTGATTGAAAATACGCGCCTACAAGTGCAATGCCGCAGGCTTACATGATAAATGTTTGCGGGATGTGTGGTCCATAAACAAATTCAGCATGACAAGAGTTGAGTGCTATGACTTTTAAGTGTTGTGGATGAATGTTCCTTCACGCTCATCCTTAGGCTATGCTTGCGATTGTGTTTTTTCCTGGTTATAGCAACTTTTTTTAGTTTTAGTTGTTTTCGTATCTATGAAGCCAATGGTATGAAACAAGAGCACAAAAACAATTATCAACAATATTTCAACGTCAAAATCCAAAAAAAAAACAAGTATGTATGACCAGGAAATGCATGCGCGGATCAAGAAAGTTGTCCAACTCTGACAAGTTTTTTAGTTGATGCGGGGAGGACAGAGGATCCATATAACACTAAAAGTGGGCCATCATCGGTCCACCAGCGAAACGCCATTTAAATGGCGTTTCACTAGTGGGCCGATGATAGCCTGACAATGAATGCTTGCAGGATTCGAACTTGCCTCCTCTATAATAGGAGTCATAAGCTTAGCCCACTACACTACAGCGGGCGATATAGTAATATTACTACCGTTACGATACATTGAATTTCAGAGAACCTAATTTATTCCCGTATATTTTGCGAAAACTATCGATAACAGGGCTTAGATGAAATAAGCATAGTTCACTACCTTTGAACTTCAGGGTCAAAAAATACGACAATACTAATACGATCAATTCTGATGAAGGGTCAATAGGCATTTCGGACAAAGCAGAAATATTCATCAGGCATAAGAGTATCTGAAAGCTGTATTGATCCGAAATCGTAAATGGTCGGAAAGACGGGACCTAGACAACTTTTTCTGTTCCTCGACACAGAAATGGTGCGCATGGGAATTAACCGATATTGCCCTTAACAAAGTGACTTGTTTGTTTGTTTTGTTGCTTTACGTCCCAAGTCAACAGCTATGGTCATTGCGGGACGGTCAGTTCACCTAACCACACTTTTTCCTGGGCAGGCTTGAACAAGCGGATAACCAGTAATTCGTGCACATACTTTCGCTTGTAACTGACAACAACCCTTCTTGAATGAATCAGTGGAAGGGAGGAGAATGACTGCGCTACGCGGCTCTGATCAGACTGCGCGTATACGCAGGCTGGTCTGAGATTTTGCTGGTCGCACATACCATATTGTTTGAAATTTCATGTCGCGGCTCATTTGTGCTTCTTTTTTTATAATTATGATTTCATCGGACTTTAGAGAGAGAGAATTGACTACTAAATTCGAACTTGTTTTAAACCTTTGTCCTGTTAATTCCAAATTTAATATATTTTTAAATTCATTGTTTTGTTTGATTTGATTCTTTACGTCCCATCAACAATCTATCAGTTATAAAGGGACGGGTCTTCCTGGGTTGAACCAGTACTAAACTAGGATTAATGTTCTTGCTCAAGGACACAACACAGTTACGCCGGTGAGGCTCGAACCCGCGGCCCCTCGGTCTCGAGTCAAGCAATCTACCACTGAGCCGCTGCGCTCCCGATTAATTTTTTTGTAGATTAGGACCCGCTGGATTCGAGTGAAGACAACTGATCAGGATCCAAACTGTTTTCTACTCTGATTGAAAACATGCCTATAACTGCAATGCCGCAGGCTAACGGAATGTGTAGGCCATAAAAATTCAGCATGACAATGGTTGAGTGCATATGACTTGTAAGTGTACATGTTGTATAATGTTCCTTCATGCTCATCCTTCGGCTGTGTTTTGCGATGTTTTTTCCTGGTCAAAGCAGCTATTTTTGTGTTGTTGTTGTTGTTTTCGTAAGCAAGGTCACAAAACAATTATCAACAATATTTCAATGTCATAATCCAAACAAACAAGTATGTATGGCCAGGAAAAGCAACACCCACGGACCACAGCCCAACCAACGGCAGCACGAGAACGATGCACAGAACGAAAACAGTCCCAAAGCGGCAGGAAAACAATTAAGGTACAGTAAAACCTGTCTTAAGCGGCCACTCAAAATTAGAGAAAAAAAGGTCTTAAGACAGATGGTAGCTTAATGAATGTAAGAAAGGTGGCAAAGATCAGGAATCGATACAATCAAGTACCACACCTGACCCAGGATATCACATGGCAAATTGATTAAAACACAATCAAACATCACAAACAAGAGCCAAGAGCTCAGCCCTTTTCCAACAGGTGACCACAAGGCAGCAATGAACAGACGCAAAAGCATGACAAACACAAGACGTAAATAACAAAAATGGCTTACAAAAGAAGTACCACATTGGAACGGTCATTAATTTTTTTTACCGGATGGCTTAAACCGGTTTCACGGCACCAACGTCACCCTTAGTTCAGTTGTGGATAAAGATACATAGATGTTTGGTTTGCATGAAAGACCCTAACTTATCCATGCATCATCTCCTAGACATATAAACCAATATATAAAAAGGGATAACGCAAGGGTAAGGACTAAACAGTACACAAAACTAAATACCGGAGCAAAATATATCCAACGGGTAAACACCTGCGGGCCTGATAACAGCCAAAGCTACAGGCCCCTACCATCCCATCAATAGATAATTTTTTAAGTCGGAACCGTCATAGAGTCTGAAGTCCCACCGGCGTGCAATTAAAGAGGAAAGCAAAGTTGCCAACATTGATTGGGTTGACCACCAAGCGTGTTGCAATACATTAATGTTATAGCCAATCTTTTTATAATAAGAAATTATTTTAATAAACTGAGCCAACAATATTACTCAATCTATACACCAAGTCATCATAGAATCAGGTTCTGAAAGTGCTTGGCGCAAGAGAGATTTAAGTCCATCTTGGAATTTAGATATCAAATCATAGTATCTTCGATAAAATTTAGAAAAGGTTTTGCAAAGTTTATGATACCGATATCCTTGTTAATGAAGTTCTGAGTTAACAATTTATTGCGAGTGTTTAAGTCAGCAACATGGCTAATTGCTAACAAGGTGGAAGTATTGCAGAATGCTCCCCTTTGACCTGCATTAAGCTTTGACCGGTCTTGAAAACGAATTTTTGCTCTTCTTTTTGAGTGGCCGATTAATAACAGGTTTTACTGTAAAGTAACCAGCTCTCTTTCTTTTCTGAGCAAGGTTACTGCAGTATTAGAAACCACACTTTAAACTACTTCACAAAGAAAAGACCAAACACAAAGCCCTGCTAGGTTGGATCCACGATTTCTGTAAAGGGCGTTCATATGTATAAAGATGTGGGGGTTCGCTTTGCTGATTTTATCCAATATTTTTTAAATATCCAATGAAAATGAAATTATTTTGTCTCACTGAGACTAAATTATTTCATTTTCATAGAATACAAAGAAAATGAAATTATTTTGTCACACTGAGACCAAATAATTTCATATTCATAGGATATTTCATTTTCATAGGATATTTTAAAATGGGGGTGGGCGACAGGAACCTCCTCTGGATCGGCCACTGTCTGCAAAGGAAGGAGCAAAAACCAACAATAAATTAAAGCTGCATACTCTGTAACTATGAACATTTTTCGAAAAATTTTCTTTTCTTTTTAAATCATTGGTAAAAGTAGAATTAAGCTATGTTTTCACAATAAAAATGTTCAGTACAGCTGAAAACTGCATGGAAAAGTGAATTATCTCATCAAATAGGTGTGTTTATCTCTTGTTGGTAATAATTTGCGTCCCTCCAATAATTCTAGACCGTTGAATTTTAACATAAATGCAGTTGTTTTGATAGTGATACCTTGTTAAGATTTACCAAAATGGTAAAACGTTTACCTGAATTTGAGTAATTTTACTATGTTCTTGAAAAATAAAAACATTATTTTTAAAATTAGAAGTTCAAAAGTTACAAACTATGCAGCTTTAATTAACAGCGATAGATTCACCACCTGAGAACGCAGTCACTGGGTAGGCGGGGCTTAACTATATTTTACTGGTCATAAGTTCGTCCTAGATTTTTTTATACACAAAAAGTGTTTAGCTCACATGGAGGCTTAATAACTTATGCAATGAATTACAACTTCATATTATCACAAAAATATTAAGTTTGAAACAATATACAGGCATTTAGTTAAGAGTGTGTACGGAAAAAATCCTCAACAAAACATATGCTGTGGGTACTCAAAAGAACCGTATCAATGGGACGGTTCTTTTGAGCACCCAAAACATATGTTAAAACTGATGGGTTTGAACATATTCACAATTTTACGCTAAAAACATTGTTTATCTAAAACCTGTGATATTTCGTATTCACCAAGCTACATATTTGACTTCCGCTGTATTGGCCCAAGGTCGAAGGCTAAGGGCCAATATAGCTGACATGTAAATGTGAAAATACAAAATCACTTGATTTATGATTAACCTCTAATATATATCAACTCTACAGTTGCATATGTCTGTGTCATACTGATTTTACCTCAGCTTATTACACGGGTGATAAACAGTGGAACGAGCTCCAAAAGGAGGTACCGATATTTTGTTCCAACGGTACATCCAGGAACTTTCAAGATCGCTCTAAAGGACAAAAGTTGTAAACAAAGCTAGGTCTAAGTGGCCTTTATGAATAAAATCGAAGATGGTTAATTATCGCGATGCTTTTCCGTTTAGAAAAAGTTTCTCTGCGTATCTGGCCCAAAAATTCGGTTGAAATCGAAATAGTTTCCACATGATTCCCATAACTGAGTCGAACTCGAAGTTTATTTTCCCCCAGCTTTTGTCAACAAAGACACCTCTGTGCATGATTTATTGTATTGCATGAAAAATACAGGGCTGGTACGCTAGCCCTGGTTGAACAAGCACTCTGTATCACCTATCAGTTCAAACCAAGACGATGATGGGAATTCTTTAAACAAATGGTGGAAAAAATACGATTGGAGATCGGTTCAGTGGCCAGGGCACGTTCAAAACTGAATGAGATCGTTCCCAGGACTACCTTTTACGATTTTATAAACTCAACAAATATTAGATTACTCTGCTTTTGAGTACTTCTCATTTTCTGATTTTTGTCTGTAGACAATCTCTAGTCCCTTGATGTCTTTGGGATTCTGCCTTTTTTCATTAACAGTGACCAAAATAAAAGTGCTCGCTCGCTCAATAGCTGTCCAAATGTGCAGTCTATTCGACTTAAAGTTACATGTAATAGATAAATTGGATATAGCACTCAGTCAAAATTGAAACAGCAAAATATAAATATCTAATAGCATGTACTTTTATCTGGAGGCCTGGAATATGGTGTTCTCTTACCTTACAGAGGATCGCGCTCTGTCCTTGTAACGATTCCATAAACACTGAAGTGTATGTAATCACACACCCCAGAAGTAATACATTGTTAATGTTTGGAGAGGACAGTTTTATATACCTGAAAAAGAAAAAGACACAAGAAGTCATATAGGACTAGAACAGCCAAATAATACATACCCAATAGAATGATTGATTTGAGCCGTGACATGTGATTTCCAACAATGTGGCGTTTTGACAAGTGTAGACTCAGACGAGCCTGTGCAGCCTCCTTTTAAGCTTAGAAACTCCAAATGATGTTCAACCAGTAGCTTAACACTCATAGAATATTCAAGCGACTAACAAAGGCTCTGATCAGACTGCGCGTATGCACAGGCTGATCTGAGGTTTTGCTGGTCGCACATACCACATTGTTTGAAATCTCATGTGGCGGCTCATTTATAATTGATTGAGAGAAATGAATGATTAAAAACACGTTGTTTGTTTTAGGATGCAAAATATCTGTTCCAACTCTACATGGCCTTGAAACAGTACAGAGAGGCGGGACGGACAGCTGTTATTATAGCAAGAGAGGAACAGAGTGCTGGTAAGCTTAACCCTTTTTGCACTAATGGTATGTTCTTTCTTGTTTAAATGCATTGAACTTGGGATAGTCCATTGTATATAACCCGGGGTCACAGGTTATCATTTCCAAATAAAATTGTTGTTCTTTCTCTGAAGGTTGTTTTTGTTTTAGCAAACAGTGTATACCCTGATGAAATGCCGCAGGGGAATAGTAAATAGTGCCAAAGTGATCACATAGGCAACTTCAACTACTTAAACATTTGATCTATAGATTATTTTGAAGTTGAAGTAAATAGTAAATAGTGTCAAAGTGATCGTGAAGGCAACTTCAAAATCTTACACATTTGATCAATAGATAATGTTTAAATTTAAATAAATAGAAAATAGTGTCAAAGTGATCACGAGCGCAACTCCAACACCTTACGCAATTGATAGATAGATAATGATGAAATTGAAGTAAAGAGTTAATAGTGCCAAAGTGACCATGAAGGCAGCTTCAACAACTTACACAATTGAACTATAGATTATGTTGAAATTGAATAAATAGTAAATAGTGTCAAATTGATCACAAATGCAAATTCAATTACCTAAACAATTGATCGATAGATAATGATGAAATTGAATAATGCTATGTTTACACTATGTCCCAGGCGGCCACGGCAGTCACGATTTCGGCCACCGTGGACGAAACGGGGTGACCGTAACACAACGTAGGGGAACGGGGTCGACAAACGTAGCTCGCCGTGGTCGCCGTGATCGCCGGGACAGATTTTTAAACAGTCAAAAATTTGCCACGGCAGCCACGGCGGGATTGACCTACCTAAATGTGCCGTAGTAGAACGGGGAGAACGCAACAAAACGTGACAGAACGTAACAGACCTTAACACAACTTTGAGTATGTCCCTAGCGGGACGGCTTGTTACGAGACGGCAACGCAAGGTCTGCCAAGATCTGTCATGGTCTATCAAGTTCTGTTGCGGTCTGCCATGTGTTCCTGACCCGACCCCGCAGCTCTACAAGAACATAGAGTCTAAGAATCTCAGATAGATGCATCTGAAAAGGAAAGTAGTGACAAGGGTAGAAATAGTCATTACCGAATGTATTTGTGTGCGTGCGTGCATTAGTGTGTGCAATTAACCTTTGTACCTTTTTCCTTTTTCTTCTGGTTTAATAAAATGAAGACTTGGGTAGTTTCATCGTACTATCGAGGGGGTCATAGGTTATAATTTCCCGTGGCAGAATATTGCATTTATTTCTCTGAAGATCAGTCAGTGTAGACATTGATAAAATGCTGCATTGTGCGCCATTTTATTAGAATCTTTTGTGTTTAAAAAACGCTCATAAATGAGTTACTAGAGTACAAAGGGTTAATGCTGATACCAATGGCTAGTGTTATTGTTTCAAGACTTTCATCAAACAGTTTCGAAGAGCTTTTGCGGCCTGAAAATCGTTAACATCTTCGATGCAAAACTCTCTTGCTATAAAAAGTGAGAAATATCCCAGTTGTTGCAATCGTTCTTCCGAAAACCATGCCCACACTTTGCATCCGTCTTTAACCTTCCTGCTAGACAATTGCTGGTGGCCTACTTTGTGCCACAGCTCCCAGCAATTATATAAATACGAAATTGGCTTCTTCATTGCCATTACATGTAATGATGTTTTTGATCAAGGGTGCATAATATAACGCTTGCAGCAGCTTTGTGGACCTCCTCTTTATACCATAGGCATATTGGGGTTCAAACATCATTCATCGCCCACGGTCCTTGACAGAACTTGATAGACGTAGCAGAACTTGATCGCAACGTAACAAAACGTGAGAGGTCCCAACAGAACGTGGCAGGCCGGGATGGAACGTAGAACCATCTTTGAAAGACCGTAGCGCGCTGGCAAGCCTCTGCCACGGCAGACCTTGACAGACCGTGAATAAACGTAGCGAGACTTAACAGAACTTGAATAGAAAGACAAAAATGACTAAAAACATCACGGCGAGCTACGTTTCTGGCTACCGTGGCTGCCGGGAACATAGTGTAAACCTAGCATAAATAGTAAATAGTGTCAAATTTATCACCAATGCAACTCTAACAACTAAAATAATTGATCGATAGATAACGATGAAATTGAATAAATAGTAAATAGCGTCAAATTGATTACAAATGCAACTCCAATAACTGACTCAATTGCTCGATTAATTGTGTTGAAATTGAAGTTAAAAGTGCCAAAATGATTATAAATGCAACTTCAACAACTTACATATTTGATATATAGATAATGTTGAAATTGAAGCATACAGTAAATAGTGCCAAAGTGATTACGAAGGCAATTTCAACAGCTTGCACATTTGATAGATAGATAATTTTGAAATTGAAGGAAATAGTGCAAAAGTGATCATGAAGGCAACTTACACAACTAACACATTTGATCAATAAATCAAAAGGCAAAAAGCAGACGGTCAGGGGTATCATATTTTATTTCAAAGACCACCTCGCCCCAAGTATCTCTGAAATTAAACGATCTGACAATGCACTGTGGATTAAATTAGGTGCATCCTTTTTCAATTTAAACAAGCCAATTTTCTTGGCCTGTTTTTTATGCAATCAAACAGAACAAGGGCAGAAAATCATAAATTTTACGATAATTTGTATGAGAAATTCTCATCATTTTGTGATTCTGGCGAAATCATTTTGATAAGAGACTTTAATACAAGGACTTCAATATTACAGGATAATATTGCAGATGGCGACAATTCAAATAATAACAATTTATGCAATTTACCTGAATTTTATCAAAATGACATGGTTATGCAAAGAAACTATTTAGATGATTTAGTAAATGAAAGTGGAACGCTTCTAACAGACTTATGCCATGGAGCAAACCTTAGAATGTTAAATTGCAGATTTGTTGGAGATCTAATGGGCTTTTATATCTTTTTACATTATAACCACTGCTATTTAAGTACCATTGATTACATTATAGCACCAGAGTCTAAATTTGTTAAATGTTCAGATACCAATTGAATTTTCTGACCATTGCCCAATATGGTTTGGGATTGATTGACATATTTCACAAATAATTGATGATGATCATAATTGATAATTGATCATTGTATGCTGGCTTGGTAGCTTTGTGATTTTTAGGGGATCTGGATCAATATTGCTTGGAAATCCTACATAATTGTGATTTTTCAGGGGCGTTTGGATCCCCTTTCCCCTGTGGGCTCAAAGGCAACGAAATAACTTACACATTTGATCGATAGATTATGTTGAACGTAAAGAAAAATAGTGCTAGGATGATCCCAAATCCAGCAAATGAAACCATCACAATATACTCGTTTGTTGGTATTATGACTTCAACACCTTTCAACAAAGTTGAGTCTCTTGGAACAACGTCATCTATAAAAGAACATATTATATAAAAAATAAACTATGTTCAGATTAGATAAAATGGCACTCAACATATTACCATACAGTGTTTTCGAGTACTCACAGCGTACCTTTGGAGCTATGTGAAGCATACATATAAAGCTTGACCCATAAAAACATAGAGGATCTTACATGAGTGCTCCTGTCTTATTGAATTTATTAAACGAGTTGAGGGAAAGCGATAAAATGCGAGGCGTTTTATCACTTTTTCCCAACGAGATTAATAAATTCAATGATAAAGTAGCATGAATGAAAGATTTCATATATCACATGATATGAAAAAAGTCAAGATTTTATCATCTTTTTCACAACTTTATATTGCACAGTTGGTAAGGGGTCTGGCAACAGATGCGAGTCAGGCTGAGGGTCCGGGGCGCAAGTTCATTCCTGGCCTGGTCTCATACTTTCGCTGAGATTGATCATGAAATATTTTCTACGGTCATTCTCCTCTCTTCCGCTGAATTATTCAAGGAGGGTTGTTGTCAGTTACAAGCGAAAGATGTGCACGAAGTACTGGTTAACTGCTTGTTCAAGCTTGCCCAGGAAAAAGTGTGGTTAGGTGAACTGACCGTCCCCCCATGACCAAAGCTGTTGACTTGGGACGTAAAGCAACAAAACAAACAAACAAACAATCATTACGTAACATTACTAAATATGTACACCACTAGTGGTTTATCGATTTTATTGCAAGACGTTATATTACTCAAAGACGCAAAGCCATTATGCTAAATGAATTATATCGTTCTTTGTATCTATGTTGAACATGTTAATGAAAATATTTTGTGAATGTCTCATATGAATGACATAAAACAATAAAATTATTGTATTGTATTTTATTTTATTGTGATAACTTGCTATATTAAATCATCAAAACCAAACACTTAAAATGCTCCACACTAGTCAAAAACTTAGGTAATAAACATTAATTGAGACAATAAATGATAATGGACTTGACAAAGATACAGATTACCTAAAAGATTTTTTTCCCTTCATTAAATTTTGAATTATCTCATTTCGGTGAAAACATTCGCTTCTTAACAGTCATTTTTTCAACTGCTTGCAGCCGTTTGATATCACTTTAACTTTCTAAATTTCATCCAATCAGGAATAGACAGAAATTTATATATAAGAGAACCTGCTAGAATGTGAAATATTTCATTGGTTAAGTACCAGAATGTCCATACAATTTCATTCCAGGTGACATTACTCACTGAAAATGAATTCAATATCTAGTGATACAGACTGAAGCAGCCAAAAAACTTCAGATCTGCAGTTTTCTTTTTAGAAAAATGTTAACGAGACTTTTATTTTTGGACATTAAAAATCATCACTGTTAGTAAAACTTTCTTACAGCTATGTAAAATCCAATATGTTCATATCAGCAAACCAATGCAAACCAAAGACTTAAGTCACATTTAAAGCAGATGTTCTTATGATATTTGAAGGAAAATTATCAATTGTACCAAGGTAGTGATTTTAATATTGGTTTAAAAATCCTTGCTTGGACTGTTTTCATTGTACGATTATTATATATCTCAAAGTCAGATGAATCTGTGTAACAAACAGCAATATATATAAACACAAATTCCATAATTGAAATGCAGTCAAATATATTTCTTAAAGATATTTCTTGTTTCTTCTTACTTTGCCAAATAATTCCACCATTGAACCACTCAAGAAACCATTCTTCAACATCAGTCCAGTAAATTCCAACCATCACCTTTTTACCATCTGTTACAAAAAGATAATGTAAAACATGGACATGTCCACAAGAATTTGGTATTTATCCCATCACTGAACAGCGAATGCTCAGGGGAGTCTGCTTATATGCGTAGACTTGCCCAGGCCTCAGTTGCTTGTATACACAAAGTATGAATGCAAACCAAACTTTAGTTTAAACTTTTTTTTCATTTTTGTATAACAACATGTGTATATATAATACAATAAGTTCACATACAGTTCATTTCGAAATACAAAAAGGGGATTCAGAAGAAAGTCTATTGACTTTTGTAAATCTGTTTCCCAGAAAAACAGAAACTTTAGATCTCTGGACCCACTGGGTAAGCCAGGATTGGCGTTTATCAGTGGCAAATGCGTTAAGTACAAAAATGAAACATTTTTAAACATTATGGGAGTGATAGCCTTAATAAAAAAGGGACTGATTTTATTTTCCAATAAACCTAATAATAACTTGCATGTACATTACTGCTAGCACATACTATTAAACCTGTATTAGTTTGTCATTATACCACCATTAAAGTGACAAGCCCTTAACAATTATTGACGTTAATTTTTGATAAAATATTATAATGGGAATATACTATACCATAAAAAAGGAATGATATTAAAGGCTGAATGCAGTTAGAATAACCCTACATTTTATCCATGTGATATCCAAACTTTCAGTGCCATTAAAACCTGTCAGTTCTTGTGAAGAACTGTTATACACAGCGTATGCCCTATTAAAGGAATTTAGATAATTGGTGAAACAATTTAATGACTCTTGAAATAATTAGCATCAATTGAAGCCCTGTAAATTAACAGTAAAACTATATAAATGTCATTGAATGTAATGGAGCAATTAATTTAATGATTGTTGATTTAGAGGTCTACAGTAGTTTATGATGAATTTAGAAGTGTAACTAGTTTAATGGCAGTTCATTTAATAGGTAATATTTCCAGTGGTCACAAATTTAATTGAGAAGGCAAATTAATTTATAGTTAACTGTACAAGTTTCATCTTTAATGACATTAAATTCAATGGGACAGTTTAAATAAAATTATATTGAATTCAACAATATTATTTATGGCAATGGATTTAATGCAGCAGGGCCATTAACTAAACCGAATCACTTCTATTGCTTTGGCACATAAAATTAAAGAATTTAGAAAAAAGAAACGGTAAACATTTAGGTTTTGCAATGATTTGCTTCCTTTATGTGTGTCATTTTTTGTAAGTGTATCTAAGTACATATTTTGGCTCATGTATGAAAGAGGGCATAATAATGTATAATACATACAGAAAGTTACAAAATGATAGCTTACAACATTGACATGTCATCAAGATGATCAGTTTAAGTTTATTTCCAGGATTATGACATTTGCATTTATGATAAAATAGTTTGCAGGATGAGTGAAATAGTTTTCTATAGTTTACAGCCTGATATTCAAATTCATGCACCATGCCTATAAAAACTTTATGACAAGTTTTCGAACAGAACTAATGTTCAGAGAGGAGCAAAATGTATCATATGATACAAATTATTCTTCAAATAATTCAAATTTGTTACAGCTGTATAGGTGATGATGGTGATGATGCTGATGATGATGATGATGATGATGATGATGATGATGATGATGATGATGATGATGATGATGATGATGATGATGATGATGAAAGGTTCTTAGCCACCTACACGGTAACATAAAGGTCCTTATAAATTTTGGAGCCTATGGGAACGATGCAATTAAGTTTTTTGATCAATTTTCCCCCATTTTGCCTCTCCCCCTTTGCTTTGGGGGATTAATAGATATTTATCGTTACTGCTAGCTAACTACTTGATTTGTGCTTTTTCGTCATACATTGGCTGAGACTTACCTTGGATCTGGTCGATTTTTATATTTCTCATGGGATCTCCCGAGCGCTCAAATTTAACCTGACCGGTTATTCCAAGAAAGGACACATTATACACACAGGCGGTCACTATATCCCCTATGTCTCTATCGAATTCAAACTCGTGCAAGGACTTTGGATGACCTGGAAGAAAAGTGGTTACTTTTCCAGCTAGCATACAATCTCGGGCCTCCATTGGCCCACCATGCGAAACGACATTCAAATGGCATTTTGCTAGAGGGTAATGGTGGCCAGCCTTTATAAGCTTACTGGGATGATATACAGTAAAACCTGTCTTAAGCCGCCACTCAAAAATAGACAAAAAAATATTAATGACAAATGGTAGCTTAATGAAGGTCAAAAGTATTGCAGAATGCTCCCGTTGGAGCATTCTGCAATACTTTTGTCCTGCATTAAGCAATAATCAGTCATGAAAACAAATTTTAGGTCTTCTTTTTGAGTGGCCGATTAAGGCAGGTTTAACTGAATGTTAACCTGAACATACAACTGCCCTTTTAATTGGAACGATATTTGAGATTTTGGTACTTATCGCATATGTGTAAAAACCTCCGATAAACGTCAATGCTGCAGTGGCGGATCCAGGGGAGTATCAGGGGGTTCGCTTGAACCACCCTCCCCTCCCCCGTTTTTAAATAATCTTTAAACATGAAATAATTTGGTCTCCCTGAGACCAAATTTTTTCATTTTTATTGGATATTTTAGAAAAATGAATAAAATCAGCAATGCAAACCCACACACCCTTATACATATGAGCCCCCTTTCCAGAAATCCTCCATCCGCCCCCGTGACGATGTATCAAGGAGTGGATAGAAGTCTAAATTTTGGCATGATTCTTCATCAACATTCATACATTGAGTATGTAAGCATCGAAGGCTCACGTGAGCCTGCGCCATTGCACAGGCTAGCCTGAGATTTCAATGCTTGCAATTCTGATACAGTAAAACCTGTCTTAAGCAGCCTCTCTAAAAGAACACCAAAATGGTTTTCAATACCGATTGTCGCTTAATGCGGGTAAAAAATATTGCAAAATGCTCCAATGGGAGCATTCTGCAATACTTTTGACCTTTATTAAGCTACCATATTCCATTAAAACCTTTGTTTTGTCTATTTTTAAAGACATGTATTCCTGTCCAATACAGATCATTGAAGGATTAACTGATATGGGACAGTTTCAGTATCTCCCAAAATTAAAGGGGCCTCATGAGGGGACTTACCTGTATACAAGACGATTTCTTTCACCAAGATAAAGATCAATATTTTACCAGAAAATACCCAATCCTTGCATGGACAGCTTTATTGCCCCTGTATGTTAGTCATAATCACCTTATTTCGCCAGTATGACACCTGGAGAGATTAATAATGAATGGTCCCACTATTATTGCTTGGGATTTTCCGCTTTAAAGAGACTATGTCTGCAACTATGAACATTTTTCGAAAATTTTTATTTTCTTTTTAAAACATTTGTAAAAGTAGAGCTTAGTTATGTTTTCACAATAAATCTGCTCACTATAGCTAAAAACTGCATGTAAAAGTGAATTATCTTATAAAAACAGGTGTTTTTTCTCTTGTTGGTAATTATTTGCGTCCCTCCAATAATTATAGACAGTTAATTTATAACATAAATGCTGTTTTTTTAATACTGATAATAATGCCTTGGTTACATTTGCCTTACGACGAGTATACAATGCCCGTACGATGTCCAAATCCCCGTTTCCGTACGGCCTCCGCAGGGAGACCTTGCGATCATCGTACAGATTTACGGGCATTGTGGCCTCTTCGATTTTGTTTAACTCCGCACAATGACAAATTTGAAAAAATGGTAAGCCCGTAGCCCGTAGACACATAGCAGTGACATCTTACGATCCCCGTACGGACACCACACGGTGATCGTGAGGACAACGCAGGGTTTTAGATTGTCATATTGGCCCCAAAATGATCGTAGACTCTTGCGATAGTCGTAGGGAGCCCGCAAGGTCGCCGCACGATGCCCTTGCAGGGCCCATAAAATCGTACGGGCATCGGATGGTCATCCTGCGGTAACCCAAAGGCGATGGTACAATGATCGTGCGGGCGCCTTGCGACGTGTCAACAATTCCCAGATGGGTATATATTGGTTATCATTAGCTGTTTGTTTCATTTCAATATTTGTCCTCAGGCGATGTCTCTAATACCACCGCTCAGAGTGACTCAATATGGACCCAGTTCAGTTTGCTGATGGAAGCAGTCTAATCAGGGCCCATAGAGTATGCTTCGATGATTAAATCGTCTGAAGTGCAATTGAAAATATGCACCTAACGTGAAATGCATATGAATTTTCAGTATATAAAATGCTGGTTTGACAAGGGGTTTTAATAAATGAGATAAGATTAAAAAAAAGTCCAGACTTTTTTGTGAATTATAACTCTGGGATTTGAATTTGAGTTTTACTTCAAAGAATAAAATATATGGGTCTCGTAGTGAGAACATGTGACTAATTTGAACATTGAAATTTTAATGTTCTACAAAATGTATTTACTGAAAACGAATGGCAAATGTGCTGACCAGGCCGGGTGGAAGAAAGCGCATTCTGGTCAGTACCTTTGTTATTTGCATGCAACGACTTCATTTTTACGTATGACGAAGATTGTATGTGTTGCTGGCCGTAGATTGCTTTTGGATAATTAAACTGAACAAAACCATAAAAAGCGTTTTAGTCTACGCTGAATCTACAAGAGATACAATTACAGCACCTTTATATTTTCAATTAAAGTGATACTTTTTGAATTATAAAAGTGTACTATAAAAAAGGGGTTGTTGTAATATTCTGTGACTTAAACTTTATGAAAACTGCAGAACTTAGAATTGACATTAAAATATACACAAACGTATCACGCTGTTCCATACCTTAGGCCCATGTTCAACTAAAAACACTAGCCTCTTCATAGCACGATTTGTGATCACATGACTTTGAAACACAGTTCAAATGGAATCCCAAAATGAACATGGATGGCCGTTTAAATCCATGCACATAATTACACGACAATTGCACAGTCAGCGTATCGACTCCTTAAGACTTCCGCAAGGTCATCGTAAGGGCTTCGTGCGATTTATATAGGTAGGTCGTGAAGATAACACGATGATTCTACGATAACCTTGCGGTTGTCGTAGGATATCCGCAAGGTCTCTGTAAGGTTTTGTCCTAGTTTGAGGTGATCGTAAGCAATGTAAACACATGTGTCGTAGCTTATAGCCGCCGACGATGCCGAAAAAATCGTAGGGAAAATCGTAGACAAATAAATCGTGCGACGACCGTGGCAAATGTAACCGAGGCATTAAGATTAACGAAATTGGTAAAATGTATACCTGAATTTTAGGTTTTTTTTACTGTGGTCTTGAAAAATAGAAACATTATTTCTAAAATTAAAAGATCAAAAGTTACAGACTATGTAGCTTTAAGTGACCGCTTACGTAAGTACCAACATTGCGTGTGCTGACTCACTGGATTTTCTCTATGATACATAGCAGCAAATGTGGTATTCCTGATGTGTGTTGTTGTTTTGATGGGTAATAATTGCGTATACAATTTTGCAATTTAAATAATCGTTTTTGTTTTTTTTTTGACAGAACGAAGTCAAGAGTTTACAAGGTTGTTATTGGCATCATTTAACACAGGAAAAATTCATACAAGCAAGAGCTTTTGAAAGCATTATCCCCTTAACAAAGCTAGCTTTGTTAAGGGGATGCTGCTTTCAAAAGCTCCTTGTTAAGGGGATGCTGCTTTCAAAAGTTCTTACTTGTATGATTTTTTCCTGTATAAACCAAATTGCTATTATTATAAAGGAAACGGATATACCATTGGCTATATTGCTGTGTGAACAATTTATACATCTCACACAGATCACTTTACGCCCCAACATACAGCTTTTGAGAACTCTGAAGCATGCTTATCAGTCGTTTCTGAGTTACTTCCTGGTTTTGTTCCATTTCCAATAGTGTAGCATACTGGGTAAATTTTAAATACAAATGTTACCATAAACATGAACTACAGTTATCCAACTACAATATGTCAAAGTATTTTGACCCAAATATATGTATTTCTGGTATTATTTACAATTTATAATTTTTACCATGAAAAAGTTATAAGCAAAAGTTGGAAAAAAATATCTACCAGAAATGTGTTTTTTGGGCGATTATACATTCCATATTGTAGTCAGAAAATTGTAGTTCATGTTCATGAGCACCCAAAACATATGTTTAAATCGAAAAAAACACACCACATACCTATTTCTTTTAAAACTCTGTCAGTGCAGTTAAATGTAAGTGCTATCGCCCAAACTACGTCATAGCATTTGGGACCAATAACCTCATAGTCAACCATTTCAGGGCGATAAGTCTCCTCTTGCTTATAGAGATGTTTATACTCAGACACTGTCAGATTGGCAATTCCTCTTTCTGTCCCCATATTCTCGTACATGTTACCAGTCAAAATGCTTCCCTCAGCTACTAACGCCATCTGCTCACTACAAAATGAAAAAAAAAACAGCATTTTAGTCAGTCCGTGAAATTGTGTTACTATTCGTTTGTATTCTGATGGATTTTCCCATACTGATTGATACAATAAGTATGGGACAGCCCATTGTGTAATTTAAGGGATCACAGGCTAAAATATTACGATGCATTCTGCCACTAAAGGTTATTTGAGCTTAGCAAACCGTGTAGACCCTGATGGAATGCAGCATATTATGCTGCATTTCATCTGGGTCTTCACTCTTGCGCAGATCCAGAAGAAGAGACAGAGGTCCAGACCCCCATCCCCGGAAAATCACCAAAATGTAGGGTTTCTTAGCAATACTGGTCTGGAACACCTGTTTCAACCTGTGCACCATCAAATACTTTTAGATAACACATGTGTTGACAGATCTTATCTCACAATTCACAGCACCCAGGTAGCTCAATATCGCCCCTAAACCCACCTTTCTGTCCGTCTGTCTGTCTGACTGCCTACCTGCCCTTCTGTCTATCTGTCTGTCTGTCTGTCTGTCCATTTTCTGTCTTTCTTCCAGCCTGCCTACCCTACCTGTCCCCAAACCTGCCTTTATGTCCGTCTGACTGCCAGTCCTCCTGCCTGTCTGTCCGTTTTCTGTCTTCCTTCCAGTCTGTCTTCATTGTCTGTCCCCAGTCCTGCCTGCTTTTCTGTCTGTCTGTCTGTCTGTCTGTCTGTCTGTCTGTCTTCCGTCTTTCTTACAGCATGCATACTGTAAACACTTATATTTGGAAGAGATTTTCAATTGGCGCTTTTCCCTGTAAAAACAAAAATTGCCAAAATTTGAGACCTAAAAATAAAGTTTCGATTTAGTTGCATAATAAAAAAATAAATCACTGAATAAATGGAAATACTTCCTTAGTATGTTGGTACCCTTATCGTCAAAACCCAAAGTTTAGATTGTACAATAAGTTTAACGTGGAGGAAAACATGTATTAAAAGGGGCTACTATTAAAGGAAAGAATACGCCCCATTCCCTTTCCTTTAAAAGAAGACCCTAAAATTCAGAAACCCCCCAAATTAAACTACACCAATATATCACACTTTTAAAATCGCCAAATATTTATGCCGCAAATATTAAGTGGTCTACAATACCCTGCTGGTCACCTGTCCCACCTTTCTGACTGCCTGCCCTGCCGCCAGTCTGTTAATTTGTTCGTTTTTCAGTATTCCTTCTAGCCTGCTTACCCTGCATGTGACAGTCTATATGTCCGTTTTACGTCTTACTTCCACTTTGCATACCCTGTCTGTCCCTACCATTGCCTTTTTGCCTGTCTAACTGCCTGGCTCCTACCTGTCTGTCTGTTTTCTTTCTTCTTTCCTGTCTGCCTACCTTGACTGTTTCCAACCACGCCTTTCTGTAAGTCTCTCTGTCTGCCTGCCTGCCTGCTTGTCTGTCTGTCTGTGTGGTTTCTAGCTTCCTTTGGTCTGTTTCCATCCCCAGCTTTATGCCTGCCTGTCCATCTGACTGCCTGTCCCTGCTCCTGCCTATTTGTCTGCTTTGTGTCTTCCTTCCTGCCTACACTGCCTGTCTTCAGCCACACCTTTCTGTCAGTCTGACTGTCTGACTGCCTGTCCTCCTGCCTGTCTGTTTATCTGTTCGTTTTCAGGCTTCATTCCAGCCTGCCTATTTGTCTGCTTTGTGTCTGCCTTCCTGCCTACACTGCCTGTCTTCAGCCACACCTTTCTGTCAGTCTGACTGTCTGACTGCCTGTCCTCCTGCCTGTCTGTTTATCTGTTTGTTTTCAGTCTTCTTTCCAGCCTGCCTATTTGTCTGCTTTGTGTCTGCCTTCCTGCCTACACTGCCTGTCTTCAACCACACATTTCTGTTGGTCTGACTGCCTGTCCTCCTGCCTGTCTGTTTATCTGTTCGTTTTCAATCTTCATTCCAGCCTGCCTACCCTGCCAGACCCCAACCCTGCCTTTTTGCTGTTTGTTTGACTGTATGTCCTCCTGTCTGTCCTCCTGTCTGTTTAATGTCTTCCTTCCAGCTTGACTACCCTTTCTGTCTCAACCATCGCCTTTCTGTTGGTCTGTCTGTAAGACTGCCTGCCTCCAGTCTTTTCGCTTTATGTCTTCTTTACTGACTACCTACCTTGCCCCCATCCACAACCTCGCCTTTCTGTCCATCTGTCTATCTGACAGTCTGCTTTTCTGCCTGCCTGTCTGTCTGTCCGTTTTCTGTCTTCCTTCCTGGCTGCCTACCCTGCCTGATTTTACCTCGCCTTTATGTGTGTCTGTCTTTGTGCCCCCTGCCTGTGTGTCTGTCTGTCTGTTTCCTGTCTTCCTTCCCTGCCTATTATGCCTGTTTCCAATTCCAACTTTCTGCCAATCTGTTTGACTGCCTACCCTCCTGTCTGCCTGTGTGTTTGTGTGTCTGTCTGTTTTATTTCTTCCCTCAGTCTGCTTACACTACCTGTCATAAAACATGTATTTGCCCATCTGACTGCCTGTTCACCTGTGGTGCTAGGGAAAGGCAGGGTAGCAAGGCTGAAAGAAAGACAGAAAACGGACAGACATGCAGGTAGACAAGCAGACTAACAGACACTCAGATGGACTGACTGGCAGAAAGACGGAGTTGGGGACAAGCAGGGCTTGGGACAGGCAGGGTTGGCAGGCTGGAAGAGAGAAGGACAGACAGTCAGATGGACAGAAACTCAGGTGGACTGACTGGCAGAAGAGGAGGGGTTGGGGACAGGCAGGGCAGGACAGGCTGGGCCGGGGATAGGCAGGGTATTCAGGCTGGAAGAAAGATAGACAGACAGATAGATGGGAGGGCAGTCAAACAGAAAGACAGACGTCCAGAAAGGCTGGGTTAGGGATGACCTGAGCTACCCTGTGCTGTGAAAAATGAGATCAGAACTGTCAGCACCTATACTATCCCACCATATTCGATGGTGCGCATGTTGTAACAGGTATATTTGTTTTAATTGTCAGCAATAAACATATTTAAGCCAACAGGTTTTTACAAATGGCAGATTTGGCGTATTGAAATGAAAAAAGATGTTAAATACAGCAGGAGAGCTATCTCTTTGTCAGTGTATGGGCGTGGCATATCAATAAAAAGCGTGAAATAGATTCCCCTAACGTTGCCACTCCTAAAGTATTTACAGCCTAGACTGGTTTGTGAACTATCATTGTGGCCATTCCTGAACATATCTACTTGTGTAAGAATTTAATGAAACCCGTTTTTGACAACAATTCCTTGTCATACCCATTTGGTTTTAGAAAATTTTGAGAGTTTGATGAACCCTGTTTTTCATGTGGGTTCTGATTATACCCACTTATTTTTCAAACATTTTGAGAGCTTGATGAACCCCGTTTTCGAAGGCGGGTCCTGATTATACCCACTTATTTTTCAAAAAAATTTAGAGCTTGATTAACCCCTTCTTAAGGATGCGTCCTGGCGATATATCCACTTGTATTTCGCATCTATTGAGAGTTGATGAACCCCGTATTTTAAGGGTATGTCCTGATTATATCCACTTGTATTTCACACATTTTGAGAGTTGATAAAACCCGTTTATGAAGCCGTGTCCAGATCATGCCCTCTTAATTTTCAAAACCTTTCAGAGTTTGATGAACTCTGTTTTTAGGGTGTGCCCTAATAAAATCCCCTTGTATTTCACACATTTTGAGAGTTAGGTAAAAACCCCTTTTTGAAAGTCTTTCCTGATCATATACACGCGTTTTAAAGTTTGAGAATTTGATAAAATATGATTTTGAAGACATTTCCTGATAATACTCACTTGTTTTTCACACAAAAGCGTTTCCTGATCATAAATCAGCCGCAACATTAGATTTCAAACAATGTGGTATGTGCGACCAGCAAAGGCTCAGACCAGCCTGCGCATACGCGCAGTCTGATCAGAACATTTGCTAATCGCTTGAATATTCTATGAGTATAAAGATACTGAATGAACATCATTTGAGGTTTCTAAGCTTAAAAGGAGGCTGCATCGCTCATCTGAGACTACACATGTCAAAACACCACATTGTCGGAAATCACGTTTCACGTCTCAATTACACTTGTTTTTTACAAAGTTTGAGGGTTTCATGAAGCCGATCTTTTGAAGTAAGAACCTTGTATGATGTTTATGAGACAAAAAGCAGACGACATTATCAGGATACAGTAATTGGTGGAATAAGGGCTTTAATAGGGGTTTGATAGTTCCTGTAATTTTGCATGTTTTTGTCGTCTGCTGATTTTCTTTTTTTTAAAGTTTAAATATCTTTCAGGAATACTACAAGGATATCAAACAGTTTGTATCCAGATCGCCTTGATCATTATAATTGACACAGAACGTAATTTGGTTATCTGTAGGGACTTGTTCTTGCAATAAGAGTGGCTTGTTTTGCCTTGCCTTTTTTTCTTTTCTTTTTCTAGTAACTTCTGCAAATTCGTTTCAATAGTTGTATTGCTGTTCTATTGTTTATTTTTGTTCTATTTTCTTTGTAACTTGAAATTGTTTGTATTATGTATGCTCTCCTTAACTTGGGGGAAATAAAGAATGTATGTATACTCACTTTGTACAATTGACCTCTGGCTGTGTATCCTCCCACCACTTGTCCTTGTACCAGCCAGGAAACATCCAGACAATCTTGGGACCGTATAATCCAACCTGGTAGGCCTGTGCATGCAATAGATAAATACGTTAAGATGCATGAGTTATAGAATTAATTGAACGAGTTGAGGAAAAGAGATAAAATGCGAGGCGCTTTCGCGCATAGCAGTGTTTTCCTTGATATGCAGTTAAAAAGTTACAAAATTGAAATTGTGCATTAGAGGGGGTAGGTTTAGTAATCAAGAACTATCTCTCTCTTTTATATGATGAAAACTGCTCAGATTTCACACATATTCCGCGTACTTAAGAGTGTTTATGATATACAAGTTTCACAAAAACATACTTTCTGATTTCCAAAATCATTTGAGCCGCGCCATGGGAAAATGTCACTTCGGGGTAAATTTGGCCATTTTGAGATTCTGTGATTTTCAAACAGGTCATTATATGAAGAGTAAACTCGTTTTTGTTTGATCAAAATATTCAAATTATTAGAAAAGATATTGGAATTTGAACTTTGGACGGCTTGACGTTGATTTTAAAACTAAAGTTGCGTGACGTCACGATGAGTCATTCACAACGTTGCGAAGTTTTAACGCCTTTAGACATCCGACCATCGCTGTTACTAACATGAAACTGGGTAGCGACGTAGATTACCCCTACTGATGCTGGTAAAACGAAATAATTGAATTTAATCGTAAGTCAAACGTACTTCATTTCTTGCGTATTCTTAAATTTGACATATAAATGGTTCCTTGAGGTGCCATGCCATGTCAGCCTTCGCTTGAAAATGTGCACTAAATGGCCGTAGCCGTCGACTGGTGCGATATTTTCCTGCACCAATATTTTGCCAGCACATATTTGGGTCATCACGGACACATCTCCGTATAAAATTGGGCACAAATTTGCACATTGACTTTTGAAATTGGAAAAACCTGGCCGCGACATTATATGTTCAACTGCCGTGAAAACTAAAATGTTAACTTGAACGTAAATGTTTTCTTGTTTACATGGAGAAACTCTCCGATTTTAAATAAACTGTTTAAATGCCAACATTTCTTTACATTTATGAACAGCATAAATTCCATACTCAGTTGAGTTGAGCACCAAAAGATGTTATAACTTCGGGACCTGGAGCAGGTTTTGATACTCTGTATACTTTATACGCCCTCTCGGGCATTTGGCAGGGCCTGTCCTGCACGTTGTAACAGCAGAATCGGGGGAGCGCAGTGGCTCAGTGGCTCAGTGGTAGAGAGCTTGACTCGAGACGGAGGGGCCACGGGTTCGAGCTTCACCAGCGTCACTGTGTTGTGCCTTTGAGCAAGACACATTAATCCTAGCTTAGTACTGGTTCAACCCAGGACGACCCGTCCCCACATAACTGACAGATTGTTGATGGGACGTAAAGAATCAAGCAAACAAACCGCAGAATCGGCATGGTAATTGTTCTGTGGAAAAGGTAGATCAAAATTAAATTAAAAAGGTTGCGAATTAAAAACAGATGGCATTTTCTTCTCAAAGAAGTGGTTGCCTTTCAGCTCACTGGAAATGCCGCGAATGACGATTTAGATGAGTACATAAACATGAAGTAATAAAGGAAAAAAATTATCGGCCAACGGAGTGTGACACTACATATTGAGGATTTTCGCAATGATTTCTCAATTTGTTCAACCGGGCTCAAAATGTTGCACTAGTAGAAAATCGGGTCAGGTATGTTGTTATTTGATGGCCTGTATGATGTAGGCAAAACTACAAAATGATATGTTCTGCAGTTACACATGCCCTAGGGTCAGTTAGCTACATCTGTTAATATATACTGAGGAGGAGCACTGGCGTTTTCAAAATAAGAAAGAAGGCACAGATCAGGAATCGATACAATCAAGTATCACACCTGACCCAAAATATTACAAGCGTTCGCGAGCGTATTTCCTTAGTATTAGGGCAATCTTTTTTCTACCATCGCGTTAAAGTTCGACCACAATGCAGCAGCGAATATTCTAGTCCGACATGATGTAAAAATGTTGACTTGGTAATCAAAAATTCAACACAAAACTGGATCTGAAGAATAAAATCACAATAATGCGTTCTTGCAAAGTTGTATTGCAACCTTGATAACTAGTGTAAATAAAGATTCGGCGATGGGTATATTCTTTTATTCACTTTTTTTTTTTGTTGTTGTTGTTGTTGTTGTTGTTGTTGCTGCTGCTGTTGTTGTTGTTGTTTAGGCTAAACCCATATATGCCTAATGGAATTTCACAATACAGCCAAAAGGACGGATCCATTTCTGATTCTATGGTTGTTGGGTGGTAATTTACAACTTCGCTCAATGCGCTAAGCAAACAGTGCGGTGTCTGATCTGGTTCTACGCTGTTTGCCCATGTCACACAAAAAGGGCGCTTTGCTAATATAAATTTGTTAATATAATTTCAAACCATTATCAGTCGGCATATCAAGGCGACCAGCTCATAGTGTATGCATATTTGGCCAGTAACGGACAACTACCCTACTTTAGACCGGGGCAATGATTGAGGATAATAATCTTGATGAAATGTTTGACAGACAGTGGCTCGAGCTCACAATCTCAGCCTACAGAAGCAGGATTGCTTATTTGCCTCACTGTACCCGACTTTGCTATCCGGAGCGAAATGCCTCATTATTCCTTAATCGTATGATACTTCTCACTGAAAAAAAGGATTTCAGTCTATACAACAACAAAATCATATTCAAACTTTCTCACCAAAAAAAAACAAGACATAAAAAAAATCTGGTTGCTATGGCAGTGCGGGTACTCATTCCTATTCCTTTCAATTTCTGAGTTTTATGTCGGCGTAGTGCGCCCTTGCCTCTTGCATACATGTATATTAAGTGTGCACATTACCCCCAGATTTATGCACCCACGTAGGCTTTAAGAAAAAGATTCTGACTGTATAAAAAGTGGGGCATTTATATACATGTAGTTTGAATTGTGTAATTCTAAATCAGGCCCAATCGCGCAGGCCTTGACTTGACAACTCCGTATGTACACATGTACACTGCCTTCGCTGCATCTCCAGATACTAAGTTGAGAATGGAGGTTGGTTAAGTTTGTTAAAGTTCGCCGCTCTTAAATTGTTGAACTATACGCTGATTTTAAAAACAAAGTAACAGTACCCTGCGTTTCATTCCGCATCTCCGTCTTTGTTGACAATACAAATGCGCGTGGGTTATAGGTGTTACTGGGAAAGAGGACTTCAACTTTTAGTGGGAATCTTTGGGGAAAGTGTTACTGTCTCTCTAATTATTTAGTTCCATTAAGCTGAAAGTTCTTGGAGTGGGAGTAGTAATACTATTCTCCCCCACTCAAAGAAATTACAATTAATTTTATCAGTGATGTCGCCGTTTCAAACACTGCCCTTCAAGATTTTTTTGGGTATAAACTACCATGACAAAATTAATGGATGCAATTTTACAAAACTTACAGGTATGAAGAGCAAAAAGAAAAAAGCAATACTATAAATATGAAACTAATTACACTTCAATAGTAGAAAAAAGATTGATACATGTAGTTAATGATTTTTTTATCACGATTCTCATTCTCACCGAAAAATGACCTTTTTAATTTGTCTGTGTGTTTAAATGACTGCCATAAGAAATCAAAAGACACAAGGAAACTACAATAAAAATGTTTATTGCGTATATCCATTTGCTTTCCTTTGGTGTTTTTCTCATTATTGTAGCTTCAATAGTTTTGCGACAACTATTTTTGCAAGAAATCTGGTAAAACATTGATTTAAACGGCGACGTAACAAGGTGGCAAATAATAACTTTTGTTTCTCGTGTGAAACTTAATCGTGTATTATACTTAGAACTTTTTTATACATGAGAGCTACCTCGTGAGATTTTAGTTTATTTCACGCACGATCACTCAGCGAAGACTCAAACAAGTCTGCGCATCTAACAGTCTCGTTGGAGCCTTTGCCCAATCGTAAATGCCGCTTGTACCGGAAACTGCTTTCGTTCAGAATTGCCGCGTCCAAATACGAAAGGTTCAGACACACTGGTTGGTCGATTAAGGAAAGCTGTGATGTATCCAGTGTTCATTTATTTATCTATTTATTTATCTATTTATTTTTTTTATTTTTTATTTTATTTAATTCTTTTTTTGTTTTGTTAGAGTGTCTTTGGAGTGCAAAGATGTTTAGGATTGAGGGTCAATTAGCGTTTACCAAGCCGCATCTTTTGGACAGTTTATTTTTCACAAGGAACCCGTGCTTGATCAGACCATGACTAATTTACAACAGAATACAATCGGCCTAAAATTCCTTGATTTTATTTGCATTTTTTTCTAAAAATGACTTATCTAAATTGTCTTTATCTTTGATGACGCTCTCTTTAATTACGCGCGGCGCGAAATAATTACGTCAGACTTTACGACGTCATATCTCATGACGTAATTAATCTCCCGAAGACACATTATCGCATGGCGCGGCTCATTTGAATATGTAATGATCGAACGTAAAAATTGCAATACATTTAATTTTTGCTATTCTTTTTAATGTCAAAATTGGTCAGTAAAGATATAATGGCTAGATTTGCATCGATTAACCATTCCTGTTTTTCAAGTAAACATTAGCTGTTCTGATGCAATAATTCACAATATTCCATAAACATCAGCTACAATAGCATAGACCTGTTTATCTCTTACTTCAACCCTGAATATTTTTTGGAGAAAAAGGGTATATTATGCATATCTCAGAAGAGCCATAGCTCAAATACTAAACGGTGATATCTATTTTTATTGTTTTATATCATTATTAATAAAATGAAAATCACCCATGTGTCGGTAGTGACCTTGAATCATAACTAATGACTTTAAATCACAGTAAACCAAAATAGTATAATAATTGAGCAGCCACATGTGATTTCCAACAATGTGGCATTTTGACTAGTGTTTACTCAGATGAGCCTTAGCAGCCTCCTTTTAAGCTTAGAAACTGCAAATGATAATCACTCAGTAGCGTAACACCCCGACTAGCAAAGACTCTGATCAGACTGCGCGTATGCGCAGGCTGGTCCGAGGCTTTGCTGGTCACACATACCACATTGTTGGAAATCTCATGTCACGGCTCATATTTTGTGCCCTCGTCGACTGCAAGCAACCCGCGATGACTGCGCGGTTCGAGTACAGTGGTTCTATAGCGTGATACTTTCCAGAAAACAAAAGAAAAAGGCGCTGATCAGACTTCTAAAAGGCGCCTTTGTTGTTAACGTGTAACAAAAATTTTTTCTCGCAACGGGGTCTAATGTAGTGAAATAATCGTATATAAAGTGCGCATATGCCCAAACTTAGTTAACCCATATAAGCACGGAGTCTACTGATTTATGGGACATCGGAAGACAGTGAAGAACAAGATCAGACGCCGCAGACAGCGGTGTCTGATCAGGTTCTGCACTATTTGCCTACAGAATGTACTGAATGATATTGTGAATAACTACCCAACAACTTTTAAATTCGAAATGGATTCGTCCATTTTACAAGGGTAGGGAATTCCATCAGGCATAAATTGGTTAATGTATCTTTTTAAGGTTCTTTGCATTTCTATACGTAAATTCCGGGAAATCTAAAGTGACATACCCTTTATGTACACTGCTTTAAGGCTTCGAACAGAATCAATGTCAGAAAAACTCTAAAGATTTTACTTCTAATATAGAAAATACAGCTGCTAAATAGTTAACTCTTTGACTACTGTCTCGTCTGCTGAAAACATTTGCAAACAGTTTGTACCCAAATCAGGCCCGACAAAATGTCGCACCTGAGCATGACCCAAACTGTTTGACAGTCTTATGGTATTCCTGAAAGAATGTTTTGAAAATGTTGATTTTGAAAAATATCAGCAGACGACAAAAATGCACACAAAAGTACCCAGTAGGCTAAATAGTTAATTACGTAATGGATATCTGAACTACAGACGGGAGAAAACTAAAAAAATCTCTAATTCAATAACCAAGAATATCTTAGGATGGAACATCCTCTTAATGCAATCAGTGCCATTCGTGTTAAAAGCCGTCTGCGTTGTCATCTGCAGCTTACACTTAGCAATATTTCTAATTGGTCACCTTACATTTCTACGCTAGTTTTGAAAGAAAGATTCGGCTATGCAAAATTCATGCGTCTATAAATCAAACAAGGCTTTGCCAAGAATCTGCAGGTCATTTTATTTAAAATGACTGGCACTTCTTGCACAGACGATGCTAGAGTAAGGGTACCCTCATTTACACAATTCACATTTTTTCTACAATATGAAATAATTCACAGAGACGTCATCCGTTTGTATTTTTGTTTGTTGAAGATGTCTCTGGCTACCGTGATTATAGTCGAACACTCTTCAAATGATTTGCTTCAATCAGGTTTCTCTTTTCTGTTACGTGATAGTTTGAGGATAAACACTACCAGCAGCTATATCATAGAAATTCAGCTTTGTGCATGCAATTGACATAGCAAGTTCGCACTGTTCTGTACACCTTATTATCTGAGACACGGCATTGAAATTTTCAGCGATTATTCAAAACTACTAGACGTCACTGTTGAAAAAAAGTGCAAAGTTCCGTTAAATTGGCTTTTTAAGTTTGACATTCAAATCGGAAGTGCGCAGCAGCAATGAAATGTTTGTCATCACAAAATGGACGAATCAAGTTCTATTCTGTGCTGGCTATCTTGTTCATATAAAATAAAATCATACAACAATTTTAGCAAGAGCTACTAATGAATTTCAAAAATCTCGAAAATGGGACAAGGGGGGGGGGACTCTAATATTTTCATACATACGTAGGCTCGGGTCATTTTTGGGGTTCAAAATTTTAAATTTCAATATTTTTGGGGGGTGTCAGAAAAATTAATATTTTTTGGATGTGAAGATTTTGTGGATATTTTTGGGGGTCATCATACAATTTGACCATATTTGGGGGTAATTTATATGCATTTTAGGGTCTTTTCTTTAGGTCAAGGTAGGGAATTGGTTTGTTTGTTTTTTGGGGGGTGTTAAAATTTCAAATATTTTGGGGGTGCTTTAAATTCCTGATATTTTTGGGGGTAAACGGTAGATGCTGGGCCCAAACCTAAGTATAAAGAAAAATGAGCCCCCCCCCCCCCCCTGGTGATATTTTAAAAATTCTACTTTAGTCAATATTTTAAGTATTTGAATGGTGTTTTTTATGAAGTCGGCTATACCAGTTTATTACCAACTGCACTTTAATTTTATATAAAACCTCACTCAAAACCACTTTCCTTCAAAAAAGAATAGTTTTGCATTTTAACCCAAAAATAACGAGAATTGAAAGACAGCTTTTCTGAAAGGCCGCTGAACATTTGCCGATTAAATGCACATATTTAGGCAAAAATTCATTTCAATGTTATAAGCGCTTGGTCAGAAATAATGAGTTTAAAAATATGACCAATTAGAAATTGTGTTAAGTGTATTTTGGGAGCTTCCATACATCTGTAGCAAAAATGTTGACCCAGGTGTGGCTGTTTGTCAGGTCGCAGCAGTATCTGCGTCGAAATGTTTGCATTCAAATGAAAATTGATTTGTTGTTAAAGCTTTGCATGCTTGGTAGTTTTTCATGCTTTTGTTTTCGTCTGCTTATTTCTTTCAAAAAATGAACTTTTTCAACAACAAAAATTCCAGGAACACTATCAAAGTGTCAAACAATTTGGATTAAGATCCTGGTCGACGTTCTGTTGGTCCTGATCTGGATCCAAA
Organism: Loripinus fragilis; assembly: GCA_964019695.1. NCBI lineage: Eukaryota > Metazoa > Mollusca > Bivalvia > Lucinida > Lucinidae > Loripinus > Loripinus fragilis. The sequence goes on along the minus strand of OZ026521.1, from coordinate 63,630,203 downwards.
CTGTTGATAAAGGTTATCAGCAGACGATGAAAGTCACTTCAACAAGGAAAGTGACAGCAGACGAAATCAACAGGTGCAATGGCAGTGTTAAACGCAGTTTCTAATCATGGCATGAACGTAAGAATGCAAAATTACAGTCAGATTTTTTTCGATTGCTCTTAGAACCCGCTTTATAGGATACAGTAAAACCTGTGTAAAACGGCCACTCTAAAAAACCGAAAATTGGCTTTCAAGACCAAATTATCGCTAAATGTAGGTCAAATATATTGCAGAATGTCCCAAGCATTCTGCAATACATGTGACCTTCTTTAAGCTACCATTCGTCATTACATTTTAATCTTTAAATCATTTAATCTTTGTTTTGTCTATTTTTGAGTGGGCCGTTTTACACAGGCTTTACTGTACATTGAATAATTATACCAATCGCGTCAATGAACTTATTCAGTTTCCTATTCAAGTATCCAGAACATATATGGGTTTTTTAACAATACAATACAATACAATACAAAATTTATTTATATAGTCGGAGATACAAACAGTATAACATTAGCTATGAATAGCTATTTACCGACTTAGATAAGAATATTCATGGAATCATGAATACGTCGGTTCTCTTGCAAAGAAAGTTAACTTTGCAAGAGACCAGCAGGATGAACAGACCAACAATTTAACTTGTTGCTTATATTTACATTTTATTATAAATATCTAAAATATATAAATTATTTATTATTTAGGGAACGTAGCCGTTTTTATTTCATATTTAATCGTATTAACGGTTTTATTGGAGTGTAAAACGAAGAAACGGAACAGCCAGTGTGAACACGGGCAGCCAATGTCGCAAACAAGAGACTTGTTTTGAACGTGCGACTCAGGTGTGGCTCGCTGTCAATCACAGCACCAGTATCACTTCTGGGGAATGAATTCGAAGTGTACTGCACGGGCAAGTGAGCTTGGCAGCTGTTACTCAAATTTATGGCTTTCATGAGGCTATGGACGGTTGCAAAAATTTAAAGATTCATTAAAGGCTTGCTTCGAAAATATAGAGGAAATACTAAAAATGTAAATATTGTATGTTTTACATAACAACCATACCAACTCCTCTGATGACTTGAGATGGGAACTCTGGTCCTGTAAAGACTTTCGAGATTCTAGCTAGTAAATGTAGCTAAGCTAACTGCTTGGAGTGTTTAAACTGATCACAACGAACAGATGCGTATGACCAGGAAATGTCACACATACAGATCGCAGATACCCCATGACGTCAAGAGGAAGAGGCACAAAAAATATATTTGCAAGCCAAGTGAATACATGTATGACCTGCACGATCATTGGGTAGAAACATTCTAAGACGTCAAGAGGAAAGGACACACAAAAACAACCAAAGTGGCAATTAATGCAAGCGAAAACAAGTGCATGTGACCAGGCCACGAGGTTATAAAACTTTTTTATGCTCAACTCAACTGAGCATGAACTTTATCCTGCTCGTTAATGTTGAAATGCCAATAATTATTAGCAGAATAAAAACAATATATGAGAGCTTAAACTCCATTGCTTACATATGTCCCTTGAGAAAGGCTGTTAAACCAAAAGTAGTTGGGAAATAGATTGAAGTTTGATCTCTTTCCCTATTTAAGCTTAAAATCAAGATATACCTATATTTTTCAGTTTTTATGAGCAGTTGAAATGGTATGTATAGCTGTGTTGAGTATGAAAAAGTTTTATAACCACGTGACCAGGAAAGGCACTATCACAGATTACTGGCACCCCTCTGTGACGCCAAGAGGAAAATACACATGAACACAGCCAGACTGGTATCTCATTAGCACCAACCTGGTTAAAACAAGTAAGCCAATAGGATCTCTCTTCCTCAAACGCAAAAGGGAACAACTTACTATACCACAAAAACAAGAGCACGTACGGAACTCCACATTTGAGAGGAACTAAAACCAAAACGAAGAAGAAAGGAAAAAAGAAAATAAAGAACTAACAGCAGAGTAGACTTAACAATAGCCACCATTACAGGATACCTTTTTCTCACCACTTATCGCTCAAGACAAGGTGTTCTATAGGCAAAACGCCGTGCGGAATTTCCTTATCCCATCCACGTGACCTGCTTATCCCATCCACATGGCCTGCTTATCCCATCCACATGACTTCAAATTATAACTATTTTGCCTGTTTACAGAGCATTTTATGCCTAAATATTATGAACGGCAATAGTAAGTGCGTCCTTAATTTTCGCAATGCAACAATAATGTGACGCACGTTATTGACACAGTTTGGCGCCACGACGTCTTTGTCAATAGATATTGATACCAACGTTAGTTTCAACCCCCAATAAAAACAAAAACGATGCTTGAAATGCTATTCACTTCCGTTTTGAACCCATTTCTGCATCTGGAAAATCCGTTGGTGAACTTATTTTTCAGATTGAAACAAGCGCAAAAATCTAAAAAAAAGTATCAGAAACTGACAGAATTCATATTAAACCTTAAAAATTCACAAAGTGGGCGAGAAAAAAGTATCCATTATGATGTAGTGTTGTAAAACAAGGAAATCTCACCCTCGGACCCGAATAGTTTCGTCACAAAGTCGGCAGAGCCTCGTTTCTAACGAACTATTCTGGTCCTCGGGTGGGATTTCCTTGTCCCACTTTAATACATATGAAGGATACTCTAAGAACCCTAAGGGTCAGTGGGGTGGTGCAAAATTTTTGACACTGTTCTGCTTAACTACATGTACAAGCACTGGGCAACCATGGATCATAGTGAGAAGTAGTTGGTTATAATAGCTTTAGAGAAATAATTTTGGCCATTGGTTGAACAAACTTTGTAGAAGTCTACAAGGTGATGCTACGCTACATACCAAATATCAAGGCTCTAGGCCTTGTGGTTTTAGGCAAGAATATTTTTATTCATATATGAGCCTACAAAGTGATCCAGTACTCATTTAGGAGTCACATCATCTCATCAGGGTCTACATTACCTTCTACCTTTTTTCAGTATAATTATACAGTATGATTTTGAAGAAAAGAAGTTTAAACAATATAGTCACAAATACAAACAAAATAAACGAATACTTTATTATTCTGTTTTTCCTTTGAGCATGGCACTCTCCAACTCTACAATATTAAGGGTCAAAAGTTTATTTTAGTGTGACACTAATTAAGTATTATTACTAGAACACTTACCGCACACAAAACACGCTTGGCATGGTTCTCATAAGATGCTGTCATAATTATTCTTGCGTCTCTTTGCTGGAATAAAGAAAATCAAATCAAAATGAAGGCGCTAGAGTCAGATCACAACATTAAACATTGAGTTTTCAGACACTCAAAGGCAGCTAACAAAGTAGTCAGTAAAGGAATTTGGCCAAAATTCAAACTAGTCCGAGCTTTTATGGTTGTCCTTGTTACCAGCAAGAATGAAGAAGGTGCACTTAAAGATGAAGGCACTAGAGCATGCAGAGTGGACACAACATTTCTGCCATCATAAGCCTATGGAGATTTTTTCATATTCTTGAGGGCAGCTAACTCCGCAGTCCCTGGTCCCTAATTTCAAAACCATACGATATTTTATGGTTGTCTTAGTCACCCGAAGGAATGAAGAAGATCCAATTAAAATAGAGGAGCTAGAATGGTAACAAGATTTCCATATTATAACCCTATGGGAGCTATCAGTTGCCATGGAAATCAGAGTTCTGATCCGATCTAGCGGAAAACCTAATGCAGCTTTGCCTACAACCCAATAATGCTCCTGATGAAATTTTACTTTGATCGGCGGGCTTGTTTCAAAGATATTGATGTTTTAAAGTGTAGATGGACGGATACGGATGGACGCCGTTTGAGTCAGATCCCATTAGCTCACAGTGTAAGCCTTCGACTCACGTGAGTTAAACATGAGCACGTCATGAATGGACTAGCTGAGACTGTATGGATGTAAATGGAAAATGCAACAACTCTCGCACCCAAGACACTTAACAGAAGACAATATGTTTCTTTGATAATAAGTATAATAATACATTGAGTGCGTTTGATTCGTTACGTCCCATCAACAATTTTTCAGTTAAACAGGGACGGGTCTTCCTGGGTTGAACCAGTACTAAGCTAGGATAAATGTGTCTTGCTCAAGCACCACAACGCAGTGACGCTGGTGAGGCTCGAACCCACAGCCCCTCGGTCTCGAGTACATTGGCAAATACATGTGAGCTATTGCCATGGTTATGCAATGCTTACTTCAGATTTGACTGTACATTAAAGGATGAAACTGGGAGTCAATTTTGAATGGAGGAGTTTTCGTGATGATCTATATTTGCGCAGCAAAATTATTGACGCGATATGCCGCACCAGTCGCTCCTTCAGATCAAATAAGCGCATGTCTGGTTGCCGTCTTCTTGAGGATGGCAATTATAATTGACTTAGTAGTACCGGCTAAGTGGTGTAGCATTAGATAGCCATTTCTGTGAATATTACCTGTGTGTATTGTCTCATGGTGCCACAGCACTTAAATGAAACGCCCAGCTGATCGCCATCTCGGCGAGCGGAGATGGCGATGAGATGGATGTGTCATTTTATAGATCATTACTTTTAATCTTGAAACAGCTCCTAAACGTTCACTTTCAAATGGCTACTCTACGACAACAACCACTTTAGTTTTAGTGCTGAAAGATGGCAAGCTTTTTTGAAAAGCTTATACTTGTATATGTAATATTCTCAGCTGATGACAACCTTCACGTTGTGCCAACTGATGCTCCTATTAGCATGATAAGTCTTTTCTTAATTGGTGTGCAAGCAAGTATGTATGCTTGGGCATGCTCAGCTAATTATTACAAACAAGTCAGAAGGAAATGTTCCAATTATGTAAAACAGACCAACATATCACACAAAGAGGTAGGGTAAATAGAAAAGAGAACTAGAAATGGTGTTTATGAAACACTATGCCCCAACCTTTAGCTTGTCGATAAGGATGATCTCACCATCATTTTCACAAGGTAATGTATAATCTTAGCTTACAATCCTCTATCAGCTGACCAAATCTAAGGCTAAAAGCTCTAATAATTTTCAAAATATATTTATTATAAGTTCTCGATGACCAAATTTGCAAAGGGCAATCGCTCAAAAGAAATATAAAAGGCAATAACTCAAAAAAAAAAATCTATTTCATTTTCACAAGATTATCTTCTTATTATCCTCTATCAGCTGTCCAAATTTGAAGCTCCTAGCTGTAATATTTTTGAGATGTCAAGTTTTCTATTTCCAAATTTGAAAAGGGTAATAACACTAAAAATCAAATATTTTTTTTTAATTTTCACCAAGTAAACTACTCTGACTCATTATCCTCTCTTAGCTGACCAAGTTTGAAGCTCAGAGCTGTAATAGTTTTTGAGATATCCTGACTACACAATTTCATTATGACCCTTTAAAAGGGCCATAACTCCCAAGAGGGAGGTAATCCAGCCTTTTTTCCATCTACTCATGATCCTCTATCAGCTGTCCAAATCTGAGGCTACTGTCTGTTATAGTTTTCTAAATATCTCTATTATAAGTTTTCGATGACCTTCGCAAAGGGCAAGCACTCAAAAATGTAAAAGGCAATAACTAAAAAAAATATAAAAACTTTTTTTTAATTTTCACCAGATTATCTACTCATCATCCACTGTCAGCTGTCCAAGTTTGAAGCTTCTAGCTTAACAGTTTTTGAGATATCATGTTTTTTCTGTCCAGATTTTCGAAAGGCAATAACTCAGAAAAAATAAAACAACTTTTTTTAAAATTTTTACCAGGTCACAATCATTATCTCATTATCTCTATTAGCTGACTAAGTTTGAAGCACATAGCTGTGATAGTTATTTGCTATATCTTGACTACAAAATTCTTTGCCACCTTTCGTATTTTAAAATTTGGGGTAGTGATTTAGGAGGAGAACGGTTGGTTAAAGAAAATGTTTACCTACAATTGACAACAGATAACGCATGATGGACCCTCGAAAAGTCCGATACCAAAAACTTACATCCAAGTGCTTCGTGCTCAGGTGAGCTACAGCTAATAAGCAATTAATTCCAAAAACATGAATGAATACCCTGATAAGATCAAATCTAAGCGCAGATTTATCTATTCGTGTATTTTGGTGCAATTAACGGTCGTCTAGATAAGAAAGCATGTGTTTGACTTATCTCTTTTATGTTCAAAGCGAACACGCTAAATTGGTTATCAAATGAGCTGCTAACGAGAAGGTTCTTTTGAATACCATATGTGTATGTTTTGATTAAGGGATAACAATGTATATGCTTTAATGCTTAATATGTTAGGTTAAATGGAGTTATGGGCTAATATCGTTCCTTGCCTGACATGACAGCACTTGGGTGTTCCTTTAATTAAGGAGGCTTATGCTGTTTGTAACTGATAGGAATCGCTCCTACTCATAAACTTCTTAAACTGGTGAATAAGCATAATAGGATTGGCGGTGGACAAGTTATAGAAAAACAAATGTCACTACCACAAATACTAGCCCACCTTGAAAATATACAATATGAAGAAATCACTTCTTACAGAATAGCAAATACATATGGAAACTAATTAAGAGTTAGTGCCATTTCTGGTAAAACGGTGGAAAAAGAACTTTGAGAATACTAAAAGCGTAGGCCGAGTTTCCCACCAAATTTGCATTTTTCTAGATTAAAAGTAAAATGTTCAGATTTGTCTTACTGCTGGTATCCGTTTTAAATGTAGTTTTGCCCCTTAATACAACTGTGTAAAGAAAATCCAGATATCATTTGCGAATACTTTAGAAATGAGATGAGGACAAGTTGATAAGATAAACTTCTTAAAAACATGAAAGAAGTTCCATTTTGCTTTTACGCTCGCGGAAACTGTACAAAACATGAAATTTGTGCGTTGCACAAATTTCATGTTTTGAACCTTTCACGAAGGCGTACAGCGACAAGAAGAAACTAGACAAAAATAATTGAGATAAACTTACAAATACATATTTGAGGGATTAATATCTAGCGTTTTATAAATGGGATGCAAACAATTTTATGCTAATATTCCATCACTTATAGATTTGGGATCACAAAGGGTGCAAAGATCAGGAATCGACATAATCAAGTACCACACCTGACCCAGAATACCAATGGGAAAGTGACAAACTCACAGATAGACACCACAAACGAGAGCCAAGAGGTCAGCCCTTTCCCAGCAGGTGACCACAAGGCGCATATAAACAGAAGCGCACAAAGGCATAGCAAACACAAGACAGAAAAAAACATAAAAGGTCTACAAAAGAAGAACCGCCTTGGAACGGTCAGTAAATTATTTTACTGGAGGGCTTAAACCGATTTCACTGCGTCAACCTCACCTTTATTCAGATGTGGATCAAGACACATAGATATTTGGTTTGCATGAAAGACCAGGTTTCTTGTTGGAAGATGAAAGCAGTATTACAATCTCAAGAGTTATATTTATTTAGTCATCTATGCAGCTCTCACCAAAAGTAACTTTACAGAGTTTATACATGTACGAGGGATGATCAAACAGTTCATTGGTCCCTTGTACTTCAGGCTACCAGGGAATAAAAATTTGATCATTATTTTTCGATATAATTTCCCTTCAAGGCAATGCACTTAGCCCATCTCTGTTCGAGCTTTATTATCCCTTCAAAATAGAGGGACTTTTCCTGGCCCCAATGTACTCATTTAATGCCTCTATGACGCCTTCATTGCTTCCATACTATGTACCACAAAGATTGGATTTCAGTTTTGGGAACAGATAGACGTCAGAAAGAGCCTTATGAGGAGAATATGGGGGATGAGAAAGGATTACAAATCCACATTCAGTCACAGCAGTCATGGCAACTTGTAACGTGTGGGCAGGGGCATTCTCCTGCAAGAGCAGAACACATCGAGTCATTTTTCTCACCTCTTTCTTGCCATTTCCTGGCGTAGCCGCCTCAATTTGCCTGCATAATATGCACCGTTTATCATGCATCTTACTCAAGATAATCAATCATGACACCCCTTGACTTTCCCAAAATATTGAGGCCTTCACCCTACATGCTGAATGAACCCTCTTGAATTTCTTAGGAGTGAGTGAGCCAGGGTACTTCCATTGTTTGCTCTACATTTTTGACTCTGTGTCAAAGTGAAGGACCCATGCCTCATTTTGGGTTACAACTCGCTCAATAAAATCGCTGGGATCATCTTCATAGCGAAACAGGAGATACAATGTACCTAGAAATATCTAGCTGAGTCCTTTGCTGATTATCAGTCAACCTTCGACGTGGCCATCTTGCCGACACATTTGACATACCTACGATGTCAGTTGATTGTACTGCCCCAAAACTTATGCCCACTTCGCTAGCTATGCTTCGAAGGTCTCGCCTCCTATCACACATAGCCAGGGTGTGCACACGACCATGGCATTTTCATCAGAGGTGTCATCTCAAGGGCGACCAGACTGCCCATCGTCCTTAACGCTCTCTCTCTCCCCCTCTTAAACTCTGCTGCCCATTTTTACACTGTGCCATAAGAAGGAGACTCCTTTCCAAGGGTTTCCATGAAGTCTTCATGAACTTCATTTCTTATAGAAGTACTTGATAGCTGCTCTGATTTCAAGTTTCTCCATTTTGATGTGTCCACCCTCCTCTCTTAAAAGTGCTTTACATAAATAACCAAGCATGACCACATGCTTTTCACACTCCCAATGTCCTTTAATTGGATCAAATGACTGAATGATTAAGATTTTAATTCGATGAATCTCTTCGAAGCATACCAGCCAAGAACTTTTTGATCACACCTTGTATATATATAAACCTTTTCCGGTATTGGTGGTTCTTATTGAAGTAGAATCAGTTACTCTTACAACAGTGGATTTTTAGTTTTTCGTTGTCATATGTGCAACCACAGGGCACTACTGAAACTTTTCAGAAATACATCGATCTGAATGTGTTACTGTAGTCTTGATACCGTTTAATTTTGAACTTAAAAGACCAAGTCTGTTAGACATACTATCGAATCGCTGTTTAAAGTTAAATAAGCCCTTATAACCCCACGCGTAAAAGAAATAGAGTGATGGTTTACGTTAAAGCACTTTTTGCGAACTTTACAGTGTTTTCAATGGAAATTTCCTTTACAAATTGTTTGCCATTTTTCTTTCGTACTATTGAGAATTTACATCAGATTATCTTAACACTTACTCTCGACAGAGGTCCAAAAGAATAACCAATCAAATGTAATCAGAGATAAACCTTTTAGAAAGGACTAAAGTTCACTATTATTTAATTCAAAAGGGAAACAATTTCCACGTGAAGCATTTTTTACATATTGCCAAAACTAACTAAGCGTCAAAGACAAAATGGCTGGCAGTAATTTCAATGGATGCGTCAAGGCATAATGGACTATCAATGGCACTTAAAATAGCGTCTTCAATTCCTCAGTCTACCTAAGAATATGAGTGCAAATGCTGATTTTGTGTTTTGGTGAAAGCGCAGGTAATTCTAAAGAGGGTTAAGATGCATAATTCGTTTCTCCATGAATTATGATAGTCCAAAGAATGGAAAATCATTGCAATACTAAATTTGCTGAAATTTAAATGAGTTTATATACACTTATCAAAATTTCTAATTGGTCACTTTTTAAATTCATTATTTCTGACCAAGCGCTAAAATCATTGAAATGAATTTTTACCTAAATATGTGCAGTTAAATGGGCAAAAAATAAAGGTTCTTTTAGGAGATTTTTCTTATAATCCTCAGTTTTTTGGGTAAATATACAAAAATAAGCTTTTTATATAAAAATGGGTTCAAGTAAAATTTTATATCAAAGTAAGTGCAGCTGGTAATAAACCGGGCTTGCCGACTTCAAAAAACACAAAACTTTTTACGCAATTTTTAAAATATCACATTTTTCAGGTAACTCATGCTAACTTGTGCTCAAATTTTTTATGCTTTTTATTTTATTTGAACAAGATAGGCCAAACAGAATAGAACTTGATTCGTCCATTTTGTGATGACAAACATTTCACTGCTGCTGTGGACTTCTGGTTAGAATGCAACACTTAAAAAATAATTTTTAAGGCACTTCACATTTTTCCCACTTTTCAACCTAGAACAGTGGCGTCTAGTAGTAATGAATAATCTCTAAAAATTTCAATGCCGTGCCACAGATAATAAGGCGTAGAGAACAGTGCAAATTTCCTATGTAAACTGCATGCATAAAACTGAATTTCTATAATTAAGTTGCTGGCATTGTTTGTCTTCATTCTATTATGTAGCAGAAAAGAGAATTCCCAATGAAGTAAATCATTTGAAGCGTGTTTGTCTTAAATTTCAGCAGTCAGAAACATCTTCAAACCAACAAAAATACAAATGGATAGCGTCTCTGTGAAATATTTCATATTGTAGATAAATGTGATTTTTTTTTAATTGATGCTACCTTTACTCTAGCATCATCTGCGCAAGAAGTACCAGTATTTTTTAAATAAAATGACCTGCAGAGTCTAGATAAAGCCTTGGTTTATTTATATAAGCATGAGTTTTGTTTAACTAACTATAACTGTCAAAACTAGCGTAAACAATATAAGGTGACCAATTAGAATTTTTGCTGAGTGTATATTCGGTAATGAAAGGTGTGATGTTACTTTTGGTTTTAAATATATCATATATATAGTTTATATGCAAAAAAGCAGTATACATTAAGCCAATCGATCCGATTTTCCAATGCCTGATGTATAAGGCTATAAATTATTATTCTCTTATGCTCTTATGCTCTTTTGCAATAACAAGTTTAAGTATGAAGCACTTAATTTCTACAGATCTTATAGTGATTTGTGTTGTGCTAAAATGTATGGTCGTACCAGCAACTAGAAATGCAAAACTTCATATAATTCTATGTTCCTGTTTTCGTGTGTGTGTGTGTGTGTGTGTGTGTGTGTGTGTGTGTGTGTGTGTGTGTGTGTGTGTGTGTGTGTGTGTGTGTGTGTGTGTGTGTGTGTGTGTGTGTGCAGCCTCCTTTTAAGCTTAGAAACTCCAAATGGTGTTCAGTCAGTAGCTTAACAATCAAAGAATACTCAAGCGACTAGCAAAGGCTCTGATCAGACTGCGCGTATGCGCAGGCTGATCTGAGGCTTTGCTGGTCGCACTTACCAAATTGTTGGAAATCTCATGCACTGGCTCATTAAATTAATGATAGTTGTAAAATTTTAGTATATTTACAGCCTGTGTTCTCCATTTAGCCCAGAGATGCCCCTTACCACAATGTCTAGTCCATTGAAGTTTACATGCCCAAGACTTTGTAGGGTGAGTGCATCCCATAGCAATGCATTCAGTATCTGCCATAATATCTTGTGTAGACATTGACGGACATCAATATAAATTATATATACATATGAGCCACAACCTGTGAAAACCAGCCTTAATGACGAAGTCGTCAAAATTTGGTTAATTACACACACTTAATCTATGAAGTGTTAAGAAGTTATCCTGCAAGTTTTATGAAGTTATCTCCATTATTCGTGGAAATATGGTCTTTTGAAACTATCCACTGTCTAAATTTTAACACGCAACGTCAGAAACGTCATAACGTTACTAATGACGTCAACGTTAACTTTCTGATTTGCGGGTTTGTTGGGTGCATGGAAAACGTGCTATTTCTTGCTAACATACTTTTTTTTATTATCCTTAGCATGTGTGCAATGGAATTCGAAGAAAATTTGGTACTGATTCATTTTTACCTAAAGCTAGCATGATCTGAAAGCAACTGATCCTACTTTAAAAATTATGACAGTTGCTAAGGTAAAGATGTTGCCATGGAAACATATGGCATGATAACAAAGAAGCTTTATCAGAAATAATTGCCAGTTTTATTCTACTATCCACCTGAATAGGTTTTAAGGCAATACATAAACATGTCAAATTTCTTATTTTTTGGTGTTTTTCAAATGATTTTTACATGAAAAGTCCTAATTGTCATTAAGGCAGGTTTTCACAGATCGCGGCTCATATGCATGTATTACCCCATATCACATGTAAAACATATACTGAGTGCTTTGAACTGCTGAAACTATAACGTTATTGCTTAAGATTGGAGAATGAACAAATCATGATCACATACATGTATTAGACAATGAATTTGGGTTGAAGCAATTTACCTTAAGATTTTGTACCCTAGTAAGTGGGTCTTGGTCGAATATTTCCTGTGATATTATGGAGATGTCACTCCCTTTTACTTCTTGCACCAGACTATCTGTAACCTGTAAACAAAAAAAAAACATTTACCTGTATCTTCCATTTAACCATTTCCTTGCTAGCGCCATCTTTTATTGTCTGCTGATAACCTTTGCAAACAGTTTGGAACCAGATCAGGACCGACAGAACGTCGGTCCTGATCTGGATTCAAACTGTTTGACACTCTGATAGTGTCCATGGAATTTTTTTTTTCGCAAAAGCTAATTTTGCTAATAAAAGCATGGAAAATTACCCAGCATGCAAAGAGTTAAGCCTGTGTGTGACAAAACCAACAACATGCATCCAACGATGACTGAGAACAGCCTGAACATCCTCCTTATCTGATTTTAGTATTGGCTAGCCATTGAGCAAATAGTAAAGACTCTGATTTTCACAATAACATTCGTACATGTACATTTATCAATTAAACTGATGGAAATTAGAAAATGATTTCGAACATTATGACACTGATAGCCTTGTTTAAAGCTGCATTGTCTGTAACTTTTGATCTTTTAATTTTAGAAATAATGTTTCTATTTTTCAAGAACACTGCAAAAAAACTAAAATTCCGGTTTACATTTTACCAATTTCGTCAATCTTAACAAATTATCAGTATCAAAACAACAGCATTTATGTTAAAAATTAACGGTCGATAATTATTGGAGGGACGCAATTAATAATTAATTGAAATCACTTTATTTCGAACATATTCTTGCAAAACAAAGTATGTACATGCGGTATCTACTTGAAGATTATCTTTGCCATTAAATTATAGTTGTATATCATGGTTTGTCCGCCTGTACGTGGAGATAATTCACGAGCTTTAGCGAGTGGATTATCTCCCGCAAAGGTGGTTAACCATATTATAACTATTTTATATCACCTTCATCAGTATTGACCGGGCAAATTAGGAGATATGCTCTGCCAAAGTTAACAAGGATGTTGTTCTAAAATTTCAATAATATGCATAACGCATGGAATAAAGTGATACACAAAATAATTACTTTTATTAAAGCTGCATAGTCTGTAACTTTTGATCTTTTAATTTTTGAAGTAAAGTTTCCATTTTTCAAGAATACAGTAAAAATACTCAAATTCACGTAAAGATTTTACCATTTTCGTAAATCTTAACAAATTATCACAATCATAACAAGAGCATTTATGTTAAAAATCAACTGTCTAGAATTATTGGAGGGACGCAAATAATTACTTACAAGAGAAAAAAACACCTGCTTTTATAAGATAATTCACTTTTCCATGCAGTTTTCAGCTGTATTGAACATATTTATTGTGAAAACATAACTTAATTCTATTTTTACAAATGATTTAAAAAGAAAAGAAAATTTTTCGAAAAATGTTCAAAGTTACAGACTATGCAGCTTTAATGTAGAAAACTTGGAAATGTCCGACCCATAGATAAATGGATCTAGAAATTGGTGTAACATATATATTAACTATATTCTCGTATCATGACTTTGCCGTAATTCCTTTGTTATAAGCTGTTCAATAATTTCTACAGGACCCTGTCAAGGATGGAGCTTATTATTGACTTGAATATCTGATGAATAAATTAAAAGGTGCTTGTTTTATGGCCATGATACAAGAATTTAATTGTACAAATACTCGTGCATATACAAATATTCCCTCTTGTAGGGGGAAACTCGTCTTCGACTCGTCCCGCCTACAAGAGGGAATATTTGTATATACACAATAAAGCATCGTGTGGGAGGTATCAAAACCGGTTGACACAACATAGCTTTTAAGATTAATCACATTAATATCCTTTCAACTGTAAAAAAGCAGTCTAGTTTTCTGTAAGTGGTATAAATAATGTATTTTTTAGCTATTCCAACTAAATGGGGTATTTTAAACATTTATACCGAAGTGTGAATACCACCAAAAAACGTACAAATTCAATGCAGTGTCTTATCAGGATCTTAACTGTTCTCTTACATAATGTTCTATCAAAACTTGACTAAAATGAAAATATACAATCCAACAATCGTAAACATCAAAACATATTGTCTGACTGATGCTACGATCATACTGCTCTAATGTCATTACGTGTGCTTACAGAAACTCTTGAGTTGCAATAGTGAGTGGCGAAATGACCGGCGAGGGAGCGCGGATAACCCATCGCCGCTCTGGATTTGGTCTTAAAAAGCCGGCTCGTTGGCGGCGAATAGTTTACCTTACTCGGAGTCGCTCCTATACCGACGTACGGTACACTCATCTGTCATTTGTGCTAGTGATGGACAGCAGTGTACACACATTTCTCTTTTGAATTGTTTATAAATAAGTATTGGCCAATCTAATTGAGAAAAGAAAAAGAGACACACGATATTGAGGATCCAGGAACCTCTAAAACTATAGTAGAATATAAATATAACAAAATGCCTTAACCAAAGCAAGCCATTATCCAGTCGAGGGTGGTATCCTTCCGACACCATATCACAGATTGGAGCTTGGTGGATGCTACCATCTTTCGCCAAAAACAAAAATGCATGATACCCTTGTATGACCTACATGTCATGCGTATGCCCTCCCTTTTTACACTGCATATAAGTTATGCTTTATATATGTACCAGCTCCTCATGTTGTTAGTTAACTAACCTGAGTGAATTAATAAAAAAAATGCAGAACACTGTGAACGCAATTGTTACCGCAGAAAAGTAGTCCAGAGCTACGTTCATCGTTGCAACCTTCTTCCAATTGAAGTGGCGAGACAGAGCAATTCTAGCTAAATTAAACCTTGAGTCAGGAGCCTCTATCTTGAAAAGTCTTGGATAAATCTGCCTGTCAGAAAGAAGTGGTGACGCCCCGCCATATGTTATCTGAAAGTAAACATGATACACTATAAAATATAAGTTTCGACCAAATTTGGTGGCAGCTCATGCGCGGACAAAGTTTTGTCAGAGAGGGTCCAACTTTGACCATGATTTTTTAGAGGATCCAAATACCACTTTAAGCGAGCCATCATCGGGACTCCAGCGAAACACCCGATTTAAATGGCGTTTCGCTGGCGTGCCAATGATGGCCAAATATTGAATGCTCGCCTGGTAGCTTTGTGATTTTCAGGGGTTCCGGACCAGTATTGCCAATAAAAGTAAGAAAGACGGCAAAGATCAGGAAACGATACAATCAAGTACCACGCCTGACCCAGAATACCACATGGGAAAGTAAAAAAAAAATACAATAAACATCACCAACAAAAGCAAAGAGGTCAGCCCTTTCCCAACAGTGGGCCGCAAGGCAGCAATGAACAGACGCAGAAGCATGAGAAACACATGACACAAAACACACAAATGATCCACAAGAGATGTACCGCCTTGGAACGATCAGTAAAATATTTTACTGGAGGGCTTAAACCGGTATCACGTCTTAACCCTATATTTTAATTTGCGCAGCTTTAGTGAAAGCAGGTTAAGTAGTGGGTCAACTCCGTCCGCCTGTCCGTCTTTCCGTCCGCAACACTTTGGGGTGAGAGTTTGTGTAATCTGTAACTCCAAAAGATTTCATTACTTTTTATTCAAATTTTGCATAATGATTGTTTACATATTGAAGATGTGCATCTCCTATTTTGTAAACATTCTACGACTTTTTTCTTATTTTTGAGGGATGTTGAACTTAGGTCCCATTCACATGCACACATTTACTCATGTAAGTAAAGATACTTACGTATGCAAATATACTTACGGTGTCAGGTGAACGCATTTACTTACGTGAGTATGAATACTCCTGGAGAAAACAGGGCTAAGTAAAAGTAAATTTGCACCACCTCTGGAGGTCATGCAAAAGTATTTTACTTATCAGTAATTATACATATACTCCATGAGCAAACTTATATGTAAATATGTCATGTGAACAGACTTCAGATTTACACATATAAGCAAATTTATGTCCAAGGGGGGCATCTTGGTTTTAGTGTGGATCCCATCCGCGTCCGTGTTGCTTTGTTTCGGTGCGTTATCTTCTGAACCAGTGAATGGATTTTGACCTAACTTGCATAGATATATTGACGAGAGGAAAGAAAGAGTTGGTTAGATTTTGAAGACCTCGACTTTATTTTTAAGGTCACATTAGCACTTCGAAATTCCAAAATTCGACCAAAATTAGCGTTTCCAC
Organism: Loripinus fragilis; assembly: GCA_964019695.1. NCBI lineage: Eukaryota > Metazoa > Mollusca > Bivalvia > Lucinida > Lucinidae > Loripinus > Loripinus fragilis. The sequence goes on along the minus strand of OZ026521.1, from coordinate 63,613,860 downwards.
ATGTTAACTCTTGAACTTCTGACCAAACTTTATATATTGTTTTATTGTGGCACAATGAATATTTTATTAGATTTTGGTGACATTGACCTAATCGTCAAGGTCATCATTCTATAAAGACTGCAAATTTCAGTCCTTTTCACACACTATCTTCTGATCAGGTTACTAGATTTTGACTAACCCTTCACCAATATAGTGTTGGTAGGTGAAAAGAGTTGATTAAATTTTGATGACATTGACCTGAATTTTAATTTCAGCACTCCTGATTGTGTCCTATTCCAAAGGGTGGTGATAAAACAGCTTTCTCAAACTATTGTCCTATCTCCTTGTTGAGTAACATAAATAAAATCCTAGAACGAATGTTTTTAAACATTTGTGTAACCACTTTCTTGAAAATGATATCTTGACACCATTACACTCCGGTTTTATTCCTAGTGACCCAACTGTGAACCAACTACTCTTCCTATATAATACATTTTGTAAAGCTTTAGACGCTGGCAAAGAGGTCTGAGTTATCTTTTGTGATATTAGCAAGGCATTTGATAGAGTCTGGCATGCAGGTCATATTCATAAACTAAGGGCCGCTGGTATTTCTGGAAAGCTATTGGATTGGTTTACCAATTATCTCTTTAAACGCAGACAGAGAGTTGTGCTACCTGGTGTTAAATCTTTATGGACCTTCATAAAAGCAGGTGTCCCCCAAGGTTCTATAATAAGACTTATGTTGTTCTTACTCTTTATTAATTATATCGTGAATGAGATCCATGCAAATATTCGACTTTTCACCGACGATACAAGTTTATATCTTATTGTGGAACATCCCGATGTCACAGCACAATTACTAAACATAGACCTTGAGACAATAGCCAAATGGGCCAAGCTGTGGCTTGTCACATTTAACCCTACTGAAAGTGAATCTCTTCTTATATCTCGAAAGGTTAATGCTCCTATCCATCCACCTATCTTCATGAATAATCAGCAATTAACTGAAGTCACATCTCACAAACATCTGGGTTTACATATATCAAAAGACTGTCCAAGGCTCGAACAAATCGAATATATTAAGGAAAAGGCTTGGTTACGAATTAATAATATGCGTAAAATCAAATTCTTAATGGATTGTAAATCATTAGAAACAATTCATATATCCTTCATCAGACCAATACTCGAATACGGATATGTTTTTGGGATAATTGTACCCAGCAAGAAAAACATGATATAGAAAAAAACCAAATAGAAGCAGCCAGAATAGTCACTGGCACGACCAAATTAGTCTCAATTCACTCATTATACGAGGAAACAGGCTGTGAAACCCTTGAAACACGACGAAAGTATCATAAGCTTACTCTCTTCTTTAAGATGGCAAATGGTCTATCTCCTCGGTATCTTTCAGATTTTGTACCCACAACTGTTAACAACTCCTCAAACTACAATTTACGCTATTCAAATAATATTCGTCTAGTCTCTATACTATAACTCTTTTCTACCCTCAGCAGTTCGCGATTGGAATAACATTCCAGATAAGCATAGAAATGTGGATTCTGTGATGGCTTTTAAGATTGATCTTGGTCGTGACAAACCTGAAGTTCCCAACCATTACCTTTTTAGAAATCGGAAAGAACAAATCCTCCACACAAGCTTAAAAACTAATTGTAGTGTTCTAAATTATGATTCATACTTGAAAAACATAATTGACTCTCCTCTCTGTCGTTGCAATAATACTGAAACTGTAAAACATTTCTTTCTAGATTGTCCTATCTACAATTACCAGAGGATAACTTTGGTGCAAACCGTCTCACGTTTTTTGCAGTAACACTGGATACTCTGCTCTACGGAATAGCACTCTCTCTCTAGAGACAAACAATGGCATCTTTGAAGCAGTACAGCACTTTTTGAAAACAAACCAACAGGTTCTAATTCAAATACGTCACAGCAAGTAATTTAATTTGTAAATATGCTGGAGGAGGCTTAGAGGCATAGATATATTTGTGCTTAATTTAATTAACTAAGCTGCATCCCGGTGCTCATTTTCCTTCCATACCAACCTCTTATATTTCCAACCTCTATATTTCTTATCTTCATGATATATTTTCATTCTCTATATAATATCTCATCTTTTTCTAAATTTCCGTTACTATATTATATAATACCACATCATGTTTGAAATATTATTTGCCATGTATGTATTGTACTTTCAAAGATGCATAGTAATAAGACTATTCTATTTTTCTTGTAAACAGGTAAAGCATGACTTTTCACTGTTACGCGCATATGCAAAAATCTGTGGTAGGTTCAATATAACTGTAAACTGAGACTACCTGCACGCCCAAAATCAAGGTAAACTTGCCAATGTTTGTTTACATCGATTCTCATCTATCTTTGAAAGTACAATAATACAGTATATTAATGTGTTAGGAGATGAACTAAATAAGTGTTAGCTTCCGTTCAAATCCTATTTATAATGTTTGTAACTATTGTATTTGTATGTATCTATTTAAGAAAAAATATGTTTAAACCAAGCGCAGTCTGATCAGCGGCTTTGTTATTCGCTCTTTAGAAAGTATGATAGCTTGGGCTAGCTATATTCAAAGTTTTAATATTCTGGCTGGTCTCTGTAGCTGGGTTGTTATAATTTTTCGTATACCTACCCAAACATTATCTTGTTTACTTTAAAACACTAATTACTTTTTGAGGGTACTTTTGTACTGATCGGTTTCGTGATGTGCACCAAGTTCCGTCCTATTTATCCGCCTACGAAAAGTCTATTACGTTTCGTATGGCAATTATTTAAAGCAGATAATAGCATATCAGTTCCACTGAACCAAAATGCCAACAGCAGTTTCTAGAATATCTTGAGCACATGTCTCATGTAATTGAAATACCAAACATAGATTTGTCTGCGTGATCTGTGTACATTACTTATCATGCTGAACATGCATGGTTCCAGAAAATGTTGTCAGCTGGGAGTCCAACTTTGACAACGTATTTTTCTTTCTTTTTTTTTAGTTGATGAGGAGAGGGAGGATCCAAATACCACTATAAGCGGGCCTTCATCGGCCTGCCAGCGAAACGCCATTTAAATGGCGTTTCGCTGACGTGCTGATGATGGCCCAACATAGAACATTGAATGCTGGCTTGGTAGCTTTGTGATTTTTCAAGGGATCTGGACCAGGATTGCTAAGAAACCCTACATATTATTATGATTTTTCAGGGGGGGGTCCGGACCCCCCTCCACCTCTGGATCCGCGCATGCTGAAAATGTTAGTGTACTGCACTGTCTCCATTTGTTTTCCTGTTAAGCTTCAACATTCCAGTTGAACGCATTATTTTCATTTAGAGTGGAAAGCAGTGTGGATTCTGGTCAACTCCTTGATATTAAGGATTGTTTCCAACTACAGTCCCTGATATCGTAATGAGGTTATTCTGATACTACATTTACCACATGGCGTCGCGTCTGGGAGTGAAATATTACCATGCAATAAAATCGATAAACCACTAAGTGGTTAAGGTAGCATTCCACTTAATATTCATGAGGTGTGTCCACGCCCTTTTTGGGGAGAAGCTTATCGTCGGAAGAAAATTCGAGTGGATCATTTCATTGGTCATATACCTTTGCTTTATAAAAAGTTGATAAAAGACCAGATATAATAAATCAAAATCAAGAGTGTTTAAACATTTTATGTCCAAAGCTGGAGAAAACTATATTTAATTTTTAGGTCACCCCCTATGATAAAAACCATCGCTTTGTTTGCTTTGAGACTTGTGGGTTTCCCAGTTATTAATAGACCATTCGTTTGGGCGATGGGAAACCCGACTTTTTTTTACAACAGAAATCTAAAAAGTTAGGGCAGTTCTTTCAAATCGAAAAACTTTTGGATAAATTCTATGCGTGAATATTTAGGAAGGACTGGATATTTAACTCCTATTCTGCATTGTCGACAATGGGGAAATATTTAGTGGAAAACCTCCTAAACAAATTCTGTAGCGTCACGTACTGGTCGCGTAAAATATGACAAAATCTTGACGTTTTCATGCCTGTTTGTAATTTTAATGTCATGTGATCAATAGAAACTAACATTTGTGCTCCTGTTGCGAAAAAGCGATGAAATGCTCGGCAAGCCTCACATTTTATCACTTTTCCACGACTCGTTTAATAAAGTCAATAAAACATGAGCACTCATGTAAGATCCTCAATGTATCTCTTTTTATGTCAGTTGGCTTCAATAGAAACCAGCTTATCTGGATATACAGTGTGTGTGTGTGTGTTTGTGTGTGCGTGCGTGCGTGCGCGTGTGTGTGTGTGTGTGTGTGTGTGTGTGCGCGTGTGTGTGTGTGTGTGTGTGTGTGTGAAACCAGCTTATCTGGATATACAGTGTGTGTGTGGGGGGGGGGATAAATCCTGATTTAGCAGCACAAGAGCTAATATATTGAATTGAAAAATAAACCAATTAAAATAATTTAGCTTTTCAGTAACTTATACCGCTTTCATAATGAGAGGAATGTGAGTTTTTTGCACGGTACAGTGGCGATTCCACTATGAAAATGGAATAACTTGGTCTCAATGAGACCATTATTTCATTTCCATGGGGTATTTAAGAAAAATGAGAAAAAATCAGCAAAGTGAACCCCCATTGACCCCCTTATACATATGAAACCCCTTTCAAGATCCTGAATCCGGTCCTGCCGTATTCGAGTGCTTTGTTTCTTTCGATATAATGAATTATACAGGAAACTTGTTAATTACAAAAATAGTTGTGAATGTTTACCTATACGTTTAGCGCACATTTATTTTTTAAAGACTACGTTTAGTGCACGTTTCCTTTGATTTTAAAGACCATGTTCAGTGCACTGTTACTAGATTTTAAAGACTACGTTTAGTACATGTACACGTTTCCTTTGATTTTAAAGACTACGTTTAGTGCACGTTTCCTTTGATTTTAAAGACTACGTTTAGTGCACGTTTCCTTTCATTTTAAAGACAACGTTTAGTGCACAGATTAAATGTCAAACTATAAAAGCCATATTCATACCTCGTTTCATAATTTAACACACTCGTACAGATCATTCGGCGAAATTAGCCATAAAGAAAAATGATGCATGCATATGGAATACATTTCTGTGAAATTATACGTTTTCAATATGGAATGCCTCCAAGTGGAAAATTCTGTATCTGATATGGCCATGAACTATCTCTTTACTGCTCTCTATTGCGTCAACAAGCATGCGCGGATCGAGAAGGGGGGACAGGGGGTCCGTATCCAACCCCCACCTCTCTGGAAAATAACGCCATCAGCGGCCTGTCCGCAAAACGCCATTTCTTATGGTGACCCGCCTAGAATATTTGTACGGACCCCCTAAACTTTTGATTCCCCCCCCCCTGACGAAAGCTTTCTGGATCCGCGCATTAACAGGTGAGGCAGTCCGTGTAATAACGGTACTTATCGCATAGTCGACAGTATACATGTATAAATTTACTCGTAAAGGCACAGATCGTGGACGAAAGTATTCGTCACGTTTAATATGGCGTTGCCGTTTAAATCGATGTATTTACAAACTGCTGCTTTTTTGTTTGTTATGTCCTAGTCAAAATTTTTTCGGTTAAGTCGGGATGTGTCCTCCTGGGTTGAACCAGTTCTAAGCAAGGCGAATATTGCTGCAAAACTATAGAAGCTACAATCATGAAAACAATAAAAGCAAATTGACTTACCGTAAGAAATATATTTATAGAAGTTGTCTAACGTCTGTTCTTTTCTCATAACAACCATTAAAAACACATTTTGTTCGGTGACGTTAATATAAGCGTTCATTTTACAATTTTATTCACTTTAACCACAATCTACTTGTTGTAAACATTTTTATTCATTCTCTAGAATACAGCATTCAAAGTTATTATAACAAGGTATACAACTGAAAAGGACAATTAAACGAGTGCTTATGTTCTCCTGAAAGGTGGTATGATTTTCGACACTACATGTATGAAAAGTTATGGAAAAACACAATTTATATGCAAACTGGTAATAGAGAGAGAGAGAGAGAGAGAGGGGGGGGGGGGTAAATGGCTGTGACGACATTACGTCAGCACCACATAAACCTTGACACATATCGGATCGATGTTGTGTTCATCATGCTGAGTCACAGGGATGTCTCCACGACTTCAACACAATGCATGCATTATGTCGACGTCGTCACGACGCCCTGAGTAACAATCTCAGTAATATAACACTCTCGTCAAATCTTTGACCCACCTGAGATCAAATGCCTATACATACTTGTGTATATCCACAGTATTGGTATAATACTAATCATTTCGTATTGGCCTAGCTACAGGATTTTGCATTGGCCCAGTTTCAGGTTCTCAGCTGGCTGAGAACCTGAAACTGGGCCAATACAAAATTACTTGATTACAATGTAATGGCATTCTTATTAACTATCGTTTGTAGTTAATATAAAGTACTTTAAGAGTCAAATGTGTCTCTATCATGAATTGGCCTCTGCTAAATACGACTGACCTGAAACCATTATTGCTGACTTGAAATCAACATTGATTGACTTTTGATTAATAAAGTGTATATATACGTTAAGGATTCAGTGCACTATACAAAAAGGAATGACTTGGAACCCCTAAATATTGAGTGCATATGGCTCTCACATCCACTGTGTTTTCTAATAAATCATTCTTTAAGTCTTGGAATCTTTCCTGAAACATGGAAAGATGCTATCGTGTGTGGTATTTACAAAAAGGAGATATGTCATCTGTTTTAAATATCGTCCATTTTCCCTCTTTTCCTGTTTGGAAAAGGTAGCGGAGCGTGTCGTATTTAAACATCTTTATAATCATTTACATGAAAACGGTATTCTCACTCACTTACACACTGTAGTCATTCCACTACGGCAATTTGGGTCTCGTCACCCACTCCGGTGTTATAGTAAAACTACCTTCAAATAAAGGCTGACAAAAATGAGAACTTTCTAATATGATTGATTCGAGATTGCATCATCGAGTTAACAACCTCTGTGTTGTTTTGCCAAAACGGAGATATAATCAGATTTTAAATGTGTTTTTTCACAGTTATATTAAAAAAAATGTCAATTACGGTTTCGTCATAATAATACGGTCTCGTCATTGATTAATTGACCACGATGACGAAACCGTAATTAGCTATTTCATGCCTAGACATCAAACGTTAAAGTTTTCATATAATCTTAAAGCTAAAAGATACAATGTGAATTTGATGAACAAAAATTAATCAGAACCCAAGCATTTTGGGGCGTTTATCTGTGATTAACTGAAGAAATTGAACATGATGAGAAAGTTACCTTAACACCGGAATAAGTGACGAGACCCAAATTGCCGTAGTGGTATGACTACAGTGTTACAGTCTGGTTTTATTCAAGGAGATTCCACAACCAACCAACTGACCTATCTATGGTGTGTGCTATTTACAAAAAGGAGATATGTCATCTGTTTCTAATTATCTCCAATTTCCCTCTTGTCCTGTTTGGAAAAGGAAGTGGAGCGTGTCGTATTTAAACATCTTTATAATCATTTACATGAAAACAGTATTCTCACTCCCTTACAGTCTGGTTTTATTCCAGGAGATTCTACAACAAACCAACTGACCTATCTATATAATACTTTCTCTGATTCTTTAAAAAAAGAAAATACGAGTGGTATTTTGTGATATAAGCATAGCATTCGATCGTGTTTGGCATCAAGGTATTCTTCTTTATCTTCGAGCAGCAGGTGTAACTGGGAAGCTTCTAGCTTGGTTCAGGAGTTATCTTTCTGACAGAAGACAAACGTATGTTCTCCAAAGTGCATCTTCTAATTGGAATTTCATATTTGCTGGTGTGCCACAAGGGACAATTAAGGACCTTTGCTTTTTCTGTTATATATAAATGCTTTTGTGAAAAATATAGGGTCTAACATAAGACTTTTTGCGGATGATATAAGTATTTTTATAATTGTTGAACATCCTATCTCAGCTACACAACTTCTGAAAAAATAGCCAAATGGGTATTAGATTGGTTAGTTACATTTAATCCTATCAAAACAGAAGCACTTCTCATCTCCAGAAAGCTTCAAACCTTTAACCACCATTGTTCATGTTTGGAAGTTGATACCCACAAACACCTTGGAATATGTCTCAGTAATGATGGCTCTTGGCATAAACAGATTAGTTTCATAAAAGAAAAGGATTGCGCAAGAATAAACATCATGAGAAGATTAAAATTTGTCTTAGACCGCAATCGCCTCGAAACTATATACATCTCTTTTATTAGACCCATTTTGGAATATGGTAATGAAATCTGGGACAACTGTCAGCAATATGAAAAAGATGATCTCGAAAAGATTTTAAAAGAGGCAGCCAGAATAGCCACTTGAACAAAAAAACTTTTATCTATTGCCTCTTTATATAGTGAAGTTGGCTGGAATTCTTTAGACACCCGTCAAAAAATGCAAAAAATGTTTCTTTTTTTAACAAAATGGTTTATCTTACACCTCTTTATTTATCTTCTCTTATACCACCCACTGTCAACGAAACATCTCGATATAATCTAAGAAATGCAAATAATATCTCTACAATTAATGCACGAACCAACCAGTACTTCAATTCCTTTCTCCCTTCTACAATAAGAGTCGGGCCGCGTAGCGCAGTCGGTAACGTGTCTGGCAACAAATGTGAGTCTGACTGCAGATCCAGGAGTCGCGAGTTTGATCCCAGACTGCTCTAATACTTTCATTGAGATTGACTATGAAATAATTTCTACGGTCATTTTCCTCTTTTCCGCTGAATCATTCAAGAAGGATTATAGTCAGTTACAAGCGAAAGTATGTGCACAAAGGAAAAAAAGCGTGGTTAGGTGAACTGACCGTCCCGCCATGAACATAACTGTTGACTTGGGACGTAAAGCAACAAAACAAACAATCTACAATAAGAGATTGGAATAGTCTCAGCGAAGAGCAAAGGAATTCCACGTCTGTTGCATCTTTCAAACACACCTTAAACCAAACAAATATATCTGTGCCTAAGTACTTCACGTCTGCAAGTATTGCATTCACGCCTTCATACCAAATGAAATACCCTTGATAACAAAATATTTCTTAAGAACTTAACAGACACACCTTTTTGTCGTGGTGGTAACATCGAAACTTTAGAACGCTTTTTTACAATATAGATTTAACCACAGACAAATACTAGAAATGATAAAACTGTTTCTCCACTTTGCCACATCACCTTAGATGTAATTCTGTTTGGGGATAGTTCACTTTCTATCTATAAAAACACATATGCAGAAATTTATTGTTGAAACAAAACGATTCTAGTGAGTGCTATAACGAACTTCATCCTGTTCCTTCAACGTGAAACGTTTTTATATATAGTGTATATATTGGGAAGAAAAAGTCTTGTAAGTGGTCACGAGAACTTGATTCGTCCCCCCCTCCACAGGTTTTCATAAATCTTAGCCTCTCTCCCTACATCTGTGCTCTCAAAGGGTTGTCCCAATTTTGTTATCAAATTAATTCTGTTCTCATATGTGCATATTTTCTTTTTCTTTTTTCTTGCATTCGGTAAATCGTTTGGAAAAATATGCAACGCTCATCAAACACTAAGTTTCGAAAACGAGGCCTGCATGATTGCTTAGCATTTCAACTCAAACCAAATCCACTAATAGTGTATGCCTTCTAATAAGAAGCAAATGTAATCTTCCGTTAGTGGAATAGTTACTTGCGAAATGCATATTTGTTCAACTTTACCACAATTTGCCATTCTCGTGTACAATATGTTATTGGTAATCAGGATTATGTTGCTTCCATACCAATACTTGTAACTTTAATATGGTTAACATATGTTTGATAATGTCAACTGTTCTGGCTAATAGAACATGTTTAAAACAAAATAGTGTAGTTAATAAATGTGAAATATTTTGCTATTGCAGGCTACTCACGTGTGTTATATTCCAGTTAGGTGTCATTTGAGCAGCGACCTCTAGTACTTCCGAACATCCGGGTCCAAGGATCATGTGCTTTGTTGGTTTGGAATACAACATTGCATACATTGAGTTTATAGCCAAGCCAATATCACACTGTAAAATAATGAAAGAAAATATACATTGAGGCTAGTCCATGAGATGAAAGATGTAAGTACTAATCTACAGGTCTTTGGTTAAAAATGATTAACAGAAACATAATTTTCTTATTTCTCAACCATAACATATGTTGTGGGTACTCGAAAGAACCGTCTCAATGAGACGGTTCTTTTGGGCACCCAAAACATATGCTAAAAGCTATTGGTAAGAAAATATTTACAATTATACGCTGAAATCGTGTCTTTATCTAAACCTGTGGTATACATGTACACTGTAAAAGATACGTGTAAGTGTAACTTTACACCAAAATATGGCGGCTGCTGAACTGCCACTGGTATTGGTGTAACCTCTCAACGTCTAGAAAATAATTTGTGTATTTTGAAAATTAAACTGCTCTATATAGCAAAATGCATTAGTGAAGTAAGACCTTACAACCAGGCAACCACCAAGTTCGCATTTCATTCCAATGAAACATCTAAAGATAAGCTGTCTATAATATAAAATTGGCTATCTATTATTGTCACCCAGGTGCATGCCAAACTACACAAAAACTTGTTCATTCCTACATGCTCATTACATTGAAAAATAAAAAGTAGTTGAGAAGTTTGTGAAAAACCTGTTTTATGGTGAAAAACACTCATTTATCGAATGGACATATGTTGTAGGAGCACATAGGAGCACATTGGAATTGCCTTTATGAGGCAATTCCAATCTGTACCATCAACATATGCTACTGAAACTAAGGAAACCTTTCTTGAAATATACACTAAACAAGTATATCATGTTCATTGGCTTTCCTCTTTAAACCATCTCAAACTGCCAATCAGTATTAAAATACCTGTCACTATATGGCAAATTGTTTATATTTACATGATAGCTTTATGCCAAATTTGATTTCGTTAACTACGCTTTTGCTAAGCTGGTATTTGCATGGTTGTAAAAGCTATGTTCTGTTCGATTGTTCGTATTGATACGATAGAAATGTTTAAACATTTATCAATGGAGAAATGTTAGTCCCAAACTGTTTAGTAAGAAAGTTATTGTAAGTTTACACCTACACGTAAAGCGTGGCAATTCAGCTGTTACATCTTTTGGTGTTCATTTACATTTAGTTTTACGGTGTACATATACGAAAAGTCACCCTTTAAACGTGGACAGCTGCCTAATTGTTTCTTTATTTTTTTTTAATTTGCTAGTTCATCGTGTGACATGTATCATCCTTATATGTTATAATAATTACGACGTAGTGCCATTTAGCGTCATTTATTGCATAAAAGCCGTCCGTGTCGCACGCTCTTTAAACAGTCATATATCTTGTATTTATCACCCAATTCACGCGCTGTTGACGCATGGCTTTTTACTTAACATATACGCATTCTAGGCTGTCACTAAAAATGACGTCATCAACAGTAACGTACAAAGAAGTGAACACAATTTAATAACGTCAGGATGACGTAAGTCTTTGCTCTGGAACATGCGCTTTAAAACCCTCTAGTCATTCATGCTTTTGCGCGCCATTATAGGTACATGTAAATACAAAAATTAACTTTTCCAAGCGTTTTTCCAAAGTTTTAGTTTAAACACATTTATTCAAATTGATTAGTACATATTACATATACAGCTTGATAAGGATGTAGTTTATATAGTTCTTCTCCAATTTCCAAAGTTTTCGAGTGACAGATGATTTTATGCAATAATAACGATCAAACATGGTTTTCTGATACACTAACATCTAATCTGCTAGACCTCGGGTTTCAACGCCACCCTCGGGGTCCAGCAGATGTTAATACATTGAAAAATATGTTTGATTCTTAAATACTATTATAACGCACATTGAATCAACCCTTTAAGCATCAATCACGACTGAAGTATGCGACACATATGTGAAACACAACTTAACGTCCATTCATACATGTACCAACGCGATGCTGCGATGGCACAGAGTGTCATGTTTTTCTCACTGCGTCCAATGGAAATTCTGAAACATTATATATGTTAATGTAGCATTCACACAAACGCCCGACAAATATGTGAACACTTCTTAATTTTGAGGACAACTCATTCATAGCAACGCGATGCTACGATTACACACACACATATATATGTATAGTAAAAATGAGGGTTCTGGACCAAAAATGTCAGTCTAAAAAACAGATATAAAATCCTACTACGAAAATTTTCCCAACCCAAACGAAAATCCAATGCCTCAATGCCATTTTATCCACTGAATACTCGTAAGGTTGCGTTAAAAGTGGACACATTAGGATTGGGTTTTTTCGTAGACTTTCTACGGAGAGAAAAAAACGTGTATTTGTGAAAGACACACTTATATTAAACAGATGTATCCATAATCACAAACAAAAAAAATGAAGACGTGCAACCAGGTCCATAATAGGAAAAATGAAGTGGAATTCACAAAGGGTAAAGCTGTCTTCAAATCCTGCAGAGCTTCAATAACTAAAGCAGAGAGAACTCGAGCGAAGATTGCTGAAAATGAGAAACAACGTGCAGAATTTTACAGAGAGGCAATGGAGAATGGCAACAACTGCCTAGTAACACCCACCCAGAGCTAACAAAGAATCCGAAGCGTTTTAATATTACCCCGGTGAAAGATTGGCCTTTCCTGTAAAGGTAAATAGTATGTATAAAGAACACTATGGAGACATGTTTTAAAAAGGTATATTTAGATTAAGAAAGAGGGCAATGATAATAAAGAAATTTTGAAAATAGTGATATTAACATGGAGACTAAATTTATGGTCAATCCCCCAGCAACAGAACTGTTAGACATTAAACCTGAAGAGATTGAATATTCCCACTATCTATATGATAATAGTTGCTTCTGGTGGTCTTTGTTTGCTGCAATATGCAACAGAAATAAAGACATTGGCAGTGTGTCCAGCTATTTACAAGGTGGTTAGATTCGTAATTATAATGCCCCCAAATACATGCTTACGATGCGCAGAAAAAACCTCTAGCAGGGTTTTAACCCATAAAAAGTGCAAAAGCCAAGTCTGGTACACCACACGTTTAACCCCTTCATTACACGATGAACCAAATGCCTATTCTTAAGTCACCACACCATGTTGGCTCACAACCGATTGAAAGAGTCACCTTTAACTCCATTGATGCTACCTATTTCCTCCCTTTGAAAAGTTGTAGGTTGGGTCGGGAAGGCAAGTCAGATACGATTGATTACGGACCCACAGGGAGATTTTATCATGCGCGTAATCTGTGTGTCTTTCACCAATCATACCAAACAACCAGTCACTACCATCAAACAGATGCGATGGAGTCGTACTCAGACAGAAACAGCATACAATGTATTAGCCATAACCAATTATATTATAAACCTCATTTAGTTATATATCTAAACTTTCTACATTTCACAAACAAATGTGGGCTGTTGTCAGTTACAAGCGAAAGTATGTGCACAAATTACTGATTAACCGCTTGCTCAAGCCTGCCCAGAAAAAAGTGTGGTTAAGTGAACTGACCGTCCCGCAATGACCATAGCTGTTGACATGGGACGTAAAGCAACAAACAAACAAACAAACAAACAAAACAAACAAATGTTTTTTAAAAAGTTGAAATAAAATTACATTCGACAATTCAAACTGTTTTCGAAATACCGTTTATTTCTTACTTATAACACACTTAACGACAGAAAAGCTGTCAAACAACTGATAAAATTATATTAAAAAGTATATAACTGATTTTTCTCCCTTGAAAGGTTTTCACAAGAAAACAAGTTTAAGATTTCAGAATTCATGTTTAAACTTTGGGGTAGACCTAAATATCAAATAGTACTCAAAGGCAGGTATCTTTGAACTTGAAACAGCAACCAGGCCTAAATTAAATCACTCAAGATATAATGCCAGTTCTGGTTATCTGCTAGCAACCAAAAATCTAAATAAAAATGGCCGAGAAAATCAGTGGAAACTATATTTTTCAGACGCCCAAGGGAAGCTAACTCCGTTGTCAGTGGAGGGTTCGTCATCCAAGCTTACATTCATGCCCCGGTTACGTACAAGAATGCAGAGGATGAAATCAAAGGTGAAATTGCTAGAGTCGTCACAATATTTCTCCAATTGTATGTCTATGGGGATTTTTCAGACGCTCAAGTGCAGCTAACTCCGCAGTCTGAGGACGGATCCGGCCCAAAATTCAAACACATTCAAGCTTTTAAGGTTGTTCTTGTTACATGTACCTGCAAAAATGAAAAATATCAAATCAAAAATAAAGGCTTCAGCTATAGGGCGGTCACAACAGAAAACATCGTTTTTTAGGCGCTCATGGGCATCTACCTCCGTAGCTTTTATGCATGTCCCGATTGTCTGCAAGAATGAAGAAGATCCATTCAAGATTGACAGTGCTAGAGTGGTCACAACATTTTCACCATTGTTAGTATATGGTGTTTTTTTCCGGATTCTCTAGGTCAGCTATCTCTGCAGTCCGAGAACGAAATCATTCAAGCCTTTGGTAGTCCTTGTTACCTGCAAGAATTATTTCCCTCATTATAACCTTATGGGAGCTATCTGTTTCCATGGAAACCATAGTTCTGATCTGAACTAGCCCAAAACCTAATGAAGCTTTTTCCCCATCCCAATGAAATGTTATTACGACTGGCCTGCTGCTCTCAGAGATATTCGTGTATGAAAGTGTGCACGAATCCGGACGGACTTACAGATCCAGACGCCGGCTTGAGTCCCATTTTATTTGAGCTCACCTTGTAAGTATTCGGATCAGGTGAGCTATAAAATAGATCATTGTATGTGTTAATGTAGCATTCACACAAACACATAAGCTCTATACATAAACTCTATAGGTTTTAAGCGTCTTGCCTTTGCAATATTCTCCTGTGTGGTATAAAGAAAATATACACATAGCGATGATGCGACGAATGTGGTGGTATTGTATTGTAGACAGTCTCCCATAGGATGTACTGACATGGGTTTACAGCAAAATATGGGTTAAAATGCCTAAATTTGCTTCACTCTCGAACTACACATATCAAATAAATAACACTTTGAATGCATGCATAGAATATTATACAATTATTGACTAATGAGGCATTGGATATGATGTGATATCGACCAGATAATACCAATATTGACCGAGGCGAAGCCGAGGTCAATATTGGTATTCTCTGGTCGATATCACATCATATCCAATGCCTCATTAGTCAATAACTGTTTTATTATATAACATTTAGAGAAAGATGTACAGGTATTATTGCACCTGGAAAAAAATACTGAACTTATATACAAGTTTTGGGACAGACAAGCATTTAGCAGAAACAGTGCAACCCTAAATAAGACCACCCTTTTACTATTGCATATATGTTGTGCATGAGTGTCATCATTCAACATTTACAAACAAGAATTCTAACACACTTCGCATGTAGAGCCAATGATAAAATAAGTGTGATATGCCAAACAATTATTCACAGCTTTGAAAGCGCAGGGAAAATGTGTGATAGCTGACGTCATTTGTTACTGATAAATGACGTCATTCATGGCGTTAGACGGTGTAACGTCGTTTTTACGCTTGAAAGACGTTACAAATACATGTAAACGTATGCGACGTGGTCTAAGTATTGGCGGGAGTTCTTCAGTGCAAAGGCGGAAAGTTGCAAGAAGCTGAAGACTTCAAATTTGTTTTCGCCGTTTATTGTGCATTAAAATCGAAATAGATCAGCTCCAGTGCGTAATTTGTTGCGTTCTCAGCATCTACGATATGATTATTAGCCACGCTTTAGAAAAGCAGAACCAGAACGGAAAAAACAGCAAGGAGTCTAATTTTAGTAACTAATATACACTGGCAAGCGCGCGCAAGCCAGTGAATATGACAATATATTGACTGGCCACGTGAGCGCTCTAAGCCAATGAAATTCAGTCTTTTTTCTTAGTTATATAATAAATTTTTATATATAATGTATTGTTGTGACGATGCGCTTGTAATGCTTAAGTCCATATAAAATCTCTGCTCTGTTCTGTTCTGTATAGGCTAGGGTTCTAGGTGTGAATGGGCCTTTAGGCTTCCATTCCCACGTCAATTGTCAACCATTATCGTGTTTCCAAATGAAACTGTAACTTCAGAAATTGTCGCGAGAATTTTATTTCGCGAATGAAAGGCATGCATGCGATGTTTTAAGTGTATATTTGCGACTGGGACATGATT
The DNA here is from genome assembly GCA_964019695.1 of Loripinus fragilis. Taxonomy (NCBI): domain Eukaryota; kingdom Metazoa; phylum Mollusca; class Bivalvia; order Lucinida; family Lucinidae; genus Loripinus; species Loripinus fragilis. Next base: position 63,597,589 of record OZ026521.1, on the reverse strand, counting down.
TTCGCTGTTTCTCGAGGGTTTTATTTTCGATATTCGCGAAAATATCTGAATTTACAGCGTATTTTAAAGTTGTCAGCCCACTGCAAAATATACGTACATGTACACTTAGCAAAATTTCTAATTGGTCACCTTTCATTTTACGCTAGTTTTGAAAGTAACGTTCGGTTATGCAAAATTTATGCATCTATAAATCAACCGAGGTTTTGGCAAGACTGCATATCATTTCATTTAAAAATGACTGGTACTTCTTGCACAGACGATGCTAGAGTAAAAGTACCCACATTTCAAAAGTCACATTTATTCTACAATATTAAATAGTCCACAGAGACTCTATTCATTTGTATTTTTGTTTGTTTAAAGATGTTTCTGACTGCCATTATTTAAGACGAAAAAGCTTTAAATGATTTGCTTCACTCAGACTCCTCATTTCTGTTATGTAATAGCATGAAGACAAACACTACAAGCAGCTTAATCATACAAATTCAGCTTTTTGCATGCAATTTACATAAGAAGCTCACACTGTTCTGTACGCCTTATTTTCTGCGACACATCATTGAAATTTTCAGCGTTTATTCATTACTACTAGACGTCACTGTTCTAGTTTGGAAATCGAAAAAAAGCAAATTTTCGTCAAATTGATTTTTTAAGTTTTACATTCAAACCGGAAGTACGCCGCAGCAGTGAAATATTTGTCATCACAAAATCACAGTATGTAAACTGAAATAAACATCCTGTACCGTTCCTCCGCTAGCTCACGCCTTATAAACATGAATAACAGCACTCGTGCGTAGTCAGTAGTCGGAAAATGCGTGTATTTAGGTACATGTACACGTTTCGATTTATATTGTTAGCAATACAGACAATACACATTCGAACAAGGTAAGAAAAGCCATTTTATCTATTTTATTCCGTATTATTCCATGATTTTAACGGTTTCCTCCTTTGCATTTTGCATTGTTAAAAAACGACTTGCTCACAATCAGAGCCGTTCTGTGTCGAAAACGAGCTTAAATGCCAGATTGCACGGTTTTAGTGGAATTGGCAATCACATGTATACATGATTACATGGTTGTAACTTTAATAGTTACTTAGATCTATGGAAAAATGAATTTTAATAGGTGGGCCCTCGCAATTACAGCTGTACCAACAACTCTCACATCACGATTTCCGACAACTGGTTACGGACGAGTGCTGTAATTCATAATGTATAAGGTGTGAGCTAGGAGGAACGGGTACAGGATGTTTATTTCAGTTTACATACTGTGAAAATGGACGAATCGAGTTCTGTTATGCCATTCTTGTTCAGAATAAATAAAATGATTACAACAATTTTAGCACAAGCAACTGATGCTATTGTTTGTGTGACAGGTGTGACAGAGGTATTATGCCAAACACATTCGCTTCCGTCAATGACGTCATAACGTATTCACCATTAGATTAAACATATAATGGTGACTGGTGTTTCAATCCAACTGAAAACCAATTTACAAAGATATCATAGGCTTATAATGTAACATATCTTATGGTTTATTAAAACCTTAAGTAACTGAAAAATGGTGCGACGCGCGTTTGTGAGATAACGGTGACGTTAGATTTTCTCTTTCAGCTCGTGCTCTGTAGCCGTGAGACGCTTATTTTGTTTCATTCAACATAAACTGTCTGAATGTGTTGGAAGGCATTAAACAGTTATACTTGTTAACGTGGCTCAAGTAATACCGACTAGAAACACCCTTTAAAGACGATAACGTAAAAGCACTAGTAAAAACTTCAAATTGTTAAAACTTGGTCCTTTTTTATTTCTGGAAGAAAGTTAAGAAAATTGCAGCATTTGCTATGCATTTTTGGTTTTCAGTGACAAACAAACGCTTGAAAACGGTTTTGGCTTCCCCCAATGATCAGAAATGCCCACGTTACCCCCTAGTCTAAATATCTAACGTCACCTTAGCTTGGCCACTGTCTTTGACAATTCTGTAATGTTTTAATTAGAAAGTTTTGTCAGATGATCGGCGATTGTATCTGTATGACAGCAACTAAAACTTGAGATCTGATGTGGATGGGCTCACCTACACAAAACATTTGCATAGTAGATTTAAATTGAAAAGTATGCAATTATCAATTATCAATAAAAACACTATTTAAAAGACTTGGTGTCGAATTTTTGCACGACCCAAAGGTATGCACAATATCCCTGTGTGAGTCGACTGTCCGTCCAATTTGCTTTGCAAACATTTCTTCTGGCACTGGATACTGCACATTACAGTGAGTTGATTACGGTTTATAACCTGCTCATTTGAGCTTATTACTACTAGCATTACATGTAGCTTAATGTAGGTCATTTATGCCAGAAATTTATATGGATGTCGCTGAGCTGAAAAAAGTTAAATATTAAGAGACGAATGAACTCATCTTTGATTAGATAATCAGGTTAAATTCTTGGGCTATGGGTCACTCACCTGAAAGCACTATATATACCAATATCCAGCTGTGCATCTTTGATGGATCAGTAGTTTCAATAAGACGTTACGGTAAATGATCTAAAAAGTCGAACACTATTTGTCTGCCAAAATGCCTTGACAAGCAGCACATACCCAGATCAGACTGCTTCCGATCAGGGTCTTCCCTGTTTGCCATTCGGATAAGCATTTTGTGAATTTCAATCCTGATCAATATCTACATTTCATTTGTGACAAAAAAGACAAAAAAGTTGAAATTTTAGAATATTTATCATTACCTGGAAAAGTTTCCATAATGCTGGGGAATGTAATACTGGATGTAGTACATCATTTGAACCAAGAATGATTCAAATCTGATAAATGGCTATAACCTATATAGGTTAAATATATATCACTTGAAGAAGTAAAACTTGTGCCATGATTTCAAAGTGAGGCTACAGGATGTAGGGGCGGATTAAGGATTTCTGGAAATGGGGTTCATATATAAAAGTGGGGATTCGCTTGCTGATGGTATCTCATTTTTCTTAAATATCCAATAAAAATGAAACTGAGACTAAATTATTTAAAAACGGAGGCGGGCAGGGGGTCGAGTGAACCCCTAATTGCCTCTGGATCCACTACTGGGATGTAGAACATCATATGAACTTCAAATGTTCGAAATTTTAGAACATTTACCATTACATGGAAAAGGTTCTATAATGTTGGTGGAAGTAAAACATGATGTAGTTAAGTAGATCATTTAAACCAAGGTGTCAAATCTGATAAAAGGCTAAGCAGTCAGGGACATATCCTATATAGGTTAATTATATATCACTTGAAGAAGTAAAAAGCGTACCATGCTTTCAAAAATGAGGCTACATGATGTAGAATATCATTTGAACTTCGAATAATTAAAATTTGATAAATGGCAATATGGATATAGTTCCTTAGAGGAAAACGGATGGAGAGACAAAAAGATATTACCATGTCAGCCGTGTATATTGACAGATGTGTATAATATGTAAATCTTGGAATAGAGTCATCAAAGGACCATTTGTGCCAACGACCCTTGACACGACATACATCATATGTAGCGTGAAATGTTGAAAGTGTGATCGCTGCATCGCATGAAACATAAAATCATCTCTTAATAAATGGATTTATTTAGGCTTATAGGAAATATGAACAGCTGTACTTCACGTCGGGTGATCAAATGTAATGTAAAAGCATATGAGCTGTAAGACAAAAATAAAACGCTCAGCACCGGCTTAAGCGGTTTTTTACTAGAACCCTAGCTTTATAGAGAACTAGAATACGAAAATATATTTATACCATATCGATACACAGGGTGGTCATACTAAATGGTGGCACAACGACAGCTGTTGCGACCTCTAGATAATCCTTCAGAAATAGCGAGAACCTACTTTGATGGAAAACAGCAAACAACCCCCACCCAACACACACACGCACGCACGCACACACACAAACACGCACACACACAAACACGCACACACACAGACACACCTCTAGCACCAACTGATTGTTTGTTTTGATGAAGTTAGTCCCAGTCAATAATTTTCAGTCAAGTCGGGACGGGTCTTCCTGGGTATCCAGTACTAAACAGAGAATTAATTGACATGCTCATGGACAAAAAGCAGTACCTAAGGTGAGGCTCGAACCCGCACCGACCGTGGATGAATATGCAGTAATTCCCTTCCACGTGCAGTTGAGACGTGGGTTATCACATCAGTTCCACCAAAATTGCAACAGTTACTGTAATTCCAATATCAGTGTTATTAACGTATTTTTGGAGTTTTAAAGGCATCAATGCATTTCACAAATGGCCGTACAGACCACCATCGAGAAGCAATTGAACCCCTTGGTTACTTTAGGGGTGTCCGTACCAGTATTTCTAAGGAAACCTATGGCCACTTGTGATTTTCCAGGGAGTGCCCGAGCCCCCTGACACCCCTCTGGATCCTTGCATGGGGCTACAGTGTTTAAAGAAATGTACGGCAGAAAATAACACCATACTCTATTCAGGCCTTCTCAGCAAATAGAGAAAACAGGAGTACATTGTACACCATGAGATATGTGTTTCTGCTGAACAAGCAACTATATTATATATACTCAGAAAAATAATTGAAGGATATTTAGATTCAGTCCCATCTCTAACATTCAATACAATAAAAACTAAACTAATTATGCATGCATTTCAAAGTTCCAGATATCTGGAAGCAAAATAAATGTTTGATTTAAGCCACGCATCAATGCTTAAAGTACAGTACAGGTTCAAATGGTGTAACCCTCTATACTAAAAAGTCACAACATTCAAAAATTATTGAAGCCCATTTATATTAGTTTATTCCATAATGACTGGCTCAAAAACCATTGCCGGCTCTTAGTCAAAAGTATGACGCCTAATTGTGTAGTTATTGTCAGTGTTTACTTCCAATTTGTTGTCATGCCATATTTGTGCATTTTTGTAAGAGAAGTTGTCACGTAGTTAGGTGCAATTTCTGACACATGTATGTGAACACTTGTCTGTGGTCGGAATTAGAACCTAGGCAATGACCAAGTAAAGGCTGTAGCAAAAAATATCAACACTACAACGCTATTTTTTGCTTGTGAACTTTGGGTAAAGAGGGTTGGTACAATTAGTGTGGTACTGTGTCATAACCAATGACACGCAAATTTTATTTTGCATTTTGCTGAATTGCATATTGGTAGTTCTATCAGATACGGAAATACTTTGCTTGGAATTATTTTCGCAAATGTTATTTAGATCTAGTCAAAATAATTTTAATATCCTTCAATTGTTTTTTCTGGATATATTATCAATTTTACCTCAACATTATAAGAATATATCATGAGTGTGAGGGTGGGATAGAGAAATCTGTTCCGACGATCAGTGTTTGGCGCCACGAAGGTTGTCGAGTGATAAATCATGGTGATTGTGAAGGACATATTTTTCTGCCCTATCCTCACACAAATAATGGATTGTTCTTTTCTCACCGTTAAGATTCGCATTTTTAATTTTAATAAAGCTCCTAGAAGTTCCTGATTACGCTGAGATGCGACATAACATGATGAGGTCACTTAAAATGACAATGCCGTACGTCATTGGTCTTTCAATGTGCGGTTGTTCTTTTTTAATCCTTCCAGTAGGATGGTATCACAGGAGCTTGACGTTGCTATTTTTTCTTTACTTGTATACCCTCTACGTAGTAGAGGGAAGGACGGTCACTTCGCTGCTGCACAAATTGTTTCTGGGTGAATTACACCGTTATTATTCAGGTCACAATCTCGTGCGTATACCATTTGAATAAACAATTGCATGCTCTATCCTCCGCCCTATATCAGAAGTTTGCCACATTCACGGTTTTATTGTCATTTTGTTTTTTCTGTGAAGTCTGATAATAGCCGTGTGATGGGTGCACGGCCATCTTTGTTAATTTGCTCTCTTCTATTGTGCAAGTATCGCAGCAAAAGTATAGTGTCATCTGATTGGTTAATACATGATGACAGAATGTTCTCATCAAGATGACCAATCAGATGACACTATACATTTGCTGCGATGCTTGCACAATAGAAGAGAGCAAAACAACAAAGATGGCCGTGCACCCATCACACGGCTATTATCAGACTTCACAGAAAAAACAAAATGACAATAAAACCGTGAATGTGGCAAACTTCTGATATAGGGCGGAGGATAGAGCATGCAATTGTTTATTCAAATGGTATACGCACGAGATTGTGACCTGAATAATAACGGTGTAATTCACCCAGAAACAATTTGTGCAGCAGCGAAGTGACCGTCCTTCCCTCTACTACGTAGAGGGTATACAAGTAAAGAAAAAATAGCAACGTCAAGCTCCTGTGGATGGTATGGAGTGTGACTTATCTTATATTGGTGGAAACAGAGAAAATCCCGATCTGTTTATATTATTGTTATACGCGCATCATTGCCATCGCTGAAACAAAGCAAGAAGTTGTTGTTTTTAGTAGATATAGTAATTTCGTGCTTCACGACCATGTGATGACATCATCCGTGCTGCATATTTTCATTCGACTGGGAATATTTCACGCGTTCGTAAACCTTCATGCTTTACGAAGATTTACGAAGATCAATCCGACGTAAAGTAGATCATATTACAAAAACAACAAGTATGATACCCTGCCTCCACGGCTGTATAGAACCTTGATGTTTCTAATATCCATTGCATTCCACTTGAATGTGCTGGCATACTGGATATGGCTTTGTGTGCTGAATCAGAAGGTCGTGGGTCGGGTCCCACTAGGGTTTTTTTTCTGTATACTTTTAGCGCCAAAGTCTGAATATTGCTCAAAATGTCAAGATTGTCATGGTGTTGTTGTTTTTTTCATGTTGTTGCATCATCATGAAGCGGCCATTAAGGTGTTTCATTTTTATTACTTTTTACCCTGATCACCTATATAATTAACCCAACTGTTCTCTAGTATAAACAATATTTCCGGACCAAATTTAAGCTAAATCTATCAAAGTTTGGATCTCCCCCTACCGTTTCACCCTACGGTCATTTGTAAGCAATTTCCATTCATAGTCACGAAAGTTGTTGCAAAAACACAGATTGAAAATTTGACTTTTTCACAAATGACTTTTAGGGAGATTTCACGCCTTGACAGGACAACTCCTTATCATCATGAAAGTCGTTGAATTACTTAATAGATTGATTTGTAGATTAATATGTCTGGTGCCAAGTCTTCGAGCACATAATTACGACACACATTGATGTGCAATTACAGAAAATTGCTTGTAATTACGGAAACTCCTCTGTCTTTGTTCTCGAAACAGGAAACTAATCATCCAGATTAAAATAACATCACGTGCATGCCTGGTAATCCAACAACTGTACATTTGCCAGCAGGGCAGACACCATCCTCAGTAGTCCAGGTGTGACCCATTACGTTACGTAATGCGCCACACCTGGGATACCAAGGATGGGTAGACACAGAACGTGATGTGAAATTAGTGTTTGCACTATTTGCTACATGTATCTAAAAGCTATGTAATATACTTTAGAAATACGCGTATGTGCGGCTCGTCTAAGCATTTGATGCTCGCCTTCGTGATAAGTAAATAAGGGTAATATTTCATGAGGACGTTTTGTCATCAGGAGATTTTCTTCAAAAAATCTTTCGGGAGTATAACGACGCTTAAGTGCCAAACAGTTTGGATTGAGACTCGACCCGACGTTTTTTCACAAAAAATGTAGGCTCGTCTGAGCCTCAGCTGCTAACGAATGTGAAATACCAAAATCGCATATCATCGGGGATGGGGTGGCCTTAAACATAGCAAAACAAAAGGTGTCTTTAAGGTGTATCAAATAACCCCAATCCCAAGAATTATTTATTCGTTTACTTTGATAATTCTAGGATCTATATAGACTATACTTCCACAAAACGCTTTGAGGCATGACTGTAATGGTAAATGAACTTAATGAATCGAGGTTCATTACTTAGAGGTCATTACTTAAGAGGTCGTGGTAGAAGTATAAAAGAAGCTACTAGTATGATGTTTGCTATACAATACCTATAAACCAATGCATATAAACTGCAGCCTTCTTTGAGTGAGAGGGTGGTCGTCGATGGACATGGTTGTCATACAGCCCTACATTTTTATGTAAAAGCTAGAGCAAACCAAGACAAAGTTCCTACGTTGTACTGGTTACCTAAACTCCATAAAAATCCATATAAAGCAAGATTTATTGCCAATTCTAGTTCTTGTACGACAACAGAACTTTCTAAATTGTTAACCTCATGTCTTACAGCTGTTAAAAACATGTTATCAAGGACTGTAAAGGGAATATGAGAGATCCGGTGAAAATCTATTTTGGTCTATTTAAAATTCAGGTGAAATTTTAGACAAACTTGAAGCTAGAGATTTCAATACTTATGATTTTTCTACTCTTTACACTACTTGATCTCAAAATTTGATTAAAGATTAACTTATTGATCTTATTGTAAGAAATTTCAATAGAGAAGGCTCTCCTTACCTTGCATGTAACGACAGAAACTCATTTTTTACTTCGGAAAAACCTAAAAAATATAATGCTTGGTATTGTCAAAATGTATGTGATGCGCTGACTTTCTGTTGGACAACATTTTTATTTGATTTGGCACCAAACTGTATAGATAAGTAGTTGCGATTCCTATGGGCAGTAATTATGCTCCCCTCGTTGCAGATTTATTCCTGTTTTGTTATAAGAGGGACTTTATTATGTCTCTTTCTGATGATAAGCAGGCTGATATATTGATGCTTTTAACGCTACATCCAGATATTTGGATGATATTTTAAACATTAATAATGTTTATTTTGACAATATGGTAAGTCAAATATACCCTTCTGAGTTCCAACTTGATAAAGCCAATACCTCTGATACCGAAGCCGCAGTTTATCAATTTCTAATAATATTATTTCTTCCAAAATTTATGATGAACGTGACGACTTTGATTTAGAAATCGTCAATTTCCCGTTTTTAGATGGTGATGTTCCTCGCTCTACATCCTATGGAGTCTATATCTCTCAACTCATTCGTTTTGCTAGAGCATCTATCCATGTTGCTGACTTCAACACTCGCAATATATCATAAACTTCGCAAAACCTTTTCTAAATTGTAAAGACGATACTACGAGGGTTAGTCAAAAATAACTGAGCCCTACCTCATAACATTTTAGTTTGGCATTGTAGACAACCAATGTGATTATGTTCTATAAGTATAATATGTCATAGATGTTTTAACCCTAAAAATTACCCTAGTGAAGCTTCTTTTATGGTTGCTAGGCAACTGAAGATCGTCAGTCAGATCGATGCGTTCACGATCTCAGCCAACAGGAATTTACAGTATGTCTTTAAAAAGCTTGTGTGCTTGATAGTTTTTGTGAATGGCATATTTGCGACTTATTTGAATAACATATATCATATTGTCATTTCATTACACTAAGTTTGTTAATGTTTAGGTGAACATTGAGTGTATGCATTGCCTAGCAACAAAAAAACTCCAAAATTCCACAAATTTTCAAGTTCACGAGGATTGTGTTGCATGGAAACAAAATTGTGCATTTAAATCAAGGAACTTAATATGTCTGAGGGTCGGTATGTGTATGCAGTACTGTTAAAACATTGTTTTGCTAATGTTTTATGGTTTCTATTAAAATTGTGTAAATATGATTGTGGGTGGGGTAAATTATATGACTTCAGGCATATTAAAATTTGAAAAAAATCTGAAATCAAACTACTACAGTATCTATAATTAGGGTTCAGTTGGTTTCTGTTCTGTGACACGGAAAAGGTAAATGCTCAAGGTATCAGACGACTGTAAATTAGCCTTGCTTTAATATTACTGTTTCCATAGCAACGCTTAGATTTAGATGTATCGCAGCGTAAACACAACTCTCTGACAGGTCATATTCTGTTGCCTAGCAACCGTTACAAAAAGCCTACCAACAGAAATAAATTAGGTGATTAAATAGATGACATATAGCTTCAATGAAATATCATCCAAATATATGTCCATTTTACTTAATTCAAATGTTATGAGGTAGGGCTCAGTTAATTTTGACTGACCCTCGTATGATTTGGTATCTAAATTCGAAGTTGGACTTAAATTATCTCGCGCCAATGACTTTCGGAACCTGAATTCTATGGTGACTTCATGTATGAATTGAAGAAGATTGTTGGCTCTTATAATTTTTTCAGCGCAGTTCATTAAAACAATTTCCCTTTATAAAAATATTGCTATAACATTAATGTATTACAACAGACTGCAGGATATGCTTTACCTGTTAGATCTTTTGCTCCAGTATTCAGTTTAATTTCTGTCCTTATCTTTGCTTTATCTCCTTTTTATATCTTGATTTATATGTTCTAGGAGATGATGCATTAATAAGTCAGGGGTCTTTCATGCAAACCAAACATCTATATGTCTTGATCCACATCTTAACTAAGGTTAAGGTTGGCGCCCTGAAACCGGTTTAAGCCCTCCAGTAAAATATTTTTACTGACCGTTCCAAGACGGTACTTCTGTTGCGGATCATTCATGCTATTTCTGTCTTGTGTTTGTTATGCTTTAGTACGCGTCTGCTTATTGGTGTCTTGTGGCACCTGCTGGGAAAGGGTTGAATATAGATAAAAGCAACATTTTGAGCCAGCACGTGACATTTGGCACTTATCTCATATAAGCAAAGCCTACAATAAAATTCCATTAAGACGCATACAGCGGGGCTGTACGTCAAATTTTTGTTCTGATCCATTATCATTATCCATACTTAGTGTATGCTTGCTGCAAAGATTGTTTAGTCTGCGCGTTTGCGCAGGCTCATCTGGGATTCCTTCTTTGGCAACGTGATAAGTACACGTTATACTTGTAAGTACCAAGACATTTTTGATGTATCTGCGGCTGACAGATGCATTACTTAGAAGCCTCAGAGAGATGTCTTGTTAATAGATATGCGCACCTAGGGTCCTTTGTAACCTTTAAAAGGATTCCATAACGTGACCGAGAAAGTAATTAAAAGGAGCGCCACCTTTAATTGCAACAGACGACAATTTCAAATTTGCTGCCTTTAAAAAAAAGAATAACAAATAAGACATGATGTTTCATGAGAATCGTCTGCTAATAGACGATTCTCATGAAATATCATACATTATATTTTTTCGAAAATAAGGACAGATGCCAGAAATTTTGTCGTCTGCTGCAGTTGTGATTGGCGCTTTAAGGGTTAAATGGAGCTAGCGTCTTGGTGTGTTATATGAAACTTTTAACTCTTTAGCTGCCAGTGACATCTTTTGTCGTCTGCTGGTAACATTTACAATCAATTTTGACCCACATCAGACCCGACAAAATGTCAGGCCTGATTTGGATCCACACTGTTTGACACTCTGATAGTATTCCTAAAAGATATTTTATAAAGATGAGTTTGAAAACAAATCTTCAGACGACAAAAAATATCAGAGAATATTATCAAGCATATGAAGAGTTAATTCAGGTGAAACGTATCTATCCATTTTGTTCCAGACTTAATCACGACTGGAAAAGGGAGGAACTGTCGTTAACCAAAATAAAAGGTTAGAATCTGATGCGATGGCTCAAATTGATAGAAACATATCTGAGATCAGTTGTACTTGAAGTTGCACTTAAAGTATTCAAATATCTATTTAAAGGTGTAGAAACGTGTAAAATATAGAAACTATGAAAAAGTATGTGTGTCACAAGGAAACGTAATAAAAAGGGTAAATATCAGGAATCGATACAAGCACCACACCTGACCCAGGATACCAATGGGAAAGTGACAACTTCACAATTAGACATCACAAACATGGGCCAAGAGGTAAGCCCTTTTCCAGCAGGTGACCACAAGGCATCAATAAACAGACTCGCACGAAAACATAACAAGCAAGACAGAAATAACATAAATGATCCACAAAAGAAGCACCACCTTGGAACGGTCAGTAAAAATATTTTACAGGAGGGCTTAAACCGTTTTCACGGCGCGCCAACCTCACCCTTAGTTAAGCCACACTCACATATTGCAGACCAACCCACGGCACAGCGAGGAAGAAATAGAACACTGAAACAGCAAGAACACATTTAACGTAAAGCAATATAAGAATCTTTCATGAGTGTGAGATAGAAAAATCCGCCCCGAGGCTCACCGATTGGCACCAAGAAGGCTTGCCGAGTGGTGACAATCGGTGATCGCGAGGGACGGATTTTTCTATCCCAGTATCACACTCATGATGGATACTTTTTCTTGCTCACCACTAATTACCTCATTTTATATTAGAAAGATGAGAAAAGGCTTCCAGAAAATCCCGAATTCACTGAGAGGCGACATGGTGATGTCATTTTAACATTACAATGACGCCACGGACCAACGTGTGGCTAACGTGCGGACGACGTGCGGCTGTTCATTTTTATCTTTCTCTAGGGCTGGTACAGGTATGTGAGATAAATAGAACATGGGTAAAACAACAGGAATCCAGATCTGGTGTGTGAGAACTAGCTTTCTCTTCCTCAGCGAGATTACTGCTTACCTTTTCATTTCAAAATAAGCACCAAACACAAAACCCCAACGAATAATGAGAGCAGAAACAAACGATGCATCATCAACAACAGAACCATCGCCTTAGAACGGACAATAGCCCTTAAACGCATTTACTGGCTAAACCTTGCCCTAGATTCTGCTGGTTTTAAAAAATAAAAAAGAGTTTAGCTCGCATGGAGACGTCCTAACATGTGCAATACATCATCACAGAGAAACAATTAATCAAATTGACATACTATGATGTTACAAAGTAAAGGGCTTTTGACTCAGAGTCAGGCAGGGCTAAAAACGTAAATGAACCATAGTGGGCCCAGCCATTGGCACTCATTATGCACCAACCCACAGTTGAAAGTTTCAGGTCAGTGTCTTTATTGAGACTGAGGCCTGACCCACCATCGTGCAATTAAAGAGGTAACCATAGCTATAAACCGTGATTGGGGTTTTAAACCAGGCATGCAGAATGTCTCATTATATACATGTTATATCCCACTCTTTTTTTTCATATTGAGGGAGACCTCATAATGCCTCTGTATTACAATATTCATATTGAGAGACCTCGTGTTGCCTCTCTATGGTAATATTCATATTGAGAGAGACATAATGTTGCCTCTCTCTAACACTGATCAAATTAAGAAAGACCTTCTGTACTGCCTGACAATACTCAAATTAAGAAATCCCTTCTGTTGCCTCTATATGACAATAACCAAATTTAGAAATACCTCCTGTTGCCTTTTTTTGACAATGATAATACGGACAGAGACCCCTTGTTGCCTTTCTTTGACAATGATCATATTGAGAGAGAAATCCTTTTGCCTAGCTTTGTCAATATTCATGTTGAGAGAGAACTCATGTTGTACTTTTTTTGACATTGATCATAAAGAGAGACACCTCGTATTGCCTCTCTTTGTCAATGATCATACTAACAGAAACCTCGAAATGCCTCATTTTGACAATTGGTCATATTGAGAGACTTCGTGTTGCCGCTCTTTGATAATAATACTATTGAGAGACCCCAATTTACTCTCATTGACAATAATCCTAATGAGAGCGACCTCATTTTACTCTCCTTGTCAATAATGAATAGATCGCACAGTCGATGGCTCGCCATCTCAAAACCCAACGCTTTCGAAATTGTTTAGAAATGGTCATATTAAGAGATCCCGTTTAGTCTTTCATTGGCAATGATCATTATGAGATACCTCATGTTGCGTCTCCTTGCAATTGATCTCTTGATTAGGGAGACCTCATATTGCCTCACTTTGACAATGTTCATATTTAAAGAGCCTCAAGTAGCGTGACATTAACAATTATCAGTTTAGATAGACTTCGTGTTGCCTCTCTTTGGCAATGATCATTTTGAGATAAACCTTGTGTTGCTTCTCTTTGACAATGATCATATTGCAATACACCTGCTATTACGTTTATTTGACAATGATCATATTGTAATAGACCTGCTATTACGTTTCTTGGACAATGCTCATATTTAAAGAAACCTCGAACACTGATTCTATTGAGAGAGACCTCGAGTTGCCTGGCTACTTAACAAATTATAAGCGAATCAAAGAAAAACAATGCGTCTGTATAGTTTAGAAGCACTTTTAAAGCATCCAAATGATAATTAAGTGCGTTACAATCTCAATAAACGCACGATTCTCATTACCAGGTATAGTGACCCTTTAATCTTAATTCAAAAAGTGATCTTAAGTGTACGTGACATTAAACTTTTATATGTGCTACTAGTGTCTGCTGAAATCAAGTAAGTAGGTATTGTAAGGTGAACGGCTCCTGATTTATTAAACAAAATGTGCATCTAAATGAGAAATTTTGATTTTTCCCTTCTAACATGTGACACTTCATGTCGCGAATTCAGTGCAGATCATTAAGGCAGGATATGCTTAGATTAACGGTGATTGTCTTGGTACATGAACACCGACTCTATATCTAAAGTCAAATCAACACGCATTGTTATTAAGCCACCAAAATCACAATCGTACACGTGATATCGTGTAGACTTTTTGGCTGTAGTATATACTTTCAAAGATGGTGGACGTGAGAGACAGCAAATCGTGAGTACACTTTCATTTGCAAAATATGGCAAGTTTATTTGCACCTAGCGGCCAGTCATAGACGCTAACATGCTAAGAAAAAATGATTTTATGATTTTTCATATTCTCTTTGCGCAGTTTGATCTGTTAAGCAAGAATTTGACAGAAAGAAGTGAGTGACTTGCAGAAAGTTGAAACGAAGCGGAGACGCGGCCGATTTTTGTGTCATTTTGTCTTTTTAACAACAAATATCGCGATTCTTTTACTATATACCATTAGCCTAGTCATTGAAATTCGCCCTCTAGTCCTGAAAGCCAAAAGGAACAGTCTTGGATGATGATATACAAGTTTCAAACTATTACCCTTGATATCGTGTAGACAATGTTTTTCCGTAATGTATCATGTAGACACTAGTAGTTTTTGTGAATTATGCGACAGTTTAGACACAGGTTTTGGATAACGTGTAGATCCATTAAAACTGAAAAAACACGTGCTTTAAACAACAGATACATTACTCCATAAGTACGAATGTACTTACGGTTATATCATTGGCGTATTTTTTAAGCATGTGCTAAAATCGACATGCGTATTGCTGCAGTCAATTTTAATACATACATTCCTCGGAGGGCGATGCCACACATGCCGGGATAAAGTCAGTTTTATGTCAAAGGCATTTGCGCGCAGTATTGTAAGATGAAGAGCTCCATATTATTGAACAAAATGTGCCTGTGGCACTTCATGTCGCACAACCAGTGCAGATCATTATGGCAGGATATGCTTAAATTAACGATGCTTGTCTTGGTACATGGGCACCGACAATATTTCTAAAGTCAAATCGAAACGCATTGTTATTAAGCCTTCAAAGTCACAGTCGCACATTGTATACGTGATATCGTGTAGACAGTTTGGCTGCAATATCACAGATGACGGAAGTGAGAGGTTCACTTTCATCATGCTTATTTACACCCAGCGGCCAGTCATACTAAGAAAAAAATGGATCCTGTGTCAGGTGTTGTACTTTATCGTATCGATTCCTGATCTTTGCACCCTTACTTACTTTTAAGCCGTGTTCCTATTTTCTTTGCGCAGTTTGATCTTTTAAGCAAGAATTTGACCATGTTGACAGAGAAGTGAGCGACTTGCAGAAAGTTGAAACGAAGCGGAGACGCGACCGATTTTTGTGTCATTTTGTCTTTTTAACAACAAATATCGCGATTCTTTTACTATATTGTAACGGCGTCTGGCTAGTGTCTGTTATTCAGTCTCATACGGCACGGATATTTCAGCTTGTTGTGAGAGAAATGCGATCTTGAGTACGAACCGGCTTGAGATCGAATACGGCATGTGCCAACTTTGCCTCCCCATTTTAACATAAATTTACACTGTCATCGAGATTTCCCCGCTGAATCATAAACTTCTAACCTTTATTTCTATAAGACTTCCATTAATAGTCTGATTCTTCCATTATTTTAGCTGTATTTTGTGTTTTATTCCCGAACATCTGTTGATTTCTGCTTCTGTTATTCGTATGTCATGCGGATAGCTTTGGTTTTTACCGTTATGCACCCAAACGCCTTATAACAAACCTAAATGTCCGAATGTGACCGAATATGTTTGACGTCATCCTGCGCGTGTCTTCTGCTATATAAGAGCGCCCCCATCAGCTCTCGGGGTTGTTGACTGCTAGCAACCGGCTTGTGTAGTTAAGACTTAAAAAGCTTGTTGTAGGTGGAAGATCTTAACTGGACAGATTGAGATAGCTTGCATTCCACCTAGATTGAAAGTTTGCTAACAGAATGCCACCTAGAAGAGCAATGCTTGGCCCTTCTCAGGTCTCATAATCACAATATTTACATTCTGTTCCCCACCACCTTGTTCCTTAACTCGAACTTTAGGTGGAAATCTTTTCTCTCCTTAACATTCTCTTTTATTACTCCTTTAGGCGAAGTTGGCTCAGGTTGTTATATATGTGTATCATAGATTATATTTGATGTAACTCTTAAGGGATTATAAGGTTTATTGGTTTGTGCGATTCTTGTAAATTGTGTTAAGACTTCTGCTTGCACCAGTTCCACCTATATAGGTGGGGACCTATATCTTAAAACAGTCTAGTTCGCAGGACGTTTATAGCGTACTAAACGTGCTTGTTCAGGCCTGGTAGACTGTTGATAGGCTTTAGCGAACACTGTGAGTGTGTATTGGTTGTTTTCGTCTGAGTTTGGGGGTTTCCACCTATTTAGGTGGAATCATAGTTGCAGAAGTATCTAACTTGAGTATAAGTCAACTTGAGGTTTAAATTGATTGAAATAACTTAATGAGTCATTCTACGAGTCTAGGGCATTCGTATCACGTTATTTACAGTCTATAAACGTTAGTTAAGGTAAGTGATTGACTCCACCTATATAGGCGAAGGTTCCACCTATATAGGTGAAGTTCCACCTAGATAGGCGAAGACCTTAAATTACCACAGACTAGCTAATAGCACGTTGTCAGACTTACTGAACCTACTTGTTCAGGACTTGTAGATTGTTGGTAGGCCATACAGACGCATAATTGGTGAATTCGATTGTCCGTGACTGAGTCTGGGTCTTCCACCTATTTAGGTGAAATCACTGTTTCAAGAGTGACTTAATTACAAACCATTTATCCTCGTGTATATATTGAATTTGCATACTAAGTGAGCCCTTGACATCTTTTGAGCACTATTGTCACATTTATTGTAGTTAATATAGGTCAAAGATCGTTTCCACCTATATGGGAGACACTCCACCTATATAGGCAAAGTTCCACCTATATAATATCTGTTCCACCTATATAGGTGTAGTAATATCTATATGGGCGAAATAGTTAATATTTAGGTATACCTCTAAAACCTACTTATTGTTTTGATTTTATAACCACCATATGTTGTGTTGCTTATGTTGAACACATATAATGGACCTGCTTGGATTGTGCTAGGACTAATAATCTCTATTATATCTTCACAGCAACGGTTGTAGGTGGAATATAAAAACTACATCTTCATCTAACTACATATTGGCCTATATTACACTATTGTGTACAAGATCACTATCTAATTGCTTGCTACCTACATGATAATAGTTTCTATATGCTCACATACATATTGTTAAGGGATACTTAATAAATTGTAGAAAATTGACAAAAAGGCTGGCTGTCTATTCACTTCCCAAAAGCATTGAGTACGACCCAGGTCGAACCCAATATTGAAATATTGTCGCGTCACCACCAATTCCTGACTATAGATTTTGATGAACGCTCGACCGGGTGGTGCCGTTACAGTTTGGTGTCAGAAGTGGGATACCAAAAATTAAACAAAGCAAAAAGTTGATATTATTATTTATTAATATAATTTCATGCTGCCATTGTTGTGGTAAAGTCTGTACGTCTACGTTGGTTGTTTATCACACCTGTCAGCCTGAAAATATAAATATATACAATCAAAAGCCTGGAGTTTGGTCTTTGCTTTTGTGGAAGTGAAAATTCAGTTAATTCACTCACTCAATTCATTAATCAATAATTGAACTCAGTTTAAGTATTCAATTAAATAAGCATAATGAACTCTGAACAAGAGAACCCTGATGAGAACCTAAACTCCCCATCAACGTCACATCATGTTGAGGGCAATGAAACATTTGATGATAATAATTCAGTAGTTAGTTCTGCTAGTTCAGTACAAATTTCTATGCTTGAAAATAAGCTTGAGTCCGAGTTAGCCAAAATGTGTAAGATAATGCAAGATACTGTATCTTACCTAACTGAGCACATGAATCAGAAACTGACTGAGTTAGACTCTAAGTTTAACAATCTTGTTGCTGACATTCACCCAAATAGTCAGAATTCAAATGTAAATTCTTCAGTGGCCCAAACTACACAAAGCACTTCCGATACAGGTCCTCCTGCAATAGCTTGTAGTTCACAATCAAAGAAAGACTGCACATCTTTTAAATTGAAACCTCAAAATTTCAGTGGGGCCACTGACTTTGATGAGTTTCTTTCCCAATTCGAAATCACTTGTGAAATTAATGGTTGGCAATACAGGGAGAAATCTCTGTATCTTGCAAATTGCTTGACTGGTGATGCACGATCCTTGCTGAGTGAACTTGATCATGACGGGAGACGGGATTTTAACATTTTGGTTGAAAAGCTGAAAAACAGGTTTGGTTCGGTTAACAGGTCTGAAATCTTCAGGACACAACTGAAGTCTAGAGTTAGAAATAAGGGTGAGACCATCCCTGAATTAGCACAATCTATCAAAAAGCTTGTACGCCAGGCATATCCTGGTGTGAACAAAGATGTGATTGAAACGTTGTCCCTGGACGTTTTTATTGATGCACTTACAGATTCTGATATACGTTTGCGAGTTAGGGAGCTTGGTCCAAAGACACTTGCTGAGGTAGAGAAAATAGCACTACGTTTAGAATCCCATAAGATTGCCGATAAGCAAAGGACAAGATTGGTTGGTCAACTTGATACTGGGTGCAACGAAGTACGTCTAAATCAGTCAGATTCAAACCCACAGCTGGAGGCTTTGCATGATAAAATAAGTTCACTTTCAAATCAGGTGCAAAGTCTAACAAAACAAAGTAATCAAAATTCAAGCAATGTCTGCTATGCAAATGATAAGCGCCCTGACTTATCTAGAAGAAATACCCAAAACTTTAATAATAATAGATACAATAGGCATTCCCAAAATAACCTTCCCTATCATAATGGTGGTGAACCACGAAGACCTAGGGGTCCAGGTCCAGGTCCATTTAATGGGCATAACCCAAGACAGCATAATAATCCTAACTCTTACCATTCTAGGAATACTCAATACAACCCTGTAAATACTGGAAGATATGACTCTAGGAGCGATCAAAACCAATCTTACCCTACTCATGATAACAATAGATTGAACCAGGAAAACTGGCACAGGTCAGGATGGAGGGCCACATCCCGACAATAGTAGAAGGGCCCGTCAATGTACCTGTTCGTAGCATGGATGATGGTTATTTTGTCGCTGGTAGTGTTCAAGGAAAGTCTCTTGT
Source organism: Loripinus fragilis (assembly GCA_964019695.1). Taxonomy (NCBI): domain Eukaryota; kingdom Metazoa; phylum Mollusca; class Bivalvia; order Lucinida; family Lucinidae; genus Loripinus; species Loripinus fragilis. The sequence continues at coordinate 63,577,975 of OZ026521.1, read as the reverse complement.
CTTTCTTGTAGACACTGGCTCATGTTGCACTATTCTCAGTAAATCTTTATTTGATAGATGGTCACCAGAAACACGCCCCAACTTGACGCCTGTTAACTTGCATTTGGTTACGGCAACTGGTGAGAGCATTCCATCTCTTGGAAAAGCCGAGATTGAAATTTCCTTAGGAAGTCAATGCCTACTGCATGATGTACTGTTTGCTGATATCAAAAATGATGGAATTCTTGGTGTTGACTTTTTGTCAAAACATAAGTGTGATGTTTTCTTAAGTAAAGATCACATGCGTTTGAATGGAGAAAGAATATCATGTTTTCATAGTAGTAAGGGGGCCACTTTGGGTACAAATAGTGGAGGTGCAATTTCTACATGCTGTAGGATTGCCATACTGGAGGGTGTTGAAATTCCACCAGAAAGTGAAATTGTGGTCAAAGGCAGGCCATTAGATTATTTTGACAAAAATAGTGTTGGCACATTGGAAGGCACTAGTCAGTTTGTAGACCGTAGTGGATTGTTGGTGGCAAGAGCTTTAGTTAGCCCTGAGACTGGCAGTGTCCCTATACGCATTATGAATTTAAATGATCAGCCATTCTTTCTCCATAAAAACACAGTGACAGCAGTATATGAGCCAGTAGAAACTGAAAGACTTGAGTCAGTTAATTCCCTGAGCACAAAGGCAACATCTGATGAAAACCCTTATCAACATATTGATGAACTCATTCAGAACAGCTCTTCAAATCTGAATGAGACACAATTAGAAAGCTTGAAATCACTTTTGTATGAGCATAAAGACCAGTTCTCTAAATCTTCCCATGATTTAGGCTGTTCTAATTTGGTAGAACATACTATCAAAACTGTGCCTGACTGTAAGCCGGTTAAACTAAGGCCTTATAGAGTACCGCTTGCTAAGAGGGAGTTTGCGGAGAGTGAAGTCAAAGCAATGGCCGAAAAGGGACTTATTGAGCCATCCTACTCTGCTTGGAGTGCACCAGCAATAATAGTCCCAAAACCAGATGGCTCTTTGAGATTCTGTGTAGACTACAGAAGACTGAATGAACTCACAGTCCCAGACAGTCATCCACTGCCACGTATTGATGATACACTTGATGCCTTGGGTGGTTCAACTTGGTTCTCAACTCTGGATTTAAAGAGTGGGTTCCACCAAGTAAGCATTGCAGAGGAAGATAGACCTAAGACTGCATTTTCCATCCCTGGCAGTGGTTTGTGGCAGTGGCGAGTTTTGCCTTTTGGTTTGATTAACTCTCCAAGTGTTTTTGAACGCCTAATGGAGCGGGTGTTTGCCGGGTTGACTTTTCTCATATTGCTAATATATCTAGATGATATAATTGTGTTCTCAAAAACATTTGAAGAGCACTTGATCAATTTGAGAAAGGTGTTTGAAAGATTGAAGGAAGCTAATTTAAAGCTAAACTCTAAAAAGTGCAAATTACTGGGCAGGAAGGTGTCTTTTCTGGGTCATGAAGTGTCTAATTTAGGCATAGGCACTGATCCTAAGAAACTTTTAGCTGTTAATGATTGGCCACAACCAAAGACAGCTACAGACGTCAGACAGTTTGTTGGTTTAGCTTCTTACTATAGGAAGTTCATTCCAAATTTTGCAACAGTTTGTAAACCATTGCACCAGCTGACTGAGAAAAATAATTGTTTTGCTTGGACTGAAAAGTGTCAAAATGCTTTTGACAATCTGAAGAAACTGTTAACCAGTGCACCGATACTTAGCTATCCTCTTCTCCAAGGTCAGCGGTTTCTGATTGACTGTGATGCTTCTAATGTAGGAGTAGGCGCAGTTTTATCTCAGATACAAGATGGAGAAGAGAAGGTGATTAGCTATTTTAGCAAATGTCTGTCCAGGACTGAAAGAAAGTATTGCACAACAAGAAAGGAGTTATTGGCTGTTGTGATGGCTGTCAAAAACTTTCATCACTTCTTGTTTGGACAGCAATTCACTGTCAGAACAGACCATGGGTCTTTGCAGTGGCTTATGAGGTTTAAGAACTGTGAAGGCCAAATTGCACGTTGGCTAGAGGTATTGTCAGCTTATACTTTCACAATTGTACATAGAGCTGGTAGGGTCCACAACAATGCAGATTCATTGTCCCGTAGACCATGTTACAGCAATGACTGTAAACACTGTGATAGATATGAGAAAAGATATTTTCCGAAAGTATCCCCTGAAATTGATAGAACAGAAAAAGAGACTAACATTTTTGAGAAGACAGATTGTGGCTGGGGTGACAGTCCACTTCGATCTGTCACTCCAGTGGAGATGATTAATACTGTTGAGAAAATAGACGGTGGTCGGGGTGGCAGTCTACTTCGATCTGTCACTCCACCGGAAAGTATTAACTATGTTGAGAAAGATGATGGAGGTCAGGGTGACAGTTTACTTTTATCTGTCATGCCACCGGAATGTACTAATAATATTGAGAAAATAGATGGTGGTCGGGGTGACAGTCTACTTCGATCTGTCACTCCACCGGAAAGTATTATTAATGAGCATATAGATAATGCTCCTTTGTTTGAAACACAGGAAGATAGTCCTGATGTTAAAGGGCCCGTTATTTGTGACGACATTTATGTGAGTGATAGATTGGCATGCTCTATCACTCCTTCTTTAGGACCTGGAGTAGCAGAGGTGCTCTCTTTGGAGATGACACATGGAAATTACCAGACCGGTGTTCCTCACTTCACACATGCATCGAACAACTCTGTATGTGGTGGGGTGGATGCAGATGCTCACAAAATTATTGATAAATGTCATCACACAAGTTGTTATTGCTGCGAAGTGACAGCAGATTATATAGAAGATTGGATAGACCTTTTTGAAGATGGACCTTTGTTTGGGTGTTTGTTTGAGAATGGGATAATTCCTGAAGAGTTGCAAGTTGCTCGTGCTGGCATGGCAACAATATCAGAAGGTGTTCACAGTGACAAGCCTAGGTGTCATTGTGAGCGTAGGTCTGAAATGATTGACACAAACGCACTTATCAAAGGCATCGTTCAAGATGGTCAGGAGTGTGGTTACAGTATATGTAAGAATAAGTTATGTTTGAATGTTAGTCAACATTTGAGTGAATCTGACGAGTCCTCTGCTTCTACTTCGAAGTCAGAGGAATGTCTAGATATCACATTGGAGAATATTCGTGACCAACAAGAAAAAGATGATACATTAAAACTCCTTCTGCAGTGGAAAAGGAGTAATGAAAAGCCCCGTTGGTCTGCAGTAGCACCATACTGCAAAGAGCTAAAAGCCTATTGGCATGAATGGGACACTATAGAACTTAAAGAAAATGTCCTTTATAAAAGACGAGAGAGGGATGTAGGTAATGATGCAGAATATCTTTTCCTTGTACCTGTAATTTTAAGAAAGGAGACCTTCAAGCAGTTGCATGAATACATAACTACAGGGCATTTAGGTAGAAGAAAAACCTATGATAAGATACGAAAAAGGTTTTATTGGTGTAACATGTATAAAGACGTGTCATATTGGTGCAGGGTTTGTTCTACCTGCGGTTCAAGAAAAATGCCATATAGACACGCTAAAGCACCTATGCGTCAATACAATGTTGGTTACCCTATGGAACGTATAGGGCTAGATATTAGTGGACCCTACCCAGCTTCAAAAAGAGGTCACAAATATTTAATGGTGGCATCATGCTATTTTACTAAATGGATGGATGCTATTCCATTGAAAACACAGGAGGCTACACATGTGGCATCTGAGTTAGTTGACCGATTTATATCAGTATTTGGAGTGCCACTCCAACTACACACAGACTTAGGTTCAAACTTCGAGTCTAAAGTCTTTCAGGAAGTCTGCAAACTTCTTGGTATTGAGAAAACCAGAACTTCAGTTCGAAGACCCCAGTCTGATGGAATGGTTGAAAGGGCAAACCGTTCCATTCAAAATATGATAGCTTCCTATATATCTGAAAAGCAAGATGATTGGGATGAGCACCTACCTTTACTTATGATGGCATATAGGTCATCAATTCATGAGACGACAGGAGTCTCACCAGCAGTGATGATGTTTGGTAGGGAACTAACACTCCCTATAGATATGGCTTTAGGTAGGCCGATAAGAGAGGATAGGCTTTGTGCAACAGATCATGCCTATCAGCTTGAACAGAGGTTGTTGGATATTCATGATTTTGCACGAAGGAATCTGAATATTTCAAGTGAAAGCATGAAGAGAAGATATGATGTTAAAATGCATAAGATACCATATAAATTAGGAGACGCTGTTTGGTATTATAATCCAAAACGAAAAGTTGGGTTCAATCCAAAATTGCAAAGACCATGGAAAGGACCTATGATTGTGGTTGATATTCTGAATGACGTATTATTCAGAATTCAATCTGGCTTGAAAGCAAAACCAGTGGTAGTCCATCATGATAAATTAAAGCCATATCTGGGTGAGGACAAGCCCACTTGGTTTGTTACTAAGGAATAATAATAATAAATAATAAAAAAAAAGCTTGTAAATGAATATACACAGTTTAGAGAATGAAGTATAATTGTTAAACCTGTGCCAACTCGCTTAAACTTTTATTACTGTTCTATCTTTCTTTTCTAAAAAAAAAAAAAAAAAAAAAAAAAAAAAAAAAAAAAAAAAAAAAAAAAAAAAACGCCTTACAATATATATTTTTACTGATTGAATGATAGTTAATTTTCTATCTATGACATGTTTGTAGGTGGTGAACCTTCTCACAGCTGTTGCTGGAAGCAACATGTGGTAAACCTGCAGAATAAAGTTGTCTGATATGATTGTGACTGATTAGCCTCTTGCAGAAACCTTTGACTGAAATAAAGAGAGGTTTTGGCCAGTTGTGTCTGAAAATCGCAGTTTTAAGATGTCTGTTATGGTTGTTATTTATAATGATTGTGGTTGATAAACCCCCTTGCAAACAATTGACTGAAACAAAGACATTTTGGTTGATTACGTTTGAAAATTGCAAAATATAGTTTGTCTGATTTTGATTGTTACTTTACATGTTGCCAACGACTGATGGGTGGGAACATGTGAAGTATATATATACTATGACTAAATTTACATTTGCAAAGCCTGTGGATAGTAGATACGCAATTATTTTACTATCCTGTCTTTAAAAATAGTTTGCAATGGTTCAAAGTTTGAACTGTACATATTTTGTAACCTGCTTGTCTGAAAGATTGTAATGCTAAATAAATGGCAGTTTAGACAAGGTCTGCTGAAATTAGCAAATATACTGAATTGACCGGGATGATATTTTATAGTTGGAAAGACTGTTTGAAAATGAGTGGCATTTGGATGAAACAAGGCTAAGGATAAGAAAATGCTATGGCCGTCTTATACTTGATTGTTTCATTAAAATTATACACTAAAAGCACAAAATCGAAATACCTACCTAGCAACCTTAATGCTTGTGGAGCAATACACAACTCTGTATTCAAAAGCCCCTTAATGTCTATTTTTAGGGATTCAACTACCTATGCAAAGTGTGTACAAACCACTATTTTAAGACGAAATGGGAGGTACAGAGACACCTTCAGGACCAGCACACGGGCATCGGGTACCAATGCAGTGTATGCAGATTGTTGTTCGTCCGTAGAAACACCAAACATGCATGTAATGTGACAGAGGAAGACATGATCTTCATGCATAGGGAGAGTGGCGTGAGGGGTGCCGAGGCCAAAACGATGATGGCGAAGTTCGTTCGTGAGGTGCAGGATACCAAATGGGAGTGGGTGCGGGAAGTCCCAAAGGAAGAGGCACCAAAGATCATATCGGAACCAGCCAAGGTGCCCAAGCCTCGGAAGAGCCGGAGAGAGCCCTCTCCCTTCCAATTTGAGGAAGACCCAATGATCACCCTGGAAGAACCTCCTATAAAAAGGAAGAAGACAGAGTCGTTCTGTTTGGAGGAACCTTTGACAGCAGAACCTCTTGGACAAGCTTCTCCTGAAACAGAAAATAATATAATTAAATCCCCATCTGTCAAAATAAAGAAAAAGTCAGCAAGTAAAAAGAAAGAAACCTATGTAAACCCAACAGAGAGAATTAATGATAAGAAAGAAAGTGATAAACAGACTGAAGCAGGTGTAAAAGAAATGAGAAATATAGAATGTGATTATCAGACTGAAACAAACGTAAAACAAACAGAGAAACTAGAAGCTAAGGAAAGGCAAGAGAAACAGACTAAAGCCAGTGAAAATCAGAGTGAAAATGAAAGAATGAAAACACCAGTTAAAGAAAAAGAAACAAAAAGTGTAACAGCAGATAACAAAACTAAGAGAAAACAAAAGGATGGAGAAAATCAAAGTGAGAGGACAAATGAGAATAAGTCAAATAAGAGACCAGCAAATAAAAGTGTTAATGAAATGAAGAGTGTAAACAAAATCGATTCAGATGATATAATTGAGAGAATAATGGAGGATATTTCGAGAACACGTACAAAATGTGTATCTCCTATATCATCACCTCGTCAACACAATAACATTCCAGAATATGATCCTGAAGAAGAAATAAAAAAGGCAGTAGAAAGCATAATGGATGCACCTGAAGTAAAGGAGACTTTAGAGAGTGCTGTAGAAGCAGTCAGTGAGAGCACGAGTGAACTGATGATGGAAACTATATGTGAAGAGATAATGGAGGAAGTAATAAAAGAAGTAAAAGAAGAACTGGAAGTTGAGAATGAGGCAGATAGTATTATGGAAGAAGGTATAAAGAGGGAATTAAACACCATTACAAAGGAAGAAGGAAGAGGAAAGAAAGATAAAGAAGAATGAGAGGAGAAAGCAGAGAGAGATAGCCAAATTAAGAAATATTCTTAAAGAAACCCAGGAAGGGAGAGTTGTATTGAACATTGGAGGGCAAAGGTTTGAAACTAGTCGTTTAACCTTACAGCAGGACCCAGATTCCATATTATCATTATTATTCAATGATGATATATCTATTCGGCCGATGGGGAACAGCTATTTTTTTTATCGAGACCCAGGTCATTTCCGGATAATTCTTAATTATTTAAGAGATGGATGCACTGCCCGTGGGGCCATTCTACCCAGAGAGCGAAGATACCTTTTAGAGTTAAAGAATGAGTGTATCTTCTACAGACTGCAGGGGCTGAAGGATCTTGTGGATAAACGATTGGAATATTTGGCGGATATGTATGGCCTGGACTGTTAATGATATATATTGTTTTGTGGTGGGCCAAAGTTTGTGGTTCAACTAAAATTGAACCAAAGTTTGTGGTTCATGTAACCAGTCTGCAAGGCACAGTCAAATGCAAGATAATATTATGCAAACATAGGCATTTGACAACCATACTTGTTGATTTTGTGTTTCATTATCAATTGAACCATGACATATGGGTCAACTTTTAATGGAGCAAATTTTGTAGTTCATTTGCGTGAACTAATACAAACGTTTGAGATGATTATCAGCCTTCCGCAGATGTAGAAGATGCCCAGTTCAAGTGATGTTTTGTGATGATGCGTTTAAACAGTTCATTCAGTGACAAGTGAAAACAAATACAATTTTGACGAAACACTGTAAAAAAAAAAATCCTAATTATATAATTCCTAGTGCATTTCACGTTTATCTTAACATACGGAGAAGACTTTGGATTCAGTAAGGATTAGGTTAAGATTCAATTGTTTAATATCAGTGAATACATTTTTATTAATTTGGTAAGTATTTTCTTTATATCATTACCTGAACTTCCTTTGGTGATAGATAAGGTTTCAAGGTCTGATCTGTACAGTTGTGTTTCAACCTATAATAAATAAGAAAGGAGAAATTAGTAACTCAGAAAACACTTTGGTCTCACAAAAATAATAATAATCATTATCAATTCTTCGGTTTAGGAATAGGTGTAGGTCTATGTTGTCTATTAGGCAGTAAAATTTTCTTTTGCCATCTGATAGAGATATAGATCTGCATTGTTACTTGCTTTATGTATCATAACTTATATGTTCAGGTAATGTAAGAGTGAATACTTAAAAAAAAGAGTAACAAATATGGATATAGTAAAGGGATACACAAGCACTCAAAGGAATAAGATTATACCAGTCTGAACAGTTTTTGAGCATAAATTTATTTGCAGACCTAGAACATTTAGTTTTACTTTAAATTAAGTGTTATAGTTCTGTAAACAGTGTTTCTAAAATAATGTTGGACTGTATTATACAATTATTCTGACATAATCAACAGTAAGGATATTTTGCATATTATTGTATAAAGAATTGTTCAGATGTTAGGTATAGTTTGTAATGGACAGTGGTATAAAATGACTTTAAAAATGAAACATCCTAAAATAGGTGGAAAATAAGATGCCATATCTTTTCGTGTTTCCATTGTCATCTAACATATTTTTTCTTCTAAAACAACTTTTTCAGAATAAGTTTTCGAAATTATTTTTACTGAACTTGGTTTCCTCTGAGTTGAGAATGTGTCCTATTAACAGTTCAGTGGAATCAAAGTTAGATGACGACTCATTTGTAACTGTTATTCAGTGGTTTGTGGTGATGAATGGTTATACGAAAAGTGATGTCAATTGGCTGAAGTGACAGGAATTGTGTATAGTGGTATTCTATTATTCAAATATAAATATTTAAGGAAGGATTTTCTTTAACTAACTTGACCAATATTTGGACTAATATTACTGTCAGTGATAATTGGAGCCTACTTTCCTAGCTTTTTTCTTACATGGCCACCAACATGGGGTCCATGTCCTTTATAGGTGGGGGGCAAAATAGCCAGTTAGCCTGCCAAATGTTTGTCTATTTAGTTATGAAATTACCTTAACAGTAGGAGTAATCGTACTGTCATTATAATTTTTGAAATCTTTGACTTTGAATTTTTTTTTTTAAATTCTTTGAAAACTTCAGAAGTGGTTACGCTTACTTGAGCATTCAATAGCTTTTCTCATGATACTTCGTAGTAGGGTTGGCTGGTCTTATTGTCTAGTATCATGTTAAACTAATGATGATTAAGCTATATAAGTATGAACATGAACTCTTATGGGCTAGTCATTTTGGAACATAATGCCTTAATAATGGACTGCAGAGTTCAATTGACCAGGTCCATATTATTGATCAAATGTATTTTTTTTTATAACTCATTTGACTAAGGATTGAAATTTCACTGTGGAAGGTGGTGAACTTAAATTGTCTTTTGTATCATGCACATTGTCTGGGGCATAGTCCAGATGCCACACACAATGGTTCATGAACAAATTAGACAGTCTCCCTGTCAAACAGTTGTTCATATATGTGTATTAATTACCAATACAATGTTGTTTGTCTGGATTACTTACCTACCTGGAATTTCCATGAATTCTACTAGAGATCATTTTAGATATCCCGGTTGGTTTTGAAAAATCAGAAATTATCCAGTCTGAGTAAACATATAATGTATTCAAAAATTTGGCACAGTATTAAAGGGTCCAGATGAGCAACATATAGGTAAGAAAATGCATTAATAATTCTTAGTCTGTTTGTTAGTATGGATTATATTGCTATTCCTGAGTAAGGATAACAGAAATAGCCAGATGCCTCCTTGGATTTGAAGTTCTTCTTTCCAAGCTATATACTTACATTACCTTCTTCATGGGGTCCATGCCTTTTGTAGGGAGGGGGCTGTTGTAACGGCGTCTGGCTAGTGTCTGTTATTCAGTCTCATACGGCACGGATAGTTCAGCTTGTTGTGAGAGAAATGCGATCTTGAGTACGAACCGGCTTGAGATCGAATACGGCATGTGCCAACTTTGCCTCCCCATTTTAACATAAATTTACACTGTCATCGAGATTTCCCCGCTGAATCATAAACTTCTAACCTTTATTTCTATAAGACTTCCATTAATAGTCTGATTCTTCCATTATTTTAGCTGTATTTTGTGTTTTATTCCCGAGCATCTGTTGATTTCTGCTTCTGTTATTCGTATGTCATGCGGATAGCTTTGGTTTTTACCGTTATGCACCCAAACGCCTTGTAACAAACCTAAATGTCCGAATGTGACCGAATATGTTTGACGTCATCCTGCGCGTGTCTTCTGCTATATAAGAGCGCCCCCATCAGCTCTCGGGGTTGTTGACTGCTAGCAACCGGCTTGTGTAGTTAAGACTTAAAAAGCTTGTTGTAGGTGGAAGATCTTAACTGGACAGATTGAGATAGCTTGCATTCCACCTAGATTGAAAGTTTGCTAACAGAATGCCACCTAGAAGAGCAATGCTTGGCCCTTCTCAGGTCTCATAATCACAATATTTACATTCTGTTCCCCACCACCTTGTTCCTTAACTCGAACTTTAGGTGGAAATCTTTTCTCTCCTTAACATTCTCTTTTATTACTCCTTTAGGCGAAGTTGGCTCAGGTTGTTATATATGTGTATCATAGATTATATTTGATGTAACTCTTAAGGGATTATAAGGTTTATTGGTTTGTGCGATTCTTGTAAATTGTGTTAAGACTTCTGCTTGCACCAGTTCCACCTATATAGGTGGGGACCTATATCTTAAAACAGTCTAGTTCGCAGGACGTTTATAGCGTACTAAACGTGCTTGTTCAGGCCTGGTAGACTGTTGATAGGCTTTAGCGAACACTGTGAGTGTGTATTGGTTGTTTTCGTCTGAGTTTGGGGGTTTCCACCTATTTAGGTGGAATCATAGTTGCAGAAGTATCTAACTTGAGTATAAGTCAACTTGAGGTTTAAATTGATTGAAATAACTTAATGAGTCATTCTACGAGTCTAGGGCATTCGTATCACGTTATTTACAGTCTATAAACGTTAGTTAAGGTAAGTGATTGACTCCACCTATATAGGCGAAGGTTCCACCTATATAGGTGAAGTTCCACCTAGATAGGCGAAGACCTTAAATTACCACAGACTAGCTAATAGCACGTTGTCAGACTTACTGAACCTACTTGTTCAGGACTTGTAGATTGTTGGTAGGCCATACAGACGCATAATTGGTGAATTCGATTGTCCGTGACTGAGTCTGGGTCTTCCACCTATTTAGGTGAAATCACTGTTTCAAGAGTGACTTAATTACAAACCATTTATCCTCGTGTATATATTGAATTTGCATACTAAGTGAGCCCTTGACATCTTTTGAGCACTATTGTCACATTTATTGTAGTTAATATAGGTCAAAGATCGTTTCCACCTATATGGGAGACACTCCACCTATATAGGCAAAGTTCCACCTATATAATATCTGTTCCACCTATATAGGTGTAGTAATATCTATATGGGCGAAATAGTTAATATTTAGGTATACCTCTAAAACCTACTTATTGTTTTGATTTTATAACCACCAAATGTTGTGTTGCTTATGTTGAACACATATAATGGACCTGCTTGGATTGTGCTAGGACTATTAATCTCTATTATATCTTCACAGCAACGGTTGTAGGTGGAATATAAAAACTACATCTTCATCTAACTACATATTGGCCTATATTACACTATTGTGTACAAGATCACTATCTAATTGCTTGCTACCTACATGATAATAGTTTCTATATGCTCACATACTTATTGTTAAGGGATACTTAATAAATTGTAGAAAATTGACAAAAAGGCTGGCTGTCTATTCACTTCCCAAAAGCATTGAGTACGACCCAGGTCGAACCCAATATTGAAATATTGTCGCGTCACCACCAATTCCTGACTATAGATTTTGATGAACGCTCGACCGGGTGGTGCCGTTACAATATACCATTAGTCTAGTCATTGAAAATCGCCCTCTAGTCCTGAAAGCCCAAAGGAACCGTCTTGGATGATGATATACGAGTTTTAAACTATTGCCCTTGATATTGTGTAGACAATGTTTTTCCGTAATGTATCATGTAGACACTAGTAGTTTTTGTGAATTATGCGACAGTTTAGACACAGGTTTTGGATAACGTGTAGAACATAAAACTGAAAACGTGCCTTAAACAACAAATACATTATTACATAAGTACGAATGCACTTAAGGTTATATCATTGATGTGTTATTTAAGCATGTACTAAATCGACATGCGTATTGTTGCAGTCAAATTCAATACACACATTCCTCGGAAGGCGATATCACTCCTGCCAGGATAAAGTCGGATTTATGTCAAAGACATTTGCGCACAAAACGTAGGTTAAGGTCACCAGACCACATTGCCTGCTTGAAGAGAAAGCCAAGTAAGTAAGGGTGCAAAGATCAGGAATCGATACAATCAAGTACCACACCTGACCCAGTATACCAATGGGAAAGTGACAAACTCACAGTTTTATACCACAAACGAGAGCCAAGAGGGCAGCCCTTTCCGAGCAATTTCTATGTATGATTTGAAACTTACTACTATCACTGCTGCCGAGAAATGCACTATTCTACATCGATTTACGTCGAAGTCATTTGAGTGTGAAAAATAGGCCAAGGTCACCGTGCCACAATGCGTGCTGGAAGAGAATGTCTAGGACAAGAGCTATGCAAAAAAGATACTCGCAACTATAATTACACTTAAAAACACGTATAAGTGTGCACATATGAATGGGCTCATATCTCCTTTAATACTGGTCAGATCATTTTCAAATTTTCAACAAATATAAACCAAAGCTGTGTAATAAAATTGCATTTATTTTATCTCGAGTTAAATAAAAAGTTAAAAAATGCGAACGCAAAATTCAAATTTATGGTAAAATCAAAGTTCACATTTTTCCAATACTTTAGAAGAGACCAAACTGGATCGAATATATCACAAAACAAAGTAAATATCACAATATTCTTAAGTCAAATCCTGCAGCGGCGTCCATGTCCATGTAAACTTAGAAGCGGGTATGTCCTACCGCACTGTTCAAAACGGCAAGACAACGGCGTCTCATTGACGTCACATAACGCTGAACGTAATACTAAGGGAGGTTGTTCCACTCGTAGAGAATGATTGCTCTCCGTTGGTCCAGTGTGGTCGGAATAGCCCCTGTTCTCCTTACACGGCGGTTTAGTTTATCCCAAATGTTTTCAAATATGTTTAAGTCTGGTGATTTGGATGGAAAGTCGACGACATTTACGTTGTTTGCATTCATGAAATGCAGTGGTGGCCCTTGCACAATGGGCTGGAGCACCAGCGTGCAGCAACTGCATTCCTCTGTGGTTTTTCAACAATGGCCAGCACTTCATGTTGATAGTTTAGTTCCCATTTATGAAGACAATGTTAGTTTTATGATGTAAGGACACACCTGCCCACACCATAAAAGGGCCACCATCCTTTTATTCAAAAATGATTAACTATAAAACGATATGCATAAATGAAATGTCATAGAAAGATCAAATCTAAAACTGTGAACTTTGATTATACGATATATTTAAATTTTGATGTCGCATTTTAAAGATTAAAGTTTTATCAAAATTTAAACTTATGGAATATCATGTCATGAATGTCATCTATATCTGTTGGAAATTTCAAAATGATCTGATTTATATTAATGAAGATATGAGTCCATTTTTATGTGCACACTTATAAGTGTTGTTAAGTGTACTACAAAGAAACACGTGTTGCCGGTTCTTGCTCGTAAGGATTCAAAGTCACTGAAGCGTGAAAGATAAGTCAATGCCATCTGGCCCCGAGGTTATAAAACTTTGTTCGTGCTCAACTCAACTGAGCGCGTAATTTCAACTGCTCATAAAAACTAGACGTTTCTTGCTTTAAGTCTCTCAGATGATGTAATTATCATGCTAATAAATGTTAAAATGCCAACAATTGTTGGTATTTTAACATTTATGAGCAGGATAAATTTGTGCTCAGCTGAGCATGGAAAATGTTTTATTACCTCGGGGCCTGGTCACAGTGCGTGCCCAGGGAGTATGCTTATCTCTCTCAAATTGTTGGCGTGGCTGTTTCTATTGAAATGCTTTCTACAAATGAGACTCATGGATAATGTCAACTATTTTAAAAGTAATTTACAAACGCATTTGCTTCTTTATTCATCTGTCTAGAATTTATACCTTATTATTATGGATGTTATGATGTCTGTGTTCTCATAAAAATATGTTTACATGCATGAATGTCACATCTCTGCCATTATCCAGTACATGCGAACTATTCCATATATTCACCCTATCCCACTCATCCCATCTCTTATCTCAAAATGAGACCAAACAAAAACATGTGACTGTTCTTTCTGTGAAATAAAATCAAAAATAAAATTGAAGAAGTTTCAAGCGGCGAATGTTGTTATACAATAAACAGTCAGGGACATAACTTCTATAAGTTAAAATAAATATCACTTGAAGAAGTTAAAATTGTGTCTTTTCAACAATAATTTCTAAGTGATGCTACAGAAAGTAACTTATTTAAGTTATTTCTGAAATTATTTAGGCCAAGGTCAAATTGCAAGCCTTCAACAATATAACTTATTCAGGTTAAAAAGTAGCTTATTTTCTGAACTTCAATGACCTCGCGTACTTATTTATAGACGATGCGTACAAAATTCTATTGCATAATCGTAAAGTAATGTAATAGGTCTTTCAGATAAAATTACCCACATGGCCGTGAAAATTGCGGTAACTCGGGAATATGAAGATGAAAAAAGACACGTTCACTCAAACTGGTTACTTTTGTTTTTGTTGCAAAAAAAGTTAACTGCTTTGAGTGATAAATTTTTTAACTTTTGGAGGTTATGCACCTGACTGATAAAATGCAATGTTCAAAATTGTAATATCGCTGGCATCCCTTTACATAAAATACCATAGGAAATTGGAAAATCGGATACGCTTTACCAATGCTTTTAAGAATGAGCTTATAGCATTGTTTCAACGATAAAAGTCTTGTAATCTATACGATTTGAGCCGCGACATTAGATTTCCGACAATGTGGTATGTGCGACCAGCAAAGCCTCAGACCCTTTGCTACATGTAGTAGTCGTTAGATTATTCTATGACTGTTAAACTACTGTCTGAACACCATTTGAAGTTTAGAAGGAGGCTGCACAGGCTCGTCCAAGTCTGCACTTGTCGAAATGCCACATTGTTGGAAATCACATGTACCGGCTCATTTGCACAATTGGCCGTTAAACTGCGTGTAGATTAGCTACTAGTCTGATTAATAATAGTCTGATTTTTCTTCTGTAAGAGTAAGAAACTGTTTGGCTAATTTTGATAGCAAGTCTAAATAACATTTTCTGTTTTACACACCCTGATTATGAATAGAGAATACTAGGTGAGTGTCTTTTGATATCAAGTTTACCAGGCAAGGCTTTTAGAGCGCTTGTTGACATCGATATGCTTGCCGAGCGATTCAACATGCGTTCTCAAAGCCAAGCCTGGTAAACTTGATATCAAATGACGCGAACCTGGTATTATATTTATCAGTTTACCCACTGTTTCACTCTTCAAACAAGCGATTATGACGTATTTTTAGATTTTTGTGTTGATTCAGCGTCATTAGCGACGTCACTCAAAAAGTGCAATGTCATCTTAACCTGAAAAAGGCAACATGCCGTGAGAAAGACAATGTTTATCAGGCAACGTGCGACAATGCAGTCAATATAAGAGGTAACTGATAAAAGTTTATCTTGATAAAAAAAAATTCCTCAGTAATTACTAAATTCATTTTTACAGCTTTGTTTCTTCATCAGCTAAGGTGATTAAAGCCTGTTTGTCGCCAAAAAACCAATAACTGACATCAGACAAGTCTATCAATCATGCCCATCTAACACCTGTCGGTCAGTCGTAAGTGGATAAATCACTTTTACGACTGACCTTCCAGCCAGTGATATATTAAGAAACGGATCACTGCGAGCACGAATATATTATATTACTTGTTGGAATTACTTATTGGAGCATCAAATAAAAGAAAAATAATCTGGCAGAATGCCATGTGTTTCATGTTTATACCATTTATGTGACAGATTTTGATGACATGAAAGAGTTGTCAAAAGTTCGTTTATGCGTGGTTCTCAACATTCCCTGGAAGTTTCATGAAAATCGTTGACTATGCGTGCGGGGTCCTATTTACATTTTTCTGGTGGTTACGTGGAATAGCTTTTCAAGCGTCATAATAATTAATATCATTATTACTATTATCATTTCCATAAATATGAGCGAACATATGACAATAAAAAAAAAGTGGCTTGCATGCCCATTTCAGACTCAGATCAGCTTGGGCATCCTTCCATGTTGATGTTTGCACAAAGAAAACTTGGATTATTAAGCTACCAATTATGTTACTGCAAAGACACTGATCTGACTAATCAGACTCTGATTCTCATGTTGGTTTGAATATCTTCTCGAAATGCTGGGTGCACATACCATTAAGAGCCAGTGCATGAGATTTCCAACAATGTGGCATTTTGACATGTGTGGACTCGGACGAACCTCTGTAGCCTCCTTTTAAACTTAGAAACTCCAAATGGTGTTCAGTCAGTAGCTTAACAATCCTAGAATACCCAAGCGACTAGCAAAGGCTCTGAAGAGACTGCGCGTATGCGCAGGCTGATCTGAGGCTTTGCTGGTCGCACTTACCACATTGTTGGAAATCTCATGTCTCATGAACTGGCTCATTTTGTTTTTCCGTTACGTGTTTGTGTCGTCTGCGATAACCTTTGCAAATAGTTTGGATCCAGAGTCAAATCAGATCAAGATAAGGCCCGACAATATGTCAAGCCTGATCTTGACCCACGCTGTTTGACTCTCTGGTCACATTTATTTGCTGATTACCATTGCAAATTGCTTGAAACCAGATCAGGCCCAACATTTTATCGGGTTTGATCTGGATCGAAAGGGTTTGATATTCTGGTCGCATTTTACCTTTGCAAACAGTTTGGATCCAGACAATGCCACAAATATTGTTGGACCTGATCTATATCCAAACTGTTTGGTGCTCTGATCACATTCATCAGCTGATAACCTATGCAAACAGAACTTTAAAAAGGTTGAAGGGGCATATTGCTTTGGGCTTGTCCATCCTTGCGTCAGACCTTCTTTCCGTTTTTTTTTGTTGAGTTATTGCCCTTTGCGAATTTGGACATAAAAAACTTGATATCTCAAAAACCATTACAGCATTTCAAATTTAAGATTGGGTTTTGAAATTTCATAGATGGATTCCTCTTTAAAAAATAACTGGCCCATATTTTTTTTAATATGGATTATCTCCATTTGTGGAGTTACGCCCCTTTTAAAGGGTCATCATGAAATTTCGCTATCAGTATATTTCAAAAACTATAACAGTAAAGAGCTTCAAACTTGCTAATGTTATAGAGAATAATAAGTAGATTACCTGGTGAAAATTATAAAAAAACTCGCTTATTGCCCTTTGCGAATTTGGACATAGAAAACTTCATATCTCAAAAATCATTACAGCTAGGAGCTTCAAGCATGCTCGAGGCTTATAGAGGATAAGGAAAAGATTACCTGGTGAAAATTATATAAAAAAATCATTTTATTTTTATGGAGTTATCGCCTTTGCAAATGTTGTCATAGAAAACTTGATATATCAAAAACCGTTTCAAAATGATAGGGTTTTGAAATTTCATAGATGGATTCCTCATCAAAAAATAACTGACTTGTTTTCTTTTAATATCTGGATTATCTCCTTTTGTGTAGTTATGCCCCTTTTAAAGGGTTATAATGAAATTTTGTAATCAGGATATTTCAAAAACTATAACAGCTAGGAGCTTCAAACTTGCTCAGTTTATAGCAGATAATGAGCAGATTACCTGGTGAAAATTTAAAACAAAATCATCTTTTTGCCCTTAGCAAATTTGGACATAGAGAACTTGATATCTCAAAAGCTGTTGCAGCTAGGAACTTCAAACTGGCTCAGCTGATAGAGGGTAATGAGTAAATTGCCTGGTGATTTTTTAAATGTTTATTTATGTTATGGCCCTTTGCATTTTTTTCGAGTTAATGCCCTTTATAAATTTGGACATCGAAAATTTCCAATAAAGATATCGCCCAAAATTATTACAGCTAGTAGCCTCAGATTTGGTCAACTGAAAGAGGATGATGAATGAATTACCTAATGAAAAAGGCTGGTGGACAAACAAAGGGTTGGGAGCATAGTGTTTCATAAACACAATTTCTAGTTGATGGTGTTTTAACAATACTAATGGTCATACTGTCCTCAGCATAAATTAAAACTGGATAATAAGGATTTAAAACAAAATGTGAATATTAGCGTTAAGTTAAAATTGAGACATTAGAGTAGACTAGCCATATGGTGTACATCTTATATTTCATACATATTTTGTAGACATTTTCATTTCAACGCCTTTCTTGCTTTCAATTATTGACATTTTAACATTTATCAGCATGATCAGTACACATCTGAGAATTTGAAAGCAAGAAAAGGTTTTCAGCATTTTAAATTTTATGAGCAGTTGAAATTGCATGATCAATTGAGTTGAGCATGAAAAGTTGTATATGCTTGGACCCTGTTTCATTAGTCGATGGTTTAATAAGCCCTTATATATGTTACTATTTCTCAGAAATTACGATTTCATGAGGATAACCGGACTTTCACGGAAACACTTCCGTAATGCTGGCATCAGCGCATTAAGATATTATCTGAGCCGTGACACGAGATTTCCAACAATGTGGTATGTGCGACCAGCAAAGGCTCAGACCAGCCTGCGCATACGCCCAGTCTGATCAGAGCCTTTGCTGGTCGGTTGAATATTCGAGGAGTGTTAAGCTATCGACTGAACAGCACTTGGAGTTTCTAAGCCTAAAAGGAGGCTGCAGAGGCTCGTCGGAGTGTATACTTGTCAAAATACCACATTGTTGGAAATTACATGTCGTTGCTCAACTAATTGCGGTCTAATTATAATCTGCATCATCAGAAGCCTTTTGAAATTCTACAACTCAACCAATTACCAGTGTCTTAACCTTCTAGTGTACTAACCGTACTAAAACAGTTCAAACCGAGTTCATGGTATTTGACATACATACAATAACCTGGCCTCGATGTTATAAAACTCGAGTTCATTCTCAAACTCAAAAATAAAGCGCAACGATTGGCTGCTTGCGGACACGTGTCCGCAAGCAACCAATCATTGCGCTTTATTTTGAGTTTGATAATTTACTCAATTTTATAACCTCGAGGCCTGAACTCAGTCAGATTATGCGAAGCAGGGAAGACTATAATGTAGCGTCTTTGTGTGTTTATTAAGTCTCCCAAACAAAGTGGTATTTGTTCCGTTTCTTATTGCACGACACGCATGTGTGCACTAATAGACGAAGGTTTGTTGAGCATCAGTCAAGCGGGTTGTGGTCAGTTAGGGAAAATGCTCATTACTCTTGAACCACATGGAATATTTGGATCAAATGTTGCTTACTTGTTTATATTTAGATTGTCCAGCCACTGGTATGCAAAATGGTTTTATTTCACGACCCGCAAGAGTGCACTATAATTATTGTGCGAATCCGTCCATATGCCCGTCCTTCCGTTGTCAGTTTGTAAAATGCTCATAACTGTCCAACCACATGGTATATTTGCATCAAATTTTGCAGTAATATGCATGCGAACATTGTCTAACCACCACTGGCACGTATGACAGCATTTTTGATGGACGAGGGTTTGCTGAGCCACAGTCGAGCCGGAGGACATTTTTAAGCTATCTCAATCCAGCTGACAGCTACATCCGAGGTAAGGCACACAATCTGAAGTAAAGCTATTAAATAAGAAGCGATGACTTCGTATTTTGTATAACTTGTAGAAGAACATACCCTGCACGTGTATTGTTGTTGTTTTTTGCCAAACTTATTCAAATATCACATATCTAATCTCCAACAAGGACCTTTTTGACCCCTCAACCAGAATATCTTAAAATCGTCCACTCCCAAATCTGAAACCCCCGGGCCGAAACTATCCCCTGTTGCCATAGCAAAAACGCACATACTTGTACACGTGTCTTAAGTTGACGTTAGTGATTTGGCTCCCTTGTGCAAAACGTTGCACAACGTTAGTGTATATGCTACATATACTTTGTTGCTACATGCGATAAGGCACTATATTTCACACTCGCTAGTATTTATTGATACAGATATTTAATTTTAAGCATATTCGTTAATAGAGGGGACTGTATAATCTTATGTGGGGTGTTGGAATATATATATATATATATATATATATATATATATATATATATATATATATATATATATATATATATATATATATATATATATATATATATATATATATATATATATATATATATATATATATATATATATATTATATATACAAAGTAATGAAATACAGGAAAATATTGATTAAATATAATGCATATTTAAAAATAAGCTGTATTTCACAGCCGTGAAAATATAAAAAGCTGTATTTTCACTGCAGTGAAAATATAAGTTGTATTTCACGGGTGTAATTGGATGTCCTCTGCTTTGTCCATTGACTTTCTTTAGCCCACTTCAGAATTTCAAACGCCTGTAACTTTCTTATTAGTGGACAAAAACACAAAGTGTGGGTATTCATTTTCTTAGTTAGATCGCAAGGAACATTTTGGTAATTAAATTGTCGCGATCTGCTAAAATTTTCACTTTTTCTGCCCCTGATCCTATGGTTTCAGCTTTGGCCGACATTGCACGTTATCAAACGTCATCATTAATATGACGTAATGTGCGACCGCGTATGACGTCCTTTAGTGCTAAAAATCTATCCTGCTTAAAATTGTATATAATAAAAAGAAAATTCAAATTTTTGGAATGAATATGCCATTTATTTCATTTCGTGAAGCGAGAAAATGAATATTTCATTCGTGGCTTCGCCACTCATGAAATATGCATTTTTCGCTTCACTCGATGAAATAAATGGCATATTCATTCCAAAAATTTGAATATCCTCTCTCTCTCTCTCTCTCTCTCTCTCTCTCTCTCTCTCTCTATATATATATATATATATATATATATATATATATATATATATATATATATATATATATATATATATATATATATATACCATTTTCAACATTTAAATACCAAATATGAACAAAGATATAGCACTCGTTTGTTACAAAAATTCATTTTTAAACAAATTAGGCATCTTTTTTTTTCGGTTTTATTCATGAGTAAATCATAAACGTAGGGTGCAGGGCATGTAATGAATATATTGAGAAAACGTTAGCACTTCTTAGATTAATTAATAAACTTTATAAACGAGGTTTTCTTCAGAATAATAAGATTAATACTAAACATTCAAATTGTCGGTGGTTGTAAATGAAACATACCAACACAGTTTGCTTATCCAGCATCCGATCCGATCCAGAACTAGGATTTATTAACATATACCAAAAGCTTCAAGTATATATAGATGTCACAAAATCCTGTTAGTGGGGAGGGTTTCCATTATTGGCCCTTGGACGAAACGCTTTGAAATTTATTTATTTATGTAAAAATATGAAATGCTGACCATTTCAGCGAGAGGATAAAAGTGAATAAGTAAGCTCGCAATTTTTACGAACTGTTCTCCCAATCAATATACATGTATAAATAATTATCAAATACATTTTTTGGCAATAAATGCAGGTTTAAAGACATTTGTAGCAAACAATTCTATACATTTAATTTAAAAATAAGGGTGCCCTAATTTACATGCTTTAAAGAGTCTAAGTCTGCAACTATGGACATTTTTCGAAAAAAAAAATCTTTTTAAATCATTTGTAAAAGTAGAATTAAGTTATGTTTTCACAATAAATCTGTTCACCATAGCTGAAAACTGCATGGAAAAGTGAATTATCTTATAAAAACAGGTGTTTTTCTCTTGTTGGTAATTATTTGCGTCCCTCCAATAATTAAAGACAGTTAATATTTAGCATAAATGCGGTTGTTTTGATACTGATAATTTGTTAAGATTTACGAAAAATAGTAAGTGAGTATGATCAGGAAATACCACAATCACAAACTGCAGACAACCCCGTGGCACCGCGAGAAAGAGCCGCTCAACCATCATGAGACACCAGGAAGACAAATTAAATTGGTCAAATATATACCTGAATTTTAGTTTTTTTTGCTGTGTTCTTGAAAAATAGAAACATTATTTCTAGAATTGAAAGATCAAAAGTGACAGACTATGCAGCTTTAAAAACCAATAAGCAGTATTTTTAGATGACCACCACTGCTTCTGAGGTCTACGCCGATGTAGTTTCATTATGTAAACTCAACATTATTCATTGTAATATGACTGGAGAGAATCTTGTCTCCTGATTGGCCCAATTTGTCTTCATAAATCTCTATGTCTACCTGGAAACTGGTCTAAACCGGTCCACAAGAAAAATATTGCATGGAAACCAGCTCGAACTAGTTTCAAGAAGTTAATATTTTTGACACTTCTGCAATATTACCCTCCAGAGAGCTAAAAACAGCATGATGAGTATGAAACTAGCATGTGCTGCATGAAATTGACATGATTTGCTGTTTCACCTCCCAACTGGTAAATTAAAGAATTTCATACACTTTTACAACAGTTTTGTTTTGTTTTGTTTGCTTATTAATCTTTGTTTGAATAAACAAACTGTAAAAACAGTTTAATGATAACATTTTACATTCCCCATTATGAGAATTAATATACCTTTGAAAATGCAAAATACTACATTAAAATATTTTAATAACAGTAGCTAAAACTTGTGAGAAAGTCTTTAAATGTCTTTAAGTAGCAAAATTTTCATTCTTAAATGAAAAGTCATATAACAAAACAGTTATTGACTTCAATTTCGGTAGACATAACGATTCATCTACCCTTAAAAGTGATACTCGGTGAATTATCACTTTTTCGGGTAGATAAATCATTATGTCTACCTCATTGAAGTCAATAATTGTATATTATTATACCTCACATGAATTTCCCATACAAAACTCCCATAGACGAACGACTGATATTTTACAATATCACCCGCTGCTATAGCGACGGCAAATACTGCCACGTGTTTGCCATAGCAGCGGGTGATACATGTATTGTAAAATATCAGGGCGGTCACATGATGCGGAAAGCCGATGCGCGTACGGTTCGTTCACGTCAGGAGACGTTACACAGCAATGGCGGACATGACGCATGATTTGGCGACTTTAGACTCAAAATAACTTCGTTGTTCATGGTCAGAAACATAAAGTGTGGGTACTCGTTTTCTTAATTAGGACGAGAGGAACACGTTGAGACCAAATTTGAGCAGATTAGGCGAAAATTTCTATTTTGCATCAAAACAGCCTCATGTACAGTATCTCCTTTAAAATGACGCTGCTTGGTATTAAGTTTGACGTCATCAGCTTTTATGACGTAATTTGTTAAACGGAGGTCGAGCATTCAGATTGTTAAAGAAGAACCATTTTTGTGAAATATTTAATTTCATTCAAGCATATATAGATAAGAGGCTGTTCATTATTTTCCCTTTGGATCTCCCCTCGCCATGATAGGTCTATTGAGTAAGAGATAAGGGATCTAATGTTCTGTTCGGTATAATGCGCCTCGGTTGATAATCACATTCCTCGGGATGATATTTTCGACTATCACCCGCGCAGGGAATGTAATATTTATATAATATCGATCTTTTTTGATGAAAATATATGTCATTTTGAAAAAATATTTTCACATGGTCTTGCTGGGATTCCGTTCAAGATACACCATAGAATTACCTTTACAAACAAACAAAATCCAGCTGTATGCCTTTCGGGATAGCATTTTTCCTACTTTGGTTCCCCGACTATTGAGATACTGCTTGCAACAAAGGTCCACCTACTGCGTTCATTACGCACGTGCGTAGTGAAAACTGAATACATTCAAAGGAGATTACGTAAGGCCTAGGTAGTATTTGCCCATACCTTAACTTTCTAGTCGCTTGTGTCGAGTATTTACGTCTGCCGATAACCTTTGCAAGCAACTTGGACCTAAATCAGGCCCAACAAAATGTCGTACACGATCTTGATCAAACCTGTTTGGCTCTTTGATGGTATTCCTGAATTTGTTTATCAGCAGACGATAAAAAACATGAAAAAATACCTAACATTCGAAGACATTGCAAACCTACTTACGAATGTAAGACAACAAGAAATTTCTTTTAAAAAATATAAGAAGTGAAAGAAGACATGTTTGATATGTGTAACGTGCGAAATTTAAAAAAAAAAAAAAAAAAAAAAAAAAAAAAATATTAATACTAACACTCATACACCGAAAGGTGGTGCGCTGATTGTCTGGCGGAATATACATAAGAAAGGAAAAGAAAAAACATTAATTTGCTGGCTTTTAAAGATTGCTGAAGATACTTTGTTTTGTTTTCAGTTAAGCTGAGTAATGTTTTTGGCTTATAGTCAACGTATCCTATATAATGATTGCAACCATTTTAGAATGGTGTGATTTGTGCAATCATGTGATCTAACTAAACCCAATGAATTCAAAAGAAAAGTTATATTCGGAAAAAATGCTTTTACCGAAATCGAACAGTTTTGTATCGTAAAAAATCCGCCATGTTGAACAACTAGCCAGGTTCTGAGACGTTCCCATGTCAAAACGCCCCAAACTGAACAACACAAAGAAAGCAGGTGGCAGTGATTTGTACCACTCGAGGGCTGTGAACTCAAACATTAGGGTCATTCTTACTGTCTCTCTGTCTGTATGCACGTGCGAGTACGTGCGTGCGGCTAAGAGCGTGCGTGGCTGCCTACCTGCCTCTTTGTCACCCAGGGGGTGGGGGTAGTCTATTTATTTTTATAAACCTAACAGAGTGCCCCCTTCCCCTGGGGTCGGTCAGTGTTTCTGTCTGTCTATCTGTTTGTCAGCCCAGACATCCCATGTCCTGGTCTGACACAAACCTTCTTCTTTGCTTAGAAAATGCCGAACTTGTTTCGAAAAACAATTCTAACAATTTTAAATATGCTTAGCGCAGATCCTGCTTTTTGTGAAAGATTATACTTGTGTGATTTTAATAGGGGATCTATACAGTCAATGGAGGTAGTCCAAACATTTAATAGAACTTTATTATCTGACCAAGCTGCTTATAGGGTGTGTAACTTCGAAATCCCGCGGAAATTCAAGGCAGAACGCAAAAATATCATGTCCATGCGCCCCAAGAATGCCAAGTGTCACGCGTAAAAAAATAATAGTACTGTGCTACCTTAATAGTTGGATGGGCTTAGGAAGATCTTTCGCGCCATAAGTTTTTATCTAAAAATCGACGTGGATAATTCTTGACATTTCCCAGGATTTAGCTACCATTCTTTCAGCGTCAACGTGAAAATCATATTTAGAACTGATGAAAAAGTGCAAAAGTAAACATCTCATACAACTAAATTTTTAATAGATCAATTGCCATTTGATAACATGTACTTTCTTCCATACAGAGATCAAGTCAGCTTTTTAGGTCAACAATGAAATTTAAAGACTTCGTCTAAAAAGGACAAAACAAATTTGAATTTCAGTGAGGATTAAACCTGGTTCTCGCCATCTCTGAAGCAAATGCCCTACCAACCAGGTACTTTAGTTATTACCAAAAACTTGAGTTGAAATTAAATGCAACCAATCAACCATATCAAAACAGGGCCAACACACGAAATTTAGGTACTAATCATATCGGCGAGCAGTGAAGGCTCACAGCCTTCACATCTCGCATACACACAGAATAAACATAGAAAACGGTTCGGACGAATAATAAAACAGACCACACGTCAGCATGGCGTTTAAATGAGGGCCTTGCATGGCATATGCCATATTCTTTTAAGTGCCCACTTTATAAATATAATGCAAACACACGGAATTTTGGTAGAAGGAACGATTATGTATACATGTATCTACAACATATGTTTTGACATGAAGAAGTGTGCCCTCTAATCTGAATCCAAATTATCTCATTTACTTCGAATTAAGTAGGTACTCCGAGCTATCAGTATTCGAATTATCCCTAGTTTGTCACTGTTTTGGGGAAAACGTTAGAATAAGCTAAGTCCACATTTTTCTACAGTACAGGTGACCAGATAAATACTGACTAGATAAGAGTATACGTGACATTTCGCGAGGTTTCTATGCTAAGCTTCTGTACTCCTCAATGATAGCTAATTGTGTAAAATGAGTTCTTGATGAGATTTTAAAAGGGAAAAAAGGTATAAAGGTAATCTTTTCAAATAGCTTGTACATCGGGCTTGTTCAGACTTTCCAAACGAAAACAACATATCAAATCAACAGCAGACACGCCAATGAATTGGCGATCCAGTGCTGCCCTGTGCGAGTTCACAAAGCAACACCCCTAAGATAAATAGAAAATAGCGGATATGAATGGTGACTATTTTGCGCCATGTCATCTTTTCGACACGAAAAACGACAGGCAAAAAGACAACAAAATGAAATAACGCCAAGCGAAAAGTCGGAATGCTGAATGCCAGACAGAAACAACAAAAAGAAGAAATAACGCTGCGAAAAAATGATGAAACGACGAAAAAAATAGTAAGTGAGTATGATCAGGAAATACCACAATCACAAACTGCAGACAACCCCGTGGCACCGCGAGGAAGAGCCGCTCAACCATCACGAGACACCAGGAGGACAAATTAAGCAAAGCAATCAGCTCTCTCTTCCCCATCAAGATGATTGCAATACTAGAATGGACATAAAGTAACGTACAACATAACATAGAGCAATTACAGACTCCCACAATGGGAGTTACAATAAACAAAAAGTCAACAACACCCATAACGTGAAAAGACTAAATCAAGCTTGAAAACTAGAAGCAATGTCATGTGCGAAATTAAATAGTCATTTTAATCTCTCTCAAGTTGTTTTTCATCTTAACGTGTGGCAGTTTTCGTCTTTTCACGTTTTGCCTTTTCGTTATTCAGTCTATTTCTATGACGTCCTTTCGTTATTTCATAATTAGCCTGATGTTATTTCTGAGTGAAAAAAAATAATAACACCAGGCAAAAATATGCCAGGTGAAAAAAAAATGAATAACACTAGGCAAAATCCGACAAACAGAATAACGCCAGGCAAAAATCTGACATAACGCCAGGTAAAAGACACCTTTGCAATGGATAGATAGACTAACCTTTTTAATCATAACCAGGACAAGCAGTGGAAATCTGATATGGTAATTTATGCATCTAGATTATGAATCTGCAAATGCACTAATGTTTCTTTTTGCACTATCTGTCATGCCATCAATATTTCAATATGCATTAACGGAGACTTTCCAATTCACAAATTAGCATAGCTTTAATGAATTCGAGATCTTAATTGTATTAGAAAATAACCCTTAATTCTCGGACCCCACGCCTACTGAAAGACACACACTGGAGACACATATTCTATTCCCAAACTGTCCACTAACCGTTGTTTGGGCCTCGACGGAAGAATTCCTAACTTTGTTACATGCGAACAACAAAACCGCATACCCGCCTGCACATCTGCAGAGACGAGTTGAAACCCGCCTGCACATCTACACAGACGAGTTGAAGTAGTTTGATAATTGGTATTTTTACAAATCACGGCAGGCAAAATTAATAATGTTCTTTAAGTTTTCCCAATATTTATCATGGAAAACTAATCCCGTCCCTTGAGGACAAGGTTTCAGTGTACCATAAAGATATAAACAATTCTGGGTAAGGTCATCAAATGACTATCTGCGTCAATTTGTTTTCAAATCAGGGCAGCAGTTTTTAACAAGACGAATTTTTAAGATCCCTATATATGTATTAAACCTTAAAACGCCAAGAAAAAAAAATAATCTGAAAATTTCGTCTGCTGAAGTCGTCTGCTGAAGTCGTCTGCTGCAAATAATTGCCGAACATTACCGACAAATTAAGTATAGAAGCAAACAGCGTGGACCCAGAACAGACTGCTCCCAGAACAGACTCTGGGTCCACACTGTTTGCCATAGAGGCTTCTTAAACATTTCAGCGGACGAGAAAAGCAGACGACTTTTGTTGCAATTGGCGCATTAAGGGTTAAGAAACTAGCCCCTGCCCCTTACCTTAGGAGGTTATGCTTTTTGACGGATCGGAATAAATTTTACCAACCTGTTCGAGGACCAAAATTTATTCGAACGTCGAAAGGAGCTTAGTGAAATTGGCTACCACAAAGACGTTCAGCGATTTGAGGGAAAAAGTCAACGAAGTTCGACAACCTAAGAAAAATAACATTGAAGTCCAGCAACATGACGGAAAATAACAAAGAACTTCAGCAACCAGAGGGAAAATAACAAAAAAGGTTCAGGAACCTTAGGGAAAAATACTCTAACAACATAAATTCATACCTATTATTTTTAAAAGCAGCGAATTTAGATGAAAGAAACTGATCATTATGTAAATTACAAATGACTCAACCTCATTAGACAAACAAACAGACGGACAGACAGACAGACAAAGAAACACACACACATAGATGGATGGATGGATGGATGGATGGATGGATGGATGGATGGATGGATGGATGGATGGATGGATGGATGGATGGATGGATGGATGGATGGATGGATGGAAGGGTGGGTGGGTGGGTGGGTGGATGGATGGATGGATGGATGGATAGATGGATGGATAGATAGATAGATAGATAGATAGATAGATAGATAGATAGATAGATAGATAGATAGATAGATAGATAGATAGATAGATTTATTCTTACCGCGCCATCCTGCAATGTGAGATTAAGCGTGAATCCTTTAAGAATGTCACCATATTCCTTGATATGTCTAGCTGCCATCAAAGAAGCTGTCAGACAGGCCGCACCACCGGGCCACTTCTCACCGGTCATTGGTAGGAGACCCATTATATTCAAAGTCTTATCTTCACAATGGTTGAAACGTAAATTCAGAATCACCAACATACATATGAAGTTTAAATTCATCTTGTTGTCTCGGGATACTAGTATTTAATCATACGAACAATTATTATTATGAGTCTAACATGTCTAACATATGTCCACATAAGCAAAAACAAACTAGCGTTAAGTTGCGTGTTTTGAATGCTCAAAAGAAACAACGGTTCTTCGAGTACTCACAACATAATTGAGCCGTGACATGAGATTTCCAACAATGTGGTATGTGCGACCAGCAAAGGCTCAGACCAGCCTGTGCATACGCGCAGTCTGATCAGAGCCTTTGCTTTTTGCTTGAATATTCTATGACTGTTAAGCTTCCGACCGAACATCATTTGGAGTTTCTAAGCTAAAAATGAGACTGCACATGTTCGTCTGAGTCTACACATGTCAAAATGCCACATTGTTTAGAATCACATACCACAGCTCATATTTTTGGTTACGAAATAAGAAAGATGTTTGTTCAAATCCCCGCTCTCATTGGAGGTCTGTCATCGACCATGCGTCTTCAGATTGCTATTTATATCAAGTGATTTAAAGAGATGATCTAACATTATGCTCATATTTTTGGAACTTATCAAACGCGCGTCAGAACAAAACAACAAGATGGGAGGCTTAGCCGTGCCCTATGCTATTTGTTCCGTTGAGTATAAATGATCACAATGATTGTAGAGCACGAGCGTTAGATTCTATATATCATATGACAGTAAGTTACTTTGAAATCGCGTTTTTATTGGCGTGAGAGGAAAATAGTTAAAATGCTAAGCAACTGCGTCGTATTCTATATCTTTTCTTCAACTCGTTTAATGAATTCAATTATACAAGAGCGCGAATGTTAGATTCTATTTGTCATATGACACTAGATCTAATTTAGTTTTGAAATCGCGTTTTGGCGCGCTAACGTTAAGACGTTGCCATATACACGACGTTGTGATCATTGCCATTACATAACGGAACAAATTCGGTAAACCCTGTGTAAAACGACCACTCAAAAATAGACAAAACAAAGATCTTAATGACAAATGGTAGCTTAATGAAGGTCGAAATTATTGCAGAATGCTCCCCTTTGGAAGCATTCCGCAATACTTAAAACCTGCATTAAGCGATAATTGTACTTGAAACCCAATTTGAAAACCAACTTTCGGTCTTATGAGAGTGGTCGTTTTACATAGGTTTTACTGTAATTCACTAGTGGTTTCTGGAATAAATACATGGCATTATTTCACACCCAGGCATATGATAAATTTATTTGATCCTTTAAAAGTTTTTCAGTCCAATACATATCACTGAAGGCTCTGCATTATATAAGAATTATAGTATGTCTGCTTCTCAACAATAGCAGTAATCAATAAATGAGACTGGGATTAATCAGGCTAGAGCAGCAATGATTTGTGACAAATATTAACATATTTACATAATTTTATCTCTGTCCCCATCTTACTGGAGTTGAAGCAGACGGGCCTTAATCCCTAGAGGCTATTTAAATTTACCAGATGGTTAAGATAATGTAAAGTTACATGTATTACCCTCGCATTTTTTGGTCCATCCAGGACCTTTTAGTGGCGCATATATGAATCAAGAGGCTTGTATAGGGGTTATAGGGATACAGGATATTTGCCATTTTACTTCCAGGGATATAGGATACTATCTATTTTACTTCCATGGATATAGGATACTCTGTTCAATTCCAGGGATACTGTGTTTTTGCCGAAAAATAAAAAAAAAACACAGAACAACAACAGTAAAAGTCCCTTTGAAAGACGAGAGCTTAAAAAGAAAGCGTTTATCAGAAAGATTTTTTTGACCTTCACAACCTTACTGTTTTGTTGGCGAGTTTTTACAAACAGCAAGAAGAAGGCTTTCAGAAATGTTTAGAGAAATCACAGCCTGTATCTTTCGTAAGGGTGTTGAAAAAGCTGTTGCGTAGTGGAGCTTTATGAGCAACATTCCCAGTATACAAGAAGACCAGCCCAAGCCTAGCCTAAAGACATTCATTTGCAAATAAAAAACCAAGCATGGCCTCTCATCAAGATGTCAAGATTTGGGAATAAATACGTACTAAGTTTCAGTCAATTACAATCGAACAACAGCAGAACCGGACTATCCAAAGGGAAGGGTATTCGCTGTTGACACTGAAGAACAATTTTTCATAGCCCTTACTCAGGCTTTCCAGCGTTCCTAGGGTTTCCTAGTTTTCCTCCTTTTTCCTAGTTTTTTTTAAATGTGCTCCTAGTTTTTCCTAGTTTTGTCTAAAACCTCCTAGTATTCCTAGTTTTTCATAATTTTGAACTTTTTGGATGGAGTAAAATTGTCTTTTTATGTGCTTTGGAGATTTTGTTTCAGAATAAGAACTTCAAGGTGTTGCCCTGACAGTATTTGGTGTCTAGTGTCACTGGTGCATAGTCTAGCCTTCTCTGGTGATGCTTACAATTGACACCAGTCTCTTAGTGGAAACTTAAATAACCTTCAATTTGGTTGATATCCTTTAAAATCTTTAATTTGGCTGAAAAACCTTTAAAACATATAAAGACATTTAAGGTTGTACAATTTTACCAGTGGTATCTACACCCAAGCCTAACACAGACATATGCCTATCAGTCTAAATCTTATATTTAAAAAGAGCATACATTAAATTAGAGCATTTTCCTCTGGAAATCCTCATTTTCATAAGGTAAAATTGCCTCTGCAAAATGACCAGAGATTGCTTCTCCTGCTTTCTTAGTTTTCAAAATTTTTCGGGGGAGGACCCCTAAACCCCCCTTTCAGACTAATGTTTTAAAATTTCAATCCAGCAGTATTCAGTCAACGCAGCACCTGGTTAGAAGTGAGGTATTCAAGTCGCGGAGTGAAAAAAGATGTGCGGGAAAAAAGAGAGGAGTTCTACTACCATAATTTGTGATTAGTTGGCTATTTTGTTCGCTAAGGATTTGCTGTACCCCTACCATACCATCATCTATCGGTCCTAGCCGGGTTTTTACGGCTAGGATCCAGGAAAAATGCTAGAAAATTTAAGGCTAATTTGCTTTTTATTTTTGTTAGATTATCAGTGAAACAACCTTTTTTGTGCCTAAAATAGCCTTCATAAACTAGAGGACCTGAAGGTCCAGAGGCGCTCACCTGATCTCTTTAATAATGTTAAAATAGGTCAAGGTCAACTACTGCTTTTAATAAAACAAATTTTGTTTTACCATATGTGGGGTTGCAGTCTTTTTGGTCAAGTGACCTAAAAAAATTCTAATGAATACTCCATCAAACACCCCAGTGATTTCTGAGAAACCAATGTTTAGATAGGTATGTGGCAGTCCAAATGAGTGCCATTGGATAAAAGGTCACAGGTCAGCTTGACATTTGGAATTTATATAAAAACCATTGTCTCATAAGGTTAAACATTTCTTGAAAATATTTTAATTTCGGTTTAAAAAGTTATAGAAAATCAACATTTCAAGATTTTTCCCATATAAATGCATTAAGAATCAAATTTGACCTTGCCATAAAGTAGGTCAAGCTAGATTCATCATTTGTGCAAACCTCGTAGGGCAAACATCCCCAATGTTACATACCAAGTCCCAAGGCCATTGGCCTTTTGTTTCAGAGAAAAAGATATTTAAAGGGGTTTGAAACTTATTTATAGCCACTGTCTCATTAGGTTTAACATATTAAGTGAGAATAATGACTTTGGCTCCAACAGTATTAAAAAAACAACTTTTCCAAAAATTTCCCATTTAAATGCATTAGGAAGCAAATTTGACCTTGACATTAAGTAGGTCAAGGTCAACCTAGGATCATCATTTGAACAAACTTGGTAGGCCCCACTACCCTAATCCTACATACCAAGTTCCAAGGTCACCGGCCTTCTGGCTCTGGAGAAGAAGATTTTTAAAGGGTTTTTATCATATATGAGCGTGGCGGTCATGTTGGTCAGGTGACCAACGTGTTTTGCATAAATTTTGGCTAACTTATCATAAGGAGTCTTCACTCGAAATTTGAGTTCAATTGGACTGATGGTTTGTGAGAAAACTATGTTTTAATATATAGACGGGACTCCAATATGAGCGTCCTAAGCTGAAAGGTCAAAGGTCAACCTTGACCTTTAGAAGTTATTTATAGCCATTGTCTCATTAGGTTTAACATACCAAGTGAGAATAATGACAAGGGCTTCAACAGTTTTCAAAAAAATCAACTTTTCATAAATTTTCCAATTTATATGCATTTGGAAGCAAATTTGACCTTAACGTTAAGTAGGTCAAGGTCAACCTAGAATCATCATTTGAACAAACTTGGTAGACCCCACTACCCCAATGCTACATACCAAGTCCCAAGGTCATCAGCCTTCTGGTTCTGGAGAAGAAGATTTTTAAAGGGTTTTTTCCATATATGAGTATGGCGGCCATCTTGGTCATGGACCAGGACCATTTGAACAAACTTTCGTTCCCACGTCCTAAGGCGTGTCCATATGAAATTTGAATTTAATTGGCCCAGTGGTTTCAGAGGAGAAAATGTTTGAAATTGTGGACGGACGGACGGACGACGGACGACAGACGACGGACGGACGCCGGAGTGACTGGTATACTATTAGCTCACCCATGAGCCTTCGGCTCAGGTGAGCTAAAAAACCTTTAATTTCATGAGTCTGCTAGGGTGCCCGTTGACAGCAGAAGAAAACTTAGTTGTACATGTAGAATGAAATGTGTTCATTTACTGTGGTAATCTGGTAGGGAAAAATGAAAAAGGTAAACAAATAAATCCTAGTTTTTGTGTTAAACTTCCTAGATTTTCCTAGTTTTTTTCCTAGTTTTTTTTATTAATGTTCCTGGTTTTCACCTAATTTTTTCAAAGATGCTGCTGGAAAGCCTGCTTACTCATCTGCTATCTAAAGACTATGAGCTAATAGGTAGGTTGGTTATGCACCAGTCATTTGTACCCACGCCTCCCCCACCTACGGGGATAGCAGTGGAATAGCCGGGCTATGGTGCAGGGCAAGTACTTTTTGATTCAGTTAGGTAACAAATTCATGCATTACCAGCATACCTGCTACCTTGTTAATAGGTAGGTTGAGTTGCTTGAGTTATGACCAGAAGTATTTAGAGACTTATCTCACTAAAGTTTCATTCACCAAAACAAAGCATAACCATTGGTAAAAGTTTAAAAATCTCTCAAGAACCTCCAAAGGTCCTGATTATAAAGTTTCAAGCAAAAATTTGTAAATATTTTGCTATCTTTCAGTTTTAACATGTCTATTTCGATGCTCAAAGTAATCGTCTTGTTGAGACATTTCTTTTGAGTACCCATAACAAGTGACCTGGTTGAGAGATATTAGCAACTTTTTTTTAATTATGCAGTCTTAGCTAGAGGTCGGACCTCTAGTACATGAGATTTAGTTATTTATCTCATATGTGCAAAAAAACTCCAATAACAATTAAAACGCCCATGCTGACATATCCAGGGGAACTAGAGATCTAATTCTTGGTCTGAGTCTTTTTCTACATCCATAATTTGTATATGTGAGCAATAAGGGTCTTATGTATCTATGCATTTGCCCAGGCTCACTTGAGTCTTCATAGCTTGCCTATATGATAAGTACCAGCGCAAATGATTTTATTGGAAGTTCATACCTTGATTGAAATGTTTTCATGGTGCATTGTATACATAGGTTTGTGCCAGATAAATGACTGTTAAAAAGGTGTGACACAGGTTTTATGAAATAATAACAATTATTGCAGATGTTTAGATTATGTTTGCATAAAATTGTAGAATACATGCCAATACAGATCACTACATGCACTTAACATAAGTATTTTTTTCATATTTTGCGTTGATAATTTCAGGGATATTTGTGTTGATTTCCAGGGATATGGGATATTTAGAAAAATTAATTATAGGGATATTTGCCACTTTACTTAAAGGGATATAGGATACTTCCCTATTTACTTAAAGGGAATTAGGATATTGGTACCCCTCCTATACAAGCCTCAATCAAAGACTGACACAAAAGGGAGTTCGGGTCTACAGAGTCTAACATTTATAATAACAAAAGAAATATCACATAAGGTCGCATCTTGGACTGACATAATCATGTATTAAAATTGATATAAACAGTCTATAATTCAATTTTGGAAATTACGTTTTGTTCGAAAAACCCCAGTTTATTACTGATTGACAGAACAAATCGACCTTTTGGCTTTCTATGATCAACATATTAACCTATTCTTGGCACATGTTTTGCCAACAAAACCTATTCTTGACAAACGTTTTGTCTGGCATATGTTTTTATTTATAATAACTATGCTGGCCACTTGATATATGGTTCAACATATCCTATTCCTAGCATACGTTTTGTTCACAGTGACTTTGCTGACCACTCCATAACTTATTCCTGACATATGATCATTGCTGCCTTGTTGTCGCCTGCTGTGAAAGGGCTGACCTCGTGGCTTTCGTTTGTGGTGTTTAATTGTGTTTTCGTCACTTTCCCATATGGTTTCCTGGGTCAGGTGTGGTACTTGATTGTATCAATTCCTGATATTTGCCATATTTCTTACTTTTTCAATCAATAAAACCTGGTGTTTTGCAACAAAAATGTTTCCAAAATTAAATCACAGACTGTTTAAAGCACAAGCGGTTTTACATATTTAGCATCGTTATACAATTGATGCATTATTTTGAGGTTAACATCAGTGAACATCGCCCTGGTGAACACCACTGATCTCAGGTTGACTAATTATCCTGGTTTTATCCTCAAAAGAATGCACCAATGGTTTTGTTATATGACACTGTCTCTCTTTTTCCGAGTTTTATATAAGGTTTTTATCATATTTACAAATTTACCTAAGTCAGATGTTACTTATACACTAAAACGAGACTATTTCGACAATTGTTTTTGAAGTTTCTTAAACTCTTATGATACGTGCAAACAAATTGCATTTTTTTTAATTACTGTTCTCATAAAATGAAAAATTCTTGTTCAAAACAGTTGACCTGTGAAATAAACATAAGACATCATGCTTTTTCCAATATCTATTTTTAGCTGTCAGGCAGCAGTGAAAAAGCTATGTCTGCCTGTCCTGGGTTTAATTCAGCTCAATCTATTTTAGTTGTCTGTCAGCGCTGACAAATCCTGATGTCGACCTGTCCTGGGCTAAATTTAGCTCATCACTGGTTGACATCAAGATCTGCCACAACCAGTAAAAGCTAGTTCCAGCCTATCAGAGGAGGTATTTATAGGAGTTACATGTAACAATATGTGTTGACAGTCATAAAAACGTCGAGTACATTTGTATATATGGCAAAATCTTGAGTTTTTCACGCAAATAATGCGATTTCAAAGTACTTTTTGAGTGCTATATGATGAATAAAAGCTTACATTCATGTGCATGCGTTGTTGAAATTATCAAACTCGTTGCGAAAGCAATAAACCGCTCAGCAATATAACGTTTTGTTCTTCAAAATGTTAACTAGGATATGTATTTATTAAATGACGTCGCGTCTGGGAGTGTAATAACGCCATGCAATACAATCGACAAACCACTATGGTTTATAGGTAGCATTCTACTAAATATTCAATATCCCTTTTTGGGGAGGAAGTTGTTATCAGAATTAACTTCCTGTGGATCATTTAATTGGTCATTTTCATTTTGCTTCATTAGAAGCTGATAAGAGGCCAGATAAAATAAATCAAAATCAAGAGAGTTTGAACATTTATGCCCTAAGCAGGAGAATAATGATTCCATTTTTAGAGTACCCCCTCTGATAAAAAAATCATCTGTTTATTTGCTGCGGGACTAGGGGGTTTCCCAACTTATTTACACCTGACTAATTTTTGAGATGGGAAACATCCATGTTTTCATAATAAATCAAACAAGCTATGGCAGGCCTTTCAAATAAAACACTTTTGTCAAAATTGTATGTGTGAATTGATTTTGAATATGGATTACTTTACTGCTATTTTGCACTGTCGGCAATGGAGAAATATTTAGTGGAAAGCCTCCTTATAGATTTCGGGGAAACATTATGACGTCCATAATAATGACAAAATTATCACGTTTTTACGGCAG
Organism: Loripinus fragilis; assembly: GCA_964019695.1. Taxonomy (NCBI): domain Eukaryota; kingdom Metazoa; phylum Mollusca; class Bivalvia; order Lucinida; family Lucinidae; genus Loripinus; species Loripinus fragilis. Next base: position 63,541,158 of record OZ026521.1, on the reverse strand, counting down.
AAATGAGATTTTAAAGTACTCTTCATGTCATATGATAAATAGAATAGAACATTCGTGCTCTTATTAAACTCGTTGCGAAAAAGAGATAAAAGCCTTGCATTTTATCTCTTTTCCCCAACTCGTTTAATAAATTAAATGAAAAAGATCCTCTTTATTCAGATTCAAGTGTTTGCCAATTTGGAAATCAGAAAAAGAGATAAACAAAGATATTCATAAAAAACAAAAAAAGTGGATGTGTTCAGGACAGACCAACCAATGGCTCTAGGCGGAAGAGACACAGGAACACAGTAGACTGTATTCAAGGTTTATGATACATTCTTGGTGCGAGTTGGCGTGCGAGTCACTGGTATTCAACATGAAATTGTTAAGTTAAACCAAACTTAGTGGCGTCTCTGGCGTTACATTGTAATGAAATTGACGCTACTTTTAGCGCAAAACTTACAGAGGGTCCTTGTCTTCAGAAACACGCAGTTTAAACAATTTAAGCACTAGGCTAATACAATTTCGATTTGTCTCAATGTAAAAAAAGAAAGACGGCAAAGATCAGGAAACGATACAATCAAGTACCACACCTGACTCAGGATACCACATGGGAAAGTAACAAAAATACAATAAACATCACAAACAAGAGCCAAGAGGTCAGCCCTTTCCCAGCAGGTGACTACAAGGCAGCATTGAATAGACACGAAAGCATGAGAAACACAAGACACAAAAACACTAATTATCCACAAAAGAAGTACCGCCTTGGAACGATCAGTAAAAGTATGTTTCTGGAGGGCTTAAACCAGTTTCATGACGCCAACCTCACCCTTGATTCTGATGTGGACCAGGACACATTTGGAATAGTGATAAAACACAAAATACACCACAACCAAGAGGTCAGCCCTTTCCCAGCAGGTGACCACAAGGCTTCAAAGAGCAGACAAAACATTACAACACACACCAAGTTAGCATGAAGCATAACTTACAAAAACGATAAGAAGCAGCGCCTTTGAACATTACATAAAAAATACTTATACTGGAGGCCTTAAACCAGCTTCACTGCGCCAACCTCGCCCTTAGTTTAGATGTGGATCAAGAAACATAGATGTTTGGTTTGCATGAAAGACCCCTAGCTTATCAATGCATCATCTCCAAAAACATATTGAACCATTTTTAATTACTGTACATTTCTATGACAGGACCGATTTTACCCCTTCGTGAACTTAGCCCTAACTCAATCGCCATAAAATACAAGTTCTTATATGCCTTGTTTCAGAAGAGTTTCTAAACAAATATTTTATTTAACAATCAACTCTGAGTGCTCGACCCCCTCTGACAAAACTTTCTGGATCCGCGCTTGGCCTGCATATGTAAGAATACATACTGCACTAATTTAAAGTATTTGAATGGGTAAAATAGTGTTTTGAACACAGAGAGTTTATTTATCTAGGGATTTGAACATCCCTGGATAAATAGACTCGCTATGTACAAAACACTATTTAATCCACTTAAATAACTGAAAAGAGTGCAAAATGTGTTTTACTTTTGAACATGTAAGATTATTTCCTTTTTAATTTTCGTTACAATCCATACAATGACCATATCATAAATCATTCTTGACAAAAACAAAACATAAAAATTCCCAAATTGATTTCTTGTTTAAGATTATAGTACGTCGACAGTTTATTGCTCTTATTGACTGCCGTCAAAGAAAACTACTAATCTGGTCATTACAAAAAGCAATAAACATGTGATCAATGTCTCCCTTGAGATGTGTCACGTTTCTCACAGAAAAACAATTAAGTATTTATTAACTGGCAATTTTTATTGTAAAATGTTTTTCGTGTATTTGGTCATGTAGAGCATATACATAACAAGAGGGCCCAAGGGCACTGGATCGCTCACCTGATTCCTGGCATATGAGGTGATGATGTGATGTTTTGACTTGTGATTAAAGAGATATCGTTTAAAGATATTCATCATATGACCATCGCTTCTGGGAGTGAAATAACGCCATGCAATAACATCGATAAACCACTAGCATTTTACAGATTTACGGTAAACGTTATGACGTCTATAACAACGTTGCGTACATACTGACAAAATTATAACGTTTTTACGCCAGAAATGAGATTTCAAAGTATTCTTAATGTCATATGATAAATAAAATCCAACATTCGTGCTCTTGTATTATTGAATTTATTTAAATCGTTGCGAAAAAGAGATAAAATGCTCCCCAACTCGTTGATAAAATCGATGAAAATTTGAGCACTCATGTAAGATCCTCTACTTTTTTATTTTAGCTCTGGTGGCCATTTTGATCAGGCAAGCTGAATGGCCTGAGCAATTTTGATAGAGAGCATCACTAGGAACTTTTCTGTGAAAATGATTTTGAATTTGGATCAGTGTTTCAGGAGGATATGTCGTTTAAAGATATTTCTTATCTACAGCTCTGGCGGCCCTTTTGTTCGGCGCTGCCAAATCATCTGTGCAATTTGAATAGAGGGTTTTATGTGGAACATTTCTGTGAAAGTAAAGATATTTCTTATCTATAGCTCTTGTTGCGTTTCGTTCGGCGCGGCAATTATGGTAGAGAAGAACATTTCTGAGATATTATATTGAATATGGACAAGTGGTTCAAGATAATATGCCGTTTAAAGATATTTCTTACGTAGATCCTTGGCGGTCCCTTTGCTCAGCAGAGTAGGAGTAGAACCCTTTGTTCAGTTTTGGTAGAAGACATTAAGAGGAAATTTTCTGTGAAATTATTTTATATTCGAACCAGTGGTTTAGTAGGTGTCCTTAAATCATTTCTTATCTAGAGCTCATGCGCCCCTTTCTTCGGAACCATTTGTGCAATTGTGGTAGAATGTATCATAAGGAACACTTTTGAGAAAATATTTTGAACTTTGACCAATGGTTTAGTAGGAGATGTCGTTTAAATATAGTTCTTATCAAGAGCTCTGGCAGCCCTTTTGTTCAGCAGAGCAAACTCATTTGTGCCACTTTGGTAGAAGGCATCATGAAAAACATTTCCGTGAATTTCTTTGAATTTTGACCAGTGGTTTAGGTGGAGATATCGTTTAAAATATTTATGATCTAGAGCTCTGGCGGCCCTCTTGCTGGGCAGAACGGATCCATTTGTGCAATTTGTGGAGGGTATTCAAACTGAATAGGCGGCAATCGAAAACTTTAATACAATTTACGTATGTAGATAAAAAAAATCGTTAGAAACAGAGTTTTCGAATGCCATTGGTCGCCCGACTTTTTCATACAGACAGTGAGAACATTGTAGGAGGCTTGCTTGTCATAACTCTTGACTATTTGACAGTCATTTGGGCTAGTGTGCAATGTTAGGGGCTGCACAATGTTATGCTACGTTTACACTATGTCCCCGGCGGCCACGGCAGTCACGATTTCGACCACCGTGGACGAAACGGGGTGACCGTAACACAACGTAGGGGAACGGGGTCGACAAACGTAGCTCGCCGTGGTCGCCGTGATCGCCGGGACAGATTTTTAAACAGTCAAAAAAATTGCCACGGCAGCCACGGCGGGATTGACCTACTTAAATGTGCCGTAGTAGAACGGGGAGAACGCAACAAAACGTGACAGAATGTAACAGACCTTAACACAACTTGGAGCATGTCCGTAGCGGGACGGCTTGTTACGAGACGGCAACCCAAGGTCTGCCAAGATCTGTCAAGGTCTATCAAGTTCTGTTGCGGTCTGCCACGTTTTCCTAACCCGATCCCACAGCTCGAACCTGAACATGGAGTCTAAGAATCTCAGATAGATGCATCTGAGGAGGAAAGTAGTGACAAGGGTAGGAATAATCATTACCGAATGTGTTTGTGTGCGTGCGTGCATTAGTGTGTGCAATTAAACCTTTGTACCTTTTTTTTTCTTCTTCTGGTTTAATACAATAAATACTTGGGTTGTTTCATTGTACTATCGAGGGGGGCATAGGTTATAATTTCCCGTGACAGAATATTGCATTTATTTCTCTGAAGATCAGTCAGTGTAGACATTGATAAAATACTGCATTGTGCGCCGTTTCATTAGAATCTTTTGTGTTTAAAAAACACTCATAAATAAGTAACTAGAGTACAAAGGGTTAATGCCGATACCAATGACTGGTGTTATTGTGTCAAGACTCTCATCGAACAGTTTCGAAGAGCTTTTTAGGCCTGAAAATCGTTGACATCTTCAATGCGAAGCTCTCTAGCTATAAAAAGTGAGAAATATCCTAATTGTTGCAATCGTTCTTCCGAAAACCATGTCCGCAATTTGCATCCGTCTTTAACCTTCCTGCTAGACGGTCATTCTTCTTCACAGCTGCTGGTAGCCTACTCTCTGCCGCAGCTCCTAGCAATTAAATAAATACGAAATCGACTTCTTCATTGCCATTACATGTAATGATGTTTTTTGATCAAGGGTGCATAATATAACGCTTGCAGCAGCTTTGTGGACCTCCTCTTTATACCATGGGCATATTGGGGTTCAAACACCATTCATCGCCCACGTTCCTTGACACAACTTGATAGACGTAGCAGAACTTGATCGCAACGTAACAAAACGTGAGAGGTCCCAACAGAACGTGGCAGGCCGGGATGGAACGTAGAACCATCCGTGACAGACCGTAGCGCGCCGGCGAGCCTCTGCCACGGCAGACCTTAACAGACCGTGAGCAAACGTAGCGAGACTTAACAGAACTTGAACACAAAGACAAAAATGACTAAAACCATCACGGCGAGCTACGTTTCTGGCTACCGTGACTGCCGTTGCTGCCGGGAACATAGTGTAAACCTAGCATTATGGGACATGACTTTAATTATGCTACATCGAGTGATGTCGGTGTGATTCAGCTTTAATCCCACATGCTTATTAATCATTTGAAACATTTTCATGTCGTTAAAAAGTATAGTTTATGCAATATGTATCAACATATAACATGTCCACAATGAGAGCTTAATATGACTGTGAAATAATAAGGTTGGTTTATTGCTATTCTATTGAGAATTGTAATCAGAGAAAATCGAAAATTGGTCAGGGAAAATCAGCAAAAAATCAGGGACTTTGTTTTCTAAAAATATGTGGCAACCCTGGATAAGAGAACGCTAATGCTTACATGCGCGGATCCAGGAATTTTCGCCAAGGTCAATCTGACACAAACGCTCTGACGTTTTTTATGTTTTTTTTTATTATTGTTTTTTATAGTCCTCAGCTTAATTTACAGAAGTTAAATGGTTAATTCAAAGAAAACTATCATTTTTCAAGGTTCAGGAGGAGGTCAAACATTTTCCAGGGGGGGTCTAACTTTTTCCAGGGGGGGGGGGGGTCCAGTTGCTTATTCCCTAAAGAAACCCATATTACTTGTGATTTTCCAGGGGGGGGGGGGTCCGGACCACCTGTCCCCCCTCTGGATCCACACTTGGCTTACTTCTAATTCAATACATTTTTTTCTTTTCAGCGTGGCGAGCAGACCAAGTGATGTTAACAGCATTATCCACTGTTTGTCTGAGGCTAACCTTTTGCAACCATTAATATTGATTGGTCAGTGAGAGTCTTGATAAAGATGCATATGTAGCGTTGCCTTTTGGAGGGGATGGACATTCGCATACGTGCCGGGAAATTACTGGACTCTTGTAGCTTTGCTGTTTAGAATAGGAATTGGCTCTTGTTCTTGGCCTTGATTTTCAGGTGTGTTTTGTGCAAAGACGATGTTGCGGTTGTTGATGACGGATTGTGATCGATGTTTCTTTCTGCATAAACAGATAACCCTATAGAGGAAAGGGGTTTTTCTGTCGTGGGAATGCCTCTGTCGTGGGAATCACTCATTGAACATTCATATGGATTGCTTTCAAACTTAGTATTGTGATTGACCATGTACTTTCGTAATAGCTTCGCAGCTTTAGTAAGATTATGGGATCAGTGTATGATGAGGCTTCTGATAGGAGTGAACCAACATCTTTTTCAAATGTCAATAGGATGTCTCGCCTTTTCTGGTGGGCTGTCTGCCGTGGTACCTCTGCAAAAATTTTTTCTTTTAATAGGATTTGGTTCATTTCAGGTATATCTTTACAAAACTGTTCAAGTCTCTCCCTGTAAAGACCAACTAATTCTGCAAGTTTGTAAACAGTTGTTTTATAACTAGTACTGTTATTTGATTGTTCAAAGATGTACGTAACAAGTTCAGAAAAGACGCAATTTAAATGTTCGTTTTCATGAGATAATTGATCTTTACTTTAAGCTGCAATATGTGCCCTGTATTTGTTATACAGAGCAGTTAAGCATGGTTAGTAGTATATCAGTTCCAGGGCCATCGCAACACCGCACTTAATAAAGCCACAAGCTTACCATGCACATTCATTGTGTCTTTGTTTAAGGTGCATAGTCATAGTCTGACACAGCTCTGACGCGGGTTCAACTTTTTCGCAGTATAAACCACCAATTAAATTCAATGCTAGTCCTTTGCATTTTAAGTGTGTTTTACTAGCATTGCTCTGAATGTCAGATGCTCTTTTAGTGGCACGTTCAAGTTGGCTGTTTGTGAACATGAGGCGACCATTGTTGTCGACCGTTGCAAAATGTTGCCGTAATGTATTCCCAAAACGACTTCCACCATCTAATCTGGATGGATCTAACTTGATGAGTAATTGATTTATTACATTAAACAACTGTGGTATATTTTTGGCCACTATCGTGTAGCCATCAGAATCACACTTGTAACGCGTGGGGAGGAAATCAAATCTTTTTTGTGACTGTCTGACATAGAGAGCACTTTTTCCACTCAGTTTTTTTTAAATGAAACTAAATGGATTTTCATTAGACATTGTATGTTCTATGGCTATCCTTTTACTACCTTAACGTGTGCAATATATATGAAAGCACATTAAAATATGAGCTATAACTAGGTCCAAGCAAAATATGCCCTACACCCATCCAATCGTTCATCAAGTGTAATTTAAGTCCCGTGTGATCTGTGCACCATCTGGGTAACTGAAGCCTTGTTACCCTTGGCTTGGCTCTCTTGCGCTGGCACATCCTGTGAATGCAGGCGGGGCTTTCTAATTATAGTACTAAACTTACCAAAATTAAAACTGGTTGGTTAAAGTACAGGGGCGTTTAGGCTAACATTTTGGGACACTAACGTATACTACAAACTGTAGTGAGTTAGATGCAGCAGTCTTTATAAACTAATAGCCTAATAGCAATAACTAATACTGAACCCCATGCTGAGTCTCACGCCAATGATGTCATCAGTGTGCCCTGGTTGTGCTTTGACATCACTTGTATAAACTAAACTAGAAATTGATAAATGTTAATTGCACTTTCTCTCAAATAGGATCAATTGCCCTGTGCAGTTACCATTCTTTAAGCATTAAGGTCTTGGAGCTATTTTGAAAATGTGTGGCAATTTTGACTTTTTGCTCTTTTCATCTGAAAAAAGCATTAACCACGAGGAATGCAAGATTATGCGATAGTCTAACACACCTCGCCTATTGAGCCAACGGTAACAAACTGTGATATATCGGACAATAATTCACAGCTAAAGTGTGTGATAGCTGACGTCACTGAAAAATGACGTCATTCATGGCGTTAGACGGTGTTAGGCCTTTTTTCGCTTGAAAGACGTTACAATATCATGTAAACGTATGCGACGCAGTCTAAGTATTGGCGGGAGTTCTTCTGTGCAATGGCGGAAAGCTGGAAGAAGCTGAAGACTTCCTATGTGTTTTCGTAGTTTATTGTGTGTTAGAATCGAAATAGTTCAGCTCCAGTGCGTGAATTGTTGAGTAATAATTCACTGTTTGTCGGTCAGTTGTGCGAAGATAAATCACTCGCGCTGCACGCTCGTGATTTGATCTTCTTTACAACTGACCTCCAAACAGTGAATTATTAAACAACAATTCACTACTGGAGCTGATCTATTTCTTAAGCATAACTAGCGATGTTTGATAATGATCTGAATGGATTGGCGGCAATCTTAAAAAAAAATAGTGGCCATGTTGGGTGCCAAGGTGGAAATCGTGCTTTTCATAACAGTATACCTTTGTCATCATTCAAGCAAAAGTTGGTGCTTGCATTACTAAATGAACGTGGGTTTGTCTGCAGAGTGTAAATGTGGCATTTCCTGGTCATACTCGCTTACTTTTTAATGGGCTGATATGGGCTTGCCTGATTTGTAACACTACGAAAACCAAAGCAACTATTTTGAATACAGTGCTAATTATACAATTTGTATCGGTTGTAATGCTGTCGTTCTTTGGATTTTGATTGGTCGCAACCCCTCCCTAACTTGCCTAAGACGTTTCCTGTTTAGTTCAAAGGAAGTTTGTGTTGTGATGCTGTACTTGTATGCCCTTTCTAAACTGACACTAGTTAGTTGTTTGATTTTATAGGTGTTACACACACCTGCAGGAAATGTTAAAACTATTAAACTTGTTCCGTTTTAGGTACAGGCTTCATACTTATACACTACCTGCGATTATAACAGCAATATAAAACTATGAATTGTAAAGCTTTTGGGTCACTGTAAAGGCGGCAACTAGAATATTCATATCTGGGCGTGGTTCAAGAACGGAAATCAGGTTCTATTTATTTGGTAAAGAGTTAATAAGTTGTTTGAGCCGCGCAAACGTGCATGCATTTCATTCAAATCGTGACCGTATACACACTGAACTCACATTTATTAACCCTTAAAACGCATATAAAAAGTCGTATGCTTTTGTCGTCTGCTGAAATAGTTTGAAGCCTCTTCGACAGTGTAAATCAAGATAAGACTGCTCCTGTCTGATCTGGATCCACACTGTTTGCCTCTATATTTATGTTTACCAATAAACAGACATTTTCGGATGTAGTTATTTTGCTGGCAGTTTAAGGGCTAAATCATGTATTTTGTGTCTTTGCTGTCTTTACTGAGTTGTTATGGCGCAAGATGATACAGTTACTTTCGAATAAAACCACGCCTCATTATATCTTAGGTAGACCCGTCTTAATCGCGTTCATGAGGTGCCGCCTTAACATTGACCCAATAGCCTTATAATACATGCATTCAAGCAATTTATTTTCTAAAACATGTTTCCAGCTCATCCACGAAATATTGATGAAGTGCAACTTAATTCCTTTGCACAGATGTATAAAAGGGCAAATCTATCTGTTTTGCTTGTGCTGATGATTTACGTCCCAGTCAAAAATTTTCAGTCATGTCAAGTTCCTGTCTTCCTGGGTTAAACCAATACTAAGCAGAGGATAAAGTGTCTTGCTCAATGACACTATACAATGACTCCTGTGAGCCGTGATCTAGCGATCCTTCCACCCAAAGTCTTAAACCATAACAACCCTGAAACTAAGCTCCGTAAATCTACCTGTATACATTTAACATATGGTTTAGGGGCCAAACTGAGATACATGGGCTAAATTGCGAGGTTGTTGCACACCCAGGAAAAAAAACTTGGTTACTATTTTCAGTCAGGGACATGTCTTTGGGCCTTAGAAACCCATGTTTTACTAAGTTTTCTGCTGTCAATTTCCTGTAAATGACCTGTAATCAAAATTACCCACCTAACATTAAAAATAGAAGTTCACAAAATGCAAGACTAATATGATTTAATTCATCAGCATAAATATATTAATTTTAGCTTTAAATGTTTAAGCTAGATATAAACATCAATTGCAGACACTTGTGATGTGTATTTTGCTCACTAGCGTTGCTTATGTTACATTTTATACATGATTGCTGATAATGGCTTTACAGATTGCATATTCGAATAAACCTTGTTTCCTTACATTAAATGTATAATGTAGATCTATATTTTAAAAGAAAACTTATCATCTTTATATAATTTGAAGTTGTTTATAACTTGTCATTTGCGCAAACGTGTAGTGAAGTAGATATTAATTACAAGAAAATCATGTAAAATAATGAGAGGTTTATAAGACTATGACAATCATAAGGTTTACAGCCAGACAAAAGCAATGATAATAACACGACTGTAAAATACAGACTAAACGTGACAAAAACTACATCCAGAAAATTGAAAAGAAAGTATTGCCGAAATTCTGGCCATAAAAAGTTGAAATGTAAGGAAGAAGGCAAAGATCAGGAATCGATACAATCAAGTGCCACTACCGACCAGGGACACCATATGGGAAAGTGACAAGACACAAAATACCATCACAAACAACAAGGCCAGGAGGTCAGCTCTTTCCTAGCAGATGATCACAAGGCTGCAAGGAACAGTCAGGGCAGTATAACAAAGACAAACACAAATAACAAAAAGGATCCACAAACGGTCAGTAAAACTAATTACTGGAGGATTTAAACATGTTTAAAGGTACTAACCTCACCCTCAATGCTGATGTTGATCAAGACACATAGATGTTTGATTTGTATGAAATATCTCTAACTTATCGATGTACAAATCGATATATTAAAAGGAGATAAAACAAAGATAGGACTCAACAGTACATACAACAGAGTACCGGACCAGAAGAAATCAACAGTTAAACCCCGGTGGGCCCAACCACAGACACAACAAGAAATTATGCGCACAATAACTGGTAAATAACTTGAATGATTCAGGTACAACACAGTTCAAAACTAAAGACTGTTTAAATGTGCTTCATCTTTAAATTGATAAAAGTTTGAAGTTTTTTTCTGCCATTTGGAGAAATGAATAGCGTCATTTTGGAAAAATGTTTATATAAGAATTGGTGTCATTCATACATTTTTATCAAATCAAATGATCCAGTGCACGAGATTTCCAAAAATGTGTTATGTGCGACCAGCAAAGCTTCAGATCAGTCTGCGCATACGCGCAGTCTGATCAGAGCCTTTGCTAGTCGCTTGGGTATTCTATGATTATTAAGCTACTGACTGAACACCATTTGGAGTTTCTAAGCGTAAAAGGAGGCTGCAAAGGCTCGTCCGAGTCTACACTTGTCAAAGTGCCACATCGTTGGAAATCTCATGTCATGGCTCAAATTCTGTCTATGACAGTCAATTCTTAATTGTATTAATGTTTAAAGCTTCTTGCACACCAGATCGCGATCTGGTACCCATGTGAGATAATTCTATCCACATACCAATGCATATAAGATCTAGTGGTCCCTATGTTAAATCTATCCAAACACCAATTCTGTTTGAATTCGCTTATACATTATGTTACAAAAAGGTCACATGTGTTGAATATTGGAAGTTGAACTTTATACCTATATAGCAATACGTTTTAAAAGTTGTAAAGTCTTGTTGTAATATTAACAAGAATAACTGCAAAATAATTACAAACAATCATACCGGGATTATGGCTATAATATTGACAGGATAATGTGCAAACTTAGTGCTACAAATTGTGCCTGGAATATTGTCAAAATAAAAACTTGCTTATTCCAATAGTTCCACTAAAATACAGGAACAGTACAACCGTATATAGTATTGTTGTGATAATATGTGGAAAACGAAAGTGGGGAACTCATTTTCGTGCTAAGATTCCTGTCTTATTTTCAGCTATAATATTGTTCCCTTGTTCGCCTTAAATAAATTAGCCTGTTTCTCTGTTGCCAGCAAATATCTAAATGTTTTATGTTCCCTGTTCCCCAGTATTGTCTGTGTTACCCTGTCTCCCTATAGCGTTGGCCATTTTATTGTTCCCGTGAAATAAATGCCTTTGATCCTCTTGGTAGTACTGTGTCGTTTCATTGTCAAAAATAGTAAGTGAGTATGATCAGGAAGTACCACAATCACAAACCGCAGACAACATCAAATCCCAATCTCTTGGTCAATTTACAACTACAGTAAAACATGTGTAAAACGTCCGCTCAAAAATAGACAAAAGTTTATATCTTGATGACAAATGATAGCTTAATGAAGGTCGAAAGTATTGCAGAATGCTCCCCGTGGAGCATTCTGCAATACTTTTGACATGCATTAAGCAATAATTGGTCTTGAAAACCAATTTTCGGTCTTTTTAGAGTGGCGTTTTACACAGGTTTTACTGTATGAACTCGCAAGATATACAGTAAAGTAGCTTCATACGCCCAAATCAATCTGTTAGGCTATATATGTTATATGAAGATGAGTTGTGTATGCTTAAGTCTAACAAAAGTTTATGTTTTGTTATGCAAAGTACATTGCTTACATAGTTGTGAGATATCTCAAAACCATCGCCAATTATAAACATGAAAACAAAAAAAGCAATAATCAAATAAGCCCCAGATTACATCAGAACACCCTTAACTCACTTATTCCCATGTGGTTTATTCATCGTTATTTTTGATGACTTAATGGCCATAGTTTCTGATAGCAAAGTTTAACGCTGTTGTGTTGGTTTCTGAAAGGTTATTTCAAAAACACATGACCACATGTACATCTAAATGCATTTAGTAGAAACATTGACCAGATGGTATACATTTATTATGTAGTGGAGATGCCTAGTTAAAGCTTAGTGTTACCTTAGTTAAGTATTGATATGTCAACGTGACATTTTAATGTTCAATTTGCCAGACTCGCGATATGGTTTTAGTACTCAAATATAGTTTAAGACTATGGGAGAGTGGCCGTCATTATATAAGTGTGGGTAGGGAAGTGCCTATCAAATAGGTCTTGACTTCAGAGTCTCTCTGGAAAGGCGGGGGTCATCACCATTAAATCTAGGAAGGGATTCAAGCATACCTGCCTGAAAAGAGGCCCATGCCTGTCTGGGAAGGCGTTGGTAAACTTTACAATAAAAAGAACAAAATAAAATCAATCTTAACACAAACTCTGTAAACATGCTAAATGAGAGAAAATGTCACGGAAGTAGACTTAGAATAGCAGATTATAATTAGCAGATTATGACTCTTATAAAGACACTTATAGTTGAGCTTAGTCCATAGGGCCAGTAAAGGCTAGTTAATTACCGCAACATTGCGATTATTTTCTTATCCATCAGTTTAAACATTGAGACTGTTCATTTGAGTAGCCTACATATAATAGGGGCCTGATGCTTTGGTTTACCGGGGTTTACCTGTTGGATTTCTTTTGTTCTGGTATTCAGTTTTATTTACCTTTGAGTCCTTTTTATATCTTGATTTAAATGTTCTAGGAGATGATGCATTGATTAAGTTAGGGGCCTTTCACGCAAACCAACTATCTATGTGTCTTGATCCGCGTCTGGATCAAGGGTGAGATTGGCGCCGTGAGACCGGTTTAAGCCTTCCAGTAAAATATTTTTACTGACGGCTTCAATGCGGTACTTTTTTGTGGATCATTTATGTTTTTTCTGTCTTGTGTGTGGTATGTCTCTGTGCGCGTCTGTTTATTTGTGCCCTGTGGTCACCTGCTGGGAAAGGGCTGACCTCTTGACTCTCGTTTGTGGTGTCTAAATGTGAGTTTATCCCTCTTCCATTGGTATCCTGGGTCAGGTGTGGTACTTGATTGTCTCAATCGTGTCTTGAAAGAGTAAGGAGCCGGGATCCTATCGACACAACCCTACCCATTATGACATTGAGTGTACCCCTCCCCCGAAAGCAAGGATAGTAGTAACAATCGACACTTACCGCGCCGTCCTGCAGGTACAGATCAAGCGTGAACTCTTTTAGAACATCGTGTCGTTCGTTGATATGCCGTGCCGCCATTTCTGACGCTGTTAGGCACGCGGCCCCACCGGGCCACTTCTCTCCTGTCATGGGTAAAAGGCCCATTATGTTGAGAATTTTTTCTTCTGATTTTATACTGTTGATGGCCAGTATCACTACAGGTAGAATTGATAAGAACGACATACTGTTTCCTGAGAGAAACACTTATTAAAACTAGATGTGTTGTAAATTTTGGCTTTCTGTCAATTTACTTTGCATATCCTGATATATCCTTTTATCACGATCTTACGGTACACTGTAAGATATAAGTAACGTTACATCCAATTTGGTAGCAGCTAAAGTACCACTGGCCCCGAGGTTATAAAACTGTTTCATGCTCAACTCAACTGAGCACAAAATTTCAACCTCTCATAAAAGCTAAAAATACCGACAAAAATAAAGAAAATTCTTGCTTTAAGCCTCTCAGATGTTGTATTTCTCATGCTAATAAATGTTAAAATGCCAAAAATTGTTGGCATTTTAACATTTATTAGCAGGATAAAATTGAAAAAAAGCATGAAAAAACGTTTGATAACCTCGTTGCCTGCTGGTCTTGGTGTAACCTTTTAACTGTTTTAAAAATAGTAAATGAGTATGATCAGGAAATACCACAATCACAAACTGCAGACAACCCCGTGGCACCGTGAGGAAGAGCCGCTCAACCACCACGAGACACCAGGAAGACAAAATTAAGCAAAGCAATCAGCTCTCTCTTCCCCATCAAGATGATTGCAATACTAAAATGGACATAAAGTAACGTACAACAAAACATAGAACAATTACAGACTCCCACAATGACCCTTTATGCCGAATGAACTTTCCAATCCCTATCAATTAGACAAGTCAATTTCCAATTTTGGGGTTGTTTGTTGGTATTTTTTACATTTTTATTCAAATCTTAATTATTCATTCTGTAAGCAAATAGTTGCAATCCAGATCTGCGCTGTTTGCATATGTCCCACAAAAGGACGCTGTACATATATGGGATAAAAACTATGTTCTGTTCGACTTAATTGATCCGGAGAATAGCTATATAAATAAGAAGCAGACATTTTTAGAAAATTATCAGTGGAAAAAGTTAGTCTCAAGCTATTTTAGTTGGTGAAAAGTAAGTGTAAGTTTACACCAAATGGGTGGCAACTGAGCTGTCACCTCTTGATGGTGTTAACTTACACACATTTTTACAGTGATAGGCTAAGTATATGTTCTTAGGAAATACATCCATTTGTGTTTGTTTACAAAATACATGCATCTATCAAAAAGTCCAAGTATATTCTATAGGCACAAAATATAAAATCCATTAAACAGTTGATACTTGAATGACAATATTTTTCAAGAGAACAGGTATTATGAGAAACACACAATCTCTGAACTCCCTAATCGGTCTCAAGTGTGAGATATTTAATTAAAAGTAGTATTTATCCATGTATACAACTCTCCCTGAAGTCATTAAAATTTCCACTTTTGTCCATATTGTTTTTACTGATAATTTCTCTATTGATCTTTGTTATTACAAAATCCGTCATATTGGCTAAAAATGGATCATATAAATGTCATGTTTAATAGTTGGTCAGTGTCTTACTGATAGATATATCATAGTGGATTTTCTTTGATGATGTATGTCCCCACTCCCGGGTTCAACGTTACCTCTTAGCCTGCTGGGTAATTTGCAAACTTTTTTGTCGTCTGCTAATTTTTTCAAAATCAACTTTTTTGAAAAATTATTTCGGGACTACCATCAGAGTGTCAAATAGTTTGGATCCAGATCAGGCCCGACGTTTTGTCGGGCCTGAACTGGATCCAAGCTGTTTGCAAAGTCTATAAGCAGACGACACTGGTAGGCAAAGTGTTAATCAATATATATTTTATTGAAACCAATCACTGTTAAGAACAAGCGATTATTTTCAAGCGTCCGCATTGTAATTATCTGTACTATACGTTTTCAATTGATTAACTTCACATCGAAACCTGTCTTAAACACGTGCGCATACTCCAAGTTCCCGCACGTGCCCTTTCTGTTTTATACAAAAGAATCCGGATAATAATAATAATCGCACATTCAAAAGATTTTTCTTGGAAACTATGAATATTTAGGCACGACTGCGATTCTATCACAGTCGTGCCCTAGTATCTCCAATTTTCGCCAGTGTCATGAGTAAAGCATGTACGTTTATTTATGACTCGCTTTGTCGCTTATCCATTGACTGTAATAATAAGTTTTCAGCTTAGATGTCACATCAGCAATTTAGCAAGTTCCATAGATTGATATCATATTATTTCCTACAATGAAAAAATATCACTATCTGTGAGCACGCGTGCTACTTCCAGATAGTCACGTTCGAGTGGTCATAGTGCATTAGTCTGCAAATGAGAGACCGCACTACTCAGAGAATGGACAAAAGCCCATTGGGACAAAAACCCACTAGGACAAAAGCCCACTGGACAATATCCCACTGGACAAAAGCCCACTGCTAAATTTGGCAGGGTGGACAAAAGCCCACATCTTAAAAAAATAGGTCAAAGTTTATTATAAAACTGAAAACCCTGGTCAGACTCGGCTCCTTCAGGGTTGGTCACACCTGCAGTGTGTTTTCAATGACATAATTATTTCTGGTGTATGTTTTGACAAACAACTTAATTTAGGTGTTGAAAGTCAGTTACATATTAAGAAAGTTTGGATCAAACAATCTATTATAATTGGGAAACAAAATGTCTAATTGATCCAAGCGACCCTTGATCTGGTAGTAACAATTAATATGTACATTTATGAGACGTGCCAAACAAAAAGAGATGATTGAAATTTCAGATTTGAGAAGAAGAGAGATTCTTAATCTGTCTGTACATCCGTTTGTCCATCAGTTCAACCCTATCCCTGCCAAATGCATATAAGTGGGCTTTTGTCCAATGGGCTTTTGTCCTAGTGGGCTTTTTGTCCTAGTGAGCTTTTGTCCTACACTCGCACTACTCACAGAACGCCTATATTTTACAAAAAGAGTTGACCATGGGGCGTAAAAATCAAAACAAAACAAACAACCAAACTTGCGTTATGAATACGGTCACATTATTCCCATTTGCCAGTGTGATGAATGAGTTCAGATTTTGTAATGAGTTTTAAAAAATACGGCTATGGAAGCTTGAGAGTGGACGATGTGTTATCCCTTTCTAATTACAACTATGAGTTTGAGCCCACTATGCTACGGCTCATTGGTAGTCAATAAAATAGCAGTACCTGATCTGTCAATTCCTTCGAGCTACTATATCTCTTAACGCTTTACATCATATATACACCTGATCCTGGGCTACTCTGTTTGCTTATAGAAATATGATATATCTGACCCTACACTGGTGGACCTGGCAAGTAATTTCTTTGATCTATGTAGAATGTGAGTTTATTTATATAATTATTCATAGTGGGTGAAGCTAAGCATGCATATTCATGCAGGAAATGATTAAACGTCGGGGTCAATCGCAACTAAATTTCATATATGGACACGTTTTTTTTTTCCAGCCCTTTCTTGTTACATCACTAATCACTTAATGTCCAACTTTTGACAAAAAAAATTAAGTGTATTGCAGCGATTAATTTCTAGTGCAGTGTCAAGCTTTAGTCAATTGCCTACAAAATCCCGAAGAAGAAGAAAAACTTTGAGTAATTTTGAAGTTATATGCAATTTTACATTTATGTAAATTAGTGATGTAACGCTTGACGACACGCTAAAAATGGCTTATAAACAAAATAATCCCTTTTTTCCGTTTTTTGAACTACTGATTTTAGAAATCATAATCTTGTTGTGTTTAACTGCTAAACAATAAATGTTTGTTTACACAAGACTAAGGTGTAAATGTACTTTAAGCACTTGCGATGTAACTGGACAATAAATTATGGAGTCGTCATTACATCTTCGCGCTTTGTATTTTATTTTACAAAATATTTCACTTTTGCCTGTTTGGTAACTACTGTTTTTAGGAATCATGTTCTTGGTATATTTAATAGTTAGACAATACATATTTATTACCACAAAACTAAAGGGTGAACTTAAGCAATTGTGATGTAACTAGACACGAATCATGGAGTCTTTATTACATCTTTGCTGAAATTGTGTATTTGAATAGAACTCCAACTACAAATTAACAAAACTATACTATGACTAGCTAAGTTTCAGAATTCTTTTTTACAGAAGAGTTTCAAAGATATAATGGAGTTATTGTCATCAATAAATTACATAAAAATGCGTTAGAGATGTAACAGGACACCTTTTAATTGCGTCTCTGTTACGCTCAAAATAAATTTGGCTTTATTTAGAGTAACTGTAAACATACATACCCGAAAAGACCATCAGTGGATTGACTAACAGCATTTACGCATATTTCAGCATCACATCGTCATATATGAAGTAGATCTCTATTGAATATTCTCCTTTATAAATCTTGCTGTAACGGAGACACAAGAAGATATTGTCCCAGTAACATCAATTAAAGTGCTTTGGTACGTTTATTTATCGATTTTCGCAAAAGTTGCTGACGTAATATACTGGACACCATAAATACCCTAACATTTAAAATCGATATTTTTTATTTGTGTTCAATGTTTAAAGCATACTGATTGGTCCCTGCATTGTTCCCAACTAATTAATATTCGTATTTCAACTCGTGGCACTCTTCTTACTGTCAATATAATTGAGTTTAAGTACATTTAGACAAAACGTAACATGGTTTGACACGAAATGTTACATCGACAAACAATCTTTTGAAAGTGATTTTATTTACAGAATTATGTAATAATTGATATTTTTTACGTTTCGCCCTGTGAGTGGGCTGTTAGAAAGACACTAAACACTTGTTGTATTTCCTAAGTCTTCATATTAAGTTTGCATGGGCATGAATTTAAACCCACTTCTCAAAATGCCACCTGAAATGTCCAAATTCGCAATTTAGTTTTGTTTTTCCCTATTTCATGCTCACACAAAACACAAGCTTTGGAGTTTTACAATAAGAGAAGGTACTATTCTTCCGCCTCCAAACAAATTTTGTATTACATGGCAGACTAGAAAAGATATTTTAGCATATGGAGAATTATTGTTGATGTAACCAAAAGCAGCTGGACAAATAAACGTGTCCATATAGAAGTCGCAAGTCTGAGGAACTCTGACATGTCCTGAATCTAGTACGATTTCTCCTAAGCCAATCGTTCGCTTTTCTCAAAAGCATGGATATCATTGGGACATGCCAAAGAACTGATTGTCTAATTAGATTCTGTCGACCTTAACCTTATTTTCAAGGTCACAGGAGGGAGGCATTGATTTGGTTGACGCCAAACTTACAAAGTTAAACTTTTCCAAGGTGGTGGTCCTGTTTTGATTCATTTTATTATTGCTGCTCCCATTGTTTGTGGGAGTTTTGTGTTTGACCCTTGTTTTGCAATGCAGTACTTAGTTCCATTGCGCATGTCTAGTGCTGTACTAGCATCCTGTTTTCTGAAGCTCCTGTTTTTCTTTAAAAACAGTGTTTTTTGTGAGATTGGGTTTAAAACTTTAGACCAAGATTAAGGCCCATTTTTGTTTATTGGACGATGTTTACCTGTTTTTAACTTATACGTGTATAAATAATAGTTAACCTTGACCCTTAATGTAGAGCTTGGGCGGACATTTTTGTTTTTGACAGATTATTTCCATGTATCGAGAGTGAAGATGTTTGCAGGTATTTTGCTATCTTTTTCAGCCATTTACCTGTGCACAACTGTTGCACAAGCGAGAGACTCACAATCTACACTTGTTTCACACATTTTAATACTGCGTGGCAATGCTTATGGCATCCCACAATGCAAGATCATGTGCCTTGCCGGTGTATTCAGGCGTATGAGGTGGAGAGTGCCTTACAAAACCAGTCGTAAACTTTCACTGACCTACCTCGGTTTGCTTCTAGTATCATTCAATTAAACCCTGGCCCTTCCTTCCCATGTGGTTCTTGTGGCGTTGAGGTACTCGGTGACGATTCTGCCATTTCTTGTGACAATTGCGATATTGGTATCACGTTCAGTGTCAGAACATTTCAACTGGAATTTATGAGACTTTACAGACTGGTGACATGTCCTTTGTTTAAGGCGTGAAGCTAAAAGTTATTCGAATCACAGTAACCAATCGTTCGCTTCTTTTGTATCAGAGAACAATTTTTACGCTTTGCAGTCCGACTCCATTGCTAGCCCTGCACCAAACACCACAAACAGAAAATTTCCAAAGTTGAAAGTTTTGAGTAAAAATTTTCAGTTCGTGCGAAATATGAAATCAGAATTACACATATCATTAGACACTGAGCGTCCAGAATAAGAAATTTGAATTACACATATTATTAGACACTGAGCGTCCAGAATAACAATTCAGAATTCCACATATTATTAGATACTGAGCGTCCAGATGTAGCCTGTGGCACAGAGTCCTGGTTAACTCCAGATTTTCAAACAGTGAAATTATATCGCAAGATTTATTATACACAATGTATATGCAGGACAGGATTGGGAATATTGGGGTTGGGGTTCTCATACTTGTTAAATCGACATCATTGCTTCAGAACAAAAACAGTTTCAGACCGTCTGTGAGATATTGTGGATCAAGATATAAATGGTAGGTACAGCACCCTAACATATAGCTGCATACTACCGTCCTAAAGAAAACGAAGCATATATCTCAAACGAATTCAGACGATCTTCAGAAATGGTAAGTAAAGAAAAGTATAATATCTGGCTTCTTGGTGATTTAAATTATCTAAAGTTGGATTGGGATAAAGATGATGTCCCGTATATCAAAACAAGATGTGCCCACACGAAGCTGTATGATAGTTTCATTGAGACTACGTCAGATTTCAGTTTTTGCCAGATGGTACGTGAACCTACTAGAAAGGGTAATATCTTGGATTTGTTCCTAACCGCCAATCATCACATCACAAAATAATGAAATTTACAACAAAGATTTTAATTTGAATGAATTAGTTGAAGCTATTCAACTATTACATGACTCAGCCACGGGTCCTGATGAGATTCACTATCAAATGCTTAAACATCTCCCAGAGATTTCTCTTGAAACCCTTTTGAATATATTTAATTACATTTGGACTACTGGTAAATTTCCAGAAGATTGGACCTTAGCAACCATAATCCCAATTCCCAAACCTGGGAAAGATCCTGCGGAACCTAATAATTATAGACCTATAGCTTTAACAAGTTGTCTATGTAAAACACTTGAAAGAATGATAAATAAAAGATTAACTTGGTTTTTAGAATCCAATAATCATATATCACGGTTCCAGTCTGGTTTCAGATCTGACCGCAGTACAACTGATAATTAAGTTAGATTGGAAACCTTCATACGTGATGCCTTTATTAAAAAGGAACATGTAGTTGCTGTGTTTTTTGATTAGGAAAAAACTTATGATACCACGTGGAGATATGGCATTTTAAAAGATATCCACAAATTAGGATTAAGAGGTAGACTTCCTACATTCATTGAAAACTTCCTTGCAGACCGCACCATTCAAGTCCGAGCTGGCTCCTCTCTGTCTGACTATTATGACCAGGAGCAAGGTGTACCTCAAGGAGGCGTTCTATCAACAACACTTTTTAGCATTAAAATTAATGATATTGTGAAATGTTTAGGTAATCTTACTGATTGCTCATTCTATGTTGATGACTACTGTATCTGTTATCGCTCAAAAAGCATGGCGACGATTGAACGCCAACTGCAACAAAATTTAAATAAGATTGAAAATTGGGCAACAAGCAATGGGTTTAAGTTTTCCAAATCAAAAACACAGTGTTTACATTTCTGTCAGTTGCGCAAGCAACATGATGATCCGGTTCTACATTTATATGGATCACCTATTCTAGTTGATGAGGAAACTAAATTCCTTGGCATTTTATTTGATAGAAAACTCAGTTTTATACCCCATATTAAATATCTCAAAGCTAAATGTTTAAAAGCATTGAATCCTTTAAAAGTGCTTTCCCATACTTCTTGGGGTGCAGACCGAACTACACTTCTCAAGCTGTATCGGTCTCTAGTCCGGTCAAAATTAGACTATGGCTGTATTATATATGGCTCTGCACGAAAATCATATCTTCAAATGCTTGATCCTATACATAACCAAGGACTTAGATTAGCTTTAGGGGCTTTTAGAACTTCTCCTGTTGCTAGTCTCTATGTGGAAGCAGATGAACCATCACTATACTCACGAAGAGAGAAACTCTCTTTACAATATGCTATAAGACTTGCTGCTAACCCGTCAAATCCTGCTCATGAAGTTACATTTCCACCAAATTATGTTGATTTGTATGAACGAAAACCTAAAACTATTAAGTCATTTGGCATCAGAATTTCACCACTCTTAGAATCTGCCAATATCAAACCACAAAATGTTGAAAAACATTTTACACCAAATATTCCAGCTTGGTGTATAAAACCACCTGAAATACTTTTTGATTTACATTCCGAGAAAAAATCTGAATCAAATCCACACATATTAAAAGATGATTTCAGAAAAATGCAAAGTCGCTATAAGAATTGCCAACAAATTTATACTGATGGGTCAAAGGAAGACTCAAAGGTTGGTTGTGCTGTTATATCAGACAACCATAGTAATATGCAACGTATACCTGACGATTCATCAATTTTCACTGCTGAAGCCAAAGCAATTGATCTAGCTTTAGATTTCATTAGCACTTGTGATGCTAACAATAAATTTATTATATTTTCTGACTCGCTTTCTGTATTGAAAGCAATGAACCATACCAGTTCAAAGAATCCACAGATTCAGAAACTTTTAGAAAAATGTCATGAGCTTTTAGCGTATAAAGAAATTGTTCTTTGTTGGATTCCTAGTCATATAGGTATCCAAGGGAATGAGACGGTAGATAAGCAAGCAAAAACATCGCTTTCATTAGAACCAACTTCTTTTAAGATTCCAATTTCTAATTTTAAGCCATCTATCAATAAATATATCTTGGAAGAATGGCAAACTTCATGGAATAACAGCATTGGAAATAAACTTCTTGACATAAAACCAATTATTGGTGAACATCAATCAGTTGTTCGAAACATTAGAAAAGAAGAAGTCGTTTTGGCTCGACTCCGTTTAGGTCATACAAGAGTCACACATTCATACTTACTACTAGGTGAAGAGCGACCACTATGTGTTGGTTGCGATGCACCATTCACTGTACGTCACTTCCTTTTAGAGTGTGGCGATTTTGCACAAGTAAGAAATAATTGCTTCCATGTTGATAACATGAAAGAATTATTTCAAGATATACATATTGATAGTATTATGACATTTTAAGACAAATAAATCTTTTTAACAAAATCTAATTGCTATTTTTAAAACCATGTTTTGTTTTACATTTGTATCAGACAATAATACAGATTTTTAATGTTGTATTCTGTTCAGTTAAAGAACATGTACAGTTATCTGAATAGCTATTTGAAACTGTCAGATATTGTACGTGATCTCTCCTGTCAACAATTGTATTGCAACTAATTATCATTATACAAACTCATCATCATCATTCCTTTTATTTTATCTTATAAATTTTTAATTTTTCCATCTTCATCATGTTTAGTTTAATACTGTCTGACGCTAATGACCCACAAGGGTTGATGCGTCGTTAAGAACCAAACAAACAAACAAAACAAACAATAACCGCCAATCACACTTAAGTGGCCATGACATTGTTAAAGGT
This sequence comes from Loripinus fragilis, assembly GCA_964019695.1. Classification (NCBI taxonomy): domain Eukaryota; kingdom Metazoa; phylum Mollusca; class Bivalvia; order Lucinida; family Lucinidae; genus Loripinus; species Loripinus fragilis. Next base: position 63,517,832 of record OZ026521.1, on the reverse strand, counting down.
GTAGTTGATACAAAGCCTGCTTCTACAAAGAAAGCTCCTAGATAAGTGCATCGCTATTTGAAAGCGGATTGAGAATCTCTTAAAACACATATGAAATACTTCTGTAACTTCTTTGTACTGAGTTACGAAGGTAAGTCAGTTGAAACTCTGGCTAGAGATCAATGAACTCAATGCAGGAATTGGTAAGTTTATACCTTCCGAATTTGTTGGACAAAAAAATAGCTGCCCTGGATAACTCAGCCTATCGGGAGGAAAATCAGAAAAGAGACAGGTTGTACCAAAATTTTAAGAGATCAAAAGCTCCAAAGGACAAAATGCCTTCCTCAACAACAAGCATGGTGTCAAAACAAAAATAAAAATTTAGCTTATGACAAGTACCTGGAGGACATTCTTTGCCTAATGATGAAACAGGAAACCAACCCTTTTGCAGGAAGAATCTATTCATTTTCCTAAAAAGCACAAGGCAAAGCTGTCCTGATGAAAGGAGATACTGCTTGTGCATTAAGATAGGGTGCAAATATCAGGAATCGGTACAATCAAGTACCACACCTGACCCAGGATAACACATGGGAATGTGACAAACACACAATTAGACATCACAAACTAGAGCCAAGAGGTCAGCCCTTTCCCAGCAGGTGACCGCAAGGCATCAATAAACAGACGCGTGCGAAAGCATCACAAACACCAGACAGAAATAACATAAATGTGGATTAGGCTTACCTACTAAACTCACAATTTCAATCTGTCTTATCAGTCAGATCACCACTCAGTCTCGTAAAGTTATGCCAAAGTAAACGTCTCAATGGCACTGCATCCCTGATAAATATACTACCAGAAAATGTAAACTGCAAGTACCCCTCTACGCCTGACATTGATATCTCTACTTAAGGCATAGCTAAACTCCTTTCAAAACCCGAATGTGCCCGAGGCAGCCTGCCTTGATTCCCTCAGACTTACAGTCTTGAAAGAACACAGCCAAGTTACTGCACCTGCGATTTTCATAATATTCCAAATTTCATTGGATAGTGGTACAGTTTCTTCAGACTTGAAAAAGGCCCAAATATGCCCTCTTTTAAAAAAGGTGAGGTCAGAAAATAGATTCGGCCAATTACCGCCCCATATCACTGACATGTATATTATGTAAAACGATGGAAGACATTATTTTATCCAACTTGGGCAAATACGTTAACCCAAACAACATACTTTATGACCTCCAGTATGGCTTCTATAAAAAAGATCGTCTGAAACCCAACTAATCCAGCTAGCGAAGGACCCTGCTAGAAACTTGACATCAGGTAAGCAAACAGACCTTATCTTACTATATTTTAGCATGGCCTTCGATAAGGTAAATCATTTCCTGATCTTTGCCCTCTTTCTTACTTTTATAAACTTCAACTGCATGGTGTTCAGGGCAAGACACTTTGATGGATTTAATCCTTCTTAATTGGGAGAACATAGTTTGTAGTCCTTGATGGTGACAATTCGACTGAACTTCCAGTCTCATCTGGAGTTCCACAAAGGTCAGTCTTGGTCCTGAAACATTTCCTGATACATTTCAGTCTTGGTCCTGATACTTTTCCTGACAAAAGTATTATGAGTTTTAAATTATACATGGCCTGGTTGCCATACCTGTGCCACCATACTTTGGTCAACCAAGGAGAATAACACGGCAAAGCCACCGCCTTGCATTACGTCAGATTCATACAAAAACAAATAATTGCAAATTTGCATTTCCCCCTCAACTGTTGTTTATTTGAATCAGCTTCCAGCTCAGATAGTACTTCTATCAACTTTGGATCAGTTCATTGTTGCAGTACGGGCGCATAACCATCACATTCCATTACTCAACATAACTGTTTTTATCCAGTTTTTATCTCTTCTTGTATATGTACTTATAACAACTATCATCTACCATTTTTTTTCTTTTTCGTGGCTACAAGACGTATTCAACCTGCACGTTATCCTCGCGAGTGGATGTTGCAGAACTTAAGGAAAGAAACAAAGTCCTTTCTACATGTTCTAGTTTTGCAATCATCTCGCTGATGAAAAGAGAGCTGTTTGCTTTACTTTAATTGTGTTCTTTCTAATGTGTGGTTGTTAGTGTTCTGTATTTCTGCCTCATATTGCCGTGGTTTGGTCTGTAGTCTGTGAATTTGGCATTTCTTGGTCATGCCCACTTGCTTTTGGGGACATTGTCAAGTGTTTACTTTGTTTTTTCCATCGAAAATGGACATTCATACCCTGTAAACTGACGACAGCAAGCTACTGTCCTGCCAGCCAAGAGTGACAGTGACATCATGTTTTGTTTATAATTGTAAGTAAAACATTAACGTGTACACTCCACTTGAGCTAATATGAATCGACAGATAACTTGTGTATTAATCCTATCCTGTGGATAGGATTAATACATAAGAGATTAATAGATTATGATCCCCTGGTAAATTTGTAAACACACATGACGTCACTGTCACTCTTGACTGGAAGGACAGTAAATTGACATGCTTGCAAAACTAGGACTCTCAGTTTCTCTGATAATACGAATCATCTAGAAACTTGCGTCTGTAGCACCTATTATAGCCTTACTTTCAAAGATTGAGGTAACGATTGGATTTCTAATTATGACATAAAAATCGTGTTTTGTCTTGTTTTTCAGCAGATTTATTGTTTTTCGCATTTGTTTTTGCTTTATTGAGTAAAGATTACATCAATTGGAAAGGTATTAGGTGTAATAAGGTGATACTAGGTCGAAGCCACCGATCCTTGGAATCTAACCCTTAAAGCGCCAATCGCAGCAAAAGTCGTCTGCTTTTCTCGTCTGCTGAAATGTCTAAGACATCTCTATGGCAAACAGTGTGGACCCAGATCAGACTGCTCCTATATGAGCAGTCTGGTCTGGGTCCACACTGTTTGCTTCTATTCCTTATTCGTCAGTAATGTTAGGCAGTTATTTGCAGCAGACGACTTCAGCAGACGACATTTTCAGATGCATTTTTTTTCTTGGCGCTTTAAGGGCTAATACGGAATGAAATGAAATGAAATTTACTAATTTACACCCAGTGTATAGAAATGGGACTTTTACAAACGGTGTAGACCAAGATAAGATGGCATCTTGAATGACATCTCATCTAGGTATGCACTCTTAGGTTTATGATTTTATTGTTGTGTGTGTGTGTGTGTGTGCGTGTGTGCGTGCGTGCGTGCGTGCGTGCGTGCGTGTGTTGTTGATGTTTGGTTTGTTGTTGTTTCTGTTGTTTATTGTTGTTGTTTTTTTTCTTTTTTACGGGAAGGTCATTTTTATTTTGTTGTTGTTGTTGTTGCTGCTGCTGCTGCTGCTGCTGCTGCTGCTGCTGTTGTTGCTGCTGCTGCTGCTGCTGCTGCTGCTGCTGCTGCTGCTGCTGCTGCTGCTGCTGCTGCTGCTGCTGCTGTTGTTGTTGTTGTTGTTGTTGTTGTTGTTGTTGTTGTTGTTGTTGTTGTTGTTGTTGTTGTTGTTGTAAAAAAAAAATACTTTTTTAGGGGAGGATCATGTTTATGTTTTATGTTTTGCTTGCTGTTGTTGTTATTCACATTCATAAAGCGCCACCTAGAATTTGCAGCAGACGACAATTTCAAATTTTGCAGCTTTTTCAAAAATAATAAATAAGGCATCATATTCCATAAGAATCGTCTGCTGTTCATATTTAGCATAATAATTGTTTAGGGTGTGTAGATAGTAACGGAGTTTTCAGATCACCATGATTTTAGCCGCAATATGAGATTTCCAACAATGTGGTATGTGCGACCAGCAAAGCCTCAGATCAGCCTGCACGTACACGCAGTCTGATCAGAGCTTTTGCTAGTTGCTTGAATATTCTATGAGTGTTAAACTACTGACTGAACGTTATTTGGAGTTTCTAAGCTTGAAGGAGGGTGCACAGGTTCATCTAGGTCTACACTTGTCACAAAGTCACATTGCTGGAAATCACATGTTGTGGCTCATTTTGGAATCAAAAGTCAAGGCCAACGACACATTTTATCTTTCTTACAACTCTTATCGTTAACCTTTCTTATATTTTTTATGAAAAGTATACATGTTCTACACAATGGTTGCAGTATAGTGTGTAGATGACAATGAAAGTTTCAGATCACCGATATGACCTTGGAGTCAAAGGTCAATTTTTCTTAAAAGCTGTTTTACGACTCGTAACACACGGTATTCTTTCAAGTTTTTGATGAAGAATGTTCGGTAGCTTTTGATTAATAGCTGGCAACGAGGATTTTAGATCACCAATATGACCTTGGAACAAATAAAGGTCACCATCAAATATACTCAGAATTTTTAGCTTGTAAAGCGAACCGGAAACGAAAAACAAGATGGTCAGTCATATGCCTTGCTCTAAAGTGAGAGTTAATCAGTTACCTGGCAGAGCTGGATGTGGAGATTTTCAGGCAACACATCCATGATATAACCTATATTGAAGTTATCCCACACCTAATCGAGCATGCATGGCTAAATATGATCTTGTGATTGTGGTATAGGACCTTTATGCAGAAAGATGTTAATCACATGACGTCGCATCTGGTAGTGATATAACGCCATTTTTTTAATCGATAAACCACTAAAATGGTATTTATGTGGGGTTATGTTGTGACGCCCATAACACCGTTGCGTACATATTGGCAAAATATACTTAAAGCCAAAAGTAACTTTACACTGTTAATATATATACCATTTCTGGGTATTGGTGAGTGGTATTTTAAATGTTTTTAATTCATATTAAAATTCAATCAATTATTCATATGACATTTGAATATCATGCTTTTACTGTCATAAATGCAACCAAAATGCCCCAATGAAAGAAGCAAGGGTGCAAAATAAACTTTTCCAAAGTGCATCACTTTTGGATGTGTTACTGTAGCTTTGCGATTGGACATTTTTTTAATTTTAAAGAACCAGTCTGAAAGACAGGCTATTGAATTGTTGTTTAAAGTTCAAATCAGCCTGGATCACACTTCGAGTGACACAAATTAGAGTTGTGTTTTTACGTACATACCACCTTTTGTGAACTTTACAGTGTTTTCAATGAAATTTCCCATAAGAAATTGTTTGCCGTTTTCCTTCCAAACCGATGGGAATTTTTATTAGATTATCTTGCCACATACTCAAGGCAGAAGTCCCAACAAATCGCTGATAAAAAAATCAAAATGTCATCAGGAGATAAAGCTTTTAGCAGGGACTAAAGTTTACTATTGTTTTAATTCAAAGGGAGATAATTTCAAAGTGATCCAACTTTAGGATGCTACCAAAACCAAACTATACGTCAGAGACAAAATGTCTTGCAGTATTTTAATGGACAATCGATGTCCCTTAAAATAGCGTGTTCAAATCCTAGGTTTATTTTGGATTTTGTTTGGAAATGCTGATTTTGTGCTTTTAATGAAAGCACAGATAACTCGAAAGAAGATTAACTTACCTAAGTTGTTTTTCGTGAATTAGGTTTAGGGCAGGTACCAGCAACTCACTACAATATTTAATTTGGTTAAAATCAAAAACAGTAAAGATATATTCAGTAGTTCAAAGTGTAAAGTTACTTTTGGCTTAAAGTATATGTAATGTTTTGATATCATAACTGGGATTTTAAAGCAATTTTAGCGTCATATGATAAAATTCTAAGTCTCCTGTATTGTGAAATATACGAAACTTGTTACGTAAAAGTGATAAAATGCTCGGCTAGCCTCGCATTTTATCACTTTTCCTCAACACGTTACATAATTTTTAAATAATGCATGAGCACTCATGTAAGATCAGCTATTGAAAGATTCCTGTTATGTCACCCGATTTACTGCCTAATTTAATCCTCCTAACATGTTGACTACTGTCGTGCCAGCCAAAAGTGACAGTGACGTCATGTTTTGTTTACAAAGTTAAAAGGGACTTAAAATCGATAGATCAATATGTATTAATCCTATCCTGTGGATAGGATTAATACACAAGTGGTCTATCGATTCGCATTAGCTCAAGTGGAGTGTACAAGTTAATATTTACGTAACAATTGTAAACAAAATATCACGCTTCTTTCACTCTTGGTTGGCACGACAGTAGTGCCAGATGACAAATACAGCAAAGAGAAATAACTGCTTAAGTCACCTTTCCATGATTACATGAGAGTTTGCTCCATTCCATCATCGCACTGCAAAGATGAATACAGCACGGTGGTGACTTAATACGGACGAAATGCGGGACATGACCTGGGGACATCGGGATATGGGCCTATCACCGTTCTAATTGATTTAGCTCAAAAATTAAGTGAAAATGACCAGTAAATGCCACAATTAAAGACTGCAGTCCAACCAACGGCACCCGTGAGGAAGAGACACATAACAGAGACAGCCACAACGCAAGTAAAATAAACCAACCAGTTCTCTCCTCAGCTAAACCGGAAATTGCACCAATAAGCACACCAAAAACAATTGCTCATAACAAACAAACAAACACACACACACGCACGCACGCACGCACGCACGCACGCACACACACACACACACACACACACTGGAAACAACAACAAACAATGACTTGAGCCACAGCATGAGATTTCCAACAATGTGGTATGTGCGACCAGCAAAGGCTCAGACCAGCCTGCGCATATGCGCAGTCTGGTCAGAGCGTTTGCTAGTCGCTTGAATATTCTATGACTCTAAGGCTACTAACCAAACATCATATGGAGTTTCTAAGCTTAAAAGGAAGCTGCACAAGCTCGTCTGAGTCTACACCTGTCAAAATGCCACATTGTTGGAAATCACATGCCACGGCTCAATTAACAGCAACAAAATCAACGCCTTATACCAAACAGCATCCTAGGCTACCAATGGGGAGACTTGAGGCCAAATAGTCGCCTATATTCTGCTGTAGTTAAAAACGCAAAAAGCTTAGCTCGTATGGAGGTATCCTAGCTTATACAAAGCATTATCACAGAGAAACATATCAACATAACATAAAAAAAATAGCTGGCCCTTAGCCAACATACAGCCAGAGCTAATGAAAACCTCAAGTTGAGTCATGCTGGACCCATTCAAAGACAATCATCAGGTGAAAGTTCTAGTCAGGGTCGTCATGGAGTCTGAGATTAAACTCACCGTCGTGAAAGTTGATACTATTCAATTATTGGCTTAAATGACACACTGGTAAATGTACGTCGATTTGGTGGTATTAACGCGTATTGCCGGTACTTCATAGACCGGAAGTGGTAGATATTGGTGTTAATACTACATGTATATAGAAAAACATGCCATATGCCTAAAGGACTATAGACTTCAATCATTTTTAAGTATTCAGTATGTGCATGGCGATTTATGTAAGCATTTAGGAAAAGATTCAAGTACCGATCATCCAGATCGGTACTCGAATCTATTCCTAAATGCTTACATAAATCGTCATGTGCATGCCGAATACTTAAAAATGATCTAATTCTATAGTCCTTTAGGCGCATGGCATGTTTTTCCATATAGTATCAATACCAATATCTATCACTTCCGGTCTATGAAGTAAAACAAAAAAATAAGCATAATGTTTGCTCATCTATAACAATTTAAAAACACCCGTTAGATTTGGACATTTATTCTAATTTTGCATAGCCCATGATATATGTGATCATTCGTCAGCAATTATATTGATATATCGATTAAAGCGTGTACCTGGCAACTTTCGGTACTGTCATATCCCCATGTTATAAAAATGGTCGGGTTAATCAATCCCAGGTGGAACAAGAAATATCTTTAAAAAGATATTCGGCGGCTCTCAAATACTGACGATAAACGCAACCAAATTCGCTGGTTTAGACAAAATTCCCATCTACCCCTTTGCATGCTGGAATCTAAGACCAGCGAAGTTGTGGTCCTGTTTCTGCCTCTCTTTCGCTTGGTTTTGTGCACATCTAACTCTTTTCGCTGAGCGATATGCATCCGAATCTTTTTTTTTAGTTTTAGGCATTCACCAGCAAGGGTTTGGGAACAATGTTTTGAGTCCTTAGTTTTTAAGTAAATGGGGGGAGGGGGTGTTGACAATAAATTAATGTAAAATTAAACGTTCATTGAAACAAACCGAACACCAGAAAAGAACATAGCCAGGATCGAGGAATAAATACATGTAGGATTCAAAACTGATCGACACCCAGTAAGCACATACAATCGGGCCATTATCGGCCCGCCACTGAAACGCCATCCAAATGACATTTTGCTAGCAGTCCGATAGTGGCCCGAGTTTGGATGCTGACTGACCCATGCGCGGATCCAGGAATTTTTGCCAGGGTGGTCCAGGCCCGACTGCCAGAAAACAGCTCTGACAACGTTTTTTGTCTTTTTTGTCCTCAACTTTTACAGTTATACAGTGGCTTATCAATGGTTTATTTTAAAGAAAACTATAATTTTACAAGGTTTCGGGGGGGGGGGGGTCCAACCTATTCCAGGGGGGGGGGGCGGAGGCTGGGTGTCCAAATGTTAATTCTAGAAACCCATAGAACTTTTGATTTTCCAGGAGGGGGTCTGGACCCTCTATCCCCCCTCTGGATCCGCACATGTGACCATTTTACTACTCGTAATTGATAGAAGAGACTTTTACCTATAGTTACACTGCTCTTGTAAGAAAATGCATATGCCGGCTAGGGCAAGCTCAAAGGCCTGAACCCAAAGGTTACGTGCAAATTTGCGATTAATTTGACGCCATTGTAATGGAACAAATTAAATTCACTTGTTAAGTTTGTTTTTTTAAAAAATCAATGGTTTATATTCACCATTTGGGACAATGACACATACCCCTGAAATTGGGAATTATATCGCGAAAACGCCTACAATTGAGAATTTTTAGTGTTGTTAGCTATATTGTCTACTCATAAAACACATCATATTTAATCCGAATTTAGCTGTACTGTTAACTTGCATGATATATTATATGAGACTGCGCAATGTTGAATATTACCAGGGCTACCACTCATATTTTGAGGTACATAGGGCAAAATGAAGAGGGCACACTTTTTTGAGGGTACATGGGGTCATGGGCCCACGAAAATTCCGACAGCTAAGCATTTTGAAAGCGCAGAGTAGGCTTAGATTTGCTATTAACTGCTTAAAGTGATTCTTCAAACCTACCCTAAACAAATTTGAGCGGGGCTCCCATTTATATCATTTGCATGAACATGACTAAGTCAACACACTGAAAAAGCATTTGGCAGGGGTTCCCTTATACATTACGACTTTCCGTTTACCTCAGCCCTTTCCCCAGCCAACATAAAATGCGAATTAATTAGAAAAACTGAAGAAGTGGGATGGGGCACTTGGTACTACAGAAGCTTACACCAAAGTACCAGTTCCTTCAGGTGTGATAGACAAGAGACAGTTAAGATAGTCAAAATAACTTCTAGCTTTTAACATTTCCATCTCCCTTCTTACACAGAGATGTACGAAATTAAGCTACCTAATTGTATCAGCTAGTTGGTAATTATCTTTTTATGCATCCGGAGAACAAGTTTTAATTGATTGTTGTACTTACAGGGGAAATTACCTGTTGAAGCAAAGAAGTAAACCACGGCTGATATGCCGATCGTTAGAGGGCGCAACACCCTTGGGCCCTTATAATGCAACGAGAGGATTTACATCATAGTAGCACGACTGATATGCCGATAGTCGGTCGGTTGAAAATGTCCTAACTGGAACCCAAATAAACAAACAATATTTAACACAATTTACTCGACATAACGATGATTTTTTCTTTGATATTTTCCTACTTGAAATAGGGATTTTTTTCATCCGAACATAGGAGAAAAGAAACGTTTTGGCATTGGGAATATAACCTTATAACTGCCAAAAAAGACTATTGTCGAAATATATGAAACAGACTATAATCATGTCCAGATATGGGAATTGGAAAAGTTACAAATATTTTATTTAAATAACGTGATATTACTGTAAAGTCCTTTCGGATTTAGTGGGTTATTTTATAATGCACTTCTTTACTGTGTGCAAGGCATGTAAACAATGATAGTGACAGCAATTTACAAATACTGTACATCTGGGGTTGACCTATATTCGAGATGAGGTCGTTAATACATTTGCATTTTTAGACCCAGTGCACAGACTGGTTCTCTGCCATTTACATGTATGTTTTCAAGTTTAGTTTCATGTTTAATAAGATTGTATGGACATTCTGAGTATCAACCAATGAGAGCATCTTTTTTCAGTCGGTGTGATGAATATTACAATTTAAAAATGCTTCTGATTGGTGAATAATTTAGATCTAAAATGAACTTAGAACGGCGGCTTTTCAGCTAAAGCCGCCGTAAAAAAAAAATATGGCGTTATTTTCTTAGTGCAGTGAGCCAATTACCTGTTTTGAGATACAAAAACAGTTGTAATGTATTTTCTGAATAAAATAATGTTTCATGAAGTCATTTATTTACACACAAAGGGATTAAGCAAACCCTTGGCTATTTGTTTTGCAGTTAATTTCTAATAAAATGAAAGTAACTATAGCACTTCCACTTAAGTAATAAACGAGAAACATTATATTATTGATAATACTATACACCTAATATAAAAGTCACATATCTAACTTCGATTTGTATCACCTTTTGTCAATATAAGTGTATATGCCTAATGTTCAATTTGCTGAAGTTCCAAATAAATCGTCCATATCCAATATTTGTTGCGTGTATGCTACACTGACCATAGAATATGGTGACACTATGTATCCTCTATCTGCAGTCAAAGTTTCAGAAACCATATACACTGAACCGAAGTTATATACCATACAATTTTTGCTCCTGTTTAGAAAGTAAAAATCGCTCTCGGAAAATTTAAATTTAATAGAAAGGTCCAATGCTTTGTCGAGACTCTGCAAATTATGTCATTTCAATATGACTGGTAGATCTTGCACAGACGTGGTCTGAGTAAAGGTAGCCTCATTTCAAAAAGTCACACTTTTTAGTGTGATATAAAATATTCGTCAGATACGTTATCCTTTTATATTTTAATTAATTGGAAGATGTTTATAACCGCTGTGATATAAGATAAAAATGATCAAAAGTTGCTGTTTTTTTTTACATTGAAAACTCCATTTCTCTTCTACGTTAACATGAAGACAGCCACGGTCGACAACGTAATCAAAGCATTTTAGCTTAACCATGCAGTTTGCATACTCACTTTGCATTGCTCTGTACGCTTTACTATATGCGGCACAGCAGTGCAATTTTCAGGGCTTCTCAATTATGAATTGGCGCCACTGTTCGGCTTAAGAATAAAAAGAAATCTTTAACAAATGCCATTTATATAACCTTGAAAGTTTCACGTTAAGATCGGAAGTGGATACCAAATTAGTAAAAAAATATCGTTAGAAAATGGGCTCATCAAGTTGCATGGTGTTTTGTCAAACATATAAACATAAAATAAAACATATACAATGAGTTTAGTATGTGCAGCTGATGAATTCCGAAAATTTCGGAAAATTTGGAAAATTATCAATTTTAAAATTCATAAAAAAATCTGTCGTAAGCAAAATGTCATGTGTTTGGTGTTTTTTTTTCAAATCGACTAGGCAGGTTTGCAATCACCTGTATTTGAATTCGATAAAAACTGCACTCAGAACGCTTATTTTCTTCAAAAAGTTGATTTTTGCAATTTTGAACCCCAAAATCGTGAAGTGATAGAAAACTCGTCAAAAACACCGCTTAACTTTAGTCCATTACAATGCACATACTTGGGCAAAAATTCATTTCAATATCGCTAGGGCTTAGTCAGAAAAAAAAGAAATTGAAAAGTGGCTACTTAGAACTTCGGTTCAATGTATAGAGGTCAACACATTTTCATGCCATCGATTCTAACTAAGTCCAACATTGTCAGATTCCTACCATATTGCCAGTGTCCGGTATATAGGTGTTTCTTTGCCAAGAAGTCATTAAAATTATGCATTTGGAAATAGTTTAAGGTTGCATGTATAGATAAAATCTCAATTCTTCCAATATATATATATATATATATATATATATATATATATATATATATATATATATATATATTGTCTCTTAGAGGCCCATATGCTTTCGAAAAAGCGAACAACAGGGGCGCTGATGGGACTGCGCAAGTGCGCAAACTGATCTGTGTCTGTATTGTTTGCATGCAGCAAAGTAGGATCTTCTCGTGAAGAGGCCAAAACTTTCATAAATGGGTATGTAAGCAGCGAAGGCTTGGTCGAGCCTGTGCAAATGTGCAGTATCTTCAAAGCCTAGACTGCTGGCATACAGACCACACAGACTTGGATGAACCAAAATGTATGGGTCCGGTTTTACTGGATGGCTAGATGGTATTTTGGTGATGACTTTGCGCATATGCGATACGTCGCATATACTTATCAAAAATACATGAGAAAATATATATTACCATGCGGGCAGTAAAGGCTTAGTCGAGACTGCACAAATATCCAATCTCGTCTGAGCTCTTTCTGCTTGACTATCAAAGTAGGAATTTGACAAATACCTGAGTTCCTACGCAATCAAACATGAGGCAAGACCCCGGGCTTGTAGGGGATTTTCATTCTCATATCGCCTGAGTGTGAGATTAAAATTGCTCAAAAAGCAAAATACGTTTCTGTTTTTCAGGCTCTCTAATGCTGTGTTTGTCATGCTGATGGGTGTTTGAATGCCAACAGTTGAGAGCATTTTGACATTTATGAGCGTGATATATGTCATGCTCATTTTGTGGTTGTACATGAAAAAGAGTTAAAATCAATATGAGCCGATGCGTGAGATTTCCAACAGTGTGGCATTTTGACGTGTGTGGACTCTCAAACTCAGGGCAGATTGAATACTAGGAGACTGAGTCTAGACATACCAGGGGCATTTTTTCATGTTCGTAGAACAATAGATTAATTGAAAATAGTATAGAAGATCCAGAGCAGACCTGATAGAAGTATATAAAATTTAAATGGCATTGACAAATAAAAACAATTTATTTCAAACCCAGCCGAACCAAAGAACTATAGGTCATAGCCAAAAAACTGTTTGAACATCAATTCAGATTGGACTTAAGAAAACACTTCTCCTCGCAAAGAGCAATTGATGACTGGAACAGTCTATCTGAGAAAGTTTTCTCATCAGATACAATCAACCAATTTACGAAGTGACTAAACAACTATTGGAAAGATTAGCCTATTCAATTTGAACCAGACTGTTATACTTATCCTCTTGCGCATGCCAGACAACAGCAATTTAATGAAAGAAGACCAGAAAGGGCCCAAGAATCGAGAGATTATACAAGGCCTCGGATACAACTCGGACTCAGTATCAACGGACTGGTCACTGACAGAAATACTAAGTTATGTTGTCGAGGCTTTGTTTTAGCGCTATTTTTTCAAAGTACTTCAGCCTATAACATGGATTCTGGACAGATCCAAGACTACACAAAGTTGTTCTCGGTATGCAAAGTTGAAATATTAAAAGTAACAGTAAATAAAAGTTGAAGCTTATTATTTGTGTTGATTTCTGACGAGTTTTGGCTAAAAGTGCCGAAAATAGCTAAAAAGGGTACCTTGGTTTCTTGCTGATGTTCATAAAGACGGATATAACTTCCATTAAATATAACAATAAAGTCCTAAATATACTATATTGGACCATTGCTTTTTGAAAAAAAATCATAGATTTGCAGAGAAATAATGGAGATATGATTATTTAGTCATCAATAAACGTCAGTTTAGTTCAAAACTCAGCTCAGCCTCGACAACGTATTTCCAACCTGTATGGCAGTTACCAGTCTGTGTGAAAACAATTAAACTAGAACAAAGTAAATGACAAACTATGTTCAGATACATGCCAATAGTTAAATGTCAGATTACATTTCTTTAGCATGAGCTAGGGTTTTGTATGAGGGAAATCCAGCCAGTTTAGCACAAATATCATTTTTTATTGCCAAGCAACAATAAATGACCTTGTTACTTTTTATGTCATTTTCAGCATTAAATACAAATAACTTCTTACAGTCGGAAGGTAAAGAAATACGAAACAATCTTATTAAAATTGGTCCATTTTCACTTAATTACTTGTGTTTGCCGGTCAAAAATATATTATATACATATGTACACATCAGTGACCGACCTTGTGAATATATATAATATATGAAATTAATCCTTCAATTCACGTAATCAATAGATTTAACCACGTACAGTCCCCTTAATAAATTACAAATTTCCTCACACGAGAGAAGCCGCCAGTTTCGAATACAAAATGTACAGAAAAATATTAATAATCAGAAAAGTATGTTGAGGGTGGAAGAGGGTGGGTAAATAAACTTTTCAACCTTCCAGTTACTAGCGTAAAATGAGAATGACTCGGGCTAGAGTGAAGACCTGTTCCGAGATAAGGAAAAATTTTCTTGCGCGCTCAAAGAGCACAGCCAATCAAATTGAGCGTCTCATACTAGGGGACCAAAAGACAACTCTGATAGTCATACAGTGACGTCAGATGGCGCTAGGGCGGAGACATTAACTGTATACCTACGAATAGAACAGAAAAGGATATCTATACACCATGTCCTCCAGTTAATTACAAGCTATGAAACATAGCTTCACAATTAACTTCTTACGGTCCTAAGGTAAAGACATACAAAAGCATCTTATTAAAATTGGTCCTTTTCCACTTTATTACGTGTGTTTGCCGGTCAAAAATATATTATATACATATGCACACATCAGTGACTGACCTTGTGAATATATATGAAATTAATCCTTTAATTCACATAATCAATAGATTTAACCACGTACAGTCACCTTAATAAATGACAAACTTCCTCACACGAGAGAAGCCGCCAAACCGAAGGTCCGCCACAATCAAAGCAAGAAAGGCAAGGAGAAGGAAACGGTGTATTTATCCTAGCTGTTGAGTATTGACCCTATAATGGTGTTTATCGATCTACTATAATTTGTAGACAATCCAGTACAGGGATACATATTTTAACTGCATGAGACAGACTCAAGCCTAACATAATGTATGCTTGAACCATCCCAGCATAAACTGAACATCTGTATATATATGTACCTACACATATGAAAGGAGGAACAAATTCAACAAATAAGGCAACTAAAAGTAAAAGGGAACCTTCAAGCCACATGACTTAAACCAGTGCTTTTAATTTGGCAATAAGAGAGCCAGGAACCTCTCAAAGCAAACATTTTAATCTGACTTCCCATGTAGCTACTCTGTGACTGGCATTCTCAAAATCCTGCTATTTTTCTTGTTCCAGGGTGTGGGAAGAACTCCATATCCATCAATAAATGATGAGACATGGATATTCCAAAGACCCCCTGTTTTGATTATGATTTTGTGCACTTTAACCAGATGACAGGAAACTGTCAAGCCAACCAGATTGCTGGACACCTTGACAATGGCCAACCATCCGAAAGTGTGAAAGGGGAAGGCCCTAAGGGCAGTAACAACTGTAACTAAGCGAAAACAAGCGAATGAAGCATATATATTAGAAAGCAGCGTAAGCAGTTAAGCAATAAGCTGAACATGTAACTTACTTGTCTCTGAATTTACTTATCCCTCAAAAAAGAGTGGGATTCACAATTAACAATCATTTCTGAAATGAATAAATATATGTACAGTTCCTAATATTAAACCACCCTGAAGTGGCACATCTTGCGTTTGGGTCAGAATTTCAACAACTCGTAAGCTCGCTCAAATCCTAAAAGATTCACTTTGGCCTGATGAGCGAGACCACCCATAACATCCTGGGTGGACAAGCTCCAGCCCTTAGGGAGGACTTATTCTCTAAAAGGGGAGACCGGCCCCACAGGGAGACATGCGCCCTGGGATGAGCCTGCAAGTAACAGTCCACAGAGAAACCCAAAAGGAAAGTAGATACTATCAAGGACCTATTTGTTTAATTAAATGAGCCATGGAGTTGATGAAAAACTGTCGCAAACGTCGTACACCTTCAAAGTTCAAATGCACAACCTGATCATTCATTGCATATAACTCCCTAGTAGGCTGACAATTTTTAAGAAAGGGCCTGTATGTATGGAGAAATTGCACGTTTCTCTCCCTTAGGCTACACAAAGGCTTCAGTTCTGTATTAACAAGCTTAACCCTGTCCCCCAATGAGCTATGGTCTTTAGGGCGCGGAAGTATAGCCGAAATAATCATTTTTGTGTGGCTGTTTTGCCTGATCACTGAAATTAGGTTGTTATAGCACCTCAAAATTTCACCTGCATTCTTTGTTTCAATGTTATTAGTCCCAACATGAAAAATGGTGAATTCCCTATCCAGGATTAAATTTCTTGCAGGAATTTTGTGGGTCAAGGCGTTGATGTTGATGTTTGGGAAGGCTATGACCTCACAGTGCCGTATGTTGTCGACATATTCGGCTTTGGACTCTGACACTATGGGGACTCTAATGGCACTTGTCTCTGAAAAGAAACAAGTCAGCTTATTAAACTAAGCCAATGAAACTTCTCTATAAAGATTCAAGGATTCCTGTAGCCATATCACTACTAACAGATAATTTTGTCTGAAAGTCGAAGGCTAAGTAGTTCTTATAGCAGTCAGACAAAGTAAGTAAAGGTGCAAAGATCAGGAATCGATACAATCAAGTACCACACCTGACCCAGGATACCAAAGGGAAAGTGACAAACTCACAGAAGACACCACAAACGAGAGCCAAGAGGTCAGCCCTTTCCCAGCAGGTGACCACAAAGCACATATAAACAGACGCGCACAGACATAGCAAACACAAGACAGAACAAAAACATAAAAGATCCACAAAAGAAGTACCGCCTTGGAACGGTCAGTAAAATATTTTACTGGAGGGCTTAAACCGGTTTAACGGCGCCAACCTCACCCTTAATTCAGATGTGGATCAAGACACATAGATATTTGGTTTGCATGAAAGACCCCTAACTTATCAATGCATCATCTCCTAAAACATATAAATCAAGATTTAACAAGGAGATAAAGCAAGGATAAGGACTCAACAGTAAATTAAACTGAATACCAGAGCAAAAGAAATCCAACAGGTAAACCCCGGTGGGCCCGACAAACAGCCAAAGCATCAGGCCCCTACCATCTCATCAATAGATAAGTCTTTAAGTCGGAACCATCATAGAGTCTGAAGTCTGACCCACCGGCGTGCAATTAAAGAGGAAAGCAAAGTTGCCAACCGTGATTGGGTTGACTACCAAGCATGCAGTCTGTTACAATACATTAATGTTATAGCCAATCTTTTTATAATGAGAAATTATTTTAATGAACTGCGCTGAAAAATTATTAGAGCCAACAATCTTCTTCAATTTATACACCAAGTCACCATAGAAATCAGGTTCTGAAAGTCCTTGGCGCAAGAGAGATTTAAGTCCAACTTGGAATTTAGAAATCAAATCATAGTATTGTCTATAAAATTTAGAAAATGTTTTGCGAAGTTTATGATACCGATAGCCTTGTTTAAGAAGTTTCTGAGTTAACAATTTATTGCGAGTGTTGAAGTCAGCAACACAGCTAGATGCTCTAGCAAAACGGATGAGTTGAGAGATATAGACTCCATAGGATGTAGAACGAGGAACATCACCATCTAAAAATGGGAAATTGACAATTTCAAAATCAAAGTCGTCACGTTTATCATAAATTTTGGTAGAAACAATATCATTAGAAATTGACAAATGCAAGTCTAAAAATGCGGCTTCTAGTCTCTATGGTGTTGAATAAGATTTGTAGGAACACCCGATTTAAAGGCCAAAGAACAGCCCCCCCCCCTTCTAAAACTGTGTGATCTAAAGAGGTTAGGGTCCCTGTCCGTTTTGGCTATCAATGACTTAAGCCTATGCTGTAAATGTGCGTACAGTAGAGGCACTACCATTTTATTGCTATTATTAATGCAAAAGGCAGGATCTATGTCTTTTGCTGGGCACAGGTTGATCATTTGGGTGTATGCTGACACGGGACAAAGCACCGAGCCGGGAATTGCTGTTAATGGTATTTTTAGCAATCTGCTACCAAATTGATCATTCTTGGACCACTTGATCCTTACAACAAGTGAGTGGTGAAAAACTTGAACATCCTGTCTTATCAACTGTTTTTCAGAAGAAAAGTCTGCGAGTGAATTAGGAACAATATTGGATTTTCTAGCCATTAAGAAAAACATGAATAAAAAGGCACACCAAGTGATGGCATCATTGGGCTTTGATGTGTCCATAAAGGAAAACATGTCCAACAAAATCTGTGGAGTTATGGGAAGAGCCCTATTTGGCAGGTGAGGGCTTTTCCTATCCAGACTTTTGAATAATAGTCCTAAGTGCACCAGTTGTTGTGCAGGAAACTCTACATCCAAAAAGTAGTGCATGGTTTTGACGCCTGAAATGTAGTTCTTCACAGACTCCACCGATTTGGAGGACCGACATATACTGTGCATAAAGGCACAAAATGTCTGATATAGTAGGCAATGCCTTAAGTCTATAGAACTGGCAAAATAAAAGATAGGCTTTCCATTGACCTTCTAAGTCTTTTGTGGTGCCCTCGGCAAAAGCAGCCATCATAGACTTCTTTTTGCAATTTCTTCAAGGACATTTCTGTAAGAAAAACCAAGAAAAAATTCTAAGACTGCCTTACATTGTTAAAAGGGAGAATATCCCTATCTGCTTTACCAAATGCTGTTTAAGCGAAACAAATTGCTGTCAACCATGACGCACATGGGGCCAAGAATTCTAATACTATCTCTGAACAATTGATTGGAATTCTTGATTAAATGCCACCTTGACAAAATATCAGCCACTCTGTTCTCTTTTTCTGATATGCTGAGCCCTTACAATGAATTCATTCAGAGCTGCGGTATAACAGATTTCTCTTACACATGTCTGGTGCGACACATCCCTAGAGAAGCTTCGGTTAATCAACCTGCATGATGACATATTATCACATAAGATCAAAACTTTCTTTCCTCTTAATTTTGTACCCCACAATTTCAGTGCTACTACAATGGTTAATAGCTCTAAAGCATTGATACGGAGTTTCATTTCTTGAATAAAGGGAGGAAATTCTTCGTGAAAATAAGAATTCTGCATCATGCCCCCACAGCCTGAGGGACAAGCATCGCAAGAGAACAGAGCGTCTGGTTCAGGAAATTCCTCTAACAGTATCATTGAAATCCCATTGTACTGAGGTAAAAAGCTTTCCACCATAAAAGATCTTTGCGCACAGACATCGGGATCTGCTGAACAGACTTCTTACCGTGTATCTGACGCAACCACGACCAAAGCCTTCACATTAATACTCTACTGGCCTGCACGCATAAAGAAATGAAGGATAATTTGCCTATCAATGACTGAAGTTCCTGTAAAGTTGCCTCAGTCTTTAATAGCCAAACCTCCAATAAACTGAGAATTTCCTGTAACCTCTCTGGAGTTACAATAAGGGTCAATTCTTCTAAGTCAAAAAGGACTCCTATAAAAGTCATCCTCGTTGAAGGAGGGCAATCCTTTGGCTTGGACTCCTCAATGCCACATGACTCTAACAGTTGCCCAAGCTCAATAAAGGATTTGTGTGCCCTGGCTGGGTCGCTTGCCCCTTTAAAGTCATCTAAATAATTTAAAATAGCAATTTTCATCATGAAACACATGAGCCTGATTGCATTGGTAACACGCTGACAGATATAAGCGGCCGATTGTAAACCCATACTAAGAAATTTGTCAAAATAAAAGTTGCCCTCAAAACCATAGCCTAATAAGGGTACATCACTAGAATCCACTGGGATTTGTCTATAGGCACGCTTTAAGTCACGCTTATAGACAAGATAGCCCCTACCATGTTCTTTTACTAGAGCTACTAAATCGTCTACCCTCGGGAAAATCAAGTTGACGTGAGAATCCCATCGTTTACTGCTGACCCCTCTGGATAACTGAGGCCTAGAATTACCCTTCTTTCATCAGAGTCTTTTTTTCTATGGTATTGAGAGGGGAAACCAAACATTCCTCTTAAAAGGGAATGCCCTTAAAAGGATCCAATACCGCGTCATTAGATAACTCCTTCGAGAGATAATCACGGACTTCTTTTGGGAATTGTATTATGCCTTTGTGGTTTTTGATCCACAGAAGAACGAGCTGAGCACTGTTGTTTATTGTAGTGCGGACACCACCAAACCTGCTCCGAATTCCTAGAGGAAGAACTCTTAACCTGCAAATTTATCCTGTTGGTCTTGTTTAACGTGTACCTGGCTAACATGGGTGTTTCTATTTCACTTGGGTCATCGGACCAAGTACTCAAACCCACTTCAATTTTTCTCATCCATGCGGCATAGAAGCTTAAAAGTACTGCCCACTCATAAATGTTTGCAAAGTACATGAGCTTTCTCAGTAATTTAAGTCGGCCTGCTTTCTCTGCCGAGGGTGTCCTAGTCCCCATGACTATCTCAATCTCCCCCGTTACAAACATCTTAATATCAAGGGACATGAATTCTACGGACTGACACATATTCATATTGCAGGGCTGTATGCGGCCAAAGTTGAGGGAACAATACCAAGTCTGCAGATTTCTGATAGAGACAAGATTTGCACTTTTTTGACTTAGAACATTTAACTGATTGACACAAGGCCTCAGGATTTAACACTTTGTTGCTTGATTCACTGTCGTCAGAGTCTGAGGACTGGACAAGGTCCATGGTAAAAAAGTTGATTGTTATCTGTCGCAACCAACCTGGGGTTCTGCCTTAGCTCATTTAGTTCAACTTCCCCGGAATGTTCACAGTCAGGTTTGGAAGAGACAATGTCTGTGGCACGTGAGGATTCTCCAGAAAACCCCTAAGATTTGTAGGATTTAGTAAGTGTCTCATGTTTTCGTGGCTCACCTTCTTCCTCTGCCTTCTGTAATTGCTAATCGGCAACGAACAATTCCTTGCGTAGCTTCGCCACTATGTTGGATTGCTCTCTACACTGCTTCTTTATCGATACCTCCTTCAAACTTGTCTGAGTCTTAGAAATAGAGGCCTGGAGCTGAAGAATCTCTTTGTCCAACGCTTCGATTTGCTTATTCGTCTTTGGGAGTGATGTCCCCTGCTTCTTGCTGTTACTGACGTCTGACTCTGACCCCCAAAGGACCACGATCGACTGCCCTGGTGTTTTGCTGGCATATCTGTGGCCTCAGACAGCTGCTTCTTCAACTTAGCATCACCTTCATGCATTATTTCGTAGTCCTGTCTAGCACCTTTTCTCAGTGATTACGTTTTTGGCCTAGCGCCTTGGGCGAGTTCTTCCATTGCTCGCAGAGAGCCTACAGCTAAGATCTAGTAAAGTAAATAAAACAGTTCAGCAATCACACTAATCTATCTATCTAGCACAGTTCTGTCAGGTATATATTTTCAAACTTCTTCTAAATTCAACTTCTAAATAAACTTCTCGACCTTCCAGTTACTAGTGTAAAAAGAGAATAACTCGGGCTAGAGTGAGGCCCTGTTCCGAGATAAGGAAACATTTTCTGGTGCGTTAAAGAGCACATCCAATCAAATTGAGCGTCTCATACTAGCGGACCAATAGACGACTCTGATAGTCATACAGTGACGTCACATGGCGTTAGGGCGGATACATTAATTGTATACCTACGAATAGAACAGAACAGGATATCTATACACCGGTCCTCCAGTTAAATTCTAGCTATGAAACATAGCTTCTCCAAAAATTAAAAAAGATATCCTACTCGTGTGTTAAAAAAACATTTTTTAAACCAATTAAGCATGTTTTTTAGATTCTTATTTTTTTCATGAGTATGCATACAAGCCAATCATAAACGTTAGATGCAGGCCATGTAATAAACATTTCGAGATTTTTTGGCACTTCTAAGACTGATTAATTAACATTATAAACAAGGTTTTCCTCATTATAATGGGATAAATAGTAAAAAATCAAAATTTTGGTGGTTGCCATGGAAACATGCCGACAGTTTTCTAATCCAACATCCGATTTTCGTACAACAATCAGGATTTGTTAACATACACCCTAAGCTTCAAGAATATATAGGAGTAGGGGGAGGGTTTCCATTATTGGCCCTTGGCCTTATACTCAGCAGCGGATATCATTTTAGTATGATAATATTGTACTGATGTCGGCCTACATGCTTCAGAGCCTAATGCACCAGCCGAGACTTGCTCATTAGTGCTGTGCAATTAGATGCATTCGGCTTATATAATAGTCTGCACCCTATGACATGCCAGTACATCATAATTGGATACTTATCGCTTAGGCGAGCAACCAAGGTTCTGACGAGTCTGCGCATTTGCGCAGTCTCGTCAGAGCCTTCGATGCTCGTACAATGTACACTTCTAGAAAAGACGTCGATGAAGGTTCAGTTTATAATATTAGCCTCTAACCCCACTAGTTTACTGCACATGTAAGCTTTAAGAATGACCTTACGCATATGCGATGAGTACCAAAATATTACGAGTTGGTCCATATACTGTCCTGCCAGCCAAGAGTGACAGTGACGTCATCTTTTATTTACAAAGTTAACAGGACTTTTTCATCGATAGATCACTTGTGTATTAATCCTAAACGCAGGTTAGGATTAATACACAAGTAATCTCTCGATTCGCGTTAGCTCAAGTGAAGTGTACACATTAGTGCTTTACTTAGCGATTGTAAACAAAGTATTACGTCACTGTCACTCTTGGTTGGTACGACAGTAGCTGTCAGACAAGATACTTCTGTGTGCATCCGGTGCACCGAATGTAAACCAGGTTGAAGGCAAACTCTTAAATATATTGTGTTGATGAATTAATTTGACTTACGACAATACACAGGTGAAAGACGCGGTGATTGGTCAAACTCCAACCCCCACCAAAAAAAGGTAAATAAAAAAAATGTGCAGCCCAGAAATATTTGTGAAATCTGTGTTTTTCCATCAAAATATGAATAAAATTTTCATTTTATTATTTTTTTATGGTACACTCCGTCTATCTATAAAAATGATTTGTAAAGTTTTCATGTTACACTATGTCTATCTTATAGAAAGATTTATAAAATGAAATTTTATTCATATTCTGGTGGAATAACTAAGTTTTCACAAATATTTCTGGGCTGCATTTTTTGGTGGGTTGGGAGCGGTTGGACGAATCACCGCGTTTTTCACTTGTGCGGCAATACAGAGCCACCGAGCAGGACCAGATGACACCGCGCGGTCACAGATGGGGGTGAATGTGGCGGTAGGGGCTTAAATACATTTTATTGACAACAAAGTCGTATATATTGCTGTTAAATCACCTTTATAGAGGCAGCCTAAGGCCAGAATTTTTTTATTAGTTGATTAACGGGAATTTTTTCTCAGAAAAAATAAATAAATAAGCTCTGAAAATGACCAGTTGACTGGTCATTTTCAGAGCTTTTTTTCAGAGCTTTTTTTTCAGAGCTTTTTTTCAGAGCTTTTTTTCAGAGCTTTTTTTTCTTTTTTTCTTTTTCTTTAATATCTGCAGAAAAACAGTAAAACTAGTAAGGTAATCTTTAAATATTTCATCATTTTCCTAAAAATCTGGACAGGACAATCGCTTTTAACAGTGTCACTCTCAAAATGCACAGACAGAACCTCAAAAAAATATTATTTTTTTCAACCAAACAATTAATATTTAGAGTCGGCGGATAAAATAAAAAAAAATAGAAATTAAATTATTTTTTTTTCCTATTTTCCGGAAAATTACAGTAGGAGGGTTCGTAAATCAACTAATAAAAAATTCTGGCCTAACTAAGCCAGTGTGCATTAGCAGTTTCATATTCATATTGGAGATATGACCTGTCAGTCAGTCCTATTCGTACTTCGCATAATTTTCTTGACCTTATGCAACAAAACCCCATTTGGCATCAGCGTACAAACTTAAGTAATGCATAAATGGTCTTTTTTTCTATTTAATTGGGTATGTGGCTTATTAGGGATTTATCCGCTTGCATCATTTCTAATCTTTTGAAAAAAGCTAAATTACTCATAATACAAAAGTATCTAAACGAATTGACGTGTATCTATTATGTAGAACCAAATTGCATTTTTATTAACATATTTTAGTCCGTTGGTATTGAAAGAGTATTTATCTTTAGTCTATGGGCCCGGAGGAGTCTCCATGCACCCCTCCCCCCTAAGGGCTCACTGTTACTGGTATAATATTGTTCATTGATCATCCCTGATTAAGAATCCAGATGTTAACAATCGATATCTTGGGTCCCACCCCACATTTTGGATTGTTTCAAGATGGCCACAACGGAAAAGTCGAAATGCCTATACAGTGTAAAATCAGCCTCCTACCATCTGTTATGCTTACTTTTATGAGCGGGTCATTTATATTTGAGAACCTCAACTCCATTTCTGATCTAAAATGTAAATATAAAGTCAAAGCATACTTTATTTAGTATGGCGGCCAATTTGAAATACAAATTTTGCATATTTTCGTTAAGCTTGAAAACAGTTTCCATGAGCTTCTACAATACAAATTAAAGTTACAATTAATTTTGGAGATAAATTTACTGTCAGCATAACTTTAATCATGAATTCTAACACACCTCGCCTATAGAGCCAACGGTAACAAACTGTGGTATATCTGACAATAATTCACAGCCAAAGTGTGTGATAGCTGACGGCACTGGAAAATGACGTAATTTATGGCGTTAGACGGTGTAACGTCTTTTTACGCTTGAAAGACGTTACAATTACATGTAAACGTATGCGACGTACTCTAAGTATTGGCGGGAGTTCTTCAGTGCAATGGCGTAAAGTTGGAAGAAGCTGAATACTTCGAATGTGTTATCGTCGTTTATTATGTGCTAGAATCGAAATAGATCAGCTCAAGTGCGTGAATTGTTGAGTAATAATTCACTGTTTGTCGGTCAGTTGTACAGGATAAATCACTTGCACTGCACGCTCGTGATTTGATCTTCTATACAACTGACCTCCAAACATTGAATTATTACTCAACAATTAACTGCTGGAGCTGATCTATTTCTTAAATATTTTATTTATTTCATAGCCATCATTTTTATGATAATGGATAAGCTGTATACAAGGTTACCCCACCCATTTTAATATGTAGACATTTTTTCTTGTAAATAAACATAACTACACTTCTGTATGTATCTTTCTCACTGAAATGGAGTTTACTTGGTCAGATTTTGAATCATCATTTTATTGAAGCATACATTTTTGAAAATTTATTTGGGCCATTATGGGTGTTGCAAACGTTACATATTACATCAAACTCATAAAATGGATATCTGAGTCCAAAATAATTATTATAAGCCTCTGTAGAATCTGTAAAGTGTATAATTTACAAATTGGTCCATGCTTTATATTTACCTAATAGCCAATCGATTTGTCTTTCACAAACTGTGGTGATTATTTTGCATTAATCACAAAGTCCTTTTCATAATCATTGTCAGAACTTTAAGAACCAGACAGGTCATCATTGTCAATTAACACCTCCATCAATTCAAATGGGCATCATATTGTTAAAACCATCTGTCAGCCATCCTTGTATATTTGTTGGATGCGAAACTTCAATTGTGGTATCTGACCTCCTCCAAATAGGCATGCTGCACATGTTCCTTTAGAGGGGTGTGGTACATATAATACAAATTGACTATATTTAAACCAAATTCCAAAATCCATGCATTAGACTATGAATAAGGGTAGGGTATCAGAAAATAAGGATTTGAGTAGATAGCCCAACTTTAAGCTCTCTTTCATATTTATACCCTACCCGTACCTACCAAAGACTAGTCATGCACATTTAAGGTCCTCGAGATAGGTTCATAACATCTACCCGTATGGCATATTGGTAATGGTAGGTATGCATGGAGGTAAGGGTAGGGTTTGCGTCAGTGCAGGGTAGGATTTGCATTGGGGAAGGGTAGGAAAGGTTAGGAGAATGTTAATGGGTAGGGTATGAGTATTTGCTTTGGTAGGGTGACTCTAATGGATGGGCTATCCTACCCTTGACCCTACTATAGTTTCTACAGTTTCTACCCAATCCTAATTGCACTATGCCCATGGAAGATGCAAGCAACCCTAAGCTTCCCCTATTCAAAAGTGTTTAATAAGTCACTTGAAACAGGAATATTTCCTAGTCAATGGAAAAAAGCAAATGTATGTCCAGTGTTTAAGAAAGACAATAAAATAGACAAAACAAATTACCGACCAATCTCACTGCTAAGAAGTTCCTCAAAAATTTTAGAGAAAATTGCTTATAAACGTCTTGATGAATACTTAATAATACGATAATAATTTACTCATCAAACAAAACTCTGGCTTCAATTTTAGGTTGGAAGTAATTGTGACTTAAAGCATCCAATGTGCCGAGCCCTGTGTGGCTCAATTGGAAAGTTGATGATGATGGCTTAACGATTTTGAGTAAACTGATGGTATAATTGGACCACAGAAATTGATTGATATGCTGTGTTATGATTCTACTGGCTCAAAGAAGGCGTATAAAGATAATGATGATTTTCCACAGAAGTAGACACAATGATACATATTTCATTTGAGTGCTACTCTGATGAAGATTAGTTCTGAATGTTTTCATGAAACAGGAACATTTATTGAATTATCAAGTTTAAATATAAAACTATATTATGTATTTGTGACTCTATATTAAGCATTATACGTACAGTATTAGGAAATTTGCTATAAAGTGTATTGATAACATCTGTCACAACAGTCTATGGGCTTGATAATCAGAAATTAGTATAATTTCTAATGTCTCCATACCAAAAACCAGAGATTTATAGGTACACATGTGAAATATATTCATTCATTCTGAAATATCATCTTAAGCGTCAGACAATGGTCATGGTCATTTATTACACCATGTTATATATGTTACATCTTCTTAAATAATTGCTCTGATCTTAGAAACTTAACTAACTTGCAAATATATGAGCAAGAAAGTCTAAAACATGTAAAATATCCACTGGCTTCAATTGATTTACACATAAACGGTATAACAAAAATTTGGTTCTCAGTAAAACTGGGTGGGGGGGGGGGGGGGGTAGGGTTGCATATTAGCTCATTTTAGACAATATATTTAAGATAGAAAAGCAAACTTTCTTTTTCTGTTAGCCAATTGAGGATGTTAGTTAAACTTTATCTAAAATTGTTTAAAAAATAAAGAGAACAGTTGTTAAACTATACGATGAAGGCACACTTACCACGTTTTAATTGTGATTAAATTCATGTAACACACAAAACACCACAGGAAGCCGTATTTTTTGTTTAAAAAGCTTTTGAATGTAGAAAAGGCATCCAGTTTGCAGGCTCCTCTATAGGAATTCCAAAAATAAAATATTTTAATGGATCCTTTCTGTAATTCAAACTTTCAATTTTCTTATTCTTAATTGTATATAGTTACATATGTAACAAGCTGTTTCAGGCTAACAACCTGGCTTACGGAGTGCAAAAACCTCCTATTTGATGCAATTCGAATATTTTTCAAGAATGGATATGTCTGCAAAATTCTAAAGGGAATTGAGACTCAGCTGAACCTAACTCAGTTTGCAGACATAATATGTTGTGACGATTATACTTGTTGTGATGTGGTGCACAATTATTTTGCCACATAAGTAGACACAATAATAGTCATTCTATATGAGAATGACTTGGATAAAGATTAGTTTAGAATGTTTCCACTTAACAGTAACATTAACTAAAGTGTCTTGTTTAAATGTGAAACCATTATTTTCTATGCCCCTCTAATTATATTTTAGTATTATACATATCAGGAAATATGTGAAAAGTTAATTTATCGCATTAGTAACTAATAATCAGCAATGAATAACATTTCTTAGATTATGGCACCATAGACTAGAGATTTACTTGAAAACATGTTAAAATACTCACTTTTTTCTAAAATATCATTCCTTACATCAAGAAATGTCCTTGTTCGTTTATAATGTCATGTAACATATGTTACATGATTTAATAAGTGTTCTGATCTTGTTGTCAAACCAGCAAATCTATGATTCTTTATTATATGAGCAAAACAAACCCAAATGTGTAAGATATTCAGCAGAAGCAATTATTTTCATAAATTTGTACTTGAACAATATCTAATAAAATGGGCTCCTTGAAACTGGGGTATGGTTTTTTGATGGCTCATTTTAGACAATATATTTAAGATAGAAAAGCAGACTTTGGAATATCTATAAGCCAAATAAATATGTCAGTACAACTGTAGCTAAAAATATTTTTTTATTCATGCAAAAATCTCTTATTCGATGCAACGTGGATTGTTTTTCTAGTTAGGATATGTCTGCAAAATTCACTAGTGGGGGGAGCCAAACCATATCTAGCCATCAGTCTAGTTGGTACTGAAACAGTATAAAATGGGAACGTCAACCTCTCTCTGAGGCTCAGAACTGACAAATTGAACACACTTAATATGGAATATGACAGACTAATAATGGACACTAAAATTATTTGATAAAGCAATTGGATAGAAAAGATCTAGACAGATAGCTTATCTGAAGAAACAACAACAACAACAACAACAATTCAATGACATATTTCACTGCATTCTACACGTTTCGTAAAAGTGCACTTTCAGGGGGAGAAAACTGGAATAGAATGACTGTATGATGAATGCTTTCGACTTGTGCTCTGGATTGATCCTAACCCTGATTATTTGCTCTGGTATTGTGGGGAATGTTATCAGTTTCTTGGTTTGGACGAAAGGTCGCCGTTGTAGAAAGCTACCAGGCGGAATATACCTGCGGGCGCTCGCCGTGTCAGATACAGTCGCGCTATGTATACCGGCTTTTAATGAAGCTATAACCCTCATGACCGAATACAATCCGGCGAACAATTACGATTTTCTCTGTCGGCTTGAGATCACAGGACGACATTTCGGACTAATGGTGAGCTCTTGGATAATTGTATGTTTCACGGTTGAACGAACATTGGCGATAGCCAGGCCAACCACCAGTTCCAATTTGTTGAGCAAGAAGGGGACGATGGTCATTATGATCGCTATTTTCGTTGTCAATTTCATCATGAATTTGCCTTTTGGGATTGTTTACGGTCATACGACAAAACAAATAGTGCAACCATCTGCTCAAGTCACAGATCTTTCTGGAAATGATCGCAACTCTACTGTAGATCAGTCAGTTGTTGTGTACAAGAACGTTTGCTCGGCGGATAGGGCTTCAGTCTTTCACCTCCTAAACTGGTACCATATCTGGCTCATAAACGCCTTCTTGATCTTTGTGATCCCTTTTGGTATCATCACGCTGAGTAATCTGGTAGTCTTGTATCTAGTCAACTCCAGCAGGAGGACCACAAGATTAAAAATGGGTTCCAAGATCCGGGCGGTCACCGTCAGAGCGGTAACGATCAGTGTTACACATTGCGTAACTACGGGAGGGTTCTCGATGTTAGCGCTTATCCCTGGATATTTGGATCGGGCGTTGAATATAAAAAACAGTCAAGAGTACTACATGAGAATAATCAATCTGGTGTTATCATACGTCAACCATGCCGTCAACTTTATTCTTTACTCCTTCTTCGGGTCCGACTTCAGACGAGATTGTGCTGAGGTTCTCTTCAAGAGGTCAGCGTTAGTTCACCCAGCACGTTCCATGGTCCGGCCGAGTGGGGGAATGGCGAGGGATGGCAAGCCTGGAACAGGGGACTCGCAGCCTAACCAAATTGTAAATAACTCTTTAACTGGTAAAGCTAATATCTCCTCAATTTCGACTTAAAGTTCGCCTTGTGACAAGCAACGACTGCTTTCTGAGGTTTCAGTGAATATAAGAGCCGCAACATGAGATTTCCAACAGGGTGGGAAGTCACGTGATTTTTGTTTGGATACACTTTACGGAAAAATGTCCGACTTCTTTTCCACATCGACGCTTTAAGCGAAAGTATGTAGGGAATTCTGCGTGTTTTTCATCTTTACCTAGAAAGTTATACACCATTTTCCAGCCCATATTTTTCCTGATAAAATGATGCCACGATATTCTCATAAAGCTTCTTACTTTGAGTACAGACTCTGTCGCAAAAATTTAAGCGGCAAAGATTGAGCCTGAATTATAGAAATAAACTGTACGGACGACAAGTATTTTCTTTGTGACAGAGTTTGTACTCAAAGTAAGAAGCTTAAAGAGAATATCCTTGTAAGGTTTGATCAGAAAAAAAATATGGGTTGGAAAATGTTGTATAACTTTCTGGGTATAGATGAGAAAACATAGAGAAATCAACTTTCATCGATCAAAATGTCCGTACAGTGTATTTGAGCTTCCGTACGGTGTATCCAAACAAAAACCACGTGACTACCCACTCCGTGGTATGTGCGACCGGCAAAGCTTCAATTCAGCCTGCGCATACGCGCAGTCTGATCAGAGCCTTTGCTAGTCGATTGAATACTCTATGAGTTTTAGGCTACTGACTGAACATCATTTAGAGTTTCTTAGTTTAAAGGCTGTCTGTGTCTACACCATGCCCCATTGGTGGAATTACATGTCGCGACTCATTATTAAGAAGTAAACAACTGCAGACCTCTAAATAAGAGTGCGTTAATAAATTAAAGTTAAATTTCTAATTTTCAAAAATCTGTCTCAATGTGACGATTCTTTTGAGCACCCATAACAAATGTGTAAACAGATTGACAAGCAAATAGTCATCATTTTATGCTTACATTTTTCTTAAAGCTGCATAGTCTGTAACTTTTGATAATTTTCGAATTTTTTTATTTTCTTTTTAAATCATTTGTAAAAGTAGAATTAAGTTATGTTTTCACAATAAATATGTTCACTATAGCTGAAAACTGCACGGAAAAGTGAATTATCTTATAAAACAGGCGTGTTTTTCCCTTGTTGGTAATTATTTGCGTCCCTCCAATAATTATAGACAGTTAATTTAAACATAAATGCTGTTGTTTTGATACTGATATTTTGTTAAGATTTACGAAATTGGTAAAATGTTTACCTGAGTTTTAGTTACTTTACTGTGTTCTTGAAAAATAGAAACATTAGTTCTAAAATTAAAAGATCAAAAGTTACAGACCATGCAGCTTTAAGCGACCAATCAAAGAAGACAGAAAGGTTTTTAACCCTTAATGCGCCAATCGCAACAATAGTCGTCTGTTTTTCTCGTCTGCTGAAATGTTCAAGAAGCCTCTATGGCAAACAGTGTGTACCCAGATCAGACTTCTCCTATAGGAGCAGTCTGTTCCGGGTCCACGCTGTTTACTTCTATACTTGATTCGTCAGTAATGCTAGGCAATCATTTGCAGCAGCCGAATTCAGCAGACGACATTTTCAGATGCATTTTTTTCTTGGCGCTTTGGGTTAAGACCAAAAATTCGCTTAATCACAGGTCAAAAGCATTCTACAATACTTTTGATACCACGTGCTTTTAATACCTTTGTTTTGTCTATTTTTGACGGTGGCCGCTTAAGACAGATTTTACTGTGTATCTGGATCTAAAAAAAAAATCGGTGTTATGGTATAACAGTGAATAAAGTAAAAATGTTTACATCATGTCTTCGGGGTTTCCAACTACGTTAGACTCAAACCAGCCTGCTCAGCTACAGAGACCACCAATCTTATTCAAACTTTGCATGAAGCAAGCTGAGCTATTTTGTATATGGTTTGCTTCTTTATGTCACATTCAACGTGTTTTTTTTCAGTCATAACGGGGCGTTTCCTGGGTTGAACCTGCACTAAGC
Organism: Loripinus fragilis; assembly: GCA_964019695.1. Lineage (NCBI taxonomy): Eukaryota > Metazoa > Mollusca > Bivalvia > Lucinida > Lucinidae > Loripinus > Loripinus fragilis. The sequence goes on along the minus strand of OZ026521.1, from coordinate 63,486,149 downwards.
AGAGGTTGAATTACCTGCTGAAGGACACAACACAGTGCCTCCGATGAGACTTTACTGAGTTAATGTAATGCTTTAGCGACATCCATGACCATGTTTAATTTTTGTGTCGCCTACGCGGCATGTTCGACACAGGATCATGACCAAGTCGGCGTCTTCGTCGTCGGCGTCCGAGTGTAGGACAAAAGCCCACTAGGACATAAGCCTACTAGGACAAAGACCAACTGGAAAAAGCACATGAAGACAAAAGCCCACTGGGACAAAAACCCACTGGGACAAAAGCCCACTAGGACGAAAGTAAGTAAGGGTGCAAAGATCAGGAATCGATACAATCAAGTACCACACCTGACTCAGGATACCAATGGGAAAGTGACAAACTCACAGTTAGACACCACAAACGAGAGCCAAGAGGTCAGCCCTTTCCCGGCAGGTGACCACAAGGCACATATAAACAGACGCGCAAAAAGATATAGCAAACACAAGACAGATCAAAAGCATAAAAGATCCACAAAAGAAGTACCGCCTTGGAACGGTCAGTGAAATATTTTACTGGAGGGCTTAAACCGGTGTAACGGCACCAACCTCACCCTTAGTTCAGATGTGGATCAAGACACATAGATATTTGGTTTGCATAAAAGACCCCTTACTTATCAATGCATCATCTCCTAAAACATATAAATCAAGATATAACACGGAGATGAAGCAAAGATAAGGACTCAACAGTAAATAAAACTGAATACCGGAGCAAAAGAAATCCAACAGGTAAAACCCGGTGGGCCCGACAAACAGCCAAAGCATCAAGCCCCTACCATCTCATCAATAGATAAGTCTTTAAGTCGGAACCATCATAGAGTCTGAAGTCCGACCCACCGGCGTGCAATTAAAGAGGAATGCAAAGTTTCCAACTGTGATTAGGTTGACCACCAAGCATGCAGTCTGTTGCAATACATTACTTAATCAAGCCCACTAACACAAATTCCCATTTATATGCATTTGGCAGGAATATAATTGAACTGCTTGACAAACGGACGGACGGACAGATGAAGGATCTCTCTTCTTCTCAAATCTGAAATTTCCAACATCTCTTTTTGTTTGGCACCTCTCATAAAAGCACATGCGTATTGTTACTACCATATCAAAAGTCATTTGAATTAATAAGACATATGTTTCCCAATTTTAATAAATTGTTTAAATGATTTTCTTCATTTGTAAATGTCTTTTAACACCCAAAAGTTGTTTGTCACAACAAACACGAGAAATAATATTATCAGTGAAAATACGCTGTAGGTGTGACTTACCCTGTATGAGCAGTCTGGTCAGGGTTAACAGTTTTATAATAGACTTTAGCCCATGTTTTTCAAAGAAGTGGGCTTTTGTCCACCCTGCCAAATTTAGCAGTGGGCTTTTGTCCAGTGGGATTTTGTCCAGTGGGCTTTTGTCCTAGTGGGCTTTTGTCCCATTGGAATTTTGTTTCAGTGGGCAATTGTCCGTTCCGCGTTGGGCACAAGTGTCGTAGTCGTCCGCAGCGTCACACTTGTGATTTCCGATCAATAACTTTTGAAGGGATGCATCAATTTCATTTAAAGTTTACAGAAGGGTAAGGCATCATAAATACAGGTCAACTTCGATTTTGGAGATCATCCGCAAAATGGCTCTTGTTTGGCTTAGTTTTTGGCTAAATTTTGGTTTTCGATCAATAACTTTTGAAGGGATGTATCAATTTCGTTCAACTTGACAGAGGGGTAAAGCATCATTTTTTTCAGAATATGGTCATGCTGCATATCAATTTAAAGGGAACAACGCATACACCAACATGGTAGCAAATATTATGCCCATGGACACACCTGAAGGATGGGGTCCAGAGATCAAACTTTTTTTTCTGAAAGAAGTCTTGTTGCATATCAAAATTAAAGGGAATGGAGCAAAGAGCACCATGCAAACACATATTCTGTCTTTACACCTGGGGTGGGATCAAAGGGTCAAAACTTTTTTTCTGAAAGCAGTCATGTCCCATATCAAGGGAATGGAGCATAGAGCACGACGCAAGCACATATTCTTTCCTAACATAAACCCTCGGCCCCTGTTTGGGTCAAAAGGTCAAACATTTTTTTTCTGAAAGTAGTCATGTTTCATATCAAATTAACGGGAATGGAGCATATAGAGCACCATGCAAGCACACGTTATGTCCTTACACAAATCCGTGGCCCCTGGGGTGGGGTCAAAAGGTCAAAACTTCTTTTTGAATGTGGTTATGCTGCATATGATATCAAAGGGAAAGAAGAATAGAATAGAAGCAAACACTTTGACCTAACACACACCCCTGACCGCTGGGTTGCATAGAAATGTCAATTATTGGAATTGTACAGATAAGTATATTTTTATTGAACTAAGCACTAAATTAGTTGAAAGGCTTCTAGTTATGATCTGTATGATACCCAAGTTGAACCTAGGGCTTGGAGAAATGGGATTTATGTTTGTGATTTACACGTTTCTCTAAAACAACCCTTCGCTCTGGGAAATAAATTCAATGAATTTGCCTTAGTTGTCTTTGCTTTTGCCAGGCGACACATCCGATTCTCGGAATTCTAGTCTATTTAAATAAGTGTCATTTTTATAAACAAAATCTTTTGCTCGTGTTCCTTTCATATCAAATTTATGAAACGAGCTTTTAGCTCCTAGCTAAATGCTCGTTTCAAAAATTGGATTTATGAGAAGAACAAGAGTGAAGTCTGATCGTTTTATAAAATGCACTATATGAGTCTGTCCGTCAGTCGGAAAAATGTTCATAACCCTTTAACTACATGGTATATTTTGATCAAATTTTGCATACAAATGCATGTCAACTTTCCCTAACCACTGGCAAGCAAAACAACCTTTTTTGATGGACGAGGGTTTGCTGAGCATAAGTGACGTTCGTTAGCAGTTAGTAAAATGTTCATAACTCTTTAACCACATGCTATATTTTGATCAATTGCATACATATGCATGACACCATTACTTAACCACCTTTTCTGATGACGAGGGTTTGCTGAGCATTAGTCCAGCCTGTTGTGGTCAGTTAGTGAAAATCCTCGAAACTCTTGAGCCTTATGGGATATTTGGATAATATTTTTTTAAATAATGTCCAGCCACTGATGTGCAAAATGGTGACAAGGGTTTACTGTGCATCATTTTGCCTGTTGAGGTCTTTTCGTGGAAATGCTCATAACTCTTGAACCGGCTAATCCTTCATGTAAGAGAACGTGAAAATGTTTTCAAATTGGTAGACCTTCTAGAATACATTCCCTCGAAGGCAGAAATTGCCGAAGCGGAACTTCGCTATAACATACCACCAAGAGGGGATTTGTGGAAGGGGAACTGCTTGATGACATTATCCCAATGGGGAATTTGGCAACGGAACTTAATGGTGACATTTCCTCAGAACTGACAGAATTGCCCCAAGAGCAGAGTTGGGGCAGCAAAACTTCATGAAGACATTAACCTCAAAAACAGAATTGAGGAACTTCGTGATGACATTCGATCCCTACTGAGAGGAGATGTGGAAGCCGAACGTCGCCATGACATTACACCCAGAGTGGAATTGCGGAACGTCGCAAATAGTCAGGGCCCTTAGGGACAAAAAATAGGTCCCGTGGGAATTGCGTGCCGATTTATGGTGACCTTTATCGAAACCTTCATTGGAGTCTTACCTTTAATTTAAAGGTGGTCACCCATCTCAAATCCGCGGCTGAGGCTAGTTATGACGTCATAAATATGGCGACCATAATAAGAAACTGCCCGTTAATAAAAGCTATAGTTTGTGTTGGTATGGTCATATTTATCTAACACAAACGCTTTTTTGAACATTATATCAATTATTTTAGTCATATGATGGCTACATCAATGCTTTACCTGGCTTTGACAATGAATTATTTATCGATTACTATATTTTGCATGCAAAATACCGTAGATTTCCTAAAAATACCCAGCTTATCGGGCCACCTTTAAACTGATGGCTGAGAATGTTATTGCTCCCCCTGGGGAATTTTGCATGCTTATCCTATCTAAAAGAGGATTCCAAGCTGCGTCTTTTAATAGATGTTTGCACTATGTTCGCCGGGGCGTTAGTCTCCGACAGACTGTTACATATGTTACCATATTAAATTTAGAAAAAAAAGAAAATTAAAAGTTTGAGCCACAGAAAGATTGCTAATTATTTAAACTACTCATATGGTCTGCATATTGTCAACTTTAGCTACATATAAATTCTTTTGGAGCAAATTACAGCTTCCTGTGGTGTTATGTACGTTACTTTAATTAGATTACCCTTTAAACATGAAACTTGTGACCAATATCATTTACTTTTAGCTGATATGTGCATTTTCTAAAATGTTTTGATTATTTTATACTAACAAACTCATTTTGGTTAGAGAAAATCGAAAGTTTGCTTTTATACTTTAAATATAGTGTCTTATACGTGCAATTAAACAACCCAAAGGCTATACCCAATTTTAAGGAGCCGAATTTGGCAGGCATCATTTAAGTAAAAATATATGAAAACATTTGCTGCTGTTGGATATCTTGCACATTTGGGATTGTCTTGCTCATATTATTAAAATTATAGAATTTGCAGGTTTAACAACAAGATTGAAGCACTTGTTAAAGGTTGTAACATATGTTACATGACATAATTAATGAGCAAGGACATTGACTTGATGTAAGAGATGATATTTCAGGATAAAATGAATATATTTCGCATGTTTTCCTAGCTAAAGCCTCCAGCCTCTGGTGCCTAAGTCTTAGGTATTGATAATTATTAAGCCCCTGTACCTTTGTTACAGATGCTATGAATATTTGTTTTCAATATTTCCTAATATGAATAATTCTAAAATAAAGATACATCCTAGAGGAACATAGAAAATAATCGTTTCACATTTAAACAGTACAATTTAGTAAATGTCCCTTTCTAATGTAAATATTCTAAACCAATCCTTATCCAAGTCATATACAATATCGATTATTATTTCTGCGTCTCTGGTAAAATAATTGTCCTCCTCATCTAATAAAATACCAAAATAATCATCAAAAAATATTTTGACTGCAACCTGATTATTGACCTGCTCCATCCAAACTCTTTTAGATATACTCTATCGTATGTACCAATTCAAGGTGCATCGAATAGGAGATGTTTGCACACTGTAAGCATGGGTGTTAGCCTGTAACAGCTTGTTACTTATGTTACTTTATCAATTTGAGAAAACGAAAATTGAAAGTTTGAGCTACAGAAAAATGACTTTAAAACTAGCTAATCAATGAACATTCTAATAGTCTGCAAATTACTGGATGACTTTACTATATATGACAGCCGTTTAAAGCTACATGTTGTATTATGTGCGCTACATGAACTTAATTATGATTTAAAAGTGGTAATTTTGGCTATTGTCATTTAGTTTAAGGACTGCTCTGAGTCGGTTTCAAACCGTTTTAGATTATCATTATAATTTTACTCTTAATTCAATATTTCGGCCAAAGGTCATTATCTAGAAAACATGCACTTCAATGTCAACCACAAGATGGTGGAACAGAGACTATGTAGTTGACATTGAAGTGCATGTTTTTCTTGATAAAGGCCTTTGGTCGAAATATTGAATTAAGAGTAAAATTATCATATGTGTTTAACGTTGTTCCCTATGGAATATAAATGAATATCGTTTTAGATTAGGTTTAACAAACCTATACTCAATTGACGAATACAAAAACCAAAGTTTGCTTTTCTATCTTAAATATTTCGTCTTATATGAGCTAATGCACAACCCTACTCCCAGTTTTGCAGAGGAGCAAATTTTGTTTTCGCCGCTTAGATAAAACATATATAAAACAATTGCAGAGTGTTGATATTTTACATTTTCTTAAACAGTCTTGCTCATATATCATCAAGTTTCTAAGATCAGAACACTTATTAAAGATGTGAATGTGCCATTGGTGATGTCACAACCAGGGCTCTGATCGAATTCCTTGCACTTTTAGGTGCTGATATTAACTAGTTCAATTTCAGGATAGAGCAAGAAATCATATTGGCATGCATTTAGCTATGCTGGAGACTCTATCCACGAAGCATTCTTTCACCTCGGCTCAGTGCCTGTGGCGGATGCACTAGAGTAATATATTTGTAAATTGTCCTGACTTCTTAGCTCTCGTCTGTGATGTCTAACTGTGAGTTTGATTGTATCGATTCCTGATCTTTGCAACCTTACTTACTTTGTTACTTTCCCATTGGTATCCTGGGTCAGGTGTGGTACTTAATTGTATCGATTCCTGATCTTTGCCGTCTTTCTTACTTTGTATTATTGGTCGACTCACTGCGTTGACGTAGTGGATATTTGGGAGAGAAAAAAAGCTGAATTGCAAAAAACTACCACTTCCAAGAGCTGTGTTTCTCGAAGGTGTCAAACGTGCGCAGTACCAGTGCATCATTTGGAAAACCTCATCTGTCATTAATCCTGACAAATCAATGCCTGAAAATTATGGTTAGAAGCGGGACTGTGATTAATATTGTCCCGTTATGATGACATTGCCCATGTGCGGATCCAGAGGGGGATAGGGGGTCCGGACACCCCCCCTGGAATATAACAAGTACGTACATGGGTTTCTAAAGAAATTAGCATTTGACCCCCCCCCCCCTGGAAAAAGTTTGACACCCCCCCCCCCTGGAAAATAATGGACCCCCTCTGGATCCTTGGTAAAGTATAAGTATATAGTTTTCTCAGCAATAAAACCATTAGATCCCCTATGTTAACTGTAAAATAAGCTGAGGACTAAATAAGACTGACAAAAATCCCTGGATCCGCGCATGTTGCCTCCTGCCCCCGAAACCCCTCTGCAGCTGATAAAATGTAGTTGCAGCATGTCTGTATGCGAAACATCTCGGTGTAAGTACAAAGTAAACCATTTATATTGTACTGATTTGTGTTGCCGTGGAGCAGAAGAGGACTCATATAAAACATTGCCAGTGGTCAATATGCTTATGCCTTTTGAACAACTATTTTCATGTCGATTCAGATATTTCTTTAGCCGTATCAACAAGAATGCCTCATTGTCCGATTTTGACCTTTGAAGACGATTCTACCTAGTAGCATGCGAAAGATAAATCAGATTGTAACAGTTTTCTATTGGTCGTGCTATCGAAGTACAATGGGTAACTTGTAAAGGGTTTATCCTTATTTCCATATCATGAACTTACTACTGAGTAGACTCTTCTAACGTAAAAAGTTGATCCTTCAGGGGTCAAAATCGGACTATAATGAGTTTGGTTGATAGTGTATGCAAATGATTATTACTATCTTTTCTTTGAGTGTAGGATAAGCAGCTACAGATAAGCCAAAAGCTTTTGAGCGTAACTCTATTTACAATATTGATATGTTATACTAGAAAAAAAGCTTTTCGGGCATTTATTTACATTTACTATAAAAGCTTTGACATACACATATGTTCTACCCGGGCTGGCTCATTTTACGTATTCTGCATAAATGGTTAGGAATAGAAAGACCCAAAGGTCATTGGTCAGAGGTCGTGGTACATCTATATATATATATAAGCATAAGAGATTATATTTACACCGTTCATTATCGTGTTTTTCATTCACTCTACTGTCTTTTTATTCAAAATCGTGACGGCATTTACGTCCCACCCTCGAACTGACTTCACACTATCTGAATATATTTTGTATGTTACATTTTAAAAGAGTTTGTATTCAGTCATGATAAGGCTGACAGTTTATTAAAGGAATATTTCCATGCTTTGGAAATGGACAAAACGCATATACTCGTATATGTGGTATTTACGTATTAGGCGTCAAATCAATGACGTCATCTTTTTGTTCTGATGCGAAAACACTATGGGCGACATAATAATCTTAATTATTAACCTCCTAAGATTAAATTTGGTGCATTTCGACTGAAATTGGCAAACAAAATGCAAGAAAGTCCTAATCGCCATAGACTACAATGGACATACCGTTTAAATTGCACTGATACAATATACGTTATTTTGATGACGTCATAATGACGTCCAGAGGTGAAACCAAGATGGGTGACCAGCTGATTTTCATTAGTTATCCCCTAACGTTTGATTTGGTATAGGTCACCATAAATCGGCATCAAATTCGCACGGGAGTCCCGATCGCCCCTGACTAAAAGACACTCCCCTCAACATGGTGATTGCAGAAGCGGAACTTCGCGAGACATTCCCTTCTGAGTGGAGTTGTGCAACTTCGCCATGACATTACCTTTAGAGCAGATTTGCAGAAGCAGAACTTCATGGAGACATTCGCCTCAACAGCGGAATTGCAGAACTTCATGGTGACATTCCCTTCTTAGCTGAGTTGCAGAAGCGGAACTTTGCCATGACATTACGCCATGAGCAGAGTTGCGAAACTTCATGAAGACTCTCCCATCAACAGCGTGAAGACATTTCCTTCTTAGCTGATTTGCAGAAGCGGAACTTTGTCATGACATTACGCCCTGAGCACAGTTGCAAAACTTCATAAAGACACTCCCATCAACATCGTGATTGCAGAAGTGGGAATGCAGAACTTCGTAAAGACATTACCTACTGAATGGAGTTGCGGAAGCTAAACTTTGCCATGACATTATTATAGATTTAGGAAGCGCAACTTCACGAGACATTCCTTCTGAGAGAGTTGCAGAAGCGGAACTTTGCGAGACATTCCTTCTGAGAGAGTTGCAGAAGCCGAACTTCGCAAGACATTCCTTCTGAGAGAGTTGCAGAAGCCGAACTTCGCGAGACATTCCTTCTGAGAAAGTTGCAGAAGCCGAACTTCGCGAGACATTCCTTCTGAGAGAGTTGCAGAAGCGGAACTTCGCGAGACATTCCTTCTGAGAGAGTTGCAGAAGCGGAACTTTGCGAGACATTCCTTCTGAGAGAGTTGCAGAAGCCGAACTTCGCAAGACATTCCTTCTGAGAGAGTTGCAGAAGCCGAACTTCGCGAGACATTCCTTCTGAGAAAGTTGCAGAAGCCGAACTTCGCGAGACATTCCTTCTGAGAGAGTTGCAGAAGCGGAACTTCGCGAGACATTCCTTCTGAGAGAGTTGCAGAAGCGGAACTTTGCGAGACATTCCTTCTGAGAGAGTTGCAGAAGCGGAAATTCGCGAGACATTCCTTCTGAGAGAGTTGCAGAAGCGGAACTTCGCAAGACATTCCTTCTGAGAGAGTTGCAGAAGCTGAACTTCGCGAGACATTCCTTCTGAGAGAGTTGCAGAAGCCGACCTTTGCGAGACATTCCTTCTGAGAGAGTTGTAAAAGCGGAACTTCGCCCTCCTCTGGCTTCGCTTTAGTGTAGGATTGTCATCGGTATTTTTACAAACTATCTGTCTTTGCCTGAGCAGTTTGCCATTACAATACCAATTTTGTCAATAACGGATTAAAGCTATAAAAAATCCATTGCGCTACTGCCAACGTGGCTTCTCTAAAGGGCCACTGCCTAGATAGCTTTGCCACAGGTGTCTGTGACCCTAATCTGTAAGGCTACGGTTCTGCATTATTACACCAGCTCTGTCAATAACGGATTAAAGCTTTAAAAAAACTCCGTTGCGCCACTGCCAAGATGAGTGCACCAAAGGGTCACCGCCTAGATTGCATTGTCACAGGGGCTTGTGGCCCTGATCTATCAGGGATCATTCAGATCCCCCCCCCCCTGGCTCCGCATTAATGTAGAATTATCATTCAAGGACCTCTGACACTTTGATAGGGAATCTGCCTATTTTTCAGATGCTTTCTAAAACTTCCACATGGATAAGATATCACTGGTATTCTTTTGAATTGGACGCTCGATGTATTTGAAACGAATTAAGGTTATAATTAGACAGGCAGATCCCTACAACAAAACAGGAGACGCTACCAAAGGTTGCGAAATTTGACTTCACCAAAAATTTAGATCTCTTTTTTTTCACATGTAAGGGTATAATATCATCAATACTCGATTACAAATCACAGTGAGAGTATTTTAAAGTCCAATATCATGTGCATTTTAATGATTAGTTTTGTTTTTTCTATCTGATTTATTAAGATATATTTTGAAGTGCTACTGTAGTCCATATTCAACCTTGATGACAGAGCAATATTTTGCAGCATTGTACCATAACCATTCATCTATGCGTAAAGTACACCTAGTCAATGGCCATGTAGTTTATGTGTATTGGATAGATACAGTATATGTGCAAAATAATCTATCGACTGAACTTAGTAAGAGGACAATTTTCATTATCTAAAGAATAATACGCTAAAACGTTGTAATATTTCATGACTAATGGGTTATGAAAATAAAGCTTACTTGTGCTGATTATTTCATTATACTGGAAAAAAAAGATTTTCAAGAGAGTACACCAAAAATCCAAATGATAATGTTTGGGCTAGCCCTGACGTCAAATTTTAGGCTGTGGGATATCATTCTCCCCCCCCCCTCCGAGTCCCAACTAGCTTTTCACATGTATAATGTAAAATATGAGAACACACTTACGTGCAAAAGGAATAGTTGGATAGTTGGGACTCGGGATGATGATGTTTTAAAAAGATTTTTCTATTTCCTATATATGTATAATACATAACGTGACCATTTTAGCCCCAAAATAAAGCCGTGCATTTATGAAACTAGGAAATCAAATACAAAATCATAAAATATAGACCAGCAGCGAGCTTATATATGAAGATAGAAACATTTAGTTGACTTTATTTCTTATCAAAATTATAGGCAGCGATACACTGTGATTTCCATTACCACCATCAGAGGTCCTATGGTACTTTTACAAGTTACCTGTCCTTGCCTGAACAGTTTGACACTAAACACCAGCTTTGTAAATAAAGGATTAAAACTAAAAAACATTCCTCCATTGCACCACAGCCACGATGGCCACACCAAAGGGCCATCGCCTAGACAGCTTTGTCACAGGATACTAAGGCCCCGGTCTGTCAAGGGCCTTTCGGACCCCCTCTGGCTCTGCATTAGTGTAGCCATATCATCTGTACTTTCTTTGCCTGAGAAATTTGCCACTAAAACACCAGCTTTGTCAATAACGGAAGAACACTTAAAAAAATCCTCCATTGCATCACCGCCAGGATGGCCACATCAAATGGCCACCACGTAGATAGCTTTGCCACAGGGACCTGCTGTCTTGATCTGTCAGAGGCCCTTCGGGCCCCTCCTGGCTCTGCATAAGTGTAGGATTACCATTGGTACTTTGACAAGTCACCTGTCTTTGCCTGAGCAGTTTGCCACTTAACACCAGCTCTGTTAATAACGGATTAAAGTTTAAAAAAAATCCTCCATTTTGCCACCACCAAGATGCCCACACCAACGGGCCATCACCTAGATAGCTTTGTCACAGCGGCCTATGGCCCTGATCTGTCAGCAACCTCTGACTCTGCAATAATGTAGGGTTATCATCACTACAACACCAGCCTTGTCAATAACGGATTTTTTAAAGAAAAAATGCTCCATTTCATCACCACAAAGATGGCTATGCCAAAGGGCTTTCGCCTAGTTGGTTTTGTCACCTTGACCTGCCGCTAAAGGGTAACATCTTTGCAATGTTGTACAACTCTGCTCTTAGGGGTTTGTCTTGTTGAGTTCTGCTTCCGCAATTCCAATAGGGGTAATTTCTTCGAGAAGTTCTGCTTCCACAATTCTGCCCTGGAGGTATGTCTATGCAAAGTTCCGCTTCCGCATCTATGCTCTAGGGGTATGTCTTTGCGGAGTCCTGCCTCTGCAACTCTGCTATAGGAGAAATATCTTTGCGACATTTGGATTCGACAATTCTGGCTGAATGTCTTTTCCAAAGGTCTGCTTCTACAACTCCACTCTGGGGGTAATGTCACGGTGCAGTTTTGCTTCTGCAACTCTGCTCAAAAGAAAACGAATGAAGCTCTGCTTCCGCAATCACGCTTTTGGAGGAGGTGATTGTCTTCACAAAGTTCCGATTCCAAAACTCCATTATGGGTCTTCCCAAAGTTCTGCTTCCGCAACGTCACACTAGGGGAACTGTCTCGCAAAGTTCTGCTGCAGCAATTAGAATCTGAATGTATGCCTTTGCAAAGATCCACTTGCGCAATTCCCCTCTAGGAAAACATCTTCACAAAGCTCAACTTCTGCAACCCTGTTCTTAGGGAAATGTTGTTGGGAAGTTCCGCTTCCACAACTCCGCTTTGGGGATTGGGATTGTCTGGAAGTTCTGCTTCTGCAATCCTGCTTTGCAAATATACCCCAACCACCTGTCAGCATTACCCCACCACTCACTCACTACCTAAGTATTATTTTGTGGTATCTTACATGAAGGATGAACCCTTGAAGCACATGAAATATTTTAATCAAATTTTGCATACTGATACATGTTAACATATCAAGACACAGATATGCAAAACGGTAACTAGGCTTTGCCAAGATTTTTTTCTCCATAAATTCCAAGACCCCTGCACTCATTGTACAACGTAAGTGAATTAGCTCCCTTGTTGCAAGGATATATGCTACTTTGTTGTGTAGTAGTCCCAGGTTGGGATCAATAGATCTGGTCCATTCTTAGTCATTATTTACGGTGAAATCTGTAAATTTTGGTTTTTATAACAGAAAACTTACTAGTATTTTAGAGTCTAGTTTCTTTTAAAAAAGTTTTTTTGTGTCGTGATTTTCTATATATTTGTGAAGGACCTCTGACGGTGGTAATGGGAATTACAGTGTATCGCTGCCTATATTTTTGATAGAAATTAAAGTCGATCAAATGCTTCCATCTTCATATAAAAACTCGCTGTTGGTCTCCATTTTATGATTTTGCAGTTGATTTCCTATTTCCATAAATATACAGCTTAATTTTGGGCTAAAATGGTCACTTTTTGTATTATACATATAGGAGATGGAAAAATATTTTTAAAACATCATCCCCCCTCCCCCCGTCCCAACTTATCCTTTTGCACATAGGTGTGTTCTCATATTTTACATAATACATGTGAAAAGCTAGTTGGGACTCGGGGGGAGGGGGGAATGATATCACACAGCCCAAAATGTGACGTCTGGGTGAGCCTTAACATTAGCTTCCAGATTTTTGGTGTGCTCTCTTGAAAGTCTTCTTTTCCAGTATAATGAAATAATTAGTACAAGTAAGCTTCCTTTTCATAACCCATTAGTCATGAAATATTACAACGGTTTAGCATACTTTTTTTAGATTATAAAAATTGTCCTTTTACTAAATTCAGTTGGTAGATTATTTTGCAGATATACTGTATCTATCCTATACACATAAACTACGTGGCCATTGACTAGGTGTACTTTACGCATGGATGAATGGTTATAGTAAATTGCTGCATAATATTGCACTAGGTAAGTACATTGTCATCAAGGTTGAATATGGACTACAGTTGCACTTGTAAATATTTATTAACAAATCAGATAGCAAAAATAATCATTAAAATGCTCATGATTTTGGAGTTTAAAATACTTTCACTGTGATTTGTAATCGAGTATTGATGATAATATTCCCTTACACGTGAAAATAATTGATTTCTAAATGTTTTGGTGAAGTCAAATTTTGCAACCCCTACCCCCTTTAGTAGCGTCTCCTGTTTTGTAATAGGGATCTGTCTGTCCTATTTATAACCTTAATTCGTTCCTAATACATCAAGCGTCTTATTCAAACGGATACCAGTGATATCTTATGCATAGGGAGGTTTTGGGAAGCATCTGAAAAATAGGCAGATACCCTATCAAAGTGTCAGAGGTCCTTTCCGTGAGATGTTATTAGAAGTTTGCTTCTGTCTAATGTCCAATTCTTCTTCTTTTTTCATTCAACACTGTAGCCTCTGTCATTAAGAGAAGGCAGTTTTAGTTGTTCATTAGAACTAAAGAACAAAAAATATATATATTGTTACTCCCATATATTGTCTGAGCCTATTTTAGGAATAAATTTGTCACATTAATTTCAATAACCAGGCGATATATAATCTTAAGCCAAGGCTATACATATCAACTCTACGTTGGGCATAAAAATTGGCGTTGCGCGCGCAGTCTATATGCCAGGGGCGGGGGCGCACTGCACCGACATCAGAACCGAAAATGGTAGTAGTAAACTCCACTTGAATCTTTCAGTTCGGCTATCTGAACACCTACCGTACGGAACCTGCTTTTGTACGAACCTATTTCAGAACGGCTATCTGTCCACTTTGATAGATATGTTGTAACACTCAGCTCGACTACCCGAACATTGTTTTCAATTTAAATACCTAGAGTTTCATTAAAATAAGCAAAAGAGCTAGAAATCAATTATTGACAGATTATAAGGTGGTAGCTATTTTCGAATGTCCACAGAAAATATCCTATAAAAGATAGGGGGCTAAACTTTAATGTTTTGGATAGGTCAATTAATTGTCTTTTTGGCAGTATCAAAAACTTGGCCAAATAATCAGTAATAAACATTTCAGAAGAAGCGACAGACAAGGAAACTTATTTCAAACTAACCTTATAATCTCTGAATGATATAGCATGATCTCTTGTCGTTACGGAAAAAATTCAGCTACAAATGGTATTTAAGACCTTTACGCTTTTTGTAAAATTTAGTGTTTTGATGAATAAATGTCATACTACGCTACAGTGAACGATTGCTTCACAAGTCAAGCGTGAGAGAGCTAAAAAGAAAAGCATACTGTAACTAGTATTCCGATACTCCGGATGTGTCACAAGGCAAATTTGTCGAATTTATAACCCTGGCGAATGGTTATTTGAGAAAAACATACAAATCACAAAACATAAATTCCATTTCTCTAGCCCCTAAGTTCACCTTGGGTATCATACAAATCATAGTTAAAAGCCTATCAACTAATTTTAAGTGCTTAAGTCAATAAAAAATAAACTTATCTGTACAAATTCAATAACTGACCTTTCAACCTGGCCCAGAGGTCAGGGATGTGTGTAAGGTCAAAGTTTTTGCTTTAATGGTAGTCTATACTTCTTTTCCTTTAATTTGATATCTAACATGACCACATTCAGATTTTTTACCGTTTATAACCCTACCCACATGTTGTTGAATATATGCTTGCGTAGTGCTCTATGCTCCATTCCCTTTAATTTGACCTTTGGCCCCATCTAGGGGTAAGGGGGTGGGGTATATTTCAATCACTGTCATGCTTATCTGCATGTACTGGGTATGCATGCCTTATAGTGAGAAGTTGTCAGATATAATAGTTTTGGAGAAATGTGAAGTTTATTACACAAAAAAGCCAATATAGCTTTTGCATTAGCCTAATCCTGGGTAGTCCAATGCCATTGGTCACACGGTTGACATACATTGGTAATTAATTGACATACTTTGTCAGTGCCGTTCCAAGGGGGCATGGGGGCAGCCCCCCACCCCCACCCCCCAAGAGGCCGTGAGTACCCTTAAATCTTTTTTTTTATATTGACTGTGAGTATTATGATATTGCAAGTATATACGGTAATGCATAATAAAGTACTGCCAGATTAATAAGAAACGCGAAAAATCGACTTTAAGTACATCTTTTCACGTTATTTTCACTTGAACTTTTCGATATGCGGGTAGAAAAAGCTGCAGTATTTATTGACAAAATTTTCAACCTGATGTTTTTGCTGTGTTTTTCTGTAATTAGATGGAATGTTGGATTATTTTTGGTTCTTTTCAACGGGGGAGTATTACTGTCGGTAGAATGGACATAAACTGACCCAGTTTATTAATAATATGCAACGGTTGACTAAATCACTCGATGTCCTTTCAGGTCAGCGATCTCCGTGTAGGTTATATACTGAACAAAAGTGAAAACGCTACACCTGAATTGTTAGCCATTTATATGCAAAATGATGCAAGCCAGTAAAGCAAATAAAACTGTATATGAAAGTTCAAAGACTGAGCCTAAACTGTGTGATAAAGTAAAAGGTTTACGGATGTTGTCACGAAATTAAATGTGACAGGGGTCCGATTTTCAGGTTACAAATTTGAACAGAAATATCACACAGTTTAGGCCTTCAGAAATCCACTGCCTGCCATATCCGACTGAACGAAATGGTAGTACCTCGTTTATATGCACAATTTGCACCCCAGTGCAAATATACACATAGGGTGTAAATTTGCAGCTGGGATGTACTTTGGTCATGTAAACGGTGTTTTATGAAAATGCACCCGGGTGCAAAAGTGCATCCGGGGGCGAATTTGCTCCACCTTTCCAGGTGGTGCAAATTTAGTGGAGCAAATAAGCACCAGGTGCACATTTGCCACGGGGTGCATATTGCGCACATGAATGCAACTTGTTATCACATATGTAAAATTTGATCTTAGATTTTGATACATTACCCATCTTTTCTATACGACTCTGTATGAAAATAAACTATGAAATATATGTTAACCGTCCCTTTATCACACTTAAAATCATGGCTTCTCTCTGTAGCTACTGCTTCATCAGATATGCTGGTTTGCAAAGCAGAACAACTGGAATTTCTGGTCCATGGGCTTCGATTTGCACGGTTTAATTTCCAAACAATATCTCTTCCTAATCTCGGCAATAGAAATCACAGTATGCCAGAACCCTGGCGTCATGCACGAGTCTAGGCCACCCAATGTACAGATCGGTGAAAAGGCACGCCTGCGTGATAACGGAGTACCACCCTATTTACATTTCATGTAATCAACGTGAAATACCTCGCCTATATAACCAATGGTTAAACTCAGTGATTTCTTGGTTAATAAATCACTGCACGGACTGGGCACGGATCGGCGTGAAGTCCTTCGGTCGCCAGTTTGATTTTCATGACGTCATCTATCACATAGGGCATTGTAACGTTGACAATAGGCGGTGTAACGTCGTTTTTACAACTACATGACGTTCAAAATGTACGTAAAAACGCGTTTCAGTCAAACAAGAGTTGCGGGAAATTCTGACAGTCTGTTTAAGATGGCGGATCGTTATAGACTGTGATGGATTTGTTCATGATTTTAATCTTTTTGTGTGTTAAAATAAAAAAAAATCGCACTGGCAGTGATTTGATGCTTATTATATCACTATCTGTCTGTCAGTTGTAAGTGGATAAGTCATTCGTGCTTTGGGCTCATGATTAATTCACTTTAACGACTGACCTGCAGCCAATGTATATTAAGCAACAGACCACTGCTAGCGCGAATCTATTTCTTAAATCCAATAATATATGAACTCACATAATTGACATATGAACGCTACATAAGGGGGTGCAAATTAACTCTCGATGCAATTATGCACACGTGTGCAAATTTCACCATGGTGCAAATTGTGCATATAAACGAGACTTTAGACATTACTTGTCGAGAAAGGGTAGGAACAATGTGCTGATAGGTCTACCTGATTTGGTAAACGAAAGAAAGTTACAGAAAATCGTGATTAATCAAAGATTACCAAATATTTATTATCCCTATTTGTTTTTGTCAAAGGGAGACATTTTACAATTTTTTTTACAAATTAGATAAATTCGAAATTGATTCCTGAGCGTGTTTCAAGTGATTGTGTATTAATGTTACACAAGTATAACGACTTCCGATAAGCATAGCAATCTTTTTGCGCATGCGCAATCGCAAACATCAGTTAATAAAGCTTTAAAAACAAAAAGGGACATAAATCAAACATAAAAAGAGACAAATTGGTGGAGTTTCGGCAAATAGCTTGCTGGATGTCTGGAAAACATTATTAAGCTTTAGTAAATACCTTTCGTCTAATACTTTCTCACAAAATATAAAATATTGTAGTGTAGCGTTTTCACTTTTGTTCAGTATAGCATGAAGTGTATCGTACATATAAAGTACTGCTGCATAAATTAGAATCGCGAATAAATGATTTTAGATGTACTTTTTCAAATTATATCACATTGAGCATCGATATCAATAATCGTGAATCATTTCAGGCAGTACTTTGACAAAAGATATTGCCTGGTATTACGGCTACATTTTGCTCTAATAATTCTGATGGTAGAATTTGGGCATTTTATTCCACTTATTTGACACTTGACAGGGATAATTCTGGGATAGGCCTAATTCATTTTGTGAGAAAACTATTATTTTCTGCTGAAATGGACTTTATTTTTAGCTGGGCCGCGAATAAGTCATTCAAATCTCATGTCAATTATGCTAAAATATAGATATTTAGGATTTTTGGCCCATCAAATTTTGCAAAGGGACCATAGAAATTTCAAAAGGCCCATTTAAATTATGTAATTTGCATGTACAGATTTGAATGAGATATTGACCTTTGGCCCATTTTAAGGACCCAACATAATGTTGGTCCAGGATTATCCCTGACTTTAATGTTTCCATTGAAAGAATGTATGTAAACAGCTCAAATAAACTAATTACAGAAAATGAATAGTTTACTAAAAAATTACATATGTAGTTGATAATGTTTAGGCCGTTTATCACTGTAAAAGATGTCTTATAAAACTGCCCATAATAGACACATCACGCTGTTTTAGTAGAAAATGTCCTTACAAATATAGCAAACAGTATTTACCCGGATCAAACTGATCGTATTGGATCAGTTGGATCTGTGTCTATGCTGATTGAATCCATCCTATCAGCTGAATGGCAGTGCTTAAAAATAAAACTGGCATGTACAAAGTAATCACGCTTTTAAAATGTGTGATGCTTTTGACACTAACCTGTAGAAATTTAAGTACTGATATATAGGCCGCCACATGGCTGTTACACCGTTTGAATTCCCCCGCTTTTCAGAAAGCCTAAAAATGTCAAAATTCCCAAGAGATTAGGGGTCAGGGCAGCGGTAGTAGATTCTTCAAACAATTTTCTTCTGACACTGCAGGCTATTCTAAATCCAGATTTGGGCTTAATGTTCGGAAAAATGCAAGTAATAAAATAATATTCCAGATTTCCGCGTTTCTTATTATTGCGGCAGGACTATAATACCTAGATTACCTAAATTCCAGCTGTTAAGTTTTTAGAACTAATTTTTCGCTTTAACTTTTTTTTACTGCGTCATATATCGAAAAACGTATCCCTATGAAAATTAATCAGGAACATCTCTGTCAACTTCTCCAAACAGTTCCAACATCCAAGATGCTGCAGGTTCTTCTGTGCTTAGATGCACTCTTTGGACATTTTAAGCAAAGCGCAAATAAACCAAGTCCAAAATGTCAGTCAAAAAGTTACACTGCACCGCCCTTATTCAATTATTAAAGCGATGGATGGATGGAAATCGCGCCTCATTCGCTCGTGCGTTAAGCTAGTGGGGTCATCTCAAAACCGTTTATTTCATAGAAAGTGCATTAAAGAAAAATGACACGCCATGTGAAAACCTAACCTTTGTTAATAAATGAGCCTGCTCAAAGTTGATTCTGCATATACGCGGTAAATTCTGAGTATGCAAACGGCATTTTTATAATATCTACAACCTTTGAATAACGGGATATGCACTGCTTACGAATACATTTTGAGACTACCCCTTTCTGCCACGCCTATCTGTGAATAAAATACTTAGAAATTAAGGTCCAATTCAATTTATTGCAAAATCTTCATCTATATACAGGAAAATCTATTGGGGCTACAAGTACCAGGCCGTTTGGAGAAGTTGGCTGAAAGTTTCCTCTACAACTTTCACCGCAAACACGTTTTGCTAAAATTGAAGATTAAAAGTTATTGCGAAAAATCAGTTCTAAAAACTTGTCAGCTGGAGCTTAGATGATAACGGATTACCCACAATTCTGCAGAAAGAAAAGGTGGATGTGGGGCACAGACATGGCTGTGAGTGTGGCTTGGGCTTGTAAATGATGGGATTTTAAATCTGCTGTAGTCTGGTCGAAGAGCATAAAACACTTTTGTGCCCCCTCCGAGTCCCAAATAAAACTCAAAACTTTGAGGTTGGTGGGGGCACTTGTCCCCAGTCCCAAGGCTGTGGGACTTGAGTGTGTGCCCCCCCCCCCTCTTTCTTTTCGTTTTTGCTTCTCTTGCAAATCCCATGTAGTCTAGCAGTCGCAAAGCTAATATGTAATAGCTGTGCCCCTACCCTCCCCCAACCAAACTCAGGGAAATTAAAAGAGAGCCCTAGGCTGCTGCCGTGCTGGGCCTATGTTATTGGGTTGGGGGATGAAAATGTACAAAATACAGGGGAACCTATGCCCCCATTTTTTTCTTAGATGTAGGCTTGATTGTTTTTTTCCAGCATTTTCTTTTCGAATTTTAAGCCCCCTCCCCCTCCGTGGGCTCTGCTGTTTTTCTGAACATTGGGCTGACTCAGACTTGCATTGCAATTGCTGTGCCCCCCCCCCCCCTTTACCCCACGTGGAAACCTTACCAAAGCACGAAGAGGATGACAAGGAAATGCAAAACTAATAGTTAGGAACAAGGTGTTTGAGTGTACAACCTCAATTTAAATTGAAGTTATAGAATATGGAAAAATGGGTTTCTAAATAGCTTGAAATGCATTCTCAGAGACAAAGACTTTAATGAGAGTGGGGTTCAATCCCCCTCTCATACTCTTCCCACGTCGCTGCTTGTGCCGTCGGTTCAGGCTTTTGGCTTTCAGTGCCCCCCTTCAGGCCCCTTCTTGCTCTGCATTAGTGGAGGATAACCATTACCCCCCTTTTTGTACATATATTTCGTTGTATTTAGTTTATGGCAATGTGTTGTGTATGATTCAAACTTTGATTTACAATTACAGCTCCAATACAGTAAAGGTCAAAGAAGACCTCATGATGACTTATACCATTAGTAGGTGGGGCTCTGTCCTACGTTTGACAGACAGTAATTTGTCTGTGTATATAGAACTGTTAAAATTATAGCACTAGACAAGATTTTCAAAATGATTTTGTCTGGCTATCGACCGTGCACTACGAGCAGGAGTTTTTGCTATAAAACGTACACTTCCCTCTTATAGACCATACACTAAACGACTAAAAAAGAAGATTCAATCGTCGAATGCAGCTTCAAAAGTACGCTTAGGGTAATTTTAGTGAGTTCTTATGATTTTCTGGGGTATTTGCCATGGTTCGTTATGTATTTCGTATTAATAGTGTAGTTAAACAGCCTTTAAAACACGTATTTCATGGCAAACAATAGAAAATCATCAGTGATTAGCGGAACATTTCTGTTATTCGTAGCTGCTATACATTTTGCTGACCATTTGTTGTAGTAAGGAATAAACATCCATGTATCAGCAACGTCAGAAAAATGTGTCTGCAATGATTTTTAACATGTTTCAATGAGAAAATGGTATAAAAACTCACCTCGTGGATCAACGTGTGAGGATTTCCTCGCTTCAACAATCGCTATATCCGGTGTACGATGCTATACGGTGGAAATGGGTATTCATCAAATTGCCATCACTGAAATTTCCATAGGAAAATCAATGTGTTGTTGCATCTTAGTCTGAGGACATTGCTAGTCGAGAAATGGTAGTAAGAATGTTCTGATAGATCTAACTGATTTGGCTAAAGAAAGTTATAAAAAAAATCGCGATAACTCGAAGATTACCAAACATTTAATATTCCCTATATACTTTTTTGTCAAAGGGAAACATTTTACAAATTTGAAACACAAAAATGAACATAACTCAGACATCAAACGAAACAAATTAATGGAGTTTCGACGAATAGTTTGCTGGATGTCTTGGAAACATTATTTAGCTTTAGTACACACCTTTTGTCCAATACTTTGTCACAAAAATAAAAATATTGTAGTGTAGTGTTTTCACTTTTGCTCGGTATATCTTGAAACGTATGATGGGTACTGGCGAAATTTCAGCCAATCTCACTACCGATCTGGCTTATCTCGGATACATTACTTATGTCGAAGTGATCATCAATTCCATTATTGTGTTGTATTTCAAACTGGTTTATGTCGAAGTCAGTAATAGCGAAAATTCGGTGTATCGCAGAGTTTTTTCATTCCCCAAAAGTTTTTCCCCTAGTTTACAGCTACTTGCGTCGAAGTCAAAAGTTGTGTTGGCCAAAAAATAGAAATTTTTTACAATTAAAGTGAGGAAGAAGGTCTACCAAGTTGTCCTCTATAAAACATACAAATCATATAAAAACTATATACATTACGTACAGGTGCAAATGGCACAGCTTTAAAAGGTGAGGATGCGATAAAACATATTTCCGACGTATAAGATTCTAAGACATGTATCTAAGAATAAAATCTCTAAAAGCATTAACTGGAAATGACTGAAAAATAGAAATTGCACAGCGTTGTTATTTATCACATCGTTTTCTGCATTTTTTTATTATTATTATCATCAATCATTTGACGGGAAGACTATCGTGAATAGGGGTCTCAGATTGATACATCTATCGATATTGATCTATGTCCACTTTATCTAGAGCTGATGATCATTTAATATTAATCGTACGAGCTTTTGCACGGGACAAGTGCGATATTTATTTTAAAAGAATTCAGTCAATACAATGCTCTGACCATTAGAGCGCCCATGCAGGCTTGCAGAAGGAACGTTTTTGCTCTTGAAAGCCAGGGTATTCATAACCGGGCTTTCCTTGTTGCTAGTAGGTAATACTTCTTGTAAGCTTGCATAATACATGGCACAGAGCTATACTAATAAGTGTAACGGATAAGGGTAATGGACGCTGAGCCATTAGAGCGCCCATGCAGGCTTGGACGAAAAACAGAAGGAACGTTTTTGCTCTTGAAAGCCAGGGTATTCATAACCGGGCTTTCCTTGCTGCTAGTAGGTAATACTTCTTGTAAGCTTGCATAATACAGGGCACAGAGCTATACTATAGTCCGTACAGAAAATCAGTGAACATCGTTTTTTCTTTTTTAAAATGTCTTTAATGATAAAATTTTGGACCAGAATTTTGCACATAAATATAATAAAACACCGCCTAATATACAATTGCATTTTTGAATATTTATGATAGGAAAATAAGTCTGGAATCTCTCGTGAAATAAAATAACTTAAGATATTTTCGATTTAGAAAAATCCTTATTTTCCCTCAGTGTGTTTCATATGGGTAACACGTGGTTTATCCAGTTCAATGAATACCTTGTTTACTTTCGTATATGATAAAGAAAACGGTCACCAGCAGGATGACTCTTGGTATGCTTTGAAGAGACTGCACAAATTTTAATTCTGTCTGAGTTATCATATTTTACGACAATCAAATTTCGCATCTTGTTTTCTTATATGTGTCGTGGTTACATGTACAGTAAGCGCAATGTTTACCGTCTTCGCCCTGGGCCCTGTAACCTGTTAAACTAACGGTACCGGGAACCAACTCACGACAGTAAACATTTAAGGCATTATAAATGACACGACTGAGAAAACCTGTCTTCGGTGATTTGTAAAAATAAAGGCCCAGACCAGCCTGCGCATCCACGCAGTATCATCAGCAACTTTGCTGTCTGCTTTTTGAGAAGAATCATCCCTAGACATGCCTCGTGCGAAAAACATTCAATTTTCTATCTAGCCTGTTTAGCAAAAATGACTGTTTTGAGACTCGCTTTGTCGGAACCCCAAAAGACAGGTTTTCTCGCGTTGTGGCCTGTGTGGCTTACTCGACAGCTCTAGGACAAATACTTCAAGTGCAACATAATATACTGATGGACTTTTAAAACGCACCACCTGCTTGAATGCTTAACTATGTCGAAAATTTTATATTTTTATTATGTGAATAAAATAATTGACAAGTTCCGTCATTTAGCTTGCATTCAATAAGAAAATTGAAACGCTGTGGCCTATGATTGCCGTGACGTCGCGATAATTCTGAGGTAACTCAAATTCAAAAAGTCACAGGGTACCAATACATTCCATAATAAACGAAAAAAAGTATTCGAACCGATGTTTGCTTTTGAAAGCAAAAGGAAAAACAAAATAAAATCAAGAAGTTTTAGGCCTCTGACAACGTTCATTACGTCTACATGACGTCATTGATTTTTGACGTAATTAACCGTTTATATCCTAAGGATCAGGAATAATGAAAATCTTTTTGTTGCAAACAGATACTCCTCAATCAGTTGCACAAAAGACAAAAGTATCACGACATGCACGGACGTCACCCGTCTATTATTGATGTTTGAAAACTTAAGGTCACTGCCCACACCTGGGCGATTTTTTTTCCAAAAAATAGATTTTTTTCATTTTTTGATATTCTGTAGTACATCATATTATAAGCAAAATAACGCAAAATAAAGAAAATTAACCGCCCAGTTCAAAAGTTACAGCTCTCCATTATACGGCCTATGTTGGCTTTTTACGCAGCTTTTTGGAAACTCATTAAGACAAGTAAAATATTCTGTAACTCAATTTTATATTTGAAAATAGTTATTTCAAAGAAGCATGCGAAGCCATAAATAATTAAGAACTTTTTCTCAAACCATTCTTTTGCAGCTATACAAGTATTTTTCTTCATATCACGCTTTCAAACCAGCGTTCACCGATATTTATGCCTTCATTTTCGGCAATTACTGACTGATAATTCAATATTTAAACATACTTTAAAAAAATATTTTTTTCTATTTTTTTAGGAAAGTGATCATTATATAAGATGCGTTATGACAAAATTTAAAAAAAAAATCACCGTCTAATTAGTGAGATATTACCAAATAATTATCCCTACCCCCTAAACTAAAAATTAATGAACTTAGCAGGCTTTTCTTATTTCTAAGCATGTTAAAACCTTACGAACCAAACACTGTTGATTAAAATACCTCACTGTGAACTTCCAAATGAAACTATATGTACTCCAAATACTTGGAACATTTATATGCATATATGTGAAGACTTTACAATACCAAAAACGATACCAAAATACCCCACCCACGGTAAAAAGAAACTTATCCGCATTTTGTCTGAACACCTAGTCGATATATTTTGACCAAATTTGCATAGATACACCATTAGGATAGAGATGTAATGTTTTGGGGACATTTACCGTTTTTCAAGGTCACTGGGTAACTCTGCATGTCAAATTTAGGTGAAAATGTGCTGTTTTAATATGCATCGCTTTAATTGATCGATGCATATACTTCATGTACTCATCCAAGAATTTGAAATGTTTTTATATCTTTGTTGCGGCCTCGGGCGCCATACTAATGCCCGATCGCTAAGCAAGGCCAGACCTTAACACTTGACCAGAGTTGGTTTATTTCTATTAGATCTATATATCCCTTGACGGACATCTTCCAGTTGAAACATGTCAAATGTAGAGTAACCTTGGAGATTAGCAAAAAATTTAGCGTAAAATTGTAAATTTTTTATTGCTCATTATTTTTATATTTGCTTTGGGTTCTCATTTTGGTATTCAAAGGGTTTATCAAGCCATCAAACAGAAATACTATTGGCCAGGTCAATACAAAGACGTATACAATCACATAGTATCCTGTGATAAATGCCAAATTGCTAAACGAGACACCCACTCTCAAAAGGCACCCCTACACCCTATCCCAAGTGATGGTCTGTTTGAAAGGTGGCATCTTGATTTCCTTGAAATGGAGAAATCTGACTCTAGTTCGTTTAGGTATGTTCTGCTTGTGTCTGATAGTTTCTCAAGTTGGACTGAAGCAAAAAACCACCGCATTTAGTTTCAGTATACCTTATATGACCTTAGTGAACCCTGATTGATTTATATAAATATACCAGCTTTTGGACAACTGCATACGAAAAGACTGTAATTTCGAAACTATAAATAAACATTAATCTGTCAGACTCGTGACAGGCCTCGCATATGCGCGATGTCCGAGGCTATATAACAGTAAGGCAAAGCCATTTCAAGAGAAGCTCCTAGGATAGAATCAGTGTGTGTGTGTTTTTCTTCTGTTGGCAGTGGGTTCCCTCCTACCGGTACCTCCTATCTTCTAGTAGCCCAACGCTATATTTCCCCAACCAATAAAACAGAAGACCAACAGAAAAGAAGAAGAACCGTATGAAACTGTTTTCAAATTGAGAGAAATTGTTAAATATTGAATAAGATATCGCTAAAATGCTTTGTCTAGCAAAAATGTCACAGACGCCGTTTGTTTTTTTTTTTTGTTTTTTTTTTTTGTTTTTTTTTTTTTTTTTGCTTTGGTAATCGTAAATACATTAACATTTTAGCGTTATAATATGCGGAAATGCCAAAAACTTAATTGCGCATTTTCTTAAAACTTATATACTTATATACTGATGCATTAGCATAGTCTTGTAGGACACTGTCCCATATAAAGTAATACAAAATAGGTCACTGGCCAGAATTAATTCGAGAAATCTGAATATCCAGTGACCTTTACCCCTGTTTTCAGGAATACTCAGGAAATATATCACAGGAGCTTGAAATTCAATCTTTATTCACTCCTATAGCCCCTAAACCGAAAGTTCATAATGTCATTACAGTACGTAATGATGGCATTTAAGCTTTTGGTTAAGAGGCATATACATGTAATGTAAGGACCAAACTTCAAGCTCCTGTGTAAATATACAGCCACAGAACATACCCACTCTCGACCCAGTGACGTTGCCGCTTAAATCGATGTATTTCCAGATGTTTTGCAAAAAAAAAATTGTCCAAAAACTATAGAAGCTACAATTTTGAAAAAGTACCAAATGAAAGCAAATTGATTTACGCAATAAACATTTTATTGCAGCTTCTCGGTTTCTGTTGCTTTCGTATGGTAGTAATTTAAACGCAAACACAAATTAAAATGATAGTTTTCGGTGACGTTAGCGTCTACGGGAATAGTGATGTTTTAAAATTTCCATCACTTTTAAATGCGTTCTACTTGAGAACCAAAAGTGTATTTATTTTAATAATTTATTGTATATTGCTGCTCTCTATTTGCTCTTCATCCCTGTAAGTTTTATAAAATTTAACCCATTAAGTTTGTCATGGTATTTTTTACAAAATTCTAGAAAGGTCTTGTTTCAAGCGTCGACGTCGCAAAGTGGCAAACTACTACATGTCCCGAGACTGTACATAATATTGCTAGGTATTAGTAATAGTCAACTCATTGGAAGCCATACGATGAAAAGGGTGTGTCTGAAACTCAAACGTGACGTGCTCGAATCTCAAATAAATTAATTTCTTTGTTGTTTTCATTCATTTGTGTCTACATGTTTGTTTGGGCCAACGCTAACTCTTGGCGATATTTTGGTCATTATCGCATATACGCAAAAGCCTCGTGAAAATGTGGATGCTGACATACATGTATCAAGCGATGATAGAGGTCTCAATTCTACATTTTACTGTCTAGCGCAATCCGGTACTTTAGATAATATCTATTCAGGCATCGTTTCTAGCATGACTACGCATCGACGTCAATGCTGAGCATACCGTAAAAATGATGCCAGAATATGAGTTCTTGGGCGGGGGCCTTAAAACCGGTTTAAGCCCTCCAGTAAAATATTTTGCTGACCGTTCCAAGGAGGTACTTCTTTTGTGGAACTTTTATGTTTTTTACTGTCTTACGTTTGCTATGCCTTTGTGCGCGTCTATTTATATGCTGCTGGGAAAGGGCTGAACTCTTGTCTCTCGTTTATGGTGTCTTACTGTGAGTTTGTCACTTTCCCATTGGTATCCTGGGTCAGGTGTGGTACTTGCTTGTATCGATTCCTGATCTTTGCACCTTTACTTACTTATATTACTATTTGAAATAAAACGTTGTGTATGTTATGATAAATATGTGGCAATATGTGTGTCTTTAATCAGTTATTGTTTAACAATAAGTAGATAAGCATGGCAGTGTCAAAGTTTTACCCCACCCCCTTTGACCCCACCTAAGGGGTCAAATACTTTAATTTTGCAATAACTAAGGCAATTGTTAATATTTTTTGCTGAAAGTTTGCATGCAGACAGCGCAGCAATAGATATGAAACATATCAAACGGGATTTCAGTTTGAAAGCCGGGGTCCGAGTCCATTGGGTGGACTTAGGGGGCGGGGCGAGGCCAAATTTTTTTTTTCAGAATATGGTCATGTTGCATATCAAATTAAAGCTGACGACGCTGGCAGCAACATGGTAGCAAATATTTTGCCCACAGACACACCCTTGACCCAGGGGTGGGGTCAAAAGGTCAAACTATATATTTTTCTGAAAGTAGTCATGTTGAATATCAAATTAAAGGCAATTGAGCACAGAGCACCATGAAAGCAAATATGCTCTCATTACACACACCATCGACCCCTGGGGTGGGGTCAAAAGGTCATTTTGTTTTCTTTTCTAAAAGTGTTCATGTATGTTGCATATCAAATTAAAGTGGAAGAAGTGTAGACCTACATGCAAGGTAACACTTTGAATTTACACACACCCTTGACCTCTGGGATTGGGATTAAAGGTCAGATATTGAAATTGTGCAGATGTAAGTATACTTTTATTAACCTAAGCACTAAAACATACTTGACAGGCGTTTGTTATTATCTGAATGATACTGAAGGTGAACTAAGGGTTAGATAAATGGGATTTATGTTTTGTGATTTACATGTTTCTCTCAAATAACCCTTCGTCGGGGGATATAAATTCGTCGAATTTGTACTGTTAAAACAGTTTCTATCATGCATGCCGACAAGCCTTATAGCCAAAAAGCAAACATCTCCATATACTTCCAGGCCATTGTGATAACAGCTTCCTAGTTTGGGTCTTGTTTGATCATATATTAAAACGGATATTTAGAATATACGCTGCCCTGTTTCACTGCTTCAAATAATTGTAGAGCCAGGCACAACAATTAAATGATAAAAGTAGTATCCTCCTTTAATTCGTATGTTATACACATTACCAACATAAATTACATCCCTTTTCACTAAACTGGACACTATACAGACACTAAAATATTACAACCACAAGGCTAAGAAATCGTTACGGTTTCCAAACATTTGGCGAGAATGAATTCACGTTTTAAATTTGGACTAAGTCTTCTGCCTGAAATTGCTTACAATTTTAGGAGTCTATGTTAGCTTTTGTGCCTAATCGTTTTAAACATAGTTATTGTACTGACGTCGGTGCGGAATGCGAACAACAATGGCGCAGATCAGCCTGCTCATCCGTACAGTCTGGTCAGCGCTGTTGATATTGGATCTCTAGAAAATTAAATAGCATAGATTAGAGGAGCGCGATGGCTTAGTAATAGAGTGCGTGGCTTGAGATCGAGAGGTTGCTGGTTCGATCCTCATTGGAGGCATTGTGTTGTGTCCTTCAGCAGGACAACTCAACCTCTACTTAGTGCAGGTTCAACCTAGGAAACGTCTCCTCATGACTGAAAAAAGTGTTGATTGAGACGTGAATAAACAAACCAAACAAAAAACAAAATAGCTCAGATTGCTACGTGCCACGTTTAAATATAATTCGTGGTCTCTGTAGCTGAGCAGACTGGTTTGGTTGGAAACCCCAAAGACATTATGTTAACATATTTACTTTATTCACTGTACCATAGCAATGGCTTTAGATCCAGATACAGTAAAACCTGTCTTAAACGGCCCAGTCCAAATAGACCAAACAAAGGTCTTAAAACCATGTGATAGCTTAATGCAGGTCAAAAGTATTGTCAAATGCTCTTGACCAGCATTAAGCGAGTATTGGTCTTGAAATATTCTGGAAAAACAGATCCTTTAGAAATAGAGAGAACCTACAATATTAGAAAACAGCAGACTCGGTTTTATTGAGTCTGTTCATGAAAACTAATGACAATGCAACAATTCTCACGCCCCTCGCACTGGCTTTAGCGGTATTCTGCTTTCCATCAGAACCCAATATTCCCGAAGGAATATCAACAATATATCGATGCACAGGGAGAAGTTTTACCAACTCCACACAGTAACAATGACAGCTGTTGCGACCTCTAAATAATCTGGAGAACGGAAATAGAGAGATCCTACAATATTAGAAAACAGAAAATCTTTTTTGTCATCTTTAAGTGGCCGCTTAAGACAGATTTTACAGTAGTCAAAAATCTAAGCATAAAATGATGACTATTTACTTGTCTAACTGTTTATACATTTGTTATGAATACTCAAAAGAATCGTCACATTGAGACGGTTCTTTTGAGTATATTTTAGTTAAAAAATAAGAAAATATCCTTTTATGAACGCACTCTTATCTAGAGGCCTGTAGTACTTTGAGCCCCGACATGTAATTTCCAACAATGTGGCATTTTGACAAGTGTAGAGTCAGATAAGCCTGTGCAGCCTTTTTTTAAGCTTGGAAACTCTAAATGATGTTCAGTCAGTAGCCTTACACTCATAGAATATTCAAGCGACTAGCAAAGGCTCTGATCAGACTGCGCGTATGCGCAGGCTGATCTGAGGCTCTGCTGGTCGCACATACCACATTGTTGGAAATCTCATGTTGTGGCTCTTATATTCACTGAAACCCATAACACTCGCTGCTAGTCACAAGGCGAACTTTAAGTCGAAATTGAGGAGATATTAGTTTTACCAGTTAAAGAGTTATTTACAGTTTGGTTAGGCTGCGAGTCGCATGTTCCAGACTTGTCGTCCCCCGTCATTACCCCACTCGGTCGGACCCTGGAACCTTCCGGATGGACTACCCCTGACCTCTTGAAGAGAACTTCAGCACAATCTCGTCTGAAGTCGGACCCGAAGAAGGAGTAAAGAATAAAGTTGACGGCATGGTTGACGTATGACAACACCAGATTGATTGTTCTCAAGTAGTACTCTGGACTGTTCTTTATATTCAACGCCCGATCAAAATATCAAGGGATAAGCACTAACATCGAGAACCCTCCCGTAGTTACGCAATGTGTAACGCTGATCGTTACCGCTCTGACGGTTACCGCTCGGATCTTGGAATCCATTTTTGATCCCGTGGCCCTTCTGCTGGAGATGACGAGATACAAGACTACCAGATTACTGAGCGTGATGATACCGAAGGGGATCAGAAAGATCAAGAAGGCGTCAATGAACCAGATGTGGTACCAGTTTAGGAGGTGAAAGAATGAAGCTCTGTCTGCCGAACAAACGTTCTTGTACACAACAACTGAATGACCTGTAGTAGAGTTGTCCTCATTACCAGACAGATCTGTGACTTGAGTAGATGGTTGCACTATTTGTTTTGTTGTATGACCGTAAACAATCCCAAACGGAAAATTCATGATGAAATTGACAACGAAAATAGCGATCATAATGACAATCGTTCCCTTCTTGCTCAACAAATTGGAACTGGTGGTTGGCCTTGCTATCGCCAATGTTCGTTCAACCGTGAAGCATACAATTATCCAAGAGCTCACCATTAGCCCGAAATGCCGTCCTGTGATCTCAAGCCGACAGAGAAAATCGTAATTATTCGCCGGATTGTATCCGGTCATGAGGGTTATAGCTTCATTAAAAGCCGGTATACATAGCGCGACTGTATCTGACACGGCGAGCGCCCGCAGGTATATTCCACCTGGTAGCTTTCTACAACGGCGACCTTTCGTCCACACCAAGAAACTGATAACATTCCCCACAATACCAGAGCAAATAATCAGGGTTAGGATCAATCCGGAACACAAGTCGAAGGCATTCATGATACGGATCTGCTATTCCAGCTTTTTCCCTCTGAAAGTGCACTTTTACGAAACGAGAAGAAAACAGTGAAACGTGTCAGTGGTGTCGTTGTTGTTTTTTCTTCAGATAAACTTTTTATCCAATTGTTTTTGTCAAAAAGTATTAATTTTAGCGTCCATTATGAGTATGTCCTCAAACCTGTAGGTTTGCTCGATTTGTCAGTTCTGAGCGCAAGAGAGAGGATGAAGTTCTCTTTATATACTGTTTCAGTTAACGGACTTGTTAACTCTTTCCTTGCTAGCGGCGACTTTGTCGTCTGCTGATACACTTTGCAAACAGTTTGGACCCAGATCAGGACTGATCTGGATCCTCTGATAGTGTTACTGAAAGAATGTTTTGAAAAAAAAAATATTATGATAAAAGACAACAATAAAAACATGAGCAAATACCCAGCATGCAAATAGTTAAATACTGTTTCATGCCAAGGAACGCAAAATAACTTAATAAAATGCAATTTGATTTAACATAATACGTCAGTTCGTTTAGATACATTTATTATTATAAGTAATTGATGAGAAAAGCATGTTATACAAAGATGCAAGCGGATAAAACCCCAATAAGGCAAAATACCCAATCTAATAGGTTTCACTAAAATGGAAATAACATAGAGTAATTACAATATAAGGTGTGATTATGAAGATGAAGAAAAACATCATTTATGCATTACTTCAGTTAATAAGGTGAAGCCAAAGGGGCATTTGGTGCATTTGGGTTAAGCAAATTATGCCCAGTACAAATATGCATATGGCAGTGCTACTGGACAATGGCTTAATTAGGCAGTCTCTATGAGAGCTGAAAAATTTGTCATAAGCCCACATAAAGCATACATGTGCAGCAATCTAGTGGGGATATAGGCCTTTTTAAACTGAGCTTTCATCGATGTTCGTTCTTTATGTATGCCAGCATCGAAGGCTCTGGCGAGACTCTGCACATGCGTAGGCTCGTTTGAGCCTTGGCTGCTCGCCTATATAATAAGTAACACATTCTCATGTACTGGCACATATAAGCCTATCTAACTGCACAACACTAATGAGCAATATTGTTGGGTCGCGTCTAGACTAATGCATTAGGCTCTGAAACATGCAGGCCTACATCAGTACCTATATCCGGTTCATCTTCTGCTTAGTACCGGTTCAACCCAGTCCCGACATCGCCGAAAATTGATGACTGGGTCGTAAAGCATGAACGCAATTTACACTGATCGGTGAGAATTGTTTTGCTTACCCCCCCCTTCTCCCTAGGGAATTATGCAGTCATATCCTATCGTCAAGGGAATTTCAAGCTGCTTCAAATAAGAGATTGCTGGGGCGTAAGTCTCTGACAGCCTGTTACATATTTTACCATATTAAATTTAGAAAAAGAACAAGAAAAGTTTGAGCTACAGAAAGAATACATTAAACTGTCTAATTATTTAAATTACTCATATAGGCTACATGCTTAATTCCTTAGCTACATATAAAACCCTTTGTAGCAAAATTATGGCTTCCTAAGGTATTGTGTGTGTTACTTAAATTAATTTACCCTTTTAAAATGGTAATTGTGACCAATATCATTTACTTTTAATGCAAGTCTGTGTAATGAGACTTTTTCTATGGCGCAGTGAATTTACATGCTACACTTTTGAAATCTCAAGCAAAACAAGCATGCTTTCTTGACTATTCACATGAATCAGATTCACTGAGTTACACAGTTCCAACTTGCGTTGCTAGGCAACTTTAGAAGACTAGGCAAACATCCGTGGACAGCTCAGGATATGTGGCCACCATGGCAACAGATTAAGATGTATAGTTTATTATTCTACGAATACTTATATACCCTCATACAATCTGTCTATGACCAAAAGGGGAAAGTAATGTTTTAGAGTCTTGAGCTGTTACCATGGAAATAAAGCATAAAAATCAGGTTTTTAAGAAATAATGGGTAGTTTCCACTGACCTCTTGACTTATAGAGTTAATATCAAATAGTCGAAGTCAATTTAAGTGAACAGGGTTCTGTTCATCTATCAGCTGCACATAACATACCTTTTTATGGGATATCCTTCACTAACATAGTTACCATAGCAACGCAATGTAGTGTAGTGTGTTTATAAAAAATCGAGTAAATCGGCTGCTAGGCAACCAAAATAAAGGATATGCATATTTGGTTCTACTTTTAAAGCATTTTATGTTAAACTAAGACTGTTCAGTTGAAATAAAATAATATCAAGAGGTTAAATGCTATCTATGAGCGAAAATAAAATGCTTTGAATGACCGTGGGTATACAAAAAATAATGTAAACGTGGCCGTGCATCTTCAATTCCTTCCACAAAACAGCTCGTTTCTATGGCAACTGATCGATCACAAACATATTGTTTCTTTTCCTGAATTGCTAAGATGTTATACTATTAATATGGTGAATTTTAACTAAATGCGCACGCAGATTTTCAGACTGTGAAGAAAGTCTCATTCTTTATTGGATGACCCTTGTTTTTTTTCAATATTTTTTGGTATTGTTGTACTAACATTTTTATTTGGCTTATAGAAAACACAAAGTTTGTTTTTCTATCTTAAATGTATTGTCTTGTATGAGCAATTAAACAGCCATACCCCCAGATTTCAGGAGCCCAATTTTGTAGGTATTATTTAAGTAAAAATATTTGAAAATATTTGCTGCAGGCAGGAAATCTTACATATACTGCTCAACAAAAGTTTAGCACGGATAAATAAAAATTATTTTTTATTTGAGCAAATGGTTTCAAGTTATAAAATATCTGCTGAAATGATGGTTTGGTACGTGATAAAGTTGAGGAAGCTATTGGTGTACTTTAATTGGATTTCTACTGCGTCGTTCGTTGCTTTAAACAAGAGATAGTCTAATCAGTAGAACTGATAAGGTTGAACTAATTGCAACAGAATTTTTTCAGCAATCCTGCGACTGTTTGGGTTATCTTGAGTAACATACTAAATGTTGTAAGTCCTACCTTGTGGGGAAGTATATATTTTTTCGACTTAAAAATGATCACTTTTATGCTTAAAGTGGCCATTGAAGATTAATGTTTAGTCATTTGGACACTTCTACTACATTTGTTTTAAGTCCTTTATGCTTTGATTATAGAATTTGATTTGATTATATGAGTATTACACATGATAAAAACCATATCAAACCATATCAAATGAGCCAAAATGCTAAAAATCAGGGGTTGAATTACCCCACCCACCCACCATATTACAATTATATTAAGATTAGAAGCATAATAGTTCTGTTTACTTTTAAATTACAACATATAAGTATTATTTTAACAGTGTCGAGGTTGTTGTGATTGGACTAAATGACCTAATAACATACCATATGGTATTACAGTTATATACGTTACTTACTTTCAAATGTATTGCTATCTAATACAGTACTGTCTTTAGACCATAGGCTGCCAAAACACCTCTTAGGAATCAGGTTTGTAGACTGTAATTTTCTAAAACCCATTATACTAGTCACATGATAAAGTATATTAGCTCTTTAGCGGTCGATGCGTTACCCTGCAATAGCACAATTTACTATGTTACCCTAAAATACTAGGAAATCCTATAGTGTTATAAATCAAATTATTCCTCATTCTTACATATCAATATTATCTTTTAATTGAAAGCAATGATTAGCAATATGATTTTACATAATTTAGACACCTGTTATTACAGTTATATACGTAACTTTCTATTAAATACAAATTTTAATGCAATAACAGCACTATATGAGTTTAGACTACTAATGTATGTAATTTATTGTCATTGGAGTGCCCAGTAATGAGAGAAATGATGAATATTGTATTATTTGACAAAACAAGTAACTAAGAATAAAACCCAACAAAGCATTACTGATAAAAAGGAAGAAACTTGAATCTAAATCACATAAACCGCCATTTCAAGTCAGAGTGTTTTATCAAATATATAAACAGCATTTTTGGAAACTACTTATATTTTATGATCAAATGTGTTTCTTAAATGCTTACATGATATCTTTTTATCTCTCTGAAATATGTGTGTTTCCTTCTTTTTGTATTTGGAATGATTTATACAAGATATTTTAACTGGCTACAGCTTAAGTTAAATGAAACATTGATATAAAACAATTGTAGTTGCTTTGTAAGCCATCAAAATACAATTGATTATAGCTTATCAGCTATCGACTACAACAACTATGTTGATAACATTCAGGGTCAAACGAGAACTCAAAACTCCTAAAATTTCCGTTGTCATTTCAAACCAGAAACTGTTATTTGATCGTAACTGTTACTGCCCCACATATGGCACACCTATTCATATGGTTATAATCGCTTCATGTTCTAAGCATATCCAATTTGGTGAAGAAAAAATACAATTTATTTGAGGAACATATACAACAAGAGTGGTTACTAAAATGGTCACACTTATCATATGCTTTGTCTGGTTCTACAATGTTGTGAAGCATTGCAACAGGATAGATTTTGCTCAGACTAAAGCTTCTTTTTGGTGATTCATTGGAAAGATCTTTGCTTGTTATTTTCAATCACTCTCTTGCATTGTAAGTATTATACTGTAGCCATTGCAAAATGAATGGACTCTAATAAATTATTGGTAGTTTTGTTTTGCATTATTTCTATCAATTAGACTTTGTCTAAGCGTGACATTTTGTTCATATAAAATCATTTTGATATTTAGCATGTCAAATGAGAACATAATCATTCATACAAAAATTAAATCCAATTCATCCTTTGCACGTTCCAAAGCAAACTAAATTGATTATAAACAGTAAACAAATAATAAATCAAATGAGCAAGCACATTTGATTTTGGTTCATAACCCAGTGTTGAGCAATGAAGGAGCAGGTTAGCCTGTGAAAATGTGTAGTTAGACACAACATAACATTTGCTGCTCATATACACAAAGTAAGTGTGTAGATGAAGACACAGGCCAAATTTTAGAACGCTATCTCCGCTGCATCAGTATGGGTGATTAAAGATGCATTTGCCATGTGCGATAAGAACCATAACCTCTTGTTCTTCTCCAAATTTTCATTTGAGCTTGTATAAATTACATAAAAAAACGTTCAACATTATTTGTTCATCTTAAGGTAACGAAACTCATACTTTTACTATTGTCAAAGAACAAATCGACATGGTATTGAATATTTGATATACTATATCATACACGCATAACACAAATGACAATATAAAAACTACTTTATCAACCTCTGAGATTTATAATAACCTAAATACAATACACAAGTAAAAGAAATATGATTTCTTATGTTGATGATTAAACAAAAGGATGCATGGTAAATACGATAAATATATATACTTTCATTAAGTTCATGTGTACTTTCTAGACATTACATGTAAGTCTATTATTGGTGACAATGACTGTACTGAATTAAGGGCGCTCTTAGTGCTAATGTTTCTTAGAACAATTGATTTTTTGCATGTGTCTATTAATCAATACCCTCAACATTTTCGGCGCTTTTACATAATTTCCTATTTACGACATGGACAGTCTTATTAGAGCCTTTCCTGCTCACATTTGTTTACTGTCTGAAGAAGGAAAACATTTCTCAAACATATTTAAGTAAAAAAAAAAGCTGTGTTGATTTTTATTTTATCCCACTTATTCATTAAGTCAATACACTGGTGAGTTTACAATTCATTCTAATGTTTTATATGCATATAACGCTTTGTTACCAAGGATTCCATTTACAATATTCCTGTAATTATTTGGCCATACCACATTCTGTATAGTGGAGATTAGCAACAGCTATATAAGCATTGTTTGCTAAATCTAAGAAAGATCTCATGATGCAAGTTTTTTTAAACATTTAACTTTTCCATCTAATATTATGAAAGAACATTGTTAAAATCTACTTGACATTAACAACTTGAATGCCATCAGGCATAATTCAGCCTTACAATCCTGACTTATAAAGTGGTAAAGATTTAAATTGGTTTCGTAAATAACAATCTACCTGTTTCCTTGAATATGATCATATCAAATCGGACCATTGCCATTTTGTAAAACCATCCATTATACCTTATTTTCCCCTTTTTAGGGAAATGTTTCTTCTAAATAAAACATCTCCTTATAAAGTGTTATTAATTAAGCACATGATGAGAAGTACTAAGTTGGTGTGATATGCAACTTCATTAATTAAACAATGAAAGGTATGCTGAAAATAAACTAAAATCAGTTTAAAAGCTAAAAACAAGTAATGTGTCACCCTCTGCATACGCATAAAGATGTCAGTATACAATTTGATTTTTGAGACAGTCTCTTTCTGGAATGTAAGCAAAGGAAAATAGTGTGCTAGCACCTCCCTAAAACATTTAGTAATTAGCAGCTTTTTTACGTATATTGACCTCGATATACCAGGAAATAGCCTGTATCATGTTACTGACTATGTTAGTATAATGTGAACAACAGTAAACTGGGTACACAAAAATATTTTTAAATAACTGATTAGATTTCTTTCAATTAGGTTATTCTTTTTTTTCAGATAAATATTACAAAAATCTAAATCCACACATATTTAGCTTTTCAGGCCCAATAATATACTGTCATTAACAGTTTGGACAAACATAGTTTCTAATGATATATTTTATAAGGTTATATATGTTATTTTGATATATTTGACAGAAAATGGGAATGTATTCTTCTACTGTTATTAGAGTATTATCCTTTTATTTGGTATGAGTTTTAAAATCTTTAACCTTGGACAAATCAAAATGTATATTTTGTAGATAGAAAACGTTCAAAAATTTACTATTTCACAAATGTAAATGTGTGTAGATATATAGACTTTAGTGTATAGATATAGTTTCTTGAGAATAACTGATAATTATTTTATGACAAACTGGCATCTTGTTATTAATTTTACACAAAAACAAATTTGAAATGAAATTAAATACCATATGATCTATAAGATAAGGTATTTAGCAGTATATATAGCAAGTCTCAAAGTTTGTAATGTATGTTACATATTTCCCTACAAGCAACAAACTGCTACTTTACACCAGAAACGATGTTATGTGTAGTTTTTCAATCGTGTTAATCCATTATATGCTCATATATGGGTTTTAAAAGTTAATAGATAGCATTACATGATAACTTTAAAAGTAAAAACGGTCTAACTATATTAAACATTTAATTCGGGATCATCATATATTCAACAGCTTATAATTCTTAAAGTATTTATGATATAAACAAGCTGCTTGCAGTTTTGAAATAGTCAGTTAACTGTCGTTTAGGGATATGGTATCTAAAACCCAAATACTCGGTATAAAGCTTGTCAAATGAAACTATTAAACACATTTTAATGATTTCATAAGGTGCAGTTGGAAATGTAACGTAAATATCATAAATAACATAAAGGTGTGTTTCTGGAAGCAAACAATTTATTTTGATACTTGTTTAGGCCTCCAAGCAAGCTGTCTGTAGCAACGAACGACTGTATGCATCAGCTGGACACCACCTGGATACCATTTCTTATTCAAATGTCGCAATTTTGTTTTAAAAGTAAAAACAATGGGGTAGGTGTATAAAACGTATCCTCCTGAAAAAACTGCTACCACAATTTGACCGTACGTGTCTAGAAATTTTGTAGAAGGCTAGTCTTTAAGTCAAACCTTTTCTGGCAGGAAAATTGTGTCAATCGAATTTTCAAATATTTAGCTCCTTGACTAGTAGTGAGTCTGATTGATAATCTGGCTTTTAAATGTATGGACAACAATAGAGGGGATGTGAGTTTTAATTTTAATAAGGCTACATACTTTCATAAAGATTATTCTCTCCCTGCCACTGATTTTCAGTTACTGATGACAGTACATGGTGTTCACTAAGTACTGGTAAATCACTTATGGAACGGAGCAATGATAACTGACCACCATGGTAGGATTGAGAAAAAAAACCCTGTTGAAAGCGACATCATCCAATCACAACTACAACAACAACAACAACTACTACAACAACAACTGGTATATTTATTGTGAGAGTCACTATGGGTTATCAGTTTGTAATGAATGTTAGAATAATACTAATATATTGTAATAGAAATATAAACAGAACTATTGTTTTTCTAATCTTAATATATTGGTGGGTGGGGTAATTCAACCTCTGATTTTTAACATTTTGGCTCATTTAATATGATTTTATATGTGTTTAATAACATATGTATAATGTGTATTACTCAAATAATCAAAGCAAATTCTATAATCAAAGCATAAAGAACTTAAGACAACTGCAGAAGAAGTGACCTATTGAATAAAACTGATCTTCAATGGCCACTTTAAGCATAAAAGTGATCATTTTAAGTTGAAAATATGAACACTTCCCCACAAGATAGGACTTGCAACTTTTAGTATGTGATCAAAGGCATATTAATATAGCAAATAAAACTAATGGCATTTCTGTTGCAATTAGTTCAAGGTTAGCCTATTTTTGAACCCCCACGGACTAGTCTAAGAGGGGTCAATAACGTGTTTCAACTCCATTAATGGCAATACAAAATTGATGCAGCATCGGTTTATAAAGTCTTTTGTTTTCCAGCTTGGTCGAATTGGCCATTCTGAAAAAAGATAAAGGTCGTCTCCATTGAGCATAAGTAGCAAACGTTGAGTCTTGAAAACAACTAACGTCGTTGTTATAATGACGTTTGCAAGTCAAAAACAGTACTGTTTTCGCTGTGTATGCATGCTTAATTGAAAAGGTTTTCGTGTTTAAGAGGATTCCAAATGAGGGACGGTTTAAGGAAAGACAAGTTTATAAAATTGTGTCTCATTCTCTTTAATTCATAAAAAGTGACGTTAATCTGAAGTTGAGGCTAAATTAAGGCGATAACGCTTTCTAAAGAAGACGTTTTCAAATGGCCAACTAACAGACGTGTTCCGGGTGCTTGTGCCAATCTAACATCAAACAGATTACTTGATCTCTTGATTAAGTTCGCTGAAAAGTCAAGAAGTGTAAAAATGCCATTTTAACGTCATAATGGAACGGTAAAACGTGGCATAAACGGGTATCAAACTTTGTCGTTTTTAACGTTTTTCATCATTATGAACCTTTGGCTCTACTCTAGAATAAAAAAAATAATAATTTCAGATGTAGACGTGTATCCTTTGCATGCCCATGACATCAAATTTAACGTTGATCCACTGACGCCTAACCAGATTACCTTTTGCCTGGCGGACACAAAAAAACGTAAATTTCAAGATCCCCAAATATGTTGATTACATTAAATAAAATGATTCATGTTCATTCAAAGTGGGACATCGTATTAAAATCCGTGCTAAACTTTTGTTGAGCAGTATATTTTGGATTGTCTTGCTCATATAACGGTGGCCTAGATAAGGATTTGGGCCAATGGGTATTTTAACCCGTACTTTTTAATTTAATGAGTATCTTACTCCCTACTTAAAATATCAAATTGCAGAAACTTAGTCCTAGAAGCA
Source organism: Loripinus fragilis (assembly GCA_964019695.1). Taxonomy (NCBI): domain Eukaryota; kingdom Metazoa; phylum Mollusca; class Bivalvia; order Lucinida; family Lucinidae; genus Loripinus; species Loripinus fragilis. Next base: position 63,445,204 of record OZ026521.1, on the reverse strand, counting down.
TCAGTTCTGTTGCAAAGCCTTGTGAAAATACCCATTTTCTTTGCTTAAAAAGTTGATTGTATTAATTTATTAAATACATGCTACATTTTTAGGAGTTGTTGTATATACTAGGTGTTTTTCTTACTAAGGATAAAAGATTTCACCACATAAGTTGAATATCAGTGCTGAAACCTCAAACTGCAAATGGTACTTTTACCCTTCAATTTAATTTTCAATACTGATTTCCAAAAAAATAATGCTGAAATACCATTTACCCCCTCTTATCTGGAGCCCTGAATATAATAAAGAATAATAGACTTTGAATGTTTAACAACAAGATCGGAGCACTTGGTAAAGGCTGTACTATATTTTACATGGAATAATAAATGAGCAAGAATTTGACTTGATGTAAGGGGTGATATTTCAGAATATATTTTCTTTCGTATGTTTTCATAAAAAGTCTCTAGCCTCTGGTCACTTTATCTGAGGACTATCTATTTTATATTTATAAGGCTTCCTGTGGTGTTATGTGCGTTACATGAATTAAGTTATAATTTAAAAGTGGTGATTGTGGCTATCGTAATTTAGTTTAACAACTGCTCAGTGTAGTTTTCAAACCCTTTTCGATTAAGTTTTACCACCATACCCAATTTACTTATACAAAAAACAAAGTCTGCTCTTCCATCTTAAATATATTGTCTAAAATGGGCTTATAGAAGCCCTTACCCTCGGTTTTACTATGGAGCAAATTTTGGTATTACCGTTTAATTAAAATACATGTGAAAACTATTGCAGCTTGTGGATATTTTACAATTTTTTTTAGAATTTCTTGCTCATATACCTACAAGTTGTCACCAAGTTTCTAGGATCAGGACACTTATTTAAGATGTAACATATACTACAAGATGTATGTAATCAATGGGCAAGTCCAATGTCTGATGTAAAAATGGTATCTTAAAAAGAATCAATATATTTCAAATGTGTAATGATAAATCTCTGGTATTTGATGTCAAAACATTAGAAATTAGATTCATTTTTGATTATCAAGTCCATGGACTGTTGTTACAAATGTAATACAATGATCTTTTTGACACATTTCCTAATACTGGTCATATTATACTAAATATAGAGCCACAAAAACAAGACAATTCATTAAATGTTCCTGTTTATTGTAAATATTCAAAACTAATTATCATCTAAGTAGACACTCATATTAAACGTTTGTCGCTGTCTGCTTCTGCAAAAAAACCAATAGAATCGTCACGCAGTCTTCTTCCAATCAATTTCTGTGATACAATTTTACCACCAGTTCACTCAAAATTGATGAGTCATTATCACCAACTTTTTAACTATGCCATTTATGGCTTGGCACATTCGGAAACTGATATGAATGCCTGATAACTTGCTCTCCAGTGAATTTGTGCAAGTAGGAGAAAGTCTAAAGCTATACAAGGAGAAAAGAGACGCAATCAAAAGCATTGAGTACCTGGCCTGATGTACCTTGATTATTTCAATGAAAAAGAATCATATCTGAGCTGGTTTACTTTTGTATAGGTTTCCTTTCCATGTATGCAACAAACCCATTTTCACTAATAATGTCTCCGAACACTTATCATCTTTCCCCCATCCTTGGTAAACCAGGTGTGACCCATTCCGTACCCACTGCATTCATGATGTGTTGTGGGTATGGAATGGGTAACACCTGGGTTACCAAGGATGTCTTTGCCCAAGCATTCAAAAACAACTATGATGTTAAAGCACTTCTGAAGTGCTGAAAGAGAGGTATTTACCTTTTCAGATGAACAAGCTGGATTTATCACAGCAGGTAAAGCAATGCAATGCATGGTGAACAGCGAGCAAATTAGACCCTTTCACTTCAATGATTCACAAAGTTCCTAAGACCAGAGCGCTTATTAAAGGATGTAACATATATAACTTGACATAATAATGTGCAAGGGAGTTGTCTTGACAGTATACATTTTATTACACCATCAGAGGCAAGTGTTTTCAATTTCAGGCTTTTCAACGGAACATGAAATGGGACAGCCTTATCAACTTCTTGACTCTGTATAAATCATTCATAGAGCATAATATATAACTCCTGGTTATCCTATTCTATCCATTGTCAAATTCCATTTTGCATGCAACAGCTGATGATATGCCTGCAAAAACTGAGAAAGCAAAGGTTTACATTATCTTGAGGCTTGCTTCCAAGTATTGACGACAAGCAAACGTAATTGATGACAATGTCCAACTTTATGTTCTCCAATACCAGATACCTTTCAAGGTGTAGCAGAAATGGTATTAGACCGTCTGCCAAAATCATCTACAGTCCACTTTGTTACAGATATATCTGAAGAAAACGCAATCTAGTTATTTGGGCTCAGAAATCTTAATGTATGCTTAAAGGTACACGGTAGACATATATTTTATAAAATCAGAGCGATGCTTTTACTTTACTAGCGCTGATACAGAGGCAGTCACAGTAAGATTGCCCTTTACACTTCACATGAAGAGGCATATGTCAGAATCATACTCCAGTGTATGCATATATGTGAAAAAGCACCAAACACTACCAATATTTAAGTTAGTGTTTGATCTCCTGACACTGACATGCTGTTTCTGCTTTTGAAAAATGCTAGGGATTCAAGTTATAGCTCAGCCATTTTGTTTGGTATTGGCACAGGTCACACATACAAAGAAAATTCATGAAGTCCTATGAGGACAAAACATGAGGAACACCGGAAATGCTTATAAGTGATGTTTGGCACAATTACCAATTTTAAAAGGTATTTCGATAAGTGTAACGCAAATAACGCCATAGGAAGCTAATTTTTGTTCAAAAAGCCCTCATATTTAGTAAAGGCTTTCAGCATGCAAACTACATGAATAATTCAAATAAATAGAATGTTTAATGTATTCTTTCTGTAGCTCTTACTTTCCATTTACTTTTTCTTAATTTGATATGGTAACATATTAACAGGCAATTACAGGCTAACCAGAGTGCAAACATCTCTTATTTGACACAACTTGAGTTGTTCTTTAAGATAGGATATGTCTGCACCATTCCCAAGTTGTGGGTTGGAAGAGGACCTTACTCAGCTTGCGCTCATAATACTATACGATGGTTCTACTTGTTGTGACGAAATGGACGATTATTTTGCCACAGACGCAGACACAATGATAGACATTGTATGTGAAGTTGACTTGAATAAATATATGTTTTAAATATTTACATTGACAGTAACACTTATTAAATTATCTCCTTTAATTGTGAAACTATTTTTTCTATTTGTATCTATATACTATGCACAATAAATTTAGCAATTCTTTTGTATGGGTGAGCCCATCCAATTAAGATTTCGAGTTGCATTTGCTGTCATGAAGATACAAGTGACGACCATCTGACAAGATTTTCCATTTAAACATACAGAATTACCAAACGCAGCGGTCGTGCTAAAGTGACAATTAATTTAAAGACTAGCGGGTAACGTGGGTATTTCTGATCATTAGCGGATTTCAAACGATTATTTGGTCACTGAAAACCAAAAAAGCATAGCAAATGCTGCAATTTTCTGAACTTTCTCAGAGAAATAATAAATCCAGTTTTCACAATTTGACGTTTTACTAATGCCTTTACGTTATCGCCTTTAAACGGTGTTTCTAGACGGGTTTTCTTGAACCACATTAACAAGGAAAACTGCTTGATGCCTTCCAACACATTCAGACAAATACTGTTGAATGAAATATCTTCACTACTACAGTGCACGAGCCGAAAGATAAAATTAAAGTCACCCTTATCTCGCAACTGCGTCGCACCATTCTTCAGTAACTTAAGGTTTTAATCAACCATAAGATGAGTTACATTGTAAGCCTATGATGTATTTGTAAGCTGCTTCTCTGTTTAATTGAAATGCCAATTAACATTAGAAGTTTAATCAAATGATGACTACGTTTTGACGTAATTGATGGCAGATGATTTTTTTTCAACATGAAATCTCTATCACATCTGTGACATAACCAATAGTTTTATAGTCGTATGATGCATGAGGAAGATGAAAGACCACCAAACGAAAAATCACATGGTTATCATTTTAGCATTACTTACAACGGGTGTGATTTTTGCTTACTGACCCCTTCTGCAATTCTTGCTATCCCCAGATGCCTATTTAAAGGATGGCGTCTGAAATTTCGTGGTTTCATTTGTCTAAGATCCTGTTCTCGTCATTGCAATTGAAATTGATCGGCACTGCACAAATATGAGCACAAAAAAGATGCGAAACATAAGAAATTGCTAAACTTATTATCAGCAATGACTATAATTCCCAAGATTAAGGCACAAGTAGCTAAAGAATTATAGGAAAACATATAAAAAATCTGAAATAGCATCTCTTATACTAAGGCAATTTCCTTGCACAATTATCATACCATGTCACATATGTTATAGCCTTTAATAAGTGCTGTGATCCTAGCGTCAAATTTGCAAATCTATGATTCTTGAGTAAATTAGCAAGGCAGTCCCAAAATTGTAAGATATCGACCAGTGGCAAAAAATTTCATAATTTTTTTCTTCAATAATAGATATCAAAATTGGCTACCTAAAATGGGGGTAGAGTTGTTTAACAGCTCATTTAAGACAATATATTTAAGATGGAGAAGCAAACGTTTCAAATAGTCAAAAGAATATGTTAGTTAACCACGATTAAAACATTTCGAAAAATGCACAGATTGGCTGTAAAAGTAAATGATGTTAGTCACACTAACTTGGAAATGAGCAATGCGACAATTTGCTTATTATTAATGCATTTCTTGTTTGTGACACAACGTCTATATGTTGGGGATTGGGAAAGGGTTTGTACTGAAGAAATATTTGAAAGATTGCAATTTTCGTTAATGTGCCTTAGTGTTTACTAAAAGTGAAGATATTTCATTGGGTGGTATTATTAACTATGATGGAAAGCTTGGCGAAAAGCCTAAAGAGAAGCTAGATTCGATAAGATTAAGCACATTTTATGAGGGAGTAGCAGGCAGTGTAAAATCTGTAAAGCCAGAAAATTTACCGCCCACATCTGCTGCAACTAAAACCACTCGCACAGAACTTACCATCAAATTCAAGTATGGAAAGGTAGAACAGATTTTGCTTCAGAAGAGTGGGGTTGGGCTGTAAAAGGAATCATACATAGTGACAAACCTCCTGCCCCAGAGAGGTTATTGAGTGTGGTTGGATGTAAATGTAAAGTATACTGCAACACACACATTGTACCTGTCGCAAACATGGCCTTACCTGCCACCAGATGTGCGGTGAATGCAAAGAAATAAGTGGTCTGATTTCTGTTCAAATTGACAATACAGACTGTAATATGAAGACACTAAACCGAATGATTAATAATGGTGAAAGAAAAATTTATTGCATGAAACACTGTTGGATATTTGGCATCTTCTTCATAGTTACACATTTAGAGATGTTCTTTTATTTTATGAATATTATGTGAAATGAGAACCTCAGTTTTTAATAGCCACCTGGTGGGTGGGGTATTTAGATCCCTCTTTATACTTACAAAAATATCAAAAAGTCTATCTTCCTAGAAATACTTCAGTCATACCAAATGTTTTAGAATGTCATTTTGGCCAATAAGTAAACTTTCTTGATATTAAAACTAAGAAAAGCGATGCACAGAAGTGACATATAGCACAGAAACAGCATATTTGAACAGGCAGATAAGTATCTTTTAATCCCTTGAAAAAGGGCAATTTCATATCCTCCGATTTTGTCCTATTTTTTGTTTGTTACATAGGAATAGATGTCCTTCACAAAAATGCAAAGAAAGTCTTTGTTGCAATTTGTTTCGGGTTTAGCCAAAATATTGCTAGATTTACCAGACTATAGCTGCCTCTAGCACAAGGGATACCATTGTCACGTCAGCTTCATCATGACAAAATGTTCCATCATTCCCTGAATCCACTGTAAAATCTCGCCGTGATTGAAGGTACCTAACACACTGGCAAAGTTTCCTTATTGGATTTGCCTTTCATAATTGCATCTGTCTTGGGCAGGTGATTGAGAAGGAGAGGTCAATAGTAGATTACAATTTCACTAGTTCGCTACATCCTCGCATGGTATTTTGCAGAGATGTATTGGTGCAAAAATATTCTTAGTAGCATCTGGATAGTTATTTAAACGTTCATTGATGGGTGCAATTAGATGGACTGTTATCATGAGGCCACGAGAAGTCAACAATACCTAGACCAGGCCAGATTTATTGTGTTCACAAAATATTCCTGACCAACAATAAATGCTGGGGGAACTGCACACAACTCGCAGGCAAACAGAGGGCCGAGCTCTATCTGCAATCTTTGTCTAATCAGCAGCAGTTGGGGAAATATAGTTTCAAGATCTCGTACTTGTTTGGATTTTGTACCTTTGGCATTTCCCTTAAGCAGACATATTGTCTTAATTGGGCTGCTTATAGTTTTATAGAAACTATCAGGGAGACTTGAAATGAATTTCACCTCCATCTTTTCTCCAATAACATTCGAATCAGCTATGTTTATGTCTATTGAAGCAATCTGATCAGTCGCAGGATTGTATAGGTGGTGCTAATTATCTTTAGAGGATGAGGATATTTGTCTCCTCTGCAAACATGAGAACCCGATCTTTGGAATCCAAAGCTTGTTGGTATTTCATGTCTCCTTGTACGGTTAATATGATGAACAACCAGGCTCTGAGTCTAAGTAGATACCTTTTGATAAATCAGAAACTATACATGTAACTCGCCTGCTCATCCTTCATGTAAGAGGTCACGAAAATAAAATATACATTTATAGAGGCTCATGTCAGTATATTCACAGTAGATAGCATAACTACAGACACACTCTTAGTAATTTCGACGGTCGATTGCGGTGAATTTCATCAAGAGCTTAGGTCTGGGAAAATTGGATGGCAGAACCACCGCCTTAGAACGGACAACAGCCGAAGCCACTGGGGGCTTAAATTAATTTTACTGACCAAATCTTCACCCTAGATTCTGCTGTTGTAAAAACACAAGCTAGTTTAGCTTAACTTAAGGGGGTAAATCTTTCAAAAGCTCTTACCTGCATGAAATTTTTCCTGTATAAACAAAAAATGCTTTTTCATCAAGGAGACGGATACCTTTGGTCACAGTGTTGTATGAACAATTTTTACATCTCACAGATATCACTTTCAGCCCACAATACAGCTTTTGAGCAATTCGCAGCATGCTTAATAGTCTTTTAAGAGTCACTTCCTGGTTTTTACCTTTTACAATATTGTGACACGCTGGTCGATCTTTAGAAAAATCAGTTGCATGAACATGAACTACAATTATCTGACTACAATATTTAGAAGCATTTTCGTCCAAAATGTACAAATTTCTTGTAGAAAAATATATATTTACAGTTTTTGCTGATGAACTTTTCAAGGTCAAAATGAAAAATTGTAAATACATGTAATGCTAGAAATATATATATATATATATATATATATATATGGGTCAAAATACTTCTAGATATTGTAGTCAGAAAACTGTAGTTCATGTTCATGCAAAAGGTTTTCTCTAAAGTTAACCTATTGCAAACGGTATCAAACCAGGAAGTAACTCTAACAAAACTGATTATCATGCTGCGGATTGCTAAAAAGCTGTATATTGGGGCGTTAAGTGATCTATGTATAAATAGTTCATACAACAATGTGGCCAAAGGTAACCGTCTCCTTTTAAAAAAGCATTTTTTTATATAGGAAAAAAATCATGCAAGTAAGAGATTATGAAAGATGTATCCCCTTATGCAATGTATCATCACAGGGAAACAACCGAATCAATTAACAAATTGTGATGAAACAAAGAAAATTGCTCTTAACACACAGACAAACATCAGGCACCGACCCACCGAATAAAGATTATTTTTTTTTATAATTTAATATTTATTTCTGAAACATACACATTATTAACAAAGATGAACATGCATATATCAAAAACTAGTAAATAAATATATGGCATACAGCATTATATACATTTAAACGTGATAGCATTGATCTTCTTTACACAATTTATGCTGTCTCTTTCCTAATGCTTTGTATCTTCTACAAATAGGTTCAGAAATATTTTCTTAAATTGCTAAGAAGAAAAAAAATAGAAAAAAAAATAAATAGCAAGTACTGTACCCAAAGTAATAAATAAAGAAGAGATTATTTTAAAAAGGCACAATTTGTGCCATAAACAAATAGAATTATTCGAGCATCTATGCTATCTCAAATGTGTAGTATGGAGAGAGAGAGAGAGAGAGAGAGAGAGAGAGAGAGAGAGAGAGAGAGAAACTGTCGCCTTCTATTTATCTAAAGTGTTATCATATAGTGTTGTTTTATAATTATTATTCAATCAAAACTCTTAGAGTACCCCATTTGTTATTGAACTGGGCAAGTCTGTCTTTCATGAAATAATTCTGTTTTTCTATTTCGATTCGTTGACATAGGTGTGATTTGAAGCGTATTAAAGTAGGATATTGTTTCTGATATTTAGTTTTAAAAATGAAATGTTTTCCAAGCAAAATTATGAAGTTTTTAATCTGGATTTCTGTTATATTTGTTCCTTCCATAATACCCAGCATAACAATTCTTAAGTTGAATTGAATTAATATATTGTATTCCTGTAAGAATACTGATAAGTTTGTCCAAAAATGCTGTACATGAATACATTCCCAAAAAAGGTAATTAAGGGTTTCAATTTCCATAGAGCAAAATTCACATAAAGCCGTATGTCCGATATTACATTTTAATAAAAATTTGTTTGTAGGGATAATGCGCATTAAAAACTTGTAGTTAAAATTTTGGAGTTTAATGTCTTTTGTTGCCTTTAAAGAGGTCGTGTAGATTGTTTTCCAATTGATGTTTTCATTATTGAATTGTTCAGTCCATTTTGTCTCTGATTTCTTGTCTGGTCGTATCTTCATTTTCTGTAGCAGAGTATATGCATATTTGTTAGTAAGTTTGTTTTTTATTAATTAACTAAGTATAGTTGTTGGTTTTGGGGTATTGATATTTTCATTTTTAATGTTCGTTTTCCAGGAATTTGGTATGTTATGTATCAAGGTTAAGTAGTTTAAAAAATCACCTTCTGGTAGATTACTATTTATTTCTCGTAATTTACTGTATGGATATACCTTCTTTGTAACATCATCATATATGTCTTTAAAAAACTTGATTCCATTGTTAAACCAATTTGCAAACATGATTGTGTTATCAGCTGCCTTTATATTACTGTTATTCCACAATATTTCATGTCTGTAGCTTGGAATAACTACATTTGCTTTGCATCTGCACCATGCTTATAAAACATCTTTTAGAAATCTATTTTGCGTGTATCTACAAACATCGTTTTCTAATATATTACACTCAAACAAAAGTTTTCCCCCAAAGGGTCGAAGATTGTTAATATATATTCTATTTAAAATTGCATCATTCTCAGCCTCTACCATCCTTTTTATCCAACATATTTTTAGCGACTTTATAAAGTTATCTAAATCTATCATTTTTAAACCTCCGCTTTCATACCCCATTGTGAGTACTTCTCTTTTAATTTTTTTCAGGTTTACCTTCCCATATGAAATCGTGCATGAGTTTTTCAATTCTTTTAACCGTTTGAGTGGGTGGGTTTGGTAAAGACGAAAGAGCATATATCAGTTTTGGAAGAGCAAAATTTTTTATTACTGTGATTTTACCCATTAAAGTTAATTTTCTATGTTGCCATTGTTTTAAGCATTTTTCAAAAAGTACTATTTTGGGTTCTAAATTTGCTTGGAATATATGAGTTTTATCAGTGCAAAAAGTAAATCCGAGTGAGCTAGCTTCACTGGAACTCCATTTAAATTTTCGTTTATTTAGGTATACAGCTTCATTGTGTATCATGCTTCCTAAACGCAGAACTTGACATTTTTTTGAATTTAATTTGAGTCCAGAAATATTGCTAAAATTATCCAAGATATCAACAAGTGTTTCAAATGATTTTGGGAGCCATCTAGGACAAACGATGCATCGTCAGCAAAAAGTGACTTTTTAAATTCATAATTTGCATATGTAATGCCTTTTATATCTTCAGTAGTTGTTATTTTATATGATAGTAGTTCAATACATATGATGAAGAGGTAAAGAGAAAGGGGGCAGCCCTGGCGAACACCTCGCAAAACAGGAAAGAAGTCAGACAAATATCCGTTGTTTGTAACACAGCTTTTAGCATCTTTATAGAACAATTTTACCCATTTAATAAAATCTTCACCAAAATAAAAAAGCTTAAGACAGTTTATTATGTATGTTTGGTCAATACTATCAAAAGCTTTTTCAAAATCAGAGAAAAAGATTAGGCCTGGTTTATTTTCTTCTTCAGTGTTATCTATAATTTCGAAAAGCAGTCGAATGTTCTCGCCTATATATCTTCCCTTTATGAATCCTGTTTGTGAGTTGTTAATTATTTTTGTTATTACTTGTTTTACGCGATTTGTAATGGCTTTAGTTGCTATTTTGTAGTCTACATTTAACAAACTTATAGGGCGCCAGTTATCTAATGTTGTCAGATCATTGTTTTGTTTGGGAATGATTGTTATAATGCTTTGTTTTTGTCATTCTGTGAGCGATCCAGTCTGAAATGAGTGATTTATAGAGTTAACATAAAATTCTTTTATATTGTTCCAAAATAGTTTATAAAACTCTACTGTGATACCGTCTGAACCTGGACTTTTTTGGTTTTTCATAAATTTTAAAGCGCTTATACATTCTGCTTCTGTTATTAATCCTTCACATTTAGTTTGATCGGTATCACTTAGTTTATTAATTGATTCATCAAAAAAGTTATATTTTGAGCCATTTATTTCTTTTTTGTTATAAAGCCTTTTATAGAATGATTGTATTTCTGTGATAATTTCTTTTTGGTTAGTGCTAATTGAATTGTTAATAGCTAATCTTGAAATCAATTTTGTTTCTGACCGTTTCTTTTCTAGACTAGCAAAATATTTGCTATTTTTTTCATCATGTTCAACTATGTTTGCTTTTGATCTCATGATTAGCCCATTTAGCTTGGTTTCAGTTATTTTTTCAAATGTGTTACTTTTTTCTTCAAGCTGTTCTTTTAATAATTCAATTCTATTGGCATCTGAAGATTCAGAAATTTCTTTTTGCAATTTACTTATTTCATTGTTCAGTGTTTTTTCTTGCTTATTTGTCTCTTTTTTCTTGAATGTTGCATATTTTATTGTTTCGTTTCTGACTGTACCTTTTATTAGTTCCCATTTTGTGTTTGGATTTGCGTCTTTGTTTATTTCCGCTATTTCAGCTATGCATTTCTTAATTGTTTCTTGATAATCTTCATTCAATAAAAGACTGTTATTTAGTTTAAAATAACCAGGGCCCCGTGTCAGGTTTACTAGATCTATATTTAAGGAAACTATACTATGGTCCGACTTAAATCCAATGCTATGTCTGCTAGAAACTATAGAGTTTCTCAAATTTTCAGAAATTAAAAAGTAGTCTAGCCTACAAAATATTGGTGGTTTGTGATGTGAATGCCATGTATATTGCTTTAAGTTTGGGTGCATGTCGCGCCAAATATCGGTTAGACTAAATGCGTCAATAATATTGTTTATGACCGTTCTACACCGTTGGTGTGTGCATATCCTTCCATTTCTTTTATCTAGTTTTTCATTCGGTACTGTGTTGAAATCACCACCAATAATAAATGTTTTTTCATCATTTTCTTTTAAGTATGTTTCTAATTGTTCGAAAAAATTCCCATCGTCATTATTTGGACCATATACATTGATTAAGTTGATTTCTTTGTCGTTTATAATTAACTCTAAAGCTTGCATTCTACCTGGGATTAATTCTTTATAATTTTGTACAGTATATGAAATTGTTGGGTTTATTAAGATCCCTATATAGTGCGACCAGCTAACAGAGACTGGGCGTGTCAGACGGAGCGCTGTCATACACTGTCATATAAGGCTAGCCTACAGTAAGTTGGGTGTAATAACCTATGTACGCTTTACTCGTGCAGCCAACTGAAGCGCAGACGACAAGGGTGACCAACTTTAAACGTTAGCATGCCTGGTAAACGCTTATCTTTGGTATGCTGCTGGGGACCTGCTGCATTTCGTTTTCCAGGACAGATATCTTGTGAAAAGTTTGGGGGAGGGTAGGTTTGCATGGCAAAAGTGGTTTGATTTTAAGCCCGATTCAGTAATAATAAATCACCAATTAGAATTCAGCGGGACAATGGATAAGTATCTGGACTATGAGAAAAGGGCATACAAACATGAGATTTTGTCTTATCGCAAATCCGCAAAAGCCTCTAATAATCGCCCAATCTGCTGTGTCAAGAGGCACTAGATGTCTTAAAGTTGTTTGGAGTCTTCTTCAACTTGCATACTTTGCTTATGCGAGAAGCAAAAACCCTGGCGAGGTTATGCGTACATGCAGGCTCGTCGGAGCCTCTGCCACACGCCGATGTAATAAGAACTAACATCTCGTGTGCTGACCAATTTATAGTACATTTGTACAACGTAAGTGTGATTAAAATTTCATTGCGGACCATTATTTTCTTTTCTTATTCAGTATGATAATTTTAATTTGAATAGTTATTTTCGAACATCGTCTGAGCGTATATATCGATACTAGTCAGTGTGCTTGTGATCCAAATCAATTCGAAATGCCCTTTTCTCACAAATTGGCTCATAACTACTATAGGTATATACAGGTGTAAAGCGTTTCACAGGTGAATAAATACACTCTGGTTTACCGATTTTAAAATGGAAATGTCCACGGGTGTGTCTTTGCTAAGAACCGCCCAGTCTCTCTTAACTGGACGGACTATACCTGGACTGTTGTTATTTATACCGCTCCAAAAAGCATCATTACCCCACTCGTACTTCCATGAGTTGTGAGTGTTTTCCCCCGAGTGAGTTTCTTGCAGCATGCAGAATGTGTGGTTACTTGATTTTAGCCATGCGAATATTTGTTCTCGTTTCAGTTTATTGCCCAAACCCCTAACATTGTAAGAGCAGAGAGAGAGATTCATTTAATATCTTGGTAGTAAGCATGTATGTATCGATTCCAAAAAGGCGACAGTGAGAAGAGAATAGATAGGAACACAAAGATCCTAGATAACATCTGGTTATGTTAAAGAGGTGAATAGGTTTTTCCTGCATAATGAGGTGCACGCACCAACGTCTTACCTGTCGTACGTACATATACATGTATATACAGTTTATAGGCACTTTTATGCGTTCGGCTCTCACTAACTCGAACTCCGTCAAATTAGATGTTCGCTTGGATTTTCTTTTGTTCAGGTTCATGGGTACGAGTCATATACATAAAACGTAACAAATGTTATTTTTAGCATATCCGAGCCGCTAATTATTAAGCTTTTTGGGTCACTGCAAAGGCGGCATCTCACGGACTAGTTTACCTTAAACTTAGGTAAGAGCTAAAAAAAAATCGAAAGTAACTGCATCATCTAACGCTTCTTGGGCAGACAAAATAGTTGGACCACACCCAGATATGAATATTACAATTGCCGCCCATACATTTGCAAGATAGCTTAATAATACAAGAGTACTTCAAAGATACGATCCCGTGCATATCAAAATTTTGTTCGGACATTAGAGGGTGGGGGAGGTCACTTGAGATCGAGTTATTGAGATTCTACCAGAAGTGCCCATGCCCATTGAAAGTATATTCTACAAAGTAACTCTCGCGCCACACACCCACCCCCCCCCCCCCCCCCCCCACACACACACACACACACACACACGGTATTCAATGAATTTCGAGGTTGTTTTACCCTTCTCCGGGCCTTTTCCGAAACGAAACAAAAGGCTAGGGGTATGGGAAACAACTCGCACTGTACTATAGTTAACATACAATATATTATATTACTGGTAAGAAAAGATACCCCAGAACACCCCAAGATATCCCAATACTGCCCCCTCAGCAACCGGCACCTACCGTCATTGAGCTTGAAAATTCGATGATGATACCGGACACCGAAAAACAACACCAAAACATCCCAGAACACCCCAGAGCGGCAATAAATTGTAATACCGTTATTATTTACGCGGCACCACCTTTATAGTATATCAAAGGAGATGGCGCGTACATACACACGCACACGCACACATACACACACGCGCGCGTATACCTTGTAAAATGGCTCTCTGGTTTGATTGCACAGATTAAAGCACTATGAATTATACTGAAGTAATTTAGAAGCGTAAAGATTTAAGTCAGTGCCGTCATTGAGTTTGAGGCCTGACCAACAGTCGTGCAATTAAAGAGGAAAACATAGCAGTGGCGGATCCAGAAGGGGCTCGGGGGTTCTTTGAACCCCCTCTCTTCACCCCCGTTTTTAAATATCCTATGAAAATGAAATGATTTGGTCTCAGTGAGACCAAATTAGTTCATCTTCATGGGATATTTAAGAAAAATGAGATAAAATCAACAAAGCGAACCCCTACACCTTTATACATATGAACCGCCTTTCCAGAAATCCTGGATCCGCCCCTGCATAGCTATAAACCGTGATTGGAATTATAACCAGGCATGCAGGCTGTCGCATAATACCCATGTTATATCCCACTCTTTTATAATGTTCGATAATCTTTTTAAACTGATCATGAAAAGATCTAGCAAACAAGGATGTAATTTGTTGAAATCATTAACTTCACTTTTAGACTTATTCAATGTGTCACAGATAATCAAGGACTCAACGCGTGTGTCTGCAAAAAGACCTCATACTTATATCAGATACAGATAAAGTTTCCCAATCTGGTGTTATTGACCTTGGTATTAGTGATCATTGCCTTATTTTCTGCACTAGAAAAGTTATAAAAAAAACGTTTTTTATAAGCATAATACGGTAAAAATTAGGTCCATGAGGGACTATAGCAAGGAGGCGTCTCAAACAAATTTATTAAATGCTGATTGGAACTCAGTGATGACTTCAGACAATGTGATTTACGAAAGGTCAAATTTTAAAACACTTTTTAATTCAATTGTGAATAATATGTCACCTATTAAAGAAGTACGAATGAAACAGAGAACCCAACTTTGGGTCACTAATGACATTTTAAAATCAATTAAGGAACGTGATAAAGCATTTCGTGATTTTAAGAAACACAAAACTGAAAAGACTTTTTCCATTTTTAAAGAGCTTCGGAACAAAACCCAAAATCTTATTTTTAATGCCAAAAGAAATTATTTTAAGGACAAACTAGAAAGTGAAAAAAAACTCTAAATCATTACGGCAGTCTCTCAGGGACTTGGGTATGCCGTCGAAGAAGGGCAAAGCCTCCTCAGGTAATATTGGCCTCAAAATTGATGACGAATTGTCTTTTGATAAATTAAAGGTTGCTGAAAAATTCAATTCTTTTTATACTACAGTTGCTTCAAAACTTGTGAAGAAGCTACCACAGAGTTTTAACAAGTTTGGAAAGAACTTTGTGGAAAGCTTTTATCGCAACAAATGTGTTTTCCCAAATAGCTATTCATTTTTAATTGTTTCTGAAAACAAAGTTTTGAAGTATCTGAACAGTCTAGGCATTAACAAAGCTACTGGTTTGGATGGCATACCTTCACGCTTTGTGAAATATGGTGCTTCGATTATAGCTTGTCCTCTTACACATGTTATTAATTTATCTTTGATTCAAGGTGTTGTGCCTGATGATTTAAAATCTGCAAGAGTAGTACCTCTTTTTAAAAAGAATGATAAAACAGAAGTAGGTAATTATCGACCAGTATCAATTTTGACGATTATTTCTAAAGTGTTTGAAAGAGTCGTTTATGACCAAGTGGAATCATATCTTGATCAGAAGAAACTTCTTTATAAATTTCAGTCAGGTTTTAGAAGTAGATATTCCACTGACACTTGTTTAACCCATTTAACAGATTTTATCAAATTTCAAATGGACCAGGGTCATTTTGTTGGCATGGTTCTGTTAGACCTACAAAAAGCTTTCGACACAGTAGATCATGGTATTTTGTTAATGAAACTTAAAGCTCGAGGCCTCAGTCAAGACATATCCAGATGGTTTCAGTCCTATTTATCTGATCGTCAATAGCTAGTGGATGTATCTGGAACTCTTTCCTCACATGCAAATATTTCATGTGGTGTTCCCCAGGGATCAATACTGGGACCCCTTTTATTTTTTATAAATATCAATGATATGTCTGGTGCTGTCTGTAAACTGTTGTTGTATGCAGATGGCTCTGCAATTTTAGTAGCAGATAAATGTTTATCTAACATTGAAACTGTCTTACAGAATGAACTTGAGGCTGGTTGGCAATAAACTTTCCCTGCATTTAGGAAAAAAAGAATCTATACTGTTTGGATCTAGACCTAGGTTAAAGTCAAAATCAGATTTAAGCATTACTTGCAAAGGTACCGTTATTGAAGCAAAAATACTGTAAAATATTTGGGTGTTGTGTTAGAACAATGTCTTTCTGGTGCTAATATGGCGACTTCTGTAATTCAAAAGGCAAATGCCAGGTTGAAGTTTTTATACAGAAAGAGGACATTTTTAAATTTGACAACCAAAAAGCTTTTAGTGATGTCCTTGATACAGTGTCATTTTGACTATGCATGCTCTTTTTGGTATCCGGGCTTATCTAAGGTTTTGAAAAACAAACTACAGGTGACCCAAAATAAAATCATACCGTTTGTTCTTAACATGGATTCAGGGGCGCATGTAGGCCCTGAAGTTTTCAAGTCTCTTGGCTGGTTACCTGTTTAAAAAAGAGTTGACCAGATTATTTTGAACCATGTTTTAAGGTCAAGTCTGGTCAATCTCTAGATTATATGGTCGAGCACTTTATTCCGGCAAGTTCCATACACTCATATGGAACTAGATTTAGGGAAACTGGTTGTTTTTCTATTTCAAAAGTAAAAGGTTTTGGAAAGAAATCCTTTGGATATAATGGTTGTTTTATGGAACGAGCTCCCTGGTGATATTAGGAACTTACAGAGGTATCCAAATTTTAAAGTAGCTGTTAAAAAGTTCCTTTTAAGCAAGATTAATTGGTAATGTATGTTCTTACAGTTTCTTGATAAATTTTGCTTTCCTTCTAGTATAGATCTTTACGGTTTTAAGGTATTTACGTCCATTCTTAATTATTGTTTTAATTCTTAATAATTATTTACTTATTGTTCAACTAGTGGTGTCTCACTATGAATTGCATCCGGTACAAAAGGACCACAATGGAAATAAGAGAAATCACTTTCTCTTTTTTGTGTTATCCTTGGTATTGGTTAGCAAGCCATAGACCATTGCAATTTGTGTATTTTAAATGTATATTTAATGTGTATGTTTAACATCACTTTGTGCTGTTTTATTTAATTTGCTAATCTGTGATACTGAAATAAATCAATCAAAAAAAAAAGATATTCTGGCAACCAAGCTAGATTAGTTCTTGGACACCACATTACAAAAGTGCAAAGAAACAAAAACTTCGTACTCGACATTTCTAGGTTAATGTAATAGGACATATAGTAGTGACAAATGGACTAATACTATTAAGAGATGTGTTTTAATGAATTAATTTTGTCTAACCTTGTACAAATGATTCCAGCTTTATTCCCTGTAAAGATAATTAAGTCCGCGGGCAGTCAGTTGATAACCTTTTTTGTCCTCGTAATGAGACTGCTACGGTACTAATAGAGTCAGTCAGCTTATTAACTTTTAACTTTCATACCAGATATATTGTAGACTAAGCTGTTTTATTACTTGGTGTATTAAAAGAATAACCTAAGTGTAAAATTCAGGTATTTATTTCGCTTTTACCAATGCTATGGTAACAAAAATGGACGCCAAAATAGGCTTAAAATAGATAAATTGCCGTTTTGGACCAAATTTAAGGCTTTTTGAGACCGATTTTTTTTTAAGATTTAGATATCAGCAGATAAATTATAAATACCCCCCCCCCCCCCCCCCCCAAAAAAAAAAAAAAATATTTTAATATGCTGTGTGTCGTTATAATTTACATATTCTGTTAAAATATCTTTTTAGTGTTTGCTTGTGCTCTATGTTAATTTTGCTGTCAAAAGTATCGAATTTGCTCAAAAATGGTCACTTTCCTATTTTCAGCCTATCTTGGCAGCCATTTTTGTTACCATAGTGACGGTAAAAGTAGAGTTAATGCCAGACTTTTACACTTTGGCGATTGTTCTAATAAACTAAAAAGCAACTTTCAGTTTTTTGCTTCAGAGAGGGCCAAATTAGCTCCTTGATGCACGTAGCTCTTTGCTTCACTTGAGGTAAATGTTGGTGGGGTTTGGGGCCTTGAATCTATCCCTTTCTTTTTTTCTTTCTCCCTCTCTCTGGGAGGAGTCTCGGCATGACTGAAATATTGTTGACTGGGACCTTAAGCCTTAACAGTCAGACATGCTCATCGAAAATACAAAGGTATATGTACATTGCAACACAGCTTGACATTCCATAAATGAATTGATTCATGCTATTGAACTGCAAATGATAAAAGGTTTCAGCCCGATTGGTTCCAAACATTCTTGGTTGGTTGGTTTTGTTGCTTTACGTCCCAAGTCAACAGCTATGGTCATGGCGGGACGGTCAGTTCACCTAACCACACTTTTTCCTGGGCAGGCTTGAACAAGCGGTTAACCAGTAATTCGTGCACACACTTTCGCTTGTAACTCTGACAACAACCCTTCTTGAATAAATCAGCGGAAGGGAGAAGAATGACCGTAGAAATAATTTCATGATCAATCTTCACGAAAGTATGGGACCGGGCCGGGATCGATCCAAACATTCTTGGTTCCCACCAGAAACGAGCGCATGTAAATTTGGCGGCATTTGTTTTTTGTGTGTGTTTTTTGTTGTTGTTATTTGTTTGTTTGTTTGTTTGTTTTTTGTTTGTTTGTTTGTTTGTTTGTTTGTTTGTTTGTTTGTTTGTTTGTTTGTTTGTTTGTTTGCTCTTTTTTTTGTTGATGTTATGTGTGTGTTTTTGTTGTTTGTTTGTTTGTTTGTTTGTTTGTTTGTTTTTTGTTTGTTTGTTCTTTTTTGTTGGTGTTTTTGTTTGTTCGGCTTTTAGGGATTTTTTTTTGTTTTTATGTGTTTTATTAGCTCACCTGAGCCATTGGCTCATGGTTAGCTATTGTGATCGTTGGATGTCCGTCGTGCGTCGCCAACAATTGTTTTAAAGGACATCCCCTCCTAATATTAGATGGATTTTGACCAAACTTGGCAGGAATGATCCTTATATGACCCTCTTTAAAAATTGTTCAAATGGTTTCGTCCATTGCATATCTAGGTCACACAGGCTAAATTTGTTTGTTTTTGTTTGATTTGGTTCTTTACGTCCCATCAACAATGTTTCAGTTATAAAGGGACAGCTCTTCCTGGGTTGAACCAGTACTAAGCTAGGATTAATGTTCTTGCTCAAGGACACAACGCAGTGACGCCGGTGAGGCTCGAACCTGTGGCCCTTCGGTCTCGAGTCAAGCATTCTACCACTCCACAAAGGCTAAAAAATAGATTTTCAAGATAAAAAAAAATCTTCTTCACTGAAACCAGAAGGCCTAGAGCTTTGGTATTTGGTATGTTGCATCACCTAGTGGACCTCTAACAAGTTAGTTCAAATTATCCCTCTAGGAGCAAAAATGGCCCTGCCCCAGGGGGCACAAGTTTTACATAGGTTTATATAGGAAAGACATGGAAAAATCATCTTGTCTGAAACCATAAGGCATATAGCCTTGATATTTGGTATGTAGCATCACCTAGTGAACCTCTACCATGTTTGTTCAAATTATGCCCTAGGGGGCAAAAATGGCCCGTCCCGGGGGTCACATGTTTTACATAGGCTTATATGAGGAGAACCATGAAAAAATCTTCTGGTCTGAAACCACAAGGCCTAGAGCCTTGGTATATTGTATGTAGCATCACCTAGTGAACCTTTACCAAGTTTGTTCAAATTATATCCTGTGGCCCAAAAATAGCCTCGCCCCCGGGGTCACATGTTTTACATAGGCCTATATAGGGAAAACATGAAAAAACCTTCTTGTCTGAAACCACATGGCCTAGAGCCGTGATATGTGGTATGTAGCATCACCTAGTGGACCTCTACCAAGTTAGTTCAAATTATCCCCCTGGGAGCAAAAATGGCCCTACCCCAGGGGACACGTGTTTTACATAGGCTTATATAGGGAAAAACATGGAAAAATCCTCTTGTCTGAAACCATAAGGCATATTGCCTTGATATTTGGTAAGTAGCATCACCTAGTGGACCTCTACCATGTTTGTTCAAATTATGCCCCAGGGGGGCAAAAATGGCCCGTCCCGGGGTTCACATGTTTTACATAGGCTTATATGGGGAGAACCATGAAAACATCTTCTAGTCTGAAACCACAAGGCCTAGAGCCTTGGTATTTTGTATGTAGCATCATCTAGTGATCCTTTACCAAGTTTGTTCAAATTATATCCAGGGGGCCAAAAATAGCCCCACCCCGGGGTCACGTTTTACATAGGCTTATATAGGGAAACATATTGAAAAAATCTTTTTGTCTGAAACCATAAGTACTAGAGCCTTGATATTTGGTAGGTATTATCACCTAGTGGACTTTACCAAGTTTGTTCAAATTATATCCCTGGGGCCAAAATTGACCCCACCCCAGGGGTCACATGTTTTACATAGGCCTATATAGGGAAAACATGAAAAATTCTTCTTGTCTGAAACCATAACGCTTAGAGCCTTGATATTTGGTATGTAGCACCAGCTAGTGGACCTCTACCAAGTTTGTTCTCATAATGCCACTAGGGTCAAAAATGGCTTGCCCCAAGTGTCACCAGGGACATGGTCAGCTTTCAACAGATTAAAATATGTAAGCTTTAAACAAAACTCATGTGAGCGGTTTAGGGCCACTTGGTCCCCTTGTTTATTTTGTTTTGTTTGTTTGTTTGCTTGTTTTGGTGTGTGTGTTTTGTGTGTGTGTTTTTGTGTAGGTGTGTTTTTGTGTATGTGTGTTTTGTTGATGTTTGAGTTGTTGCAGTTTTGTTTTCTCTTGTCGGTATGTTGTTGTTGTTGTTTTTAGAAAGATCCGTAGATGGTTTTCCGGCGTTTCAAAATTTCTGTTTTGTTTTCTGTTGTCGTTATGTTGTTTTAGAAGGATCCATAGATGGTTCTCAGGCATTTCAAATTTCTGACCTGAATAAATGATAGGCCTGAATAAATGACAGATCTGAATAAATGACAGACCTGAATAAATGACATTGCCTGCTATTCTGAGCAAGAAAATTGTCTCATTTGCTTGTAGTTTGATATTTACCCTTAAAGCGCCAAGAAAAAATGCATCTGAAAATGTTGTCTGCTGAAGTCGTCTTCTGCAAATAAATGCCTAATATTACTGATGAATTAATAATAGAAGCAAGCAGCATGGACCCAGAACAGACTGCTCCTATATATGAGCAGTCTGATCTGGGTCCACAGTGGACTCCACACTGTTTGCCAAAGAGGCTTCTTAAACATTTCAGCAGACGAGAAAAGCAGACGACTTATGTTGGGATTGGCGCATTAAGAGTTAAATTATGAAGATTACATAGAACTGGGATCATTAGAGGCCTATTAAAGAAATTATACTGCTTTTTTTCAGATTACATCTTATATAAATAGGATCTTACACAAGCGATCATTTCATATGAAATTTATTAAACGAGACAGTAATAATTAAATTTAATACGAAATAATCACGATTGTAAGATTCTGTTTATCATATGACCTTTTAAATGCGTTTATTTCCAGGAAAATTTGCAATGTTGTAACAGATGTCGTCATGACGTTACTTGTTCCCGCCGAAAGTGTTATGTAACGTGTGGTCATAATATACAGCTATTACATGCCTGTTTGTACTATAGTCAAAATTATTACGCATCATCTACATACGGTGTAATTGTCTATTTCTGCTATCTCATGAGTCACTGAACTATCGCCTGGGGAATAGCTTTGGATATTGACTGGGACTATACCATGGCCTTGTTTCCCGCTTCGCATTAAAAACATGAAGGTCCTTATCAACATGCATGACGACGATCTGAGTGTTTCAAGCAGTTAAAAAGCTTTAATTTTACAATACTATAATTAGCAGGTGAAGTTTCATGCTCAGTTGAGTTGAGCATGAAAAAAGGATTATAACCTCGTGGCCTGCACAACTCAAGCATTGAAAGAATTACAACAAAACACAAACTATAATATTTATTTCTTTTATTATGCCTTTGAGGATGTTTTAACCCTTTTCCCACCAATTTTTGTCCTGAAAATGTCATCTGCTTTTTATGTCCGCTGCATATATTCAAATACACTTCAAACTAGATTTAATCATAGAAGCAAACACTATGGACCCTGATCAGACTGCTCTATTTGGGAGCAGTCTGATCTGGGTACATATTGATTGCAATATGGGCTACCTAAGAACATAAGCAGATGAGAGAGCAGACGACAAAAATAACACTGGCGGGAATGGGTTAAACAGTCACTAATGGTAAATGCAGCAACATTCTGTATAGCTACACAGAACTGGAGAATTAAAGACATACAAAGCATTTACTCATAAAGAGCCGCCAATAATTTGCAGCAGACGACAATTTCAAACTTTGCTACTTTTTTTAAGATTAATAAATAAGGCATGATATTTCATGAGAATCGTCAATTGGCAGACGATTCTCATGAAATATCAAACCTTATTTTTTTCAAAAGTTAGGAAAGATGTCACAAAATTTTATCGTCTGCTGCAGTCGTGGTTGGGGCATTAAGGGTTAAGTTACCTTATACAATATCATAAGCGATTATCTAATAAACTCATCACATGATGTATAATTTTTCATACTTTTTTTGTCGTCTGCTGATTTTTTTTCAAAATTAATGTTTTTGAAAAATTCTTTCAGGAATTCCATCAGATTGTCAAACAGTTTGGATCCATGATCAAACCGGACATACTGTCACGCCTGATCTGAGTACAAACTGCTTGCAAAGGTTATCAGCAGAAGACAAAAGATGTCAATGACATGTAGTTTATATGGATGCCACAAAAGTGTCATTCTGTTATTACCAATAACAGACCGGGGAATGAAATGGATGTGCTCTACAGGCATATCAAGGACATGCAGTTTAATGATCATGACTCAAGTGAACACTTTTTGAAAAGTATTTCCTTAAAATGGTCAACAAAACAGTGCATACACATGTCAGATTGTACCATTCTGTAACCCTGCCGTTGAAATGGATGTGCTCTAAAGGAGTATCAAGAAAACAGTTTAATGAAAAAAACTCAAGTAAACACTTTTTAAATGGCATAAGTTTTTTTGTTGTCAAACAGTTTGAATCCAGATCTGGCCCGACGTTCTATCAGGCCTGACCTGGGTCCAGTGATCAGCAGACAACACTAAGAGGCAATGAGTTTAAAAGTATTTCCTGAAAGTGACTAACAAAACAGTGCATACACAGACCAGGCTGTTCTACTGGGTGCAGCTTGATACATGTGTGTGTACCCTAAATGTCCTAAAATTCCAAAAACTAGATGGCTATAAAAAAGTTCTCGACAAACAGTACAGACCCAGATCAGACTGCTTCTGAAGAAACAGTCTGATCAGGGTCTTCCTTGTTTGCTATTCTGACATGTGTTTTGAGATTCAGAGTCTTGATAATCAATGTTTCTTTTAAGAACAGAAAAAGAAAAGTGTTTTGGATTTTAGAACATTTACCATAATCTTGGTGTCATTCAGTCATGTTCAGCAACACACCGTGGCATGGATTTGCTCAAAATGAGTATCAAGGAATATAGGGATCACACATGTTTTTTCATGCATTAACATTTGCCGGGTCCCGAGGAAGCTGTTTGAACACGAGGCCGTCAGGCCGAGTGTTTAAACATCGTCCGAGGGACCCGGCAAGTGTTAATGCAATGAAACAAACATGTATGATCGTTATTCTTGCGTATTTTACCTGAGTTCAGCATAAACCGCACTGAAAACATCGTCCGAGGGACCCGGCAAGTGTTAATGCAATGAAACAAACATGTGTGATCGTTATTCTTGCATATTTTACCTGATTTCAGCATAAACATTTGGATTCCTAACACTTTTTGATAGGGCCTTAACACATCATCAACAGTAACATGCATAGAAATGATGTAATTAAGTGATGTTAGAATGAAGTAGGTCGTTGATCTGGAACAGGCATTTTCAAAACCTACGAATCCTTCAAGCTTTTGTGCGCCATTATCGTAATACAAAAAAAAACTTTTCAAAGCGTTTTTCCAAAGTTTTCCAGTGACAAAATGACTTTATGCAATAATAACAATCAAACATGGTTTTCTGATACACTAACATCTGCTAGACCCCTCTGGGGTCGTTAAAACCTTCAGGTTCAGGTTTGAACATCACCATCACGATCCAGCAGATGTTAATGCATAAAAAAACATGTTTGATCCCTATATTGAGGAAAAACCCTGTATATGTTATACATGTCAATGTTTTAAGCAAATCAAAATTTCAATCATGGATCTGCTACCGTTATAATACATAATTTAAAACTCTATAATATTCTCCATTGACAAATATCTTAACAAAATATACATCTAATATCACAATATGTTTACTAACAATTACATCCATCTTTACAATCAACAGCAAATGAGCTGTGACACGTGATTTCCAACATTGTGGCATTTTGACAAGTGTAGACTCAGACCAGCCTGTGCATCCTCCTTTTAAGCATAGGAACTTCTAATGATGTTCAGTCAGTAGCTTAACACTCATAGACTATTTAAGCCACTAGCAAAGGCTATGATTAGACTGCGCGTATGCGCAGGCTGATCTGAGGCTTTCCTGGTCGCACATACCACATTGTTGGAAATCACATGTCACGGCTCAAATATTTACAAATATGTTTCTCCATCAAATTGCATTATTTGAACCAAGATATACAGGCACCCAGACAAGAGTGTGAAATTGCAAACTATTTTTCTTATTTCTCAACCAAAACATATGTTGTGGGTACGTCAAAAGAACCGTCTCATTGAGACGGTTCTTTTGAGCACCCACAATACATGTTTAAACTGGTAGATAAGAAAATAATTACAATTTAGCTAAAAAAAAATTTGCTTATCTTAACCAAGATATACATAGAACAGTGTACAGGTAAACATGGTCATATGTACATTTCATTGCAAATGCAAGATTATTCTAAATATTGTTTTGTTTGTTTGATTTGATTCTTTACGTCCCATCAACAATCTTTCAGTTATATAGGGACCGGTCTTCCTGGGTTGAACCAGTACTAAGCTAGGATTAATTTGTCTTGCCCAAGGTCACAACGCAGTGACTCCGGTGAGGCTCGAACCTGCGGCCCCTAGGTCTCTAGTCAAGCACTCTACCAATGAGCTACTGTGCTCCCTGTTCTGTTTGTGCTGATGCTATTCACCCAAGTCAACAATTTTTCAGTCATGTCAGGACTTTTACTGTGTTATACCAGTACTAAGCAGAGGATAAAATGTCTTGCTCAAGGACACATCACAGTGCCTCTGGTAAGGCTGGAGCCAGCGACCATTCTAAATACAGTAAAATCTGTCTTTAACGGCCACTCAAAACTAGACAAAACAAAGATCTTAATGACAAATGGTAGCTTAATGAAGGTCAAAAGTATTGCAGAATGCTCTCCTTGGAGCATTCTGCAACACTTTTGACCTGCATTAAGCGATAATTGGTCTTGAAAACTAATGTTTGGTCTTTTTGAGAGAGGCCGTTTTAGACAGGTTTTACTATATTAAAATTTTTAATCATTATCATGCTGGCTATTTTTATGCATAACATTCCACCACAATTGAGGCGCGACATGTGATTTCCAACAATGTGGCATTTTGACAACATAGACTCAGACGAGTCTGTCCAGCGTCCTGTTAAGCCTAGAAACTCCAAATAATGTTCTGTCAGTAGCTTAACAATCATAGAATATTCATGCCACTAGCAAAGGCTCTGATCAGACTGAGCGTATACGCAGGCTGGTCTGAGCCTTTGCTGGTTGCACATACCACATTGTTGTAAATCTCATGCCACAGCACAATTTTTATCTCATTAACTTGCAGGATTCCTGTTATAAGGATGTATTTACAAGCAATATAGAAAACAGTGTAGATTCCCATCTCAGAAGTCAGCTGATCTGGATCTTCACTGTTTTCAAAAACAGAATATATCCAGGTTTAGCATGATAAAAGATTGAATAGGGGAATTTTCAATGAGTAATTTTCTGAGAGCCAACTTTTGACTTCGATTTTGAAAGTACAATATGCTAATGTTAAATGGGCCTTGAAAGGAGAAACCTGATTTTGTTGCATGCGAACAACAAAGGCACAGACCAATCTGCACATCAGCGCAGTCTGAACAGTGCATTTGTTATTCACTTATTGGAAAGTACAATCTCTAAACTTGCTTCACAAAAATGTTCAATGTTCTAGCTAGTCTCTGTAGCTGAGCAGATTGGTTCTAATCATACACAGCCAGAAACCCGTATACAGGTTTTCTCGCAAGCCCCATATGATAAGAGAGATACTTTCACTGTCATGTACTCAGGGATTATTTTTGATCAAGGTATTGAGAGTTTTGCTCATTTTTTGGCCAAAAATCTCATTGAAATTGGTTTCATGGGAGAAAAAACTCATTGCAAAATGTAATTTAACTAAGGTTTTACTATAACTTCTCGCTGAAAATTACTAATTTCTCGTCCGTTATGGCTGAATGAGATATTTTCTCTCATAATATTCCGAACTAAAATTCTTCTAAAGTTTTGCAGCAATAATTGTTGCAAAAAATATGGAAAGACAAAGTTTTAAATGGCAACATCATTACCTTACAAATACTTTTGTCCACCATCTGTAACAAGTCAAATACTTTTGTTTGTTTGTTTGTTTGATTTGATTGTTTACGTCCCATCACCAATCTATCCCTTATAAAGGGATTTGAACCAGTACTAAGCTAGAATTTATGTGCCTAACTCAAGGACACAACACTGTGACACCTTTGAGGCTCAAACCAGGGGCCCCTCGGTCTCAAGACAAGCACTCTACCACTGTGCTCCCACAAATAATTCAAATACTCTTGCCCTTGTAAAAGAGATCATTGTACATGTACTGTCATGTACTTGGCTTTAGCAGTGCATAATTATCAGATTACATTGATTATACCACCCTTACCAACTTTAGCACGAAATATCTCATGATGTGCAAGGTCTTAACTGATTTAGGTGGTATGAAATAGTTATACCATGTTTGTCCACCT
The DNA here is from genome assembly GCA_964019695.1 of Loripinus fragilis. NCBI lineage: Eukaryota > Metazoa > Mollusca > Bivalvia > Lucinida > Lucinidae > Loripinus > Loripinus fragilis. Next base: position 63,417,895 of record OZ026521.1, on the reverse strand, counting down.
GTGCGTATGATAATCCACTCGCTAAATCTTGTGGATTATCTCCACGTACAGGCTGAAAAGCCATGGTATAACTATCACTGATTGAAAAATGATTTTCTTATTCCTCGACCAAAACGTATGTTGTTGGTACTCAGAAGAATCGTCTCAATGAGAGGGTTCTATTGAGAACCCAAAACAAATGTTAAAAATGATGGATAAGAAAATATTCACAATTTTACGCTCATTTTTGGGGGGGGTTTATCTTGACCTTTGACTTAATTTTAAAAAAAACTTTTGTCTCCTTGTAATTTCAACATTCAATATAGTAAAACCTGTCTTAAGCAGGCCACTCAAAAAGAAGACCAAAAATTTCAAAGGGAGCATTCTGCAGTACTTTCGACCTACATTAAGCTTCCATTTGTTATTAAGATCTTTGTTTTGTCTATTTTTGAGTGGCCCCTTAACAGGTTTTACGGTATTAGAAGGTAAACTCCATATTTTGAAAAATCTTGTCAAAAATGGGTGTCCTCAGGTACTTTTGATCAACAGTGAACTTTTATCCAGTCTTCACTGTGAACTCTATAGGTACATATGACCCATGAGTTCAAGAGGTCACCAGTCTTCACTGTGAACTCAATAGGTACATATGACCCCTCAGTTCTCCAGGTCAACAGTAAGAACTGAGAAGATATGGACCATACGGCCAAATAAAAAATACCTGTGTTTAGAGTAACCCAACCCTACCAAAATTTACTAGTGAAACCTAGAATTTTTTCAGCGTTTCTGGAAAAAATATATAATTTTATGCATTTTGACAGGCGAAATGCATAAAATTATATATTTTTTCGAGAAAAAAAAAGAATAAAAAAATATTATGTTTGGGTTTTTGGAATTAAAATTATCTATTTTTTCCAAATGCCTTTCAAAATGCATAAAATTATATATATTTTTTCCAGAAAAAAAAAAGAATAAAAAAACATGTTTGGGTTTCTGGAAAAAAAATGTATAATTTTATGCATTTTGAAAGACATATGAGGCGAAATGCTTTTCAAAATGCATAAATCATATAATTTTTCCAGACAAAAAAAAATGTGTCTACCCTATTTAAAATTTTCAGGCCGGTTACCCGAAACACACTTTTTTTTTTTGCCTACCCAGTCTAACTCTATCTTGGCTAGGCATGACTTCTGTCATCTGGTGAAAACCTTTGCAAACAATTTGGATAAAGATCAGGACCGATCAAAATGGCCTTTACAATGGCACAGGTGCCCTGATGCACACAAAGATTAAATAATTTGTAAACCAATTTCTTTGAAATTTCCTTCTTTTGCATTTTTTTTTTTTTTAACTCTTTCCTTGCTACTGATAAGCTTTGCAAACAGTTTGAACCCAGATCAGGACCTACAAATGTCTGTCCTGATCTGGATCCAAACTATTGACACTCTGATGGTGTGTCTAAAAGATGATATTTTTTAAAATGTGATTTTTTGAGCAGATGAAAAAAAAAATCGGGAAAAAATTGCCCAGCATGCAAAAAGCTGTTCTTATTCTATGCTAGCAGCTCATGTCCTTGTCCTGGTTTTGTCCTTCAGACGTTTAATTTTTTTTTTTTTTTTCATATTATTTTTTTCCTATTAACTGTCAAGAAAAATTAATAAAAAATAATTTGGTATCAAGGAAATTAGTGTTCTGAGTTACATACAGTAAAACCTGTGTAAAACCGCAAATCAAAAATAGTCAAAACAATGATCTTAATGACAAATGGTAGCTTAAAGAAGGTCAAAAGTATTGCAGAATGCTCCTCTTGGAGCATTCTGCAATACTTTTGACCTGCATTAAACAATAATTGGTCTTGAAAACCATTTTTTGGTTTTTTTTGAGAGTGGCAGTTTTACACAGGTTTTACTGTAAATTCCATAAGTCCAGATAGAAACAAAAAAAAAATGAGCATAAAAATGTTGATATTTTCTTATCCACCAGTTTTAGAATGTTTTGGGTTCTCAAAAGGACCGTCTCATTGAGAGGGTTCTTTTGAGTACCCACAACATACATTTTGGTTGAGAAATATTAATAATTAATTTTTAATTATGCAATCTTATGTAGAGACCTGATTCTATCTCATCTTTTGATTAATATATGAAAAAGTTCATTCCATCGAAAATACCAATTTCACAAGTACAAAAAAATTAAACCCCCACAATCAGGAAACAGACTTTTGTCCACCATCTGTAACAATTCAAATAATTATGTCCTTGTAAAAGAGATCATTTTACTGTCATGTACTTGGCCTTAGCAGTGCATAATTATCAGATAACATTGATTATACCACCCTTACCAACTTTATCATGAAATATCTCATGATGTGCAAGGTCTAGACTGATGTAGGTGGTATGAAATAGTTAAACCATGTTTGTCCACCTGTACGAAATAATCCACTCGCTAAAGCTTGTGCATTATCTCCACGTACAGGCTGACAAGCCATGATATAACTATTACTGAATGAAAAAATGATTTTCTTATTTCTCAACCAAAACATATGTTGTTGGTTCTCAAAAGAATTGTCTCAATGAGAGGGTTCTATTGAAAACAATAAACAAATGTTAAAAATGACAGATAAGAAAATATTCACATTTTTACGCTCATTTTTGTTTCGTTTATCTTGACCTTTGACTCATATATTAATTAAAAAAACTTGTCTCCTTCTAATTTCAACATTAAATACAGTAAAACCTGTCTTAAGCGCGTAGCGCAGTCTGTAACGTGTCTGGCTACAGATGCGTGTCTGACTTCAGATCCAGGGGTCGCGAGTTTGATCCCGGCCCGGTACCATACTTTCGTGGAGATTGATCATGAAATAATTTCTACGGTCATTCTCCTCCCTTCCGCTGATTTATTCAAGAAGGGTTGTTGTCAGTTACAAGCGAAAGTATGTGCACAAATTACTGGTTAACCGCTTGCTCAAGCCTGCCCAGGAAAAAGTGTGGTTAAGTGAACTGACCGTCCCGCAATGACCATAGCTGTTGACATGGGACGTAAAGCATCAAAAACAAACAAAACAAACTGTCTTAAGCGGCCACTTAAAAAGAAGACCAAAAACTGGTTTCAAGACTGACTATTGCTTAATGCAGGTCAAAATTATTGCAGAATGCTCCAAGGGGAGCATTCTGCAGTACTTTTGACCTTCATTAAGCTACCATTTGTCATTAAAATCTTTGTTTTGTCTATCTTTGAGTGGCCGCTTAAGACAGGTTTTACTGAAATAAAAGGTTAACTCCATATTTTGAAAAAGCTTGTCAAAAACGGATGCCCTCAAGTACTTTTGATTTACAGTGATCTTTTATCAAGTCTTAACAGTCTTCATTGTGCACTCAATAGGTACATATGACCCATGAGTTCTCCAGTTCAACAGTAAGAACTGAGAAGATAGGAACGATACGGCCAAATAAAACAATACCTGTGTTTAGGGTAACCCTTACCTACAAAAATTTACTGGTGAAACCTAGAATTTTTTCAAGGTTTCTGGAAAAATATATAATTTTATGCAGTTTGAAAGGCAAAATGCCTTTCAAAATGCATAAATTATATAGTTTTTCCACAAAAAAAAAAAGAATGAAAAAAATATGTGGGGGTTTCTGGAAAAAAAAAATATAAATTTTTTTTGTATTTTGAAAGGCATTTCAAGTGAAATGCCTTTCAAAATGCATAAAATAATATATATTTTCCAGAAAAAAAAAAAATATGTGTGTCTACCCTACCTAAAATTTTCAGACCCGTTACCCAAAACACACTATTTTTTTATTTGGCCTACTTAGTCTAACTCTTTCTTTGGTAGCCATGACTTCTGTCTTCTGGTGAAAAACTTTGCAAACAATTTGGATCAAGATCAGGGCCGATCAACATGGCCTTTACAGTGACACAGGTGCCCTGGTGCACACAAGGATTAAATAATTTGTCAACCAATTTCTTTGAAATTTCCTATTTTTCGCATTAGTTTTTTTTACTCTTTCCTTGCTACTGGTAACATTTGCAAACAGTATGGACCTAGGTCAGGACTGACAATTGTCTGTCCTGATTTGGATCCAAACCTACTGACACTCTGATGGTATGTCTGAAAGACTTTTTTTAAAAAAGTTAAATTTTTTAAAAAGTCAGCAGATGACAACAAAATCGGGAAAAATTACCCGGCATGCAAAGAGGTAATCTTAGTCTATGCTAGCAGCTCATGCCATTGTCCTGGTTTGTCCTTCTGAAGTTTAATTATTTTTTTCCTATTAACTGTCAAGAAAAATTAATAAAAATAATTTGGTATAAAGGAAATTAGTATTCTAAGTTACATACGGTAAAACCTGTGTAAAACGGCCAATAAAAAATTGACAAAACAAAGATCTTAATACAAATGGTAGCTTAATGAAGGTCGAAAGTACATGTATTGCAGAATGCTCCTCTTGGAGCATTCTGCAATACTTTGACCTGCATTAAACAATAATTGGTCTTGAAAACCAGTTTTTGGTCTTTTTGAGAGTGGCCGTTTTACACAGGTTTTACTGTAAATTCCATTGGTCTAGATAGAAACTAAAAATTTTGAGCGTAAAAATGATTATACTTTCTTATCCATCAGTCTTAACATATGTTTTGGGTTCTCAAAACAACCGTCTCATTGAGACGGTTCTTTTGGGTACCCACAACATATGTTTTGGTTGAGAAATATAAGAAAATTAATTTTTGATTTTGCATTCTTATGAAGAGGCCTGATTCCGTTGCATCCATTGATTAATAGGAAAATATGATAAAGTTCATTCCATTGAAAACAACAATTTCACAAGTACAAAAAAATTAAACCTCCCTCAATCAGGAAACAGACTTTTTACATATATGATTTTTTTTTCATATATAAGAAATTGCTACTTTGGATTCGATGAATTAATTCTATCAATTTTGGTTAATAATATCCGGCTAGACTGCACTTTACCGGTCTCAAGTGACTTCGACTAAGCTTTATGGGTGGGTTTGCATTTAAATATGTTTATGTTGTAGTTCTATATGCATAGGGCATACTTATTTTTACAATGCTGCAGGGGTGTGGGGGCCACAGCCCCCATTATATATGAATTGTTGGAACTAATTTTAACGGTAAAGTGCAGTTGTCCCTAATATCCTACGTATGCAAAAACAAGCTGCCTTTGGGGGTAAGGGCACTAGCTTTGACAGCGCGTGAAGACACTGATCAGGTAGTGACTTTCAGTCTGATCAGTATTCTCTTTCTGACTGGAGGTACCATTGGACAGTGGTCCTTTACTATCCCACAGGCCTATGACTCTCTCTGTATCAAACTGTAAAAATCCCATAAACTGCTTGTATTTCCCTGACCTCCTGTTCTAGTCGACTAGAAGTATATATACAGCTGTAACATAATGGCAATGGCCTGTGGCTATCCAAGTAGGGGACAGCTAAGATTCTAATCATGTTAGGCAGTGGTGCGTTTGATCTGACCTTTCATTGAGTGCACATGCCACTTTGTTAGTTTTGTCATGGAACGGCTATGCATCTAATGTCATGGAGTATTCCTATTTCTGTATTTATGCCAGCTAATGAGATCTTGGTACTTTTTCAGGCCCCGAGGTTATAAAACTTTTTTCATGCTCAACTCAACTGAGCACAAAATTTCAACTGCTCATAAAAACTAAAATGCCGACAAATAAAGAAGTTTCTTGCTTTAAGTCCCTCAGATGTTGTATTTATCATGCTGATAAATGTTAAAATGCCAACAATTGTTGGCATTTTAACATTTATGAGCAGGATAAATTTCGTGCTCAGCTGAGTAGAGCATGAAAAAAGTTTTATAACCTCGGGCCTGGCCTTTAGTTAAGAGTGCATACCAAAATTAACTTTCTTATTTCTCATCCAAAACATATGTTGTGGGTACTCAGAAGAACCCTCTCAATGAGACGGCTCTTTTGTGCACCCAAAACATATGTTTAAATCGATGGCTACGAAAATATTTTCAATTTTACACTCAAAAATTTTGTTTATCTAAACCATTGTTATTGTTGTGCATAAAGCCATTCATTTGACATGCATGTGTTGCTATCTAATGTAGCTAGAGGCTTCACCCTTTAAGCACCAATCACAACAAAAGTTGTCTGTTTTCGTCCTCTGCTGAAATGTTTTAGAAGCCACTTCACCAAACAGTGTAGACCCAGATCAGACTGCTCCTGTTGGAGCAGTCTGATCTGGGTCTACACTGTTTGCCACTACACTTAGATTTAGCAATAATGTTAGCAAATGTATGCAACAGACAACTATAGCAGACAGCATTTTCCGATACATTTTTTTTCACAGGTTCTTTAAGGGTTAAAATTTTGGTCAGAGTCTTTATCTATATCCTTTCTTCATGTGTGCAAAACAACAATGGCTCTGGTAAGACTGCAGGTTGGCACAGGGCTCATCTGAGGTTTGCACAGGCTCATCTGAGCCCTCCCTGATAGCTTGTCTCTGTAGCTGAGCCAGTTGGCCTCAGCCTTGCAGTAAGATTGTTTTAGGTTGCATATGTGTAATTTTTTTCAAAATAGGCAATTCAGTTTAAATATAATTGACAAAAATGACCTTGACCTTGTAATTGTAGTAGTATCAATCCTAAAAGCGGCTAGGTGCCACCTAAAATTTGCAGCAAACATTTTCTTTTTTTTGTTGGTCCTATTACAAACCAAATGAATAGAGGATATTTACTTTTTTGAGGTGAATACCAAATATATTTCAATGAGAGTGTTGAAACATTAGAACTTTCGTGAGTGTGCAGCACAAGTGAAAATTCTATTTTCAACTCACAAGATGAATTATATTTGGTATTTACCAAATAAAGTAAATTTTCTTTTTATTTTATACTTTTTATAGGCTACATACAATGTCTCACCCACTGAAAAAGGAATTGCTGAAAATGCAAAAACGAAATAATTGAGCAAACCCAAATCATTTTGATACCAAAATATTCGTCACATTCTAACTAAGAAAATGCATACGGTAAATGTTCTAAAATTACGAACACTAAAAAATAATTATTTTTTCCGCTGTTCGTAATTTTAGAAATTACGTTTCAGAAAAAGTGCTTGTGTTCGTAATTTTAGAATGTGGTTTTTAGCATGAGCAAAAACGGTATATATGCATGTAAAAATGCGGTAGAAACGACGGTTACGTGTTGAAAACACGGCGATATGATTCTGCGCTATCTTCTCATTTTTCTTTACAACCGCGGACAGAGTCAGTAAAATGTCCAGCACGTGCGGTAATTGCCAAGTCTAGAGCCAGGCACGTGCATGTTATGTCAATCAATTTACTTACTAGTCGTAAAAGTCCACTTATTTAACCTCGGACTACCGATGAATCGCTACACTTTCGTTCTTCCTTCAGAAAACAAAAACGCTTTCGCTTGCTCTCCATCTGCGCAAATGCCGTTTATAATGTAATACAGTCACTCAAGGACATCTCGTCGATCAGAATCTTTTGCAAAGATATACACGAAGCTTTGAAATACGTAGACGAGTTCTCAGAGTTAAAAAAATGACTAAATTCAAAAAGAACACACATCTCTCTCTCTCTCTCTCTCTCTCTCTCTCTCTCTCTCTCTCTCTCTCTCTCTCTCTCTCTCTCTCTCTACTTGTCGATCTATCTATGCGCTTTGATTTTCCCGAAATGATGTGCATGTACCAGTCTCTCTCTCTTTCTCTCTCTATTTACATTTGCAAAAACGTTTTGGATCCAGATCAGACCCGAATGGAATTCAAGAAAGAATGTTTCATCAATTTAAAAATTTGTGCATGCGATAGAAAGTATGCAAAGTGTCGTACAAAAGCCGATGCGCACGATAAAATGGATTTTCAGTATATCTCAATAAGTGTATACATTGTCCGGTCCCATGCGCGGATCCAGAGGGGGGACAGGGGGTCCGGACCCCTTAGCAATACTAGATCGAATCCCCTGAAATTCTCAGAACAACCAAGCCAGCATTCAACGTTAGGCCATCATCGGCACGCCAGCGAAACGCCATTAAAAGGCGGTTCGCTGGCGGGCCGATGATGGCCCGCTTTTAGTGATATTTGGATCCTCTCTCCCTTAAAAAAGAAAAAAAAAAACGTTGTCAGAGTTCGGATCCAGATCAGACCCGAATGGAATGCAGGAAAGAATGTTTCGTCAATTTAAACATTTGGGGATGCGATAGATAGCATACAAAGCATCAATACCGTCGAATATCCGACTTTGTCGTGCAAAAGCCGATGCGCCGAAGCTTTTCAGCACCCATTCATGATATTTTTCGAGATTACAAGAGATTCGTATGCAAGCGCTAGTCTCTCTCTCTCTCTCTCTCTCTCTCTCTCTCACCTGCTTTCAAAGTTTGAAAATAATTTGGATCCAGAAGATCTCCGAGGTCTTGCTAAAACCAAATCAGGGGCAAGAATCTCGGACCCAATAAACATACTGGGTCCGAGCAAGAATTAATGTCCGACTTTGCGTCCGATGCCTCGAAAGAATATAATTGAGCCATGACATGAGATTTCCAACAATCAGCAAAGCCCAAGATCAGCCTGCGCATATGCAGTCTGATAAGAGCCTTTGCTAGTCGCTTGAATATTCCATGAGTGTTAAGCTACTGACTGAACATCGTTTGGAGTTTGTGAGCTTAAAAGGAGGCTGCACAGGCTCGTCTGAGTCTACACTCGTCAGAATGCCACACTGTGTCGCGGCTCAATTTATGATATATTAGCTTCTAGCCGATGCGTACGATACGCTGGGTACTTTCATATCTCAAAGAAAAGGAAAAATACAGACAAGTACCACAAATCTAGTTTTTCATGCAAGCAGTGCGCCATTCATGCTCGAGTTCATTGTAATTGTTTTTTTTCCCATGCAAACCCATGAAAAGGAGACACAGCTAGGCAATTATGTTTGGTGTGCTAAGTCCGTTTTCGTGCGCCAATTCCCACCGCGTGCTACCCGAGTCTTAAAACAACAACAACACGTGGTCTGATAGTCGGCTTCTTTGATCTCAAACCATGTCCGTGAACCATTACCCTGTCCCTTTGTCAGCGGCTGATACTATAAGCAGTACCGGGCCCAGCCCCCCCCCCCCCCCCCCCCCCCCCCAAAGAGGCTGTGACAAACTAATTTAGCGGACAGTTGGGCCCAGATCTGGCCCGACAAAATGTTTAATGTTTTGTTCTAGAAACAAAGGTGCTGTTAAGGCTGTGCGGTGCGCAGACTGATCTTCGCATGTAACAAAGTCGGGGTACATACATCTACAGACGTGTGGTAAGCAAAGCGAATTCCGAGATGTCCCCATCATCTCAAGGGCTTTACTGATTTTAAATTCACAGCCACGGCATGCATTTCTTCTGTGTTTGTGGGCAGTTAAGGCGCTGGCGATTTTCAGTGGGTGCGCAGGCTCGTCTGAGCCTTCGCTGCTCGCATAGCTGGCTTATTTCATGAAATTAAATATGTAAATTTTAAATTCATCAAGATGCAGAATCATGCTACAATCAATTTATTTCTTGGTACATGTATGTGCGTACATTATACCGGTAATGCACTCGTAGAACCTTCCATGTGCAGTTTCATGAGGACAAACAGACGCCGCAATCGGCTCAACAGTTTGTTAAAACGTTTCATTTTGAGGAATTTGATTAAAACCGCTGTCAAGTAGTCTAAAGATAATGTACGTAGATGTCTTGAATTCTTATTTGGCTAGTCTTCATCCACTTTAAACTTTGTTAGTGAGCGAGACCCTGACAAGATTGTGCAAATACACATGCTCTCCTGAGCCTTCGCTGATCACATCTGTCATAAGTACCAGCAGGGTCTTTACAAGCTCATATGGGGTCCAAGCTGTGTTGAAGAAAAGAGCACACGCATAGAATTAGAATGATAGAAGTGCCCTGCTTGGAGATATTGCTGAACTGGGAAATCATTTAAAATGCTTAAAAGGGAGGGGAGGGGAGGGCGTGTCCGTCGGATAACCTGAGAATCACACATATTTAAGCCTTAAATTAAAGGTAATGTACCGTGAATAAAAATGGGATGATGACCACGTGCGAGTTCTTGCAGGCATGTCGGTAAATAATAAAATATTCTATACGATGGCTTTATTTTCCGCATTGGATGTCTCGGTGAGAAAAAAACATGCAACTTGCACGATTTTCTCTGCATTTTACACGAAACCGAATGACCCATTGTGTTCCAAACGTCCACGGCAATCAATATACATCAACTTATTTCATTCTCCTAAGTGATCGTCTCATTTTCCGCAACTCTCTCTCTTTAGAAAAAAAACGAGTATGTGTCACAGCACACTATGCGTGTGTCAACGTGCATATTTCACGTACAATTAGCTGAAGTCATAAATAATGATCTCAGCCATTTGGGTGGATACATATACTCAATAGGTTTAGTCAAAGCAGTTTCAGAATCGTTGCAGGAACTTGTCCGTGCATCAAGTTTCGTCAATGCTGGTGACCTTGATAATGTATAACGTCGCGCGCTGGCATGCGAAATAGAACGTCACGTGCCAGATTACCCATCTAAGTAGAATGGAACCTTCCAAATGTCGATACCGCTCACGTGCTGTACGGTAGAAGTATACCGAACACAGATGGGACAAACAGATAAACGGACATCGATTTCTGCCGAAAAAAACGTGTGTTCGTAATTTTAGAAATTCACTTTTCCGAAAAATGACAGTGTTCGATTTTTTAGGATGTTTTAAAAATTATTTTTGGTGATAATTTTAGGTGTTCGTAATTTTAGAGTGTTCGAAATTTTAGAACATTTACCGTACCCACACTTGATGTTTTCATTCACATATAAGAAAATTATAGGCGTTTGAAGTTCTGAAGTGAAATGCATTAAGTGAATAGAAAAGTCAGAGGTAATCCAAAAACTCTACAGTGAAAATATAGGCTGATAACAATCAATTGATATCATATTTCACTAGTGATTGATATCACTTATTTGTTTTTGATATGCATTGATTTCACTGCTAAAGTATGAAATAAGGCTTAAAATAGCATCTGAATCATCTGCCAGCAGAGGATTCACATGATATGTGAAGCCTCATATACTTCCACAACATGAAGTAAAAACTTGTCATGTGCTGCATGATCACTTAGTCACCACCCTTTTGCCTTAAAAAAATCTATCACACCCTGTTATAACACAAAATCGGATATAACATGTTCATGTTTTTGGCTCCGGAAAAATGTTACATTACAATGACGTCAGTAATCGATGTGCGGCCAGCCTGCAGAAATCCCGATCTGGTGTGCAAGAATTTATTTTACTATACATACTAGCTTGCAGCATTCAAGTTATTAGCATGCGTTTACAAACAAAATCAAAAACATTGTGGCTCCTGATTAGCTGGCTTCTCAGAAGCCAGCTGATCTGGATCTACATTGTTTTCAAAACAGGATTTGACCGAGTTAAGTACGGTAGGAAGTAATGTACTTCTGACCTTTGAACTCTCAAAATATATTACTGAACATCAGAACCCTATTGCAACAACCTGGTTGGAAGATTCCATCATTCATGCCACAGTTAATCACATTTTTCCGCAAAACTGCCGGGAAAGAGTCCAGTTTTTCCCGACCTCTGTAATGTACCCTTGAACCAGCCGTCTTCCCGCTTCTTGTGCACATAGATGATATCACCAATCTTTAGGTCCAACTCCACTTCGCTCTGCGGTGGGTATGTCTCAATACACCTAAATCTGTAAAGAAAAATACCATGGGTGAAAGTTCAAAATTTCCAAAATCCTGAACTTTCAAAACGCCAATCTTAAAACAGTAAACCCACTAAATATTCACACTTTCAAGTTTAAATGGTCGATTTTTTTTAGAAAAGCTGGAAATAAATGAGAAAAGCTATCATAATCTCCCTAATTCAGCATTTTGAGGCTGACTTTCTGTGGAAAGTCAGCCTCAAAATCCTGAATTCAGGAATAATCCTGAAAACTTTCACCCATAAAACACTAGCTATTAATCAATCAAATAGTTTTGTTCTAGGAATTTGTAAGCTTGCTAAAAAATCGTTTTGCAAGTTTCTTAGCACAAAATTATAGCTTACAAAAATGCAATTAGCTAATGACCTGCCAATATAAAATATGTTAACTTATTTCACATTGGGAAAGGAAATCTATAAGCTCTAAGCTTTCATTCCAATTCTATACAGTAAATCCTATGTAAAACGACCACTCTCAAAAAGACTGAAAATTAAGAAGATGAATTATTGCTTAATGCAGCTCAAAAGTATCCCCATGGAGCATTCTGCAATACTTTCCATCTTCTCTAAGCTACCATTTGTCATTAAGATCTTTGTTTTGTCTATTTTTAGTGGCCATTTTTCACAGGTTTTACTGTAGATTGTTAATGTATGTATATATGTTTTGCATATCAATTTAAGTTAGAGAAATAAAATATGTTTAAACCAAAGAAAAAAACAACCATAAGCATGATATGTGTCATTCACACAGATGATATCCATGTCGCAATGCACCTCATTCTGTGTTAACTCAGTCTGCTGGGGGCAGGTCTAAATATATTAAAAATCTGCAGAGATCTAGAGCTGTCAGACTCTGATAAAGGGTTCCTCATCTGCACATCATAAGCATGTATATGGGGGCATTATAATTATGGATATAATCATCATGTAAATAGCTGGACACACTGCCAATGTCTTTATTTCTGTTGCATAATGCAGCAAACGGAGACCACCAGAAGCATATATTATTATATGGATTGTGGGAATATTCAATCTCCACAGGTTTAATGCCTAACAGTTCTGTTGCTGGGGATTAACTATAAATTTAATCTTCATGTTTATATCACCATTTTCAAGAATTGCATCTAACACAATAATGTCTCTAAATATACCTTTTTTAAACATGTCCCCATCGTGTTCTTTATACATACTATTTACAGGGGAAGGCCAGTATTTCACTGGGGTAATATTAAAAACGCTTCAGATTTTTTCTTAGCTCTTCGTATTGAGTGGGTGTTACTATTGAGTGGATGTTGCCATTCTCCATTGCCTCTCTGTAACATTCTGCACATTGTTCGTCATTTTCAGCCAATTTTGCTTGAGTTTTCTCTGCTTTAATTATTGCAGCTCTGCAGGATTGGCAGACAGCTTTACCCTTTGTGAATTTCACTTCACTTTTCTTGATATGGCATTGATTGCACTTCTTCATTTTTATGCCTGTGCTTATGGACACATCTGTTAAATATAAGTATGTCCATCACAAATACATGGGGGTTTTTTCTCCATAGAAGGTCAACGAAAAAAACCAATCCTTATGTGTCCACTATTAAAGCAGCCTTTCAAGTTGTTCAATTTCGTAGAAGGGTTTCAGAGCTGTATTTCCAGATGGACACGATTATATTCCAGAACCCCCATTTTTACTATATATTGCTGCATTCTGCGGCATCTGGTCTGGGTCTGCATTGTTTGTCTATGTCCCACAAAAAGGATGCTAGGCTTATATGGGTTAAAATTCATTATTGAGGGAAACCCTGACAGAACTATAAAACATACACCATGGAAAACCAAACACTACCATCCTCTCATCGAATAGACAGGAAACACCTGGGTGAAAGTTCCATATCTCTAAAATCCTGAACTTTCGAAACTCCAGTCTTAAAACTTGCAGTATGCCCACTAAAAATTCACAATTTCAAGTGTAAATGGTCAAATGTCCTTAGACAGACTGAAAATAAATCAAAGAAATTGTTAGGATCTCCCTAAGTCAGCATTTTGAGGCTGACTTTCTGCGGAAAGTCATCCTCAAAATCCTAAATTCAGGAATAATCCTGGAAACTTTCATCCATGAAACACACAAAAAGGACGCTAGGCTTATATGGGTTGAAATTCACTATTGAGGGAAACCCTGACAGAACCATAAAACATACACCATGGAAAGTCAAACACTACTGTCCTGCCAGTCAAGAGTGACAGTGACTTCATGTTTTGTTTACAACATTATTAGGGACTTAAAATCGATAGTTCACTTGTGTATTAATCCTATCCACAGGATAGGATTAATACACAAGTGAACTATCGATTCTCCTTAGATCAAGCAGAGTGTATGTTATTTTTTACTTAACAATTGTAAACACAATAGAAGGCCACTGTCACTCTTGGCTGGCACGACAGTACATCCTCTCATTGAACAGACAGGAAACAAAACAATAAGTTAGTAAAAATGAATACCTTTCTCTAACCAAAGGTTTAGGTCTGGATGGCTTAGGTGGGTTAGCTGTGGAATCAAAGGATCCAGTCTTCTTATGATGACCACTGTCTGAGGAACTACCATCACTTGGACATGAACCAGACCTGCAGAAAAATATAGACATGTTTTGACAAATTTTGAGCGTAAAAAATTTGAGTGTAAAGATTTGAATATTTTCTCATCCATCAGTTTAACATTTTTATCATATGACATCACATCTGGGAGTGATATAAGGCCATGTATTACAATCGATAAACCACTAGTGGCTTACAGATTTTGGTAACATTATTAAATGAATGACATACAGCCCATTGCGACAATCTGTTAGGATTGTTAAAACATAATACTTGATTTTTTTCTATCATGAAGCCAATGTTTCTCAAGTATCCTCTTAAATGTTTGCAGCTTATCTCTTTGTAATTACTGTTCCTATCAAATTAAATTAGAAGACATGGGCAGTAAGCCTGTGGAGTGTCCACATATATTTCATGAATATCACCATTTTAACCCACAACGCACCACCTATAATTTGCAGCAGGCGACATTTTCAAATTTTGCCGCTTTTTCAAAAATAACAAATAAGGCATAATTCATTAGAATCGTCTACTGGCAGGCGATTCTCATGAAATATCATACCTTATTTTTTAGAAAATTAAGAAAGAGGTAATAAAATTTGTCGTTTCTGAAAGAATTAATTGAAAAAAACAGTTATTTTTGAAAAAAAAGTCAGAAAACCTTAAAAAAGGCATGAGAGCTGGTTCATGTGGTTGCTTTGCTTGGTTTGTCTTCCTGGTGTCTCTTGATTGTTGTGTGGCTCTTCCTTGCGGCGCCATGGGTTTGTCTGCAGTTTGTGATTGTGGTATTTCCTGATCATACTCACTTACTATTTATGAAGAGCATGCACTTGCAAATTTGTCATCTGCTGCTAACCTTTGCATACAGTTTCGACCCAGATCAGGCCCAGCACAACTTGCAGTCTAATTTTAAACAAAAAAATGTTTGACACTCAGATGGTAGTCCTGATTATTATTTTTTCTTTTTGAGAAAAAAAAACAACAGAAGACGACAACATTAAAAAGAAAAATTACCCAGCATGCAAAGAGTTAAGTTACTTATTAGAGATAACAGTCTTTGAAAACAAACAGCAATCGGTAGCAATTTTGATGACAGAGCTAATTTAATAGAACATTTTGTAGGCAAACAGTAGACAAACAGTACATACCCTAATCAGACCCGCATTCGGCAGTGTCTGATCTGGGTCTGCACTGGTTGCAGGGTACTAAACTTAACTCTGTCTACTAGACTTAACTCGTCTGCTGATAATCTTTGCAAACCAGTTGGACCCAGATCAGGCCCAAAACATCGGGCCTGATCTTGATCCAAACTGTTTGAAAATGGAATGGTAGAAACCCTGATCTAACCCTGCGTTTTGTCGGGCCTGATATTGGTCTACGCTGTTTGCCTATGTACCACAAAACAATGTTCGATAACTGCCGCCTGACATGTTGGACCCAGATCAGGCCCGACATTAAGTCGGGACTGATCTGGATCCAAACTGTTTGCACTCTGATGGTTGAGACCTAAAGTTCTGTGGCATCTGGTTTAAATTGTCTATGTCCCACAAAAAGGATAGAGAACAGTCAATTAGCTGTAGGTTTCACACCTCAAATTGTGTGAATCTTCTTTGTTTGCTTAAGTCCATTTATGAATATGTACAGTTTAAAAATTTCTTCCCAGAACAGTATATTCGCTGTAGGTGTATAGGTAATTGGTACTGACAGCATTATCTTAAAAAGACAACCTAGAAAGCAATTACATCAGATAAGGCTAAAAACTTCATGAATGAACAGAGAAAACTTTATCAGATGATGTTGAAAACTAAAGTGTAATGGAATACGAATCCTAACAGATTGATGCGATGGGCTGTAACAACGTCGCATATATTTAGCAAAACCTTAAAATTTTCACAACAAAAATATGATTACAAAATAATTTAAACATCATATGATAAATAGAATCTATCATTCATGCTTGTGTATTATTGAATTTATTAAACTCATTTCCTCAGCTCATTTAATAAATTCAATAGAGTATGAGCACTCATGTAAGATCCTCTATGTTTTTGGTGCTCAACAGGACCACCTCATTGTTGATTGCCCAGTGACATAGCATATGTGTTAGGCGAGAGTAAAGAAAATTAATTTCTAACTAGTATTCTTTTCAGAGTAAACAGAAGTCCTCTTTGATCTACAAAACCTGTCTAAAACAGCCACTCTCAAAAAGACCAAAAATTGGTTTTCAAGACCAATTATCGCTTAATGCAGGTCAAAAGTATTGCAGACTGCTCCAAGGGGAGCATTCTGCAATACTTTGACCTTCATTAAGCTACCATTTGTCATTAAGATCTTTGTTTTGTCTATTTTTGAGTGGCCGCTTAAGACTGGTTTTACTGTATTTGATCAGGTTCTTCCCTGTTTGCTATTCTGGCAAGCATTTGAATCACAAACCTGGTTCATACTCAAAGCTTTTCTTAGCTTAGTTCTTCCGTAAAATTAAACAAAAAAGTGATGATTAACTCCAAAGCAGAACAGCCACTGGCATCTGTCGATTAGGATGAATAAGGAAACAAGTACTGGCTTTTTCTAAAAGTAAGCAGATATTGCAAGATCACTTATTTTTTGTCCATTTTTCTCCCAATATAACTATGCTATATCACTGATGACAATAACATAATTTAATGTAAGAATAGGGGAGGGTGATTCTACCATCAGCTTGTCACCAAGCAAATGAACAAACTCCATACCCTAGGACACCTTCATTTTGCATACTTAGTAATTGGTGCAAAACATAACTTACATATTAATTAGATTGAGTGTAAGTTTTGGCAGAAATTAGTGATCACACATGTAGCATTTTATTCATTTTTTATATAACATGGGTGAAAGTTCAAAATTTCCAAAACTTTTGAAAATTTCAATTTTAAAACTTGCAGTATGCCCACTTAATATCTACAATTCAAGTTTAAATGGTCAAACTGAAAATAAACAGAGAAGCTAATACAATCTCCTTAATTCAGCATTTTGAGGATGACTTTCTGTGGAAAGTCATCCTCAAAATCCTGAATTCAAGAATAATCCTGAAAACTTTCACCCATGATATTGTTTGTTATTTGTTTGTTATCTTGCTTTACGTACAAAGTCAACAGCTATGGTCATGGCCGTACAGTCAGTTCACCTAACTACATTTTTTCCTGGGCAGGCTTGAACAAGCGGTTAACCAATAATTCGTGCACATACTTTCGCTTGTAACTGACAACAACTCTTCTTGAAAGAATCAGCAGAAGGGAGGAGAATGACCATAGAAATTATTTCATCATCAATCTCCACGAAAGTATGGGACCGGGCCGGGATCAAACTCACGACCCCTGGATCTGCAGTCAGACACGAATCTGTAGCCAGACATGTTACCCACTGCGTTACATGGCCCAGCACCCATGATTTAAGTATCCGGTGTCTACCCCTGGGATGGTCTATTTAGGTTGTAGTCCAGTTTGTAAATGTCATGTCCAGGCCCCCAGATAAGAGTGTGTAACTGAAAATTATTTTTCTTATTTCTCAACTAAAACATATGCTGTGTGTAATCAAAAGAACTGTTCTTTTGAGCACCCAAAACACATGTTTAAATAGATAGATAAGAAAATAATCCCAATTTTACACTTAATTATTTTGCTAAACTGGCCCTATGCATCGGGCTATGCATGTCCCCACTTTTTGACTCACAGTGGCCCAATTTATGAATTTTCTAGATATCCAACATCAGAAAAAGACACGTTTAAGCAAACAAAGTTGAGAAAAAAGTGAACCAAACATATACTGAACATACCTATTGTGTGTCACTAATACGTCAGCATCTGAGGATGAATGTTTTGACTTCTTTCCCTTCCCTGTAGCGAGGCGTTTCATCTGAATCAACCGTTCTTTGATATCCTTTCTTTCCTTCTGCAGAATAATATAACATGGGTGAGAAAATTCAATATTTCCAAAATCCTGAACTTTAGAAATACAAATTTTAAAACTTAAAATATGTCTACAAAAATGGATAATTTAAAGTTAAAATGATTAAATGTGTTTATGAAGCTATTATAAACTCATTACATGTAATTCAGCATTTTGAGTCTGACTGACTTTCCATAGAAAGTCAGCCTCAAAATCTTGAATTCAGGATCAAACCTGAAAACTTTCACCCATGAAAGGAGCAGGTTCACTGAGATTTGGGTACTTCTTACATCTGCATGGGTGAAAGTTCAAAATTTCCAAAATCCTGAACTTTCGAAACTCCACTCTTAAAATTTGCAGTATGCCCGCTAAATTTTCACAATTTCAAGTTTAAATGGCCAAATGTCCTAAGACAGACTGAAAATAAATCAGAGATGCTATTATGATCTCCCTAATTCAGCATTTTGAGGTTGACTTTCTGTGGAAAGTCAACCTCAAAATCCTGAATTCAGGAATAATCCTGTAAACTTTCACCCATGCATCTGCAAAGTCATTCCTCAAAGCATGTGCAGCTATCTATTAGGCCTGGAGGCCTCAGCTTTGGCCCAAGCCTTCATTTTCATATTCCACTCACCTACACAAACTACGCCAAACTATTTCCAAATATATCGCAGGATATACTGTCGCATATTTTTGACGTTATCAAATCAGATGTTGCGTTACAAAAGCAAGTGCGTTAGAATTGTTTACTTGTGCTGATGCTTTACATCCCAGTCAACAATTTTTCAGTCATGTCAGGAACGTTTTCCTGTCTTCCTAAGGTGTACCAGTACTAAACAAAGGATAAAGAGTCTTATGGACACAACACAGTGCCTCCGGTGACTCTCGAGCCAGTGACCCCTCAATCTCATGTCTAACACTCTACCACTGATCCACTAGGCCAGAGTGTAAAATTGTATTTTCTTATCAATCAGTTTAAACATGTGTTATGGGTGCCCAAAAGAACGGTCTTGTTGAGAACCCAAAAAATATGTTAAAAGGAATTCTACGAGGCGGTTCATATTGAGCATCCATAAAATGTTTTGCTTGAGAAATAGTATTATTTTTTCTAACTACTCACTCCTATCTGAACGTCTCTATTATTATATTTGGACCTGGCCCAGAGGTTATAAAACTGTTTTCATGCTCAACTCAACTGAGCATGAAACTTCAACTGCTCATAAAAACTTAAATACAGGTACAGTCAGATAAAGAAGTTTCTTGCTTTAAGTCTCTCAGATGTTGTATTTATCATGCTAATAAATGTTAAAATGCCAACAATTGTTGGCATTTTAACATTTTTGAGCAGGATAAATTTCATGCTCAGTCGAGTTGAGCACGAAAAAAGTTTTATAACCTCGGGCCTGGACTTAAGAAAAACTGTTTTCGGGGTTTGCTAACAACAATGATGCAGACCAGCCTGCGCATCCATGCAGTCTAATCAGTGCCTTTGTTAATGTTATTCTGTTAATAGAAAGTATAATATTTAAAGTTGCTACAAGCATTTTTTTTATTTTCTAGCTAGTGTCTGAAGCTGAGCAGGCTGGTTTCGGTATGACCAGTTGGAAACCCCGAAGACAGGTTTTCTGGCAACAAGGCCCCTTTATCTGGAGCTCTCTGTTCTTACACAGATGGTTTCAATACTGTAAATTCGGAAATTTTCTCGAGAATTTTATTTTCATGAATAGCAATAAAAGACATATTTGCCAAGTAAAAAATTTGCAACTTTGGCGTGATTTATCTATATCAGTAAATAACAAATTGTTTTCGCTATTTCACAAGGGTTTTATTTCGTGAAACTTCGCATTTGCAAAGTTTCGCGAAAATAAAACCCTCGCGAAAATTTTCGTATTTACAGTAATCCTCACCTTGTCTTTGTCCTTCATACCATGCATATGAGACACAGCCCCCATTTCAGCAGTAGAGAGCCCAGGGGCAGTGATCCCTTTGGTCCCTAACGCAACATTAGGTGGAGTTATGTTAGCACAAACTGACATGGAATGCTTCCACACCGGGCTCACTGAATTCCCCGAGGTAGCCCCGTGAGCACCTGAACCCCTGTCTCCACTATGATGTGACCTTTCACCTCCGGAGTGTGACGAGATATCATGTTTATTTCCTCTCCTATCTCTTGGACTTGTAGGTTTGGAAAGTGTTGAACTGGTAGCTTTTGCGGCTCCTAACAATGGACTACCCTGTTTGGTTCCCGACGCAGTAGTGGTGGGACTATGACGTGATGAAGAGGCAGAGCTGAGGTTGTGTTGCGGTGATGTAAGTTTCGCACTGCGAGGTACAAGCGGTGGAGGAACGTTCTCCCTGTCTGCGCTACTTGCTCTTCCCGGAGAGGTTTTTGGCCGAGGTGGTATTGGCAGGGCACCGGACAGAGTGGGAGCTGATGAAGCTGAAGGTATCTGAGAATGACCTTGACCTGACACTGTGTCCTTCACCTTGGTACCATTGTTCTTCCCAACTGCCTTGAAAGCACTACTGTGTGTACTGAAAAATACAACATAGACATAATGAAGCAGGCCTTTAGAAAAGAGTGCATAATGAAATAGTATTTGCCTTGTCAGGATTTTTTTTTGTGTTCTCAAGGGCTGAGCACTATAATAAATCTCCCAATTCAGGGGAAATTAAAGTGACTTTTTTTTCCCAATTTTGAAAAAAAAATCCCAATGAAAATTCTAAAAAAATATTTTTTTTTTCTTTTTAATTTTCATTCAGTCACCACACACGCAGTTCTACTACATTGCTTTTTATATTTCTCCTTCAATTTAATGGTATATGTGTAATAGCTAATTTGTTTTTTAAATGACCGAAAATGCCGTAATTGAGCACTATAATAAATTTCCCAATTCAGGGGTTTACCACACTAATTTTTCCAATCTGAAAGGCCCCAGGGCCCCTTTCCAAAATTGCAAATAAGCCCCTGCTTGTTTCTCAACCAGAACATATGTCGTGCAGGGCTTTTCCATGCAATTTTGGGAAAAGGACCCTGGCCAAAATTTGGAAAAAATGATCGACTTAACATCAAAATTGGGAGAAATTAACATGATATATTCTCAATATAAAGTTAGGGCTATTCCAGAAAAAAGTACCTGGGAGGGGAAGACGGCAGGCAATATATTTTTCTATGGGTGGTTGGTGCCGAAAGTTTTCAAATTATATGGGTCATTGGTGTTCGACCAAATCTAATTACGTTTTTGTGGCCGTGTTTCTTGGCTGTACCAGTACTGGCCGGGTGGGTTTATGCTTTTTGTGGTTCTATGGCCAGGAACTCCCGAAGGCTCCACCGGCAGTGGTTCTGGTTTAAAAGCGTCTCAGAAGACGGGGCAACGGCTTAAAGTCTCATCCGACAGACTGGGAGAAGCCTATGGAAGGGTATCGGGCTCATAATTCAAATACGCATTATGCCTTATGCCTGATTCCATTTACGGGTTATGGATGTGTATTATGCTTTATCACAAAGTGTCTGTTAGTTGTATGCATTTTACGTTCTACAAAATGATCGTGGTGATTATTCCATTTGGGTGTTCTGTATCCCTAATCCCTAATTATGCTTTAACACAAAGTGCCTCTCCGTAATATGCATTTTACGTTCTATGAAAAGGGTCGAGGCGATAATTCCATTTGGTTATTTCTATAAAAATATAACAGTGACTGCATTTCTGTAATTCGGAATTGGCTTATTACAGAATGGCTTTCCATATTCTGGTTCATTCCGGTAAACCTGTTTTTGCCAAACCGCAATCCGCTTAAGTCGATTTCGACTACGCAACTAAATTACTAGCTTCACAAAAAATTGCTAAACGCAAAATTAAAATAATGAAAATAATAAATAATTCTGCAGTAGAATTCTTCTCTACTTTTTGTCCCTCATTTTATGAAAAAAAAAAACACGCGAGACGATTGTCTGCGCATGTCTATACTATCCAGGATTTGAAAAATGCGCCCTATCGGAAGATGATGCACGCTCCCTTTCACGGAGCCTTTGACGGAGCGCAGTTGCTCAGTGGTAAAGTGCTGACTTGAGACTTGCTGGTTCGAGCCTCACTGGCGTCACTGCGTTGTGTCCTTGAGCAAAACACATTGATCCTTGCTTAGTACTGGTTCAACCCAGGAAGACCCGTCCGACATAACTGAAAAATTGTTGACTGGGACGTAAGGAATCAAATCAAACAAACAAACAAAAAAGCCTTTGACGACCTATGGAATATTGCGGTCAACCAATGCGACGATAACCGGTGCTATCCGAATTTGAATGGAGACCTGGGAATATATCCGATGAATCCCGGTTCTACTCTACATGTATGACACGCGCGAAAATATTCAGTAAGCCAAGCAAATACGAAACAAAAAATAAATAAATAAACTAAAACAGCAACATAAAACACCAGATGACTTACTATTACTTAGTACTATCAATGACTCTCTATTCCCTGGTAGACACTGAAAATTCAACGTACACCATAAAAACGTGTTTTGTTGTTTACAACTGGGAAGCCATTGGAACAACAGTTTTGATTTTTTTGCATGCATACATTAACATTCGCTACATCCCGAGAGAGATGAAGCCCGTACGTGGTTGTCAACATCTTCCGTTGGTTTCCAAATCATGCACGGCTGCCATTATTTTATAAATTTCCTATTGGAGAAAAAAAATGCAGTTTTTATTCATATAGGCTAGATCTAACAAATAGTGTGATATTACTTCTTACAGGGCCGTCTTCGGCTTTTGAAAAGTGGTACGGCCATGGAACGTCGTAGCCGTTTTTCTGAGTGTCGAAGGCATGAGTGGGGGGGGGGGTGGGGGGGGGTACGAGAGGTGGATGACCCCTCTTGTTAGTGGGTGTGGGGGAGGCCCCAAGAAAATTATCTAATTCAAGATGTCTGTAGAAGCGATTCTAATACATTTTGAGGCATTTTTTTCTTGTCATACCAAGCTTATTTTACAAGCATTAGCTGCATTTCAGATGCTAACGACAGCTTTTTGAACCCCCCACCAGCAGTGTATTAACAACTGTTTTGACCCCTCGGTGGGTCTCATCAAGCGATGGCATTAAACTTGACAGTTTGCTAGTAATTCTGATACAGATATCTGTTGTTGTTTTAGTTGTGTTTTTTTTTTTTTTTTTTTTTTTTTTTTTTTTTGGGGGGGGGGGGGGGGGTGTTGTTTTGATTTTTTCAGTTCTATACATACATGATCATACTTTTCCAGGCTTCTAGAAAAGAGAGCGTAATTAAAAATAAGTTTCCTATTTCTCAACTAAAACATATGTTGTGGGTACTCAAAGAACTGTCTCAATGAGACGGTTCTTTTGAGCACCCAAAACATATGTTTAACTCTTTACTAAAACATATGTTGTGGACCTGGTTGTGGATACTCAAAAGAACCGTCTCGATGAGAACGATTCTTTTGAGCACCGAAAACAAATGTTAAAACTGATGGATAAGAAAATATTCACAATTTTACGCTGGAAAATTTTGCTTATCTAGACATATACATGTCAGAGTTAATATAAATCAAGCTAAAAAGGTCAAGAGAAAAATGAAAAAATGACACAGACAAAAAGGCATATTCATCCTAAAATAAGTGGTCCGGCTCAAACCTTTTTTGGCCAAAAAACGTGGTCCGGCCGTACCGCCGACGACGGCCTCGTCTTAACTGTTGAGGCCCTCCCGGAGGGGGGAATGAGGGGGGTACCTGTTCCTTTGTTCCCTGAAATAAATTGTTTGTTCCCCTGCTCCCCAAAAATCGAAAACTTGCTTTCTTATGTTTCCTGTTCCCCAATATTGTCTTTGTTCCCCTCAAAATTGGCCTTTGTTCCCCTTAAATTAATGTCCTTTTTCCCCTGTTCCCCAAAACTCCCGGGAGGGCCTCAGTGTTACAACCTATGTATTGACGAAAACTATAATTTTCCAAGGTTCCAGCTCCACATTTTTATACACATGATCCCCCTTTCCAGAAATCCTGGACCCACCCCTGACTGACGAGGAATATTCATCTACCTAAGAGGCTAAGACAACGGATCAAGCATACGGGACTTTAACGGACATCCAGGTATCTGCGATGCGCTGAAGCGGTAATAGGGAATTATAATGGAAGGTGTTAGTTTTTATACTATATCTTTTGAAATTATAAAAGCAGAATTCCTGTGCAAACAAATGTTTTACCTAAATATCTCACGAATATTCTGATATAATTTTTATGAATTTCCCTCCGCAAACTCTTCGTCCTTTTTGATGGTTTTTGATAGAACCCTAAGAATGATTAAATTATATAGTAAAACAGGCTTTTTAGATCTGCTCATTGGTAGATATTCTGTCATAGTTATTAAAGTATTCAATATATTTTCTCTGTGCAAACGGGACACTATGCTCAGATCAATTGCGAACAAATTGGTATATTTTTCATACAATTAAAATAAAATTTGATGTAGCCTTTTGAATTTTTCCTGGTACAACCCCTACTACTTTTTCACAAGCTTCCCACCGATTACGGAGGTATAATCTATTTTTAGCAACTGTATCCAAGGTAACAACAGGTATTGACCACACATACACTATAGTAATCGCGTGTCTATAACTTAGCTTTTTGAAAGTTAAGCTTATTTATTTATTTATTTATTTAATTATTTACATAGGTTTAAATAAACATAAAAAATTAGCGTAAAATTGTAAATATTATCTTACCATTCAGTTTTAACATATGCTTTGGGTGCTCAAAAGAACAGTCTCAGTGAGACGGTTCTTTTGAGTACCCACAACATATGTTCTGGTTGAGAAATAAGAAAATTATTTTTTTGGTACGCACTCTTAAATGCTAAAGTCCTGATTTATTTATTCTATAGAGTTGCATTTGATCAGGGTATGCACTGTTTGCATAAAGAATATTCTATTAAAATTTAAATAAAAATGAAAAATACCACACAACTTAATACAAAATGGACTTGCCCTAATGCCAAGAGTGGGAAATTCTATTGACCTAAATTGGTTATGATTCTTCACTTGCTAGTGGCGATAATTTTGGTACAAATAGTTTGGATCCAGATCAGGCCCGAAAAAGCGTCGAACTGAACTGGATTTATACTGTTTGAGTGAGAAATTTTGACACTGTGTTGGTATTTCTGAAATGAAAGGCGAAAAAGATTTTGAAATATTGTTTCAAATGCCTATTTAAAAAGGAACCGATGGTATGCATTACTTGTTCTTGTTGAGGGACATAGAAAAAACAAACATTGCAGACCCAGATCAGACGCGACAGAACGTGGCCTCTGATCAGGGTCTCCGTGGTTTCTTATAAAATGTTCTATTAAAATCTGAATAAAAAATATAAATACCATCATGCAACCCTTGGTTCAAAAATGGACTGGTATAACTGATAAGAGAGGGAAAATCCATACGGCTAAAATCGGTAATTACCTGTATTTCTATTTCTTATAAATTATGAAAGTACGGCATACATTGTGTATTACCAATAAACAAAGATTAACAGAGGACCCCATACAGTGTGGCTGCGTGAGGGGATTTTTATTGCATGCGTGTGTCTTCTGGTGATTATTTTTCCAAAACAAATGGACCCAGATCAGGCGCGACAAAATACGGAATTTTAAATGAATCCAAACAGATGGCGTATCTGAATATATTTTTTGAAAAAAAGTATAATTAAATAAAAACCTAATTATTTTAAAATAATGCCAATGCTGCGTGTGCAGGCTAACGCTCTCGTATGGTACATGTATTAACATATTTTAGCTTAATGAGTTTGATTGATTTGGATCTACACGGTTTTCACTGGAGTGTTTAATCTAGGCTTTTTTACAGCTTTGCATTGAATATCTGGCTTTGGCTACGCTAGCATGGGTGTTCATCAGGGGCATCAACGCATGTGCGATAAGTTCCAACATGAGCATTTTATATTTCAGGGGCATTTGCCAGCGCAACAACATATATCTACAAATATTAACTAAACCTGTAGACGTTGGATCTTTAACCGCTTTAATTCAATATTCCATACAGTAAAGTCAGGATGGCCCATTGAATATCTTGAGGGATTACAGTTTATAATATACCTCTTTCTCTGAAGATCGATATTGTCATAGAAAACAGAGCAGACTCTGGTAAAATGCCGCTTATGCAGCATTTCATCTGGGTTTTCACTGTCAAAGTACTTCGTTGAATACGTCACTTACGTTAACATGGGCGTTTATGAGGGGCATTTTCGCGTGCGCGATCAGTACCAGCTTGTACAAGCACAAATAAAGCATGTGAACGTTGGATTTTAACCTTTTAAGATCAATTGAATGGTCCATAAAGTTTGAATCAGTCCGGACGGTCCATTTCATATATTGAGGGATGTCATAAAAATATTATATTTCCTACTCTGAAGATCGAGTTTGTCGTAGAATACAGTGTTGATCCTGATGAAATGCCGCTTGTGTAGTATTTCCTCCGGGTCTTCACTGTTTTTCATAGTCTGCGTTTACCTCAAAATGAACAAATGCGTGTTATCAAGGGAATCGCTACATTTGACGCGTCGCATCTGTAAAATTGGCGTTGCACTTTTTACGCTAGTTGATTATATTGCGAACAAGGAGCAGTCTGATCCGGGTTCATTTTGTTTGCTTCTATGAAAAAATAAGTCTGGTGTCCTTTATTGAGGATATTATGGACCAAGATCAGATTGCCCCATTAGGTGCGGGTCTGGTCTGGGCTCAACCGTGATAAGTTAGTCCGGTGGCCCATATTGCATAGAGTGTGGGTCCTGATCAGATAACTCCCTAAGGAGCAGTCATTTGAGTACATACGAAATAAGCAGACGACATCCAAATAAATATACTTATCTTATGTAAGACTGTCATAAGCATTGGTGGTAAGGCTCCTTTATCATGGTATGGTACATGTTAAATCAGGTCGCTGAAACGTGTCATAATGTACGCCCTGCGGGGTCTGAGATCAGCCGATGCAGTCGATTGTAAGCTGTTGACCAGCGTTAATTAATACAAGATGGTGAATGACATGCACATTCTGATTTCTATCTAAAAATAAATGTTTAAATCAAATCAAACAAACAAGAGGCTATAATATTCAGCGTTTAATCAGGGTCTTCACTGTTCACGCACACAAGGTTCATCTAAAACTTAATTAAATTGAATATCCTGATCGATGATCAGACTGCACTCGTGGTGTAAACTTATCTACGCGTCTGTTAACCCTTAAATTGCATTTGAAAATGTCGTCTGCTGAAGTCGTCTGCTGCGAATAATTGCCTAACATTACTGACGAATTAAGTATAGAAGCAAACAGCGTGGACCCAGAACAGGAGCAGTCTGATCTGGGTCCACACTGTTTGCCAAAGAGGTTCTTAAACATTTCAGCAGACGAGAAAAGCAGACGACTGTTGTTGCGATTGGAGCACTAAGGGTTAATAGCATGCAAGAAAAAGATTTTTTTTTTTCTTACGACGTTAATCAAATTTATTATTAAATGTTTTAAAATTACATTAATAAAATTGACGTTTGTTTCATTTTAAAGTTCAGCATACGCCGCTGAAGCACATTCTGGTCAGTATTTCATCCACACGAACAGAAACCCTTAATTGGCATACTATTCTAAAGTAGTCTAAATAATTTCAATAAACTGTGAAAACCAGTGGTCACCAGTCTAGTGGATAAAACGCCCGTAGCTATGGTTACTCCGTCGTCCGCTTAGAGATAAAATTAATACAGGTAATGTGAAATTGGTGCCTCCTGGCGGATTAAGATACGAACACGACAAACGGTCAGCTTGGAAAAGCAGATGTCCGTTAAAGTTCGACATGAACCGCTACTAGCTGTTCAGAGACTAGCGGATAGCCGCACAAAAGATCTATGCCTGCCCAGCAGTATTCTTGTCATCCTTTATAGCAGCATAGGCGTCTCATACATGTACAGCGTATTGTGTTCAGTCATAAATCGATTTGCGACAACATGAAAAGCCGAAATAAGACTTTGTTGTCAATTGAAACGCGCATTGCAAGAAAGCAAATAACAGCTATTTAGAGAGATAAGAAACTTTGAAAGAGCTAATTTCGCGGATTGAGAAAACCCATAAAGCACATAACATAATGACTAAATGGCATCAAGCGTAAAGGCATTTTGTTGAATGCAGAATGCATATTGCTGAAACGCACTGTCTGTTATAGCAAATAAGAAATGCACATTACTGGAATGGAATTATGACAGGGAATTGGGGGTACAAAACACCCAAATGGAATTATTACCACGATCATTTTGTAGAATGTAAACTACATACAACTGATAGACACTTTGTGGTAAAGCATAATAAACATTCATAACCCGTAAATGGAATCAGGCATAAGGCATAATGCGTATTTGAATTATGAGCCCGATACCCTTCCATAGAAGCCGGGCCTTGGTTGGTTTTTCACCAAATCTGTTTACATGGGTGGTTGGTATATATAGTTTTCCAAAATTAAAAAAGATGGACTTCACTTGTCATTGAGCTATAAAACTGTAACAACGAATAGCATGTATAATTCAGTTCTGCTTTGAATCAAAACCATTTGATTTTTCAGCATTTCAATATTTTTCATTATTATTTTTTTCTTCCATTTAAGATAAGTTAAGAAATTTCATTTAGTTTTTTGAAAAATAGTTATTTTGATAAAAAAAGGTTGGTTGTCTCCCTTTATAACATCTAACAAGTATAAGCTTTTATTATCTTATCGGTTTTTTACTTTTGTTCAATTCTTCACCTTATTAACATACACTTGTTTGATGACTACGTACTGATTATTAAAGTTGCAATTTAAACATATTAACACCCTGACAGGCAAATTTCAGGGGATATAGCAACCAGCCTGGCATACGTCCGTCTTGTCTCTGTCCATCCATAGACAAAATCTTGTGTGCTCAATAACTTTAATACCCTTTGAGATATTTTGATAATATTTGGTTGGCATCTATATCAGATCAAGACAGTATGTCACATGCAAGAATGGTTGCTTTCCCCTGCTTGTCTTTGGAGTTATCTCCCTTGAAAAAACTTTAAGGGGAAAGCTTGTGCGCTTAATATCTCTTATACCTTTTGAGATATTTTGCTAATATTTGGCATTCATATATATCAGGTGAAGACGGTGTGCCAAATGCTAGAATGGTTGCCTCCTCTAGGTGTCCTTTTGAGTTATCTCCCTTCAACAAACTTGACAGGGGAAAGCTTGTGCACTCAATAAATTAAACCCCGTTTGAGATATATTAATGGTAATAGGTAGGTATACATATCAGATCTAGATGATGTGTCTTGTGCAAGCATGGTTGCTCTCCCTTGCTTCCTGTTTAATTGTCTCTCTTGAAAGAACTTAAAGTGGAAACCTTGTTAATCCATAACTATTATACATTTTGAAATATTTAGATGATTCATGGCAGGCATATTTATCAGGGCAATGTGGCATATTATGTGCAGTAATAAATAGTTGTCTCCTTTGCTATATTCTTGAATAATCTTCCTTGCGTGAACATTTAAGGGGAAAGCTAGTGTGTTCCATAACACTAACACTGTTTTAGACTCTTCAGGGATTTCATTTTGACTTACCTCCCTTGGATGAATTTAAAGGTAAAAATAAAATTGTTTCTCTACAGTTGCTTGCAGTGACACTCAGTATTATCTAATCTAATATATACTATTGACATAAAGTTAAGCATATTCCATTTGATAACACCTCTAGGTTTGAGAAACAGTAAGAGCGGAAACCTTTGAGAGATACCAAGACTTAATTGTGGTAGACAACAAAAGCAGAATACCAGTGATTTGATAAAGAAAAGCCGTGGAATCTCTGACTTGTTTATAGGCTGCAAACACCTCACAAAAATTACCCATAGATTTTACAAACTTCAAGGAACAAGCCGTTGGGGAGTTAATCACAGAGATGCGCATGTGTACTTGCAACTGTTTGGTATAAACATCCCGTTTGCGATGAAAAAGATCGACCAGCTGTATTTTTACCTTTGTTTTGCCTTCTCTAAAGGAAAAAATGCATTTTACGTGTCGAACCCGACGTTTAGCCAATGCGAGTGGGCAAATGGGGAATTTTACACCACTGGGCCTTAGGAAAATTGAATTCTATGGGCAGTTGGTGTACGGAACTTTCTGATTACATGGGTGGTTGGTGTCGGAGGAAATTGAATTCCATGGGTGGTTGGTGTCGGAGGAAATTGAATTCCATGGGTGGTTGGGTAAAAAAAAAAGTGCCTTCTTCCCCCCCAAGGTGTTTTTTTCTGGAATAGCCCTTATCTTAGATTGTAATATGTCAAGCATACCACTTAAGCACAAGTGTTTAAGTATCATTCTGATATGGGTCATTGTTTCTAAGAAAAAGTAAAAAAAAAAAAATATTTTTTTTTTACTTTTCTTAATTGGGAAAATCAGACATGGTATTGGGAAAAAGGTGGCTATTTTCGATTGGGAATGGGGCCGAAATTCGGCCCCTAGAGATGGGCAGAAAATCCCCTGTTGTGGGTATTCAAAAGAACGGTCTCAAAGAGAGGGTTCTTTTGAGCACCAAAAACAATTGTTATATGACTCCTATAAAAGACCTCCTCTGATTGGCTGAAACTAGCTTGCACTGGTTGTGACAAATCTTGATGTCAAACAGTGATGAGCTAAAGACAGGTAACATTACTGACAGAGAGCTAAAAATAGATTGAACTAGATCTAGCCCAGGTGACATTAAGTTTTGTCAGAGCCGACAGAGAGCTAAAAATAGATATTGCAACACTGACTGATTTCTTATGTATATTTCACAGGTAAAATATTTCAATTCAGAATTTGTTCATTATATGAGAACAGCATTTAATCCAGTTATACCAAATGGAATTTCACACCATTATCAATTGGAACAGTCCATTTCTGTTTAAAGGGGTGTTAGGTGGTATTTTTTTATTTTATCAAGTTTTAATAGAAAATTATGCAAGCAAACAGTGGAGACCCTGATCAGACGCCGCATTCTGTGGCGTCTGATCTGGGTCTGCACTATTTGCTTATGTCCCACAAAAAGGACCACTAGGCATATATGGGTTAAAATGCAATTATTTTGCTTATCTCATAAGAGTTGCAGAAATTTGGGAAGTATATTGTTGAAATAATCTTACTAGGAACATCTGTCTTGAGTAAATTTATAAATATGAAAATAAAAGAGAGACTGTGTCATATAACAAAACAATTGGTGCATTCTTTTTCGGTTAACATCAGGATAAGTCAACCCTGGAAAGTGATGTTCACCTCGGCTTCACCTCGGTGAACATCACTGTTCTCGGGTTGACAAATCCTGATGTTAACCTCAAAAGAATGCATCAATTGTATAATGTTAACATTGATGGATAAGAAAATATTCATAGCTTTACGCCCACAATTTTTGTTTGTCTGAACCTAGATAAAAGTGCTTCTTTCAACAATTTTTTGTATTTGTTATCAACATCCCCATATATTGCTAACAGGCTCTGAGGATATAAAACTTTTTTCATGCTCAACTCAACTGAGCATGAAATTTCAACAGCTCATAAATACTAAACTACTGACAAATGAAAAAGTTTATTGCTTTAAATCTCTCACATGTTGTATTTATCATGCTCATAAATGTTATGAGCATGACAAGTGATAAATGACTTAACATTTATGAGCAAGATCCACTCACCTGCACAGCTGAACATAGTTCCCAGGAAACACCCCTGATATTCCACTCACCTACACAGCTGAACATAGTTCCCAGGAAACACCCCTGATATTCCACTCACCTACACAGCTGAACATAGTTCCCAGGAAACACCCCTGATATTCCACTCACCTGCACAGCTGAACATAGTTCCCAGGAAACACCCCTGATATTCCACTCACCTGCACAACTGAACATAGTTCCCAGGAAACACCCCTGATATTCCACTCACCTGCATAGCTGAACATAGTTCCCAGGAAACGTCCCTGATATTCCACTCACCTACACAACTGAACATAGTTCCCAGGAAAAATCCCTGATATTCCACTCACCTGCACAACTGAACATAGTTCCCAGGAAACACCCCTGATATTCCACTCACCTACACAACTGAACATAGTTCCCAGGAAACACCCCTGATATAACACTCACCTACACAACTGAACACAGTTCCCAGGAAACATCCCTGATATTCCACTCACCTGCACAACTGAACATAGTTCCCAGGAAACACCCCTGATATTCCACTCACCTGCACAGCTGAACATACTTCCCAGGAAACATCCCTGATATTCCACTCACCTACACAACTGAACATAGTTCCCAGGAAACACCCCTGATATTCCACTCACCTACACAACTGAACATAGTTCCCAGGAAACATCCCTGATATTCCACTCACCTGCACAGCTGAACATAGTTCCCAGAACACCCCTGATATTCCACTCACCTGCACAGCTGAACATAGTTCCCAGAACACCCCTGATATTCCACTCACCTACACAACTGAACATAGTTCCCAGGAAACATCCCTGATATTCCACTCACCTGCACAGCTGAACATAGTTCCCTGGAAACACCCCTGATATTCCACTCACCTGCACAGCTGAACATAGTTCCCAGGAAACATCCCTGATATTCCACTCACCTGCACAGCTGAACGTAGTTCCCTGGAAACACCCCTGATATTCCACTCACCTGCACAACTGAACATAGTTTCCAGGAAACTCCCCTGATATTCCACTCACCTGCACAATTGAACATAGTTCCCAGGAAACACCCCTGATATTCCACTCACCTGCACAACTGAACATAGTTCCCAGGAAACACCCCTGATATTCCACTCACCTGCACAACTGAACATAGTTCCTATGAAACGCCCCTGATATTCCACTCACCTGCACAGCTGAACATAGTTTCCAGGAAACACCCCTGATATTCCACTCACCTGCACAACTGAACATAGTTCCCAGGAAACACCCCTGATATAACACTCACCTACACAACTGAACACAGTTCCCAGGAAACACCCCATATACTCCACTCACCTGCACAACTGAACATAGTTCCTAGGAAACACCCCTGATATACCACTCACCTGCACAGCTGAACATAGTTCCCAGGAAACACCCATGATATACCACTCACCTGCATAGCTGAACATTGTTCCCAGGAAACACCCCTGATATTCCACTCACCTGCACAACTGAACATAGTTCCCAGGAAACACCCCTGATATACCACTCACCTGCATAGCTGAACATTGTTCCCAGGAAACACCCCTGATATACCACTCACCTGCACAACTGAACATAGTTCCCAGGAAACACCCCTGATATTCCACTCACCTACACAACTGAACATAGTTCCCTGGAAACACCCCTGATATTCCACTCACCTACACAACTGAACATAGTTCCCAGGAAACACCCCTGATATTCCACTCACCTGCACAGCTGAACATAGTTCCCAGGAAACACCCCTGATATTCCACTCACCTGCACAACTGAACATAGTTCCCAGGAAACACCCCTGATATTCCACTCACCTACACAACTGAACATAGTTCCCAGGAAACACCCCTGATATTCCACTCACCTACACAACTGAACATAGTTCCCAGGAAACACCCCTGATATACCACTCACCTGCACAGCTGAACATAGTTCCCAGGAAACACCCCTGATATTCCACTCACCTACACAACTGAACATAGTTCCTATGAAACACCCCTGATATTCCACTCACCTACACAACTGAACATAGTTCCCAGGAAACACCCCTGATATTCCACTCACCTACACAACTGAACATAGTTCCCAGGAAACACCCCTGATATTCCACTCACCTACACAACTGAACATAGTTCCCAGGAAACACCCCTGATATACCACTCACCTGCATAGCTGAACATTGTTCCCAGGAAACACCCCTGATATTCCACTCACCTGCACAACTGAACATAGTTCCCAGGAAACACCCCTGATATACCACTCACCTGCACAGCTGAACATTGTTCCCAGGAAACACCCCTGATATACCACTCACCTGCACAACTGAGCATAGTTCCCAGGAAACACCCCTGATATTCCACTCACCTACACAACTGAACATAGTTCCCTGGAAACACCCCTGATATTCCACTCACCTACACAGCTGAACATAGTTCCCAGGAAACACCCCTGATATTCCAATCTTAAGGCACTGTCCTTTGAACCAGCCATCCTGACACTTCTCAAATACAGTGTAGAAATCTCCTTTCCTCAGTTCTAACTCATCTGTCTTTTGTGGTTTGTAATTGTATACTGCAGTATATCTGAAAGGCATGACCAAGATTTTGGTGATATATATACACATTATTATAATAGTAACTTGATCTGGCTTACTGTATCACGTCGAGTGGATGAGTTCATACCTTCGGATCACCCAATACGCCAAGCGTAGAGGGTGATCCGATGATATGACCTCAACCACCAGACTTGATACTGTGCGCCAGATCAAGTTACTTTTATGATAATATGTTTATTATATATAGAACGCTGGATCAACAAGCTGAGGTTTCCTGATTCCGTATCACTATCCTTTAAAACGAGGCTAACATTAGTTACCTGTTTTGCGTTGTTTTATGCAAATTGGGACGAAATCGAGTCCTTAAAAATGAAAAATGTCCTGGAATAGTTCTGAAATAGTCTCGGTGATAAAAACTGGGACTACCGGTACCGCACAAATTGAATAGAACAGAATACAAGTCCCAGCTCGCTCTTGGACGTGTATCTAGCTATTTCACTCATTTTTTGGCATTTTCACAGTTTTTTTTTTGCGCATCCCACAAATCCGAAAGGACTCCTTGTACTTTATTTTTCTCCAGGACTAATTCATATTTTCAAGGATAATTTTACAAAATTCCAGGACAATTACAGGACAAAGGGCACTTTTTGCAAATTCCAGGAGTTTTCCAGGTCTGTGCCAACCCTGGTCAGCTGGCTCAGTGATACAAAATTGAGATATACAATGTACCTCATAAGCTCTACAGGTACCAGGACTTTAGTTTAGAGTGTGTAACAGAAAAATAATGTTCTTATTTCTTAACCAAAGCTTTGGTTGAGGGTATTCAAAAGAACCATCTCAATGAGACAGTTCTTTTGAGCACCCAAAACATATGTAAAAATTACGGGTAAGAAAATTTATCATATTACGTCGCGTCTAAGAGTGAAATAACGCCATGCATTTAAATGGATAAACCACTAGTGGTTTACAGATAAATGGGAAACGTTATGAAACGATTCTTTTAATGTCACCCATATGGCAAACCCTAACGTTTTCATGCCAAAAATATGATTTCAAAATAATCTAAATGTCATATGATAAATAGAATCTTACATTCCTGCTCTTGTAGTATTGAATTCATTAAACTCATTGCGAAAAAGAGATAAAATGCTCGACAAGCCACGCATTTTATCTCTTTTCCTCAACTTGTTTTATAAATTTAATAAAACATGAGCATTCATGTAAGATCCTCTATATTGACAATTTTATGCTGAAATCTTTGTTTATCTAAACCAGTGAGGTACTTACATTTGTGGAGTATTAACATTTGTCGGTGGTGGTAGACTTGGTTCAGATTCAGCAGAGACAGGCCCCAGTTCAGGCTCCTATCAGAAGAGAAATAATATGTGGGTGTAAGAACAACACAAACCCTTAATGCACTGATGAATTCTTCCTTCTGGGTTGATACAATTAACTTCGAATGGTCCATTGTATATATCGAGGGTTAACAGGTTATATTTTCCAAAGAGAGTTGTATTTCCATCTCTAAAGATTGTTTTTGTCTTGGCAAACAGTGTAGTCTCTGATGAAATGCCCCATTATGCGGCATTTCATCTAAATCTTCACTAAATGCCAAAGTACGCATTTATGAGTCACCGGCGTCACTGTGTTGTGTCCTTGAGCAAGACACATTTATCCTTGCTTAGTACTGGTTCAACCAAGGAAGACCATCCAAACATAGCTGAAAAATTGTTAACGGGGACGTAAATAATCAAATTAAACAAAAAAGCATGCAGGAGTCACTAGAATATTAAAGGCTAATGTTTTGAAAATTGTGAAAAATTGAGAAGCTATACTTGAACTGAATTCAACCTAAAAGTAATAACTGCACTGTGAGCATGTTTTAAAAATTCCACGTTCTCTTTTGAAAACAATGTAGATTCAGATCAGCTGGCGTCTAGTGAAGCCAGCTGATCAGGTCTGATCCACATGATTTTCATCCACATCTTGCAAAATAAATCCATATTTCTAATGCAATTGTGCCACAATCAGAAGTTCAAGGTGAAAACAGGCCATAAAGTACTCAGTGTGTGCTAATATAGGAGCATGTCGAATACAGTTAGTAGTATTGCATCATCAACATTCAATGTTCATACAGCAAGTTTGTGTAAAATTCAAAGACTTTTTATAGACTTGCCTGCTGTTTTCAAGGACAATAAAATTATAAAACAAGTAGCCCAATGGGCGACAATCGCTCACCTGGGAGCCAGCATAATGTTTGGAGATACCATAATTGATGAAGCTCAAGGGCAGGTAACTCTGAACTAGAAAAAGGGACCAGGAACTAATTAAAAAAAACATAAGATATTATGCTAGTCCTGGTTATCTGCAAGTTTTAAAAACATCTGAAATGGTGAAACTGTATTTTAAGATGCATAAGAGCAGCTAACTCTGTTGTCAGTGATGGGTTCTGAACTTCTGACCAATCCAATCTTTAATGTATGTCCTGATAACACACAAGGATGAAAAAAATCAAATGAAAAATGAAGGGGCAAGAGTGGTTACAACATTATACAGCTATATCTTAGACGCTCAAGTGCAGCTAACTCTGTATCCATTCAAAACTGAGTCACAAAAGATCTCCCATTGTAAGTCCATGCAGATTTTTTATAACACTCAAGGGCAGTTAACTCAACAGTTTTAGGTTAGTTCTACTTAAAGTTCAAACCCATCCAAGTTTTATGGTTGTCCTTATTACATGAAAGAATGGAGAAGATCCAATCAAAAATGAAGGCGCTAGAGTGGTCACAACATTATCCATCCATCACTTTTTAAGATGATCAAGGGGAGCTAACTCCATAATAGATGATGGGATCTTGACGAAATTCAAGCTCATCCAAGCTTTCATAGTTGTCCTTCTTATCTGCAAGAATAGAGAAGATCCATTCAAAATTGAAAGCACTAGAGTGGTCACAACATTTCTCCCATTATAAGTCTATGGGGATTTTTCCAAACCCTCAAGGGCAGCTAACTCATAAGTCCTTGGTCGGATCCTGCAGAATTTCAAACTCATCCAAGCTTTGATGTTTGTCCTTGTTAGATGAAAGAATGAAGAAGATCCAATCAAAAATGTAGACACTAAAGCGGTCACAACATTATCCATCAATTTTTAAGATGCCCAAGGGGATCTAACTCCAAAATAGGTGATGGGATCTTGACAAAATTCAAACTCGTCCAACCTTTAATAGTTGTCCTCATTGTATGCAAGAATGAAGAAGATCCATTCAAAATTGAAAGCACTAGAGAAGTCACAACATTTCTCCCATTATAAGTCTATGGGGATTTTTTCAGGCGCTCAAGGGCATGTAACTCATAAGCCCCAGGTCAGATCCTGCTGAATGTCGAACCCATCCGAGATATTAAAAATAACTTGTTACCTGCAAAAATGAAGAAGATCCAATGATGAATGAAGGAGCTAGAGAGGTCACAACATTATTCATTAATTTTTAAGATGCTCAAGGGGAGCTAACTCCAAAATAGGTGATGGAATCTTGACGAAATTCAAACTCATTCAAGCTTTAATAGTTGTCCTAATTGTATGCAAGAATGAAGAAGATCCATTTAAAATTGAAAGCACTAGAGTGGTCACAACATTTCTCCCATTATAAGTCTATGGGGATTTTTCCAAACGCTCAAGGGCAGGTAGCTCATAAGTCCCTGGTCAGATCCTACTGAATTTCGAACCCATCTGAAATATTATGTGTTTCCTTGTTGCCTGCAAGAATGAAGAAGATCCAATCAAAGATGAAGGAGCAAGAGTGGTCACAACATTATTCATTAATTTTTCTGAAGCTCAAGGGGAGCTAACTCTGAAGTCAGTGATGGAATCTTGCCGAAATTCAAGCTCATCCAAGCATTAATAGTTGTCCTTATTGTATGCAAGAATGACGAAGATACATTAAAAATTGAAAGCACTAGAGTGGTCACAACATTTCTCCCATTATAAGTCTATGGGGATTTTTCCAAACGCTCAAGGGCAGGTAACTCATAAGTCCCTTGTCGGATCCTACTGAATTTCGAACCCATCCACGATATTATAGGTGTCCTTGTTGCCTGCAAGAATGAAGAAGATCCAATCTAAATGGAGGAGCTAGAGTGGTCACAACATTATTCATTAATTTTTCTGACGCTCAAGGGCAGCTAACTCCAAAGTCAGTGATGGAATCTTGCCCAAATTCAAACTCATCCCATCTTTTATGGTTGGTCTTGTTATCTGCAAGAATGAAGAAGACCCAAGCAAAAATGAAGGTACTAGAGTGGTTACAATATTTCTCCCATTATAAGTCTATGGGGATTTTTCCAGACGCTCAAGGGCAGCTAACTCATAAGTCCCTGGTCGGATCCTGCCGAATTTCGAACCCATCCGAGATATTATGGTTGTTCTTGTTACATGCAAGAATAAAGAAGAACAAATCAAAAATGAAGGAGCTAGAGTGGTCACAAGATTTTCCCCATTATAACCCTA
This sequence comes from Loripinus fragilis, assembly GCA_964019695.1. Classification (NCBI taxonomy): domain Eukaryota; kingdom Metazoa; phylum Mollusca; class Bivalvia; order Lucinida; family Lucinidae; genus Loripinus; species Loripinus fragilis. The sequence continues at coordinate 63,378,833 of OZ026521.1, read as the reverse complement.
TGGGAGCTATCTGTTGCCATGGAAACCAGAGTTCTGATCCGATCTTACTCAAAACCTTATGCAGTCAATCCCCCACCCAAATGATGCTCCTGATGAAATTTGATTATGATTGGCCAGCTGGTTTCAGAGATATTCATGTTTGAAAGTGTGGACGCACGGACACACGGACGCCGGCTCGAGTCCCATACTATTAGCTCACCCTGAGCCTTCGGCTCTGGTGAGCTAAAAATATTGATATACATGATGAAATTCTACTTCAGGAATGCTATCTTTCCAGACTGAGATAATGAAATTTTAGTATTAGAAAATAAGTATAATATTGCTGTGCCTTTATTTGGTGCAGCAAATGTTGCACCAAATAGGCACAATTCTATACTGATTGAAGTCTCCATCGAGGTTGTTAAATCCTACAGAAAATTGTAAAAATTCAAGTACTTATCAAAGCCTTTGAGTGATTTTCCAGTACTTTTCAAGACAGATCTACTTTTCAAGGACTTTACAAGACAGCCCTGTATATTCAAGTACATTTCAAGCCTGTACGAACCCTGACATTATTTAGATTTTTGTTATCTGTGAAACATACCAAGCCAATTGACGAGGTCACTCCTACATTAGCCCTAACATTTTCCATTTTTATTTTTTATTACCATTTGATCCCATAATAACAGAAAAATCTGATTGAAGACTGTAACTCAGGATTCCCTCTGGATTTTGAAATTGGGGTAAATAAGCTCTTTTTCATTTCATTTTTGTACCCCAAATTTTATACCATAAAACTGTCATCAATTAAATAACATCAAATTAGGGGGTACATGACAAATTTTGGTGGTAATTAACCCTCTGTATAGGATATTTATAATCGATCAAACTGCTCTGATCGGAGTCTGCACTGTTTGCCTTTCATTCACCTAATCTTATACACCTCATCTGGTAGTCATATCAATTTGTTAAAATTTTAGAACAAATATGGTAAGAAATTAACTCTTTTCATGCTGGAAAATTGTTCATTAATTTAATCACGATCATCTGCTGATTTTTTTTCTCGAAATTTACATTTTTTTAAAAAAAAATATTTCGTAAATACAATCAGAGTGTCAAACACCGGGCCGCGTAGCTCAGTCGGTAACGTGTCTGGCAACAGATGCGAGTCTGACTGCAGATCCAGGGGTCGCTAGTGTTTCCCCTAGCCAGTTTTAGCATGGCGTCACGCCATGCCCTTTTTCTCTAGCGCCATGCCCTTTTTCCCAGCGCCATGCCCCTTTTCTTAAAGAACATAAAATGCCCTACATTTTGGTAAAACAATCATGAAAATCTGACAAAAACTAAGGAAGTTACAGTTGTTTCAGTTTGAAGCCTGAAGTAGACACCTGCTGTTACAATATTTTACTAGTAGTTTACTGTTAATCCTTTTACAATGGTCACTAATTACCTGAGGCAATTTTGACACATCACTTTGATGACAATACCCCAATTAGCAATTATTTAAAATGAAGTGTGAATCTGAACCAGGTACAAGTAAGATTGTCAAAACAAGTACTGGAAAGAAATATAAAGGCAGTCTTGTTAAAAACTTAGGAAGTGATCTTGGCATTTGAAAAAAAAATGATTCCCATATAAATAATGTGATTCAGACAAATTCTAAGAATGAAAAAAATATATTAAATGAGTGTGTGCTCAAATAGGAGTCCCAAAACTGGTTTGAAAATTCTAAAATAATAAATAAGTAATATATTTTGCATTTAAAAAGGGCAGATAACAGCTGCATTATGCTAAGGGACATAAATATGACAATACCATATTCAATTTTGAACTTGGACGTAAAAGTGCCCTCTTAGCCTGTCGCCGCACGCTCAAAACTGCCCTCTAAGCCTGTTGTCGCGCGTTTAAAGTGCCCTTTTCCTGGAACCTTTACCATGCCCTTTTCTGGGGCTGGGGGAAACACTAGTCGCGAGTTCGATCCCGGCCCGGTCCCAGACTTTCGTGGAGATTGATCATGAAATAATTTCTACGGTCATTCTCCTCCCTTCCGCTGAATTATTCAAGAAGGGTTGTTGTCAGTTACAAGCGAAAGTATGTGCACGAAGTACTGGTTAACTGCTTGATCAGGCTTGCCCAGGAAAAAGTGTGGTTAGGTCAACTGACCGTCCCGCAATGACCATAGCTGTTGACTTGGGACGTAAAGCAACAAAAACAAACAAAACAAACAAAAGAGTGTCAAACAATTTGGATCCAGATCAAGATAAACATTTTGTGGGGCCTGATCTGGGTTCAAACTGTTTGAAAAGCTTGTCAGCAGACCACACTGGCAGACAAAGTTTGAAAGTGTAATTATTTACCTTCAGTTTTGTGTCATTTAATGGCGGTGTATTTGAGTCAGGTGGTTTTATAGATGTATCTGTTGATCTGGCTAGGCCAGGCGAGCTCTGTGCGCCAGCAGCTTCTCCCTGCAGCTGACCACCAGAAGTCACTAGAGTGGGAGTAGGCCTGCCTGAGGGAACTGCTGGCGGCTGACCGCCCGAAGTCACTAGGGTTGGTGTAGGTCTACCGGAGGGAACGGCTGGCGGCTGGCCGCTGGAAGTCACTAGAGATGGTGAAGGTCTGCCGGAGGGAATGGCTGGCGGCTGTCCAGAAGAAGTCACTAGAGAGGGTGTCAGTCTACCACTTGGAACTGGCGGCAAGGCAGCACCAGCTCCTAAGAAGTCTGTATCACTAGTAATCTCAAGAGATCGTCGTTGGGGAACACTTGATGGCAGGATGGGTGAGCCAGTTATACTGGTTAGAGAATGGCGTTTGTTTTGGGGCTTTGTCTGGGGTACTATCTCTCCTGCCGGTGACCCCTCCTTTGAGGTTCTGACAGGGTGGGCTGGAGTGACTGGTGGACCCTGTTCGGGAATTTCAGGAATCCTGTAAGAAAGAAAATGATATATCAAATGGTGTTGAAAAATAACAGACTGGTACCAGACCTCTGGATAATAGTGCATAATCAAAAATTAATTTTCTTATTTCTCAACCAAAACATATATTGTGGGTGCTCAAAAGAACCGTCTCAATGAGACGGTTCTTTTGAGCACTCAAAACGTATGTTAAAACTGACAAGTAAGAAAATATTCAAAATTTTAAGCTCAAAGGTTTTGTTTAACTGGACCTATGTGGACCTTATCCTACATGTACATGGTCCTTATCACAGAGGTGACCAAAGTAGACACAGACAAGCATGCACATCTGTGCACTCTAACCAGAGCCTTGGATTGGCATGCATAAAAAACAAACATAGCTGAAAATTCAAAACCAAATAGGCCATCAATCTTGACTGAATAGATGCAGAGATAGATTCGGTTCAAATGTATTCTAAAGTATTATACCTGATAAGGACACTATGTGCGTAACTTTTTCTCAATTCTATATCCTTTTTTGAAAACAGTGTAGATGCAAATCAGCTGGCTTCTGCTGGTTCATTTCACAAATGATAATTGACTACATCAAGCCTTACTTGGGATTTTCCAGCCTCAAATTCCTGAATCCAGCTGATTAGGAAAGTTACATACTGAATTCAGGGCTGTGGAAATACTGTGATTCGAAAATTTTGCGAGAATTTTATTTCCGCCTAAAGCCTTAACAGACATATTTTAGACGTTAAAAATTTGTGACAAGGGCAAGATTTACCTATATCGGTAAATGGCAGAGTGATCTTGCTATTTTGTGAGTCTTATTTTTACAAAACTTCGCATATGCGAATTTTCGCGAAAATAAAACCCCCACGAAAATTTCAAAATTTACAGCACCATGCCCAACTTGTCCTACCAGGTCCCATTTCATTGAGGACAAGTTAGAAATTTCTAATTCCTTGTCCTTGGACAAGTACAATGTATAAAGAAAGTTAATTTAATTCTGTATTTCATATTTTGATTAATTATTACCAGCTCACATTATGCATTGAAAACAGTGTGGATCCTGATCAGCTGGCTTCTGAAGAAGCTAGCTGATCTGGATCTACACTGTTTACAAGAGAACTGATATCTGGTTTCATACTGGTTTCTAAAGAGTTTATATATTGTTTTAGCACAATAAGGTATAAGCTAGTAATGTTAATCTATTCTTTTGGACACGTAAAATTTCTTTGGACAAGTACATAATGGCCATTCACTTGTCCCTGGGCAAGTATACAATTTTATTATTTCCGCACCCCTGCTGAATTCAAATATACTCATTGAATTAATATTGATTATAATGACATAGCACCTTGGGACAGACTGAAAATACAGTTTCATATTGTGTTAAACAACCCATAAAGTCACTAGCAGGCCTCTAGACAGGAGTAAGTAATAAAAAAATATATTTCACAACCAAAATGTATGTTGTGGACCCCGTACTCAAAGAACCGTCCCAATGCATATGCACAGACTCGCCGAGTCTTGGCTGGTTGCATTCATGAAATATGGATGTAGAAACCAACATTTAGACCTCTTGTTTCCCTGAATATGTCAGCATAGGCATTCCTTACAGGCTTTTGTGCATATGCAACAAGTAGATAAAATCTCATGTGCCTGCTCAAATATTGTCGAATTTTGAATGAAAAGAGTCCAGGCCCCCAGATAACCAAAACAGCTGTTCTTTTGAGCACCAAAACATATGTTTAAGCTGACGGATAAGAAAACAATCTCAATTTTACGCTGAAATTTTTTTGATCACACTCTCACAAAAAGTTATGTTGAATATGTAAAGGGCTTACCCATTGCTACTTCCAAATAAACTGAGTAGTTTCCGTGCAGGATCATTCAACTGCAAACAAAAGTAAAACAACACAATTACAGGAAAACATGGAAGGAAGTTCAACAGATAAAAAAAAATCCAGATATTTAACAAAAAGAAAACAGTTAAAAAGTTGAATAAATTACACCTAATTTCAGTAGAGGATTGAAACTTACACCTATGTGAATACAGACTTTCTTTACCTGACTTTTTTTTTAAATTTAAATTTGGAACAGGAGCCCCCAAATTTTTTTAGGATATTATCGCATGACACACTTCTATTTACTATCTTTTAAAAAAGGAAGAGAAATATTCTGTGATTAGAAGTATCAACTTGAAGATACATAAGTTATGAGCATACTAGTACTGTAAATCATGCATGATTTCAGGATTTTGAAGCTGATTGCCCTTTGAAATCACATTTCTCAAATGATATGTGACTACATTAAGCTTTATTTGGGGTTTTCCAGCCCCAAAATCCTGAATTCAGCCATAATGATGAAAACTTTACTGAATGTCCAGCAAAAGTTACCAGCATGCAAAGCATTAAAGATTGAAATATAAGAAAGGATAATCGTAAATTTTAAAGGGGTTCTAAAATTTCAAACACTTTTCAACAGCTGCCTGCCGAAATTGCCTTTACAAACAGGGCAGACCCAGATCAGACTGCTTCATCAGAAGCAGTCTAATCAGGTTCTTCCCTGTTTTCTATTCTGACAAGTACATTACGAATTATCAGCCCTGATAACCCATATATTCTTTGAGAGCAAGAAAAGAAGTGTTCGAAATTTTAGAACATTTACTGTACCTTTACAAATGAGACGGGAAATATTCCAATCTTGTCCCCTTTTTTCCCTTCCAACCAGTTATCATCTACTTGTCGTATCACAGTCACCGTCTCATCCTGAAATGCATGAACCAGTATCCAGCATAAGGTACAAGTTGGCATTTGTGTACAATGAAGATTCAAATCAGTCTGAGCATACACACAGTCTAATCATAGTCTTAGTTTTCTGTCTGAAGAAACATTGGACCCTTGGCTACCTATAGAGCACCCATCAAAGACTGGTCAGACAGGCTGATCTGAGTTTTCGATCGGCCAACTTGCCAACTTGTACCTTTTTATTAAAAGCTGCATAGTCTGTAACTTTTGATCTTTTAATTTTAGAAATAATGTTTCTATTTTTCAAGAACACAGTAAAAAACTAAAATTCAGGTATACATTTTACGAATTTCGTAAATCTTAATAAATTATCAGTACCAAAACAACAGCATTTATGTTAAAAATTGACTGTCTATAACTATTGGAGGGACCCAAATAATTACCAACAAGAGAAAAACACCTGTTTTTTTATAAGATAATTCACTTTTCCATGCAGTTTTCAGCTATGGTGAACAGATTTATTGTGAAAACATAACTTAATTCTACTTTTACGAACACCATTTTTAGAAAAGAAAATTTTCGAAAAATGTTCATAGTTGCAGACTCAGTCTCTTTAAGGATTGAAATGCAGATTTTTAGCTTGCATAGGATGATGCAAAACATTAGGCTTTTTAATGTCTGTGAAGCCCAAGGGCTTCTCAGAGACATTAAAATGCTAATGTTTTGCATCATCCAGTGCAAGCTAAAAATCTGAATTTCAATCTTTATATTTACATTTTCTATTATCAATCCAATATACTTAATTATCTGCCACCCAAATTCATTGGTTATCCTTGAAAAATGAAATGTTTTATTTGTAACGGAGGTGTTGGAACAGCCAGCGAACTAAAGTCCTGTACATAACGTCGTGGCGATACATGAATGACATCACGCAAATGTTGATAAACAAAGAAAGCTATTGGTTGACGTTGATGTTACTCCACCAAGAGGCACAGCCTAGATCATGTGACTGCTCAATGTTTTGCATTGGGAAATGCAAGCAGTAGGAATTATGGTTTCATCTAAGGTAGATACATTGAGAATGTAAATATAGAAGGTTATAGAATTTTGTGATTCTATGATCCTTTCAGTTTAAAGAAGTTGAGTGTTCATGGCATCAGGGCAAATGTGCTTCAGTAGACTCTCCATAACCCGAATTCTGATTGTTCTAACTACCTACTAAAGTTGAAGAAAAATTAGGATATACTGAATTCAGAAAAGAGTGCCTGGTGTATCTTGCCTTTTAAGGCAGGCAATTTTCTATCTGCAACGCAGGGCTCCCCCTAGCCATAGCCATTGTAGCTATTTGCTACTAAAAATGTAGAGTGGCTACAAATATAAGTCATTGGCTAAAAGTACAGTCTAGGTGAGTCAAAAATTACATATATGCAAAAAAGTGTATTTTGATCAGCTTTTAGATTTTTGAATATTGCTTTTATTATTCCTTCACACTTTATTATTGTGCTGTATTTTACTCTTTGGATGCTGGATTTTTTCAATACCATCCGGGTGTCAAACAGTTTGGATCCAGATCAGGCCGGACATTTTGTCGGGCCTGATCTGGGTCCAAACTGTTTGCACAGGTTATCAGCAGACATAGGGGGCAAAGAGTTAAATACAAAACAACTTGTTGATACTTTCTGGCTAACACCTTAGCTAATGTTTATTTTAATTGGCTCCAACTTTTTCCATTTGGCTAAAGTATTCTGAGCCAGGGTAAGCCCTGGAACCCATCACCTTATAAAATTGTGGCTACTTTGCAGTAAGGAAGTATTAACTATAGCTACTTAGCAGCACAAGCACCAAGAGTAAAACTCTGGCAATATGCAATGTCTTCATTTTTTTAAAATGGCAAACTAATTTTCAACTTATTAAAAAAAAGGTGGCTACCTAGCAATGGTGAAGTACTGGCAGCCATACAAGAGGGTCTCGATGGGGGTGGGGGGTCTGGTATTCACTACTCATTAAAAATTTAGCCCATTATTAGCCCATTATTTATCTCATTAAAAGTTTGGGTTATTCATTAAAATAAGACCAATTATTTATTAACAGTAAGAAAGGTGGCAAAAAATCTGATTATTCACTATTCATTAATTTTTTCTTAATTTCATTAAAAAATAGGATTATTCATTATTTTTTTGGCCCTCATTATTCACTTTTAATAATTGTTTGGCTTCTTATTCACTATTCATTATAAACAAGGGCCATTATTCACTAATCATTATACCCCATCCAGACCTTCATACACCCCAAGTCCAACTTTTGTGATATGTCTTACCTTTTTAAATGGCAGGCAATCTTTCTCTTTTGACTCATCCACTTCAAAATCATAGAGACCTACACACTGGGGTAATGTTGCTGGCAGAGCTACTTTCACCTGCAAAAAAAAACAAGTAGCCCAATGGGCAACGATCGCTCACCATGGAGCCAGCATAATGTTTGGAGACACCATAATTCACGATGCTCAAAGGCAGATAACTCTGAACTTGAAACAGTGATCAGGAATTAATTCAAAAACATAAGATATTATGCCGGTTCTAGTTATCTGCAAGTATTAAAAAGATCTGAATAAAAATTGCATAGGAAACCTGGTGAAAGTGTAGTTTTTTAGATACTCCAGGGCAGCTAACTCCGTAGTCAGTTATGGGATCTGACCGAAATACAAACTCATCCATACTTTTATGTATGTCCTGGTAACCTACAGGGATGAAGAAAATCAAATGAAAAATGAAGGTGCTAGAGTGGTCACAACATTATATAGTTATATTTTAGATGCTCAAGGGCAGCTAACTCTGTAGCTGGTGAATGGGTGTGGCGGAAAATCAAACCCATTCAAACTTTTATTGAAGTCCTTGTTACCTACAAATGAGGAAGATCCATTCAAAAATGATGGTGCTAGAGTGGTCACAACAGATCTCCCATTTTAAGTCTATGCAGATTTTTTTATGATGCTCAAGGGAAGTTAACTCCACAGTCTAAAGTTTGTTCTACTTTAAATCAAACTCATCCAAGCCTTTATGGTTGTCCTTTTTACCTGAAAGAATGAAGAAGATCCAATCAAAAATGAAGGAGCTAGAGTGGTCACAACATTATTCATTAATTTTTAAGATGCTCAAGGGGAGCTAACTCCAAAATAAAAACATGTGATGGGATCTTGACGAAATTCAACCTCATCCAAGCTTTAATAGTTGTCCTTATTGTATGCAAGAATGAAGAAGATCCATTCAAAATTGAAAGCACTAGAGTGGTTGCAATATTTTCCCATTATAAGTCTATAGGGATTTTTCCAAACGCTCAAGGGCAGGTAACTCATAAGCCCCTGGTCGGATCCTGCTGAATTCTAAACTCATGCAAGATATTATTGGTTTACTTGTTGCCTGCAAGAATGAAGAAGATCCAATCAAAAATGAATGAGCTACAGTGGTCACAACATTATTCATTAATTTTTAAGATGCTCAAGGGGAGCTAACTCCAAAATGTGTGATGGGATCTTGACGAAATTCAAACTCATCCAAGCTTTAATAGTTGTTCTTATTGTATGCAAGAATGAGGAAGATCCATTCAAAATTAAAAAAGGACTAGAGTGGTCACAACATTTCTCCAATTATAAGTTTATGGGGATTTTTCCAAACGCTCAGGGGCAGGTAACTCCCTGGTCGGATCCTGCTAAAAATCAAACCCATACGAGATATTATGGGTTTACTTGTTGCCTGCAAGAATGAAGAAGATCCAATCTAAAATGAAGGAGCTAGAGTGGTCACAACATTATTCATTAATGTTTCTGACGCTCAAGGGCAGCTAACTCCAAAGTCAGTGATGGAATCTTGCTGAAATTCAAACTCATTCAAGCTTTAATACAGTCAAAACTCTTTATAACGTCACTCGTTATAACAGAATATTCAATATCCGACATAAAAATACTGGGAACGGATCTGTTTTCATTAAAATTCCCTCTTTATAACAGCATATTCAGTTAACGACACCGACAGTACCTTCTGGGAACAGATATACAATTTCTATTGAAAAATAATTCATTATAACAGAATTGTTACCATGTGTCAGACAAATTTGTGATCAGAACAAGGTCTTTTTGCATGTACAGGTTTCTGTCTCACTTGATAAGAGGGAAGCGTTGTGCATTTTGATGCAATACGAAACTGAACTGATGTAAATATTTTGAATAATAGCATTTTAATTCATTAGTATAATATTTTCTTTTACCAAATGATTATTATGTGGAAATCTGGTAATGATAGGAATTTCTTTATAACAGCAAATTCACTTTATCGTCAAAGAAAACTTGGAACAAACATTGTCGTTATAAAGAGGGTTGACTGTAGTTGTACTCATTGTATGCAAGAATGAGGAAGATCTATTCAAAATTGAAAGCACTAGAGTGGTCACAATATTTCTCCCATTATAAGTCTATGGGGATTTTTCCAAAGGCTCAAGGGCAAGTAACTCATAAGTCCCTGGTAGGATCACGCTGATTTTCGAACCCATCCGAGATATTATGGGTTTACTTGTTGCCTGCAAGAATGAAGAAGACCCAGTTAAAAATGAAGGAGCAAGAGTGGTCACAACATTAATTAATTTTTCTGATGCTCAAGGGCAGCTTACTCCGAAGTCAGTGATGGAATCTTGTCGAAATTCAAACCCATCCAAGCATTTATGGTCGGTCTTGTTATCTGCATGAATGAAGAAGATCCATCCAAAAATGAAGGTACTAGAGTGGTCACAACATTTCTCCATGCCGGCCCGCATAGCGCAGTCGGTAACGTGTCTGGCTACAGATGCGTGTCTGACTGCATATCCAGGGGTCGCGAGTTGGATCCCGGTCCGGCCCCATACTTTCGTGGAGATTGATCATGAAATGATTTCTACGGTCATTCTCCTCCTTCCGCTGATTCATTCAAGAAGGGTTGTTGTCAGTTACAAGCGAAAGTATGTGCACGAATTACTGGTTAACCGCTTGTTCAAGCCTGCCCAGGAAAAAGTGTGGTTAGGTGAACTGACCGTCCCGCAATGACCATAGCTGTTGACTTGGGATGTAAAGCAAACAAACAAACAAACAAATAACATTTCTCCCATTATAAGTCTATGGGGATTTTTCCAGACGCTCAAGGGCAGCTAACTCATAAGTCCCTTGTCGGATCCTGCCAAATTTCGAACCCATTCAAGATTTTATAGTTGTCCTTGTTACCTGCAAGAATAAACAAGAACAAATCAAAAATGAAGGAGCTAGAGTGGTCACAAGATTTTCCCCATTATAACCCTATGGGAGCTATCTGTTGCCATGGAAACAAGAGTTCTGATCCTATCTTACCCAAAACCTAATGCAGTCAATTCCCCCCCCCCCCCCCCCCCCATGCTCCTGATGAAATTTGATTATGATTGGCAAGCTGGTTTCAGAGATATTCATGTTTGAAGGTGTGGATGGACGGACGGACGTACGTCCAATATTGAATATTGGGCCAGTCTATAAAGGGCCATTAATAAGGGGCCAAGTGTCCAAAATAACGGGCCAGTTTAGCTCCTAATTGGCCCGTTAATATCAGACTGACAAATTACTGTGGGCCATTTCCAGTTTGGACGTCCATCACCATAGACATAAAATGGCCCTTTTTTAGAAGTTTATTTTATTACACACATGTACCTCCCCTGAGGTCCCCTGAATCATTTTATGCAACTTACAGAAGGCCATGGCCCCTTGTTAAGAAATGGCCCATTGTCTATCTCCAGACGACTAAAAAGGCCCCCAAATCAATATCAGTAGCACGGACAGACGCACACACTGACGGACAGACGGACGCCGGCTTGAGTCCCATACTACAAGCTCATCCTGAGCCTTCGGCTCTGGTGAGCTAAAAATGAAGGCACTAGAGTGGTCACAACATTATCAATTAATTTTTAAGATGCTCAAGGGCAGCTAACTCCATAATAGGTGATGGGATCTTGACTGAATTCAAACTCATCCAAGCTTTTATAGTTGTCCTTCTTATCTGCAAGAATAGATATGATCTATTATAAATGAAAGCACTAGAGTGGTCACAACAATTCTCCCATTATAAGTCTATGGGGATTTTTTAAGATGCTCAAGGGCAGCTAACTTCACAGTCGCAGGTGTGATCTGGCCAAATTTTGAACCCATCTAAGCTTTTATAGTTGACCTTGTTACCTGCAAGAATGAAGAAGATCCAATCAAAAATGAAGGCGCAAGAGTGATCACAACATTATCCATCAATTTTAAAGATGATCAAGGACAGCTAACTCCATAATAGGTGATGGGATCTTGAGAAATTCAAACTCAATCAAGCTTTAATAGTTGTCCTTCTTATCTGCAAGAATAAAGAAGATCCATTTAAAATTGAAAGCACTAGAGTGGTCACAATGTTTCTTCCATTATAAGTCTATGGGGATTTTTCCAGATGCTCAAGGGCAGCTAACTAATAAGTCCTTGGTCGGATCCTGCATTATTTCAAACTTATCCAATCTTTTATAAGTGCTCTTGTTAGGTGAAAGAATAAAGAAGATCCAATCAAAAATGTAGACGCTAGAGCAGTCACAACATTATCCATCAACTTTTAAGATGCTCAAGGGGAGCTAACTCCAAAATAGGTGATGGGATCTTGAAGAAATTCAGTCTCATCCAAGCTTTAGTAGTTGTCCTTATTGTATGCAAGAATGAAGAAGATCCATTCAAATTTGAAAGCACTAGAGTGGTTGCAACATTTCTCCCATTATAAGTCTATAGGGATTTTTTCCAAATGCTCAAGGGCAGGTAACTCATAAGTCCCTGGTCGGATCCTGCTGAATTTCGAACCCATCCGAGATAATGTGAGTTTACTTGTTGCCTGCAAGAATGAAGAAGATCCAATCAAAAATGAATGAGCCAGAGTGGTCACAACATTATCCATCAATTTTTAAGATGCTGAAGGGCAGCTTACTCCGAAGTCAGTAATGGAATCTTGCCAAAATTCAAACTCATCCAAGCCTTAATAGTTGTCCTTATTGTATGCAAGAATAAGGAAGATCCATTCAAAATTGAAAGCACTAGAGTGGTCACAACATTTCTCCCATTATAAGTCTATGGGGATTTTTCCAAATGCTCAAGGGCAGGTAACTCATAAGTCCCTGGTCGGATCCCGCTGATTTGAACCCATCCTAGAGATTATGGGTTTACTTGTTGCCTGCAAGAATGAAGAAGATCCAATAAAAATGAAGGAGCTAGAGTGGTCACAATATTATTCATTAATTTTTGGACGCTCAAGGGCAACTAACTCCGAAGTCAGTGATGGAATCTTGCCTAAATTCAAACCCATCCAAGCTTTCATGGTTGGTCTTGTTACCTGCAAGAATGAAGAAGATCCATCCAAAAAAGAAGGTACTAGAGTGGTCACAACATTTCTCCTTTTATAAGTCTATGAGGATTTTTCCAGATGCTCAAGGGCAGCTAACTTGTAAGTCCCTGGTCGGATCCTGTCGAATTTCGAACCCATCCGAGATTTTATGGTTGTCCTTGTTACCTGCAAGAATAAAGAAGAAAAATCAAAAATGAAGGAGCTAGAGTAGTCACAAGATTTTCCCCATTATAAACCTATGAGAGCTATCTGTTGCCATGGAAACCAGAGTTATGATCCGATCTTGCCGAAAACCTAATACAGTCAATCCCCCACCCCAATGATGCTTCTGATGAAATTTGATTATGATTGGCCAGCTGGTCTCAGAGATATTAATGTTTGAAAGTGTGGACGGACGCACGGACGGACTCACAGACGGACGCATGCACGGACGCCGCCTCGAGTCCCATACTATAAGCTCACCCTGAGCCTTCGGCTCTGGTGAGCTAAAAATTGAGCGTAAAATTGTGATTACTTATCCATCAGTTTAACCCATTACTCGATAGGCTATTTATAGATCATGACATCATTTTCTATTTTTAGAACTGCAAACATAACAAACAAAACAATTGGGTGTAAACCTATCTCTCAGTTTAACCATTTAATCCATAGGCTATTTTTAGATCATGACATCATTTTCTATTTTTAGACAACATTGAAAAAATTCAAGAAAAATTTAAGTTAGGTTTTGAATACTTTTGAAAATATTATGGAAAATGGAGAATTTGCTCCAGAGGAGCAAATGCTCCATTTTTCATATTTTTTTTCAAATACATGATATTTCAAAGGCGTCAAAAGGTGTTATTATGTAGTATAGAGCTAAACGTTTATTTTGGGTGATCTACATAAGAAGGTATTTTAGAGTGCCTACAACATATATTTCGGTTGATAAAGAAGAACAATAAGTTTTAATCACACACTATTTTGAGTACCAACAACATATGTTTTGGTTTATAAATAAGAAACTTAACTCTTAATTACTCTCTCTTACCTAAAGGCCTGACGTGATATTTGCACAGTAAAACATATGCTTAAATTACACAGTGTGTTCATGTGCATATTCAGGAGACAGGAAGAATCAAAATCACAGAAAAGCCGCAAAAAAGCATTCTTGATTTTATAAAATATCTTTCTAGCCACCTCAATAAAAGGTGTGAAAACAGATGAACCGATTCATGCATCAAGAAATTAGACATTTTTAATAGCACAGGTTTAGATAAACACAATTTTTGAGCCTATAATTGTAAATATATTCTCACCCATCAGATTTAACATTTGTTTTGGATGCCCAAAATCTCTGTCTCATAGAGTACCCACAATATATGTTTCGGTTGAGAAGTAAGAAAATTATTTTTTGGTACACACTCTTAACTAAAGGCCTGTAATAGACATACATTCTTGGAAATAGATAAATTTTACAAGTACAGTAAAACCTGTGTAAAATGGCCAGTCAAAAATAGACAAAACAAAGATCTTGATGACAAATGGTAGCTTAATGAAGGCCTTAAGTATTGCAGAATGCTCCCCTTGGAGCATTCTGCAATACTTTTGACCTACATTGAGCGAAAATTGGTCTTGAAAACCAATTTTCGGTCTTTTTGAGAGTGGCCATTTTATAAAGGTTTTACTGTATACAGAGTGCAAGAAAACTGCAACTAACCTTAACATATGTTGCAGGAAAAAATCCATGTTGTCCATTCATTTCACCATGGTACCAGTTCTCGTCCACTTGTTTTCTCAAGTACACTGTATCACCTTTCTTAAAGGACAGGTCCCTGAAAACAAATAATTGAAGTGCAGTCCCTTTAATAAATGGCATGTTTGAGGTCAATAGAAATGGATGTATGATGATAAGCATATCATGTTAATATCATGTTATAAAGGGGCAATTTTACAAAGGAATAATAGAAAAATGACCATTTATGGCAATTTTACAAAGGAATTATAGGAAAATCCTTTGTAAAAGTGTCATAAATGGTCATTTTCCTATAATTCCTTTGTAAAATTCCATGGTTAAAAAAAATTGCGAGCCACAACATGACTTAGTGAGGGGACGTTGTTGGTGTGACATAGGTATGGACATACAGAAGTACGGACAGGAGTAACACTTAATGCCCCGGCAAATTTGCTGACGGATGTGTAACAAACTGAAAATGAACTCAGGGGTTGACAAGCTTATCTTTCCCTGACATATCATAAAATTGCCAGATAATTCCCTTATCTTGAAAAGAATTTTATTTCACTAGCATTTTCTGACCTGTTTGCTTCATTTAAATACCTCACTTACAGAAATGACAAAAAGAATCCTTATATTATAGTGTTTCCAGGCTATAAGTGACCCCCTTTTTTCTTTTTTTAAATAGCTTTAAATTGAACTTAGAAGAGCGGCACTTAGCATGTGGATTTAAATGCACACCACGTAACTAAAACTTATTTTTGGGAGACGCCCTTTTTTGTAGCTGAAGCCCCAGTCCCCTGTGCAAAAGAATAACTTAGTTGTTTTTCCCTGTGAATCTACCTATGTGTACCCCAATAGATACACGTGGTATATTTGCATTGCTATGATGATATGTACTAGCCTACATACAATGTATCTATATGGGATGATTCAACGAAAATCTATTCCGCAAACCTCACTCGTCATCATTTGACACACACACGCACGCACACACGCTATTGTAAAAGTCTATAGGGGTCCTAGACCGTGCCGTATCGAAAGCAGGCAAATGTAAGGCTTAAGCATGAAACATGCATGTACCTGTAGCACCTTCCATTTCAATTCATTGACTCGTTTTATCTATGAGGTAATTTGTCATATTTTTGTCGTCTGCTGATATTTTTTTCAAAAAAAAGTGAGTATGATCAGGAAATACCACAATCTCAAACCGCAGACAACCCCGTGGCACCGTCAGGAAGAGCCGCTCAACCATCACGAGACACCAGGAATTAAGACAAATTAAGCAAAGCAACCAGCTCTCTCTTCCCATCAATATGATTGCAATACTAACATGGACATAAAGTAACGTACATCAAAACATAGAACAATTACAGACTCCCACAATGGGAGTAACAATAAACAAGAAGTCAACAACAACAGAACCACCGCCTTAGAACGGGCAGCAGCCTAAGCCACCGGGGGGCTTAAATGCATTTTACTGGTACCAAATCTTCGCCCTATATTCTGCTGTTGTTGAAGTACAAGAAATGTTCAGCTCGCATGGGGGCCATCTTACTAATGCAATGTATCATCATGGAGAAACACTTTAATCAAATTAACACACCATGATGAAACAAAAAAGGGCTCATGACTCACAGATAGTCAGAGCTAAAGAAAACCTCAAGTTGAGCCACGGTGGGTCCAGCTACAGATAAGCCTCAGGCACCAACCCACCGATTAAAGCTTTACGTTCAGTTTGTTTCTTGTTGTTGCTTTTTCTAAAATGATCTTTTAGGAATATCAGTAGAGTGCCAAGCAGCTTGGATCCAGATCATGCCCAATGTTTTGTTGGGCCTAATCTGGGTCCAAATTGTTTGCAAAGGTATTCAGCAGACGACACTAGTAAGTAAAGTGTTTATGACGACAATTCAAGTTTAGAGAGTTGACGAGAAATAGCGAATTAGGGATATACATTAAACTTAAAGAGCATCAAACATTTGCCTGCTAAAGCTATTTCCCTGATAAATTTTGTTAACAGCAGAAGGCAAGTTCAGGTTAAAATGTTAGGCATTATCTGAATCCATACTGTTTGATAACCTACTTGTATTCCTGAAAGACATATTTTTAGGAAACAATGATCTCGAAAGAAAATTCAGCCTTTATTTAAGGTTCAGACAATACTAGTACTTGAATCGTTTTTTTTAACACAGGCCATTTCAATGCATCGCCTTTAGATGTACAGTGAAGTTTATGAGTCAGTATAAGCAGTGAAACATAGCTTAATGCGCGAAGATTAGGCTAGTTAAGCAATTTTAGCGTGAAGTTGCGATTGGTTTTTTATCAGTTTAAACACGTGTTTTGGGTGCTCAAAAGAACCATATCATCAAGACGGTTGTTTTGAGTACACACAACATATTTTTTGGCTGAGAAATAGGAAAAATAATTTTCTGTTACGCACTCTTATCTGTGGGACTGACGAAATACCTCCACTGACCTGTATAAGCCACGTTTTATTTATATCGCTAGGTTCACTTGGGGACTAATTCAAAGAAGAGCAGCAAAAACACACCAAAATCCCATCTAATCCCAGCCTAAACAAAAACTCATATTTATGTGGAAAAAATAAATTCAATTACGCGGTATATATCTAAATTCATTTCACTGATTAATTTTTCAATTAAAATCACTATTTAAGAATAATTAGCAAAAAACGGGGGTCACTTAAGTTCTGGAAACACATTAGTGTCTGTAGATTGACCTTCTCACATATATTTATTAACTTTTTTCCTGGCTAGTCGCTACTTTGGTCGTCTGCTGATAACCTTTGCAAAGTTTAGACCCAGATCAGGACCGACAGACATAGGGCCAGTTAAGTGTAAAATTAGGCCAAGAAAAAAAATACATTAGATTCTCAAGCACCGCCGCATTGTCCTCAAAGTCCCCGCATCGCCGATTTTTTTAAACCAAAAAAGAAAAAAAAAACGAAAAATTCCGCACTAAAAAAATTTGTTATTTCGTTTCGTCCGTGTTCGTCCAATATTTAATTTTCCTCATACATTTACCCGATCTTCTGAAAATCGAGGAGGCGCTTGGTATTGATTTTTTATGTGGTTTAGTGCAGGTATACAAGCGTCGCGTGTTTCTTTATAATGGCGTCTTCCATCGTGAAGTTGTGATTGGCTGTTTTTCAAGAAAATCGTCTGATTTAATGTCCAACGTGGCTCTTGTATCGGTCCAAATATCACCAGGGGCCGTACATGTAGTACACCTCCCATGGAACATTGTTGGAGAGTATAACGGCTCATGTAAATACATGCCTCGTCTGTTTTTGAGGAAATAAAACAACAAACCTGCGTCCCGCATCTGTTTTTGAGGAAATAATCATAAAATAAAAAACCTGCCTCCCGCGTCTGTTTTTTTCAAAAAGTGCTTGAGAATCTAATGATTAATTTTTTTTGGCCTTACTATTTTTTTTTTATCCATTAGTCTAAACATGTGTTTTGGGTGCTCAAAAGACATCTCATCGAGACGGTTCTTTTGAGTATCCACAACCAGCACCCTAGATAAGCAGCGTATTTGCGTAAATACGCAATTAAAATCCTCAAAAAAGCAATTAAAATGAAATGTGTGCGTACCGAAAAGCAATTCTAACGATCGGTATGCAATTACATGCGATGTCATTGCGTACCATTGGGTCCATTTCGTTTCCATTTGGGTAATAAACAAATGCCAGTCGGGTATTGATTTTTTTTTTTACCAGCGAGTGCTCAATATAACTCCAGTATTTTGAAAATATTGGTGCCCAGTCCAGTATTTCGCGGGAAAACACAATGATGAAAGTGAAACTTTTGCAAAGTATACAAGCTTGAATGTCAACAAGGGGATGAGATTTGCTTCAGATACAGTAAAATCCGCTAATTTGATACTTTAGAAAGGCAGACAATGGGACTGAATAAATATGCAAGCACATTCCCGATGGCTTCATGCAATAAGAAAACATGTAATCACAGAAGAAAAAACGTGGCGTAAAAAAATATGAAAATTCGCAATTGTTTTTGCAAGTACGCAATTGAGGATAACCACGTTGCGTAAGTACCCAATTGAGCCAAAAGCTTATCTAGGGCGTTGCACAACATATGTTTTGTTTGAGAAATAAGAAAAATAATTTTCATTTACGCAATCTTATCTGCATTCTAAGGTCCTGGACATAATGTCAGTCCTGATCTGGATCATAATCGTTTGACGCTCTGATAGTGTTCCTGAAAGAATTTTTTGAAAAAGTTAATTTTGAAAGAAAGTTACTTTTGAAAAATAGCCAGCAGACGACAACAAAAGCATAAAAAACTACCCAGCATGCAACCTACCCTGGGTCTTTTCCCTCATAGTTAAACAGAGCTTCTGCACATGGTCTACATGCACTTGATGTAGGAATCTGAAACATTACATAACATTGCTTAACCATGGGTGAAAGTTCGAAATTTCCAAAATCCTGAACTTTAGCGATTCATAACTTAAAACTTCCAGTATGCCTATAAACAAATAATAATTTCAAGTTTAAATGATAAATTATCTTGGATAATCTTCACATATATCAGAAAAGCGATTATAATTTGCCTAATTCAGACTTTCTTTGGAAAGTCAGCCTCAAAATCCTGAATTCAGGGTTAATCCTGAAAACTTTCACCCATGCTTAACCCATTAAGTGGAATGGACTTGCCAAGCCCCTTTCACTTTTATGGGCTGCTGGGTAGCATGTTTTCAGTTTTATTCAAAATTTGATGGACCATTCTGTTAGCAAACAGTGGAGAGCCTGATCAGACACTGCTAATCTGGGTCTACACAGTTTACCTATGTCTCACAAAAAGGAAGCTAGGCTTAAATCGGTTAACCCATGCCCTGCTCAACCTGGTTATATTTTTTTTTTACAACAGAGCAGATCAAGATCAGCTTACCTCTGCCATGGTCGCCAGATAAAACAGGTCGAGACATGAAGCTGTTGATACCAAAAGTCATCATTTAAGCCTGAATGCACAGTTATCTAATGAAACTAAGAAAACATGTCTTTACCTTCTTTGGATACTTTGTGCATGCAAGTAGAGAGGGCTCTAAAATCCTGCAAAGATGTGCCGGCTGTATGAGCCTCCATATTCACTTGTCACATATATTTTTGCGGAGAAAGGCATTATCTGATGGAATTTCTCAAACCAGCACTCCAGATAGCCTCGGTACAGGCGTAAAATACTGGTCTGTTTCCCCCAAATATGGATAGAGTTGAAAATTAGTATGCACTGGATACGGGTGTGTTTTTGCATGTACGGTGCATTTTTACCGGTAACCCGTAGTTTTCATCCATTTCGAATCAAAAGGCGCTTGATATTTGAACGGATTTGTGAATCTACCAAAATTTATGTGTTTCTGAAATCCAGATTCATCCCACTAGCCTGCTTATTGATATTTTATTTTTGCCTCCAATACAAACTCCCCAACAGTTGCATCCCCTTACCATGTCTTCCTTGAAGAAACACATGTGTTCAGAGTAATATGAGTGCAGAGACCACTCTCAGAGTGTTTGCTATCAGATTGGTCCTTGTATTTTCGTGTGAACAGTCAATGAAGTCATGGAAAGAAGGAATTGCTTAGCTTTAGAAGCGCAGTGTGTTTACACATCATTCCTGTTCCGATATTCTTGCCTATGTGCATACGGACATCACCATTTTGATTGATAGGTGATCAAACTGTCCATGAAGACAGCAACAACGTGACCGGTTTTAAATAGTTAGTACATGTATAAGCACTCATAAATTTTTTGGCTAAGCATATATAAAAAATTAATACATTCACAGACTGAAAATAGCTGGTATGGATCAAGTTTCATTTGGACCAGTACCTGTACTGGTGTAAGTCAAAATTATCTGGAGCACTGTCGAACATATTAATAAAATAAGTATGGGATAGTCAATTTGTGTTTTAAGGGGCCACAGGTCAAAATTTCTAAATCATGATGCATTTATGTTCCTAAAAATTGTTTTTATTTTAGTAAACAATGCAAATCCTGATGAAATGCTGCATTTCATCTGGGTCTTCACTGTTTGCCAAAGTACATGTACCTGTATACAAGTATCCAGAATGCAAAGGGCTAAGTGACTCTGTAAACCTGGACAAAAGAAAACTCAAAATACCTGTCTTTGCTGCTGCTGTCTAGCAAAAGCAGCAGCCCCAACAGAGTTATCTGCCCTTAAACCTAAAGCCTGGTCTGCACCTCTGCTTCTCCTGCCCCCAGCTTGGACCCTAACTTGAGTCTTCAACCCCTCAAGAAGCCGTATCAGGAGTATATTACTGGGTAGATCTTCAACTGGTATCTCAACCTAACAAATAAAATAACATGTATATGGGAATATAAAGCTCTGCTTCAAAAATGTTGATTTGCCACCGTCTATCGAGGTTTTAGAAAAGGTTAGGTTGGTAGATTCTAATTTTCTGCATATGGTAATTGTTTGAAAACTTTGAACACTTTTCTCCTATTCTCAAATAAAATGTTGGTTTTTAGGACTGGAATTCACAAAATGCTTGTCAGAATAGCAAACAGGGAAGACCCAGCATAATCTGGGTTTGCACTGTTTGTTTTGGCCTTTTTGGAAGGAAACTAGTATTCAAAATTATTGAACATTTACCGCAATCATGATGCTAACGAGTAGTGACTTGGATACTCAGAAACAAGCTTGTTTCAATATTTATGGCAAGATATTGTCAGAAAAAATAAGGCAATCACACTAGTGTTAGAGATGAAAAGCAGACATAATATGAGCTTTCCTACACCCCCCTCCCCCCCACCAAAAAACTAGAGGACCTGAAGGTCCTGAGGCGCTCACCTGATCTCCTTAATAATGTTAAAATAGGTCAAGGTCAACTACAGCTCATAATGGAACAAATTTTGTTTTACCATATATCGGGGTTGCAGATATTTTTGTCAAGTGACTTAAACAATCTAATGAACAATCCATCAAACAGTCCAGTCATTCCTGAGAAACAGATGTTTAGATAGGTGTGTGGCAGTCCAAATGAGTGGCCTTGGATAAAAGGTCACAGGTCAGCTTGGCTTTTGGTACTTAATACAAGATTTTCCCAAATAAATGCATTAGGAATCAAATTTGACCTTGCCATAAAGTAGGTCAAGGTCAACCTAGATTAATCATTTGTGCAAATCTGGTAGGGCCCACATCCCCAATGCTACCTACCAAGTCCCAAGGCCATTGGCCTTTTGGTTCCAGAGAAAAAGACATTTAAAGAGTTTTTACCATATATGGGCGTGGTGGCCATCTTGGTCATGTGACCAGTACACTTGGTATAAATTTTCGCTAACCTATCATAAGGAGTCTTCATATGAAATTTGAGTTCAAATGGCCTAGTGGTTTCTGAGGAAACTATGTTTTGATGTGTTGATGGGACTCCAATATGAGCGACCTTGGCTGAAAAGTTAAAGGTCAACCTTGACCTTTGAAACTTATTTATAGCCATTGTCTCATTTGGTTCAACATATCAAGAGAGAATAATGACTTTGGCCTCAACAGTTTTCAAAAAATGAAATTTAAAAAAAAACAAAAAACATTTAAATGCATTAGGAAGCAAATTTGACCTTGATGTTAAGTAGGTCAAGGTCAACTTAGGTTCATCATTTGAACAAACTTGGTTGGCCCCACATCCCAAATGCTACATACCAAGTCCCAAGGTCATCGGCCTTCTGGTTCTGGAGAAGAAGATTTTTAAATGGTTTTTACCATATATGGGCGTGGTGGCCATCTTGGTCATGTGACCAGTACACTTGGTATAAATTTTCGCTAACCTATCATAAGGAGTCTTCATATGAAATTTGAGTTCAAATGGCCTAGTGGTTTCTGAGGAAACTATGTTTTGATGTGTTGATGGGACTCCAATATGAGCGACCTTGGCTGAAAAGTTAAAGGTCAACCTTGACCTTTGAAACTTATTTATAGCCATTGTCTCATTTGGTTCAACATATCAAGAGAGAATAATGACTTTGGCCTCAACAGTTTTCAAAAAATGAAATTTAAAAAAAAAACAAAAAACA
Organism: Loripinus fragilis; assembly: GCA_964019695.1. Taxonomy (NCBI): domain Eukaryota; kingdom Metazoa; phylum Mollusca; class Bivalvia; order Lucinida; family Lucinidae; genus Loripinus; species Loripinus fragilis. Next base: position 63,356,019 of record OZ026521.1, on the reverse strand, counting down.
TTTAAATGCATTAGGAAGCAAATTTGACCTTGATGTTAAGTAGGTCAAGGTCAACTTAGGTTCATCATTTGAACAAACTTGGTTGGCCCCACATCCCAAATGCTACATACCAAGTCCCAAGGTCATCGGCCTTCTGGTTCTGGAGAAGAAGATTTTTAAATGGTTTTTACCATATATGGGCGTGGCGGCCATCTTGGTCAAGTGACCAAAATATTTTGCATAAATTTTGGCTTACTTATCATAACGTGTCTTCGCATGAAATTTGAGTTCAATTGGGCCAATGGTTTGTGAGAAAACTATGTTTTAATATATTGATGGGACACCAAATATGTGCAACCTAAGCTGAAAGGTCAAAGGTCAACCTTGACCTTTTGAACTTATCTATAGCCATTGTCTCATTAGGTTAAACATATCAAGTGAGAATAATGACTAAAGCTTCCACAGTTTTCAAAAAAATCACCTTTTCAGAAATTTTCCCGGAAGCAAATTTGACCTTGACGTTAAGTAGGTCAAGGTCAACCTAGGATCATCATTTGAACAAACTTGGTAGGCCCCACAACCCCAATGCTACATACCAAGTCCCAAGGTCATCAGACTTCTGGTTCTGGAGAAGAAGATTTTTTAAGGGTTTTTACCATATATGGGCGTGGCGGCCATCTTGGTCATGTGACCAAGACCATTTGAACAAACTTTCGTTCCCCCATCCTAAGGAGTCTCCATATGAAATATGAGTTCAATTGGCCCAGTAGTTTCAAAGGAGAAGATGTTTGAAAATGTTGACGGACGACGGACGGACAGACAACGGACGCCGGAGTCACTGGTATACTATTAGCTCACCAATGAGCCTTCGGCTCAGGTGAGCTAAAAAAATAAAATCATAGCCTCAGAATGACATTTTTTTTACTTGACATTTCTGTGATAAACATTTTTTTTTCTATGTAAAATTGTAAATATTTTCTTACCCATAATTTTAGCATATGTTTTGAGTGCTCAAAAGAACTGTCTCATTGAGACAGCTCTTTTGAGTACCTACATCAAGAAGAGAATTATTTTTCTGTTATGCACTCTTTTGAAGTCTTTTCTAAAGGCCTGATATTGAACAAATTTCATAATGCATTTTGCTCAGTAGACAGACCTGAAAAGTAAAAAAAAAAAAAAAAATCTGTGGATATAAAACTTTTGGGGTTGGGGTAAAATAGCTGGATTGGTAAATGCAGGAAGTGGCAAACAAACAATCTTTTTAGTTTAGGTCCAATATACGCAATTATCAGTCACCCCTAATATTAACTGAATTGTTACAACATAACCTAATAAACGTTTCCTATCTCACGGCATGTTACCTTTATCAGGTCATGATGACGTTGAATCAAGATAAAAATCAAAACTTACGTCATAATAGCTAGTTCGAAGAGTGTTCAACAATGGGTAAAATGATAAATAGAATACCAGGTTCCCGTCTTCTGATATCAAGTGTACCAGGCTCGGCTTTGAGAACGTATGTTGAATCGCTCGGCAAGCCTCGCGATGTCAACAAGCGTTCTCAAAGCCATGCCTGGTAAACTTGATATCAAAAGACACTCACCTAGTATTCTCTATATCTGTAGATTGGTATGAATTTACATGCAATGTCACTGCATATAATTTCATGACAAATTTTCTTTCTGTTTGATTAATACACAAATGCCATTTGGGTATTGATTTTTCTTTATGAGCATTCAAACAGTTTTATGAAGAAAGTATCAGCGACCAGACTAGTAATTTCATGTAATAATGATGAAAGTGAAAGTTCAAAGCATAAATGTATACCTGTAGGAGCGAAAATGTCAACAATATTACAAGGCTACTATATATGTGGGATAAAAAAAATATACATTTGTTTTTGCAAATATTCAATGAGGATAATCAGGTGGTAAAAATACCTAATAGACATGAAATCTTAGAAATCTGGAGTTATTTTTGCTATGACGAGATATGTTCCTGGGTTGAACCAATACTAAACAGCGAAGATAAAGTGACTTGCTCAAGGACACAACACAGTGCCCCCAAAGAGATTCAAACCAACAACCCCTAAATATTTTGTAGTATTCTAAGAAATTGTAAACTTATTGTAATTATGCAAAAATAAATACAGGGAATAAGCTAGGGGCGACTAGGGCCAAATGGTCAGCCTAGGGGCTGAAATTTAGCCCTAAATGGGACCCAGGGAGAAGTAGGAGTCTCCCTGAAAAAAAAGTTGTCTTTTTAGGGAGACTCATTTTCATTTTAAAAAATCAAGCTGTGGTGACAATCTATTACCACTGCATCATATTTATTCCATTTAATGGCAATAGTATGTGTAATGGCTAATTTGCTTCTAGACTGGCTGAAAATGCCTTAATTTGCACTGTAACTTCTCCCTATCTGACTGTCACTTCTCCCTAATTTTCCTGGAGGTAGAGGTAACTTCTCCCTACTGTCAGGGCCGAGTTTGAACCCTGAAATACAGGTAAATTTACTTCAACTTTTTAATTTATGCATTTATCAGGAAGTTGATTGAAACTGTTCCAGTGCGAAAAGTCAGAATGAGCGTTCAGTCAATTGTTTATTTTGAGGAGTTACAGCTTAGTATCCCTGCAGATCCTCTTTTCTGAGTAAACTGTTAGGAATCCTCGTTAAATAAATAAAGCATTAAAGTTAGTAAAAATTGGCATTTCATCTGGGTCTACACTGTTTTCCAACACATCTGTTTACATGTGCATTGTATTAAACCCTTACCTCATTGAGACACCTTTTCACGCTTTTGTAAACAAAGCAGACCCAGATCAGACAGCTCTTGTAGAACTGCCTGATTAGAGTCTACTCTGTTTGCAAATGGAAATATTACAAATCTGATCCTACACTAGTGGACCTGACAAGTAATTTCTTTTGTTCTATGTACCAATATGAAAATTTATTTATATAATTTTTCATAGTGGGTGGAGCTTAGCATGAATATTCATGAAGGAAAAGGTTAATGTTAACACTCACCAGGAAACGACATTCTGGACATCTGAGTTCATGTTTGGTGCTATGTATCTCCTCGAGACACCGCCGACAGAATGTATGTTGGCATGGCAACACCTTACTTGTATGATCTAGTTGCTCCAGGCAAACTGAACATTCCAGGAGTTCATTCAATGCTGCCTCATCCATTCCCTAGAATAGCAAGATAATGTCATATATACATGTAACCTGGCTGTGGGGATAGGTTTAGATAAACACAATCACAGTGACACTCCAACGATTGGATTTTCAATATTTGCAAAAGTACTCATATAGAGGGTCCTATTATATAAAGAGCAAGAGGGTAATCTTTCAGAGTTCTCATTAGCTGTGAACTAAGAAGCTTTGAATTTTGGTCCTATTTTTTTTTTGAATTTTGTGCCTAATTTTTACCCCCCCCCCCCCCCCCCCCCTCCACCTAATTCTTTAAGCATTTTAGGAGATTTCCAAGGGATTTCCCAGTTTGGTCTGGCATTTTGTTTCTCCATCTTGGCATCTTCTTAATGTAAAAAAACTTTGAACAGAATAAAAATATTTTCCTACTTACCATGTCTCTATTTTTAAATTTCATGTTACCCGAAAACAATTATAGTTTTCACTTGGCCTTATTAAAATGAAAAGCTTAAACTGATGGTACATGTACTTAATTGTTTCATTTATTAACAAGTGACAGACAGACATTTAGACATATGTCTATGACAATTTCTGACCTTCTTTCTAGCCTAAAATCAACTATTGCCTTTTAATAAACAGCTAAATCTACATGCTTTTAGTGATTCATTTACAATTTTGGGCTTATGGATCCTGGGACTCGTTGTTTCCCATATCAATGAGTCCAACTGCAATCTTTTAGTCCAGATTACAATTTTTCATCATTTCATGACAAGTTTGCAATACCATTGCATCCTAGGACTCGCTGAAATAAAAACTTTGCATCACAGAGACAAAATTATGAGTAAAAGATGCAGGATGCGCAGGTAACAAAATCACTGGCTTTCAAGATTAAAAATGAACGTCTTTACTTGCTGAAAAATTTGTGATTATCCCATTTACCTATATTCCAGTAACTTGCTGGCACTAGACCTAAAATTCTATTACCATCCAGCTGGTAATAGACACTCCAAAAAAAAAAAAACCAGACTGACCGTATTTTTTTGTCAAGGGTCATCGGAAACACAGGAAGTTTTTTCTTGGTCTTACCGAATTAATGTATGTTAAGAATATTTGGGAAAAATGTCAGTAAACGCCAGTGGCATGGACTTTACTCATAAATGCAAGCATTTCCCATGCCACACATCAGTAATCCTGCCAACACGGTCACCATTCACACTTCCCTCAGCGCCATAGATAAGCTTTTGGATCAATTGGGTATTTACGCAACCTGGCTCTCCTCAATTAAGTACTTGCAAAAACAATTGCGTATTTTTTTTACATTTGTTTATGCAACATTTTTGACAGTGATTACACATGTTTTCTTATTGAACCATCACGAATGTGCCTGCATATTTACTCTCATCGTCTGCCTTTCTAGAGTATCAAACTAGTGGATTTTTATTGTACCTGAAGCAAATCTTGTCCCTTTGTTGACATCGCTTGCTTCCACTTTGCAAAGTTTCTTTTTCCGCTAAAATACTTGACTGGACGCCGATATTTAATTCATAAAATTGGAATTATACTGTGCGCTTGCTAGTAATAAAAAATCAATACCCGACTGGCATTTGTTTATTACCCATATGGAAACAACATGGACCAAATGGTACGCAATGACATCGCATGTAATTGCATACCGATCGACGGATTTGCTTTTCGGTATGCACACATTTAATTTCAATTGCTTTTTGGATGATTTTAATTGCGTATTTACGCAAATACACTGCTTATCTAGGCTGCTGTCGCTTCACTGCAGACAAGACATTATCGCAATCATACATTTGGTCAACACAGACCAACAACGGATCATGCTTCTTGTGGCATGGTAAGCGTAGTAGAATCAAAGCGACTTGTGTGTATTTATATAACTGTTTGCGATTTCTTTTGCCAGAAGTTATTTACCGACCTTATGAACTGGACATTTTATGACAAACCCTGGGGCATTGGGTTGGCGGCACTGATCTTTTTTGTGGCGGAAGCCAAATTTGGACTCCTGCTGTCGTCTCATGTGTTTTCAGGAGTTTGAGACGCGTCAACAGAAAATTTTTTGGCATTAATTAGAATCCCCAGCAGGAAAATGATCGCATACAAAACCAAAAGTTGGCGACAAAAAAACGCAGGATTTGGAGTTTCTGAGAACTCTGGTTCAACCAGGTACAAGTAGCTCAGGAGGTTAGAGCACCGGATTAGTGTTCTTTGGGTTGTGGATTCAGTTGATCTTTCTTTTTTTCTACGTATACTCTGTCGGTCAGAATCTGATCATTATCAGGTGAATGAATTTTGAAATTTTTGGGAAAAAGACAACCTTCTAGCTGAGTTATTTAAATGAGTGCCCCGAACTCCTCTGTGGACTCAGCTGCGACCACAGCTGGAGCCAGACTATTCCAATGGGGAATAGTCCTTGGGGAAAAAGAATACTTTGAACAGGGCATCACTATAAGCCTGGGGCCTGCAATACTGTGAGTTGTGTGATGACCTGTGGATCTTGTTCTCTGAGACGGGGTCAAGTACTTGTCTTTATCAATAGACATAATCCCCCAATGAATCTTGTGGAAGAAAAGCAGAGAGGATTGATCGCCTCCAAAGTTGGCCATTGCAGCTAATCGAGCATCTATCCAACACTAATAGTGTTGTGCCACATCCTGCAGGTCTAGCAGACTGCCGTCCTCTGTACCTTCTCCACTTCTTGAATCTGAGTTTTACAATATGGGTAGGTGCGTTCCTGTGAGTGTGAAGGAAACCTGAAGACTCAGTTGCTTTGGACGAATTATCAGAGATATGTTTACCCCAATCCATGTTCTCTGCGATTGTTATACCAGATATTTTGCCGACTGAATGTTTTCCAAAGTTTGCTGATGCAGAATGTAGTCATGAATGATTTGTTTGTGTGAGTAATGCCCCCAAACTGTCAAGGTCTTCCTGCAAAATGAGACAGTCTTGCATTTGAATGAATGTTCCTATATGTGACACAATCGTCTGCGAACAGGCGAAGTGAAGACTTGATATTATCCGTATGTCATTTATGAAAATTAGAAAAAGGATCAGTTCCCAAGACTGACCCCTGGGGTACACAGGATAAAACAGGCTTGACTATCTACTTGAACTGCTGAGCTGATTGACTTCCTGGTGCGCATTTGGGGCATTTTTACCTCGAGTTTCACTTCGTAGTTTTATCAGCCAAACCCGCATTTTGAATTCCCATATTGAACTCAGATCTCATGTCAAGCAACATAATTCCAAAAGGAAGTAAAGCGTAGACAGGACTTTCAGTCTGGAAAAAATTCGTGAAATTCCGTTGTGCAACTGTCAAACAAAATTTTATAGCTTCACCACAAATACAGTCTAATCGCTATTGTTTTAGAATTTCGGAATGTGTCTCCAAGAGTTTTAGGAGAAAAGAGATGCAATTCTTACGTTAAATATTTTCTAAATTGTTTCTGCTTTCGCAAAACTTTCCTGTGTCGGCCATATTGGGAGTTCTGTGAATAAAAGCCATCGCATACCAGAGTATTATCTACGCATACGGGCGAAGACTGTTATGTTCTCCGGTTGCTCCATTTTTTGTCTATGACTATGAGCGTAGACCACCGCGAAGTAGGTTGGAATTAGGACAACTCGCTCAAAAGACAAGTCGCTCCAAGACAATGCGTCCCTCAATGATACTCGCCCAAAAGACATACTACAATTGTTCTTCCCTCTAGGAATAGCACAGTGGAAATTCCTCCCTGAGTCTGATGCATGCTTGCAGAGCCCTGAGGCCTTCATTTAAGGCTCTGCAAGCAAGCTGCAGCATCCACACCTAAAGATCCACAAATGTGTGTTGTTTTTTTAGATTGATTGATTGATAGCTGTTTATTCGGTAAAATCAACATATACATACATGTACAGGCTTAAAAATAAAAAAAGAGCACAAATCATCACATTAATTAAGCACTTTTTTAAAATATAGAAAATATTGGGGTATGTATTGATCCAAATTTGGAGTTTTCACGCAAGGCGCAAAACATCCAGTGGTGGATTTTTTGCTTTTGTGTGTACTGAGAAGCTTGCTTTCATGGATTATATGCCTACAGCGCAAAAAATCTGTTGGTACAGGATTGGAGTTTGTGCGTAGATACGCGGAAGGCTACTAGCTATTTGGATCATTTCTGCACACTCAAAGTTGGAGTTTTTGCGTTCATACAAAATCTTGATCTTAAAATGAAAATTTTCTGTTGGATGATTTGTGCATAAAGTAGTCTTAGTTGAAATGTTGGAAATTTTGCGTATGTGAATAGATTTAGATACCAAAGTCTTCCATGCTGGAATATTGGCGCATGGATGTATTCTGAGTACGTACGCAGATATTCCTAATAATTAGTTTCTTCCAATGCTCGATTTTAGACACATGGATGTATTCTGCGTACGTACTCAGATCTTCCTAATAATGCGTTTGATCGTCCAACGCTGGATTATCTGCGCATATAAGCAAGTACCTCATAGATACATGGATGTATTCTGCGTACGTTTGTAGGTATTCCTAATAATGATTTTGATCAGGAAATATACAAATCGCTATTGATTTTCGAGTTTCTGCACATGTAGGCAAAAGACTTCCACATCTCTATAAAGGATTTGCATATTATGCGCAAATAATCCAACGCTGGAAGACTTTGTATCCAAAATCACTGTTAGGAATTTCTGCGCACATATGCAAAACACTTCCACGTCTCTATTAAGGATTTGCCTATATGCGCAAATAATCCAGCGTTGGAAGACATTCATATCCAAAATCACTCGCAGGTACGTAAAAAACTGCGACGTCTCAATTAAGGCCATGCTTTGTGTATATATGCGCAAATAATCCAGCGTTGGAAGACTCTGTTATCTAAAACCATTATTAGAAATTTTTGCGCATGTACGCAAAAACCTTCCACGTCTCTAGTAAGTATTTGTATATACATGCGCAAATAATCCAGCGTTGGAAGACTTTGTTATCCATTAGAAATTTCTGCGCCTGTACGCAAAAATTTTCCACGTCCTTACTAAGGATTTGCGGATCTGCGCAAAAAATCCAACAAATGATTATTATACAAAGCTCAAATAATCCAATAGTGGATGTTTTGCGCCCTGCCCAAAACTCTAGGTATGGAATACGTATATACCTGAAATATTTTTAAAAAATTAAGTAAATCACTTTGATGCTTTAAAACTTAAAACTTATTAATGGATTGGGATGACTCTGGCTTATATATGAAACAAATATCACATTAAGAGTATCACATATTCATCACACGATGCATTTGTTATATTAAGAGATCACTTTTTGACTAGACACGAAATTTTAAGGTGATGAAAAATGACTGACATCACTACATCCATATCTCATACCGCTGTACCTCAAAAAGGATCCAAGAGTGTGAGAGAATCAATGCAAACAAAATCAATGAAAGATGATGTATAGGGAAAATGTATAAGTGTTGAAATAACCCAGGACAGCCCATGACAGTCCTAAGGCTTATTTCCAATGGGGTTCTGTTGGTTAGACCCAAGATTGAGAGTAAGGAGAGGTACACAATCATAGGTACAAATTGAAATACTAAATGCCTATCAATGATAAACTTAGGTATCTGATTCTCTAAGTTGTAGTTGAATTCTTAGGTACTACGGCGGTAGAACGTCTCCCTGCCCTTCACTATAGTGTAGATTTTATTTTCTTGTCCTTTGGGATCATGGGTTTCATTGTGGAACTTTGAATCTATTGGAGGGTCACTGATGAAGTCTAAATGGCAGAAACTAGCTGGTCTGGCCCAGGAAATATGCACACTCTGGTTTCAGATCTTTTGGTGCAATCTTTGCTTTCAAAGGATACCCTTTTAAGAACATATTTGTTTTGAAGCAGATTTGAAACCATTGAAAGTGCACTTTGTTACTTTCCCATTGATATCCTGGGTCAGGTGTGGTGCTTGATTGTATCGATTCCTGATCTTTGCCCTCTTTCTTACTTTGTTTGACATCCGAGGGTAGAGAGTTCCAATCTTTAATTACACTATAATAAAAAGTTGTAGCTGCAACACCACTGACAGAAGGTACTACAATTTTTTCAGTACTACCTCTTGTGAAGTGATGGTGAACATCAGACGCTTTGATGAAGCCTTCAGATAGATATGAAGGGCCAGTTCCATTGAAAGTTTGTGCACATGACTCAGACGAAGTTATTTTAAATTCCACATTCAACATATTGAGACTATTAAGGTCAGAGTAACCAATGCGTGATCTAGGGCCAATATTTTTTAATGAACCACGCAGGTTTGTTTTGACAAATCTGAAGTTTTTCCTAAGATGTTTGTTCAAACCCGAGTACCACGATGAGCATGCATAATCTAAGTGACTTTGGATAAGTACAGAGCATATGACTTTCCTAAGTTTTTTCCTCTAAAAAGCTGCACTGTCTGTTAAAAAAATTAAGCCTACTATTGACTTTTCGAACAATAGAGGATCTTACATGAGTGCTCATGTTTTATTGAATTTATTAAACGAGTTGGGAAAAAGAGATAAAATGCGAGGCTTGCCGAGCATTTTATCTCTTTTTCGCAACGAGTTTAATAAATTCAATAATACAAGAGCACGAATGTTAGATTCTATTTATCATATGACATTAAGATATCTTTGAAGTTTCATTGCTGACGGTAAAATGTTATGATATTGTCATCATGAATGCAACGTTGCTATGGACGTCATAACGTTTCCCGTAAATCGATAAACCACTAGTGGTTTACAGATTTTATTGCATGGCGTTATTTCACTCCCAGACCGCGACGTCATATGATAAATAGAGTTAACATTTGCCTCCCCAGTTAATTGATCATACAAGTTAAGTCCAAGATATCTTCACCATGTGGTATCCTTGGTAAGGTGTGATACTTGATTGTATCGATTCCTGATTTTTGCTGCCTTTCCTTCTTATGTTGCAACGTACCACTCAAAAACACCAAAGGCGGCTTGTATATTATGACAGCAGACGTATGACATGAGTTATGTTTCGATTTTGCCTGGTCTTAGCAAGCTGCTGTGGCTCTTTTCTGTTGGCACACTGGCTTATTTCCATATTTTTAAAACAGACTCCGACCGTTGCAATGACATGACATATTCGTGTCCAGTGTACGGTTCAGAAACTAACATAATACCCACTAGTTTATTTGGAGTTTGTTTACCATAAAATGGTCTTGGGGTGTCAGTTGCCTAGCTGTGGCGGCTTCTATCCCTGCCTGGTGGCTTGTGAGAGTTGAGCCTAATAAGACGAAAACACTTGATACACTACACTACACTGCTAGTACTTTAACACTTTGGCATTCCTTTTGTAAAAAAAAAACAATAGCTAAAAATAAAAAAAAAAATCATTATACTTATTCAATTTTTCTCTCTGGAAAATGGTAATTACCATCTTAAGTGTTCAAGCGTTTAAGTAGCTCTATATTATGTTGACATGCTATTTGGGGATTCAGTTACTTAAAAGCTGCACTAGGTTCCATCCTCTAGACCTACTGGAGCCGAATGGAATTACCCACTCTTATCAATTTGACCAGTCCATTTCCGTTTTATGGGTTGTTGGGTGGTATTTTTCATTTTAATCATTTTTAATAGAACAATCTGTAAACAAACAGTAGATACCCTAATCAGACGCAGTGTTTGATCTGGGTCTGCACTGTTTGCCTATGACTCACAAAAAGGATGCTTATTTTGGTCAATACAGGACTCCATAGGACAATGAGAAGCTGATTTACAAACGAGTTTTTTTCAAAATGCGAGTCTCCTTTTTCCAATTTGGTAGGTTCTCTATTTCTGAAGGATCCGTTCTTGCATAGGAGAGTAACTCTTCAGCACAAGCAGATCCTTTTTTATCATACCTTACACCAACAAATTTAAGCAAATGTTCAGGTAGCTAAATACAAGTACTTAGGCATAACACTTACTGAGAACATTGATCTCTAAAATTTCATCCATAGCTACTATAGTTATTGAATACAAAGGAAGTCGCCTGCAAAATATTGTGGGTTTTCTTTGTTTCATTGTAGTTGGCTGTTGTTTCTCTGTGATGATAAACTGCATAAGTTAGGAAACCTCCGTACGTGTGACTTATACAATTTATGTGTTTTATCAACAGCAGAACATAAGGCGAATTATTTGGCCAGTAAAATAAATCTAAACACACTGTTGCTGTAGCTGATGTCCCTTCTAAAGCCGTGATTTTGTTGTTGTTAGCTCATTCTTTGTTTTTGCTGCCAATGTGTGTATGTAGGAGGGGGTCTACATTGGCGTAGCTTCCATTACGCAGGTTACGCACGTGAGTCAGAAACATAGTAACATTCAAGATAGGTCACCTGATATGGTAAAAGTGATTTTCCTCACCATAAGGAGATGCTCTAAAAGGAAAGAATTCGCTCCCTCTGGGAGCAAATTCTTTCCTTTAAGAAAAGTTCCCATTTTGAAAAGGGACGCAATTGAAGAGAATCATTGCTTGATACAGTAGTCTCCCTTGGTATGCGTAACTTTTTCAGCGTTCTGGCTACGCCATTGGTCTAGATTTTTGAGTTCTTTGTGTCTGTAAGAGAGATTTGGTTGCTTAACGTTAGTCATATGGATTATTGCTTTTATGTGTGTGTCATTGTGTCTTTGTTTGTCCATGCTTTAATGCCTCTTCCTTACTGAGTCGTAGCTTAGTCTTTGATCCGTTTTTTTTATTGCAAGTGTTCAGCTCCTATTTGGAATCTTTACTCTGAAGCTCAGATTTATCAGACAGAATTAGTAAAGATTGCATCCCACTTGACCCGCATGGTATGTCAAAACACAAGCAGTGTCAGAGACATACTGAATAACTTCAATTGTTTTTTTTTTCTAATTTATTTTTATTTCTCTACTGACATGTTCACAACAATATCACAGGACAAATAGTACATGCATGCAATATGGTATCATTTCGATTCAACTACTATGATTTTACATATGAAAATACGAAAAACGAGTCGCAACGCTAAAGAGAGTCCATCTGGTAAATATTTGATTATGACCTGCCCTTAGTATATAATATTTATTTATATTCTAAATAAAGAAAAACAAATTATGTCATCTATAAAAATGCATCAAGAGTTAAACTAAGGATACAATTTGTGTAAGTTTATCAGATATGTGCCTACCCGAGCATACCCGAATAAAATCTCTTAGCGTTGCGGATAATCTCTCGAACAGACATACTAAATTTATAGCTTTTACAATGCATCTGTATTACTAAAAGTTCTCTATAAATGTTTGAGGTTTCCTACTTTTCAATTGAAAAGGCAGCGGAAAAAACAGATTTAGTGATGAACGCTCTGTCTACACAACATACAAAGCCAAAAGCAGCATGTACACAGCGTCGTGGTGCTATACAAAGAACTAAGCTGGCGCTGCCCTAATGTGTTTTGCCAGTTTTGTCCATCTTTTTGATAGCTACTGTACTGTTCACTCTAGCATGGTGAATAAATATGATTGCCAAGCCTTGTCACTAGATGACCCACCTCTCTGTTAGCCAAAGAGATATCTAAATTCCACACGTTAAACCAAATCAAAGAGCTATACCCCTGAATATAAACTTTGTACAGCCCCTACCTTATCTGTGCAGAGCAACATTACCACACTGGTCAGATTTGAAATGCCCCTACTGCTACTTCAATTGGTTATAACTTGAGGTCCAAAGTGATTGGTCCTCACTGATTTTTTGTTTAACCACAGTATGTTAATTTATTTGATTATTTCCCTGTGATGATACGCTGGATACATTAAAAGCATCTGAGAGCTAAAATGAGTTTTAACAACAGCAGAGTCAAGGCCGAAGATTTGGTCAGTAAAATTAATTTACCCCCCCCCCCCGTGACTTTAGCTGCTATCCGTTCTTAGGTGGTGGTTCTGTTGTTGTTGATCTATTATTTATTATTGCTCCCATTGTATTGTCGGGTTTTTTTTTTTGTTGGTCCTTGTTTTCTTGTGCAGTACGTACTGTAGTTTCTAGTTTTGCAATCGTTGATGTTTGATGCCATGTGACAGTTAGTATTCTGCTTTTCTTCCTCGTAGTGCCGCTTGCGCGGATTCAGACGGGGGGGGGGGGGGACCAGGTGGTCCGGACATCCCCCCTAAGAAATCACAAAACAATAGGGTTTCTTAGCAATACTGATCCGGAACCTCTGAAAAATCACACAGCTGTCAAGCCAACATTCAATGTTGGGCCATAAACGGCACGCCAGCGAAACGCCATTTAAATAGCGTTTCGCTGGCGGGTCGATGATAGCCCGCTTATAGAGGTATTTGGTTCCTCACCCCCCTTCATAAACTATAAAACAAAGTTGTCAAAGTTGGATCCCCTCTGACAAAACTTTCTGGATCCGCGCATGTGCCATGGGTTTGTCTGCAGTGTGTGATTGTGGCATTTCCTGGCTATAATCACTTACCCTTTGCCTCTGTTGCTACTACTTGATTAACTGTGGTGCTGTGTATATTCAAAGTGCAAGTTATTGGCCCCTACATACTGCTGTATAGTCATCACCCAGCTCCCAATTGTGTATTATGCTATATGTAGCAGACAGTGTTGTCTTGAAAAATCCGTTCTTTTTTGTTACTATTCCATATTGGAATAGCTTTTTTCTAACTATGATTTGATCGCAAAGGAGTTTATGGCTCTCACTCCGATATAAGACTATGCGGATGCCTCAATCAACTTGTAAATAGTTTCATAAGCTCAGCCAAGTGAGTTTTATCCTGCAAAATTATTAAAGCGCTCCTGGCATGATGAACGAGTTTTGATTTTACGCAAGTTATGAAGATAGAAACCAGATTGGACTGGTATATTCCACTGCAGGGTGGAGAGGAGTATTCTTGCAACGCGTCTTTGTCTTTCTAAGACATTGTTACAGGGTCCTCTGAAAAACAGACCGGGCTATTGATTTCCCCTTTTGCTGTGTTGTCTATTTCAGTTAAGTTTACTCCCAATTACTTAACAGTATTACTAATCTAGGTATTTGTGGTGTATGGTATAAGTCATTGGTTACATTATGAGATGCGCTTTGCATTTCTGGGAATGGAATTTAATGGTCCAGTCTCTCTATGACTGTTTAAGTCGAATTAACTGGGCCAGTCTCAAACCCAATGTTAAAGTATTTAAAGTATTGATGTAGAACATGAGCATCTGCCTCTGACTTGATGTACATGTAAATACGTATTTACAATTATAATGACTGTCGTCAATGGTGCTGTGTATTTGGGCATGCCATTGTTGAACAGAAGGAAGAGCAGGGGACCTAGCACACTCGTTTGGGGGCACACCTACATGGGCAGGAACTGATATAGATGCTAACCTTTCCAACAGACCTCGTTGGTGCTCGCTCTTAAGAAAAATAGGTATGCTTACACTCAGCAGTCTCGTGGTGCCAAATGGTGATCATGGGAAGGGACTCCTCTATCCCTTTCTCACACAAATAATGATTTTGTTCTTGCTCTCTATTGGAATATTAATTTAAAAATAAGTATCAAGAAGTTCCTGAATACGTTGAGATCCAAAATTACATGATGACGTCATTTTGACATAACATTGGCGCCATTTGATCACCACATGTGTGAGTTCTAATCTTGGTTTAAATACAACCATTATACAGTCCACACGTGACAGCCTGGGTAAGATAACGTGGGTTAATGAATTTAACCCCCCCACACACACACACACACACACACACGATGGCTCAGGCTAATGTCCGTTCTAAGGCGGTGGTTCTGTTGTTGTTCGTTCATTGTTTATTGTTACTCCCAATGTGGGAGTCTGTAATTGTTTTATGTTTTGTTGTACTATACTTTATGTCCATTCTAGTTATGCAATCATCTTGATTGGGACTAGAGAGCTGACTGCTTTGCTGAGTTTGTCTTCCTGGTTTCTCGTGATTGTTGTGTGACTCTTCCTCGCAGTACCAGGTTTGTCTGCAGTTTGTGATTGTGGTATTTCCTGATCATACTCATTTACTATTTTTGATAAGAATTTCTAATCCTGGCCCCGAGGTTATAAAAATGAGTTCATTCTCAAACTCAAAATAAAGCGCAATTATTGGCTGCTTGCGTACACATGTCCGCAAGTAACCAATCAGTGCGCTTTGTTTTAAGTTTGAAACTGTACTCAAGTTTTATAACCTCGGGGCCTGGTTGCTTTACTTAGTTTGTCTTCCTGGTGTCTCGTGATTGCTGTGTGGCTCTTCTTCACGGTGCCATGGGTTTGTCTACAGTTTGTGATTTTGCTATTGCCTGATCATACTCACTTACTATTTTTGATAATAATTTCTAACCCAGGCTAAAATCACAGATATTCTTAACCGCTGTGCAAGAAATTTTGATAATCATCACATATGAGCCTGTGTACTGGGTGTCCCAAAACACATGAAACGTTTTGAAAGCCTTATATCATTTGACTCAATAAAGACATGTTGCTTATCATTTTTATTGGTTAACAGACTTTACATAGAAATTATATAATGCCATATTTCGACTTGATTTCATTTAATGAAAATACAAGGTTAAACTTTAAAAAAAGTGGTTCTTATTTTCTGGTTTACACAGTTTTTACTTCCATGGCTAGCTTTTTGACACTATATACTTATTGGTTCTGGTTGCAGCATTGTATTGATATTCAATTCTTGATGCTTGCTATTATAAATGTATATTATGTCTACACTTATTTGTCATAGCTTTTTTCCTAGGTGTTCCTCAAGGTTAATAATAAAGACTCAAATAATTTAACCACCTTGTTCATAATGAGCATTTTTAAAGACATTTTAGTTTTATAAAATGAAGTCTGTTACCATCGTAACCAACGTGCTGTAGTTTTGATATCATGTAAAATACAGAAGAGACTGTTCCTGCATATGACCCAATTCATTTAGATTATATTGATGTTTAAACTAAATGAATTGACAATACCATTAGGTGTGCACTTTATTGTACCCCACCCACTTTTCTCTATAAAGGCCACTGATACCTGGTGTTAATTTGAACTTTCATATACAGTTAAGTGTGCATGTGATAAAACAAAACCAATCGATGTGTTTGTATGACACTGTTGTTTTGTTTTATGCCTTAAATACTGAACAATTTCATTACAATTGAAGAATTTTACTTAGAATATCACGTTTAAGCCTATTTCAGTACGAAAATTTGTTGAGTTTGACTTATTTCGTGATATCATCTTTGACATTACCGTACGCATAGCTTTATAGTGTGTGTGTAGTCGCTGGGCACGGTTGTCACACAGCCCTAAAATATAGTGTCAAAGCTAAAGATAACCGAGACAAGGCTCATACGTTATACTGGTTACCTAAACTCCATAAAAACCTATAAAGTAAGGTTTATTGCCAATTCTAGTTCTTGTACAACAACAGAACTTACCTCGTGTCTTACTGCTATCAAAAACATGTTATTAAGTACTGCAAAAAAGTATATGAAAGATCCGGTAAGAATCATTGTTCTATTAATATTCAGGTGAAGTATTAGATTAAGTTAAAGCTAGGGATTTCTACGTGACCAGTTTGTCAACTTATAATTTTTTACATTTTACATTACTTTACCTCATAATTTAATTAAAGATAAACATATTGATCTTATTGAAAGAAACTTTCTAATAGAATGCTTTCCTTACCTTGCATGTAACGACAGAAACGAGTTTTTCACTTCGAAACAGCTGAAAAATATCATGCAGGGTATTGGCAAAAAGTATGTGATGCACTTACCTTTTTGTTGGACACTTTTTTGTACGATTTGGTACTAAGTTGTATAGACAAGTTGTAGAGATTCATATGGGCACTAATTGTGCTCCCCTGGTTGCAGAAGTATTCTTGCTCTGTTATGAGGGGGACTTTATGATGATAAGCAGGCTGATATTATTGACGCTTTTAACACAACATCCATATATTTAGATGATTTTTAAACAAATATACGTAATATTTATTTTAACAATTTACCCTGCAGAGCTTTAACTTAATAATATAGGCACACCCCTTTTTTATTGCCATTTGTCTCGCATTTCATACATTTAAATTAATATTCAAGAATATAATCATAAAATAATTTACATATCTGATCATGGCATAAAGGGTGCTATGTCTTAGCATTTATTTGGTACCATGTTTGTTAGTCTATGACAATTAGCAGATGAGATATAGGTAATTTTGTAGATATACGCATTTTATTTTTTCGACATTTTTTTCTTTTTTAATGCTTTCATTAATATTCACAAATATACAAATATGATTTGTATATCAGACTTTTGTGTTAAAGCACTATGACACAACTTTCATTTGGTACCAATTTTGGAAGTGTAGAATAGTTAGCAGCTGACATATAGGTTATGTTGTATGTACAACCCTTAAACTTTTCTATCATTTTTTTCTCATTTCTGATATTTTCATTAATATTCATGAATATGCAAATTAGATAGTTTATATATTATACTATTGGGTTAAAGTGTTATGTCTCAACTTTTATTTGGAAACAAGTTTGGTAGTCTAGAATAGTTAGCAGCTGACATTTAGGTAATGTTGTACCCACCCCCCCCCCCTTATTTTTCTACCATTTTCTCTTATTTCCCATGTTTTCATAAATATTCATGAATATTCAAATTAGATTATTTGCATGTCGTACCATTGGGTATAAGTAATATGTCTTATCTTTGATTTTGTACCCAGTTTGATAGTATATGATAACTGAAAAAAGTAAGTAAGGGTGCAAAGATCGAGAATCAATACAACCAAGTCCCACACCCAGCCCAGGATACCAATGGGAAAGTGACAAACTCGCAGTTACACACCACAAACGAGAGCTAAGAGGTCAGCCCTTTCCCAGCAGGTGACCACAGGGCACATTTAAACAAACGCCCACAAAGTCATAGTAAACACAAGACAGAAAAACATAAAAAAAATCCACAAAAGAAGTATCACCTTGGAATGGTCAGTAAAATATATTACTGGAGGGCTTAAACTGGTTTCACGACGCCAACCTCACCCTTAATCCAGATGTGGATCAAGACACATAGATATTTGGTTTGCATGAAAGGCCCCTAACTTATCAATGCATCATCTCCTAGAACATATAAATTAATATGAAAAGGAGATAAAACGAAGATAAGGACTCAACAGTAAATAAAACTGAATACCAGAGTACCAAAGAAATCCAACAGGTAAACTCCGTCGGGCCTGACAAACAGCCAAGGCATTGGGCCCCTACCATCTCATGAATTGATAAGTCTTTAACTCAGAACCGTCATAGAGTCTGAAGTCCGACACACCGGCGTGCAATTAAAGAAGAAAGCAAGTTGCCAACTGTGGTTGGGTTGACCACCAAGTATGCAGTCTGTTGCAATACATTAATGTTATAGCCAATCTTTTTATAATGGGAAATTATTTTAATGACCAGGGCTGTAAAATGATTAGAGCCAACAATCTTCTTCAATTTATACACCAAGTCACCATAGAATTCAGGCTCCGAAAGTCCTTGGTGCAAGAGAGATTTAAGTCCAATTTGGAATTTAGATATCAAATCATAGTATCGTCTATAAAATTTAGAAAAGGTTTTGCGAAGATTGTGATACTGATAGCCTTGTTTAAGAAGTTTCTGAGTTAACAATTTATTGCGAGTGTTGAAGTCAGTAACATGGCTAGATGCTTTAGCAAAACGAATGAGTTGAGAGATGTAGACTCCATAGGATGTAGAGCAAGGAACCTTAACTAAATCTGAAGCAAGATTATTTGCTCAAGTTGTCCACCTGATCACTATTTAATTCTAATGGCATAAATTGATGTCAGTGAAGACCACCAATCTCGAGAAGATGTTATTGGACTGATTTATACCAGTTTTACATCCTTAACACGTAACTCTACAAATTTTTATGACTTTTCCTTAATTTGGCGGCCATCCTGGAAATATCCAAATTAGATAGTGAATACGCCATTTTTCAGCTTGCCAATATAGACGCTTCTTAATATACAGCTCATTAATATTAATATAACACCAGAACGAGGCACCGCTGGCAAACAGTTCCAAGCTGGCTTACTGATAGTAAAATAATAGTATTAATTCCAACACAATAGTACATCATATAACATAAGATAATTTAATTTCATACCTATATAACCTTAAATTTAATTGAAGAATATGTTACTATTATGTAAAATCCACCTGAAATGCATTTGCACAGGAAATCCAGCTCAATAAGTGCTAATATATTAATGACCTATTTTACTCTCCAATTATGATAATTAATATGATGTAAGGTTGCTTTGCTTTTTTCCTTAAAGCAACTAGATTTTCAAGTGGGATTTAGGCTTATCTGCAATGTAATCTCATTTGTAAATGCATTCCAGACCTTTGCAAAAGTGTAAAACCTCACAAAAATCATAATAACCATGACCCCTCCTGCCATGTCGAGACAGAAATAATAAACAAATGCTTCAGTTTTTCACAGTAATGTAGGGATTGTATTACACCTTAAGAAAAAGCTCTTACCATACATCTTCCAATCCAATGTCCTTTATTTTCAGTTGAGAAATTTTGTCTGCATAGACATGGATGTTAGGTTTCATTTACATGTTATAATGTTTTAACATGTTTTGGTTTTGCCCCATATTACCGAATACCATTAAATGAAGCCAGCACATTATCACTTCTGCTCAAAGCTGAGTAGCAGAGAATTGCACTCAAACCCCAAACCATCCCTCACACCATCACCGAAACATTGTACCAACACAGGAGCGGATGGACGACTTTTGGAAGGAGGGTTAAGATGTATAAAGGGGGTTTGATTTTTCTGATTTTACCCCATTTTTCTGAAATATCACATGAAAATGAAATAATTTGCTTGTGAAGGGAGGTTCAATCGACCTCCTGCCCCCAACTTGTCCCCACTGCAACAATTAGTCGAAAAAGTTATATTAACAGCGAACAACACAATATTTGTATAATAAAAATATATAATTTTGTGTGATCATACGTAAGTTTTAGGTTACACTTTTTGTAATTAGCTGCTATATGCTATGTTCTTTCTTTTGCAGAAGAAAATGAAAATAATGCATTGACAAATGCCTTATAAGTTCGAACTATGAATGTACATGTAGTACTAAGAGAAGAAAGTATTTGTGCGGTCTGATATTCATGATATTTGGATTCAACTGTTAAATGTTAAAGCCGTCTGACATTTACTAATGGATAGTAATTTTTGGCCATAAAAGGCCTAAGGAACCAATTTTCCTCCATCTGAATACATATACGTGAAACAAGCATCTATTAGAGGCATCCTTAAACTTATGGTTAGGCTGGGGCCACCATGGACTTGCAATTTTCTTTATTGTGCTTCCTGTTTGTTTGTTTGTTTGTTAATCATGATCAATGCTCTACGTAATATCAATACTTTTCAGTCATGCCGGGACGATTTCCTATATTTCTGGGTTGAACCAGTACTAAGCAAAGGATAAGGTATCTTGCTCAAGGACACAACGCAGTGCCTCTGTTGAGTCTCAAACTAGCGAACACTCTTCTACTATAACATTACACAGAAGAGTATACTGCTATTATCCGACACTATATAATATGCACCAGTCATTTGTAACAACGGCCTCCAGCGAACAGTAGGAACTTTGACATTTTGTTCAGCAATTCCCTGCTATAACCCCCGCACTGCGGGGACAGTAGGCTGGTAAAAACATGGCAGTTTTCCCCTGCAGTCTATTTTATTTTACATTGCACTGGTATACCAAATCCATACCATTTCCCCCACACTTTTGGGACAATGCAAAAGTTAAAACATGGCACAATTGCCAGGCTATCCCCCGCCTTCCTTCAGGTCTAGGGAAGGTGTTGTGGTTACAAATGACTGGTGCATAATAATTTCATCTAAATGTTATAGATAAAGCTCTAACTATTTAAAATCATACATGTATGTGAAGATTTCTTATAAAGCATATTAAGAAGGTGTATTTATCTTGTTAAATATGGTACAGCTGTTTACATTGAAGAAACATGAACAGGATTGCTTTGATAAGTTTCTGGAAAATTAGATTTAAATATGATAAATATGTGGAAAAATGGATATTCTGTATAGGTATACCGGTATTTAAAATGTTACTGTTTCTTTAAAGAAAACAACTTCGAATCATGTCTTGAATTAATGCCCTTCGTCTCTTATTAATTTATTCATACATTGCTTTCTTTTGACTTAACCTTTCGAAAGTTGATGAAAAAATACAACTGCACCATTATCTGCCATCAGCAGCTAGATAATGAACAGGAGACAATTTCATTTTCTTAATTGCCACCTGTTCTGATGTTTAAGCCATTTTGTTTGCCAGCGGTGTCTCGTTCTGGTATTGGAATGCTAAACATGCATATAATTTGAAAGGTAGCTATTGGGTTTTGGATTCAGTATGCCCAAAATACCCCTAATAAGTATCTTTTCTTCACAAAATGCCTGTACCTTCTTAAATAAGCGTGTGTTTTTTCTAATTTTTCCTGACTATAAAGCCAATACCTCTAATACTGATGCCTCGTTTTTGGACATGCAATTGTCCATTTCTAATGATATTGTTTCTACCAAAATTTACGATAAGCGTTACGATTTGTTTTGAAATTGTCAATTTCCCATTTTTAGATGGTGATGTTCCTTGCTCTACATTCTATGGGGTTAAAATTTCCCAACTCATCCATTTTGCTAGAGCATCTAGCCATAATGCTGACTTCAACATTCACAATAAACTGTTAACTCATAAACTTCTTAAACAAGGCTATCGGTATCATAAAATACACAAAACTTTTTTTCTAAATTTTACCTGCAGCTACTGCAATTTATATCCAAATTCAATGTCAGACTTAAATCTCTCTTGCAACAGGGACTTTCGAAACCAGAGTGTTTTGGCGACTTAGTGTTATACATTTAAAGAAAATTGTTGGCTCTTTTATAACGCAGTTTATTAAGATAATATCTCATTATAAAAAGATTGGTTATAAAATTAATGTATTGCAACAGACAATGGTGGTCGACCCAATCATGGTTGGCAACTTTGCTTTGTGAAACACAAATAAAAACGATCCAAAAAAGAAGCACCGCCTTGGATCTGTCAGTAAGAAAATTACTGGAGGGCTTAAACATGTTTGATGGTACCAACCTCATCCTTATTTCTGATGTGGATCAAGACAGATAGATGTTTGGTTCGCATGAAATATCCCTAACTTATCGATGTATCATCCCCTAGAAGATACATATAGAGATATAAAAAGGAGAACTCTACTGTCATAGAGTCTGAGGTTCGACCAGCCCGCTCAGACTCTATGATGGTTCCAACTTAAAGACTTATCTACAGATGAGAGGGTTAGGGCGTGATGCTGTGTCTGTGGTCTGGCCCACTGGGGTTTAACTGCTGTACTTCTTCTACTCAGTTGCTCTATGCAGTTGCATGTACTGTTGTACTGTCCCCTTCTTTGTTTTATCTCCTTTTTATATCTCTATTTGTATGTACTAGGAGATGATACATCGATAAGTTAGGGATCTTTCACATTGAATTTGTGTTTCATGTCATACTATCTTATCTGTTGCTTGCAGCCTTGTGGTCACCTGCTGGGAAAGGGCTGGCCCCTTGGCTCTCTTGTATGTGATGTGTTCTTGTGGTTTTGTCACTTTCTCCTATGGTTTCCTGTGTCAGGTGTGGTATTTGATTGTATGGATTCCTGATCGTTGCCTTCTTACTTACTAAAATATATATTGACTTTGAAGCTGTTGATGCAGAAGCGGTAAAAGCATGGTATGTTTCATCACTAGGCACCTGGTTTGTTAGGCTGCACGTATTCCACAGTTCCAAGATGCACCAGCATTTAATTTGTTCGAGCAGGACTACTGTATTTCAGTTTAACTAAAGTAGTAGAGAGTTTTAACTTCTGTCTAAGACGTGTTACATACACAACAATCACATTTATTTGCAACTGAGTGTATACCTGCATCAGGAAACAAAATTGTTCATTCTTATGCCCGGTTCATCTGCCAATTTAATGTGTTCAGAAACATCATAGTTTGCAAACATCTAATGACATCTTTTGTGTAAGGTGTGTTAACCCTTAAAGCGCCAAGAAAAATGCATCTGAAAAGGACGTCTGCTGAATTCGTCTGCTGCAGATAATTGTCTAACATTACTGACGAATTTAAGTATAGTAGCAAACAGGGTGGACCCAGCTCAGACTGCTCCTACAGGAGTCCACATTGTCTGGGTCCACATTGTTTGTCATAGAGGCTTCTTAAACATTTCAGCAGATGGGAGAAGCAGAAGACTTTTGTTGCGATTGGCGCTTTTAAGGGTTAAGTTATAATTGGGAACTTGAGGATCTGTCGGTTTAGTCTCAGGTAGGTAAAGGACTTGCCTTGTTTAAAGTAATTGTATCATAAACTTGGTGCCTGCTATTTCAGCAATATATACAAAATTGCTGAATCATCAAATTTCTAGTTTCTATCATTTATGTGTATTTAAACTTCGTACGCCCAGGCGTAACTCAATCCGTTAGACTGTATTCATCACATATTTCCTACTCTTTTAGTATCTCACCGGGAATATAAACAGTCTAATAGCTTTTTAAGACCATTAAAATTCAACTTTCCTTTTAAATATCAATAGCAATGTTTCATAATACTACAAATATCAGTTGCACAAAATGGTTATTCTAATATGCTTTCCCAGCTATAAGCAGCTATGTACCTAACTGTGTGTGTTTTGAATCAGGGCCTGGAATGTCCGACTGTATGTATAAAACCAGAACCAAAATATCAAGAAGGCAAATCATTTTTCCACAATAAACAGATCATAAAGATATCTGAACAAGCCATACGGCTTGTAATTGTTAAATGACCAATCTCATAAGGGGTTTGTGCTTAATACATATATGAGCAGTGAAGACTCAGGCGAGCCCTCCCCAGTCTAGCCAGAGCCTGCATTGCTCGCAGAATTTTCTAATAAATTTGTATATAAATTCTCATGTCAAATTGTAGATATTTATCAATAGATAAATACACAGTAGATATATACACACTGGTAAATGTATACGTCGATTTGCTGGTATTTACGCGTATTGCCAGTACTTCATAGACCTGAAGTGGTAGATATTGGTGTTAATACTATATAGAAAAACATGCCATATGCCTAAAGGACTATTGACTTCAATCATTTTTACGTATTCAGTATGTGCATGGCGATTTATGTAAGCATTTAGGAAAAGATTCGAGTACCGATCATCCAGATCGGTACTCGAATCTATTCCTACATGCTTACATAAAACGCCATGTGCATGCCCAATACTTAAAAATGATCTAATTCTATAGTCATTTAGGCATATGGCATGTTATTCTATATAGTATTAACACCAATATCTACCACTTCCGGTCTATGAAGTACCGGCAATACGCGTAAATACCAGCAAATTGACGTATACATTTACCAGTGTGATACAGCTGTGCATAACTTTACATTTATGAGATAGGATAAGTACCAAAATCTCATCTATTGGCACATACATGTATATTAATCTTTGCGGTTTTTGAAATAATCAGGCATGAACCATGAGTTTTCTGATGTTTCTGGGACGCACATATCAGACACATCAAGTCCAAATCTTTCCTGTCCACTTTTCCACTGGCCAGCAATACATTCCAGGAGCAGTACACGATGTTTTCTGAAGCCGGGATCACACCGTGGATACTTGAGGTATTTCCTTGAATTTTCCCTATCATGATTATAATAATGAGATACTTCACCATTGGGTATTTTTAAAGGGCAAACATGTCCGCCTGCAAGAAAAGCAAAATTTGAGCAATGTCACGTGACACATAACAAGTTATGTGATGTGATACATAAGAAACAATGTTTCAGGTTGTTTGTAACCTGGCAAAAATTCAACTTGCCTGCTCAGCTAAGCCAATTATACGGAGACTTGAAATATGGATTTAAAGAGAGTTAATCACTTTTTCACTATTTCTCTGCTAGTTGCATGCCGATAACCTTCTGAGAAATTAAGAAAAATAATCCGACCCCGTGGTTATAACACTTTTTTCCTTGTTCAACTCAACGGATTATGGAATTCTAACTACTTATAAAATTAAAGCAGTGTTTTCAGAGGAAAACTATGTCCCCCAACTGCAAATTGAGTTGGCAAGCATGCATACTGCTCTTTACTGTGTCACAATTATACAGGCTGAAATCCATCAATTATTACAAAGGAGAGCATGCGCAAACACAATTTTGGTCAAACTTTGAAATTACAAAGTGCTGTTGTTACCTTGAATATAAGGTCAAGGTCATCAAAATCTAATTAACTCTTTTCTGTCTCCAAACAATGTATCTATGCAAGTTTGGTGGAGAAAGACCCACTGCTTCCGAACACAGAGCCCAGAAAAGGCTGAATTTACAGTTTTGTAAGGATGATGCCCTTGGAATGGAGGTAACCTTGAAAGTTAAGCCAAGGTCATTAAATCATATCAATTCTTCATTTTGCCACAATGATACAATACATTAAGTTTAGCTAGAATACATTGTTCAATTTAAGAGATATCATACAAAACCAAATAAACTGTTTAACTCACATAGAGGTTTCCTAACTTATTCAATTTCACATCACCTAGAAAAAAACAAAGCAAAAGTATTAACTGCGATGAATCAAAGACTGACTCATAACCACCCACAGACAACCAGAGCTAAAGAACCACTAGTGGAGCATATGTAGGCCCAGTTAAAGACTAGCATCAGACACCACCCCGAACTATGAATCAATGAGTCTGCAGACTGGTCAACTGCTATGGAGTGAAAGAAGAAATCATAGCGAAAAACTGAGATTGGCGTGTAGACTGGCGCAAAAACTTGTTTTGCCCTCTGATTTTCATTTTTGAGGGGCTCGAAAATAGCACTCGTCCGAATATAGCACTCGTCCGCTTGTATTTATGTGTGCCTCAGGCTGCAGGGCAAGTGAAAAGTTTGAGATTGCTAGCGAATATTAAATTTTCCCCATATATGCCAATACTTTTTGTGATGCAGGACAAGTACCTATTTTTAGAAATTAGAGGTCTGATCTAATGAAGTTTACCATTTGGGAAGCAAATATTGTCCCCGTTATAAGCGTATTCCGATGTATACCAATGGCCATCTTCACAAGTCAGTGGGTACCTATGGAATTTATTAGGCCAGGAGTATCCCTCATCACAGACAGGTTCACACTCCACCTGTAAAAGGAAACATGCCTTATGAGCCGACATCGAGCTTTAGGTACAAGTTGACATGTGCCTACAGTATAGATTGAAATTAGTCTGCTTATCTGCCCAGTCTGATAAGTGCATTGGTTTTCTGTCTGAAGAATCGTTGGTCCATTGGCTACCCATAGCGCGCCCATCAAAGACTCTGATCAGCTTGCGCAGATGCGCATGCTGATCAGAGTCTTCAATGGGTACACATGCCAACTTGTACTTTTTACTGGACACCTGCTCAATTAAATTAACATATTAGTTTTTTTAATCAGCTATTCGGTCACTGTATGGCCACGTCGTATGCAATGTCACAGTCTCTTGTAAAGCTAACAGAGATAGGAACCAGTTGTGGGCGTGGCTAGACAGTGACCTAGAAGTTGAATAATACAAATAGATATTAACCAGGCAATTGCACTGTCATATGAATATATGGTTTTGTATGTGATTGATATTCTTAAGGACTTTGAAAACGCTTCACCCAGACTAAATCCTTTATTTCACAAACCCTGAGATTAACAGCGGGATAATCATTATTGCATATCATAGTCTGACCAGCCTTTAGTGTGCCCTAGAAAATTCATGGTTGTAAATTTAGTTTAAGATCCGTTTTAAGACAGGGATGGTCGATTTTGAAGGACACCAATTCAGCTGCAAGTTAACATGATTTAGTTTTGATTCTTGACTCAACAGATTTGCATTATAGGTTTTTTTTCACGATTGTACATTCATCATTGAACGATTCTAAATGAATTGACAGTGTTGTATGCTCAAAATTACACCCCTTTAAAGATACCAACATACCTCAATCACTCTGATTACTATAGTCTAGCAATAAAAGGACCTCAGACAGTCTTAATGTAGGATTGCCCATAAAATGGTCAGATAAAAGTTTCAAAGAAAATGATATTTTTCCATGAAAAACATAGTAGGTTCAAATATCTAACTATCCGCAAAATTGTTTTTCTCATTAGACAAGTACCAATTAAAAAGTATGGGTATAGGAAATAGAAAAAGTTTTACTGAAGTGCCTTCACCCTCCTTGACCAAACTAATCCTTTTGCATACAGTTGTAGTTTTACATTTCACTCATCATATAAAAAATGGCATAATTGGTCACTGGGGGACGCTGTAAAAATGCGCAAAATCAATATATTATAAAAACTTATTAGGAACTAATTTTGTACAAACCTGTATGTAAATATTAATTTACAATTTACAATGGCATGTATCAGGGCGTTAGTTATGATTGCGTACAGAGTAATTAATTGTCGTATTTCTCAATCAAATCATATGATGTGGGAACTCAGAATAATCATTGCAAAAAGGAGGTTCTTTTGAGCACCAAATTATAGGTTGTGATGAACAAGAAAATATTTACAATTTTAGTCTCAAAAATTGTGTTTATCTAGACTGTGATGTATACAGTATGCAGTTATGATGCGCCTCAGTGAACATGTCAAACTGATTGAACTTGAAACATAACTATAACAGACAAAAGTCATGGACAGCATACTTATTTAGAAGAAACAATGAAATCTTCTCAACCCAAATTTTATGAAAACACATCACTTTCGTCTCAAGTTATATGCTGCAAACATTATATTTCCATGTATTTATGTGAATACCCTGTGAAACCTTGACTTTCTGTGAAATAAATTTGGTCACAAAAAGTACCCCCTCTAAAATCCTAAAGCCATGGCATAAATATGCAATATTTTCCTTTTTTTTTTATTTTGCTAGGTGCACTTATTATAAGGGTTTGATTAAAGCCCAAAATTATAGTTGTCAATTATGCATTTTCTTAAGCACAAGCTGTCATAATTTGGGCAGATTGAATAGGAAACTGTCCAGGTCCTTCAACATCTTGGGCTTTTCAAAGTTTCGATTTTTTTGCCCGTTTTTGTTGGAAGAGGCTACAAATGACATATTATGCATAAATTACGCGTGTATCACGTTTCTTAAAGTATTGTACAAGTTATGTTAACATAAACTTTTAATACGTTCTCGATCACATGACATCATCCTGCCATGACTTAAACTCCGTTCAGAAATTGTGTGGCACCGGTTTTTTGAAGTTCCTGCTTTTATACGTCATTTTAGGTCCTACATCGCTGTGAGAAAGTTACTCGTGTAGGCCTCCCCTAATTTCTCCAGCAGGTTCTGTGCGTGTGAGAGCTTCTGGCAAAGCCCTGATATCTTTAGAAAAATAAAGAAATTGAGAAATACGGCAGCAGACTAAGACAGTTTGACACGTTTGAAACGCCCTCCATGAACGTATATGGAGATGCCAATATATTCATTATAATATTTGGGAGTGGTTATTCCAATTGGCGAGAAGTTCGTGGGAAATTATAAAGCGTGACTACACACCATATATCTGGAAAATTAAACACTGATCTTGCGCTAAACATGCCAACGTTAGTGTAAAATAACATTTCTCAACGTTAGAACGTGTTGTGTTTGTGTTTAATGTCCCACCAACAGCTAAGGTCATATGGAGACAGGGCCACGGCTTAAAGTATTATCCGACAAACTGATGAAGCCGAGGATCGAACCTGTGACCCCTGGATTACCAGCAAGTGGTTTATCACCTACACCACGGCGGCTCCTGTTACAACTTGAGGCTGACATTTCTTTAGCATAAAACTTAAACATTTCTACTTGTTATTGTTGTAGTTATTCTGCGTGCCAAAATCATTGAACAGAATAGAGCCTAAAAGCAGTTAAAAAACACACAAAGATCAATGGCAGCTCAGTTACTATTTCTGATGTAAAATTAAACTTATTCTCGCGGTGTACCTATTCGAAAAATTGTTTGTTGTCCGATATCGTTAGAAAAGATTGGATTTATGTTTATACAGGGGTATGGCATCATAAAACACAAATAAACTTGTAATGTCGGTTCAGCCAAGCGATTTTAAATGATGGTAGAAATGCCCCATTTCAACTATAAATTAATAATGTCCTGTTATCAAGGTATTACCTTTACTGTGCCATTTTGTAAGTAATGGTTATTCTTTCGTGAAAATTGCTAAAGTAATGGTCAATGAGGTTAAGGGGCATCCCTATCAAAATGGCACAATTTACGTCGTGCTTGCCACATGCATGCACTGCTGAAAATATCTGCACGTCAACATGGGT
Source organism: Loripinus fragilis (assembly GCA_964019695.1). Taxonomy (NCBI): domain Eukaryota; kingdom Metazoa; phylum Mollusca; class Bivalvia; order Lucinida; family Lucinidae; genus Loripinus; species Loripinus fragilis. Next base: position 63,326,408 of record OZ026521.1, on the reverse strand, counting down.
TTATAACATGTGTTTGCTTGACCAATTCCTCGGAACTAATAGCTAATTGCCACCATTGCAGGTCCCCCAGTCCCCTGATCCTTACTTTCACGTGTACTAGGACCAGTAAACCTTTATGATGTTTTTGTAGAATAAAGAATCGTTTTTACTGTAGCTTGTTATCAAAACATTTAATATTCGAGTAAAGGGTGTGTTGCATTTGAGCAATTTAAAAATAGACTCGAGAGACGTGAAGCATATCGATGAATATTTATGCATTTTATGTGGCAATCATCGTCAACTGGACTTAGTCTGTGGGCGCATTTCTGAATTTTCTGATTTTTCCCAAGATATCAGGGCTTTGCCAGAAGCACACACAGTCAGGAAACCTGCTGGAGAAATTAGGGGAGGTCTTCAAGAATAACTTTCTCACAGCGATGTAGGACCTATGACGGCATATAAAAGCAGGAACTGCGAAAAACCGGTGCCACACAATTTCTGAACAGAGTGTACATCAAAACGTCTTCCCCACTTGATTGTCAGTGTAAATAGTCAATACCAGTATTGAAAGTGTGCATAAAGGTAACTTATGGAGATGTTTCTGATAAGGAGCTGTAAATTGATGTTCAAATTTGACGTTTATTTTTGAAATATTGAAGTTATCAGTTACTTTTAATTAGCAAAAGTCTATTAACTGTGTTGCTGGTTATAGTATCATACACGCCATAGTTTAAACACACAAAAAAAATCAAAAAGCTTCAACTGACTTTGCAGAATGGTGCTTGATGCTGTATGTACTCAGGTGACGTCATCAGTAGCGTTGCGTTATAGTGCAGTCAAATGAACGACGGCCAATTCTGGGTTCCACATTAAAACCTGCGAGTGACTTTTCAATTGCATATTCAGTTTGCAAAAAAAAGTGCAAAATTATGGTGATGCGTTTTCAAAGTCATCTAGTATATTTTTTCAACGTAATGCAAGTGTGTGTGTTTTCATGCATGTGTTATGTTACAAAATAATCCATCGAGCTGGAAAAAAACAACATGTGATAAGCATATATACTGTAAAGATAATAAAATGATTTGACATTTGTTCTCATTATTTAAACAGTTTGACAGTTTCTGAGCTCTGTGGTAGGCTCTTACAGCCACTCTATGTTGAATGTTTAAATATCTTGATGACGCTTCTTTTTCAGGGCATATTGGAACCATTACGTGATTTGGGTATAAATATTCAATAGAGAAAGACTAATTTTCAATATCAAATTGAGGTGAAAGCAAACTGCCACTGTTTATCCGAAATGTGCTTTCGGAAGTTAAATACCCTTATCTGAAATGTGCTTTCGGATGTTAAACACCCTTAAATAAACATTTTGATGACATTTTTTGTCAAAACCAGATAATTCATATGGAGGTTATTATATAGCCTACAGAATATGAATGTTAGAAAAATAAAGTCATGGATGCAGACATTTTGGTGCGTCCAAGGAAACAATGTATGTTTTTAGAATAAGTAGATTCTCTCTAATGCTTTCCATCATATTCTAAGGTTGCAACGGGTATCTTTGGGTCCAGTCACATTGCTTTGTTGATATACTGTTTACATGTTTATGTTTCATATTCTGGTCCTTAGGAAATAGTGGCCTGTATAAGGTGATTTTGGTATAAAAATTTCAAAATAATTGAGAGAAAGTCTAATTTTCTATAACAAATTGAGGGGAAAGCACATTGACAATGTTTATCCGAAATTTGTTTTGGGGTTTTAAACGCCCTTAAGCAAGCATTTTGATACTAATTTTTTGTCAAAACCAGATAATTCAAATAAAGGTAATAATCTACAGAATATGAATGTTAGGAAAGTGAAGTCATGGATGCAGACATTTTGGTGCGTCCAATGAAACAGGGTATGCTTTTAAAATAGGTAGCTTCTCTCTATTGCTTACCATAAGGTTGCAACGGGGTATATTTGTGTCCCATCACATTGTTATGTAGATATACTGTTTATATGTTTCATATTCTGGTCCTTCGGGAATAGTGGCATTTAACTTTCTAACTAATCATACTTTTTATAAGGTCAGTATGAAAAATGGCATGATCTTTAACTGAATATGAAAAACTAAATATTGAAAAACATCCAGTGTAAATAGTCATAGTAAATATAATTTCTCGTATATTATCAAAACGCTTCATTGCTTCTGATGGTGTCTTTTCCCAACTGTTCAATTATAACTTTGATCACAGACCATTCAATTTGATTTGTATGTTATGTATGTGATTGATATAGTTTCAATGTAATACAACTATGTGTTTTTCATGCATATGTTTTGTTAAAAATAATACATTGAGTTGGAAAAATAATATGTGATAATCCTATATACTGTAATGATAATAAAATGATAATGAAATGATTTGATATTTGTTCTCATTATTTAAACAGTTTGACAGTTTCTGAGTTCTTTGGTAGGCTCTTAAAGGCAAACTATGTTGATTGTTTAAATATTTTAATAACGTTTCAGCTTCAGAGCATATTGGTACCATTTAAGTGATTTTGGAATAAATATTCAAAATAATGGAGAGAAATTCTAATTTTCCATATCAAATTGAGGGGAAAGCAAACTGCCAATGTTTATCCAAAATGTGCTTTCAGATGTTAAACACCCTTAAGCAAACATATTGATGCCATTTTTGACAAAACCAGATAATTCATATGGATGTTATAGCCGACAGAATATGAATGATAGAAAAATGAAGTCATGGATGCAGATATATTGGTTTGTGCAAGGAAACAGAGTATGTTTATAAAATAGGTAGGTTCTCTGTATTGCTTTCCATAATACTCTAAGGTTGCAATTGGTATCTTTGTGTTCCATCACATTGCTACGTTGAAATAATGTGTATATATTTTTTATATTCTGGTCCTTCCTGAATAGTGACCTGTACTTTTCTTACTTATCATACTTTTTGGATAAGGTTTGAATGAAAAAATGGCATGATCTTTAACTGAATATGAAAAACTAAATAATGTAAATCATTCAGTGTAAATAGTCATAACAAATATATTATTTTCATGTATATATTATCTAAAGGCTTAATTGCTTCTGATGGTGTCTTTTTTGTTAATAAAGGACAAAGGGCGGATCCAGAAATGTTCGAAAAACTAAATAATGTAAATCATTCAGTGTAAATAGTCATAACAAATATATTATTTTCATATATATATTATCTAAAGGCTTAATTGCTTCTGATGGTGTCTTTTTTGTTAATAAAGGACAAAGGGCGGATCCAGAAATGTTCGTCAAGTGGTCCAAACACAACGTGTTTAGTTGTTTATTTTAGTTGAATTACAGAGTTTCCCAGTTCTCCGTGGAATTACAATTTAACCCCTTCTGACGTCCAATTGTTTATTCCATGAATAAACTGTGAAACTAACATTTTCCAGGGGGGTCCGAGCTTTTTCAGGAGAGGAGCTCCTAAGGCTTATTCCTATGGAAACCTATAGCACTTATGATTTTCCAGGGAGGTTCTAGACCAATGTTCTCCACCCCTCACTCCTCTGGATCCGCCCATGAGAACTCCACTTACGTTGCAGCCATCTGGTACATGTCCATGGGCAATGGATCTTGGGCATCCAGTTTCAGAACCTAAAAAGTAACGAACATTTATAACCATTGGTATTTATGCGGTAATAACCTTATGTTATGAAACATCTAGGCCTGATCTTTGCCTTTTTCCTCACATGGATGTTGAAGAGTTTGTTTAAGTCTATCAGACTCTGTGCCAGTAGATGACCAGACAAGGAGGTAAAAACAAGCAAATTTCCTACCACTTAATCTGACAAATATGTGATTAATGATGTGAGAACCATTTGTTTTGCTTAATTGTTTTTGAATTTGTATATTTAACTTGTGAATGGAATTCTGATCTTGGTCACTCTCCTGCTGGAGCCATATATTTAACTTGTGAATGGAATTCTGATCTTGGTCACTCTCCTGCTGGAGCCATAGTTAGGTAATAAGTGAATTTGTGATCTGACCTGGTCATATACACATGCTTCTCGTTGGATTTGTCATCTTTCCAGAGTAAGAATACTTCACTGCACACAGAAAAGGTAATGACAGAGGTAAATAAAACAAACAAGCAATACTGGATATACGTGTACTGTTTCCGCAATCTAAATCAAAAAAGTAATTCCAAGGCAAAAAGAAATTATATTGAAACTTGCACTGTTGTAGCAATCTATTGTTACAAATAGGCTGCTTACAATTACAAAGCCATCCTCAGCCAAAAGAAAAAGTTACCATGCAACCAATATAGCCTTGATATTTGGCCAGCATGCAGTCTAGGACCAACATCTGCCCTACAGTAAAACGCCATTTGAATGGTGATTTACTGGTGGTCTGCTTTTCTAAGCTTACTAGGTAATAATAAATGGTTGAAAGTAGCCATTCAATCAATAAAGCATTGATACCCAGCCAGCATCAATCGAGGACCACCTTTGGCCCTACAAAATGGCGTTTAGCTGTTGGACGATAAGTGGACCGTTAGTGAGTCAAGAGCCCTTTTCTTTGTATCATCATAATGTGTTAATTTGATTTGGTTGTTTCTCTGTGATGATACATTGCATTAGTTAGGAAGCCTCCATGCGAGCTAAACAATTTTGTGCTTTAACAACAACAGAATCTAGGGCGAAAACTAGTAAAATGCAATTAAGCCCCCGATGGCTTAGGCTGCTGTCCGAGGTGTTGGTTATGTTGTTGTTGTTGATCTATTGTTTAATGTACTTCCCATTGTTTGTGGGAGTTTTGTGTTAGTTTTTGTTTTGTTATGCATTACTTTGTGTCCATTCTAGTTTTGCAATAATCTTGGAGAGGAAGTTAAAGCTGATTGCTTTGCTATTAATGTCTTACAGATGTATTGTTACTATAAATATTCTGTGGCTCTTCCTCACGGTGCCGTGGGTTGGTCTGCAGTATGTGATTGTGGTATTTCCTGATCATACTCACTTACTTTTCTAAGCGTATTACTATAGGTATTAACATTCTCAGTACTAACCATCTGGTACACACACAGTTTGTGGAGTTATACTGTGGTCATATTTGGTTGTGTGTAGATACAATTTTCCATCAGCACATTCAAGACTGTCCAGTGCCATTGGATGTCTGTGGAAACCTTCATTACAATCAAAGTGGCAACTGTGCCCACTCAGGCATGGGGCCCTTATGAACATATTGGGAATTTCTTCCACGCATTGGTTGGTATCTGAAATTAAAACCCAATGTGATACAATATGTTGATGTAATTGAATAATGTCTATGCTCCCCTCACCCCTGGTGGATTTTAAGGTCTGATCACTATCGGACCAACATTGATAAACATTGAAAATGTTAATCACTAATAGTCCGTTGCTGGCATGAAATGCCATAGTGATATCGAATAGTGGCATTAGGCTACATATATCATATAAATACTCTTGTTCTCCTTAACTCAAAACATATAATTGAGCCGTGACATGTGATTTACAATAATGTGGCATTTGACAAGTGTAGACTCAGACGAGCCTTGCAGCCCCCTTGAAGCTTAGAAACTCCAAATGATGTTCAGTCAGTAGCTTAACACTCATAGAATTTTCAAGCGACTAGTATATGCTCTGATCAGACTGCATGTAAGCGCAGGCTGATCGGAGGCTTCGCTGGTCCCACATACTACATTGTTAGAAATCTCATGTTGCGGCTCATTATTATCACACAAATTGTTGAGATTTGTTGTCACGATCGGCTCTTTTGAGAAAGTGATCACTATAGCAATTTCTAGATAATGATAATAAATATAACATTTATTATGATATAAAGGTGGGGTCTCAGCTACAAACATCTATAAATAGAAGTGCCTATCTAACGACATGCATTTTAGGACCCAAACATGGTTTTTCATGCATTAACATTTGCCAGGGCCCAAAGGAGATGTTAAACCCCGAAGATGAAACCTGAAGGATCTCGCGAATGCTAATGCATTGAAAAACAATGTTTGATCATTATTATTGTAAAATTTCAACGATAATTTCACCTAAATTTACAATAAGTATGGCACAATGTTTTGTTGTTTCCCAGTCAACAGGTGGTTAGACGTTTTGCATAACATTCGCGTTCCATGGCCAAGCCATATATAACATACTGGTAAATGTATACGTCGATTTGGTGGTATTTACGCGTATTGCCGGTACTTCATAGACCGGAAGTGGTAGATAGTGACATTAATACTATATAGAAAAACATGCCATATGCCTAAAGGACTATAGAATTGGATCATTTTTAAGTATTCAGTATGTGCATGGCGATTTATGTAAGCATTTAGGAATAGATTCGAGTATCGATCATCTAGATAGATACTCGAATCTATTCCTAAATGCTCACATAAATCGCAATGTGCATGCAGAATACTTAAAAATGATCTAATTCTATAGTCCTTTAGGCATATGGCATGTTTTTCAATATAGCATTAATACCAATATCTACCACTTCAGGTCTATGAAGTACCGGCAATACGCGTAAATACCACCAAATCGACGTATACATTTACCAGTGTGATATAAGAGAGATTAAGAGCGATTAACAGACTAGCTGTCATAAAATGTAGTGGCCCAGAACAAGTGTATTTAAACGAGACGGCAACATTGAAAACAAGTGAATCAGAAATGCAAGTCTGCCACAAACCTGATCAAAATTGGTTACTAAAAAAGGAAAATCTTAGCAATCCAAAAAATCAAAATTCTTACTTCTATTAAGTCAAAGGAGGCCGCAATTTTGAATATTTAATTAGCTTCCTGTAAATTTTGAAAACCCAATGAAATCGATTGCACTGTATAGATTTTTCTTCAAAATCAACTATTTTCAATAGGGGAATCAATAAAATGAAAACAAAGTTAAAATGAATAGCATTAAACTAGTCATTTTGCTTATGCATATTTAATGAGGTCTGTGTGACGTCACTCGCCTAAAATGGCTGCCCTCCATAGTTTTTCAATCTCTACTATACAAAAATCTGTAACTTTCTTATTTTTTGTTAGATTTTGATTAAGTTTGCGGCAGATTTCATGATAATGGCTTGCATTTCAGATTCATTCGCTTTCAATGTTGTCGCCCCCTTTAAAAGTTACACTACCAAATTTTGCGTCAACAGCACATTAATTGCCTTGTTATTACGTTGAAACATGACTACTTATAGCAGTGTGGATTTTATGCAATAACATAGTTTAAACTATTTATGCAAATTGTCCCATAAATAAGACATCAGCAAACAGTGACGACCCAGAGGAGATGCTGTCGATCAAGGCATCTCATAAGGGCTAGCACCACTGGTTATCACATATCATTGTCTCTATGTAAAAGTACACAACCATAGTATAATCAATAAAACCGTCATTTACATCAAACTGACACTAATAATTAGTGTGGGTACCCATGCGCGTCGGGTGAGGGGGTCCAGGTTTAAAGTTTTGAAGACTTATTCTACCCATACCCAGAAAACAACGGGCCAACAGCGTGATCTGAGGAGTCACCCCCCCCCCCCCCCATCTAGATCTAGGCATGGTAACATAGGCTTTATAAACGTGCATACCTTTGGGAACGCAAACTCCAGATACATCAAGTCCAATATCCTCATAGCCTGTCTTCCACACACCATCTTGGCATAATAAATTAAACTTTTTGTCTTGAAACCATTTTAGTCGTCCCCACATATAGGTATGTTTATTGAAACCATTGTTACAGGAGAACTGGCATAGCCAATCTGTTGCGGGGCCACAGTGAGGCTCCAAATCACCATTAGGAATAAATGGTGGACATTTGTGGAAATCCGCTTTAAAAGAAATAGTAAGTGAGCCGTGACACGCGATTTCCAACAATGTGGCTTTTTGACAAGTGTAGACTCAGACAAGACTATGTAGCCTCCTGTTAAGCTTAGAAACTCGGCCAATAGCTTAACACTCCTAAAATATGCAAGCAACTAGCAATGACTCTGATCAGACTGCGCATATGCGCAGGCTGATCTGAGGCTTTGCTGGTCGCACATACCACATTGTTGGAAATCCCATGCCACGGCTTGTATTGTTTTAAGTGCAATTTAATAAAATGCCTAAAACTCTTACCTTAAGTTTATGTTTTGATATTGAAGATTTTGTTTACATACAAAATGAAGAATGTTGTTACAAAATATGTCGTCTGCTATAGTAATAATTAGTACTTTAAGGAATAAATTCTATGCCAAGGTATCAAAATATACTCATCAATATACATACTGCTTAATTATCTATCTGAGACATTGTGCATTTTAACCATTATCCAGGATTTATGATACTGCTCTGTTGTAAACAGGTAATAGTGCTGAAATGGATGAAGGGTTAACATTGATCACCTAATGATCTTGATAAACCATTATAAGCCGAACATCCTTTTCGTGGGACATAGACAAATAGTGCAAACCCAGATCAGGCGCTACACAACATAGCATCTGATTGGGGTTCCCACTGTTTGCTTACAGAATATTTTATAAAAAAAAATAACAACAGTTAAAAAATACCACCCAACAACCCTTAAAACGGAAATAGACTGCTCCAATTGATAAGAGTGGGAAATTCCATTCGGCTTAAATGGGTTTATCAACATACCTTCAGGCAAGCACAGGTCAGTGATTCCCATTCCATCATCAACTAGATACGTCACCCAAATTCCATCCACACACAGCACGTCTCGGTGGCGACTTCTATTGGAATGTCGGTACCCAAACATAACGTCCTCGACGTCAGATGCCCGGTAACCGTCATTACAGGTAAAAATCACACAACGTCTGCTTGGGGTCTCGTAAACAATGAGGTTCCAGCGAGGCGTGTGGAAGGCTACCAGAGCAGATCTCGGGTTTCACTGAAACTACATCAGAGGAAATCAGGTTTAAATAGCCTAGAAAAAAACGATGCATGCGCGGATCCAGAAAGTTTTGTCAAAGGGGGTCCAAATTTGACAACGTTTTTCTTCTCTCTTTTTTTAGTTGATGAGAGGAGGGAGGATATGCTAAGAGACCCTATAGTTTTGTGATTTTCAGGGGGAGGGTCCGGACCCCCTGCCCCCCCCCCTCTGGATCCGCACATGTGATGATGCACATTCTTAGGTGACTACATCTGTCACGTCTGTCAACAGGATCCTCAACAAGAATCAAGTATAATCCAATTAAGTAATGCGATCGAACAGTCATAAAATGATTTTGGCACGCATTGCATATGGCCAGTTAAGCAAAATAAAAATAGCGTTAAATTGCGATTAGTTTCTTATCCATCAGTTTAAACATGTGTTTCGGGTGCTCAAAAGAACCGTCTCATCGAGACGGTTCCTTAGAGTACCCACAACATATGTTTTGATCCCAAGATCAACTGAAAATAAGAAAAATAATTTTCAGTTACGCACTCTTATCTGGGGGCCTGGTAAGCAGCGGAAGCTCGGACGAGACTGTGCAACCACAAAGTCTCCTAAACAAAAACAAAAAATGAAGATATAACTTTCAATCTTGTAAACAATGTGATTAAATGTGAAAACAATGACAAACTTTTGGGGAGTTACACTAGATTTTCAGTTAAATTTCAACGTTCATATTTCAAATTATATGCAAAAAGGGCATCACAACAGTTAAAATATCTTAAAAACGGGTTTGCAAACACTTGTGCAGACTTGGACAGTTAAATATTCACCATTCTTTCATTTTGTCTTACTTCAACTATTGTCCTCTTACCTGGCGCTTTTGTGGTGAAAACAAATACAATGTACTAAGAAAATAGAGAAAATTCAAGAAAGGGCTTTTTGTTTTAACTACACTGACTACAGCCACAGATACGAGTCACTGTTGATAAAATCTCAGCTTCCTTCACTGAAGGTCAGACGTTTGAAGACAATAGCTTTGGAATCTTTTAAAATTTTGAATAACTTGACTCCTGTTTATTAAAATGATTTTTAACTCATAAAGACCCAAATTTGTATACTATAAAAGCGGTATCACTGTCTAGGGGCTATTCCAGGCAAATCAAAAGCTTATCTTTATGAGGTGATTATGACCTTACATGGGGTAATAAAGTGGTCATATGAATGGTTTATATTTTTCTGATAAAATATTGGTAATTATAATGGTGAAAAAACGTTTTGTGTTTTATACAGGTTAGTTTCCTCTTGAGGCCCCTTTAGTCGAGTGAGAGCATGAAATTGGTTCAATCTGCCCCTTATCAGTTTATCCGCTAATGACCTCTCATGGACGGGATTATAGGCCTATAATTTCAGATACAAGAGAACAGTTGATGAGCCACATATGAGAACAGTTAAACACGAACTGTCATTCCCCAAGTGACTGTCTAACCAAAAGCGGGTTATCTATTAGTCCATCACCCCTTTTAATTTAACTACTCTTTAACCACACACCAAAAATTCTAATCAGACAAATAAGATATCCACACTGATCAGGGCCTTCGCTAGAACCCCTAGCATTGTATTGGTTCTGTCATTCAGTTTTGCAATCATCTTGCTGAGGAAGAGAGTTAATTGTTAATTGCCTGGTCTTGTGACTATTAGTGTTCTGTGGCTCTTCCTCGCGGTGCCGTGGGGTGGTCAACCGATCGTAGTGTGTGATTGTGGTATTTCCTGTTCATGCTTACTTTTTATCTAGAAGAGCCCATTACCTGTTCGAGTTGATACAGCTATCCATATAGTCGGCGGGCCTGCGGTACCGGGATACATGCAATAAAGGCGAACTTTATACAGCGTATCTCTCTTTAGGCCTGAGAGGAGGAACCATCCCTCATCCTTGGTCACGGGGACATTGGTTGATCGTTTTTGTTTGTTTGTTTGATTTGATTCTTTACGTCCACTCAACAATCTTTCAGTTATGCGGGACGGTCTTCCTGGGTTGAACCAGTACTAAGCTAGGATAAATGTGTCTTGCTCAAGGACCACAACGCAGTGACGCCGGTGAATTGGTTGATCGTTTAACTCCTTTCTGTCGATATTCCAGCACACACAGACGACTGGTCGTATCTGTTGGTGGGGTCCAGTGCACCTTTATTGCCTGAAATTAGCAGACCAGTTTTGTGTTTAAAGGCTCATTACGCATAAATCGCATATTCACTGGCTCTATTCCACAAATAAGACTCGAAAAAGGCGTTTTATAGCAAAACATTATAATGGATAAACCAGTCGCCATGTACCCAGGTGTCCCAGATAAGACCCCCGGTTTAAGCCGTGGTCCGTTTCCATATGATCTTAGCTGTTGGTGAGGTGTTTTAACACAAACACATATCTGCGTACGATTTGGGATCAGACATTGCTATGAAACCTTTCGATTCCTTACTTTAAACGTGCCGACCAGCATAATTTGTCTCAATGCTACGTCTTCAAAGCTAAAATTGCACAGCAATGTACATTATAATCTGTCTAAAACGGCCACTCAAAAATAGACAAAACAAAGGTCTTAATGACAGCAATACTTTTGACCTGCATTAAGCGATAATCGGCTCTGAAAACCATTTTTTGGTCTTTTTGAGAGTGACCGTTTTACACAGGTTTTACTGTAATTGTGATATTGCTAAACCAGTTTCGTTCCAAGTTCACCTAAATTCTGTGGATTACTTATGTGCAATCATTTCTGTAGACTTAAACTGAGCCGGTGTCCAGCAAAAGGTACAAACTGGCCTGTGCGCCCATCGAAGACTCAGATCAACCTGCGCATCCGCGCAGTCTGATCAGAGTATTCGATGGGTGCTCTTTGGGAAGCCAGGGATCCAACGTTTCGCCAGATTCTGGACAGAATGCGCATATGCGCAGACTGATCTGAATTTTGCTGTATGCATATGTCATCTTGTACCTTATGCTGTTTGGTCCTCTTCAATGCGACAAGCTGTTTGTGAAAGCTAATACTTGTATAGTTGTTACCTCTTCTTCTGGCACCATCCAAATATTGCTGGGCGTACGTGGTCCATCACCTGCTGGAAGACTGTTGTTGTGGCTGATCAGGATTTCTGTTAATTAGAAAGGAGCCTCGATATGACAAATACCCGCTTTTTTACCTTTCATCTTGACCTGCGGGTCAAGGTCACACAAAATGTTGCCCAGATTGGACATATGACTCTGCAAAATTTGAAGTTGCTACGTCCAACAGTTTAGGGATGCATTTACAAAAATACATTATTTGACATTGATCTTGGAGTCAATGCCACACAAATTGCTGCATCGTACCTTCTTTATGTGACCTATGCACCTGCAAAGTTTGAAGTTGCTGTGTCCAAGGAGATACATTTACAAGAAAATACATTATTTGACCACATAAACGATGCCCAGTACCCGCTACAGCATGCGACCTATACTCCTGCAAAGTTTGAAGCTACTGTCGCGACAGGCGGACGAACGCACGCACGCCCGCCCGCACGCACACACGGACGGACGACGGGTCGACTTTGGTACGAAATTAAACCTTTTTTTCCCCCTAAGAAAGAGCGGGTATAAACACAGTTATTGACTTCAATGAGGCCATCATCCTTTAAAAATGGTCACTCGGGGCGGTCAAAGTGAAGTTGCTTTAGATTGCCTGCACATAAAAAATGTTATAACGTGCCCTGTATGCAATTAATGTGTGGCCCACATCAAACCACCTCGATGGCTTATGCTGCGTATACCTATATCTGTTAGTCCGTTCACAATAAGAAACATTAGTCTTGTCCAGTCGTGAATCATGATGTTCAGCTGTGACTGCTTTATTTTCGGATTAACCCTTGTCATACTAAATACATATTTATTTATTCATATGTGGTACAATCATTAATGAGCCGTGACATGTGATTTCAAACAATGTGGCATTTTGACATGTGTAGCCTCAGACGAGCCTGTACGGCCTCCTTTTTAGCTTAGAAACTCCAAATGATGTTCACTCGATATTCAAGTGACCAGCAAAGGCTCTGATCAGACTGCGCGTAGGCGCAGGCTGATCTGAGGCTTTGCTGATCGCACATACCACAATGTTGGAAACCTCATGTCACGGCTCATTTCTCATTTTCCAAGTCATTTCTCAATGACGTAATTATCTATCATGTATTTACAAGCTAAATGGGATTTTATTACAAATTTGGATGTTGGTCGAATGCGGTCGGGTTTTATATGCATTGTTTTCAAAAGCGTATGTTTTCCTTTATTTCCAGATTATTTCAGCTAGATTGTGTTTTTCTACTAGTGTCGTCTGTTGATAACCTTTGCAAACAGTTTGGACCCAGATCAGACCCGACAAAACGTTTTTTTATTTCTCACATACATGAGCCTCTATTTATCCACATTCGTGAAAATGTCACCGTATATAATATCGCATAATGTATATAATTAGATAATAGTATAGAGAAGTTTCACAAAATGTCATGCTATATTTAGCAAACCTCAAGTTAAATTGAGTCTCAAAGACACGATATGCCTAGCAGAAACAGTTTGCACTTCCCGTTATTACGCGCTTCATCATTGGTCATGGTAGTGGGTGGGTGGGTGGGTAGCAGTGTAGGTAGCCAGAGTAGGTAGCCAGTGTAGCAGGGTAGGTAGCCAGGGTAGGTAGCCAGGGTAGGTAGCAGGGTAGGTAGCCAGGGTAGGTAGCCAGGGTGGGTATGTAGGTAGCCAGGGTAGGTAGGTAGCCGGGGTAGGTAGGTAGCCAGGTTAGGTAGCCAGGGTAATTAGCCAGGGTGGGTAGGTAGGTAGCCAGGGTAATTAGCCAGGGTGGGTAGGTAGGTAGCCAGGGAAGGTAGGTAGCTGGGGTAGGTAGGTAGCCGGGGTAGGTAGGTAGCCGGGGTAGGTAGGTAGCCGGGGTAGGTAGCCAGGGTAGGTAGCCGGGGAAGGTAGGTAGCCAGGGTAGGTAGGTAGCCTGGATAGGTAGCTAATATAGCCGGGGTAGGTAGGTAGCCAAGGTAGGTAGCCAGGGTAGGTAGGTAGCCAGGGTAGGTAGGTAGCCGGGGTAGGTAGGTAGCCAGGGTAGGTAGGTAGCCTGGATAGGTAGATAGCCAGGGTAGGAAGGTAGCCAGGGTAAGTAGGTAGGTGGCCAGGGTAGGTAGCCGGGTTAGTTAAGGCCGGGGGTAGGTAGCCGGGATAGTTACGTAACCGGAGTAGGTAGGTCGGCCGTTAATTCAATTCACTGGATTTTTTGTTTTTTTTTAAAGCTATAACTTGCTGACCCTGTTGGCTTTTACACCAAGATGAATTGACCTACTTTCACTATCGCCATTTTTGTATGATGGCGCCAAGAAACGCAAATTATTCGTCATAATTTCTTGTATTTTCCTAGCGATCGCGTTTGAATCATCTTGATCCAGGTGAGATACATAGTAAGACATTGTGGCCAACATTCTTTTGGTAGAAAACTATTTCTGTAGTCACTGGTTACCGTATGAATCGCTACAAAAGTGATCCGTTTACACTCAAAAATGTATTGCCGAACAGAACATTAAGTCGGAATCTAAATATTTATGATTCTTTCGTTATTGAATGTTGATTTACACTTGATATTCGATCACAAAAGCTCATTGATAAGCATATTTAAGCTATAGCATAAAGTCAGAAAGCTTTGAAGTTGACATTTTGTGAACAAAAGAAAAAAAATGATGACCTGTCATTTTATGATGCAACAAAAATCAGCATTTTTTAACAAGCAAACACTGATAAACTTACATATTTACCAGGTCTGGGAGATTTCGGAAACCCGCGGTCGATATTATCGCGTAGATGCGCGAAAACACTCTGTTGTGTCGGGCTTTACAGAGGGTCTCATAGCTCAATAGAAATAGGGTAGTTGTGTCGCTGTTCTCCGCGATAGAATGTTTATCCTTAGCCTTATCTCATTAGCCTCGTTTTCTACAATTCAGACAATCTTTTTTCGGATACATTCGGACCACGTGAAAGGAAGCTGCATCGCAAATCAGACCAAATTTTCAGGAAGAAATCAGCAAATTCAAACCTCACCCGATAGACTCACAGAATTTTTTTCCTACCATTTTTACATCATTTTGATCATTGATTTGTGCTCTAGCTTCAGATGTTAAAAAAATTGGCGCACCTCTGGTTTACTGGGCACAGTTTATGATGTGAGGCTGAAGCTAAACATTCTGTTTGTTGTATGATGGGGGCTGCACCCACACACCCCTGCTTCCTTTTCGTGTAAGGGATATTTAATCATTTGTAGGCCATGCAATTTCGAATTCTAATATGGTAGGAACCCCTTAACAACAACTCATAAACAACAAACAGCCTAGGATGCGCCCGGTAAACGAGAGACTACCCAAAAAGATGGCGTCTCACCAATTTGTGCACATAATCTTTTCCCATTTTCACTAGATTGATGTTTGATGGACTGATTTTAAACCTTCAAGCACTAATGGATTCTTCCCTCAGGTTTGATGCAATGAACTTGGGATGGTCCATTGTATATTTTGAGGGGCCACCAGTTATGATTTTCAAATAAATTTGTATTTCTCTGAAGATCACTTTTGTCTTGGCAAACAGTGTTGACCTTTATAAAATGCCACATCATGGGTCAGGGCTCTCGATCACCTGATTTTGGGGCCGAAATTTCGGCCCCATTCCCAATGCCAAAAAGTATGTTTTTTTCCCAATTCTAATTTTTTGTTGTTGTTCTCCATCTTTACAGAACAATTTGTTACATAATTGCAATAATTACAATTTCACAGAATAATAGAATACAGTCACACTTGCTTCTACTTTCTCTCCCTTTTCTCATAGTACACTAATTAACATTCATTATAGCATTATATTTGGAGAAACATATAAGCTTGGTCCAAGAAAACTGCAGATGTATTAAATTAAATTTAATTGTCTTATTAATACTAACAATTACATTATATATCAAAATAAAAGGTAAGTTTAATTATTGGAATCAATCTAGCAATGGAAATGCCATACATAAGGACGATGTCAAATTTCCCAATTTTAGTCAAAACGCCGCTAATTTTCCCAATTCCTTGGGCCCCGGCCCCATTCCCAAAAAGGGTTGTGAGAGCCCTGTGGGTCTTCAATGTTTGTTAAAGCATTCATATATGAGTCACTTTTAATATATAAAGAGTGTCAGAGAGATTATTGAATGTATAACCGTTCAGAGTTCTTCCTCCAGTGAACTTTGGAGTTTTTAGCTCACCTGCAGTTATTTCTTTACAAATTTGTTTCTGTGAGTCCAGGACTCGCTGGGCCAAAATTCTTTGCATCCCAAACTCGAAGTTATGCATCCCATATCATATGTGGCCCACTTTGAATCATAATTTTTGTGTATCCATATGAATCCGGCCCATTCATAGAAGCCAATTTGGGGAAACAAAACACTGGCATACTTACTTATACTATAGTAAAAATCAAACTTACTTTGTCATGTAAAATAATAAAGATATAAAAACCAACCTGACTTTCTTATTAATAAAAATTTCAATTCCAGACAGTAGATCTACCTTAATTTAATCATATTTTTATCTTTTGCTAAGATTCAGACTTTTGTCTTGCAGTTTTCATATATTTTTAGGATATTTTTAGAGCCCAGGTCATTAGCTCGTGTTCATCTAACTCTGCATGCCTACAAGTGTAGTGCTTGAAGTTACTGCATTTGAGCCTTTGGACATCCCATATTAATCTTTCTTTTTACCATCTGTGCACAGTACAGTCCCCGTACCTCATGAGCCTGCAATAATACTTAACCATTCTATTGGTATATGAAATACTCTGAATTTGTTTAACCTGTATCATTTTCAGACTCTCATCTGGCATTTCCGAGGCATTAAATTCATTTCAGGGTGCCCACTCGTCAGGGAAAAGTAAGGGAAATTTGGTTTTTCTTCAAGGTCAGGGAAAAGTCAGGGAATTCTGTAAAATGGTCAGGGAAATTAGAAAATCTTCAAAAGTCAGGGAAAACCAGGGAATTTTAAAATCATGCTTGGTTAACCCCTCAAAATTAAACAAATAAATATGAGATGATGACTTTAATGGTATTAGGGTGAATATAGTATGCAATCCAGTTCTTTTGGCTAGGAACTGTTATTATAATCTAAAACCTATTTTTGGTCACATTGTTTTAACTCACCTGAGTTAAAGGCTCAAGTTAGATATGATAATGGGTATATTGATGGTCTGTTGTCTTTGTCTGCTTCAATTTTCAAAGGAGTATATATATCAGTTCTGATAAAATTCAATGTAAAGCACATATTGTAGCTAGGGGAAAGGCTGCCATGGGTAACATAAAGCTCCCATAGACTTATAATGGGAAAAACTTTAAAAATATTCTCTGAAGTGTCAGGAGCCATAAGCCCCACAGCTTGTTGATTTAATTTGTAGCAATATCTAGTGGTCTCCTGCAAATCAAACATCTGGGGTCCAAACTGGCCACACCCTGGGGGCCATTGTCTTATGTTGACTATACATAAAAGAAAACTCTACACAGCTTATATATTAAGCACATGTAGCAATGTTTAGTGATCCCCTACATAAATCTTGCCAACCATGTCCCTAGGGTCCAAATTGGCCATGTCCTGGGGGCCGTTTGCTCCCATTTACACCTGGCGAAATTCCCCAAACAGCTCAAGTAAGCTGTACAACATATTAACTAAATATCTTACACAACAGAAAGTTATGTAATGTTCTTTTCTTACACCCTTGCTTCCTTTTGTGTGTCTTTTTGATTTTAACACATATTTCTGATGTAAAACTCATACATTTTAAGGATTAAGTTTGATTTATGTCAGTATTTTTATAAGATGCGGGCGTATCAGACAGCTGGAAGGGGAGGAGGCGTGCGCAAAAGCGCGGTAAAATGGTCTGGGAAAAATGAATTTTTGTCAGGGAAAAGTCAGTGAAAAGTCGGGGAATTTCATTTCAGACTAAGAGTGGGCACCCTGCATTTTCAGGCCTGTTTAGGGTCTACTTTTGGGACTTTTTGGAGACATAATCTTGTTTAAACTTGCGGGTAAAACGCATTATTCCAATGTTTCATATTATCAGTACTGGTTTATCGGCACTGGTTGTTTCTGTTACTGGCTTTTACCGGTAAACTCCCCTATAGCGGTGCATATCTGAAAACATGTGTTTCTCAAGGGAAGTAATGATAGCTATACTGTTGGGGAGTTTTTTGGTACCAGTTTTTACCAATATCATTCAAAACACGGTGCGCAAGTAAAAAACCATTCAAAACGAAAGTTGCAAATACTAAATGCAGACCTTTCGTCACAATTTTTAATGCGTCCTGCGGGACTCTCATGTTTTAAAATCATGCGTCCTTTGTGAGAATCATGCGTCTGAGACGCAGGAGGCGCAGGTAAAAAAATCACTGCACCTGAGCCATTGGTATTCCTGAAAGAATGTTTTGAAAAAGTTGATTTTGATATAAAAAAAATCTTATGACAGTAAAGCATGAAAAATTACTTTAATAACATGCAAATAGTTGAAATGAGAGAATGTTCTCAATTTGTTTCTTTTTGTCTCTTTCAGATGAGAATGTCTCCTAACAAGACCAAAAGGGGGTCAGAGGACAGTCCAGGTATTAAATACTTAAATTCTGTGTAATAAAGAGTAGAGCAGTTGATTCATTGAAATGGTCAGGACTTTTAGTTAAGAGTGCGTACAGGAACATAATTTTCTTATTTCTCAACCAAAACATATGTTGTGGGTACTCAAATAAACTGGCTCATTGAGACGGTTCTTTTGAGCACCCAAAACAAGTGTTAACTGATAGGTAAGTAAATATTTACAATTTTAAGCTCCAAAATTTTAAATGGTGTCATGGTACTTTTTCTGAGGATACAGTAAATGTTCTAAATTTCGGTTCTCAAATAAAATTTTGATTTTCAAGGATGGAATTCACAACATGAATGTCAGACTAGCAAACAGGCAAGACCCTGATCACACTGTATACCTCATTCATAATTTTACTATTATGCTGATATACAATAAAACCTGGCAAAAAAGACCCCTAAGTCTAAGGACATCTATTGAATTTGACGCACAAGTGTTGATGCGCCGTTAAGCATAAAAATTTTACAAACAAATTTTGACAGGTTTTACTGTATCTATATCCAAACCACAAGTACTTTCTTTATCAGAAAATCAGATGAATATTTAATCAGAAAAACAGATGAATATGTTGTTAGCAAGAACAAACAGTAGACATTTGCCTTGTACCATGGTAATTTGGATGAATTTATTTCAGAAGAGAGAAAGTCAAAGAAGAAGAAACAAGCTGATGACAATGAAGAGGAAGAAGAGAAAGAAGGAACAAGTAAGACAACAAGGAAGAAAAAATGTTTTTTTGGCGGGCCGCGGGTTCGAGCCTCACAGGCGTCACTGCATTGTGTTCTTGAGCAAAACACATTAATCCCTGCTTAGTACTGGGACAACCCAGGAAGACCCGTCCCAACGTAACTGAAAAATTGTTGACTGGGACATAAAGAATCAAATAAAAAAAATGTTGAAAGTTTCCTACTCTTACCCAGCTACTTTTACTCCACAGAATTTTTTTGAATTTTTACAGTAAATATTCTAATATTTTGAACACTAGTTGCCTGCCAAAACAGTGCAGACCAAGATCAGACTGCTTAATTTTCCAGTACACTTATCTGGAGGCCTGTCTTATCTATATGCTCAGTAATAAGAACATTTAAGTTGAAAAAAAATCTAGTACTAAAGTGCTGAAAATAGAAGATGATATTTTCTTTGTATTTAAAAAATTTAACCTATACTGTATTTTCAGGTACCAGCAGCAAGATGAAGATTCCATCTCATCTTAGTTCATCACATAAACCTGCAGAGGTGAGAGACTTTCGCTATTAAAACCTTATCTTATATTCACTGATGGAACCTTCTGTGTTATTTGATACCATAAGCAACAATTGGAGTATAATTTCCAATCCATCAATCAAAACATATATTTTAGTAGTTTTATTCACAAATCCTGGTAAAATGATTTGGGTATAGGACTAAGGGCCAGTGTTCTGCCATGGCTGTGTTTTTGTTCCATTTGACATATACGATTTCCAAATGTCCCACATTGCCTTATGAAATTTATATCTATTTATGTTTTCATCATTTGTCCCTTGTTGTTTCAACACTGTACCACAATATTTTGAGGACATGGGACATTTGTCCCCTCCTAATAAATTTCTTGGCAAACACTGATGGGCTATTTTTTAGGGTCTGGCGGGTAAGTATAAACAAAAGTATTACTTTAGGCCTAATTACCCGTTTTCTTTACAAATCTAATCTATCATATGCCCAGATATAAAGAAATTAGTCAGGTGAACAACTTGTGTAGAATCAGATATATCGTATTTCCATAAGCAAACAGAGTAGACCCTGATCAGGCAGCTCTGACAAGAGCTGCCTGATCTGGGTCTGTTATGTTTGCAAAAGCATTAAAAGGTGTCTCTATGAGGTAAGGGGTTAAACATAACATGTGCTTGGGGTGCTCAAGAGAACCATCTCACTGAGAGTGTGATGATTATTTTGAGGATACATAACATACAGTGGTCTAGATAGGGTGGACCAATGGGTATTTCACCCCCTACTTTTTAATTTAATGAGTATTTTACTCCATATTTAAAATATCACATTGCAGAAAATGTAAAGCCTTGTAAAAAGACCCAATATTTGCTTAACATATTATATGTATGTTGCTTGCATCAAATGCATGTTGAGTATTTAGGAAAACTTCCAAGATTTATACAATTGGTGTATATCAATTAGTTTTTTTTCTTACTAAAAATAAAATATTTCACTACATAAATTGAATATCAGCACTGAAACCTCAAACTGCAAAGGGTTTTTTCACCCTTCAATTTAATTTTCAATGCTGAATTCCAAAAAATAAATGCTGAAATACCCTTTAACCCCTCTTATCTGGAGCCCTGAACATATGTTTTGGTTGAAAAATAAATAAAGTACCTTGGCGCCTCTGTATCTTGCAGCTGTTTCGTAAAGACTTGATTAGTGCTATGAAGTTAGCGGACTCGGAGTCTCTCGCCGCTGAGGATTATCTGTTGATTGCGGACTCCTGGAGACAGGAATGGGAGAGAGGGGTGCAGGTGCCTGTCAATGAAGTGGGAATTCCAGATGTAGATCTCAGGTGAGGACAAACTTAATCCTTAATGCGCCAAGAAAAAAATGCATCTGAAAATGTCGTCTGCTGAAGCCGTCTGCTGCAATTATTTGCCTAGCATTACTGACGAATTAAGTATAGAAGCAAACAATGTGGACCCAGAACAGACTGCTCCTATAGGAGCAGTTTGATCTGGATCCACACTGTTTGCCATAGAGGCTTCTTAAACATTTCAGCAGACGAGAAAAGCAGATGACTTTTGTTGTGATTGGCGCTTTAAGGGTTAAATCTTTGCATACTGGGTAATTTGTCATATGCCGACTTTTTTCAAAATTAACTTTTTCTCAAAAAAATCCTTCAGGAATGCTATCAGATTGTCAAACAGTTTGGATCCAGATCAGGATGGACATTATGTCAGTCCTAATCAGACGGACATTTTGTCAGTCCTGACCTGGGTCCAAGCTGTTTGGAAAGGTTATCAGCAGACAACAAAAGCTGCCTGTAGACAGGAATTGTAGAGAGGTGCACTCCAAACAACTATTTGCATGCTGAGTAATTTTTCTTGCTTTTGTTGTCATCTACTGACTTTACAAAATTAACTTTCAAAAACAAACCTTTCAGGAAAACTATCAAAGTCAAGTGACAACTGGTTTGGATCCAGATCAGGACTAACTTTCTGTTGGAACTAAACCAAGGTCCAAACTGTTTGCAGAGGTTATATCAGTAGACGACAAATGTAGCAAGGAATGAGAATTTTTTCACTGCTTTTCCACACTGTACAACTGGCGCCTTTGATGACAGATTTCAGCAGACAAAATCAATTCTTAAAATTAAAGTTTTCAAAAACCTCTTTCAGGAACAGAGTGTCAAACAGTTTGAGTGCAGATTAGGACCAACTTTCTATCAGTCTAGATGATGTTGGATGTTCCTACCAAACCCATCACGGAAATATTTGGAAGTGTTTTTTTTATTTTTTTATTATAACCAAATCAATTGAAAATTGTTTTCTGTTGACAGGGAAATCCATGGCGCAGATAAAACAACAGGGGATTTTAAAATGTAAGTAAACTTTTGCAAATGTAAACATTTACAGGCTTTCAAGCAGGCCCTTCTTTTCCCTACTTTTTATCCCCCGACAAAGTCCGAGGGATATAGTTTTGGTGTCGTCCGTCCATTCCGTCCGTCCACACTTTTTGTCTGTCTGGAACCATATCTCAGTACCTATTGGTCAGATTTGATTCATTCTTGGTACAAATGATAAGTACCATGGACTTTCGGTATTCTATAAGTTGGTCAAAATTGACCCCTTAACACTTGTTATTGCCCTTGTTTTGGTATAGGCAATTACAAGGCAAAATCTATATTAACTTTTTTGTGTGATTATCTTCACATTTCATCAAAGCCTTCATATTTAACAACTTCTCACTATAGACCATGATTTCCAAGTGCTTGTAGATAAGCATGGCAGTGTCAAAGTTTTACCCCACCCCCTTTGACCCCACCTAAGGGGTCAAAGGTAAAATATTTTAATTTCGCAATAACTAAGGCAATTGTTAATATTTTTTGCTGAAATTTTGCATGCAGGCAGAGCAGCAATAGATATGAAACATATCAAAGGGGATTTCAGTTTGAAGGCCTGTGTCCGAGTCTCTTGGGTGGACTTAGGGGGCGGGGCCGAGGCCAAAATTAAACTTTTTCAGAAAATGGTCATGTTGAATATCAAATTAAAGCTGACGATACTGGCAGCAACATGATATTAAATATTTTGCCCACAGACACACCCTTGACCCAGGGGGTGGGGTCAAAAGGTCAAACTATATATTTTTGTGAAAGTAGTCATGTTGCATATCAAATTAATGCTGATGACGCTGGCAGCAACATGGTAGCAAATATATTTTCCCACAGACACACCCTCGACCCAGAGGGCGAGTCAAAAGGTCAAACTATACCTTTTTCTGAAAGTAGTCATGTTGCATATAGATCAAGTTAAAGGCAATTGAGCACAGAGCATCATGAAAGCAAATATGCTGTCATTACACACACCAGCGACCCCTGGGGTTCGGTCAAAGGTCATTTTGTTTTCTTTTCTAAAAGTGGTCATGTTGCATATCAAATTAAAGGAGAAGAAGTGTGGACCTACATGCAAGGTAACACTTTGAATTTACATACACCCTTGACCTCTGGGGTTGGGTTTAAAGGTCAGATATTGAAATTGGGCAGATGTAAGTATACTTTATTAAACTAAGCACTAAAACATACTTGATAGGCGTTTGTTATGATCTGAATGATACTGAAGGTGAACTAAGGATTAGATAGATGGGATTTATGTTTTGTTACAATGTTTTGTTGCCTTACATGTTTCTCTCATATAACCCTTCATCGGGGGATATAAATTCGTCGAATTTGTCTTGTTTGATTTGCTCCTTTTCTTAAAAATGCCCTACTATCCCTACTTTTTCATTCTAAAATGTCATTTATGCATAAAAATCCAGAAATGTTTCTTCGCTCACTCCCCTCGCTCGGATTTAATATATTATCTAATGTACTTTTTCAGGGAGCATGCTGCAAACAACTTAATTTATTTTAACCCCTAAGGGCTCTCTGTTTAGCTTGTACTATTGTCGCAGCTATTACCCTGCTTATTTAGTGTGAAAGTTCTTATTTCTAACTACTCAATGTGATAAATTTTGAAAGATGACCCTTTCAACTTTCCAATGACAAACCTCACCAGTTTAGTTTAAACATATTTTATTTCAACTTGGTAAGATACACATACAAATATATACAAGCTACATAATGTAAAAGGATTAGAACGAAAGCTGGAAGCTTATGTTATTCTTCTTCTCACTAGTTTCAGCATATTTCATACACAATCACAGGAAGAATACCTTTACTTAAGCTTTTGAAATTGAAGAGCACTTCTATCCTTAATATTTAGCACTTTTACTTTTCGAAAATTAGCAATGCATTTATTCATACTCTGGACTAAATTGTACCAAGTATAAAGAAATAAAATGAGGGGTGCGAGTAGAAATAGCAAGTCTTCACAGCTTTGTAAATGATCAATCTTTTTGAAACGTAGTTTAATGCTTGGTATCTATATTTTACTGCTGAACCATGCCAAGCGATTTGAAAGTTTGGTGTTTGTGATCATGTCAACTAGGGAAAGTATAAGCCTTATCACTAGATCTCCTTTTATAGGGGTTTACCACACTAATTTTCCCAATCTGAAAGGCCCTAGGCCCCCTTCCCAAAATTGAAAAAAAATCCCTGGAATATTTAAGATAGCAAAATTTTGTTTTTATATTGCTAGTCCAAAGAAACTATTACATTCCACTAAAGACGAGACTTACCGGCAGGGCTGTCATGAGTTGACGGGCATGTCACAGTTGGCCGAGCAGGTGGTCAGATATGATCTTGACGATCTCGATGTCTGCTGGTTGCAAAGAGTCAATGAGGAGAGAGAAGAAATAGGTAAGGCCAGAATTTTTTTATTAGTTGATTAACGGGAAATCTTTTTCAGATTTAGGACCGAAAAAGAAGAAAAAATCTCTGGTCATTTCCAGAGGTTTTTTTTTTAGTTTTTTTAGTTTAATACCGGAGCCTAAGGTGACCTGTTGTGATCAGTCTTTATCCGGCGTCCATCTGTCCGTCCGTTAACTTTTTCTTTAAACGACATCACCTCCTGAACCACTGGTCCTAATTTCATATAACTTCACATGAATGTTTCCCATGATGCCCTCTTTCAAAATTGCATAAATGGTTCTGCTCCACTGAACAGGAGGGCCGCCAGAGCTCTAGATAAGAAATCTTTTAACGAACATCTCCTCCTGAACTACTGGCCCAAATTGAAAATAAATTCACAGAATTGTTCCTCATAATGCCCTCTATCAAAATTGCAAAAATGTTTCCGATCCACTGAACAAATGGTCGCCAGAGCTCCAGATAAGGAATCTTAAAAAGACATCTTGAACCACTGGTCCAAATTCAAAATAATTTCACAGAATTGTTCCTCTTGATACCCTCTACCAAAATTGCACAAATGGTTCTGCTCCACAGAACAAAAAGGCCGCCAGGCATCCAGATAAGAAATGTCCTCAAACAACATCTCCTGAACCACTGGTCTAAATTTCATATAACTTCACATGAATGTTCCTCATGATGCCCTATTTCAAAATTGCATAAATGGTTCTGCCCCACTGACAGGAGGGCCGCCAGAGGTCCAGATAAAAAATCTTTTAAACGACATCTCCTGAACCACTGGCCCAAATTCGATATGAATTCACAGAATTGTTCCTCTATCCTCTACCAAAATTGCGCAAATGGTTCCGCTCCGCTGAACAAAAGGGCTCCAGATAAGAAATATCTTTAAACGACATTTCCTGAACCAGTGCCACTGGTCCAAATTTCATATAACTTCACATGATGCCCTCTTCAAAAAATGCATAAATGGTTCCGCTCTAGTGAACAGGAGGGCCGCCAGAGATCCAGATAAGAAATCTTTTAAACAACATCTCCACCTGAACCACTGGCCCAAATTTGAAATAAATTCACAGAATTGTTTCTCACAATGCCCTCTACAAAAATTGACCAAATTTTTCCGCTCGGCTGAACAAAAGGGCCGCCAGAGCTCTAGATAAGAAATATCTTTAAACAACATCTCCTAAACCAGTGCCACTGGTCCAAATTTCATATTTTTCACATGAATGTTCCTCTTGATGCCCTATTTTAAAATTGCAAAATTGTTTCGCTGCTCTGAACAGGAGGGCCGCCAGAGCTCCAGATAAGAAATATCTTTAAACGACATCTCCTGAACCAGTGCCACTGGTCCAAATTTCATATAACTTCACATGATGCCCTCTTCAAAAATTGCATAAATGGTTCCGCTCTAGTGAACAGGAGGGCCGTTAGAGATCCAGATAAGAATCTTTTAAACAACATCTCCACCTGAACCACTGGCCCAAATTTGAAATAAATTCACAGAATTGTTCCTCATAATGCTCTCTACTAAAATTGACCAAATTTTTCCGCTCGGCTGAACAAAGGGCCGCCAGAGCTCCAGATAAGAAATATCTTTACACGGCATCTCCTCCTAAACCACTGGTCCAAATTTCATATTTTTTCACATGAATGTTCCTCATGATGCCCTATTTTAAAATTGCAAAAGTGTTTCGCTGCTCTGAACAGGAGGGCCACCAGAGCTCCAGATAAGAAATCTTTTAAATGACACCTGAACCACTGGCCCAAATTCGAAATAAATTCACAGAATTGTTCCTCATAATACTCTCTACCAAAATCGCACAAATGGTTTCGCTCCGCTGAATAAAAGGGCTGCCAGAGCTCCAGATAAGAAATATCTTTAGAAGACATCTCTTGAACCACTGGTCAGAATTCAAAATAATTTCACAGAATTGTTCTTCATGATGGCTTCTACCAAAATTGCACAAACAGTTTTGCTAGGCTTAATACAGGGGTTGCCAGAGCTCTAGATGAGAAATGTCTTTAAAAGATGTATTCTCCTGAACCACTGGTCCAAATTTAAAATAATTTCACAGAAATGTTCCTCATGATGCCCTCTATGAAAATTGCACAAATGGTTTTGCTCCGCATATAAAGGGGTTGGCAGAGCTCTAGATAGGAAATATCTTCAAATGAAATCTCCTGAACCACTAGTCTGGTCCAAAATCAAAATGGTCCTCATGTTGCCCTCTCCTTAAATTGATCAGAAGGTTCAGCTTGGCTGAACAACATGGCTACCAGAGCTAAAAATAGAAATAAATTTTAAATCATACCATAGCTCCTTAGCCACAGGCCAATACATCATCTACTCATGTGCCGGGTCTCAGGTGAGCGATCCAGGGCACTAGGGCCCTCTTGGGTTTTTTTTGTTGTCTGCTGATATTATTTGCCCATCTGAGAGTCAAACAGTTTGGATCCAGATCAGGCCGGACATTTTGTTGTGCCTGATATGGGTCCAAACTTCGCAAAGATTATCAGTAGACGACAAATTAAGCAAGGCATCAGTATTGGCCAAAGCTTGACTGTAATCTATATTTCAATCACCAGTTTATAGTGGATTTAACTTTGGCACATGATTATTAGGTTTTGGTGGCCTTGGCCCAATTTTCAAGGTCAGTGTTGACATAAAGCAAAACTTGGTTGTGTACGCTTAACTGTTGATAGAATAAATATCTTGCACTGATGATTTGGGGAAGGAGGGGGTTGGCATCTGTTTCTTTGAAAACAAAGTTTTAAATAATAATTAACTCCTGTCAAACTGGAACTATTTTCGGACAATGTCCAATGGCCGACGTCAAACTGAATCTCTGATGTTTATCCTATTTCAGGAGAGACAATGATACATGAATGGATAGTTGAAAAAGTCATTGAAACATTAGAAACTAAGGTAAGTGACATTTATAAGGTTTTGTAGGTTTAATGTGAAGAGGAGCCGCCATGGTGTTGTGGATAAACCACTCGCCTTGTACACAGGGGTTCCAGGTTTGATCCCCAGCCTCTCCAGTCTGTCAAATGAGACTAAGCCATGACCCTGTCTCCATATGACCAGTCAGCTTAGCTGTCGGTGGAACATTAAACACAAACACATAGAGATTTATATGAGAAGGTTTAACCCTTTACTCCATGATAACACCTTTTAACGCCAACTTATTTGAAAATATTATGAAAATGGATCGTTATATTTTAATTATATTTTCAAAAATAGTCAAAGCAAGGGTGCAAAGATCAGGAGTCTATACAATCAAGTACCACACCATTACTTTACTTAAGTTTTTCTTGATTTTTTCAATGTTATCTAAAAAAAAAAAGAAAATGATGGTTAACTACTTGCGTGAAAACCGCCGGCAAGAAGTTTGGAGAGCTTCTCACATCCCACCTCTCCAACAAGACCATGTTTACAGCTCTAGTGTGTGGAGGGCAATACTTCATGTCAGTCAAACTATGAATCATGTGTGTGACAAGTCCAACAATTAGACTTTGGGCCCATATGGATTCATAGCAGCCTGGAGATCCACACAGTTAGATCCTCACTGCGCAAATGGAGTAAACTTAAGTCCTTAGCCTTCCGTTGAGCGCAAAGCAAAGCCTCTGTCAGATCTGACTGGCCAGATGCCTAGGCTGATCTGAGTCTTAAACTCCTTGCTTGGCACAAAGTCAATTTGATCTTATTTGTCATTTCTCAGGCCTCTAGTTAGCTCCAGATAAGAGTGCATAATTAAAAAATATTTTTCTTATTTCTCAACCAAACCATTTGTTGTGGGTACTCAAAAGAACCGTCTCACTAGTGAGACGGTTCTTTTGGGCACCCAAAACATATGTTAAAACTGAAGGGTAAGAAAATATTGACAATTTTACGCTCCAAAATTTTGTTAAACTAGAGCTATGATTTCTGTTACAGTGCCATGAGAATATGGAGATCAAGAAGAAGACGGAGGAAGGTCTCGGGATAGAGTATGACGAGGATATCGTCTGTGAAATTTGTAGATCTGTAAATAGTTTTATTTATACTCACATGAAGTAAATAGGTCAATTTTTTCTTCTTTTTTTGCAAGGATTCTGCCCTAAAAACTTGTAGATCTGAATACAGTGCAATCCCTTAATAGCATGCCTCACTACAAAACAGATTCTGATATAACAATGTCATGTTGTGGCTCCCAAGAAATTTAAAATGTAATTTTACAAAGGAATTATTTAACCGAAAATGACCATTACAAGTCATTTTCCTATAATTGTTTTGTAAAATTGTCCCTTTATAACATGATTCATTTAAAACATGGTCCATTCCTATTGACTGGGTAATTTTTCATTCTTTTGTTATCGTCTGCTGACTTTTTTAAACAATTTATTTTTCAAAAACAACTTTCAGAAACACTTTCAGAGTGTCAAACGGCTTGGATCTGGATCAAGACCATTATGTCTGTCCTGATCTGGGTCCAGACTATTTGCAAATGTTATCAGCAGAAGACAAAAACTGCTTCTAGAGGATAGAGTTAAATAATAAGCAACCTGTGTGCATTACTTTATAAACAGTGTAGACTTCAATCAGCTGGTTTCTGATGAAGCTCTCTAATCAGGAACGCTACTTTCTTTTCATCCAAGCAATGAATCTCTTTCAATAGTGAAAACTGGAAATCAAAAGTTTGTATTGTGTAAAAATTCAAAAAGCAATCAGTAGAGGCTTATAGGAGCATGTGTATGCTGAAAACAAAATTATTTCCACTCAGTGACTCTACAGAAAACTCAACACATGTTAGAACAAACATTAAAGAAATGACCAGTATGTATTGTAGGATTTGAAACCAGGGGACGGTTTAATGAAATGCCAACATTTTATACATACTTAAACATTGCTTTTACTAGTATTGAAAATGAAAATTATACATACTTATATATTGCTTTTACTAATATTGAAAATTGATACATTGATGTTTTTCCCTCTTTGTCTATATGAAAATACCCCAGGCCAAATAAAAAAAAAATACTTGTATTTAGGATAACCCGACTTTACCTAAATTTAGTGGTGAAACCTAGAATTTTTTCAGGTTTCTCGGGAAAAATTATAATTTTATGCATTTTGAAAGGCGAAATGCCTTTCAAAAATGCATAAAATTATATTTTTCCAGATTTTTTTTTTTAAAAAATATGTGTACCTACCCTACCTATAAATATTCAGACCTGTTACCCGAAACACACTTTTTTTTATTTGACCCCACCTGTATTAAAGCACAGTAGTATCTTGGTTCATATTACTTGCATAATAAAGTACCAAAGTTAATCAGACGATATTGAATAGCAAGCAGACAATAAATGTCATGTATGGCAAGCAAAATGACATATTTATACTTTTTCAGCCTGACAGTGAAGACTGTAATGAGATGGTATTTTGTGATGGCTGTGATATCTGTGTACATCAGGTAAGTTTCCGCAGGGGACAAAAATTCCACTCGTCCGCTCGTAATTACGTGTGAAATCTAGAAAAGACGAGTAGTTCTTCCTAAAGCACTCGTCCTATAGGACACATGCTTTGGGAAGAATTACTCGAGGAAGTCATATTACTCCGTCATATTACATATTACTCCCTTGTGTTCTTCATTGCATACTCTATTAAATGACAAGTGCATGTGTTTGCGGGACTAGTGAAAATTTCGAGTCACTTGTCCTGCAGGACAAGTGCAATATTGAAATATTTTTGTCCCCTGTTCAGTCTTGAACAGGCTGCAAATTGTTTGCAAAAGTTATAAGCAGATAACAAAAGTTGCCGCTAGCGAGGAAGTGTTAAGCTATATATCATTTGTAGCTGTGCTTAAATGGCTAGATAAGCACAGTTTAGTCTGCCTTGTATCCATTTTAACACATGTAAACGAAACAGTGTTCAAATTGATACAGCCTAGATAGCAAAGTCATTAGCAGATAACAAAAGTCGCTGCTAGCAAAGAAGTGTTAAGCTATATATCGGTTGTAGCCATGCTTAAATGACTAGATAAGCACAGTTTAGTCTGCTGTGTATCCATTTTAACATGTGTAAACGAAGGGTGTTCAAATTGATACAGCCCAGAATGTACTTTGCTTTATTGAGGGCATAAAAAGTGAGTTAATCTGTTGTTTATGATGCGGAGTAATGTTGCTTTACTAGATGCAATGGCATTTACCAATTCCAATAAATAGTTCTGCATTGTAAAAATAACCAACAACCAGGCTTTCTTGATTTAATATGAATGATTTAACCCTTAAAGTGCCAAGGAAAAATGCATCTGAAAATGTCGTCTGCTGAAGTCGTCTGCTGCAAATAATTGCCTAGCATTTCTGACGAATTAAGTATAGAAGCAAACAGTGTGGACCCAGAACAGACTGCTCCTATAGGAGCAGTCTGATCTGGGTCCACACTGTTTGCCATAGAGGCTTCTTAAACATTTTAGCAGATGAGAAAAGCATCGGACTTTTGTTGCGATTGGCGCATTAAGGGTTAATATGCTAAAATTTTGAGTGTGTTTTCTGTTTTACATCAATCCAATATTATTAAGTGTGTAGCTGATTTTTGATCAAATTGTATCATCTGGTTTCAGGCATGTTATGGAATTGCCACAGTTCCTGATGGTAGCTGGTTATGTCGGACATGTGCTCTTGGACTGAAGCCTCCATGTATACTCTGTCCTAAAACTGGTGGGGCCATGAAGAGTACAAGGTATATGGCTATTTCTAGTAGATATTTAGACTGGCACAAAATTGAATTTTGTTTCTATAACCAATGGCTCTGTTGTGCAGCTAGGCCAAATTAAAAAATATGTGTGGTTAGGTAGGTAGGAAACTTTTTTTTGTTGTTGAAAACTTTTTTCTTGGAGTATTCAGATCTGCTTGGAAATGTATTAAATAAGACACAACTGATATAAAAAGGGTCTATTTTTAGCTCACCTGTCACGAAATGACAAGGTGAGCTTTTGTGATGGGTCTTTGTCCGTCCTCCGTCCATTACAGGGGTGATAAATATAAGGATTAATCAGAATTTCCTGATTGAGCACTCATGCATTTTGCATATAAGATCAAATTTATTATTGCTGTAATTTGTTATCAGAACCTATAGATCATGATCTTTTAATCAGATATTTGCTATAAGATAAGCATAAACTGATTGCTTTCTAGTGATTTTTTGTTCTTTTAAACATTTTATTTGTGATTTCTGAACATTTTTGGCCAAGTTCAGGATTGAGCTGAAAGATTTTCCTGATTGAGAATCTTTGACTGCTACCACCCCTGTCCATTAACAATTGAATGACTTAGATGACAACTCCTCCTAAACCCCTAGCCCAATTTTGAAATAATTTCGCACAAATGATCCTTGGGATGCCCTATACCAAAATTGTTCAAATGGTTCTGGTCCGTTGCATATCTAGGTCATAGAGGCTAAAAATAGATTTTCGAGATGAAAACTTTAAAAATCTTTTTGTCTGAAACCAGAAAGCCTAGACTCTTGATATTTGGTATTAAGCATCACCTAGTGGACCTCTACCAAGTTTGCACAAATTATAGCCATGGGGCCAAAAATAACTTGGCCCTGGGGGTCACATGTTTTACATAGACTTATATATAGGGAAAAAGTGAAAAAATCTTGTCTGGAACCACAAGGCCTAGAGCCTAGATATTTGGTCTGTAGCATCACCTTGTTGACCTCTACCAAGTTTGTTCAAATTTAATCCCTGGGGCCAAAAATGACCTCGCCCTGAAGTTCAAATGTTTTACATAGGCTTATATAAGGAAAATGTGAAAAAAATCTTCTTGTCTGTCTCCAGAAGGCCTAGACTATTGATATTTGGTATTTAGTATCACCTAGTGGACCTCTACCAAGTTTTTTCAAATAATGCCCCTTGGGCCGAAAATGGCCATGCCCCTAGGGTAACATGTTTAACATAGGCTTATATAAGGTAAATGTGAACAAATCTTCATGTCTGTAACCACAAGGCATAGAGCCTTGATATTTGGTATGTAGCATCACCTAGTGGACTTCTACCAAGTTTGTTCAAATTATATTCTTGGGGCCTGAAATGGCCCCGCCCGGGGGGTCAAATGTTTTACATAGGATATAGGGAAAAAGTGGAAAAATATTCTTGTCTGAAACCAGAAGTCCTAGACTTTTTGGTATTTAACACCACCAAGTGGACCTCTACAGAGATTATTCAAATTATAGTCCTGGGGCCCATAATGGCCCAGGCCCGGTGGTCACATGTTTTACATAGGCTTATATCTAAACGGCTAAAACATGCTATTGGTGCTGATTTAATTTTTTTCATGTTATATCTATGCTACAGAAGAACTGTGTCATAAAGGAACACTTTATAAGAGGTATGCAGAACGACATTGTCAGATTTTGTTTGCCTGAAAATTTCAAGCTACTAACATTGCCGGTTTTGGAGATATGGCCTATAATGTGCTCCCAAAATGGCCATTTATAAGCGTTATGCAGTCTCATTTTGAAAATAAATCATTTAAAGTCCAAACAATTCATGTTTCCTATTTAAATATTGATACAGAATTGTTTGCATCTTATAAAGACACTTATCTTCTACATTTTGCAAAATGAATTAAAGAAATTGGTCAAAAATTGTGGATTTTCTCCTCAAATTCCTAAAGATAGTATTTTTGATAAAAACTGCAAGAACGACACTAATACACAGTACTATACCCATGATTATACAAGACATGTGTTAATTTAAGTAAAATTCATTTCCATTATATCATTAAAGACTATAGTTTCGAAAAAATACAGTTTGCATTCCAGGCTAGTCCAATGCTTCGCACCATAGAACATTTCTGTCAGGAACAAAAAAGTAATTTTTTTTAGTGTCTGTAACCGTGACAATTCATGAAGCGAAATCTTGAAGATTTCTAATCTCAGAATAACCTCCTTTGAATATTTTATGTCATTCAACATAAATATCAGATAGACAAAGTTTCATTGTCGTGACAATTGGAATCTATGAGAAATTAGCATCAGAAAAAGTTACAGACACTACATGGAACATTGGACCAGATTTAAGTGCATTTTGACAAAGAATTTTTTTTTGATAGTTGACCTTTTGGACTAATGTAACTACTTTGATGTCTTCAAGTATGGTTTACTGTATTCAGAAAAAGATATACTTCTGGTAAAAGTTAAGAGCTGCAATCTGATAGAGGGCAATTTATGACAAATTCAGCTAATGGTTGTCGTAAAGATATGCTTATATTTTGCATCTTTAAGTGTTTGTCTTCTTTGTTTGGCCTCTCATAATGCTAACTAGTCTCTCCCATTGTTGTTTCAGAGAAAAAGAACTGCAGATATTTATATTTTTATACCCCCCGCAAACTTTGTTTGTGGTGGGTATACTGTTTTTTGTTTGTGGTGGGTATACTGTTTTCACATTGTCCGTGCTTCCGTCCGTTCGTCCGTCTGTAACGTTTTGTTTCCTCAATATCTTGAAAAGTCATTGCTGGATTTTCATCAAACCTTGCAAACATGTTCATATATGCAAGACAAATACTTTAGACAAAAAAGTAAGGGCTAGGGGCCAATTATATTAGAGTTATTTCCCTTTGTAGTTCTAAATGGCTTTTAATATAGGGTTTTATGCTTATGCTATTATAGGCCATACATGGGCCAATCAACTCCTACCACAGCTTTTGATGGAACAATTTGATACTTTTCCTATACAATGTAGACACATTGAACATATGCATGAAGGAGTTTGGTTCAGAAAAAATAATTTTTGACAAAATGACAGCTGTGAGAACTTAGACAATTTTTCCCTAATAAGGCTTTTGTATATGCATAGATGGTGCCTTCATGGGCCGATCAACTCCTACTACAGCTTTTGATGGAACAATTTGATACTTTACCTTTACAATATAGACACATTGAACATATGCTTGAAGGAGTTTGGTTGGAAAAATTTTTTTTTGACAAAATGACAGCTGTGAGAACTTAGACAATTATTCCCTTATATGGCATTTGTATATGCATGGATAGTGCCTTTATGGGCCGATCCACAGCTTTTGATGGAGCAATTTGATACTTTGCGGATACAATGTGGACACATTGAACATATGCATGAAGGAGTTTATAATTTTTGTTTGCACAGATTCTACTGAAATCTTCTTTTCAAAACTAAGGTCTGCTGGTTTGAACTATAACTTGCCAAGTTTTTTCACTGACTCTTACTGTGCGGGGGGTATCTAATAAGCAATGCTTATTGACTTTTTTCATTGCTCTTATCTGGCATGTTATATCCTAGGTGTAGTGTCCGTAACCTGTTAACAGGCAGAAGTAAAAGTATAAAAAAATTTATATGAAGGTATATAAAAAAACAAAGACTAGTTTTAGGTAAGATGTGTAAAAAACAATTTAGAAATTGATAGTATATTATCGTATTGAGCGCTTTATTTTTTGCCTAGTGAGACACTAATCAGCACCAATACTGTGTTTTAGCCGATAGGTAAATGTGAAAAAATCTTCTTGTCTGACACCACAAGGCCTTAAGCCTTGATTTTTGGTATGTTGCATCACCTAGTGGGCCTCTACCAAGTTTGTTAGAATTATAACCCTAGGGCTAAAATGGCCCTGCCTTGGGGTCAATTGTTTTACATAGGCTTATATAGGGAAAACGTGAAAACATCTTTTTGTCTGAAACCAGAAGGCCTAGACTATTGATATTTGGTATTTAGCATCTCCTAGTGAACCTCTACCAAGTTTATCAAATTATATTCCTGGGGCTAGAATTAGCCTCCCTGAGGGGGTCACATGTTTTACATAGGCTTATATATGGAAAATGTGAAAAAATCTTCTTGTCTGAAACCACAGGGCAAAGAGCCTTGATAATTGGTATTTAGCATCACCAAGTGGACCTCTACCAAGTTTGTTTAAATAATGCTCCTAGGGTCAAAAATGGTCACGCCACATGGGTCACATGTTTTATATAGTATTTTATAGGGAAAACAAGAAAAAATCTTCTCTGAAACCAAAGAGCCTAGAGCCTTGATATTTGTTATGTAACATCACCTAGTTGACCTCTTCCAAGTATGTTCAAATTATGGCACTGGGGCACAAAATGGGCCGACCCGGGGGTCACATGTTTCGCAGAGGCCCATCTAGGGAAAACAAAAAACCTTGTCCGAAACCACAAGGGCTAGAGCCTTTATATTTGATATGTAGAAAATGTTTGTGTGTGGTGGTGGAGGGGGTAGGTCCTGTCATGCACTTGAAGACTACTACGGAAGAGACCAGCTTGATTGCCGCCACCAAATGGTTTAAATCATTTCCCTCCACTGAACAAGACTAATGCGCATAGAGAAGGTGAGCGATTCAGGGCCACTATGGCCCTCTTGCTGAAGATATTACCTTGATTTAGTCCTTTTACTTCTAATTCTAAAGACTGAATGCAAAGAAATTCAGATTTCCGTTTCAGATGGTCATTTTGATACATATAATTTTGTTCTGATATAGTCATCCAACTTCAGAATTTGGAGAAAAAAAAAGTTTAGGGTAGGTCTGGTAACCTGAACCACACATATTTTTTTTTCTTGACCCTATCAACACTATGGAACTCCTTGGCTAACTGAAACAAAAATGCATATGGAACCTCCATGGATTTGGGGAACAAGTTTTTTCAGGTCATTTCAAGTACCACAAAGTTTGTTCAAATGGTGATATGCTGAGCCCTGTCATGCACTTGGTAAAAAGTCTGATTGCTGATCCAGGGGTCATGTTTGATCCCAGCCCATGGCCCTATTCATGGAGATTGTTCATGAAATATTTTCTATGGTCCTTTTCCTCCGTCCACTGATTCAAGAATGGCTGTTGTTTGTAACAAGCAGGCCCCCTAGTGGAACCTTTAAAACCTTTAGAAACCTTTAATTTGGTTGCAATCCTTTAAAACCTTTAATTTGGCTGAAAAACCTTTAATAACCTTTATTTTGATTAATAAACCTTTAAATTTTGCAAGATCAGTTTGAACATAAGAAATAGGCGATACGTATATATATTGACAAGTTAGTAATGTCTGTAACATCTTGAGCTTTTCAGAAAGCTGTATTCATCTTCAGATCATTGTGTCTATAACTACCTCTTGCACCAGGGTGACTCTTATAGTCAATTTTTCTGATGCTTCAGATTAGGCAGCAATAAAAAAAGAGTGAGGTATGGTAAAAATAAATGCTTTTGGGTTGATTTATTGCTTCAGATCAATACTAAACAGCTGAGGTAATGTCAGAATGACTAATTGATCCTAACCACCCTTTTCCTAGGCTGGCTTAACCCAT
Source organism: Loripinus fragilis (assembly GCA_964019695.1). Taxonomy (NCBI): domain Eukaryota; kingdom Metazoa; phylum Mollusca; class Bivalvia; order Lucinida; family Lucinidae; genus Loripinus; species Loripinus fragilis. Next base: position 63,289,497 of record OZ026521.1, on the reverse strand, counting down.
ATCCTTTTACAAGTACTCAGTGCTCATCTTTCACTAGTAAGGCTAACTGACAACTAGTGAAAGAATGTGCCCGACCTGGGAATAGAACCTGCAAAACTCCAGGCATTAGGTTGGGCACTCTACCAACTGTAATAACTGTGCCAACAAATATTACTGGATAGCATCTATTGGGATTATTGACTTCTGAATAATGTCCTGATTTTCTAATGTCATTGTCTAAGGTTGTCAAAGCTAAACAGTGTTATCTACACCCCAAGAGTAATACAGACAAAATGCATATATCATGTCTAAATTTTATATTTAAACAAGAGCATTCAATAAATGGGAGCAATATCCTCTGAAATTGTTCATTTACTGAAGGTAAAATTGTCCTTACAAAATGACCATAGATGGCTTCTCCTGCTTTCTTGGTTTTCAAAATTTTTCGGGGGAGGGCCCCACGGTCCCCCACCCCCACCTCCTTCCAGATTAGACAATATGTGGGGGGTTTTCAATTCAACACTGCCAGGGTTCGAATTTTAGCTCGCATACTCGCAAAATGCGAGTTAAAAAAGCAATTAGCGAGGTGGTATTTTCTCTACTTGCATTTTCTCGCGAGTGGAAATTTGGGGCTGTTATCCGTGGTTCTTATCCAAGATATATGGGAAGCGCAGTTGCTCAATGGTAGAGTGCTTGACTCGAGACCGAAGGGCCGCGGGTTCGAGCCTCACCGGCGTCACTGCGTTGTGTCCTTGAGAAAGACACATTAATCCTAGCTTAGTACTGGTTCAACCCAGGAAGACCCGTTCCCTTTATAACTGAAAGATTGTTGATGGGACGTAAAGAATAAAATCAAACAAATATCCTAGATATAAATCTTCTCTCCAGTTTCCTTAAATGTCGTTCATTTCATTTTTATCCATCGGAAAAACCCTGTCAATGGCAGAGGTTTACATTGGATACAACCTCAATGCGCAGACGCATACTATAAACTCCCCAGCATGGTCGGGTCTCAGCCAATCATATGCTTTCTACTTTTAGATTGTAACAAATATTCACAAGTGGGTAGTTCGTTTGGTCATTGGATTTTTGCGATCTAAAATTAGAAGAAGGCTATTTCCACAGGGCAATACGATTGGACAAAACCAATCTTTTTCTTTCTAGAATTCTTCGCAGATTTCACAATTTTCAATGGGTAAGTTTTTTAAAAGAAATGAGGCACCTAGCAGTGGAGATCCCGCTCAGACTGCGAGCAAAAAACTCAAATGGCATCGTTAAAGGACGTGTCAGCCAGCGTAAAATGGAGGAAGGAATTGAATATTGACCTGGATTTTGATGACCTTGTGACCCAAATCACATGCAAGACTTGCAACTTATTTGCACTCGCTAATATGGCATCAAATTTTAAACTGGGGATAGCACTTAAAGAGGGAGTCTTTTTCTTTTCATGTAAAATCGTCCATGCATATGACAGGAAAGCTAGGATTGAACCCTCAGACATTGGAAAGGGTTACAGAAAATGGATTTGACTAACTCCCTGAAAATGACAAAACTCTTTAAAACAGCATAATATGTTGCACAATCTGAAAGACCATTCTCTGATATTCCAGCCTTTGTAGAGTTGCAGCCTTAAACTGCTCAGAGTTAATTTACCAATACCTTTAAAACAACAGCTTATTTCTGAATTTCTGTTCATTAAACTAAAATTGTAGAAAAATGCAAGTTGTTTTTCCATTTAGCAAGTAGCCAAAAAATCCACTTGCGAAAATATGCAAGTTGAAAATCTGGCTAGATTCGAACTCTGACTGCTCAACACAAAGACTTTAGTTAAAAATTTGGTTTTTAACTAGGGAGTAAACAACAAGAGTAATTTTCCATTGTTTTATGATTAATGGGCTATAAATTTATTGGCAAAGGATTTGCTGCACCCCTTTCATACCTTCATCTATCATAACATGGATTTAAAGATCAGGATCAGATAAAAAATACAAGAAATTTTGATGTTAATTTGGTCTTTATTTTTGTTAGAATTTCAATGAAACAACCTTTATTTTGCCTAAAATAGCCTATATAAAAAACCTTTAATATCATGAGAGTCTGCTAGGGGGCCTGAACAAGCGAAAGCATTTTATGTTTAAAAAGGATCCCAGAAGTTCCTGAATACCCTGAAATGCGACATGACATGATGACGTCACTTTAACATAACACGACTAGGTGCATGAGTTCCAATACAACAAATGTACAGTCCTCACATGACAGCCTTGATTAGATGACATGGGTAAGATTTTCTCTCCCAGGGTAAAATAGATATCCTTCTCCGGTGTGCAAGAATAAACCTGCTATGTTCCTACACATTGGCTGTATCTGTATTTGTAGGAGTGGTACAAAATGGGCCCATGTAAGTTGTGCAATATGGATTCCTGAGGTGACTATTGGCTGTGTAGAGAAGATGGAACCAATCACAAAAATATCTGAGATACCGGTAAGAATTTTTCACGTTATGATACAGTAAAACCTGTGTAAAACGGCCACTCAAAAATAGACAAAACAAAGATCTAAATGACAAATGGTAGCTTAATGAAGGTCGAAAGTATTGCTGAATGCTCCTTGGAGCATTCTGCAATACTTTTGACCTGCATTAAGCGATAATTAGTCTTGAAAACCAATTTTCGGCCTTTTTGAGAGTGGCCGTTTTACACAGGTTTTACTGTATAGAAAACAAGTTGTCAGTGTCTGTTCTAGGATTTGAAAACCTGGGGAAAAATAATTTTCTTATTCCATTTATGCCTAATGGAATTTCCCACTTTTATCAATAGGACCAGTTCATTTCAGTTTTAAGGGTTGTTGGATCATATTTTTATTTTTCAAATTGTTATAGAAAATTCTGTAAGCAAACTATGAAGACACTGATCAGACACCGCATCTGGGTCTGTACTGTTTACCATCATCCCACAAAAAGGACGCAAGGCTTATATGGGTTAAATTTGGATATTTTCTGCATTTTACTTTTTAAAAATCTCTCCTTTTAAAAATTCACAATAAAGATTCCCCCTCCTATGGAAGAATATGGGGGAAGGGGATTTTTCAGGGATGGGTGGTAGCCCCTCCTAGAATAGACACTTGTCATACTGATTATTTTAGCCTAGGTATTTGTTAACTGTTGTTTTTTCAACAACTTGACCCATATCATGCATTTTGTTCAATTTTCATACAGGCTGGCATGTGATTTAATGTTAAACCTTTTGACCTTTAATGTTAAACCTCTTGACCTTTTTACAGCATCTCCTGGGGCCTGTACTGTTTGTCGGGATAAAAAAAATCCCGTGTGCACAGATCTAATCAATAATGTAAAATCGCTAATTTGTGACCGCAAAAACTTGAAATGGAACATCGAAACTTTTGCTGTATGATACTAATAGACTATATCCAGCTGGATGAAAGGCCATCTGACCATCTGACAGTCAACTATTTGGATATTGGATAATTTTCCATTCTTTTATGGTGGTCTGCTGACTTTTTTCAAAATTATCTTTTTCGAAAAAATTCTTTATGAACGCTATGAGAACACCAAACAGTTTGGATCCAGATCAGGACCGACATATTGTCAGTCCTGATCTGGGTCCAAACAGTTTGCAAAGGTTATCAGCAGATGACAAAAGCTGCCACTAGCAAGAAAAAGAGTAATTGAAGCTGACATACCAATGCGAAAAAGTTAAGTTGTGGTTCCTGATCTGTTGAAAATAAAAAGTGAAACCTGTCTTAAGCAGCCACACAAAAAGGAGACCAAAAATTGTTTTTCAAGACCGATTATCGCTTAATGCAGGTCAAAAGTATTGCAGAATGCTCCCCTTGGAGCATTCTGCAATACATTTGACCTTCATTAAGCTACCATTTGTTATCAAGATTTGTTTTGCCTAATTTTGATTTGCCACTTAAGACAGGTTTTACTGTAGTAAAAAAGTCTACAGGCAATTATCTCTGCTGTGTGCCGGGTCGCATAGACTGCAGATACGTGTTATGCGGAAGATCTAGGGATCTCGAGTTTGATCCCGGCCCGGTCCCATACTTTCGTGGAGATTATTCGTACAATAATTGCTACAGTTATTCTCCTCCCTTCTGCTGATTCATTCAAGAAGGGTTGTTGTCAGTTGCAAGCGAAAGTATGTACATGAAGTACTGGTTATCCGCCTAGTCAAGTTTGCCCAGAAAAATGTGAAGTGAGGTGAACTGACCGTCTCGACATGACCATAGCTATTGACTGAGATGTAAAGAACCAAACCAAACCAAATCTTTGCTGTGTGGTGGTTTGCTATTTTTGTGTGGTGATACACTGTTGTGCAGTGCTTCCCTTTTGAGAGATGATCGAGTCCTATGCATGTGTATTTCAGGCAAGCAGGTGGTCTCTTGTGTGTACAATATGTAAAGAAAGGAATGGAGCATGTATACAGTGTTCTGTGAAGGCATGTAAGACTGCCTTTCATGTGACCTGTGGATTTTCTGCCAACCTCGAGATGAAGACAATACTCATAGAAGAGGGGGACGATGATGAGGCAGTTAAATTAAAGGTAAAGTTTTTGAACTTCTAAAGGCCAAAAAAGAAATATATGTGTATAAATAGGATAACCCTATCCCATGCCCCCAGGTAAGACAGTGATTTTGTTACCTGCGCATCCTGCATCTTTTGCGCATAATTTTGTCTCTGGGATGCAAATTTTTATTTCAGCGAGTCCCAGGATGCAATAGTATTGCAGACTTGTCATTAAAAATAGTGTTCAGGACTCATAAGTTTGTAGTTGTGACTCATTGATATGGGAAACAGCGAGTCCCAGGACCCATAAGCCTAAAATTGTAAGTGAATCACTGTAAGAGTGTGTGATTAAAAATAGTTTTACTTATATGATGTAGAGTGCTTGACTAGAGACCGAGAGTCTGTGAGTTTGAGCATCACCGGCATCACTGTGTTTTGATATGGAACACGACCACTTGCAGAAAAGAAAAAAAGAAAAAAAAAAGATTTTTTGACCCCACCCCAGGGGTCGTTGGTGTGTGTTATGACAGCATATTTGCTTTCATGGTGCTCTGTGTTCAATTCCCTTTAATTTGATATGCTACATGACTACTTTCAGAAAAAGATATAGTTTGACCTTTTGACCCAACCCGCTGGGTTGAGGGTGTGTCTGTGGGCAGAATATTTGCTACCATGTTGCTGTCAGCGTCGTCAGCTTTGATTTGATATGCAACTTGACCATATTCTGAAAAAGTTTAATTTTGGCCTCCAGCCCACCCCCTAAGTCCACCCAACGGGCTCGGACCCAGGCCTTCAAACTGTAATCCCATTTGGGATGTTTCGTATCTATTGCTGCTCTGCCTGCATGCAAAATTTCAGCAAAAAATATTAACAATGGCCTTAGTTATTGCGGAATTTAAATATTTGACCTTTGACCCCTTTGGTGGTGTCAAAGGGGGTGGGGTAAAACTTTGACACTGCCATTCTTATCTACAGGCACTTGGCAATCATGGTCTATAGTGAGAAGTTGTTAAATATAATAGCTTTGATGAAACACATAAAAGCTAATATAGGTTTTGCCTTATAATTGCCTATACTAAAACAAGGGCAATAACTCAAGTGTTAAGGGGTCGATTTTGACCAAACTTATAGGATATAGAGAGTCCATGGTACTAATCATTTGTACCAAGAATGAATCAAATCTGACCAATAGGTACTGAGATATGGTTCCTGACAGACAGAATGGACGGATGCACGGACGACGCCAAAACTATATCCCTCCGACTTTGTAGGGGGATAAAAAAATTGTTCACTAGGGTCTTACGCATCAACTCAAACAAACAGCAACAACAGGCATCCTGTATTTACTTTTCAGGCCTTTTGTCCGAAACACAGTAAGAAGAGAGAGAGGAATGCCTCTGAGTCCGAGCCAGACTCTCCCAGGAAGTCCGTCTGTGGAACACCAATGAAGAAAGAAATGACAGAAGAAGAGAAAGCCACACTCAGGGCTGAAAGGTTGGTTTTATAACATAACCTGGGTTAGCACAGGCTTGAAAAGTACTTGGATATGGATTGCTTTCTTGAAAAGTACTTTAAAATTAAATTGCCTTGAAAAGTTCTGGTAAAGTGGCTGTTATGCCTTGAAAAGTGCTGGATATAGAGGGCTTGCTTGAATAGTCCTTGAAAATTAAATTTGTCTTAAGTGCTGGAAAATGCCTTGAAAAGTATGTTCTTTAACAATTTTCTGTATTAAAGCTGTAACACTCAATGAAGTCGATCAGTAAATAATTGTTTTGGCTTTCTTGAAAAGTCCTTGAAAATTAAATTTGTCTTAAAAAGTGCTGGAAAATGCCTTGAAAAGTACTTATTTTGACAATTTTCTGTAATCTGTAACACTAAATGGAGTCTATGATCAGTAAGGAAATGTTTTGCTGTTATTTGGTGCAGCATATATAAAGGCAAAAGAGGTCCTGGAAAAAGTCTACATAGCTGCCTGTATGAACCATGATAACATATTGCTATGTGACCAGAATAGTTATCCTTCTCGCAGTTTGCTCAGCTACAGAAACTAGGCCAAGAAGAAAAGTATTTGTGGTTCAGGTTACCCGACCTACCCTAAATTTTTACCCCCTACTCTAAATAAACTTTTTTTTTTCAAAATTCTGAATTTGGAAGAGAATAGCAGAACAAAATAATTTTGTCCTGCTATTCTCATCCAACTGCAGAATTTGGAGAAAAAATACATATCAAAATAACAACCTGAAAGGGAAATCTAAATTTCTATGCATTGGAAGTAAAAGGATTAAAGCAAGGTACCAGGGGTTATATCTTCAAAAATAGACCTTTTATATCAGTTTTGTCTTTAATATTTAATACTTTTCCAAGCAGGTCTGAATATTCCAATAAAAAAAATAGTATCCTACCTACTTACCCTAATTTTTTTTAGGGTGTAACCTGAACCACACATATTTTTTTATTTGGCCCTAGCTAGAATTATGAAAATTTGAATTTAGCATGGATATCTGCCATTTAACAGCAAATGTGCTTATCAGATTTCTCATGACATGACATTTTTTCTGCTGTGCTTTTAGCTGATATCTCTACAATTTAAGAGTTTAGTATTGCTTGTGCTTTCATTTCAATCCAATTTTAACCAAAAAAAATGGTTTTGTTATTGGATTGATCCGTATACTGTAAATTTGATAATTGTTGCAATATTACCCTCGCGAATTTGCGAAATCACTCTTTAGTTTACTGATGTAAGTAAATCATGCCCTAAACGCGAATTTAGGGAGCGCAGTGGCTCAGTGGTAGAGTGCTTGACTCGAGACCGAAGGGCCGCGGGTTCGAGCCTCACCGGCGTCACTGCGTTGTGGTCCTTGAGCAAGACACATTTATCCTAGCTTAGTACTGGTTCAACCCAGGAAGACCCGTCCCGCATAACTGAAAGATTGTTGAGTGGACGTAAAGAATCAAATCAAACATACAAAAATAAACGTGAATTTTATCCCGGCAAATATGTCTATTATGGCTCTTCGCCAAAAATAAAATTCTCAAGAAAATTTCCTAATTTACAATTCATGTCGTCCCAAGTCAATTTAATACTTAGTTATTGTTATTTTAGTTATATATAGTTATTTTTCTTGTCGGCCGAAGTCCCAATAATATTCATCATTAAATTTGTTTCCATGTGTGAATGTATCAGAGCAACAGATAAAGGTTGTTTTACCATTTTAAAGAATTAATTTTACAGAAAACCGAATTGAAATTAAAAACCATCGTATGAAAACGAATTGCAAAAGGAAAAAAATAATTATGATCGATCATCTGATCGTTTTGATGACCCAAGTCTGATGGCACTTGTGTTTTGGGATCGGTTCCTGATGGTTTTCAAGCCTGTGAATGCTAGAGGAGCTCGTAGTTTGAATATTTTTCCTTGATTTGCGTTCGACTTTTTAGAAATGAAACTGGAAACGGGAACAATGGTTAACGGTTACTACTAAAATGCGGATCAGTACTGGAATTGAATTCTAAACTCCCCAATAGTGGTATACACCCCAAAATGTAAATTTCAGCTGAATGGAAGGTTGCCACTGTCGGGGAGTTTGTCTGAATTCCGGTACCATTATGTGTTTTAGTAGTAACCGCTGATCAAAGTTTCCGTTTACGCTTTCGCTTCCAAAATGTCGACTGCTAAACGTAGCCACATTCAGAACCAAAAAGTTCCAACTATAAAGATGCATCCAAAGCATTCTTGGGTTTGTTATCCCTTAGGAACATACAGCAAAAAACTATTGTTAGTAAAATCCTTGCTGATCTGACTTCCAAAGTCATAGATAAAAGTTGAAAACAGACAGACAAAAGAACAGTTGAAAGGCAGAAGAATTATATGAATGGCAGATGAGGTCATTGAAATGTCCAGTAAGTTTTAAAGGTTAAATAATGAATGGTTAGAAAAAAAAACTAATTAAAACTATTAGATATCCTGAAAAACTATTTACCAAAAAAATCTTGTAATGAAAACTAATTGACCCAAATCCTTATCTGTTGCTCTGATGTATGTTAATGACTAATGTAAGAAAAAAAAAGCCTGTCCATGTTTTCTGTTTTACATTTATTAATATAATTACATACAATGTATATTTATCAGGTTGCAGAGACTAGAGGAAGAGTTTTACACTGTGATAAATGTACACGAGATAGCCACTATGTTACAATTAGAGGAGAATGTTATAGATCTTATTTATGTTTACTGGAAACTCAAGAGAAAGGTTGGTACAAGATTGTTGTTTAGGGCTGTCTGATAAATGTACACGAGATAGCCACTTTGTTACAATTAGAGGAGAATGTTATAGATCTTATTTATGTTTACTGGAAACTCAAGAGAAAGGTTGGTACAAGATTGTTGTTATGGCTATCTGATAAATGTACACGAGATAGCCACTATGTTACAATTAGAGGAGAATGTTATAGATCTTATTTATGTTTACTGGAAACTCAAAAGAAAGGTTGGTACAAGATTGTTGTTAAGGCTATCTGATAAATATACACAAGATAGCCACTGTGTTACAATTATAATGCCTTCAATGTTTACCGTTGTGAGTTGGCTCCCGGTACCGTTAGTTTAACAGGCGACAGGGCCCAGGGCGACGACAGTAAACATTGGGCTTACAGTAGATGAGAATGTTATAGATTTTATTTATGTATACTGGAAACTCACAAGAAAGGTTGGTACAAGATTGTTGTTATGGCTATCTGATAAATGTACACGAGATAGCCACAATGTTACAATTAGAGGAGAATGTTATAGATCTTATTTATGTTTACTGGAAACTCAAGAGAAAGGTTGGTACAAGATTGTTGTTAAGGCTATCTGATAGCCTTCAAAGTGCCTTACAATAGAAGACACAGGCATATTTTAATTTCATTTCTAAATATGTGGAATTGTCTCTGACATCAGAAGTATTTAAAAAAAAAAAAATTAAAACACAGTAATGAAATACAGGAAAATATTGATTAAATATAATGTATATTTGAAAAAGTTATATTTCACATGTGAAAATATAAAAAAGTTGTATTTCACATGTGAAAATATAGAATTGTATTTCACATGTGAAAATATTCACATGTGAAAATATAAGTTGTATTTCACGAGTGAAATTGGATGTCCTCTTCTTTCTCTGTTGACTTCCTTGAGTCCACTTCAGATTTTCAAACGCCTATAACTTACTTATTTGTGGACAAAAACACAAAGTGTGGGTGTCCATTTTCTTAATTAGATCGCAAGGAAAATTTTGGTAATAAAATTGTCGAGAATTGCTGAAATTTTCATTTATTCTACTCCTGCTCTTTTGGTTTTAGTTTTGGTCGACAGACATTTAATGCAATGTCATCATTGATATGACGTAATGCGTGTCATGTATGATGCCATATAGTGCAAAAAATCTGTCACTCTTAAAATTGTATATAATAAAAAGAAAATTCAAATATTTGGAATGAATATGCCATTTATTTCATCCCGTGAAGCGAGAAAAAGTTTATTTCATTCATGGCTTCGCCACTCATGAAATTTGCATTTTTCGCTTCACTCTATGAAATAAATGTGATATTTATTCAAAAAATTTGAATATCCTCTATTTACTTTTTCTCAAAATATTGTCTGTCACAAATGATAAGTAGTACTTTACTCTTTGCCTCCTGGTGTCGTCTATTGATAATCTTTGTAAACAGTTCGGACCCAGATCAGGACCAACAAAATTTTGGGCCTGATCTGGATCCAAACTGTTTGACACTCTGATGGTATTCCTGAAATAATTTTTCAAATAGCTTGATTTTGAAAAAAAAAATAAGCAGACGACAAAAAAGCATGAAAAATTACCCAGGGGGCAAAGAGTTAATGATGACTAGGGCTGGTTCGATTAATCAAAATATTGGTTAATCAGTCGATATACGATAGAAAAACAATTACCGATATGAAAATTCAAAAATTGATTACTTTCAATAAATGTTCTGTTCATTTATTCAATGAAAATTGAATTTTGTCTCACTGTGATGTTATGTTTAGATCGGAGTATAAATTGCTGTAATGAAGTAATAAAAACGTTGTACTCTACAGGCTATTCTGGTTGTTAGAAAAAATTATACTTGCGCTTCTCTGGTTTTATGTACGGTATATTCTGGTCTTTAAGCTTTCAATTTTCACACAGGGTCTGATTTTAAGACAAAGATGTTCATGGCATGGTTCTTGACTTCCTTTTGTATGATGCCACACAAGGACTCTTTCAGGGTTCACACAAGCTTGAAAAGTACTTGAATATACAGGACTGTCTTGAAAAGGTCCTTGAAATTTAAATTTGCCTTGGAAAGTACTGGAAAAAACAATCAAATGCCTTGAAAAATCCTTAAATTTTACTATTTGCAAGAGGATTCAACACTGTTTTTTTTAGGCCTGAATCAGTATAAAATTGTGGTGCCTTTATTTGGTGCAGCATATGCTGCACCAAATAAAGGCACCATAATTTTACACTGATTTTCTTAAACTGATATCTTTAGTAATGGATTCTAACATTTCAGAAGTAGAATTTTAACGCGTAAAGCAGTATTTTTCAAAAGTTTTCAGTCCCTAAAAACGGTAGGAAAGTCTTTTAGAAGTTCTGAAAAGTCCTTGAATTTTACACGAACTTGCCTATATGAACCCTGTCTTTACCACTGTGACTACAATAATGTGATTGTATTTTTCAGGCATTATTTAACCGTCCACTTTTAACCCCCAAGACAGAAGAGGCAGATCTATTGGAGAAACAACAGGAGGACAGTCTTGTTGCCAGGATGAAAATGTTTGTTCACCTTAGACAAGACCTCGAGAGGGTAAGTCTAATACCTGATATAGTCTTGTTGCCAGGATGAAAATGTTTGTTCACCTTAGACAAGACCTTGAGAGGGTAAGTTTTATACCTGGACCTTCCTGCTTGCTGAAGGCAGAGGGCTATAGTCTTGTTGCCAGGATGAAAATGTTTGTTCACATTAGACAAGACCTTGAGAGGGTAAGTGTTAAGCCTGGACCTTCCTGCTTGCTGAAGGCAGAGGGCTATAGTCTTGTTGCCAGGATGAAAATGTTTGTTCACCTTAGACAAGACCTTGAGAGGGTAAGTGTTAAGCCTGGACCTTCCTGCTTGCTGAAGGCAGAGGGCTATAGTCTTGTTGCCAGGATGAAAATGTTTGTTCACCTTAGACAAGACCTTGAGAGGGTTAGTGTTATGCCTGGACCTTTCCATCACCAATTGTTAATGCTTGCTGAAGGCAGAGGAATATAGTCTTGTTGCCAGGGTGAAAATGTTTGTTCATCTAAGACAAGACGGTAGACCTTAGGAGAGCAAGTGCTATCCCTGAACCTTCCTGTCACCAATTTTTATTTTTTGCTGAAGGCAGAGGGATATAGTCTTGTTGCCAGGATGTAAATGTCTGTACATCTCAAACAATACCTTGGAACGGGTATGTGCTATCAGGGATTTTCCTACCTTTCTGGAGTAGGGGCCAGGGGCCTGTTGAATTTGGAAAAATATAATTTGAGCCATCAAAACTGGGAAATTTGATACAGTCTAAAAGAACTGGACTGCCATTTTAAATGGATTAAAACCATATAAGAAATTAGCAGTGTAAAGCTGTAACATATGCCCTTCATAAAAGCTCATTAAAATTTGCACAAAAATGTGAATGAAAACATGTTTTCATTCACATTTTATGCAAATTTTCATGCATCTGTAACTTTACTAATTAAGTCTAATTTTGTATGGATTCTCAAGAAATTTTCACCAAAATGTAGAACTAAGAAATTGGAAATGATATTTTTGAATTTGGAAGGGGCTGATATTCAGCCCCAAATCAGGTCTAGGAAAATCCCTGGTTATCCTTGCACTCTTCTGCCTGTGTTTTTCATCACCTGCTGAAGGCAGAGGGATATAGTTTTGTTGCTAGGATGTAAATGTCTGTACACCTTTGACAAGACATTGAGAGGATAAACGTTAAAGCTAAGTCTGATCAAGGTCTATACTCCTGCTTTTGTCAGATTTCCGACAGTTTCTCTGGTAGTCAAATATCAGGTATTCAACTGGACTTATTCAAACTTTAGGATAAGTAGGATAATTTTGAGTGTCTAATGATTTGGAACCTCCACTTTTCATGTCAGCAATATTCAAATACAGTAAAACCTGTCTTGAGCAGCCACTCAGAAATGGACAAAACAAAGGGCTTAATGACACATGGTAGCTTAAAGCAGGTCGAAAGTATTGCAGAATGCTCTCTTTGGAGCATTCTGTAATACTATCGACCTGCATTAAGCGATAATCGATCTTGAAAAACAATTTTTGGTCTTTTTTGAGTGGCCACTTAAGACAGTTTTTACTGTTACTGTATACCATCTATTGAGCAGATTTACAGATATACTTTCTAGCCAATTGTGCTGCATATATAGAGGATCTTACATGAGTGTTTATGTATTATTGAATTTATTAACAGAGTTGAAGAAAAGAAATAAAATGTGAGACTTTGTTGAGCATTTTATAGGTTTTTTGCAACAAGATTAATCAAGTCAATAATACCGTTGCTCATTTATCTTAAGACACTTACTTTTAAATCTTGTTTTTACCTGCAAAGCTCAAGATTTTCAATGCCATATATATGCAACATTGTTATGACCATTATTACATTTCTTAATATAACCAGTCTTCGGGGTATCTGAAAAATCGAGATTCAAACCAGTCTCCTCAGCTAGAGAGACTACCTAGAAACTTGAAATTTTGCTTGTAGCCAGTCTAGATATTTCCAATAAGAGAATAACAAAGGCGCTGATCAGGCTGGGCATTCGGGCAGGCTGGTCTGCGCCTTTGTTGTTCGCAACCCCCGGTGACCAGTTTTCTCTCGACAATGCCCATATTAAAACCACTAGTGGTTTATTGATTTTAATACATGGGGCTTTATCACTTCTTAATGCGACATGTGATAAATAATTTAAGCATCAATTATTTTGCTACAGAGTATGAGGTAGAAAAATACTTAGTGTTTCAAAATCTGTATTCGGTTATTTCGATGATGTTACTCATATTTATTTTTTATTTGTTAGGTACGGAATCTGTCTTACATGATCAGTCGGCGTGAAAAGATGAAGAGAAGCTTCGTTAAGTCCAGAGAGACTGTGTTTTACGCTGCTTTAGCATTACTCACTGACGACTCTGTAGAGCTAACAGAGAAAGACGTTCAGGATGTTGTTACACAATATAAATGTATTCCAGTACAAACAAGTGCTGATAAGAAATCGGGTAAAGCTAAAGTCAAGTCAAAACTTACTGATATTGAAAGTGAGAGTGATTCAGGGTTTATGAAAAAATTAAAATCTACTCATAGAAGGACGTTAACTTACGAATCAGACTCTGATACTGTCAGTGTATCCTCAGCCATGTCCTCAATAAGTCCAGATGCTTTGGGTGACCGTAGAAGTAAAAGAACTAGAAAGATTGGTAGGCCATCAGACCCTACTGGTCCTAAAATAATATTAGTAGAAGCAAAACCTACCTCTAAAGTAAAAGATGAAGCTGAAAGTGTCAAGTCACATTCTAAGGTGAAAAGTGAACATAGAAGAATGAGTAAAGGGTCAAAGGTAGAGGGTGATGTTGAAAGAATAAAATTGAGTTCCCCGGTGAGAAGTGAGGATACTGATGAGAAGATGGACACTGATCTCACCGAGAGTGATCTCAATAACACGGCAGATATTGATACCAGTGAAGTTATAGACGTTGAAATGGTGGATGATACTTTAGTCAAGTCTGAATTAGACACTTCGAAAGATGAAACATTAAAAGAAGATCCAGACACTTCAATGTGTAGTGTTTCTGAAGAAAAGGTAATAGAAGAAAAGAAAGTTACTGAAGAATCTCCAAATACGGCGAAACGGAAAGGTAGGCCAAGAAAACAGAAACTTAACAAACTTACAGAAACTTACCTTACTAGTGTTGCAGTTGATAAAGATCAAGTGAAAGATGAACCTGAAGAGAGGGACGCTGAAAGCATAAAACAAGAAAGTGAAATTACCAGCGCAAAGTCAGTCAAACTGAAGTCAAATAGAAATGAAAAGTCAAAGGTTGAAAAGACTGTATCTACTGAAAATATATGTGATGAAAAGGTAGAAGCCAGCAGACCAGAAATGCCAAGTGAAAAAGGTGCTCCTCATGATAAGCGTAAACGTCTTTCTCTATCAAAGGGGAAATCCTCACAAAAGGCAGCTGTGAAAACTGAAGTTAACACAGACAGTTACTTAAGTAAGACAACTATAGAATCACCAGTGAAAATCTCAGATAGTAGAAGTTTGTTTGATACTATTGAGAAGGATTTAATAGACTCACTCCCCAGTTCCAGAAATATTCCAAAAGATGTGAAAGCAGAGCTGTGTGGTTACTTCAGAAACAATCAACTGGTGGTTAGTGATGCCATAAAACAGAAGGTCCAGTCATCGCTACTAAATTGTAGACGTAATAGACTGTTTGGGAATGGCATTCGTATAAGTGCCCAAAAGTCTTTTGATTCATTATTCAGCTCCTCGGGTGGTGAAACAAACAATGACACAGAGAGGACTGTTTCTCGAGTGCTGAATGAGTTATCACCAACTAGGGATAGATTAGAATCCAATAACTTACAGTTGTCTAAGAAGTTATCAGACTGTGATAGAATCTCAGATCGTTTAAGGACACGAAGTAGTCGTGACACATCCCCTGATAGTCATCATGGCAGTGATAAAAGTACCGGCAGCTTACAACGTTCAGATAGACTCGTAAGGAGATCTATAAGTAGGACGTCAGTTGGGAAAGATAATGAAGATGATTTGACAGATGTTGAAAATATATATGAGGTTGGGGTGAAAAGAAAAACTAGAAGTATGGATGTAGATGAGAAAAAACTGAAAGAGAGGAGTCTGTCTCCAGCCACACTACTTAAGAAAAATACTCAGAAAATTATTTCATGACTATAGGAATACATTTTAGGTTTGCGGATTTTACAATATGTCAACTCATGTGAATCACTCACAAACACAAGTTGTGCTCAAAGTGTTTTATGTTAAGTTTTGCGAGTGATTTACTATAGTCAATACATTGAAAAAATCACACAAAAATAATCCATAAAATTCCAATTTTGCCATCAAAACCTTTATTTTTTAAGAAATTATACCATATTTTACAGGCGAGCTGAAGGAAAATAAGTTTCAGGATTATTGCACATCGAAGTTTCCTCAATAGCTATCCAGTCTAATTATTGAAATAAACTTTCGGCCTCCAGATAAGAGTTTGGAATCAAAAAATGATTTTCTTATTCCTCAACAAAAACATGTGGTGGGTACTCAAAAGAACAGTCTCAATGAGACGGTTCTTTTGAGTACCCAAAACAAATGTTTAAATTGATGGATAAGAAAATATTAACAATTTTACGCTCCAAAATTTTGTTTATCTGGAGGCCTGAAGTATAATGGTAAGGAGTTGGGATTGCAATAAGGTGCAATATACCAAGGGAAGGAGCTTCATAAATAAGATATGAAATTTTTTCCAGAAAAAAAAATGTCTATGAAAGTATATGCTTTGGTGCTCATTGGGAGTGTTCCAATGATACACTTCCTTTGAATAACCAGTAACCACAACGTACAGGCCACATGAAAACTTGATTTTGTTGGATGAGAACAACACCCAGACCTTTTTATCAAATTAAACACTGTGACAATTAAGTTTGGACAGGTTATTTTGAGGGGTCACTGGTTTTTCAAATAACTTTGCGTATCTGTCTCAAATTAATTTTTTTTTTATTTATCTAAATAAACAGTGTGGCCTGCTGAGATACTGCAGATAGGTCTGTACTGTTTGTCAATGTAATTATTTTTGTCAATTAAGATTTTATGATCACCTTATATTTTTATTTTGTGTACTAGTTTGAAATGGCAGCTTATTATCAGGCCCCCAGATAAGAGTGCGTAACTGAAATTTATTTTCTAATTTCTCAACCAAAACATATGTTGCAGGTACTCAAAAGAACCGTCTCAATGGGACGATTCTTTTGAGCACCCAAAACACATGTTTAAACTGATGGATAAGAAAGTAATCGCAATTTTACACTGAAAATATTTGCTTAACTGGCCCTATGTTATTATCCCCGGTCACAGGCAAAGGGCATAGGTCCAGTTAAGGACATTTTTGAGTGTAAAATTGTAATTGTTTTCGTACCCATTAACTTAAATATATGTTTTGGGTGCTCAAAAGAACCGTCCTATTGAGACGGTTCTTTTGAGTACACACAACATATGTTTTGGTTGAGAAATAAGAAAAATAATTTTTTATTACACACTCTTATCTGGAGGCCTGCAAAGGGGATATAGTTTTGGCATTATCTGTCCATCCGTTTGAATTAACAATACAACTGATACTGTATAAGACTATAGTGGGGTTTTAAACAAAAAAAACTCAAATCTGAAGCCTGCAGCAGAGAATCACGGGGTCAGATTCGTAGGGCCAGTTAAGCAAAAAAAAAGTGTTTAATTGTGAATATTTTCTTATTTATTAGTTTAAACATGTGTTTTGGGTGCTCATCGAGACTGTTCTTTTGAGTACCCACAACATATGTTTTGGTTGAGAAATAAGAAAAATAATTTTCAGTTAGGCACTCTTATCTGGGGGCCTGAGATTCATAAGGTTCACAGACTCCGTACCGGAATGTGGACACCACAGGTAACGGAAAATTATTCTTTTCTTTCGTAATACTGTGCCAATTTTTATGCGATGAATAGCAGAAAACTCGTTATATGTTTTGTCACACAGCTTTTTAAAAAGTGATACTTTAAACGATCTGGTTTAAAAGTTATTGACAGGCAGACTGCTATGTGTACTCATTCCAAGAATGGAATGGGTACACACAGCAGTTTGTAGGCGTGCAATGATACACCAAAAAGCGTATTGCGATAAAGAAAACCCGTATTGCAATACATATTGCGATACATCTTTTATCTATATTTCTCTCTGTTACTCTACTCAATTCATGACTGTGCCCTTCAGGGTTTTACAGGACGCAATATCCTGCGTCTTATACGCATAAATCATTAGGTAGGACCCCTCAATTTACCTTACCTGCGTCCACTGGGACGCAGACGTGTTTGTTGCGCCTTTCATTAAAATCCCAAATCTAAGTTATTTCGTAACAATTTGGTTTTTCCCATATTTACAGCCTATCTATAAATAAATAGGACAGCACCTGTCCTTTAACCAATAATATCAGGAGGTGTGTCAAAACAGTCCAATCAAATTCGTGTTGCTATGGTTCTTTGAAATCTCATCATGTCTCGCTCCCGCTCTGATTTATCGATCAACATAGACGCTTGTCAACTATTGGGTTTTCTTACGGTCGAGCATGTCAATGACTAAAAAAAAAACGGCTGCTAAAATGTCGAAACAGAGTGATCTGAGAAACTTTTTTGGCAAAAGAAATGCAGAAACAGACCAAGACCAATCCTCTAGTGGCTGTTCAGAGTCAGATCAGTCCAAATCTTCTAAAAAAAAACAGCCCCAAAAAAAGATCGAAGATTCCTATCTAGCTGGCTAGGTCGCTTCAAATGGTTGAGATACGAAAATGACCTGATGTTTGCAACACCTGTTTGATAGCTAAGGCCTGTTCCAATCCCTTCACGGAAGGATGTGCTACCTTCTAAAATTCTACGCTTATAAATATAAAAAGATGGGACCCCCATTTTCAATGATGGGACCCCCATCATAATCAAAGTTGAGTCCCAGGGACCCCTAAACATTCAACTTGGTGTAAAACCCTGGCCCTTACAATATACTTACCTTACAAGAATAGCAAAAAACATCTAATCTAATGGATATTTCAATTGCAAATAGTATCAGTATGATGCTTTTTCCCATAATATCTGTCCAAGTGTGATATTGATGCATCAACCAGAATGGCAGAATACACATGCAGCCCTTAATCCAAGTAACCTCAACTGTTTGATTACATAAACTTCGCAAGTCTTTTCATAAAGCTTAACTTTAATTTTGAAAACAAACTGTTTTACAGATACATGCATATCTGTTTGCAGAGTATTTTTTAAAAGCTCAACTTGTTGCAGTTCTATAAATAGTTCATTGTCATCGACCGGAAGCATTTTTTTAAAATACTGACCCGTCTGATTTGAGCATTGTGGGTACATGTGACATATTTGTTTACCAAATGCGTCACAGAGTCATGTGATTCGCCCGATTGGCTGATTCAAAGTTGTTTATCAAGCGCGTCATCACGTGTCACTGAAACCGTTTCCATGAAATGGCCATGCGGAGAATGTTTTCAAAAATGTTTTAGTACATAAAATATGATCTGTCTTTGGCTAAATACTGTAATACCTATCATTGTTATGGTTTGGCTATCAAAGCTGACTAGATGTCTCCACACAAAGATTATTATAGGCATTCAGTACTTGCTACTTTTTAGCGTAGGTGTTTTGAGTAGTGCAAACCGCGTATTGCCACAAACCAGATTTTTTCAGTCGTGATGTCCAATAACAGACAGGTCGATCCGTTGAGTATCGCGCCTGTGCAGACAATGAATGATAAATAGTTTAGGTGCTACTTTCTGATGTTGAGATCTTGTTTTTATTTGCTTAAAATTATGATATTTAAAACTCATGCTCCTACATACAACTGTCACATTATTGCCGACATTAGTGGGTGGGGAAATTTTTTGGAGAGATCATTTTTGAATTTTCATAGATTTTAGCTCCTACTTTCGGAAGAAAAACATCATGCCTAATGAAAAAATATATAATTAAGCTTAGGATAACTGTTTTCTAGTTTTACAAACAAAATGCAGCAAATATGGAATGAATTATGGATAAAAAAAAAATCCGCAATAGACAGACCGGAAAATTTTCCGAGATTTTAGTCACACAGATGATATACCGTACAGGTATTTACTAGCGTCCAGACGAATTTTCACTTTCCATTTGCAACTGAGCTGGTGCTTAACATTATCCATGATTTCACAGAAAATTGTTGGTAATTTCTTGCATTTTTAGAGGGAAATGGAGCTTATGTACCGGTGTCCCAGTTTATCTTGCCCCCTGGACAGGTTGCCCCCCGGGGGGCAAGCCAACCGCGGTTGCCTTGCCCCCTGGGGGGCAAGCTGTCCCGGGATATCTTGCCCCCCACCCTGGTTATCTTCACCCCCGGGGGGCAAGCTGTCCAGGCCGGTTTATCTTGCCCCCCGCCCAACACAAGTAAAAATATATACATGTTATTTTGTTATTTTTCTGTATCATTTTAATGAATTAAGATCCTTCATAAGTCATAAAGTAAGGAATTGGTGCCTGTGGGGTTAATATTGGTAAAACCTTAACATTTTAAGCTTAATTATTTTGCTAATACTACTTATTTTAAACTATCTGAATGTGATGATGTATCAATTATAAACATAATTCAAATCAAATTTAGCTGTTTTCTTTGTCGGATTGTTCTGTATGCTTAGTTGCAGGGGTGGGGGGTAAGCTGTCCAGGCCAGTTTATCTTGCCCCCCACCCACCTGGGCATCAAAGTAAAAGTATTGTGCCTATACTACTTATTTTAAACTATCTGAATGTGAAGATGTATCAATCTAAAACATAATTCAAGTCAAATTCAGCTGATTTCTTTGTCGGATTGTTCTGTATGCTTAGTTGCAGGGGTGGGGGGTAAGCTGTCCAGGCCAGATTATCTTGCCCCCCACCCACTTGGGTATCAAAGTAAAATTATTTTGCTAATTCTACTTATTTTAATCTATCTGAATGTGAAGATGTATCAATCTAAAACATAATTCAAGTCAAATTCAGCTGATTTCTTTGTCGGATTGTTCTGTATGCTTAGCTACAGGGGTGGGGGGTAAGCTGTCCAGGCCAGTTTATCTTGCCCCCCACCCACTTGGGTATCAAAGTAAAATTATTTTGCTAATTCTACTTATTTTAATCTATCTGATCGTGAAGATGTATCAATTATAAACATAATTCAAGTGAAATTCAGCTGTTTTCTTTGTCAGATTGTTCCGTATACTTAGTTACAGGGGTGGGGGTAAGCTGTCCAGGCCAGTTTATCTTGCCCCCCACCCACTTGGGTATCAAAGTAAAATTATTTTGCTAATTCTACTTATTTTAATCTATCTGATTGTGAAGATGTATCAATCTAAAACAAAATTCAAGTAAAATTCAGCTGATTTCTTTGTCGAATAGTTCTGTATACTTAGTTACAGGGGTGGGGGGTAAGCTGTCCAGGCCAGTTTGTCTTGAGCCCCACCCACCTGAGTATCAAAGTAAAATTTTTTTGCTAAGTTTTCTCATTTTAAACTATCTGAATGTGAAGATGTATCAATTATAAACATAATTAAAGTCAAATTTAGCTGTTTTCTTTGTCGCATTGTTCTGTATGCTTAGTTGCAGGGGTGGGGGTAAGCTGTCCAGGCCAGTTTATCTTGCCCCCCACCCACCTAAGTATCAAGGTAAAAGTATTGTGCCTATTCTTCTAATTTTAAACTATCTGAATGTGAAGATGTATCAATAATAAACATAATTCAAGTCAAATTCAGCTGTTTTCTTTGTCAGATTGTTCTGTATGCTTAGTTGCAGGGGTGGGGGGTAAGCTGTCCAGGCCAGTTTATCTTGCCCCCAACCCACCTGAGTATCAAAGTAAAATTTTTTTGCTAAGTTTTCTCATTTTAAACTATCTGAATGTGATGATGTACCAATTATAAACATAATTCAAGTCAAATTCAGCTGTTTTCTTTGTCGCATTGTTCTGTATGCTTAGTTGCAGGGGTGGGGGGTAAGCTGTCCAGGCAAGTTTATCTTGCCCCCCACCCACTTGGGTATCAAAGTAAAATTATTTTGCTAAATCTACTTATTTTAAACTATTTGAATGTGAAGATGTATCAATTATAAACATAATTCAAGTGAAATTCAGCTGTTTTCTTTGTCGGATTGTTCGGTATACTTAGTTACAGGGGTGGGGGGTAAGCTGTCCAGGCCAGTTTATCTTGCCCCCCACCCACTTGGGTATCAAAGTAAAATTATTTTACTAATTCTACTTATTTTAATCTATCTGATTGTGAAGATTTATCAATCTAAAACATAATTCAAGTCAAATTCAGCTGATTTCTTTGTCGAATAGTTCCGTATACTTAGTTACAGGGGTGGGGGGTAAGCTGTCCAGGCCAGTTTGTCTTGAGCCCCACCCACATGAGTATCAAAGTAAAACTTTTTTGCTAAGTTTTCTCATTTTAAACTATCTGAATGTGAAGATGTATCAATTATAAACATAATTCAAGTCAAATTTAGCTGTTTTCTTTGTCGCATTGTTCTGTATGCTTAGTTGCAGGGGTGGGGGGTAAGCTGTCCAGGCCAGTTTATCTTGCCCCCCACCCACTTGGGTATCAAAGTAAAATTATTTTGCTAATTCTACTTATTTTAAACTATTTTAATGTGAAGATGTATCAATTATAAACATAATTCAAGTGAAATTCAGCTGTTTTCTTTGTCAGATTGTTCCGTATACTTAGTTACAGGGGTGGGGGGTAAGCTGTCCAGGCCCGTTTATCTTGCCCCCCCCCCCCCCCCCCCCACCCACTTGGGTATCAAAGTAAAATTATTTTGCTAAGTTTTCTCATTTTAAACTATCTGAATGTGATGATGTATCAATTATAAACATAATTCAAGTGAAATTCAGCTGTTTTCTTTGTTGGATTGTTCCGTATACTTAGTTACAGGGGTGGGGGGTAAGCTGTCCAGGCCCGTTTATCTTGCCCCCCCCCACCCACCCACTTGGGTATCAAAGTAAAATTATTTTGCTAAGTTTTCTCATTTTAAACTATCTGAATAGGACGATGTACCAATTATAAACATAATTCAAGTCAAATTTAGCTGTTTTCTTTGTCGCATTGTTCTGTATGCTTAGTTGCATGGGTGGGGGGTAAGCTGCCCAGGCCAGTTTGTCTTGAGCCCCACCCACCTGAGTATCTAAGTAAAAATTTTTTGCTAAGTTTTCTCATTTTAAACTATCTGAATGTGATGATGTATCAATTATAAACATAATTCAAGTCAAATTTAGCTAATTCATCTTTGCAACCTTATTACTTAATTTAAACTATTTGAATGTGAAGATGTATCAATTATAAACATAATTCAAGTGAAATTTAGCTGTTTTCTTTGTCGAATTGTTCTGTATGCTTAGTTGCATGGGTGGGGGGTAACCTGTCCAGGCCAGTTTATCTTGCCCCCCACCCACTTGGGTATCAAAGTAAAATTATTTTGCTAATTCTACTTATTTTAAACTATTTGAATGTGAAGATGTATCAATTATACATAATTCAAGTGAAATTCAGCTGTTTTCTTTGTCGGATTGTTCCGTATACTTAGTTACAGGGGTGGGGGGTAAGCTGTCCAGGCCAGTTTGTCTTGAGCCCCACCCACCTGAGTATCAAAGTAAAATTTTTTTGCTAAGTTTTCTCATTTAAAACTATCTGAATGTGAAGATGTATCAATTATAAACATAATTCAAGTCAAATTTAGCTGTTTTTATGTCGCATTGTTCTGTATGCTTAGTTGCAGGGGTGGGGGGGGGGGTAAGCTGTCCAGGCCAGTTTATCTTGACCCCCACCCACCTGAGTATCAAAGTAAAATTATTTTGCTAATTCTACTTATTTCAATCTATCTGATTGTAAAGATGTATCAATCTACAACATGATTCAAGTCAAATTCAGCTGATTTCTTCATCGGATTGTTCCGTATACTTAGTTACAGGAGTGGGGGGTAAGCTGTCCAGGCCAGTTTATCTTGACCCCCACCCACCTGAGTATCAAAGTAAAAGTATTTTGCTAAGTTTTCTCATTTTAAACTATCTGAATGTGATGATGTATCAATTATAAACATAATTCAAGTCAAATTCAGCTGTTTTCTTTGTCAGATTGTTCTGTATGCTTAGTTGCATGGGTGGGGGGTAAGCTGTCCAGGCCAGTTTATCTTGCCCCCCACCCACTTGGGTATCAAAGTAAAATTATTTTGCTAATTCTACTTATTTTAAACTATTTGAATGTGAAGATGTATCAATTATAAACATAATTCAAGTGAAATTTAGCTGTTTTCTTTGTCGGATTGTTCTGTATGCTTAGTTGCATGGGTGGGGGGTAACCTGTCCAGGCCAGTTTATCTTCCCCCCACCCACTTGGGTATCAAAGTAAAACTTTTTTGCTAATTCTACTTATTTTAAACTATTTGAATGTGAAGATGTATCAATTATAAACATAATTCAAGTGAAATTCAGCTGTTTTCTTTGTCGGATTGTTCCGTATACTTAGTTACAGGGGTGGGGGGTAAGCTGTCCAGGCCCGTTTACCTTGCCCCCCCCCCCCACCCACTTGGGTATAAGTAAAATTATTTTGCTAAGTTTTCTCATTTTAAACTATCTGAATGTGAAGATGTATCAATTATAAACATAATTCAACTCAAATTTAGCTGTTTTCTTTGTCGCATTGTTCTGTATGCTTAGTTGCAGGGGTGGGGGGTAAGCTGTCCAGGCCA
Source organism: Loripinus fragilis (assembly GCA_964019695.1). Classification (NCBI taxonomy): domain Eukaryota; kingdom Metazoa; phylum Mollusca; class Bivalvia; order Lucinida; family Lucinidae; genus Loripinus; species Loripinus fragilis. Next base: position 63,265,399 of record OZ026521.1, on the reverse strand, counting down.
GTTTATCTTGCCCCCCACCCACTTGGGTATCAAAGTAAAATTATTTTGCTAATTCTACTTATTTTAAACTATTTTAATGTGAAGATGTATCAATTATAAACATAATTCAAGTGAAATTCAGCTGTTTTCTTTGTCAGATTGTTCCGTATACTTAGTTACAGGGGTGGGGGGTAAGCTGTCCAGGCCCGTTTATCTTGCCCCCCCCCCCCCCACCCACTTGGGTATCAAAGTAAAATTATTTTGCTAAGTTTTCTCATTTTAAACTATCTGAATGTGATGATGTATCAATTATAAACATAATTCAAGTGAAATTCAGCTGTTTTCTTTGTTGGATTGTTCCGTATACTTAGTTACAGGGGTGGGGGGTAAGCTGTCCAGGCCCGTTTATCTTGCCCCCCCCCACCCACCCACTTGGGTATCAAAGTAAAATTATTTTGCTAAGTTTTCTCATTTTAAACTATCTGAATAGGACGATGTACCAATTATAAACATAATTCAAGTCAAATTTAGCTGTTTTCTTTGTCGCATTGTTCTGTATGCTTAGTTGCATGGGTGGGGGGTAAGCTGCCCAGGCCAGTTTGTCTTGAGCCCCACCCACCTGAGTATCTAAGTAAAAATTTTTTGCTAAGTTTTCTCATTTTAAACTATCTGAATGTGATGATGTATCAATTATAAACATAATTCAAGTCAAATTTAGCTAATTCATCTTTGCAACCTTATTACTTATTTTAAACTATTTGAATGTGAAGATGTATCAATTATAAACATAATTCAAGTGAAATTTAGCTGTTTTCTTTGTCGAATTGTTCTGTATGCTTAGTTGCATGGGTGGGGGGTAACCTGTCCAGGCCAGTTTATCTTGCCCCCCACCCACTTGGGTATCAAAGTAAAATTATTTTGCTAATTCTACTTATTTTAAACTATTTGAATGTGAAGATGTATCAATTATACATAATTCAAGTGAAATTCAGCTGTTTTCTTTGTCGGATTGTTCCGTATACTTAGTTACAGGGGTGGGGGGTAAGCTGTCCAGGCCAGTTTGTCTTGAGCCCCACCCACCTGAGTATCAAAGTAAAATTTTTTTGCTAAGTTTTCTCATTTAAAACTATCTGAATGTGAAGATGTATCAATTATAAACATAATTCAAGTCAAATTTAGCTGTTTTTATGTCGCATTGTTCTGTATGCTTAGTTGCAGGGGTGGGGGGGGGTAAGCTGTCCAGGCCAGTTTATCTTGACCCCCACCCACCTGAGTATCAAAGTAAAATTATTTTGCTAATTCTACTTATTTCAATCTATCTGATTGTAAAGATGTATCAATCTACAACATGATTCAAGTCAAATTCAGCTGATTTCTTCATCGGATTGTTCCGTATACTTAGTTACAGGAGTGGGGGGTAAGCTGTCCAGGCCAGTTTATCTTGACCCCCACCCACCTGAGTATCAAAGTAAAAGTATTTTGCTAAGTTTTCTCATTTTAAACTATCTGAATGTGATGATGTATCAATTATAAACATAATTCAAGTCAAATTCAGCTGTTTTCTTTGTCAGATTGTTCTGTATGCTTAGTTGCATGGGTGGGGGGTAAGCTGTCCAGGCCAGTTTATCTTGCCCCCCACCCACTTGGGTATCAAAGTAAAATTATTTTGCTAATTCTACTTATTTTAAACTATTTGAATGTGAAGATGTATCAATTATAAACATAATTCAAGTGAAATTTAGCTGTTTTCTTTGTCGGATTGTTCTGTATGCTTAGTTGCATGGGTGGGGGGTAACCTGTCCAGGCCAGTTTATCTTCCCCCCACCCACTTGGGTATCAAAGTAAAACTTTTTTGCTAATTCTACTTATTTTAAACTATTTGAATGTGAAGATGTATCAATTATAAACATAATTCAAGTGAAATTCAGCTGTTTTCTTTGTCGGATTGTTCCGTATACTTAGTTACAGGGGTGGGGGGTAAGCTGTCCAGGCCCGTTTACCTTGCCCCCCCCCCCCACCCACTTGGGTATAAGTAAAATTATTTTGCTAAGTTTTCTCATTTTAAACTATCTGAATGTGAAGATGTATCAATTATAAACATAATTCAACTCAAATTTAGCTGTTTTCTTTGTCGCATTGTTCTGTATGCTTAGTTGCAGGGGTGGGGGGTAAGCTGTCCAGGCCAGTTTATCTTGCCCCCCACCCACTTGGGTATCAAAGTAAAATTATTTTGCTAATTCTACTTATTTTAAACTATTTTAATGTGAAGATGTATCAATTATAAACATAATTCAAGTGAAATTCAGCTGTTTTCTTTGTCAGATTGTTCCGTATACTTAGTTACAGGGGTGGGGGGTAAGCTGTCCAGGCCCGTTTATCTTGCCCCCCCCCCCCACCCACTTGGGTATCAAAGTAAAATTATTTTGCTAAGTTTTCTCATTTAAAACTATCTGAATGTGATGATGTATCAATTATAAACATAATTCAAGTGAAATTCAGCTGTTTTCTTTGTTGGATTGTTCCGTATACTTAGTTACAGGGGTGGGGGGTAAGCTGTCCAGGCCCGTTTATCTTGCCCCCCCCCACCCACCCACTTGGGTATCAAAGTAAAATTATTTTGCTAAGTTTTCTCATTTTAAACTATCTGAATAGGACGATGTACCAATTATAAACATAATTCAAGTCAAATTTAGCTGTTTTCTTTGTCGCATTGTTCTGTATGCTTAGTTGCATGGGTGGGGGGTAAGCTGCCCAGGCCAGTTTGTCTTGAGCCCCACCCACCTGAGTATCTAAGTAAAAATTTTTTGCTAAGTTTTCTCATTTTAAACTATCTGAATGTGATGATGTATCAATTATAAACATAATTCAAGTCAAATTTAGCTAATTCATCTTTGCAACCTTATTACTTATTTTAAACTATTTGAATGTGAAGATGTATCAATTATAAACATAATTCAAGTGAAATTTAGCTGTTTTCTTTGTCGAATTGTTCTGTATGCTTAGTTGCATGGGTGGGGGGTAACCTGTCCAGGCCAGTTTATCTTGCCCCCCACCCACTTGGGTATCAAAGTAAAATTATTTTGCTAATTCTACTTATTTTAAACTATTTGAATGTGAAGATGTATCAATTATACATAATTCAAGTGAAATTCAGCTGTTTTCTTTGTCGGATTGTTCCGTATACTTAGTTACAGGGGTGGGGGGTAAGCTGTCCAGGCCAGTTTGTCTTGAGCCCCACCCACCTGAGTATCAAAGTAAAATTTTTTTGCTAAGTTTTCTCATTTAAAACTATCTGAATGTGAAGATGTATCAATAATAAACATAATTCAAGTCAAATTTAGCTGTTTTTATGTCGCATTGTTCTGTATGCTTAGTTGCAGGGGTGGGGGGGGGTAAGCTGTCCAGGCCAGTTTATCTTGACCCCCACCCACCTGAGTATCAAAGTAAAATTATTTTGCTAATTCTACTTATTTCAATCTATCTGATTGTAAAGATGTATCAATCTACAACATGATTCAAGTCAAATTCAGCTGATTTCTTCATCGGATTGTTCCGTATACTTAGTTACAGGAGTGGGGGGTAAGCTGTCCAGGCCAGTTTATCTTGACCCCCACCCACCTGAGTATCAAAGTAAAAGTATTTTGCTAAGTTTTCTCATTTTAAACTATCTGAATGTGATGATGTATCAATTATAAACATAATTCAAGTCAAATTCAGCTGTTTTCTTTGTCAGATTGTTCTGTATGCTTAGTTGCATGGGTGGGGGGTAAGCTGTCCAGGCCAGTTTATCTTGCCCCCCACCCACTTGGGTATCAAAGTAAAATTATTTTGCTAATTCTACTTATTTTAAACTATTTGAATGTGAAGATGTATCAATTATAAACATAATTCAAGTGAAATTTAGCTGTTTTCTTTGTCGGATTGTTCTGTATGCTTAGTTGCATGGGTGGGGGGTAACCTGTCCAGGCCAGTTTATCTTCCCCCCACCCACTTGGGTATCAAAGTAAAACTTTTTTGCTAATTCTACTTATTTTAAACTATTTGAATGTGAAGATGTATCAATTATAAACATAATTCAAGTGAAATTCAGCTGTTTTCTTTGTCGGATTGTTCCGTATACTTAGTTACAGGGGTGGGGGGTAAGCTGTCCAGGCCCGTTTACCTTGCCCCCCCCCACCCCCCCCCCCACCCACTTGGGTATCAAAGTAAAATTATTTTGCTAAGTTTTCTCATTTTAAACTATCTGAATGTGAAGATGTATCAATTATAAACATAATTCAACTCAAATTTAGCTGTTTTCTTTGTCGCATTGTTCTGTATGCTTAGTTGCAGGGGTGGGGGGTAAGCTGCCCAGGCCAGTTTATCTTGACCCCCACCCACCTGAGTATCAAAGTAAAATTATTTTGCTAATTCTACTTATTTCAATCGATCTGATTGTAAAGATGTATCAATCTACAACATGATTCAAGTCAAATTCAGCTGATTTCTTTGTCGGATTGTTCCGTATACTTAGTTACAGGAGTGGGGGGTAAGCTGTCCAGGCCAGTTTATCTTGACCCCCACCCACCTGAGTATCAAAGTAAAAGTATTTTGCTAAGTTTTCTCATTTTAAACTATCTGAATGTGATGATGTATCAATTATAAACATAATTCAAGTCAAATTCAGCTGTTTTCTTTGTCAGATTGTTCTGTATGCTTAGTTGCATGGGTGGGGGGTAAGCTGTCCAGGCCAGTTTATCTTGCCCCCCACCCACCTAAGTATCAAAGTAGAAGTATTGTGCCTATTTTTCTTATTTTAAACTATCTGAATGTGAAGATGTATCAATAATAAACATAATAAGTCAAATTCAGCTGTTTTCTTTGTCAGATTGTTCTGTATGCTTAGTTGCAGGGGTGGGGGTTAAGCTGTCCAGGCCAGTTTATCTTGCCCCCACCCACCTGAGTATCAAAGTAAAACTTTTTTGCAAAGTTTTCTCATTTTAAACTATCTGAATGTGAAGATGTATCAATTATAAACATAATTCAAGTCAAATTTAGCTGTTTTCTTTGTCGCATTGTTCTGTATGCTTAGTTGCAGGGGTGGGGGGTAAGCTATCCAGGCCAGTTTATCTTGCCCCCCACCCACTTGGGTATCAAAGTAAAATTATTTTGCTAATTCTACTTATTTTAAACTATTTGAATGTGAAGATGTATCAATTATAAACATAATTCAAGTAAAATTCAGCTGTTTTCTTTGTCGGATTGTTCCGTATACTTAGTTACAGGGGTGGGGGGTAAGCTGTCCAGGCCAGTTTATCTTGCCCCCCCACCCACTTGGGTATCAAAGTAAAATTATTTTGCTAATTCTACTTATTTTAATCTATCTGATTGTGAAGATGTATCAATCTAAAACATAATTCAAGTCAAATTCAGCTGATTTCTTTGTCGAATAGTTCCGTATACTTAGTTACAGGGGTGGGGGGTAAGCTGTCCAGGCCAGTTTGTCTTGAGCCCCACCCACCTGAGTATCAAAGTAAAATTTTTTTGCTAAGTTTTCTCATTTTAAACTATCTGAATGTGAAGATGTATCAATTATAAACATAATTCAAGTCAAATTCAGCTGTTTTCTTTGTCAGATTGTTCTGTATGCTTAGTTGCATGGGTGGGGGGTAACCTGTCCAGGCCAGTTTATCCTGCCCCCCACATACTTGGGTATCAAAGTAAAATTATTTTGCTAATTCTACTTATTTTAAACTATTTGAATGTGAAGATGTATCAATTATAAACATAATTCAAGTGAAATTTAGCTGTTTTCTTTGTCGGATTGTTCTGTATGCTTAGTTGCATGGGTGGGGGGTAACCTGTCCAGGCCAGTTTATCTTGCCCCCCACCCACTTGGGTATCAAAGTGAAATTATTTTGCTAATTCTACTTATTTTAAACTATTTGAATGTGAAGATGTATCAATTATAAACATAATTCAAGTGAAATTCAGCTGTTTTCTTTGTCGGATTGTTTCGTATACTTAGTTACAGGGGTGGGGGGTAAGCTGTCCAGGCCCGTTTATCTTGCCCCCCCCCCCACCCACTTGGGTATCAAAGTAAAATTATTTTGCTAAGTTTTCTCATTTTAAACTATCTGAATGTGATGATGTATCAATTATAAACATAATTCAAGTGAAATTCAGCTGTTTTCTTTGTTGGATTGTTCCGTATACTTAGTTACAGGGGTGGGGGGTAAGCTGTCCAGGCCAGTTTATCTTGACCCCCACCCACCTGAGTATCAAAGTAAAATTATTTTGCTAAGTTTTCTCATTTTAAACTATCTGAATAGGACGATGTACCAATTATAAACATAATTCAAGTCAAATTAAGCTGTTTTCTTTGTCGCATTGTTCTGTATGCTTAGTTGCAGGGGTAGGGGGTAAGCTGCCCAGGCCAGTTTATCTTGACCCCCACCCACCTGAGTATCAAAGTAAAATTATTTTGCTAATTCTACTTATTTCAATCTATCTGATTGTAAAGATGTATCAATCTACAACATGATTCAAGTCAAATTCAGCTGATTTCTTCATCGGATTGTTCCGTATACTTAGTTACAGGAGTGGGGGGTAAGCTGTCCAGGCCAGTTTATCTTGACCCCCACCCACCTGAGTATCAAAGTAAAAGTATTTTGCTAAGTTTTCTCATTTTAAACTATCTGAATGTGATGATGTATCAATTATAAACATAATTCAAGTCAAATTCAGCTGTTTTCTTTGTCGGATTGTTCTGTATGCTTAGTTGCATGGGTGGGGGGTAAGCTGTCCAGGCCAGTTTATCTTGCCCCCCACCCACCTAAGTATCAAAGTAGAAGTATTGTGCCTATTCTTCTTATTTTAAACTATCTGAATGTGAAGATGTATCAATAATAAACATAATAAGTCAAATTCAGCTGTTTTCTTTGTCAGATTGTTCTGTATGCTTAGTTGCAGGGGTGGGGGTTAAGCTGTCCAGGCCAGTTTATCTTGCCCCCACCCACCTGAGTATCAAAGTAAAACTTTTTTGCTAAGTTTTCTCATTTTAAACTATCTGAATGTGAAGATGTATCAATTATAAACATAATTCAAGTCAAATTTAGCTGTTTTCTTTGTCGGATTGTTCTGTATGCTTTGTTGCATGGGTGGGGGGTAAGCTGTCCAGGCCAGTTTATCTTGCCCCCCACCCACTTGGGTATCAAAGTAAAATTATTTTGCTAATTCTACTTATTTTAAACTATTTGAATGTGAAGATGTATCAATTATAAACATAATTCAAGGGAAATTCAACTGTTTTCTTTGTCGGATTGTTCCGTATACTTAGTTACAGGGGTGGGGGGTAAGCTGTCCAGGCCAGTTTGTCTTGAGCCCCACCCACCTGAGTATCAAAGTAAAATTTTTTTGCTAAGTTTTCTCATTTTAAACTATCTGAATGTGAAGATGTATCAATTATAAACATAATTCAAGTCAAATTTAGCTAATTCATCTTTGCAACCTTATTACTTATTTTAAACTATTTGATTGTGAAGATGTATCAATTATAAACATAATTCAAGTGAAATTTAGCTGTTTTCTTTGTCGGATTGTTCTGTATGCTTAGTTGCATGGGTGGGGGGTAACCTGTCCAGGCCAGTTTATCTTGCCCCCCACCCACTTGGGTATCAAAGTAAAATTATTTTGCTAATTCTACTTATTTTAAACTATTTGAATGTGAAGATGTATCAATTATAAACATAATTCAAGTGAAATTCAGCTGTTTTCTTTGTCGGATTGTTCCGTATACTTAGTTACAGGGGTGGGGGGTAAGCTGTCCAGGCCCGTTTATCTTGCCCCCCCCCCACCCACTTGGGTATCAAAGTAAAATTATTTTGCTAAGTTTTCTCATTTTAAACTATCTGAATGTGAAGATGTATCAATTATAAACATAATTCAACTCAAATTTAGCTGTTTTCTTTGTCGCATTGTTCTGTATGCTTAGTTGCAGGGGTGGGGGGTAAGCTGCCCAGGCCAGTTTATCTTGACCCCCGTCCACCTGAGTATCAAAGTAAAATTATTTTGCTAATTTTACTTATTTCAATCTATCTGATTGTAAAGATGTATCAATCTAAAACATGATTCAAGTCAAATTCAGCTGATTTCTTTGTCGGATTGTTCCGTATACTTAGTTACAGGAGTGGGGGGTAAGCTGTCCAGGCCAGTTTATCTTGACCCCCACCCACCTGAGTATCAAAGTAAAATTATTTTGCTAAGTTTTCTCATTTTAAACTATCTGAATGTGATGATGTATCAATTATAAACATAATTCAAGTCAAATTCAGCTGTTTTCTTTGTCAGATTGTTCTGTATGCTTAGTTGCATGGGTGGGGGGTAAGCTGTCCAGGCCAGTTTATCTTGCCCCACACCCACTTGGGTATCAAAGTAAAATTATTTTGCTAATTCTACTTATTTTAAACTATTTGAATGTGAAGATGTATCAATTATAAACATAATTCAAGTGAAATTTAGCTGTTTTCTTTGTCGGACTGTTTTGTATGCTTAGTTGCATGGAAGGGGGGTAACCTGTCCAGGCCAGTTTATCTTGCCCCCCACCCACTTGGGTATCAAAGTAAAATTATTTTGCTAATTCTACTTATTTTAAACTATTTGAATGTGAAGATGTATCAATTATAAACATTATTCAAGTGAAATTCAGCTGTTTTCTTTGTCGGATTGTTCCGTATACTTAGTTACAGGGGTGGGGGGTAAGCTGTCCAGGCCTGTTTATCTTGCCCCCCCCCCCCACCCACTTGGGTATCAAAGTAAAATTATTTTGCTAAGTTTTCTCATTTTAAACTATCTGAATGTGAAGATGTATCAATTATAAACATAATTCAAGTCAAATTTAGCTGTTTTTATGTCGCATTGTTCTGTATGCTTAGTTGCAGGGGTGTGTGTGTGTGGGGGGGGTAAGCATGTATCAGTTATAAACATAATTCAACTCAAATTTAGCTGTTTTCTTTGTCGCATTGTTCTGTATGCTTAGTTGCAGGGGTGGGGGGTAAGCTGTCCAGGCCAGTTTATCTTGACCCCCACCCACCTGAGTATCAAAGTAAAATTATTTCGCTAATTCTACTTATTTCAATCGATCTGATTGTAAAGATGTATCAATCTTAAACATGATTCAAGTCAAATTCAGCTGATTTCTTTGTCGGATTGTTCTATATACTTAGTTACAGGAGTGGGGGGTAAGCTGTCCAGGCCAGTTTATCTTGACCCCCACCCACCTGAGTATCAAAGTAAAATTATTTTGCTAAGTTTTCTCATTTTAAACTATCTGAATGTGACGATGTATCAATTATAAACATAATTCAAGTCAAATTCAGCTGTTTTCTTTGTCAGATTGTTCTGTATGCTTAGTTGCATGGGTGGGGGGTAAGCTGTCCAGGCCAGTTTATCTTGCCCCCCACCCACTTGGGTATCAAAGTAAAATTATTTTGCTAATTCTACTTATTTTAAACTATTTGAATGTGAAGATGTATCAATTATAAACATAATTCAAGTGAAATTTAGCTGTTTTCTTTGTCGGATTGTTCTGTATGCTTAGTTGCATGGGTGGGGGGTAACCTGTCCAGGCCAGTTTATCTTGCCCCCCACCCACTTGGGTATCAAAGTAAAATTATTTTGCTAATTCTACTTATTTTAAACTATTTGAATGTGAAGATGTATCAATTATAAACATAATTCAAGTGAAATTCAGCTGTTTTCTTTGTCGGATTGTTCCGTATACTTAGTTACAGGGGTGGAGGGTAAGCTGTCCAGGCCAGTTTATCTTGCCCCCCACCCACTTGGGTATCAAAGTAAAATTATTTTGCTAACTCTACTTATTTTAATCTATCTGATTGTGAAGATGTATCTATTATAAACATAATTCAAGTCGAATTCAGCTGATTTCTTTGTCGAATAGTTCCGTATACTTAGTTACAGGGGTGGGGGGTAAGCTGTCTGGGCCAGTTTGTCTTGAGCCCCACCCACCTGAGTATCAAAGTAAAAATTTTTTGCTAAGTTTTCTCATTTTAAACTATCTGAATGTGATGATGTATCAATAATAAACATAATTCAAGTGAAATTCAGCTGTTTTCTTTGTTGGATTGTTCCGTATACTTAGTTACAGGGGTGGGGGGTAAGCTGTCCAGGCCAGTTTATCTTGACCCCCACCCACCTGAGTATCAAAGTAAAATTATTTTGCTAAGTTTTCTCATTTTAAACTATCTGAATAGGATGATGTACCAATTATAAACATAATTCAAGTGAAATTCAGCTGTTTCCTATGTTGGATTGTTCTGTATGCTTAGTTGCAGGGGTGGGGGGTAAGCTGTCCAGGCCAGTTTATCTTGACCCCCACCCACCTCAGTATCAAAGTAAAATTATTTTGCTAATTCTACTTATTTCAATCTATCTGATTATAAAGATGTATCAATCTTCAACATGATTCAAGTCAAATTCAGCTGATTGCTTTGTCGGATTGTTCTGTATACTTAGTTACAGGAGTGGGGGGTAAGCTGTCCAGGCCAGTTTATCTTGACCCCCACCCATCTGAGTATCAAAGTAAAAGTATTTTGCTAAGTTTTCTCATTTTAAACTATCTGAATGTGATGATGTATCAATTATAAACATAATTCAAGTCAAATTCAGCTGTTTTCTTTGTCGGATTGTTCTGTATGCTTAGTTGCATGGGTGGGGGGTAAGCTGTCCAGGCCAGTTTATCTTGCCCCCCACCCACCTAAGTATCAAAGTAGAAGTATTGTGCCTATTCTTCTTATTTTAAACTATCTGAATGTAAAGATGTATCAATAATAAACATAATTCAAGTCAAATTCAGCTGTTTTCTTTGTCAGATTGTTCTGTATGCTTAGTTGCATGGGTGGGGGGTAAGCTGTCCAGGCCAGTTTATCTTGCCCCCCACCCACTTGGGTATCAAAGTAAAATTATTTTGCTAATTCTACTTATTTTAAACTATTTGAATGTGAAGATGTATCAATTATAAACATAATTCAAGTGAAATTCAGCTGTTTTCTTTGTCGGATTGTTCCGTATACTTAGTTACAGGGGTGGGGGGTAAGCTGTCCAGGCCAGTTTATCTTGCCCCCCACCCACTTGGGTATCAAAGTAAAATTATTTTGCTAATTCTACTTATTTTAATCTATCTGATTGTGAAGATGTATCAATTATAAACATAATTCAACTCAAATTTAGCTGTTTTCTTTGTCGCATTGTTCTGTATGCTTAGTTGCAGGGGTGGGGGGTAAGCTGTCCAGGCCAGTTTATCTTGACCCCCACCCACCTGAATATCAAAGTAAAATTATTTTGCTAATTCTACTTATTTCAATCTATCTGATTGTAAAGATGTACAATCTAAAACATGATTCAAGTCAAATTCAGCTGATTTTTTTGTCGGATTGTTCCGTATACTTAGTTACAGGGGTGGGGGGTAAGCTGTCCAGGCCAGTTTATCTTGACCCCCACCCACCTGAGTATCAAAGTAAAATTATTTTGCTTATTCTACTTATTTTAAACTATCTGAATGTGATGATGTATCAATTATAAACATAATTCAAGTGAAATTCAGCTGTTTTCTTTGTCAGATTGTTTAGTATACTTAGTTACAGGGGTGGGGGGTAAGCTGTTCAGGCCAGTTTATCTTGCCCCCCACCCACTTGGGTATCAAAGTAAAATTATTTTGCTAATTCTACTTATTTTAATCTATCTGATTGTGAAGATGTATCAATCTAAAACATAATTCAAGTCAAATTCAGCTGATTTCTTTGACGAATAGTTCCGTATACTTAGTTACAGGGGTGGGGGGTAAGCTGTCCAGGCCAGTTTGTCTTGAGCCCCACCCACCTGAGTATCAAAGTAAAATTTTTTTGCTAAGTTTTCTCATTTTAAACTATCTGAATGTGAAGATGTATCAATTATAAACATAATTCAAGTCAAATTTTGCTGTTTTCTTTGTCAGATTGTTCTGTATGCTTAGTTGCAGGGGTGGGGGGTAAGCTGTCCAGGCCAGTTTATCTTGACCCCCACCCACCTGAGTATCAAAGTAAAATTGTTTTGCTAATTCTACTTATTTTAAACTATCTGAATGTAAAGATGTATCAATAATAAACATAATTCAAGTCAAATTCAGCTGTTTTCTTTGTCAGATTGTTCTGTATGCTTAGTTGCATGGGTGGGGGGTAAGCTGTCCAGGCCAGTTTATCTTGCCCCCCACCCACTTGGGTATCAAAGTAAAATTATTTTGCTAATTCTACTTATTTTAAACTATTTGAATGTGAAGATGTATCAATTATAAACATAATTCAAGTGAAATTCAGCTGTTTTCTTTGTCGGATTGTTCCGTATACTTAGTTACAGGGGTTGGGGGTAAGCTGTCCAGGCCAGTTTATCTTGCCCCCCACCCACTTGGGTATCAAAGTAAAATTATTTTGCTAATTCTACTTATTTTAATCTATCTGATTGTGAAGATGTATCAATTATAAACATAATTCAACTCAAATTTAGCTGTTTTCTTTGTCGCATTGTTCTGTATGCTTAGTTGCAGGGGTGGGGGGTAAGCTGTCCAGGCCAGTTTACCTTGACCCCCACCCACCTGAGTATCAAAGTAAAATTATTTTGCTAATTCTACTTATTTCAATCTATCTGATTGTAAAGATGTACAATCTAAAACATGATTCAAGTCAAATTCAGCTGATTTTTTTGTCGGATTGTTCCGTATACTTAGTTACAGGGGTGGGGGGTAAGCTGTCCAGGCCAGTTTATCTTGACCCCCACCCACCTGAGTATCAAAGTAAAATTATTTTGCTTATTCTACTTATTTTAAACTATCTGAATGTGATGATGTATCAATTATAAACATAATTCAAGTGAAATTCAGCTGTTTTCTTTGTCAGATTGTTTAGTATACTTAGTTACAGGGGTGGGGGGTAAGCTGTTCAGGCCAGTTTATCTTGCCCCCCACCCACTTGGGTATCAAAGTAAAATTATTTTGCTAATTCTACTTATTTTAATCTATCTGATTGTGAAGATGTATCAATCTAAAACATAATTCAAGTCAAATTCAGCTGATTTCTTTGACGAATAGTTCCGTATACTTAGTTACAGGGGTGGGGGGTAAGCTGTCCAGGCCAGTTTGTCTTGAGCCCCACCCACCTGAGTATCAAAGTAAAATTTTTTTGCTAAGTTTTCTCATTTTAAACTATCTGAATGTGAAGATGTATCAATTATAAACATAATTCAAGTCAAATTTTGCTGTTTTCTTTGTCGGATTGTTCTGTATGCTTAGTTGCAGGGGTGGGGGGTAAGCTGTCCAGGCCAGTTTATCTTGACCCCCACCCACCTGAGTATCAAAGTAAAATTATTTTGCTAATTCTACTTATTTCAATCCATCTTATTGTAAAGATGTATCAATCTAAAACATGATTCAAGTCAAATTCAGCTGATTTCTTTGTCGGATTGTTCCGTATACTTAGTTACAGGAGTGGGGGGTAAGCTGTCCAGGCCAGTCGCTTAGTGAAGGTTTTAAGTATTGCAGAATGCTTTAAGGTTGGCATTCTGCAATACTTTTGACTTTCTATGTGTCTTGATCCACATCTGAATTAAGGGTGAGGTTGGCGCCGTTAAACCGGTTTAAGCCCTCCAGTAAAATATTTTACTGACCGTTCCAAGGCGGTACTTCTTTTGTGGATCTTTTATGTTTTTGTTCTGTCTTGTGTTTGCTATGTTTTGTGCGCGTCTGTTTATATGTGCTTTGTGGTCACCTGCTGGGAAAGGGCTGACCTCTTGGCTCTCGTTTGTGGTGTCTTCTGTGAGTTTGTCACTTTCCCATTGGTATCCTGGGTCAGGTGTGGTACTTGATTGTATCGATTCCTGATCTTTGCAACCTTATTACTTTGAATTATGTTTATTATTGATACATCTTCACATTCAGATAGTTTTAAATAAGAAGAATAGGCACAATACTTTTATTTTGATACTCAGGTGGGTGGGGGGCAAAATAAACTGGCCTGGACAGCTTACCCCCCACCCATGCAACTAAGCATACAGAACAATCTGACAAAGAAAACAGCTGAATTCGACTTGAATTATGTTTATAATTGATACATCATCACATTCAGATAGTTTAAATGAGAAAACTTAGCAAAATAATTTTACTTTGATACTCAGGTGGGTGGGGGGCAAGTTAAACTGGCCTGGACAGCTTACCCCCCACCTCTGAAACTTAGCATACAGAACAATCTGACAAAGAAAACAGCTGAATTTGACTTGAATTATGTTTATAATAGATACGAGGGTTAGTCAAAAATAACTGAGCCCTACCTTACAACATTTAATTCAAGTAAAATGGACACATATTTAAATGATATTTCATTGCAGTTATATGTCATCTATTCAAAAACCTAATTTATATCTGTTGGTAGGCTTTATATACTGGTCGCTAGGCAACCGAACATGGGCTGTTGAACGGGTGCGTTCACGCTGTAATACATCAATATCTAAGCGTTGCCATGGCAACGATAATGCCAATGTAATGCTAGATTTACTGTCGTTTGATACCTATTACATGTACCTACTCAGTGCTACAGAAAAGAAAACAATTGACCCCAAATTATAGATTCTGTGGTAGTTTGATTTCAGAATTTAGCAAATTTTTACGTGCCTCAAGTCCTATAATTTACCCCACCCACATTCATATTAACACAATTTTAATAGAAAACATAAAATAATAGCCTAATAATGCTTTTGCAGTACTGCATACACAAACAAACCTTCAGAAATATTAAGTTCCTTGTTTGGAATAAATGATTATGTTTCCATGGCAACACAATCCTCATTTATTTGAAAATTAGTGAAATTTTGACTTATTTGGTTGCTAGGCAACGCATGCAATCAGTGTTCACCTAAACATTTACGAACCAAGTGTAATGAAAAGACAATATGACATATGTTATTCAAATAAATGTCAAATGTGTCTTTCTCAAAAAGCATCAAGCCCACAAGCTTTTTTAAGACATACTGTATATTCCAGGTGGCGGAAATCATGAACGCATCGCTCTGACTGATGATCTTTAGTTGCCTAGCAACCATAACAGAAACTTCACAGGGGTAATTATTTTGGGTCAGAACGTCTATGACATGTCATACTTATAAAAGATAATCACATTTCTTGTCTACAATATGAGGCTAAGATATAATGAGGTAGGGCTCAGTTATTTTTGACTAACCCTCGTACATCTTCACATTCAGATAGTTTAAATGAGAAAATTTAGCAAAAAAATTGTACTTTGATACTCAGTAGGGTGGGGGTCAAGATAAACTGGCCTGGACAGCTTACCCCCCACCTCTGAAACTAAGCATACAGAACAATCTGACAAAGAAAACAGCTGAATTTGACTTGAATTATGTTTATAATAGATACATCTTCACATTCAGATAGTTTAAAATAAGTAGAACTAGCAAAATAATTTTACTTTGATACCCAAGTGGGTGGGGGGCAAGATAAACTGACCTGGACAGCTTACCCCCACCCCTGTAACTAAGTATACAGAACAATCCTACTTAGAAAAGGCTGAATTTCACTTGAATTATGTTTATAATTGATACATCATTCAGATAGTTTAAATGAGAAAACTTAGCAAAATAAGTTTACTTTGATACTCAGGTGGGTGGGGGTCAAGATAAACTGGCCTGGACAGCTTACCCCCCACCCCTGTAACTAAGTATACGGAACAATCCAACAAAGAAAACAGCTGAATTTCACTTGAATTATGTTTAAAATTGATACATCATCACATTCAGATAGTTTAAAATGAAAAAACTTAGCAAAATAATTTTACTTTGATACTCAGGTGGGTGGGGGTCAAGATAAACTGGCCTGGATAGCTTACCCCCCACCCCTGTAACTAAGTATTCGGAACAATCCTACAAAGAAAACAGCTGAATTTGACTTGAATTATGTTTTAAATTGATACATCTTCACCTTCAGATAGTTTAAAATAAGTAGAATTAGCAAAATAATTTTACTTTGATACTCAGGTGGGTGGCGGGCAAGATAAACTGGCCTGGACAGCTTACCCCCCACACATGCAACTAAGCATACAGAACAATCTGACAAAGAAAACAGCTGAATTTGACTTGAATTATGTTTATTATTGATACATCTTCACATTCAGATAGTTTAAAATAAGAAGAATAGGCACAATACTTTTACTTTGATACTCAGGTGGGTGGGGGGCAAGATAAACTGGCCTGGACAGCTTACCCCCCACCCCTGCAACTAAGCATACAGAACAATCCGACAAAGAAAACAGCTGAATTCGACTTGAATTATGTTTATAATTGATACATCATCACATTCAGATAGTTTAAATGAGAAAACTTGTCAAAATAATTTAACTTTGATACTCAGGTGGGTGGGGGTCAAGATAAACTGGCCTGGACAGCTTACCCCCCACCCCTGTAACTAAGTATACGGAACAATCCAACAAAGAAAACAGCTGAATTTCACTTGAATTATGTTTAAAATTGATACATCATCACATTCAGATAGTTTAAAATGAAAAAACTTAGCAAAATAATTTTACTTTGATACTAAGGTGGGTGGGGGTCAAGATAAACTGGCCTGGACAGCTTACCCCCCACGCCTGTAACTAAGTATTCGGAACAATCCTACAAAGAAAACAGCTGAATTTGACTTGAATTATGTTTTAAATTGATACATCTTCACCTTCAGATAGTTTAAAATAAGTAGAATTAGCAAAATAATTTTACTTTGATACCCAAGTGGGTGGGGGGCAAGATAAACTGGCCTGGACAGCTTACCCCCAACACATGCAACTAAGCATACAGAACAATCTGACAAAGAAAACAGCTGAATTTGACTTGAATTATGTTTATTATTGATACATCTTCACATTCAGATAGTTTAAAATAAGAAGAATAGGCACAATACTTTTACTTTGATACTCAGGTGGGTGGGGGGCAAGATAAACTGGCCTGGACAGCTTACCCCCCACCCATGCAACTAAGCATACAGAACAATCCGACAAAGAAAACAGCTGAATTCGACTTGAATTATGTTTATAATTGATACATCATCACATTCAGATAGTTTAAATGAGAAAACTTGTCAAAATAATTTTACTTTGATACTCAGGTGGGTGGGGGTCAAGATAAACTGGCCTGGACAGCTTACCCCCCACCCCTGTAACTAAGTATATGGAACAATCCGACAAAGAAAACAGCTGAATTTCACTTGAATTTTGTTTATAAAAGATACATCTTCACATTCAGATAGTTTAAATGAGAGAACTTAGCAAAATAATTTTACTTTGATACTTAGGTGGGTGGGGGGGGGGGGGCAAGATAAACTGGCCTGGACAGCTTACCCCCAACCCCTGTAACTAAGTATACAGAACAATCCTACAAAGAAAACGGCTGAATTTCACTTGAATTATGTTTATAATTGATACATCTTCACATTCAGATACTTTAAAATAAGTATAATTAGCAAAATAATTTTACTTTGATACCCAAGTGGGTGGGGGTCAAGATAAACTGGCCTGGACAGTTTCCCCCCCACCCCTGTAACTAAGCATACAGAACAATCCGACAAAGAAAACAGCTGAATTTGACTTGAATTATGTTTACAATTGATACATCAGCACATTCAGATAGTTTAAAATAAGTAGTATTAGCAAAATAATTAAGCTTAAAATCACTTAATCTTGATATTTTTATTCAAGATGATGTTAAAGTTTTACCAATATGAACCCCATAGGCGCCAATTTCTCACTTTAAGACTTGTATAGGACCTGAATTCATTAAAATGATACAGAAACATAACAAAATAACATACATATATTTTTACTTGTGTTGGCGGGGGGCAAGATAAACTGGCCTGGACAGCTTGCCCCCCGGGGGTGAAGATAACCAGGGTGGGGGGCAAGATATCCCGGGACAGCTTGCCCCCCGGGGGGCAAGCTGTCCAGGGGGGCAAGATAAACTGTTACACCGGTACAGCCAAAAGCATATCGCGATACGATATTTATCTCAGGCATGAGAAAGTTCAGGATTGATCAGGATTTCCTGATTAAGCACTGGCATATGATTTATAGAATGCCAGTTGTTTTTGCCGAAATTTATTTTTGAATGAAGTTAAACTCAATATTAGATATAAATTAAGGATAAACTGACTGGTTCTATTGATATTTTGTAATTTTAAACCTTTAATAAGTGATTTAAAAATTGCTTTTCTCCATTTTGGAGTGAACCGACATACAGTCAAACCTGTCTTAAGCAAGCGGTCAAGGGATAATCCAAAATCGCTTGCTTAAGACAGGTGGCTGCTTAATAGAGGTTCAGCTAAGATGGCCATGTGATTGAGGACTTGAAAGAATATTGGCTTCGAGTCGAGGATACCCATATAATAAACAGTTGAAAAGTATAAAGAATAAGGTCTACACTGCTGCAGTTATTTCATTTTTCTTCATAAAATATATAATTGAAAAAAAAAACACAACAAAATATGAAATAAACAAAATCATGTCCATTCAGTCTAAAGATTTCCATGTATGTCAAAAGTGTAGTGATAGCACTGCTAATCATATTTTTTCTAGAAGCTAAAACTTGATTTTTGATAAGCAAATGCATGTTTAATGGCCATCATACTATTGAACATGAAGAGAATGTTAGAATTGTAAATTTATTCAGGTGAAAAAGGATCGGAAAATGGTTCAAATTTTGTTACTCATAATAACTTTTTTTCTCAAAAGCTATTGCTTGTTGACTTTTAGCAGTGATTGCATCCTTGTGTAGTAAGTATATATGCCTCCAGCAAAGAGTATTACTTTGCATTTAGATTTTCACACATTCACCGTTAAACATCTGTCACGGTATGGATGAATGAACTTTGGCAGCGGCAAAATGCTTTGATGTCGACTATTTTAACAGCTGACTGGTTCTTTGACTGGTTACCCGCTTGCAATATTGGTTACCGGCTTACAAAAAATCAACAAGTGGTGTTCGTTTAGCGTATTCAGGTTTTTGATAACTGTTGACGCTATTTTTAATCCATATGTGCTGGATTCCTGAACCATGTCGTAGTGTTTTATTAGCGTAAACACTTGAACATAGTTGATTTCGGCCCCGTTGTGGTTCGACTTCACCACAAACTTCCAAATAGTTGGGCCCGATAACCTCGACATAGGAAAGTGACCGTTGAAGAATTTATTCTGGGAGACACCACTGCTGGGGAGTTTAATTGCACCAAGCATATGACCGGTGCAAAAAATTAAATCGATGAAACTGGCCGCATCGAAGCATAGAAATTGGCCGTTTGAGGACACAATTTCAGCGTTTTGGGGCGAATTTCACCGACCGATGGCCGCGTTGGACAAGTGCACACTTAATAAAGGTGCATTTGCATTCAAAATCGTTCGGGGGGCTTAAAAATGGCCACTTATGGGAGGGTCACGCTTAATAGAGGTGGCCGCAACAGCAGGTTTGACTGTATTTTCCTGATTGAGAATGGCTGACTATTCTCATCCCTGTTATCTAGAGCAAATCGCGGTATATCGTTGCACCCCTAGCAGTTTGCTCATCAATAACTTTTAATCCAAGTCTTGTAAGATGGGAATGTTTTGGCTTATCTGCTTCAAACCCTATGCAAATCTGACCATTATTTATTTATAATAAGGGAAATATCAAAGTCTAACCAGAGTTGTAGGGTTTCTAACACAAACATCCACCCTTGTTGTTGTATAGTCACATGAACCTCTGCCGTGAAGCACTATGTTTGCATCAGTGTCATGTCAGGAACAGAGCCATACTCTAATTTTGGTAGAGAATATGAATTGTTTGACGAATTTGCTTGTTAATTTATTTTTCATCTTGTGTTGTTTGTGGATTTTATACTCTATATTTTCTTTTTCTTTTTTTGTGTGTCTTTTATGCAATACAAGAATTGTATAGAACCATTTTGTCTTGTAGCTCATTGCTGATGTGTAAATGGGCCAGTTAACTCATATCTCACCACTATTTTTTGTCCAAAAATGTTGTGTAGCTTCTTACATCTGCTGCATATATTCAAGTGCACTTCAGGCTAGATTTCATCATGGAAGCAAACACTATGAACCCTGATCAGACTGCTAATTTTTTTTTCAAAATGAACATTTTCAATAAATTCTTTTTGAATACCATTAGTTAAATATGATCTGGGTCTAAACTGTTTGCAAAGGTGATCAACAGACAAGTCGCAACTAGTGGGGAAAAAAATTAAAATCTTTTACCACGTCTGATACAATAAAAGCAAGAAAGAGGGCAAAGATCAGGAATCAATACAATCAAGCACCCCACCTGACCCAGGATACCAATGGGAAAGTGACAACTTCACAATTAGACATCACAAACAAGAGCCAAGAGGTCAGCCCTTTCCCATCAGGTGACCACAAGGCATCAATAAACAGACGTGCACAGGAAAGTTTGGATTGTTCATAATTCATTGCAGATGGTCACAGTTCCATTATATTGTATTTGTCCCAGAATATAAAATTGCAAATCTTAACCTGTATCAAACCATATGAAAGAATTTATAAACCCCTAAATGGGTACTCTGGCAAACAGTGAAGACCCAGATGAAATGCCACATAATGCTGCATTTCATCTGGGTCTGAACTGTTTTCTAATTTTAAAACAGTCTTCAGGGACAGAAATACGTCATAATTTAGAAAATTCTACCTGTGACCCCTTAAAGTAAAGAATGGTCAGCCCCATACTTCTTGTATCAATATGTATGGGAAATCAGAATACAACGGGTTAACTGGCCATTTAAAATGACCATAACGATTGACTGCTACACTAAACCTCAAAAGTTGCCTGCACTTTTGTATACTGTCAGACCCATTGGCCAAAATGAAAACTTTACACTTTGTTGAATATCTGTTAAAACTAGCATACATTTTGTTCCAAGATTTATACATGATAATCACAATTTCATTTGGGATTATGCAATCCATTGTTTTCCAAATCACAGGTTTATTCTTGCACCAAAGCCTTGAAAACATGAGTAAATTTTACATCAACATGTATGCTAACAAAACAGACATTCAAACAAAGTGTAAAGTTTTCATTTTGAGTCAGTATAGAATATTAACTTATTTGTGTCAAAGCTACTGAGAGTGCTTGAAGAACTTTTCAAGGTGAGCTATTGCGGTCATCCATAAACTTTATCTTTAATCAGCACCTCCTGAACTATTAGTCAAAGTTTAAAATAATTTCATCTGAATGTTCCTCATAATGCCGACCACCAAAATTGCACAAATGGTTCTGCTCCATCAAATAAAATGGCCACCAGAGCTAAGAATAGAAATATCTTAAACAACATCTGAACTGTACCTCATGATGACCTTTACCAAAATTGCACAAATGGCCACCAAAGCTAAAAATTTAAATATCTTTAAATGACATCTCAACTGAACACTGGCCAAAATTTGAAATAATTTCAGAGAAATGTTCCTCATAATGCCCTCTATCAAAATTGCACAAACGGTTCCAAAATGGTTGCCAAAGCTTACAATAGAAATATCTTTAAAATGACATCTCCTAAACCACTTGCCCAATTTAAAATAATTTAACAGAAATGTTCCAAGCCCATTTTGCTGATGACCTTGGGACATGATATGTAGTATTTGGGATGTTGGGATGATATTGGGTCACAATGTTAAACTAGGTCAAGAATACTCAAATGTTGATCCTAGGTTGTCCTTAACCTACTTAATGTCAATGTAAAATTTGCTTCCTAATGCATTTAAAGGCGAAAAAATATTGAAAAGTTCGTTTTTTGAAATTTGTTGAAGTCAGTCATTATTCACACAATATGTTAAACCTAATGAGACAATGGCTATAAATAAATTCCTAAGGTCAAGGTTGACCTTTCAGCCAAGGTCGCTCATATTGGAGTCCCATCAATATATTAAAACATAGTTTTCTCAGAAACCACTAGACCAATTGAACTCAAATTTTCACATGAAGACTGATAAGTTAGCTAAAAATTATACAACTTGTTCTGGTCACATGACCACGATGGCCACCACGCCCATATATATATAATGGTAAAAACCCTTTAAAAGTCTTCTTTAGAACCAGAAGGCCCATAACCTTGGTACTTGGTATGTAGCATTCGGGATGTATGCCCTACCAAGATTGCACAAATGATGATTCTAGATTGACCTTGACCTACTTTATGATAAGATCAGATTTGATTCTTAATGAATTTGAAATGTTCATTTTTCTATAACTTTTAGTCGAAATCATAATGCTTGAGAGATATGTTTAACCTAATGAGACAATGGTGTTATATAAGTATACTAAAGATCAAACTGAATTCTGACCTTTCATCCAAGGCCACAACACCCATATATGGTAAAACAAATAAGCCTAGGTTGACCTTGACCTAGTTTAACATTGTGACCCAATATCAGGTGAGCGCTTCAGGTCCTCTAGTTAAACTTAACCCTGATGAT
Source organism: Loripinus fragilis (assembly GCA_964019695.1). Taxonomy (NCBI): domain Eukaryota; kingdom Metazoa; phylum Mollusca; class Bivalvia; order Lucinida; family Lucinidae; genus Loripinus; species Loripinus fragilis. The sequence continues at coordinate 63,242,870 of OZ026521.1, read as the reverse complement.
CTTGCCAATATATTTTAGTGCACTCAAGAATACTTTTACCATGCTAGCAAACATGAACCCTGATCAGACTGTAGTCTGATCTGGTTTCATATTGTTTGCAATATAGGCTAACTTATTACATAAGCAGATTAGAGAGCAGAGGACAATTGTCGTGAATGGCGGGAAAAGGGATAACTACTATTGGCATCTCCTGCTAGCTTGCCTTTAACTCTGCCCCCTGGGAAATTTTTCATGCTTTTTTGTTGTCTGCTGATTTTTTCCATAGAAATACCATCTGAGTGTAAGAGTGGCAAACAGACTGGATTCAGATAAGGCCCGACAACATTTTGTCGGGCCTTATCTGGGTCCAAACTGTTTGCACAAGTTATCAGCAGACGACACTAGGAGATTAAGAGTTAAGTTAATGCACTCTTGTTGGCTATATTCTGAACATGCATGTTTCTGTCTGTTTTTATCTGTATATAATAGTTATTTATGATTGTAAATGCACACACTGAATAATAGAAAAACATGAAACAGATAGATTTTCTAACTAAAATAAAACACTGAAGATTTTCACCTGTTTGGTTGTCGTTTAAAACCCTTAAAAATCCAACAAACATTAACATCATCATATAATAATCAGATTTTTGATTAAGGTGCAGGGGCATCATCCACATCAGTGGGCCCCTTTCCAGGTAACTGGCTAGCTGCATAGCAGATCTCACACCTGATCTCCAGGTGCTCCTTTCTTGAGGGTCAACTCTCATGAGCTTCCACTCACGGCAGTCTCTCTCTGTCAGTTTCTTCCATGTTAGCTTGGGCCTCCCTGCCCCCCGCCTGCCATCAATCTGTATATCACATGCTGTTCTGATTGCACCACTAGAACGCTCCACATGCCCAAACCAGCGAAGCCTTCTCCCTCTCAAAATGAGGTTGAGGTGCTCAAGCTTTGCCAGTAATTCGCTTGACGATGTAACAATGTAGACATTTAAAAAATCTAGAAAAACCAGCCATTACGTGAGAAATCGGGTCCTTATCACATAGGAGCTCGACCAATGCTCAGATGAACTTGTGCAGTCACTAGCAATGGTGAAAATTCAAAATTTCCAAAATCCTGAACTTTTGAGTCTCCAATCTTAAAGCTTGCAGTATACCTACTAAATATTCACAATTTCAAGCTTAAATGGTCGATTGTACTTAGCCAGACTGAAAATAAATCAGAGAAGCTATTTTGATCTACCTATTTCAGCATTTTGAGGCAGACTTTTTATAGAAAGTCAGCCTCAAAATCCTGAAAACTTTAACCCATGCTTTAGAGATGTACAAAGTGGTGATGTTGATTAGGGCTCAGACCAATGTAAGGCCTATAGACCCACTGATGATGTAAGGCCTATAGTCCTAATGATGAGCTGTAGACACACAGGTTCCCAGATAAGAGGGTAATTAAAACTTTTTTCTGAGCCAAAACATATGGCAGTGACCGGGAAAGGCATGCGCCATAGTCCCATTAAAAACGGAAATGTCACATCGTTTTTTGCAATGGATGCGCCCAGGTCTCTTTCCGATTTTTACGATCATTTTCGGTACGAAATAGGTGAGTACGAAATAGGTGAGTACGAATAAATAAATACAGACGCTGTGATTCACGCTTTTCATTTACAATAAAGCGCCCGAGTAACTACACATGTTTTAATGACGTCATTGGTCTGTGCGAACGCTGCAAATAGTAAACATCGTCTGCGCTGTAACGATCGCGGACCGAGAGTTATTTACTTTTGTTTTGATCATGCCACCTAAAAAAAAATTGAAAAGACCGGATAATCAGGGCCTAATCAGTAACTTATTTAAATCATCCACTCAAGATAAACCATTTAACCCAGTTTCATCTCAAACATTGCCCGGCCCCCGAGTCCGATAAACAACCTGTCACGAATGTCACAGAATCTGACTCCACGCAAATTGTAGACCGAGTGTCGTCGTCGTCTGAACAAAGTTTGCCATCTACGTCAGATGAGAATTTGTCACCATCGTTAACTTAGTCCTACATTGACTACTTGACAAGTTGATAGTTGTCTTAATTTTTAATTTTTATTGTTTGTTTGTTTGTTTAAAACTAGTCTATAGACTTAAATAAAGTCACTTGAACTATAATTGTGTGCAGATTCTAGTAATTTTGGGATATGTCACATTAGAGTTTGAAAATGTCACATTGGTTTTCAAAATGTCACATTGATTTTGGATTATGAAGGGCCATTGTCCCATAGAAAAAAATTCTTTCCCGGTCACTGCATATGGTGTGGGTCCTCAAATGAACAGTCTCGATGAGACAATCATATGGTTCTTTTAACTTCCAAAACACATGTTTAAACCGATGGATAAGAAAATAATCACAATTCTAATGCACTTGCAAATGTAACGTGACGTCTGATTGGATAACATCAAAAATTTGCAATAGTTTGACATCATTAATTACATCATATTTCGTTGGATGACATGTTGCTTTATATGGCTTCCAACGCTCCTATTTGAGACTAAACTGCAGAAGTGCATTAGAATGGGGATAGCCATATTCAAAATTTTCATTTGGGGAGGTATATCATTGGATATACGTTCGGAAATCACATTTTACGGCTCCGATCCTGTGTCACCGTAAAACTAAATTTCAGACAGTATATCCGACGATATACCTCCCGAAATGAAAATTTTGAATACAGTTATCCCCTAATTTTACACTCCAAAATTTTGCTTACGGTATCTGGACCAATGACAAACATGTTTGAAGATTGGCTGTACATGTGCGATAAGTATGTAAACCTCATGAGATGGCCACAATAAAACTTATGCATCACTTAGGCAGTTTAAATTATTATATTAAACTTAAGCGCCATGGAAAACTCAAACTCGAAAGTCTGTCATTGCTATGGCTGCCATTAATGAGAATAACTGAATTGATTGAGCATTAACCTGGTCTCGCTCCATCAGACTTTCATCTATTTCCAAAATAGAATTTTGAACACTAATTGTTTGCCAAAAAGGCCTAGACAAACAATGCAGACCCAGATCAGACTGCTTCTGAAGTTTAGTGTCTTCCCTGTTTGCTATTCTGACCCTGTTTGCTATTCTGACAAACATTTTGTGAATTCCAACCCTGATAACCAACATTTTACTTCAGAACAGAAAGAGAAGTGCATAGATCCAGATAAGGAAATTTTATTAGCGTAAAATTGTAATTATTTTCTTACACATCTATTTAAACATGTGTTTTGGGTACTCAAAAGAACCGTCTCATTGAGACAGTTCTTTTGAGTATCCACAACATATGTTTTGGATGAGAAATGAAGAAAATAATTTTCCAACACGCACTCTTATCTAGAGGCCTGAGAGGTGAGTTTGAAATATTAGAACATTTAACTCACCACCTACTAGTGCCGTCTGCTGATAACTTATGCAAACTGATTGCACCCAGATCAGGCCCGACAAAATGTCAGGTCTGATCTGGATCCAATCTGTTTGACACTCAGATGGTATTCCTGAAAGTATTTTTCAAAAAAGTTGATTCTGAAAAAATCAGCAGACAACAAAAAAGCATGAAAAATTTCCCAGGGGGCAAAGAGACAACATATTGCAATAATCTTTACTATCAAGAACAGCATTGCTGTATCCAGGAATTCCTGAATTGTATCTTGCTTATGATTTTGTTTGATTTGCTTCTTTAGAATCTTTTGAGTAATACGGACCGGTCTTCCTGTGTTGAACCAGTACTAAACTTGGATTAATGTGTCTTGCTCAAGGACACAACCAGTGACGCCGGTGAGACTCAAACCTGCAGCCCCTGGGTCTTGAGTCAAGCACTCTACCACTGAGCCACTGCACTCCCTATCTTGCTTATGAGCCAGCAGATTGACAAAAGTTGGGCCTAATAACTTCCAACCGATTTAGGTTTTCTGAAGACACGGTTCCTGCTATCACTACCACAAGTTGAGTCCAATTCTCATTTGGGCCAGCTCATGATGGTATGAGGACCAGCTACAGTGTCCTTGAAGATTTATCAGTTCTTTTTTTCCATTTGCTGTGCCCTTGTAAATATAGCTATCCAGGTGCGCTATCTATCCAAGAGCTTTGGTCCACCTTGATGATAGTTTCCAGAAATTTCTGCTCCACTGAAATCCATGCCAGGATTCTGGAATTTAATTGAAAGCAATGACAAGTCATGATAAACAAAAACTTTTGAGCATAGTTGTGAATAATATTATCAGTTTGAACATTTGTTTTGGGTGCTCAAAAGAACCGTCACATTTGAGTACCCACAACAGATGAAAGTAAATCATGTGTGTGAGTAGAAAGAAATTTGTTCAGAAATAAGTAAGTGTCCATCGGTGTTAGTGAAGTGTAAATGAAATTTGGAAGTCATCAGAAGACAAATAACTTTGGTGTAGTGATGGATTGAATAAAGTAATCCATATACCAGTAGCTATAGTGTTCACAAGTGCAAACAGTATGGAGGTGGCTATTTTGGCAGCCATTTTGTTGACCATTCATCAGACAATACCCATTTTCAAACTTGGACTGATGATTAATAAAAGTAATATATAATTGGATTAAATAAAAGTAATATATAATTGAAATACAGATCAAATCAAGTGACAAATGACAGTCATTTTCAAACTTGAGCAAGATATTGATAAAATCCTTCATAACAAACTGACCAACGGAAAGCTTTTGTTCAAAATAAAGGCTACCAAAGTATATCAGCAGATGTTGAAGCAGTAAACAACCGTCGTGATATGTGAAAAAAGGGTTAAAACCAAGTATAATGGAATATAAATCAATTGTATGCTGCGATCCTGATTAACCCTTTACCCCATAGGCTATTTTTAGAACATTTTCTATTTTTAGACAACATTGAAAAAAATTGAGTACTTTTAAAAATATGGAGCATTTGCTTCAAAAGAGCAAATGCTCTATTTTCCATAATATTTTCAAATACTTGATATTTCAATGGAGTTAAGGGTTGAGCCTTCAAGATCAGGATAAAAGTCTTACTTCATACTGATATCTCTGTAAGGTTAGCTTCTGCTCCATTTTGTCGAAGGTGAGAGGATCTACTGAATACTGGCCCTTTAGTAATGACTTCCAACATCTGTCAGCTCCCCACAGGGCCTTAGGGAGACATATTCTCAGTAATTTCTTCTCCTCTGTAAGCACAAAAATATAATAAACTACCCGCCAGTGTCGTCTGCTGATAATTTATGCAAACAGCTTGGAACCAGATCAGGCCTGACATCTGACAGCGCCTTAAAGGAGGCATATTCTCAGTGATTTCTTGTCCTCTGTAAGTACAAAATTATAACAAGTAGCCCAATGGGCAACGATCGCTCACCATGGAGCCAGCATAATGTTTGGAGACACCATAATTTACAATGTTCAAAGGCAGATAACTCTGAACTTAAAAACAGTGACCAGGAATTAATTCAAAAACATAAGATATTATGCCGGTTCTAGTTATCTGCAAGTATTAAAAAGATCTGAATAAAAATTGCATTGGAAACCTGGTGAAAGTGTAGTTTTCAGATACTCAAGGGCAGCTAACTCCGTAGTAAGTTATGGGATCTGACGGAAATTCAAACTCATCCATACTTTTATGTATCTCCTGGTAACCTACACGGATGAAGAAAATCAAATGAAAAATGAAGGTGCTAGAGTGGTCACAACATTATATAGTTATATTTTAGATGCTCAAGGGCAGCTAACTCTGTAGCTGGTGGATGGATGTGGCGGAAAATCAAACTCATTCAAACTTTTATGAAAGTCCTTGTTACCTACAAATGAGGAAGATACATTCAAAAATGAAGGTGCTGGAGTGGTCACAACAGATCTCCCATTGTAAGTCTATGCAGATTTTTTATGATGCTCAAGGGAAGTTAACTCCACAGTCTAAAGTTGGTTCTACTTTAAATTAAACTCATCCAAGCTTTTATGGTTGTCCTTGTTACCTGAAAGAATGAAAAAGTCAATACACAATGCTTATTAGATACCCCCCCATAGTAAGAGCCAGTGAAAACACTTGGCAAGTTATAGTTCAAACCAGCAGACCTAAGTTTTGAAAAGAAGATTTCAGTAGAATCTGTGCAAACAAAAATTATGAACTCTTTCATGATTATGTTCAATGTGTCTACATTGTATCGGCAAAGTATCAAATTTCTCCATCAAAAGCTGTGGTAGGAGTTGATCGGCCCATAAAGGCACTATCCATGCATGTACAAAAGCCATATGAGGGAATAATTGTCTAAGTTCAACAAAAATTATAAACTCCTTCATGCATATGTTCAATGTGTCTACAGTGTATCGACAAAGTATCAAATTGCTTCATCAAAAGCTGTGGTAGGAGTTGATCGGCCCATAAAGGCACTATCAATGCATATACAAAAGCCATATAAGGGAATAATTGTCTAAGTTCTCACCCTTGTCATTTTGTCAAAAAAAAAAAATTTCAACCAGACTCCTTCATGTATATGTTCAATGTGTCTATATTGTATAGGCAAAGTATCAAATTGCTCAATTAAAAGCTGTGGTAGGAGTTGATTGGCCCATGAAGGCACCATCTATGCATATACAAAAGCCTTATTAGGGAATAATTGTTTAAGTTCTCACAGCTGTCATTTTGTCAAAATTACTTTTTGTGAACCAAACTCCTTCATGCATTTGTTAAATGTGTCTATATTGTATCGGCAAAGTATCAAATTGCTCCATCAAAAGCTGTAGTAGGAGTTGATCGGCCCATGAAGGCACCATCTATGCATAAACAAAAGCCTAATTAGGGAAAAATTGTCTAAGTTCTCACAGCTGTCATTTTGTCAAAAACTTTTTTTTCTGAACCAATCTCCTGCATGCATATGTTCAATGTATCTACATTTTATAGGCAAAGTATCAAATTGCTCCATCAAAAGCTGTGGTAGGAGTTGATCGGCCCATAAAGGCACCATCTATGCATATGCAAACACCTTATTAGGGAAAAATTGTCTAAGTTCTCACTGCTGTCATTTTGTCAAAAATTATTTTTTCTGAACCAAACTCCTTCATGCATATGTTCAATGTGTCTACATTGTATAGGCAAAGTATCAAATTGTTCCATCAAAAGCTGTAGTAGGAGTTGATCGGCCCATGAAGGCACCATCTATGCATATACAAAAGCCTTATTAGGGAAAAATTGTCTAAGTTCTCACAGCTGTCATTTTGTCAAAAACTTTTTTTTCTTAACCAAACTAATTCATGCATATGTTCTATGTATCTACATTTTATAGGCAAAGTATCAAATTGTTCCATCAAAAGCTGTAGTAGGAGTTAGTTTAAACAATATTTATTTCATAACTCAATACATTTGCATACACAAAGTCACAGTTTAAAATTGTAGTTTTTAACAGGATTTGAAAACAAGCAATTATGCTTTTTTAAATCATCTCCAGAGTTGATCGGCCCATGAAGGCACCATCTATGCATATACAAAAGCCTTATTAGGGAAAAATTGTCTAAGTTCTCACAGCTGTCATTTTGTCAAAAATTATTTTTTCTGAACCAAACTCCTTCATGCATATGTTCAATGTGTCTACATTGTATAGGCAAAGTATCGAATTGTTCCATCAAAAGCTGTGGTAGGAGTTGATCGGCCCGTGTATGGCCTATAATAGCATAAGCATAAAACCCTATATTAAAAGCCATTTAGAACTACAAAGGGAAATAACTCTAATAGAATTGGCCCCTAGCCATTACTTTTTTGTCTAAAGTATTTGTCTTGCATATATGAACATGTTTACAAGGTTTGATGAAAATCCAGTAATAACTCTTTGAGTTATTAAGGAAACAAAATGTTACGGACGGACGCACACACGGACGGACAAAGTGAAAACAGTATACCCACCACAAACAAAGTTTGCGGGGGGTATAATGAAGAAGATCCAATCAAAAATGAAGGCGCTAGAGTGGTCACAACACTATCAATCAATTTTTAAGATGCTCAAGGGCAGCTAACTTCATAATAGGTGATGGGATCTTGACTGAATTCAAACTCATCCAAGCTTTTATAGTTGTCCTTCTTATCTGCAAGAATGAATATGATCTACACTAGAGTGGTCACAACAATTCTCCCATTATAAGTCCATGGGGATTTTTTAAGACGCTCAAGGGCAGCTAACTCCACAGTCGCAGGTCTGATCTGGCCAAATTTTGATCCCATTTAAGCTTTTATAGTTGACCTTGTTACCTGCAAGAATGAAGAAGATCCAATCAAAAATGAAGGAGCTAGAGTGGTCACAACATTATCCATCAATTTTTAAGATGATCAAGGAGAGCTAACTCCATAATAGGAGAAGGGATCTTGACGAAATTCAAACTCATCCAAGCTTCAATAGTTGTCATTATTGTTTGCAAGAATGAAGAAGATCCATTCAAAATTAAAGTACTAGAGTGGTCACAACGTTTCTCCCATTATAAGTCTATAGTGATTTTTACAAACGCTCAAGGGCAGGTAACTCATAAGTCCCTGGTCAGATCCTGCTGAATTTCGAACCCATTCAAGATATTATAGGTTTACTTGTTGCCTGCAAGAATGAAGAAGATCCAATCAAAAATGAAAGAGCTAGAGTGGTCACAACACTATTCATTAATTTTTAGGATGATCAAGTGGAGCTAACTCCAAAATAAAAATATGTGATGGTATCTTGATGAAATTCAAACTCACCCAAGCTTTAATAGTTGTCCTTATTGTATGCAAGTATGAAGAAGATCCATTCAAAATTGAAAGTACTAGAGTGGTTGCAACATTTCTCCCATTATTAGTCTATACAGATTTTTCCAAACGCTCAAGGGCAGGTAACTCATAAGTCCCTGGTCAGATCATGCTGAATTTCCATCCCGTCTGAGATATTATGGGTCTACTTGTTGCCTGCAAGAATGAAGAAGATCGAATCAAAAATGAATGAGCTAGAGTGGTCACAACATTATTCATTAATTTTTTAAGATGCTCAAGGGGAGCTAACTCCAAAAAGTGTGATGGAATCTTGACAAAATTCAAACTCATCCAAGCTTAAATAGTTCTTCTTATTGTATGCAAGAATGAAGAAGATCCATTCAAAATTGAAAGCACTAGAGTTGTCACATTTCTCCCATTATAAGTCTATGGGGATTTTTCCAAACACTCAAGGGCAGGTAACTCATAAGTTCCTGGTCGGATCCTGCTGAATTTTGAACCCATCCGAGATATTATGGGTTTACTCTCTCCCATTATAAGTCTATGGGGATTTTTCCAGACGCTCAAGGGCAGCTAACTCATAAGTGACAGTCCCTGATCGGATCCTGCTGAATTTCGAACCCATCCGAGATTTTATGGTTGTCCTTGTTACCTGCAAGAATAAAGAAGAACAAATCAAAAATGAAGGAGCTAGAGTGGTCACAAGATTTTCTCCATTATAACCCTATGGGAGCTATCTGTTGCCATGGAAACCAGAGTTATGATCCGATCTTACCCAAAACCTAATGCAGTCAATCCCCCACCCCAATGATGCTCCTGATGAAATTTGATTATGATTGGCAAGCTGGTTTCAGAGATATTCATGTTTGAAAGTGTGGAAGCACGGACGGACGGACGCCGGCTCAAGTCCCACACTATAAGCTCACCCTGAGCCTTCGGCTCTGGTGAGCTAATAAACTACCCGCCAGTGTCGTCTGCTGATAATTTATGCAAACAGCTTGGAACCAGTCAGGCCTGACATCTGACAGCGCCTAAGGGAGAAATATTCTCAGTAATTTCTTGTCCTCTGTAAGTACAAAATTATAATAAATTACCCGCTAGTGTTGTCTGCTGATAATTTATGCAAACAGCTTGGAACCAGATCAGGCCTGACATCTGACAGCGCCTTAGGGAGGCATATTCTCAGTAATTTCTTATCCTCTGTAAGTACAAAATTATAATAAACAATCTGCCAGTGTTGTCTGTTGATAATTTATGCAAACAGCTTGTAACCAGATCAGGCCTGACATCTGACAGCCCCTTAGGGAGGCATATTCTCAGTAATTTCTTGTCGTCCGTAAGTACAAAATTACGAGGGATGTTTGAAATGAATTGCTTATTGTCCTATATCTCGATATCCACGTAGGACAAGATAAAAACCAATATATCGTCGCTTCAGTGCTATAGTGTTCTATCTACCATTGCACAAGTTTTGAGAAAAATGAGTTTGAAAAATTTAGCATCCTGATTTTTGATGCCTTATTTATCACAGACCTTTGAATCATACCAGAGGGTTAAGATGTATACATACAGTGTAAATGACCTTGGTTTAAAGAATTTTTTTACAGTATTATGGAATTTACGGGAATTTTACAGTTTGCAGATAGAACATTATGCCTTAAAAATCGCTGTCTGCGTTCAGTGCTATAGTGTTCTATAAGTCCTACAGCTTTTTATTCTGGTTATGGAGTTAATTCATATACTAGTCTGAACAGAAATGATTATTTGTACCTAAAAGTTGCAGATTTAGTTATTTATTTGGCATAACAGTATTAAAAAGCACAGATTATGCCATTAAAATTTATGCAAGGGAGGTAATCTGTTTCTACAGTTAATTTTTCTGTCAGTGGGGTCAATTTGTATAATATTTTAGACTGATCTGATTATTTTGACCTAAAAGTAGCAGATTTAACCATTGATTTGGAATAACATCAAAAAATTGCTTCAATTAAAGCGGTTTAGATATGTGTAAGGGAGGTAATCTTTTTCTAGAGCTTATTATTCTGTCCATGGAACACTTTGCGCTATATTTTTGACTAAGGGGTTATTTGGACCTAAAAGTAGCCAATATAGCCATTAGTTCATCATAAGACCGACAAACCGCTTCAATTTAGGAAATTTAAATTTATGTAAGGGAGGTAACTGCAATTTTTAGCAATTTTACCAAGGGAAGTGAATTTATGTAGATAGAACATTATGACACTGAACTCACCCAGTCACGTGACAATCATCATTGGCCATTGGATGAAAATCACTTAGAACACTATAGCACTGAACGAAATTGTCTTTTTGTAGATAGAACAGAAACGCACAGCGATTTTAAGCTTACTGGGAGGAGATATGCAAATGAAACCTTCACCAGTAGATAGAACATTTGATTCCCTTTCCAAAGGTATGCATAACTCATTTTTGACCAAAATGTCACTTAGAACACTATAGCACTGAAGCGACGATATACCTATCTAGGTTTATTCAAGGTCTACACAACGGTGTATAAATGTACATGTTAGATTAAATGTAAGACATAAAATTTGCCATATAAATACATGCAGTCATTGACCACTGTAGTATAAATGGTTGGTAGAAGCGTCGACCAGAAATATGAAATATGGGCTTACACCAAAGCTCGCTCAAAACTTGGCTGTTCTTTGAAGCAGCTGATGACTGAACTTTCTACTACTTAAGGACCTTCTTGTGTGTCTTATGACACAGTTAGGTGCTTGAAAAATAAATTTGAATCTGGTGTAGAGTCCATCAAAAATGCACCAAAATCAGGTAGGCCAAAATTTGCATCTCGTAAAGAAATCTTTTCAAAAATAAAGGAAATCATTGAAGGAGATGCCAGATTTACAGTTCGTGATATTGCACGAAATGAAGGCATATCAATATCAATGGTTCATCTTATTTTGAAGAAGCATTTGAAAGTCCGAAAGAATTTTGCTAGATGGGTACCACATCTGTTGACTGATGAACAAAACAGACAACGGGATAAAGTGGCCAAAGATATGCTTCAAATGTTTCAAACTTGTGACAAAAAGCAGTTTGCCAATGTCGTCACAGGTGATGAAAATTGGATCTATTATTTTGAGCCCGTCAGAAAGTTTAGTAATAAAATCTGGGCCTCTAAACATAGCAGACGCCCAATAATTGCCAAACGGTCTTTGAGTGCAAGGAAGGTTTGGTATGCAATTTTCTTCTCTGGTGAAGGAGTCACAATAAAAGGGCCGATGGAAAATGGCAATAAACATCACCGTAAAGCACTACAAAGACATAGTACTGGAGAAGCCGAAAAATATTATCAGAAACGAAGTCATGTCACTGGTTTTAAACATACGGTAAATCTTGTATTAGTTCGTACAGTAAAAAATAATTATTTTTCGCTGTGTACGAACTAATAAAAATTATTTTTCTGAGAAACGGGACTGTACGAACTAATAAAATGAAATTCTGAAGATCGAAAAACGGGACCAAAAACATGCGAAAATTGCCAAAGTGGGGGGGGGGGGGGGGATTTCTGTTTATCCTTTTAGCCTAATTACAGGCTGAATGTCTGATCAGTATTTTCAATTAAACCAACATTCTTAATAGCATGGTGAAAGATTGAAAATAAACAACCAAACATCAAAGTCCGGATTGCCGTTTCAACCGACTCACATGCAATGTGCGATATACCCGGCGATATCACCCGGTTACAGGCCAACTTTACATAGGCCTGCTTTACGGAAGAGATGTCACGTCGGACTTGTTCTATGGCGATTGTCTTGATTGGAATCATATTCGGACCCACTGGGTCCGAGGAATCATAACAAAAATACAACTTCTGTTCACTACCGACGGCTAGCTCTACAACGTAACAGAGCAATGTATATCGCAGCTTTCGATTTTGGCCATGATGTAGATTCTTATTTTCTGAAAACCCTCGAAAATGCAGCATAGAAGTAGACAAGACAATACACGTACGTACATTCAGTCCTACAGGTTAGACGTACACGTACACTCATTGATTTGGAATGAAAACTGAAAGTGAAAATGGCGACTTCTAAATATGAAATGAACAACTGGAACGCAGAACTCTCATGAATCAGAGTAGTACATTTCTCTGCCTTCATATTGTAAAAAGACCCACAACTTACGTTTTTGCGAATGCTTACTCCATTTAAAGGCTTTTATGAACACCTATATTTCTGCATAGGTTGGTTGGTTCGAGTCTTCATCATACGTCGTATTCCTTGTGGCGACATAACAAGCTCAGCTTGTTCGCACATCCCCTTACGTGTTAGCTCGGACCCAATATAGCTCGGTGTTAGGCTGTTAGCATTCTTAGATTATGATAATGGCAATCAATGTAGAACCAGATTCCCGTACGTTGTCATCTTCGGTCGCTTGACCATGGAAAAGCCATTACATGAGAAAATCTGTCTCTGGCTGACTCTTTTACAGCCAGAAACAGGGTTGGATGCACATGCTAGTCTTTGCACTGCTATTTGAACACCATGCTATCCCGTGTAAACTTGCTTTCCATGCGCGGATCCAGGATTTTTCGTCGGGGGGGGGGGGGGGGGGGGGGGGGGGGGGGGGGGGGGGGGGGGGATCAGGGTCAATCTGACAAAAAAAAAACTGACAACGATTTTTTTAGTCCTCAGTTTATTTTACTGAAGTAAAATGGTTAATTTCGAAGAAAACTATAATTTTTCAAGGTTCCAGAGGGGTCAAACATTTTCCAGGGGGGGGGGGGGGGGGTGGGGGTCCAACTTTTTCCAAGGGGGTCCAATTGCTTATACCCTATAGAAACCCGATGGCCATATAACTTGTGTTTTTCCAGGGGGGTCCGGACCCCCTGACCCCCTCTGAATCCGCACTTGCTATCTCGATCAGCAGGAGATAGCTTTTTTCCATTTAGTCGTCGTTGGGTGGTATTTTTCAGTTTTATTTAAAATTTGATAGACCATGATTCTGTAAGCAAACAGTGGCGTCAGGCGACCCCACGTGCGGATCCAGAGGGGGGTTAGGGTGTCCGGACTCCCCCCCCCCTGGAAAATCACAAGTTATATGGGTTTCTTTGGACACCCCCACCCCCTGAAAGAGGTTAGACCCCCTCCTCCCCTCTGTAATAAAACCATTGGATCCACTCTGTAAATTGTAAAATAAGTTGATGACTAAAAAAACATTGTCCAGACTGTTTTCTGGCCGTCGGGCCTTGACCCCCCCCCCCCCCTCCGCCTTTCAAAAATTCCTAAATCCGCGCATGAACCCTGTTCGACTTGTTCATAACGACTGGGCCACTGTTTAATGTGTAATGTACATTTTCTTGCGTCAAAGCCATCATCACGTGCGACCCCAAACTTTAAAACAACACGTGGCCGGAATTGATGTGCGCGGTCTCTTTGATCTTAAAAAGGATCATGCTGTCTTTGCCCTTGGCGTCAGCTGATATAATTAGCAGACGTTTTGTGAATTGACCAGGCCCAGCAAAAAATAAATAAATAAAATGTGAATTCAAACTGTTTGGCGGAGACCTCGGACCCAGTATGTTTATAGGGTCCGAGGCGGAGACAGAGGGGGCAGGGGGTCCGGACCTCCCCATGAAAATCATAAGTTGCCATTTGTTTCCTAGTAGAAAAACTGGTTTCCTAGAAGAAAAATTGGTACGAACCTCCCTCGAGAAGCAATTCCCCCCCCCCCCCCCCCCCCCCCCCCCCCCCCCCCCCCCCCCCCCCGTTGGAATTGTCTGGATCCGCGCACACATGTCTGACAGGAATAATATTTTTTATTTTTTGCATGTAGCAGGTTTAGCTATCATACTTTCTAGAGATAATTGGTAGAACTGCGCAGATGCGCTGGCTGATCTGCGCCTTTGTTGTTTGCATACTAAAAAGTTTCTCGCGGAATTGGGTAAAAAAGCGAAGTTGCAAATTTAAATATTCACGGACGGTAAACGAGAGGCTTTTTCGACAATTTTTTTCTTATCTGAAAGCAAGCAATTGTTGCGGTGAGCCTAACTTTACACATGCACCTTCATCTACATTCCTTGTATGTGAGCATTTATGCCCCTGGCAAGACTGTGCGGATGTGCAGGCTCGTCTGAGCCTTCGCTGGTTGCATGTGCGAGAGGTACCATAATCTCATGAACTGGCTCGTGTCATAGACAGCCCAATGCAAATCATGATGCAGAAGCATGCATAAATCACTTTTTATCTTGGTTTGTGCGTCTGTACGTGTGATGATCCACAGGAATCATTTAATGTGTAAGAACCATAATACAATTTCATGACGACGCCGCGCTAGGCTCATCAGTGTCGTCTTTGTTTGATAAAAAGTTCCATCGGATATACAATGTATATAGTTATTTTATTACGCTTATTGCGTGCGCGTTTTGGTGAAACTTAGAAATGAAATTGATGCACGCACATTTAAAGCACAGCTAATTAGTGGGAGTATGTAGGTGTCTAGATTCTTCATCCACACCAAAACTTTGAGTTACCCGACGAGATTGCACAAAAGCACAGGCTCCCCTGAGCCTTCGCTGATAACATTTGTGATAAACACCAGCCGATATAGTTTCATCATGCTCGGATCCAGTGATTCAAAAAAAAAAAGACGCTTGGGCATATTTATGACACAGAAAGACCAGAAAGGCTCAATGATCACAGACACGTAGGACACTGTGTGCCCGCGCGCGTGGTTGTGTACATGTATTTGATTTTGTCATGACTGGACAAAATATCTCCGCGATTTGCATCAGTCCGACGTTCATTGAACCTAGCGTTTATCATTGAATAAAAGTTTGGCATGCATCAATGCTGGATGCACGCGCATAAGCGACACTGATGATCGCACTGACAGGCGAAGCGCTCCTGTTCCGCTGATATGTTTGTTAACTGACGTGCTCGACGAAAAACGAAAGCATCGTAGACAGACACACTGATTGACCAAATGAACGGAAAAAACGTTGTGTACGAACTATTAAAAATTACAAATAGGAAAAATGACCACTGTACGAACTAATACATGACATTTTGAGCTGACTGGTCATGAATAATTTATGGTGTACGAACTATTTGAGTGTACGAACTAATACAAGATTTACCGTATCTGTCTTCTACATGGCAATGTCCCTGCTCTTGCCTCCGAAATGGTTACGGCGTTTTGGAAGAAAGAAAAAGTATCTGTTGTGCCTCACCTCCCGTATTCCCTAGATCTTGCCCTATGTGATTTCTTTATGTTTCCGAAATTGAAATAATTCCTTGCTGGGCAGAAATACTAGTCCTGACAGGCTCTTGGATCTGCTATTCATCAGTACCTTATTACTGTGCCCAAATCAGCGTCACATGATACCTTCAGGAAGTGGATACTACATCGGTTGAAGCTTTGCATTTCTAGCCACGGAGAGTTCTTTGATGGCATGGAATGAGCACTTTTGGGCTTACTTGAAATTTGAAGTCTCCAGATAGAAATAAGCAATTCTTTTCGAACATCCCTCGTATAATAAACTACCCGCCAGTTTCGTCTGCTGATAATGTATGCAAACAGCTTGGAATCAGATCAGGCCTGACATTTTGTCAGGCCTGATCTGGATCCAAACTATTTGAGTCTCTGATTGTATTCCTGAAAGAATTTTTGGAAAACAGCAATTCTGAAGAAGAAAAAAAATCAGCAGACGACAAAAAAGCATGACCTTCAGTAATGGCCTCCAACATCTGTCAGCTCCCGACAGGGCCTTAGGGAGATATATTCTTAGTAATTTCTTGTCCTCTGTAAACACAAAATTATAATAAACTACCCGCCAGTGTTTTCTGCTGATAATTTATGCAAACAGCTTGGAACCAGATCAGGCCTGACATTTTGTCAGGCCTGATCTGGATCCAAACTATTTGCCACTCTGATGGTATTCCTGAAAGAAGTTTGGGAAAACAGCAATTTTGAGAAAAATCGGCGGACAACAAAAAAAGCATGAAAAGCTTCATCAGATTGAATACAGAATAATTTATGATGTACAAATTATTTGAGTCTCCAACTAATACAAGATTTACCTTAATGTACAAATCATTGGCTAACAATACATGATAAACATTGGGTTTCTGACTATTGTTTTGGTCATTTCTCTGTTATAAGTAGAAGTCTGATGAGATATGATTTTTATTTATATGGATGTCTTTTTATGCATATTGATGTCTTTTAATTAAATTTATAATTCCTCTCAAATACTTTATTTTTCTTCTGCCATTTCATCATGTTTGATGTTTGAGCCATCTTGTAGATGTTTGAGCCAGCATAAATTAAAATTCTGGACTGAAATGTTAGCATAAAATGTGGAATGGTAGCAGTTGGTATGAATTCATAGGGATAATTTCAACATCTATGACTGATATCAGTCTAGGTTGTAAGAACATGTAGTATTTTCTCAAGAATCTATTAAGTAAACAAGAAAAAAGCTCACCCACTGTCCAGATAGAATCGTCAGCTTGAATGGCCTCAGTGAACTCACCCTGTCAACAAAACATTTAACAATAGTAAAACTATGGGCTTCAAAGTGAAAACACCTGTATTCAAAATCTGCGATGTGGCAAAGCTCAAATAAGCCTGCTTAGCTACATAGACATTAGACAAGCTAGATTATTGAAATTTGGCAAGTATTAAAGTGTATACCGGTATTCATGATTTTTAGACTTCATCAAATATAAATACTTCATAGGTTTAGATAAACAAAAATTTTCAGCGTAAAATTGTAAATTTTTTCTTACCCATCAATTTTAACATAGGTTTTGGGTGCTCAAAAGAACCGTCTCATTGAGACGGTTCTTTTGAGTACCCACAACATATGTTTTGGTTGAAAAATAAGAAAAGTAATTTTTTGACTAAAGTCCTCTTCTTCATTAAATACTGATTTAATTTACATAGGTTATTTCTTTATTACATGTACTGCACTATTTTTAGCTTTTATCCAAACACCTGGTGGCAGACATCCTACAGTAATGGGCATTAATCAGCTGGATTTCAAGCCTATGTTTCAATTAGTTACTACATCATGTAATCACATTACAGGTCTCCAGAAAAAGGGCTCCATTGGAAATTATTTTTCTTATTTCTCGATCAAAACACATGTTGTGGATACTGAAAAGAACCATCTCAATGAGAGTTCTTTTGAGTACCCAAATCACATGTTTAAGTTAATGGGTAAAAATATAATTACTGAATTATACAATTAAAAATCCTTAAGTGAACTTATGATAGCTAGATAATGTGTCAAAAAATATTGTGTCTTTCTTTCAGAACCCATTTTAGGTTTATATGGATCTCAAACCAGCTTCTTTGAGAACCAGCTGACTGATTGGGATATACACACTATTTGAGTGTTTGTCAGATAGTTTATGCTATGTTGCATATTTTGGTTGACTGTGAGGTTGACTTGTATTCACTTGCCAAAAATTGCAAGTGCATGTAATTTCTTCTTGCTTTTTGGAGAAACAGTAACTACTAGTTAGCATTTAGGAAGTTAGCAAGACTTGGTGCTATATGATCTCTGTAAAAAAACACAAGCCTTATATTCTTTTAGCTCAAGGTTTCACTAAATGACATGTATTTGGGTAAATACCTCAACTAGGGTCTGTCCTTTCACAACAACTTTGATGTGCTTGGGTTTAATCTCACAGTGCACAAGTTTTGCAGGTGTACCCTCTTCTAAATCTAGCTCCATACAAACATCATCCATTGTCTGCCACCATCTGCCCCAGCTGGTGCCACAGGTCACCACGCCACTGGTGTCATCAAAATGAGCCATTGTACATAGCTTTAGGTCATCAGATTAAGCTAAAACTATAAAAAAAAAACTAGACTGCAGTTGATGGTACACCATCGCATATACCCGCTTTCTTTTACCTTTACATTGGCATAAAAGTCACAGGAAATGTATTCCAGTACCCTCTACATCATGTGACCTATGCGCCTGCAACGTTTGAAGTTGCTACGTCCAATGGTTCAGGAGGAGATGCATTTACAAGAAAATAAATTCTTTGACGTCACAGAAAATGCTGCCTAGTATCCTCTACATCATGTGATCTATGCAATTGCAAAGTTTGAAACTGCTACGTCCAACAGTTAAGGAGGAGATATGTTTACAAGATTTGGATGAGAATCTAAAAATTTATTTGGTGTGGCCTTAAAGAGCCTGCTAAAAAAGCTTCTGAAATTTTTGTCTGTTAAAGTCGTCTGCTGCATATGTTTTGCTAACATTATTGACTAATGTACCTGTACAGGCAAACAGTATGGACCCTACAGCAGAAGTCTGATCTTGGTCCTCAGAGGCTTTTAAAACATTAATGCAGATGACAAAAGCAGACAACATTTGTTGTAATTGTCGCTTTATCTTGTTTAATAAAAATCATGCTGAATTAATACCAGGGTCTCTGTGGTCTGAGCTGTACCGTAATATACTATAATAGAAAATCATTTGGTATGCTCATTAGTAAGGTTAAACCTTTTTAAACCAACATGTTGATATCTAGCCCTCAGTTGATATCTTCTTTTTGGTACAGAAATGGGCCGGGAAAAGGGATTTTTCATCCAAGTTCATTTCTTTGACATTAAAACTTTTTTGATTTATATAGGAAAAGAATAAAGCTGCTGATTGGGGTCGAAACACCTTTGAAGCGTTGTGCCTAGAGCACGGTATGGCGGGATTCTTGCGATTTTACCGTCGATGTCCCTTAGAAGCGCATCCAGCGCAGGCCTAAGGGTGCACCTCGAAAATCTGCTTATTTTTTCGCTTACCATTTTTTCCCTAACCATTTCAGTATTTAGTGTAACCTAATAAAGGGAAGTAAATAGCGCAATTTAGACTGACACATGGTATTTACTTTTGATAAATGTCGCATTGGATATTGATTTCTCAACCAGTTCAATGGCGGAAAACCTGAATTTCATAGCAGAAGGCCAGAAATAGCTATCTTGATATAGAAATAGTATATTTGCTGGTGAATTAAAAACTAGGGCAATGGCAGAAACTACCTTACAGTTATCTACACCCCTTCTCGAGCCAAAACTATCGACATCGAGCTAAAATTTAAATAAAAAATGAACAGAAATTTCCAGATAACTATTCAATTTAACAGGTAAAATTTTGAAAGATTTGGTGTGTCCCCCAGATTTTGTAAATGTCCCCCTGAAATTCAGATAGAGGGACACCTGTGTCCCCTAGAAATCTTGACCTAGGCACAGCACTGCCTTTGAATAGTAAAAGCCAATACTTGAATCGCGAATGCTGATGTCATTCTAAAAAGGATGTTCGAATTTCCGAAATGCAAGATACCTTTCTTTAAAAAAATATTAATCAAACGTACTACTTTATTAAAACAGCCAAAAACAAAAGGGTTGGTGCATATTATTATAAACAAATCAACTTTTCTTTCGATGAGCGCAGCCATTTTTAAGGAGGGTCTGTTCGCTTGGCGGTCGTGTGAAGATTGCAAATTGACGGCAGTCGTGTTACCGCGAAACTTTGATGACAGATAGTCGAGAATAGCTCAAATCAGATAAGAACATGCAAGTAGGGGATCTGGGTCATTTTACGATAATGTTGCAGTTTGCAGACACCGTTCTTGAAGACCCCAAGGCTCCGCAAGCATTAAAAGAAATACCGGGGTCCATAACAAGGAGCTAAAATCAGTCGCATAATCTACAAAACTCTTTTAAGGCCTCAGTTGGAGTACTTTGTTTCAACTAAACCCCTCAGCAAGCAAGAAAGAAAGAGACCTGCCCGAAGGTCATAGAATTACAGTACCTATAAAAGTTTCTGTTACTGTGCTGTGTATAGTCCACAGTCCGTTGGTGGATGCGCTGAGGGGGGAGATGCGGCAACCAAACCATGTTCAGTAAAAGCTTATAAAACAAAGACAGGTGTCTGTCTTTCATTGCTCCAATGTGCGCAATCCTGGGTCTTGAACAACCATAGTTGCAATCGTCTGTCTATCGAAATTACTGACTTTCATTGAACAGCGCTTCGCTGGACTAGGTCGATTTGAGAAATCCACACCTTAGTTTGTGGGTCAAGATAACTTTATCTAACTATATCATTCAATGGGTTACCTATCAAGGATATTCTACCGACATGTTTTTATTTTCAAAATTATCACTTGGTCACTGTTGCTTCCATTCATTAGGAAATTTAGTTTATCATATTGGCATCTACGCGAGAAACCCTGTCTACGGGGTTTCCGAAAATGTTTAGCCCAAACCAGTCCGATCAGCTACATAGACTAGCTTTATTGCTAGAATATCGAAATTTATAGTCATAATGCTTTCCAAACAAAAGCTCTGGAAATGGTGCAGGAATTGTCAATTTGAATTTAACGCCAGGTAACATTTTTGACGTCTGTTTGCCATGTCGCCGGGTTGAAGTTTTGCTTTTCAAGTTATCTCGACCCAGTTTTCTGCCTATCTCTGATTATATAACACTTATGATCCACCATACCTGCGGTTAAACTTCACTGATAACTGCAACATTATGGCTGCAAAACCTTTCGTGTTTATTTCTCGTGGTATCCCGCCAATGAGCCGTGGGCTTCAGTTATTGAAGGAACAATGCTCAATCAAAATGTATGACGAGTCAAAGGGTATGGTGATGCCTAAAGAAGATCTTCTTGCGAGTGTAAGAGGAGCCCAAGGGGTGTTAGTTATTCCACCGGATAAAATAGACAAGGAGTTCTTGGATGCCGCAGGTAAGAAATCACACACAAAATATTCTTGAACTTCTCAAATAAAATAGTCATTTTAATTAGATAGTATCTTACTTTTTGATTGCTTACTTTGCGACCCTGGTGACCCAAACACTATTTCCGGTTAACAAAAGTTTGTACGGCAGCCTGGAAAGATAATAGCTTGATGCACCTTGCAGGCAACCTAGCAAAAACTATAGTGTACACTGTTGTACATGTAGACAGTGTAAAAGTGCATGATATTTCCAACAATGTGGTATGTGCGACCAGCAAAGGCTCAGATCAGCCTGTGCACACGGGCAGTCTGATCACAGCCTTAGCTCGTCGCTGGATTATTCTATGTGTGTTAAGATACTGGGAGGTTCCTCAGGCCCAGTTATCTCGACCCAGTTTTCTGCCTATCTCTGATTATATAACACTTATGATCCACCATACCTGCGGTTAAACTTCACTGATAACTGCAACATTATGGCTGCAAAACCTTTCGTGTTTATTTCTCGTGGTATCCCGCCAATGAGCCGTGGGCTTCAGTTATTGAAGGAACAATGCTCAATCAAAATGTATGACGAGTCAAAGGGTATGGTGATGCCTAAAGAAGATCTTCTAGCAAGTGTAAGAGGAGCCCAAGGGGTATTAGTTCTTCCACCGGATAAAATAGACAAGGAGTTCTTGGATGCCGCAGGTAACAAATCACACAAAAGTTATTCTTGAACTTCTCAAATATAATAGTCATTTTCTTTAGATGGTATCTTTAATCTTTTTGATTGCTTACTTTGCGACCCTGGTGACCCAAACACTATTTCCGGTTAACAAAACTGTGTACGGCAGCCTGTAAAGATAACAGCTTGATGCACCGTGCAGGCAACCTAGCGAAAATTATAGACTAAGTGTACACTGATGTACATGTAGATCGGCCATGTAGATGGTGTAAAATAATTATGTCACTGATTTCCACCTGGGAAGGTAATCCACACCTCTCAAGCGAGCATCTTAATGAGATAGCTTTTATCCGAACTATAACGTAACATGTATCCATTGATAAGTTTCGTCATGTCATATATGCACAACACACATTAGCAATCATTTTGTCTTAGGGTAGATCAGCGTTTTAGATTTCGAGGCGTGTTCTTGGAGACGAAAGTGTTTATTTTGTTTTAATATGAAGATATTAATTGGGGCTTGTGAAAAACCAAAGTTTTGCTGTATGCGAACAACAAAGGCATTGGTTCGCTATCCGGAAAGTATAATAGCTACATCGTTCTTGCCTGTACACTTTCATGATCCTAGCTTGTCTCTGTAGCTGAGTAGGTTGGTTTGAGCGGACCCAGTATACCGGGTCCGAGGTTTGAGCCTTGCCGGTCGCAAACCCGTCCTTTTTCGTGTTGAGATAGATAGATAGATAGATAGATAGATAGATAGATAGATAGATAGATAGATAGATAGATAGATAGATAGATAGATAGATAGATAGATACTTAGCCTGCAAAAGTCAAATTGACTTTTATCTCCGCGTTCGTGATATTGCATTACGAGGTTCGTTTCGACAGGGACTCTCTATACAAAGAAAGACCCTGGTTTCGATTGGTATTTAAAGATGTATTTTCAACGTCTCATGTAATTATATACTGAAACAATAAAGTTATATTCGCTTGACGTTTATGTCTGCTACTTCTAAATGTATGAACGCATTTCATTCAAATTTTTACATTACAAACTGTTATCATTTAGAAACATCAAGGGGTGGGCCACGGTATAAATCACAGATTTAGTGAACATGTGATGGCCGACATCAGCCATTGTTTTTGTTTTTATCTTTTCTGCAATCGTTGTCATATACAAGCACAACAAATAAAAACAAAAACGATGTCAAAATGATGTTAGGTTAAGGAGAATCGGAGGTTCTTCGATTGTTATTTGTTTAATTCAAAGGGAGGTAATTTCAGATAATTTCGTAAATCAACGGTTTTGAATTGCAATTTCGCTCGTTTAATAAGCATATCTGGGATATTTAGATGTGTTTTCATCGTTGGACGTTCCTGGTTGCCATTTAACGTAAAATGTATGGAGTTTTGATGATCAACTTGCTGATGGTAGTGGAATGAGCTGTTTTCTTTTTAGGTTAAATAACTCTTCCAGATAAGAAGATAAAATCAAATTATTACCATTTTTTGTGTGATGAACGTTTGATAAACATATTGATTTATTTTTACTGCGACATCTTAACTGGATCGAAATATACAGTACCATGAAAATTGGACGTTTCTTTTTTGTTTGAGTATACACTGAACCGAAGTTATAAGTAGCCACCATCCAATTTTTTGCTCCCGTTCAGAATGTAAAAATCGCTCTCACAAAATTTAAATTCTATTAAAAGGTTCAATGCTTTGTCGAGACTCTGCAAATTATGTCATTTCAAAATGACGGGTAGATCTTGCAAAGACGAGGTCCGAGTAAAGGTACCCTCATTTCAAAAAGTCACATTTTTTAGTGTTATATAAACTATTCATCAGATACGTTATCCATTTATATTTTAATTAGTTTGAAGATGTTTATTACAGCTGTAATATTAGATGAGAAGAATCATAAGTTTTTTTTTGACAATTGAAAACTCCTTTTCTCTTCTACGGTAACATTAAGACAGCCACGGTCAACAACTTAATTAAAGGATTTTTGCTTAACCATGCAGTTTGCATACTATCTTTGCATTGCTCTGTACGCTTTATTAACTGCGGCACAGTAGTGCAATTTTCAGGGGGTTTTCATTATGAATTGGCGTCACTGTTATACTTGGAAATTAAAAGAAATCTTTAACAAATGCCAATTAAATGACCTTTAAAGTTCCACGTTAAAATCGGAAGTGGATACCAAATAAGTAAAAAATATCGTTAGAAAATGGGCTCATCAAGTTGCATGGTGTTTGTCAAACATATTAACATAAAATAAAAACACATAGAATGATTTCAGTATGTGCAGCTGATGATTTCCGAAAATTTCAGAAAATTCGGAAAATTATCAATTTTTAAAATTTTATAAAAAATCTGTCATAAGGAAAATGTCAAGTGTTTGGTGTTTTTTTCAAGTCGACTAGGCAGGGTTGCAATCACCTGTACTCGAATTCGATAAAAACTGCACTCAAAACGCTTATTTTCTTCAAAAAGCTGGTTTTTGCATTTTTGAACCCAAAAATCGTGAAGTGATAGAAAACTCTTCCAAAGCACCGCTTAGCTTTAGTCCATTACAATGCACATACTTGGGCAAAAATTCATTTCAATATCACTAGGGCTTAGTCAGAAAAAAAGAAATTGAAAAGTGGCTACTTAGAACTTCGGTTCAGTGTATATAAACGATCGGCACGGTGTTTCAGTGCGCACTCGCTCCCACGGCTTCATCCTCTTCGAGTGAACCATGCACTGCACTTGTATTCCGAGATATACAGGTATATTATGTGGCTGATTTCGATTTTTGTTGGCTTTCAAAAACAATTTAGACATTATAAAAAGCAAGCGTGATCAGGAAATGCCACAACCACACACCACAGACCAACCCACGGCACCGCTAGGAGGAGGCAGAACACTGACAGCCACATGGCAGCAATTAAGAAGCAATCAGCTCTCTCTTCCACAATAAGTACTGTGATCATGCGCGGATCCAGAAAGTTTTGTCAGAGGGGGTCCACTTTTGACAATGTTTCTTTCAGTTGTTGAGGGGAGAGAAGATCCAAATGCCACTATAAGCGGGCCATCATCGGCCATTTAAATGGCGTTTCGCTGGCTTGCCGATGATGGCCCAACATTGAATGCTGGCTTGGTAGCTTTGCGATTTTCAGGGGATCAGGACCAGTATTGCTAAGAAACCCTACATTTTTGTGATTTTCCTGAGGGGGTCCGGACCCCCTGCCCCCTCTGGATCCGCGCATGGTGATCTATTTGCAAGAACGAGCTTACCCAGCCAGTAAAGTAAGGGAAGTGCACGTGAATCCGCCGGCACCTGTAAAGCACGAGACAAACTAGCACTTCGTTTGTCCAGTTTTATTATTGTTAAGAAAATACGCCCCGATGGTCTTACCAAACGTGTGACAGAGACCAAGTTTGAACATGTTATCAGGATATCTCCTTCTGGGTGTTTTGTACGCTCTGTAATTGCATACATTGATACCTATAAAGTACCCCATTTGCTGCCGTACTGCTGGTTGTTTGTTGAGTGAAACAGTAGTCAACAGTCGTTTAACCACCACCTCATAACTGGGTAGCACAAACGTGCAATGCGAGTGGTGGTGCTATAAGCTCATCCAGATTCAGCGAGTTTCTTCTTTGAATCATGAGTTTCTATGATTTCTTGTCTTCAAAAGGTCTGTTCTTTTGCAGGGTGCAGACTGGTAAAACATGTTCATTTTCTAAATGCTTTTCGGTCACACACTTTAGAAAAATACTTTTTCTGCCTCTGATCCAAGTTACTGAGACATGTTTGTATAGACTGCTTTACGTTTGTAGATAACAGGCCGTTCTGATATGACTACATTGTTTTTGGAAACGACATTAAAACCAAAACCAACATCAGCAACAACGATACTACAGCAGAGCTAAAGAAACCAACTAATCAGCACTTTAAAGACATATATTCCTGTCCAATAGAGATCATTAAAGGATTCACTGATAAGGGACAGTATCTCACAAAATTAAAGGGGCCTCAAGAGCGGGCTTACCTGTATACAATACAATTTCTTTCATCAATATTTTATCATAAATTACCTAATCCCTTCGTGGTACCACTTTATTGCCCATGTAAGGAAGTCATACTCACCTCATTATGATGGTCCTTTTGATCTGCCCAGTATGACCCCTGGAGAGAGTCATAATGAGTGGTACCACTATTATTGCTCAATTTTTTATGTCTTTAACAGTACCGGACCCAAGGGGAGGGGGGGGGGGCTGATGGGCACATGCCCCCCCCCCCCCCCCGAAGAGACCATGAGTGTCATAAAAATACAACAACGTTTTTCACGAATTAGATGATATTGCAAGTATATACGGTAGATTACTTATATGACATTGCAGCTCTGCTGAAAGAAAATGTGGTCCTGGGGGCACAGACAAGGCTGTGAGTGTGACCTGGACTTGTAAATGATGGGATTTTAAATCTCCTGTAGTCTGGTCGCCGAGGATAAAACACTTTTGTGCCCCCTCCTAGCCCCAAACAAAAAACTCGGAAAATTGGGTGTGTTCGGGGGGGGGGGGGGGGGGGGGCACTTATCCCCAGTCCCAAGGCTGTGGAACTGGAGTGTGTGTCCCCCCTCCATCTTCCATTCCGTCGACGCTTCCATTGCAAATCCCATGTAGTCTAGCAGTCGCAAAGCAAATAAGTAATAGCTGTGCCCCCCCCCCCCTCCCCCACCAGACTTAGAGAAATTAAAAGAGAGCCCCAGTCCCTAGGGTGCTGCCGCGCTGGGCCTATGTTATTGGGTTGGGATGAATGAAAAAATACAAAATACAGGGGAACATATGCCCATTTTTTTCTTAGGTGTGGACTAGCATTTTTTTTCTTCAAAATTTAAGGTCCCCCCCATCCCCCTCACAAGGGCTCTGCTGTTTTTCTGAACATTGGGCTGACTCAGACTTGCATTGCAACTGCAGTGCCCCCCCCCCCACCCACACACACACACATGGTAACCTTACCAAAGTTCCAAGAGGGCGACAAGAAAATGGGGGGGGGGGTGTATTCTCATTTTTTCTTCAAACATAGGCTCGGGCCCAGCATCTACCGTTCACCCCAAAATAAATACCAGGAATTTCAAGCAACCCCAAAAGTATTCGAAATTTTAGCCACCCCAAAATATCCCCAATTCTATACCTTGACCTTAAGAAAGACCCTAAAATGCATAGAAATGACCCTTAAATAAAGCCCATTTTTGTGATGACCCCCCAAAAAACATGCGCAAATTTTTCATGCCTAAAAGAATATTCATTTTTCTGACCCCCCCCCCCCCAAAGAAAAATCAAAATTCAAAATTTTGAACACCCCCCCCCCCAAAAAAAAAAGCCCGAGCCTACGTACTTCTAAAAATATCAGAGTACCCCTGACCCCCCCCCTCCACCAGTGGTTTGAGAGTCTGACCTTACTTAAAATTGAGGTATATGGAAAAAAGGGCTTCAAAATGGCCTGAAATGCATTCTCAGAGACATAGATTTTAAAAAATGTTGTACCTTGACCTTAAGAAAAGACCCTAAAATGCATCGAAATGACCCCTAAATATAGCCCAATTTTGTGATAACCCCAAAGTAACATACCCATAAGAATATGCATTTTTCTGACCCCCCCCCCCCAAACAAAAAAATCGAAATTCAAAATTTTGAACCAAAAAAGATAGCCCGAGCCTACCTATGTATGAAAATATCAGAGTATCCCTCCCCCCTTGGGTTTGAGTGTCTAACCTTATTTAAAATTGAGGTTATAGAATATGGAAAAAGGGCTTCAAGCTGGCTTCAAATGCATTCTCAGAGACATAGATTTTAAAAAAAAATTGGGGGAGGCCCCCCGGACCCCCCCCCCCCCCTCCAATGAGCGGGGAGTTCCACCCCCTCTCATACGCTCGCTTCAAGCCTGTGGCTTGAAGTACCCCCCCCCCCCCATAAACAACCCCTCTGGGTCCAGCCCTGTTTTAAATGTGTTTTTTCAGGTCCTCAACTGAAGGTTGTGGGAACATACTCTGTGGGGCTAGAGCACATTGATCTGCAAGAATGTAATCGACGTGGTGTTAAGGTTGGCTACACGCCAGATGTACTGACAGATGCGGTGGCAGAGGAAACAATTGCACTCACTTTGGCCACAGCAAGGCGTTTTAAAGAAGGTGAGAATCACTTAGCTTTCACATATACACTGTGTACCATCATACAGTTTTTCAATACAGAAGCTGGTCACTATTGTTGATTACGGTAACTACGCAAAACACGTTTTGTAATTCTATTTCAAAGTACCATGATACCTTTCATATAAAGGTTCAGATGTCCGTTTTTGACATTTGCAAGATTATTAGATGGCTGAAAAGATATGTTTATCAGTCTGATATTGTTTTTTGGCACATTGGGTTTAAGTAAGCGATAGTTGCCCTTTTAGGCAATTTCTTTTCAGCCACTCATCTCAAAGGAAGCCCTATAACTTAAGAACTAAACATTGTAAAAATATCTGTGCAGGCTGGTTATTTTTTTTTCAGGAATACCACAGATTCAAACAGTTTGAATCCTGATAAGGCCTCACATTTTGTTCCGCCTGATATGGGTCCAAACTATTTGAAAAGGTTATCAGCATGAAACCTTTGTTGCCACTATCAAAGGAGAGTTAATTGTCATCTGCTTAAAACTATAGGTGCAACAGACCACCCACCCATCAAGACTGCAGCTAATGGTACATTTTATAACATCTTTCTCCACATTTCTAGGAAAAACCCATAAAGCGCCACCTATAATTTGCAGCAGACGACAATTTTAAATTTTGCCGCTTTTTTAAAACATAACAAATAAGGCATGATATTTCATGAAAATCGTCTGCTGGCAGACGATTCTCATGAAATAACATCATGAAATTAGGAATGATGTTGCAAAATTTGTTGTCTGCTGCAGTTGTGAAAGGTGTAAGGATTAAACTCTTCTTCCTCATTATTTGCAGGAATGCAATCTGTTGTTAATGGTGGATGGGGTTCAACTTGGGACAACTCCCTGTACCTCTGTGGTAAAGACATAAAGAATTCAACCATTGGCATTGTGGGGCTGGGCCGAATAGGATTGGCTGTTGCCAAGCGACTGATACCATTTGGGGTCAAGGACATTTTATACTGTGGACGGTCAAGAAAAAGCTATGACTCTGAAGTAAACGCTAAATATGTGTCTTTTGATGAATTACTTGCTCAGTCAGATTTTGTAATTGCTTGTTGTTCCATAAATCCAGACAGTACGAAGCTCTTTAGTGCCGAAGCCTTCAAAAAGATGAAAAATTCCGCCATTTTTATCAATACAACCCGAGGAGCTCTGGTGGACCAAGATGACCTATATAAGGCCCTGAAAGCTGGTGAACTTCACGCTGCCGGTTTGGATGTCACTACACCTGAGCCAATACCACGTGACAGCCCTCTATTAACCCTGAGTAACTGCACAATACTGCCACACTTAGGAAGTGCATCTGTAGCCGCTAGGGTAGCCATGGCAGATCTCACTGCCAGAAACATACTGGCTGGTCTGAATGGGGAGCCTTTGATAACACCAGTTCCTATGTAGTATTTACATGTACCTTCCTGAACATACAACCCTTAAACCCTTTCCTGCCATCCATGACAATTGTTGTCTGCTCTCTCATCTGTTTATTCACTTTAGAAGTCTATATTGCAAACATAATGGACCCAGATCAGACTGCTCATATAGGAGCAGTCTGATTATAGTTCACAGTGTTTGCCTCCATAGTCAAAACTGTAGCCCATTTGAATATGTGCAGAAGAGATAAAAAGCAGACATCATTTTCAGGACAATAAATTTAACAGCAGAATAAGGGTTGAATTAAGGGTGAGGTTGGCGCCGTTAAACCGGTTTAAGCCCTCCAGTAAAATATTTTACTGACCGTTCCAAGGCGGTACTTCTTTTGTGGATCTTTTATATTTGTTCTGTCTTGTGTTTGCTATGTCTTTGTGCGTGTCTGTTTATATGTGCTTTGTGGTCACCTGCTGGGAAAGGGCTAACCTCTTGGCTCTCGTTTGTGGTGTCTTCTGTGAGTTTGTCACTTTCCCATTGGTATTCTGGGTCAGGTGTGGTACTTGATTGTATCGATTCCTGATCTTTGCACCCTTACTTACTTTGATGCTAATGGGACAACAGCAGTCATTGGAGACCTAGACGAGATGTTGCATTATGCAGTACCTCATCCGAGTCTGTACTATTTGCATTTGTAAATGCTGTAATGTAAAATTGGCAGTCAAATATATTTCATTTATATTATTAACCAGGCGTTTATTCAAGGGGGGTGGAACACATGATTTGTGACGTCATTGTATCAACATTGTGGCCACCGCCATGTTGCAGTTTGTATCCAATTATATGATACAATTTTGATCCGCTATGCATCTATTTAAGAGGTAAGCCAGATATGATAAGTGCATGAATCGTACTTTCTTGCAGTTTTGTTGGTAAACAAATGCTTTATATGCTCCATATACCTGGTCAAAGCAAACAATCACAAACAAATACTATTTTGACAGCTGACACAATGACCTAATTAAAATCTCCGTGTTGAAGTAAAAAAAGGGTAAACGAACAGCGTGTGATCAGAAAAGGAAATTATATAAATTATATGAGCTGTGGGCAAGCTCAAGAAACGGTTGTTTGCTTTTACAACTTTTGTGTTATGGAGAAAAAGCATAAAAACTTTACGCATGGGTATAATCTCCAAATATGGCTGCGCCCTTACTATAGCAAATATGGCATCACAAGTCACATGTTTCCCAACCTTGTTATTGTAAGCAGGGAAATTGAATGAATAAACTGTTAACAAGCATACATGTTTTTTGTGTTATATATTTCATATCCCCATCAACAATATTCACAAAAACCTTGAATATTGCTTCTGTAACATTATGAATGATCAACACAATACAATCCTTCATTTTCATACAATATTCCAAAGAACCAGACAAGAATCGGCCATATTTAGGGGATACAGTAAAACCTGTTTTAAGCGGCCACTCAAAAAGACTGGTTTTCAAGACCGATTATCGCTTAATGCAGGTCAAAAGTATTGCAGAATGCTCAAAGGGGAGCATTCTGCAATACATTTGACCTTCATTAAGCTACCATTTGTCATTAAGATTTGTGTTTTGTCTATTTTTGAGTGGCGGCTTAAGACAGGTTTTACTGTAACTGTATTCAAAATTTTCATTTGGGGAGGTATATCATCAGATATATGGTCGGAAATTTAGTTTTACGGCGACCCGCGAGCAGAGCCGTAAAAGGTGATTTTCCACCGTATATCCGACGATACACCTCCCCAAATAAAAATTTTGAATATGGTTATCCCCATTCTAATGCACTTCTGCAGTTTCGTCTAAAATTAGAGCATTGCAAGCCGCATAAAGCTGCACGTCATCCAATGAAATGTGACGTAATAAATGACGTCAAACTATTTCAGGCAGTATATCTCAGGATATGCTGTCGCAAATTTTTTATGTTATCCAATCATACATCACGTTACAAAAACAAGTGCATTAGAATTTGCTATTTATCTCTGGAAACAGTTGTAATGTTCTCAAACTCTTTGCGTGCTGGGTAATTTTCCAGGATTTTTTGTCGTCTGCTGAATTTTTCTAAAATTAACTTTTTCAAAAAGTACTTTCAGAAACACTATCAGAGTGTCAAACAATTTGGATCCAGATCAAAACCAACATTCTGTCTGTCCTGATCTGGGTATAAACTGTTTGCAAAGGTAAACAGCAGATGTGATAAGTCACCGCTCGCAGGAAAAGAGTTAAATTTTTTCTCACTGAATTGTATCCCTGATGGGAAGGTACATCTAAATGAAAAAAAAAAAAAAAAAAAAACAGCAGGCTACCGTGTTTCAGGCCAAATACAACTACCAGGTAGGCAAACCTAGTTGGAAGACTAGCAAGCTGAATATGGCTAAAGTATGACATGAACTCTGACATATGTAATGAGCCTTCTAAAAACAAAACCAATGAAGTAACAAGTGCATCCAGCACCTGCCCAGTCAGATCAGAGTCTTTGCTGTCCTTCTGAAGATACTGTGGATCATTAGGGGACTAGTCAGATACCCAGGCCCTGAGCTTATAAAAAGGATTCCATGCTAAAATCAAATGAGCATGAAACTCAGGCTCATAAATGTTAAATGCCAACAATTGTTGGAATTTCAACATTTATAAGCATGATTTATACCAACATCTGAGTTTAAAAGCAAGAAAAGTCTATTTTTTCAGCATTTTAATTTCATTGAACAGTTAAAATATCATGCTCAGTTGAGAATTAAAAATGTTTTATAACCTTATGGCCTACCTGATATTCAGAGTCTTCACTGGGCAGACATGGCACTTTGTTGGTTTTGTTAAGAGACAGCTTAAATTGCACCTTCATGTATTTGGCAG
This sequence comes from Loripinus fragilis, assembly GCA_964019695.1. Lineage (NCBI taxonomy): Eukaryota > Metazoa > Mollusca > Bivalvia > Lucinida > Lucinidae > Loripinus > Loripinus fragilis. Next base: position 63,210,268 of record OZ026521.1, on the reverse strand, counting down.
TATGCTGCACCTAATCTGGGTTTACAGTGTTTTTAAAAACTCCCTTCATAGGGTATTCAGTCAAGAATGTGTCAAACACCGATTCCCTTACTGTCAGGATTCACAAAACCATACAAACAGTTTAAGCATTAACAATATCTAATAAAAAACATATATCAGCTGGTCTGTTCTTGAGTCTTCTGTTCTTATGGTGTATACATTTTCACTCTCTTTTTTAAAAGTGTTACTTCAATAGGCATGGCTTCAAAATGTTCCCCGTCTATATCATACCATAATGGCTTGCTCTGAAAGAAAGAAATGAGCTAGTCCATGAAAAATTGGTTGTTCTTGGATAAAGATAATGTCATTCTTTAAATTTTTAACCCTTTTAAGACCAATGGAATTTTCCATCATGGGTGAAAGTTCAAAATTTCCAAAATCCTGAACTTTAGAAATTCAAAGTTTAAAAATTGCAGGATGCCTACATAAACAAATCATTTTAAGTTTAAAAGATGAATTGAGTTTAGAGAATCTAAATATTAATCAAAGAAGCTATTACTATCTCCCTAATTCACCATTTTGAGGCCGACTTTCTATGGAAAGTCAGCCTCAAAATCCTGAATTCAAGATTAATCATGAAAACTTTCACCCATGTCCCATAAAGCTACATACCATAAAGCCAGGATCGTCCATTGTATATATTTAGGGGTCACAGGTTATAATTTCCAAAAAAAAAAATTGCATTTCTTTCTCTGGAGATCAATTTTGTCTTAGCATTATGCGGCATTTCATCTGTGTCTTTGCTATTTGCCAAAGTACCCATCTAGGGTTGTCCGGTCCTCAAAGGGTTAAAGTAAATATGATGATGACTGTAAACTCAAGTGCCAAAATCTTAAAATATTTACCAAGACATGCAGACTAGTCTGAGCCTTGGCTGCTCATCAATGCTTTTAGTACTAAAATCTCATTTTTTTTACCAGGATACGCAGATTTTTCTAAGCCTTGGATGCTCGGGCATGCAATTAATTATAAATCTCAGGTGCTGGCTGAAATTTTTTGGCACTTCTACTTTCATAAGAAATAACCTTTAACACCTTAAAGGGTTTTTAATGACAAATGAAGACAACAAAGAAAGGAGAGAGCTACAGTAAAACCTTTGTAAAACAGCCACTTCAATAAGACCGAAAATTGGTTTTCAAGACTAATTATTGCTTAATGCAGGTCAAAAGTATTGCAGAATGTCTGCAATACTTTTGACCTTCATTAAGCTACCATTTGTCAATAAGATCTTTGTTTTGTCTATTTTTGAGTGGTCATTTTACACAGGTTTTACTGTATAAAAATGATAGAAGATACACAAACCTAGCTTTGAAATCTTAATTTTAGCCAAAACGTACTGAAAGGGTTCCTTTAGTAGTTTTCTATAAAAAGTTCGCAGAAAACACATCCAGCAGACATTTTTTGCCCATATACCCATTGGCCCAGATTTAGCAAATTGATGGGAGAAAGTTCAAAATTTCAAAAATCCTGAACTTTAGAAAATAGAAATTCACATAATAAAACTTGCAGTATGCCTACAAAATAAAAAAAAAATTCAAGATTAAATGGTTAATTGTCTTAAGATCAATTGAAAATAAATACAAGAGGCTATTACAATCTGCCTAATTCAGTATTTTACAACTGAATGTTTTCTTGATAAAGAATCAGTAGAAACCTTAAACCTAGTGGATATCATGAGCTAATTTTAGTTTTTCTGGCAGGATATGATAAAATATGGCAGAGTAAGTCCTTGACCAAAATTAAAAGACTTACCGTAACCTCCAGCAAATCACTACACTAATATTCTAACCTTGATGAGAGAAAACCTGTCTTTGGGGTTTGTGACCAAGTAAGGCTCATACAAGCCTGCTCAGCTACAAACACTTTATAGAATATTGAAATTTTGCATGTATCAAAAATAGTAAATGAGTATGATCAGAAAATACCACAATCACAAACTGCAGACATATCCACGCCACCGCAAGGATGAGCCACACAACAAACACGAGACACCAGGAAAACAAACTAAGCAAAGCAAACAGCTCTCTCTTCCCCATCAAGATGATTGCAAAACTAGAATGGACATAAAGTAACGCACAACAAAACAAAGAACAATTACAGAATCCCACAATAGGAGTAACAATCAACAACGAATCAACAAGAACAGAACCACAGTTTTTTACTATAACACTTTCCGGATATGGAGTAACATGGGCGCTGATCAGACTGCCCAGATGCACAGGGTAGTCTGCGCCTTTGTTATTCGCATGCAACAAAATAAAGTTTTCTTGCTTCGAGGCCCATTTGATATAAAATATTTGACTACTAAGCGCACTGTGTACATAACTTTTTCAAAATTCCACACCCTCTTTTGAAAACAGGATCCACACTTTTTTCATCCCCACAATGAGTCCATATCAATAGTGAAATATGACCACTGAATTGGCTGAAAATCAACGTTTGTATAGAATAAGAGCATGTGTGCTTATTAGCTAGAATATGGTAATTACCTCATTAACTTCGGGAGTAAATTTGAATTTTTTCACCAGAAGTTTTTGGTTTTTATCTGCAGCAAGTTTGGCTTCTGGCTCCTTCAGCCTTCTCCACCTACAAAATGCAAGAGAAAATTATAAAATTTGTAAGGCCAAATAAAACAAGATCTGTGTTTAGGGTAATCCGACCCTACTTAAATTTACTGATGAAACCTAGAATTTTTTCAGGTTTTCTGGAAAAATATATAATTTTATGCATGTTGAAAGGGGAAATGCCTTTCAAAATGCTTAAAAATAAAAAAAAATTCCAGATTTTTTTTTAAATGTGTGCCTATCCTACCTAAAAATTTCAGACCTGTTACCACGAAACACACTTAGTTTTTTTATTTGGACTAATCAAGTTACAATTTTATGTATAAATGTTTATACTTACATATGTAATAATACAATTGTATTATTCCCACGACAAAGTTCAATGAACCGCAAAATCAAGTGTCTAAACTACTCATGTGGCTAGATTACTCAACAGACGCTTGAACGAAACCTGAAATACCTCAGTTAAAATGGTGACAATGAGTTGTCACCAACTGAAGGGTATAGGAGGGTTGTATATCGGTATAAACCTTTATTCTTAAAATTGTAATTTGATAAAATATTTATAATTTTACTTCATAAAAGTTTATTTAATAATACAATAGGATGACTCTTAAGCAATACCAATTGGTTGATGGGAAGTTAGTGAATACCTAAATCAATAGTTTAGCAAATGTATTAATATTAATCTCTTACTACAATTGTAATTCAACATACATTTTATACATACTTCCCATTTCTTCTCTTATTCAATATAGAGAAAAGCAGGTTTCTATATAACAGAACTATCTATCAATCAATCAACCTATTTTACATGTATGTAAGGTCCACCTGACCTTTACTCATATTTAGTAAGCATCATATTGAAAACCGAAGGTAGGCCACTGATGAAAATTAAACCTTAAATTATAACATTAAATGTTTTGTCATATTAACAATCTATCATAAATATTAACAACTTATCATAAAACTATACAGATAACAGTCTCAAAATATATTTTCAAAATAAAGCAAAGACAATAAACAGTTACTAAAGCTATTATGCTGTGAACTAATAAAAAATATCATCATATATCCCTCCTGAATAAACAGTGCATATGAAATTCTGATGCCATCCAGAACATAACAGAAGTCACACCCAAAGCATAACAGAACTTTATTTCAACTTAGGTCAAGTGCCACTAGAAAAACAGCATTAGCCCTTTGAAGACCGAAACCCCCTAAAGGGTACTTTGGCAAACAGTGAAGAGCAGCATTTCATCAGGGTCTGCACTGTTTGCTAAGACAAAATCGATCTTCAGAGAAAGAAATACAATATTTTTTTTTGAAATTATAACCTGTGACCCCTCAATATATACAACGGACCATTCTGACTCTATTGTATGTAGCTTTATGGAAAATTCCATTGATCCTTCAAGGGTTAATAGTGGAGGCTGCCAACTTACCCTTCATTTATAAAATCAGTCTTTGATATGTCTGATGGTCCTAAAGTAACTTCTATACCTTTGGCATCCTAAAAAGTATTGAAACAATAAATTAGCAGCGACATGATATTTCCAACAATGTGTTATGTGCGACCAGCAAAGGATCAGACCAGCATGGACATACACTCAGTCTAATTAGGGCCTTTGCTAGTCACTTGAATATTCTATGACTGTTATGCTACTGACTGAACATCATTTGGAGTTTCTAAGCTTAAAAAGAGGCTGCACATGCTCGTCTAAGTCTACACTTGTAAAAATGCCACATCATTGGAAATCACATGTCGCGGCTCAAAATACTTCATCTTAACCCTTATCATTTTTTATTTTATGTACTACACTCTTCCCCATTTTTTATCCTGTTAACCTGCAGCATTCAGTTTCAATCAGAATGGAAAGCAATGTAGATCCTGATCAGATGGCTTCAACAGAAACCAGATTATTTGGATCTACAGTTTTTTCAAGAAAGGACAAGGATTAACCCTTAATGCGCAACAAAAGTCGTCTGCTTTTCTCCTCTGCTGAAATGTTTAAGAAGCCTCTATGGCAAACAGCGTTCTGGGTCCACACTGTTTGCTTCTATACTTAATTTGTCAGTAATGTTAGGCAATTATTTGCAGCAAACGACTTCAGCAGAGGACATTTTCAGATGCATTTTTTCTTGGTGCTTTACGGGTTAATAATATAAGATTTTATTTTCTTGCACACTGGTTAATGGCATCATAGATGTCACCAAAGAATCGAAATTATTTTCTCCCACACCAGATCAGGATTTCCGTTGTTTTTACCCATGAGAGATCATTCTAGCTCACATATCTGTACCAGTCCATGGGAAAGATAAAAACGAACAGCTGCACGCTAGCCGCACGTCGATCAGTAATCTTAAAATTATGTCACCATGTCGCATCTCAGCAAATTCAGGATTTTTTGGAAGCCTTTATCATGTTTTTCCAATAAAAATGAGGTGTTTAGTAGTGAGCAAGAAAACAAATCCATTATTTGTGTAAGGAGTCATTGGGATAGAAAAATCTGTCCTTCGCAATTTTACCTGAGTAATATCTTCGTTTGAACGACACAGATTCAGCTCTACAGTTTCCACATCTAACTTAACAGGTTCAACTTCGTCATCATCATGGTCTTCCTCTTCTTCTTCTTCAACAACAGCTTCTAAAACATTTGATACGGCCCATGAGATTTCCAAAATGTGGTATGTGCGACCAGCAAAAGCTCAGACCAGCCTGCGCATATGCGCAGTCTGATCAGAGCCTTTGCAAGTCGCTTGAGTATTCTATGACTGTTAAGCTACTGACTGAACATCATTTGGAGTTTCTAAGCTTAACAGGAGGTTGCACAGGCTTGTCTGAGTCTACACATGTCATAATGCCACATTGTTGGAAATTACATATCGCGGCTCATTTGAAACAGTCCATGAGATAATTGTACTTTTTTACATTATATTCATGGGTGAAAGTTCACAATTTCTGAAATCCTGAACTTAAGAAATTCAAAACTTTAACCCTTTACTTAAGAAATAGATCTGCTCTAGCGGTGAATTGTTGTATAATTATTCACTGTTTGGAGGTCAGTTGTAAAGAAGATCAATCACGAGCGCGCAGCGTGAGTGATTCATCTTCATACAACTGACCGACAAACAGTGTATTATTACTCAACAATTCACACACTAGAGCTGATCTCTTTCCCTTCTAACAAACAATAAACGACGAAAACACATTTGAAGTCTTCAGCTTCTTCCAACGTTCTGCCATTGCACTGAAAAACTCCCGCCAATAGTTGTACTGTGTTGCATACGTTTACATGTATTTGTAACGTCTTTCAAACGAAAATATGATGTTACACCGTCTTACACCATGAATGACGTCATTTTGCAGCAATAAATGACGTCAGCTAGTGCAAGTTTTCCTCGCGCTTTCAAAACTGTGAATTATTGTTTGATATATCACAAGTTTTTTACCATGCGCTCTATAGGCGAGGTGTGCTAGAATCCATAATAACACCTTTTAACGCCTTTGAATATCATGTATTTGAAAATATTATGGAAAAGGGAGCATTTGCTCTTTTAGAGCAAATGCTTCATTTTCCATAATATTTTCAAAAGTATTCCAAACTTAACTTAAATTTTTCTCGATTTTTTTCAACGTTGTCTAAAAATAGATAATGATGTCATTATCTAAAAATAGACTATGGAGTAAAGTGATAAACTTGCATTTTGTTTGTTTGTGCTATGCTTTAAGTCCCAGTCAACAATGTTTTAGTCATGTCAGGACTTTTCCTGGGTTTAACCAGTTCTAAGCATAGGATCAAGTGTCTTGCTCAAGGATACAATGCAGTGCCTCCAGTGAGGCTTGAACCAGCAGCAATCCCTCGATCCAAAGTCAAGCACTCTACCAACTGAGCTATTGTGCTCCCTTTAAACTTGCAGTATACCTACAAAAGATTTAAAATTTCATGTTTATATGGTGAATTATTTACATAGCCTTCGCCTGGAAATTGATATCATGATAGTGTTTTAACCCTTTTTAGACCAATGGAATTTTGATACAGCTATGCCAGGCTGTTCCATAATATATATTGAGGGGTCACAGATAATAATTTCCAAAAAATATTGTATTTCTTTGTCTCATGGGCTGGTTCAGTTGTCATCACTCTGCAAGCTTTGTGATGCCACATGGTTATCCAGGAAAAATTCCTACCCTCACACCCTTGACAGCTACACAAATTTTCAGTGTACAATTGTAAATATTTTCTTACCCATTATTTTTAGCATATGTTTTGGATGCTCAAAAGAACTGTCTCACCCAGACGGTTCTTTTGAGTACCCACAACTTAGGTTATGGTTAAAAATAAGAAAATTATTTTTCATTTACGCACTACTAAAGGCCTGGTTATCCTTGAAAAATCCCCACCCTCACACCCTTGACAGCTACTCACAGTCTTTCACAAAAAAATATCTGTGTATCTAATCTAATTGCAAATTTTTAAAAACTCACCCTATACACTATCAGACATGTATTTGATAGCCCTGATTTGATGTGTGCGTCAAAGAAGGACTCCGAGGACCCTTTATTTATACTTGTTACCATCCGCACAGGTAAGTGCGTGTCACAGGGACTCTTAAAGCTCATTTTGGGGGGGAAATTCCTGACTCACAAGAGATACAAAGATTTTTTTCACAAGAGTTCCTAGACAGGCTTTTCAAAGTATGGGACTCAATTTCCTTCATCAGGGAAAAACATGTGTATACTCTATCATGAGCTGGTGCACAGGGGCCAGTCCAGCTTTACAATATGCTATCTCGGATAATATACTGAAATAGACTATAAAATAAACTTCATGGCATACTGTAAATACTGGATTGGCCTCTGTGAGCTGGTCCCAAGATTATAAAACTTTTTTCGTGCTCAACTCAGCTGAGCACGAAATGTATCCTTTATACAACATCAGAGACTTAAAGCAAGAAACCTCTTCATTTTTTTAGCTTTTATGAGCAGTTGAAATTTCATGCTCAGGTGAGTTGAGCATAAAAAAAGTTTTATAACCTCGGGGCCAGGTGCATTTACCTAATGAGTAGGTGTGTCTACTGAAGAGCAAATCTCACCAGCTCCTATGATTTATTCTCCTCACACTTAGCAGTATGTCACAAAGAAATAAGTTTATTTTATAGTCTATTTCAGTGAAATTAGCCAAGATGACATATTGTTAAGTTGGACTGGCCTGTGTGAGCGATGCATTCACTTATTGAGTAGGTGTGTCTACTGAAGAGCAAATCTCACCAGCTTCTTCACAGTAGCAAGTACAGTCTTTACAGTTCAGTAAAAACCTGTGTAAAATGGCCACTCAAAATTAGACAAAACAAAGAACTTTATGACAAATGGTGGCTTAATGAAGGTCTAAAGTATTGCAGAATGCTCCCCTTGGAGCATTCTGCAATACTTTTGACCTTCATTAAGCAATAATTGGTCTTGCCAATTTTCTGTCTTATTAGAGTGGCTGTTCTACACAGGTTTTACTGTATGTCACAAAGAAATAACTTTATTTTATAGTCTATTTCAATGAAATTAGCCAAGATGGCATATTATAAAACGGGACTGGCTCCTTTGAGCTGGTGCATTTACTTTTTGAGTAGGTGTGTCTACTGAAGAGCAAATCTCGCCAGCTCCATGACCTCTTCTTCTCCTCCACTTTCTTGACCGTCTTCTCTTTATTCTCTGTACTACCGGGTAATACATACTGGGCACTGCCCTTTAGATTGGGTGGCCAGTTCCCAAATGTTGATCTTAGGTAGGTAAACCTGTGTTTCAGAGGGCCTAAATACCAGTACCTATAAATAAATAGAGGAACAGATATGAAAAAAAAAAGCGTAAAAAATTTGATTATTTTCTTATCCATCTGTTTTGGGTATTCAAAAGAACTGTCTCACTGAGATGGTTCTTTTGAATACCCACAACATATGTTTTGCTTGAGAAATAAGAGAACAATTTTCAAATATGCACTCTTATCTGGAGGCCTGATAAGCAGACAATTCGATTCATTATGCTTATAATTAGTCCAGAGGATAGTTAGATTGAATAGAGTATTACAAACAAATGCTATAAACAGCTCAAATCTTCCATAGCAACTTTATATACAAATTAAGATAAAAATGGATTGAGTCTGACAGGCATTTAATTTTTTTTTTCTCAAAAATTATTTCACTGTACTCTGCATGATGGGTAAAATTGCATGTATTTTTTTGTCATTTTTTTTTTTCAGGAAAACCATCAAAGTGTCAAATAGTTTGCATCTAGATCAGACTTAATGTTTTGAATGGCCTGTGTCCCCTTGTCCTTGATATATACAATGGACCATCCCAAGTTTATTGTATCAAACCAGATAACCCTTTGTCTGTTGGTGATGCTAATAACCTTTGCAAACAGTTGGACCCAGATCAGGACCAACAAAATGTTGGGCCTGATCTGGATTTAAACTGTTAGACACTCTTATGAATATTTTCGAAAATGTATTTTTAAAAGTTGATTTTGAAAAATCCGCGCAGTCTGACTTGGTTGGAAATGTGGATGCACAGGCTGATCAGCTTTGTTATTCCCTTTCTTGAAGTATTACAACTCCCACTTGCTATATGTAATATTCTAGTTTTTTTTTGTAGCTGGGTAGACTGGCTTGAGCATCACTTGGTCGGAAACCCCGAAGACAGAATTTCTCGCATCAATATATATTATATCTTTGTCTTATGTTCCAAAATTTTGAACACTAGCTCCCTGCCAAAAAAGCCTAAACAAACAGTGCAGATCCAGATCAGACTGCTTCTTCAGAAGCAGCCTGATCAGGGTCTTCCCTGTTTGTCATTCAAAATTTCAGTCCTGAAAACCAACATTTTAATTGAGAACTGAAAAGAGAAAATTATTTGAAATTTTAGAACATTTATCTTACTTGGGTTTTCTTTCATGAGCATCTCTGTACTCCCCGGCCTGTAGTCCCTCCATTGCATAGGTAGCTTTTCCATCTTCTCCCTATAACACACCATAGGTCAAGATAAACAAAAAGTTTGAGCGTAAATTTGTGAATATTTTCTTACCCTGCATTACCGGAGTGACTGGTATACTATTAGCTCACCCATGAGCCTTCGGCTCAGGTGAATTAAAAACCATTTTTTCAGAAATTTTTCCCTTTGAAATGCATTAGGAAGCAAATTTGACCTTGACGTTAAGTAGGTCAAGGTCAGTTTAGGATCATCATTTGAACAAACTTATTAAGCCTCACATCCCCAATGCTACATACCAAGTCCGAAGGTCATCGGCCTTCTGGTTCCGGAGAAGAAGATTTTTAAAGGGTTTTTACCATATATGGGTGTGGCAGCCATCTTGGTCAAGTACCAAAAATATTTTGCATACATTTTGGCTAACTTATAATAAGGAGTCTTCATATGAAATTTGAGCTCAATTGAACCAATGGTTTGTGAGAAAACTATGGTTTAATATATTGATGGGACTCCATTATGAGTGACCTAAGCTGAAAGGTCAACCTTGACCTTTGGAACTTATTTATAGCCATTGTCTCATTAGGTTAAACATATCAAGTGAGAATAATGACTAACGCTTCCACAGTTTTTTTTTTTAAAAATCAACTTTTCAGAAATTTTCCCATTTCAATGCAGTAGGAAGCAAATTTGACCTTGACATTATGTAGGTCAAGGTCAACCTAGGATCATCATTTGAACAAACTTGTTAGGCATCACAACCCATATGCTACATACCAAGTCCCAAGGTCATCAGCCTTCTGGTTCTGGAGAAGAAGATTTTTAAAGGGTTTTTACCATATATGGGCGTGGCGGCCATCTTGGTCATGTGACCAGGACCATTTGAACAAACTTTCGTTCCCGCATCCTAAGGTGTCTTTATACGAAATTTGAATTAAACTGGCCCAGTGGTTTCAGATGAGAAGAAGTTTTGAAATTGTGGGTGGACTGACGGACGGACGACGGATGGACACAGGAGTGACTGGTATACTGTTTGCTCACCCATGAGCCTTCGGCTCAGGTGAGCTAAAAAAACTACAAAATATCAATAATAAGTGCAACAAAGGATTACATGTTAATTTAAGATTGTGTAAGAATAACATCCAACCATAGGTTTTCAGTGTTTAACATTTGTTGCATCCCTCAGTTGATATTAAGGCCCTTCAATTTGTGTAAGGCACTAATATCAACCACGGGCCGCAACAAAAGCTAACACCTCAAACCCATGGTTGAATCTTATAGCATTCTGGAGCCACATTTCCTGCTATGGAATATAACATCATTTCATATACAGAGGATCTTACATAAGAGCTCGTTTTATTGAATTTAATAAATGAGTTGGGGAAAAGGGATAAAATGCCATGGTGCCAAGCATTTTATCTCTTTTTGGCAAATAGTTTAATAAATTTAATAATACAGGAGCAGGAATGCTAGATTCTCTTTATCATATGACATTTAAATTATTTTGTAATCACGTTTTTTGTGTGAAAATGTCAAGCTTTTGCCAAATTTGCAACCTTGTTATGGGCATCATTCATAAATCTTAAAAGACTGGTTAAAACGCTTTTTCAGTGTTTAATGTGTACCAAACACAAAATAATGTTTAAAACAACAAAATATTTCTTTATAAAGTCCAGATAAATGTAGTCTAACAAATGCAGTTAAAAACAGGCTAAACCTTGTTATCTCAATGTTAACCCTAAACCTGTTATTTTCTGTTTTGAAGAGAGTGTAGATCATGATTAGCTGGCAACTCATCATTGATGGTATCCTGCAAGTAAATTGGAGGGAGGGGGGAGTACTGTCATTTTGAAACATCACAGGACCGGCTGTCTTGACTGGTGGATTTACCTGCGGTCTGACAAAAGTTGCCTTGTCACAGGACCGATTGTCCTGTGTGAAATTTGTGTCCAAAAGTCACTGTTTGGGTTGAATATATGTTGCAAACGCAGTTTTAATCAACCAATCAAAAGCAATATTTGAAAACTGTTTACCCGCAATCAATATTTTATTTACTGAGCTTTCATGGACATTTTGTATGCAGTGCGGGAACCAGCACTAGTGTAACATGTATTTGTGACCAATGGAACTGATTTAAAAAGAAGAATCTATTTTGTTTTCAACAGTTGTACTGGTTGCCATTTTTAATTAGTTTTACATTTAATTTATAGGCACTGCCTTCTCTGCAAACACAGTCCATCATGAAACTGAGATGTTTGGAAGCTTGGATTTAAAGGGCCCACTGTTGGACCAAATCTGAACAAGAAAAGCTTCGACTGTCTAGATGAAGAGGCCAATTTCGAAAACATTCTATTGTACACTAGAAGAGTATGAAATCTGTACCAAAAACTACTGTAATAAACAGGAACAGTCTGATCAGTGCTTCTTCTGTTACATTAGTCTTTATAAATTATATTACATTTTAAACTTACAAATTGTAAAATTGTTTTTTTTTTGCCATTTTTTCCCATATGTGTCGGCCTGGTGAAATCGTGGTTGGTCAGGCAGTTTTTTCCAGTCCACCAGACCGACTGTCCTGTAAAGTCTGAGAAACTTTCGTAAACTCTGGTACGAGTACATAAAATACATAGCATGGTAAGGCTTATTTTTTCAATTGTTAGCACCAGAGATACCTGTATTTTGATTACATCCATCCTCTTTGTGAATCCATGGACAATAGCCATACCCGAATCCAACATTCTCCTGAAAATACATAATTACGCATCAATCACTATCACACAATAGTCCCCGCTGCAGAAAAAAATCACATTAAGTTGAAACAGAGTGCTGAATGAGCTATTTCATATTTCATGATATTTTATCTTAGTAAACAGAATCTAGTTTAATCCAGCTTTAACGTGGTGTTTTACCTCCACTTTAACATTACCAGCTGCTTTTAAATTACATCATAAGAAAATTATAGTATATGCTGTCATTACGAAATGCATAGTGTAACATACTATTTGGCATCAATTTTGATGATTAAGTAATAATTGGTCAATGCACATAAAACAATAGAAACCTAAGTTTCTGGCACTATCAATGTTTATAGACTGCCCTCAAGGCCAGGGCCTGGACCACTAAGCTGATATGGCTCATCCCTGCAGCCTGGGCAATATCAACCCAGCGTACCAGGCCCTGACCCTTGGGCAGTCCATAAACCTCAATAGTGCCTTCAGCTTCCCTTACTATTGCTTAACCCATTTATGCTGAATGTTTTCCCATCCTTATCAATTGGACGAATCCACTTCCAATTTTAGGGGTGTTGGGTGGTATTTTTCATTTTTATTCAAATTTTAATTGAACATTTTGTTAGCAAACAGTGTAGATCCTGATCAGATGTTCTGCGGCATCTGATCTGGGTCTGCACTGTTTGCCTATATCCCACAAAAAGGACGCTATGCTTATATGGGTTAAATGAAATACAGCCACAGTTATCCAGAGGGCCTGGAGGCCTGACTTTTTTCTGAGCCTTTATCCACTCGCATACTTTGGGTAACTGAATGGGGAAGGCTCTGCTGAGACTGGGCATTTGTCAAGGCTCTTTTGAGCTTTCCCTGATTGCCTATGCAATAGTTCGAAGTTGTTAAAACATACAGTAAATGTCCTAAAATTATGAACACTAGCTACAGCTAAAAAGCCCTAGACAAACAGTGCAGATCCAGATCAGACTGGCTTCTCAAGAAGCAGTCTAATCAGGGTCTTCCCAGTTTGCTATTCTGACAAGCAATTGGTGAATTTCAGCCCTGATAACTGACATTTTATTTGAGAACAGAGAGAAAAAAGTGTTCAAAGTTTTCGAACATTTACTTTACCTGACATCTTCCTTATCAGCACCAAACAGACGTTTACCAAAACTGTTGGTGAGTCCTACTGGAATAACACCTAGGGGAACTTCTCTTCTTAATGCCTGAAATATAAATGAGCCGTGACATGTGATTTCCAACAATGTGGCATTTTGACAAGTGTAGACTCGGACGAGTCTGTGCAGCCTCCTGTTAAGCTTAGAAACACAAAGTGATGTTCAGTCAGCAGCTTAACCCTCATAGAACATTCAAGCGACGAGCAAAGGCTCTGATCAGACTGCGCGTATGTGCGGGCTGATCTGAGGCTTTGCTGGTCGCTCATACCAAATTGTTGGAAATCTCATGTTGCGGCTCATATTATTCAGTTAAATTTCCTTTACCTACTAGGCAATTTTGCATGCTGTTTTTGCCGTCTGCTGATTTTTTTCAAAAACAACTTTTTCAAAAAATTCTTTCAGGAATACCATCTGACAGAGTGTCAAACAGTTTGGATCCAGATCAGGCCCCACTTTTTGTCGGTCCTGATCTGAATCTAAACTGTTTGCAAAGGTTATCAGCAGACGATAAAAGTAGCCGCTAGAAAAGGAAAAAGTTAAAAGTTCATCTCTTTTAAGAGATAACACATCATTAGAGGTAAAAAAAATTAGCCTTAAAAAATGACAGCTTCAATACAAAAACTGCATTAGTAAACTATTTAAATATTTGAACCAGTTCTTTGACAAATGGGCATAATAATGACAGAGCCATTGGTATACTACAACCAAAAATTCAAGAAAAGCTTAACCCATTAATCATGTCCTGTCTGAAAAGAAAGAGATATCATTGGTAAGAAGAGATACCTAAGTAACTGTGTATTGCAGTAAAACCTGTGTAAAACGGCCGCTCAAAAATAGACAAAACAAAGGTCTTAATGACAACTGGTAGCTTAATGAAGGTCGAAAGTATTCAAGAATGCTCCGCAATACTTCTGACCTGCATTAAGCGATAACCTGTCTTAAAACCATTTTTTGGGTATTTATTGAGAGCGGCCATTTTACACAGGTTTTACTGTAAATGTAAAGCTAGCCCCAAATAAATACAGTAAAAACTAGAAAATTTGAACTCAGACTATTCTAAATACTAACTAATTCAAAATAAATTTGGGACTCACGGAATTCAGAGAATAGGGCCTATTTATGAACTATTTTAAAATTTTCAGACCTGTTACCCGAAACACACTTATTTTTTTATTTGGCCTTAAAACAATATTACTTACCTTATCATCTTTTCTCATGAACCCAGTGACAGTCTGAAAAGATGTTAAATAATAATACATGTTTAGCTTTGAGTTTATTTATTTATATTTAAATCTTAGAGAGCTGTCATCATAATACCTAGAAATGTTAATAGACCTGTATTAACCAAGAATCTGCATTAAACAAACACCTGCCTTAAAGGTGTGCAATTGTGTTAAATGTACAAAATAAGATACAATTACTCAACTACATCTTCATGTGTTTGCTAACCACCAACTTGTTGTTGTTGATTCATTGTTTAATGCTACTCCCATTGTTTGTTGGGATTCTATGTTTGGTCCTTGTTTTGTTATGCATTATTTAGTGTCCATTCCAGTTTTGCAGTCATCTTGACGAGATAGAGAGAGCTGGTTGCTTTACCTTTATTGTCTGAGATGCTGTCTTGTGACTGTTAGTGTTCTGTGGCTCTTTTTCATGGTTCTGTGGGTTGGTCTGCAGCGTGTGATTGTGGTATTTCCTGATCATACTAACTTACTTTAAAACTCATCAAAATATTTTCACACAACTATATCTTGTTGTGTTTGTTAACCAATAATTTAATTTGGTGATAAACAATCACAAGAAAAAAAGTTAACCCTTAAAGTGCCACCTATAATTTGCAGCAGACGACAATTTCAAATTTTGCCACTTTTCCAAAAATAACAAATAAGGCATGATATTTCACGAGAATTATCTGCTGGCAGACGATTCTCATGAAATATCATACCTTTTTTTTTTTTAAATTGAGAAAGATGTCGTAAAATGTGTCGTTTGCTGCAGTCGTGATTTGCGCTTTAAGGGTGAGGTGAATATTATCAAATATTTGTTTATTGACAAAAGTCAAGTGGCAGAAAATTTGAATAGAGGAATAAGGACCTCGGACAGTCTTAATGAAGGATTGCCCATAGAAATGACCAGAGAAAAGTTTCAAAGAAAACAATATTTTTCTATGAAAAAGATAGTAGGTTCAACCCTCGACTTATCTACAAAAGCAGTTTTTTTCATATGACAAGTACCAATTGAAAAATATGGGTTGAAAACTCTGTTTTTGCTATTCAACATATAGAAAATAGAAAACATTTTACTGAAGTGCTTTCCCCCCCGTGACCAAACTAATCATTTTGCATACAGTTGTAGTTTTACATTTCACACATCATATATAAACGGCATGATTGGTCAAGGGGGAGAACGTTGTTGCTCAAAAACACTTTATTATAAAAATTTATTAGAAACTTATTTTGTCAAAACCTGTAGGTAAATATCAATTTGCAATGGCATGTATCAGGGCTTTAGTTATGAGCGCTTACAAAGTAATTAATTGTCTCATTTATCAACCAAAACATATGTTTGGGTACTCAAAGAACCGTCTCAATGAGACGGTTCTTTTAAGTACCAAATTATAGGTTAAATCTGACGTGTAAGAAAATATTAACGATTTTACGCTCAAAAACTGTGTTTATCTAGACTATGATTTATACAGTATGCAGATATGATACACCTCAGTGCACAAGGCAAACTGGTTGACTTGGATCATTACAGGTAATAGTCAAAAGTAATTGACAGCACATTTCTTTAGATGAAACAATGAAATCTTCTCAACCCGAATTTTATGCAAACGCATCACTTTCGTCTCAAGTTTTATGCCGCAAACATAAAATTTACATGTATTTAGGTGAATATTCGACGAAACTTTGACTTTCTGTGAAATAAAATTTGGTCACCAAAAATACCCCCACCCTCTAAACCCTAGAGTCCTGGCATAATTATGCAATATTTTCAAAATATTTTCATTTTGCTAGGTGCACTAAATGTAAGGGTTTGATTTAAGCACAAAACTATAGCTGTCAGTTATGCATTATCCTAGCCACAGGCTGTCGAAATTTCGGCAGATTGAATAGGAAACTGTCCGAGGTCCTTTGTTAAATAAATCCCCTTTGGAATATTTATTGAAGAAATCAGCATTAAATGATTGATGGGGAAGAGAGGCAGGGGACAAAAATATTTCAATATTGCACTTGTCCTGCAGGACGAGTGACTGACAATTTTCACTCATCCTGGAAACACATGCACTTGTCCTTTAAAAGCCTATGCAATAAAGAACATATTAAAGGGAGTAGTATGACTTCCTCGAGTAATTCTTCCCAAAGCACTAGTCCTATAGGACGAGTGCTTTGGGAAGAATCACTCGTCCATTCTAGATTTCACTTGTAATTACGAGCGCACAAGTGGAATTTTTGTCCCCTGAAAGGGCTTGTTTGTCTTTCTGGTGTCTTGTGATTGTTATGTTGCTCTTCCTCATGGTGCCATGGGTTGGTCTGCAGTGTGTGATTGTTGTATTTCTTAATTATACTCACTTGCTTTTGTTTAAAAATAAGAACTAAAACAAGACCCTGTGTTTGAATGGTAAATAAAAACTGAACCCTTACCTCAAGAACTGAGCCATTTCCTCCAGCAACAACTAAGGCATCAGAATTCTTCTGCTCAAAGACTGACATAAACTGCTTGATCTGTTTTCCCCTCCCCCCCCCCCCACCCACCTGAACCCTTACCTCAAGAACTGAGCCATTTCCTCCAGCAACAACTAGGGCATCGGAATTCTTCTGCTCATACACTGACATAAACTGCTTGATCTGCCCCTCCCCCCTCCTCCCCCAACCTGAACCCTTACCTCAAGAACTGAGCCATTTCCTCCAGCAACAACTAGGGCATCAGAATTCTTCTGATCAAACACTGACATAAACTGCTTGATCTGCCCCCCTCCCCCCCCCCCCACCTGTACCCTTACCTCAAGAACTGAGCCATTTCCTCCAGCAACAACTAGGGCATCGGAATTCTTCGGCTCAAAGACTGACATAAACTGCTTGATCTGCCCCCCCCCTCCTCCCCCAACCTGTACCCTTACCTCAAGAACTGAGCCATTTTCTCCAGCAACAACTAGGGCATCGGAATTCTTCTGCTCAAACACTGACATAAACTGCTTGATCTGCCCCTCCCCCCTCCTCCCCCAACCTGAACCCTTACCTCAAGAACTGAGCCATTTCCTCCAGCAACAACTAAGGCATCGGAATTCTTCTGCTCAAAGACTGACATAAACTGCTTGATCTGCCCCCCCTCCCCTCTCCCCCAACCTGAACCCTTACCTCAAGAACTGAGCCATTTCCTCCAGCAACAACTAAGGCATCGGAATTCTTCTGCTCAAAGACTGACATAAACTGCGCGATCTGCCCCCCCCCCCCCCCCCACCTGAACCCTTACCTCAAGAACTGAGCCATTTCCTCCAGCAACGACTAAGGCATCGGAATTCTTCTGCTCAAAGACTGACATAAACTGCTTGATCTGCCCCCCTCCCCTCTCCCCCAACCTGAACCCTTACCTCAAGAACTGAGCCATTTCCTCCAGCAACAACTAAGGCATCAGAATTTTTCTGCTCAAAGACTGACATAAACTGCTTGATCTGCCCCCCCCCCCCCCCACTCCCCCAACCTGAACCCTTACCTCAAGAACTGATCCATTTCCTCGAGCAACAACTAAGGCATCGGAATTCTTCTGCTCAAACACTGACATAAACTGCTTGATCTGCCCCCTCCCTCCTCCCCCAACCTGAACCCTTACCTCAAGAACTGAGCCATTTCCTCCAGCAACAACTAAGGCATCGGAATTCTTCGGCTAAAACACTGACATAAACTGCTTGATCTGCCCCCCCCCCCCCTCTCCCCCAACCTGAACCCTTACCTCAAGAACTGAGCCATTTCCTCCAGCAACAACTAAGGCATCAGAATTCTTCTGCTCAAATACTGACATAAACTGCTTGATCTGCCCCCCCTCCTCCCCCAACCTGAACCCTTACCTCAAGAACTGAGCCATTTCCTCCAGCAACAACTAAGGCATCAGAATTCTTCTGCTCAAACACTGACATAAACTGCTTGATCTGCCCCCCCCCCCCCTCCTCCCCCAACCTGAACCCTTACCTCAAGAACTGAGCCATTTCCTCCAGCAGCAACTAAGGCATCAGAATTCTTCTGCTCAAATACTGACATAAACTGCTTGATCTGCCCCCCCCCCTCCTCCCCCAACCTGAACCCTTACCTCAAGAACTGAGCCATTTCCTCCAGCAACAACTAAGGCATCAGAATTCTTCTGCTCAAACACTGACATAAACTGCTTGATCTGCCCCCCCCCCTCCTCCCCCAACCTGAACCCTTACCTCAAGAACTGAGCCATTTCCTCCAGCAACAACTAAGGCATCGGAATTCTTCGGCTAAAACACTGACATAAACTGCTTGATCTGCCCCCCCCCCTCTCCCCCAACCTGAACCCTTACCTCAAGAACTGAGCCATTTCCTCCAGCAACAACTAAGGCATCAGAATTCTTCTGCTCAAACACTGACATAAACTGCTTGATCTGCCCCCCCTCCTCCTCCCCAAACCTGAACCCTTACCTCAAGAATTGAGCCATTTCCTCCAGCAGCAACTAAGGCATCGGAATTCTTCTGCTCAAACACTGACATAAACTGCTTGATCTGCCCCCCTCCCCCCCCCCCCCCACCTGAACCCTTACCTCAAGAACTGAGCCATTTCCTCCAGCAACAACTAAGGCATCGGAATTCTTCTGCTCAAAGACTGACATAAACTGCTTGATCTGCCCCCCCCCTCCCCCCCCCACCTGAACCCTTACCTCAAGAACTGAGCCATTTCCTCCAGCAACAACTAGGGCATCGGAATTCTTCTGCTCAAACACTGACATAAACTGCTTGATCTGCCCCCCCCCCCACCCACCTGAACCCTTACCTCAAGAACTGAGCCATTTCCTCCAGCAACAACTAAGGCATCGGAATTCTTCTGCTCAAAGACTGACATAAACTGCTTGATCTGCCCCCCTCCTCCCCCAACCTGAACCCTTACCTCAAGAACTGAGCCATTTCCTCCAGCAACAACTAAGGCATCAGAATTCTTCGGCTCAAATACTGACATAAACTGCTTGATCTGCCCCCCCCCCCCCCCCCCCCCCCACCTGAACCCTTACCTCAAGAACTGAGCCATTTCCTCCAGCAACGACTAAGGCATCGGAATTCTTCTGCTCAAACACTGACATAAACTGCTTGATCTGCCCCCCCCCCCCTCCTCCCCCAACCTGAACCCTTACCTCAAGAACTGAGCCATTTCCTCCAGCAACAACTAAGGCATCGGAATTCTTCTGCTCAAAGACTGACATAAACTGCTTGATCTGCCCCCCTCCCTCCTCCCCCAACCTGAACCCTTACCTCAAGAACTGAGCCATTTCCTCCAGCAGCAACTAAGGCATCGGAATTCTTCTGCTCAAACACTGACATAAACTGCTTGATCTGCCCCCCTCCCCCCCCCCCCCCCCACCTGAACCCTTACCTCAAGAACTGAGCCATTTCCTCCAGCAACAACTAAGGCATCGGAATTCTTCTGC
Source organism: Loripinus fragilis (assembly GCA_964019695.1). NCBI lineage: Eukaryota > Metazoa > Mollusca > Bivalvia > Lucinida > Lucinidae > Loripinus > Loripinus fragilis. Next base: position 63,190,134 of record OZ026521.1, on the reverse strand, counting down.
TCAAAGACTGACATAAACTGCTTGATCTGCCCCCCCCCCCCTCCCCCCCCACCTGAACCCTTACCTCAAGAACTGAGCCATTTCCTCCAGCAACAACTAGGGCATCGGAATTCTTCTGCTCAAACACTGACATAAACTGCTTGATCTGCCCCCCCCCCACCCACCTGAACCCTTACCTCAAGAACTGAGCCATTTCCTCCAGCAACAACTAAGGCATCGGAATTCTTCTGCTCAAAGACTGACATAAACTGCTTGATCTGCCCCTCCCCCCCCTCCTCCCCCAACCTGAACCCTTACCTCAAGAACTGAGCCATTTCCTCCAGCAACAACTAAGGCATCAGAATTCTTCTGCTCAAACACTGACATAAACTGCTTGATCTACCCCCCCCCCCCACCCACCTGAACCCTTACCTCAAGAACTGAGCCATTTCCTCCAGCAACAACTAAGGCATCGGAATTCTTCTGCTCAAAGACTGACATAAACTGCTTGATCTGCCCCCCCCCCCTCCTCCCCCAACCTGAACCCTTACCTCAAGAACTGAGCCATTTCCTCCAGCAACAACTAAGGCATCGGAATTCTTCTGCTCAAAGACTGACATAAACTGCTTGATCTGCCCCCCTCCTCCCCCAACCTGAACCCTTACCTCAAGAACTGAGCCATTTCCTCCAGCAACAACTAAGGCATCGGAATTCTTCTGCTCAAAGACTGACATAAACTGCTTGATCTGCCCCCCTCCCTCCTCCCCCAACCTGAACCCTTACCTCAAGAACTGAGCCATTTCCTCCAGCAACAACTAGGGCATCGGAATTCTTCTGCTCAAACACTGACATAAACTGCTTGATCTGCCCCCCCCCCCCCCCCACCTGAACCCTTACCTCAAGAACTGAGCCATTTCCTCCAGCAACAACTAAGGCATCGGAATTCTTCTGCTCAAAGACTGACATAAACTGCTTGATCTGCCCCCCCCTCCCCCCCCAACCTGTACCCTTACCTCAAGAACTGAGCCATTTCCTCCAGCAACAACTAAGGCATCAGAATTCTTCTGCTCAAAGACTGACATAAACTGCTTGATCTGTTTTCCCCTACTCCCCCCTCCACCTGAACCCTTACCTCAAGAACTGAGCCATTTCCTCCAGCAACAACTAAGGCATCGGAATTCTTCGGCTCAAACACTGACATAAACTGCTTGATCTGCCCCCCCTCCTCCCCCAACCTGAACCCTTACCTCAAGAACTGAGCCATTTCCTCCAGCAACAACTAAGGCATCGGAATTCTTCGGCTCAAACACTGACATAAACTGCTTGATCTGCCCCCCCCCCCCCTCCTCCCCCACACCTGAACCCTTACCTCAAGAACTGAGCCATTTCCTCCAGCAACAACTAAGGCATCGGAATTCTTCGGCTCAAACACTGACATAAACTGCTTGATCTGCCCCCCCTCCTCCCCCAACCTGAACCCTTACCTCAAGAACTGAGCCATTTCCTCCAGCAACAACTAAGGCATCGGAATTCTTCTGCTCAAAGACTGACATAAACTGCTTGATCTGCCCCCCTCCCTCCTCCCCCAACCTGAACCCTTACCTCAAGAACTGAGCCATTTCCTCCAGCAACAACTAGGGCATCGGAATTCTTCTGCTCAAACACTGACATAAACTGCTTGATCTGCCCCCCCCCCCCCCCTCCTCCCCCACACCTGAACCCTTACCTCAAGAACTGAGCCATTTCCTCCAGCAACAACTAGGGCATCGGAATTCTTCTGCTCAAACACTGACATAAACTGCTTGATCTGCCCCCCACCCCCCTCCTCCCCCAACCTGAACCCTTACCTCAAGAACTGAGCCATTTCCTCCAGCAACAACTAAGGCATCGGAATTCTTCTGCTCAAAGACTGACATAAACTGCTTGATCTGCCCCCCACCCCTCCTCCCCAACAGGGTTGGCATAAAACCCGGGTTTTATCATAAAGCCCAACCCGGCGGGTTTTACGGGTTTTATGAGGGCGGGTTTTTGGGGTTTTATGGGTTTTATGTGGATTTTATAAATCTGAAAGTTTATCATAACTCCCACAACCAGCTGCTACCTTACAGTTTTTCTGTGCTAACAGTGCTGGTCTAAAGAGAAACAGTCTGATCAGGATTAAAGCTGTTTGAATTTCTGTATGCATCTTTTGATGGTATTACTTTGTGGTAAAATTTTAGGATGATTACAAAACACTGTGGGGATATCCCAAAATTTAGAAAAAATAACAGTACTATTTTTTTTTGACTGTGATTCACACCTTTGGGGCAGTAATTGAGCAATTATCCTTGGCTTTTGAAATTATGGTCAAATGCAGTCATGCTGGTCTTAGTATCAAAAGTGTGAATATATTTTAATGCAGTTGTATTGGGAAATGGGAACTTAGTCACACTCTGGAATAGAATTACATACATAAAGTTTAATAGAATACATACATAAAGTTTATTCAGGCTTAAGCATTAAACAGCTCATCACCAATCAAAGTTAGCTTTAAAACTTTCATTTACTGCCAATATGATCAAGCAATAAGACCCAGAGTGGATTTGTTTATATTATTGAAGCCAAAGATATTTTTCAGGGGAAAGGTTGGTAGACTGGCATAATCATAATAATAGACTAGATAATAATAATCAGACATAGTTGAAAACTGACTTGTCTGTTACTTGTAAAAACATGTAATATAATTATATTTCAATGTCAATGTTGATACTCATATTTTAATGACTATCTACTATTACCATTTAAACTGATTAAAATATGGCTATATAGAATCATTTCTACACTTTTATATCTATCATCAAACTGAAAACCACAATTTTTTAAGACCAAAATTCATAAAACCCGCATATTGCTCAAAGTGGGTAATATGATCTTATTGCCCAACCCGGGTAAACCCGGGTTTTATGGGGTGGGTTTACCCGGGCGGGTAATATCGTGCCAACCCTGTCCCCCAACCTGAACCCTTACCTCAAGAACTGAGCCATTTCCTCCAGCAACAACTAAGGCATCAGAATTCTTCTGCTCAAATACTGACATAAACTGCTTGATCTGTTTTCCCCTCCCCCCCCCCCCCCACCTGAACCCTTACCTCAAGAACTGAGCCATTTCCTCCAGCAACGACTAAGGCATCAGAATTCTTCTGCTCAAAGACTGACATAAACTGCTTGATCTGCCCCCCTCCCCCCCCCCAACCTGAACTCTTACCTCAAGAACTGAGCCATTTCCTCCAGCAACAACTAAGGCATCGGAATTCTTCTGCTCAAACACTGACATAAACTGCTTGATCTGCCCCCCTCCCCCCCCCCCCCACCTGAACCCTTACCTCAAGAACTGAGCCATTCCTCCAGCAACAACTAAGGCATCGGAATTCTTCTGCTCAAAGACTGACATAAACTGCTTGATCTGCCCCCCCCCTCCCCCCCCCCAACCTGAACCCTTACCTCAAGAACTGAGCCATTTCCTCCAGCAACAACTAAGGCATCGGAATTCTTCTGCTAAAACACTGACATAAACTGCTTGATCTGCCCCTCCCCCCTCCTCCCCCAACCTGAACCCTTACCTCAAGAACTGAGCCATTTCCTCCAGCAACAACTAAGGCATCGGAATTCTTCTGCTAAAACACTGACATAAACTGCTTGATCTGCCCCTCCCCCCTCCTCCCCCAACCTGTACCCTTACCTCAAGAACTGAGCCATTTCCTCCAGCAACAACTAAGGCATCGGAATTCTTCTGCTAAAACACTGACATAAACTGCTTGATCTGCCCCTCCCCCCTCCTCCCCCAACCTGTACCCTTACCTCAAGAACTGAGCCATTTCCTCCAGCAACAACTAAGGCATCGGAATTCTTCTGCTCAAATACTGACATAAACTGCTTGATCTGCCCCCCCCTCCTCCCCCAACCTGAACCCTTACCTCAAGAACTGAGCCATTTCCTCCAGCAACAACTAAGGCATCAGAATTCTTCTGCTCAAAGACTGACATAAACTGCTTGATCTGCCCCCCCCCCCCCCCCCTCCTCCCCCAACCTGAACCCTTACCTCAAGAACTGAGCCATTTCCTCCAGCAACAACTAAGGCATCGGAATTCTTCTGCTCAAAGACTGACATAAACTGCTTGATCTGCCCCCCCCCCTCCTCCCCCAACCTGAACCCTTACCTCAAGAACTGAGCCATTTCCTCCAGCAACAACTAGGGCATCGGAATTCTTCTGCTCAAACACTGACATAAACTGCTTGATCTGCCCCCCTCCCCTCTCCCCCAACCTGAACCCTTACCTCAAGAACTGAGCCATTTCCTCCAGCAACAACTAAGGCATCGGAATTCTTCTGCTCAAACACTGACATAAACTGTTTGATCTGCCCCCCCCCCCTCCTCCCCCAACCTGAACCCTTACCTCAAGAACTGAGCCATTTCCTCCAGCAACAACTAGGGCATCGGAATTCTTCTGCTCAAAGACTGACATAAACTGCTTGATCTGCCCCCCCCCCCCCTCCTCCCCCAACCTGAACCCTTACCTCAAGAACTGAGCCATTTCCTCCAGCAACAACTAAGGCATCAGAATTCTTCTGCTCAAAGACTGACATAAACTGCTTGATCTGTTTTCCCCTCCCCCCCCATCTGAACCCTTACCTCAAGAACTGAGCCATTTCCTCCAGCAACAACTAAGGCATCAGAATTCTTCTGCTCAAAGACTGACATAAACTGCTTGATCTGTTTTCCCCTCCCCCCCCATCTGAACCCTTACCTCAAGAACTGAGCCATTTCCTCCAGCAACAACTAGGGCATCAGAATTCTTCTGATCAAACACTGACCTAAACTGCTTGATCTGCCCCCCTCCCCACCCCCCACCTAAACCCTTACCTCAAGAACTGAGCCATTTCCTCCAGCAACAACTAAGGCATCAGAATTCTTCTGCCCAAACACTGACATAAACTGCTTGATCTGCCCCCCCTCCCCCCCAACCTGAACCCTTACCTCAAGAACTGAGCCATTTCCTCCAGCAACAACTAGGGCATCAGAATTCTTCTGCTCAAAGACTGACATAAACTGCTTGATCTGTTTTCCCCTACTCCCCCCTCCCCCCACACCTGAACCCTTACCTCAAGAACTGAGCCATTTCCTCCAGCAACAACTAAGGCATCAGAATTCTTCTGCTCAAAGACTGACATAAACTGCTTGATCTGTTTTCCCCTACTCCCCCCTCCACCTGAACCCTTACCTCAAGAACTGAGCCATTTCCTCCAGCAACAACTAAGGCATCAGAATTCTTCTGCTCAAACACTGACATAAACTGCTTGATCTGTTTTCCCCTCCCTCCCCCCACACCTGAACCCTTACCTCAAGAACTGAGCCATTTCCTCCAGCAACAACTAAGGCATCGGAATTCTTCTGCTCAAAGACTGACATAAACTGCTTGATCTGTTTTCCCCTACTCCCCCAACCTGAACCCTTACCTCAAGAACTGAGCCATTTCCTCCAGCAACAACTAAGGCATCAGAATTCTTCTGCTCAAATACTGACATAAACTGCTTGATCTGTTTTCCCCTACTCCCCCCTCCCCCCACACCTGAACCCTTACCTCAAGAACTGAGCCATTTCCTCCAGCAACAACTAGGGCATCAGAATTCTTCTGCTCAAAGACTGACATAAACTACTTGATCTGCCCCCCCCCTCCCTCCCCCCCAACCTGAACCCTTCCCTCAAGAACGGAGCCATTTCCTCGAGCAACAACTAAGGCATCAGAATTCTTCTGCTCAAAGACTGACATAAACTGCTTGATCTGCCCCCCTCCCCCCACCCCCACCTGAACCCTTACCTCAAGAACTGAGCCATTTCCTCCAGCAACAACTAAGGCATCAGAATTCTTCTGCTCAAAGACTGACATAAACTGCTTGATCTGCCCCTCATACTCTGTCTACAAAATAAATCCAATTAACCCTTAAAGTGCCAAGAAAAAAATGCATCTGAAAATGTCGTCTGCTGAAGTCGTCTGCTGCAAATAATTGCCTAGCATTACTGACAAATTAAGTATCAAGTATAGAAGCAAACAGTGTAGACCCAGAACAGACTGCTCCATAGGAGCAGTCTGATCTGGGTCCAAGCTGTTCTTAAACATTTCAGCAGACGAGAAAAGCAGACAACTTTTTTTTTGCGATTGGCGCGTTAAGGGTTAAGCAAACTTTTTGAGAGTAAAAATATGATTATTTTCTTAGCCTTCAGTTTAAACATGTGTTTTGGTACTCAAAAGAACCGTCTCATCGAGACGGTTCTTTTGAGTACCCACAACATATGTTTTGGTTCTGAAATAAGAAAATTGATTTCAAATATGCACTCTTATCTGGAGGCCTGCTACAACATCAAACCAAAATATACTCAGTGTCATTGAAAAGTTACCAGTATCTAAATTTCGATATTTTGGAAAATATATAATACAGCTCTATGGCTACTTTAACATTCATGTTTCTGGTCAATGCCAGACTGGTTTGGTCCCTGGTTTGGGAGAGATAAAAACAGTTCCACAAGCCCTGGAACTATGGTGCATGTGATGCAAATGCTTTTTTGTGTTTTTTTTGTTTTTAAGAATTTGAAATCATCCTTTTCAGAAGACAACATGCTAGTATGACAACATGCTAGTCCTAGACGTTTTCATTGAAAACGCCACCAAAATGGTTTGAATTATCCCATTAAACACAAAAAATGAAGATCAACCTTTTAAATAACACCAAAAACTTTGAATCACAAATCAAAATAGTGCTAAGAATTTATCGCAAAAGATGAACTGCCACTTACAAGAAGTAATTTTGAATCTCAAAAAAAAGACCTCTTATTTTTTATGAAAACGGTGAGAAGCGTTTGAACTTGGTGCCAAAGCTACTCAACAGGCAAACACACTTGTGTGAAGTGATGGAATATTTAAATTCAAGACTATGTACCTTGTAAATTTACTGTTGTAAAGTCAAGTTTTAGAAAATAATTGAAATGAATTATCCAAAGCCATGGTAAAATGCTTGAGTCTGGGTTTTATCAATTTTTACACTTGCTAAAGTTCAAATAGGTACATCTCAGTCTTGTTTGTTTGTTTGTTTGTTTGTTTGTTTGTTTTTATTGCTTTACGTCCCATGTCAACAGCTATGGTCATTGCGGGACGGTCAGTTCACTTAACCACACTTTTTCCTGGGCAGGCTTGAGCAAGCGGTTAACCAGCAATTTGTGCACATACTTTCGCTTGTAACTGACAACAACCCTTCTTGAATAAATCAGCGGAAGGGAGGAGAATGACCGTAGGATTATTTCATGATCAATCTCCACGAAAGTATGGTACCGGGCCGGGATCGAACTCGCGACCCCTGGATCTGCAGTCAGACACGCATCTGTAGCCAGACACGTTACCGACTGCGCTACGCGGCCCGGTATCTCAGTCTTGTCTGTGATTTATCTCTAGGCATCAGACAATGGCTATGAATGTTTTATTCCTTAACCCTTTGTATACTAATGGATTCTTCTTCCTTCTGGTTTGATACAATACACTTGGGATAGTCCATTGTACATATCTAGGGGTGTCAGGTTATAATTTTAAAAGATAATAAAGATAATGTATTCTTTTATCGGAAGATCTTTTTGGCCTTTGCAAACAGTGTAGACCCTGATGAAATGCAGCAATTAGCTGCATTTCATCTGGTTCTTCACTGTTTTCCAAAGTACTTGTTTAGGGGTTTCCCGAATACAAAGGGTTAACTCGCACTTTCTCATAAACATACACAGCACTTTAGTGGTAGTTTACTAGAAAGTGGCAGCTATGCCAGAAACTAGCCTGTCACAACCTGGGTGACAGTAGCTTCACAACAGGAGTCAACAGTGCAAAAGGTGGAGCACACAGCCCAAGTCAGTAGGGAATAGGCGGAGCTCTTGGACTGCCGAAAGTGTCTGAGTGGTGAAAGGAAGGGCATCCTGCTGTAACAGTTTGCTCCAAATATACAAATTACCCAAAGTAAGATCTGCTCTGTGTGCAGCTAGCCAGTTACCTGGAGAGGGGCCCACTGATGTGGAAGATGCTCCTTTACCTGCATGTTAATCAAAATCCGATGATGATGATGATGATGATGATGATGATGATGATGATGATGATGATGATGATGATGATGATGATGATGATGATGATGATGATGATGATGATGACAACGACGACAATGATGATTTCTCTATATGAGTTTCTGATTTTCAGTCAATCCAGCAGCCCAATTTCATAATTAATAATGATTCATTATGTGGACGAAAACATTGTCACAGGTTTAGATAAACAAAAATTTTCAGTGTAAGATTGTTAATATTTTCTTACCCATAATTTTTAGCATATGTTTTGGTTGAGAAACAAGATAATTATTTTTTTGGTATGCACTCTTAACTGAAGGCCTGATTGTGGATGCTGGTCAGCTAGCTTAACAATAAGCGAGCTGATCTGGATCAACACTGTTTTCAAAAGTGGGTATAAACATAGAGCCAGTTAAAAATGTTAGCGTAAAATTTCGATTATTTTCTTACCCGTCAGTTAAAACATGTGTTTTGGGTGCTCAAAAGAACCGTCTCATGGAGACGGTTCTTTTGATTACCCACAACATATATTTTGGTTGAGAAATAAGAAAAAATAACTTTCTGTTACGCACTTTTATCTGGGGGCCTGGTATAAAACTTTGAAAACACAAGGATTTTCCAAGGCCTAATTTAGGGCTGAATATCGGCCCCTTCCCATTTTAAAATTGAGCAAAACTTCCCAAAAATGGTATATAACATTCCCAGTTCTACATTCTGGTGTTAATTTTGTGAAAATCTGACCAAAAATAGCAAAGTTACAGATGTTTTCATTCACATTTTGATGCAAGGTACATTAAACCTTACAGAGAATCGAAAAATAGTACAGTAAAGTCTGTGTAAAACGGCCTCTCTCAAAAAGACCAAAAAATTGGTTTTCAAGACCAGTTATCGCTTAATGCAGGTTAAAAGTATTGCAGAATGCTCCACGGGGAGCATTCTGCAATACTTTCGACCTTCATTAAGCTACCATTTGTCATTAAGATCTTTGTTTTGTCTATGTTTGGGTGGCCATTTTACACAGGTTTTACTGTAAGTTGAGTTTGTTACCTTCACAACTTGAACCTCTAGTCCTGCCAGATACAACAGTGGTGCAACATTCTTCTCAAACAATTTCTTCGCCTTCCTGCAAAATAAATTGATTCAGGCCTCCAGATAAGACTGCATAATTGAAAATGATTTTGCTGATTTCTCAACAAAAACATATGTTGTGGGTGGTCAAAAGAACCCACTCCCTGGAAAATCACAAGTTCTATAGGTTTTCACAGGAATTAGTTATTGGATCCCCCCCTCTGGAACCTTGGAAAATTATAGTTTCCCATGAAATAAACCCTCTGTAAAATAAGTTGAGGACTAAAAACGCCATCAGAACTTTTTTTTATTTCAGTTGAGCCTGGACACCCCTGACGAAAATTCCTGGATCCGCCCATGGTATGTTAGAATTTTTTAGTTGCCAATAAAATGTTGTATACTTTGTACATGTATTTAAACAATATCATTTATCAGATTATATCAAATTTTTTAGAAAATAATTCCACATGTTTTGACACTTAGACTTCATTTGACTTGATCCTTTACCTGCCAGTCACGACTTTTATTGTCTGCTCTCTCATCTGCTTATGTTCTTTGGAAGTCTATATTGCAAACAATATGGACCCAGATCAGACTAAGGGAGCAGTCTGATCAGGGCTCATAGTGTTTGCTTCCATGATAAAATCTAGTCTGAAGTGTATTTGAATATGCAGCAGATGTAAAAAGCAGGCAACATTTTCAGGACAAAAAAAATACCGGGATAAGGGTTATATGGTAAATCTTCATCGCACTCCATAGTTGAAATTATCTATAAACTATTGCATTCATTTTTCTATTAATGAAATGATGCAAATATAAATTTTTAAAGTTTTTAGGCTTGATAGTGAATGTTTACCTATATTGTGAAGTATTTATCACAAATGTGGATAAATCATTTCCAAACAAGAATTGTTTTTTCTACAAAAACAGATGTTAAAAGTGTAGGAGGAGTTGTGCTCACAAGATACCCAGTGTCTATATGCTTTAGTAGAAGTTGAGCCTAAAAATGACTAAGTTCAAACTGCTGAAAAAGGGACAAAAATTAATCTAAGGATTACAGCCAAACCTCATATACATCTTCAGACTTTGACAAAAACAAATGCAAAGTTTAAAAAGATCTGGCTAAAATTGTAGGAGGTGTTGCGTTCACAAGATACCCAGTGTCTATATGCTTTGGTAGAAGTTGAGCCAAAAAATGACAGAGTTCAAACTGCAACAAAAATGACAAAAATTAATCTGAAGATAACAGGCAAACCTCATGTTCATCTTCAGACCTTGAAAAAAACATCTGTGAAGTTTCAAAAATATCCGGCTAAAATTGTAGGAGAAGTTGCGTTCACAAGATATGCAGTGTCTATATGCTTTGGTAGAAGTTGAGCCAGAAAACCACTAAGTTCAAACTGAGAAAAATGTGACAAAAATTAATCTAAGGGTTTCAGCTAAACTTCATGCACACCTTCAAACCTTGATAAAAATACCTGTTTCAAAAAGATGTGGCTAAAAGTGTACACACCCACAAGTACTTCTGTGGCTACAAATTATGGACAGTTTCAGTGTATTTCAATGCGATTTATTCTGTAGACACTTAAACTCGTTTTTTTTATGAGGCTAAAATGTTTTTGCGAGGCTAAAATTTAGTCACATAAGTATCCATTTTTTGCTATGATAGCCACTAAAAAGCTTTTCTTTAGAACGTTCGTTAACAAGAGTGGACATGATTTGTGATGGACAGACAGATGCACAGGGTAAAACAATAGGTCTCCCTACCTTGAAGGGGCGAGACATAATTTGGTAAAATGTTTTGTGCGCAGTAAATAATATAGTTAAAGGGCTCTTTAAACTGATAAATTTGGTAATTCATTTACTTACCCACTATTGGCTGCAGGATTCAAGAAAACTGTAACCTTTCTACTCTTTTTACCAAATCCTATCTTCTCTTCACCAAATATCTGCAGTAATAACATGATTAACTCTGCATGCTGGGTAATTTTTCATGCTCTTGTTGTCGTCTGCTGACTTTTTTCAAAATTTACTTTTACAAAAAAATCGTCCAGAAACACTATCAGAGCGTCAAACAGTACTGTTTCGATCCAGATCAGGACCGACGGGCTGTCGGTCCTGATCTGGGTCCAAGCTGCTTGTTAAGATTATTAGTAGACAAAAAAAGTTGCCACTAGCAAGGAAAGAGTTAAGTTTACACAAATGTACAAATACACAAATAAGTTGGCCAAAATGTGTAAACCTAACATTTCCTTGCTAGTGGCTATTTGTTTGTGTACTGATATTCTTAGAGGCAAAATACTTTTCCAAATGAATTAAATCATATTTTTTGTCTACTGATAATCTTAGAGGCAAAATGCATTTCAAAATGCATAAAATCATATTTTCCCAGAAAAAAATAAATTAAAAAAACATATGTGCCTACCCTACCTAAAATTTCCAGACCTGCTAGCCGAAACACACTTATCTTTTTTTATTTCGCCTTAGCAAACTTAACATTTACCCTTATTGTGCCACAATTTTTTGTAATGAAAATGTCGGCTTTTTACGTCTGCTGCATTTTTTCAATTGCACTTCAGACAAGATTATTTCATGGAAGCATACAATATGGACCCAGATCAGACTGATCTCGAGGGAGCAGTCTGATCTGGGTCCATATTGTTTACAATTTAGGCCACCTAAGAACATAAGCAGATAAGAAGAGCAGATGACTTTAGTCCTGAATGACGAGAAAATGACATTTGCTTATTTTACACATTACCCAATGTTGTTTTATTTCAAGAATGATTAGAAAAATGTTGCTCTTCCAGCCAAATAAAAAAATACCTGTGTTTAGGGTAACCCAATTGTTCTTAAATTTACTGGTGAAACATTGATTTTTTTTAAAGTTTTCTGGAAAAAATATAATTTTATGCATTTTTGAAGGTATTTCTGTCAAAAACAATAATAAGTTGTACCTATGTACCTACCCAAAATCTTCAGACCTGTGACCCACACATATTCTTTTATTTGGCCTAATTCCCTATATATTACAGGACTTAAGGTAAGAGTGTGTACCAAAAAAATAATTTTCTTTTTTCTCAACAAAAAACATATGTTGTGTGTACTCAAATGAATCGTCTCAATGAGACAGTTCTTTTGTGCACCCAAAATATATGTTACAATTTTACGCTCACAAATTTTGTTTACCTTAACCCGTTATACATGTATTAGAAATACTATTCCTGGACATAGATCTTGCTTGTTTTATCATTCCTACCTTAGCCTTAGCACAGTATTCTCGCCGTAACAGATCCTCCCTGAAAAAGGAAAGAAAAATCACTCATGGTAAATGCTCTAAAAAATGTCAAATACTTTTCTCTTTCTGTTCTCAAATAAATTGTTGGTTATCAGGGCTGAAATTTTCAAAATGCTTGTCACAATAGCAACCTAAGAAGACACTGATCAGTCTGCTTCTTCAGAAGCAGTCTGATCTAGGTCTGCATAGTTTGTCCAAGCCTGTTTGGCAGGCGACTCAGGGCTTACCCTGGCTCAGAATTTGTTGTAGCAAACACTTTAGCGAAAATGGAAAAGGTTGGAGCCAGGTGAAGTTGACTTTAGCCAAGGTTTTAGCCAGATAATAGTATCAACAAAATGTTTTGTATTTAACTCTGTGTCTGCTAGGGGCGACTTTTGTTGTCTGCTGATAACCTTAGCATACAGTTTGGACCCAGATCAGGCCCGACAAAATGTCGGGCCTGATCTGGATCCAAACTGTTTGACACCCTAATGGTAATGAAAATTGCAGCATTAGTTTCTAGAAACTGCATTGAGTCTTGTGCATATCTCCTCGATTCTTTGAGATAGGAATTCCAAATTTGGTGTATAAATGCATCTTGGGATGACAGAGTGCTACATACCATTTTCGGGTCACTGTGACCTAGACCTCTGACCTAGTTTTAAGAATTATTGTGTCTGGAGCATATCTCTCATATTCTTTGAGGTAGGAATTCCAGATTTGGTGTGTGGATGCATCTTGGGATGGCGGGTGTGGCATACCATTTTCCTGGTCACTGTGACCTTGACCTCTGACCTAGTTTTTAGAATAATAGTGTCCTGAGCATATCTCTTATATTATTTGAGGTAGGAATCTCAAAGGACCTCGGACAGTCTTAATGAAGGATTGCCCATAAAAATGACCAGAGAAAAGTTTCAAAGAAATTGATATTTTTTCTATGAAAAAGATAGTAGGTTCAACCCTCGACTTATCCACAAAAGCCGTTTTTTCATTGGACAAGTACCAATTGAAAAATATGGGTTGAAAACTCTGTTTTTGCTATTCAACATATAGAAAATAGAAAAAGTTTTACTGAAGTGCTCCCCCCCCCAAATTTGGTGTCTTGATTCCTCTTGCGATGGCGAAGTGGTGCATACCATTTTGGGTCACTTTGACCTTAACATTGGCTTCTGGCCTCATTTTTAGGTTGTTCATGTCTGGAGCATATCTCCTATATTACAGCTTACTTTCCTCAAATGTGTCTTATGCTAGACCAATTCCTTTGGGGGCATTCGTCACATGACTGTGACATTTCTTGTTTGTTTTGTATGAGGGTCCCAGATCATGGGGGCAGCATATTCCAGTGTACAAGTTTGTTGCAGGCAGTCTCTCTGACTCTTACAATTTTGGTTTTGATGTTTCTTTTTATAAAACCTAAGGTACTGTTTGCTTTGGATGTTATGTGGTCAATGTGGGAGCTCCATGACAGGCCATTGGATATGTCAACCCCAAGTACCTCACACAAGAAACAACCTCCAGGACATGACCATGCAGTATGTATGAAAATTTTGAAGTTTTCCTAGAAGTTGTTACCTGTACCAGCTGGCACTTAGAGGGGTTAAATTCCATGTCCCACCTGGACTCCCACACTGAGAGTCTGTCCAGGTCTTGTTGTAGCATGTTACTGTCATCCTCGGCTCCTATTGTTAGGTGAACGGCCGTATCATCCGCTAATAGGCGTACTTGAGAAGCCATTTCGCCAGGCAAGTCATTGATATAGATAAGGAAAAGGATCTGGCCCAGTACAGAGCCCTAAGGCACACCTGATGTTACAGGGCCCGATTCTGATTCCTCACCATCAAGGACCACAGTATGTGACCAATTACCAAGGAACGCGCAGATCCAGTTATGTGCATTACCTCTAATTCCATTCTGATGGAGTTTCCAAAGGAGTTTGGAGTGATTCACTTTGTCAAATGCCTTTGAAAATCAAGGAGTATGAGGTCAGTCTACTTCCCAGCACTCAGGTTCCTTGTAAGGTCCTGGACTAACATGTAAAGCTGTGTTGCAAGTCGTACAGGAGGTCATGCGTATTCATATGCTTAACCACTTGTGAAGCCATTATATCTTATAGAACCTTGCAAAGAATACAAGTGAGGGAGATCGGTCTGTAGTTTGCAGCCGATGTCTTGTTTCCCCGTTTTTGAAAATTGGGGTAACCTGAGCCTTACACCAATCTGCTGGGAGCTTGCCTATTTGTAATGAGCGGTCAAAAATGACCCAGAGTTCTCACTAGGATTTTGAAAACAGGATTCATAGAATCCATCCCTGGAAAAAGTTGGAGTCAAAATTAGAAAATTGGAGGTTGACCTGGAAAAGTTGGAGATTTTAGTTACAGCCGAATTATGAAAAGTTTTATTTACGGATGTAATGTCTTTTATCCTGCAAAATGGCATTTTCAAAATCCTTGTGAGGACTAGCTGTGAACAAAAAAGATTTTAGACCAGAAATAAAAGTTTGTATCAGGTTACCATACCAAACTTAAATCCCCCTCTTCCCCAACCCCTACACAATATTTTCTAAACATTGTTGGGGATTTCAAAGGGGTGTGGCTATATTGTTTTCCCATCTTCTCGATCAAAATAAAAATATTTTCATATTTCAAAATTTCATGTATCATGAAACACATATTTTTATGTTTGGTCTTAAAAATGAAAAGCTTTTTCTATTGATACATGCAGTTGTTTTATTCATTTACAAGCAGACAGACAGATGAACGGACATACAGACGGATAGATCTTTTGCAGATGTATAGATCTTAGACTAGTTCTATCATTTAATTATTTGCATGCAAGTGCTTTTTGCGCACCTAGTCTACCGGGATTGTTCCAAAATTAAGATGATTATTTTGATTTCCTACCTACGTGCAAGACAATTTCAATGGTTTAAAATGAACGGGTTTTCTTGCTGTCATTTGTTTGCATTTAATACCCTAAGAATGGTTTATTCGATGGAAAAAACGCTGATAATTTATTGCATCACTCATTTGTTGCTAATAAAGCTTCATTCCGATTGTTGCCTTATCGGACGTTATCCTATTTGGTTTACCGATGTACCGATGTCTTCAGCAAATCTTATTTTTATTTTATCAACCATCTGTGGAACTCGAACTGTGTTAGCTATTTCATGTGTTCAAAAAAAGTAAGAAACATTTGAAGATTTGATTGAGACAGACAGTCACGAATGCGCAACTATCATTTGTCTTTACATACACTCGGAAAAGATCAAACCAATCGACCACATGCTTCTCATATTTGCATAGGCTGATTATTGTTCTGTCAATAAAGACGCAGTCGCTGTGCGATGTTCTGATTGGCCGAGAGCTGAATGAGATCAGGCTACTGCTATCGGATGACTGGACATTTTATGACAAACCCTGGGGCATAGGATTAGTGGCGATCTTCTGATCTTTTGTGGCGGAAGCCAAATTTGGACTCCCGCTGTCATCTTCAGGTGTTTTTAAGAAGTTGGAGACGCATCAGCAGAAAAATTTGGCGTAAATTAGAATCCCCAGCAGGAAAATGTACGCATTCAAAACCAAAAAGTGGCGTAAAAATACGCCTGATTCGGCGTTTCCAAGAACTCTGATGACCTGAAGTATGGGGCAATTTCATCTCTAAGTTACCGGAGAAGTGGCTTGAGTCTTGTCACTGTCAGGGCCAGCTGCTTTGCCTGGTTTAAGGTTTTTGAGGCGCTTTAGGATCCCAGCACTGCAGCAGTTGAGATGTCAAATTCCTCCATGATAAGATGGGGGTTGTGGGTCCAAGCCCGGGGTCCTCATCAGTTTTGGCTGTAAATAAATCTTTTTGATTGTTTTGCACGGTTTAGGTAGCGACTACATTCATTTTATCTTAGTGATTGCATACATATTTCACGCATCAAATGTGGATCATAAGTAAGAAAGATAGCTAAACAGTTCTGCAGTGTCGCGAAAACACATTATTTTGCAAAATATGACACAAATGCACAATTACTCGTATGATTCTTTGGCATATTTTACGGCATATACTCCTACACCAGCGAAAAAAATGGATTTTTTCCAATGAGTTCTCAGAGTTTTAAATACTTTGATGATGAATGACATCCTTCACAAATGTCAACAACATGCTTTAAAAGGGTAACAAGTCGTTTCGCCCCAAGACCAGTTCGCCCCTGGTCGTTTCGCCCCTGGTCGTTTCGCCCCAAATTTGATGCCTAGACGTTTCGCCCCTACACCCTAGTCGTTTCGCCCCCAAACCCTAGTCGTTTCGCCCCACTTTTTACCGTAGTCGTTCGCCCCACTTTTTGTAATCCCTTTAAGCTGTTATACACTTCATCAAGGTATTTAAAGCATTATTATATGATAATAATTTAATTTTAACGATGAACACGCTTCAGTAGGTTCCTAGCCAACTCGTACCCATTTTTGGTCAACTCGTACCTGACCTTTGGTCAACTCGTACCTACCACAAGTCAACTCGTACCTGCGTCAAAAAACGGGGCAGGGTAGAGCATGATAGACGGAGAGTTGGTAATTCTAGGTCCTAACAAGCCATACATAGTATATGGGATCAGATGTGGTTCAGGCCAACTGTGGCCAGTTCCCAAATTACATTCTCCGTATGGGTCGATGTTCGGAATAGCCTGCTTAAACGACCAAATCAACACATACAGTTTCGCTATCTGCAATAAGGAGAGATTCGGACCAGCCTGTTCAAATATTTAAAAAACACTATAAATTACGACCAGTGAGGCTGCGATTAGTGGAGTTTCTGATCTGCCTGTTCCAATATCCTAGACCTTTATATATAATGACGGCTCCGCAGGATCTTCGCTGCTCGTATACACAAAGCTTTGAATTTTGGACATAGGTCTGTTTTGATAGCACGAAGTGTTTTTTTTCAACTAGCACTAAAATATTAGTATCCATTTCAAAATAAGTCAGCAGACGGCAAAACGAAATGCAAATTTGGAGACTTTTAAGTATCAAGTAGCGAAGACTCAGATGAGACTGCATGATGAGAGACTCACATGGACTTTCTAAATTAAAGAACCAAGCCGGGTTTATTTTTAAAATGTTTTAACCCTTAATGCGCCAATCGCAACAAAAGTCGTCTGCCTTACTCGTCTGCTGAAATGTTTAAGAAGCCTCTATGGCAAACAGTGTGGACCCAGATCAGACTGCTCCTATAGGAGCAGTCTGTTCTGGGCTCACGCTGTTTGCTTCTATACTTAATTCGTCAGTAATGTTAGGCAATTATTTGCAGCAGACGACTTCAACAGACGACATTTTCAGATGCATTTTTTTTCTAGGCGCTTTAAGGGTTAATCAGTTATAAACCCAGAGAGATTTCAGATTATTACATTGCGTTTCCGAATTTTCTTTAATAATATTGTATTATTATTTTTTTTAATTATTCAAGTTTGCCACTGTCAGACAATGTTATTTTCTTATTACAGCTCAATTAATACATAGAGGATATTCAAAATTTTGGAATGAATATGCCATTTATTTCATCGAGTGAAGCGAAAAATGCATATTCCATGAGTGGCGAAGCCACGAATGAAATATACATTTTCTCGCTTCACAAGATGAAATAAATGGCATATTCATGACAAAAATTTGAATTTTCTTTTTATTATATGCAATTTCAAGCGTACCAGATTTTTTTTACAGTAAATGACGTCATACACGTTCGCACATTGCGTCATATTAATGATGACGTTGTATAATGTACAGTGACGGTCAAAACTGAAACCATAAGAGCAGGAGTAGAAAAAGTGAAAATTTCAGCAAATCATAACAATATTATTACCAAAATGTTCCTTGCGATCTAACTAAGAAAATGAATACCCACACTTTGTGTTTTTGTCCACTAGTAAGAAAGTTACAGGCGCTTGAAATTCTGAAGTGGGCTCAAGGAGGTCAATGGAGAAAGCAGAGGACATCCAATTTCATCCGTGAAATACAACTTATATTTTCACTGCAGTGAAAATACAGCTTTTTATATTTTCACGGCTGTGAAATACAGGTTTTTTAAAATATGCATTATATTTAATCAATATTTTTCTGTATTTCATTACTTTGTATATAATAAAATCACATATTCATCATTGATTAGGTACCAAATACCGTTTTTCACACCCTACCAATCACCAGCACGTGGCTGTAAAGCGGCTTTATGTACACCAAACCCGCGCCACGAGAAAACATATCTTCAGGGGTCAGCTCCCAGGGGGTGGGGGTGGGGGGGGGTACTCTGGAATTTTCATACAAACGTAGGCTCGGGTCATTTTTTTTTTTTGGGGGGGGGGGGGAGTTCAAAATGCAATGCTTACAAAAAATATTAGTCAAATATAGCATAAAAATTAATTTTGTATTTCCTTCACCCCTGCGCCAATACGCAGGGCGGCACTGATCTGCCCATTGCATTAAGAAAAGTGACTGATCAACCAGTTAAAGTAACTGGATGTGAATTGGATGTGAATTGTCTCTAATTAAAGTGTGCGGCCGGATAATCTTTAATCTGTGAGTCATTAACGGGATTAAGACTAGGGTGTCAAAAACATATGCCAATCAATCAGATTCAATTTAAAATTTGATTGATCAATTCGATATGTCGGTGACGTGCTTTGACTTCGTCGGTGAATGTACGTTTTTTTATCTGATCATACTTGATCAACGAAGGCTTTGACCAACCTGTACACACGCACAGGGGAGCGCAGTGGCTCAGTGTTAGAGTGCTTGATTTGAGACCGAGGGGCCGGGGATTCCAGCCTCACAGGCGTCACTGCGTTTTGGTCCTTGAGCTAGACACATTTATCCTAGCTTAGTACTGGTTCAACCCAGGAAGACCCGTCCCTGTTTAACTGAAATATTGTTGATGGGACGTAAAGAATCAAATCAAACAAAAAAAGCACATGCGCAGACTGGACGGAGCCTTTGCCCACAGAGCTCCTGTTTGTATATTTCACAACCAACACAATTTTACAACTGTATAACACTGTAACCCACTTCGCTCCAAGCAGGATCTAGCAGGTTTCATATTAATATACACATTACGTAGCATTTTACTGCAATTTCCGCGCATCAAGTTCTAATCTCAATAAGTGTTTGGTACGGATAATAATACCACGCATTGGCTGAAAACATAAGGAACCCAGCCAGCATCCGATCTCATGCGACTATCGGTCCGCCAGTGAAACGCCATTCGAATAGAGTTTCCCTGGCGGGCCGACAGTAGTACTATTTTACGTGCTAACTTGGAAGTGGGTGGGCATTGGGCTAACTCAGCCAGCATCCAATCTCATACCACTATCGGCCTGCCGGTAAAATTTTGCAGTCTTGTCGAAATTAATGACCACCGTAGGTCAAAGGATAGACGGCCTAATTGTCGTCTGTGATGTTTGTTTGTTTGTTTGATTGTTTGCAATTAGTGAAGAGTTGATAGATGAAAAGTGTTATCTTGTCATTATTCGTGCATAGTTATCGTTATCCGTTTGACCCATTGGAAAGAGACATGGAAACACTTTTTCCATGTAATGTCTTCAGCATGCTTTGTCATAATTGCAAATTATGATATTGCTTTAGTTAGGTGAAATGAATGTAATTAATTTCAAATAATTTTTATGTTTGTAATATCTTTAAAATGTGGAAAACGGATTGTGCGATATTAATACCGGCATGTGCGATAGCTAAAATGGTCTACATGACGAGAACTAATAATTTTCAGACCTCAAAACCCTAGGAAATTCTACCTAAACCATAAAGCATTTGATACAATAACATAAACTCATCTACAGAGTCCATGTTGATCGCACATAAAACGTATGTATTGAGATGGAGACTATGGCCAAAAATTAGACCTAGCTTTAGTTATATCAGAAAACATCTTTGACTTGAGAGGTAATAGTATTGATATTACTTTAGGTATACTCGCATGTATGCGATAAGTATTAAATTCTCCTGAACTGGCACAATAGCTTTATGCGAAAAAACGTGCACATAATCTTTACCGACCCAAAAGTGTTGCAGATTTTAACCGTTAAACTACATTACTACTGGCGTAAAGCATTGCAAATATATTTGCACTAACTATTTACATATATTTCGACAAAATAGGTTGATTTTTCTTCTTGGGGCGAATCGACTAGGGGCGAAATGACTACGGGGGCGAAACGACCAGGGGCGAATCGACCTGGGGCGAAACGCCGCTGGGGCGAAACGTCTAGGGGGCGAACTGGATCTGGGGCGAAACGACCCGGATTCCTTTAAAAGAAAGGCCGATAAGATCCAAGAAGTTCCGATTCCATTTTGGTTACCGGCTCAATAAACTCGAAGACTGTTCGTCTGAATACCGTTCCTAAACACGACTGGCGTACAGGCCAAAGAACCACCTTTAGGGCCCGGACCTCTAATTGTTCATCCATAGAACTCCATTATAGCTTTTAAGTAGGCTGTGGTCCTCACAACTCTTCAATCACAATGAGACTACAATAGAGTCACAGATTGGACCTAGTTCAATCAATAAAGAAAGGCTGCATAAGGTTTTTGGGCTGATTTGGTTGGATCTGGTTGCCATGGTTTCTTCTCCGAAAAAATGAGACCCACAGCTTATATATGAGCGCCGATCTGACAAAAGGGTCCTTCGGGCATTTAAGCAGTTTTGTGTAATCAAAATTTCAAAAACGTCTAAATTTTCAAGATTTTGCATGTTCTTACAATAGAGTCAAATTGCTTCTAACATGTAATACAATCAAAGGCGCAACTAGTTCTGATAAAATTTAGCGATGCGTATAATGTATGTTGCCATGGCAACAGCTGTGCATTTGGACTATACATTACCTATAAAACAGGGTACCTCATTTCAAATGCTTTTGTAAACACGGGATGAGCGTGTGTGGGCTATTTGTGCAGTCTATGCAATTGCATACACATCAAATTTACAGAAACATGGAGCATTCTTGAAATATTGCTCCTGGCGTCTTTGTTTTATCGTCATATGTTGACACAATGGTGTTGACGTCAGAACGTCATTAACAACGTTAAGTGGCGTCATGTTTAAAACGCATCATCTATGCGAGTTCAAACGCTCATATCTTTGTTATTTGTAAAGATAATCTCTTCAAATTTTCTGTAATTGTTCTCAACAGCTAGGGTTTTCTTTCTCTGTAAATATCTCACTTTTGACTTTTATTGCCAGAAGGTCCCTTATGTCAGATCTTGGCTCAATTATGTATTTGAGGCCTGATACTTTGGCTGTTTGTTGGGCCCATCGGGGTGTACCTGTTGGATTTCTTTTGCTCCCGTATTCAGTGTTATTTACTTTTGAGTCCTTATCTTTGCTTCATCTCCTTATTATATCTTGATTTGTCTGTTCTGGGAGATGATGCATTGATAACTTATGGGTCTTTCGTGCAAACCAAATATCTATGCGTCTTGATCCACATCTGAATTAAGGGTGAGGTTGGCGCCGTTAAACTGGTTTAAGCCCTCCAGTAAAATATTATACTGACCGTTCCAATGCGGTACTTCTTTTGTGGATCTTTTATTATGTTTTTTCTGTCTTGTGTTTGCTATGCCTTTGTCAGCGTCTGTTTATATGTGCCTTGTTGTCAACTGCTGGGAAAGGGCTGACCTCTTGGCTCTCGTTTGTGGTTTCCAACTATGAGTTTGTCACTTTCCCATTGGTATCCTGGGCCAGGTGTGGTACTTGATTGTATCGATTCCTGATCTTTGCACCCTTACTTACTTTGATATGTAGCAACGTCTAGTTGTCTTCTACATAAATACTGCTAATCAAGCCCTTGTCGTCCAAACTGGCCCCGCCCTGGGGATCAAGATTTTCCATAGACTTATAATGAGAAAAAAAATAATGATCTTCTTCTCTGAAACCATGAGGCCCACAGTTTACATATTTAGTATGTAGCAATGTCTAATAGTTCCCTACGTAAACTCTGCCAATCACCACCCCTCCCAGGGTCTAAACTGGCCCTGCCACGGAGATCAAGAGTTTCCATAGACTTATAATGGATAAAACTCTAAAAAATCTTCTTCTCTGAAGCCATGCGGCCCGCAGCTTATATATTTAGTATGTATCAATGTCTAGTGGTCTCCTACTTAAATCCTGCCAATAAAGCTTCTGGGGTCCAAAATGGCCTCAACCCAGGGATCATGAGTTCGCATAGACTTATAATGGGAAAATTTGACAAATCTTCTCTGAAATGAGGCCAACAGCTTATATATGTAGTATATATGTATCCCTATATCATTCCTGCCAACCATACGTCTGAGGTCCAAATTGGCTACGCCCTGATCGTCTTTAGCTCCCATAGACTCATCATAGGTAAACTTTAGAAATCATCTTCTCTAAAGCCATGAGGCCCTCAGCTTATATATTTAGTATGTCGCAATGCTTTGTGTTCTGCTACGTAAACCATGCCAACCATGCCCCTGGAGTATAAAGTAGCCACTTCATGAAAGTAATTTGCTCCCATTGACTCATAATAAAAATAACCCGGTGGTTTAGGCTGCTGTCCGTTCTAAGATGGTAGTTCTGTTGTTGTTGACTTGTGTGTTTATTGCTACTCCTATTGTGGGATTCTGTAATTGTCCCATGTTTTGTTGTATGTTACTTTATGTCCCTTCTAGTTTTGCAACCATCTTGATGGGGAAGAGAGAGCTGGTTGCTTTGCTTAGTATGTCTTCCTGGTGTCTCGTGATTGTTGTGTGGCTCTTCCTCGCGGTGCCATTGGTTTGTCTGCAGTTTGTGATTGTGGTATTTTCTGATCATACTCACTTACTGTTTTTTTTTAAAATCTTCTCTGAAACCATGAGACCAACAACTCAGGTGAGCAGTATAGGCTCGTTGCGCTTCTTCTCGTTCCTTTCTGACGTTAAAACTAAATAGAGGGTATTTACTTTTTTGAGGTGAATACCCTCTATATATTTCATCGAGTGTGTTGAAAACATCAGAATTTTCACGAGTGCGCAGCACGAGTAAAAATTCTGATGATTTCAACTCACGAGATGAAATATATTTGCCATCTACCAAAACAAAAAGTAACTTTTTTTTTATTTAATACTTTTTATAGGCTACATTCAATGTCTCACCCATTGGAAGAGGAGGTGCTGAGAATGCAAAAACGAATTTTTAGCAAACCTAAATTATTTTGGCACCAAAGTATTTGTCACGTTCTTACTAAGAAACCGCATACCAACACTTGATGTTTTCGTTCACAAATAAGAAAGTTATAGGCGTTTGAAGTTCTGATGTGAAATGCATTAAGTGAATAAAAAAAGTCAGAGGTAATCCAAAAACACTACAGTGAAAATATAGGCTGATATCATCTCATTTCACTAGTGATTGATATCACTTTTATTTGTTTTTTGGTATTCATTGATTTTACTGCTTAGTATAAAATAAATTAATTTTATCATATGACCTCGCGTCTGGGAGTGATACAAATAATCTGGAAAAACGGATCCTTCATAAATAGAGAGATTCTACAATATTAAAAAAAGCAGACTCGGTTTTGGAGGTTTTCTTTAGCTCTAACTATCTGTGAGTCGTGAGCCATTTTCTTTGTTTCATCATAGTGTGTTAATTTGATTAGAGTGTTTCTCCATGATGATGCATTGCATTAGTTAGAAGGCTTCCATGCGAGCTGAACATTTCTTGTACTTCAACAACAGAATCTAGGGCGAAGATTTGGTACCAGTAAAATGCATTTAAGCCCCCCCCCCCTGGTGGCTTAGGCTGCTATCCGTTCTTAGGCGTTGGTTCTGTTGTTGTTGACTTTTTGTCTATTGTTACTCCCATGTTGGGAGTCTGTAATTCTTCTTAGTCTATTTTTTGTTGTAAGTTACTTTATGTCCATTCTAGTTTTGCAATCATCTTGGTGGGGAAGAGAGAGCTGGTTGCTTTACTTGGTTTGTCTTCCTGGTACCTCGTGATGGTTGTGTGGCTCTGCCTCGTGGTGCCATAGGTTTGTCTGCGGTCTGTGATTGTTGTATTTCCTGATCATACTCATACTTACTATTTCTCTGATTAGCTATAGGTCACAGACCTGTAATTGTAAAAAGGGCAGTGATTGGCTCAAAAGCTGAGCACAATATTTTTTAAGTTGTAAGGTGTTTCATGATTGGTCAATAATAAAACTAGGAAATATATTGTATTTATTAGACGGGTATATCTTTGCTGTACTTTTTGAAACAACATCTCAATGCTTTTGTTAATCAAGTTTACTGGTGTGGCTCAGAAAAAAGGACTTTGCATTCTGTTTTTTTTTTCAGTAGAATTTTCCTCTCATGTAGGGTGCCCACCTTCAGGGGCCAAAAAGTGGTAAAACATGGCGATCACCCGGGTATCTCATTGGGAAAAACAATTAGAGGTCTGGGCCCTAAACCCTATTTGCACGGCGGTTGAGCTAACAGCATACATTCTGGTTCTCGGCTTAAAAAATAAAACGGATAGGGAGGAGAAAAGAATAGCCAATATTTTGACAGAATGTAGAAATTGGGACATACAAATGAATTTTCTAATATATTAGGTTAAAATGCCTCAACCACCTCCAAGAAAGGTATGTAGATCTACGAGCGCCTTGCTTTTGATCAATATGACAGCATTGTCACAGTTGAAATGGTTCTAATGAACACCTGTTGTTGTTTTTCCAGGTAAAATTGACTGCAGCTTTGAAAACCATTCACAGTGAACAGGTGAATAAGCTCCAGAACAAACATCAGGTGGAATGTGATTTATTGGAAGATATCAGGTATGATAATACACAGTTCTCATTAAATTGTTTTGATTTGTGTAGATTACATAGGGCCAGTTAAGAAAAAGTAATTTGTGTAAAATTGTGATCATTTTCTTATCCATCAGTTTAAATGTGTGTTTTGGCTGCTCAAAAGAACCGTCTCATCGAGACGGTTCTTTTGAGTACCCACAACATATGTTTTGGTTGAGATATAAGAAAATATTTTTCTGTTAAGCACTCTTATCTGGGGGCCTGGATTAGTTTGGCTGGACCCCCATGATTTGTTTTGTCAGTTCAATGTGCATTTCAAAATACTTGAAAATTTATTAAAATGACGTAAATCATGCACATATGAGCATTATACTAGGGAATCAAAGTGACTAGGGGCATGAATCTATACGTAGCCTCAAAGGCTAGAGGTTCAGAACCATATTCCTTGCCTCCAAGCCCAGTGATACAGATCCATACCTCATGCCATTACCACTAGTTGCCATGCAGACAAGAAATACTGAAAAAAAGTTGATTGGACTGATTCTATCCAGATTCACATGTTTTTTTATAAATCCTCAACAACTCCATTCAAGGTTCTAGCATCACCTGGTGACTGATTGTCAGATTATAATATAGTGTTTAGCCTGTGATGTGCGGCCACATTGGTCCAAATTATTAAAATTGTATGTAAAAATTGCAATTACATGTATTTTCTTATCATTCAGATTCAACCTAAGTTTAGGTTGCTCAAAAGAAAGGTCTTGTTGAGATGGTTCTTTTGAGTACCCACAACATATGTCTTGGTTGAGAACTAAGGATTTTTTTTTTTTTACTGATTATGCAATGCTATCTGGAGGCCTATCACCAGTAAATATATTGCCTAACTCTTTACCTACTATACTGATGTTGTCTGCTGATAACCTAAAATGCAAACAGTTTGGACTCAGATCAGGCGCGTCAAATTGTCAGGTCTGATCTGGATCCAAAGTGTTTGCCACTCTGATGGTATTCCTGAAAGATTTTTTGAAAAAGGTTGGTTTTGAGAAAATTCAGCAGACGACCAAAAAGCATGGAAAATTACCCATTAGGCTGAGAGCTAACAGTGCACAAAATGCTAACACTGGCTAGGGCTGGCAAGATTGTTTTCATTATTTAAAGCTTTCAATGCTATGTTACTTACAGTAGTAGTTTCTCTTGGTAGATATTTTGCCTAGGTGCGAAAAATATGCACTGCTTTATTGGTATTGATTCAGTTACAATAAAATATTGTATGGCTATATTATATTGTAAACCTGAAAAAAATCCATTTTTTTTTTTTTAATTTTAAGTGTGGTATCTATTAAAAAGAGTCCATCATTTTAATTCTTTGTTACCGTTCCCTGAATATTGTATTTATCTGGGCAGCCGCAAACAGTGCAGATCCTGATGAAATGCCGCCTTAAGCGGCATTTCATCTGGGTCTTCACTGTTTGCCAAAGTACCAAGAAAGAAAAGGATAAAGTATAGAAGAGCTGTAAAAGTAAATGAACCCATTTAGTTAAATATTTCACTCTTTCAGGAATTTCACACGTCAACGGTCCATTATCGAGAAAGAATATGCTCAGGTAAGCTAATCTTATCTTTTGATGCCCCTGGTATCAGAGATAATGCATAAGGGCATATCAATTTGGGATGGTGCAAGTGCGGTTCCAGAGGGGGGGGGGACAGGGGGTCCGGACCCCCTGGAAAATCACAAGATATATGGGTTTCTATAGGGAATAAGCAATTGGATCCCCCCCCCCCCCTGGAAAAAGTTGGACCCCCCTGCAAAATGTTGGACCCCATCTGGAACCTTGAAATGTGATAGATTTCTTTGAAATTGACCATTCAACTTCTGTAAAATAAGCTGAGGACTAAAAAAACGTCAGAGCTTTTTTTTTGTCAGACTGACCTTGACCCCCCCCTGACGAAAATTCCTGGTTCCGCGCATGTGGTGTATGGTCATAGGCAGAAACTTTTGCTCTAGGTCCCAGTCAACAATTTTCAGTCATGTCAGGATGTTTCCTGGGTTCAACCAGTACTAAGTAGAGGGTAAAATGTCTTGATCCAAGGATTTCAAACTAGTGTTACAGTGCTTTGTTTGTTTTTGTTGCTTTACGTCCCATGTCAACAGCTATGGTCATTGCGGGACGGTCAGTTCACTTAACCACACTTTTTCCTGGGCAGGCTTGAGCAAGCGGTTAACCAGTAATTTGTGCACATACTTTCGCTTGTAACTGACAACAACCCTTCTTGAATAAATCAGCGGAAGGGAGGAGAATGACCGTAGAAATTATTTCATGATCAATCTCCACAAAAGTATGGTACCGGGCCGGGATCGAACTCGCGACCCATGTTACAATGCTTATTTGCTAACTTTTTGGTCTGAAACCTTATGATCATAGTGGAATTCAAACTGTTTGTTTACGGTAAATGTTCTAAAATTTTGAACACTAGTTGCCTTCCAAACAGGCCTAAACAAACAGTGCAGACTCAGATCAGACTGCTTCTGAAGAAGCAGTCTGACCAGGGTCTTCCATGTTTGCTATTCTGACAGGCCATTTTGTGAATTCCAGCCCTGATAACCAACATTTTATTCGAGAACAGGAAGAGAAATGTGTTAGAACATTTAACATACTTATATTTTGTAATATCTTGTGATAATTTCTGTCATATTTTAGCCTGTTTGAGACCAATTGAATTTTCCATAAAGTTTGAAACTTTTAAGTCAGGATGTTGAGGGGTCACAGGTTATAATTTCAAAATGATATATTTCTTTCTCTTGAGATAGATTTTATAGAAGCAAACAGTGCAGACCCTGATGAAATGCAGCATTTATGTGGCATTTCATCTGGGTCTTCACTGTTTGCTAAAATCCCCATTTAGGAGTTTCCAGTCTTTAAAGGGATAATACCAAAGTGCATTTCTTGTCTTAGATAGCGCTGAAGTGGCCTGGCGCATACGATAGATGGTCTCAAATTTCAAACACTTGTTGCCTATCAAAAAGGCATAGACAAACAGCACAGGCCCAGATCAGAATGAAGCAGTCTGATCAGGGTCTTCTTTATTTCGTATTTGCTATTTTGGTCCACTTTTTGTGAATTCCAGCCCTAATAACCAATATTTTATTTTGAGAACAAAAAGAGAAAAGCCTTCGAAGTTTTAGAACATTTACCCATGACAGCTCTAGTTTATTTCAAAATATTTTGAAAGAATCAAGAGCTGGGCAAATTAAAATGGTGGTGTACTTCACAGTCAATTGCATGACAGATAGCCCTATCCTGAATGTCTGACTAACTGAAGTGTTTTATGGGAGGGTAGTACTCCAGATTGTCAGTAATAAAATTAAGATTTTGTTTAGCCAAATATTTGGAAATTGTTGTCAACCAACACTTATGATATAAGTGTTACTTAAAGCCTTTGTATTCTGGAAACCCCTAAACGGGTACTTTGACAAACAGTGAAGACCCTGATGAAATGCAGCATAATGCTATTATAAAACAACCTTCAGGGAAGGAAATACTTAATAACTAGACTTCAGTGGATGGTACACCATCGCAACTACCCGCTTTTGAGCTAACCAAAGCATCTGCAAAGTTTTGAAATTGTTAAGTCCAACCGTTTAGGGGAGATGCATTTACAAGAAAGTACATTATTTCACTTTTGACCTTAACCTTAGGTCAAGGAAAAACGCGAAACATTGCCTAGTATCCTCTACAGCCTATGACCTATGCACCTGCAAAGTTTGAAGCTGTTATGTCCAACAGGTTAGGAGGAAAATGCATTTACAAGAAATATTTGATTTGACCTTGACCTTTGGGTCAAGGTCACATAAAGCATTGCCCTCTACATCATGTGACCTATGTAACTGCAAAGTTTGAAGTTGCTACGGCCAATGGTTAATGAGATGCATTACCAAGAAAAATACATTATTTGACCTTGACCCCAAATCAAGGGGGTCAAGTTCACACAAAATGTTGACCAGTACCTTCGACTTCATGTGACCTATGCACCAGCAAAGTTTGATGTTGCTACAACCCATGGTTAAGGAGAAGATGCATTTACAAGAAAATACGTTATTTGACCTTTGGGGTCAAGGTCACACAAAATGTTGCCCAGTACCTTCGACATCATGTGACCTGTGCACCAGCAAAGTTTGATATTGCTACATCCCACGGTTGAGAAGATGCATTTTTAAATAACCTTGACCTTCAGGTCAAGGTCACACGAAATGTTGCCCAGTGCCCTCTACATCATGTGACCTATGCACCTACAGAGTTTGAAGTTACTACGTCTAGCCCTTTAGGAGGAGATACATTTACAAGAAAATACAAGACCTTGGGGTCAAGGTCACACAAAATGTTGCCCAGTACCTTCAACATCATGAGACCTATTCAGTCACAAAGTTTGAAGTTGCTAGGTCAAAAGGTTTAGGAGTAGAAGCATTTACAAGAAAATTCAATATTTGACCTTTGACCTTGAACTTGGGGTCAAGGTCACTCGAAATGTTGCCCAGTACATTCTACAGCATGTGACCTATTCAGCTACAAAGTTTGAAGTTGCTACGTCTAACCGTTTATGAGGAGATACATTTACAAGAAAATACATTATTTGACCTTTGACCTTGACCTTGGGGTCAAGGTCACAAGAAATGTTGCCCAGTGCCCTCTACATCATGTGACCTATTCACCTACAAAGTTTGAAGTTTCTACCTCTAACGGTTCAGGAGGAGATACATTTACAAGAAACGTGACATGGGAAGGAGCCCAATTTCCACTCGAGAACACCAAAAAATCCCTGCATGTTGGTTCACTCTTCAAACTGGCGTTTAGGACGTCATTATTGGTAGTCATGTTGATTCAACATCGTCAACAACATCACTCAAAAAGTGCACAACACGTTAACCTGATAGAGATAGACAATGTTTATTAGGTCAACTTGCAACTATGCAGTTAGTACGAGAAGAGCTATTGTGGTCTGTGTGTATGTCAGCATTGCTCTCACGCTGTGTTTAAGTTTTTCAAATGTTTATATCTTGACAATAACTTACATACCATAAAGCATTCACATTAGGGACTTGGGTGCCTGGGTGATGTTCTCTGACTCCATAAGATTGGGCCACTAGGTTACAAATTTTATAATGTTGAGTCACAAAGTGATAAGGTATTGTACCAAACGCCAACTGTCAAGTGCATTGTCGCAATCTTAAGTTACATGTTGTATAGAAACAGGCCTAATGATATCCTTGCGCCTTCCAAATAGCTTGCAGCATTATTTAACAGCTAAATGTGATTTCCTTATACCCATAGTGAGGTTTAAAGTCGGCTTTTACTCACTAAAACTGAGTATTGACTAACACGAATGCTGTATTTAACTGTGCCATCCTCAGAGACTAAATCGTTTGGTTGCCCATTAGGTGTGCCTATATCATATAAGCATATACATTACACATTGAAATGGACAAGAAAGAGGCAGTTAGTGAGTTAAACTAGTTAGTGCTCTAAGGTTAAAGCAAAGCTGGATAGACGTAGTAGGGTCTTTTTAACAAGGAAAAATACACAACTTGTCATATTTTCTTTTTTATTGCTTATGAATGAAATCGTCTTCCAGAAATGTCTTGCCATTATCAAAGGCACAAAAATTAATTGTTGTGGCCGACTGGCAATTTTTGGTCCGTCAGTCACTGTCAAAAATATAATTATTACTTCTTTATCGCCACTGCTCTAGATTAGTTAATCCTGACATGTGTTTTACCCAATTAAAGATAAATACATGTATTGTGGGTGCCCATTAGAATTGCCTCATAGAGGCAATTCTAATGAGCAGCCACAATATATGATTTTATGAAGCAATAATATTGATAGTTTCTGTTTTTTTGTATAAATGTGTTTTAATCAAGAGATCTCCTTTTTTGGCAAGAAGCACCATCTCCCAACTAGCAGGATATTTCTCTATTGATCTTTATTGATTCCTAAGATGAGATACATAGTTTAATTTTCATGAGAAGAGGGCACTTACAGCCTAATTGCTTCCAACCTTCTAGGAAAATTTTGTTTATGCATATAATTGCAGTCTAATCCGAAAATGGTTATTTTCGAGGCAGAGTTGATTTGTAGTTCAATGAATGATGAGAGCCACGTACATATACTGAATAATGGGGCTGCTGCACCATTTATTGTGAATTAAGTCATTGCCTACTAGTGCCGTCTGCTCATAACCTTTGCAAACAGATTGGACCCAGATCAGGCCCGACAAAACATTAGGTCTTATCTGGATCCAATCTGTTTGGCACTGGATAGTGTTTGTGATTTTTTTTCTTTAAAAGCTTATGGGGTAAGTTGATAAAGTCAACAGACAACAAAAAACATGAAAAATTTCCCAGAGGGGCAAAGTTATATAAACAATACTGTAGGAACAAAAAAAATAGATAACTACTCTTTCCTTGCTGACGGTGACTTGTCATCTGCTGATATCCATTGCAAACAGTTTTGAGATCAGGACCGACAAAACATCAGTTCAGATCTGGATCCTAACTGTTTGATACTTTGATAGTGCACATACCTGAAAGATTTTTTGTTGAAAAAGATGGTTTTGACAAAAGTCTGCAGATGACAACAAAAGCATGAAAAATTATCCAGTAGGCAAAAATATAAGCAAGTCTGCTTCGCTCAGTCAGTTCTCAGAAGATTGCTGGTAATCTTTCTTGTATTGATTGCGATATTTGAGTCATAGGTTTGAACCCTGGATTCTTGGAACCCGCGCTTTCGTAGAGATTATTCTCTTTGCATGCTGGGTAATTTTTCATGCTTTGTTGTGGTCTGCTGACTTTCTACAAAACTAAATTAAAAAAAACTTTCAGGAACATAATCAGAGTGTCAAGCAGTTTGGATCCAGATCAGGGCCGACAAAATGTAGGTCCTGATCTGGATCCAAACTGTTTATGAAGGTTATCAGCATTTTGTCGTCACTAGCATGGTAAGGGTTAAATGATCGTACACTATACAGTTCAGCTGATTGACACAGCAAGCGATTGTTTTGCCCTGCTGGTCTGTTTTATTTTTGCATTGACATTTTCTTCAATATCTCATAGCCCTCAATAACAGTATATTCTTTATTATCCCTACACTTATAACTCTTTCCTTGCTAGCGGCAACTTTTGTCATCTTCTGTTATACTTTGCAAACAGTTTGGCCCCGGTGCAGGACCGACAGAATGTCGATCCTGGTCTGGGTCCAAACCATTTGACACTCTGATAGTGTTCCTGAAAAAAATTCTGGGCAAGTTAATTTTGATTCCTGATATTTGCACCCTTACTTACTTTGAAAAAAAATGTCAGTGACAACCAAACAGCATGCAAAGAGCTAAACACTGGGGATATTGTATCTGTCCGAATGTGTGTCTGTCTGTCTGCTATCTCCTTCTAATTAATCCAACTGAATTTGTTGAGTTGAGTGTCTATTATGACCCCATCCCAGACAATATGTCAGGCCTGATCTGGATCCAAACTGTTTGACATTTTGATGGTATGTGTATTCCTGAATTATTTTTTTTGTGGTGTCTGGCATCATTTTTCTCTGTTTTCTCCAGAAATTCAGTAAAGCTCAGCTGCTGCTGTGCTGGCCCTAATTATATTCATATTTTATGTCCTTGTCTCTGCCTAAATCTCATTTATAGTTATTATTTTCTGAAATCTAGACAGAATGAAATTTGACAAACACATTATTTCTTTCATAAATAACAATTAGTTGGTATTTCATTGGCATCTACAGTATTAACACATAGGGCCAGTTAAGCAAATTTTTTTAGCTTAAAATTGCGATTATTTTCTTACCTATCAGTTAAAACATATGTTTTGGATGCTCAAAAGAACCGTCTCATCGAGACAGTTCTTTTGAGTACCCACAACATATGTTTTGGTTGATAAATAAGAAAAATAATTTTCTGGTACGCACTCTTATCTGGAGGCCTGTTAACAGACCAAGAAATCACATCCTGGTTTTAGGATTTAAAAAGTCTGTGTTGTTCTAACTGGTGGAATTTCACAATATTCAGATTTTCAAAGCATTAAATTAAGCCTTTTAAATGAATCTTTAGATTTTTGCAACCGTTCATAACCTCATGAAAGACATAAATGTGATTAATAGCAGCCAAGCTCACTTGCGCGTGCAATATGCTTCGACCATCAAATTCATTCGCCAGAAGTGTGACACTGTTGTTGTGAATGACAGTGAGCCACACCTGATTCCCACATGCAAAACAAGCCTCTTGTTTGCTTCATTGGTTGTCTGCATTCACATTGGTTGTTCCGCTTTTCCGTTTTACACTCCAGCAAAACCATAAATATGATCACATATTTAATACAAAACTGTTTTGTTTTCTAAATTATAAATAATTTCCATATATTCGATATTTATAATAAAAAGGTAAATGTTTGAGCACCCAAAACATATGTTAAAACTGATGGGTAAGAAAATATTAACAAATTTACGTTCAAATTTTTTGTCTTAACCTATGCATTCGTAGCTAATTTCATCTTTGTATCTTGAAGATTGTATTAACAGATAACTTGCGTGTACCATGGTTAGAGGGCTGAAGCAAAGACTGACCTGATAATAAAAGTAGGTCATTGTGACTTATATTTCATGGTCCAGTGATTTTGACATGCATCTTGATTTGATAGATGTACATTTTATAATCAGATAACCACCAAAATGGTTACTGGTCCCGAAGTTATAAAAATTCAACTGCTCATAAAAACTAAAATACTGAAAAATATAGACTTTTCTTGCTTTAAACCTCTCAGAAGTTGTATTATTCATGCTGATAAATGTTAAAATGCCAATAATTGTTGGCATTTTAACATTTATGAGCATGATACATTTCATACTCAGTTGAGCATGAAAATGTTTTATTACCTCTAGGCCTGGAATAATTCAATGGTAAATTTTCTCTTGAAGAGACACATCATTTTTTCTGGACAGATTTCTTCCTATTTTCGTACATAATTTACAGTCGTCAATATCTCTGATTCCCTCAAATTAAAATTATGCGGGGTCATACAAGTCTAGTTTAAAGTTAGTTTTTTTAGATTTTCTCCTTAATAAAATGTTTCTCAGAAATATAGGCAGACATTGGCAGGGACTCATTTACATGTATGAATAATGCACCTGTCATTCGTATTCATGACTTTTCCTGCTTATGACTTTGATTTATCCACGGTTATAGTGATGTACTAAGTTACTCACCAGAGTTGAGTAAATGGATCTAATTGCAAAAGAAAAAAATAGCAAAAATGTTTGTAATCCAAGTAACTTGTATTTTGAAACTCTTCCTCATCACACCGGATAGGTGGCGAACGAAAACGCTCTTAACAATCGAGGAATGCGGATCAAAAATCGCTATAAACAGTGTTTTTGATTGCCATTTGTCGCCAGTAGGGCGACAAATGGCAATCAACAACGTTGTTTCTAACGATTCTTGATCTACGTTTGTCGATATTGTTAACATTTTCGATTGCAGCCTACCCAGGGGTTCATATGGACCTCATCGTGAGAAATGTGAAACCTGCCTTCAGTGTTTCTGACCTGGTACATGTAAATCTCAAACCAGCCTGCTCAGCTACAGAGACTGGCTAGAACATTTCATACTCAGTTGAGCATGAAAATGTTTTATTACCTCTAGGCCTGGAATAACTGCGCCTTTGTTGTTCGCATGCAACAAAGTCAGGTTTTCTTGCGTTAAGGCCCGTAACTTATATAGTTCAATTCTTAGTGTAAGAGGTGTCAGGCCGTTATGTTTTAATTTATTTTCTCTGGAAGTTCCTTGATTTAATGCAAGCAATGAAGATTGAAGTCCATGATCAGGCACTACAATACGTATGCAGTGTCGGATCAGGGCCTGCACTGTTTGTCAATACACCGTCATCAAGGAGTTGAAATATTTTGCCTGATCGGGCCTCGTGTGATATTCAATATTTCTGCACTGTAACTGATTTATGAGATTACCTCTTTGCATGTTGGGAAATTTTTCATGTTTCTTTGTCGTCTGCTGATTTTTTTCTTTGTCGTCTGCTGATTTTTTTCAAAATTGACTTTTTCGAAAAGTTCTTTCAGGAATACCATCAGAGTGTCAAACAGATTGGATCCAGTTCAGGCCTGACATTTTGTCGGGCCTGATCTGGGTCCAAACTGTTTGCAAAAATCATCAGCAGACGACACTAGTAGGTAAAGAGTTAAGTTGATTTTAAGACCGATATTGTAATTTTATATACTGAGGGAAAAAAGTTTAGCAATTATTTATAATGGGGTTTCCCATAGGTGATCTTTGAAGCACTAGATCTTTTTAATTGACAGGTTCGCAAACATGTCAGTTGTTTGAAAATGACCAAATAGCTACCCGCAAGTGGTCAAAAGAAAAAAAATCCGACTTCAAAGTGAGGATTTGATCTGCTGAGCATTTTAAATCCAAGTGTTATTCAATTGAAAGGGAGGTAATTTGGAAAAATATGATTTTCATCTAAAAACTGTAGGAAAAGGGTGAACATAACATTCAGTTTTAAACCGTTTTTCACTTTCTTGCCTTTGAATCTAAACATTGGACAGAAAAATGAAACTTTTAGTCGAACATTATTCGCACTATCGCCAGATAAGCTGTTTTAGCAAGGGGGCACAAAATCAGACATTACATAATGTGAAATGTCAGCCTGTTAATGTCATCGTACTCGTGAACGTTTGTCAACATATATTTTTGAAATTATAAAATTCAAAGTCCTATTTCTTCTAAACTGTGAATCCTGACAGTATATTGCTAAACTTTTTTCCCTCAGTATATAGGTTTGATGGTCTCCAATATATTCCTGTACGATGACATAAGTATTTCTTAACCCTTGCCTGCCGATGTTCGCTGCAGATCACTTTTGCAAAAAGTTTGGACCCAGATAAGGCTCGACAAAATATCTCACCTGATCTGGATCCAAACTCTTTAATGGTATTCTTGAAAAGTTAACTTTGAAAACAAAATCAGCAGACGACATGCATGCAAAAGTTAAAACAAAACAGCTCAAATTAAAGGAAAGCCCCTGCCCCATAGAGCTTGTGTGGCGTGACCGATTTTCTTTGCAACTTATCCGTGGACTCTGCGACCATTGCATCTACTTACCACTACTTATGATCTCCGACCAGTCCTTACGATTAGCGATAGTTTCCCATTTATCGACTAGTTCAGAGTAATCGGTGAACAGTTGGTGACCAACGGTTCGGCGACTTTTGAAAAAATTGATGAATTGTAATGTTCACAACGGATAGGTGGCAATCGAAAACGAAACTATCAATGAACATAGATAAAAAATCGTTAGAAACAGAGTTTTTGATTGCCATTTGTCGCCCCACTGGCGACAAATGGCAATCAAAAACACTGTTTCCAGTGATTTTTGATCCGCGTTCCATCAATTGTTAAGAGCGTTTTTGATTGCCGCTTACCCGATGTGATGTTATTTTTGATTTTATCACATGACGTCGCATCTGGGAGTGAAATAACGCCATGCAATAAAATCGATAAACCACTAGTGGTTTACAGATTTTCGGGAAACGTTATGACATCCATTACAACGTTGCGTACATACCTACAAAATTATAACGTTTTTTCAGCAGAAATGAGATTTCAAAGTAATCTTAATGTCATATGATATTCGTGCTCTTGTATTATTGAATTTATTAAACTTGTTGCGAAAAAGAGATAAAATGCTCTGCAAGCCTTGCTTGTTATCTCTTTTCCCCAGCTCGTTTAATAAATTCAGTAAAACATGAGCGCTCATGTAAGATCCTCTTTATATGATTTTGTTCTTTTTTTTGCGTTGGATGAATTGAGAGAATTTTATGCCTTCAATACTTTCACAACTGAACTACACTGAAATGAAGAAAAAACTTTGGTAAAAAGTTATCTCCCCTGAAGTTTGCCTTTATGGCTTGTTAATGATTTATAAGAAATCTATGGTTAAATTGATGCTTTCTTTTAGCCTAACTGATACAGATTAAGTCGGGAATCAATAGTTGCTGGCGTTACTTACTTACTATTTTGGCTATTTATTGTCTGCCGTCTTCCTTTTTATGTATCAGTCAAGTCGATCTAATTAAACACATTCTGTATGTGGATGCTGAATAATTTGATGAGAAATCCGAGATGAAGACATGAGCCAGCTTATGGCATGGGCCGAGATAGGCAAAAAGTTTTGGCTTAAAATTGCAAATATTTTCTTATCCATTAATTTTAACATGTGTTTTGGATGCTCAAAAGAACCGTCTCATTGAGAGGGTTCTTTTGAGTACCCACAACATATGTTTTGGTTGAGAAATAAATAAAATGCACTCTTATCTAGGGGCCTGTTATGGGGTTTTGGTACATTTCGTACAGGAAACCCAGGATAGAGTCAGTCCAGTCTACATACATGCAGAGTCTCTCTAGAACCTTAACTGCTCATGTATATGTGAGTATGCAAGTAGATGACTGGTCAGATCCAACACCAAAATCTGGGCATGAATATTTTAAGAGGTGTTTGTGTTTAATGTCCCACCAACAGCTATATACTAAGGTCATATGGGTAGTACGGAAGAGACCACGGCTTTGAGTCTCATCCGACAGACTGGAGGAGCCGGGGATCTACCTGGGGATCCTGGGTACAAGGTGAGTGGTTTATCCATCACACCAGGGTGGCTATGGGTTTGAAGAGTAACTCACCTTCTTGTTGGAGACTATTGCCAATTCTCATGGGCACCTAAATATATAGCCCATATAAGCTATATTTCTTTCTCTGCTAGTGACAACTTTTAGTGTTGCAAACAGTTTGGACCCAGATCAAGCCCGACATCATTGAGGGGTCGCTGGTATGAGACTCATCAGAGGCACTGCACACATGTGTTGTGACACAAAGAAACATAAGATCTACAATCTGGTTTGAGGAACATACTGACCTCTGGTTTATGTACACTTTGTACTTTTAACTGCAATAGAAAGTAGTTCAATTTATGAGACTATACGGTTTTTTCTGTTACACATGCAAAATATTTCTATGAATGGGTTAATGTATAATGTTTTCATGTTTTCTGTTGGTCTATCTGATCCCTTGGTATTTTTAAAACATGATATATTTGATACATTGAATTTTTACAAGAGCACACATGTTCGACCATTTCATATGATATTTTCTGAATTTGAAGATGAAATTGCAACCTTATATCAGAAACACAATATTTGCAATAAAAACTAAAATATTTCTCTTAGCTGGGGTTTCACTTTCAAAAACAAAAACATCACTGGCATTGCATGATACCCAATGCAGGATATGCAACAAATTTTGAAATTTTGATGTCAACCTTTTATATTCAGGAAACCCTTTAAACAGTAGAGACCCAGATGAAATGCAGCATAATGCTTTGTGTCTTCTCACAAAAGGAAAGATATAAATCATATTAGACAGGATTTTCATTCGGTCCCCTGGGTCATGCCATGGGGCATGGTTTGGGACATGGGGATGCTGGGGGGTCAAAATTTTATTTTGTGAACATAGTCATGTGGCATATCGGATTAAAGGGGATGAGCAGTAGTCCAGGATACACTGAAAATCTTTTCCCTACGATCAAACTGGTGACCTTTGGATGGGGTAAAAGGGTCAAATATCATTAGATTTCTTTGTGAGCGTGGGGATTTGCGATGAAACGCCATCAAATGTGTTCTAGTTTCTTTGAAAACTCCATCTACTAGTACATTGTTTAATGTTCTTGGAAAGATTTCTTTTGGCATCATCGTATCTTTTACTCTGAGATCTTTGATTCCTCAGTGACACTGTAGATATTGTATTGAGTTCTATAAACATATAGAGAGGCCACAGATGTTGAAATTTGAGTACTCTAATATAGTTTTGAATTATATATAATCATTAAGATTAGAACTCTAAAATAAAACAACAAGAAAGACCATATTAGACTTCATCTTCACAAGCCAATTCATCTTCATAAGTCCATTTCGTTCCTTACTCGTCAGCTAAGGGTACTTAGTCCACTTGTTTGCTTACTCGTAGGCCAAGGGTATATACTAAGTCCACTTTGTAATATTCGTAAGCCAAGAGTACTAAGCTTACTCGTAAGCCAAGGGTACTAATTCCATTTTGTTCGTTTTTCGTAAGGAACGAAGTGGATAGTATCCTTGGCTTGCAAAGATGATTTGACTTTAATTTTAACCTTTTGAAAACAGTGTAGATCCATATCAGCTAGCTTCATCAGAAGCCAGCATAACATGATCCACACCTTTTTATCAATACGATAAATCCATTTTGATATAAGAAATAGTACTGTAAAACAGAATATATTTGGTGTCCATCTTACTTTGGTGCTTTGATTGGTGATATAATTGGCAGTCAAGGTAAAAAGCGCCAATCCGACTGGCAGAAATTTTATTCCCAAATATAACAGCATTATCCGTTGCAAAAGAAAAAGGATCCAAAGATAGCTTTGGAAAGCCATTTAGCATGCATGGTAATCGATTAACCACTTCACCAGTGAGTAACTAAATGAGTGTATTAATTCACTCTCATGCCAAGAAAACAGCTGAAAATCACAGTATATGACATGTAAAACCATGTATGCATAGAGCTTGC
Organism: Loripinus fragilis; assembly: GCA_964019695.1. NCBI lineage: Eukaryota > Metazoa > Mollusca > Bivalvia > Lucinida > Lucinidae > Loripinus > Loripinus fragilis. Next base: position 63,150,250 of record OZ026521.1, on the reverse strand, counting down.
ATGCATAAAACAGAACTTGTCAGAAATCAAAAATATGAATCCTCCAAAAGCACCCAGGTAAACCGCATGTCCAAATCTCGGAGGGTGTTGGCTACCGGAGGTAAACAAAGGAGTTTTGGGCTGCACATGGTCTGCTTTGAGATGGTTTTATATCATAATGAACCACATTAAGGAATAAAATCAACATATAAGCCGTAAGTATATAGAATGACAAGAATTCTGAAAGCAATGCATGTTTTTGAACTGAATCTGTTTGAATTTAAATGGCATTTGAATTCGGAAATGCGGTGATTTGAACGAATATTTCGAATTCATCAGTTGATATTTATATGTATTATTTTATTTTTTCTTGATTCATAACTACCGCTGCAATGTTTAACCTCTCTTTGGAATGTATCAGTCCAATATAATTCAAACAGACGTGTACAACACTTATTTTTTTGCAATTTTATGACGATGGTGTCATGTTTATGGATAGCGTTCCATTAAGGGTAAGTCCTCTGAACATTTTGCTAACCATCAAAACGATAGCAACGTAAGCGATTTTCAAAATTTGAAGTATTAATAGCAGTTTTGGACACGACACTTACAAGCCATGCAGGAGAATGATATAGAATGGTAGCGGCACAAGCAATTAGTGTCAAAGGTTGATATAAGTCCAGCAATGATCAAACCACTAGCCTTTTTTCATTGAAAAATTCACATTCGCCGTTTGAAAAGTCGCCCTGAATCCTACAGACATGGATCAAAAGTATTTAACAGATTTCGAGTCCTTATCACTCAATATAGAAGCCACTTGTTTGCTGCCCTCGTCCCCAAAAAACTTTCAATATGAAATAAAAACATAAATACAACCCCTTATCCATCCATGATCTCAATGTTTACCTCCGATAGCCAACACCCTCCGAAATCTAGACATGCGGTTCACCTGGGTGAAAAGGTCCAAAGATAAAAACACATGAACAGTCAAAATTGGCTCTTGCCAAGTACAATAATCAGTGTGCACAGTGAGTATAAGAGCTTGTGCATTTATTGCATTGAATATGGTCCAACATTTTTCGGGTTCCTTGTTTGCAAAGCAGACAACAAAAGTTGCTGAGTAAAGAGCCAAGTTAATTAATTTATAGTGATTTACTAGACCAAACAGTTGTACCCATGAGAGAGGAAGCTTTTTTTTCATCTTCATTTGCATAATCAATTGCTCGAGATCTCATCTGGAGTAAAAAAAAAAGGCAACTTGCTGGACCATTTTTGTCATAAAGTATTCACTCTACATAAAGCTTGTTTTGATACAAATAACATACAAATAGGTACCTACTGTCCTGCCAGCCAAGAGTAACAGTTACGTCATGTTTTGTTTACAAAATTATCAGGGACTTATATTCGATAGATCACTTGTGTATTAATCCTATCCACAGGATAGGATTAATACACAAGTGATCTATTGATTCCCGTTAGCTCAAGTGGAGTGTACAAGTTAAAATTTTACTCAACAATTGTAAACAAAATTTACATCACTGTCCCTATTGGTTGGCACGACAGTAAGCTTGAGCATATATGATTCATGAAAGGAGAAGGTTGATTTTGTTGTTATAATCTCGTGGAAATATGCTGATTAAAAATGGCTCCTGCAGAACCCGGATGTACAATGTTGATTATACAGATTGACTCACAAGGTCTATATGATTGGCAATTAACCCATTTATGCCGAATGGATTTTCCCATTCTTATCAATTGGACCAATACATTTCCGTTTAAAGAGTTGCTGGATAGTATTTTTCACTTTTATTCAAATAAATAGAAATTTCTGTAAGCAAACAGTGGCGATCCTTATCAGGCGCCGCATTTTACGACGTCTGATCTGGATCTGCACTGTTTTGTCTATGTCCCACAAAAAGGACGCTAGGCTTATATGGGTTAAGGTTTTATGAAGTACACTGATGGTATTCCTGAAAGAATTTTTTAAAGTTGATTTTGAAACTACAAAAACCTAGACTGGCCCCAGTCTCTAATGTCATTTTTGTAGTAAAACTGATATACTCTCTAAGATAGCAATTTATAAACTTTACTTGGAGAAGTTCTTGGCTTGGACATCAGAATTTAATTTGACTATCAGAGAGGATAGAATTTTTATAAGATGATTTTTTTTTTCATAGTTAAAATTATATTTATGTAATTATATACATTCAGTGGACTGATACCAGTCTAACAAAAACCCAGCATGCAAAGTTACCTCTGAAAGCGCCAATTACGACTGCAGCAGACAACAAATTTTGCTACATCTTTCCTAATTTGCGAAAGAAATAAGGAATGATGTTTCATGAGAATCGTCTGCCTGCAGACGATTCTCATGAAACATCATGCCTTACTTGTTATTTTTGAAAAAAGCTGCAAAATTTGAAATTGTCTTCTGCTGCAAATTATAGGTGGGGCTTTATGGGTTAAATGGTATATTTGTTATTATTTACTCATCATCCAACCAATCTCCATTAGATAAATCAAATATTGACTTTAGGCACCAACTGATCAAACAGGAGTTGTTATTGATTTTGAGTTACACCACAATCGAGAGCACAGACTTGTCGATAGATATACTCTAATCATTTGTTGAATTAGAAAATATTGAGTTTAAAAAATCAGAAATACATCTGAATCTTATACTGTCTTATACTATACAAATTCTTTGCATGCTGGGAAATTTTTCATTATCCCCACGAAGGGGATATTGTTATCGCCTCTGTCCGTCTGTCTGTCCATCCGTCCTTCTGTCTGTTTGTTATGTTCTCTCCCCCTAAACCATTGGACGAAATCAAACCAAATTTGGTATGTGAGTTACTCACATGAATGAGGCATACAACAGCAAAATTATTTTTGGCCCCGCCCCATGGGCCCTAGGGAGGGGTCAAAAGGTCAAACATCATTAAATTTCAATAACAGTCAGTTTCAAAGATTTTTATACCAAACTTTGTGTGTGTTCTTACAAATAAAAGATATGAAACATATCAAACTGGATTTTCGTTCCAAGGCCATACTTCTTTTGTGGATCATGATGTCTTGTTTTTGTCATGCTTTAGTGTCTGTTCATTGCTGCCTTGGGGTCACCTGAAGGGAATTTAGGGCTGACCTCTCGGCTCTTGTTTGTGATGTTTATTGTGATTTTGTTACTTTCCCATTTGGTATCCTGGGACAGGTGTGATGTTTATTGTGATTTTGTTACTTTCCCATTTGGTTACCCTGGGACAGGTGTGGTACTTGATTGTATGGATCCCTGATCCTGGCTGTCTTTCTTATGAGGGATGATCCAAAAGTTCTGATCTTTACCTTGTAGCTTTGCACAGAGACATTTTTGAGGGGCATACTGTGCACCATTCAAAAGAACGAGTTTTTACCTTTATAATGATGCTAAAAGTCTCTCGCTGTACTGTTTCGTTTAATAATTACAGCACATTATATATGGCTCACTCCATACCACTGGCCTGTTTTCATGTTATAGAATTATGATAATATTTGAATCTGGATCTTTCAAGCCCGACATCTTTAAAACCACAAAATAAAATTGCATTGTGTTTTTATTTTTTGTTACTTACAAGTCCATTCAAGTTTAAGAATGGCGACATATTGTGTCGATTCAATAATTAAAGCACAACGCACAATTATTATGACGTCATTGAAATTGAAAATTACGTCATTTTGAATACATTGAAGAATTTTCATTTCGAAGAATGTTCTATTTTTGTCTATCAACTTTGACTAAAAACATGCCAAACCTAATATCGGCAAAATATTTAAGGCCAATATTATTTTTATTACAAATATCTTAATCTTAATTGGAATATTGTAAAAAGTTTTATTTTTTACCAAAATACTGATTGATTTTAAATAAGAATTTTTCAAATGGTTATTGGTCTCAGGCGGATGCTTTGTGCTCAATTTAAACCCATATTGCATCATTTTACGATATAGTGCACCTTTGGGCAATTGATTGGGTATTATCTTTAGATATACACATGCAAATTTGTGTACCACTGAATATTGACCTAATTTGTGGACTCTTTTTTATTTTCTTATGTGGGTTACTATCAGTCTCCCACGGTACCGACTATTTATAATTGCTTCAGACAAAAGTCAGTTTATCTAAGTTTGCCTAAAAATGTTTTTTCCTTTAATACAGCTGTTGTTACGGCAGAATGGGCTGGTCAAAACTTCAAGTGGTCCAAAATTTGCTTATAGCTGACAGTTGCATAGCCATACATTCAAGGGCCTAGGAAACCAAGATCTTATAGAACGTTCGCCATATTTACAGGACATATTGGCTAACAGATGAACATTAAGCAACCATGAAAACGAAATGCTGGGACTGCTCTTGTCTGAATTATGAGGTCTCTAATATGCACAGTCTGCTTGATATGTCAGTGCATTGAGGGTATGGCTGTTTCGGGGTAGATTTCCGGTCGCTCCTTCAAGTTACACACAACTGGTCAGAACGGTGTATAGACAAAGAATGTATTTGTATTTGGTACAATTTTCAAGCATGTTGTATTGCTGGTTACAGAGATATCACGCCAGGATCAGAACTTTAGGATCATCCCTCGTACTTTGCAGTGTTTGTCTAGGCCTTTTGGCAGGCATAGTGTGTTAAATTTAGGTTATCTACCATAATCACTGATAGATTTAAGTTCTTGGAATTTAAAGGTGAAAGGAATTCCTGATTGAGAGTGAAATTGATTTATGGTGTTTATAAACAGTTAGAATGAAGAGTCTGTTAACTGATAGAGTAGGTGAAAGATCTGATTATAACCCAGATGATATTGTAAATAATCTTAAAAAATGGATACTCTGAAATAGAGAGAATTGCAAAAAAATTGAAAACAGCAAGCTCAATTTCATTGAGTCTGTTAACACACCCAATAGGTGGCAATCAAAAACATTAATACTATGGATGAATGTAATAAGAAATAGTTAGAAACAGAGTTTTAGATTCCGTTTGTAGCCCGAATCAAAAATCGTTAGAAAACAGTGTTTTTGATTGCAATTTGTCGTCGGGCGGGTGACAAATGGCCACCTGAATAACTGTTTCTAAACCTCCCATTCCACTGGACAGGGATTCTGTTACGCTCATGGCGATCTAGGATTTTCTCTTATATTATTCCTAATCGCCGCGGAAGCGTAGACAGTCACATGATTTGGGGAGTTGACGCTTCCAGTATGCTTCTACTACACTTCCGTTGCGCTCCTGCTACGATCCCACTACGACAATGAAGATCTGGCTACGCTTTAAGTCTACGCTGATGGCGATGTAGCTGCGACCTTGCTACATCCTTGGCGATGGAACTACGCTTTTGTTGCGCTTTTGTATCCTTTCTATACAGAATCTGAAATTCCAATACGCTTCTACTACAAACTAGGTGCTTCTACTGTGCTCTTGTCGTTTTTGGTACGATTCGTGTCATTTTGACCAAAATTTTGAATCGTAGCAGAATCCTCTTCCAGTGGAATCAGGGTTTTACGATTTTTGATCTGTGTTCTTCGATTGTTAAGAGTGTTTACAATTGCTGCCTATCTGGTGAGGTTAATTTCAAGTGCAAAAAAGCCTGACATGCCCCCTTGCACGGGCTTGAGTAGTATTCTACTCTATGCCAGAACCCAATATTCCCAGAGGACCATGAAAAACTGTCAACACGGTTTAAAAGCCAGATAAAATAATCTCCATTTGTTTGTGTTGATGCTTTACACCCCATTCAGCAATGTTTCAGTCATGTCAGGGTAATTCTTGTCTTCCTGGGTAGAGCTGATTAAGTGCCATTCTCAAGGACACAACACAGTGCCTCAGGTGAGTCTCGAACCAGCAGCCCCTTGATCTCAGGTCTAGACACTACCACTGAGCCAGAGCCACCATGCTCCACATTTCCTCTCCATGATTATTATACCCACTTTTTTCTTTAGAAAAAAAGGGTATATTAATTTTGTAACAAAGTCGGCCTGTCTGTCCCAAGGTCAAGGTCAGATAATGTATTTTCTTGTAAATGCATATGCTCCTAAACTGTTGGACAAAGCAACTTCAAATTTTTCAGGTGCATAGGTCATATGATGTGGAGGGTATTGGGCAACATCTTATGTATAATGTATTTTCTTGTAAATGCTTCTCCTACTTAACCCTTGGGCGTAGCAACTTCAAACTTTGCAGACGCATAGGTGACATGATGTGGAGGGTACTGATCAACAGTTTGTTTGACATTGAGCCCAAGGTAAAGGCCAAAGGTAAAAAAGCAGGTATTTGCAATGGTCTTCCTTCGACTGCTGCTCTAGTATAATTTAATATATACATGTATATTTAATTATAGGTGCTGCTGTAGCGTAGTGGAAAATTGTTTACCTTGTAAACTGAAGGGCCTCAGGTTCGATCCTCAGCTTCACCAGTCTGTCAAGATGAGACTTTGTAAGCCATGGCCCTGTCTCCATATGACCTTAGCAGTTGGTGGGACATTAAACAGCAACACAACACATCAACAATATATATATTGTATATATAATTAATGGTTTATATTAAGTCTAAAACATTTTTTGTCTATAATTACAGGCCCTCCAGAAGCTCACCAGTCAACTACTCAAGAGAGATTTCCAGGCAATGCCGGACCTCAGCTCAGAGGATAACAAGGAACACAGGTGAGTGATATATTTGCCCTAAATATTTGGACATATGAACCTGATCAAAGTTAGTAAAATCCAGATCATTCTGTCCTTAAAGCCCCGGTCCAACAGAGATTGTGACCATGCTGCCACATCTCTTTGACTAAAAAAAATGCCAATCGCAGAGAGGTTGCAGAAGTCGCGGCAAGGTTTTACAAAAGTCTCAACAAGGTCACTGATCAAAATAAGTCACTGCCAGTCTTGACAGCATGCACAAAAGACTAGCCGCGAATGATTTCAATCCCTGACTAGTTGCAAAAGTTTTCTAGAAGTCACTGATCAGTCGCCAACAAGTTGCCAATCAGTCACCAATCAGTCGCTGACTTTTTTTATCAACACTTTTGCTCTGAAATCTTCAGCGACTGGTGGCCGATTGGTGGCCGACAGGTTGCAATGCCAGCTTCAACAAAAAGCTATCTTGCCATCATTTTACCACAAGCGTTGAAAATGTTTTGCATATCATGGTGCATAGAGGTAGCCAAAAATAGACAGCAGCACCAAAGCAGACGTTAGAAAGTACTACTGAAATTCAGACTCCTGATTCTGATGATGAATCTCAGCTCTCCTAGAGACAAAGTTGGAAGTGTAAGCTCAGAGCTAGAGGGTCACAGCCATAACTGCAGAGATCTGTTTTGTTCTAAGCAAAGCAACTGTATCTGTTGTGTTATCATGAAGACAACTTGCACAGAAATGACTTCATTCTTTCCAAAACATTTTTGTTTTAAAAAATGATGGTAGAACAGTCTCCAACCAGTCGCCGTTCAGTTGCAAAAAGTCTCCGAAGAGCTTCTGATTGGTTGCTGACTGTTTGCCAATCAGTCGGCAATTATATCAATAGTGGAAGTTGCAGAGGTCACAGGTAAGTTGCAAACAAAATCAGTTGCAGAGAGGTCCCGCCGGGGTCGCAAGCTCTGTGGGAGCGGGGCTTAAGGAGCAGTCTGATCATGATTTGCACTGTGTTCCATTCTGATAATACATTCCATGCACCTCATCTGATAATCAACAGACTTGTCAAATTTTAAGAAGCTTGGGTATCTATCTGTTTTGCTTTTATTTAAGCTTATACTTGTGGTGGTGCTACTGTTTGGCATTTGAGCAGTGGCATGAGATTTCCATTAATGTGGCATTTTGATATGTGTAGACTCGGATGAGCCTCTGCAGCCTCCTTTTAAGCGTAGAAACTCCAAATGGTGTTCAGTCAGTAGCAATCACAGAATACTCAAGTGACTAGCAAAGGCTCTGATCAGACTGCACATATGCCCAGGCTGATCTGAGACTTTGCTGGTTGCACCTACCACATTGTTGGAAATCTCATGCACTAGCTCATTTCATGCTGATGTTTAATAGGAAATCTTTACTACCTGATAGCATCGTTTATCTGATCAAAAATCACCTGTGTGCTTTGCACCTTAAACCTTATCATGCTGGATATTTTATGTTCTACACTCCTCCTCAACTTTTATCCTATTTACTTTTAGGATACCAATTATTAGTATGTATTTACAAGGGGAGTGCAAAACTGTGTGGACCCTGATCAGCTGGCTTCAAAGAAGCCAGCTGATCTGGATCTACACTGTTTTCAAAAAGGATATATCAGCTGAGAGATCTATCGTGATAAGGGTTTATTTTAAGCAGGTAGAGATGAACTTTAAGACATCGGAATGCTGCTTATCCCATTGCTTATCAATCAAAAAGTATCATGTGAAAACCTGTTTATCCATATATGCCACCTTATTGTAGTGGATAAAACACTCCCCTGGCAAACCATGGGCTGGGGGCTCAATCCTTGGCATTTCTGGTCTTTTGGATGAGCCCCCATTTCCATATGACCGTAGCTGAAGAAACACATATTCTTTATCCATAATATGTTCAGTGTTAACAATAAAGGTGCTGATCAGTCTGCACATGTGTTCCTTGCTTGGCTAGTATACTATTATATCAGGGATTTTCTGACACTCTGGATGTTTTGGATTGTCAAATTGGGAAAACTGAAAATTGACCATGTCATTTATCATGTTTTTTTTTTAAGAAATTAAATTTTAGGGAGCGCAGTGGCTCAGTGGTAGAGTGCTTAAATCAAGACGGAAGGACCACAGGTTCGAGCCTCACCGGCGTCACTGCATTGTGTTCTTGAGCAAGAAACATTAATCCCTGCTTAGTACTTGTTCAACCCAGGAAGACCTACAAGATTGCTTACTGGGACGTAAAGAAAAAATCAAACAAAACAAATTAAATTTAATGTTTAGCTTCACTTTGATCTTGATCAACCTCTCTGATTTTGATAAAAGCTGTACAGTACAGTACAACTGGCTTGCCAGTTTCCAGTGGACTCACAATATTGCAAACTATTGGGAAATGTATTTTCTTTATATGTTTGTTATATGTACAAAACATACAAATTAAATATGTTTTAACCAAATATTATGTCCTAGGAAAATCCCTGAGTAGCTATACTCCCTTTATCCAGATTTCAAGGTCCTTGCTATACATAGTTTATGTAGCTGAGCAGGCTGGCTTTATTCTTACAAGAGACAGGCTTCTTACGGCATTGTTTATAAAAACTTCTTGCATGCCTGTGACAACTTTTGCCGTCTGCTGATAAGCTTTGTAAACAGTTTGGAACCAGATCAGGCCCGACAAAATGTCGGGCCTGATCTGGACCAAAGCTGTTTGACACTCTAATGGAATTCCTGGAAGAAATTTTTGGAAAAACTTAATTTTGAAAAAATCAGCAGACGACAAAAAAGCATGAGTGCAAAGAGTTACTGTTCTTTTATAACCATAGGTTATCTTTCTCTGGATCTGGAAATATGATAAGGTACCTGTAAAAATTCCAAGAAAATAATTTTTTATAACAGTATTTCAACAGAAAATAAAGGGAAAAAAATAATTTAAAACACTTAAACAGAGACAATGTGGGAGCTTAAAAATGTTTAATATTTATATATACTAGGCCGAAAAAGAAAAGCCGCATATAAAACATACATTTTATATGGGGGTCTTTCACCAATCTCTAGCAAACGATTTGTCGCAGTTTGAGCGCTGATTCTTGGATTATGAGTTCCTGGGGTTGTGCTAGCTGTCATTGTCACCTAACTAAATTGATTCTGCGTTTAAATCTAAGTTTTTATCGATCTTGACGTCGCATCATTAGGCGATGACGTCATGAATGCGCACGGTCTGACATTGTTCCAATTTGTCAGAAATGTTTCCTAAGACGTTCAATCATCCTTGCATGACATCTAAATTGTTGGGCTATCACGGATGGCGTCACGTTAGCTTGTAACATTCTTATCGCCTATTTACTATCAACATGTGTCCTTTTTGGAATCGTAAATTAGCAATGTGTAACTTTTAATTTTAAAGTTTTAAAATGTTTTCAATCAAATTGGATATTAGACCAGTGATTTTAGTAGTTATTATGTGTGTAAATCGAAATAAAATGAATGTGCACGTGAAAAACTTGAAAACAAAAAGATAGCCATTACACTGGTTTGGGTTGACTGAGCTCAATGAAACAATGAGAATAATGTATGGCAGGAATAGTAGCGAAACATAGATAGCAGATGAAATTTTGCAACTCTCATTTAACACGCAATATTTTTAATCTTTATATGCGGCATTTCTTTTTTGGCCTAGTATACATGTAATATACTCTCTTAAATTAAACAGAGCTAGCTGGCTTCTAGCACCACCATAATAGCTTAACCCTTTACTCCATAGGCTATTTTTAGATCATGACATCATTTTCTATTTTTAGACAACATTGAAAAAAAAATCAAGAAAAGTTTAAGTAAAGATTTGAATACTTTCAAAATATTATGGAAAATGGAGCATTTGCTCCAATGGAGCAAATGCTCCATTTTGCCATAATATTTCCAAATACATAGTATTTCAAAGGCGTCAAAAGGGGCTATCATGGAGTAAAGGGTTAAGAACAAGGAGAAATGACAACACAATAAAGTTCAATAGATAGCCAGGAGATATTTAGGTTCCCCACAAAACAGATGTCCACATGCAACTATGCTACATGTAAGATAACATGGGACTTCAGATGTAATGCTATAGGTATGCAATCATAGGCTACAGGGTTACAGATATATTGACATAGGTTTGCAAACGTGGGTGGCATATAAGATGTCATGGGGTTGGAGATATAATGTCATAGGTTTGTGCTCATAGGCTACATGAAAGATAAAATGAGATTGCAATGTTGCATATCGGGCTGCATACAAGATGACAGGGGAATGCAGTGGCTCGGCGGTAGAGTGCTTGACTTGAGACCGAGGGGCCGCTGGTTCGACCCTCACCGGCGTCACTGCGTTGTGGTCCTTGAGCAAGACACATTTATCCTAGCTTAGTAGTACTGGTTCATCTCAGGAAGACCCGTCCCTGTTTAACTGAAAGATTGTTGATGGGACGTAAAGAATCAAATCAAACAAACAAACAAAACAACAGGGTTCCCACAAACTCTGGAAATCATGGAAAACCTGGAAATCACTAAAAAAAGTTCCATGCATGGAAAAATCATGGAATGATGAAAAAGCCTGAAAAATCATGGAATAGTCATGGAATTTTGTGTAATAATTTGACAAAACCATCAGTAGCCAGAAAACTATCTGTCGGACGCTTGTGTACAACGACAACAAATATTTACATTTTCGAAGCAAGCCTTTAATGTTACTTTAGAATTTTGCAACCGTTCATAGCCTCATGAGTCATGAATGACACAAAATTTGATTGACAGCTGCCAAGCTCACTTGCCCACGCAATTCGCTTCAAACATCGAATTCATGCGCCAGATGTGACACTGGTGTTGTGATTGACAGCGAGCCACACCTGAGTTGCACATGCAAAACAAGCTTCTTGTTTGCTCCATTGGCTGTCCTGTTCACACTGGCTGTTTCGCTTTTCCATTTTACACTCCGACTAAACCGTTAATACCATTATATTTTAAATACAAAACTGTTTTAATTCCTAAATTGAAAATAATTTTTTATATTTTAGATATTTATGATAAAATGTAAACATAAGCAATAAATTCAATTTTTGGTCTGTTCATGGAATCATGAATACTTCGGGTCTCTTTCAAAGTTAACGTGAAGCCCTTACTTTGCAAGAGACCGGAGTATTCATGATTCCATGAACATTTCAAAAAATGAATTCATTTCTTAAGTGTCCGACAACTAGTTTTCTGGCTACTGGTGGTTTCAAGTTTTAATCATTACAAAGTTGTTTCTGCATTCCACATTTATGCTCTGCGTTGTGAAGATGCTGCTAAAAGGGGAGGTTGGAGATCGTGCATTAAATAGTCATGGAAATAACATTGTTGATCATGGAAAATCATGGAAAAATCATGGAATTGTGTTTTTGAATTTCTGTGGGAACCCTGAATTATAAGATAACATGGGTTTACAGATATATTGACATAGGTTTGCAAAGCCGTCTGTGTATAAGATATCATGGGGTTGGAGATATAAGGTCATAGGTTTACAAAGGTGGGCTGTGTATAAGATATCATGGGGTTGGAGATATAATGTCATAGGTTTACAAAGGCGGGCTGTGTATAAGATATCATGGGGTTGGAGATATAATGTCATAGGTTTACAAAGGCGGACTGTGTATAAGATATCATGGGGTTGGAGATATAATGTCATAGATTTGTGATCATAGGCTACATGAAAGATAAAATGAGATTGCAATTGTTGCAACATTGGGCTGCATATAAGATGACAAGGGGTTGCAGATGTAATGCCATATGTTTGCAATCACGGACTGCATATAAGCTAAAATGGGGTTATAGGCTTGCAATCTAGGCCGCTGCGTATAAGATAACATGGGTTTGCATATGAAATGACAAAAGGCTTTCAAACTGGGCTTTAGATATGTAAGATAACATGGGTTTGCTTATGAAATGGGCTTGCAATCTGGACACCATAGGCATTGCAATCTGGACACCATGTAAGATAAAATGGGAATACCCTTTTAAGAACATATTTGCATATGAAATGCCATAATTATGCCTAGGCTTGCAATTTAATCTGGACACCAGTGACCATAGGCTCGCAATCTGGACACCATGTAAGATAAATGGGTTTGCATATGAAATGCCATAGGCTTGCAATTTAAAACGGACACCATAGGCTTGCAATCTGGACACCATGTAAGATAAAATGGGTTTGCATATGAAATGCCATAGGCTTGCAATTTAAAACGGACACCATAGGCTTGCAATCTGGACACCATAGGCTTGCAATCTGGACACCATAGGCTTGCAATCTGGACACCATAGGCTTGCAATCTGGATACCATGTAAGATGACATGGGTTTGCATATGGAATGCCAAAAGCTTGCAATCTGGACACCATAGGCTTGCAATTTGGACACCATGCAAGATTACATGGGTTCACATATGAAATGACAAAGGCTTGCTATCATAGGTTACATATAAGACAACATGGGATTACAGATGAAATGACATTGATATAAGGTAGCACTGTGATAGATGTAGTTTGTGGGTAGGCATTTAAGATAAAATGGGATTTCAGATGTAAAATTGTCATTGATTTGTAATCATGGGCTACTTATTGGTAATACAGGATTGCAGATGTAATGCCATATGTTTGTAATCATAAGCTCCATATAGAATACGCAGATGTAATATAAAATGTATGAAAAAGAAAACTGATTAATTGACAGACATTGTTTTGTATGGAACCATTATCTACTCTGGCAACATATCTCATACCTACAGTTATTATTGAATATTTTGTAGTTGAGGTGCAACCATATTTTCAAACCAGAGCTTTAACATGACATTGTGATTTTTTGCACAAAAATACCTAAATTATACTTTTAATTACCATGTGACCAGTGCACTGCATGACACCATGTGACCAGTGCACTGAAGTAGGACAGATTTAAGTATAATTTTTGATAAATTTTCTGCTTTTTTTATGCTGGTATTTGTGAATTCTGGGATACAGCTAATTTTTTGAATTTGATGTTTTTCACCTTGAACAAAGTTTTTCTCAATTAATATTCTAGCTTCCTTTACCACTGTAACAGGTATAATTATATTGTGTAATATACATACTTCGTTTAGCCCCAATTTAGTCTGCAAACCACAGTTGATATGTTGACATTGAATTCTATTGCAAAAGTACCCAGATGATCTCAAGTGACCAATCATTGTCTCGATTACAAAACGGAAGCTTGCTTTGGTTGGTTGTGGAGTAAATTCAATTGACAGAACAGCAGCTGTAAGTCAGGCTATTAGCACCAAGCAAAGTCAACCCTTGTAAAAGCTGTGCAGCACTTCCCATATTTATAACTGTAAGGCATTTTTGTGCAAAAACTTGCAAATTTATTCCAATTTAACCCTGAAATTTTAATTCTGTCTAGCTCCATGTCTAACAAGATGCATGCAAACATAACTCTCATTGCTTAGTATCAGATTCTATTCTTAAACATGCTTATTGCTGCTCCCTGTATTTGAATGGCTTTCCGGTCTTTTTTTTAGACTTGTCGAAAATAGCACTTGCCATTTCAGGCAACTTGTCAAGACATTTTGCCTGAAATAGCATTGGCCCTATTTTACTTATGAGAATAAAACTTCTTCTATTTTTATCAGAGTTTTTAAATTCAGCATCTCATGGGATAAGAGAAAAAGCATAATTTGGCTGCAATTAATTGTACATCTTGTCAGACCAAGTGCCAATTTGAGATAACAAATGAGGAAAAAGTCTGTTGAATGCAGGAAAATACTAGAAATAGCATTATTAATTGATAACAAATTTGGGATGGGCTGCAGTTACAATTTCAGAAAGATTGATTACCCTGATCGCTTTCAGAATACTGCAACTGATGGTATGTTCCACTGGATTGAAGTAAAAAGAAATTGCGTGTATGGGGGCTTGGGGTTGGGGGGGATTGGAACTGATAATTGAGAACTGAATTCCCAGTGACAGCTTAGAGAACACTCATATTAAATAATTGCTTGACATAGTATTTCCCCTTGGTTGAATGACTGTTCCGGGTTTGCAGGGTGATAATCCAGGGGAGGGCACATAATTATTTGCAAGGAATTGTCAATTTTGAAAAATTGGGGGATGTAGCTGGTGCTAATGTACCATTTGATCAAGGTGTGACTATGTGCACAATGCATGGTTACCTTTAAAACACCACCAAAATTTTCAACATTTTGTCACTGCTATAATTATTAAGAAATCAAATAAGACTTGATATTTCATGTGAATCATCTGTTAACATGTGAATCATCTGTTAACAGATGATTCTCATGAAATATCTAGCCTTATTGATCCAAAAATCACAAAATTCATCTTCTGCCTGCTTTAAGGGTTGAAAAAAGAATCCATTTCTAATGCTTTACCCAAAGTGTAATATATGTTCCTTTGCATTAGAGTTAATGTGTCTCCAGCCTTAAATGATGTCTTAAATTTCATTTATTTCTTAAGCTTTATGGAAGGGTATAAATATTTCAGTGTTTTAATGAAAGAATTAGAAGCTGACTTTAATGGAAAACTGTATTATGCATGTCTATAAGACAAGGGTTTCCCTTCAAGAAGACAGTCAACAAACTCCCTTGACTCTTTATAAGGTAGATGTAGCTTTTCCTTTTAAAATTTTAATAAAAAAAAACTTGAATTTTTTTATAATACAGCTGTAGGCTTATAATGGAAAGTAAAAAAAAAACACTACTCCTACAGCTGGATTTCTGAAGACTCATGCCAGGGTTTGAAAACTATTTGAATATAGAGGGCTATATATTGAAAAATCTTTGAAATTTAAATCTGCCTTGAAAATACTGGAATATAACTCTCATTTTTTAAGCCTTAAAACTGTCAGTGGAGACCAAGATCAGTATAGAATTTGTTCTGCCTTTATTTGGTTCAGCATATGTTAAATATGGTATTTCTTATGCTTCTTCAGTAAACCATTGAATTTAGCAACTTCAAATGTCACATGAGGTAGAGGGTACTGGGCAACTGCATGCCAAGGTCGAAGGTCAATGGTCAAATAAAGTATTTTCTTGTAAATGCTGTTGAACCTAGCAACTTCAAACTTTGCAGGTACATAGGTCACAGGATGTAGAGGATACTGGGCAATGTTTCATGTGACCTTGACCCCATTTAGGTCAAGGTCAAGTAATATTTTTTCTTGTAAATGATTCTCTTAGTAAGGGAAAAAACATGTATTTGCGATGGCGTACCATCGATTGGAGTCTGTTTCTTTTCTTTTGTGTTCTCTGCTAAAGCCCCTGCTTGTCCCATGATTGGTTTCAGGAAAAGTTGAGATCACAGAATACTCAAGTAGTTAAATAGTTAATCATTATATTAATTAAAAGTTAATAAAATAAAAGTTTGATTATTGTGGGCATTCATAGTTATGGAAGTGGAAGGTAACATATATATATATATATATATGAGTACGGTGAATGTTCTAAGATTCAAACACTAGTAAGCCTGCCAAAAAGACCTAGACAAACAGTGCAGACTCAGATCAGACTGCTTCTGAAGAAGCAGTCTGATCAGGGTCTTCCCTATTTGCTATTGCGATTTCCATCCCTGATAAACCAGCATTTTAGTTAAGAACAGAAAGAGAAAAGTGTTCGAAATTTTAGAACATTTACCGTATACGAGCCAGAGCATATGAAATTGCTTATCAATCTTTAACTAAGTAGCTTGCTGGGTAATTTTGCTTTTTTTTTGTAGTTGATCTTTTATCAAAATTGACTTTTCCAAAAAAATCCGTCAGGAGTGTCAAGCAGTTTGGATCCAGATCAGGCCTGACAAAACGTTGAGCCTGATTTGGGTCCATACTGTTTGTGACAACAAAGGTAATGTTAGCTCTTTCTGTGCTGGTGGTGACTTTTGTTGTTTTGCAAACAGTTTGGACCCCGATCAGGCCCGACATTTTGTCGGGCCTGATCTGGGTCCAGACTGTTTGACATTTTGATAGTACTCTTGAAACATTTTTTGGAAAAACTAAAATTGAAGAAAAATCCACCGACAAATAAACATTCACATCTGCAGATTGATATTCTGAAGCCGAATAGATACTTTCCATACGCTGTGTGTGTGAACAGCTATCAGGATTTTATAACTTAGAATGTGCAAGCTTGTCTGAGTCTTTGCTGTTACATGTAGCATATGCAACAAATTGCTGTAACATATGAGTCTGGCTCAATTTTTTTAGTGATATCATTTTTTTCCACTTGTTTATAGTCTTATTATCACAGATTCACATTTTCATAGTTTAGCCTTGTCTTTTATACTGAATTCTCACCCCAATGTTATTAAACTTTTCATGCTCAATTCACATGAGCACGAAATTTGTTCCAATTATGTAATTCATTTGAACTCATTGCCTCATTGACTCATCATGATAACCTTTAAAAAAAGTTTGGACCCAGGTCAGGCTCGATCTGGATCCAATCTGTTTTTCAAGCACTCAGATGATATTTGAAAAAAAATCAGTAGACAACGAAAAACAAAAATAAAACAAAGAACATGGCTGTTCTGAGTTAAAAAATTAAATAAAATGCCTCCGTTTGTATTTTATATTTGAGCTGCGAGATGAGATTTCCAACAATGTGGTATGTGCGACCAGTAAAGGCTCAGACCAGCCTGCGCAGTCTGACCAGAGCCTTTGCTAGTGGCATAAGTTTTCTATGACTGTTAAGCTACAGACCGAACATCATTTGGAGTTTCTAAGCTTAACAGGAGGCTGCACAGGCTTGTCTGAGTCTACACTTTTCAAAATGCCACATTGTTGGAAATCACATGTCACAGCTCAATTTTATGAATTTTAGATAACAAATTTCATGCATAGGTGAGTTGAGCATGAAAAAAGTTTTAATTCCTGGGGCCCTGATATGTAATACTTTTAGCAAACTTTATACTTTTATGAGAGCAATTCTGCTATGAAGCATCTTCAATGCCTATATGGGGGCAACATAATTTTACCGCTAATGGTTGAGTGTCTGCCAGAATTCTTAATTGTTTCCACGCTTGATTATTTCGCATGCTTTTTTAATATCTGCATATTTCTTAACATCTGCATATTTCTTTTTAATCAAATTTTTTGGAAATATGTTTCAGCAATACTATGTTTGATTCCAGATCGCTGATCTGACAATTTGTCAGGACTGATCTCAGACAATAAATTAGCTAAAATCATGCAAATATAAGCAGTTCCTTAAAATTCACCTTGCTTCAAAGTAGAATGTACCAATGTTGTTGCACTATGCAATTGTGTGTGGTTTTTAGAATTCTACTTCTATTTCATGTATTCTTATTTATGTCAGATATTATTTGTTTACAGTAAAACGGGCACTCAAAAATAGACAAAACAAAAATCTTAATGACAAGTGGTAGCTCAATGAAAAAATCTTAATGACAAATGGTAGCTTAATGAAGGTCGAAAGTATTGCAGAGTGCTTTACTTTTGACCTGCACTAAGCGATAATTGATCTTGAAAAACAGTTTTCAGTCTTTTTGAGAGTGGCCGTTTTACACAGGTTTTACTTTATGTCAGAATTATTATGGACCGTGAGGCTGCAATTTCTTTTCATTTGACACTTGTTTTAATATTGCCAATTCAAAGATATCTGAGAATGCGAGAGAAGTCTATAACAAAGATACCATATTTGGCCTAATAAGTTAACAGTACATACTTTTTCAAAATTCTGTACTCATTTTTAAAACAGTGTAGATCCAGATCCCTAATAAGTTAACAGTACACGTTACTTTTTCAAAACTCTGTGCTCATTTTCAAAACAGTGTAGATTCAGATCAATCAGAAGCCAGCTGATCAGGATTCACACTGTTTTTCTTCCAGAAGATGAATCCTTATTAACCCCTTCACTGCCTTACCACAAGTGCTGCTCGTTATAAAAATCGCTTACCATATACCAATACCACGAGTACCGCTCATGATGAACATGTCAAAGTTTAAAGCAAAATTAATGATGAAAGGGACAAAACCCAATTATCCTAATCTGTTCTAGAATGAAAGAGTTAACTTTTTCAAGATTTATTCCATAACTCTGCGACCAAAATGGCTTCTGAAGCTGGTTTTTTACAGGGAAAACGGCCCTTTTGATGAAGAACTCGTTTTTTTTTTTCAAAGATGGCAGCTGAATGTGGCCTTCAAAAAGTTGTCATGTTACTTGGAAGTAGAAATTATTTTGGAAGTCTAAAATGGCTTTTATATGGATGACAATTGATCTTAATTGGAATCAGAAATGGTAATTGAGGAAAATGACTGTCATTCTCACATTTATGAACCATTGTCTTCCATGGAACCATTCCAAAACAATGATGTTGAAAACGAAAGTAGACATTCATGTATTTTCAGCTGTTGAAAAAAAAAATGTTTGACGTGCTATCTCTAGAAACCATTATTTCAGACATTTAACCAAATGTCTCAAACAAGCAGGAAAAAATTTGGTGTAAATTCCTCCACTGGTTTTGATTTTGTATGAAATTATATGGAACACCATAATAACATCAAAATAGTCTTTTTAGCATGCACTTATATATGGCAGTGAATGGGTTAATAATGAAATTGCACTACTGGATTGAGTTGATACTGTGTTAAAAAATATAAGGTACAGTGTGCACTTATAGGAGTAGGGGTGCTTATAATGTTGAATACGGTACATACTGATTTAATGAATGCATGATTTGATTGTTAGAATTTTAAGCTGTATTTCAATTTTGTTTGTTGATCTGATTATGTCTCAGTTAACAAATTTTCAGTTATGTCGGGACCGGTTTTCCTAAGTTGAACTATACATAAGCAAGGATAAATGTGTCTTGCTCAAGGACACAATGCAGTGACGCCGGTGAGGCTAGAACCAGCAACCCCTTAGTCTTGAGTCTTTAAGCTATAACGTTACTTAATCAGTATGTTCGCTACAATTCTCACCTGCCTTTGTCTTCAATCAACATCAAGGGATTCATATTTCTAACACTGATTCAAAATGTGTGCTTTTTCAAATGAATGTTGTTGCATGTGAGGAGATCGCATTTGGCCTATATAGCTAATGTTAAAGCTGCATACTCTGTAACTATGAACATTTTTCGAAATTTTTTATTTTCTTTTTAAATCATTTGTAAAAGTAGAATTAAGCTATGTTTTCACAATAAAAATGTTCAGTACAGCTGAAAACTGCGTGGAAAAGTGAATTATCTTATCAAATAGGTGTATTTTTCTCTAGTTTGTAATTATTTGCGTCCCTCCAATAATTATAGACCGTTGAATTTTAACATAAATGCAGTTGTTTTGATAGTGATAACTTGTTAAGATTTACGAAAATGGTAAAATGATTACCTGAATTTGAGTATTTTTACTGTGTTCTTGAAAAATAAAAACATTATTTTTAAAATGAGAAGATCAAAAGTTACAGACTATGCAGCTTTAATAAGGGCGGAAATATGAATACCGGTAATGAAGATTGGGAACATACTAATCTACTTTACCGGTCCCTAGAAAGTCACTTTTTCAAAGGTTTGAATGCATGGATGTGTTGTTGCATGTGAGGAGATTGGTCTATATAGTTAATGTTAATGACGGAAATATGAGTACCTGTAATGAAGATCTGGAACAAACTCAACTACAGTAAAACCTGTGTGAAAGGTCACTCAAAATAGACAAAGCTTAATGAAGTTCGAAAGTATTGCAGAATTTTCCCCTCGGAGCATTCTGCAATACTTTTGACCTGCATTAAGCGATAATTAGTCTTGAAAACCAATGTTTGGTTTTTTTAAGAGTGGCCGTTTTACACAGGTTTTACTGTACTCTACTGGTCCGTAGAAGACACTGTTGTGATATTATCATTTGCGCCCCTCCAAGCAGATATTTGTTTTACCAGTCTACTATTACATCACAAATTCATTCTTTATACATCCAACCTTCTCATTTTGCCATCAAAGTTCATATTTTTTTCCTGATTTGGGTAATTTGGCCTTAATGGACCTACTGACATTTGAGCCATATTAGCAAAGCCATATGCTTACATTTAGAAATATAACCTCAGGCCTTTAGTTAAGAGCGCATAATAAAAAAACAATTTTCTTATTTCTCAACCAAATTATATGTTGTGAATACTCAAAAGAACTGTCTCAATGAGACGTTTTTTTTGAGGACCCAAAACATATGTTAAAATTGATGGGTAAGAAAATATTTACAATTTTATGCTCAACAATTATGTTTATCCTTGTTTATCATCATAATGGCTTGTAAAATGGGACCGCATACTCTGCAAACTGCAGACATCAGTTATTGTAATTTTCTTAGAATCTGCATGTGTTACTTTAATTAGTTCATATTGTATTTTAGATAAACTCTCTGATATATTATTTAACCCACATAAGCCTAGCGACCTTTTCATGGAATGAATAGTTAAACAGTGCAAACCCAGATCGGATGCCACAGAATGGGGCATCTGATCATGATCAGGGTCTCTACTCTTTGCTTACAGAAATGGTCTGGCCCAATTGATAAGAGAGGGAAATTCCATTCAGCTTAAATAGGTTAAGTTAGTTGTAAATCAATCAGGTTTTAATTGATGGATTTATTTGACTTTTGTTGTAAATTTTTTAGATTGATTTCTGTTATAGATGCCACTTTACCAAGCAGACTAGCTTAGCTTAGATTTGGAAAGGGGTTTAGGGGGGGATTAAAGGAGTCAGAACAATTTGACATTGGTTACTCTTTGTACCAGCTGCCAGTGTTATCTGCTGATAACCTTTGCAAACAGTTTGGACCCAGATCAGGCCCAACAAAATGTTGGGCCTCATCTGGATGCAAACTGTTTGACACTCTTATAGTATTATCATCTTGAAAAAAAAGTAATTTTGAAAAAAATCAGCAGGCGACAAAAAATCATGCAAAAAATTCCCAACATGGAAAAGGTTAAATAACCTAGCAGGAACTATTACTGCTAAAATTGGCACCATGCAGCTTGACATCTCTGGCTTCCATTGAAGCAGATAATCTTCTTCAACTTATGAGAAGACCCAGCAATACTCATTTCAAGCTACTTGCAAGGATAACTGTCATCATTTCAATAGAAAAACATTTGATTCACTTTTCACCAGTTTTTAATTAAGAATCTATTCTTTTTAAAGAGCCAAAACTGTGTTTTATTTGCTGGGAGTGTTTTCACACTGGATAGGTGGCAATCGAATCGCTCTTACAATAGACAAACGCAGATCGAAAATCGCTAGAAACAGTGCATTTGATTGCCTTTTGTCGCCAGTCTGGCGACTAATGGTAATCAAAAACCCTGTTTCTAACAATTTTGTTTCCTCATTCGTCGAAAGTATTAATTTTTTCGATTTCACCTATCCTGGTGTGGTTTTATGTGTCAGACATTGAAGTTTGAATATAAGTTTTGTCCGATACATGATAACAAAATGGTCGCCAAAATGGCCACTGCCTGTCGGTTTGCACTTGTGGACGCTCTAATTTAGTTATTTATCACCCAATTTCTTCAAAATGACTGTATATGGATTACTCTCATCGCACTCTTTCCCCAAGATCCACTGTGGGTATTGTCTGATGAACGATAACCAAGAATGTCCAAGATGGCTGCAAAAGTGTCCGCCGCCTGTCAGTTTGCACGTGTGGACACTCTAACTTGATCATTTATCACCCAATTTCTTCCAAATTTCATATATGGACTAATTTCATCAAACTATTGTTCTTGTCTGATTATGGGTTTTGTCAGATGAACGATAATCAAGATTGTCGCCAAACCGATTTCCTTTTTCCACTGCAGGGCATTATACGGGGCCCTTTTGTCGGAGTCAGACTGTTTTAGTTGTTTTAGTCAGGGTTTGCACAGGCTTGAAAAGTACTTGAATTTAGAGGGATTTCTTGAAAAGTCCTTGAAAATTAAATATGCCTTGAAAAGTACTGGAAAAACACTCAAATGCCTTGAAAAGAACTTGAATTCTTCTATTTCCTGTAGGACTTAACACTGTTGATAGAGATCTAAATCAGTATAAAATTGTTGTGCCTTTATTTGGTGCAGCAAATGCTGCACCAAATAAAGGCACAACAATTTTATACTAATTTTCTAGTAATAATTTCTCAATTTTCACAGTCTAGCATTTTTGAAGTAGAATTTTAACTATTAAAAATCAGGATTTTTCTTTGAAACTTTTAGGTCTTGAAAACTGTTGAAGACGCTTTTAGAAGTCCTTGAAAAGTCCTTGAATTTTACTCATGCTTGCCTGTATGAACCCTGTTAGTTATTATCGGGAGAGCAGTGGCTCAGTGGTAGAGTGCTTGACTCGAGACCCAAGGTTCGCTGGTTCAAGCCTCACCGGCGTCACTGCCTTGTGGTCTTTGAGCAAGACACATTTGTCCTAGCTTAGTACTGGTTCAACCCAGGATGACCCGTCCCTGTTTAACTGAAAGATTGTTGATGGGACGTAAAGAATCAAATCCAAAAAATGTTAGTTATTATTGACTGTATGATTTCAGAACGGCTCTGGCTGTCTGGCGTGTGATTCTAGAGGAGGCAGATGCCATTGCGAAGAAGAGACTCCAGGCTGCCGAGACATACCTGGAGAAAATATCCGAGCCAGCTAAGAATGTGAAAGCCAGTAAAGTACATTGTATGAAAAAGGTAGGCCAGACCAAGTCCATAATTTAATGATATTTTGTGGCGACTTTTGTCATCTACTGATAACCTTTGCAAACAGTTTGCTCCCAGATCAGGACCGACAAACTGTTGGTCCTGA
This sequence comes from Loripinus fragilis, assembly GCA_964019695.1. NCBI lineage: Eukaryota > Metazoa > Mollusca > Bivalvia > Lucinida > Lucinidae > Loripinus > Loripinus fragilis. Next base: position 63,126,782 of record OZ026521.1, on the reverse strand, counting down.
TCCGGATCCAAACCTTTTAAGTCTCTGATTGTATTCCTGAAAGAATTTTTCAGAAGTTGGTTTTGAAAAAAATCAGCAGCTACATAAAAGCATGAAAAATTACCCAGTATGCAAAGGGTTAAAGGTGCCAGCCAAAATGTTAAATAGAGTGGCAAAAAGTGTAAATCCTGAAGTGATTTCAACAATGCGAGCGTTTGCAGGTGCTACGCAGTTGTTCTGGTACCTGTCTTTATTCGTAAGTGTAAAGCATGGCATCAGTACAACAAGCGCCCGAGAGCGCTCGCATCGTTGGACTCGCCTCTGTTTTACCTATAGACAGAGGCGTGAACTGGTCTGCCCGTATCCCATGTCTTTCACATCAAGCTAGCAATTTCCATTTACTTGTCCCAGGTCAAGTATTGATTCTTTTCCTTCATAGATAGGCAGTTTTGACCATCATCAGACTGCCTGATCTAGATCAAAACTGTTTGGCGATTTTATGGTATTTAAAGAAGTTGATTTGAGAATCATGGAAGGCATCAAAAAAGAATGTAAATTATATGGATGAGCCGAGGAATAGGAAAAATAATAACCCTTATTCTGCCAATCATTTTCTGTCTTGAAAAGTTGTCTGCTTTTTACGTCTGCTGCATATATTCAAATACACTTAGGCGTGAATGGCAGGAAATCGGCTAATCTGGATATCCACTGACAGGCCTTTAGTTAAGAGTGCGTAACAAAAAAATAATTATCTTATTCCTCAACCAAAACGTATGCTGTGAGTACTCAAAGAACTGTCTCATTGAGATGGTTCTTTTGAGGTCAGACAAGTGGGATATGGTATTTTCAAACCTCTGTTTATAGGTAAAACAGAGGCGAATTCAACGATGCGAGCGCTCTCGGGCGCTCGTTGTACTGATGCCAGGCTTTACACTTTACGAATAAAGATAGGTACCAGAACAACGAGCGCTCGCAAAGGCTCATATTGTTGAACTTGCCTCAGCACCCAAAACATGTCAAAATGACCAGGGTAAGAAGTTATTTACAATTTTACGCTCGAAAATTTTGAATATCTTAACCTGTGGACTTATCTTGGGCTGTAAGTGAAGCTGTCTCATTGAAATCTACCTGCTTTCAAATAATTAACTCTTTGTCTACTTGTGTCATCTGCTGATGACTTTTAAAAACAGTTTGAACCCAGATCAGGTCCGACAAAATGTCTGGCCTGATCTGGATCTAAACTGTTTGGACACTCTGATGGTATTTCTGAAAGAATTTTTCGAAAAAAATGATTATGAAAGAAAGCAGCAGACGGCAAAAAAGCCTAAAAAATTACCCAGTAGTCAAAGAGTTAAATTTTATCAGTAGTTCTGAAAATCAAACAAAAGCAAATATAGAAGTATACAAACATTACAATTAGTTTTACCTAAACACCATATTCAACCGATCAATCAAAGCAAACAGTGTAATCCCAGGTCAGAATGCTTGAAGGAGTGGTCTGATCAGTGTTTACACTATCAGCCATTACAACACAGCCCTTTATAACATTCAGAACTCCATGGCCCATTTTAGATTTCAAGCCTTGGATGTATGTAAGGCATAGTATTATGTATGAAAAAGGTGAGTTTTGTTAGCCGGTACTGGCTTATGGAAAAATTGTTTGATGGCATGTGTAGCCAGCCCAATTATGGTTATTTATACCCAAAGAGTTTTATCAACATCTTAAATAAAGTTAGGATTTTTCCATAATATCGCTATTATAATGGCACCTTCCATTCTACAACATTTATCATGACATGTTGTCACAGTTTATTTTGCTGCAATTGAACATGTTATTGTGTTGACATGGTTTCTGTGACATTTTTTATCATGTAATCAGAGTAGCCCCTTAATGTACATCGGAGGTCTGATTCTATGAAATCGGAAGAGGAGTTCCGAAGGCCATTTACATATCTCAAAATATTATTGTTCTCTGTGCAAAAGTTATGTTTTCTGTTTATGCTAGGTTTCCCCCCAGCTCTCAGTGATCCAGGGTGAGGTTGCCGGGACAGTATTAGAAATGACGAAAGCCCAGAAGGCCTATAATATGGACGAGGGGCAGGCCCATGAGGCAAGGATAAAGCACAAGGAGGCAGAAGACAAGTACGAAATATTTTATTCAGTTTCATATACAGTAAAACCTTGAAAATTCGAACTTGGTTTTTTCGAAATACTCGCTAGTTCAAAAAAAATTTTTGGGTCACAATGGATTCAATTCATGATAAATTTTAGCAACTGTCTATAATAACATATGTTTTGGGTGCATTAAAGAAACATCTCTTTGAGACATTTCTTATACGTGCCCAAAACTTATGTTTGATAGAAAAAAAACCCTGATAATAATCATTTTTGGAGTTATATATTTTTATGTCTACCTCCCTTAAATTGGAACTACTGATCATTTGAAATAAAACCTCTAGTCCCGAGGACATCGAATTTACGAGATTCGACTGTATGTTCAAACATGTAGATGAGCTATTGCTCGTTATTAGCTCTTTCTTCCCTAGCGGCAACTTTTATCATCTGCTAATAACTTTTCCAAACCGTTTGACACTCTGACAGTGTTCCTGAAGGAAGGATTTTTTTTTAAATGTCGATCAGTAGGCGACAACAAAAGGAAAATTACCCAGCATCCAAAGAGATAAAGTTAAGACCTATGTGATGTAGAGGATGGGGAGCATATTGTTTTTGGTCTTTGCGTGCATGTCTGACTACATGCATGAGTCTGTCAATCTCTAATGTTTGAAAAATTTAAATTGTTCTGGGGGTATAATTTTTCACAAGCACATTTGAGCCGCGACGTGATTTCCAACAATGTGGCATTTTGACAAGTGTAGAAGTCAGCCTCAAAGTGCTGAATACTGCCGGTAATAATACCTTTTCTGATTTAGTTTCAGTTTATCTAAAGGTATTTGTCCATTGAATTTGGAATTTTTGATTATTTGGAGGTATACAGCAAGTTTTATTAATTCTGATTTTCTAAAGTTCAGGATTTTGGAAATTTTGAACTTTCACCAATGTAGTTAAGAGTGCGTAACAAAAAAAAATCTTAGTTCTCAACCAAAATATATGTTGTGGGTACTCAAAAGAACCATCTCAATGAGACAGTTCTTTTAAGTATCCAAAACATATGCTAAAACTGATGGGTAAGAAAATATTTACAATTTTACGCTCTAACATTCCGTTTATCTAAACCTATGATTTGCATTCTTTTTTTCAGATTAAACAAAAGATCTACAGGATTATTTCAGTCATTAGCCAGTCTACAAAAAAATCATGCCAAAGTAAGTAAAACCCATAAAAGCACAAAATAATAATGATTATATAAATATGGGCCGCCACACGAAAAAACCTGTCTTTGGGCTTTCTGACAAAGTGAAACCAGCCTGCTCATCTATAAAGACTAGTAGTTAGAAAATTAAAATTTCGCTTGTAGCAATTAGTCTAGATATGATACTTTCCAATAAGCGAATAATGAATGGTGCTGATCAGACTGCGCAGATCCGCGCAGGCTGCTGCGCTGGTCTGCGTCAATGTTGTTCGCAATAATAAATAAATGGATAGCACAAACACACCAAATCTCTTATCAATTTTTAGTTCTACTCACAAAGGAGACACAGTCTTTGACAATATTATTGGATTGTTTTGAAACAGAAAAAAATCTTTTAGTTACAGTAAAACCTGTCTTAAGCAGCCACTCAAAAATAGACAAAACAAAGGTCTTAAAGACAAATGGTAGCTTAATGAAGGTTGAAAGTATTGCAGAATGATCGCAGAGAGAGCATTCTGCCATACCTTTGACCTGCATTAAGCGTAAACGGTCCTGAAAACCAATTTTTGGTCTTCTTTTTGAGTGGCCGCTTAAGACAGGTTTTACTGTAGTTTATTCTTGGCACATGTAACCCTTGTGAGAAACCTGTCTTTGGGGTTTCCAATGAAATATGACTCAAACCAGCCTGCTCAGCTACAGAAATGCTAGAATATTGAAATTTAGCATGTAGCAAGATGAAATATTATGCTTTCTAGAGAGCAAATAACAAAGGCACTGATCATACCGCATAGATGTGCAGGCTGGTCTGCATTTTCTTTTTATGCAACAAAATCAGGATTTCATGTGGCGAGGCATTTTGAGTTGTAATAGAGAAATAAAAGATGAATTTAATAACAGAAAAGAAATTAAAAAAAAATATTTAACAGAAAAGAAATCTACGAAAACTTCAAATTCACATTATCCTCAAAATCATTAATTTTCTTTTCAGTTAAAAAGCCGGAAAGAGACCTGTGAAACCAAAGCTACTTCGTCCAGAAACGAATTTATTCTATGCATGGCTGCGGCCAACGCTCATCATGTTCGCTACTTCAACAAAGATTTACCTAGTCTCATAGAGGTGAGTCTTATCCAATCATTTCATTGGCCAAAATTATTTGAAAGACATTTCAGATTTTCCTAGTCTCATAGAAGTGAGTCTTTTCTAGTCATTTCATTGGCTGAAAAATATTTGATGGACAGTTCAAGATTTACCTAGTCTCACAGAGGTGAGTATTTTTCATTCATTTCATTGGATAAAAATTATTTAAAAGACATTTCAGATTTACTTAGTCTCATGAGGTGAGTCTTATCCAGTCATGTCATTGGCTGAAAATTATTTAAAAGACATTTCAGCATTTTGATTGGTTGAAATTACTTTTCGGGCTGTTAATTTGTGGAAAATTATAATATTCATAAGTAACACATACAGATACAAAATTAATTAGTTATCCGCTGCTTAGTACTGGTTCAACCCAGGAAGATAGGAATTCGTCCTGACATGACTGAAAAATTGTTGACTGGGACATAAAGCATCAAAAGGAACAAAGAAACAAACAAATAGAACAGGAAGTTGGCCAAGCAAAATGTTTTGTTCTGATATACTGGTGCTACTGCCATCATCTGGCATATGAGCCGTGACATAATTTCCAACAATGTGGCATTTAGACATGTGTAGTCTCAGACGAGCCTGTGCAGCCTCCTTTTAAGCTTAGAAACTCCAAATGATGTTCAGCAAGTACCTTAACACTCATAGAATATTCAAACGACTAGCAAAGGCTCTGATCAGACTGCGCATATGTGCAGGCTGATCTGAGGCTTTGCTGGTCGCACATACCACATTGTTGGAAATCTCATGTCACGGCTCAATTATATTCACCCTGCCCTCCATGCTCCACATGTTTATTTTGTAGTGCATGTGTTTAGTTAGAAGGTATGAAACAAAATTGAGGTAGTGTAGAAATAGCAGTTTTCACTGTATGCATCAAATACAGTAGACACATTACTTGCCAAACTCTTCAAAATACCACCAAAATGTTTTTGCCGGGGTCATTTTCAAATTTTGTCCCTGCTTTAAGAAACCAAATCAATATTGATTTTAGAAATAAATTTCAATTTTTGGAATGTTCATGGAATCATGAATACTTCGGGTCTCATGCAAAGTTAACTTTGCAAGAGACCCGAAGTATTCATGATTCTATGAATAGACCAAAACTTTAATTTATTGCTTATATTTACATTTTATTATAAATATCTAAAATATAGAAATTATTTATAATTTAACCCCCCAAAAAAGAGGGTTTTTTTATTTAATATCTAAACATTTTTTTTGGAACCGGAACAGCCAGTGTGAACACGGACAGCCAATGGTGAAAACAAAAGGCTTGATTTACACATGCAACTCAGGTGTGGCTCGCTGTCAATCATGACACCAGTGTCACTTCTGGCAAATGAATTTGATTTTCGAAGTGATTTGCACGGGCAAGTGAGCTTGGCAGCTGTTAATCAAATTTATGTCTTTCATGAGGCTATGAACGGTTGCAAAAATCTAAAGATTCATGAAAGGCTTGCTTTGAAAATGTGAATATTATAACATATAAATCATCTGCCAGCAGATCATGATGATTCACATGAAAAGTCAAGCTTTATTATTTTCATGAAAATGAAGAAAGATGCCGCATTATGTTCCTGTCCTGTAGTCACCATCCACAAACCAAAGGTTACTTAAGATTCAATTCAATTTTGTGTCTGTTCATGAGATCATGAACACTTTGGGTCTCATGCAAATTAAGTGAAGCCGGAAGGGCTTCTTGTTATTTTCGCAAGAGACCAGAAGTTTTCATGATCTCATGAACAGACAAAAATCGAATTTATTACTTATATTTATATTGTCTGTCAACCATCAATTTTCAATTTTCATATTACTTGGCTGGTTTTCTGGATATTTTTAGTTATACTAGACATAACGGAGGGTTGGGAACAGCCAAATCGCTGAATTCCGGCGTTGAACCGCATGACGAAACGTGGTCGATGTCAAACAAACAACGTTATTGGATGGCATTGACGTTGGTCCGCCCAAACAGCGTGTGTGTTGGCGTGGCTTAAATAGATCTGTTCATGAAGCTATGAACAACATCTCAAAAGTAAAGGTTCATTCTAAGACTCGCAATGAAAATGTAAATTTATGTAAATATGTTTTATGTATTAACAGATGCTAGATGATGAGATGTTTGAAAGAATTCAGGAATATTTTATGGTGTATGGTAGAACGTCTCGGGAAATCAGCACCATGGAGACACAAAGCTGTGATAAAGTTCTGGAACAGGCTGAGATGGTATGTATGTCCATAGACACATGTACGACTTTAGTTAAGAGTGCGTAATGAAAATTTAGTTTTCTTATTTCTCAACCAAAACATATGTTGTGGGTACTCAAAAGAATCGTCTAAATGAGACGGTTCTTTTGAGCACCCAAAACATATGTTAAAATTGACAGGTAAGAAGATATTTACAATTTTACGCTGAAAATTTTTGTTTATCTAAACCTGTGGTCACATTTTAATCTCTACCTTCTTGTAACATCTACTGATAACCTTTTCAAACAGTTTAGACCCAGATCAGGCTCGACAAAACATCGGACCTGATCTGGTTGACACTTTGATGATATTTCTTAAAGAATTTTTAGAAAAAATTGATCTTGAAAAAATTGCAGACAACAAAAAAAGCATGAAAAATTACCCAGTAGGCAAAGAGTTACGCAGAAATGTATCTATATCTTAACCATTTTCCCTCAAGTCTCGACTTGTCGTCTGCTCCTCTCATCTGTTTCTGTTCTTAGATAGCCTATATTGCAATCAATATGGACCCAGATCAGACTGATCTGGGTCCATATTGTTTGCTTCCATGAAAAATCTAGTCTGAAGTGCTCTTGAATATATGCAGCAGACGTAAAAAGCAGATGCCATTTTCAGGACAAAAAAAAAGTGGCAAGATAAGGGGTTAACCATTTTTTTGTTAAGTAAATTGATTTATCACATGATGTGTTGTTTTTCAGTGGATGGCGCCATGTAATATGTCATAAAGGTGATTTTTATATTTTACTTTATTTTCAGATTTACCGAGACTTTGATCTGCGGTGTTTTCTGTATGCAAACCCCATCATGACTAACCTTGTGCAATATGAATTTGAACCCATTCTAGAAGTTAAGGTAAGACACAGCCCTCTCCAAGGTGACACAACATTACCAACTCACAAACAACAACAACAACTCAATAAACATTTTTAAGGAAAAACTGAAACGGTTATATGGACCCAATAAAAGTAAAAAGCTCTATTCTCATGGCCATGGTTGGCATACCGTTAATCATTGCAGGATACGCCTTGGACTCAGTCATCTAAAGCATCATCTATTCCGATATAACATTATACAATCGGCTTATTGCGAAAATGTAACTTGTGATAATTTACCAGAAACGTCCTCCCATTTTCTTCTCTATTGCCCTCGATACGAGCCTCAGCGACGTTCAATGCTTAAAGAAATCTCAAAAATCATCTTTCCTGGTACTAGCTATATAACTGTCATCGCACTAATGTCTGATCATCTCTGTAACATCCTCTTACACGGATCAGAAGATTTGAGCTTGGAAGAAAATAAAAAAGTCTTTGACTATGTCTTCAAATTTATCCATGAATCTGGGCGTTTCGATCACAATGAAACAGCTGCACACGACGAAAGCTTGTAGATTGTGCTAAAATATTCTCTCACTATCTCTAACACACACATGCTCTCTCTCTCTCTCTCTCTCTCTCTCTCTCTCTCTCTCTCTCCATTCTCTTACGCACACACGCACGTACAAACACACACACACACGCACACACACACACACACACACACACACACACACACACATGTACACATTTCGTTCATTGGATGTATATATGTACATATTTTCATGTTATTGTGTGTCTATCTGTATTGCCCGTTGTATTTGTATGTTCATGTTCTTTGTGAGGAGACCTACTAGTGGCCCTTGGGCTGTTAGGAATCCTCGTTAAATAAATAAAGCATTAAATTAAATTAAATTACCAACTCTTTCTCTGTTTATGGCGACAAAAGTTGCCTTTTTATAGCCTTTCCAAACAGTTTTGGATCCAGATCAGCCTGACATTTTGCCGGGCCTGACCTGGATTCAGACTGTTTGACACTCTGATGGTATTCCTGAAAGATGTTTTGAAATAAAATGAATAAATAAAATAATTTGTACATGACAAAATTTGTGCTAAATTACCCTACATGCAAAGAGTTAAGAAAAAAGATTTACAGTAAAACTGGTGTAAAACTGCCACTCTCAAAAAGACAGATAATTGGTTTTCAAGACCAATTATCGCTTAATGCAGGTCAAAAGTATTGCAGAATGCTCCAACTTTTGACTCATTAAGCTACCATTTGTCATTAAGATCTTTGTCTTGTCTTTTTTTGAGTGGCCGTTTTACACAGGTTTTACTGTATGCTGACATTTAGAGGTCAGTCACAAGTATTGAGTGATCTATCTCAGCGGTCAGATAAACCAAAAAAATGAGTGTAATACAGTCAAACCTGTGTGAAACGGCCACTCAAATACAGTTAAGTCTGTTTAAAATCGCCACTCAAATACAGTAAAAGCTTTGTAAAATGGCCACTCAAATACAGTAAAACCTGCATAAAATGGCCACTCAATTACAGTAAAACCTGTGTAAAACAGCCACTCAAATACAGTAAAACCTGTGTAAAACGGCCACTCAAAAATAGACAAAACAAAGATCCTAATGACAAATGGTAGCGCCCCTTGGAGCATTTTGCAATACTTTTGACCTGTATTGAGCAATAATTGGTCTTGAAAACCATTTTTGGCATTTTGAGAGTGCCCATTTTACACAGGTTTTACTGTATTGTGAACATTTGCTTATCTTTCAGTTTAAACATTTGTTTTGGGTGCTCCTTTCTCCAAGCATATATGAAATTGCTGCAAACGTTGGCTTGTCTACTTACATACTTTCAAATGTCACAATACTAATTCAGTGCACAACATTTTCAAAACAAAAGCATACAGATACAGATTACGGATACAGATTCAAATGAGTCATTTGACTTTTTCTGAATCCAATTTGTATAGTGGTTGTATTGTAATCGTATTCTGTGTTGCTTTGTATACTTGTTATATATTATACAAATAAAATAATGTTTAAACCAAAACAAAAGCACCCGTAAACTGGTCGTCTGTACTGCAATGCTTTCCATGCAACGCTATGAAAACAAAATCAGGGGCCGTTTTTCAAAATTTAAACCATGTTTTAAACAGGACATGATTTTCATGATTTTAATTTGATTTATCACTGTATTGATCTTGATTTTTTCTACACTTGTAATTTTAAATGGCAATTTTATTCATTTGAGGATGGCTTCAAACAGCTTTAGCACATCGGCATTTATTTAATAATTCTGATCTAAACTAATAAAAGCTCTGTTTCATACACAAATGAATTGTACACAATAATGACTCCAGACCAAGGGGCAGCGGTTTCGAGCCTCACCAGCGTCACTTTGTTGTGTTCTTGGGCAAGACACATTAATCCTAGCTTAGTACTAGTTCAACCACGGAAGACACATCCCTATATAACTGGAAGATTGTTGATGGGATGTTAAGGACAAACAAAAATTGTACACACTATTTATTATTCTATATTTGTATTTCAGTGCAATAAAATATCACGAGACAATAATGCTGCTCACCACCTAGACAAAGAGGCCAGAAAGTGGGCAACGAAAATTGTACACAATATTTATTATTCTATGTTTGTATTTCAGTGCAATAAAATATCACGAGACAATAATGCTGCTCACCACCTAGACAAAGAGGCCAGAAAGTGGGCAACAAAAATTGTACACAATATTTATTATTCTATGTTTGTATTTCAGTGCAATAAAATATCACGAGACAATAATGCTGCTCACCACCTAGACAAAGAGGCCAGAAAGTGGGCAACAAAAATTGTACACAATATTTATTATTCTATGTTTGTATTTCAGTGCAATAAAATATCACGAGACAATAATGCTGCTCACCACCTAGACAAAGAGGCCAGAAAGTGGGCAACAAAAATTGCCAAAGAAAATAAATCAATAAAGGAATACCAACGAGCTTTAAAACTGCTGGGAGCCGGAGATAGGGTAAGAAAACTCAAATGTTTCATTTAACAAAATTAAAGTTTCAAGTGTTTTATTTCACCCTATTAACAAAAAGGCCTCTACAAACAGTGAATACCCAGATAAGACTATTCCTTTGGAGTCTTCACCGATTGTTTTTATAGCCAGGTATTTACATGCCAGGTAGTCTTCAATCAAAAATTACTCATGCAGAAATGCATCCGTGCAAGAAAATTTTTATAAATCTTTTGACCTCTCATTAAGGGGTGTAATAATCTCATTGTTAAAAGAATCGTACATGTGTGTATTATATATGCAAATTAGTTCAGTAAAGTTTTTAACGACATCCACAACATCTCATTTGTTTTTGACAAGATCCTGATGTTTTCATGCCAGAGAGGCAATTTCAAATAATTGTAGTGTCATATAATATCTAGAATATAGCATTTTATGCGGCTCATTTATTATTGAATTTATTGAACTGTTGGTAAAAAATGATAAGATGCATGACAAAGCACTCACTTTAGATCCTCTATTTCAGCTTACCCTGGTCAGAAGTTTATGCCTGCTGGCCAGGTGTTATTTAGGGGACAACTGTATTCAAAATTTTCATTAGGAGAGGTATATTGATATAAAGTCGGAAATTTAGTTTTAAGGTCATGCACGAGCGGAGCTGTAAAACATGATTTCCGAGTGTATATCCTACGATACACCTCCCCAAATGAAATTTTGAACAGGGTTATCCCCATTCTAATGCACTTCTACAGTTTCATCTCAAACTTGAGCATTGCAAGCCCCATATAGTCGCTTGTCATCCAACAAAATGTGACATAATTAATGACGTCAAACTATTTCTGACAGTTTATACTGTCGCAAATTTTAGACATTATCCAATCAGACAGCGCGTTACAAACTTAAGAGCATTAGAATGGCCTTTTTGTCTACCTATTTTTTGCTCATTATACTTCATTTGATCCATTTGCTAGAACCAGTATTAACCCTGACAACATTCATGCATGATTTCCAATAGTATCATGGAAAAATTGTGATATATAAATAGAGAACTTCTTCTTATAGGTTTCAGAATCTGGGTCCTCAGAGGGTGCAACCCAAGATCCTGAGGTGAAGTTAGAAGAACTCCACCAAAATATAAGAAAAGCTGAGGTAAGATGAAGCTGCCCTGAGGTTATAAAATGTTCAGCTGAGCAAGAAAGGGAGCGCAGTGACTCAGTGGTAGAGTGCTTGGATTTGAGCCTCACTGGCATCACTGCTTTGTGGTCCTTGAGCAAGACACATTTTCCTAGCTTAGTTCTGGTTCAACCCACGTAGACCCGTCCCTGTTTAACTGAAAGATTGTTGATGGGATGCAAAGAATCAAATCAAGCAAACAAAAATGAAACTGCCCCCGAGGTTATGAAAGTGTTCAGCTGAGCATGAAACTTATCATGCCCATAAATGTTAAAATGTCAAGAAGTGTTGGCATTTTAACATTTATTAGCATCATAAATACAAAATCTGAGAGTTTGAAAGAAAGAGATATCATTTATCCTTTATGAGCAGTTGAAATTCCATGCTTAGTTGAGTTGAGCATGAAATAAGTTTTATAATCTTGGGGCCAGGCAACCCTCTCGACTGATGAAATCTTCTATACAGTTGAACTAATATCATGCCGATCTAGACTGCAGCAGATAACACAAATTGTGATATCTTTGATTTCTAGGGAAAAAATATAGGATTATTGTACCAATATTGGTAAATTTTGGCCCCACATTGGGGTATTAAAGTACCATAGATATACCAATGAAGGACACTAATTGCTGATATCAGTGTGATAACCCTTTTTTTTTATATACAGTCTACTCTCGATACCTGGAATTTCAAGGAAATGAGTAAAATATGTCGAGTTATCAGTAGTTCGAGGTAACCAAATCATGACGTATAGCCACCATTTTGATGCGAAATAAATCACGTTCAACTCGTCCATTAGTAGATCGTTATTGGGAGCTATTATATTAATGAACTATGGGATGAATAATTATTGATCCAAGAATCAATTGACATTTGAAATTGAAATAAAAAAAAAGAAAGAATAAAAAGGGGAAAAGTAGAAGTGTTTTTCAGGTACCACTGCAGTCCCGTCACTTACTATGACAAAATAAAATAAACAAAGCATTTTCAGTTCTAAGTAAGTATCGGCAACTGTTCCCCCGGTTGCAGGTTTTACTTTTTCTTACGTCATCATATTTTTAAGCCCCAACAGACAGTGTACATGCACGTTTTAATTTTAATCTATTATTGTCGTCCGAAAATAGCCTTACACCCACAACTGGCTGAAATAAAACCTGCATCTGTTTTCAAAAATGAAAAAAATGGCCCAAGAAACAATTAAATTATACTTATTTAAAACGAGCAGTCATCGGACAGGCTTAATACTCAATAGATTGCTCAAATATGACACGTCACTTACATGAGATAGACATGTACCCGCTTTGAAGTTGTACACAAAAGATCAATAGAATTCGCTGACTGCGGTCAATTATGTAATTTTACAACACACTAATTTACAACTGCATGTGTCACACACGTGGACCAAGTGATCAAACAATTGGTGGTTTTTAAATTAAATGGGGATAATTAACGTTCAAAACGGTGGATTAATTGGAGACACATTCAGATAAAAAGGTAAGTTAATGAGTCCTGTCTTTTTCTTATGAAATGGAGTCGAGTAAGGCGTTGTAAATTACACTAAAATTGATCAGTGGGACCAGTTTTTCGTAACGTGTTATCATTTTTATTGACTTAGCCGTTGTCGAGATAAACGTTGCGGAATTGCAATAATATATAGGGGAAAATACCGGGATCGAGCCATTGGGTCGAGATAAGTGATAGTATTGAGTTATGCATAGTTGAGTAAACGAGATATGACTGTAACTATAAATAATTTGCATTATTTTTAAAAGTGTACAACATAAAAAACTGTTTTATATGATGTAGATTGCAGGTTTCACAAACTTTTTCCTGCGACGTCACAAACATTTGATATCATGTAACATCATGCAATGTTCCACTTCGATTAGGTTAAAAGTAAATACCCTTTATTATAATGAAGCAGATCTGATCTGCAAATATTGTCCCATTATCTGTTGGGGTGCCCACAACATTGAGACACGGGAAAAAAATATAAATCTAAAATACGCAAGATAATTGTGTTATTTCTCAATAAACCTGTTAGATAACCCACTTACAGAAATGGCAGAAGGTGTCAGAGCAGCGCTATTTACATTCATCAAGGATATGGGCTATACATCAAGAATCTAAATTGATGATGAGATAGGTAGTCCTTTTTCTACGGGAAAACCCAGCAGGCAATTCCTCAATCCACTCACATTAGCCCCAAGGCAATATAATCCTTCCACAGCTTTAAAAATTGCATTCCTGACAAAGATGAATGTCACGACTCAAGGACCCATATGGGACCAAAATGTCTGACACTCTAATGGTGTTCCTGAAATATTTTTTTGAAGAAGTTAATTTCCAAAAAAAAAATATAGCAGATAACAAAAGAGCATGCAAATTCACCCAGCATGCAGAAATTAACCCTTTACATACTCGAAACCCCTAAACAGGTACTTTGGCTAGCAGTGTAGACCCTGATGAAATGCATCATAATGCTGCATTTCATCAGGGTCTACACTGTTCCCTAATACAAATTTGATCTTCAGAGAGAAGAAATGCCATATTTTTGTATGGAGCGCAGTGGCTCAGTAGTAGAGTGCTTGATTGAGACCGAGGGGCCGCAGGTTCTAGCCTTACTGGAGTCACCGGGTTGTGTCCTTGAGCAAGACATATTATTCCTAGCTAAGTACTGGTTCAACCCAGGAAGACCTGTCCCTACATAACTGAAAGATTGTTGATGTGACGTAAAGAATCAAATCAAACAAACAAAACCAAAATAAATGGGTACTTTGGCAAACAGTGCAGACCCCTGATAAAATGCAGCATAATGCTGCATTTCATCTGGGTCTGCACTGTTTGCTAATACAAATTTGATCTTCAGAGAGAAAAATACAATATTTTGGGGAATTTCAATTTGATTCCCCTAAATATAATACAATGTACCATCCCAAGCTTATTGTATCAATATACTGGCCCCCAGATAAAAGTGTGTAACTGAAAACTAGTATTTTTATTTCTCAACCAAAACATATGTTGTGGGTACTCAAAAGAACCGCCTCGATGAGACGGTTCTTTTGAGCACCCAAAACGCATGTTTAAACTGATAGATAAGAAAATAATCGCAATTTTACACAAATTATTTTTCCTTAACTGGCCCTATGAATATATATGGGAAACTCCACCAGAATACAAAGGGTTAACACTATTGTTTATATTCCAGACAGCACGTGCCAAAGCAGAAGCAAGAATAGAAGCTTTACGAGAAGGAGGAGGTGGGTTCTACCTTTACCTTTATCTAGTTAACTCTTTATATGCTAGTGTCGTCTGCTGATAACTTGCAACCAGTTTGGACCAGATCAGGCCCGACAAAATGTTGGGCCTGATCTGGATCCAAACTATTTGGCACTCTGACTGTATTCCTGAAATTATTTTTTGAAAAAGTTGATTATGAAAAAAATCAGCAGAAGGCAAAATAGCATAAAAAATTTACCAGGATGCAGAGAGTTAATTCTTGATAACCCAGACCTTTTGAATTCTTTAAACCCAACCCTTCCCCACTGAAGGCAAAGGGATATAGTTTTGGTATAATTTGTCTGTCTGTTTTCCCAGATCCATATCTGGTCAGATTTGTTGCATTCAGGGTATAAATGAGTAGTACTATGAAGGTTCGATATTCAGTAAGTTTTCTTCAGAATCTATTATTAACTAAACTTTACTTAGACAGAATAGGGAATTAATGTGCAAAAGTAATATTCGCTTTTTGCATATTAAACTTTTAATTTCTACCAAGCTTTTTTTATCTAGTATCCTCTTACAGGCACTATGGGTTATGATTGTCCTGTGCCTGTAGATTAGCACAACATTGTCAAAAGATTTTACTTCTTCCCCTGGCCCCTTTGAAGGTGTCAAATTTTTGAAAGTATCACATTTTCTAAACATATTTCATTGGCCTGGGTGATTTTCTGTTTATCATGTGATGGGTAAATGCGTTATGTACAACTGATTCTGGTTAAATTCAAATTGATATCAATAGAGTTAAATGATGTTGGTCTGGATGAAAATATATATTAAAATAAATTGAATAATTTCATTACTTCACAGTGAAATGGTTCACTATGTAGCCAAATCAGAAGTTCACCTTTCTATCTATTTTTATCAAATATCAAATTGGCAGGCTGATGAGGTTTGGGTACTTATCACATTGTGAGTGCACAAGGCTGAGGGGAGCTTTTGCAGCTGTGCTGTCTTCCAAGAGCTTTTTCTGCTCGGACACACACAGTACTGATATAGGTAAGGCTGAGGCCAAAACATTGGCCTCTAGCCCTGCTAGATAGCTGTGCATGCATGTTTTAAGGATAACCTAACCCATATTGGAAACATTCCAAAATCTTGAGCTAGCCCATATTTGGTAACCCAGCAGTTTCTTTCAGTTATCTTAATTGAAAGAGTCCACTTTATATATTTCAGTCAATGTTGATGAGTGGTTATCCAGTGTCAACATGGACACTTTAGGATTAGATGAAGAGGAAGAATTAACAAGAACACCTAGTCGAACCTCCATTATAACAGACAGCTCAGGGGTAAGTTAGTGTTGATGAGTGGTTATCCAGTCTCAACATGGACACTTTAGGATTAGATGAAGAGGAAGAATTAACAAGAACACCTAGTCGAACCTCCATTATAACAGACAGCTCAGGGGTAAGTTAGTGTTGATGAGTGGTTATCCAGTGTCAACATGGACACTTTAGGATTAGATGAAGAGGAAGAATTAACAAGAACACCTAGTCGAACCTCCATTATAACAGACAGCTCAGGGGTAAGTTAGTGTTGATGAGTGGTTATCCAGTGTCAACATGGACACTTTAGGATTAGATGAAGAGGAAGAATTAACAAGAACACCTAGTCGAACCTCCATTATAACAGACAGCTCAGGGGTAAGTTAGTGTTGATGAGTGGTTATCCAGTGTAAACATGGACACTTTAGGATTAGATGAAGAGGAAGAATTAACAAGAACACCTAGTCGAACCTCCATTATAACAGACAGCTCAGGGGTAAGTTAGTGTTGATGAGTGGTTATCCAGTGTCAACATGGACACTTTAGGATTAGATGAAGAGGAAGAATTAACAAGAACACCTAGTCGAACCTCCATTGTAACAGACAGCTCAGGGGTAAGTTAGTGTTGATGAGTGGTTATCCAGTCTCAACATGGACACTTTAGGATTAGAAGAAGAGGAAGAATTAACAAGAATACCTAGTCGAACCTCCATTATAACAGACAGCTCAGGGGTAAGTTAGTGTTGATGAGTGGTTATCCAGTGTAAACATGGACACTTTAGGATTAGATGAAGAGGAAGAATTAACAATAACACCTAGTCGAACCTCCATTATAACAGACAGCTCAGGGGTAAGTTAGTGTTGATGAGTGGTTATCCAGTGTAAACATGGACACTTTAGGATTAGATGAAGAGGAAGAATTAACAAGAACACCTAGTCGAACCTCCATTATAACAGACAGCTCAGGGGTAAGTTAGTGTTGATGAGTGGTTATCCAGTGTCAACATGGACACTTTAGGATTAGATGAAGAGGAAGAATTAACAAGAACACCTAGTCGAACCTCCATTGTAACAGACAGCTCAGGGGTAAGTTAGTGTTGATGAGTGGTTATCCAGTCTCAACATGGACACTTTAGGATTAGAAGAAGAGGAAGAATTAACAAGAACACCAAGTCAAACCTCCATTGTATTAGACATCTCAGGGGTAAGTTAGTGTTGATGAGTGGTTATCCAGTCTCAACATGGACACTTTAGGATTAGAAGAAGAAGAATTAACAAGAACACCTAGTCGAACCTCCATTGTAACAGACAGCTCAACGGTAGGTTCATATTTAAACTGCCAATCACAACTGCAGCAGACAAAAAACTTTGTGGTATTCTTATTGAATTTATCCCCCCAAAAAGGCTTGACCTTTCATGTAAATCGTCAGCTGGCAGAGGCAGGGGTTTTCCTACCTATCTGAAGCCAGGACCAGGCGCCTGTTGAATTTGGGAAAAAAGCATTTGGTTCATCAAAATTAGAAAATTTGATGCAGTTAAAAAGAACTGGACTACCATTTTAAAATGGATTAAAAAGCAGATAAGATATTAACAGTGTAAAGCAATTGTTGCTTTAATTGCCCCTCATAAAAACTCATTAAAATTTGCATATAAATGTGAATGAAAAACATGTTTTCATTCACATTTTTATATAAATTTTCATGCATCTGTAACTTTGCTTTTTTTGTTTGGATTTTCATGAAATTTTCATCAAAATGTAGAACAAAAAATTGGGAATGATATACACCATTTTGGGAAGTTTTTGCTCTTTTTGTAATTTTGAAGGGGGCGATTTTTGGCCTCAAATAAGGCCTAGGTAAATCCCTGAGAGGATTTACATGAAATATTTAGCATGTTTAAACTCATTTTTTATGTTTTCACATTGATTTTCTGCGATATATATATTTTTAGCTCACCTGAGCCGAAGGCTCCGAGGTCAGCTATTAGTATACCAGTGACTCTGTCGTCCGTCCGTCAACATTTTCAAACATCTTCTCCTATGAAACCATTGGACCAATTGAACTCAAATTACATACGGAGACTCCTTAGGATGGGGAAACGAAAGTTTGTTCAAATGGTCCTGGTCACATGATCAAGATGGCTGCCATGCCCATATATGGTAAAAAACATTTGAAATTCTTCTTCTCCAGAACCAGAAGGCCGATGAACTTGGGACTTGGTATGTAGCATCGGGGATGTGGGGCCTACCAAATTTGTTCAAATGATGATCCTAGGTTGACCTTGACCTACTTAACATCAAGGTCAAATTTTATTATAAGCTGTAGTTTACCTTGACCTATTTTAACATAATTAAAGAGGTCAGGTGAGCGCCTCAGGACCTTCAGGTCCTCTGGTTTTAATTTCAGCAAACTATCTTCAAGTTGAAAATTGTAGAAAAAACTTAGAGCCATCTACTGCCCATAGATACGGTTTTTGAACAATTTAAGCCAAGTCCAATATGTCAGTCAAAAAGTTAAAATGCACTGCCCTAATTCACCAACTAATGTTCAAATATAATGAAAATCACGCCTGATTTGCTCATGTGTTAAGCTAGTGGGATCTTTGCACCATTACTTACTTTTGTCTCAAAACCATCCATTTTAGAGCATGTCCATAAGAGAAAATAGCAGGTCATGCAAAGTCCCAGCTTCTGTAACTACAAATGATCATGCTCAAAGTAGATTCTGCATATGTATGGTAAATTCTGAGTAAGCCCAAGGCAGAGTTATACTAAAGACGATTTATTCACCGCTTGTGAATATTCTTTTAAGACCAACCCTTTTTGGCAAGCCTCTACGAATTTTACCTGTCAATAAAAGACTTAGAAAATTTGGCCAAAATCTTCATCTATGTACACAAAAATCTGTTTGCGCCACATGCTTGGGACCTTTTGGAGAAGTTGATGCTTTTTTTTCTCTACAACTTACATCCCAAACACAGTTTGCTAAAATTAAGAATTAAAAAGTTATCACAGAAAAACAATGTGAAAAAAAATGACTTTAGTAGCTGAAAACAGCAACCAAATTTTAATAAACCATCTACTGCAAATCTAAAGTGAAATTATTTTCTTATTTCTCAATCAAAACATATGTTGTGGGTACTCAAAAGAACCGTCTCGATGAGACGGTTCTTTTGAGCACCCAAAACACATGTTAAAATTGATGGATAATAAAATTACTACAATTTTACGCAAAAAAATCCTTATTCTGGACTTATGAGCATCCATCTGCGTAACTAGAGTTTTTGTATATTTCAGCATGCAGATGACCTTGAACCCACATACACCAACTATGAAGAAGAGGATGATTTTATAGATGATACTTTTGAATACTCCGTCATAGACACAACAGTGAAAAGTACATCTTCTAGTCAGAAATATCCAATCAAATGTAGATCTATTTATGAGTTCAGTGTAAGTTGAAATTAAATGTATAGACAATACCTTTGAATACCCAGCCTTAGATAGATATCAAAGTTAAGAGTACATCTTATTAGGAATATCCCAGTAAAGTTGGATATATTTATGTTCAGTATAACCAATATGATCCTCTCACTAACTCTAAAAGCACCACCTTGCAATATGCAATATGACAGAGTAATGCTCAAATCAGTTGGATTAGCTACAGAGACTAGCTAGAATATTATAGGGATCACACATGGTTTTTCATGCATTAACATTTGCCAGGTCCCAAGGAAGCTGTTTGAACCTGAGGCCAACAAGATGAGTGTTCAAACGTCTTCCGAAGGACCCGGCAAGTGTTATTGCAATGAAACAAACATGTGTGGTCGTTATTCTTGCATATTTTACCTTATTACATACAAATTTGCACTGAAAACGCTGCTAAACATTAAAATATCCCTTTTCTTACACTGGATGTTTCTAAACAAAATGGCGTCAGCTGTAAACTTTGGAACATCATAAGGTCATCACAACAACATAGACGTACGCAACTTTTTCACGGAAAAAGCATCCGCAACGTGATCAGTCTGGTCCTCAATGCTTTCCGTATATAATGTCATGCAAATAACTTGGGGGCTCATTTTAAGTACTTTAAAGTTTAAACCCATGTTCAAACAGCACCTGAATCTCCTGATTTGAGCATGGATTTTCGTTTGTTTAAAAATGGGTTAAAACAGCTGTACAATAGGGATTTATGCAAGAATAAAACTTTGCACATAGCAGGTTAATCCCTCAAATTTTCTTGAGAGCAAAAAACAAAGGTGCTGACGACGATTGCTAGCAGACAATTCTCATGAAGTACTCTGCCTTATTTGTTACTTTTGAAAAAGCAGCAAGTCCTCTGCTGCAAATTATAAGTTAAAACCTCAATGGCTGGCCCATATTTGTTGGATATAAAGAGTCTAACATATATTGTCGCGGAATGCATATTTCCCCATATGGAGAAAAAATCCTTATATTTGCTTGCAGATATTTTCCACTTGATTACTTTGTTTGCCATAAGCATGTAAGAATGTTAATTTTGTATTGTACTATTGTTATATATTCTTGTACCATTTCAGGCTAGCAACGATGATGAGCTAAACTTGTATGAAAATGAGGAACTAGAGGTGATAGCCGATGGCGAAGGTGATGGATGGGTCAAGGTAAGTCATTAAGAGTTTATAGCAATGATGATAGGCTGAATCAAGGCGGTGCTTTTTGTGATTGACATTTTGAACTTAGTTTATTTGCGTTTGCTACAAATTTTCAAAGAGTGCCTGTATGTGTAGAGTTAACTTGGATGTTGGAACCATCCAGAAATAGCGGTCATCAAGGGTGGTGAAGTCTAGGTGGGTAAATTGTCCAGAATTAGAGGTCATATCTGATGTAGAAGGAAATGGAGGGGTAGGTAAATTGTCCAAAATTAGAGGTCATAGCTGATAGAGAAGGTGATAGCTAGATAGATAAATTGCCCAGAATTAGAAGTCATAGCTGATGGTGAAGGAGATGGCTAGGTAGATAAATTGTCCAGAATTAGAGGTGATAGTTGATGGTGAAGCTGATGGCTAGGTAGATAAATTGCCCAGAATTAGAGGTCATAGCTGATAGAGAAGGTGATGGCTAGGTAGATTAATTGCTAGGACCGAAAGGTCATAGCTGATGGTGAAGGTGATCAATATCTGGGTCAAGGCTAGTCACTTGTAACTAGAGGTCATATATGATGGAATAGGAGATTGCATAGTCATGGTTAGTCCTCAAGAACTCAAGGTCATAGGTGATTATGAAGTGATTTGCTCAAGATTATGTACAGTAAAACCTGTGTAAAACTGCCAATCAAAAATAGACAAAACAAAGATCTTTATGACAAATGGTAGCTTAATGAAGGTCAAAAGTATTGCAGAATGCTCCCCTTGGAGCATTCTGCAATACTTTTGAGCTGCATTAATCGATAATAGGTCTTAAAAACCAATTTTTGGTCTTTTTGAATGTGGCAGTTTTACACAGGTTTTACTGTATGCAAAGTATGAAGATAGAGGCACTGAAATAAATGACCATACGCTATTTCTTCTGTGTTTTTCTAGCCTAAGATCTTGCAAATAGTTCAGAACTAGCAAATATCACATGCAGAAAATCCAAGATATAAAAATCCTTAGCCAAAATTTTATGTTTAAAAAAGATGCCAGAGACACCCACTGCAGTTAAATAAACTCAAGATCAAGTCAAGCCAAAAGCTGATGATACCTGATCAAAGCCAAAAGCTGATGATAACTGATCAAATGCAAATTAGAGTTAAACTCTTTGCATGCTGGGTAATTTTTAATGATTTTTGTTTTCTTCTGATTTTTTTTCAAAATTAAAAAAAAAAATCTTTCTGGAATACCATCGGAGTTTCGAACAGCTTAGATCTAAATCATGCTGGACATTCTGTCTGTCAAACTGTTTGCAAAAATTATCAGCAGAAGACACAAAAACAGGTAGAGTTAATGTTTTATTATATATGATATAAATGATACAACTTTTGAACTGTCTATTTTCTGGCCATCTGATAAAGATACCATAGCCGGATCAACAAACAGGTTTTCTGATTCCGTATCACTATCGTTTAAAATGAGTCTAATGTTGGTTACCTGTTTTTGTGTCGACGTTACGTCAAGTAAATTTCAAGCATGGAACCAGTGACAGAAACATGATGATGTTATGTCAAGAAAAGTAACATAACAGCAAATGTTCCCTCAATTTTTCTGGATTAAAGACCGAAACAATTTATAAAATCAGAATAATTTCTGAAAAAAGTTATATAATAAACATATTATTATAATGGTAACTTGATCTGGTGTACAGTATCATGTTTCGTGGATTAGCCTATATCATCAGATCACCCTCCATGCTTGGCGTCTCATGTGATCCGATGATATGAGCCAATCCACTTGACGTGATTCAGTACTCCAGATTAAGTTACTATTATAATTTTATATATTTATTTTGCAGGCAAGGAATTCTCAGGGTGTGGTAGGGTTTATACCAGAGAACTATATTGTGCTACCAGATGAGAATGAAGAGATGGTTGATGCTCCAGACTTTACAGATCCCCCAACAGGTAGATATGAGCCGTGACATGCGATTTCCAACAATGTGGCCTTTTGACAAGCTTAGACTCAGACCAGCCTTTGCAGCCTCCTTTTAAGCTAAGAAACTCCAAATGATGTTCAGTCAGTAGCTTAACACTCATAGAATATTCAAGCGACTAGCGAAGGTTCTGATCAGACTGGGCATATGCGCAGGCTAATCTGAGCCTTTGCTGGTCACACATACCACATTGTTGGAAATATCATGTCGCGGCTCATATCATTACTTACCAGATTATTGTGTTAGGACAATACAAATATTTAGATACAGGAAAACCTGTGTAAAATGGCCACTCAAAAATAGACCAAAACAAAGGTCTTAATTGGTAGCTTAATGAAGGTCGAAAGTATTGTAGAATGCTCCCCTTGGAGCACTCTACAAAACTTTTGACCTGCATTAAGCGATAATCGGTCTTCAAAACCGATTTTCTGTCTTTTTGAGAGTGGTCGTTTTACACAGGTTTAAACAGTGTTAGGTCCATTGGAGTATTTCTATAGGCTAGCCAAGGTGATAATTAGAAATGATCATGTCCCGGAAGTTTGGTCATTGCAATAAGTATCAAAATCTCATTCACTGGTCCAACTATACTGTCCAACATGGGGGAAATATCAGCAGCCCATTCAATCACCAAGAGTGGTTTGACCAAAATTTAATAGCACCGACTCTGGCCTGGTGTCAGTGGATCACTAGATTTCCCTCTGTTTGAAGTAGCCCCCCCAAAAAAGCCCCAACCATTTTGAAAACATTGTAGTTGTTTCTTCCATGGTCAGTGGATGTGCTTGTTTATTTGGTATAATCTTATGATTTTTCATCACTCTTTCAGCTTTTTATACCCCGCCACACTTTAGTGTTGGGGTATTATGTTATACCTTTCGGTGTCTGTCCGTCCATCCGTCCGTCCGTCCGTGCTCACCATTTCCGATCGATAACTTGAGTATTTATTCAAGGAATTTTTTTCAAATTTTGCATACATATTGTTATCGGCGATGAGTGGTATGGGATTGTTAATGGGCAAAATCCGTCCATTTTTAACGGAGTTACTGCCCTTTTTCGTATTGGAAAAATGGTTTCTGGCCTGTTATTCCTTTACTGTTCATGATATCTGAATGAAACTTCACAGATATGTTGCACATCTAAGGTTACATATTGTGACTAAGGACCATCACTCTGACCTTCCCAGTTTGTGAGTTATCCGCCCTTGATAGGTCTGAAAAAAGGTTTTTGACCTATTGTTCCTTTACTATATGGAATATCTGAATATAACTTCACAGATATGTTTCACATCAAAGGTAACATATTGTGACTAAGAACCGTCACTCTTACCTTTCCCGTTTGTGAGTTATCCGCCCTTAATTGAATTAAAAAATGTTTTTTACCTGTAGTTCCTTTACTATGTGGAATATTTAAATGAAACTTTACAGATATGTTTCACACCAAAAGTTACATACTGTGACAAAGAACCATCACTCTTACCTTTCCAGTACATGAGTTATCTGCCCTTGATTGATCTGAAAAATGGTTTTTGACCTGTAGTTCATTTACTATTTGGAATATCTGAATGAAACTTCACAAATATGTTGATCATCAAAGGTTACATATTGTGACTAAGGATCGTCACTCTTACCTTTCCAGATTGTGAGTTATCCACCCTTGATTGATCTGAGAATTGGTTTTTGGCCTGTAGTTTCTTTTACTATATGGAATATCTGAATGAAACTTCACAGATTTGTTGAACATCAAAGATTACATATTTTTAGTAAGGACCGTCACCCTTACCTTTCCAGTTCATGAGTTATCTGCCCTTGATTGATCTGAAAAATGGTTTTTTGACCTGTAGTTCATTTACTATATGGAGTATCTGAATGAAACTTCACAGATATGTTGACCATCAAAGGTTACATATTGTGGGTAAGGATCGTCACTCTTACCTTTCCAGATTGTGAGTTATCCACCCTTGATTGATCTGAGAATTGGTTTTTGACCTGTAGTTCATTTCATCCGTCCGTGCTCACTGTTTCCGATCAATAACTTGTGTATTTATGCACAGAATTTTTTCAAATTTTGCATACATATTGTTATTGGGGATGAGTGGTATGGGATTGTTAATGGGCAAAATCCGACCATTTTCGATGGAGTTACTGCCCTTTCTCCCTTTAAAAAATGGTTTCTGACCTGTTATTCTTTTACTGTTTATGATATCTGAATGAAACTTCACAGATATGTTGAACAGCAAAGGTTACATATTACAACGAAGGACCGTCACTCTTACCTTTCCAGTTCATGAGTTATCCGCCCTTGATTAATCTGGAAAATGTTTTTGACCTGTAGTTCCTTTACTATATGAAATATCTGAATGAAAGTTCACAGATATGTTGACCATCAAAGGTTACATATTGTGACTAAGGACGTCATATCACTGTCTATCTCAGTTCTGTTGCTATTTAGGCATTATATATCTCACAAAATAACTTTTGGTGCCCCCAGCAGTGGCGGGGTATTATGCAGTGCTTGCGGTGCTTTTATTGAACTTAAGACTTTTTTTGGCAAAAAAACCCGAACTTAAATAAATTAGTCTGCTGTTTGAAATTATTATTGATTCAGTTTCAGAAGAAATGTACCCAAGTCCTGATTCTGACTTACCTCCCCCTCCTCCTGATGATGATATTACTATACCTGATAACCAGTCGGCAGAGTTACCCACTCCTGTTTCACCAGACACAGTCAATGATCTGACACAGGAAGTGACATCATACTCATCAGGTGATATTGAAGTGCAGCAGGCAACCAGCAGCATGGCAGATGGGTTGCAGCTACCTGTTGGGGGTAAGTGTTGATTGAAAAATGTTTCATAATGAAATATACAAAATAGTAAATGTGACATTGATTCTTAACTCTTTTCACGCCATTCACAACAAATATCGTAGCTTTTTCATTTGCTGGTGTGACTGCTCCAAGTCTGATCAGGGCTCATCATGTTTCATTCCATGATAAAAGTATACTTGATTGCATCTACAGGTAAAATCTGTAGCAAACCAGGCCGTTAGTTAAGAGCAAAAAAATATTTTTCTTATTTCTCAACCAAAACATATGTTGTGGGTTCGCAAAAGAACCATCTCAATGAGCCGGTTCTTTTTCAGCACCTAAACATATGTTAAAAATGATGGGTAATAAAATATTTACAATTTAGCCCTGAACAACTTTGTTTATAGAAGCATGTGCAAACATTATAAGCAGACATTTTCAGAAACAAAAAAATACTGGCAGGATAAGGGTTAAAGTCCTCAAATTTGCAGCAGACGACATTTGCATTCTATTCTCATCTTTAAGAATTCAAATAAAGGCTTGATATTACATGTGAATCATCTGAGAAAGTTCTCGAGATGATTTTGATATCGAGCCTTTATTCTGCTGATAATGATGAAGGATGTTGAAATGTCGTCTGCTGTTGTTGTCATTGGCTCAGACCCAGTATACACGGACTGGTAACTGACAAACAGGTAAATGTATATATTGGAAATACTTTGTCGAGGCTGAGCTTTCAAAATGGATGTATGTTGAAGATTAAATAATCACATCTCCACTATTTCTCTGTATATCTGTGAATTTTCTTCAAAAAGCAATGGTTCAATATACTACCTTTAAGACTGCATTGTTATATTTGTTAGATGTTTATCCGTCTTTATGAACATCCGCAAGAAACCAAGGTACTCTTTTAGCTATTTTAGGCACTTTAAGCCAAAAATCGACAGAAATCAACCTAAAAAAGGATAAACTCCAATTTTATTTACTGTAACTTGTAATATTTCAACTTTTCATACCAGGAATAACTTTGCATGATCTCGGGTATGTTCAGAATCAATATTATAGGCTGTTGTACTTTGAAAAAGCTCTAAAACAAAACCTCGACAACATAACTTTGTATTTCCGTCAGTGACCGGTCCATTTATACTGGGTTGGAGTCATTGGTGACAACAGAAATTCCTAATTAAGGTTTCAGACATAAAATTTTCACATTTCATGATCTTGTGAAAGGTGCTAACTTGGCCGTATCAGTTGCCTTACTTTATACTTAGTAATGTTCAAATGTGTGACAAAAACAAATCAAGTTTGTGCCCAGCAGTTTCACAGAACAGCCTGGGCATCTACCCATTCTGTTAGAGATCTTGCTGGTTGCATGATGAAATCATGGGTCCTTAGCTTCTTGTTGATTGTACAGCAAAGGCTTTTTATCATAATGCCATCATATCATTATCAGATTTTTGATTAGAGTGCAGGTGCAGGGGCATCATCCACATCAGTGGGCTCCCTTCCAGGTAACTGGCTAGCTGCAGGCATAGCAGATCTCACGCCTGATAATCAGGTGCGCCTCTTGAGGGTCAACTGTCATGAGCTTCCACTCACGGCAGTCTTTCTCCGTCATTATTTCCTGATATCATACATATTCTTAGGGTACAGTAAATGTTCTAAAATTTCAAACACTAGTTGCCTGCCAAAAAAGCAAACTGATCAGGGTCTTCCCTGTTTGCTATTCAGACAAGCATTTTGTGATTTCCAGCTCTGATAACATTCATTTTATTTGGGAGAAGAAAAAGAAAAGTGTTTGAAATTTTAGAACATTTACTGTATATATCAGATGGTCCATGGGTTCGAGCCCTTTACAACTATGAAGGCAACACAGTTGATGAGCTCTCCTTCACGGAAGGAACTCTGATCAGAATAATCAGGAAAGACGAGAATGGCATTGATGATGGTTTCTGGGAAGGTGAAGTGAATGGCAATGTTGGTGTGTTCCCATCACTAGTCGTAGAAGAGCTGACTGATGAAAATCAGTTTGAGGTAAGAATAAACAATAGGCTATGGATACCTACATTTTTGTTATAAATATGGGTCAGAAAGTATTCTCATTAGGTCATATTTACTTTTCGCGCAATACACACGTTCCTGTCGATTCTGGTACACCTATTTTACGCAAAAAGTAAATCTGACAAAACAAGATAACTTTCTGATCTCAAATTTATACCACAAACGTAGGAATGCATAGGCTGTTGCATGACATTCCCCGAATTTGATTCTCATCCTGGAGCAATTGTTTTTAATATTCAACCAGATGTTGAGCATTGGATCGTTTGGTAGGCTTGACATTTATCTGGAGGCCTGTCTAGAAGTACAGTCAATGGTCAATTTTACATAAGGAGAATTTTGTACGAGTTTAGAATGTAAGTCATTGGATATTTTATCATTACCCAAATGACTTTATACCAAATAATTGTCTATTTGCTATGTCATGGGTCACTGTACTATTGCAATAGTTTTTGGATATTGACTGGGACTATGCCATGGCCTGGTTTCCCTCTTGCTGCAATTAACACGAAGGTGCTTATCAACATGCCCGACGAAGATGCGCATACGGTTCGTTTACACCAGGAGACGTTATGTAAAAATATCGGATATGAGTCATGCTTTGGCAACTTGAAACTCCCATAACTTTGCTGTTTATGGTCAGAAACATAAAGCGGGTACTCGTTTTCTTAGTTAGAACGAGTGGAACACTTCGAGAACAAAATTGAACTGATCAGACAAAATTTTCTATTTTGCAACAAAACCGCATCATCTACACATCCTCCATTCAAGTGTCACTGCAGTTTAATGTCATCACCGGTTTGGGTAATAAGAAAGTTATTTCATGCCTGTTTGTAGTATAGTCAAACTATTACCCCTCGGTACTGTGGACAACCTTTCTGTCTCGTGCTATAGTGCACCAGGTCGTCCACAGCAACTCAGGGTAATAGTTTTGACTATACTACAAGCAGGCATGAAATAATTGTATAATATTCACCTTAGTATCAAACTGACTGTGTTTTGCCATGTCAATGTCAGTATCTTATTAACCCATTCACAAGCCTAGATAAACTAAAATATTCAGTGTAAGATTGTAAATATTTTCTAAACCATAATTTTTAGCATATGTTTTGGGTGCTCAAAAGAACCATCTCATTGAGACGGTTCTTTTGAGTACCCACAACATATGTTTTGGTTGAGAAATAAGAAAATTATCTTTCTGCTACACACTCTTAACTAAAGTCTTGCCCATTTAAGACCAATAGAATTTTCCATAAAGATTGGTGGTCCATTATGTATATAGCGGGGTCACAGGTTATAATTCCCCCGAAAATATTGTAATTTTCTGAAGATCGATTTTGTCTTGAGCAAGCAGTGTGGACCCTGATGAAATGTCGCATTTCATCTAGGTCTTCACTGCATGCCAAAGTACCCATTTAGGGGTTTTTGGTTCTCAAATGGTTAAATGACGCAAAATAATTCCTCAGTAACTTAATAATGTTTAACGGAATTTAATAACATGGATCTGAGATCTCTGCAATTTGTACCAAAAACTCAAGAGAGTCCACAATTTCCTATTTTCTAACTTGTTCTTTGAACATTTATTTTAGCTAAGCTTTTTACTCAAGTACAGAATCCTATAAATAGAGGATCTTACATGATTGCTCACGTTTTATTGAATTTATTAAATGAGTTGAGGAAAAGAGATAAAATGCGAGGCTTGCTGAGCATTTTATCGCTTTTTTGCAATGAGTTTGATAAATTCAATAATACAGGAGCATGAATGTTAGATTCTATTTATCACATGACATTAAGATTACTTTAAAAAACGCATTTTTGGAGTGAAAACGCAAGATTTTGTCATCTTTTACGCAACGTTAAAATAGACGTTATTATGTATTGTTACAAAATTTGTAAACCATAAGTGGTTTATCAATTTTATTGCATGGCATTATATCACTCCCAGAGGCTAGGTCATGTGATAAATACTATTTATTTGTCTTTTTCAGGACTTCCCCTCTCCTCTGAAGTCTCCACCAGACTTTGTACCCCCACCCCCAGTGACTGTAACAGAACCTACGCCTGATACAGAGCTGCCCCCAACCTCACCTCTCTATAATGGATCAGGTAAATATTTCTATTTTCTCCCTGTCGTCTGCTGATAACCTTTTGTCGTCTGCTGATAACCTTTCCAAACAGTTTGGACCCAGATCAGGCCTGACAGATTGTCGGGCCTGATCTGGATTCAAACTGTTTGATTCTAAGAAGGTAATCCTGAAAGAATTTTTGAAAAAAGTTAATTTTTGAATAAATCAGCAGACGACAAAAAAGCATGCAAATTACCCAGCATGCATTGAGTTTAAGCATCATTATGTTCATACCTTCACACACACACACACCACTAACTCGAGGATGAACATGTTTTGGATTGTTGTTTTAAAGGCATAAGTATTAGAAAAGCATTAGTGGATTCAAACATTCTACTGTCTATTTGTTGTTTCAGATATCAATATTTTGATCAAAAAAAAGATGGAAAGATATTGAGACAATGACATTGAATCAAATTTGTGTTTGGGGAGTCATGTAGAAATAATTGATTTGATTGGACGTTATAATCTTATACAACCACGGGCAGTTAGTACATGTATGAGCTTTATGAGAAAAGCTCAACTCTTTGCCTACTAGTGTCGTCGTCTGCTGAAAACCTTTGCAAACATCAGGCCCAACAAAATGTCAGATCCTTACACTCAGAAGGTATTCCTGAAAGAATTTTTCTAAAAAGTTGATTTTGAAAAAAAAAAATCAGCAGACAACAAAAAAGCATGCAAAATTACTCAGTAGGCAAAGTGTTTTTAAAGTGAGTTTCATAAATCTCATATGAAATGACTACAAGCGTAAGATTCTATTGACTGTTATATCTAGTCACAAAGTACATTTACATAGAAAAATATAATTACATGTATATCTATGGTCATATTACTTTTTATAATGACTCTGTCCATTGAAAAACAGCAACATCACATGATAAAAATGATTGATTTTTACAAAAAAGTTTATTTTCGTTTTAATGTGTTAAATGTTTACTGAGTGTAGTGAAATTATTTTGTACTTGATTGCAAGAAAACTTTCAGTTGAGTTGCATCATAGCATGTCAGAACCATTTTCCTGCCATCCATACCAAATGTTGTCCGCTTTCTCAGCTGCAGATGTGGTTTGGCATCCTATATTGGGAACAATATGGACCTAGATCAGACTTCATTTGGAGCAGTCTGCTCAGGGTTCATACTTTTTACTGCCATGATATTAGAGTGCTTGACTCGAGACCGAAGGGCCGCGGGTTTGAGCCTCTCCGGTGTCACTGCATTGTGGTCCTTGAGCAAAGTAAGTAAGGGTGCAAAGATCAGGAATCGATACAATCAAGTACCACACCTGACACAGGATACCAATGGGAAAGTGACAAACTCACAGAAGACACCACAAACGAGAGCCAAGAGGTCAGCCCTTTCCCAGCAGGTGACCACAAAGCACATATAAACAGACGCGCACAAAGACATAGCAAACACAAGACAGAACAAATATAAAAGATCCACAAAAGAAGTTCACTTTTTTATCCTAGATTAGTACTGGTTCAACCCAGGAAGACCCATCCCTATATAACTGAAAGATTGTTGATGGGACGTAAAGAATCAAATCAAACAAACAAAACTGCCATGATATAAGTATTCTTGAGTGCATTTGAATCTATGCAGCAGACATAATGAGCAGACAACATTTTCAGGACAAAACATTTGGCAGGTTAAGGGTTAGTACTGTTTGATTTGTTTTGTATTTTTTCTTTAATAGTTTTTTTTTGTTGAAAATAGTTGTCCTAAAGTCCATTTAAGGATGTTTATTTTCAAACTTTAAGATGGTTTGCTCAATAAATATCCATGTTTTGCTGTACATTTTGTACAAAATAGGAATAAAAATACAAGGAACTGTTTAATTCTTTGCCTACTAGTGTTGTCTGCTGACAACCTTTGCAAACAGTTTGGACCAAGATCAGGCCCGACAAAATGTCGGGCCTGATCAGGATCCAAACTGTTTGACACTCTGATGATATTCCTGAAATAATTTTTTGGAAAAGTTTGCCTTGGGAAAAATCAGCAGTCAAAAAGGCATACAAAATTACCCAGTAGGCAAAGAGTGAAAGGGATATGAACCTAAGCTGAGTAATATTCCCATATTAATCCTAAATTATAAAAATGTCTATTCCACACCTGTCTAGGTTTGCTAGATGTAGCAGTGGAATAGCTAAGAGTGTCTCGTACACTTTGACCTGGCAGCTCCATTAGGAGCAGTCTGATCTGAGTTCACAAGGTTTGCTCAGAATAGGTAGAGTGTCATACAGAGTTAAAATTCTTAATATGGACCTGAAGCTATGATTTGGTACAGATTTTTGTTTTCCTATATTCAAACCCCAAAGCACCATGTATAATTTGCAGCAGACGACATTTTCAAATTTTGCTTTATCATATGACAACGCGTCTGGGAGTGAAATAATGCCAAGCATTAAAATTGATAAACCACTAGTGGTTTACAGATTTTTGGGTAATGTTATGAAATGACGTTTTTTAATGTCACGTATATGGCAAAAACCTAATGTTTTCACACCAAAAATATGATTTCAAGATAAATTTTAATGTCATATGATAAATAGAATCTAACATTGGTGCTCCTGTTTTATTGAATTAATTTAATTCATTGCGAAAAAAAGATAAAATGCTCCGCAAGCCTCACATTTTATCTCCTTTCCTCAACTCGTTTAATACATTCAATAAAACTCATGTAAGATCCTCTGTTTAAAAAACAAAAAATAACTTGAAAGTACATATCAATCGTCTGCTGGCAGATGATTCACACGAAATATCAAGCCATACTTTCCTTTAAAATCCAGAATGATATGATACAACTTTCCGCCTGCTGCAGTCATGATTGGCAGACGATTCACATGATTTATCAAACCTTTCCCTTAAAATCAAGAAAAGAATATGACACAATTTGTCGTCTGCTGCGTTTGTGGTTGGCCCTTTAACCCTTTACTCCATAGGCTATTTTCGATCATGACATCATTTTCTATTTTAAGACCACCGAAAAAAATATAGAATAATTTAAGTTAAAATTTGAATAAGGTACTTTTGTAAATGTTATGGAAAATGGAGCATTTGCTCCAAAAGAGCAAATGCTCCATTTTCTATAATATTTTCAATTACATGATATTTTCATAGGTATCAAAAGGCGTTATTATGGAGTAAAGGGTTAAGGGTTAAAGCATGTTGTGACTTGCTCGTTTTGTTTCAGTTACTAGCCCAACATCTCGTCGTCATGGCAACCGTTACTATGGCAGCCATTATCATGGCAGCCGTAGGTCACAAAAAGTTAACCCCACATCATACGAATCAGCAGTTTAGGTATTAACTGCACTGCATCATCAATTATTAGGGTTGTGCTAAACTAACTTACTAATTGAAAGCTACAGATAAGATTCTAGAATTTGATATAATAGGATGAGAAAAAAATCTATCTTTTGCTTAAAATGGCTGCACTTTAACCCTTTTTATCACATGATGTGACATCTGGGAGTAATGAAAGGTCATGTATTAAAATTGATAAACCACTATTCTAATCACTTGATTTTGTAACGCAAAGTCTGATTGGATAACATCAAAAAATTTTCGGCAGTATATCCTGTGATATACTATCGGGAATAGTTTGACGTCATTAATTACGTCTCATATCGTTGGATTACGTGCAACTTTATACGGCTTGCAACGCTCCAATTTGAAACGAAACTGCAGAAGTGCATTAGAATGGGGATAACCATATTCAAAATTTTCATTTGGGGAGGTATATTGTCGGATATACGTTACGATATCATGTTTTACGGCTCCGCTCACGCGTCCCCGTAAAACTAAATTTCTGACCGTACATCAGACAATATATCTTCCCAAATGAAAATTTTGAATAGGGTTATCCCCAAAGTGGTTTACATATTTAGTAACATTATGTAATGACTTTCATAACAATTTCACATATACAGGCAAAAGGCTCAGACAAAGAGCGAGATAAGTAGCTCCACTTGATATCTGTGCATGCATGATTAACCCTTTAGACCTTGAAACCCACAATCGGGTAGTTTGGCAAACAGTGAAGACCCAGTGCAAGGTACAAATTGCAAGGTATGCACTGTTTGTAAAGACAAAAATGATATTCAGAGAAAGAAATTCAACATTATTTTGAAATTATAACCTTGATAAATACAATGGACCATCCTGAATAAATTGTATCAAATTTTATGGAAAAATGCCTTTGTCCTACAAAGGGTTTAGGAATGACATTATCCATATGTGTTTATTTTCATCTGTTCTGTAGCTTTATTATATATAGTATAGTGGTTTATTATCATATAGTTATTAGTTTATGTATGTTACGTTTTGTTCTGTTTGTTGGCTAGAAGTTGTTATAGAGTTTTCAGAATATATTCAGTTTGGGTAGATAAAATCCAGTACCGTATGCATGATAATATATGGGCCTCGACCAAATAAAATTTGTCTTTGGGCATTTGCGAACAACAAAGGTGCAGACCAGCCTGCACTTCCACGCAGTCTGATCAGCACCTTTGTTATTTGCTTATTGGAAAGTTTCATATCTAAACTTGCTACATGTGAGATTTCAATTTTCTAGCTAGTCTCTGTAGCTGAGGAAACTTGTTTGAGTCTTGCTTTGTCAGAAACCCTGAAGACAGGTTTTGTCATGTCGAGGTCCATATATAAAACAGATATTGCAATTTACGCCGCATTTATTTCAGTCTACATTTGATTTTTTCAATAAACAAAAAAAAAGCATAAACCCCCCACAGATTATTAGATCAAAAGCTTCACATCAGTCGTGAACATAGCACTACACCTCAAGTAAATATTAAACTGCAGGCTTCCAAATAAGAGTGCATAATTCCTTTTTTCTTCTTTATATTTTCAAACCAGAACAAATGTTTTCGGTACTCTAAAGAACAATCTCAGTGAGCAACCAAACATATGTTTAAACTGATGGAAAAGAAAATCATCAAAATTCTATGCTAGTAATTATTCTTTGGACCAATGATTACAGGGGTGGATCCAGGATTTCTGGAAAGGGGGTTTGTATGTATAAAGGGATGGGAGGTTCACTTTGCCTATTTTATCTCATTTCTCTTAAATATCCCATGAAAATGAAGTAATCTGATCTGGCACTGAGACCAAATTATTTCATTCTGCAATTCATAGAATATTTAAAAGCGGGGGGCGGGGAGGGGGTTTCAAGCGAACCTCTCTGGATCCGCCACTGGATTACGACTCTTCAAAAATACGATTTAATCTTAATGTAATATTCTCACTATTAACATGTATGTACTGATGTATCTTAACATTCCAGAAGTTTATAAATCTAGTACTTGGTATGTTAACTGGTGTATGCACTAATACTAAGTGTGTATTGGGGTGGCAGTGTTTTTGACTTTGACATAACCACACCAAATAGGCGGCAATTGGAAATGTTAATACTATCGACGAACATAGATGAAAAATCGTTAGATACAGAGTGTTCGATTGTCATTTGTTGCCACAATGGCAACAAATGGCAATCGAAAACACGGTTTCTTCTGATTTTTGATCCGCTTTCGTCAATTGTTAAGAGCGTTTTCGATTGCTGCCTATCTAGTATGATAACCTGAGTATGTTACCATGGTAAGCCCGGATGTATCCTGTTTTGAAAACACTAGTACTGTAGATCTAGATCAACTGGCGTGGTGTAGACACAGGGTTAGATTGCCTTTAAAAGAAGTCTCGGGAGCCAACTGATCTGGATCTACATTGTTTTCAAGGGTTCAGCATGGTAAAAATCATGTGTTTTTTATTGCTTACTATATTAATCTTTTAAATTAATTTTTGCATATGCAGCTTCCTTTGCACTTTGGTTAGAAATCCTTTAAGACATTGTCCTACTGGATCGCTAAATAGCTCTGTATGGAGTGTGTTTTTAGCTTTGCTTTACAGGGTCATAGATAGCTATAACTGTGTCCAAAACAGTTGGTCTGGCTGAAGATACTGTAACTCTTTGCTAACTCTTTCCCTGCTAGTGGCAACTTTTTATCGTCTCATGATAACCTTTGCGAACAGTTTGGGTGCAGATCAGGCCTGACAAAACATTGGTCTTGATTTGGCTCCAAACTGTTTGACACTATGATGGTAAGTTTTGAGAATGTTAATTTTGAAAAGCATAAAAAAAACAAAAAAATGCAGACTTAAAAAAATCATGAAAAGTTTCCAAGCATGTAAAGAGTTAATGTGACAGATTTCAACACTGCCAGCAGCATTTAGGCCCTCCCAGGGGTGGGTGGGGGGAGGGGGTACCTGTTCCCTTGTTCTCCTGAAATAGATTGGCTTGTTCCCCTGTTCCCTAAAAATCGAAAATGTGTTTTCTTATGTTCCCAATTATTGTCTTTGTTCCCCTCTGTTCCCCTCAAAATTTGGCCTTAATATTCCCCTGAAATAAATGCCCCTTTTCCCTTGTTCCCCCAAACCCCTGGGAGGGCCCCAGCATTGCAGCAAAGATATTGGCCGAACTGTTAACCCTAAATTTGATATGAATGAAAAAATTATTCTCTTTAAGATGTCAATTTTTAAAGGTATGAATTCTATCTATACTCTATCAGTAAATTTTCAGAGAACAACTCCAAAATGGAATAGAATATTTATTCACGTTTCAGCCTACATTGGCCTTTATCAAGTGTAATATAAACAAATAGACATTACATCTATCTATACTCTCATACTTTTATACTCTGGTAATAAAACCTGA
The DNA here is from genome assembly GCA_964019695.1 of Loripinus fragilis. Lineage (NCBI taxonomy): Eukaryota > Metazoa > Mollusca > Bivalvia > Lucinida > Lucinidae > Loripinus > Loripinus fragilis. The sequence continues at coordinate 63,090,222 of OZ026521.1, read as the reverse complement.
TCATTATCAGAGGTGAATGTATATTTTGAATTTAGAAATTTAAATTAGTCATTTAAATTAGAATCCTAAACTCCTTGTTGGTCTCAGCTGAGACCACAGTTTGAGAGACTATTCCAATTGTGAAAAGTTCTGGGAAATAAGAATGTTTCAGGGTATCACTGTTTGTCAGGGGCCTTCAGTCCTGGGAGCTATATAACAACCTCATGAATTTCGACATGTGGAATGGGGTCAGGTACTTGATCAGTAGACATAGATCCACATTGAATCTTGTGGAAGTAGAGAAGTCTGATCTTGCCAGGCCTCATTGAGCATATCACCAACACTACTTGTGGTTGGTCACCTCCTACAGGTCCAGCGAGCTAGTGTCTTCTGTGCTTTCTCAATTTGAGTTTTAGAATAAGTGTTCCAAATAGGTGCTGCGTACTCCAGTAAAAGTCCACTGTAAAATTGGAGTGGTAAAGTTAATTTTTCTAGGTTAGGGTTACCTGTTTATTGAAAACCATCATGCACTTATGCAAATTTTTAGAAATATTTTAGTGTGTGCTTATAAATGCATGTGTGGTAAAAAGGTTGAATACAGTACTTACCCAGGCTGGAAAGTTGAAGTATTTGTTTGTGACATGCAGAGTGATAACTTAACCCTTAATGCGCCAATCGCAACAAAAGTCGTCTGCTTTTCTCGTCTGCTGAAATGTTTAAGAAGCCTCTATGGCAAACAGTGTGGACCCAGATCAGACTGCTCCTATAGGAGCAGTCTGTTCTGGGTACACGCTGTTTGCTTCTGTACTTAATTCGTCGCTAATGTTAGGCAATTATTTGCAGCAGACGACTTCAGCAGATGACGTTTTCAGATGCATTTTTTCTTGGCGCTTTAAGGGTTAAGACTTATATGTTGGTGAAATAATACATTAGGTGATGGTGAATATTGATACATTGCCTTAACAACTCTGGGTCTACTTCTGAATGAAGGAAAGGGTTTAGAATGTTTTAAATTGGAAAGGGAAGTAAAACAAACTACAATGTGATCCTTCATGTGCACTTTAAAGAGCATGTGTACTTATTATGTTAAAATATGGTATTTATATTTCACTAAAAAGTCACTCTAGTTCAATATTTCGACCCTTTGGAGATCTAATGCAAGAGAACCAGTGCAAACAGTCACTATCATAGTCTCAGCTATAACTTCCCACCATTCCAATAAGGTTATGATGTCATGACATCACTTCCTGTATAATGGTGTAAAGTTACAGCAGAGACAATGTAAGGGGACTGTTTGCTCTGGTACTCTTGAAATAGACCCACAAAGAGTCAAAATATCAACCCTTAGCCCGCCAGTATTTTTGGTGTCCTGAAAATATCATCTGCTGTTTGCTTCTGCCGCAAATACTAAAGTGCACTTCAGATCAGATTTTATCATGGAAGCAAACACTATGAACCCAGATCAGACTGCTCCCAAAGGTGCAGTCTGATCTGGGGCCATAATGTTTGCAAAAGAGGCTACCAAAGTGTACAAGCAGATAAGAAAGCAGATGGCAAAAGTCTTGACCGGTGTGAAAAGGATTAAGTTTTGTTAAATCGTGATCTAATTCCTCTATCCATGATCTGGGATAAATTTTAAGGAGATGGATTTATATATTTTAGATACAATACATGTATATCTGAAGCATACTCTTGTAGTATTAAGTACATATATATATGACTGTCAAAAATGTTTTTCATTTTAGCTCAAAAAGGAGATGGCAGAAACGTAGGCTCTGTGATAAGTCAGGTGAGTAGATATAGAAGCTTAACCCTTAAAGTGCCAATCATGACTGCAGCAGACGACAACTTTTATGACATCTTTCTTAATTTTCAAAAACAATAAGGTATGATATTTCATGAGAAGTGTCTGCCAGCAGTCTGTTCTTATAAAAATATCATGCCTTATTGTTATTTTTGAAAAAGCGACAAAATTTGAAATTGTCGTCTGTTGCAAATTGTTGGTGGCATTTTAAGGGTTAACTCTTTACGCCACAATAACACCTTTTGATGCCTTTGAAATACCATGTATTTGAAAATATTATGGAAAATGGAGCATTTGCTCTTTTGGAGCAAATGCTCGATTTTCCATAATATTTTCAAAAGTATTCAAAACTAAACTTAAATTTTTCTTGAATTTTTTCAATGTTGTCTAAAAATAGAAAATGATGTCATGATCTAAAAATAGCCTATGGAGGAAAGAGTTAAGAAGACTGCAATCAGACTGAGTAGATCTCAAGCACAGGCTCATTTCTCAATCAAAACATGTGTGTGTTCTCAAAAGAACTGTCAAATTGTGCTGGTTCTGTTGAGTACAACAATAAGGAAGGGAATTCTGAAATTCCAAGAATATGGAAAATTTATTTCTAAAGGGGAGAGGAGGCTTATTAAGAGTTTTACCAGATTTAATTTATTTGAAGCTTTCAAAACTAATTTGCAAGAATCATTTTAGGCTAACAGCTGCTAAAATAGTTCTGCCTACCAGCAGATTTTTCATGTTGGGCATTTTCCCTCCAAATAGATAATTTTACAAACTGGTAAATCTAAGCGAGATCTAGTTGGGCAATATGAATTGCCTTTAGCCATATTACCAATAGAATGGGTAACTCTCGAACGTATCTATGAAGCTTCATTGGCTAGCTTGATGCTTGAGATTTTATGTGTTGCAAGATTAGGCCAGAATTTTTTTTATTAGTTGATTTACAAACCCTCCTACTGTAATTTTCCGGAAAATAGAAGAAGAAAAAAATTAATTTCTAAAATATTTTTTTGTTTTATCTGCCGACTCTAAATATTATTTGTTTCGTTGAAAATAGTAATATATTTTTGAGGTTCTGTTTGTGTAATTTTGAGAGTGACTCCGATAAAAGTGATTGTCCTATCCAGATTTTTAGGAAAATGATGAAATATTTAAAGATTTAGTACAGACTGTTGGTTAACCTTACTAGTTTTACTGACTGTTCTGGTGATATTAAAAGAAAAAAAAACTCTGAAAATGACCAGTCAACTGGTCATTTTCAGAGCTTTTTTTCATCAACGCCGACCCTAAATCTGAAAAAAAAAATCCTGTAAATCAACTTATAAAAAAGTCTGGCCTTAGCTATTATGCTGTCAGAAATGGAATAACAAAGATGCTGATCAGACTATGCAGATATGTTAGCTAGTCTGCACCTTTGTGGTTTCCATATAGCTAAAACAAGCTTTCTCATGACATAGCTGAATTGAATAAACTTAAGAGTTACTTTTGTTTTCCCACATGCTTACATACATAGGAGGACATGGAAAGAGAATCTATTGTGTAAGGTGTGTAGGTAGGTAACGTAGTATTTTATAATTTAATGATAATGGTACACATACTTATTGTGAGTCTGTGTGAGTTTATTAGGGTATTTGCTGAATTTTATAAGGCTCAAACATTGCCAGAAAATCAAACTGTTTACAGTTAAATCTGTGTAAAACAGCCACTCAAAAATAGACTTAACAAAAATCTTAATGACAAATGTGAGCTTAATGAATAAAACCACTTTCGGTGAGCTTTCGCGTGCTCCCATTTTGACCTGCATTAAGCGATAATTGGTCTTGATAACCAATTTGTGGTCTTTTTGAGAGTGGCTGTTTTACACAGGTTTTACTGTATTTGGAGTATTTACTCTGATTTATCTACATTGCGGACCCCTTTGTGTGACTTTTTTCTTAAATAAATGAGTGGAAGTTTTCAGAATTACGTGTATTCCTGAATTCAGGATTTTGAGGATGACTTTCTATAGAAAGTCAGCCTCAAAATGCAGAATTAGATTATAATAGCTTCTCTGATATGTCATCAGTTTTTATATCTATTAAAAGACAGTTCACCATTTAAACTTGAAATTGTTAATACTGCAAGTTTTAGTATTGGAATTTTGGAAGTTCAGGATTTTTGAAATTTAGGAGCAGTTTGATCTGGGTTTACACTGTTTGCTTTGACTTTTTGCACGAATATCTAGTATAAATACTGAAATTACCATAACTCTTTCCTTGCTAGCGGCGACTCTTGTTGTCTACTGATACCCTTTGCAAACAGTTTGGACCCAGATCAGGACCGACAGAATGTTGGTCCTGATCTGGTTCCAAACTGTTTGACTTTCTGATAGTGTCCAGAGCTCTCACTAGGATTTTGAAAACAAGAGTCCTACAGCCCTCTTTGCCAAAAAGTAGGAGTATGTACCACCATGCAAAAGAATATAGCCTCCTCCAAAAAATAGGAGTCCCAGCACCAAAAATGGGAGTTCAGGACTGCAAATCAGCAATTAGTGAGAGCTCTGGTGTCTATGAAAGAATTTTCTGAAAAGTTAAAAGTCAGCAGATGACAAAAGCATGAAAAATCACCCAGCATGCAAAGAGAAAAATACTGAACTTAACTTTATCGTGATTTTGTTATTGTAGATCAAGACAAGACTGGGACATAATGAGGCAAGATACGGGATCTTCTACAGCCAATCATTGATGAGTACCTATGATACACAGTTTGATGACGAAGGAGAAGAGTCTATTGTCTGAAGAGGCTGTGTGGCCTAGCCTTGCGATTCATAGCCTCTTTCCTGCCATTCACGACCTTGATGGCAATGGGAAGAGTCTATTGTCTGAAGAAGTCATGTGACCTAGCGGTGGGATTCATAGCCCCTTTCCCACCATTCACGACGTTGATGATGATGGGAAGAGTCTATTGTCTGAAGAAGTCATGTGACTTAGCGTTGGGATTCATAGCCCCTTTCCTGCCATTCACGACGTTGATGATGATGAGAAGAGTCTATTGTCTGAAGAAGTCATGTGACCTAGCCTTGGGATTCATTTTATCCCTATTCCCACCATTCACATGGGTGAAAATTTTCAGGATGAATCCTGAATTCAGAGGCTGACTTTCCACAGAAAGTCAGCCTCAAAATACTGAATTTAGGAGATTATAAAAGCTTCTTTGATTAGTTTTCAAATTATCTAAATACAATTAATCATTTTGACTTTAAATTATCTATTTCTGTAGGCATCCTGCAAGTTTTAAAATTTGAATTTCTAAAGTTCAGGATTTTGGAAATTTTGACCTTTCACCCATGCATTCACGAAAATCGACTTCTGCTCACTTATATGCTTATAGACTTTGGAAGCATGTATTGCAAACAATATGGACCCAGATCAGACTGGTGGGAAAAGGGTTAATATTTTTAACTTGGAATTTTTTTTTCTTGTAGTTGGGAGAAATTTTTATTTGTTAAAGGGGCCAATATTGGGCCCAAAATGAGGTTAAGCAAATATCCAATGTTATAGTATTAGGAATGTTGGACCAATTTACAAAAAGATCTGTAGAGTATATATTAGCAAGTCTACCAAATTATGGTACTTATTGCATAAGCGTAAACTTAAAGCGCCACCTACAATTTGCAGCAGACGACAATTTCAAATTTTGCTGCTTTTTCAAAAATAACAAATAAAGCATGATATTTCATGAGAATTGTCTGCTGGCAGACAATTCTCATGAAATATCATACCTTATTTTTTTCGAAAATTAAGAAAGATGTCATAAAATTTGTCGTCTGCTGCAGTCGTGATTGGCGCTTTAAGGGTTAAATATAGAGTGAAGCTATACAGTGGGGCAAAATGTAAAGTTATTTATAGGAGCCTTTGTCTACATCCATACTTAATGTATGCAAGCAGCAAAGGCTCTGGCAAGACTGAGCATGAATTTTGTGCAGGCTCGTCTGTGTCTTAGCTGCTCGATCATGTGATAAGTACCAAAATCTTGTGCCAGCTCAATTAAGCAATCTCTTAAAGCAGCTTCCATTTCAGTATACACAATTTTTTTTAACCCTTAAAGGGCCAATCACAACTGCAGCAGACGACAAAAATTTTGCGACATCTTTCCTAATTTTCCAAAGAAATAAGGAATGATATTTCATGAGAATCTTCTGCCAGCAGACGATTCTCATGAAATATATTTGCCTTATTTCTTATTTTTGAAAAAGCGGCAACATTGGCACTACAGAAGAATCCAGACTGATTTGCAACCAAAAGAAAAGTCATGAATTTGTTGTCTGTTGAAGTTGTGGCTGTACTTTTGAAGGATTAATATATATTCTATTTTTTGTGTTATTTCCTATGGATCTGTTACGTAAAAATTTATAGCGTTCAGTTTTTCATTTGTTTATATCACAAATCAGATCATTATAGGATTTCATTTTTAACCCTTAATGTGCCAATTGTAACAAAAGTCGTCTGCTTTTCTGGACTGCTGAAATGTTTAAGATGCCTCTATGGCAAACAGTGTGGACCCAGATCAGACTGCTCCTATAGGAGCAGTCTGTTCTGGGTCCATGCTGTATGCTTCTATACTTAATTCGTCAGTAATGTTAGGCAATTATTTGCAGCAGACGACTTCAGCAGACGACATTTTCAAATGCATTTTTTTACTTGGGGCTTTAAGGGTTAAATATCATTTATTCTACATATACAAAATATCATCTGATATTTACAAAAAGACATAATCTTTATTTGTATTTAACAAACTGCTGTAGATGTTCTAAAATTTCGAACACTAGTTGCCTGCCAAAAAGGTCTTAGACAATCAGCGCAGACCCAGACCAGTCTGATCATGGTCTTCTCTGTTTACTATTCTGCCAAGCATTTCGTGAATCATATCTGATTATTTTTTCCATAAGAAAACCAGAGTAGACCCTGATCAGGCAGCTCTTACAATAGCTGCCTGATCTGGGTCTGCTCTGTTTGCAAGTGTGTTAAAAGGCATCTCTATGATGTAAAGGGTGAATTCCAGCTTTAATAAACAAAATTTGATTTGAAAAGGAAAGAGAAGAAAAAGTGTTCTAAATTTTAAAACATTTACACTACTGAGCGTAAAACAGTTGAAATCAGTGGAAAACAGTTGAAATCTATGTTATACACTTTTTACTGATATGTTTAGTTTCATAGTATATGGTATTATTTACATCATATTTTTGAGACATCAGAGAAGAACTCTGTTCCATAAAATGGTCTAAAAACAGTGTATATGTCTACTGTATACTGAATTATAAAGATGATAGATCGAAGGTTTAACCTCATTGCTCCCAAAACGGCCAAATCTCTATAAATTCTATGGAGTTTTACCCCGTTTTTAGTGCAATAGGGTAAGAGGTATTTTGTCTGTTTGTTGAAGACTTTAGAAACATTCCATGGTCAAGTTAAACTGTTATTTGCTACCAAAATTTATGTAGTGCGGAGTTTAAAGTTTGTAAGTTAAACTTACTATTTATATCTTATTTGACCTAATATGTGCATTGTGTACTTAACTTTTTTTAAAATGTCTATATAAATAGGTGATGTAAACATGACAATTACCTCACAGGGAATAGTCGATATAGGGTTGTTAGGATTCAAAACATATGCCAATTTAATTTCGTTATATCAAACTGAGCTTGTTCCGAAATAGAAGAAAATGATATATTTGATAAATATATATAAAAATCCAAAAAATGTTCCTACACGAATAACTCGGAAATGCAAATAAAATCAAGTGTTTGTTTGAAAAACCTATTTTATAAATATGGAAGTGACAGTATATAATGTGTGTTTTTGTAATATCGGTACATTAATAAGACGACTCTGTGGTCGAGTGGTTAAGGAGCTGGACTCAGAATTATAGGTATTTTTTTATACGGCGGCTAGAGCACCTCCTGAAAGGGCTTCTAATTTAATATTTTCTATTGAAGTTTAAAGCTAAGGGTCTGGTACAAAATTAGTCTCATTGACCTAGTTTACTGAGTAAATTTACAAGCTAAAGATCTGACACAAAATAGGAGTCTCATTGACCTAATTTACTGAGTAAAATTACAAGCTAAGGATCCCGTACAAAATTAGTCTTATTGACTTAATTTACTGAATAAAATAAAAGTTAAAGATCTGATACAAATTGGAATAAATTGCATAAAAACTATTTCTCTTATCATGTTCTGCTCTGGCCTTTAACTTCTAATCCAAGCTGATGTGAGCTGCAAATTGTGTATGGCTTTATCTGAATCACTTTTGTCGTAGGGTAAACAACCCTTATGTACCTCACGACAATAAGGATTCTGACAAAACCATACACAATTTGCAACTCAATCAGCTTAGATAAGAAGTTAAAAGACCAGAGCGGAGCACTACATTCTCCTTTTTCGCTATTTTGCACCATAAAAGCACGGAATGGAAAACTTACGGGTTTTAGGCGATTTTTTTCAGCCTCCATATACAGAACTGGAAAGACCCTCATAAGATTTCCCTTTCCAAGCCTCAGCTCTGTTTATGAAGTTTCCTAACCGTAACTGACCTAATTTACTGAGTAAAAATACCAGCTAAGGATCTGATACACAATTAGTCTCATTGACCCAATTTACTGAGTAAAATTACAAGCTAAAGATCTGATACAAAATAGGAGTCTCATTGACCTAATTTACTGAGTAAAATTGCAAGCTAAGGATCTGATACAAAATAGGAGTCTCATTGACCTAATTTACTGAGTAAAATTACAAGCTAAGGATCTGATACACAATTAGTCTCATTGACCTAATTTACTGAGTAAAATTACAAGCTAAAGATCTGATACAAAATAGGAGTCTCATTGACCTAATTTACTGAGTAAAATTACAAGCTAAGGATCTGGTACAAATCAGTCTCATTGATCTAATAAACTATTGTACAAAATTGAGGCTGAATGAGCTGATTTATTGAAAATTTCTGAATGCTTCTTTGGCAGCTGACAGGACATAATTATTGTAGAACTTCTATGTCTCCTGTCTTTGAAGATGAGGGAGTTTATAGTATCACCTCTGTTCTCAGTGGAGGATCGAGAGAGGGTTCACTGCATTATGCGGCATTTTATCTGGGTTTTCACCATTTGCTTACATGTTTATTGGTATCCAGATTGAATAGGGTAAATAACACACTAAAGGGGTGATTCATCATTTCAGGGAAAGTGCTCATCAAAACAGAGCAAAAAATGTCATAAAAACTGCGCGGGAATTTCTAGATTTCAGAAACCCTGCTAATCAATTCAGCAGTCTCAGTATCATCTGTTCTTATTTTAGCTTTACACATTGATTTTGTATTTGTACATCTTCAATCTATAACTTTATTACCAGCTCTGTCCAATCTTTTTCACCCATCTCGGTTAAAACTGACAACAAAATGACTGAATAAGAGCAGTTAAATGTGGAGTATTAATTTTCTAGCGTACCAGAGCTGATATTACTTGTTTGTATTTACTTTAGGTAAGCTCATAACAAAATGATTAAATAGGTGAGTGAATCTGCACTCAATCGATGAGCAAGTTTTGCACTGAATATATGACAAGGGGAAATTTTTCATTTACGCTGAAATGATAAGCCACTAAAGACTCTAAAGTTTCGAACACTTTTCCCACTTTGTTCTCTAATAAAATATTGGTTATTAACCAGACTGCTACTATAGTGTTTGAAATCTTAGAACATCTACTTTACTCGTAAGCTATAGGTGGAGATCCATTTTAGTTACAATCAACAAAATTTTAGCACTTTCCTCTTACCATTGTTAGTCTGTACTGCTTGTCTAGCTAGGCTGTTGTTGTATTATGTCCCACAGCTTTTAAAAAGTTGAGGGTGCATATTGCTTTCCGTTTGTCTTTCTGTCTGTCAATCATGTTATCGGGATATCTGATAAAGTATTAAAGTTACAACCGTGAAACTTGGTAGGTCCCTGATTAACTTTTGAAAGAACTATGTATACTATTATTAGAGTTATGGCCCTTGTTTTAAAAAAAAACATATCACCCATATGGACAAGCATATGGTTGGGGGCACAGTGTTACAAATACAATTTCTGGTAACTAAGTTTAGAATTTTAACTGGAAACCGATTGCGTCTGAAATACATCATATTTCATTGAAAACTACAATTCATTTTTTTTTTATCATGTTGATGTTTCTGCAAAAACATGGTCACATCTCTTGCATTTATATCATGGTGACATTTTTTGCAAATATATGTTGTCATTTTTGCATGTACATTGTGTTGACATTTGTAGCATAAACATGTTTGCATTTCTTTCACATACATCATGGTTACATTTCTTGCACATACAGTAAACCTATCTTAAGTGGCCACTCAAAAAGAAGGCCAAAAATTGGTTTTCAAGACCGCTTAATGCAGGTCATAAGTATTGCAGAATACTCCAAGAGAGCATTCTGCAATACTTTTGACCTTCATTAAGCTACCATTTGTCTTTAAGACCTTTGTTTTTGTCTATTTTTGAGCGGCCACTTAAGACAGGTTTTACTGTAGATCATGGTGACATTTCTTGCACATACATCATGGTGACATTTCTTGCAAATACACATAGACATTCACATTCTAGTCAGTTTTGTATATATACACATGTATACTGTATGTTAAGATATCCAGGTGCATTTATATATTAATATTTATACTCCCATTATGTATTGTGTGAGGTGTACGTCATGTATATTGAAATCATAGACACAAATGTTAGATAGGCATGGGTGAAAGTTTAAAATTTCGAAAATCCTGAACTTAAGAAATTCTTTTCTAAAAACTTGCATTGTACCTATTAAATATTAACAATTTCAAGTTTAAATGATCAACTGTCTTTAGACAGACTGAACATAAATCAGAGAATTTAGTACAATCTGCCTAATTCAGTATTTTGAGGCTGACTTTCTATGGAAAGTCGGCCTCAAAATCCTGAATTCAGGAATAATCCTGAAAACTTTCACCCATGGATAGGACAAGTAGGCTTTTCATTATTATAAACATATAGAGCTTGATAAGATGGGCATTTTTTGTTCAACCTAAAGGTAGTGATAATTTTAGCCCTTGAATGCTGAACTTAAGATGTAGCTAGTTTTGTTGAATAATTTAACTAATTGGTATGGAGTCACTAGATGGAGAACACTTCGAATCCAGATAGAGTGGCTTTGTCAGAGGCCAGCTGTACTGGATCAGCAGTGTTTTAAGCTCCCCTGAGCCATAGGCTCAAGGTGAGCTTTTGGGATCATTGGATGTCTGCCGTCCGTCAATTTGTCAACAATTTACTTTAAACATCTCCTAAACTACTGGGTGGAATTTCACCAACCTTTACAGGATATTACTCTGTCAAAGTTGTTGAATGATTTCAATTCCATGCAGAATTCTGGTTGCCATGGCAACCCAAAGGAAAAATATTGTCAAAAACTACAGGTGCAAATGAGCCTCAACGCGAGAAAACCTGTCTTCGGGGGTTTGTGAACAACAAAGGCGCAGACGAGCCTGCGCATCGGCATAAGAATGATCAGCGCCTTTGTTATTCGCTTGTCAAAAAACATCATATCTAGACTTGCTACGAGCAAATTTTCAATTTTCTAGCTAGTCTGTGTAGCTTAAGAGACTGGTTTGAAACTTGACTGTCGGAAACCCCGAAGACAGGTTTTCTCGCGACGAGGCCCAAATGGTCCTTGGATAACTCTTTACCAAGAATGTTCAGATTGTAACCATGCAACTACCAATTACCAACTACCTATGAAATGTCTCAAATTAAGCTGTCAAAAGCACAAAATAGGCAGTCAAGTATTGTTATCCAGGTACAAAACAGACTACATTAAAAAACTTGTTCATTTCTACATGCTCATTTCAGTGAAACAATGAAAGTAGATAAGAATTTGTTAAGAAAAACTTAACTATTGGAAAGACATATGTTGTAGGTACACATTGGATTGTCTTTTTGGGGCAGTTCCAATGTGTACCAACAACTTAAATATGTTACTAAAATAAGGAAACTATTTTCAAGTTTACACTTAAACCCAGTACCATGTTCATTGTCTTTGCCTCTTTTAAACATCTCAAACTGCCAATCGGTATTAAAATGACTGTCACTATACTACAAATTGTTTATATTTGCATGACAGCTATATCTTTAAATTTGTTTTCATGAACTACCTTTTTGCTAACCCGGTAGTTGCGTGGTTGTATATCGATCCGTTGGAGAGCATGGCTACCAGGGATCTGTATCCCGTTAGCCATTGATCAGATTTGATTGACTTTTGATTTAAATGATAATTTCAATTTAGGTTCTACATCCTTTAATTTTTCTTCAAGTTTACTTAAAGTTTTCATGTAAAGTCTTATTGAAAGTGCTGAACCATCAAAGATTCATAGCTAGATGCATGGGTGAAAGTTCAAAATTTCCAAAATCCTGAACTTAAGAAATTCCAATTTTAAAACTCGCAGGATGCTTATAAATATGAATAATTTCAAGTATAAATGGTTAATTGTGTTTAGATAATCTGAAAACTAATCAGAGAAGTAACTAAAATCTGCCTAATTTAGCATTTTGAGGCTGACTTTCTATGGAAAGTCAGCCACAAAATCCTGAATTCAGGATTAATCCTGAAAACTTTCACCCATGTGGATGGTGGGCTGGATAATGCTTTTCCCTGAACTTATAAACAGTCATTCTTAGGTGAGCCACTCAGGGCCCTCTTGTTTACAATTTGATATATTTGGGTCCAGCAGAACAAGGCTTTATTAAAAGAGATAACTATATAGACATTTAATAAGTGCCATTTTCACATGGATGGCCAAAATTTTTAAGGGACCCTTTTGTTTATCTTATGCCAGAGAGACATTTGGCAAACAGTGTAGACCTAAAGGAGGTCACATTCTCACCTCATTTTAGATTTATCTACCATGTTTGTCATACAAAAACAAATTAACAATTTTTATCAAATTAAAGTAATAAGTCTGAACCCCCCTTTGAGACCAAATTATTTCATTTTCATGGGGATATTTAAGAAAATCAGCTAATCTACACCCCCTTTAAACATCTGAACCCCATTTCCAGAAATCCTGGATCTGCCCCTGAATTATTACTAGCATCTGATCATTATCAAAAATGGAATAATCAATTCTTCATAAAAGGTTTAATCCTTTGTATACTGGAGACTCCTAAATGGGTGCTTTGGCAAACAGTGAAGGCCCAGATGAAATGCCACAGAATGTGGCATTTCATCAGGTTCTACACTTTTTGCTAAGCTAAAAACAGTCTCCTGGGACTGAAGTACAACTTCTAACCTGTAACCCCTTGATATATACAATGAACCATCCCAAGCTCATTGTTTCAAACCAGATGGAAGAATACATTAGTATTCAACGGGTTAATTTATAGCAATAGCATACATAAAATGGGCCTCGCTGTGAGAAAACCTGTCTTTGAGGTCTCCGACAAAGTAAGATTCAAGCCAGCCTGCTCAGCTACAGAGACTAGTCAAACCTGTCTTAAGCTACAGTCAAACCTGTCTTAAGCCACCACTCAAAAATAGACAAAACAAAGATCTTAATGACAAATGGTAGCTTAATGAAGAGAATGCTCCCCTTGGAGCATTCTTTAATACTTTTGACCTGCATTAAGCGATAATTGGTCTTGAAAACCAATTTTGGTCCTCTTTTTTAGTGGCCGTTTAAGACAGGTTCTACTGTAACTAGAAAATTTAAATTTCGCTAGTAGCAAGTCTAGATATGATACTTAGCAATTAGCGAAATAACAAAGGCGCTGATCAGACTGTGCGGATGCACAGACTGGTCTGTGCCATTTTTGTTTGCAAACCTCCGAAGACAGGTTTTCTCGTGCCAAGGCCCAAATGATCTGACTTGTCAAAAAATGGCATGGGTATCTATTTATTCATCTGAATGTGGGTTATATATATTTTTTATCAATTTTTATGGGCATAATTTCGCAAGATTTATGTATATTTTATAAGTTCATATTTAGAACTTGGTTAAATGCAGTTCGTTTTTAGAATTTGGTTAAATGCTTCGTTTTGTATCATAGAGAGAAGTTTTAATGGGTTTTGTTGAATTGTTAGTTATGTGTATATGTATATATTTTGTTGGAACATAGCCATGAGAAATGTTTTGAGCTTGTGTGGATAGCTAAGTGGGTGTTGTCTTGACTGGGATTTTCATATTATCCCAGCTAAATGCCAAAAGAAAATGTCCCATCTGAAATAATAAAATCTGACAGCTTTAGCAGGTAAAAAATATGCCCAACTATAATGCCCCATGCAGATGGATTGGTAGGCATGTTATTTGTATGTATTTTATATGCAAGCTACTTACTTTCCAGATTAGCCCAAAGCATTTTCTCATGGCAAAGCATTTTTATTTGACACATTAAATTCACATCTTTAGCGGATGAATACTCTTTGAGAGGAGACAGCTTTGGAATGGAATTGCTATTGAAACAAGAGCACATTTTTAACCCTTTACCTCATAGTGACGCGTTGGAAATATCATATATTCAAAAATATTATGGAAAATGGAGTATTTGCTCTTTTGAAGCAAATGCTCCATTTTCCATAATATTTTCAAAACTTAAATTTTTCTTGAATTTTTTTCAATGTTTTAAAAATAAAAAATATGTCATGATCTAAAATTAGCCTATGGAGTAAAGGGTTAAGCAATTTTCTGGACAGATTATAGTTATGCCTAAGTTATCTCCCTTAATGTGTATCATTTCACGGTATATTCTATACATTTACATACCAATGATTGTTATTAGTTAGGTCTGAGTGCTGCCATAGGTTGTTAAGTTTTTATGTGAATTTATGATGTATAATGTAAATTTATGATGGTTACCTTAGAATATTATGCCAGCACATTCACCCCCTGCATTTGAACCATAACCCAGTCCATTAAGTCTTGTTTACCTTGGCATATGCATTTTGACGGAAAGTAAAAATGAGCCACGACATGTGATTTCCAACAATGTGGAATTTTAACAATTGTAGACTCAGACAAGCCTGTGCAGCCTCTTTTTAAGCTTAGAAACTCCAAATGATGTACAGTCAGTAGCTTAACACTCAAAGACTTCAAGCGACTAGCAAAGGCTCTGATCAGACTGTGCGTATGCGCAGGCTGATCTGAGGCTTTGCTGGTTGCATATACCACATTGTTGGAAATCTCATGTTGCGGCTCAAATGCTTAATTTTAATTTATTTTCTATTGTTCCATGAAAATTTTGCTAAATGCATTCCCTTATTCCCTGCTTGGGTCCTGCATAGTGCATATGCAGATTGTATCCAAATATCTTCATTGTTGAAGAATTTGTTAGAATACGTTTTTTGGCTGTTTAAAACACTACCATGGCTTCAGACGGCAAGTTACTGTGTTTGATTGTTTGTTTTGTTTGATTTGATTCTTTACGTCCCATCAACAATCTTTCAGTTATATAGGGACGGGTCTTCCCGAGTTGAAAAAGTACTAACCTAAGATAAATGTGTCTTGCTCAAGGACCACAACGCAGTGACGCCGGTGAGGCTTGAACTCGCGGCCCTTTGGTCTCGAGTCAAGCACTCTACCACTGAGCCACTGCGCTCCCACTGTGTTTGATTAAACTGGCTGTTATCGTAGTATACTACTTCATGATAACGTTTTCTTTTATACCATTCTTAAGCCAGCATGCTTGTTAAAGAATTGTATCTTATTAAACGGCCCACTATAACAGGATCATTTTGACTACCAAGATTCATTAAAAGGCTGAAAAATGACTAAATCGAATTTCAGCCAAAACTCACATGCCAAGGTAAACAGTATTGTTGGTTATCAAAACAGACTGTTTGTTACGGTTCAAATACAGGGCTTTTGGTACTTATCACATATATGAGCCGCAACATAAGATTTCCAACAATGTGATAAGTGCAGCCAGCAAAGGCTCAGACCAGCCTGAGCATACGCGCAGTCTGATCAGAGCCTTTGCTAGTCGCTTGAATCTTCTATGAGTGTTAAGCTACTGATCGAACAGCATTTGGAGAGGAGGCTGCACAGGCTGGTCTGAGTCTTTTCATGTCAAAATGCCGCATTGTTGGAAATCACATGTCATGGCTCAAAAGCCTCCTTTAAATGCCCAAGTTGATGTATCCATCAGGGCTAGAGGTCTAAATGTTGGTCTTTGTATGCGAGTGAGTAAGAGTAAGTGCGGTTCCAGAAAGTTTTGTCAGAGGGGGTCCAACGCTGACCTTTTTTATTAGTCTATGAGGGGAGGATCCAAATAACAGTAAAAGTGGGCCATCATGGGCCCACCAGCGAAACCCCATTTAAATGACATTTTGCTGGCCCAGGCTGGCCAATGATGGTCCAACATTGAATGCTGGCTTGGTGGTAGAGGTCTGGATCCGCTCATAGAGTTTGGTGATGCATATGGCGAGCGGCTCATCAGTCTTTGCTTTGTATGGCATAGGTACCAAAATCTTGTGTGCTGGTTCATATTATGTTTAAAGGGGTACGTGCATTAAGAGGCTATTTTGGCCCCTCCATGTGGTCAAAAAATAAAAGTTGCTCTTCACAAGTTTTTTCTCATTAGTTTATTAGAACAATAGCCAAAACTTAAAAGTCTGGCATTGATTTGACTTTTACGGTTGCTATGGTAACAAAAATGGCTGCCAAAATAGGCTGAAAATAGGAAAATGACCATTTTGGAGCAAATTTGAGACATGTAACAGAGGCATTAATATAGAGCACAAGCAAATACCAAATAAATATTTTAACAGATGATGAGAACTATCACGGCACACAATATATAAAAAGGTTTTTTTGGTATTTGTTTGTGCTGATATCTAATTCTTAAAAAATCGGTCTCCAAAAGCCACAAATTCGGCCTAAAATGGCAACTTCTCTATTTTAAGCCTATTTTGTCGGCCATTTTGGTTACCATAGCAACCGATAAAAGTAAAATAAATGCCAGAATTTTACACTTGAATTTTACACTTGGGCTATTCTTCTAATAAACGAATAAGATGAAATTGGTGAAAAACAACTTTAAGATTTTGGCTCTAGAGGGGGCCAAAGTAGCCCCTTAATGCACGTACCCCTTTGGGTAGTTAACCATTTAGCCCTTAGCCTGCCACTATTTTTTTTGTCGTGAAAATGTTGTCTGTTTTTTATGTCTGCTGCATATAATCAAGTGCACTTCAGGTTAGACACTTTCTTTACTGCTTAGTTAGTACTGGTTCAACCCGAGAAGACAGAAAACTACTTATACTGTGAAAGCAAGCACAGGGTTCGCACAGACCTGGAAAAGTGCTTGAATTTGACCTTGGTCCTGGAAAACTCCTAATATTTGAAAACTGGACCATTTGTCCTGGAATTTTGCAAAGTTGCCCTTGAAAACGTGGACTGGTCCTGGAAAATTAACAACATCAATTCTCTCGATTTATGAAATTTCGCCCCTAAATTAGAAGTTGTTTTCGAAGCTTCGCCCGCAAATTGCTGAGTTTTGGCGCATCTCTGTTAATTGTGTGCTTAATTTTGGTCTTTCTGTTTGCATGGGTGAAAGTTTTCAGGGTTAATCCTGAATTCAGCATTTTTAGGCTGACTTTCCATAGAAAGTCAGCCTCAAAATGCTGAATTAGGGAGATTATAATAGCTTCTCTGATTAATTTCCAGATTATCTAAACAGAATTATTCTAACCATTTAAACATGTAATTATTCATTTTTGTAGCCATCATGCAGGTTTAAAAATTTGATTTTCTAAAGTTCAGGATTTTGGAAATTTTGAACTTTCACCCAGGTGTTTGCATTTCCGTCCTTATACATTGTTTAATTCTGTTAATTTCCACCGATCTCGTCCTCCGAGAAACAGGCAAGACTTTATTTCTACTTTCGATTTTTTCAAATGACTGGTCTTATTTGTGAAACGAAATGAAGAAATCTGATAATGACGGTGTGCAAACAGCCACCCAGGAAACTGAAAAGGAACAAGAAGTTTGAATGTGTTTTCTAAGACGACGAATGCTCAGAGAAATGGCAATTTCTGAGAAATGAATTGTCTTCTACTGTGATCGCTAATATATAAGTAATAGGATTATATAAGGTATGTGCCAATTTAGATAATATTTTCCAAAACTTATCACTCTGAATCCATTTGTTTACATTAGAATTTGACACGCCACCCACCTCCATTCTGCCTCTGTCCAACACTTTTGAATGCCAGGGTTATCATGGGTGGGGGTGAACAGATCAGGCCAGCACCTAAGGACAACCCCTGCTCGATTTTTTTAGGCATGGACTCAATTTGTATATTGGAAAATGGAAAAAGTCCTGGAATAGTCTAATTCTATTTTCTTATTTCCGTACGAACACTGAAGCACAATGAACTCGGATCAGACTGCTCCTAAAGCAGCAGTCTGATCTGGGATCATATTGTTTGAATTACAGACTACTAAAGTACATAAGCAGATGTGAGATCAGACAGCAGTTGTCATGAATGGTGGTAAAAGGGTTAATCCGCCAATCGCAACAAAAGTCAGCTGAAATGTTCAAGAAGCCTCTTTGGCAAACAGTGTGGACCCAGATCAGACTGCTCCTATAGGAGCAGTCTGTTCTGGGTCCATGCTGTTTGCTTATATACTTAATTTGTGAGTAATGTTAGGCAATTATTTCCAGCAGACGACATTTTCAGATGCATTTTTTTTTCTTGGCTCTTTAAGGATGAAGGGCTGAATACTGTTGTTTCTTCCATTATTTGTTGTTCATTATAGTTTCATTATTCATATATGACATCCAACACTGTTTCTGTCTGCTTTATTACAAAAAAGTGGAAAAGAAAAAGAATAACAAACATTGGCTAATATGAATGGGACCAGGATGCTTTTTTTGTCACACCTGCATGTAGCAGGGTGTGACATAGGACTGTCAGTCCGCTAGGTTCACAAACAACAGTTTAACGTTAATTGTTGACAGATGTAAAGTGTTGATGGATGTGCAATTGTTTGGCATAATCTTCGAGCATGTACTGTGACCATGACCTACTTTTCATGCTCCAGTGATGTTGACAAAGATCTACATGGAATGGAGAATTTAAATGCAGCAATCGTTTTGTTGCAACCTCACAGCGAAGGGGCAGACCAGGCTGGGCATCAGTGCAGTCTGAACAGCAACTTTGTTTTAATATTTATTTTTTTTCTGGAAAGTATAATACTGTAGCTTAACTTGCTCCATGCAAAATTTCAGTATTTAAGCTAGTCTCTGTCCCTGAGTAGGCGGAATCTACATGCGCTGATCCAGAAAGTTTTGTCAGAGGGGGTCCAACTTTGATTTTTAAAAAAAAAATTACAGTTGATGAGAGGATCCAAATACTACGTTAAGCAGGCCATCATCGCCCGCCAGTGAAACACCATTAAATGGTGTTTTACTGGCAGGCCGATGATGGCCCGAAATTGAATGCTGGCTTGGTAGCTTTGTGATTTTTCAGGGGATCCAGACAGTATTGCTAATATACCCTATATTTTTTCAGGGGGGAGGGGGGTCGGGACCCCCTGTCTTTCCCCTCCCCCTCTGGATCCGCGCATGATTAAGCCTCACCTGGTTGCATACCAGGAAAACAGGTTTTCTTGAGGTGAAGCCCATATTCAGACAGGCAATGTTATTGGTAGGAAATCTTCTATTAACAAGTACACAATGTGGATTATATGGGCCACGATGCGAGAAAACCTGTCTTCGGGGTTTCTGACAATGTGAAATTCAAACCGAGACTAGCTAGAATAGTGAGATTTTGCTTGTAGCAAGTTTTGATATGATACTTACCAATAAGCGAATAACAAAGGTGCTGATCAGTCTGCACAGATGCTTCATAGACTAGCTAGAATAGTGAAATTTGGCTTGTAGCAAGTTTTGATATGACACTTTTCAATAAGCAACCAAAGGTGCTGTTCTGTCTGTGCTGGGCCTTTGTTGTTCGCTTACCCTTCGAAGAAAGGTTTTCTTGCGCCGATGCCCATATGAATAAGTACTTATTGAGGTCAATTATAGACTATCTGTAACAGACGATACATCCATGTAACATTTTTTGCATTCATCACAATTATAGTTTTATCAAGATAAAAACAACAAGGTACTTAAAATGCAAGTCACAAATTGGCCAGCCCATGAGCTATTGTGTTTAACCTTTCAAGCGCCACCTACAATTTCACAGCAGACGACTTTTTTTAAAGAAAAAACAAACAAATAAGGCTTGATATTTCATCTGGCAGATGATTCATAATAAATATCAAGCCTTATTTTTTCTAAAATCAAGAAACTATAAAATTTGTTGTCTGCTGCAATCAAGATATAATTCTATTTTGGTCCGTGCCTTCATCTACTTTCCAACTGTGAGTATGTCAGTGGTGAAGGCTCTTGCAAGAAGGTGCAAAGACAGAGCAGTTACGCAGGCTCATCTTCACTTCTTCTGTAAGCCATAACCCTTTGCCTGCTATGAAAAATGTTATCTGCTGAAGCCGTCTGCTGCATATATTCACGACCGGGAAAAATTTTAACATACATACAATGTGAGCCCAGATCAGACTGCTCCTTTACATTCAAACAGTGTGTACCCATTGTTTGTTTGTTTGTTTGGTGCTTAACGACGCATCAACCCTTGTGGGTCATTAGCGTCAGACGGTATTAACTAAACATGATGAGGATGGAAAAAGATAAAAATTTATAAGATAAAATAAAAGGAATGGTGATGATGAGTTTGTTTTATGATAATAAGTTGCAATACGATTGTTGACAGGAGAGACCACGTACAATATCTGACAGCTTCAAAGAGTGTGTACCCAGATCAGACTGCTCCTTGAGGAGCAGTCTGATCTGGGTCCACACTGTTTGTTACAGAGACATTTTAAATTGACTAGCAGGCGATTCAGCAGATGATATTTAGTCGTGATAAGCAATAACTGATGTGCTGGCTTTAATATTCATAGCTCGTCACATCTACACAAAATAATGTTAGTTTTGAACCGTGTTAGCAGCTTTGTGTGTTATGTAAATGTTATGCTATATAAACAAAGTGAATCTTGTTGCATCATTTATAAAATGCATCACCATTATAAGAGTTTGTTGTATTATCCACGGCCTTCATGCATGATAATATGGAAGCGCAGTGACTCAGTGCTTGACACGAGACCGGAGGGCCGCGGGTTCGAGCCTCACCTGCTTCACTGTGTTTTGTCCTCGAGCAAGACCCATTAATCCTAGCTTAGTACTGGTTCAACCCAGGAAGACCGTCCCCGGTATGCCCGATGTAACTGAAAGATTGTTGACTGTGACGTAAAGAATGAAATCAGACAAACAAATCATGCATGATAATGTACATTTTAATGCACTTGGAAATGCAATGCTACGTCTAATTGGATAACGTCATAAATTTGCGACAGTAAATCCTGCATGATATACCATTGCAAACTTGATGTCATTACCTAACATCGCTTTTCATCGGCTGACAAGTGGTTTTATGCAGCTGGCAACTGGTTTTATGCAGCTGACAGTCGCTGGATATGGCACAACATACTGCAATTTCATTGTCTTTTTGAAGGAAAAATTGTACTAGTGCATTAGAATGGGGATAACCACATTCATAATTTTTGTTTGGGGTGGTATATCATCGGATATACTTTCGGAAATCACTTTTACCACTGTGCTGACATGCCACGGTAAAACTAAACTTCAGACTGTATATCCGAAAATAAACCTCCCCAAATGAATATTTTGAATACAGTTTTCCCCTAAATGAATGAATCTAGCAGTATATTCAACATTTATGCCCTATTTCATTAAGTATAACACGAACAAGAGGGCCATGAGGCCTCTGGTTGCTCACCCGAGTCCGGTTTCATGAGTTGTTTGAAGAAAAAAACTATTTTAAGCTCTGGCAGTAATGTTTTTCATTTTTGAAGCAGGATTTTGGTGAAAAATTTTGGAAGAGGGTATTATGAGGAACAATAAATTTTTGTGTGATTTTTTTCTAAATTAGGCCTAGTAGTTCAGTAGAAAATATTGTTCAAATATCATTATTTTTATTTGTAGGTCTGGCAGCCATTTTGTTCAGCAGACAGACATCTGTTTGCGCAATTTTGGTAGAGGGAATTATTAGGTGAGCGACCCTGGGCCCAAGAACCCTCTTTTGTTTTTTCTGAGAAACAAGACAGATCAATATTTTATGTAACTTTATGCCCATCTACGATTCCTATACAAAATTTTTCATCACGTTTTTTTTTAATAAATCAAATGACAATTAGCTCTTAAAGCGCCACCTATAATTTGCAGCATACAACAATTGCAAATTTTGCCCCTTTTTAAAAATAACAAATTAGGCATGATATTTCATGAGAATCATCTGCTGGCAGACGATTCTCATGTAATATCATACCTTATTTTTGTCGAAAATTGGGAAAGATGTCGCAAAATTTGTTGTCTGCATTGTGATTGGCGCTTTAAGGGTTAGAAGCTCACAAAGATTAAGCTATTTCACGCCATTCACAAGAATTGTGTGAGCAACCATGGTGTAGTGGATAAGTCACTCGCCTTGTACCCAGGAGTCCTGATTAGATTCCCGGCTCTCCCAGTCTGTCGGATGAGACTTTCAGCTGTGGTCCGGTCTGAGACGCTTTAAAATCAGAACCACTACCAGTTGAGCCTTCGGGTGCTCCCGGACATAGAAAAACGAATACCATAAACCAACCTGGCCCAGTACTGGTTAATGCCAAGGAACGGCCACAAACAATAGAATTGTCTTCTGCTCTCTCATCTGCTTATGTACATAGGTAGCCTCTACTGCCAACAACGGTGGAGTTTCTGCGTTAACCATAGACACTATAGTTGCTCTTCCGACTGTCAGCTTTCCTCCCCAGTAAAACAGTCAACCAATCACAGCCATCGATACATAACATACAGGTTTCCGGCAATTCTAAATTTGCATTAGAGGAAGGGAACCAATCAACTATGTTCAGACCACAGATTTGAAATGGTTAGTCTAGTGAAACCAGACATGCGCAGTGCATAAAACCAGAGTTTTATCGCTTCTCTGGTCCGACTAAAAGAGACTGGACACTGTCACCTGGCCAACTACTTATTTACATCTAAAAATAGCATTTGTATATAGTAGGACCATGTACATTCTATAATATAGACTGGAGAATTCTGCTTCAGCATTCGCTCAACAACGGGATTCTCACAAGCAGATGGACAGCTTTCAATAACCCTATCACTAATGTTCTCGATGCATAAATAATTTCATTCTTAGTCTAAACAGCACAGAGAAAAACAGAATAACGTTAGCCGTTTCGCCTGCTTCCAAATTTCGGAGAAAACGTACGTCGGTTTTCACTTCCGGCTTTTGTGTTTCGACTATTTTCATTGGTTCATACGGTACGGGAGATAATACACGAGTTGCACGCGCTGGAATTCCCGGACGTTTGATCGTAAAAAAAAAGAAATGTTGCGCACCACCAAAGCGATAGAAAGAATGTTGACAGCAGCGCAAGGAGTGGTAGTCGGCATTGTTTTGGCAGGTCACAGTGTAGCTATAACTGGTCAAGCCGGGACCGGAAAGACTTTTGTCATCAAAGAAATATGCCGTAGATTGAAAGGAAAGAAAGAAGTTGCACTGCTGTGCACTACCGGCATGGGATGTTTACAGTTTCTAGAGGAGGGAGCACAGACTGTGCATAGGTGAAGTATAATCGGTTGCACATTCCAGGGCTCTGAATATATTGCCTCGATTCTTCCCTGTTATTATCCTATATTGTCCTTTTTCTCATCCACCCCAACTATTTCTTCTAATTGCCACCCCCTCTTTTCTACTTTTCAGGGGTCCTTAAGAATTTCCCCATAGCATTGTTTATTATCATGAGACGGGTGCATCCTGTCAACCAGGGCGACATAGTGATTGGAACTCAGGCTGATCTTAGTCAAGATACCAAGAGCTATATTATTTTCTAAGCCAAGACTGAATCATTTACTCCGAGTACTGGTAACACGACCGTCAGACAATGTTTTGTTTCGTTTTTGCATGAAGTCCCAGTAGACCTAAACAATTTGTCAGCTAAGTGTCGGGACGGAGCCACCGCTTCCTGGGTATAACAGTACTTTTGGGGAGTATACACCTAAGGAATCTTCTAACGCATACACTTTTGTTTTGGCATTTTCTTGAAAACTAGAATTTCGAATTAAAGAATATTTTGGAATAAATTAGAGCAATGTTTTCCGGTAATGCATGGCTATTTTCAGAGAAAACTGACTAAGAGTATTTAAAATATTGAAGTTTGAGTTGAAATCTTCAAAAAACGAAAGTCACAAATTTACCATTTTTCAAACAAATCAATACGGAAACAGAATAGCAATTTGTCAAATGTATTCCATTTAGTAACATTTATAATGGGACATGAATCATTTTCAAAGGTAAGTCAGTCTCTATTCTATTATTCATAAAATAACAAAAAACATCCAACTTCTATCTTCTACATCTATAAAAGTGAACGGACAATGCACACACACAAGTAATTAATTTATTCCTGACAATCGCATCGCATATGTGCTCGATTGACTTTAGATCTGGGGAGCAGGAAAGCCATGGTTAACTATTTATTCTGCTAGCTAGCAGCAGAGTCCTGCTGGTGTTACTCACAGTGTGGACTTTTTATATTTCAACTGTTCAAAATCGCATGAAAAAAGTCGGTAGAATATTGCCAGGAAATACCACAATCACACACTGCAGACCAATCCATTGCACTGCGAGGAAGAGACACATAGCACTAACAGTCCCATGACATTAAAAGCATTTTTTAAGGAACCATCTCTCTCTTCCCCAGCGAGATGATTGCAAAACTGGAAATGGCACTAAGTACTGCACAACAAAAAAAGGACCAAATACATTATAAAACACAAACAGTAGGAGCAACAATAAACAATTAACCAACAACAACATACAAATCGCCTTAGAGCGCTCAGTCGAAGTAACTGGGGCTTAAATTAATTTTTTACTGGCCAAATCTTCTCCGTAGATTATGCTGTTGTCAAATAAAAAAAAACTGTTAAGCTCGCATGGAGGCTTCCTTACTTATCCAATGGATCATCACGGGGAAACAATTAAATTAATACTTTGACGAAACAAAGAAAATGGTTCTGAACTCACAGACAGTCAGAGCTAAAATAAACCCTCCCCGAGTTGAGCCACAGTGGGTCCAACCAGACAAAAACCAGGCATTGACCCACCAATGAAAATTTTCTGCCAAGGTCGTCATTGTGTCTGACGCCTAACCCACCGTGAGTTTCATGCATTTCTTATTACAAAATGACGTTTTCCATTGTTCAGCATGACAAATGAAATAAAAATTGCCTCACTGAAATGCAGACTTGAGCCTTAAAATTCCAATTTCTGTGACTTCTGATTTTGACCCTTTCAGATTAAATAAGCTGTAATTTGCATAATACCCAAGGTATTGTTTTAAAATTTTCACACATGATGTAAATAAAATTGAATTTGTGTTTAACAACAGAAAATTGAATGCTTTTAACATAATTAAGTGTTTGTAGTAAATTGTTTGCTGTATGCATTAGAAGATTCCTTAAGTATATGTGTCTTGTTCAAGGACGTAACACAGCGCTCACATAATTACACCCCCTCGAAAAAAAAAAAGATGCCCAAAGTTCATTTGGTGGCATCTGATCCCCCCCCCTGGCTACTTCCGTTCATCCATAATACTATCTTATCACCTTTTCTGTCAATTCACCACAATTGTCGCGTCCTGATTCTTCTCACTGCCCCCCTCCCTTTTCTATCTCGGCTGCCTAAAAAAATTGACATATTAGAAACTTGTCACGGTTTATCATGTCTTTGCTATCTCTATATAGATTGTACTATGCAATACCTCTTTTTCCTGAAAGCAAAATTTTAAGCATCTGGCCATCTCATGTGTTTATACAGCCCGGTTTGTGTCGATTATGGTCGGAAACCCCGACGAGAGGTTCTCATAACGGAGTTCTTTAATAAATATAGATGCAAACATTGAGTTACTTTGTTACGGACATATTTTCTTGATAAACATATGAAAATACAGCATTATCGTTGTTCAGTCCGGTTTGTGTTGATCCTAATCAGAAACATGAACTATCAGAATATTATCATTTAAATAAAAAGGTCTCGCGTTTTCATTTCAAATGTGCGAAATGAAAGGCGCAGATAAGCTGTACTGTAACAGCACAACTGGTCAGCTTTTTAGCTCACCTGAGCCGAAGGCTCATGGGTGAGCTAATAGTATACCAGTGACTCCGTCGTCCGTCCGTCCGTCGTCCGTCAACATTTTCAAACATCTTCTTCTCTGAAAGTACTGGGCCAATTGAACTCATATTTCATATGGAGACTCCTTAGGATGGGGGAACGTAAGTTTGTTCAAATGGTCTTGGTCACATGACCAAGATGGCCGCCACGCCCATATATGATAAAAACCCTTAAAAAATCATCTTCTCCAGAACCAGAAGGCCGATGACCTTGGGACTTGGTATGTAGTATTGGGGTTGTAAGGCCTACCAAGTTTGTTCAAATGATGATCCTAGGTTGACCTTGACCTACTTAACATCAAGGTCAAATTTGCTTCCTAATGCATTTAAATGGGAAAATTTCTGAAAAGTTGATTTTTTTGAAAACTGTGGAAGCTTTAGTCATTATTCTCACTTGATATGTTTATCCTAATGAGACAATGGCTATAAATAAGTTCAAAAGGTCAAGATTGACCTTTGACCTTTCAGCTTAGGTAGCTCATATTGGAGTCCCATCAATATATTAAAACATAGTTTTCTCACAAACCATTGGCCCAATTGAACTCAAATTTCATGTGATGACTCCTTATGATAAGTAAGCCAAAATTTATGCAAAATATTTTGGTCACATGACCAAGATGGCCGCCACGCCCATATATGGTAAAAACCATTTAAAAATCTTCTTCTCCAGAACCAGAAGGCCGATGTTCAAATGATGAACCTAAGTTGACCTTGACCTACTTAACGTCAAGGTCAAATTTGCTTCCTAATGCATTTAAATGGGATTTTTTTTTGAAAATTTCATTTTTTGAAAACTGTTGAGGCCAAAGTCATTATTCTCTCTTGATATGTTGAACCAAATGAGACAATGGCTATAAATAAGTTTCAAAGGTCAAGGTTAACCTTTAACTTTTCAGCCAAGGTCGCTCATATTGGAGTCCCATCAACACATCAAAACAGTTTCCTCAGAAACCACTACGCCATTTGAACTCAAATTTCATATGAAGACTCCTTAAGATAGGTTAGCCAAAATTTATACCAAGTGTACTGGTCACATGACCAAGATGGCCACCACGCCCATATATGGTAAAAACCCTTTAAATGTCTTCTTCTCTGGAACCAAAAGGCCAATGGCCTTGGGACTTGGTATGTAGCATTGGGGATGTGGGTCCTACCAGATTTGCACAAATGATTAATCTAGGTTGACCTTGACCTACTTTATGGCAAGGTCAAATTTGATTCCTAATGCATTTATTTTGGAAAAATCTTGTGTTAAGTACCAAAAGCCAAGCTGATCTGTGACCTTTTATCCAAGGCCACTCATTTGGACTGCCATACACCTATCTAAACATCTGTTTCTCAGAAATTACTGGGCTGTTTGATGGATTATTCATTAGATTGTTTAAGTCACTTGACCAAAATGTCTGCAACCCCCATATATGGTAAAACAAAATTTGTTCCATTCTAAGCTGTAGTTGACCTTGACCTATTGTAACATTATTGAGGAGATCAGGTGAGCGCCTCAGGACCTTCAGGTCCTCTAGTTTGTTTTCGCTACATAATTTGACCAACCCTCTACTTCAAGCCTCTATCAATCTTCTCCCACTGGCTTATGTCCCTTCTGGTCGGAAACACCGTTGACAGATTTTCTCATCTAAAGCCGTGTTCATGTGCACAATTTGCACCGGGGTGCACATTTCGCACCAGGGGTGTATTTTTTGCCATGTAAATGGTCTTTTAATAATTTGCACCCAGTTGCAACTGTGCTCCTACTTTCTAGATAATGCTTATTACATTTGTACCTACGAAAATAAAATAAAAAATCCATACCCATGTTTAATACCTCAGTTTAACTGTATAAAAGCGTGTTTTGTTTTTTTTGTTTTTTTTTGTTTTTTGTTTTTAATGAATCTATATAAATATATTACATGTAAACATGATGTATGTCTTTCTTTTCGGTAGAGTATCAATATACGTTGTTTTATATTGCTAAAAACATACTTGTAGTATGGCCGATGCTTTTTTCTTTGATCTTTGCTGATGTTTAAATCAGACACCCTAGAATAATGACGAAGGAGCTTAAAACCGTACTCTAACTTCCAATTTTAGTTAAACAGCGATGTAGGCGGGAACTTCCTAAATAGCCGTAGGTAAATGTAATATAATTGACAGCTTAGGCCGGATGCTGGGAGGAGTAAATTTCGACACGTGTTTATTTGCGCCTGCGCCATACTACAAGCTAAATAAAGGATTTTTCCTCAGCTTTCTGTTTAAACCGCTCGGTGGGCTACGCCCACCTCGCGGTTTAAACAAGAAAGCCTCGGAAAAGTATCCTTTATCTATTACATAACATACATCGTGGATGTAAGGGAGACCGGGGTTAGTTGGTCCGAAAATTGCATAGTCCACATGATAAGGTCAATACTCATAAACTGGTGTTCTAGTTGCGTTCAAAACGTGCGAACGGACAAGACCTGACAAAACTGATATCACCTGACATGGAATGCACGAGGAACAAACAAGAAACCCACACGAACAGACAGAGACTTTTATTGTCCGTTAGCACTATCCAGTAAGGTGTGACAGAGCCTTAAAGCGTGTGGCAACAAGCTAAGAGGGCACTCTAAAGCATAAGTTTGATCTTCTATTAAAAATTGCGTTCCCCAGCAGAATGGGGCTATTATATAATCTTGGACACTTAATTTGAACCTTCTTGTGTGATCCAAAAAAGAGACAACTTAAACATCTTTCCAGAATTTGTTCAGATAAGTATTGCATGATGATAAATAAAGCATTCACACCTCATTTGAATTACTAGTTAATTGGTGTCACCTTTAACATCTGGTGCATCATCTTCAAAGTTGTATCAAAATTACCTGGCCCGGAGGTTATAAAACTTTTTTCATGCTCAACTCAGCTGAGATCAAATACCCTGCTCATAATATTAAATTGTGGGCATTTTAACATTTAAGAGCAGGATAACTGACTGGCTTTTTAGCTCACCTGAGCCGAAGTCTCATTTGTGAGCTTATAGTATATGAAGGTATCCGTCGTCCATCCGTCCGTCGTCCGTCTGTCAACATTTCCAAACGACATCTCTGAAGCCGTGACGCCAATTCTTCTCATATTTCACATATAGCATCTATAGGTAGGGGGAACCAAAAGTTGTGTTTTTTATTCCGGATTGATAAGAACTCTGGTTGTTATGGCAACTTATAGTTGCCATAGACTTATAATCGGAAAAGAGGAAATCGACAATTTTTCTGTCTCATTGGGCATATTTGGAATTTTTCTTACAGAAATGTTTATTGAGTAGTCCTCTACGTTTCATACGCTTTTTGTCCAAGTCAGTAAATTTGATAGGTTGATCGATGCAGCAAAAAGGGTCAATTTTCGTAACAATGTTTAAAAATCTTCTTCTCAGAAACCATAAGGGGGATGAAGCTGAAACTTAGCATACATGCTTAGGACATTAGCCTCTACAAAAGTTGTGTTTTTTTATTGCAGTCGGATAAGAACTCTGGTTGCTATGGCAACTTATAGTTTCCATAGACTTATAATGGGAAAACTGGAAATTGACAGTTTCTGCTGTCTCACTGGAGATATTTGATTTTTTTTCACATATATGTTTATTGAGTAGTCCTCCATGTTGCATACGACTTTTGTCCAAATAGCTTAATTTGAATGGTTGACGGGGCGACATAAAGGGTAAATTTTCGAAAAATATTCAAAATTCTTCTTCTCAGAAACTGTAAGGAGGATGAAGCTGAAATTTAGCATACTTGCATTGGACATTACCCTCTACAAAAGTTATGATTTTTATTTCGGTCAGAGAAGAACTCTGGTTGCTATGGCAACTTATTGTTTCCATAGACTTTAAATTTGGAAATTTCTACTGTTTCATTGTGGATAATAGAATTTTACTTTTACAGAAATGTTTATTGAATAGTTCTACACATTTTATCAGACTTATGTCGGAATTGCTTTATTTGAATGGTTGCCGGGGCAAGATAAAAAGTTAATTTTAGAAAAAAAAGTCTGTTTCTCAAGAACCATAAGTAGGTTGAAAGTAACATACATGTTTATGACATTAGCGACTAGTTTAGTTGTGCTTTTAAATTGCTATGCTACTGCAGATATTTGGACGAAATTTTTACAGCAATACTTCTTGTTTTTCATTGTTGTTGTTATACCTGGGCAATAGTCAGGTGAGCGTTTATAGGACCATTGGTCCTACTCTGGTTTTATTTAACCCTGAAATTTCTATTGATTTTGGCTATTTCAGTTTTTCATGAGCTGAGTTGATCATGAACAAAGTTTTATAACTTCAGGGCCTGGAGTAATTATTGACAATAGACAAAGGATAAAGCAGTCAACCAATGGGGGAATCATATTTCTTTTTGTTACTTCATGTGTCAAAGTAAAATATTTGTAACTACTTTTTTGTCTGATTTTCATGATATTTTACCAAAATGTAGTGCATTATAATATTATGTACTTTCAGAGAAAGGGCGTGGATATAGGAAAAAGCCATAGCGCTAGAGAAAAGGGGCATGGCGCGACGCCATGCTAAAACTGGCTAGGGGAAACACTAAATTCATTGGTTTTGCAATTAGATATGTGGATTG
This sequence comes from Loripinus fragilis, assembly GCA_964019695.1. NCBI lineage: Eukaryota > Metazoa > Mollusca > Bivalvia > Lucinida > Lucinidae > Loripinus > Loripinus fragilis. Next base: position 63,059,476 of record OZ026521.1, on the reverse strand, counting down.
TAGATATTGCTTTGAACACATGTACATATAGTTTGAGCAAACATGAGAGGAAAAAATGTCACAATTTCTCATTTGAAAATTGTCAGTTTTAAAGTCGTAACCAGCCTCACTAAGGCAGCTTGAGTCTCTAAATTTCGCATATAGAAGTAAATATATTATACTATCTAAGCAGCGTACAACAAAGACACTGATTAGACTGTGCGGATATGCACAGTCTGGTGTGTGCTTTAGTTGTTCTCATATGTACGCGCAGTCTGATCAGCGCCTTTGTTGTTTGCCTATGGCACAATCAAGTTTTCTCTTGGTCTGGTTCAATTATACTTAGCAACTTGTCACGAACTAGTCGCTTTTGCAAAATTAATGAATATTCAAGGTGAAGGTTATGTATTGACCTGGTCCAGTTTACTTTGGCCCTCTTTTTGCAAAAACAGATGAAAGTTTCGAAGTTTTACATATTAAGCGACCCGTCACAAAAATTGACTTGAATTAATCATTTGTGCAAAATTCATGAATATTCAAGGCCATAGTCAATGACATTGGCAGTAAGACAGGATTATGAATCTTCATTGACTTTTCCACAAGGGATCTGTGTGAAAAAAGGCCTTTGTAACCTACATGACCATTGTTTCTCTAATTATCCGTCCCACGATTCAGATAATGGCGTGGTATGCTAGACAAGGTTTGTCGTCACAGAAGAAACATAATCCGGTATGCGGGAAATTGATGTAATAAACGTGACCTCAAAATGTTTATTATTGAAACACATCTGAGAATCCATAATAATACGATTTGATTTATCGTACATTTTAATAGTTGATGGCGCATCAATATTCCTAAATGGCTGTTAGGCCCTCATGTAAAAAAAGCTTATTTACTATGTAAAAGATACTTATGGAAGATACCGCATATGTACATGTATGAGCTCACCTGAGCCTTAAGGCCCACAAGATGAACTTATAGTATACCCATGCTCCGGCATCACAGGGCAAATTGCCATAACACTTGGTTATTAGCATCAGGGAGCGTAGTACCACAAAAAGGTATATAAATCATGACCCTTGGTTGACCTTGACACTACATTACCAACAACAAAATTTATATCGGTATTGTAAAGCGTCTTTTTTGCACATGTTAAACATGTTGTGGCCCTTGATTGATGTTGTTTTGTTTTGTTTTATTGTTGTTTAACTTCCTGGTAAACAATTTTTCAGTCATGTTGAAACGGAGATGTCAGAAATGGGCGTTTGCTCAATATCTTAAAATGAATGGACAGAATTTAGCCAAATTTTATATACACTTTATCAATGACAAGAAGTATGTTTGTACTGTACAGGGTCATTTTTCGCAAATTTGCAACAGAGTCACATCCCTTGATTGATGTCAGAAATTGTTTTTGAACAATATCTTGAGAATGGATGGACAGAATTTTATCTAAATTTTGTATACACATTATTATTGGCAATGTCTAGGTTGGTATTGTAAGTTGTTCTTTTCGCAAAGTTGCAACAGAGTTACGGCCCTTGATTAATATCAGAAATTGGTTTTAGCTCAATATCTTGAGAATGGATTGAAAGAATTTTAACCAAATTTTGTATACACATTATCATTGACCAGATCTCTGTTTGTATTGTAAATTGTCTTTTTTCGCAAATTTGGAATGGAGTTATGACCCTTGATTGATGCCATATATTGGTTTTTGTTCATTATCTTGATAGTGAACGTACATAATTTAACCAAATTTTGTATATACATTACAATTGACATGATCTATCAACCAGCAATTCTCTAAAAAGAGTTGTGCTCCTTTACATACCTTTGTCCTCTGGTAGTGCTTTGGCAGGGCTCTGGTCAGATCCTCTGACAATTCTAGGTTTTGCAGGTAACAAGAACAACCATTAAGTCTCGCATGAGTTTAAAATTTGATCAGATCAGACCATGGTCTGCGGAGTTAGCTGCTCTTGAACATCTGATCTTTTTTACTTAGTTGAGAACTATCCAAAACATTTTTATGACAGGCTGGCTCTCAGGTGAGCGATTGTTGCCCTTTGGGCTACTTGTTTATAGATTGTTTTCATTTTGCTTCAGGTGGGCTGGCTTGTACAACGGAAGATATAGAAACTGTGAGCTAGAGCATCTTGTAGAAAATGACGACAAATATCATCAAGTACGAAAGAACGTAAATGGAATGGATGTTATCATAATTGATGAGGTGTCCATGTTGTCACAAAAAGACTTTGAGCAGCTAGAACTGGTAGGCAGGACGGCAAAGAAAAACGACAAGTACTTTGGAGGGATGCAAGTTATTACGAGTGTTGACTTCTACCAACTGCCATCTGTTCCAAATATTCTTTATAATGACACTGGAAAGTTTGCTTCCAGAGTGAAATTTGGAATAAAGTCCTTTGCCACAAAGTTAACCTCACCAAAGTGGTACGTCAGACCGAGCCCCAGCTAGTGCGAGCTGTAAGAGAAACAGCACTCGGCGCCGTTAGTCAAGAATCTGACGAGTTCATAAAGACACTTTCAGGGCCTCTTCCATCAGAAATGAAACCAGTACACCCTTTCGCTAGGAATGATGACACAGCTCTCTTCAATTCTGACAGACTGAGAGATATGCCTGGAGAAAGCACAGTTTAAAGAGCCACTAAGAACAACGGACCTAAAAAGTACCTGAAGAAAATTCTAGCACCACAATACCTGGAACTAAAAATTGGCAGTCCCGTTAGGCCAGATTTTTTTTATTAGTTGATTTACGGGAATTTTTTTTCAGATCTAGGGTCGGGGGGACGAAAAAAAATAAATAAAAAAGCTCTGAAAATGACCAGTTGACTGGTCATTTTCAGAGCTTTTTTTTTTTTTTTCAGAGTTTTTTTTTTTTTTTTAGCTTTTTTTTTTCTTTTATTTTTCTTTAATATCTCCAGAAAAAACAGTAAAACTAGTTAGGTAATCTTTAAATATTTCATCATTTTCCTAAAAATCTGGACAGGACAATCACTTTTAACAGTGTCATTCTCAAAAATACACAGACAGAACCTAAAAAAATATTATTTTTTCCAACCAAACAAATAATATTTAGAGTCGGCGGATAAAATAAAAAAATAATTTAAGAAATTAAATTTTATTTTTTTCCTACTTTCCGGAAAATTACAATAGGAGGGTTCGTAAATCAACTAACAAAAAAATTCTGGCCTTATCCTGTTAAGGAATCCGGGTGGAAGACTTGTCAATGGCCTATCAGGAATAGTGGAGCGCCTTAAGGCCAGAATTTTTTTATTAGTTGATTTACGAACCCTCCTACTGTAATTTTCCGGAAAGTAGGAAAAAAATAAAATTTATTTTCTGAAAAGATTTTTTTATTTTATCCACCGACTCTAGATATTATTTGTTTGGTTGAAGAAAAAAATTTTTTTTTGAGGTTCTGTCTGTGCATTTTTGACAGTGACACTGTTAAAAGTGATTGTCATGTCCAGATTTTTAGGAAAATGATAAAATATTTTAAGATTTAATACAGACTGTTGATTTACCTATTACTAGTTTTACTGTTTCTGGAGATATTAAAAAAAAAAAAAACCTCTCTCAAAAAAAAAAAAAAAAAAAAAAAAAAAAAAGCTCTGAAAATGACCAGTTGACTTGACTGGTCATTTTCAGAGCTTTTTTATTTATTTTTTTCGTCCCCCCGACCCTAAATCTAAACAAAAAAATTCCGTAAATCAACTAATAAAAAAATTCTGGCCTAAAAGTGATACTATTACTGTTCGTTTCCCACAAATCCACCAGACACACAAGATTAGCAGATGCCTTTTCTCCGTATACAACCCACGGAGGAGAACAAACATCGCTGAAAGGGAACAATTTCCATTGGCGTATGGGTTTGCTTTAACAATGCACAAAGCACAGGGGATGACTCTGGAAGCTGTAGTGGTCCACTGCAAAGGAATATTTCAGGCAGGCCAGATGTCAGCTGGTATAGGTCGAGTAAGGAGTTCAAAAGGATTGAGGCTAGAAGGTTATAGAGCAGTTCTTTGCACACAGCACAGAAGTTATGTCACTGAATATTATAGGATGCCATCAAAGAACTTGTCACCAAATCTCGAATGCTGTAGGAACCTGAAGATTGAAGAAAAACATGAAACAATTGAAGAGGACATCCAAGACGATTATGAGAGTGACAACTCGGAATTTGATGAGAGAGATCTAACAGAAATTGAAAGCCTTGATGACGATCTTCAAGGAGATAACTAGCTTCCCGAATATTTGGATCCAAATACATTAATCAATATGGTGAAATGTAGAAATCCCGTTACAGAAACACAAAGGAACATAAATACTGTATGCCAGACAGTGGATAATACAAGACTGATCTTATTCTGCTTGACCTAACACAGAAAACTGACAACAATGATCCCTGATAATTGTGAAGAGAAGACAACTGTCAAAACTTGGTCAGAAGCCCTGTCAATGTATCATACATATGTAAACTCTACCGAATTTAATAGATCAGTGTCAACCTTATTTGGATTCAAAACAACCGAGAAACCAAACATGTATATAGCAACAGCAATCACGTTTGAGATTCTGAAGCAAGAAATTGAAAAACTCTGTGAAAGTGTTGACATTGCTTCAAATCGGTCAGGTCTGCCAAGAGCATAAATCAGCGAAGCAGGAAAGGCAAAAGTGAGACATGTTGGTGGTATGTGTGTGGCCAAAGCAAGACATCACTATATGAACATCGTGACATCAAACCTAGGCAATCCTTCAAAGAAAGTGATCAAAAATGTTAACATTGCCAGAAAAAAGGTTACTATACTCCGTTGCCTAGAAGCTGATATTGATGATCTTGACCTGGAACTGGACAGCAGTTTGGATGAAACTGAAAGAAAGATGAACACATGGGTGAAAGTTCAAAATTTTCAAAATCCAAAACTTTTGAAAATCAAATCTTAAAACTTGCAGTATGCCTATAAATATCAACAATTTCAAGTTTAAATGGTCAATTGTCTTTAGATAAACTGAAATTAAATCAAAGAAGCCATAAGAATCTTCCTAATTAAGGATTTTGAGGCTGACTTTCTGTGGAAAGTCAGCCTCAAAATCCTGAATTCAGGATTAATCCTGAAAGCTTCCACCCATGTGAACATACGTAGAGGACTAACACACATAACCAATAGCTGTTTCAGTTTCTTTCTGGTATTGAACCATCATGTTAGAAAATGCCTTGACATAGATGCACTGAAGAAAGAAAAACAAGACATACATGTATTTGAGAATGTCAGAAGTGGTATCTCTGAAGATGAAGACCTTCAAATGATATGGGCAGAGTTGTTTCCACCAGAAGAGTCACCAAGTCTCGTGTATGATCTTTATACCAATGTGACGGATAGATACATGAAAGTTTGCAACAAACAGTTTTTTGAAAGAAACAAAGGACTGTCTAAATGTGCAGAAAAAGAAAGCACACAGAGAGGAGATAAACAAAAAGAAAGAAGAGAAAAAAACGGTAGTTTCAATTGCCATGAAGGATATTCTAGAAGACAAGTCTTTAGAAAAGGAATCATCACATCTGAAACTTAAACTGAATGCAATGTCTAACGGTCAATACCTGACTGGAAAAGAATTCACCAAGACCAATCTACAGAAGCTGTGTGTAGCATATGACATAAAGACACAATCAGGGATCAAGAAAGAAGAACTTGCCAAAGAACTCACAAAAGCGATTCTTAAAGAAGACAGGATCCCGAATGCATCCGCTCTGTCTGAAGATGTTTCAACAGAAAACAAAATTCCAGCGCACAGTTCAGCTAAACAACGCAGAAAATCCAATGCTTCTGGCAAAAGAAAGGGAAAAGGAAAGGGCAGATCAGCTGAAATGAAATACTACTGTGGATTGTGTAAGGAAGAGTACATAGAAGAAGAAGAATTGGTGCAATGTTTCCAGTGTGATAAATGGTTTCATAGAACATGCGGTGAAATTGATAATGAAGATGACTGGGAAGATATTGTGAACGAGATTACTGAATGGGTTTGTTTCAGATGTCCGGCTTTCTGGATCAGCTCGCAAGAAAACAGACAGTTCAAAGGGCATATCATTTATAGGTATATAATAACTTCACTTTCTTACCAAATTTCTTCATTCATTTTAAGCGCCTTTCCATTTATTTAAACGAAATGTAGTTTACCATTGCACTGTCTCTGAATAATCCGTTGTTGTGGCATCGGTTCCTGTGTCCATCACACCGCTTCTTTCAATATATTGCAGATTCACACTGGTAAATGTATATGTCGATTTGCTGGTATTTACGTGTATTGCTGGTACTTCATAGACCGGAAGTGGTAGATTTTGGTGTTAAATCATATATAGAAATACATGCCATATGCCTAAAGGACTATAGAATTAGACCAGTTTTAAGTATTAGGCATGCACATGGCGATTTATGTTAAGAATTTAGGGATAGATTCGAGTACCGATCTGGATGATCGGTACTCGAATCTATTCCTAAATGCTTACATAAATCGCCATGCACATACTGAATACTTAAAAATGATCTAATTCTATAGTCCTTTAGGCATATGGCATGTTTTTTATATAAAGTATTAACACCAATATCTACCACTTGCGGTCTATGAAGTACCGGCAATACACGTAAATACCAGCAAATCGACATATACATTTACCAGTGTGAGATTGGTTGTGCGCAACCTAATTTTAAAAGTACCGGAACCAAGCCGTTATTTCTCGCGTGATGCGCTCGTGTTATTTCCCTTACCGGAAGTAAACAATGACAGACGTTTTCTCCCAAACGACGAAGACGTGAAAAAGTTACACATTACATCGTCGCTCTCATGACTCAGATGACTCCAAATGAAAACATCTGCGGCCTGACAAACCTTTATTAGTGGGCTATTTAAGGCCACACTTATCTCTGTCCGAACCACGGCGATAACTGAATGCTGAAGCAGAGTTGGGGAGTCAGTGTTTTCACTCTGCCTCTCCATGTCCCTATATTATATAAGCCTCGACGTGAGAAAACCTGTCTTCGGAGATTTGCGAACAACACAGGCGCAGACCAGCCTGCGCATGCGCGCAGTCTGATCAGCGCCTTCGTTATCCGCTTTTTGGAAAGTATCATTTGTTAACTTGCTACAGGTGAAATTTCAATTTTCTAGCTAGTCTCTGTAGCTTAGGAGACTGGTTTGAAACTCGCTTTTTCGAAAACCCCGAAGACAGGTTTTCTCGCTATATAACCGGGCATGCCTATATTCTTTTTAAATGATATTTTACTTGTAAACATGTAGTTGTCCAGGTTCCAGTGAGACTGGACTATAGTCTGGTTAACGCCCAAACTCCACCAACACGGACCCAGATCAGACTGCCCTTTAGTAAAGGAGCAGTCCGATCTGGCTCAATAGTGTTTGCTTCCATGATGAAAGTGTTCTGGAGTGCATTTGATTATATGCAGCAGACTTAATAAGCAGACATTTTTTGACACAAATATTGGCAGGATAAAGGATAATTAATTGAAAGAGTTTTTTTCTGGCTGTTTGGCTGGGTTGTTTTTCTTTCTTCTAAAACAATCCTGAATTCTTTAAAGGCTTAGCCAAAAACATATCCATGGGTGAAAGTTCAAAATTTCCAAAATCCTGAATTTTTGAAACTCCAATCTTAAAACTTACAATATGCCCACTAAATATTCACAATTTCAAGTTTAAATGGTCAATTGTTCTTAGACACACAGAAAATAAACCAGAGAAGCCATTGTGATCTCCTCAATTCAGCATTTTGAGGCCGACTTTCTGTCGAAAGTCGGCCTCAAAATCCTGAATTCAGGAATAAACCTGAAAACTTTCACCCATGCATGATATCCAGCTTAGCCCGAGTACTGAACATGTCACAGGGTGTAGCCTTTTAAATGTCCATCTTATTAAATTATACAATATGTAATTAAAGAAATAAATTCAGAAAGGTCTTTTAATTGAAATTCCAGATTATTCCAGAAATTTCACATGCCTGCTTTTGACATTTCATCTGCAGACATTCATGTTATAATTTAAACAATGTAGACCCTGATCACAAACATGATGCCGTATCTGATCTGGGACAACATTATATGGGCCTCGACGTGGGAAAACCTGTCTTCGAGGGTTTGGGAACAACAAAGGGGCAGACCATCTGCACAGTCTGATCAGCGCCTTTATTATTCGCTTATTGGAAATTGGAAAGTATCATATCTAAACTTGCTACAAGCAAAATTTTCTAGCTAGTCTCTGTAGCTGGGCAGGCTGGTTTGAATCGGGCTTTGTCGGAAACCCCAAAGACAGGTTTTCTCGTATCGAGGCCCATATGTGCCAGCATATGAGATTTTGGTTCTCACAGCATTTTTGAGCAACTATGGTTCAGGTGAGCCTGCGCAAATGTTCAGTCTTGCCAGAGCCTTTGCTGCTCGCAAAATTTAGACCTCTAGTCTCACTGGCTACCCCAGCATGGGTGTTCTAGTGTTGTCTGCTGCTAACTTTTGCAGACAGTTTGAACCCAGATCAGGCGCGACATTTTGGATCCAAACGATTTGACACTGATGGTATTCCTTAAATTCAAGAATTTTTTGAAAGGTTGATTTGAAAAAAATCAGCAGACGATAAAAAAGCATGAAAAATTACAGAGGATGCAAAGAGTTGAAGGTGACATTTACACATATGTGATAAGTACCAAAATCTCCTGAACTTTTACATGTCATTTAGCTGTCATTATAGGGATCAAACATGTTTTTCTATGCATTAACATCTGCTGGACCCTGAGGGTGATGGTGAAACCCAGAGCCTGAAAGGCGAGGGTTTTAACGTCCCCCAAGAGGTCTATCAGATGTTAATGTATCAGAAATCCATGTTTGATCGTTATTATTGCATAGTCATTTTGTCACTTGAAAACTTTGGAAAATGTTTCGAAAAGTTCATTTTTGTATACTTATAATGGTGCGCAAAAGCATGAAAGATTGGTAGATTTTGAAAATGCCTGTTACAGAGCAAAGATATGTCATCATAACGTCACTAATGTACGTTCATTCCTATGCACGTTATTTTTAATGACGTCAATTTTTGTGACGGCCTAGAATGTGTATATGTAAAGTACAAAAGCTGTGCATGAACAGCACGTGAATTGCCTAATTTATACATGGCTTTTGCCGGTTAAAACATGGCTGTTAATAGCATGCAACACGGCTTTTTATGCAATAATAAAGGGTTAAATGGATCCAATTTGTGAACATCAAATGTGTCAATCATGTTTTGTTCATTTCAGCAAACTGTTTACTCAATTCCTTCATCACATCTCCATGTTTCATTGATTTATCTTTCTGCTTCACGTTATTGTAATGTTCCTTCACATACAGGGCGAACCTGTTGGGGGTCCGGGGAGTTTTAGGAGTCATTGGATCAGTGCTTGAGCTGGAGCGTGAAGTTGAATTCTGCACGAGTTCAAACTGCCCGTGACAATATCCGCATACTTTCTTTTCTGTGTCTAATGACTTGGAATGGCGACCAATACTACAAGAGAAAACAGAAATAAATTCTTTCTTGAGAAAAGAATCTTCCATACAGTTTCATGTTATAAGTTTCAGTTTTATTTTAATCATTTCTTGCAATAACATTTTGATGGTCATCTATTATATTTTGAGGCCTGGCCCCGAGGCTATAAAACTTTTTTCATGCTCAATTCGGCTGAGCACAAAATTTATCCTGCTCATAAATGTTAAATTCCCAACAGTTGTTGGCATTTTAACATTTATCAGCATGCTAAATACAACATCTGAGAGACTTCAAGCAAGAAACTTCTTTATTTGTTGGAATTTTAGTTTTTATGAGCAGTTGAAATTTCGCGCTCAGCTGAGTTGAGCATGAAAAAAGTTTTATCATCTCGGGGCCAGGCTTTGAGGTTATAAAACTTTTTAAATGCTCATCTCAACTGAGCATGAAAATTATCATGCTCATAAATGTTAAAATGCCAATAATCTTGGTTATCATTCGTCAGACAAAGCCCATATTTGAACTTTAATGAGAGTTACAGGGCTGGAAATTTTTTCCAAAGTCCACTTGTCCCATAGGATGAGTGCCATAAAACTTTTACTCGTCCTTACATGATTCTGCTCGTCCTACATATTCAAATTGCCACAGAATATTTTTAAACCAAAATTCTGGCCAAATACATGAAGTCAGTTTTTACCGTTCATTTCATACTGTAGGGAGGGTATTAGAAAGTTTTGAAGTAATATTAAAACTGTTTTAAACAGTGATGAATAATTGGCTAGGAAAATGACAAATTCAGCAAAATAAAGCATTTGCTGTCTTACTGAATTCCATCCAGCTCCCCTGTCATCAAAACCTTTCCAAACTCGCTGCCTTTTGGTCCTGCCAAAGTTTGTTTACTCTTGCTTGTTCGGCAGCTTGCATTAACGTTTTTTCTGATAGAAAAAACACTACTGATTTTGATTATTGAGTCAATATCTTACAATAGGACTAAGGAATAAGACTATCACATACTTTGAGTATCGTACCTGTGCAGACAATGTTATTGAGTGTGATACACTGTCTGCCTCGTTTTGGCAGAGAGCGTTGTTATTGACAACCGTATCTACACATTAGGTTTACTAACTGTAACGAATCAATTACGATGTTTCCAGATAAAATAAATCAAATTCCTTCGTGTATATGACTCTTTCCTGTTTCTACTGCACAGACACGAATTCTTTGTTTTCTGAGAGCAATTTTCACTTGTCCTTAAGGACGAGCAGATTATAAAGTTTACTTGTCAACGAGAATTTCCACTCGTCATGACGAGCGGATGAGTAGAATTTTCCAGCCCTGAGTTTGATGGAAGCAGTCCATATATGAAATTTGGAAGAAATCCGATTAAAAATGACTAATTTAGAGTGACCACGACAGCGGACACTGATAGGGGCGGCCATTTTTTTGGCCATCTTGCATATCGCTAGTCAGACAAAACCCGTATTTGAACTTGAACGAGAGTTTGATGGATACCATCCATATATGAAATTTGGAAGAAATCCGATTAAAATGACTAAGTTAGAGTGACCATGACAACAGACAGACGGACAGACAAGCCGAAAACAAAAGCAGGGCCCTAATAACCAAATGCACTCCAGAATACTTTTACCCTGAAAGTGGACACTATGAACCCTGATCAGACTGATCTGGGTCCATATTGTTTGCAATATTGGCTAGCAAATGACCCGAGCCCCATAGCGCAGTTGGTAGTGAGTGACTGCAGATCGAGGGGTCAAGAGTTTGATCCTGGCCCGGTCCCATACTTTCGTGGAGCTTGATCATGAAACAATTTCTACGGTCATCCTCCTCCTTCTGCTGATTCAAGAAGGGTTGTTGTCAGTTACAAGAGAAAGTATTTGCACAAAGTACTGGTTAACCACTCAGTCAAGCTTACCCAGGAAAAAAGTGTGGTTAGGTAAACTGAACCTGTTGACATGACCATAGCTACTGACTGGGATGTAAAAGTAAGTAAGGGTGCAAAGATCAGGAATCGATACAATCCAGTACCACACCTGACCCAGGATACCAATGGGAAAGTGACAAACTCACAGTAAAACACCACAAACGAGAGCCAAGAGGGCAGCCCTTTCCCAGCAGGTGACCACAAAGCACATATAAACAGACGTGCACAAAGACATAGCAAACACAAGACAGAACAAAAACATAAAAGATCCACAAAAAAAGTACCGCCTTGGAACGGTCAGTAAAATATTTTACTGGAGGGCTTAAACCGGTTTCACGGCGTGCCAACCTCACCCTTAATTCAGATGTGGATCAAGACACATAGATATTTGGTTTGCATGAAAGACCCCTAACTTATCAATGCATCATCTCCTAAAACATCAAACCAATGAGATTGCAGACAACAGTTGTTTTGAAAGGCAGGAAAAGTGTTAACAGAAATAAGGTAAGGAGTATACCTATATCCACACTTGACACACTGATAGGTGAACTTGGTGTTGATACTGTAGTCATGACAACGAGCTATCACAGGAATATCGGGGTGTGCTTGATTGGACTTCCTAGCCCTAGAATATACACATATTTGATGATCAGCAGGGGTGTAAAATTAAGAAAAAATAGCAAAATTTGGCACAACGACACAATAACAATGCAACATTTCCCACAATGTATTTTCTTGCAAATGCATCTTCTCCTTAACCTATCGAACTTTGCTTGTGCATAGGTCACATGATGTAAAGGGTTCTGGGCAACATTTTGTGTGACCTTGCCTTTGGGTCAAGGTTAAAGAATATATTTTCTTGTAAATGCATCTCCTTAACCATTGGCCGCAGCAACTTCAAACTCTGCAGGTACACAGGTCACATGATGTAGAGGACACTGCTTCATGTGACCTTTTACCTTGGGTCAAGGTCAAATCTAATATTTCTTGTAAATGCATCTCCCCCTAAACTGTTGGACATAGCCACTTCAAAATTTGCATGTGCATAGGTCATACGATGTAGAGGATACTGGGCACAGTTCTTGTTTGTCCTTGACCTAAGGTCAAGGTCAAAGATGAAATGATGTACTTTCTTGTAAATGCATCTCCTCCTAAACGGTTCGACGTAGCAACTTCAAACTTTTCTAATGCTTTGGTAAGATAAAAAGTGGGTATTTGTGATGGTATAGCATCCACTGAAGTCTAGTTCCAGATGAGCTTATAATCTTACCAGTATTTCCAGTATCTTCCATGGCCCTCCTTTAATCCATTGATGAGCCAGACTGCAGCATGACATAGTTCATGTATCAGAGTGTCTCTCACTCTCTCTGGAATAATTACACAAAATGTGTCAGTGTAAAAGCATTTATCATATGATGTCCCGTCTGGGAGTGAAATAACGCCATGCAATAAAATTAATAAACCACTAGTGGTTTATAGATTTCGAAGAAACTTTATGACGTCCATAACAACGTTTCGTACATAAAGACAAAATTATAAGGTTTTAACGGCAGAGATGAGATTTCAAAGTAATCTAATGTCATATGATAAATAGAATCTAACATTCATGCACTTGTATTATTGAATTTATTAAACGAGTTGGGGAAAAATGATAAAATGCTCGGCAAGCCTTGCATTTTATCTCTTTCCCCCAACTCTTTTAATAAATTCATTAAAACATGAGCACTCATGTAAGATCCTTCATGTATTGCAGCCCTTCAGATAAAAGTGTGTAATTAAAAATTAATTTTCTTATTTCTCTACCAAAACATACGAGATGGTTCTTTTGAGCACCCAAAACACATGTTCAAACTAATGGTTATGAAAATAATCACATTTTTACGAACCAAAAGCCTGCTTGTCTCGACCCATGTATTGAAGACAGTACCATATTTCTTCAAATATTCAGACAACTGAACACAACATTTTGTGTTTCCACATATTTAGGGAAAATTAATGGTCATGAATTTATGTTCAAAATAAATTAGACCTCAGCTAAAAAATGAAAGTAAATTAGACCTCAGCTAAAAAATGAAAGTAGTGAAGTTCAAACAAGAGGGCCAAGTGGTCCTGGATTAAGCACCTGATTTTTGTTTAAATTTTCGAACAAAGGTACATAATGGAAAGTGGCCACACACGCTGTTGGTCTATTTTTTTGACTGATCAAATTCGTTTTAGCTAAATCTGTAGGTCAGCCAGTGACCATTTTTATCAAATTATTTTGATTTCAGCAGAATATTTTTTGAGTTTTCTTAGTGCAATAAACTACTGTCCTGCCAGCCAAGAGTGACAGTGACATAATATCATGTTTACAACTGTGAAGTTAAACATTAACTTGTATACTCCACTTGAGCTAACGCGAATCGGTAAATCACTTGTGTATTAATCCTATCCTGTAGATAGGATTAATACACAAGTGATCTATCTATTCTAAGTCCCTGATAACTTTGTAAACAAAACATGATTTCACTGTCACTCTTGGCTGGCAGCCATGTTTCCACTTCTGACAGGTAAGCCATAGTAAACATAGATTTTGAAAAAAAGCAAATCACAGATATCACATAGTAGGGGAAATAGATATTACCTAATAGTGGCTAAATTCAACCTAAGAAAACTGATAAGATCTTTTTGCTGATGGGCCCAGACCTGTAATTGTTTTTCCATAGACTTCCATTAGAGCTTTTACATAACCTGTGGTCCTCACAACTCTTCAATCACAATGAGGCAGCCATACAGTTACAGATTGGACCTAGTTCAATCAATAAAAAAAGAATGAGATACCCCGGTGACCACCATGTTTTACCACTTTTTGGCCCCTGAAGATAGGCACCCTACATGAGAGAAAAATTCAATTGAAAAAAAAATACCAGAATGCAAGGTCCTTTTTTGTAAGCCACTCCAGTAAACTTAATCAACAAAAGCAATGAGATGCCGTTACAAAAAGTACAGCAAAGATATACCTGTCTGATAAATACATTTCCCATAATTTTTATCATTGACCAATCATGAAACACCTTACAACTTTAATATTGTGCTGAGCTTCCACACACCTTTTGAGCCAATCACTGCCCTTTTTACAATTACAGGTCTGTGGCCTGATGAGTGAACTGGAAAGACTAGTTAACTGCTTATAACTAGTGAAGCCATGTTGAGAAGTGACACTCAGGTGGTTAGGTAGCCTGACTAGTTTTCCAGGGGACAACAGTTCAAGCTCCACCATGGGCAGTTTTGTTTCCCCTGATTTTGCTTCAGGAGCATACATGTACCTGTAGAGTCACAGACTTTAGTGGACAGTTCTATCCTCACTGATCTATCCTCGGAGTTCTTCGGATTTCTCTTGTAAACACAGTAGCCGGCAGTGCGGAGCAAACGCTTGTTCCATTCTATCGGCAAATCAGATGGTAACTGAAACAAATCAGGGCTCAGGTAACAAAAAAGTAACTCTTTACCTACAAGTGTCATCTGCTGATCTTTGCAAACAATTTGGACCCAGACCAGGCCCGATAAATTGTCGGCCTGATCTGGATCCAAACTGTTTTTGACACTCAGATGGTATTCTTGAAATAATTTTTCAAAAAAGTTGATTTTGTAAAAAAAATCAGCAGACAACCAAAAAGCATGCAAAATTTTTCCAGTAGGCAAAGATTTCCAGAAGCAAAGATTTAAGACACTTATGCATGTCCAAACAGAAATTCTTTTCCCCAAAGTACAACAAGTAATTTGCACAGTAAAAAGAGACCTTTAAAAGGGAGTTTTTTCTTAATTCTCAACCAAAACATATGTTGTGGGTGCTCAAAAGAACAATCTCAATGAGACTAGCTGTCAATTTAGCACCCAAAACAAATGTTAAAATTGATGGATAAAAAATTATTCACAATTTTAAACTCAATCTTTGTGTTTAGGCCAAATAAAAAAAAAATACCTGTGTTAAGGGTAACCCAACCCCACTTAAATTTACTGGTGAAACCTAGAAAAAAATTAAGGTTTCTAGAAAAACAACATTTATTTGTGCATTTTGAAAGGCAAATTCGCCTTTCAAATGCATAAAATAACATTTTTTCCAGAAAAAATAATTAAAAAAAAATATGTGTGCCTATCCTACCTAAAATTTTCAGACAGATTACCCAAAACACACTTATTTCTTTATTTGGCCTTATCTGGACCAATTATTATAATAGTAAAGTAAAAATGATAAGGTTTACCATATTTTCAAAGACAGACTGGTTATAAAGCTTGAATAAATGTTGAGAAAGTTCTTCTTTCTTCTTCTTGAAACCAGTAACAAACCTGTAAGACATTTTCATTGTATAGCATCTTCCTGAAGTCTTTGCTGAGCCCACATGTAATTTGTAGCCATTTGCAGAACTGTTTTGGCTCAAAATAATTGTCTATTTATAATAAATGAAAACAGACACTAATTTTGGGATGGTTATGAATAATTCTAAAGAATATTGATAACTTGGAACATCAAAAAATGCCGCATAACAGTCAGGCACCACTTGTTGCTCAGATGTTCAAATCGAACACTACAGTATGATAATGTACATGTATACACACAAATATGGCATTAAAGTTCAATTAGTTCACACAAACACAGCTGATCAATTAAACAATGCATGCATCGAGAGGCACTAATATTTGAGAAGATTCGCAAAAATGGATTAAAAATACATGCATGCATGTTTGGGTGTATTCCTACAAAAAACAATTCACTCACTTTAACTCTTTGCCTTCTGGGTAATTTTTCATGCTTTTTTGTCATCTGCTGATTTTTTCAAAATCAACATTTTCGAAAAATTCTTTCAGGAATTCCATCAGTGTCAAATAGTATGGACCCAGATCAGGCCTGACATTCTGTTGAGCCTGATCTGGATCCAAATTGTTTACAAAGGTTATCAGCAGATGACACTCAGTATGCAATGAGTTAACAGTGGTATGATAATTTTTTCAGATTACCCAGCAACAGAAATGGAAAAGTTGTATTTAATTAAAAATTATAATTGCCACAGAATTTGAAAAATGAAGGCATTTTTGGTCTTTTAGTACCCACAATATTAAGGCATTTGTTCATTTTGTGGGAACATGACCAATTTTAACCCTTGCCCTGTTGAAGCCGGACTTATCCTTTTTTGAAAACATTGTAGATCCAGATCAGCTGGCTTCATCAGAAGCCAGTTGATCAGGATCCACACTGTTTACCACTCTGATTGAAAATACACACTTATAACTGGCATGCTGCAGTTTAACAGGATAAAATTTGAGGAGGAGTGTAGCATAACAAGTGTTAGCCCATAAAGTGCCACCTATAGTTTGCAGCTGACAACAATTTCAAATTTTGCCGCTTTTTTGAAACAAGAGGGCCATAGTGGCCCTGAATTGCTCACCTGTACTATGTGCACCAGTCATATAAGCTTATGTGACCCCTGGGGTGGCCAACTTTGGCCCAAAGGGCATTATTTGAACAAACATGATAGTGGTCTACTAGGTGATGCTACATACTTAATATCAAGGCTTTAGTCTTTATTTTCTTCATGTTTTCCCTATATAAGTCTATACAAAACATGTGACCCCGGGGGCAGCACCATTTTGGTCCCAGGGGCATAATTTCAACAAACTTGGTAGAGATCCACTAGGTGATGCTACATACCAAATATCAAGGCTCAAGGCCTCGTGGTTTCAGACAAGAAGATTTTTTTAATATTTTCCCTATATAAGTCTATGCAAAACATGTGACCCCCAGGCCGGGCCATTTTTGGCCCGAGGGGTATAATTTTAACAAAATTGGTAGAGGGCCACTAGATGATGCTTCATACCAAAAATTAAGGCTCTAGGCCTTGTGGTTTAAGACAAGAAGATTTTTTCATGTTTTCCCTATTAAGTCTATACAAAACATGTGACCCTGGGGCTGGCCCATTTTTGGCCCCAGGGGCATAATTTGAACAAAATTGGTAGAGGTCCAAAAGGTGATACTACATACCAAATATCAGTGATACTACATACCAAATATCAAGGATCTAGGCCTTGAGGTTTAGACAAGAAGTCTTTTTCAGATTTTCCCTATTTAAGTCTATGTAAACATGTGACCCCCCGGGGCGGTCCCATTTTGGGCCCCAGGGGCATTATTTGAACAAACGTGGTAGAGGTCCACTAGATGATGCTTCATATCAAATATTTAGGCTCTAGACCTTGTGGTTTCAGACAAGAAGATTTTTCATGTTATCCCTATATAAGCCTATGTAAGCCTGTGACCCCTGGAGCAGGCCCATTTTTGGCCCCAGGGAATAATTTGAACAGAGGTCCACTAGGTGATGCTACATACCAAATATCAAGGCTCTTGGCCTTGTGGTTTCAGACAAGAAGATTTTTAAAGTTTTCATCTTGAAAATCAATTTTTAGCCTGTGTGACTTAGATATGCAAAGGACCAGAACCATTTGAACAATTATTAAAGAGGGCCATATAAGGATCATTCCTGCCAAGTTTGGTCAAAATCCAACCAGTAGTTTAGGAGGAGATGTCATTTAAGTCAATTGTTAACGGACGACGACGACGAACAAAGACCGATCACAAAAGCTCACCTTGTCACTACGTGACAGATGAGCTAAAAAACAAAAAGGCATGATATTTCATGAGAAGTGTCTGCTGAAAGACGATCCTCATGAAATATCATTCCTTATTTTATTCGAAAATTAGGGAAGATGTTGGAAAAATTGTCGTCTGCTGTAGTCGTGGTTGGCGCTTTAAGGGTTAAGAGCAACATAGCTCATTTATACAATTCTGGGAGCATTGATCCTACATACCTTGCCGCCTCAGGATCTCTAAGCTGATCCTTCATGTTGGTTGTTAGAGACTTCAGAAACCCATATCTCGCTCTAACTGGTTGTGGTGTGAAAAACTTGGGTTGACTAACTTTCGATTCAGAAGTTGATGTTTTCCTTAATACCTCTTCCTCGTCACATAGCGACCTTGACTTTACTTTGGAATTTCCTGTTAGTTCTTTCAGAACCGGTGGCCTTATATCTGGTAGCCGTGACAATTCATCCGCAACACCATTAAAATCATCATCACTGTCACTATCAGAGAAAGTGATATTCTTCAATTTAGGTGTTTTTATCTTTCTAGTCCTTTTATCTTCATTATCATCTAAATCATGTAATTTCAGAGCTTTTAACTTTTTGTCCGACTGATTTTCTTTGTTTGATTTATTCTTGGTCACTCTCTTTAAAAGTTTTGGTGTCTTGAACAGCATTTCTTCATCAGAATTGTGTAAAGTATCTGTTGTCATATTCTTAGGTTTGCCAACGACATTGTCATTCTCATCCCCAGATTTTGATTTCTTAACATTTGTGGGATTTTTATGTTTTTCTTCTGACTCTGTTTGCCTTCGTGTTTTGCCTTTGATCTTAATCACTGGTAAATCTTCCTCTGAGGACAGGGACCAAGAGTTGGATCTTGTCTTAGCTTTTGTCGTCTTTCTCTTGTGTTTAGTTACACTGCCAGGATACTTGTCTGCAAAAGAAAATTGAGCCTTGTTATGAAAAAGGAGCTATATAGAGGATCTTACATGAGTGCTCGTGTTTTATTGAATTTATTAAATGAGTTGAGGAAAAGGGAAAAAAACGCAAGTCTTGCAGAGCATTTTATCTCTTTTTTGCAACTAGTTTAATAAATTCAATAATACAAGAGCACGAATGTTAGAGTCTATTTATCATATGACATTAAGATTATTTTGAAATCTCATTTCTGGCGTAAAAAAATTATAATTGCGTCATTATGTACGCAATGTTGTTACGGACGTCGTAACGTTTCCCGTAAATCTATAAGCCACTAGTGGTTTATCGATTTTATTGCATGGCGTTATTTCACTCTCAGACGCAACGTCATATGAAATAAACACTTCTAGCATGTTGATGAAATACATATGGAATTACCCATTTTGTATTTTAAGGGTGACCGGTCACAGGTAGAAATTTTTAAACTACAACACACTTTTGTCATAAGATTTGTTTTTATCTCTGCAAACAGTGCAGAGCCTCCTTAAACGCAGCATTATGTTTCAGTGTTTGCCAAAGTACCAGTAACCTGTTTCATGGGTGAAAGTTCAATATTTTGAAAATCCTGAACTTTTGAATTCAAAACTTAAAACATGCTACATGCATACAAAATGATAACAATTTCAAGTTTAAAGCATCAATTGTCTTAAGACATACTGAAAATACATCAGAGAAGCTATTATAATTGGCATAATTCAGCATTTTGAGGCTGACTTTCCATACATGGAAAGTCAGCCTCAAAATCCTGAACTCAAGAATTATCCTGAAAACTTTCACCCATGCTGTTTTCAAGTATCCAGGTGAACAAGAAGGCAGTCTGAAGGACAGCTATACCCCCTTACACAGAATGATAGTCAGAGTGGTGGGACCCAGTCACCCTTGGTTGTAGAAGCGGCCGTGTGGAAATGATTAATGATCCAACTTTGGATCTCAGAGACCCGCATTTGATTCCAGCAGGACCGAAACAGCACTTCAGTGCACTAAGACTATCCATAGGTTTAGATAAACAAAAAAATTTCAGCATAAAATTGTAAAATTTTCTAACCCCTTATTTTTAGCATGAGTTTTGGGTGCTCAAAAGAACGGTCTCATTGAGATAGTTCTTTTGAGTACCCACAACATATGTTTTGGTTGAGAAATAAGAAAGTTATTTATCTGTTACGCATTCTAAATAAAGGCCTGCTATCCATCCATCCATCTCTTTGGTGTTGAGAGGAAGTCATTAGACCTAAAACTGGGACCTTCGTCATCAATTGTGACATTGAAAAACCATGGATGTGTGTTCTGCACATTTTCTTTTACTTAGGTCAATATATTACCAGAATTATATGAATTTATCGCATGATGTCGCGTCTGGGAGTGTAATAACACCATGCAATGAAATTGATAAACCACTAGTGGTTAACAGATTTTCTGGAAACGTTATGACTTCCATAACAACGTTGCGTACATAATGACAAAATTATAACGTTTTTGCAGCATAAATAAGATTTAAAGTAATCGTAATGTCATATAAAAAATAGAATCTAACATGAGTTCTATTGTATTAATGAATTTATTAAACTCGTTGCGAAAGATATAAACAGATCGGCAAGCCTCACATTTTATCTCTTTTCCCCAAATCATTTACTAAATTCAATAGAACAATCCTTCCAGGCACAAAGGAGATATGAAGCGGACAGGAAATCAAAGATTCAAACTCATGACCTTATCATGGGTGAAAGTTCAAAATTTCCAAAATCCTGAACTTTCGAAACTCCATTCTTAAAATTTGCAGTATGCAGTATGCCCACTAAATATTCACAATTTCAAGTTTAAATGGTTAAATGTCCTTAGACAGACTGAAAATAAATCGGAGAAGCTATTATTGTCTCCTTAATTCAGCATTTTGAGGCTGACTTTCTGTGGAAAGTCAGCCTCAAAATCCTGAATTCAGGAATAATCCTGAAAACTTTCACCCATGCCTTATTGTGACCTAGACCTTGAGTCAGCATGTTGTCATGAGTTTTGCATATCCTCTGACTGAATTGAACATTTTGTCAAAATTTTATGAAAATCATTCCAGGGGTAAAGACGATATGGGTGCAGACACACAAGTAAAGACTCAAACTTGTGACTTTCAATTATGACCTTGTGTGGGCATGGTTGAACTATAGGTTCTGCACATCAACTCACTGAGGTAAAAGGTTGACCAAAGTTTAATGAAAATCCTTCCTGGGGTAAAAGAGATAGGATGCGAACACAAAATGAAAGGCTTAATCCCATGACCTTTAACTGTGACCTTGAATCTGCATAGTGGAGTCATAGGTTCTGCATATCATATCAATGATTCAGGAAATATGGAGCCAATATGAAAATAAAAGCTCAAACTTGTGACCTTTAATTGTCACCTTGACCTTGACATGGTTGAATTATGGATTCTGCACATCATCCCACTTTAGGAAAGATCTAAAATAATGAAAAGTTTAGGCGATATGGAGTTGACACGAAATCCAAGGCTCAATTCCATTACCTTCAACTGTGACCTTGAGTCTGTACAGTTGAGTCATGGGTAATACAAAAGTGATACAGACAGATAGACAGGCGGATGGACAGACGATGGCCATTCCTTTAATCCCCTCTCCAAAGGTTGAAAGCAACATTTATAGCGCAATAATTATTTTTTTAAGCTGGCGTCCTAGTAAGTCATCAGATCTGAACTAGGGTTTTCAAACAGGGTATAGAACTGAAAAAGATTTTGAAAGAGTTTAGCATACACTGCACCTATACTAGGCCAAAAAAGAAACGCCGCATATAATAATTAAAAATATTGTGTGTTAAATGAGAGTGGCAAAATTTCATCATCTGTCTATGTTTTAATGTGTTATCTTCCCCACATTTTCCCCATTGATTTATTGAGGTGAGTCAATCAAAACCAATGTACTGACCGATTTTCCATTTTCCTGTTTTTCACGTGCACACTCAGTCCATTCAGATTTACTTGTGTACTAAATACTGAAATCTCTAGTCGAACATCCCAAACATCTAAAAACATTTAAAAACGTCGGAATTTAAGATTACACATTGCTAATTTACGGTGACAAAATTGGCACATGTGGAACGTGTACGTGCAATAGGAATGTTAAAAGCTAACGTGACGCCATTGGTCGCAGCCAAACGATTTCGTTGCCTTGTTAGGACGATTGAACGTCTTAAGAATCGTTTTGAACAAATTGGGACAATGTCACACCGTCCGAGTCCAGGGCGTCGACATGTGTCGACGCGACGTCAAGATCGAGATATCCAGACGTCTCATTTGTGCAATCAATTTCATCTGGAGTCAGTCACAGCTAGGACATCACAAGGAACTCATAATCCAAAAATCAGGACTCAAACTTTGAGATATCGTTTCAAGAGGTTCCTTTAAGACCCCCATCTCCCAACGTTTGACGGAACTTTACTTTGAAGCAGTATTTACGTCAAAATAAGGAACCCGCGGTAGTACCAACGTCCTAATGAATTGAGAAAGTGGCAAAGAGCATTTTCTTGCACCATTTTGCTCTAATTTTTCTTATTACTGCATGTTTTTTTTAATGAAATACATAACTGGTATAGTTAGCACTTTTCATACATAGCGGCGTTTCTTTTTTGGCCTAGTATATTATGTCCAATTTGGTATATCTTACCCATGTCATTTACTTACCTATAGAAAAGTCACTGTCATCAGAATCAGATATGTTGATTTCACCAGAGACTTTAGTACCGGTAATCTTTTTTCTGAAAAATTATTGTTCATGTTTAGTACAAAAAGTGATCTTTTCATGCTTCATACTAGAACCATGGTTGATTTGTTTGTTTGTTTGATTTGATTCTTTACGTCCCATCAACAATCTTTCAGTTAAACAGGGACGGGTCTTCCTGGGTTGAACCAGTACTAAGCTAGGATAAATGTGTCTTGCTTAAGGACCACAACTAAGTGACGGCGGTGAGGTTTGAACCCGCAACCCCTCAGTCTCGAGTCAAGCACTTTACCACTGCGCTCCCAGAACCATGCTTGAAAATTCAAAATTTCAAAAATCCTGAACTTTAGAAATTATTTTTTTTTAAACTGATTGATGCCTACAAAAATGAATAATTTCATGTTAAATGGTTAATTGTGTTTAGATAATCTAAAAATTAATCAGAGAAGCTACTATAATCTCCCTAATTCAGCATTTTGAGGCAGACTTTCTATGGAGAGTCAGCCTCAAAATCCTGAATTCAGGCTTTCACCCATGTAGAACTGATCTGTCAAGATCTGAACAAGGAAGTGATGTACAGTACAGCAAGCAATACAGGGAGATTTCAAAATCTTTTTAATGCCATATGATAAATAGAATCTAACATTCGTGCTCCTGTAGTACTATTGACTTTATTAAACTTGTTGTGCAAAAGCAACAAAATGCTTGGCAAGCCTCTCATTTGATCTGAGTTTGCACTGTTTGCTCGAACCTAGTTGTCTGAAAATTTAGGGTAATTACATACAGGTTATTATATGGCCGTGGTGTGCCTCTAGGTCATATTGGCACTGGAGTAGCCATATCGGCTCGAGTGTAAATATTACTTCCCTAGTACTTTGTACTGGCTTTGCAACCTTTAGTTTTCTTGTTTCTCTGATGTCGTCAGATTCACTTGATATTCATCATCACCATCAACTTTCAGTACATTTACTAACCCTTTACTCCATAGGCTATTTTTAGATCATGACATCATTTCTATTTTTAAACAACATTGAAAAAATTCAAGAAAAATTTAAGCAGTTT
This sequence comes from Loripinus fragilis, assembly GCA_964019695.1. NCBI lineage: Eukaryota > Metazoa > Mollusca > Bivalvia > Lucinida > Lucinidae > Loripinus > Loripinus fragilis. The sequence goes on along the minus strand of OZ026521.1, from coordinate 63,035,650 downwards.
TGAATACTTTTGAAAATATCATGGAAAATGGAGCATTTGCTCCAAATGAGCAAATGCTCCATTTTCTGTAATATTTTCAAAGGCATCAAGACTCAAAAGGCGTTATTATGGAGTAAAGGGTAAACTATTACCTTTGTACTGGCTTTGCATCTTCTAGTTTTCTTGTTTCTCTGATGTAGAAGGCGCTGTCGTCAGATTCACTCGATATTTCATCATCATCAACAATAAAATCCTTCATGCTGAAATAATACAAATGAGCCGTGACATGTGATTTCCAACAATGTGGCATTTTGACAAGTGTAGATTCCGATGAGCCTGTGCAGCCTACTTTTAAGCTTAGAAACTCCAAATTATGTTCGGTCAGTAGCTTAACATTCATAGAATATTCAAACGACTAGCAAAGGCTCTGATCAGACTGTGCATATGCGCAGGCTGATCTGAGGCTTTGCTGGTCACACATACCACATTGTTGGAAATCTCATGCACTGGCTCAAATAAGATTTTCCTAAGATCAATAGCAGGTTATGTGTTTATGGGGCTGGCAATAGTTGCAGGGAAAGTAATTTATGGAATCATTTTTTCACTTTGAATAGATCGACATATAGGGTATAATATATGCTCCCTTTTGGATAAAGTTTGCCCTATGATTAAAGGAAAGCAGGATTATTGAGATTCACTTGTGTATTCAATATTTGGAAACACTCTGTGTGGAGTTTAAAAAATTTTGCAGATTTTCCTGTATTTCTAGACTTGAGCAGACATATTTCATATTCTGGTCCTTCGGGAATGTAAGGTTCTGACAGAAAACAGAATACCACTTAAGCCGGTGCTAGGGCGCGTGATAATTGTTGCACTTTCCATTAGTTCTCATGAACAGACTCAATAAAACCAAGTCTGCTGTTTTCCTATATTGTAGGTTCTCTTTATTTCTGAAGGATCTGTTTTTCCAGATTTATTTTTGAGATTAAAGTTAGAACAATTAATAGCTAAAGTAATGCTAGCCCTACCCTGGCCAACCCCAGGAGAGATCAAAAGGTTAAGTTCATGTTACTAAAAACGAAACACTAAATTCTAGTCTTTTTTCTATTGACTTGAAAGAGTGGGAATTGCTCTTGTTGTGTGTACGGTAAATCTGGTATTAGTTCCTACAGTAAAAAATAATTATTTTTCGCTGTGTACGAACTAAAAAAAATTTTTTTTTTCTGAGAAACGGGACTGTACGAACTAATAAAATGAAATTCTGAAGATCGATAAACGGGAACAAAAACATGCGAAAATTGCCAAAGAGGGAGGAATTTCTGTTTATCATATTAGCCTAATTACAGGCTAAATGTCTGATCAGTATTTTCAATTAAACTAACATTCTTAATAGCATGGTGAAAGATTGAAAATAAACAACCAAACATAAGTCCGGATTGCCGTTTCAACCGATTCACATGCAATGTGCGATATACCCGGCGATATCACCCGGTGACAGGCCAACTTTAAATAGGCCTGCTTTACGGAAGAGATGTCACGTCGGACTTGTTCTATGACGATTGTCATGATTGGAATCATACTCGGACCCAGTACTCGGACCCACTGGGTCCGAGGAATCAGAACAAAAATACAACTTCTGTTCACTACCGACGGCTAGCTCTACAACGTAACAGAGCAATGTATATCGCAGCTTTCGTTTTAGGTCATGATGTAGATTCTTATTTTCTTAGAACCCTCGAAAATGCAGCATAGAAGTAGACAAGACAATACATGTACGTACATTCAGTCCTACAGGTTAGACGTACGCGTACACTCATTGATTTGGAATGAAAACTGAAAATGAAAATGGCGACTTCTAAATATGAAATATGAACAACTGGAACGCAGAACTCTCATGAATCAGAGTAGTACATTTCTCTGCCTTCATATTGTAAAAAGACCCACAACTTACGTTTTTGCAAATGCTTACTCCATTTAAAGGCTTTGTATGAACACCTATATTTCTGCATAGGTTGGTTGGTTCGAGTCTTCATCATACGTCGTATTCCTTGTGGCGACATAACATGCTCAGCTTGCTCGCACACCTCCTTACGTGTTAGCTCGGACCCAATATAGCTCGGTGTTAGGCTGTTAGCATTCTAAGATTATGATAATGGCAATCAATGTAGAACCAGATTCCCGCACTTTGTCATCTTCGGTCGTTTGACCATGGAAAAGCCATTACATGAGAAAATCTGTCTATCGTGATTTGAGGCTGACTGACTCTTTTACAGCCAGAAACAGGCTTGGATGCACATGCTAGTCTATGCACTGCTATTTGAACACCATGCTATCCCGTATACACCTTGCTTTCCATGTGCGGATCCAGGATTTTTCGTCAGGGGGGTCAGGGTCAATCTGACAAAAAAGCCCTGACAACGTTTTTTTTTTCAGTCCTCAGCTTATTTTACTGAAGTCAAATGATTAATTTCGAAGAAAACTATCATTTTTCAAGGTTCCAGAGGGGGTCCAACATTTTCCAAGGGGGGGGGGGGGGGGGGGGGGGGGGTCCAACTTTTTCCAGGGGGGTCCAATTGCTTATACCCTATAGAAACCCTTATAACTTGTGACCCCCTGACCCCCCTCTGGATCCGCACTTGCTATCTCGACGACCAGCAGGAGATGGCCTTTTTTCCGTTTAGTCGTCGTTGGGTGGTATTTTTCAGTTTTATTTAAAATTTGATAGACCATGACTCTGTAAGCAAACAGTGGCGTCAGGCGACCCCACGTGCGGATCCAGAGGGGGGTTAGGGGGTCCGGACCCCCCCCTCTGGAAAATCACAAGTTATATGGGTTTCTTTGGACACCCCCTGGAAGAAGTTGGACCCCCTCCTCCCCTCTGTAATAAAACCATTGGATCCACTCTGTAAACTGTAAAATAAGTTGATGATTAAAAAAAACATTGTCCAGACTGGGCCACTGAGCCACTGTTTAATGTGTAATGTACATTTTCTTGCGTCAAGCGACCCCAAACTTTAAAACAACACGTGGCGGGAATTTATGTGCACGGTCTCTTTGATCTTAAAAAGGATCATGCTGTCTTTGCCCTTGGCGTCAGCTGATATAATTAGCAGACGTTTTGTGAATTGACCAGGCCCAGCAAAAATGAAAAAAGTCAATAAACAATGCTTATTAGATACCCCCGCACAGTAAGAGTCAGTGAAAAAACTTGGCAAGTTATAGTTCGAACAAGAAGACCTTAGTTTTGATAAGAAGATTTCAGTAGAATCTGTGCAAACAAAAATTATAAACTCCTTCATGCATATGTTCAATGTGTCTACATTGTATCCGCAAAGTATCAAATTGCTCCATCAAAAGCTGTAGTAGGAGTTGATCGGCCCATAAAGGCACTATCCATGCATATACAAAAGCCATATAAGGGAATAATTGTCTAAGTTCTCACAGTTGTCATTTTGTCAGAATTATTTTTTGTGAACCAAACTCCTTCATGCATATGTTCAATGTGTCTGCATTGTATCGGCAAAGTATCAAATTGTTCCAACAAAAGCTGTAGTAGGAGTTGATCAGCCCATGAAGGCACCATCTATGCATATACAAAAGCCTAATAAGGGAAAAATTGTCTAAGTTCTCACAGCTGTCATTTCGTCAAAAATTATTTTTTCTGAACAAAACTCCTTCATGCATATGTTCAATGTGCTTAAATTGTATAGGCAAAGTCTCAAATTGTTCCATCAAAAGCTGTGGTAGGAGTTGATCGGCCCATGAAGGCACCATCTATGCATATACAAAAGCCTTATTAGGGAGAATTGTCTAAGTTCTCACAGCTGTCGTTTTGTCAAAAAATATTTTTTCTAAACCAAACTTCTTTATGCATATGTTAAATGTGTCTACATTGTATAGGCAAAGTATCAAATTGCTCCATAAAAAGCTGTGGTAGGAGTTGATCGGCCCATAAAGGCACTGTCTATGCATATACAAACACCTTATTAGGGAAAAATTGTCTAAGTTCTCACAGCTGTTATTTTGTCAAAAATTATCTTTTCTGAACTAAACTCCTTCATGCATATGTTCAATGTGTCTACATTGTATAGGAAAAGTATCAAATTGTTCCATCGAAAGCTGTGGTAGGAGTTGATTGGCCCGTATATGGCCTATAATAGCATAAGCACAAAGCACTATATTAAAAGCCATTTAGAACTACAAAGGGAAATAACTCTAATAGAATTGGCCCCTAGCCCTTACTTTTTTGTCTCAAGTATTTGTCTTGCATATATGAACATGTTTGCAAGGTTTGATGAAAATCCAGCAATGACTCTTCGAGTTATTAAGGAAAAATCTTCGAGTTATTAAGGAAAAAGCACTATATTAAAAGCCATTTAGAACTACAAAGGGAAATAACTCTAATAGAATTGGCTCCTAGCCCTTACTTTTTTGTCTAAAGTATTTGTCTTGCATATATGAACATGTTTGCAAGGTTTAAAGAAAATCCAGCAATGACTCTTCGAGTTATTAAGGAAACAAAGCGTTACGGACGGACGGACGGACGCACGGACGGACAACGTGAAAACAGTATACCCCCTACAAACAAAGTTTGCGGGGGGTATAAAAATAAAAATAAATAAAATGTGAATTCAAACTGTTTGAAACTCTGATATGGGCGGAGACAGAGGGACAGGGGGTCCGGACCTCCCCATGAAAATCATAAGTTGCCATTTGTTTCCTAGAAGAAAAACTGGTACGAACCTCCCTTGAGAAGCAATTGGACCCCCCCCCCCCCCCCAACCCCCCCCTTGGAATTGTCTGGATCCGCGCACGCATGTCTGACAGGAATTTTATTTTTTGCATGTAGCAGGTTTAGCTATCATACTTTCTACAGATAATTGGTAGAACTGCTGGCTGATCTGCGCCTTTGTTGTTTGCATACAAAAAAGTTTCTCGGGAAATTGGGTAAAAAAGCTAAGTTGCAAATTTAAATATACAGGGACGGTAAAGGAGAGGCTTTTTCGACCATTTTTTTCTTATCTGAAAGCAAGCAATTGTTGCGGTGTTAGTGGGACTATAAACCTAACTTTAGACATGCACCTTCATCTACATTCCTTGTATGTGAGCATTTATGCCCCTGGGAAGACTGTGCGGATGTGCAGACTCATCTGAGCTTTCGCTGTTTGCATGTGCGAGAGGTACCATAATCTCATGAGCTGGCTCTTTCATAGACAGCCCAATGTAAAGCATGATGCAGAAGCATGCATAAATCACTTTTCATCTTGGTTTGTGCGTCTGTACGTACGTGTGATGATCCACAGGAATCATTTAGTGTCGTCTTTGTTTGATAAAAAGTTCCATCCGATATACAATGTATATAGTTATTTTATTACGCTTATTGCGTGCGGGTTTTGGTGAAACTTAGAAATGAAATTGATGCACGCACATTTAAAGCACAGCTAATTAGTGGGAGTACGTAGGTGTCTAGATTCTTCATCCACTCCAAAACTTTGAGTTACCGGACGAGATTGCACAAAAGCACAGGCTCCCCTGAGCCTTCGCTGATAACATTTGTGATAAACACCAGCCGATATGGTTTCATCATGCTCGGATCCAGTGATTCAAAAAAAAAAAAAAAACGCTTTGGCATATTTATGACACAAAAAACCAGAAAGGCTCAATGGTCACAGACACGTAGGACACTGTGTGCACGCGCACGTGGTTGTGTACATGTATTTGATTTTTGTCATGACTGGACAAAATATCTCCGCGATTTGCATCAGTCCGACGTTCATTGAACCTAGCGTTTATCATTGAATAAAAGTTTGGCATGCATCAATGCTGGATGCATGCGCATAAGCGACACTGACGATCACACTGACAGGCGAAACGCTCCTGTTCCGCTGATATGTTTGTTAACTGACGTGCTCGACGAAAAACGAAAGCATCGTAGACAGACACACTGATTGATCAAATGAACGGTAAAAACGTTGTGTACGAACTATTAAAAATTTCAAATAGGAAAAATGACCACTGTACGAACTAATACATGACATTTTGAGCTGACCTGTCATGAATAATTTATGGTGTACGAACTATTCAAGTGTACGAACTAATACAAGATTTACCGTATTAGATATATAGTTATTATACTACCAGAGTTGGGGTAATTAAAATTGTAATTGTAATTAATTGTAATTTAATTACATTTTCTAAAGTAATTGCATGTAATTGTAATTAAAACATTTCTTTAATTACAGTAATTGAATGTAATTAATTACATGGTCAAAAATGGCAGTAATTAACAATTACTTTCAATTACTTTTTAATTACTTTTCAGATCAGTTATGAACTTCAGTTATCTAAGAATATCAGAGATATTTAAAATGTTGTTAAATGATTCTTGGTCTTTGTAAATGCATATGTCATTTGCTGTACTCAATATATGAAAGTTGAATGCAACATGGAACAAATGAGAATTGGAACCAGTCATGCTAGTATAGACATAAGATAGCATATAACAGTTTTACCACAGACACAGACACACTGTATGTTACCTCTACTATTTTGAAAGCACTTTTTAAGCAAACTGTATATTCTTTGTCCATCTGATTATAGAAGATAAGGCTTTGTGACAACCAACCTTTAATACTTAAGTTACCAAAACAATACAAAAACAAAGAAGGTGTGAAAATCTCAACAAAAGTATTTACTCAGACAATAGTATTGGTTAGTGAATTGACTCCTTGAAGGCAATTTGTTTATTTTTCACACCTGGGATCAACACACTCATATGCTAAGGTGCATGACACAATCTATCCACTATATTAATTTAAATCCTTAAACTGCTTGTTTGCTATCTTCAATATAATAATAATACATAGATCCAGATAAAGAAATTTATGAGTATAAAATTGTGATTATTTTATTACCCATCAACTTAAACATGTGTTTTGGGTGCTCAATAGAGCCGTCTCATTGAGACGGTTCTTTTGAGTACCCACAACATATGTTTTGGATTAGAAATAAAGAAAATAGTTTTCCAATATGCACTCTTATCTGGAGGCCTGATAATAATAATAATAAAATGTGATTCAAAAAATTAAATTGGATATCACTCATTCAGTGAACCTCGGACCTATCATTGTTGATATAATAACAAAAAAAGAAAAACAAAATAAAATAGCTGTTCCAGTGGGGACCGAAATAGCAACCTTTTGCTTGCAAAGCCAGCATTTCACACACAAGAAATATTTTAGTTCATCACTATCTGATATTCCTTTTTGTACTTTTTTTGCCAATTTCATGTCTCATAGGGCCACACAGATTTCTTATCAACACTTTTTGAGAACAGTTATTCTCTGGCATTTAAGCTAGTCTTACAAAATCATATCCATGGTTTATCTTCCACAATTGTATGACTTTTCTAAGGCCAATGTGTATTCATTTCTTTTAAGTTGCATCACTTGACAATAATACCAGAAGTCCTAAAATAAAATCAACCTAATAGACATATATTGAATTTAGAATGCCAAGGTTACTCAAACTTTTTAAAGAGTTTAAACTCATTTCATATATCTCTGAAATTAAAATCTGATGAAGCAATCTATGTGGCAGTGAAATGTAATTGTAATGTAATTAATTACATTTGGCAAAGTAATTGTATGTAATTAATTACTTTGCTCAAAAGCCATGTAATTGTAATTGTAATTTAATTGAACAATTTCCAATGTAATTGTAAGTAATTAATTACTTTTTCAAAGTAATTGACCCCAAGTCTGTATACTACCTGACAAGACTGACATTGCTTTGGTCAGATGAACTGGACTTCTTTGGATTTCTCAACTTTTCAAAGTCTGAAATGACAGAAGGAAATATATACTGACAAAAGGAAACGCTACACTACAATATTTTAAATTTTGTGAGAAAGTATTGGACAAAAAGATTTTACTAAAGCTTAATAATTTTTCCCAGACATCCAGAAAACGATTCATCAAAACTCCACCAATTTGCCTGGCTTGATGTCTGATTTATGTTCATTTTTGTGTTTTAAGCTTTATTCACTGAATTTTGCAATTGCGCATGCTCAAAAAAAAGACAGTCATGCTATCAGAATTGGTCATACTTGTGTTGCATTAAAACACAAGAAAACTGACTTATCACTTGAAACAAGCTCAGAAATCAATTTCGAATTTATCAAAATTGTACAAATTTGAAAATTGTCTCCCTTTGACAAAAACAAACAGGGAATATTAAATGTTTGGTAATCTTTGATTGATCACGATTTTCGATAACTTTCTTTTGCCAAATCAGTTAGACCTATCAGCACACTGTTTCTACCATTGTGACCCTCAGACTAAGATGCAACAACAGTTTGATTTTCCTATGTAGATTTCAGTGTTAAAATTTCAAGCTTAATGGCAATTTGACGAAAAAAATTGCCAATGACATTCGGAGAAGTACCACTGTCATAGTATGAATCATTTGTGAGTGTTATTGCTAAAACAAGTAAAACCATTTAACTCTTTATCTCCGGCCTGATCTGGATACAATCTGTTTGAAAAAAATCTGCAGACGACAAAAAAGCTTGAAAAATTTCCCATGGGACAAAGATAGCATTTGTAGAAATGTCCAAATAAAAAAACTCATTATGTAGGAAACTATGAAACCTATGTATAGCCCAAAATACAATTGGTGTTAAAAGACTGCAAAGTTAAGTTTAAAACTAATTTGCCTGGAAAAATCAAAACTGTTTACGGTAAATGTTCTAAAATTTCGAACACTAGTTTCCTACCAAGAAGGCCTAGACAAACAGCGCAGACCCAGATCAGACTGCTTCTGAAGAAGCAGTCTGATCAGGGTCTTTTCTGTTTGCTATTCTGACAAGCATTTTTGTGAATTCCATCCCTGAAAACGCAACATTATATTTACATTTACCTTATATCAAACAAATACTTACATGCTTCCAGATCATCATCACTGCTTGAAATGGACAACTTCTTTGGAGACCTAAAACAATATACGGTAAACAGGGTTCCCACAAAAATTCAAAAACACAATTCCATGATTTTCCATGATCAACAATGTAATTTCCATGACCATTTAATGCAAGGCCTCCAACCTCCCCTTTTAGTGGCATCTTCACCATGCTGAGCAATACAGAATGCAGTAACAGTGATGCATTTTAATATGCATGCTTGTAGACCACGCATGCATTTTGAAATACATAAACTTTAAACCACCAGTAGCCAGAAAACTAGCTGTCAGAAACCACCAGTAGCCAAAAAACTAGCTGTCAGACACACAATGTTTTCTGGCTATTGTTGTGTGTCTGACAGCTAGTTTTCTGGCTATTATGGTGTGTCTGACAGCTAGTTTTCTGGCTATTATTGTGTGTCTGACAGCTAGTTTTCTGGCTATTGGTGGTTTCGTCAAATTATTTCACAAAATTCTATGATTTTTCCATGATTATTCAGGGGTTTTCAAATTCCATGATTTTTCCATGCATGGAACTTTTTTTGACGATTTTTCAGCTTTTCCATGCTTTCCAGAGCTTGTGGGAACCCGAGTAAACATTCTAAAATTTCAAACACTAGTTGTCTACCAAAATACCCTAGATAAACAGTGCAGACCCTGAAGAAGCAGTCTGATCAGGGTCTCCTCTGTTTGCTATTCTGACAAGCATTTTGTGAATTCCATCCCTGAAAATTAACATTTTATTTGAGAACATGTGAAAAGTGCTCAAAATTTTAGAACATTTACAGTATGAGCCAGCTCATGAGATTTTGGTACTTATCAAATTTATGGGAGTTGGGAAGGCTCAGATGAGCCTGTGCATCTATGCAGTCTCTCCAGAGCCTTCACTGCTTGCACACAAAAAGTAGGTACAAGGATAAAGGTTCAGATGTGAGGGCCTGTGACCCATATGAACACAGGTTTAGATTAACAAAATTTTTGAGCTTAAAATTATAAATATTTTCTTATTCATCAGTTTTAACATAAGTTTTGGGTGCTCAAAAGAACTGTCTCATTGAGACGGTTCTTTTGAGTACCAACAACATATGTTTTGGACGAGAAATAAAAAAAATTAGTTTTTCAATACTCTTAACTAAAGTCTTGTATGAAGGACAATTAGAATCTATCAAGAGTGCAAAGGTGCGATAGAAAAGTCAATCCCGAGGATCACCGATTGGCATCACAAGGCTTTCCGAGTGATGACAAACGGTGATCACGAGGGACGGATTTTACTATCCCATCCTCACACAAATCATGGATTATTTTTCTTACTTACCACTTAATTCCTCATTTTATATTGGAAAAACATTAAAACGGGTTTCTGAAAATCCTGAATACACTGAGATGCAGCATATACTTGACAGTGTGACATCATTTTAACATTACAATGACGTCATGGATCGATGTGCGGCCAGCCTGCAGCTGTACGTTTTTTAGTCTTTCCCCACGGGTTGGTAAGGGTATGTGATATAGAATCTGATAGAATTATCTCACATAGGTAAAACAGCGGGAAATCCCGATCTGGTACACACATGAAAAGTTTGTTTGTTGTCAGCTGATTTTTCTCAAAATTAACTTGAAAAAAAATACAGGAATACCATCGGTGTCAGAAATAATAAGCATATATAAGACAAAATCTCAGCATTGCGATTTCAAAAAATCTTTTGTGTTTCATGATAAATAGAATCTAACATCTGTGCTCTCGAATGTATTATTGAGTTTATTAAACTTGTCATAAAAAAGCGATAAAATGCTTGGTATGCCCCCCATTTTATCTCTTTTCATCAACTTCATGAAAATTCAATTATACAAGGGCACTTATGTAAGATCCTCTATCAAGAGGGGTCTTTAAATTCAAGGAAAAGGTGGTAATTGGTGAATGGGGGAATGAATTATTTGTTCGATTTGATTCTTTACGGCCCGTCAACAATATTTCAGTTAAACAGGGACGGGTCTTCCTGGGCTGAACCAGTACTAAGCTAGGATAAATGTGTCTTGCTCAAGGACCACAACGCAGTGACGCCTGTGAGACTCGAACCTGCGGCCTCTCGGGCTCAAGTCAAGCACTCTACCACTGAGCCACTGCACTCCCTAGGGGAATGAATTCGAAAACTTTCAATTATACACTCCCAGAGGTCCAGATAAGCTTTCAGTTCAAGTGGGTATTTACCCCACCAGATTTTTATTAATTGTTTGCTTTTTTATAAAAAACAAAAAAACAATTGAGTGATAAAATATGGTTTTCCCCACATATATTTTTGGAATTGCTCTTTTAGTTCATAAACTTAGTTGTGAAAGAAACACACAGTTGGAAGTGATATTTTTTCAAAAGAGGCCATTCAGAATCTGCCTGCATATTAATTCATCATCTGGCATCTGAGAAATATACAGTAAAACCTGTGTAAAACGGCCACTCAAAAATAGACAAAACAAAGGTCTTAATGACAAATGGTAGCTTAATGAAGGTCGAAGGTATTGCAGAATGCTCCCCTTGGAGCATTCTGCAATACTTTTGACCTGCATTAAGCGATATTTGGTCTTGAAAAACAATTTTTTGAAAGTGGCCGTTTTACAAAGGTTTTACTGTATTTCTAGTGTAGTTTGATGTTTTTACTGCACTACCCACTGAAACAAGTTAATATTTTAGAGTTTCAATATTTCTTTTGCATTCTCCATCATTAAATTACTTTTTCTTACCCCATTATTTTTGAAATAATTGCTTTTTTCCACATTATTCGCTTTAATACCCCAAAAAAGCAGTTTATCTGTTCTTCTGAGTCACTCTTATCAAAACTTACCTCCAAGTGTTTGAGCTCTGGTTCTCTACTGATCTATCAGCTGGTTCTGATTTATTACTTAAAGGGCTGTCACCAGAACCAACACTTCTGTCAGGAGATGAACATATCACACTAGTGATCTTTCCAATACCGGTACCAGAGTCTCTATCAGAATTCTCTTCATCAGATTCTGTATCACTGATACTAGCTTTTTCTTTGAACACAGAATCAATCACATTATCTATCACAGCATCTGATGTTTCACTTTCTAATATTTTATTTTTACTAGAATGACTGCTTGTATCAGAGGCCTCACTTAATTCAAAACTAGGCGGTTTATGTTGGTCCTTTTCAATCTTTAACTGGTGCTCACATTCAATTTCATTGTTACTTTTATGACCAAGAAAGTCTGAATTCCCTTTTGCATTTTTTGTGTCTGCTATCCGATCATGTGTGCAAAGCTTGTCCATGTCAGTTGTGGAATGATTTTCAGTTTGTGTGGATATATCTCTAACCTCTATCTCACTAAGATCAGACTGTGAACCATCATCATTGTCAGAGAAACAGTCCTCTGAAGATTCAAGCTTATTTCTGCTACTTCTACTCTTCTCTTGGATAAAGCTGTAGTTTTCTTGACAGACAGAATAATTCAACGGAGATGAGTCTGGTTTCACTTCACTGATATCTGTTTGAACAGAGGCATCAATTACTTCTATACTTTCACCTGAACATTCATGTGTTGTGAAGTCAGCTTCAAGATCGGCACTGCCCTTTGAAAATTCTAAATGATCTTCTGTTTGACTGATATTCTCACATTGATCTTCAAGACCTATATCAAGATTGCCTAACCCTCTACAAAGGTCATCCTTTTTATTGTTTTCTTTTCTCTGATCGTAAGCTTTCAATTTTTGGTGCACATAGCTATTGCTGTTTTTATTAGTGTCATTTGAACTGTTTATAAACACTGTTTCCACAAGAGGGCTTTCTGATTCTCCTGATGAGTTCAACAGATCAGCTGTGGAAGTACATGTACTATCTATGCAGGTTTGATAATGTTTGTCTTCTGATATTCCTGAGCTGTCTAACTCTGGAGATTGAACCATATCCTCTGGGCTACCAATCACCTGTCTGTATGTTACACTACTTCTCCTATGTATTCTTGTAGATTCTCCTTGTGGCTCCCCAAATGTCATGTCAATATCAGGACTAAAGGATTCCGCAGAAATATTTGGGGGCTTTAATAGAATTGTGTCATTGTCTGAAAATGTAGAGATCCTATGTGCAAATTTGCATTTAGTTGTTATATAATCACTAGATTCTCTTTTCTCTTTTGTATTCTCATCCTGTCTTTGAGAGACCTGCTCAAAATAAGATTCCCCAACACAGCTCACATATGTATCCTGCATTTCCTCTTTTTCATCCATAGAGTCAGAAAATTCTAACTTCTGAGAGTCAGTAGTCTTAACCCAATTGCACTCTTGCATTTCTTCTTTCTCATCCATAGAGTCTGACAACTTCTTAGAGTCCGTAGTCTTAACCCTATTGTACTCTTGCATCTCCTCTTTTTCATCCATAGAGACCGACAATTCTAATCTCCGAGAGTCTGTAGTCTTAACCCTATTGCACTCAGACCGGCCAAAACTCAGATGAGTTTTGGCCGGTCTGAGCGCAATAGGTTTAATATCATTTAAACAGACTGTATCTGTTTCACAAATATTGCCTTTTCCCGTTGCACCAGCATGTGTTTTTATGTCAGATTCTTTAGCTTTTCTATCATCACAATTTTCAGAATCAGAAAGCCTTTCTTTCAGATCACAACCCTTAACAATTGAATTATCAACCACATGTTTACTGCCTTCAGTCATATCAGAGCTACTTAAGTCTAAAATGTTAATTCTCGTTTTTTGCCTGTCTTTCTTGTCCCTGTCATGATTGTTAGAACCATCATCACCATCAGGTTCTTTAGCTTTTCTATCGTCACAATTTTCAGAATCAGAAATCCTTTCTTTCAGATCACAATGCTTAACAATTAAATTATCACCCCCACGCTTACTGCCTTCAGTCAATTCATCATCCGAGCTACTAAAGTCTAAAATATTAATTGTTGTTTTTTGTCTGTCTTTCTTGTCCCTGTCATGATTGTTAGATCCATCATCACAATCACTGCTATCTGTATCAATCAATCCTAAAGTTTTAGGTAGATTTGTATGTGCTGTTGTTCTTTTAACAGGAATGTGAGAAACTTCTTTATGGATTTCTCCAAGTTTCTTTTTCACTTTGGATGATTTAGCTGAATTAGTTTTCTTCCTGCTTTCTTTCGACTGAGCACCTGACAAATGAAAATGAGTGACTTTTAACAACTTTTCATTAAAGGCACTATATTTGTTAAAATGGACATTTTTACACAACATAAATATAAATAATCAAATTAACAAATAATGTCATTTAAATAATTATTTCATACAATATTGTTGGTTTAAAAACAAAATAGAAATCATTTCAGCACAATTTTTTTTCTTCAAAAAATGACTAAATTAAAGGATTATTTCCAATCAAAATATATGTTCTGAGCAGCGCCCTAGATAAGCTTTTGGGCCAATTGGGTATTTACGCAACGTGGTTATCCTCAATTGCGTACTTGCAAAAAACAATTGCGTATTTTCATATATATTTTTCCGCCACGTTTTTTTGATTAACTTGTTCTGTGATTACATGTTTTCTTATTGCATGAAGCCATCGGGAATGTACTTACATATTTATTCACTCCCATTGTCTGCCTTTCTAAAGTATCAAACTAGCGGATTTTATTGTACCTGAAGCAAATCTCATCCCCTTGTTGACATTAGAGCGTGTACACTTTGCAAAGTTTCACTTTCATCATAGCGTTTTTCCGAGAAATACTAGACTGGGCACCGATATTTTATTCATAAACTGGAGTTACATTGCGTGCTCGCTAGTAAAAGAAAAATCAATTGCATACCGATCGTTAGAATTGCTTTTGGGTATGCACACATTTCATTTTAATTGCTTTTTTGAGGATTTTAATTGTGTATTTAAGCAAATACGCTGCTTATCTAGGGTGCTGTCTGAGTTCTTGAAAAGTCTCACTGGACGTTTCTTTTAAGCACCCAAATAGTAAGTGAGTATGACCAGGAAATGCCACAATCACACACTGCAGATCAACCCAAGACACCATGAGGAAGAGACATAAAACACTAACAGCCACATGACAGCAAGAAGACAATTAAAGTAAAGCAACCAGGCTGCAGCAGCTCTCTCTTCAATGTATCCAATGTATCCTAAAAAGTAAGTGAGTATGATCAGGAAAAACCATAATCACACACTGCAGACCAACCCACAGCACCGTGAGGAAGAGCCACAGAACAACAACAGTCATAAGACATCAGGAGGACAATTAAATTAAACTAAATCTACTTCAAATTTAAATCTTCGAATGTGCATAAACTGTTAGGGATAAGAGAATTATACATTTTCTGCAAGAGAAAAATTGACTGTTTTGAAATAAAAATGATGCAGGTCAATTTCCTTAACTTCTTTTCAAAAAGGGGGTGTTTATTTTAAGTGCCTAATGTAAATCTGCAAAAGCTAAACCCTTAACCTAAATGGGCCCCTGGTCCACCTGCACATCATTTTTCCAACAACTGTGCTTCGATCTCAAAGGCTTGTTAATGTAATCTGCAAAAGACCTATTATTTAACTTCAGTGCAGCCCTCACCAACCACTGTCATCACATCTAATAACCATACCTTTACCTTCTACCCCCTCCTCCCTCCCCACACACAAACACAAATCACTAATTCAATATCTCAGATTTCCTCTTTGAAATAACTAAAACTACAATAAATCTAGAATTCGATCTGAGCAGAGATTTTATGCCAACCTTCTGTTTTTTGCCTTGATCTGTTCTTTTTACCACTCTTTGAGAGCTGCAAAAATAATAATTCCAGTACATATAAAAAGGAAAAACATATATTTTATTATCTGTTGGATTTTTTTGTTATTTTTTTTGTAAAATTAATATTTTTAAACAAATCCTTCAAGAAAATCATTAGACTTAATATTAAAAGTCTGATGAGATGTGAATTATATAGCTCATATTGATATTGAACTACAAAGTATGACTATACTTTTGGCATAAAGTTAAGTATATTGGTCTTCGATTGATTTGTTAGTTTGTTGATTTGACTCTTAACGTCCCATCAACAATCTTTCAGTTAAACAGGGACGGGTCTTCCTGGGTTGAACCATTTCCTAGCTAGGATAAATGTGTCTTGCTCAAGGACCACATCGCAGTGATGCCGGTGACCAAAATATAAGTCAGACCTTGTGGGTTGACATCTAACTGCTTTTCATATTAGTCTAACAAATTTATTTCGAGTCGGAAAGGGCAATTTCAATATTCTGAAGCACATCAAATGAACAGGTTTTCTGCTGGTACTCTCAGCATGCAAGATGTCAAACTTCGATGCTGCTGACATTCAACAAACTAAAGAGGGCTTAATTGTTTCAGAATTTATAGACAAATGCTCTAACAAAGAAGTAATAGCAAAATTCAACAGATCATGTGATCACGAAAAGAGCATTTTGAAAGCAAAAATATTACAAATTTTAGTTGTGAATGAAATGTGTCATTTAAACAAAATTCTGTCAATAATTTGGTTGTTTGACCATCTTAACTGACCTTATTTGTTGCAAAATATTGCCTGGAGACAATAGAAGTAACAGCGTTGCATTTACCAGGGTTCCCACAGAAATTCAAAAACACAATTCCATGATTTTTCCATGATTTTCCTTGATCTACCATGTAATTTCCATGACTATTTGATGCACTGCCTCCAACCTCCCCTTGAGCCGCATCTTCACCAGGCTGAGCATAAATGCGGAATGCAGCAACACTACTGTATTTAAATAAGCATGCTTGTAGACCATGAATGCATTTTGAAATAATTAAAACTTGAAACTACCAGTAGCCAGAAAACTAGCTGTCAGACACACAAGTTTGTGTGTCTGACAGCTAGTTGTCTGGCTACTGGTGGTTTTGTCAAATTATTTCACAAAATTCCATGATTTTTCCATGATTATTCAGGTTTTTTCAAATTCCATGATTTTTCCATGCATGGAACTTTTTTGTGTGATTTTCCAGGTTTTCCAGGATTTTCAGAGCTTGTGGGAACCCTGATTTACAGTAATTCTGAGCTATGGTGCGGATTTGGTAGCCATTTACCTAATTTCAGCCTATACGCAAAGGGCAAGATTTTGTCATTATTTAAACCCATTCGAAATTGACTTAGGCATACAACTATGACTATGTCATTTAACAGGGATAGTTATATGAAAACTTTGACACACAGGCAATGAGACAGTTTCTGAAATTTGGAGAAAATCATCTTGTTGGATATATATATATATGGGGGATCCTAGTACATGTAGGTACAATTCTTGGGTTGATGTGATGTCATCAGGATTAGTAGAACTCTGTATTGCTGAGTTATATCAACACACTGGGTCGGCGGCAATCAAAAACCCCAATACTATCAAGGAATGTAGACAAGTAGCCCAATGGGCAACGATCCCTCACCAAGGAGCCAGCATAATGTTTGGAGACACCAAATTTACGATGCTCAAAGGCAGGTAACTCTGAACTTGAAACAGTGACCAGAAATTAATTCAAAAATATAAGATATTATGCCAGTTCTAGTTATCTGCAAGTCTTAAAAAGATCTGAATAAAAATTGCAGAGAAAACCTGGTGAATGTATAGTTTTCAGATCGTCAAAGGCAGCTAACTCCGTAGTCAGTGATGTGATCTGACCGAAATTCAAACTCGTCCATACTTTTATGTATGTCCTGGTAACCTAGAAGGATGAAGAAAATCAAATGAAAAATGAAGGCGCCAGAGAGGTCACATGATGTCTTCTTTTTAAGTTCAATAATGGTCCATATCGCACCATGCTTTCTGTAGTTATGGCCCTTTGTTTATGAAAATTCACCATTTTAAACGATGTCCGCTCTCTAAGTCAAATATTTTTTATCAGAATTTTATGAAACTTGGTCACATTGTAAAGTACCGTGATGTCTTCACAACATTATACAGCTATATTTTAGACGCTCAAGGGCAGCTAACTCTGTAGCTGGTGATTGGGTGTGGCCAAAAATCAAACTCATTCAAACTTTTATGGGTGTCCTTGTTACCTGCAAGAATGAAGAAGATCCATTCAAAAATGAAGGTGCTAGAGTGGTCACTACAGATCTCCCAATGTAAATCTAAGCAGATTTTTTATGATGTTCAAGAGAAGTTAACTCCACAGTCTGAGGTTGGTTCTACTTTAAATTCAAACTCATCCATGCTTTTATGGTTGTCCTTGTTACCTGCAAGAATGAAGAAGATCCAATCAAAATTGAAGGCGCTAACGTGGTCACAACAATGCTACATTATCAATCAATTTTTAAGATGTTCAAGGGCAGCTAACTCCTTAATAGGTGATGGGATCTTGACAAAATTCAAATTCATCCAAGCTTTTATAGTTGTCCTTCTGATCTGCAAGAATGAATATGATCTATTCAAAATTGAAAGCATTAGAGTGGTCACAACATTTCTCCCAATATAAGTCTATGGGGATTTTTTAAGACGCTCAAGGGCAGATAACCCTAAAGTCCAAGGTCTGATCTGGCCGAATTTCAAACCCATCCAAGCTTTTATAGTTGACCTTTTTACCTGAAAGAATGAAGAAGATCCAATCAAAAATGAAGGCGCTAGAGTCGTTCCAACAATATCCATCATTTTTTAAGATGCTCAAGGGCAGCTAACTCCATAATAGGTGACGAAATTCAAACTCATTCAAGCTTTTATAGTTGTCCTTCTTATCTGCAAGAATGAAGAAGATCAATTCAAAATTGAAAGCTCTAGAGTGGTCACAACATATCTCCCATTATAAGTCTATGGGGATTTTTCCAGACACTCAAGGGCAGCTAACTCCACTATCCAAATATGTTCTTAAAAGGGTATCCTTTGGAAGCAAAGACTGCACCAAAGAACTGAAACTAGAGTGTGCATATTTTCTGGGCCAGACTAGCTAGTTTCTGCCATTTAGTCTTCATCAGTGACCTTCTAATAGTTTCAAAGTTCCACAATGAAACCCATGATCTGGCCGAATTTCGAACCCATCCGAGATTTTATGGTTGTCCTTGTTACTTGCAAGAATAAAGAAGATTCAATCAAAAATGAAGGCGCTAGAGTGGTCACAACACTATTTAATGATTTTTCAGACGCACAAGGGCAGCTAACTCCGAAGTCAGTGATGGAATCTTGCCAAAGTTCAAACTCATCCAAGCTTTTATGGTAGGGCTTGTTACCTGCAAGAATGAAGAAGATCCATTCAAAAATGACTGCACTAGAGTGGTCACAATATTATTCCCTTTATAAGCAGAGCTCTCACTAGGATTTTGAAAACAGGAGTTCAGGACTCCCACCTGGCAAAAAGTAGGAGTCCAACTGGAAAAAGTGGGAGTTCCACTCCAAAAAAGTTGGAGTCCTACCAATTTGTGCATACCGTATATCTTTTCCACTTTAGCCGGAAGCGATACATTTGAATAATGTTTAGATCGACTGATTTTAACCCTTTAAGCATTAATGGATTGTTCCTACTAAACAAAAATAAATATTTTGGTATATTTTTTAAATTTCGTGTAACCTGTACACACATTTTTTTGTTTGGCCTAATCAAAATAAAAGATTAAACTGTTGGTATTTGTTTTATTCATTAACAAGACAGACAGACAGACAGACAGACAGATAGATAGAAAGATAGATAGATAGATAGATAGATAGATAGATAGATAGATAGATAGATAGATAGATAGATAGATAGATAGATAGATAGATAGATAGATAGATAGATATAGATAGATAGATAGATAGATAGATAGATAGATAGATAGATAGATAGATAGATAGATAGATAGATAGATAGATAGATAGATAGATAGATAGATAGATAGATAGATAGATAGATATATAGATAGATAGATAGATAGATAGATAGATATCAGTCCTCTGTTTTGTATAATCTTATGCAGATGAAAGTCTTTTTCTTCTAAAAAAACGCATCTCGCTAGTGTCTACGGCTATTGCAATGAATAGACTGACATATTATGAATTGCATGATTTAGAATGAACGATTTTACTTGCTGAAAGTGATTTGTTTGAGTTTATCCATCTAGACACTCGGCTTGAACCACCGATGATACATTTCATTGCACGGCTTGTAGTGTAGCTTCATTTGGAACTTTTTTTGTCATTTGGATGTTGTACATATACGGTTTACCGATGTACCATTTTTTTTTCAACAATTCTCAGACTCTTGTGTTTGCCGTAGCAATGAACAAATGAAGAAATGCAAATCCGTAAACTTATTGTTTTTTTCCCCATGTTTATGTTGCTCAAATGGCAATCTAGTGCAATTAAATATGTTTTCTCTTTCATCCCTAATCAGTCGAATTCGGAAGTCAGTAGTCCGATGTTGTTTACAATATCCTATTAGTTTTTCTCCCTTTAATTAACGGTATATTGGTAGTGCATCTGTTTCAAACAATTATCCCATAATCCTTGCTTAATTACTTTAATAATCACCTCCTAATAATCACACTGTCCCGCATTGGTAATCCTGTCAATCACCTGTCAGAATTGCTCCACTGCAGTCCGAGTCATACGATTGGTCAGCAGAGACAGGACAATAATCACGTCTCCCACGGCTCGAGCAGCGTGTCGCGATCGATAATATCAAAGGGCTTTTGATCTCCTGTTGTGTATTTATCTTTCAGCTACTGGATTTTTAGCGCATGCCGACTAAAAACAACATGCATACGCGGAACTCCCACCTAGCGTAAATCATGCGTCCCAGGGAAAAAATTGCGTACCAATACACTAATTCTGCATTTCCGAGAGCTCTGATAAGTCTATGGGGATTTTTCCAGACGCTCAAGGACAACTAACTCCACAATCCAAGGTCTGATCTAGCGGAATTTCGAACCCATCCGAGATTTTATGGTTGTCCTTGTTACCTGCAAGAATGAAGAAGATCCAATCAAAAAAGGCGCTAGAGTGGTCACAACACTATTTATTGATCTTTCAGACGCTCAAGGGCAGCTTACTCCTAAGTCAGTGATGGAATCTTGCCAAAATTCAAACTCATCAAAGCTTTAATGGTAGCACTTATTACCTGCAAGAATGAAGAAGATCCATACAAAATGGCTGCCTTAGAGTGGTCACAATATTTCTCCCATTATAAGTCTATGGGGATTTTTCCAGACGCTCAAGGGCAGCTAACTCATAAGTCCCTGGTCGGATCTTACCTAATTTCGAACCCATTTAAGATGTTATGGTTGTTCTCGTTACCTGCAAGAATAAAGAAGATCCAATCAAAAATGAAGAAGTTAGAGTGGTCACAAGGTTTTCCCCATTATAACCCTATGGGAGCTATCTGTTGCCATGGAAACCAGAATTCTGATCCGATCTGGCCCAAAACCTTATGCAGCCAATCCCCCACACCAATGAGATTCCAGATGAAATTTGATTACGATTGGCCAGCTGGTCTCAGAGAAATTTAAGTTTGAAAGTGTGGACGGACAGACGCCGGCTCGAGTCCCATACTATCAGCTCACCCTGAGCCTTCGGCTCTGGTGAGTTAATAAAAAATTGATAGAAACAGTGTTTTCAATTTGCCATTTGTCGCCACACTGGCGACAAAATGGCAATCAAAAACACTGTTTGTATCGACTTTGGTGCGCGTTACTTGATTGGTGATAGCTTTTTCGATTGCCGCCTACCTGGTGTGATTAATTTCCTAGCATGCCTCTCAAATACTTGATTTTTCTTCAGCTCTCATCAATATTTGAGTCAGAATAAATTTAAAAATCTGGACTGGCATGTTAGCAGAAGATAAGATGTGGAATGGTAGGCAATATTAACATCTATGATTAATGTCAGTCAAGAACATCATCAGTGTCTAACTTTTTGGAACCAGATCAGGCCCGACATTTTGTCAGGCCTGATCTGGGTCCAAACTGTTTGCAAAGCTTATAAGCCGATGACAAAGGCATCACTTACAGACAAAGAGTAAACTTTCCCTTGCTAGTAGCGACTTTTGATGACCTTTACAAACAGTTTGGATCCAGATCTGGACCGACAAAATGTCATTCCTATAGGCTGTAGATAGCTGTCAGCTCATGTAAGAAATTTCTATCTTACATGACCACGTGACTGCTTTCTAACATGGGCAGAGTAAAATATTCTTTTTTTCCATGGAAAAAAAGGTATTCAAAGGACCAATATATTGCGCCTAAGTAACCCAAAGTCACCAAGCAACAATAAGCATCGCTGTGTGATGTCATATAAGTTAATGGCATCACAAAACGTGCACCATGTGACGATAATGGCAATGGGATGCTAATGGCACAGGGAGCCTAGCAGGATTTTATTTTGCATTTTGCAACTTAACTTATACTCCAATCGTGTTTTCCAGTCAATATCAAGGTGCAAACTATGTTTCCACCCATTAAATACCCAATAAAAACACTTGTGAACTCAGAAATAATGTAAATCCAACATTAAGTAAAAAGTTAAAATTATCATGTTTTTTAGACTTTTTATGTTCCGAAAAAAAAAACACTTAGAAAGGTGGGAAAAAAAAGATCCATCATGAGCCTGTCCATGTAGGATAAAGAAATCTCACCCTCAGGGCCAGAATTTAACCAGGGACCCGACAAGCTTCGTCGCTGGTAAAAATTCTGACCCCTCAGGTGAGATATCTCTATCCTACATGGACACTCATGGTGGATTGTTATAATGATTTGATGATGTGGATATAGTATCATTGGCACAGATAAACAAAAAAATTAATAAAATTGGAAATATTTTCTTATCCATCAGTTTTAACATATTTTTGGGGTGCTCAAAAGGACCGTCTCATCTTGGTTGAGAAATAAGAAAATGATTTTAATTACATTCTTATATATATGTAAGGGTCTGTACAGAGTTCATACAGGGTAATTCAATTAAAATTCAAGGACTTTTCAAGCCTGTGCAAACCCTGTCTGTAGGATGTTTACAGTTTCTTTTCCTAGTTCTCCACTTACAGCTTTGAGAGCAGTGTCGAGATCTTTATGTTGAAACCATCCTAGCTTCTCTCCCATTCTGTGGAACATCTCACTAACATCAGACTCCCCACTGCCTCCAGTTGCCATTATTACTTTCTCTTTACTGTCAATGGCCTGATGTATACATTAGTCCTGTTGAATACAAGAATATATTAGTCCTATTCACTGGTTTAGACTTTTCAGCATAAAATTAGGGAGCGCAGTGGCTCAATGGTAGAGTGGTTGACTCGAGACAGAGGGGCCGCGGGTTCGAGCCTCACCTGCGTCACTGCGTTGTGGTCTTTGAGCAAGACATATTTATCCTAGTTTAGTACTGGTTCAACCCAGGAAGACCCGTCCCTACATAACTGAAAGATTGTAAGTAAGTAAATAAGTAAGTAAGTAAAGACTTTATTTAACGAGGGTAACAACATTGTTGATGGGACGTAAAGAATCAAATCAAACAAACAAACAAATCAAAATCAGCATAAAATTATAAATATTTTCTTACCCATCAGTTTTAACATATGTTTTGGGTGCTCAAAAGAACCGTCTCATTGAGATGGCTCTTTTGAGTACCAACGACATATGTCTTGGTTGATAAAGCCCTGGGCCCAATCCCCTGGGGTAGACTTAGGGGGTTGGGCCATGGCCAAAATCTAACTTTTTCCGAATATGATCATGTTGCATATCAAATTAAAGCTGACGAGGCTTGCAGCAACATGGTAGCAAATATTTCGCCCAGACACACCCTCGACCCCTGGGGTGGGGTCAAACCATTTTTTTTTGAAAGTTGTCATGTTGCATATCAAATTAAAGGGAATGGAGCATAGAGCATCATGAAAGCAAATATCAGTCCTTATACACACCCTTGACCCTGGGGTGGGATCAAAAGGTCATTTTTTTCTTTTCTTAAACTGGTAATGTTGCATATCAAATTAAAGTGAAGGAAGTGTAGACCAACATGCTACAACATGCAAGCTAAAACACTGACTTTATACACACCCCCGACCTCTGGGGTTGGGTTGAAAGATCATGCAGATATTGAAATTGTGCAGATATGTGTATTTTTTATTAATCTTTTAACACACTAAAACATACTCGGCAGGCCTTTGTTATGCTATGAAATTCATGATGATATCCAAGGTGAACCAAGGGCAGAGCTCTCACTAACTGACGATTTGCAGTTCTGAACTCCCATTTTTGGTGCTGGGACTCCTATTTTTTGAAGGAGGCTATATTCTTTTGTATTGTGGGACTCCTACTTTTTTGCAAAGAGGGCTCTGGGACTCCTGTTTTCAAAATCCTAGTGAGAGCTCTGAAGGGTCTAGGTAAATGGGATTTATGTTTTGT
This sequence comes from Loripinus fragilis, assembly GCA_964019695.1. Lineage (NCBI taxonomy): Eukaryota > Metazoa > Mollusca > Bivalvia > Lucinida > Lucinidae > Loripinus > Loripinus fragilis. The sequence continues at coordinate 63,011,391 of OZ026521.1, read as the reverse complement.
GATTTACATGTTTCTATCTCTAAAGTAACCCTTCGTCGGGGGATATAAATTCGGGGGATATAGATTTGACGAATTTGTCTTGTTAAATATGAAAATGAGTATTTAATGGTGAGAAAGTAACATAATCCATTATTCCTGAGGGTCTAGATGGGGTATAATAAGTGAATACTGAATAATAGTCCTTTTTATGATTATTTTATTATAAATAGTGAATAATGAGACAAAAAATTAATGAATAGTGATAAATGAGGGCCAAAAAATTAATGAATAATCCTAATTTTTAATGAATTGAAGAAAAAATTAATGAATAGTGCATAATCAGATTTCTTTGCCACCTTTCTTACTTTTAATGAATAATTGGTCTTATTTTAATGAATAACCCAAAATTTTAATGAGATGAATAATGGGCTAAATTTTTAATGAATAGTGAATACCAGACCCCCCCTCATCCAGACCCTCATTTGTGTGATGATGGGATATATTAGAAAATCTGTCCCTCACGATCACCATTTGTCATCACTCTGCAGGCCTAATTGTGATGCCAAATGGCACTCCTAACACTCATGATAGACTTTTTATTCTCTATTTATTAGGTTTTAAATTTTCCAAAACTTTTTTAAAAAATCACCATATTTTTGTTCGTGTTGAGGATTTACTTCCCAGTCAACAATTTTTCAGTCATGTCTGGACTATTTCCTGCCTTCCTGGGTTGAACCAGTAAGCAGAGGATAAAGTGTCTTGCCCAAGGACACAAATAACTCAGTGTCTCCCGTGAGTCTCAAACCAGCAGCGCTTCGATCTAAAGTCGAACACTCTACCACTGAGCCACCACACTTCTCTCACCATTTTGAGTCAAAATAAGGGGGTGGGCATTTATTAGAGTATTGGCATGCTTTCTGCTGATGGAGGCTGTGAAATGGCAGTCACAACTCGTGTGAAAACTGCCTGGAAGAAGTTCAGGGAGCTACTACCAGTTCTCACATCCCGCCACCTCTCTTACAAGACCCGTGGCCATGTGTACAGCTCTTGCGTGCGGAGTGCCATGCCAGTGAAACTTGGCCACTTACCAAGACGAACCTGCAGTGCTTGCAACGCAATGATAGGGCCATGATCAGACAGATCTGCAGTATCAAGCCAGAGGATGTGGCCAGGGTAAGGTCAAGCGAGCTACTGGCAAAGCTTCAGCTTGAGGACCTCGACCTCATTTTGAGAGAGAGAAGGCTTCGCTGGTTTGGGCATGTGGAGTGTTCTAGTGGTGCAATCAGAACAGCATATGATATGCAGATTGATGGCAAGCGGGGGGTAGGGAGGCCCAAGCAAACATGGAAGCCTGCTGTAAGTGGAAGCTCACCACAGTTGACCCTAAAGAAAGGAGCACCTGGAGATCAGGTGTGAGATCTGCTATGCGTGCAGCTAGCCAGTTACCTGGAAAGGGGCCCACTGATGTGGATGATGACCCTGCACCTGCACGTTAATCAAAAATCTGATTATGATGATGATGATGGGCATTCCTCGGAGCAAATATGGTTGTCAAAAAAAGAGCTGCATTAAAGTATTTCGTATGCAAATTAGTTTTCCTGCTCTAAGTTGTGGCATTGTTGTGGCTAGTAGGCGTGGCTTAATTGGTTGCAGGTAGTAGTTGTGGCTTTATAGCTGCAATAAAGCCGGAAGCTGTGTTGTGGCTATAAAGCGGCAATAAAGCCAGAAGCTGTGTTTACACTTATGCATACATATTATTTGTATTGATGGAGGAATCAAGCTAATCTTTACAATACATCTTTTTAACAGCTTTTTTACTATTTTTATTGGCAATCTTATTTTTAAAAGGAATAAGCATACTTTCGCACTGGAAAGCCCAACTGCTTCAACAGTTCTGTACATATAGCATATATCTATTCAAGAACTTACACATTTAATGGTATAAAATTAAGTAAAATACTATATACACACTTATTGCTAAATATCTTATGGACAGCTTCCAGTCTAACTTCTTCAGGTGGCTCTATATAAATATATAGTTTAATAAAAAATTATTGCATGCTGAATACCCTTGTGAAAAATAGTGGGTGGGGTGCCTGATAAAGTAAACAAAGAGTATATTAATTTTTTAGCTCCCTCAAATTATATCAGTGACAAATTATTATAATGCAAACTTACTTTTAATCCTAAAATGTGCAGTAGTCATTTGTGATCAATTAAAGCACATATTAATCCTTTTTATTTAGAATTCCAGAATTCCAAACTGCTTCCATTATATGTTATCATCTCTTTCCCTCCAAAACTTTATGTTACACACAGTGGTCACATGATTCAAGTTCTGGCTTGCTTCTGGCAAGAAGAGCTGCTAGTGACCGTATGTTTTTGTCTCAATATTATAACTTTTGAGTTGTGGCTAGTGTCTGGCAATAAGTCTGTCCTATAATATTAATGTTTGAGTTGTGGCAAGGTTCCGGCTCATAGAGCCGCTAGCCGCTTTATTAGCCAGTAGCAGCTAACACTTGCGGCTCTAGAGCTGCAATATAGCTGCTAGCCGCTACAATTGGCTTTCTTCTGGCTAGTAATTGTGACTCTAAAATTTTATTGCGGCTCTAGAGCCGCAATATTGCAGCTCTAGTGCTGCTTCATTTTCATTTCTGTAAGGGGGATGCTGGAGGTATAAACTTACAAAGACATTGATAGCTTGCTAGTTGCAGTACCTCTGATCTCACTTACAAAAAGCCCCACTTACTAAGATCAAATATTGAAATATCAAAAATTGATTTAAGGTTCCTCAGCACACTTTGGCCAATTTTACAAGATATTGCCCATCATATTCAAGACAAACTAGCTATCTCTTTTAATTCGTCCTCCATAGGGCTGATTAGTTACAAGTGGTTTCTAACTATTTATGATAAATACAGTTCCGTAAAAACTTACAATGAGGAGGATTCAATTTTTTTAGAGAAAAAAATACCTTTTCAAAATATTCCAAATCCATCATCTGGATGTATATTTTGACATTATCCCCTCTCCTGATATACGAGGGGCGTTCAAAAATATTGCAAGTTCATTTTTATCTCACACCAAGTGCACAAACCGGGGAAAAGAGCCACCATGTGTCGATAAACGTAACATTGATCATATCTACATTAATTGCTGGTTCTCTGTTTACAGGTGGTCAGAAATAGAAAAAAAAACAGATAACCAGTACCCCCCCCCCCCCACACACACACACACACACCAATACCTGTAAATGTGCGTGTGTGTGACGGGGTGGTTCTGATTACCTGTATTTACCTTACTGACCAAAAGTAGACTGAGAACCAGCAGTTACACAGGGAATAGCGAAATTCCTCTTTATAGCTTCACTGACCTCCGTACAGTGTACGTTGTTCAAAAGCCTGCTGCAATATGCTTGGGAAAAGGCTGAAAATGTGCTTGAAATAATGGCCTATATAAGGTAGGCTGTGGGATATTCATATGAGGCGTGGGATATTTATAGTGACTTAAACCACGGTTTACAGGTGAGGGACTAAATTTAAGCGCTTAAACAGGATGCTGCTCGTCTTGGTAGTCCTCAAATTAACAATAATGACCACCCAAAACGTAACATCCAAAAATCCTTGATTTGAATTGCTCTAAAAAGATGCATGGTTTACCGTGAGACACTTAGCCTGGTTCACAAATAAGTCGTGATCACAAGTTCATAAAATTTTGAAGAAGCATCTGAAACTAAATGCATAATGGGTACACAGGGGTGGGGAGGGGTACTCTATATATGAAGTCTAGACCCATTTTGGGAGATTTAAAATTTTGAATTTCAATATTCATTTATTATTATCATTATTATTATTATTATTATTATTATTATTATTATCATTATTTCTTTTTTATTTTTTTTTTGGGGGGGTGGGGGGGGGGGGGTTCAGAAAATTGAATCATTATGGAGAATGCAGATTTTGTGGATACTTTTTGGGGGGTCATCACAAAACTAGACTATTTTGGGGTTCATTTTTACGCATTTACAGGTCTTTTTTAAGTTCAATGTATAGAACAGGGATATTTTTGTTGGTTGCCTATTTGTTGTTGTTGTTGTTGTTGTTGTTGTTGTTGTTTTGGGGGTTGGGGGTAAACAGTAGATCCTTGGTCTAGGCTTACGTAGCAAGTAAAATTGAGAGTTGTCCATGACTTCTTAAAATTTTGCGTACAGCGACAAAATGGTGTCCTGAGCTCCGTAAATAATAAACATAAAAGTACAAAACTTTCTATTTCTTCACGCATTCTTATTCTTTATTATATGATGTATTTAACCCATAAATGATAACTTACATAGCACATGCATTGGTATGTGAACACATCTCACACACATGAATTTCCATTTGCATTTGCTTGCCAGAAATCAGCAATTACTTAGCTAGCTTTTTTGATTTTAAGGTTTCAATTGAGTCATAGCGGACTTAAATACCGATATAAGGCACCAGCGCATTAGGCATGCACTTTGGCTGAGTTTTTTTGGAATCGGAGAAGGTTTTAACCCCTCAACACATACAGACACACACACACACACAAACGCATGCATGCCCAAGACTTTGTCCCTTGTGATTATTTCCTATGTCAAACACTACGAGTAACGTATCTATTCGGAAGATGTCAATTGAGAATCTCCTTCTGATCTGCTGTTTACCAATATCTAATATGTCCACTGTTGAGGAGTACGAGAATGCTTCAAAAATGGAACGGCTGTCTGAAACAGTGTATTCAGGTAGATGAATCTGGGTCAAGTTGTCCCTGAGTCAACTCGCCTGGGTCAACTCGTCCCCTTTATAAAATACCCTCCCCTATATAAAATACCCTCCTTGGTCGGTGTCTCTGTCCGTTAATAGTCTGTAATGTGATCTCCAAAGTTTCAATTAATCAACAATGGTGGTGCATTACGGTTTGCCGAAAAATTAACAGTAGTGTTAACCTACTTATGTAATGTTTGTAAACATGTTATAAAAGCCTTTTAATGATTGGTAAAATGCGTTGCTCATCGCACATGGGACTAGCAAACGTTCAGATTAGCCTGCGCTTCCTTATACAAGATTGGCTCAGCTGAAAACTAAGAACATGCTAACATGACAGGGCCAAATGTTCATTTAGAGAACGGTCATTATTTATCAGCTGGGGTACCACACCACCGTCAACCCCCAACCCTTGCTGATAAATAATGACCATTCTCTTATAATGAATTAATGGCTAGGTGCTAGTGAGGGTCTTTGTCCTTGCTCAGGCGTACCAGTATGTAGTAGGAAGCGTAGGCTAATCTGAACATAGTACACTCACAAAAGTATGTACCATTTTTATTCCCAAAATTTTGTCTACATGTTTAATATAAATAAATATTTTTCAATGCATGTAAATTCTCCCATGCAAATAGGAACAGGACGAGTTGACCCGGGCGAGTTGACCCTAGAACGAGTTGACCTAGGGAACGAGTTGACTCGGGGCAACTTGACCCGCTTCCAGGTAGATGGAGAATATTTTGAAGGGTAGACCACGAAAAACAAGTACAAATTTAATACAAAAAGTGACTGAGAAGTAATTTAACTTGCATTATTTTTGAACGCCCCTTGTAATAAGTATTAATATTTCTAAAGGTCTCACCTGAGTGCACACTATTTCAGTAACATACATACTGGCTAAGTAATAAAATTAGTATACAGGCACATCACTGAATTCTTCATCCTTTGTATATTAATGGATTCATCCTTTTGGATAAATGTATCAAATAATCCAAAGTACATAGGGGTGTCAGGTTATACTTTAAAAAAAGATTGTGTTCATTTGTCTGAATATCTTTATTTTACCTTTACAAACAGTGTCATCTTAGATGAAAACCAGCATTATGCGGCTTTTCATCTGAGTCTATGTTGTTTGTAAAACTACCCATTTAGGTGTGAGGGGTTTCCCAGAATACATGGCTTAATCCATAATGAACTGGAAACTCCTTAATGTTTCCTGTGATGAAATGTGGCATGGCATGCACCATTCTACCGCACTCTCATTATGTGCTACAAAATGTTCAAGGAGCATATATAAGATATAATTAGGAAAAAGTTTAGAATGCATCTTATGTTTATTCACACGCTCTTTTTGACAACTAAAACAAACAAGAGTGCCTTAGGGCCCTAGGTCACTCACCTGCAGGGCCTTAGGGCCCTGGGTCGCTCACCTGAGTCCTAGCACATAAATAGATGATGCATTGGCCTGTGGCGAAGGAGATTGGATTTAAAAATGTTTATATTTTTAGCTCTGGTAGCCATGTTGTTCAGTAAAGGAGAACCATCTGATCAATTTTAGTAGAGGGCAACATAAGATTCATTTCTGTGAAATTATTTGATTTTGGACCCGTGGTTCAGGAGATATTGGTATTTAAAGATATCTTATCTAGAGCTCTGGAGTCCCTTTTGTTCTGCGGAGCAGAACCCTTGTGCAATTTTTGGTAGAAGACGTCAAAAGTAACAATTCTGTGAAATTATTTTAAATTTGGCCAAGTGGTTCAGGAGCAAATGTTGTTTAAAGATATTTCTTATCTAGAGCTGTGGTGACCCTTTTGTTCAGCTGAGCGGAATATTTTGATCTTGTGCAATTTTGATAGAGGGTATCCTGAGGAACAATTCTATAAAAATTATTTTGAATTTGGACCTGTGGTTCAGGAGGAGATAACGTTTGAAAGATTTCATATCTGGAGCTCTGGCAGCCATCCGGTTCAGTGGAGGAGAACCATTTATGCAATTTATGTAAAGAGCAGTGTGAGGGACAATTCTGTGATTTTATTTTGTATTTGGACCAGTGGTTCAGGAGGAGATGTCGTTGAAATCAATTCTTATCTGGAGCTCTGGCAGTCCCTGCGTTCAGAGGAGGGATACCATTTGTGCAATTTTGGTAGAAGGTATCCTGAGGAACAATTCTGTGAAATTAGTTTGAATTTGGACCAGTCGTTCAGGAGGAGTTGTCAATTAAAGTAAAAGTTTTATGGACAGACTGACGCTCGCCAGGCAAAGACAAATCACAATAGCTTACCTTGAGCCTTTGTCTCGCGTGAGCTAAAATTGTTGGCTGGGATGTAAAGAATCAAAACAATCTATTAAACCATTCAATTGAACTGTACATTCGCCAGTGACATTTAGTTACTAAGCTGCTATGTACGGTACTGAAAAGTCTTAAATCATGTGCACTCAGGTGCGAAGCTCTAGTTTGTAATATCATGAAGGGGGATAATGTCAAAATATACATCCAGATGGTGGATTTGGAAAATTTAGAAAAGGTATTTTTTTCTCCAAAAAAATTGAATCCTCCTCGATGTAAGTTTTTACGGAACTGTATTTATCATAAATAGTTAGAAACCACTTATAACTAATCAGCCCTATGGAGGACGAATCAAAAGAGACAGTTATTTTGTCTTGAATATGATGAGCAATAACTTGTAAAATTGGCCAAAGTGTGCTGAGGAACCTTAACAAAGAAAAGTTGTGACAAGTTGAAGTGTCTGGAATACCCCACCCCTTCCTCCTAATAAACATGACATGGACGAAGTGCTTGTGAAACTTATGGCAAAAATTTACTGACAACATCAGAACCAGAAATTATTTTGCAGTATATCACCAGAAAAATTAGTAATCAAGGAAAAAAATAAACTTAACCAACTTCAAAATCAAGATCGCGAAAATATATGACAAGTACACACATAAGCGCCTCTGTGACATTGAATTTCCCGCTAATAATCTCAAAATAAAAAAAAAGTAAAAATCAAATGTCGGGTCCAATTTGAATCATTTAGATCAAATTTTAAGAAATATCATATTGCATAAATCAAATTAATCAAAATCTATCTACAGAATATTAATTTAAATCGGTCAGACAAAGGGCGAGATTTTTATTTTGACAATAGGGTGTAGACCACTATGTTGCCTAGTGAACTTTTGGCAACATAGTGGTCTACACCCTATTGATATTCCTGTTGACTTCTTTCCTGTGTATTCGACATCAACCTTGATCACGGCAAATCAAACAAATCTTTGTTCAAACATCCCTCACCTTTGCACGATCTCCATCCTAAATAGATCAACTCGGTTTAAGGATTTTCATGGTTCCAATCGTTTGACCTATTTATATATATTCGTTATCCTGTGTGGCAATTCTTGGGACATCGAATCAAATCCAGGTCCCAACTCCCTTAATAGCACATCACACTTCCCATGTGGGGTGTGTGATGCTGATGTTGGATGGGAGGACCGTGGGATTTGTTGCGATACTTGCAATATCTGGTATCATATGGACTGTCAGGGTATGTCATCAACTATGTACAGTATTCTTAATAAATCTTCGGGTAAGAACATTGTATGGGAATGCTTGAAATGTGGAATGCCAAATTTTTCCACATCACTTTTTGATACCACAGCTTCTCTGGAAACCCATAACCGATTTGATTCGCTTTCTTCCCTGTCCGATCCTGAGAGTCCGATACCAGATATCATCGGCCCCCCCACTGCAGCCTCCTCTCCTATAGTACAGGAGCCTAAGGAAGCTAAAGGGAAGGCAGCCAAGGCTGCCTTAAACCATCCCCTCAGAATTTTGATTATGAATTGTCAGTCAATAAAGAATAAGAAGGCTGAACTTCATACGATAATCGACTCGGCAAAACCAGACATCATCTTGGGGAATGAGTCCTGGTTAACCCCTGAAATCAAAAACTCGGAAATCTTCCCCGACTCCTTTGATGCAGTTCGGAAAGACAGAGCAAGTGATGCCCATGGTGGTGTCTTTATTGCTTTTAAGCGTGACTTGCTCTGTACTGAAACTCCGGAACTGGACACCAACTGCGAGATAGTTTGGTGTAAGTTGAACATTATTGGATGTAGGACACTGTACCTTGGTTCTTTTTATCGCCCCCCTGACAAGATTGACAATGAGTATCTTGAGGAATTTAACTCATCCTTATCTCGAATTATGTCGAATCGAAACGCTCATGTTCTGGTTGGAGGAGATTTCAATTGCGGCGACATAGAGTGGAGTCACATGCAAGTACCTCATGGGGTACAAAAAAGACAGTCTCAGCAGCAACTTTTGGATATTATAGGAGAGCACTGTCTAACTCAAGTTGTAAACATACCAACGCGCAATGATAAAACTCTTGACCTGCTTTTTACTAACGCCCCATCCCCTGTGAATAGAGTCAAGGGGATGCCCCCGATCGGCAAAGCTGATCACGACATTGTATATGTTGAGTATGACATTAAGGCTAAAAGAATAAAACAGGCATCACGCAAGATCTATCTCTATAAACGTGCAGACATGGTCGGACTTAAAGACCACATGGCCCAATTTAAGGACGCGTACCTTTCGGAAGACCACAGTCACATGTCAGTTAATGACATGTGGGTCAAATTCAAAACAGGCTTTGTAGAGGCTGTAGAAAGGTTTATCCCATCAAAAATGACCAAAACAAAATACTCTGTGCCATGGATCGATGCAACGATCAAACGGCTTGTAAAAAAGAGACATAAGCTTTACCTTCGTGCTCGCAAATCAAAGGACCCTGATGTCAAGATTCATTACAAGCGGTTCAGAGCACATGTTCAGAAGGTACTGAGAGATGCCTATTGGAAATACGTTTCCAATATATTTACGTTCGAGAACGATAGCTCAGATCCCGACACTCCCAAGCCTGAAAAGATTAAAAAGTTTTGGTCATTTGTCAAATCACTTAAAAAAGACGCGTATGGGATCACATCACTCAGAGAAAACGGAATTCTTAAGACAGATTCTAAGGAAAAAGCCAACATTTGTAATAGGCAATTCCAATCAGCCTTCACACGTGAAGACGACTCTGACCCGCCCTCGAAAGGGGCTAGTCCGTTCTCCTCCATGGGGGACATAACAGTTGACCCGAAAGGGGTCACCAAACTGTTGGACGGACTAAATGTTCATAAAGCCTCTGGCCCGGATGGACTGAATGCCAGAGTACTTAAAGAGTGTAGCAATGAGATCTCTCCAATACTGGCACTCATCTACAATGAGTCTTTAGCTCGGGGCGAGGTACCAGATGAGTGGCGACAAGCAAATGTTTCTCCGGTCTTTAAAAAGGGTGAAAAATATGATGCTGCTAACTACAGGCCGGTGTCGCTCACATGCATCTGCTGCAAAACCCTAGAGCATATTTTAGTCAGCAACATCAACAAACACATAGCCTTAGATAGCATACTTGCTGACTGTCAGCATGGTTTCCGAAGTCAGAGGTCTTGCGAAACCCAGTTGGTCCAGTTTGTGCACGATATCATCAGCAACCTGGATGGGGCTGTGAATCGTGGGCACAAACAGACAGATCTAATCATAATGGATTTTGCTAAGGCCTTTGACAAGGTTCCACACAGGAGGCTATTACACAAATTGGAATATTATGGGATTAGAGGATCCACCCACAAGTGGATCAACTCATGGCTCTCTGGGCGCACTCAACAAGTTGTTTTAGATGGCCAAGCCTCAGATCCAGTCCCAGTGCTATCCGGCGTGCCCCAGGGATCGGTCTTAGGTCCGGTCCTGTTCCTCCTCTTCATAAATGATCTGCCGGATAACATCAGGTCTTCTGTTCGCCTGTTCGCAGACGATTGTGTCCTGTATAGGAATATACATTCACTTCAGGATTGTTTGACCTTGCAAGAAGACCTCACCAGCTTAGGACAGTGGGAAGCCGATTGGCAAATGAAATTTAACGTAGCCAAATGTCACTCAATGAGAGTGACTCGGCATCAGCATCACAAACAAATTCTTTTCGACTACTCACTACACAATCAAACTTTGGAAAATGTTCAGTCGGCAAAATACCTTGGTATCACTATTACAGATAACATGGATTGGGGTCAGCATGTCTCTGAAATCTCTTCCAAAGCAACTAAGACACTTGGTTTCCTTCGCAGGAATTTGGCTTTTGCACCTAGGAGTACAAAGGAAGTTGCATACAAAACTTTGGTTCGGCCTAAACTAGAGTATGCAGCACCCATTTGGAGCCCTCACTTGAAACTTCAGATTAATCAGATTGAGAAAGTTCAGAGGACAGCAGCCCGCTGGACCTGCAGGAGATGGCGAAACACCAGTAGCGTCGGCGAAATGCTTGATGAGCTTGATTGGCCATCTCTTGAGGCCCGTAGGGACCAGTCCTCCTTGCTTCTCTTTCACAAGATTCATTGTGGAGCAGTGTCTATTGAAAAAGACAAGTACATGACCCCTGCTCATAGTTTGAAATCTACCAGGTCATCACATAGTGCTCAATACCGCAGACACCAGACATACAGTGATGCCCTGAAGAATTCTTTTTTCCCCCGTACTATTCCACATTGGAATAGTCTGCCTCCTTCTGTGGCAAATGCCCAGTCCACAGAGGAGTTTAGGGCACTCCTTATTTAAACAAAAATTCAGCCAAAAGTTTTTGTGTTTTTTTGTGTTGTTTTGTTTTTTTTGTGTTTTGTGTTTTTTATTTTATCAAAATTTCCAAATTCGCACTCCCTGGTGTAATGCTCATATATGAGCGAACCAGTAAAGATAGAAAGAGAAAGTTCACTGGCAAGATAGTTCACCGACAGATTTGCCTGTTGGCCACACCCTAAAGTGCAGCATAGGGGTTAAGCGATCGAGTCATAGAGACCCTATGCATTTCTTGAATGTGTCTATGCAATGTGTTTTTGGACCCATTTACAGTGGCAGATGATATAACTTGCTCTGGAAGTCGATTCCATGCATTGATCACACTTGGATTGAAATGATTATATCTGATGTTCAATCTGGATCGTGGCTTATTTAATTTGAGAGAATTTCCTCTATTGACAGATCTATGTATTTACTTCAAAAGGCTATTCGAGGGAATGCTGTATAAATCTTTAAGTATTTTGAATGTTTCAATAAGGTCTCCTCGATGTCTTCTACGCTCTAAAGTGGTAAGATTTACTATTCGAGTCTTTCATGATATAACAAATGAGATATTTCAGGAATCAACTTGGTTGCTCTGTGTTAAAATTGTTCAATTAGCTCTATATCTTTGATTTAAGATGGATTCCATGCTTGTATGCAATATTATAACTTTGGCCTTACAAGCCTTTTGTAAATAGTAAGAGAGTATGATCAGGAGATACCACAATCACAAACTGCAGACAAACCCAAGGCACCATGAGGAAGAGCCGCACAACATTCACGAGACACCAGGAAGACAAACTAAGCAAAGCAACCAGCGCTCTCTTCCCCATCAAGATGATTGCAAAACTAGAAGGGACATAAAGTAACGTACAACAAAACATAGAACAATTACAGACACCCGCAATGGGAGTAACAATAAAAAACAAAGTAAGCAAGGTGCAAAGATCAGGAATCTATACAATCAAGTACCACACCTGACCTAGGATACCAATGGGAAAGTAACAAACTCACAGTAAGACACCACAAGCGAGAGCCCAGAGGTCAGCCCTTTCCCAGCAGGTGACCACAAGGCACATAATCAACAGATACGTACAAAGGCACAGAAACACAAGACAGAAAAAATCATTAAATATCCACAAAAGAAGTACTGCCTTGGAACGGTCAGTATTATATTTTACTGGAGGGCTTAAACCAGTTTACTAGTGTACCAACCCCACCCTTAGTTCAGATGTGGATCAAGACACATATATGTTTGGTTTGCATGAAAGACCCCTAACTGTCAACAACATCAGAACCACCACCTTAGAATGGACAGCAGCCTAAGCCACCGGTGGGCTTAAATGCATTTTACTGGTACCAAATCTTCGCCATAGATTCTGCTGTTGTTGAAGTACAAGAAAGGTTCAGCTCGCACAGAAGCCTTCTAACTAATGCAAAGTCTGACAATAGTGTTCTTATCCCTTGATACTATATGGCATTTAATCATTCATACCTGTCATATTAGCTTTCTTAACTGCACTAACACATTGTTTTGATGGCTTCAAGTCATTTGACACAATAATACCTAAGCCAGTCTCTTCCATAACAGATTGTAAACTTTCACCATTCATACTATAATCACAATATGCACTTTAATGTCCCATACAATGAGCACTTTACATTTCTTCACATTAAAAACCATTTGCCAATCTTTGGACCATTGACATAAATTGTTTATATATATATCTTGCTGAAGTATATCAATATCCTCTGCTGTTGGAGCCAATCTGAAAACTTTACAATCACCTGCAAGCTTCTGGATGTGACTGGATATTACTGTATCAATGTCATTAACAAAAATTAAAAGATCTATCGGTCCAAGAACAGAACCTTGGGGCATGCCCGATAAAACATCCCTGCAATCTTGAAATTTCGCCATTTTATACAACATTTTATTTGCGATCACATAACCATTCGCCACTCCAAGCTGCCACATCGCCACTTATTCCATGAGATTCAATTTTGTGAAGAAGTATTTTGTGAGGCACCTTATCAAAGGCTTTGCTAAATTCATGATAAATCACACGCAAAGGCTTGCCTTCATCAATTGCTTTAGTAACATCTTCCAGGAATAACAACAAGTTAGTTAAACAAGATTTTCCTTTGGTAAAGCCATGCTGAGACTAAAACAGTAATGTATGCGTATTCACTTACTATTTAAGATGATTCACAATAATTGTCACATAAGAATGATTCAAGAGCTTTACAAATCTGTGAAGTTAAGCTTATTGGTCGGTCATTCCCTGGATCCGATTTATCACCTTTCTTAAATATGGAAATAACATTGGCATGTTTCCAGTCAGTAGGTACTTGCTTAAGATGGATATTCATGTTAAAAATTAAGCTTAATGGCTCTAAAATGTAATCACAAATGTCCAACAGAAGTGAAGAGCCAATATAGTCAGGTTCTGGCGATTATTCCGTTTCAGCTTAAGCTTCTGACTAATTCTGGGGTGATAACAATGTCTGTAAGTTTTTCATCAGATCTCCTTTGAATTTGATGTTTTAACTTTTAATAATTTTAGTATTCTGTCGTGTAAAGGATGCAACGGATTTTAGACAGGGTCAGGAAACACTGTATTGATTTTGCTGATAACCAGATATATCTTGTAGGTACAATACCATATATACATACGGACAGTGTTAGAAGTAGTCACTTAAATAAATAACTTAAAAGTTAATTTTTCTGAATTAAAATGATAAAAGTTGAATAAATTCCAGATTTCAGCTTCAAAACCATATAATTCTAAACACAATTCGTTGTATAATTATCCAAATAATTGTAATTTTGTAATAAATGCGAGTTTGTATGAGCACCAGAGCTGCTGAAACGTACCGTGCATGGGGGTGCATGGGGGTACACATTGCAATACAATAGATATACATTCCAAGCTATTGTATAATGATGTTAAAAGTTAAAAGTTTAGACTGTGTCATACGGCATGTTGTGGTAAAGAAGAAATAGTAATATAATAGTGTTATTAAGTGAAATTTGACAGTAATGATAAATTTTGAATGTACATTTTGTGTGTGAGTAAATAGGACACTGGCCTACAAGAGTTCTGAACATATGGTAAAGATTCCTAACCCTGTGTAGAAAGACCCTGCCCTTACACATTCCGAAGAAATCCCGTTTCATTCCCTGAATCTGCCAGTCTAATGAGTATTACATGGTGTGCATGCGTAAATGAGGGCTTTCAAAACTACGAAGAAAAGAAATCAAATCGTAAGTACCAATTAGATTCATGTTCTCATTGATGATTATATCAAAGCATGCTGTAGACTTATCGATGTTCTCAGTGATGATTATATCAAAGTATACTGCAGTACGATTCATGTTCTCAGTGATGGTTACATCAAGGTATGTTGCAGACTGATCCATGTTGTCACTCAGTGATGATTATATCTTAGTATGTTAAGTCTCAGTGATGGTTATATCAAGGTATGTTGTAGACTAATTCATTTTCTCAGTGATGGTTATATCAAGGTATGTTGCAGACTGATTGATGTTCTCAGTAATGGTTATATCAAGGTATGTTGCAGACTGATAGATACTCTCAATGATGGTTATATCAAGGTATGTTGCAGACTAATTGATGTTCTCAGTGATGGTTATATCACGGTATGTTGCAGACTGATTGATGTTCTCAGTAATTGTTATATCAAGGTATGTTGCAGACTGATTGATACTCTCAGTAATGATTATATCAAGGTATGTTGCAGACTAATTGTGTTCTCAGTGATGGTTATATCAAGGTATGTTGCAGACTGATTGATGTTCTCAGTAATGGTTATATCAAGGTATGTTGCAGACTGATTGATGTTCTCAGTGATGGCTATATCAAGGTATGTTGCAGACTAATTGATGTTCTCAGTGATGGTTTTATCAAGGTATGTTGCAGACTGATTGATGTTCTCAGTAATGGTTATATCAAGGTATGTTGCAGACTGATTGATACTCTCAGTGATGGTTATATCAAGGTATGTTGCAGACTAATTGATGTTCTCAGTGATGGTTATATCAAGGTATGTTGCAGACTGATTGGTGTTCTCAGTAATGGTTATATCAAGGTATGTTGCAGGCTGATTGATGTTCTCAGTGATGGTTATATCAAGGTATGTTGCAGACTGATTGGTGTTCTCAGTAATGGTTATATCAAGGTATGTTGCAGACTGATTCATGTTCTCAGTGATGGTTATATCAAGGTATGTTGCAGACTAATTGATGTTCTCAGTGATTGGTTATATCAAGGTATGTTGCAGACTGATTGATGTTTCTCAGTAATGGTTATATCAAGGTATGTTGCAGACTGATTGGTGTTCTCAGTGATGGTTATATCAAGGTATGTTGCTGACTGATTGATGTTCTCAGTGATGGTTATATCAAGGTATGTTGCAGACTAATTGATGTTCTCAGTAATGGTTATATCAAGGTATGTTGCAGACTGATTCATGTTTTCAGTGATGGTTATATCAAGGTATGTTGCAGACTGATCAATGTTTTCAGTGATGGTTATATCGAAGTTTGTTGCAGATTGATTTACCAAGGTATGTTGCAGAC
This sequence comes from Loripinus fragilis, assembly GCA_964019695.1. Lineage (NCBI taxonomy): Eukaryota > Metazoa > Mollusca > Bivalvia > Lucinida > Lucinidae > Loripinus > Loripinus fragilis. The sequence goes on along the minus strand of OZ026521.1, from coordinate 62,995,364 downwards.
TGAACTAAGTTCTCAGTGATGGTTATATCAAGGTATGTTGCAGACATGACAATGTTCTGAGTGATGGTTATATCAAAGTATGTTGCACACTGATTTATATTCTTAGTAATGGTTTTATCAAGTTATGTTGCAGACTGATCGATGTCCTCTGTGATGGTTATATCATGTTTTGTTGCAGTCTGGTCATTTTTCTCAGTGATGGGTATATGAAATAATTTTGCAGACAGGCCAATGTCCGCAATGAAGGTTATATCAAAGCATGTTGCAGACTGATACATGTTCTCAGTGATGGTTATATCAAGGTATGTAACATTGCTGATCAATATTCTCAGTGATGGTTATATCAAATAATGTTGCAGACTTGTCGATGTTCTCAGTGATAGCTATATCATGGTATGTTGCATACTGATTCAGGTTCTCAATTATGATTATACCAAGGTATGATGCAGACTGATTTATCTTCCCAGTGATGGTTGTATCCTGCAAACTGATTGATGTTCTTAATGATAATTATATCAATGTATGTTGCAGACTGATTCATATTCTCAGTGATGGTTACACCAAGGTATGTTGCAGACTCGTCAACGGTTTCAGTGGTGGTTATGTAAAATAATGTTGCAGACTGATTCATCATCTCAGTGATGGTTGATTGGTTATATCAAGGTATGTTGCAGACTCATTCATGTTCTCAATAAGAGGATAAAACATCCTTTTCTTTATATTAACGTTTGCCAAGACCGAGAGTGATAATGTGTTGCAGCGCAAACTGCGAAATGGCGAGGGCTGCAACACATTATCACAAGAGGGTTGGAAAACATTAATATGCGGAAAATAATGTTATATCATCATTATTTTATACCTTCCGTTCAAACAAAAGCAGTTCCAAATAATGTTATTAAATTGTATGCAGAAATGTCCAACGTAACATCATGAAGCATACAACGAAACCACATCCGATAGGCGGAATTCGAAAACGTCAATATTATCGACGAACGTAGACAAAAATATTTAGAAACTGAGTTTTTGATAGCCATTAGTCGCCGGACTGGCGACATATGGCAATCGAAAACACTGGTTGTAGCGAATTCTGAAACGCGTTCGTCCATTGTAAAGAGCGTTTTCGATTGCCGCCTATCCGGTGTGGAATCAAAAATATTTTTTCAACAGAAACATGAAAAATGTAAATTATTCTTAGTAGCCCTTCTTTCGGATTGTTTTGACTACGTATTCAGTAAATTGAGAAAACACTTCGGATAGGCGGTAATCGAAAACGTTAATACTATCGACGAACGTAGACCTAAGATCGTTCGAAACAGAGTTTTCAATTGCCGTTTGTCGCTCGACTGGTGACAATTGGCAATCGAAAACACTGTTTCTAGCCATTTGTGATCCGCGTTCATCGATTGTTCAGAGCGTATTGGATTGCCGCCTGTCCGGTATGCTAAAAAGCGCATTTTATGGTAACTGAAATAGTTTGGTCATTTCTCCATATAATATTAGCGACGATATCTTAATTTGCAGGCGATGTCCTTGAGCGGGCTTAAAGGGCATTGAAGCCCTCTGCTGACATGTATTAATGGGAATGAAGCCCCCGGCCAGTGATTTGTCGCATTGCGACACGTTGAATTAAGATGAAAAGTATACAACTGTCAGCGATTGAAACACGTCAAGTTTATATAGTAAACACTTATAAGGTAAATAACTATGATGGTTAAACCAAGGTATGCTGCAGACTGGTTAATTTTCTCAGTGTTGGTTACATCAAATAATGTTGGAGACTTGTTTTCAGATATGGTTATATCATAGTATAATGCATTACTGATTCATGTTCTCAATCATATTTATATCAAGATATGTTGCAGACTGGTCATTTTCCACAGTGATGGTTATATCAAATAATGTTGCAGACAGGTCAAAGATCGCAATGATGGTTATATCAAGGTATGTTGCAGACTGATTCATGTTCTCAGATATAATTATATCAAGGTTTCTGTTGTTGTTGACTTTTTGTTTATTGTTACTCCCATTGTGGGAGTCTGTAATTGTTCTATGTATTGTTGTACGTTACTTTATGTCCATTCTAGTATTGCAATCATCTTGGTGGGGAAGAGAGAGCTGATTGCTTTGCTTAATTTGTCTTCCTGGTGTCTCGTGATGGTTGAGCGGCTCTTCCTCACGGTGCCACGGGGTAGTCTGCAGTTTGTGATTGTGGTATTTCCTGATCATACTCACTTACTATTTTTGTTCCAGACTGATCGATGGTCTCAGCGATGGTTTTATCAAGGTATGCTGCATTGCGGTAAATGTTCTCAGTGACGGCTGTATACAAAAATGTTGCAGACTTGTTGGTTATATCAAAGTATGTTGCAGATCGATTTATGTTCTCAGTGATGGTTACTTGGTTATATCAAGGTATGCTGCAGATTGATTCATGTTCTCAGTGATGTTTATATCTAAGTATGTTGCAGACTGAACAATGATCTCAGTGATGGTTATATCAAGGTATGCTGCAGACTGATTCATGTTATCAATGATATTTATATCAAATTAACGTTGTAGACTGATTCGTGTTCTCAGTGATGGTTATGTCAAGGTATGTTGCAGACTGGTCAATTTTCTTCATTGATGGTTATATCAAATAGTGTTGTTGACAGGTCGGTGTTCTCAGTGGTGGTTTTGTTGGTTTGTTGGATTCTTTACGCCCCTGTCAACAGATTTTCAGTCATGACGGGATGGGTCTACCTGGGTTGAACCAGTAATACGCAAAAGATTAAGTGTCTTGCTCAAGGACACAACACAGTGCATTCGGTGAGGCTCGAACCCTAAACCCCTCTGTCTCGAGTCAAACACTCTACCACTAAGCCATCGTGCTCCTCTCAGTGATGGTTATATCAGGGTAAATGTATGTTGCAGATTGATTCATGTTCAGTGATGACTATATCTAAGTATGTTGCAGACTGGTCGATTTTTCACTGATGGTTATACCAAGGTATATCGCAGACTGATCGTTGTTCTCAGTGATGGTTATATAAAAGTATGTTGCAGCAGACTTATTCATGATTTCAGTTATTGCTATATCAAGGTATGTTGAAAACTGGTAACTTTTTCAGCGATGGTTATAGCAAATAATGTTGCAGTTTGGTTAACTTTTGGAGTGATGGTTATATCAAGGTATGTTGCAGACGGAACTATGCTCTCAGTGGTGGTTATATCTAAGTATGTTGCAGGCTGATTATTTTTTTCAGTGATGGTTATTTCAAGGTATGTTGCAGACTGGTCAATTCTCAGTGATGGTTATATCTAAATATGTTAAAGCATATTCATTTTCTCAGTGATGGTTATATCAAGGTATATTTCAGGCTGATCGAGATGCTCAGTGATGGTTTAACAAAAGGATGTTGCAGATTTATTCATAATTTCAGTGATGGCTGTTTCAAGGTTTGTTGCAAACTGGTACATTTTTCAGCTATTATTATGGCAAATCATGTTGCAGTCTGGTTTCTTTTTAGGAGTGATGGTTTTATCAAGGTATGTTGCAACGTATTCATGTTCACGGTGATGGCTATACCAAGGTATGTTGCACACTGGTCAATTTTCTCGGTGATGGTTGTTTCAAATAATACTGCAGACATGTCGATGTTCTCAGTTGTGTTTATATCTAGGTATGCTACAGACTGGTAATTTGTTTCAGTGATGACTATATCAAAGAATGTTGCAGGCAGGTCAATGCTCTCAGCTATGGTTATATCAAGTTATGCTGCAGGCTGGTTTATGTTCTCAGCTCGCTATATCAAGGTATGTTGCAGACTGGTCAATTTTCTGTGATGGTTATAGCAAATAGTATTGCAGACTTGCCGTTCTCAGTGATGGTTATATCAGGGTATGTTGCAGACTAATTCATGTTCTCAGTGATGGTTTTACCAAGGTATGTTGTAGACTGATTCATGTTCTCAGTGATGGTTATACCAAGGTATGTTGTAGACTGATTCATGTTCTCAGTGATGGTTATACCAAGGTATGTTGTAGACTGATTCATGTTCTCAGTGATGGCTATATCAAGATATGTTGCAGACTAATTCATGTTCTCAGTGATGGTTATACCAAGGTATGTTGCAGACTGATTCATGTTATCAGTAATGGTTATACCAAGGTATGTTGTAGACTGATTCATGTTCTCAGTGATGGTTATACCAAGGTATGTTGTAGACTGATTCATGTTCTCAGTGATGGCTATATCAAGGTATGTTGTAGACTAATACATGTTCTCAGTGATGGCTATATCAAGGTATGTTGTAGACTGATTCATGTTCTCAGTGATGGCTATATCAAGGTATGTTGCAGACTAATTCATGTTCTCAGTGATGGTTATACCAAGGTATGTTGCAGACTGATTGGTGTTCTCTGTGATGGTTATATCAAGGTATGTTGCAGACTAATTCATGTTCTCAGTGATGGTTATACCAAGGTATGTTGCAGACTTATTCATGTTCTCAGTGATGGTTATACCAAGGTATGTTGTAGACTGATTCATGTTCTCAGTGATGGTTATACCAAGGTATGTTGTAGACTGATTCATGTTCTCAGTGATGGCTATATCAAGGTATGTTGTAGACTGATTCATGTTCTCAGTGATGGTTATACCAAGGTATGTTGCAGACTAATTCATGTTCTCAGTGATGGTTTTACCAAGGTATGTTGTAGACTAATTCATGTTCTCAGTGATGGCTATATCGAGGTATGTTGTAGACTGATTCATGTTCTCAGTGATGGCTATATCAAGGTATGTTGTAGACTGATTCATGTTCTCAGTGATGGCTATATCAAGGTATGTTGTAGACTGATTCATGTTCTCAGTGATGGTTTTACCAAGGTATGTTGTAGACTAATTCATGTTCTCAGTGATGGCTATATCAAGGTATGTTGTAGACTGATTCATGTTCTCAGTAATGGTTATATCAAGGTATGTTGCAGACTGATTCATGTTCTCCGTGATGGTTATATCGAGGTATGTTGTAGACTGATTCATGTTCTCAGTGATGGCTATATCAAGGTATGTTGTAGACTGATTCATGTTCTCAGTGATGGCTATATCAAGGTATGTTGCAGACTGATTCATGTTCTCTGTGATGGTTATATCGAGGTATGTTGTAGACTGATTCATTTTCTCAATATTGCAGACTTGCCGTTCTCAGTGATGGTTATATCAGGGTATGTTGTAGACTAATACATGTTCTCAGTGATGGTTATACCAAGGTATGTTGTAGACTAATTTATGTTCTCAGTGATGGCTATATCAAGGTATGTTGTAGACTGATTCATGTTCTCCGTGATGGTTATATCAAGGTATGTTGCAGACTGATTCATTTTCTCAGTGATGGTTATATCAAGGTATGTTGCAGACTGATTCATTTTCTCAGTGATGGTTATATCAAGGTATGTTGCAGACTAATTCATGTTCTCAGTGATGGTTGTACCAAGGTATGTTGCAGACTAATTCATGTTCTCAGTGATGGTTATATCAAGGTATGTTGCAGACTGATTCATGTTCTCAGTGATGGCTATATCAAGGTATGTTGCAGACTAATTCATGTTCTCAGTGATGGTTATATCAAGGAATGTTGCAGACTGATTCATGTTCTCAGTGATGGTTATACCAAGGTATGTTGCAGACTGATTCATGTTCTCAGTGATGGCTATATCAAGGTATGTTGTAGACTGATTCATGTTCTCAGTGATGGTTATATCAAGGTAAGTTGCAGACTAATTCATGTTCTCAGTGATGGTTATACCAAGGTATGTTGCAGACTCATTCATGTTCTCAATAAGAGGATAAAACATATTTTTCTTTATATTAACGTTTGCCAAGACCGAGAGTGATAATGTGTTGCAGCGCAAACTGCGAAATGGCGAGGGCTGCAACACATTATCACAAGAGGGTTGGAAAACATTAATATGCGGAAAATAATGTTATATCATCATTATTTTATACCTTCCGTTCAAACAAAAGCAGTTCCAAATAATGTTATTAAATTGTATGCAGAAATGTCCAACGTAACATCATGAAGCATACAACGAAACCACATCCGATAGGCGGAATTCGAAAACGTCAATATTATCGACGAACGTAGACAAAAATATTTAGAAACTGAGTTTTTGATAGCCATTAGTCGCCGGACTGGCGACATATGGCAATCGAAAACACTGGTTGTAGCGAATTCTGAAACGCGTTCGTCCATTGTAAAGAGCGTTTTCGATTGCCGCCTATCCGGTGTGGAATCAAAAATATTTTTTCAACAGAAACATGAAAAATGTAAATTATTCTTAGTAGCCCTTCTTTCGGATTGTTTTGACTACGTATTCAGTAAATTGAGAAAACACTTCGGATAGGCGGTAATCGAAAACGTTAATACTATCGACGAACGTAGACCTAAGATCGTTCGAAACAGAGTTTTCAATTGCCGTTTGTCGCTCGACTGGTGACAATTGGCAATCGAAAACACTGTTTCTAGCCATTTGTGATCCGCGTTCATCGATTGTTCAGAGCGTATTGGATTGCCGCCTGTCCGGTATGCTAAAAAGCGCATTTTATGGTAACTGAAATAGTTTGGTCATTTCTCCATATAATATTAGCGACGATATCTTAATTTGCAGGCGATGTCCTTGAGCGGGCTTAAAGGGCATTGAAGCCCTCTGCTGACATGTATTAATGGGAATGAAGCCCCCGGCCAGTGATTTGTCGCATTGCGACACGTTGAATTAAGATGAAAAGTATACAACTGTCAGCGATTGAAACACGTCAAGTTTATATAGTAAACACTTATAAGGTAAATAACTATGATGGTTAAACCAAGGTATGCTGCAGACTGGTTAATTTTCTCAGTGTTGGTTACATCAAATAATGTTGGAGACTTGTTTTCAGATATGGTTATATCATAGTATAATGCATTACTGATTCATGTTCTCAATCATATTTATATCAAGATATGTTGCAGACTGGTCATTTTCCACAGTGATGGTTATATCAAATAATGTTGCAGACAGGTCAAAGATCGCAATGATGGTTATATCAAGGTATGTTGCAGACTGATTCATGTTCTCAGATATAATTATATCAAGGTTTCTGTTGTTGTTGACTTTTTGTTTATTGTTACTCCCATTGTGGGAGTCTGTAATTGTTCTATGTATTGTTGTACGTTACTTTATGTCCATTCTAGTATTGCAATCATCTTGGTGGGGAAGAGAGAGCTGATTGCTTTGCTTAATTTGTCTTCCTGGTGTCTCGTGATGGTTGAGCGGCTCTTCCTCACGGTGCCACGGGGTAGTCTGCAGTTTGTGATTGTGGTATTTCCTGATCATACTCACTTACTATTTTTGTTCCAGACTGATCGATGGTCTCAGCGATGGTTTTATCAAGGTATGCTGCATTGCGGTAAATGTTCTCAGTGACGGCTGTATACAAAAATGTTGCAGACTTGTTGGTTATATCAAAGTATGTTGCAGATCGATTTATGTTCTCAGTGATGGTTACTTGGTTATATCAAGGTATGCTGCAGATTGATTCATGTTCTCAGTGATGTTTATATCTAAGTATGTTGCAGACTGAACAATGATCTCAGTGATGGTTATATCAAGGTATGCTGCAGACTGATTCATGTTATCAATGATATTTATATCAAATTAACGTTGTAGACTGATTCGTGTTCTCAGTGATGGTTATGTCAAGGTATGTTGCAGACTGGTCAATTTTCTTCATTGATGGTTATATCAAATAGTGTTGTTGACAGGTCGGTGTTCTCAGTGGTGGTTTTGTTGGTTTGTTGGATTCTTTACGCCCCTGTCAACAGATTTTCAGTCATGACGGGATGGGTCTACCTGGGTTGAACCAGTAATACGCAAAAGATTAAGTGTCTTGCTCAAGGACACAACACAGTGCATTCGGTGAGGCTCGAACCCTAAACCCCTCTGTCTCGAGTCAAACACTCTACCACTAAGCCATCGTGCTCCTCTCAGTGATGGTTATATCAGGGTAAATGTATGTTGCAGATTGATTCATGTTCAGTGATGACTATATCTAAGTATGTTGCAGACTGGTCGATTTTTCACTGATGGTTATACCAAGGTATATCGCAGACTGATCGTTGTTCTCAGTGATGGTTATATAAAAGTATGTTGCAGCAGACTTATTCATGATTTCAGTTATTGCTATATCAAGGTATGTTGAAAACTGGTAACTTTTTCAGCGATGGTTATAGCAAATAATGTTGCAGTTTGGTTAACTTTTGGAGTGATGGTTATATCAAGGTATGTTGCAGACGGAACTATGCTCTCAGTGGTGGTTATATCTAAGTATGTTGCAGGCTGATTATTTTTTTCAGTGATGGTTATTTCAAGGTATGTTGCAGACTGGTCAATTCTCAGTGATGGTTATATCTAAATATGTTAAAGCATATTCATTTTCTCAGTGATGGTTATATCAAGGTATATTTCAGGCTGATCGAGATGCTCAGTGATGGTTTAACAAAAGGATGTTGCAGATTTATTCATAATTTCAGTGATGGCTGTTTCAAGGTTTGTTGCAAACTGGTACATTTTTCAGCTATTATTATGGCAAATCATGTTGCAGTCTGGTTTCTTTTTAGGAGTGATGGTTTTATCAAGGTATGTTGCAACGTATTCATGTTCACGGTGATGGCTATACCAAGGTATGTTGCACACTGGTCAATTTTCTCGGTGATGGTTGTTTCAAATAATACTGCAGACATGTCGATGTTCTCAGTTGTGTTTATATCTAGGTATGCTACAGACTGGTAATTTGTTTCAGTGATGACTATATCAAAGAATGTTTTAGGCAGGTCAATGCTCTCAGCTATGGTTATATCAAGTTATGCTGCAGGCTGGTTTATGTTCTCAGCTCGCTATATCAAGGTATGTTGCAGACTGGTCAATTTTCTGTGATGGTTATAGCAAATAGTATTGCAGACTTGCCGTTCTCAGTGATGGTTATATCAGGGTATGTTGCAGACTAATTCATGTTCTCAGTGATGGTTTTACCAAGGTATGTTGTAGACTGATTCATGTTCTCAGTGATGGTTATACCAAGGAATGTTGTAGACTAATTCATGTTCTCAGTGATGGTTATACCAAGGTATGTTGTAGACTGATTCATGTTCTCAGTGATGGTTATACCAAGGTATGTTGTAGACTGATTCATGTTCTCAGTGATGGTTATACCAAGGTATGTTGTAGACTAATTCATGTTCTCAGTGATGGTTATACCAAGGTATGTTGTAGACTGATTCATGTTCTCAGTGATGGCTATATCAAGGTATGTTGCAGACTAATTCATGTTCTCAGTGATGGTTATACCAAGGTATGTTGCAGACTGATTCATGTTATCAGTAATGGTTATACCAAGGTATGTTGTAGACTGATTCATGTTCTCAGTGATGGTTATACCAAGGTATGTTGTAGACTGATTCATGTTCTCAGTGATGGCTATATCAAGGTATGTTGTAGACTAATACATGTTCTCAGTGATGGCTATATCAAGGTATGTTGTAGACTGATTCATGTTCTCAGTGATGGCTATATCAAGGTATGTTGCAGACTAATTCATGTTCTCAGTGATGGTTATACCAAGGTATGTTGCAGACTGATTGGTGTTCTCTGTGATGGTTATATCAAGGTATGTTGCAGACTAATTCATGTTCTCAGTGATGGTTATACCAAGGTATGTTGCAGACTTATTCATGTTCTCAGTGATGGTTATACCAAGGTATGTTGTAGACTGATTCATGTTCTCAGTGATGGTTATACCAAGGTATGTTGTAGACTGATTCATGTTCTCAGTGATGGCTATATCAAGGTATGTTGTAGACTGATTCATGTTCTCAGTGATGGTTATACCAAGGTATGTTGCAGACTAATTCATGTTCTCAGTGATGGTTTTACCAAGGTATGTTGTAGACTAATTCATGTTCTCAGTGATGGCTATATCGAGGTATGTTGTAGACTGATTCATGTTCTCAGTGATGGCTATATCAAGGTATGTTGTAGACTGATTCATGTTCTAAGTGATGGCTATATCAAGGTATGTTGTAGACTGATTCATGTTCTCAGTGATGGTTTTACCAAGGTATGTTGTAGACTAATTCATGTTCTCAGTGATGGCTATATCAAGGTATGTTGTAGACTGATTCATGTTCTCAGTAATGGTTATATCAAGGTATGTTGCAGACTGATTCATGTTCTCCGTGATGGTTATATCGAGGTATGTTGTAGACTGATTCATGTTCTCAGTGATGGCTATATCAAGGTATGTTGTAGACTGATTCATGTTCTCAGTGATGGCTATATCAAGGTATGTTGCAGACTGATTCATGTTCTCTGTGATGGTTATATCGAGGTATGTTGTAGACTGATTCATTTTCTCAATATTGCAGACTTGCCGTTCTCAGTGATGGTTATATCAGGGTATGTTGTAGACTAATACATGTTCTCAGTGATGGTTATACCAAGGTATGTTGTAGACTAATTTATGTTCTCAGTGATGGCTATATCAAGGTATGTTGTAGACTGATTCATGTTCTCCGTGATGGTTATATCAAGGTATGTTGCAGACTGATTCATTTTCTCAGTGATAGTTATATCAAGGTATGTTGCAGACTGATTCATTTTCTCAGTGATGGTTATATCAAGGTATGTTGCAGACTAATTCATGTTCTCAGTGATGGTTATACCAAGGTATGTTGCAGACTAATTCATGTTCTCAGTGATGGTTATATCAAGGTATGTTGCAGACTGATTCATGTTCTCAGTGATGGCTATATCAAGGTATGTTGCAGACTAATTCATGTTCTCAGTGATGGTTATATCAAGGAATGTTGCAGACTGATTCATGTTCTCAGTGATGGCTATATCAAGGTATGTTGCAGACTAATTCATGTTCTCAGTGATGGTTATACCAAGGTATGTTGCAGACTGATTCATGTTCTCAGTGATGGTTATATCAAGGTATGTTGCAGACTAATTCATGTTCTCAGTGATGGTTATATCAAGGTATGTTGTAGACTGATTCATGTTCTCAGTGATGGTTATATCAAGGTATGTTGCAGACTAATTCATGTTCTCAGTAATGGTTATATCAAGGTATGTTGCAGACTGATTCATGTTCTCAGTGATGGTTATATCAAGGTATGTTGTAGACTGATTCATGTTCTCAGTGATGGTTATATCAAGGTATGTTGCAGACTAATTCATGTTCTCAGTGATGGTTATATCAAGGTATGTTGCAGACTGATTCATGTTCTCAGTGATGGTTTTACCAAGGTATGTTGTAGACTGATTCATGTTCTCAGTGATGGCTATATCAAGGTATGTTGTAGACTGATTCATGTTCTCAGTGATAGTTATACCAAGGTATGTTGTAGACTGATTCATGTTCTCAGTGATGGTTATATCAAGGTATGTTGCAGACTAATTCATGTTCTCAGTGATGGTTATACCAAGGTATGTTGCAGACTAATTCATGTTCTCAGTGATGGTTATACCAAGGTATGTTGTAGACTGATTCATGTTCTCAGTGATGGCTATATCAAGGTATGTTGTAGACTGATTCATGTTCTCAGCGATGGTTTTACCAAGGTATGTTGCAGACTGATTCATGTTCTCAGTGATGGTTTTACCAAGGTATGTTGTAGACTAATTCATGTTCTCAGTAATGGTTATATCAAGGTATGTTGCAGACTAATTCATGTTCTCAGTGATGGTTATACCAAGGTATGTTGCAGACTAATTCATGTTCTCAGTGATGGTTATATCAGGGTATGTTGTAGACTGATTCATGTTCTCAGTGATGGTTTTACCAAGGTATGTTGCAGACTAATTCATGTTCTCAGTAATGGTTATATCAAGGTATGTTGCAGACTAATTCATGTTCTCAGTGATGGTTATACCAAGGTATGTTGCAGACTGATTCATGTTTTCAGTGATGGTTATACCAAGGTATGTTGCAGACTGATTCATGTTCTCAGTGATGGTTATATCAAGGTATGTTGCAGACTGATTCATGTTCTCAGTGATGGTTATATCAAGGTATGTTGTAGACTGATTCATGTTCTCAGTGATGGTTATACCAAGGTATGTTGTAGACTGATTCATGTTCTCAGTGATGGTTATACCAAGGTATGTTGCAGACTAATTCATGTTCTCAGTGATGGTTTTACCAAGGTATGTTGCAGACTGATTCATGTTCTCAGTGATGGTTTTACCAAGGTATGTTGTAGACTGATTCATGCTCTCAGTGATGGTTATACCAAGGTATGTTGTAGAAATATTCATGTTCTCAATATTGCAGACTTGCCGTTCTCAGTGATGGTTATATCAGGGTATGTTGTAGACTAATACATGTTCTCAGTGATGGTTATACCAAGGTATGTTGTAGACTAATTCATGTTCTAAGTGATGGCTATATCAAGGTATGTTGCAGACTTATTCATGTTCTCAGTGATGGTTATACCAAGGTATGTTGTAGACTGATTCATGTTCTCAGTGATGGTTATACCAAGGTATGTTGCAGACTGATTTATGTTCTCAGTGATGGTTATACCAAGGTATGTTGCAGACTGATTCATGTTCTCAGTGATGGTTATACCAAGGTATGTTGCAGACTGATTCATGTTCTCAGTAATGGTTATATCAAGGTATGTTGTAGACTGATTCATGTTCTCAGTGATGGTTTTACCAAGGTATGTTGTAGACTGATTCATGTTCTCAGTGATGGTTTTACCAAGGTATGTTGTAGACTGATTCATGTTCTCAGTGATGGTTATACCAAGGTATGTTGTAGACTGATTCATGTTCTCAGTGATGGTTATACCAAGGTATGTTGCAGACTAATTCATGTTCTCAGTGATGGTTTTACCAAGGAATGTTGTAGACTGATTCATGTTCTCAGTGATGGCTATATCAAGGTATGTTGCAGACTGATTCATGTTCTCAGTAATGGTTATATCAAGGTATGTTGTAGACTAATTCATGTTCTCAGTGATGGTTTTACCAAGGTATGTTGTAGACTGATTCATGTTCTCAGTGATGGCTATATCAAGGTATGTTGCAGACTAATTCATGTTCTCAGTGATGGTTTTACCAAGGTATGTTGTAGACTGATTCATGTTCTCAGTGATGGTTATATCAAGGTATGTTGTAGACTGATTCATGTTCTCAGTGATGGTTATACCAAGGAATGTTGCAGACTGATTCATGTTCTCAGTGATGGTTATACCAAGGTATGTTGCAGACTGATTCATGTTCTCAGTGATGGTTATACCAAGGTATGTTGCAGACTGATTCATGTTCTCAGTAATGGTTATATCAAGGTATGTTGTAGACTGATTCATGTTCTCAGTGATGGTTTTACCAAGGTATGTTGCAGACCGATTCATGTTCTCAGTAATGGTTATATCAAGGTATGTTGCAGACTAATTCATGTTCTCAGTGATGGTTATACCAAGGTATGTTGCAGACTGATTCATGTTCTCAGTGATGGTTTTACCAAGGTATGTTGCAGACTGATTCATGTTCTCAGTGATGGTTATACCAAGGTATGTTGCAGACTGATTCATGTTCTCAGTGATGGTTTTACCAAGGTATGTTGCAGACTGATTCATGTTCTCAGTGATGGTTTTACCAAGGTATGTTGTAGACTAATTCATGTTCTCAGTGATGGTTATACCAAGGTATGTTGTAGACTGATTCATGTTCTCAGTGATGGTTATACCAAGGTATGTTGCAGACTAATTCATGTTCTCAGTGATGGTTATACCAAGGTATGTTGCAGACTAATACATGTTCTCAGTGATGGTTATACCAAGGTATGTTGTAGACTGATTCATGTTCTCAGTGATGGTTATACCAAGGTATGTTGCAGACTGATTCATGTTCTCAGTGATGGTTACACCAAGGTATGTTGCAGACTAATACATGTTCTCAGTGATGGCTATACCAAGGTATGTTGCAGACTAATTCATGTTCTCAGTGATGGTTATATCAAGGTATGTTGCAGACTAATTCATGTTCTCAGTGATGGTTATACCAAGGTATGTTGCAGACTAATTCATGTTCTCAGTGATGGTTATACCAAGGTATGTTGCAGACTAATTCATGTTCTCAGTGATGGTTATATCAAGGTATGTTGCAGACTAATTCATGTTCTCAGTGATGGTTATACCAAGGTATGTTGCAGACTAATTCATGTTCTCAGTGATGGTTATACCAAGGTATGTTGCAGACTAATTCATGTTCTCAGTGATGGTTATATCAAGGTATGTTGCAGACTAATTCATGTTCTCAGTGATGGTTATATCAAGGTATGTTGTAGACTGATTCATGTTCTCAGTGATGGTTATACCAAGGTATGTTGTAGACTGATTCATGTTCTCAGTGATGGTTATACCAAGGTATGTTGTAGACTGATTCATGTTCTCAGTGATGGCTATATCAAGGTATGTTGCAGACTAATTCATGTTCTCAGTGATGGTTATATCAGGGTATGTTGTAGACTAATTCATTTTCTCAGTGATGGTTATATCAAGGTATGTTGTAGACTGATTCATGTTCTCAGTGATGGTTATATCAAGGTATGTTGCAAACTGATTCATGTTCTCAGTGATGGCTATATCAAGGTATGTTGTAGACTGATTCATGTTCTCAGTGATGGTTTTACCAAGGTATGTTGCAGACTGATTCATGTTCTCAGTGATAGTTATATCAAGGTATGTTGCAGACTGATTCATGTTCTCAGTGATGGCTATATCAAGGTATGTTGTAGACTGATTCATGTTCTCAGTGATGGTTTTACCAAGGTATGTTGCAGACTAATTCATGTTCTCAGTGATGGTTATACCAAGGTATGTTGTAGACTGATTCATGTTCTCAGTGATGGCTATATCAAGGTATGTTGTAGACTGATTCATGTTCTCAGTGATGGCTATATCAAGGTATGTTGTAGACTGATTCATGTTCTCAGTAATGGTTATATCAAGGTATGTTGCAGACTGATTCATGTTCTCCGTGATGGTTATATCGAGGTATGTTGTAGACTGATTCATGTTCTCAGTAATGGCTATATCAAGGTATGTTGCAGACTGATTCATGTTCTCTGTGATGGTTATATCGAGGTATGTTGTAGACTGATTCATTTTCTCAATATTGCAGACTTGCCGTTCTCAATGATGGTTATATCAGGGTATGTTGTAGACTAATACATGTTCTCAGTGATGGTTACACCAAGGTATGTTGTAGACTGATTCATGTTCTCCGTGATGGTTATATCAAGGTATGTTGCAGACTTATTCATTTTCTCAGTGATAGTTATATCAAGGTATGTTGCAGACTGATTCATTTTCTCAGTGATGGTTATATCAAGGTATGTTGCAGACTAATTCATGTTCTCAGTGATGGTTTTACCAAGGTATGTTGCAGACTAATTCATGTTCTCAGTGATGGTTATATCAAGGTATGTTGCAGACTGATTCATGTTCTCAGTGATGGCTATATCAAGGTATGTTGCAGACTAATTCATGTTCTCAGTGATGGTTATATCAAGGTATGTTGTAGACTAATTCATGTTCTCAGTGATGGTTATACCAAGGTATGTTGCAGACTGATTCATGTTCTCAGTGATGGTTATACCAAGGTATGTTGTAGACTGATTCATGTTCTCAGTGATGGCTATATCAAGGTATGTTGCAGACTGATTCATGTTCTCAGTGATGGTTATATCAAGGTATGTTGTAGACTGATTCATGTTCTCAGTGATGGTTTTACCAAGGTATGTTGCAGACTGATTCATGTTCTCAGTGATGGTTTTACCAAGGTATGTTGCAGACTGATTCATGTTCTCAGTGATGGTTATACCAAGGTATGTTGCAGACTGATTCATGTTCTCAGTGATGGCTATATCAAGGTATGTTGTAGACTGATTCATGTTCTCAGTGATGGTTATATCAAGGTATGTTGCAGACTGATTGGTGTTCTCTGTGATGGTTATATCAGGGTATGTTGCAGACTAATTCATGTTCTCAGTGATGGTTATACCAAGGTATGTTGCAGACTGATTCATGTTCTCAGTGATGGTTATACCAAGGTATGTTGCAGACTAATTCATGTTCTCAGTGATGGTTTTACCAAGGTATGTTGCAGACTGATTCATGTTCTCAGTGATGGTTTTACCAAGGTATGTTGTAGACTGATTCATGCTCTCAGTGATAGTTATACCAAGGTATGTTGTAGACATATTCATGTTCTCAATATTGCAGACTTGCCGTTCTCAGTGATGGTTATATCAGGGTATGTTGTAGACTAATACATGTTCTCAGTGATGGTTATACCAAGGTATGTTGTAGACTAATTCATGTTCTAAGTGATGGCTATATCAAGGTATGTTGCAGACTGATTCATGTTCTCAGTGATGGTTATACCAAGGTATGTTGTAGACTGATTCATGTTCTCAGTAATGGTTATACCAAGGTATGTTGTAGACTGATTCATGTTCTCAGTGATGGTTATACCAAGGTATGTTGCAGACTGATTCATGTTCTCAGTGATGGTTATACCAAGGTATGTTGCAGACTAATTCATGTTCTCAGTGATGGTTATACCAAGGTATGTTGCAGACTGATTCATGTTCTCAGTGTTGGTTATACCAAGGTATGTTGCAGACTAATTCATGTTCTCAGTGATGGTTATACCAAGGTATGTTGCAGACTGATTCATGTTCTCAGTGATGGTTTTACCAAGGTATGTTGCAGACTGATTCATGTTCTCAGTGATGGTTTTACCAAGGTATGTTGTAGACTGATTCATGTACTCAGTGATGGTTATATCAAGGTATGTTGTAGACTAATTCATGTTCTCAGTGATGGTTATACCAAGGTATGTTGTAGACTGATTCATGTTCTCAGTGATGGTTATACCAAGGTATGTTGCAGACTAATTCATGTTCTCAGTGATGGTTATACCAAGGTATGTTGCAGACTAATACATGTTCTCAGTGATGGCTATACCAAGGTATGTTGCAGACTAATTCATGTTCTCAGTGATGGTTATACCAAGGTATGTTGTAGACTGATTCATGTTCTCAGTGATGGTTATACCAAGGTATGTTGTAGACTAATTCATGTTCTCAGTGATGGTTATACCAAGGTATGTTGCAGACTAATACATGTTCTCAGTGATGGCTATACCAAGGTATGTTGCAGACTAATTCATGTTCTCAGTGATGGTTATATCAAGGTTTGTTGCAGACGAATTCATGTTCTCAGTGATGGTTATATCAAGGTATGTTGCAGACTGATTCATGTTCTCAGTGATGGTTATACCAAGGTATGTTGTAGACTGATTCATGTTCTCAGTGATGGTTATACCAAGGTATGTTGTAGACTGATTCATGTTCTCAGTGATGGCTATATCAAGGTATGTTGCAGACTAATTCACGTTCTCAGTGATGGTTATATCAGGGTATGTTGTAGACTAATTCATGTTCTCAGTGATGGTTATATCAAGGTATGTTGTAGACTGATTCATGTTCTCAGTGATGGTTATATCAAGGTATGTTGCAGACTGATTCATGTTCTCAGTGATGGTTATATCAGGGTATGTTGTAGACTAATTCATGTTCTCAGTGATGGCTATATCAAGGTATGTTGTAGACTGATTCATGTTCTCAGTGATGGTTATACCAAGGTATGTTGCAGACTAATTCATGTTCTCAGTGATGGTTATATCAAGGTATGTTGTAGACTGATTCATGTTCTCAGTGATGGTTATATCAAGGTATGTTGCAGACTAATTCATGTTCTCAGTGATGGTTATATCAAGGTATGTTGCAGACTGATTCATGTTCT
Organism: Loripinus fragilis; assembly: GCA_964019695.1. Lineage (NCBI taxonomy): Eukaryota > Metazoa > Mollusca > Bivalvia > Lucinida > Lucinidae > Loripinus > Loripinus fragilis. The sequence continues at coordinate 62,977,461 of OZ026521.1, read as the reverse complement.
CAGTGATGGCTATATCAAGGTATGTTGCAGACTGATTCATGTTCTCAGTGATGGTTATATCAAGGTATGTTGCAGACTGATTCATGTTCTCAGTGATGGTTATACCAAGGTATGTTGTAGACTGATTCATGTTCTCAGTGATGGTTATACCAAGGTATGTTGCAGACTAATTCATGTTCTCAGTGATGGTTATACCAAGGTATGTTGTAGACTGATTCATGTTCTCAGTGATGGCTATATCAAGGTATGTTGTAGACTGATTCATGTTCTCAGTGATGGCTATATCAAGGTATGTTGTAGACTGATTCATGTTCTCCGTGATGGTTATATCAAGGTATGTTGCAGACTGATTCACTTTCTCAGTGATGGTTATACTAAGGTATGTTGCAGACTCTTTAGATTTCTCACTGATGGCTATATCAAATAATATTGCAAACACATTGTTGTTCTCACTGATGGTTATATCAAAGTATTTTTCAGACTGATCTGTGTTCTCAGTGTTGGTTATATTAAGGTATATTGCAGACTGATAGATGTTCCCAGTGATGGTTATATCAAGGTATGTTGCTCACTAAGTGATGTTCTCAGTGACGATTATATTAAGGTATGTTGCAGACTGATTCATGTTCTCAGTGATATTTTGATATAAACATCAGTGAGAACAACAATTACGTATATTTACGAAAGTAGCAGACGGATAGAGGTTCTCAGTGACGATTATATCAAGGTATGTTGCAGACTGATAGATGTTCTCAGTGATAGATATATCAAGGTATATTGCTCACTGATCGATGTTCTCAATGATCAGTCGTGTGGTCTTTTCTTTGTTTCATCATAGGCCGTTAATTGGATTAGATTGTTTCTCTGTGGTGATGCATTACATAAGTTGGGAACCCTCTATGCGAGCCAAACATCTTTGTTTTGTTTTAACAACGACAGAACCTAGGGCGAATATTTGGCGCTAGTAAAATGCATTTAAGCCCCTCCCCCCCCTTTGGCTTAGGATGATGTCCGTCCTAAGGCTGTGGATCTGTTGTCGTTGATTCATTGTTGAATGTTCCTCCTATCGTTTGTGGGGGTTCTGTGCTTGGTCCTTGTTTTGTTTTGCATTACTTAGTTTTGAAATCATCTGGACGATGAGGAGAGAGAGAGCTGGTTGCTTTACTTTAATTATCTTCCTGTTGGTTTGTGACTGTTAGTGTTCTGTGGCTCTTCCTCACTGTGTCGTTTGTTTGTCTGCAGTGTGTGATTGTGGTAGTTCCTGATCATACTCACTTACTTTTTATGTATGTTTCAGACTTATTCATGTTCTCATTGATGGTTAGATCAAGGTATGTTGCAGACTGATTCTTGTTCTCACAAGGTATGTTGCAGACTTCACAATTTTCTCAGTGATGGTTATATCAAATACTGTTGCAGACTTGTCAATGTACTTAGTGATGTTTATGTCAAGGTATGTTGCAAATTGATTCGTGTTCTCAGCGATGGTTATATCAAGGAATGTTGCAGACTGGTTGATGTTCTCGCTGATGGTTGTATGCTAGCAGACTGATCAGTGCTCTCCGTGGTATGTTGCAGACTGGTTCATATTCTCAGTGATGGTTATATCAAGGTATGTTGCAGCTCGGACCAAGTAATACTGGACCCGAGGTTGCAGACTAATTCATGTTCTCAGTGTGGTCATATCAAAGTACATTGCAGATTGATTCATCTTTTTAGCGCAAAAACTCCAGGTATGGAATACGTATATACCTGCTTATTTATAATCGTCTTCACGTGTATCAAGGTATGTTGCAGAGTGATTCATGTTTTCGGTGATGGTTCTATCAAAGTATGTTGCAGATTGATTAATATTTTCAGTTACTTATAAGGCTTATTTGCTTATAAGACGATAATAAGCCTTTAGAAATAATAGCTTTAATTTTGGTAGGAAAGTCGCATTGTCCATTCAAGATTCATCAAAGTTCAAATTTGACATGTCACTCAGATTCTCTTATCCTGTCTATCTCAGTGGCTGAAGGTTACAAATCTTACTTACACAATTGGATGCTCAACCGTGACTTTAGTTTTTGCATTACATTAGTGGCAATTAAATGGCAATTGTAATTTTGTAATCATCAGTTATAATTGATAAAAAAAATCATAGATGAGTTATTTGTGCATGTATCGCATGTTGTGTATGTCTATTGGTGCAGGAACAAACAGTGTGCCGCATGTAATGGTGAGTGTATCTTGATGGCTATATGAGCATTCTTTTTATACACACATTATGAATTTATTCATTTATCGAACGTGTAGCTGACATCAATATGGAATCTTTTAATGTATAAAAAGATCATTGGTATTTATTTTTTTTATATAAATTTGTTCCCTAGCATACCTATGTCGGTCACGATCATTCATTGCAATGACTTTTCTCTCTGTTATTTAAGCAAATTATTTCCTTATCATTACCTTGCCAAAAGGAGATCAGCATATTTGGTCATCTGTTTTATTAACCTTATTGGAGGGTCATAAAATTTAAACCACAACTGAAATAGTTTTTATAATCTTGATGATGATGATGATGATGATGATGATGATGATGATGATGATGATGATGATGATGATGATGATGATTTTATCATTCAGCACTATTTCATGAGCCAAACATTTGATAAAATCTCTTACACTTCATTGAAACTTTTAACTAACAAGAGTGACTGGTCAAAAACTATTTCAATATATACATTTACCTGTATGTCAGTGACCAGTCCGGGTATACAGGGTCCGAAAGCCAACCGTTCTGTAGACTCAAACGGCTGTCATGCACGTTCCGGTTGTCGTGAGAATAGCCAAACCGGAAGCCATTCATTATAATTTTTCAGGTAATGATAATTTTTGCAATATTCTCCAGATTTATTTCAAAGAAATAGGTAAGTCTGAAAATAGACATGCATACAAGATAGATATCTATTCGAAATGCGATTGACGAAGTTGATTTATGTATTTTAATGTTTGTTTTGTCTCAATTTACACCGATTTGATTTTGTTTCATTTTTTCGACAACCTTTTATTTTCGTAACTGATCTTTCTTTGTTCAAATTGACAAATTCCTGATACTTTATTGCAATCTTTAAATATCATATCATTGTTGAGCAGATATCAGATGTTGCAATCATTCTATATAGGAAAATATAACTGAACTGCAGCTGAGAGACCTTTCTGTGTTATTTGTTTTCAGTCAGGCTTGGGCAGAAAACCCCCAAAACAGGTATGAAGGGTAACCCGACCACTCCTACATTTTTTGTTGTAATCTAGGATTTCTTTTCAGGTTTTCTGGGAAATGTACAATTTTATACATTTTGAAAGGTATTTCTCAGCATGCCCATTCACGTACTGCAGTACGTAAAACACGCACAGAAACTGGTCTGCACGCATGGATCGTCTGATACATACGCGCATAAACGTATAGTACAGGGTCGTCATCGGCTTTCGGAAAGTGGTACGGCCATTGAACGCCGTTGAATTTCAGGGAGTGCCTAAGGCACGAGTGGGGGAGTTTGGGGATCTCCCCCATGAAAATTTTGTAATTAAAGATGACTAAAGAAGCGATTCTGTTGCACTTTGAGACCATTTTTGCTTGTGAAACTCAGCTTATTTTACGGACATTATAGTAATTTCAAATGCCTACCACATAAGTTTTCGACTGCACCCCTTCCCCCATCCACAACCACCAAAATGTCGGGTCTCATCAATGTTAACTGATTCTTCTAAAAGTATCAGTTAATTCTGATACAGATACCCCGCTGTAGTTGTTTCTTTTTTTTTCTTTTTATCTTATTTTTTATCTATTTTTTTTGTGTTATTTTTGTTTTTCTTTGTTTTTCTTTATATCTTTTCATTATATTTACGTACATGTAACCATATATACATTTAAACCAAGACACAGCATTCTCAGGCCTTTAGGTAAAAGTGCGTAATAAAAATATTTTTCCCTTTTTCTTAACCAAATACATATGTCATGGGTACTCAAAACACCGTCTCATTGAGGCGTTTTTTGTGAGAATTCAAAACAAATGCTAAAATTCCAACAAAAAGATAAGCATTGGGTGCACCTAAAAAGAATTGACTTCATGGGACGGTTATTTTGCGCACCCAATATGAATGTTCAAACTGATTGATGAGAAAATATTCACAATTTCATGCTGAACTATTTTCGCCTATCTGCATGATTCTGTAGAATAGTTGTGCACCAAGAGAAGCCGAAAATCAGGCTGTGTCTTTAAGCTGTCTGATTGTCAATCTTTGCTGGGCGGATAATGAGGGTATTGTGCAACTGCTTATAGAGTACACTTTTCAAACCCTTCAGACTGCGTGAATGTGCAGGGTGGTCTGAGTTTTAAATGGGCACAGGTGTAAGTCTATGCTATGCTATGTCATTATTTAGTATACCTGTATACGTTAAAAAAAATAGTTTAGAAACTACACAACTGAAATTAAAACATTCCAAACACGCACCTTGGTCGTAAATTTCTTGCAGTGAACTCGCGATTGCTTTCAAGTCGAGAGCGTCTGTTCTTTCTTTGTGTACATGTAAGGTAATAACATTGTTCATTCTCGTCTGAGTCATAGTACTCCTTAAATAAGTTTTCACTCTGTGCAAAGCTGAAAATGTTCTTTTACTGGTGGCATTTGCTGCTGGAATCACCAAAAGTATAATGACGAGAATTCACAATTTCAGAATAGATTGCTCGCATTGCTGGTTTGAGCTCACGTAGGTAAACAAATATGTCTGTGCCACTGCCCTCATTTTTCTAGCTAGTCTCTGTAGCTGAGTAAACTGGTTTGAGTCTAGCTTTGTCAGACAAAGCGAAGACAGGTTTTGTCGCGTCGTGGCCCAATTATAATTACTGTCTTTAACACACATTTCTTAATCGTGTCTGTCTTTCACACCCTGAGGCAGAGGAAATATTGACCGGCACACGATTTATCATTTAACATTATTAATCTTTGATCATCGCAAAATCAGTCATTAAAAGAAGTCTAGAAGGAAACATGAGAAAATGGCCCTGCAAAAAACATATTTGGCCAAAATGTGGTCCGGCTAAAACCATTTCGGGCAAAAAAAAGTATGGCTGGACCGCCAACGACAGCCTTGCAGTTAGTTTGATGCACGCATAACTTCTGTTACCTGAACGTGCGGATTCCTTGATGATTTCCTAAAATAGCTTACAAATTTCCAGCTTTTGTTACTAAATTCAGATGGTCATCGTCCGTAACTTACGGAAATTCGCGATGGTAATCGTAAGGTAACGAGTTCCAAATATAGCCCAAAAATTTCCAAATTTTGTTTTAAATTTAGAACCGACAAAAATCGTAAGTTGAAAACAATAACACGACCGATTCCGACCAATCACACACAGCCACATGTTTTTTCTTGTCCAATCACAGTCGACTGCCTGGTAAAAGCCGCATCAGTATCAAGTATTCAAGCGGGCATGGCGCAAAAAAAGCAATAAACATACTTTCTAAAGGGAAAAGCGCACGAATCTGGGAATTGCAGAGGATCAAATTGAAAAAATGCAACTGCACCAAAGCAAATCTAACAGGGAAACGCATCGGTGGCCAAACAACCCAGAATGGACGGGGATGCACAAAAAAATCATAATAATGAACCCTCCGAGATGTCATCAAAGCAGGCCAACACTGGGAAATGCGAGTAAAAAATTTCAAGGGAGTGGTGCAAGGAATTTGAATGGCTGAAGCGGGAAGGGGAAGGCCCTATGTTTTGTCTTAATTGGTTTTGGTTTGCACATGTGTAGTTATTGAACTACTACAGAACTAGGCGTGTACCCCCTAAAATTGGCTTGTACCCCCAATTTGAGAAGCAAGGGGTACATGTACCCCTAATTTCAAAATGGAGTGGGGCATGCTGATTTCTGTTGAAATTCCTACGACATGATAGCCGTAACAAAGTAAAGCATAGCTGAAAATTTCCTGTGTCTTTGCTGGGAATCTAACCCGGGTTGCCCCGGTAAAAGACCAATGCTCTAGCCACTGAGCCAAAGAGTTGATTCCCTGATGCAGTTGTCAGAGATTGATTATATACTAGAAGCTATGCAAAATCTACTTTTTGACATGTAGATATATAGGTGAGAGTGCCTGGCCCTAACACTCCCCCTCAGCAAAGGAGTCATCATTTATAATAAAATGCGCCATTTTACCATTTTAGGCCAACAAATGTTCAATCCCTGACGAAAGCCCCCCATCTTACGACATGATAGCCGTTGCAAAGTAAAGCATAGCTGAAAAATTCCTGTGACTTTGCTGGGAATCAAACCCAGGTCGCCCCGGTTAAAGTCTAATGCTCTAACCACTGAGCCAAAGAGTCGACTCCCTGACGCAGTTGTCAGAGATTGATTATATACTAGAAGCTATGCAAAATCTACCTTATGTAGATATATAGGTGAGAATGCCTGGACCTATAACAAAAATAAAAAATAAGTTGTGCGGTGAATTCCCCTAACATTGTGCACTTAAGCTTTTTAACCTCTGTTGGATATAATAAATAAGAAAGAAACAAACTTGAAAAGGTGTGCACAACCAAATACAGTAATCATTATATATAATTTACATAGAGTTCAAATGGGAGCGCAGTGGCTCAGTGGTAGAGTGCTTGACTCGAGACCGAAGGGCCGCGGGTTCGAGCCTCACCGGCATCACTGTATAGTGTCCTTGAGCAAGAGCATTAATCCTAGCTTAGTACTGGTTCTACCCAGGAAGACCCGTCCCTTTATAACTGAAAGATTGTTGATGGGACGTAAAGAATCAAATCAAACAAACAAACAAAACATAGAGTTCAAAATGAAAATATTTCCCTGATCACTAGCAACTTTGATTTGAAATGAACAACCCCCTTGCTTTAGGATAACGTAAATAGTCCCCTAACATTGCACACTTTCTGCAAAATTTTCAATAACTTCTCTTTAATTAATTGCTTTTACAAAATATACCAGGGAAAGTAACACCAGGTTGTTCTCAACAATTTAGTTCAACAAAAGCTTTATTCAGAATAAATAATTTGTAGTCTGGGTCATTTGAAATTTAGGTCTGAAAATTTTGACAAATTTTGCAAATTTTTGCAGAAATCCACTCAGCAGTGAAAGCTTAAAGTGAAAACCTTTTGCTGTTTTTCTCTTTCCAAAAGCAGCCGGATACTAAATATTTTATTTTTTTCTGATTAAATGTGACATAGTCACTTAGGCTGGTGCGCAGTGCTAGGGGACATGACTGTAGCTTCCTACAATTTTAACACATTTTATATTTACCCCCATGCTTTTTTTAAAAAAGCAAAAGGGATATTGTTATCGGCCCCGTCCGTCTGTCCGTTATGCTATCTACTCCTAAGCAGCTACTCACATCAATGGGGCATGCAACGGCAAATTTATTTTTGGTCCCGCCCCCTGGGGAGCCGTCAAAAGGTCAATATCATTTAATTTCATTTACAAAGTCAATTTCAAAGATTTTTCAGCATAAAATTGCTTTTATTTTCTTATCCATCGGTTTAAACATGTGTTTTGGGTGCTCAAAGTCAAAAGAACTGTCTCATTGAGACGGTTCTTTTGAGTACCCACAACATATGTTTTGGTTGGAAAATAAGAAAATAATTTTCAGTTACACACTCTTACCTGGGGGCCTGCTTATAAGACTACTTTCTTAGCTTATGTAATATGATATATCTGATCCTACACCAGTAGACTTTGCAAGTAATTTTTTGTTCTATGTACCAACATGAAAGTTTATATATATATATATACATTGTAATTACTCTTAGCGGGTGGAGCCTAGCATGAGTATTCATGAAGGAAAGGGTTAAGTATATTTTTATTGACTTTAGTATGTTAATTGACACTAAAATTAAGGGTCTGCTAAATAATTGGCAGGCCTTAGTTCTGACCTGAATGATACCAAGGATGAACATAGGGATAGGAGAAATGGGATTTCTATTTTGTGATTTACTCTTTTCTCTAGAATAAACCTTTCATTGGAGGGTAAAAATTTGATGAATTTGCGGTTCTGTGGCCAAAAGTCCATCGGGGTCACATGCTTTACATTACTTATACTATAATACATGTATGTAACATACCGGGTAGGCGGCAATCAAAAACGCCAATACTATCGAGGAACATAGCTCAAAAATCAATAGAAACAGCGTTTTTGATTGTCATTTGTCGACCCACTGGCGACAAATGGCAATCAAAAACGCTGTTTCTATCGATTTTTGATCAGCGTTCACCGATTGTTGATAACATTTTCGATTGCCACCATATGGTGTGTGTATGTAGTAAAAACATTGAAAAGTCTTCATGTCTGAACTCTGAAGCCACTAGGCCTAAAGCCTTGATACATGTTTATGGTATGTAGCATCACCTAGTTGACCTATTATAATTTGTTCAAATTATTACTCCAGAGCCCCACCTGGAGGTCACTGAGGGTGTGTCCAGTTTCCAATACATACCTACATTGCGTATATTAAAATATGAGAAGTTTTAAACAAATTCGGGTTAGCCAATAGCCACTTGCTCCTCTTGTTTGGTATGTAATGTAGCATCACCCAGTGCTCCTCTACCAAGTTTGTTCACCTAATAGCTCTGGGACCCAAAAATGCCCCCCCTCGCCCAGCGCAGTCATATGATTTACATAGGCTTATACAGTCAAACTTTGGTCACTCGAACTCGTCTGTCTCGAACACCACGGATCGCTGGAACTCCAGGACTTTAGTTAAGAGTGCATAACGAAAATTTAATTTTCTTATTTCTCAACCAAAATATATGTTGTGGGTACTCAAAAGAACCGTCTCAATGAGACGGTTCTTTTGAGCACCCAAAACATATGTTAAAATTGATGGGTTAGAAAATATTTACAATTTTACGCTGAATATTTTTGTTTATCTAAACCTGTGAACTCATTCATCAGTCCCAACAATTTCCCTATATATTTAATGCAAAAATGCACCTCAGGCTCGAACTACGATCTCTCAAACCCAAAACACGGACCACAGGGTGATTTTTAATGTAATATTTTCCTTCCATGAATCGTGTATTTAGGGAAAACATAAAAATCTTTTCTGAAGCAACTAGGCCTAGAGCCAAGTTTGTTTAAATTGACATTATTGAGGCCCTGGTGATAAAATGGCCCCTTCATCATCACCATCATCATCATCATCATCATCATCATCATCATCATCATCATCATCATCATCATCATCATGTTTTGATTAATGTGCAGGTGCAGCAGCATCTTCCACATCAGTGGGCCCCTCTCCAGGTAACTGGCTAGCTGCACACAGAGCAGATCTTACTTTGGGTAAGACTGCCATTTGTATTATTTGGAGCAATGTTTTATGGCAGGATACCTTTTCTTTCACCAACTCAGACACTTTCGGCAGTCCAAGAGCTCTGCCTGTACCCTCCTTACATGTAAAAAGTTTACATGTAGATTATTATGCATACCGATTGTATAACTCTTCCTTATGTGTACTTTTTGTGTCATGGTGATTTATCTATCTTGAATTATGTGGTGCAAACTCACCCTTGATCATAACAGAAAAAGGGCAAACTGTGTAAAAAAATAAATTTTAGTTATTTATGAAAATTAAGAATGATCTCACTAATACCCACCAAAAGGACCTTAACAAACAGTGCAGACCCAGATCAGTCTGATTCAGAAGAAGCAGTCTGATCAAGATCTTCCTTACTTGCTTTTTTGACAATGAAACTTTTTGTAAATTCCAGCCCTTATATTATTATAACCCATGCTCGGATCCAGAAAATTTTGTCACAGGGTGTCCAACTTTGACGTTTTTTTTCGTTGATGAGGGATGGGAGGATCCAAATACCACTATAAGGGGGCCATCATCTGCCTCCAGTGAAACGCCAATTAAATGGCGTTTCGCTGGCATGCTGATGATGGCCGAACATTGAGTAAAATCCATCACCGAAGCGATGAATCTGAAGATAATTTTCCACAAAAAAAGTCAAAGCGTAAATAAACTATGCCATCGCTTCTAATAAACTGCAACACCAGATGTCTGACATAGTGTCCAACAGATGTGTTGCAGTAAATCTGGTAAACAATTGGTGTCATCTTCCAAGTACTACTTATGTGACCCCTTCCAGCTGTGCTGCAGATTCAAGTTCATTCATGTAGGGAGCGCAGTGGCTCAGTGGTAGAGTGCTTGACTCGAGACTGAGGGGCCACGGGTTCGAGCCTCACCGGCGTTGCTGCTTTGTGGTCCTTGAGCAAGACACATTTATTCTAGCTTAGTACTGGTTCAACGCAGGAAGACCCGTCCCTGTTTAACTGGAAGATTGTTGATTGGACGTAAAGAATCAAATCAAACAAACAAAATCAGTTCATTCTCATCTACAAAATCTTCCAATTTCTCGGACGATATACTTTTTTCTTCTGGCCGATGTAACTTAAGTCATAGGAACTTTTATCAAATTGAAGACAGATTTTGACAGTTCATGAGATTTTCCATACTTTTTTGGTAGCCATGGCAACTGTTAAGATATTCAAATTACATGACGGGCGAGTGAGCAAAAGCCTAGTAGTCTAGATGAATTTTGACATTGACAGAGTGCGGAGATCTGATTTATGGTTGTTCAATCACGAGAACGAAGTTGGACAAATTATGCTTGATGAAGTCGACATGTATTGATTAGATCAGTCTGATTGGATGAAAAACAAGATCTGCAAAGATCCTTAATGTTTGTATTGATCTAGCAATTTGTATCAATTGTTGGTACTTTGGGGCCTGGATACGACTGTATTGTACTTCACTGCATGTGCACATTAAAGATTTGGCTCAGCCTGCACAAATGTGCAGGCTGTGCCAAATCTTTGTTGTGCTTGATAACAAGTCAGCAATGACACAATGCTTCTGAATGATATTGACTGTGATCAGGGTATTTGAATGAGCAGGACTGTCCGGGTTTTGTTGAGATTTCTTTTTTGTGAAACATCTTTGACAAGATGTAGTTCAGTGGCATAGGAAAGCCAATTTTGGTGTCGTTTTCGAACCTCAAAGGTGAAGACCAGACTGCATAGCTGTGCAGTGCAGAGGGCTTATTGTCTTTGGTAATTATCCATAGAAAACAAGGAATCTAAAAGCTATTTGTGGATAATTGGTCACATGATGTGCTGGTTTGGTTCTTTGGTAGTTGTTTTCTAAGGTTGTGTTTTTTGTGATCAGTATTTGTTCATTTGTCAAGATACAACTAGGCTGCCAAACTGCGGGTCAGAGTTTGAAGGATGAATCAGAATTTTGCTTTCTGCACAAATATGAGCTGACGTATGCTAAAATGTACCTTATATGTGCATTACAGCCTTTTAACTCTTTGAGCTGGGAAATTTTGCATGCTTTTCAGCCTCTCTTCCTTTTCTAAAAATTCTTTCAGGAATTTAATCAGAGTGTCAAACAGTTTAGATCAATATCAGGCTCAATGTTGAAAAAAGTCAGCAGACGGCCCTAAAAGCATGAAAAATTATCCAGGATGCAAAGCATTAATTTTGTGTGCTTAACTCTTTACCTACATGTACCAGTATCGTCTGCTGATAGCCTTTGCAAACTGTTTGGATCCAGATCAGGCCTGACAAAATATCAAGCCTGATCTGGATCCAAACTGTTTGCCACTCTGATGGTATCCTGAAGGAATTTAATTTTTTTTTTTAAAAATTCAGAAGACAATAAACACATCCAGTAAGCAATGGGTTAAATTAATGGTCTACATTATTGAGGCCCTTTTGGGAAGCTGAGGAGTAGGGCCATTTATTTTCAAGGAACTGGGGAGCACTTGCAATTTTTTAGGGGAGCTTGGGAGCATGCACATACTTTTGAAGTTTTAGGGAGCACTGCTAAAAAAATGAGATTTTTTTCAGGGATTTGGGGAGATCAGAGCATTATTTTTAGGAATCAAGGAGCACAGACCCCCCCCCCCCCATCATGAGGCCTCATTATTCTATTATCTTGTCTTTATCAATGTTCTTATATTTATTGCTTTGTGTGTCAAAACTGCCAATGGTTCTTGCCAAAAACAAGAATATGTTTTTGGTGATTGCATTAGTATTGACCGTGTATATCTGTAGGGTTTTAATAATATAGTTTCCTCTCCTTATTATCACAATAACCAAGTTTGTCTGTGTTCCAATCTATAGATATATTAGATAATCATGAGATATTTTTTGTGGAAGAAGACTCATATTAAGTTAGATCCTATCTTTGAATGTGAGAAAGTACTGTTTGTAGATGGTCATGTGGTTACTCTTGGTGACTAACATCTCATCACCCTCTTGATGTTATTTCAGACAAATAAATGATGGTGTTACAAATATCTGGCAAACAAATGATGATAAAACATTTTTGGCAAACAAATGACAATGTAAATTAACATTTTCTCCATATATGCCAATAATTGTTGTGATGCAGGGAAAGTGTCCAATTTAAGATATTTCAAGGTCTGAATTTATGATGGTGTTACACATTTTGGACCAACAAATGGTGATGTTACACATTTTGGACCAACAAATTGTGTTGTTACACATTTCATACAAACAAATGATAATGTTACCTATTTTGGACCACCAAATGATGATGTTACCTATTTTGGACCAAGAAGTGATGATGTTACCTATTTTGGACAAACAAATGTTGGTGTTACACATTTTGCACAAATAATGATGATGTTGCAAATTTTGGACCAACAAATGATAATGTTACACATTTCATACAAACAAATGATGATGTTACCTATTTTTGACCAACAATGATAATGTTACCTATTTTTGGACCAACAAATGATAATGTTACCTATTTTGGACCACCAAATGATGATGTTACCTATTTTGGACCAACAATGATAATGTTACCTATTTTTGGACCAACAAATGATAATGTTACCTATTTTGGACCACCAAATGATGATGTTACCTATTTTGGACCAACAAGTGATGATGTTACCTATTTTGAACCAACAAATGATGATTTTACACGTTTCATACTAACAAATGATGGTGTTACCTATTTTTGACCAACAATGATAATGTTACCTATTTTTGGACCAACAAATGATAATGTTACCTATTTTGGACCACCAAATGATGATGTTACCTATTTTGGACCAACAAGTGATGATGTTACCTGTTTTGAACCAACAAATGATGATTTTACACGTTTCATACAAACAAATGATAATGTTACACATTTCATACAAACAAATGATGATGTTACCTATTTTTGACCAACAATGATAATGTTACCTATTTTTGGACCAACAAATGATAATGTTACCTATTTTGGACCACCAAATGATGATGTTACCTATTTTGGACCAACAAGTGATGATGTTACCTGTTTTGAACCAACAAATGATGATTTTACACGTTTCATACAAACAAATGATGATGTTGCACATTTCATACAAACAAAATGATGATGTTACCTAATTTTGACCAACAATGATAATGTTACCTACTTTTGGACCAACAAATGATAGTTTTACCTATTTTGGACCACCAAATGATGATGTTACCTATTTTGGACCAACAAGTGATGATGTTACCTATTTTGAACCAACAAATGATGATTTTACACGTTTCATACAAACAAATGATGATGTTGCATATTTCATACAAACAAATGATAATGTTACCTACTTTTGGACCAACAAATGATAGTGTTACCTATTTTTGGACCAGCAAATGATTATGCTACCTATTTTGGACCACCAAATGATGATGTTACCTATTTTGGACCATTAAGTGATGATGTTACCTATTTTGAACCAACAAATGATGGTGTTACCTATTTTTGACCAACAAATGATAATGTTACCTATTTTTGGACCAACAAATGATTATGCTACCTATTTTGGACCACCAAATGATGATGTTACCTATTTTGGACCAACAAGTGATGATGTTACCTATTTTGAACCAACAAATGATTATGTTACCTATTTTGGACCAACAAGTGATGATGTTACCTATTTTGAACCAACAAATGATGATTTTACACATCTCATACAAACAAATGATGATGTTACCTATTTTTGACAAACAAACAATAGGTGTTATACATTTTGTACAAAAAATGATGATGTTACCTATTTTGGACCAACAAATGATGTTACACATTTCATACAAAAAAATGATGTTACCTATTTTGGACCAACAAATGATGATGTCACCTATTTTCGACCAACAAATGATGATGTTACCTATTTTGGACCAACAAATGATGGTGTTACACATTTCATACAAACAAATGATGATGTTATTTTGGACAAACAAGTGATGATATATTATCAATGTTACTGGTTGAAAATCTTTTCATCATTGAACTTGCACAGCTAATTTACTTTCTGACTCTGAATGTCAGTCTAATTATCGGTAGCTGATTTAATAGGAGGAGCTTCAAAACAGATCCAATAAAAACAGAATTTCAAAACAAATCTAATTACAACAACTTGCTGGTAAAATGTTGGATTGCATTATTGTGCTTTGCATTATTGTGCTTTGAGTTATTTCTCTCATTCCCAATTTGCAAGGAAAATCTTAGGATGCCAGTCCTAACTTTATTACGGTCATAAAATTTGCTCAGTTCACGTATTTACATAATTAAACTGTAACTTTATGTTTAAATTTTCTGTGAAGAATCTGATTGTGTTTGGTTCCTGAATTTTATTGCATGAAGTATTGATTTTGTACGATTTTTGTCTCTTGCTTGCAAATTAATCCTTTAAATGCTAAAATTTAAAACTGGAACCATCCGTCTTATGACTGATCAAACTGCTCCCCTAGGAACTTAGCTGTAAGTAGTTAGAGGTTTCATTTTAATGCATGAAAAATGTTGCTGAAAATGTTGTCTACTGATGTCATCTGCTGCAATTTTTGGCTAGATTAGTTTTAACATGCATGCAAGCAGTATGGACACACAGCAGACTTCTCCATATGCAAATAGTGCAGGCCCTGATCAGATTCAGCATCATTTAGCATCTGATTCGCAACAGAACTATATATAGGCCTCGACACGAGAAAACCTATCTTCGGGGTTCGCGAATAACAAAGGCATAGATCAGCCTGCGCATTCCCGCAGTCTGATCAGCTTCTTTGTTATTCACTTGTTGGAAAGTATCATTACTAGACTTGCCACTAGTGAAATTTCTCTGTAGCAGAGCAGGCTGGTTTGAGTCTTGCTTTGTTGGAAACCCAAAAGACAGGTTTTGTCGTGTCGCGGCTCATATAATAGTGATATTAAGTCATTGATCCTGGTTAGTCCTTTAATGACTGATGGAGATTCTACATTGAGCTCTGTCTACTTTAACTTGTTGCATCCTGGGTAATTTTTCGTGCTTTTTTGTCATCTGCTGAATTTTTTCAAAATCAACATTTTCGAAAAATTCTTTCAGCAATACCATCAGAGTGTCAAACAGTTTGAATCCAGATCAGACCCGACGTTTTGTCGGTCCTGATCTGGGTCCAAACTGTTTGCAAAGGTTATCAGCAGACGGCACTACTTGGCAAAGAGTTGAAGGTGGAACTAAGGTTTATATATGGGCCTCGACGCGGAAACCTGTCTTCACTGGTTTGCGAACAACAAAGGCGCAGACCAGCCTGTGCATCCGGGCAGTCTGATCTGTGCCTTTGTTTTTCGCTTATTGGAAAGAATCATATCTAGACTTGCTAGGAGAGATTTCAATTTTCTAGCTAGTCTCTGCAGCTGAGGAGGCTGGTTTCAATCTCACTTTGTTGGAAACCCCGAAGACATGTTTTGTCGCTTCGAGGCCCATATAATCTCAGTTTTATAGGCATTTCGAAATTACAATCAGAAAACTGTTCTAAACATGTATTTACTCAGTAAGTCCCATGGTGTCCATCTTTCTTCCAAATGATTTCTAATGCTTTCTTCAAGAAAAGACAAACTACTCAAGGGGTTATGTAGTATTTTCTTAACTGAGGCTCCCTGCTTCTGACAGCTTTTGTGGTCTTCTGATATTCTTTCCAAACTGTTTGGCACACTGAATAGTGCAGATCCAGAAAGTTTAGTCAGAGGGGGTCCAACTCTAACAATTAACGTTTCTTTTTTTAGTTTATGAAGGGAGTGAGGGATCCAAATACCACTAAAACGGCCCTTCATTGGCCCGCCATCACAACGCCATTGATGGCCGATGATGGTCCAATATTATAAATAATTTATTTATTATATAATGAATAAAATTATTTATGATGTGGCGTTATCCACTGAATAACAGTAACGTCATATGATAAACATTTTTGTCGCTGCTTTAAGGGTTAACTGTCGTGAGCCTGTCTAGAAACAGAGACAACTAATCTGGCTCAACAAGACCTGAATTGTGTTGACTGAGCAGTAAAACACAACTCAAATTAACAAAAGTAAATGCATATCTAAATGTTGTTCACTGTATTAATCATTGTTTGGTTTTGTTTTTTCAGTGAGACAAGCCTAAAAAGACCAGAGAACAGCCATCATGGACACAACAGCTTTGATGGAAAAGTAAGTCTATACTTTATGCCATCCATTATAATTGACTAAGTTTGAAACTTGTATTGTAGCACCGGCTAAGTGGTGTAGCATGAGATAGCCCATTTCCATGAATATTACATCGAGGTATCACAACTCTAAAATGACACACCCAGCTCATCGCCATCTCCACTCATGGAGATGGCGATGAGGTGGATGCGTCATTTACAAAATGTAACAGCTCATCACTTTCATTTGAAACTGCTACTGAAATAGCGCTTTCAAATGGCTACTATACTTTCAACCCTTTAGTTAAGCACTAAAAATGGCAAGCTTTTTAAAAAGCTTATACTTGTATTATAGTCACGATTAGTTTTCTTTTTGTGACTGAAATTTTCAAGCCCGAGTCCAAGCAACCATTAACATCAATAAAAGCCCCAAATGACCTGACATTGTTAAATTAGAGGAGGGTTAGGGGGTTAAATTAAATTTATATCAATATATCAGTAAAAAGTGATAGTCTTTCTATGATTTATCATTTGGTTCAACCAATATTCAGATGAAACAATTACAGTAAAACCTGTGTAAAACGGCCAATCTCAAAAAGACAAATAATTGGTTTTCAAGACCAATTATCGCTTAATGCAGGTCAGAAGTATTGCAGAATGCTCCAAGGGGAGCATTCTGCAATACTTTTGACCTTCATTTAGCTACCATTTGTCATTAAGATCTTTATTACATGTATGCCTATTTTTGAGTGGCCGTTTTTTTTACAGGTTTTACTGTAATTGTTTAATAACAGTCTATCCCGAGAGGTTCTATTGATTCAAATATAATATCTGAGAATCCTAAATTCTGTTGGACAAGTAGGGTACTGATCAGATAATGTAAATATCAGCCTTTGCTGTCCACATATTCGTTAAAGTAAATTTTTTAATCATGACAATCAAATACGTACATGTATAAGCCATAGAAGTGTGCACCGTAGAACTGTAAGTAGAGTGCCGAACTCTGTAAAAATCCCATCCTTGGTGCGGTGTTGTGACCTTGTCCTCATTGCTAACCAGGAAAAAGTCATGACATGACTGTAAAATTGTTGGCTAGGACGTAAGCCATGCAAGCATATGTTGACAAATCTAGTAATCTGGATACAAGTCTTATCACATGACGTCGCATCTAGGAGTGATATAATGCCATGCATTAAAATCTGGTTTACAGATAAAGTAACGTTACGCAATGATAACGTGAGCTATAGATGGCTTAAAAATCTTGACATTTTCACGCCAAAAAAAAAACAATTTTTAGGTATTTTTGATATCCTATGATAAACAGAATCTAACATTTGTGCTCCTGTATTGTTAAATTTATTAAACTTTTTGCGAAATAGTGATAAAATGCTTGGCAAGCCTCACATTTACTCACTTTTCCCCAACTCGTTTGATATATTCAATAGAACGTGAGCACTCGTGTAAGATCCTCTATTTATCGAGGACTTTGTTAGATAATCAGGCCTTTAGTTAAGAGTGGGTACCAAAAAATTAATTTTCTTATTTCTCAACCAAAACATATGTTGTGGGTACTCAAAAGAACCGTCTCAATGAGATGGTTCTTTTGAGCACCCAAAACATATGATAAAACTGACGGGTAAGAAAATATTTACAATTTTATGTTCAAAAAATTTGTTTATCTTAACGTATGGATGATTGATGTTAATGGAGGTTAAGTTACAGTAACTGTCAGAGAAAAGAAACAGGCCTGTAAATGTGACATCGGATATCAGAATTGGGGCTTTAAATGTTTCTTCAACATTGATCCAGAGGTTTTTGGTTTCTGTTTCACAAGCATTAATGATCGCTAAGGCCGTGCAAAAATTTCTAATTTAATTGTTGTGTTCCATGTGGGATGTCCCAGGCTTCAAGACAAAGCCACGAATTACAGAAAGATGGCATATTGCTTCCCAAATGGCGTCTTCGCTTACCAAGAATCAAGATATAGAGACATTCGCTTTTAGTCACAGAATGTTATGACTGCTTGTTTTCCCTGTTGAGTCTTGGTTGTCTATATTTGAGCCAGCACATGCGATTTTGGCACTTATCGCATATGCCTCCTTTAAGCACCTATGCTGACATATCCTGGGTGGGGCTAGAGGTCTAAATTTTGGTCTAAGTCTTCATCTACATCCATACTTTGTGCATGTGAGCAGTGAAGAATCTGGCAATCTGTGAGTTTGAGCAGGCTTGCTGAGGCTTCATTGCTCAACAATGCTGTAAAGTACCAAAATCTCATGGCTGGCTCATTTATTATTAGATTCTGTCTTGTAACTTTCAGAATGCAATTATAGCATTAATTTCAAGTTATAATTTCAAGTTTAAATATATGTATAAGTATAATTTACTAAAAAAACGGGATCCTTATGAGCAGGGTCGCATCAACTTAAAATTTTGCAAGAGCTTGAAATTCACTTGTACAATTGGTCTTTAGAGTTACTTGCCCTTGAATGTTAAAAAGTCTCAGCTCTTTGGCTGCCAGTGTCAAATTATGTGGTCTGCTGGCTGCTGCTGACTTTTGCAAACAATTTGGACCCAGATCGGGCCTGAAAGAATATCATGCCTGATGTGGATCCAAACTGTACGACACCCAGATGATATTCCTGAATTTTAAAAAAAAAACATTTGATTTTGGGAAAAAACAGCAGCTGACAAAAAATCATGAAAAATTGCCCAGTTAGTAAAGAGGTATATGTCGTTCTATGCACTTGTAGGTTACCGCAATGTCTTCTTTTTGTATTCAAATTCTCGTCACTCAAATGATTCTTGGACAAATCAAGCAAAGCCTTCCATATTTGGATGGATACTTGTGTTTCGTAGACTGTATCTAATGGAACCGCCAACTGTAAATATGTTGAAAGAAGTGAAACGGTCTGGCACGAACCAGTTTATCAAACATCTGTCACGAAGGACAATATATTAACCTTTTACTCCATTGGCTATTTTTAGATCATGATGTCATTTTCTATATCTAGACAACATTGAAAAAAATTCAAGAAAAATTTAAGTAAAATTTTGAATACTTTTAAAAAATTATGGAAAATGGAGCATTTGCTCCTATCAATCCAACTTTGTGGGAGGATCTTGTAATCTTCAAGTGACATCTCTTCCAAAAAAATTTGGATTGAGCAGAAACTTGGTGGGAGGCTTCTGAGCAACATGGAGACTTAGAATTGATATAACAGTTCTTCCAAAACCATTTATGTTGGATTGAACTGAAACTTTGTGGGAGGCATCAAGGCAATATGCAGATTCAGATTTGCTTTATAGAATCATTGCCATCCTCTTGAAGGATGGCAATTATGATTGACTAAGTTCGTAACCCGTATGGTAGCACCAACTAAGTGGTGTAGCATGAGATGAGCCATTTCTGTAAAAATTACATGTATGTATTGTCTGATGGTGTCATCAGGCTAAAATGACCAACACAGCTCATCGGCATCTGCGGAGATGGCGATGAAATAGGTGTGTCATTTGATAAATTCATCACTTTTCTTTGAGACAGCTTTTAAATGGCTTCTATACCTTTAGTCGGTAGGCACCAACCCACTTTAGTTAAGTGCTGACAAATGGCAAGCTTTTTTGAAAAGCTTATGCTTGTTTTATTGAGATGTTGAAAATGGCCAACATGGCAGCCATTTTGAAAATCTTCAAATGAAATCTGCTCAAGAACCATATTATGTACATGTAGGATTGAACTGAAATTTGGTGGGAGTCATCGTGGCAACATGAAGTCTTAGAAATAGCGTGTCTTGATCAGGCTCATCCAGGTGAGTGATATTGGCCCACTTGGGCCTCTTGTTTGGTAATGCTTACCTGTGACCAACAAAATATGCAAGTTCTGTATTTTAGGAAAACCCCATAACGGGTACTAAATTTGGCAAACAGTGAAGACCCTGATGAAATGCAGCATTATGCTGCATTTCATCGGGGTCTGCACTGTTTGCTCAGATTATAACAATCTTCAGGGAAAGAAATACACCATAATTTAGAAAATTCTACCTGTGACCCCTAATAAAACAACACAATGGGCAGTCCCATACTTGTTGTATCAATATGTATGGGAAAATCCATTCAAATACATAGGAGTTAAATTAACCAGAGAGAATGCAGTGGCTCAGTGGTAGAATGCTCGAGTCGAGACCGAGGGGCTGCGGGTTCAAGCCTCATGGGCGTCACGTACTGCCTTGTGTCCTTGAGCATGAACTTTAATCCTAGCTTAGCACTGGCACAACCCAGGAAGACCCGTCCTACATAACTGAAAGATTGTTGATTGGACGTAAAGAATCAAATCAAACAAACAAATAGATTTAAAAGCAACCATATGGATTTAGGATACGTCAACACCAAGAGGGTTAATTGGAAAAGTACATTTTATTTCGAGGTTGAGACATGGAGGCTGGAGAGGTGTTTGTAAAGAGGCCCAATCCAATTCCATACAGAGCCGCCTCTGCTGTTAAAGTAAATGTTTTGTTGGCAGACAAATTGAATCAGTGGCACCAAATCAAATATGATGTATGAAAGAGGCATGATTGCAATGCCCCAAAGATACACTCTTATTTCATTAGGTTGGACATGAAATCTTTGAATACTGATAAATTGGGGACCATTATAGGAGCATCCAGGACGATAAATAATAGCTCCAGTCGCTTCTTAATTACCCTATTTGACCTAATAAGTGCACTTACTCCTATTGGCACACACTTAGTTAACTACATATACTGTAAATTTGGAAATTGTCACAAGGGTTTTATTTTCATGAAACTTCGCAGATGCGAAGTTTCGTGAAAATAAAACCCTGGCAAAATCACTCTGTTGTTTACTAATGTAGGTAAATCAGGCCCTAGTCGCGAATTTTTAACATTACAAATATTCTTTTAACTCTATTCGTGAAAGGGAGCGCAGTGGCTCAGTGGTAGCGTGCTTGACTCGAGACCGAATGGCTGTGTCTTCGATCCTCATCAGCGTCACTGCTTTGTGTCCTTGAGCAGGACACATTAATCTATGCTTAGTACTGGTTCAACCAGGAAGACCCGTCCCGACATATCTGAAAGATTGTTGACTGGGACATAAAGAATCAAATCAAACACAAATCTATTCGGGAAAATAAAATTATTGTGAAAATTCCCAAATTTACAGTATATGGATGGGCAAAGATTTTGGTGCTTATCGCATGTAATGCAAACGCCAGCTTAAACACCCATGATGACAAATCCAGTGGGGCTAATTTTTATTCCCCCAACTTTGATTAAGTTGAAGGGGCATATTGCTTTGGGCTTGTCCGTGTGTATGTGTGTGTGTATGTATGTCTGTGCGTCTGTTACAAAAAAATTAAGTTACAGTTTTGAAATTTCATAAATAGATTTATCATAAAAAAATAGTTGACCCATATTTTTTTTAGTCCAAGTTATCTCCCTTTGTGGAGTTATGCCCCTTTTAAAGGGTCATAATGAAATTTTGAAATCAAGATATCTCAAAAAGTACAACAGCTAGGAGCTTAAAACTTAGTCAGCAGATAGAGGATAATAAGTAGACTAGCTGGTGAAAATTTTAAAAAAGTTATTAAATATTTTTTTGAGTTATTGCCCTTTGAAAATTAAGACATAGAAAGCTTGGTATCTCAAAAATTATTACAGCTAGGAGTTTCAACTTGGATAGCTGACAGAGGATAATGAGTAGATTACCTTGGTGAAAATTTAAGAAAAAGTTATTTTATTTTTTTCGAGTAATTGCCCTTTGCATTTTTACGGGTTATTGCCCTTTGCAAGTTTGCACATAGAAAACTTGAAACAAAGATAAATCTCGAAAACCATTACAGCTAGTAGCCTCAGATTTGGTCAACTCATAGAGGATGGTGAGAAGATTACCTGGTGAGATCATCTTTATGATATGCATTTGATTGGGGGCACTGTGTTTCATAAACACAATTTCTAGTGATCTGAGTGATTATCTACATCCATACTTTGTGTATGTGAGCAGCGAAAGCTCTGGGGAGTCTGCTTGCCTGAGCCTTCCTTGCTTTTCATGGCAGTCTCATATGAGGAACACACGAAAAGAGGCATTACTTGGATGCAAAAGGCAATGGCCAAGTTCCGGCTTTTTGTGTGGTAACAGGTTAAAGTAATATAGTTTCCATTTTTTGACTCATTAATGTCAGTCCTTTCCTTTGCAAATGGCAAACACTCATCTGTGCAGGCTGCTCAGAATCTTTTATACTTGCAAACTCAAAGTGGTATCTTTCTACTTAATGACTGTGACCTTGATGCATCTAGCAGTCTCTGGTGGTTTCTTGTATTTTCTTGGTCTTAGTCGGCTTCTGTAGCTATACAGACACATGACGGAAATTATATAACCAGGCGTAAGTCTTCACTTGTTATAATATGAAATATCATTTCTGTGTGGCGTGTACTTCTTTTTTTTTCATTTTTTTAAGCAGTACATAAAAACCTGTCTTAATGGCCACGCAAAAAGAAGACAAAAATTGTTTTTTCAAAACAGGTTATTGCTTAATGCAGGTCAAAAGTATTGCAGAATGCTCCAAGGGGAGCATTCTGCAATACTTTTGACTTTCATTAAGCTACCATTTGTCATTAACATCTTTGTTTGTATATTTTTGAGCTGCCGCTTAAAACAGGTTTTAATGTACATGTATTTGCAGGAGACTTGTTTTTGCCCTCCAAGAATGGCCCAAACTATGTCCAAAAAGGGCTATGCTGGTCCATGGATTTCCCATATGCTTCCATCTTTCCTTCACTCTTAATAACTCTTCTTAAAGCGTTTAGCTCAACTGAGCCATGTGTTCAAAGTGAGCTTTTGTGATACTCTTATGGCCATTGTCTAATCATCAATCCATCTGTCAATCCATAACTCTGTCAACAATTTACTTTAAGCAGCATTTCCTCTTAAACCACTTGTGGATTTTCACCAAACTTCACAGGAATAATTCTCAGGTGGTCCCTTTTCATAGTTGTTGGGCCGCTCTATGAATGTTGGCAGAGCTCTTGTTTTTTTTTCAGCATGTCCATCCATCCATTTGTCTGTCTGTTCTCTTGTGGACATATGAGCCGCGACATGAGATTTCCAACAATGTGGTATGTGCAACCAGTAAACCCTCAGATCAGCCTGCCCTTAAGAGCCTTTGCTAGTCACTTGAATATTTTGTGAATATCAAGCTACTAACCGAACATCATTTGGATTTTGAAAGCTTAAAAGGAGACTGTACAGGCTCTTCTGAGTATATTCATGTCAAAATGCCACATTGTTGGAAATCATGTGATCATCCACTCTATAGATTTTTTCCATCAAACTCTCGCCCAAGTTTGAATATGGGTTTTGTCCAACAAATGGTACCAATATGGCCAACAAAATCGCCTTGCCTGTCAGTTTGCACTTGTGGACACTCTCACTGTCTGTTTGTCTGTTCTGAAATGTTTCTCTGTGAAAACGCCAATTAAAAAAAACAGCAACTAAAAAACATGTAAAATTACTGGGCATGCAAAAAGTTTAGGGCTGCTAAACTGTTTATCTTCAAGTCTTACAATTCCTTTACTCTAACAGACATTTCCATCTATGATGAGGTCATCCGATCCATTGTGAATAAAAAAACTATCCTGTACCTAATTCTCATTCCGTACTTATTATCAGATTGTCTTGAGTAATTCTGTCCTATCAAGGATATATTCATGAAGCTAAATCATATCTGCCGCTGGCATTTACAAGAGATCCTCCATGAAAAGTGGCAATAATTTAATCCGGGTCAGAGGAAAATCCCCCGAAGTTACTATAGTTCACCCAGGTGAAAAAGTTGGTGTAATAGCATCAGAAGTACAAGGAATTCTACTGTAATTATGATTTCTCCAGAATTTCACGTAAAATTTGTTAGCAATACCAGTCTGATTTTATGCAATTTCATCGAAATATCGCCACAATTTCAATGTAATATCACCATAATGTCAGTGAAATTACAGAAAATTCCACTACCAAATTTATCACCTAAATTTCACTGAAATATCTCAGTAAGTTTCACTGGTATATTGCAGTAAATTCAGTGAAATTACAGAAAATTCCACTGGTATTGCTGTCAAATTTATCACCATAACACTGATATATCACTATGAATTTCACTGATATATCACTGTAATTTCAGTGAAATTTTGAAATTCAACTGGTATTATAACCAAATTTATCACTGCAATTTTAACAAACTATCACTGAATATCACTGATAATTCTGAGAGAGGGAAAATTTCAGAGGAAAAAACAAATGGTATTGACAAATTTTATCACTGCTGTGACAATAATTTCTACAAAATTCAGTGCAATTCCACCAGAGTTTAAATGAAATCCTTGTAAAATTGCAGTTAAATTTCATTAACAGAATAAATAGTCATTTATACCAGCTCAGTTTGACTAAAATCATTGGCCCTTCGGTTCAGGTCTAGAACAAAAGCCAATGACTTTGGACCTAAATGGTATGTAGTGTTGAAAATTGCCCCATAGAAAATGTCTCTGGAATTACCAATTTGTTGTTCCTGATCTGGGTGGGAATTGTTTGCAGAAGACATTAGTTCACAAAGAGTTAATTAAGCCAGGGATTTGGGGCCTAATTCCGCCCCCTTCCTAATTCAAAAGTAAGCTAAATTTTCTCAAAAAAAAAATGTGTATATTTCCCTATATTCATATATTTCTTCCCAATTCTGTAGATTTATGGGTTGATTTTCTCAAAATTGATAGCCCCCAGCCCCAGGTTCAAAAAGGTAGATAAATCCCTGTATAAGCTGAAAACAGAATTCTCAATAAATTCATAGGCGATCTTATATGAGTGCTCATGTTTTATTGAATTTATTAAACAAGTTGAGGAAAAGCGATAAAATGCTAGGCTTGCCGAGCATTTTATCGTTTTTTCGCAACGAGTTTAATAAATTCAATAACTCAGGAGCATGAATGTTAGATTCTATTTAATATCATATGACATTCAGATTACTTTGAAATCTCATTTCTGCCGTAAAAACATTATAATTTTGTCATTATGTAGGCAACATTGTTATGGACGTCATTGCGTTTACCGAAAATCTGTAAACCACTAGTGGTTTATCAATTTTATTGCATGGCGTTATTTCACTCCCAGACGCGACGTCATATGATAAAAATGAATATTGCAGTTTGGTACTTGTTAATTGTAATAAAATTTCAAATTAGGATAAGGCCCTTATTTATCACCCATATTTGGCTAAGAAATATCCCTGCCAATTCAAGTCATTTTCTTCCCAACATTTCCTTCTTCGGAATATGTTTTTGGAAGAAGATCAACAGATAGATAAAGTCGGCAACAGGCTAGTTTTTCGAGTGTAATCAATAGCGGTTCTTCCAATCGGAGTCGCAACTGTAGTGTGATGCATGGCCACAGAGGAGAACAAATCATATCCTTAATGGATAATTCTTTCATCAAATGATCAGTTTAATGTTACAGTAGAAAATTGTGTTCATAACACGAGATTGGAGAATATTGATACTCGGTGTGATTTGTGGTTAATTTCAAGGATGTCGTTAAAGTTACAAAAACCATTAAGTACACTTGTTGGTTGCAGTGCTTGCTTCTAAGTTAAAAGTATGTTGGTCGGGGACTCAAGAAACGTTATAAAAGTTTTCGGTGAATGGAATTATCAATATAATTTTGTTTTGCAATGAAATTATAATTTTGACTTCTAATTATATATATTTCATTTTGGACAATTGCTGTTTATCAAATATTCTTAGAAATAAAAAGAAAATGGAAAAACAGGGACAGTTGATTTAGTGAAAGTTAATTTTGAATTTTTTTTTCTTTGTTAAAAAGTGTTGGCTGTTCTGAAAATTTTAGGATTTGGAGTATCGCATTTAACTCTTTTCATCTGCTGTTAACCTCTGCAAATAGTTTGGACCCAGATCAGGCCCGACAAAATGTTCGGCCTGATCTAGATCCAAACTGTTTGACACTCATGGTACTCGTGAAAGAATTTTTTGGAAAGGTTAATTTTGAAAAAATCAGTGGACGACAAAAAAGCATGAAAAATAATAGCTTTAAATGCACAAAGAGTTAATACCACAAAAGTATTGCCTAGGATTGTTTTAGGGATAATATATTTTCCATGATATTGTGAAATTCCGTGTTAGTATATGCTGTTTTAAGGAAAAAAAATATAAATGGACACATTAGTATTTTTTTTTCGTTTGAGACAGTTGGGCATGCTTTTATTGTGATACTTTTCATCTTCACATATATATTATTATGATGAACATTGCAATAAACAAACAAAAAATAATTTTTAAACCGATAAAAAAAACCCACCCTATTCATTTCACTCTGTCAGCAAATTAAATCATATTTTATGAATGGCAACAAATGAATGTGAAAAAAATCCAAGAATTTTAATGCTTACTCTATCTGTAACATTGTTCGCTAAGGCTTAAAAACTACATGCACTTGAATATAGAGAGCATTCTTGAAAAGTCCTTCAAAATTAGAAAATTTGTTTTCAAGTTTTAATTTTATGAGTAATTTATACTTACATGAGAGTAACTACGGTAGGATTGGTTCCCGACTGGCTCGGACGTAACCCGCACGAAAAAAGCAAGATTCATGTTTACACCACGTGACTCTAATGAAATGCTTTATCTACCTCAGTTCTATATGGCGACAAGGTGCTTGTCACCAAAGAAAACTGAGGGGAGGCGGGTGGGAATCCCTCATGTAAGTATAAATTACTCATAAAATTAAAACTTGAAAACAAATTTTCTAATTTTATTTCATAATTTAAACTTACATGAGAGTAACTACGGTAGGATGATTTCTGAGCAATTCTCCCTGGAAGGTGGGTCTTTGGTGACTCTTCTTAAGTTCAACTATATACAGTTAACCGAAAACATCCCACAAATCTGTACATCTGTACCTCCAACAGAAACTTCCTGTTCCAACTTAAATATTGTATATTTACATTAAAAAGAACTTCTTGTTCTTTATGTCTTAATGAACTCCACTGTTCAAAATCTGAATGAATAAACAGATAAATCACATTATCTCATTATTTCCTCTTTCATTCTTCTTACAAACTGTCTACATCATAAGTCTTTCTTATGTGATATATCCACTGCAAATATCATATACAAAAACACAAAAACCAGCAACCCGCCGGACATAAAAACTATGTGTAATATCATTAAAATTCCCATCCTTGGGATTCCATTTCTCTATAATGGAACTTCTTAAATGTAGTGTCAGAGCTCCAATCTGCTGCATCAAGAATCGAAGACAACGATGCTCCTTTAAATAAGGCCCATGATGGACCTATAGCTCTAGTCGAGTGAGCTTTAACCTTCATATCTGAATCACTATAAGCTAATTTTATCACATTCACAATCCAAGAAGCTATCGTTTGTTTGGACACTGCTTTGTGTGGTTTGTTAATAGATAAAAACAACTGAACTACTTGTTCACTTTCAATTTCAGACCGAAGCTCTGCAGTTCTTTTCAAATAGAATTCCACTGCTCTTTTTGGATCTAACTTCCTGTCCTTTGTGAAACAGGGAACAAAAATTTTCTTACAAAGATGATTGGGTCTGTCTTGCTTTGACAATCCATCTCTAATAAAAAGTATCCCTTCAGGGAGCACATTCATGAAACCTTCATCTGTTCTTAACGCTTGTAAGTCGCTGCATCTCCTGAACGTTGATACCGCTGTAAGAAAAACAGTTTTCCATGTTAAACATTTCAAGGAAATTTTATGTATTGGTTCAAAAGGAGGATTAGATAAAAGCTCCAGCACCTTTTTCAAATCCCACTCTGGAACCAAACGTTTAACTGGTGGCCTAGAATTAAACACTCCTTTCAACAGGCGAGTAATATCTGTATGCTGCCCTATAGGAGTACCATCTATTTTTGGTAACATAACTGATAACATAGACCTATACCCTGATATGGTTCTATATTTAAGACCTTTCTGAAAAAGACTACTCAAAAAATCTGCACAGTTAGTCAAAGTTGCAGTGTAGGGATCAATTTTCCGTTCACTACACCAGCCACTGAACTGTTTGAATTTGACTGAATAGTCTTTCCTGGTTCCTGGTCTCCACGACGCAACCATGAGTTTTCTAGAGTCTTCCGAAAATCCCTTATCCTGGAATGATCGGTTGACAGAAACCATGCTGTTAGATTGAATACTTGCGGATTTGGGTGAAATATTTTGACTCTGCCCTGAAACAACAGATCCTGCCTTACTGGCAGTTTCCTTGGGCAAGCTATTGACATTTGAAGGAGATCTGTGTACCAATTTCTCCGTGGCCACTGGGGAGCTATCAAAATTATCTGGCACCGAAATTTCTTCATGTGTTGAAGTACTTTTGGAACCAGACAAATTGGTGGAAAGGCATAAGCTTCCATGTTCTCCCAAGCAATTGACAATGCATCTGTTGCCAGTGCCAATTGACTGGGGTACCATGTGCAAAACACTGGCGTTTTCTTGTTTACTTCCGATGCAAACAAGTCTATTAGAGGCGTCCCCCAAATCTGAAAAAGCCTGTGGACTACTGTACTGTGTAGTGACCATTCCGAGGGTCTTACATGTATTCTCCCCCTGCTTAATCTGTCTGCCAGTACGTTCAGGACTCCTGCAACATGAGCTGATTTGAGTATTATGTTGTTGGCCCTTGCTAATTGCCAAATGTCCCATGTTAGATAGCACAGACGAGGAGAACGAGTCCCCCCTTCCTTTGCAATATACTGAACTACTGTTGTGTTGTCGGAGCGTATTAACACAGTATAACCCTTTAGCTGGGGAAGAAAATGTCTGAGAGTCAGATAAACTGCTTTCAGTTCTAGCCAATTTATGTGCATTCTGGACTCCCGCATGGACCAGGTTCCCTGAAACAGTTGGTTTTCCATGTGACCTCCATAACCCTGTTTTGATGCATCTGTTGTGATTATTTTTGAACAAGCTTGAGCACAGAAGCTCTTTCCCTTCAGTAGATTTTCTTCTTTCAACCAAAATTGCAGATGCTTTTGTATCTGAGTATTGAATGGTACCACTGTTTGAATGTCCATTTTTGCTGGTCTCCAAAAATGTAGGAGATGCAATTGTATTGGTCTCATGAAAAGCCTTGCGTTTGGGACCAGTTCTATGCAGGAAGCCATTAGTCCTAACAAATGAAGGTAATTCTGAGCTGTAGGTACTGTCTTTAACCTCATGCATGCTTCTCTTATTTTGAGCACTCTCTCTTGAGTTGGACAAACTAACCCTTTTGCTAGTAGGAAATGTGCCCCAATATAAATTGCCGACTGATTTGGTTCCAATGCTGATTTTTTTAAGTTTATCATGAAACCTAGATCTACAAGGAGATTGAGTGCAGTCTTTTTGTCTGTATATAATAACTTTTTTATCTGATTCACTAGGAACCAATCGTCTAGGTAAACAGCTAGACGTGAATTTAGAGTTCTGAGGTGTGCCGCTGCTACAGACACCACCTTTGTGAACACCCTGGGGGCCACTGCTGGGCCGAAACAAAGGCAGGTGAATTGGTACACCTTGCCCTGAATACAGAACCTTAGAAATTTCTTGTGAGCCTTGTGAATGGGTATGTGCATGTAAGCATCGGTCAAGTCTAGACTTATGGCCCAATCTCCCTGTTGAACTAGATTCAACACTGTGCTTAAAGAATCCATTTTGAAGTGTTGTTTCTTGAGATACCTGTTGAGAGGACGCAGATTTATGACTGGTCTGAGGCCTCCTGATTTCTTGGGTACTAGGAAAAATGTTGAGTAAAAACCTTTGTGAGTGTCTTGCCAAGGGACAATCTCTATTGCACCTTTTTTTAATAATTTTTCTACCTCCTGCAGTATAATGGGTAAACTTTTTGCATTTACATGTGTTTCTTTTATCCCTGCAAAAGGAGGAATTGACAGAAAATCTAATTTTAGACCATCTCTTATTGTTGACAACACCCACTGATCGTCTGTTATTTCTTTCCACTGACCCAGAAAATATTTCAGCCTCCCGGCAACAGGTATCTCTGGAAAACGACACTTTATTGAGTCATGCTCGATTTGGTTTGCCTCCTTGGCCTCGAAAAGAACTTACCACATGAGACTTGCTCTGGTTACCCCTAAAATTTGATGACTGGGGTCCCTTGTATGGTCTTTTATAATTGGAGCTGTAACTGTTTGGTTTGTATGACCTGTTATAAGAGTCTTCTGCACCTCTTGATCTCTTAGCACTAGATGCTTCTTGTGGATATGAAGATTTCCTTTTCACAAAGGGTTTCTTGTAAGTCTCTGGCATAAGTTCATTTATCTGCTTATCATTCTCTTGACGAACTTTCAATTTCTGTGCAAATTCTGGTCCAAAAATACCCTCACTTGATAGAGGAGAAGCCAAAGCAGTTTTCTGCAAGTCTTTAAATTCATGTAAGCGTGTGTCAGCTACTGTCGCCCTCCTGCGAACTAAATGGAAAAATGCGCCAGATCTTGCAAACTGGTCTAAGGACTTGGTTGACATTGAAAACAAATCTCTCACATTTTGAGTAGCTTCATCAATGTTAGGTGATTGGCTTTTCAAATTATTCAATAATGAGCCCAATGCCTGTTGAGCATAACAAATAGAGATCAAACCCATCCGTGCAGCCATCTGCCCTTGATACGCAATCTTCTCAATAGATTTAAAAGGTTGTGTGAACAAAGTCTGAGAACCAGTGTATGCAGCACGTCGTCCATGTTTCTTGACTAATAAACTTTCAGTAAAGCTATCTAGACTTGGCACTCTGAGCAACTCCTCTGCACTCTCATGCACTGGAAAAGATTGCCTACACGAATCTTTAAAGGCTGAAAGTCTATCAGGCTCTTTGCTTCGCCAAATTTGAGAAATACTGTCCACCTGTGCAGTATCTAGGACTAGTCCCTTGGTGGTATGAGAAGATTCTGGTACCGCATCTTCCCCAAACATTTCTTTCAACATATTGTGAGTTAAGGGTGGGTTGTTGAACTGGCTAGTAACTTCTACTGGATCTGACCCAGTGTATTTGTTGAATTGCTTGCTGAAATCTGGTCTCCCATCCTCTGATGGACACAGAATGGACTGACGATCAGAGCCATTTTCTGAATCAAAAAGTCCTAAAGACTGCCGCTCTCTCTGACCTGGCTGTATGGACAAAATATCATCTGGCATCTCAGAAACCAAGAGTCTGTCTTCGTCAATATTTCTTGATAAATCCGCACCCAAATCTGGCATGCTCTGCGGATTAATTGTGGTCTCGTTTGGTCTGCGCGCACCGCTAGTGCCGCTATCCAAAATACACTCAGGATTAATGCTGGCAGTCTCGTTTGGTCTGCGCGCACCGCTAGTGCCGCTATCCAAAAAACAAACACTCGACCTCCCCTGACGGTCATAAGCATTGGTGCTGTCCACAGATAATGCACCCAAAAGTCTTTCGAACTTGTTGTCGAAAGATGAGAAACGGGCATTTATTTCCCCAACAAGCTTCTCTTCCAAATTTTGCAAGTCGGAAAACTTAGCAGACTTACGTGAACTAGAAATTTTCCCCTTTTCCTTGGACTTCATGTTCCCTTTCAACGTTTCCGTGTTCCTTTCCGCTGCAGCTGATCTACCGGAAGTAGCACGTGTATTGGTGCATGCATCTACCGCACCACTAAAAACAGACGAAACATCGTCGTCCGAAATTGCACTGATAGGCACAGTAAACTCGTTCATTGAGTCCACAAAATTGTTGGCCATAATGGAAAAGAGAAACAAAAATCGAAATAAATTATACCAGACTTCTATCAAATTCTTCTATCAAAAACTGCGACAAACTTTATTAGAACATCCGAGCACCTTGTTGCCGGAAATAAAACTGAGGTAGATAAAGCATTTCATTAGAGTCACGTGGTGTAAACATGAATCTTGCTTTTTTCGTGCGGGTTACGTCCGAGCCAGTCGGGAACCAATCCTACCGTAGTTACTCTCATGTAAGTTTAAATTATGAAATAAAATTAAATCTGCCTTGAAAGTTTTATATTGTGACAATAACCCATTATTAGAAGAATATGTTCATTTCCATTTTAAGGGTAGTTGGGTGGTATATTTTATTTATACTCAAATTTTTAATAATAGAATATTCTGTAAGCAAACAGTGGACATTCTGCAAACAGTGGACATTCTGCGCTGTTTACCTAGGCCTTTTTGGCAGGCAACTAGTGTTTGAAATTTTAGAACATTTACTATACGAGACCTGTTTCATGTTTATTTGAACAAATGTGAATTTCACTTTTACCTGGTTGCATATAAATAAAATAAACAAATTATGCTTTCTCATAAATAAAGGAATTGTCCCTGGTATGACCAAATAGACGAAATGGCAATTTAAAGCATAACCATAACACGGAAGCCTGAAATACACGCCCCCCCCCCCCCCCCCCCCCCCCCCCCCTTTAACTTATTTTAAGAGCTAAAATGGGTGTATTTCTAAAAAAAATGTGTATATAAGTGTCCAATTTTTGTTTTAGTTTAGAGGAGCGTTCAGTCTATCATTGAAATGAAAAACAGCTTCTGTGCGCCTGACTGGGCTTAATAAGTTCTACCATACAAGTGCCCAAATGGGTAATGTGTCCTGTAGAATTGTCAAAACTCACAGCCGACACATGTTCTTAAATAGTCAAAATATCTATCGCCGATATTGGCCCAATAAAACTGATCAACAAATAATGCAATCATATATTTTGCATACAATTTAGTGTTGTTTCGGAAACTGTAAACCCTAAAATTTGGTGAATAAGTTGCTTCTAAAATGTAAATATCCAAATGAAATGCTTTGTTTTCTAACAGAACACACTTTAATTATTTATGTACACATTAAAAGAGGCTCCAAGAGAAAAACTTCATCCCTTTAAGAGAAATCGTTCAAGAAAGATTTTGAACATTTCGTTTCAGACAGCATTTTTAATGGCTTAAAATTTCAGTACTCATCTTCAAAGACTGCTTCCATCCAGCAAATAAAGTTAAGAGCTTTTTTCTTGGTGACTGCATATTCCTGGAGTCCAGATAAACAATGTCAATTTAGTATTATTAAGTATTAAACATAAATATGAGATTTCAAATCTGTCCAAATAAACATGAAAGACCTCTTGTAGTAATTGGAAAAGAATTTTCAGTAATCTAAAAATTTCCTTGTAGTGATTTTTTTGTTGATGATATATACAATGTAATATCATGAGGTCCTTTTTTCTCCAGCGGTTAATTCTGTCAGAAACAGATTGTTGTAAAATTGTTTTTTAAATTAAATGAAAGAAAGTTAACTTTATTTTTTTGAAGAATGGATATGAGATACAATATGCAAATGATGTAATATACAGGCTGCGTAACTGAATTTTTTATTAGCTCACCTGAGCCGAAGGCTCATGGGTGAGCTTATAGTATACCAGTCACTCCGGCGTCCGTCCGTCGTCCGTCCGTCCGTCCGTCCACAATTTCAAACATCTTCTCCTCTGAAACCACTGGGCCAATCAAAATCAAATTTCATATGGAGACTCCTTAGGACGCGGGAACGAAAGTTTGTTCAAATGGTCTTGGTCACATGACCAAGATGGCCGCCACGCCCATATATGGTAAAAACCCTTTAAAAATCTTCTTCTCCAGAACCAGAAGGCCGATGACCTTGGGACTTGGTATGTAGCATTGGGGATGTGGGGCCTACCAAGTTTGTTCAAATGATGATCCTAGGTTGACCTTGACCTACTTAACGTCGAGGTCAAATTTGCTTTCTAATGCATTTAAATGGGAATTTTTTTGAAAAGTTGATTTTTTGAATACTGTTGAAGCCAAAGTCATTATTCTCACTTGATATGTTTAACCTAATGAGACAATGGTTATAAATAAGTTCCAAAGGTCAAGGTTGACCTTTGACCTTTCAGCTAAGTTGCTCATATTGGAGCCCCATCAATATATTAAAACAAAGTTTTCTAACAAACCATTGGCCCAATTGAACAGAAGTTTCATGTGAAGACTCCTTATGATAAGTTAGTCATAATGTATGCAAAATATTTTGGTCACATGACCAAGATGACCCCCACGCCCATATATGGTAAAAACCCTTTAAAAATCTTCTTCTCCAGAACCAGATGGCCGGTGCCCTTGGGACTTGGTATTTAGCATTGGGGATGTGGGGCCCACCAAGTTTGTTCAAATGATGATCCTAAGTTGACCTTGACCTACTTAATGTCAAGGTCAAATTTGCTTCCTAATGCATTTAAATGGGATTTTTTTTTTGAAAAGTTGATTTTTTGAATACTGTTGAAGCCAAAGTCATTATTCTCACTTGATATGTTAAATCTAATGAGACAATGGCTATAAATAAGTTTCAAAGGTCAAGGTTGACCTTTAACTTTTCAGCCAAGGTCGCCCATATTGGAGTCCCATCAACACATTAAAACATAGTTTCCTCAGAAACCACTAGGCCAATGGAACTCAAATTTCATATGAAGACTCCTTATGATAGGTTAGCCAAAATTTATACAAATTGTACTGGTCACATGACCAAGATGGCCACCACGCCTGTATATGGTAAAAACCCTTAAATATCTTCTTCTCTGGAACCAAAAGGCTAATGGCCTTGGAACTTGGTATGTAGCATTGGGGATGTGGGCCCTACCAGATTTGCACAACTGATGAATCTAGGTTGACCTTGACCTACTTTATGGCAAGGTCAAATTTGATTCCTAATGCATTTATATGGGAAAAATCTTAAATTTGTTCATTTTTCTATAACTTTTTAGGCCGAAATCATAATACTTGCAAGAAATGTTTAAACTAACAAGACAAAGGTTTTTATATAAGTACCAAATGTCAAGCTGACCTGTGACCTTTTATCCAAGGACTCTCATTTGGACTGCCACATACCTATGTAAACACCTTTTCTTCAGAAATCACGGGACTGTTTGATGAAGTATTTATTGGATTGTTTTAAGTCACTTGACGAAAATGGCCGCAACCCCCATAAAACAAAATATGTTTCATTTTAAGCTGTAGTTGATCTTGACCTATTTTAACATTATTAAGGAGATCAGGTGAGCGCTTCAGGACCGTCAGGTCCTCTAGTTTTTTATTTCTCAACCAAAACATATGATGTGGGTACTCAAAAGAACCGTCTCAATGAGACGGTTCTTTTGAGCACCCAAAACACATGTTTAAATTAATGGATAAGTAAATAGTGGCAATTTTACGCTGAAAAAATTGCTTAACTGCCCCTATAAATATAAAAATTGTCATTTGAAAAGGATGTAGATTATTTATCGATTTTTTATAAATGTTTCAAACTTTTTAGGATATGTACCATGTATCTCATGGGTCCATAGATTTTTTGCTCCAGTATATCACTGTGCTTTACATTCATGCACAGATCCAGAGGGGTGGGGGGGGGGGTGAGGGGAGGGGGTCCAGACCCCCCCCCCCCCCCCCCCCCCCCCTTTGAAAATCAAAATACTATAGGGTTACTTAGCAATACTGGTCCGGATCGCCTGGAAAATCAAAGCTACCAAGCCAGCATTCAATGCTGGGCCATCATCAGCCCACTAGCGAAGCGCCATTTTAATGGCGCTTCGCTGTTTGGCAGATGATGCCCCACTTTTAGTGGTATTTGTTTGGATCATCTCTCCTCTCCTCAACTAAAAATACACAACAACAAAAAAAAAAAAACAACAACATCAGAGCTGGACCCCTATTGACAAAACTTTCTGGATCCGTGCATGATATTTTTTATGGGTGGCCTGTGCATTTTGGACTTCAACAGAACAAATAGCACTGTTCAAAACTTGTTGAGTTCAGTCTTTAAAGACCTTAATTTTACATTCTAAAAATAGGGGCTATGCCAGGCAGATCAAAGGCCAATCTCAATGAGTTGATTATGAGCTCCTTTTAAGGGGTAATAAAGAAGTCTCATGAAGGATTTAGGTATTTTCTGATAAATTATTGATATTTATCTTGGTGAAAGAAATTTTGTTCTATACAGTTTAGGCCCCTCTTGGAGCCCCTTTAGCCCAGTGTGATAATGAAATTGATTTTATCTGTCCCTTATCATGACCATGACTCCTCATAAACCAAAATACAGGCCTCTAAGTTGTAAATATGTTGTTTTTGTGCAAAACAAATTTTTAGTCTCAATCATACAGTCATATGAATATCTCCCAAGTCTTCAGATTTCTTTGACGGAATTGGTTATAACAACAAATTTAAATTAACCCTTAAAGCGCCAAGAAAAAAATGCATCTGAAAATGTCGTCTGCTGAAGTTGTCTGCTGCAAATAATTGCCTAACATTACTGAAGAAGTAAGTATAGATGCAAACAGTGTGGACCCAGAACAGACCCAGAACAGACTGGTCCACACTGTTTGCCAAAGAGGCTTCTTAAACATTTCAGCAGACGAGAAAAGCAGACGACTTTTGTTGCGATTCGCGCATTAGAAAAGTCGTCTGCTTTTCTCGTCTGCTGAAATGTTTAAGTAGCCTCTTTGGCAAACAGTGTGGACCAGTCTGTTCTGGGTCCACACTGTTTGCATCTATACTTACTTCTTCAGTAATGTTAGGCAATTATTTGCAGCAGACAACTTCAGCAGACGACATTTTCAGATGCATTTTTTTCTTGGCGCATTAAGGGTTAAATTAAAAGTCCTTATATTTCAGTTTTTTGCCGTATTTCAAATAATGATTCACCAGGCTCTTTTACAGAAAGATTTATCAAAATGAAATTCAGTAGATTGCACAAAAAATATCGTAGAAGCCTTATGAATAACCATCTTGTTTCAGAAGCTTTATATGCTAATGAAGATTTCGCTCAGCACAATAAATATGCCATCATTCGTAAAAGGCCATTCTTGCTTAATACTGTTCAATACTTGGAGAAGTTTAGTATGGTAGATATTCTATTTCAAACACTTATTATAAGTTGCATGCCGAAAAGACCAAGACAAACAGGGCAGACACAGATCAGACTTGTTCTGAGGAACCTTTGGGTGCTCAAATGAACCAACCTCAAAAGACCCATATCATTGAGCCCCGACAGGATAAGTTTTTGTAAAAAATTCAAAACCATTTTTTTATGTTACACTCTCGTCTAAAGCCAGTAGAAGATGAAATATAGGTCATGAGGTATGGTTCTTAAAAAATGTTCAGCAGCTTCAGTTAGTAAGACCATGAAGTGGAAGTCAATTGCACATGTTTTACGCAACCTCAGGAGACCATGAAATGGAGGTCAAACGGTGATATATCTCTTGCTATACTTCTACCACGACCTCTAAGGCATGACCCTCGATTTATTCAATGCATTTACCGTTACAGTCACGCCACAAAGCGTTTGGTGGAAGTATAGATACTGCAGTACCCACAGTAGACGTCCAGAGGTCACTGTTTTTGCACATTTCTTAGGGCCCACACTAGTCCATGTAATATATAAGTCAAGAGGTAATGGTTTTTGCACATTACTACAACAACCTCATTAGATTCTAAAATTGCTTCAAGAGGTCATGGTTTTTGCACATTGCTTTAGCAGCCTCAGTAGACCATGAAATGGAGGTCAAGAGGTCATGGTTCTTGCACATTATTATAAACCCTCATTAGATTCTAAAATTGTGTCAAGAGGTCATGGTTTTTGCACATTACGAGGGCTGTTCAAATATGAATGCAAGTAGCTTCATAACTTTCGTCACATATATGCTACGATAAAATGGTATACGTTTACATAAAGGATTATATGTCATCTTTAAACTGGCACCAGAACTTAAGCAAAATACAGTATACTTATCGAGTTATCGCCCTTTGAATGAGGGTCACTTTAGTATACTAACAAACCCAATGCTTTGAACATACCAGTGATATAGACGAGCGTTTAATTCTTCGATAAATCAGTGAAATTTCTTGAAATTTTTAAGGAAGTATCCCCATATACTTATATAATGATTCTGTGAAAGTTGCGAAAATCCGATAGGTTTTTGTTTAATTACATCGAATCGTTTTCACTAAGTCTCCTTATGTTTGCAAATAAATGGTAAACAAAACACCACCTTCCAGTTTTCAGTCAATTTTTTCTCTAACAAAATGCACGAAGCAACAGTTAAACTAGTTTTAACTCAAAGACAATATGTTGATCGCTCATACTGAGTTGTTGCTACAAATCATTGAAGAATAGTGGGTAATTTCTAAACCCTGAAAAGCGTTTTTATTAAGTCAAAACTGCCTTAAGTGAAGGGGTTATAGAACTTATACTTAATTTTGTTGCCATAACATTACGGTTTTAATCAGAATTTGAACGTTACCTTTAAGTCTTACCAAAATAGGCATTATTTAAAATAAAATTACTCACCTCGTCTTGAAGACTAGACAGATTGAACATATTTTAATTAATGTCAACACGGCATTAAGAAGCAGAAAAATGCTTGAAAAATGATATAAAGTGTGATAACTCTGTAAATAGAGGACGCAGCGTTTTGAAAATTTCCTAATGGCATATTAAGCATGTTTTTAGCAAAACGCAGATAAAAAGACACAGCGATGTTCATTATTGCTTCACCAGTAGATAACTCAAAATGACGTTTATCATAAAATTAATGACGTCACAAATGTGCCTGTTTACTCGAGATTGAAACAGGATTATATAAATTTTTTCCTGCAAGCAACTTTCTCAATGTACCTTAAACTTGCATCTAAAATTTGGTGCCATTTTGTCTCAAACTTACAAAGATACACTATATCCGCACATGTACCAAAACGTGCATGGCAATTTGCTTTAGAAAAACGCCAGTATACAGGAATAGCCTTAATATAAGCGTCTGTAACTCGAGAAATATAGTGAGTTTTTCTTTATATTTGGTGCCATTTTAAAGGCGACAAAGAGTCCTTTCCAAAAAGGTATGACATTTTGTGGTAGCATATATGTGAAGAAAGTTATGAAGCTACTTGCATTCATATTTGAACAGCCCTCGTACTTCAGCAACCTCAGTAGACCATGAAATGGAGGTCAAGAGGTCATGGTTCTTGCACATTATTATAAACCCTCATTAGATTCTAAAATTGTGTCAAGAGGTCATGGTTTTTGCACATTACTTCAGCAACCTCAGTAGACCATGAAATGGAGGTCAAGAGGTCATGGTTCTTGCACATTACTTTAGCAGCCTTAGTAGACCATGAAATGGAGGTCAAGGCATTCAAGAAGTCATGGTTCTTCAGCACATTAATTCAGCAATCTCAGCAGACCATGAAATTGGAGGTCAAGAGGTCATTGTTCTTCAGCACATTACTTCAGCAACCTCAGTAGACCATGAAATGGAGGTCAAGAGGTCATTCTTCTTCAGCACGTTACTTCAGCAACCTTTTGAAGACCATGGAATGGAGGTCAAGAGGTCATGGCTCTTGCACATTACTTCAGCAACCTCAGTAGGCCATGAAATAGAGGTCAAGAGGTCATGGTTCTTGCACATTACTACAGCAACCTCAGTAGGCCATGAAATGTAGGTCAAGAGGTCATGACTCTTGCACATTACATCAGCAATCTCAGTAGACCATAAAATGGAGGTCAAGAGGCCATGTTTCTTCAGCACATTACTTCGGCAAACTCAGTAGACCATGAAATGGATGTCAAGAGGTCATGGTTCTTGCACATTACTTCAGCAATCTCAGTAGACCAGAAATGGAGGTCAAGAGGCCATAGCTCTTGCACATTACTTCAGGAACCTCACACCCCATCAAAAATGGAGGTCAAAACTCAAAAGGTACTTCAGCAACCTCAGTAGACAATGAAATGGAGGTCAAGAGGTCAGTTTACCTTCAGTAGACCATGAAATTGAGGTCAAGAGGTCATGAACGTCTTTTGCACATTTTTTCATCAAATGGAGGTCAAGAGGTCAAAACCCTTGCACATTTTACAGCACCCTCAGTAGATCCTGAAATGGAGGTGAAGAGGTTGTGGTCTTGCACATTTCTTTAAGGCCCACAGCAGCTGCACAGTCTCGTCTGAGGCTTCGCTGCTCGCATATGCAATAAGTCAGGGACTATGCTATGGGGCGACTAGGGCGAAATGGTTGCCCTAGGGGCCGAAATTTTGCACTAAATGGGACCCAGGGAGAAGTGGCATATCGAGTCTTTCTAAAAATTTTTTTTTTTCTAAGGAGACTTTTTCATTCTGTCGCCACACAAACGCAAGCTGTGGTGACAATCTACTACCACTGCATCGTATTTCTCCTCCCATTTAATGGCAATAGTATGTGTAATAGCTAATTTGCTTCAAAAACTGACAGAAAATGTCGTAATTTTTTACGCTTTAACTTCTCCCTATCTGACTGTCACTCTTCCCTAATTTTACTGGAGGGAGAAGTCAGCTCTCCCTACTGTCAGGGCCCTGCTTGAACCCTGTAAGTACCAAAATCTCATGAGCTGGCTCTTTTTCCCCGCAGAGAAATAAGGAAAATTAGTTTATTTTTTCTCAGAAAGGCAACAGCATTTTTGGAGTTAATTGGATAACATTTAGACAAAGACTATAAAAGAGATGGAACTTAGGCATTTTGGACATAAAAAGTTAAACTAAGAAGCCATTATTCCTTGTCCTACTTAATGGATTTGTATCTTTTATAGCAGATAACTTTCAAAGTGAGCTTAGTTGTCAGCATTCCCTTAGGCAATATTATGAGATTAATACATGGCCACCCTCGCATTATCAGGCATATCGGCCCAGCATCGGCGGATATGCCTTTTAATGTGGTGGCACCCATGTTTTAAACTATTTCACTATGTGAATGATGCCATTTAAGATGCAGAGGCCGGCCATTATGGGTGATTATGCAGAGTAGGATGTTATGGGTTTTGAATCACGAGCACTATCAGCCCGGGTAGCTAAGCATATTGTAACTATTTTAGTAAAACATGTAATAATGATATATAATGGGCAGGGAAAAACAGGTGGGGGTGGGGACTATTTGTGTATGTGTTTATACACTATTAGTTAAAGTGCTAGTGTTCATAATATGTGTTTTTAGCGATACAAAGGGCTATTGCCCACTTAGTGTAGTATACAGGGAAGAAGCCAGGGGGGCGACTAGGGCGAAATAGTCGCCCTAGGGGTCAAAATTTCGCCCTAAATGGGAGCCAGGAAGAAGTGAGAGTGTCCCTAAAAAAAAAGAAACTCATTTTCATTCTGTCACCACAAAGACCCAAACTGTGGTGATGATCTACTACCACTATATCGTATTTCTCCT
Organism: Loripinus fragilis; assembly: GCA_964019695.1. NCBI lineage: Eukaryota > Metazoa > Mollusca > Bivalvia > Lucinida > Lucinidae > Loripinus > Loripinus fragilis. The sequence goes on along the minus strand of OZ026521.1, from coordinate 62,935,635 downwards.
TCCATTAAATGGCAATAGTATGTGTAATTCTAAACTGACAGAAATTGCCGTAACTCTGTGCTATAACTTCTCCCTATCTGACTGTCACTTCTCCCTAATTTTCCTGGAGGATGAAGTCACTTCTCCCTACTATCAGTCACCAGCTTGTATTTTAATGGCAGTTGGTAGCAAGTCTAATAGATAATCTGCCTTCTATGGGCTGCAAAAGAGGGGGTCGTGAGTTTGAACCGCGACTGTCTAGATTTACATAGAGATTATTCTCTCTCAAGTAGGGCAGTTGTCATCTTGTTTTTGATTAACATGCAGGTACAAGAGCATCATTCACATCAATGGGCCACATTCTTTTGATCTTAGGTGCCACATCTTCTGGCTTGATATTCTGTCTGCAAGCACAGAAGGTTTGGCATAATCCTGCTAGCATGGAGCATCACGCTTGCATGGGAGAAATGGCAGTTACTAAGCTCCCTCACTCACTCCCCAAAGGTGGTGTAATGTCTAAGTTCATGCAACACTCCCAAAAATATAATAAAATATTCAGAGCTTCTTCCTGAAATATCCTTTTAAACTAAACAAAAGTTGATGAATTTCAAAATTACATGTTTTAATAGTATTCTGAATAAGCATCAAGTTAAAGTGAAATTTTAATCATTCCATATTTCTCATATTTTCTCATTTTCAAATGTCTTGTGCCAAGTTGTATATATGCTCGCTCCATTGTCCTAGTTCTAATGACAGTTTTCGAGGATTGGGCCTTCTTGTTTGATATGGTCCCTTAATTACTATCTTAAAGAAAGAAGTTAAAGGAATAAAATTCAGTTGGAGAAAGGTAAAGTCAGTGGTACGTTTATTATAAAAACTTCCAAAATCAAACATTTTAACCCATTTCCACAGGTGCAGATCAAGAAGCCATAAGAGTGATGAAAATGTAATATCATGACAATATCACGCGACAAATAAATTGTTCTTAAATTTATGAATAAGGAGGTTTTTTGTTCTACATCTCAGTTATCCTAAAGATGCCATAGTTTTCTTTCTTTAAATGTACATGTTGGTTAAAGTAAAAGGACATTTTGTCTCGTCTTCCATTGACGGATCCAGAGAGGGGGACAGGGGGTCCAGACCCCCCCCCCCCCCCCCCCCCCCCCCCCCCCTGAAAAATCACAAAAATATTGGGTTTCTTAGCAATACTGGTCCGGATCCCCTGAAAAATCACAAAGCTACCAAGCCAGCATTCAAATTTTGGCCATCATTGGCATGCCAGCGAAATGGCATTTTGCTGGCGGGCCGATGATGTTGCGATTTTAGTGTATTTGGATACACTCAACTAAAAAAAAACAAGAACAAAAAAACAACAAAAAAAAACAAAACAACTTTCTGGATCTGCGCTTGTCTTCTACTCTGTCGATCTAATAAGTGCAGTATGCTCATCAATTTTTCAAAATTTTATGAAAAGCTCTCTTTTGAAAACAGTGTGGATTCTGATCAGTAGGCTTCATTAGGTTGAACATGGTAAATTTATGACAAAAATGATCAGGATCAAGATCATGTAGAAAGTTTTATAATAATGTTCTTACCAAACTGCTGTCCAGAGACACACATGTGAACACGCAAGGTGGAAAATATTTAAGAATATGTCAAAACAACGAACCTCGGCATCCGAGCTCAACTGGAGATTTAGAGTTTCTCGTTTGTTGAACTTACACGTGTTGGAGACTGGTCTAGTTAACAAGTCTTAATGTCGAGGGTGTATAACTCCGCCTACAATTACAACAAAACATGCTACCGCCGTACTCGAACTCGGAAGTTCAATCTGAATATGTTCTGGTACAAGAACCTTTACCGACGAACAAAGAGGATTGAACACCTATGGACATTTTACCATAATCCCCTTGAAGGTAGGGAATTTCGATTTTATATTTATGTTTACTTTCTCCAATGTGTTGTTAACACTTTGCATGGGAGCACAGTGGCTCAGTGGTAGAGTGCTTGACTAGTGACCAAGGGGCGGCAGGTTCGAGCCTCACCAGCGTCACCGTGTTGTGTCCTTGAGTAAGACACATTTATCCTTGCTTAGTACTGGTTCTAACCAGGAAGGCCCATCCTCACATAACTGAAAAATTGTTGACTGGGACATAAAGAATCAAATCAAACAAACAAACACTTTGCATGCTGGGAAATTTGCTTGCTTTTTAGCTCACCTAAGCCAAAGGGTCAAGGTGAGCCATTGTGATCGTTCTTTGTCCGTTGTGCCTCGTCTGTCATGCATAAACTTCTTTAAACGCCATCTCCTTCTGAACCACTGGTCTAAGTTTAAAATAATTTTCACAATGCCCTCTATGGAAACTGCAGGTGTCAGATCTCTGTGATTTGGTCAAGCGGTACAAGGCCAAATGTACCCAATTCATATTTTGGTAATATTTACACTGTACATTTGGAATGTTTCATTTGCCATGAGTGGGTGTAATTAGTTAGGTGCTAATGTGGTCCAATTTCAGAGATATTTCTTTAACCCATTTATATTGATTGTGCATATAAACAGCAAATATTACAGAGCACTTTTCCATGTTATAAAGCCATTTGGGACTAAAATACTTTCTTTTAACCTTTTACTGGAAACATTATGATACTTGCAGATATCCTGTTGTTTTCATTCCCCTGCCATTGAGTATATTAGTATTACCTCTATGTTAGTCATTCCATAAGCCTGTATATATTATGGTTTTTATGTAATATTTCTTGAAAGGTTTATTTAAGAAATCAATTGAATTTTTGGAAGGTTGATAGAATCATGAATACTTGGGATCTCTTGCAAAGTAAGTGAAGCCCAATCACCATAACTTCGTAAGAGACACAAAGTATTTATGATTCCATGAACCTTCCAAAAATTGAAATTATTGCTTATATTTACATTTTATTATAAATAACTAATATATAGAAATTACTTATAATTTAGGAGATAAAACAATTTTGTATTTAATATTTAATCGTATTAATGGTTTTGTTGGAGTGCAAAGCGGAAAAGCGTAACAGCCAGTGTGAACATGGACAGCCAATGGAGCAAACAAGAAGCTTGTTTTGCAGGTGCAACTCAGTTGTGGCTCGCTTTCAATCACAACACCTGTGTCACATCTGGTGAATGAATTTGATGTTCGAAGCTAATTGCACTGGCAAGTGAGCTTGGCAGCTGTCAATCAAATTTTGTTTCATTCTTGAGGCTATGAACGGTTGCGAAATTCTAAAGATTCATTAAAGGCTTGCTTTGAAAATGTAAATATAGTGGTTTGAACTCATATTTCATACACAGTTATATAATCTAGTATTGGTAAATTTTGATATTGGATAAAATCTATTGCCCATTAAGAGAGTTATGGCCCCTTTTCAAGAATGTTGGTTTCAGGTGCTATCTAAAGAAGTATTCAGGGCTCGAAAATAGCACTCGTCCGCTCGTATTTACGAGTGCCTCAGGCTGCAGGGCAAGTGAAAATTTTGATATTTCTAGTGAAAATTAATTTGTTTCCCATGTATACCAATATTTTTGTGATGCAGGGCAAGTGCCTATTTTAAGATATTTCGAGGCCTGAGTATTGGGTGGGATGGAAGAATGTATTCATGATAATACACCTGTGTATTTATACGCAGGTGTATTATCATGAATACAGGTTGATTGTTATAAGAGATTTTCAACTTAAATATATATATGGAATAAAGAGTCTAGATTATGTGTGGAACTAAGTGTCTAGCATTGAAATAAAGGCTTGAAACAAGGATATAGACTTGAACTAAGAGTCCAGACTTGGAACTGAAAGTCTTGACTTGGAACCAAGAGTCCAGATTTGCAACTAAGCATTTAGATCACCATGCAGTTAGAACAAATTGTCTATACTTGAAAGCATGATTCTAGTGTTGTAACTGAGAAGTTGCAGTTGGAACCAAGCAATCGTCAAAAATTGGATGTTTCCGTCACATCAGTAACTCTAACCAAGGCTTTCGTAGTCATACGAGGTTTGCCGAATGGGAACCAAGCTCTTGAGTTGGAACCAAGTGTCTAGAGTTAGAACCAAGAGTATAGAGTAGAACCAAGATTCATAATATAAAATAGCTGGTTTCATCTGAGAGGGTTCACAATAATTGTGCATTCCCTGTGGGGATTTACAATATTTGTGAATGCTTGGTTTAGATTAGACACAGATGTTCGGGGCCATGTGTAGTGTTGACATCTGTGGTCGACATGTTTATGTTTTTATAGGGAATTCTGACACCAGTTTATTGTTGTTTCTCAAAGGTCATATTTATTAGCCTGTCTATTCTGATGGGATGTTTTAACACTTTTGAAAGGTTGTGATGACAGATGTTACTTAGTTTTGTAAAATTACATTAGCCCAATAAATTTACCATGTCAATTCTGACATTGATTGGCAGGATTGCGCAATACATTTAGTCATATGACCTTTGGGAAATTGTGCAACTGGTGTGACTACGAGTCACTTTTGTATCTTCTGATTGGTTGATATAAATGGAAGCTTACTTATGTAGAGGGTGCTTTAAAGTAAACTTGAAAAATGATTGGTTAGTGATGATGTCATTAGGTGGCGCTGTGGTCAGCTTCTGTTAACTGACTTCATGGTATAAGATGAAACCCAGTGTCAGAGCTTTAGACTTTGGTTAGAATTTGGATAAAGATTTTGGAACTTAGGGTTATTGATAGTTTCTAGTAGATATTTAGTTTGACTTAAGAAGATTTAATAAAATTAGAAAAAGTTGTTGTTGAACAAAAAACTTAGAAATTCTAAAGAGACTTTGAAAACACAACGCAAACTTAGAAGATTAGAATCAACTACGTTACAATAAGGTGTAACCAAGAGTCTAGAGTTAGAATCAAGAGTCTAGCATTTGATCCAAAAGTCTAGAGTTGTAACCAAGAGTCTTGAGTAGAACCAATAGTCTTGAGTTGGAACCAAGACTGTAAAGCTAGTGTTGCAACCTAGGAGGCTTGAGTTGGAGCCATTAGTTGAGGGTTGGAACCCAAAAGTCTAGAGTTGGAACTGAAAGTCTAGTGTTCAAACCAAGAAAGTCTATAGTTGGATCAAGTGTCTAAAGAGTTGGAGCCATAACTGTCTAGGATTGGAAACAAGAGTCTAACTAGCTAGTAGAACCATAACCTAGACCTGTAGCCCTTGGTCTAGGGTTGGACCAAGAGTTGCGATCAATAGTCTTGAGTTGAAACCAACAGTCTTGAGTTGGAACCAACAGTCTTGGGTTGGAACTTAGAACAGTCTTAACTTGGAACTTAGAACAGTCTTAACTTGGAACCAACAGTCAAGAGGTAGAACTTAGGGGTCTTTCATGCTAACCAAATATCTATGTGTCTTGATCCGCATCTGAATTAAGGGTGAGGTTGGCGCCGTTAAACCGGTTTAAGCCCTACAGTAAAATATTTTACTGACCGTTCCAAGGCGGTACTTCTTTTGTGGATCTTTTATGTTTTTGTTCTGTCTTGTGTTTGCTATGTCTTTGTGCGCGTCTGTTTATTTGTGCTTTGTGGTCACCTGCTGGGAAAGGGCTGACCTCTTGGCTCTCGTTTGTGGTGTCTACTGTGAGTTTGTCACTTTCCCATTGGTATCCTTGGTCAGGTGTGGTACTTGATTGTATAGATTCCTGATCTTTGCACCCTTGCTTACTTTGAACCAAAACCAAGAGTGTTGACCAATAGTTTGGAGTTTGAACTAGTGCAAAAGGCTCTGTTTTGAACATCTATGATTATTAGATGCATTTTACAATACCAGCTATCCGTTAACAGTGAAGAACCTATTCTGTAAATGCGAGATCTGTCTTAACTGAAAGACATAATCATTGTTTGATAATATAACATAACGTAAAACAATGGTTCTCATTTATTCATTGTAGAAAACAAATTGTACTATTGGGTGATAATAAAATACTTTAACTCTTTCCTTGCTAGCAGCAACTTTTGTTGTCTACTGATAACCTTTGCAAACAGTTTGGTCCAACATCAGAACCAACAGAATGTCGATGCTCATCTGGATCCAAACCATTCGACATTCTGATAGTAATCTTGAAGTAATTATTTTAAAAAAGTTAATTTTGAAAAGTCAGCAAATGACAAAGAAGCATGAAAAATTAACCAGCATGCAAAGAGTTAAAATATTACATTCAATGATTATTTGATTCTATCAAGAACCTCATTTATCAAGATCATCATTCTATTTATCATGTTAACAAACAAAGGAAAAAAAAGGGAAATTTTGAAAACAACAGTCTGAGGTTTAGAGTCCTACTGCAGATCCAGGGGTCGCAAGTTTGATCCCGGCCCGGTCCCATACTTTCTTGGAGATAATAAATTGGATTTTCTTAACATATTACATTTATAACAAGCCTTGATTACCAAACAGGATTTTATATCAATTCACTACAAGCCTTGGTTGCCAAACATTGATTTTCTATCCATCAATCTACAAGCCTTGATTACCAAACAGGATTTTATATCCATTCACTACAAGCCTTGATTGCCAAACAGTTATTTTCTCTCCCCCACTCTACAAGCCTTGATTGCCAGTGATTTTCTATCCATCACTCTACAAGCCTTGATTACCAGTGATTTTCTATCCATCACTCTTCAAGCCTTGATTGCCAGTGATTTTCTTTCCATCACAATTCAAGCCTTGATTGCCAGTGATTTTCTATCTATCACTCTACAAGCCTTGATTGCCAGTGATTTACTATCCATCACTCTTCAAGCCTTGATTGCCAGTGATTTTCTATCAATCACTCTTCAAGCCTTGATTGCCAGTGATTTTCTAGCCACTACTCTACAAGCCTTGATTGCCAGTGATTTTCTATCCACCACTCTACAAGCCTTGATTGCCAGTGATTTTCTATCCATCACTCTTCAAGCCTTGATTGCCAAACATGACTTTCTATCCATCACTCTACAAGCCTTGACTGCCAAACATGACTTTCTATCCATCACTCTTCAAGCCTTGATTGCCAGTGATTTTCTATCCACCACTCTACATGCCTTGATTGCCAGTGATTTTCTATCCATCACTCTACAAGCCTTGATTGCCAGTGATTTTCTATCCATCACTACAAGCCTTGATTGCCAGTGTTTTCTATGTATCACTCTACAAGCCTTGATTGCCAGTGATTTACTATCCATCACTCTACAAGCCTTGATTGCCAGTGATTTACTATCCATCACTCTACAAGCCTTGATTGCCAAACATGACTTTCTATCCATCACTCTACAAGCCTTGACTGCCAAACATGACTTTCTATCCATCACTCTTCAAGCCTTGATTGCCAGTGATTTTCTATCTATCACTCTACAAGCCTTGATTGCCAGTGATTTACTATCCATCACTCTACAAGCCTTGATTGCCAGTGATTTTCTATCCATCACTACAAGCCTTGATTGCCAGTGATTTTCTATCTATCACTCTACAAGCCTTGATTGCCAGTGATTTTCTATCCATCACTCTACACACCTTGATTTCCAGTGATTTTCCATCCATCACTCTACAAACCTTGTTTGCCAGTGATTCTCTATCCAGCACTCTACAAGCCTTGATTGCCAGTTTTTTTCTATCCACCACTCTACATGCCTTAAATGCCATGTTTTTTCCCATCATCCATCTGGTCATGATGACATCATCAAGTCACATGATGTGAAATTTCACTAATAACAAAGGGTAAATAAAAGATATGCTGAAAGGTGTTTATCTGCAACCTAATTTAAGCAGAGTAAAAGCTTATTGTGTCTTTTTTGCCTTCCTCACTGTAACCAACTTGGTGAACAAGTTACTGTTGACATGTCTTTGACCCCATTACACTCAAAATGGTCCATTCTAAATACTATCACAAAACTACAATATTTGTTGTTATTTGGATAACTATTCTTGTCTGTAGTTGACTTAGACTGGCTCCAGTTCTTAAGTCAATTTTTCATCAATGTGTCATATCATATACTGAACCTAGTCTAACTCTGATGGCTCAGAGCCATCAGAGTTAGACTAGCCACAGTATGCAGAGCCATCAGAGTTAGACTAGCTTCAGTATATGATATGACACATTGATGAAAAATTGTTTTAAGAACTGGAGCCAGTCTATAGTTAGTTGACCTTGCTGCTGACAGGATTGAGGATTGAAGATTGAATAGATACTATCTAGGAATTAATGGATTGAGGTACTTTTTTGCTGGCTATGGTCGATTTGTCAAGATCATTTATATTGTTGTTGTGACACTTACAGCAGCAATAGAGAGATTACAGACAGATTTCCTCCCTGGTTCTACAACAATGATAAATATAATGTGGTCTGCCTTTAATTCCTTAGAGATCCAGCCATAGAAATTTTCCTGCACAAAGAATGGACCTTGTATCAATGGCATTCACAGATTGGTTATAATATCGAAATTTACAAATCTTTGTGAAAAGATTGGACATGTTCATTTGAACTCTCGATGAGTCAAATACACTGGAACGTGGATATAGGGCAGTAGCTGGGATCCACGACCAGCGACATGCCTTATAAGTGGTCAGACCTATACCACAGGGTCATTTTCCCCAAAAAATTCTGTGATTTGGTGCTACCCAGCATCTTTATAAGACACCCAATTCACTTTGTCAAAATTAAGGACTAATTTGGGAAACTATGCAATATAGTGCAACCAAGACCTAACCCTTATTAATTATTTGGTCATTATAATTCATTATTATCTGATATCAAAGTCCATATTTTTCAAAATAAATGTTTGTTGTATTTTTATGGAATTGTATAGTACTACAATTGGATCAAATATGTTGCCTGGATTCCAAAGTTTATTTAAGAAATGAATTCAATTTTTAGAAGCTTCATATAATCATGAATACTTTTGCAAGAGACCTGAAGTATTCATGAATCCACGAACCTTCCAAAAATTTAATTTATTGCTTATATTTACATTTTATTATGAATAACCAACATATAGAAATTATTTATAATTAAGGAGATAAAACCATTTTGTATTTAATATTTAATCGTATTAACAGTTTTGTTGGAGTGCAAAACGGAAAAGCAGCACAGCCAGTGGGAACTCGGACAGCCAATGGAGCAAACAAGAAGTTTGTTTTGCACGGGCAACTCAGGTGTGGCTCACTGTCAATCACAACACCAGTGTCACATTTGGCGAATGAATTCGATGTTCGAAGCGAATTGCCCTGGCAAGTGAGCTTGGCAGCTATCAATCAAATTTGGTGTCATTCATGAGGCTATGAATGGTTGCAAAATGCTAAAGATTCATTAAAGGCTTGCTTTGAAAATGTAAATATTGTACATATAAATGGGGCAAACTGTCATGGACATTACCCATATCATAGTGCATGTTACACCAGTTGAATATTCCAATTGTTCAGCTGTCTAAATCTTGTCTGAATCTTGTAAATCTTACCGCATATCAGCGTTTGCTGATTTGTTTTACATAATAGGACTTAGAGAAAATTTCTCATAGGAACAGACTAATATTTGCCAGACAATGTTTCTCCTATCCAATTTAAAGTGAGAAAGTGGAAACATTTTGGGAGCCATTACGGTGTGAATAACTGGTTACCAGTCATTATTTGATAGCATCAAGAGTTGGCGTACAAAACCAATTCTTGATTGACTTCTTTGACAGTGTAGCTACGCGGAGGCCCAAGAGATATTGCTAAGAAATAGGAAATACTTTACAAGTGAAGGCAACATGTGAAAAGAGCTGGCTAAGCTCCTATCTTTTGAGCATGTAACCGAAGCAATCAAACATCCTGTTGGATTCTTCATTACATTTCTGGCTTTGATTGAATTTTTTTAATATATATGGACAGTCTTGATTTATACTGAAGACCAATTAAGGCTTTGGTCAGCCTTGGCAAATGCCAAGGCTGACCAAATCCTTCAATGTCTGCATACCCTCGGACGACTCTTTTCGTATATCACGGTTTATATATTGATTGTGATTCTTGAGAATCCTGTCTATCATTGCTAATTTACATTTTCTTATGATGTCTTTTTAAGCTTCTGAACCGAAAGCTGTATCGCTAATCAGATTTTCTCAGCCATCAATTTGGTTAGCATACATTCAAAGCTTTTGTCCATGGCTTCATCATGCTGTTCCAGAATAGAGATTTTGTAGGTTTTCTTTTTCTTGAAAAAAAAATACATTACCTTTACTCCCCTGGCTTGGGTCTAACTGCTTTAAGATTCAGACTTGGATTCTTTTCAGGAGGAACTGTGGAGTTATCTATTTACCATTTAGGCCAGAATTTTTTTAATAGTTGATTTATAAACTGTAATTTTCCAGAAAGTATAGAAAAAAAATCTATTTTTTTTTTATTTTATCCCCGGACTCTAAATATTATTTGTTTTAATGATTTTTTTTTTTTTTTTAGGTTCTGTTTGTGTATTTTTGAGAGTGGCACTGTTAAAAGTGATTGTCCTATGCAGGATTTAAATATTTAATACAGAATGTTGGTTTTCTTTACTAGTTTAACTGTTTGTTCTGGAGATAATAATAATAAAAAAGCTCTGAAAATGAAAAAAAAAAAAAAGCTCTGAAAATGACCAGTTAACTGGTCATTTTCAGAGCTTATTTTTCATCCCCCCAACCCTAAATCTAAAAAAAATCCCGTAAATCAACTAATAAAAAAATCTAGCCTAATGAATCAGTCTTTATTTTACCATTTCTTTACTGATGGAATCATCTCTATCAATCAAAGCTATGAAATATCCAAATAACATTGTGTTTCTTTCTTTGAAGATTTCTGTCTAAAATTAAATATTCAAAATGGCGGCCTTCATTTACTTTTTTAACTAAGATTTTAGATTTTTTAATCGCCCTAACTTCCTTATTTTACGTTGGATTTTGATCAAATTTGCATAAAAAGTGCAATCTGATAATTAAGGCATTTTAATATATCATGTAATTGATTATGAATATTGCATTCCCCTTTAATCAATACTCCTGTTCACAAATTTTGTAGGCTCTCTCCTTAACCTTCTGAATATTTATTGCCAGTGGAATATAATATGAGCCGTGGCAAGGGATTTCCAACAATTTGGTATGTGCAACCAGCAAAGGCTCAGACCAGCCTGCGCATACACGCAGACTGATAAGAGCCTTTGCTTGTGGCTTGAATATTCAATGAGTGTTAAGCTACTTACTGAACATCATTTGGAGTTTCTAAGCTCAAAAGGGGGCTGCACAGGCTTGTATGAGTCTACACTTGTCAAAATGCAACAATTTGTTGGAAATCACATGTGGTGGCTCATATGGAACATGTTGCTGAGATTGATACAACAACAGATCAACCATGATGGCTGATTTACATAAAGATCCCAGAAGGCCTCAACATAATTGTTTTCTTTCTCAGATTGTTAGACCCATTGTCCAGTCTGTCAGACTATATGTCACTATACAGCAAGAGTGAGTGAGAAGAAATATATGTGTCAAAAGAAACCTCTTTAACAGTACCATTTCATCTTCTGACTTCAGCAAAATAGTAAGGTCATTTTCCCAAGAGAAAAGAAGCTTAATAAAATACGCAGTCATTGAAAATTTACTGAAGTATAGTTGGTGGCACATGACCAGCCCATTCCCAACACCATTCACTGAACATGCAGCAATTCTGACACTGCAAACCCCATATTTACCAGTACACTGAAAATAATTTTATAACCCTTTTGGCTGGAAAGCTAGGAATGTATACACTGGCAAACTGTGTAGGTCCATATGAGAGATTCCACAGAATTTGGCATCTCAGATCATTAGGGTATGCACTGACAGCAATAAGCTACCTGTAAATTTCGAAGTTTTTAATAGCAGAAAGCAAACAGAAACATTTAGTGACTTTAATGTATTAGAAAATTATTGCAGTGAAAATTGTGTATGACAAACCCTGTAAATTAAGATATGGAGTGTTGTGTAAGGGCAGAGTGTAAGGACATTGCGGCTAACACTCTGATATCCAGACACTACCAATATGACTAAAAGATTATTAAATGTGGCATTAATGTCCCAACTGAATAACCTAATGATAACAAAAACTTTGTACTGTATTTATGTTATTGAATAAATATTCTAGTGAGTATTAAACTAGAGATTGAAGGGTAATGTTAGTTCGAGACTGACTGCCGGTGGAGTCACTGTGTTGTGTCCTTGAGCAAGACACTTTTAAAATCCGGCCCTGCTTTCAGTACGGGTTCAGCGCAGGAAGACAGGTAATCATCACTTCTTGGTGATCTGGGATGTAAAGCATCAAAACAAACAATAATGAACAAATAAATATAATATTATAATAATTCTAGCTTGTACATTTTTCGAAATAAGTACATCTGAAAAAAACAAACACAAAAAAAAACAAGCAGACATCAAACTACCATGCAAAGTTACCCAGCACCAAAAAGTTTAATCACCCTTGATATGTCCAAGTTTATTATATCAAGCTAGATATATGGGTGAAAATGAAGTATCTAAGTGCACTGTGCAGCTAAAAATGTAAATATGCATTTTAAAATCCAAATTGTTTGCATGCAAAATCAAGGCATGTATTGCTTTGAGCAAAAGAAGCATATGATGATGGTACTGCCAGTGTTTCTGAATGAGCTTTCCAGTGCAATAATTAAGCTGATCTTATTTGCATATTTAGAATTAGTGGATTTGCATAGCTATAGTGAAATCCTTATAACCTAATTTCTCCTTTATGAACACGTTCAAAGGAAATTCTAAGTCTAATCAGAATTCTCTGACATTTTCAGCTACAGTCAGCAAGACACCAGTGTTGAAAAATGGAAAAGTCTGTATGCAGTTTTGGGTACACTAGACAAGATTTTTTTATACCAATGTAATGCACATCTTCGCAAAATCATTAAGATGTTGATCATCATATAACATAAAATCTTACCATCAATGCAACACCTGCATTTGTCTTGATCTGAAAACAGTGTAGATACAGATCAGCTGGCTTCCCAATGCTTCAAGTTCAATTGACTACCTGAATATGTGCCAAATGAAGTGATTGAATGTAAGAATAGAAGCGGTCCAATCTGAGTTTACACTATTTGTCCAGGTTTGCCTGTCAGAATACTTAGAGTAAATACGAGATTTAAGATTTGTGTAAACCCAGTGGACTCTTTTATCATAGTGAATCTTTATGAGATGTCAATGGCAGTGATTACTTTGCTTCCAGCCTGAATGCCAAATTTTTCTTTTCCTTAGATTTTGTAAAATTACTTCCGTTTGCCTTTGAAATTTTAAGATTAAAATCTCTATGACAAAGCCACACAAGTATTGTTATTATTGATAAAAGGTGTTATATGTTCTCTCACATCTGCCATTGTCGTTAGGGTGAATGGTGCTTGTGCATTTTGAATTTTCATAAATTGCCATCAGCCAGTGCTTTGAATGCTGTTTGTACCTTTTGAATTTTCAAAGATGTCTCTCAGCCAGTGTGTTACAAAAACAGTAATGTAGCCTGTGTCCATCAAAGACTCAAACCAGCCTTGGCACTGGCATAGCCACAATGATAAAATATGTACGCACATCTATGGGGGACTAATGGGATGAGCCATGATTATCTTCAATAATTATTGTTCAATAATTATTGCTTCCATTTTCAAAATGTGTACCGGGTTCCCTAGCGCTGTCGGTAGCAAATCAGACTGCAGATCCAGAGGTTGCGAGTTCGATCCCGACCTGGCACCATACTTTGTTGAGATTGAGCATGAAATAATTTCTACAGTCATCCTCCTCCTTCCACTGATTATTCAACAAGGGTTGTTGTCAGTTACACAAGTTGTACAAGCGAAAGAATGTGCACGAAGTACTGCTTAACCTCTTAGTCAAGTTTTCCCAGGAAAAAGTGTAGTTATATGTGTCTCGATATGGCCATAGCTGTTGACTTTGACATAAAACCTCAACCAAACAAACAAATTCAAAATGCGGAATACTCTTAAAAGGGAGTAAATTCTTTTTTTTTAGAGCAGTACCTTATGATATGGAAAAACATTCTCCACATCAGATGATCTCTCTTGAATATTTGCAATTTTTCATTATGCACTTGTATACTCTGCGTAATGGGAGCTATGCCTATGCTTGGTGTCATTCCCATCAGACCCAAGGCTTTGGTTCGCATTTGATAAGTACCTATGGCCTCATGGCTTCTTGCCTATGCAATAAGTGCATTTATTTCATAACCTGACTTCTTTTGTGGATCCTTTTTGTTATTTATGTTTTGTGTCTGTCATGCTGTTATGTCTATTCATTGCAGCATTGTGTTCCTGCTTGGAAAGGGCTAACCTCTTGGCACTCTTGTATGTGATGTTTTCTTGTGTTTTTGTCACTTTCTCATGTGGTGTCCTGGGTCAGGTGTGGTACCTGATTTTATTGATTCCTGATCTTTGCCTTGTTCCTTACTCTAATGATTCGTTTTCTGTCATCTACTGCCATGCTTTACCAAACTGACAGCTAATCTTCGATGTAGCCCAGAAGTAGTAATGAGCGACACCAGTAGTATTTTACCATGAAATAAGCAGTGACAAGGAAAACTGATTCTTATAGTGTTGTAATAAGCACAGGTTTAGATAAACAAAAAAATTCAGCGTAAAATTATAAATATTTTCTTACCAATCAATTTTAACATATGTTTTGGGTGCTCAAAAGAACCGTCTCATTGAGACGGTTCTTTTGAGTGTCCACAACATATGTTTTGGTTGAGAAATAAGAAAATTAAATTTTCGTTACGTCCTGAATAATGTGTTGCTATTGCAAAATGAGCCAGCTTATGCAATAATACTGATCACACAGGTCAAAAGTTTGCTGTTTGCAGACTTTTAGTTTGGAACTAGGGGAAGATTTAAACAAAGACTTGGACATTTGATTGCACTAGACAGCTGTTCAGACATGCTGAAAAATGGATATACAGGAGACTAAAATAACCACCATCTCGTGATAGTGGTAATGTTTGTTGCACTTTTTGGGTATCATTGCTGGGCGTTTGTCACTTTTTATACATTAACTATACGGTGGAATCAGTTTTGTTCAATGTTGTATTCACACATGTAAAAACAATATCAGGCTGCCGTTGCATTCTGATCAGAAGCTTAGCATGTCATTGATGACATAAGATCTGTTCTCGTTCAGCAAAGCACTAATGACTCAGACTTGTTGCCGTTTGATAAGACTTGAGTGGCAGAATAATTTGGGTTTAGGAGATATATTTGGTTGGATTTTATGGTATGGTGTTATTTGCTTGAAGATTGAAACTGATATATTCTCCCTCTAAGGCTGTATTTTCAAATTACAATGCCAGAAGAAATACTTTATTACCTCATTTTAACCTTTAGTGTAATGCCAGCTATTGAAGTCAGTAGCTTTTTTCTTTCCTGTTGTTTCATATGGGCCTCGATGCGGGAAAACCTGACTTTGTCGCATGCAAACAACGCCTATGGGTGAAAGTTTCAGGATTATTCCTGAATTCAGGATTTTGAGGCTGACTTTCCACAGAAAGTCAGCCTCAAAATGCTGAATTAGGGAGATAATAATAGCTTCTCTGATTTATTTTCTGTCTGTCTAAGGACATTTGATGCTGGGCAAACTTGAAATTGTGTATATTTAGTGAGCATATTGCAAGTTTTAAGATTGAAGTTTCAAAAGTTCAGGAATTTTGAAATTTTGGAAATTTCACCCATGCTATTAGCTGTCCGTTGTAGAACATGTAAACTTACAACAGGCAAAGTTTTAATATTCTAGCTATCTCTGCAGCTGAGTAGGCTGGTATAAGGCCAGAATTTTTTATTAGTTGGAGTTACGAACCCTCCTACTGTAATTTTCCAGAAAGTAGGGAAAAAAATAAAATTTAATTTCTAAAATGTTTTTTACTTTATCCGCCGACTCTAAACATTATTTGTTTCGTTGAAATTTTTTGAGGATCTGTCTGTGTATTTTTGAGAGTGACACTGTAAAAAAGTGATTGCCCTGTCCAGATTTTAAAAGATCAAATATTTAAAAAATTTAATACAGACTGTTGGTTTGCCCCCCCACCCCCCTCCCCCCGACCATAAATCTGAATTTTTTTCCCATAAACCAACTAATAAAAAATTCTGGCCTAAGCTTTACTTGGTCAGAAACCCTGAAGACATTTTTTTTTCATGTCGAGCCCATTTGCTCTCAGAATTGAAGATAGGGGGCATATTGTTTTTGGTCCCAGGGGCATGCATGTGCATGTACATGAATGTTTGTGTATGTGCTGGCAACAAACTTTAGGCTGCACATAACTTTTCAATGACTGGACCTAGAGCTTTGATATTTATTAAACCTTTTATCAAAAAAATCACAGACAACAAAAAAGCATGCAAGATTAATATAACCAAGCATGCTGAGTTTATAAATAAAGACTTATGATGGAAGACAAAAAATAAATGCATGATAATTTGACATTAACAAGTTGCTTCAAAGATGAAAATACTAGTCATATCATCATCATAATCAGATTTTTGATTAACGTGCAGGTGCAGGGTCATCATCCACATCAGTGGGCCCCTTTCCAGATAACTGGCTAGCTGCACGCATAGCAGATCTCGCACCTGATCTCCAGGTGCTCCTTTCTTTAGGGTCAACTGTGGTGAGCTTCCACTTACGGCAGTCTTTCTCTGTCAGTTTCTTCCATGTTTGCTTGGGCCTCCCTGCCCCCGGCTTGCCGTCAATCTGCATATCATATGCTGTTCTGATTGCACCACTCGAACGCGCCACATGCCCAAACCAGCGAAGCCTTCTCTCTCTCAAAATGAGGTCGAGGTCCTCAAGCTGAAGCTTTGCCAGTAGCTCGCTTGACCTTACCCTGGCCACATCCTCTGGCTTGATACTGCAGATCTGTCTGATCATGGCCCTATCATTGCGTTGCAAGCGCTGCAGGTTCGTCTTGGTAAGTGGCCAAGTTTCACTGGCATGGAGCATGGCGCTCCGCACGCAAGAGCTGTACACATGGCCACGGGTCTTGTAAGAGAGGTGGCGGAGTGTGAGAACTGGTAGTAGCTCCCTGAACTTCTTCCAGGCGGTTTTCACACGAGTAGTGACCGCCATTTCACAGCCTCCACCAGCAGAAAGCATGTCACCTAGGTAGCAGAAGGAAGCTACCACCTCAAGCTTATCAGGTCCGACCTGGACTTCACTCTGTGGTCTGCCGTCAATAGGGCGAGCATTTCCCATGCACCGTGCACACCTATAATCAGGATTTGGTGTCAGTCTTTGTAGCCCACTGCATTTCTTATGCACCCAAAGTTTGCAGCCATTGCAGTAGATGCTGTTGTTGCCTACTCCTGTACGACAGACAGCGCATGGGTATTCGCCTGAACTCTGCAAGAGGTCCAGGCCTGTACCACAGATCATGACTTTTGTCTTTCCTGCATTCACCCTCAATCCCTTCTTCTCCATGGCTTCTTTCCATATCAAGAGCCTCCTGACACATTCCTCTAGGGAGTCAGCAATGATGACAAGATCATCTGCATATAGGTCCTCCCAGGGAACACCAGCCCGAAACTCACGTGACAAGGCCTCCAGCACAATGATGAAGAGCAAGGGACTGAGTACAGATCCCTGATGGACCCCGACCTTCACCTCAAACTCTTTGCTGAAACCCTCGCCAACACGAACCCGGCTTTGTGCATTAGCGTACATTCCCTGGACTAACCGCACAATCCATTCCTCAACGCCTAGCTTTCTCAGGGCCCACCAGATAACCTTCCGAGGGACACGGTCAAATGCTTTCTCTAGGTCCACGAAGGCCATATAAAGCCTCTTGTTCACTGCTAGGTATTTCTCCTGCAGCTGCCGGACCACAAAGATTGCATCTGTAGTGTCTCTTCCTGGGACAAAGCCAAACTGGGAGTCGTCAATAGACACCACCTGTCTTATGAGACCATCGACAATCCTCTCTAGGATCTTCATGGCCTGCTCAGTCAGCTTGAGGCCTCGATAGTTGCCTCTATCCAAAGCATCACCCTTGCCCTTGTAAAGGCAGACAATGAAACTTTCCTCCCAGTCAGTTGGGACCTTGCCATCACGGATAATCGCAGTAGCAAGATCTCGGATCATGGTGGCCCCTGTATCACCTGCTGCCTTGATCATCTCCACCACTATGCCTGATGGACCTGCAGCTTTGCCCGACTTCATCTTTGAGATGGCCTTCTTCACCATGTCAATAGTGATTGGGATAGGCGGGCCTTCTAACGGAGGTTCATTGGAGAGGTGATCAGGGTCCCAATCAAATTCAACGTTGAGAAGCCTTTCATAATGTTCAGCCCATGTATTCTGCTTTGCCTCCTCGCTCATTGACATTTCCCCAGTGTCATTCTTCACTGGCTTGTCGCCTACAACATCAACATTCTCTTTCCTCATCTGGTTGGCGAGGCGGAAGATATCAGACGACTTGTGGTCAATGCCCTCATAGACCACCTTGTCTGCTTCGTGGCGTGCATGGTGCACCACACGTCTGGAGATGCGCTTGGCAGTGTTATATGATGCTCGTGTGCATTTGCCAGCCTTCCATGCTTTGAAAGCTTGGCGCTTGACTGTGATGGCATCATCTACTTCCTTATTCCACCACCAAGTTTCACGTCGCCATCGGTGGGGCTTTGTTGTGCCGCACACCTCCTCTGTTGTCTTCAGCAAACCTGTCTTGAGTTTCGCCCAGATTTCCTCAGTAGTAGTAGCCGCTTTTGTTTCCCCAGCGGGCACATGTGCCTTGAAGACTTCCTGGAATCGGCTACAGGTTTGAGGATCTCTGAGCTTCCACACTTTTGGACGTGGGGTGAATGCGCTTGATTTGGGGCGGCATATCAATCATCATGTCGCACACAAGGAGCTGATGCTGCAGAGCAACCTCCTCTCCAGGAATCACCTTCACATCCATAACAAGTTTGCGCAGGCTCTTTCGAAATAACATGAAGTCTATCTGGGTTGCTGTATTACCGGACCTGTATGTGATGAGGTGACTGTCACGTTTCTTGAAACATGTGTTACCGAGGAACAGGTCATATGCTAGTGCATATTCCAGGATCCTCTCACCCTCACTATCAGGGTCTGGCTTGCCATACCCATAGCCTCCATGAACTTCTTTGTAACCGGAGCCTGTACTGTCTACATGGCCATTCCAATCACCACATGGGATGAGGAATTCCGATGCTGGGATCATTGCAGTCACGGCCCTAAGTTGGTCGTAGAATAGATCCTTTACAGAATCACTGAGACCACACTGTGGGGCATAGACAGACAGAAGACAAAGCACCCGCTGACCGACTATGATCTTCACCAGGATGATCCGGTCGGAGACTCGCTTGACCTCAAATACCTTCTCTATCCACTTCTCTGCCACAAACACTCCAACACCAGCAGTACCCTTGTTGTTTCCAGACCAGAACAGTTTGTACCTTGAGTCTTTGCCCGTTATTATACGGCAATGACCACCCCGGTATCTGGTCTCTTGGACACAACAAAGGTCTACTTTTCTATGAGATAGTGTTTCCACCACCTCGCAGACCCTCCCTTTTAGAGTGTTCACATTAAGAGTGCCCACCCTGAAATTTCTCAGATGCTTGCTGGATTTGCCGCAATGGCCCGACCCTGCCCCCCACACCTGAGAGGGGGCCAAGCCGGAGACGCCACTGACAGAAATCTGGTTTCTGCCAGCATCGCCTAACGTGACTTCATTTGTTGATTCTACCATGATTGTTTTTGGAACTAAGTCTAACCGGCAATATTCAGGGGAAACTTTCATTTTTTATTAGGGATAAACATGGGCTTGCTGTGCAGCTTTTTTCCAGTGCAAATATATATATATATGTATTCTTAGCATGTGGCAACTGAATAATATTGTGATTGAGAGAAAGCAAACACAAAATGCGCTTGATAAATTTATTTCTGCCAGGAAAATTAATTATCATTCAGGGCCAACTAACAAATATCTTCTGGAAAGGGGGTTCATATATATTTATAAAGGTGGAGGGGGGGCGGGGGGTGCTTTGCTGATTTTATCTCATTTTTCTAAAATATCCCATCCCATGAAAATGAAATAATGCGGTCTGAGACCAAATTATTTCATTTTCATAGGATATGGGGGTAGGGGTGGGGGGGAGTTGGTTCGCTTGAACTCCCAGAACCCCCTCTGGATTGGCCACTGAATATTTATCTACATGAAGGTGGACTTTGGGCTACTGAAGCAACTGATAAGATTTAATTCCAAGACTAGTTGAATACCATGGTTGCTATAGAATGAGGAGTTCTATTTTTCGGGTAGCGAGTTTCTAGTAAGAAAAGAGAGTTTTGAATAAGAAAAGCAAGTTTTGAGTAAGAGAAGCGAGTTTTGAGTAAGGAAAGTGAGTTTCGAATTATAAAAGTGAGTTTTCGAGTAAGAAAAGCGAGTCAAACAACAGAATGTTCTTTCCTCAAAAAAGACGTAGGCATATATGCTAAGGAGCTATTGAACTATGATAAATATCTCCGTAGAAGATACTCTACCGAATCAGTGTCTGAGTGTCTGGCTGATAGTGTGCCAAAGCTGATCATGTCAATCAATGTTCAAAGAACTGTAATCCCTGCATCATGACTTAATACCCCATCTTTATCACTCTGCTTCCAGATATTACATACACATTGATGTTTCATTTCTCTCTTTTAAGTGACAACTGCAAATTAAGTAGCCTGAAACGGATTGATTGTAAGCTTCTATTCAATGGAAGTCTTCATTAGTAGTCATTATCCTACAAACAACTCCTTCATTCTATATTGCTTTGATATTAATATCCCCAGAAAATCACATGGAAATGCCAATTATGGTAAAATTGCAATAAACACCTGAAGTGTTATGTTTGCATGTCAACATTGAAAATGAAGTAAACACTACATTGGGAATTGTTTAAAACCGAGTCTACTGTTTTCTAATATTGTCGGTTCTCTCTGTTTCTGAAGGATCCATTTTTCCAGATTATTTTGGTGTAGCTTAAATTTCAGACACTTTCACTGTATACAATACGTATTGTACAATGTATGCTTAAATTGCAGACACCTTTGTATATAAGTGCACGCTATATGGCGGGGAAAATATGGCTATTTTGATGTGATTATGGTGGTACATATAATTTCATACAAAATCATAACCAATGTATGGATTTACACCAATTTTTTTCCTGCTTGTTTGAGACATTTGCTTGAATGTCTGAAATAATGTTTTCTAGTGATAGCATGTCAAAAAAATATTTTTTTCAACAGCTGAAAATACATGAATGTCTACTTTCCTTTTCAACATCATTGTTTTGGAATGGTTGGAAAACAATGGTTCAAAAATGTGAGATTGACAGTCATTTTCCTCATTCCAATTAATATCAATTGTCATCCATATATGAGCCATTTAGACTTCCAAAATAACCTCTACTTTCAAGAAATACGACAAACTAATGCCACAATCAGCTGCTATTTTTGAAAAAAAAAGAGTTCTACATCAAAAGGGCCATTTTCCCTGTAAAAAGCAAGCTACGGAAGCCATTTTGGTCGCGGAGTTATGTGATAAATCTTGAAAAAGTTAACTGTTTCATTCTAGAACAGATTAGAATAATTGAGTTTTGTCCCTTTGACCATTTATTTTGCTTTAAGCTATGACGTATTCACCACAAGTAGTACTCGTCATATTGGCATATGAAAAGCGATTTTTATAACGAGCAGCACTCGTGGTAAGGCAGTGAAGAGGTTAACTGTATACAAATGAATTCTTCCATCTGGTTTGATAAAATGAGCCTGGTATAGTTCACTGTATATATTTGTATAAAATTTCCAAATTTAGATGTACTTTAGTCCCTGAAGATTGTTTTCATCTTAGCAAACAGTGAAGACCCTGCGGCATGTCATCTGGGGTTTCACTGTTTTCCAAATTTCCCGTATACAAAGGGTTATTGCCTAATTCTAAATAGTTCGAAATTCCCCAAAAATTAAATACTTAAAGTGTATAGTGTTTTGTGATAGCAGAAAATTAAATGTGACATTTAAAAAGATTTTGTGAAACACTTTTACTTGATGTTTAAAAAATCAAGATATCAGAGCTTACTGAGGCTCAGAGGACTGACGTTACCAAGACGACAAGCTCTCTGATTGCCTTTCCCACAAATGTTTGCCTGTTTACCTTTTTTAAATGCAAATTATTCTCATCTCCATGGATTTCCTAACACTTACATGAATTCTGCCTTGTTTGCATAATTTTTCAATTACTCGGAATAATTTGTTTTGCTGTTGCTTTATTTGAAGAGTGTCTGCGAGATCATGACTCAGCAGTGCTTTATCACACAGAAGCTTACAAATCTTTGCCTTGATAGGATCATTTGTATGCTTCTCACATATCTTCAATATTGTCAGTCTAACAATGTGGGAAGGAGTAATTGAGGAATTTAATTTTATTTTCCTTAGACAGCAAATTTAGAATGTTGTAAATATTAAAGAGCTTGTTGATTCCTTGTGGACTTTGCCATTTAAGTATCTTAAAATGAGCCGTGACATGTGATTTCCAACAATGTGGTATTTTGACAAGTGTAGACTCGGATGAGCCTATGCAGTCCCTTTTTAAGCTTAGAAACTCCAAATGATGTTCAGTCAGTAGCTTGATATTCATAAAATATTCAAGCGACTAGCAAAGGCTCTGATCAGACTGCACGTATGCGCAGGCTGGTCTGAGCCCCGGTCTGAGCCTTTGTTGGTCGCACATACCACATTGTTTGAAATTCGATGTCGAGGCTCAAATGTTCTTTTCTCAAAATTGAACATCACTTGTGATTCTTGATTCACTGTACCAAAGTGACTTTTCCATTATACACGTAATTCATGGGTGAAAATTTTCAGGATTAATTATGAATTCAGGATTTTGAGTTTGACTTTCCATAGAAAGTCAGCCTCAAAATGCTGAATTAGGGAGATTATTATAGCTTCTCTGATGAATTTTCAGATTATCTTAACACAATGAACCTTTTAAACATGAAATTATTCATTTTTGTAGACATCCTACAAGTTTAAAAATTTGAATTTTTAAAGTTCAGGATTTTAGAAATTTTGAACTTCCACCCATGGTAATTAGGTGTGGGGAAATTGGCTTAGTTGACTGTACGTACAATTAATTAAAAAAAATAAAAAAAAGGCTCTACTGAGAATTAAAAATACAATTAAAAAAGCTCCACCATCAATTGAATGTTACAAAAAAAACTTCCAGTGAATTATTAAAAATATACTGAACACCAAAAGAAATGTCCAAAATCCATTTCTGATTCTCCCCTACTAGCAGTATGCAGAATTTAAGGAAAGGCGTCATTCCACAATACACACTAAATGAGACTTCCTGTAAGTTTATTCGACTTTCCCATAGGTATCCTGGGTCAGGTGTGGTACTTGATTGTATGGAGTCCTTATCTTTGCACCCTTACTTACTTTCATTGACAATTTAATTATTGCATTGATTTGTTGTTATCCATTTCCTCAAAATTAAGTCCAAGAAATTGCTTTCTGACATTTCAGTAACGCTCATTCGCCATAATGTTGCTTTTTTCCCCTCCATCATCCTTGATATGCAAATTACGACACTTTTTTAAAAAAGGGGGGTGGGGGGCAGGGAGTGGGGAGTCAACACCAAATCCGATAATTCTGTGAAGCCATTTAAAAGCAATAATGGGTTTATAGAATATTTAGAATGTACAGTCAAAATAACTGTGATGTGCTACTTTTTGCGAAGAAAAGTTTGTTTTCATCCTAAGCAAGTAGTGTCTTATGTTGTAATTTTGCCTTAATCCCATCTTTGTCTGTTTGATACAACATAAAATCAGATCAGTGGCGATTGGATCCCGAATTGTTAACATGCCAGTGAACATAAATCCGTCTCAAGACGAGTGATTTATCACTGAACAAGGGCTTAGTTTCTACTTGCCAGGGGATTTCCTTCAGCAGAGATTCTTTTATTACCTAATGTAAGTAAACTATGAGGTCATAAAACAGGTTTGATGCATCAGCAGAACTCAAACACCAGGAAATCTGCTTGACATTACCAATCACAAGGACAGACCAGGCTGTCTAAATAAGGAATTATTTGGTTGTCGTCACGAGAAAACCTGTCTTTGGGGCTTGCCACAACCAGCCAAATCAGCTACAGAGACTAGCTAGAAAATTGAAATATCCCTCGTAGCAAGTTTAAATATGTTACTTTCCAATAAGCGAACAACAAAGTTGCTGATGGGACTGCATGAATGTGCAAGCTGGTTTGCAGATCTAGGGGTTTCGAGTTCAATCCCGGCCCGGTCCCATACTTTCGCGGAGATTGATCATGAAATAATTTCTATGGCCATTCTCCTCACTTCCCCTGAATCAAGGTTGTTGTCAGTTACAAGCAAAAGCATGTGCACAAAGTACTGGATAACCACTTAATCAAGCTTGCCCAGGAAAAAAGAGTGGTTATCCCGACATGGCCATAGCTTTTGACTGGGACTTTAAGCATCAAACCAAACCAAAACAAAACTAAGTGCGAACTTCTTATTCATATATAAATAAATAGAACTCACTCACTGCAATCCCTTTATGATGGGTCCATGGAATGGACCCTCTGCTTGATTCGATAAAAATTGGGACGTTGAACAAATTCACTAATTACATCCACTTTTGCTATGTGTATATATACTTAAGGAATAAAGAAACGCAACAGACAAAAATATAATTTTTGCGTGTTTATATGACGGTTTGGTGAAAATTTTTTTGAAAATTTCTTATTGAGTATTTATAGCATGTGATGAAATACCAAAACGTCATTTTAACGCTACATTTTACACTACAAGATGAAAACATATGAAAACGTAAAATCTGACGTTAACGTCAGAATAAAGATCAAGAAACCCCGTCTTTTCCATGTTTGGTTATTTGGCGTCGACTTGACAATGTGCAAATTAAACAAACGCCCAATCATATTCGTAATGCAGTCAAATATTGCGGCAAAACACGCTACTTGAATGGCAAGATACACAATGGTAGTGAATAAACAATAAACGTCACTTAGAGCCGTCGGGTTTGGGTCGCTGTGAAAATACGAGATATGACAAACCTAGAGACATCAGAACAAGCTTTCTTGGGGAAAACTGACTTTTCAGATACCGTAGAAATACGCTGGTAAGGTGTTTTTATTGACGTTAGCCAAACAAAAAACGGCATAACGCAAAAGAAAAACATCTGAGTACATGCCTAGAGTGAACACCAAACTAGTTAACTGTAACCTAAACTTTGTCTCTGGACCATTTTACCAGTAGAAAAACACATAAACATCATGGAAACCATTAAAAGGTAGGATATTGAATTGTGACGTCAGAATTGAGTTTTTTTGATGTCTGAATATCTCAAGTCATAATTCTTGAACAATACGTCCTTGAAATGAAAAAATCTCAAGCAGAAAAGAAAGTTTACGCGTTTTACGCAGTATTCAGAATTGAGGTTCATGACGTTAAACCGTTTCAGAATCCTACAGAATCGTCGCCGTTTGATCATTTCCTTGATCCGCAATCTTTGCCAAGACTTTTTTAAAACAATATACAGATGGTTGATTCAAACTTTGCTTTTATTGACCCTGTTTCAGTAGTTTACTACGGGGGGTCAGACTGGTTACGCGCTTACCAAAATGATTACGTAATCGATAAGTACGTTAAACCTGCTGTAATTTGACAGACACAAATTGCTCCTATGGATAAATATCATTTGCACTAAAAACTTGCATCATATTGTATGCTTACAATGGCTCGAAGTGTTTGTTGCGTTTCTTTATTCCTTAAGTATACTATAAGATCACCATGCATGGTTAACATATACAGCTTGGACTTTGAATCAAATCACCGTCAGCTCCCATTTCATGTGTTGAAGCAACCGTGTCAATCTTTGTATCTTGCTGGATTTTTACAGGCTAATTTACCCTAGATATTGATTTAATTAGTCTTTGATTTTACATATTAGCCCTGATAATGCCAATGCTTTAGTGTGAAATCTGTAAAGTTGTTTTAATGACATCCTGCTCACAAGAGTTTGTCAATATTTATTCGGCTTGATATTCCTGATTTAGAAGCGTTTTCCATATTCAATCGTAAATCATGCATATAAATGCTTCAGTGTAGAGCTTCTTTGATGTTTTTATATGGTGATTTGGACTTAATTCATGAAACATTGACATTTATATGGAAGTATAGCCGCAAATGGTTTCAGCAAGAATGAGTATCACATCTCCCTAATTTTCAGGCAATTTAATGCATGGATCATAGCATTGTTGCAACCATTCTTTATACACATCCTTTTGATAGTCATGGCGATATAGATGTCAGTAAAGGCATTTCAACTAATATAGTTATTGGACAGCATTCACAGCAAGGTGTAGCATACTCAGTTCTGGCAACAACTACACTGGGGCCCTGGAAAGGGGTCTGACTTTAAAATCATGCCCAGACTTTAATCTTCAAAATTCAGATAGCAAGTCAGAATTAGATTTATCACTTGACGTCACTTCTGGGTCAGGGAGTGAAATAACACCATGCAATAAAATCGATAAACCACTGGTGGTTTATAGATTTACGGGAAACATTATGAAGTCCATTGCGTACATAATGACACAATTATAACTTTTTTACTTCAGAAATGAGATTTCAAAGAAATCTTGATGTCATATGATAAATAGAATCTAACATTCATGCTCTTGTATTATTGAATTTATTTAATTCGTTGCGAAAAGAGATAAAATGCTCGGCAAGCCTCGCATTTTATCTCATTTCCTCAGCTCGTTTAATTGATTCAATTAGACATGAGCACTCTTGTAAGATCCTCTATTTATGAGTAAACTGCAGCAAAGTGGAGTAAAGTTACAGGTTCAGTTGGTTGAGCGTTAGAATGGAGATTGAAGGGTTGCTAGTTGAGACTCACCACCGGCGGAGTCACTGTGTTGTGTCCTCGAGCAAGACACTTTATTCATTGCTTAGTACTGGTTCATCCCAGGAAGACAGGAAGTTGTCCCAACATGACTGAAAAATTGTTGGCTTGGATGTAAGGACAAGCAAAAACTACAGCAATGTGCAGGCTTATCATAGACTTTGCACATGTTGTTTGTAATTTTCTCTTGATGTTGCCTATTATTATATAGATCCTTCAGATGAGATGACAGCGAGAGCAATCCCTATACTTTCCAATGCTAAGAATGATTAGAAATAGTTCCATGTCACAAGGCGGATAGAGTTTAGTCTTTAAAGCTCCATCTAGAATTTTCAGCTATCAAAATTTTCAAATCTGTGCCTTTAAGGAAGCAAATACAGTAAAACCTGTCTTAAGCGGCCACTCATAAAATAGACGAAACAAAGATCATGACAAATGGTAGCTGAATGAAGGTGGAAAGTATTGCAGAATGCTCCAAGGGGGAGCATTCTGCAATACTTTCGACCTGCATTAAGCGATAATTGATCTTGAAAACCAATTTGGTCTTCTTTATGAGTGGCTGCTTAAGACAGGTTTTACTGCAAGATTCTTTATTTCTTGTGAGTCATATAAAATGTTTAGGCTTATTTTCCCCCAAATTCCTTAAAGAATATCACAAATGTGTTGTCTGTTCCTCTAAGGGTTAATATGATAGATAAGCCTGAACACCTTCCTTAAAGAGAGAGTGCCACAAGGGCAGACAATCCTCTAATCATGATTGTCAGCTATCTAGAAATATAATAAATCTTCTTAAATTATCCTGAAAGTGCCAGACAGAATATTGGTACATGACAAGTTGCAGCTTTATCAAAAAAACAAAAACATGCTGATTCATAGTGAAATCTCGTTTTTCTGAATGGAATTATTAGAAAGATCTTTCTTAATTTAATAAATCTTTGTATCATGGGTAATTTTGCATACAATTTTTTTTTTGCTGTCTAGTGTTTTTTTTTAATTATTTGAAAAAAATCTTTCAGGATTATACCATCAGAGAGCCAAGATCAGGCTCAACATTTTGTTGGTCCTGATCTGGGTCCAAAAGTCTCCACTAGAGGGAAAACAGTTAATTTTTAAGCCTACCGAACTCGTAGGGCCTGACAGGTTTTATTGCTGCAATTCATGTGATATGCTGATTGCTTGAAAAATTGTTGACTGGGACATAAAGCATCAGATAAAACAAAAAAAACCCCAAAAAATTGCATAATATAAGAATCCAGCATGGGTGTGAGGGTGGGATAGAAAAATCAGTCCTGATTGGTATCATGAGGCTTGCTGAGTGATGACAACTGGTGATCGTGAGGGACGGATTTTCCTAATCCCACCCTATCACAAATAATGGATTCTTTTTCTTGCACACCATTTAATACAGCATTTTTAAATTTAAAAAAGGCTCCCAGAAGTTCCTTAATGCACTGGGATGCTACTTATAACATAATGACGTCACTTTAAAATGCCGATGAGGTCTGACTTGTCTAGCAACATACGCTATTGTCGTGGAAGATCCTGCAGCATTTCCTATTTTTTCTTTCCCAGGGGTGAGGTAGAATTTTCTTGCACACCGGATAAGGATTTCTGAGATTTTACTCTGGGATAAAAAATCTTATCTTACCCATCATCCTGTGATATTGCATCTTAGCATATTCAGGAACGTCTGTAAGCTTATTTTAAAATAAATAAATAAATTAAAACAGTGGTGGGCAAGAAGAAGAATCCATGATTCGTGTGAGGGTAGGATAGGAGAATCCGTCCCTCTGGATCACCATTTGTCATCACTCAGCAAGCCTCGTGATGCCAAACGGCGATCCTCGGGACGGATTTTTCTATCCTACCCTCACACTCATGATAGATTCATATAATCTCACATGGGTAAAAACAGCGGGTATTCCTATCTGGTTTACGAGAAATATGTTACTCACATATGTAGAATCCAAGCTGACAAATTAACAAATTTAAAATTGTCAATGTTAACACTTGAAATATATAATCGGGGCAAAATGAGGTAACATCTCTGCAAAATTAAATGTCATTATCTGTTAAAGCAACAAGCTATAAAGAAGAGTGACCGAAGTATCCCCTTGCCCTATAGCTAGCTGAATCCTGATTTATGAAGTCTGGCAACAGAATTATTGCCACTATGACATTGTCTGACAACCTGTTCTCTACTGAAATCATTCTGGAATCTTGGGATATTAGTATTGGCTTCTTATTAATAAATGCCAAGACTAAATGTATCTTTTGGAAATGAAAATAGCTGTACGCTTTAGATGTGTATTTAAAATTTTCTCATATTTCGGTTTGCTTGCGATTAGGTCTCTTGTTTTTTACTTTGACATAGTCATTAATTTAATCCTTTGCCTTCTGGGAAATTTTTCATGCTTTTTTGTCCTCTGGTGATTTTTTTTTTAAAAATCATCTTTTTTCGAAAAATTCTTTCAGGAATACCATTGAGTGTCAAACAGATTGGATCCAGATCTGTCCCGATATTTTGTCAGGCCTGATCTGGGTCCAAACTGTTAAAATTTTCAAAGGTTATCAGCTGGCAATGTCAGTTAATGTTTTCAAAAAGGGGATCTAGATTTTGTAAAAAAAAAGTTTTGAGAACTACCTGTGTATACTTATTAGTTTGAATACAATAAGTACTAATATTGGGAGTTTGAATGTGTTAAAGATTGAGGTGTTTTGTAAAGTAATTATTGTGGGGAGGAACCATCTCCAGAGACTTGGTATCCGTCAGTATCGGGTTATGCAAAGCATGTATAACCCACTAAAATGGTATAAAAAAGACTGGTGCTGACATCTTCTTTCAAAATGATGAAATTGATTATTTCTAAAATATTAGAATATTTGTCTAAATAAATATGCAAATAGGTCTGTCTGTTCTTTCTCAAACAAAGGAGATTTTGTTTGGAATATAGAATTAACTAAGATAAATGGTCATAGGAAAGAGTAGACCTAGGAATATACATCAACAACAAATGCTTTTACTTTGCACTATTGTTATCAAAAATTTGAAATTTAATGTGGATATTTCGTTAAAAATTATAAGTTCATGAGTAAATTTCCAACACTCAGCTGCCTCTTTGGGCAATATTAAAAGGATCCGAATTTTAAGGAGATATATCTTTCAAAAACTCTTACTTGCATGAAATTTTTCCTGTATAAACAAAAAAATGCTTTTTTATCAAAGATAATTGTAGTTCATGTTCATGCAACTGGTTTTTTCTAAAGTTCACCCACCGTGTCACAATATTGTAAACTGTGTATCAAATCAGGAAGTCTCTAAAAAACTGAATAGCATGATGTGGATTGCTCAAAAGCTGTATTTTGGGGCGTAAAGTGATCTATGCGAGACATATAAATTGTTTGTACAACAATGTGGCCTAAGGTATCCCCCTCCATGATAAAAAAGCTTTTTTGTTTATACAGGAAAAATTTCATGCAAGTAAGAGCTTTTGAAAGATATATCCCCTTTAAGTGGAAAAAGTTTTCATTTTATAATGATGCACCTGTACAATCATGGTAAATGTAGTTGTATTCCGATTGTTGCAGACAAACGAACACACACCCACACCCTACTTATACATAATATGAATCCATGTGGAGCACAGTGGCGCTCAGTTGGTAGAGTGTTAGACAGGGGATCGAATGGTTGCTAGTTCCAGACTCACCAGTCACTGTGTTGTTTCCTTGAGTAAGACACTTTATCCTCTGCTTCGAACTGGTTCAACCCAGGAAGACAGGTAATCATCATGACATTACTGAAACATTGTTGACTTGGACGTAAAGCATCAAAACAAATATATGAATCCATGATAGATTTACAGCCCACGACAATTGCCTTTTTGTCATATTGCAGCACACGATATCTTTTGAGTTCTCATCTCTTTTGTGTCTGATGATTTCAAGGGGTTGCAATGAATGTCATCCTTCTTGTTTCCATATAATTTAATAGGACATTGTCACAATTGTTTTATAAACTGATTGTTTGTAACTGATCTCTGAAGCCTGCAGGGGGAGCAGACAATTATTCCGTGTGGGCTGATTGATAGTAACAGTGGTCTGTCTGATTTTCACTATCACGAATCAATGTTCTGAATAGACAGACGTTAAGAGGAGTGGACACACAAGTTTCAAGTGAGACAACTTGTGCATTATGCACCAGTCATTTGTGGGAGCGCAGTGGCTCAGTGGTAGCGTGCTTGACTCGAGACCGAGGGGTTGTGAGTTTGAGTCTCACTGGCGTCACTGCATTGTGTCCTTGAGCAATACACATTATATATAATCCTTGCTTAGTACTGGTTCAACCCAGGAAGACCTGTACCGGCATAACTGAAAAAATGTTGACTGGAATGTAAAGAATCAAATCAAACAGACAAACAAAAACCAAGCATTTGTAAACACTGCCCCTCCCCCACCTATGGAGATGACAGTTTAGACCCAGATGAGACGCCGCATAATGCGGCGTCTCATCAGGGTCTACGCTGTTTGCCATGCTTAACACACTTTTGGTTATAGCTAGTGGATGATTAAAATGAACAGAATAGATTCAAATATAATTCAAGACCTCATTCACTTTGTGTTAATGGGTGGTAAGCCCTCAAAGGGGTTTCTAGTAGGAGATGATGCCAACAATATTGGATTTAGACAGATTAACATAGCTTCTTCATACACGTTTTGTAGACGTATCATCAAGAATCCTTCAAAGCTGAGATAAAAGCAATCCCGATTTTTCGTTCAAATGTATACGCAAATGTGTTTTTGTGTATACGTAGCTATGCCCCTGCTTCGTAGTGCTAATACACAAATATACCCCCAAGGAATTTATCACTGTAAAGAGTGGGGCAATGGTCATGGGTGGTCCCCAAGTGCAGGGCTGTAAATTACGAAAAGTTATTGTCCCCACATGATTCCCCCTATACATGTAGGTGGGGGAGGGGACAGTAGTTACAAATGACTGGTGCATAAATCATCAAAAGCTATCCTAAAAGCTGTGCTGTTTTTGAGCAATTGATGCTTGATTATTCATCAGAAACTGCCAGTTTTGAATGGCTTAATTCTAAGTTTTAAAAGGGAGTGAATTTTCACCTTTATATATGGTAGCCTTTTTTTAACATACACCAATAGAATTTTCCCTACAATAACGTTCATTGTTGGACAAAAATTACCAAATTAAAGCCAAAACCTGCTTGTGAACTGCTAGAAGAGTGTGTTATAGTTGGGGACAGTTGCTTTTTCTTAATAGAGTTTTAATTAATTGTATTAAGCAAGATGTTAGCAAGAATTTCGTGTACAGTATTTATTTTGGTAAAGTTTCAGAGAACAACTCAAAATATATTTAACTTTTTTATTTTATTTAATAAATACTGCAATTCATATTAGTTGAAGTGAGTTTGTTTCTTGAATACTCTTCGAGTTGCCATGTGACTGGTAACATTTGGGCCTCGTAGCGAGAAAACCTGTTTTCGGGGTTTCCGACAAAACAAGTTTCAAACCAGTCTCCTCAGCTACAGAGGCTAGCTGAAACATTGAAATTTCACCAGTTGCAAGTTTACATATGATACTTTCCATAAAGTGAATACCAAAGGCGCTGATCAGACTGCGCAGATGCGCAGGCTGGTCTGCGCCTGTGTTGTTCGCCAACCCCCGAAGACAGGTTTTCTCGCGACGTGGCCCATTTAATTTGAGAAGTAACATGGAATCGGACATTATTGATCCCGTGGAGAAAGTTGATTTGTATTCCAATATCCATTCAATTATTGGACATTCCGAAGGATTGGTGAAGCAATACAGTCCGTCTGCTACAAGTGTTTCTGCTTCAGTTATTCCAATAAGCGCTTTTGTCACATTGATTTCATGAAGCTCTTGTCTGATCCTGCCAGTGGTATGTTCTGTGTTCAAATTTCTTGCCTGCTCTTGTCTGGCTTGGCCTGGCCCACTGAAGCCAATAACTTTTTACTGGCTGGATAAAAGACAGAACAAGAATGTACACACAAAATAGTTCCAGATCAGCCTTTTTCCAAGAGGAGCAGTCTGATCAGGGACTATTTGTATACTTTAAATTTCTTGGTCAAATAGTTTGATATTAAACTCATATCTTTTTATTGTCAAAACGATTGTAGAGTGCAAAATATAATGTTATTGATTGCCAATATGCATATTTTCGCTATCGAAAGTTTTGTTTTTGGCAATCGGTAAATGCAGTTCTGTTTTTAAAAATTGTGTTCAGGATCGAAGCCTACACAGTGTGAAACTAGGATAAATAGATACTGTCATACCAACCATGATTGACAAGTGACGTAATACTTTGTTTACAAGTTCTAAGTAAATTACAAACGTGTACACTTCACTTGAGCTAACGCAAATCGATAGATCACTTGTGTATTAATTCTATCCTATGGATAGGATTAATACACAAGTGATCTATCAGATCTAAGTCCGTGATAACTTTGTAAACAGAACATGATGTCACATTCACTCTTGGCTGGCAGGACAGTAGATACTGATTAGTCCAGATCATCAACTTGAAGATAACAGCAAAACCTGTGTAAAACAGCCACTCTCAAAAAGACAGAATTTTTCTTTTCAAGACCAAGTAGCGCTTAATACAGGTCAAAAGTATTGCAGAATGCTCCAAGGGGAAGTCTACCTTCATTAAGCCACCAGTTGTGATTTAGATCTTTGTTTTGTCTATTTTTGAGTGGCCATTTTACAAAGGTTTTACTGTAGATTTGAGAAATTTAGCACATAACGAGATAATTATTAAACCTCTTTACAACGACAGGATTTGTCCCCAAATAATTTGACGTTAAACTGAATTTCTGTTGTAATGAACTCAAATTCAAGCTGCTAAAATGGTACATTAGTGCTAATACTGTTGACGTTGTAAAGAATTTGCTGTATAAAACGTCTTAACTGTACAACCAAGTTCCAAGACAGATTCTACCAGGCCAAGCCGGGCAATAAAACATGCCTCTGCGAGTCAGTAAAGCCTGTAGAAGACCTGGATCTCCGGTCAATAATTTATTTATGTATGATATTACGTTGGTATTCATCACCTTTCTAGAATTTCAATCAATTTTTATGGGATGAGGTAAATGTTATGGTTTGAAAATTTCATTTCTTTCCCAAATATCTGCTCCTGGTTGACGTTGTAAGTATTGAATTACAGTGCCCGCTGTATAGATAGGTTTGACATTTACTGTTTTGATTCTGTCTGATGATTTTCTTAGATGTTGTTGCTTAATTAATATACAACGAAAAGCTTATAACTGTCTGATGCTTAAAAACCTAATTATGCCAGCACAGATTTTACTTCCTGTCTGGGCTATGGTAGATCTCGCTGACAGGAGATTATGTTGAGTCAAGGACTCTTGAATTTATCAACCTTTTGTATACTGGAAACCCTTACAGGGTACCTTGGCAAACAGTGTAGACCCAGATAAAATGCCGCAAATATGCGGCATTTCATCAGGGTCTGCACTTTTTGCTAAGATAAAACAAACTTTAGGGACTGAAGAACTTCTTTTGAAAATTCTAGCCTGTTTGATTTGATTCTTTACGTCCCAGTCAACAATATTTCAGTTATGTCAGGATGAGTCTTCCTGGGTTGAACCAGTACTAAACAAGCATTAATGTGTCTTGCTGAAGGACACAATGCAGTGACGCCGTTGAGGTCAGGGGTTTGATCCCAGGCTGCTCCAGTCTGTGGCCCTGTCTCCATATGACCTAAGCTGTTGGTGTGACAGTAAACTCAAACACACACACATACACATAAACAGTAGCTAAAAGGATGTACACTGTACTAGTTAATCCCTTAGGCAGTAGTTAGCTCGCTGACTGTCCAATATGACAATAACAGTGTTGACAGGGCTATAAAACCTCAGTCAAATGAAATCCAATGAAATGTACCCTCTTTAGAAAACAGTGTAGATCCAAATCAG
Source organism: Loripinus fragilis (assembly GCA_964019695.1). Taxonomy (NCBI): domain Eukaryota; kingdom Metazoa; phylum Mollusca; class Bivalvia; order Lucinida; family Lucinidae; genus Loripinus; species Loripinus fragilis. Next base: position 62,900,664 of record OZ026521.1, on the reverse strand, counting down.
CTGGCTTCTGATGAAGCCAGCTGATCAGGATCTACACTGTTTCATCTACACTATGAATCTATATCAATTATGATATTAGGAAATCAGTGGTTCCTATATAGGCAGTGTATAAACCACCAAAAAAGTCATGTGCGGATCCAAAAGTTTTGTCAGAGGGGGTCCAACTTTAATGGGTTTTTTGTTGTTTTTTGATGACAGGAGAGAGGATCCAAATGCTACTATAGGCATGCCAGCATCGGCCTGCCATCGAAACGCCAGGCGTTTCGCTGGCGTGCCGATTTTGGCCCAACATTGAAAGCTGACTTGGTAGCTTTGTGTTTTTCAGGGGTCCGGACAAATTTTGCTAAGAAACCCTATATTTTTGTAATTTTTCAGAGGGGGGGGGGGGGGTCTGGACCCCCTGTCCCCCCCCCCTCTGGATCCGCTCATGAAAGTACTTGGTATGCACTTATAAACCAATGTGCACTTAGTAGGTAGAATATGGTATATTTCTTTTTCATTAAATTGTCTGCTTTCAGATATGGAAACACCTTTCCTTAGTTTTGCCAATCCAAACTACCAATACGACGCGGCATCAAGTACCAGAAATAGCAGCACGGAATCGGAACCCAGCTCTTCCAAAGACATTGACGTAAACATCTTGTCAATGGCGAACCAGAAACAAGAAAAGGTGAAACTACAGATCGGCGAACTCGGTTCACAGAATTCACTCGACGATGAGGAGTTATCGTTGAAAAGCGACGAAATGTCGTCGGATGAAGAGAATGATTTTGTCGATTCTGAAACGAAACTTCTCGGCGAGAATGAGGACGAAAAGGTTGATAATTCGGACTGTATGAATGCAGGATACGGTGATAATAAACCTCGTGGAGGAATATTGGCGTATATATCATTGTTAGAACAGAGTGCGCGGGAGCGGAGAAACGAGAAACGGAAAGAGAAAAACAATGCAGATATTTATTCAGAGGAATGTGATAGCGGACAGGTTACTCCAATGTTGAATGAAAATATCAAGGAGAAAATGTAAGTGTGTCAGTCTTCAGCGTCTGTGGCCTAACCTTAAAAAACAGTCTGGACCCAGATCAGACCCAACAAAAAGTTGGCCCTGCTCTGGATCCAAATGGTTTGACACATTTCTTGTTCTAAAAAGTTACAAAAAAGATTACCCAGCATGCTTCATTCTGGTTAACTCTTTCCTAGCGAGCGGCAACTTTTGTCATCTGCTGCAATAGGAGTTGGGCACACAAAGGTAGCCAATGCAAGGTATGTACATTGATAATTCTTAAGCTCCAAAAATGTCATGCAAAATTGTTGAATAAATTATTTAAGTGAAAACTATATATCCAAACTACATGCAAATTGTCTGACCATGACAAAAGCAGTGTGTATTATTAGGATTTGAAAACCGAAAGCGAGCATTTTACTTAAATTTTGATACCTTCCCTTCTTTGTCTATAACAAATATTCCCACTTCTGAAAAAAAGACGACATAAATATAATGTCAAATGGGGGGTATCCCCCAAACCCCTGCCTAGAATAGACAAGGCAGAAGGGTAGGCGCAGTGGCTCAGTGGTACAGTGTTTGACTCGAGATCTCGAGGACACAACGTCGAGCCTCACAGGAGGCACTACGTTGTGTCCTCGAGTAAGACACTTTATCCTCTGTTTAGTACTGGTTCAACCCAGGAAGACCCATCCCGACATAACTGAAAAACTGTTGACTGGGACATAATGAATCAAAACAAAACAATGCAAAAGCACATGTAGTGCTTGAAAAACAGGAGGACTTGCCAACTGAAGGTATAAAGGCCGAAAAACATTTTAGCTTACATAAAAAACATTAAAAAACATTAACCTGATCCTTGTATTACATCACATGCGTGTCAGACTATGACGAAAGCACCTGCAAAGTTTTTAAACAATCAGTATAAAAATGTAGGAGCAATTGCATACACAAGGTGCCTCCGTCTATTTATTGATAGTATAGTAACAAAAGCACCTGCAAAGTTTCATAGAGATAGTTATAAAACTGTTGGAGGATTTTATGCACAAAGTGTGCCTAGTGTTAAAGGGGGAGGGAATCTCGCACAATGGACCATGCAGCACTGTTTATGCACTGTGCCTTTATTAGGTTGACATGACTGAGCCGTGATATGTGATTACCAACAATTAGCATTTTGACAAGTGTAGACTCGGATGAGCCTCTGCAGCCTCCTTTTAAGCTTAGAAACTCCAAATGGAGTTCAGTCAGTAATTTTACAATCATAGAATACTCAAGCGACTAGCAAAGGCTCTGATCAGACTGCGCATATGCGCAGGCTGATCTGAGGCTTTGCTGGTCGCACATACCACATTGTTGGAAATCTCATGCGCTGGCTCATATAGTATTTTTATGTCTGCAGGTTTGCCAATGCCGGTTTTGATATCAACTCACCAGACTCCAATGATAGTGGTATTCAGTCTGACGCAAGATCAGATGACGGTATCTCCAACACACAAGGCTCGGTATCAGAGAATCTCTCCTCATTTGTCAATAAGTCATACCAGGGTGAACATCCAGGTCAGGAGGAGAATGAGTCGGATGAAAATACACCAACACAGGTGGGTCAGTTATAGAATTGTAAAGGGTCATACTTTTTTTGTTGTTGAGTTGATGCTTTACATCCCAGTAAACATTTTTTCAGTCATGTTGGGGTGCTTTCCTGTGTTTAACTAAGCAATAAGCACTGAGTATAAAATGTCTTGCTCAAGAACAGAATACAATGACTCAGGCGAGGCTAGAACAGCAACAGCTCGATCTAAAGTTGAGCACTCTTCCACTGAGCCACTGCACCCCTATATTCTTGTATAGAAACTTACACAGCCAGTATGGAATAGGCAGAAACAATTTCTACATTTTAAAGAAATATAAAAATTGTGACATTTATATCTCCATGAAAACATTTTAGCAGGGGTGTGGAAATAGTAAAATATTCTACTTGTCCAGTGACAAGTAAAAAGCCAAAATGTACTTGTCCATAGAAAAGTTTACTTGTCCGAAAGAACAAATTAGCTTATAACTTGCAATGTTTAACAATTTATTCTTTAATAAACAGTATGAAACCAGATATGTAAACATTATGGATCCTGATCAGCTGGTTTCTCTTGTAAACAGTGTAGATCCAGGTCCCCTGGCTCCCGAAGAAGCCAGCTGACCAGGATCCACACTGTTTTCAATGCAAGATGTGAGCTCGTAATAATTAATCAAATTAAGAAATACAGAATTGTATTAACTTTAATAATGTATTTGTACTTGTCCAAGGACAAGTAAACAGAAATTTTCAACTTGTCCTGAATGAAATGAGACCAGGTCGGACAAGTCGGGCATGGTAATTCCACAGCCCTGATTTTAGGTACCATCAATATTGAGCTCACCTAGGGATTTTCATAAGCCTAATATGGGGTCAAAAATGAGTAAAACCTTCTCAAAATAGTGCACAACATTCCCAAAATAGTGCACAACATTCCCCATTTTTTAGCTCTACATTTTGGTGAAGGTTTCATTAATATCAGACCAAAAGTAGAAAAATTACAGATGTTTACATTCACACATTGAGGCAAATATTTATGAGTAATACTAATATAAAGAGAAGTCCAATTACACTGGTTTTAAATCAATTCCAAATGGAGATCTAGTTCTTTTAGACTGAATCTAGTTTTCCCAATTTTGAAGGCTTGAATAATATTTTTCCGAATTCAACAGGCCCCTGGGCCCAACTTCAAAAAGGAAGGAAAATCCCTGTCATGCTAAGGCCCATGCAGCCAATTCATATCAAGTATTTTCCTACCTTCCTGAAGTCGGGGCCAGGAAAAAAAGTATTTGGACCTTCAAAAATGGGAAAACTTGATGCAGTCTAAAAGAACTGGACTGCCATTTTAAATGAATTAAAAACCATATTAAGAAATTAGCAGTGTAAAGCTGTAACATGTTTGTTGCTTTAATTGCCTATCATAAAAACTCATGAAAAATTGCATAAAAATGTGAATGAAAACGTTTTCATTCACATTTTTATGCAATTTTTCATGCATCTGTAACTTTGGTATTTTTGTTCGGATTTTCATGAAATTTTTCAACAAAATGTAGAAATTGGGAATGATATACACCATTTTGGGAAGTTTTCATTCATTTTTGAATTGGGAAGGGGTCGAGGAAAATCCCTGCATACAGAGGTTCCTAGAGATGGCTTTGATAACTCTTTAGAAAGTGCCAATCACTAACATTGCAATAGAATATTGTAAAATTATTTTTTGTTTCTTTCGTTTGTTAGACTTGAAATTTTACGGCCAATATTCTCGAAGAAAATATTGGTTGTCAGAGCTGGAATTCAAAAAATGCTTGTCAGAATAGCAAATAGGGAAGGCCCTGATGAGATGGCTTCTTCAGAAGCAGTCTGATCTAGGTCTGCACTGTTTGTCTAGCCGTTTTTGGCAGGCAAAGTGTTCCAAATTTTAGAACTTCTACCATATTAGCAGCAAAATTTAAGAATTTACATTTTAAGTGCATGGGTGAAAGTTTTTAGGATTATTCCTGAATTCAGGATTTTGAGGCTGACTTTCCATAGAAAGTCAGCCTCAAAATGCTGGATTCTGCAGATTCTAATAGCTTCTTTGATTTAGTTTCAGTTTATCTAAAGGTATTTGACCATTTAACTTGGAATTTTTAATATTTTGGAGGCATACAGCAAGTTTTAAATTCTGATTTTTTAAAGTTCAGGATTTTGGAAATTTTGAACTTTCACCCATGTAAGTGTTAACACTGATGTTCTCAAACCCAGTAAACATTTACCGCCTATTTTGGCCCTATTTGTGATAATTATAAGTTTGTGTGTTTGTTTCACAGACAGAAGATGGACAGGAGGAGCAGCCGGAAGTTTTACCTCCTGGTTGGGAAAGGTGTGAAGGTGAGAAAAATAGTTTAGATTGATAGCTCTGTAGTGATGATTCGTAGATCGAGATAAACTAAATCTTTGAGCATAAAATTGTGAATATTTTTAAGTTTTAAGCCAGGGACTCTTCCCAGTATGACCTTAGCAGTTGGTGGGGAACCAACAAAATGTCAGCCTGATCTGGATCCAAAATGTTGACTCGATGTTAATTTTGAAGAAAAAATCAGCAGACGTCATGAAATCATGAAAAATTTTCCACTATGCAAAGAGTTAATAGCCAACATTGCGTACATGGGTTTTTGGGCTTTTATGGCTATCTGTAAATGAACCAAGAATGCCAATTTTCACCAAAATTAATGTTGTACCAACCCAACATAAGGATGATTCTGTTCGATATTAATGAATTATGATATTGAACATGTAGGAGAGACATTTTGATGTCTAGTCAGAGACTGCACTCATAAAATTAACTCTGCAGTCTGCACGCTGGGTAATTTGTTAAGCTTTTGTTGTCGTCTGCTGACCTTTTTCAAAATAAACTTTTTCAAAAAGTTCCTTCAGGAACACTATCAGAGTGTATAAATGTTTGTATCCAGACCAGGACGGACATTCTGTCCGTCCTGAGCTGGTTCCAACCTCTTTGCAAAGGTTATCAGCAGGACAAAATCAAATGGGGCCTATGTGACTTTACCGAGGCAGGTGTGCCGCCTTCCGCAAAATTCTTCTTTTTGCTCAGTCTGCTATTTAACCCTTTACTCCATTGGCTATTTTTAGACCATGACATCATTTTCTATTTTTAGACAACATTGAAAAAATTCAAGGAAAATTTGATTTACTTTTGAAAATATTATGGAAAATGGAGCTTTTTCCATAATATTTTCAAATATGTGATATTTCAAAGTCGTCAAAGGCATTATTATGGAGTAAAGGTTTAATTAACACACTCAGCAAACTTCAGAGTTAAAATACTGAAAATGTTTGTTAAATTTACGAAGCAGAAAATCATTAAAGTAAAAATAGGATGAATATTGATGATAATGCAGACATATTAAAACAAGCACTGAATGGTTATTTCGTTCTTTATGTGTTGACGTGGGACCATTAATCTATTAATTTAACGACCTCTGTAATAACAGATAGAGATCAGGGCCCATCATTGATTCATACAGACTGTTAAATTTGTCCCTACAAATGGATTTCACTCGCTTATCGGAGATTTTCTGGGGGATTTCCGGAAACTGGTGCAATAAAATAATGAGAATTTATCAAGAATCGGCAAAATAAACCACAAATGAAAGTTGATGTTAGTTGATGCGTTTCCCTTTATGTTAGTGCTTTAGAAAACAGAATAAAAATAAACAATTAACCTGCTAAAACCCAGATATATCCTTTTTTGGAAAAGTGTAGATCCTGATCAGCTGGCTTCTTCACACTCTTTAACACTCTGATTGTAAATATATGCTAGCCTAATATCTGGTATCCTGCAAGTTATGTAATTGGATAAAAAGTGTGGGGGAGTGTACTGCATAAATATTCAGGGAGCACAGTGGCTCAGTGGTAGATTGCTTGACTCCAGACCGAGGGGTTGCGGGTTCGAGCCTCACCAGCATCACTGTGTTGTGTCCTTAAGCAAGATACATTAATCCTTGCTTAGTACTGGTTCAACCCAGGAAGACAGTCTCGACATAACTGAAAAATTGTTGACTGGGACATAAAGAATCAAATCAAACTAACAAATAACACTGTAATCCTGCAAGTTAATTGGGTAAAAAGTGAGGGGGGAGTGTAGTACATAAATATATTCAACATTATATTTAAATATATGGTTAAATATAAAATTATGGTTAAATATAAAATTGCATATATGTAGGCTGATATGCTTATTTGCTTCATGCACATGGCAAAATAATAATAATAATAATAATAATAATAATAATAATAATAATAATAATAATAATAGTCTTTATTTTCAGAGGGTAACACATTTAGCAAAAAAAAAAGCTAATCTTCCATGAGGCCGTCTATAAACTACTGCCAAAAAAGAATACAAGTATAAAGTACAAAGATGATTACATGTATACAAAATAATACAAGCAGCATGGAGCACTTTCAAACCTACATACACACAGGCTCACTTTATATACATAAACAATTATAGATATCGCACCTCTAGATAAAAGTGCTTTAAATATTTATACCAAATTTCAAACACATGTTTTAGGTACTCAAAAGAAGCGTCTCAATGAGACAGTTCTTTTAAGCACCAAACTAACTGTTAAAACTGGGGAACAAAACATATTCACAATTTTACACTCAAAATTTATGCTCATACGGACATAATGCTTCAGTTTCAAAGATTGAAAGATAGACTGGATTTCATCCATTTAATACAATGTCTATGAAAAGAATCGACAGTTTCTAAATTTTTTAAACAGTCTGGTAAGTTGTTCCAAATGACTGGACCTGAATAGATTAAGCTTTGTTTGAAAATTTCTTTTTGTGGTCTTGGAGTATAAAAATCCAAAGCTCCTGTTGATCTTAGAGACAGAAGCGTTTCATTAAAAGGTCGAAAAGAGAACATTTCATTTACATATGAGGGTAGGACAGATTTAGAAACTTTAAACATAAATTTAGCCTTCCTGAGGAAAATGCGTTCATATATGTTTAAAATTTTAAGCTCATCCATACTGTTGGCAATGTTATCATATTGGTAATTTACAATGATTTTAACAACTCTTTTTTGTAGCCTATAAATTCTGTTAAGATTATATTGAGATGTTCCTCCCCATATTGTAGAACAATAGTCAATGTGGGGTTGAATATATGTTTTGTAAAATTGAACTCTGTGTTCAGTGGATAAATAGTCCTTCAATTTGGATAATAGCCATAGATTTGAAGAAATTTTCTTAGCAATAAAATTAATATGAATAGACCAGGTAAGATTGTTATCAATGCAAACACCAAGAACTTTCTCATTTTCAACTGAGTTCAAAACATCATTGTTGTAAGTTAGATGCAAAATGTCATTATTGAGATGAAGCCGTTTTTTGGAGGTGGTAATTAACATTGCCTTTGTTTTATCTGTGTTTAATAGCATTCCATTGAGCTTACACCATTCAGAGAGATTTTGTAAAGCCATCTGCAAGTTTTGTTCAATATACTCTTGAGTTTCACCCATCATGTATAATGTGGTGTCGTCCGCATAAAGATCAGTAGCTACATTCCTGTATGTACATCCCATTCCATATGAAGACTTTTTCTCTCTGTACAATGGCCCTGAGGGGGGGGGGGGCATCTGTGTCACATTGACACATTTCTAGTTATTAATATAGACACAACATTCTGATAAAAATGTGTGGATCTTCATTAGAAGCCAGCTGATCTGAATCTACACTTTTTTGATAGAGAGTATAGGATTCTGAAAAAGTTAATCAAACCGGAAAAAAGTCCTGACATGACTAAGTGGTTGACTTGGACGTAAACAATCAGCTCAAACAAACATGTATACAATTTGCACACAGTGTAGTTATTAGGTCAAATACGGTACATGAACCTTTTCATCATAGGTTTAGATAAATAAAATTTTTGAATGTAAAATTGTAAATGTTTTCTTACCTGTCAGTTTAAACATGTGTTTTAGATGCTCAAAAGAACCGTCTCATTGAGACGGTTCTTTTGAGTACCACAACATATGTTTTGGTTGATAATAAGAAAATTATTGTTGCTATGCACTCTTAACAAAAGGCCTGCTTTTGATTCAGATGAGGATGGTCCCTACTACTGGCATATCAAGAGTGGTACCATACAGAGGGAACCACCATCTCCAGCACCACCTGACCTGAGAGAAACCCTCAGATCTATCTCCATAAACAGTGATTCTGTAAGTAAATCATACATAGCGTGACTAGCTAGAATGATGACATTTTGCATGTAGCAGTTTAAGCCATTCAAGCGCCAATCACGGCTGACACAGACAACAAATTATGTCCTCCCACTGAAGGACATAAGGGAGACATAAGGGAGACATATGGTTTTTGGTGCTGATCTTGTCTGATTATGTGTGCAAGATTATCTCATGAACTATAAGATGGACAGGAACCAAATTTGCAAGGATACAGCATTTGGGCATGATGAAGACTCTAGCGATAAGGCGAGCAATCTCTCTAAACGAGACGCTCGTTTTATTTTGTTGAAATAACGACTGGAGAAACTAAGCACATTCAACAAATATATATTGACGAGCCATCGATGCACCATTGCCCCCAATTTGTATATTTAAAACGGGGTTTCCTTCATACATGTAATAACTCTACTTCTTATTCAATGAGAATTTATTTCGATCATCAACTGTGCTAGTTATTCAGTAACATATATGGGAACTAGACTGTTAAACAGGGAACCACGCTATGTACAGTAAAACTATTTATACAGTTGATGTACAATAAAAACGACCATCTTGCAAAGTGGTCTATTTTTGTCAGACATTTAATGTCTTCTTTCGCTTATACAACCCCTTTCCCCCCCCTAGACCCAAGGCGCCGTTTACATATGTTATGTATTTGTATAGCGACATTTAATTGTCCAAAGGGCATCTTGGGTCTAAGGGGGAAAAGCATCAAAAAACAAACTGAAAGACGCAAGTTTCATCTTTTCACTTACAAACGTTACAATTTTAAGTATATTTCGTACGCATGCGCAGAATGAATACCTCAAAGCTTTGGAAATGAAGGGCATTTATATCCTTAATATTTTAGCACTTTTACTTTTTGAAAACCTGCAAAGGATTTACTAAAACTATCGTCTAAACGGCACCTAGTCTACAGACGTAAAATGAGGGATGGGAGTAGAAGACACAAGTTTTCACGGCTTTGTAAATGATGGATCGCTTTGAAACCTATTTTGATGCTTTCTATGCATATTTTACTACCGAAATAGTCCAATTTTAAAAATATTAGGGCAATTTAAAAATTTAGGTTTTATAATCATGTCAACTAGGGAAAAATACGCCTTATCGCTAGAGCTCCTTAGGTTTTGGTGACCTTTGCCTAATTTTCAAGGTCACAGTGGAGCTGTGAAAGTCAAATTTTATGGAAAATTCCATTGTTCTAAAATGCCTATATAATGCATTTTTTCACACAGTTTTTAACTTACTTGTTACCAAATTCACAAATTAAATTAGAGGGTTTACAGTACTGGGGAGTTCTGTTTGAATGAAAGGAACTTCTCTCAAGTTCTGAATGGGTGAGTCTGATGCCTACCACTACTGAGACTATGTTTTGAACCCCCACTGGTGTAAGTTGCCCCATCCATTCTATATTATTTCAGAGTAATGTTTCTGGTGACTCTCTGCCATCCACACCGTCCAGTTCCAGCACGGAAGATCATCTTAATGAGTTTGAAGATCATGCACTCCAGTATGCTGTTAAATCTCTCAAAAATCTGTAAGTTGTATTTTATCATCTTCTGCCTAAAACCTATAAGTTGCATGTTACCATATTCCGCCAAAAATCTGTTAAGCTACATGTTACCATGTTCCACCAAATTCTGTTAAGCTACATGTTACCATATTCCACCAAAAATCTGTTAAGCTACATGTTACCATCATCCAACTAAATATGGAAGTTGCATTATACCATAGTACTATCACCCAAAATCCTGTAACAAAATGCTCTTGAAAAATTTCCCACCATGCAAAGAGTTCTGGAATCATAGTTTAGAATTTAAAAATTATATTGTTTTTTTTAGCCCCAGGTGATTATTTTTGTCATAGCAAACAGTGCAAATCCTGCTGAAATGCCACATTTTGGTGAAATGTCACATTTTGTGGCATTTCATCTGGTCATCACTGAATGCCAACATCCCCATGTATGAGTTTCCAGTCAACAGTGGGTTTAATCCAAGCTATTGATATCTCTAATTCCAACACACCTCAGCTATAGAGCCAATTCTAAAAAACGTGATATATCAGACAATAATTCAAACATGCGCTAGCTAACATCATTTATTACTGAAAAATGACTTCAGTCATGGCGTTAGACGTTGTAACATCGTTCTTACTCTTGAAAGACGTTACAAATACATGTAAACATATGAGACACAGTCCAACTATTGGCGGGAATTCTTCAGTGAAATGGCGGAAAGGTGGAAGAAGCTGAAGGCTTCAAATGGGTTTTCGTTGTTTATTGTGTGTTGGAATCGAAATAGATCAGCTCTAGGGCATGGATTGTTGAGTAATAATTCACTGTTTGGCGGTCAGTTTTGCGAAGATAAATCACTCGCGCTGCACGCATGATTTGATCATCTTTACAACTGACCTACAAACAGTGAATTATTACTCAGCAATACACTGCTAGAGCTGATCTATTTCTTAAGTCAAAACTCTTATCCCTTATGCTTTGTTGAATTTCTAGTAACTCCTTTTCCAGCCATTCATGACAAATGCTGTCAGCCCTCTCATCTTTTTATGAACTTTTGCATAGGTTTAGATAAACAAAATGTTTGAGCGTAAAATTGTAAATATTTTCTTACCCTGGATCAGTTTTTACATAGGTTGTGGGTGCTCATAAGAACCGTCTCATTGAGACGGTTCTTTTGAGTACCCACAACATATATTTTGGCTGAGAAATAAGAAAATTATATTTTTGTACACACTCTTAACTAAAGTCCTGACTTCGGTAGCCCTTTATCATACAATATTGACCCAGATCAGACTGCTCCTTTGGGAGCAGTCTGATCGGGGTTCAGAATGTTTGCTTTCATGATAAAAGGCTTCTGGAGTGCATTTGAAAATATGCATCAGACATTAGAAGCAGACCTTAATTTTTGGGGCAAAAATCACTGGTAGGATAAGGGTTAATATATTGTGTTTTTGATTTGCAGGTCTTTTCAACATATGAACTCCACCAGGTCTCTGTTTCATGACAACAATCGTGAGAAGCCGGTGCGCTATGCTGTCAGTTCTTTAGGCTGGGTACCAATAGCTGAGGAGGACTTAACTCCAGAGAGGAGTAATAAAGCTGTGAATAAATGTATTGTTGATCTGACATTGGGGCGTAATGATATCAATGATGTTGTCGGCAGATGGGGAGATGTAAGTATTCTACTAGTATTTATAGAGCTATTTTTAGCTCACCTGAGCCGAAGGCTCCGAGGTGAGCTATTAGTATACCAGTGACTCCGGCGTCCGTCGTCCGTCGTCCGTCCGTCGTCCGTCGTCCGTCCGTCCGTCCGTCAACATTTTCAAACATCTTCTCCTCTGAAACCACTGGGCCAATTGAACTCAAATTTCATATGGAGACTCCTTAGGATGGGGGAACGAAAGTTTGTTCAAATGTTCCTGGTAACATGACCAAGATGGCCGCCATGCCCATATATGGTAAAAACCCTTTAAAAATCTTCTTCTCCAGAACCAGAAGGCCCATGACCTTGGGACTTGGTATGTAGCATTGGGGATGTGGGGCCTACCAAGTTTGTTCAAATAATGATCCTAGGTTGACCTTGACCTACTTAACGTCAAGGTCAAATTTGCTTCCTAATAGATTTAAATGGGATTTTTTTTGAAAAAGTTGATTTTTTGAATACTGTTAAAGCCAAAGTAATTATTCTTACTTGATATGTTGAAAATAATGACACAATGGCTATAAATAAGTTTCAAAGGTCAAGCTTGACCTTTGCCCTTTCAGCCAAGGTCGCTCATATTGTGGTCCCATCTATATATTCAAACATAGTTTTCTCACAAACCATTGGCCCAATTGAGCTCAAATTTCATGTGAAGACTCCTTATGATAAGTCAGCCAAAATTTATACAAAATATTTTGGTCACATGACAAAGATGGCCGCCACGCCCATATATAGTAAAAACCTTTTAAAAATCTTCTTCTCCAGAACCAGAAGACCAGTGACCTTGAGACTTAGTATGTAGTATTGGGGATGTGGGGCCTACCAAGTTTGTTCAAATGATGATCCTAGGGTGACCTTGACCTACTTAACTTCAAGGTCAAGTTTGCTTCCTAATGCATTTGAATGGGAAATTTTTTGAAAAGTTGATTTTTTGAATACTGTGGAAGCCAAAGTCATTATTCTCACTTGATATGTTCAATCTAGTGTCTATAAATAAGTTTCAAAGGTCAAGGTTGATCTTTGACCTTTCAGCCGAGGTCGCTTATATTGGAGTTCCATCAACATATTAAAACATAGTTTTCTCAGACAATTCTTGGCCAATTGAAACCAAATTTCATATGACAACTCCTTATGGTTGGTTTGCCAAAACTTATACAAATTGTTATGGTCACATGACTTACATGGCCACCATGCCCATATATGGTAAAAACACTTTAAATCTCTTCTTCTCTAAAACCAAAAGGCCATTGGGTTTGGGACTTGGTATGTAGGATCGGGGATGTGGGCCCTACCAGGTTAGCACAAATGATGAATCTAGGTTGACCTTGACCTACTTTATGGCAAGGTCAAATATGATTCCTAATGCATTTAAATGGAGAAAATCTTAAAATGTTCATTTTCTATAACTGAGCCGAATTCATAATAGTTAAACCTATTGAGACAATGGTTTAGTAAGTACCAAATGTCAAGCTGACCTGTGACCTTTTATCCAAGGCCACTCATTTTGACTGCCACAAACCTATCTAAACATCTTTTTTCTCAGAAATCACTGGGCTGTTTGATGGATTATTCATTAGATTGTTTAGGTCACTTGACCAAAATGTATATGGTAAAAACAAAATTTGTTCCATTATAAGCTGTAGTTGACCTTGACCTATTTTAAAATTATTAAGGAGATCAGGTGAGCGCCTCAGGACCTTCAGGTCCTCTAGTTTAACTCTTTCCTTGCTAGCAGCAACTTTTGTCATTTGCTGATAACCTTTGCAAACAGTTTAGACACAGATCAGGACAGACAGAATGTTGGTTGTGATCTGGATCAAAACTGTTTGGCACTCAGATAGTGTTCCTGAAAGAATATTTTGAAAAAGTTAATTAAAGCGTCAGATCAGGGACTATGTGTATGCATTCTTTAGCAACCAAAATTGATAGGATAGATGTGTCCTTATCATCAATTGAGAAATTGATACACTTCATGCTACAAATTCTTAGAATAATTTTTAGATACACTTTTATCAGATCAGATTTACAAGCTTAGGCATCTTGTCTTACAAACAGTAAAAAAAGCTGTGTTGATTTTATACCTTTTAAACATTCTTTTCAAAATATATTAGAAATTTTTCAAACCTGTTAATTTAAAGTTAATGTGGAACAGGTAATGTGAAAGCAGACTTATCTTACTCTTATCGAAGTATACATTGTTGGTCAAAGTACAAATTGCAATCTAGAAAGGGTTCATGATGTTTATGTTTTGTAATAACGGTACTTGAACTTATATGCTCACATGCTTTTACAAACACATATGTTTTTATAAGCACACACAGAGTATTTTATGTGTCATTTGCAATGGATTTCTGGTCAGTCCACAGGATTAGTTTTAATGTTAATATACAGTAAAACCTGTCTCAAGCGGCCACTCAAAAATAGGCAAAACAAAGCTTTTAAAGACAAATAGTAGCTTAATGCAGGTCAAATATAATGTGGTAAGCTCCCTTGGAGCATTTTGCAATACTTTTGACCTGTATTAAGCGGAAATCAATCTTGAAACCCAATTTTTGTCTTCTTTTTGAGTGGCCGCTAAAGACAGGTTTTACTGTAGATTCATTGTATGGATGAAAAAATGTGGATCCTGATCAGCTGGCTTCATTAGAAGCCAGCTGATTTGGGTCTATATTTTTTACAGGGAGTATACTATTATGAAAAAGTTATGCACTCAGTGTCCGGCCTAGCAATAAGAGTTCGTAATTAAAAATTAATTTTCTTATTAATCAATCAAAACTTATGTTGTGCATACTCAAAAGAACCTTCCCATTGAGATGGTTATTTTGAACACCCAAAACAAATAGTTAAACTGATGGATAAGAAAATATATATTTTTTTTATCTAGACTTATGCAGTCTGCATATTAGGTGGAGTACATTGCTTTATTTTGTTTCAATTACTTTTTTACAGGGTAAAGATTTATACATGGATCTGGACACCGACAGTTTACGGTTGATTGACCCGCAAGACCTTGCAGTCCTGAATTATCAACCCATACATACGATACGAGTCTGGGGAGTAGGCAGAGAAAATGGAAGGTATGCATATTTTCTAACACTAACTACCTAATAAAATTATGTTATGTTTTTATCATTTGATGTCACGTCTGGGAGTGATATAACGCCATGCATTAAAATCGATAAACCACTAGTAGTTTACAGATTTTGGTAATGCTATGTATTGACAGCTGTAATAATGTCCCTTATATATTGCAAAATCCTAGCATTTTCAGCAAAAAACACGATTTTAAAGTAGTTTTAAGGTCATATGATAAATAGAATCTAACATTTGTGCTCCTCTGTTATTGAATTTATTAAACTCGTTTCGAAAAAGAGATAAAATGCTCGGCTGCTTGCCGAGCATTTTATCTCTTTTTCGCAATGAGTTTAATAAATTCAATAAAACATGAGCACTCATGTAAGGTCCTATATATTCACCTTGTTATAAACATGCAACAAAATACATTTTCTCATGATATGGCTAATAATTATGTTAACTCTTATCCCGCCTCTTTTTCTTGTTGTTCGCAAACCCTTGTAATCTTATTCGGCCACGGGGGTTAATGTTATGTCACCTCCCTCTAATACAAACTACTGATAATTCAAAATAAAATCTCCAGTCCTGAGGACTTTGAATTTACAAGATTCGACTGTACCTAAGAATATTAGCAGATGAATGAGCAGACAACAAAATTTGTGACTGTAGGGCTAAGATAAGAAAAAAACAATGTGAGATGCAATTGCAATTTTTACTTTTTTCAGGGACTTTGCCTATGTGGCTCGTGACAAACTGTCAAGAAACCATATGTGCCATGTATTCCGGTGTGAGACTCCAGCACGGCACATCGCCAACACACTACGAGACATCTGTAAGAAAATTATGATGGAAAGAACCTTACAACAGAATGCTCTCAACAGACTGAACCGACCCACAGACTTGCCGAACCTTGAACCCGCTACAACTCAGCCTAACGGGGAGAAAATGACCTTTCAGAGTTTATATAGCAGTAAGATGATAATACCATTACAAGATTACAGGGGGAGGGGGGGGGTATAAAGTATGAGTTACAGTAAAACTTGTGTAAAACGGCCACTCTCAAAAAGACCAAAAATTGGTTTTCAAGGCCAATTAGCACTTAACGCAGATCAAAGTATTGCAGAATGCTCCAAGGGGAGCGCTTTATGCAGGTCAAAAGTATTGCAGAATGCTTCATTTGCAGAATTCTCCATTGGAGCATTCTGCAATACTTTTGACCTTCCCTAAGCTACCATTTGTCATTAAGTTTTTTGTTTTGTCTATTTTTGAGTGGCCCTTTTACTCAGGTTTTACTGTAATCCTGATTTCATGATTGAAGCCTTCCCTTCTGGATGTGAAGTTAGCATTAAACTATTTAGGGGATAACTGTATTCAAATTTTTCATCATTTGAGGAGGTATATTGTTGGATATACGGTCTGAAATTTTGTTTTACCTAGGCTCGTGAGCGGAGCCTTAAAACAGGATATACGACTGTATATCTGACAATATACCTCCCGAAATGAGCATTTTGAATACATTATCCCCATTCTGCTGCTCCTCTATGCTTGCTTACCATAAAAAAATTTGCATGGTCTCTAATAAGTGTTGCAAGCCACATAAAGCTGCATGTCATCCAATTGAATGTGATGTAATTAATGACCTCTAACTATTTGTGACTGGAGCGTCGATATAGCGCGCGACTTTGGATCCACGATCAGTGACAGTGATATAAGGGATCAGATTGCTTATAACGGAAGAAGGGAAGAATTTGACACTGGTTCAAATATTTCTCTTTATACAAACATCACACAGTCTGATCAAATGCCTTTGTTATTCCCTTTTTGGAAAGTACAGAAGCTATCTTGCTACATACAGTTTCAATATTATTGCTAGTCTCTGTAGCTGAGCAGGCTGGTTTTAGTCTTACAGATCAGAAAACCTTAACTCTTTACCTATTAGTGTCATCTGCTGATAACACTTGCAAACAGTTTGGACCCAGATCAGGCCCGACATTTTGTCGGGCCCTATCTGGATCCAAACTGTTAGACACTCTGATGGTATTCTTGAAAGATTTTTTTGAAAAAAATTGATTTTGAAAAAAAAAACAGCTGACGACAATAAAGCATGCAAAATTTTCCAGTAGGCAAAGAGTTAAGACGGGTTTTCTCAAGTAGAAGTTCAGGTCTAATCTCATCATTATTTACAGATACGTCATTTCCAACTCCAATGGAAGAACCCAAGAAGGTGATACGCTGCCACTATCTAGGAGCGGAACTTGTCAATAAACCTACAGGTAGAACTTTTTACATCAGAATATTATATCCTTTGTTAAAAACTCACAAAAATTGATATTGCCAGGTACAGTGCTGTCCCTTTTAAGGCCACACCACATAAATTTTTAGATTCTCATCCAAATTTTGTGGAAAATTGGGGAGGGTGGGAGGTTTTTATTTTTTATTTTTCGTACAGCTTTAAAAAAACAGAACAGTGCTGTTAGAAACTTTTAATACCATTAAGTTTAATTGTCAAAATTAATAAATGTTAAATATTAAGTTTTTTTTTTCAATAATGCTGGCCAGAAAAATTGCACTAAAAATTTTCAGCCTTTTTCAAGATTTTTTTCATTTTTTAAGCAAATAAACAAAACTGGGGCAGAAGGTTTTTGAAAAAACGTCCACCATTTGCTTATATTTCGGATGAGCGGGTGGGGATTAGAATCAAAAAAAATATTTGGCATGGCCTAACACAGCTTGTTATAACAAACTTTTTGATATAACACTGTTACAGGGTCATGTGGCTCCAAAAAATTTTTACCATGGAATTTTACAATTTTCCATGATCATTTTCCTATAATTCCTTTGTAAAAATGTCCCTTTATAGCACCATTCACTTATAACATGGTTGTATTCCTATGGACCCCAAACATAGCATTATAAAGGGACTGCATTGTATATATTTTGGGTTTACCAAGATTGAATTAGGCAAGTATTTTGGGAAGGAAAGGAGACAGTTTAAAAAAAATTTAAATGAGGAGCTTCCCTTGCACTGGGCTAACTCTGCATGCTGGGTAATTTTTCATGCTTTTGTTGTCGTCTGCTGATTTTTTAACTCACCTGTCACATAGTGACAAGGTGAGCTTTTGTGATCGGTCTTTGTCCGTCGTCAGTCCGTCCGTTAACTTTTGACTTAAAGGACAACTCCTTCTAAACCCCTCATC
This sequence comes from Loripinus fragilis, assembly GCA_964019695.1. Classification (NCBI taxonomy): domain Eukaryota; kingdom Metazoa; phylum Mollusca; class Bivalvia; order Lucinida; family Lucinidae; genus Loripinus; species Loripinus fragilis. Next base: position 62,882,348 of record OZ026521.1, on the reverse strand, counting down.
CAATTTTGAAATAATTTCACACAAATGATCCTTTGGTGACCCTCTAATTGTTCAAATGGTTCTGGTCCATTGCATATCTAGGTCACAGAGGCTAAAAATAGATTTTTGAGATGAAAACTTAAAAAATCTTCTTGTCTGAAACCAGAAGGCCTAGAGTCTTGATATTTGGTATGTAGCATCACCTAGTGGACCTCTACCAAGTTTGTTCAAATTATATCCCTGGGGCCGAAAATGGCCCCGTCCCGAAGGTCAAATGTTTTACATAGGGAAAACGTGAAAAATCTTTTTGTCTGAAACCACAGGGCCTAGAGCCTTGATATTTGGTATGCAGTATCACCTAGTGGATCTTTACCAAGTTTGTTCAAACTATATCCCTGGGATCAAAAATGGCCCCGCACCGGGCGGGTCAAATATTTTACATAGGCTTATATAGGGAAGCATGAAAAATCTTCTTGTCTGAAACCACATGGCCTAGAGCCATGATATTTGGTATGCAGTATCACCTAGTGGACCTCTACCAAGTTTGTTCAAACTATATCCCTGGGATCAAAAATGGCCCCGCGCCGGGCGGGTCAAATATTTTACATAGGCTTATATAGGGAAAACATGAAAAATCTTTTTGTCTGAAAACACATGGCCTAGAGCCTTGATATTTGGTATGTAGCATCACAAGTGGATCTCTACCAAGTTTGTTCAAATAATACCCCTGGGGCAAAAAATGGCCCTGCCCCGGGCGGGTCAAATATTTTACAAAGGCTTATATAGGGAAAAATGTGAATAAGTCTTATTGTCTGAAACCACGAGGCCTAGAGCTTTGATATTTGGTATATAGCATCACCTAGTGGACCTCTACCAAGTTTGTTCAAATAATGCCCCTGGGGTAAAAAATGGCTCTCCAGGGGGTCACATGTTTTACATAGGCTTTATATAGGGAACATGAAAAAAATCTTTTTGTCTGAAACCACAGAGCCTAGAGCCTTGATATTTGGTATGTAGCATCATCTAGTGGATCTCTACCAAGTTTGTTCAAATAATACCCCTGGGGCCAAAAATGCGCCTCCCTAGGGGTCGCATAAGCTTATATGACTGGTGCACATAGTACAGACTGGTGAGCGATTCAGGGCCACTATGGCCCTCTTGTTTAAAAGTTAGAAACAATCTATTAATTATTTTCGAAAATAAATTTTTGTTCGGAAAACACCAGGTTTTACTGATTGACAAAACTATGCCAGGAATAGGTTATGATGAACCTAAGAAGTGGCCAGCATAGTCACTGTGAAAAAAACGTATGCCAGAAATAGGTTTTGTTGACAAAATGTATGTAAGGAATAGGTTATGTTGAACCATATCAAGTGGCCAGCACTGTGATTATGAGCAAAACAAATGCCAGGAATAGGTTTTGTTGAAAAAAAGTATGCCAAGAATAGGTTATGTTGACCAAAGGTCGATTTGTTCTGTCAATCAATAAAACTTGGTGTTTTCCGAACAAAAAAATAATTTCAGAAATTAAATAACAGGCTGCTTAGAGCTTTTTTCAAAACATTCTTTCAGTAATACTATCGTAGTGTCAAACAGTATGGATCCAGATCAAACTGACATTCTGTCAGGTCTGATCTAGGTCCAATCTGTTAGCAAAGGTTACCAACAGATGACAAAAGTTGCCGCTAGCAAGGAAAGGGTTAATCCCTGTGAAAGAAAAAGGAGCGGTTTTGAATGGCTGGAACTATAACATTACCCCTTAATGGGCCAATCACAACAAAAGTCGTCTGCTTTTCTCGTCTGCTGAAATGTTTAAGAAGCCTCTATGACAAACAGTGTGGACCCAGATCAGACTGCTTCTATAGGAGCAGTCTGATCGGGGTCCACCCTGTTTGCTTCTATACTTAAATTAGTAATGTTAGGCAATTATTTGCGGCAGACGACTTCAGCAGACAACATATTCAGATGCATTTTTTTCTTTGCACTTTAAGGGTTAATTCTAGGCAAGGAGATCCAGCTGCTTCAAGAAAAATAAAAATATCTCCAGTATGTAGTCTAATTAACCCTTTATGCACTAATAGATTCTTCCAACTGGTTTGATGCAACACACTTGGACTGGTCCATTGTATATATCCAGGGTCACAACTTATAATTTTCTAATAAAATTGTGTTTCTCTCTAAAGATGGATTTTGTCTTAGCAGACAGTGTAGACCCTGATGAAATGTGGCGTTTATGTAGCATTTCATCTGGGTCTTCACTGTTTGCCGAAGTGTGCATTTAGGAGTCATTAGTATTGAAAGGGTTAACATATCATTATGTCACATACAGTTGGACAAACATGGAGATGCAGGGCTTTAAGTAAGAGTGCATACCAAAAAATAATTTTCTTATTTCTCAACCAAAACATATGTTGTGGGTGCTCAAAAGAACCGTCTCAATGAGACGATTCTTTTGAGCACCCAAAACAGATGTCAAAACTGTAGGGTTAGAAAATATTTACAATTTTATGCTCAAAAATTTGGTTTGTCTAAACCTATGGAGATGCATTGAGGGAGTAAAAAACAGTGAACGCCTTGGACAACAATTGCATTTGTGGAGGAATAAGAAGAAAAAAGTATTTACATGGAGCGCAGTAGCTCAGTTGGTAGAGTGTTAGACTAGGGATTGAAGGGTTGCTAGTACGAGAATCACCAGTGTCGCTGTGGTGTGTCCTTGAGCAAGACACTTTATCTTCTGCTTAGTACTGGTTCATCCCAGGAAGACACGAAATCATCCTGACATGACTGAAAAATTGCTGACTGGGACTTAAAGCATCAAAACAAACAAACAGAATTAGTATTTATATTATATTGTCATGTATTTTGAAGGAAACCTGTCTCTTTGTCAATTCTCCCTTTGTCAAAATAGGTAAGGCCTAAAAAAAAATATGTGTGTTTCAGGTTACATGAAATTTTAAAATAGGGACTGTAGGCAGGATTTTTTTTTTTATTTTGTTAAAAGTTTTTACATGGGGAAGATGGGGAAACAATATGGCCGAACCGGGAAATCCCTTAGAAGTCCCCTAAAATTGCTTAAAAAATTTAGGGTCGGGGCAAAAAATTAGACACAGTTGGGTAACCTGAAGCGCACAACTTTTTATTTTAGGCCTAATGTAAGATCTGGTTTTCTGTTTTGTAGGAATGGATGTATTAAACAGTGCAATAGAGAGTATTTATAGGAGGGTACCAGCAGAGAAATGGGAATTTGTAAGTGTGGCCGTAGCTCCGTCAACAATTACTATTTCTGAACATGGGGTAAGTCATGTTGGTTGTTCTGTTTTAATACTACGGTAAATGTTCTAAAATTTGAAACACTAGCTCCCTGCCGAAAAGGCCTAGACAAACAGTGCAGACCCAGATCAGACTGCTTTTGCCGAAAAAGCCTAGTCAAACAGCGCAGACCCAGATCAGACTGCTTCTGAAGAAGCAGTCTGATCAGGGTCTTCGCTGTTTGTAATTCTGACAAGCATTTTGTGAATTTCAGCCCTGAAAACCAACATTTCAATTAATAGGAAAAGAAAGAGAAAAGTTCAAAATTTTAGAACATTTACAGTAATTTTCTACCATGTCCCCCAAAAACAAGTGAATATGACCAGGAATTGTCAGCACCAAGAGCTAGAAATACAAAAGCAGGAATACATCTAGTAAACCCTTTCCTTCATGAATATTTATGCTAAGCTCCACCCACTATGAATAATTCATTGAATAAACTTTCACGTTTGTACATAGAACAGAGAAATTACTTGTCAGGTCCACACGTGTAGGATCATATCTAATCATATTTCCATAAGCAAACAGGGTAGACCCTAAACAGCTGGGTCTGCTCTGTTTGCAAAAGCGTCAAAAGGCGTCTTTGAGGTAAAAGGTTAAGCAACCAGCTTTCTATTCAGCTCTATTCTTCAGTGAGACGACTGCCATTTAAGAAATATATTCGATTTTTGGAATGTTCATGGAATGATTAATACTTCGAGTCTCTTGCAAAGTAAATGAAGCCATTCGTAAGTGAAGCCAGAATGGCTTCACATTAACTTTGCAAGAGACCCGAAGTATTCATGATTCCATGAACAGACCAAAGATTGAATTTATTGCTAATATTTATATTTTGTTATTAATATCCAAAATATAGAAATGATTTATAATTTAGGAAACTAAACAGTTTGTGAAATCATATTATCGGTTTTGTTGGAGTGTAAAATGGAAAAGCGGAACAGCCAGTGTGATCACAGACAACCAATAGAGCAAACAAGAGGCTTGTTTTGCACGTGTGACTCAGGTGTGGCTCGCTGTCAATCACAACAGTGTGAACACTAGTGTCACTTCTGGTGAATGAATTCGATGTTCAAAGCATATTGCACGGGCAAGCGCGCTTGGCAACTTTGTATCTTTCATGAGGCTATGAACGGTTGCAAAAACCTAAAGATTCATTAAAGGCTTGCTTTGAAAATGTAAATATATTAGAATGGACTGACACATTACCAGAACTAAACACACACACACCCTCCCCCCACCAATGGGCGCAATACAAACAACTGCTAACATCTCACACAAATGACATACACTTAGTTAGGCTAAGTGCAGTTATTAACCCATTTATACCGAAAGGAATTTCCCACTGTTATCAATTGAACCAGTCCATTTTCATTTTAAGGGTTGTTGGGAGGTAGTTACATTTTTATTCAAGTTTTGATAGAACATTCTGTAAGCAAACAGTGGAGACCCTGATCAGATGCCGCTGGTCTGGGTCTGCACAGTTTGCCTATATCCCACAAAAAGGAGGCTAGGCTTAAATGGGCTAAAAAAAACCCTTAAAAATAACCAAGTTTGGAGAAATGTAATGTTAATCTGCTCATGAAAGGAAACTGTCAGATGGTTGTGTAAGAATCTTTATCTGTCTTTTCATTTTCAGAAGCCAGAAAACAAGTTGGAAGAAAGCCGAGTGAGATATTTGTCTTTCATGGGAATTAGTATTAGCAATGTAAAGTAAGTGAGATATTTGTCGCTCATGGGAATTAAACTGGTCAAAATAAGTTAAGACCCTTGTCAGTTTTTTCCATTGGCATAATGTAAGATTAGCAATGTAAAATCGGTGAAATATTTGTCTTTCATGGGAATTAGTGCTAGCAAGGTCAATTAAGTGAGATGTTTTTCTTTTATGGGAATTAATATAAGCAATTCAAAGTAAGTGAGGGATTTGTCTTTCGTGGGAATTAGTATTAGCAATGTAAAATCAGTGAGTGAGATATTTGTCTTTTATACGAATTAATATAAGCATTTCAAAGTAAGTTAGGGATTTGTTTTTTTATGTGATTTTTTCTAGTAATGAAGTGAGATATTTGTCTTTCATGGGAATTAGTATTTGAAAAAACATGTTTCAAAAGCAACTTTCAGGAGTACCATCAGAGTGTCAAACTGTTTGGATCCAGAACAGGCCCAACATTTTGTCGGGCCTGTTCTGGGTTCAAACTTTTTGCAGAGGTTATCAGTAGTTGACAAAATTCGCCTCTAGTCAGTAAAGTGTCGAGGAATCACATTATTTTGTTTTCTACAGATTATGTGCATTCATTGTCCACAAAGCTGAAGAAAAGTTTGTTGCCCATGTGTTCCATTGTGAGCCATCCGCCGGTCCACTGTGTAAAACTATTGAAGCTGCTTGCAAGGTAAGTTTGATCCCTTGATATTTTCAAATGGATTTATCATATTCTAATAGATAGAAATTCAGCCCTGTTAGTAATACAGTAAAACCTGTCTTAACCGGCCACTAAAAAGAAGATCAAAAATTGATTTTCAAGACCGGTTAGCGCTTAATGCAGGTCAAAAGTATTGCAGAATGCTCCAATGGGAGCATTCTGCAATACTTTCGAACTTCATTAAGCTACCATGTGCGATTAAGATCTTTGTTTTGTCTATTTTTTGAGTGGTCGCTTAAGACAGGTTTTACTGTACTTCAAACACAGATATTGGATGGAAGCCTAAAATAATTTTATCAGGGTGATGATGATGGACATCCAAAGTGTTGGTCTGAGCCTTCACTGCTGGCCATTTGCAATAAGTACAAAAATCTCATGTGCAAGCTCATATGTAATGTTTTCTATGTACATGTAGTCCCATGGCGCGAGAAAACCTGTCTTTGGGGGTTTGCGAACAACACAGGCGTAGACCAGCCTGCGCATCCGCGCAGTCTGATCAGCACCTCTGTTATTCGCGTTTTGTAAAGTACAATATCTAAGCTTGAAACAAGCGAAATTTTACTTTTCTAGCTAGTCTCTGTAGCTGAGCAGGCTGGTTTGAATCTTACTTTGTCGGAAACCCCGAAGACAGGTTTTCTCGCGACAAGGCCCATTTTGGGAATCAACATCCTGCATCACGGAAAGCTATAAACACATATACCTATACTGTATTTTTCAGTTACGTTATCAGAAATGTCTTGATGCCCAACATCGATATGGAGGCAAACAAAAGAGCAAGAAAAGCAGGGTATGTAATAGCATGTATTTTCAGTATCACCTAATGGTAATCCTACTATAAATCTTCTAAAATTTCAAACTTTTTTTTCTTTGCTACAGGAGCCCAGTGGCTTAGTGGTAGAGTGCTTAACTCAAGATTGAGGGTTTGCTTGTTCAAACCTCACCAGAGGCACTGGTTTGTGTCCTTGAGGAGGACACTTTATCCTCTGCTTAGTACTGGTTAAACCGAGGAAGACCCATTCTGACATGATTGAAACATTGTTGACTGGGATGCAAAGAATCAACATGAAACAAATTCTCTTTGATACATGCAAAATTTTAATATTCTTGCTAGTCTCTAAAGCTGAGCAGGCTGGATTGAACCTTGCCTGGCCCCAAGGTTATAAAACTTTTTTCTTGTTCAACTCAACTGAGCATGAAATTGCAACTGCTCATAAAAACTAAAATACCGACAAATGAAGAAGTTTCTTGCTTTAAGTCTCTCATATGTTGTATTTATCATGCTAATAAATGTTAAAATGCCAACAATTGTTGGCATTTTAACATTTATTAGCAGGATAAAGTTCATGCTAAGCTGAGTTGTGCATGGTAAAATGTTTTATAACTGGGGGCCTGGTTGAAAACCCCAAAGACATGTTTACTTATGTCGAGGACCATTTGTTCAGGGTATACAATCAGGTGAGGCTCAAAGCTATCTGCTCAGCTATGGAGACTAGCTAGAATCTTGAAATTTGAGTGAATCATGAATTGACATGATATTTTACTGGCAGTGGATAACAAGAGGGTTGATCAGACAGCACAGATGCCTAGGCTGGTCTCCCCCTTTGCTTTTCACATACAACAAAACAGAATTTCTCAAGGTACTGCTAATATCTACAGTAAAACCTGTCTTAAGCGGCCACTCAAAAAGAAATAGAGGATCTTAAATGAATGAGTGCTCATGTTTTATTGAATTTATTAAACAAGTTGAGAAGAGATAAAATGCGAGGCTTTCTGAGCATTTTATTTCTTATTTGCAACGAGTTTAATAAATTCAATAATACAGGAGCACGAATGTTAGATTCTATTTATCATATGACATTAAACTTATTTTGAAATCATAATTTTGGCATGAAAAACGTTAGGATTTTGCCATATGTGTGACGTTAAAAGCTATATTTCATAACGTTTCCCGAAAATCTGTAAACCACTAGTGGTCTATCGATTTTAATGCATGGTGTTATTCCACTCCCAAACGCGACGTCATATGATAAGACCAAAAATTGGTTTTCAAGACATATTATCGCTTGATACAGGTCAAAAGTATTGCAGAATGCTCCAATGGGAGCATTTTGCAATACTTTCGACCTTCATTAAGCTACCATTTGTCATTAAGATGCGTGTTTTGTCCGTTTTTGAGTGACCACTTAAGACAGGTTTTACTGTACTATTTTGCTGTAATTCTTAATGGCTACATGTCTTCACCAATTTTTTTTCTATATTTGTTATTTCTTTTCTATATTGTAATATCTCTCTATTAAAGAACTATACTTTTATGATATGCTATTTACAATAAAATATGATTTTTTCTTTTTTTCTAGACTTTTTCTTCATTTATAACTGTTGTCAGTATTGTGCAGTTTTGAGGTTATATCGAGATTGATTTTTTTAAATTTCATTTGATCAGTTACTGATGATATTGTCCGATTTTCCTGTGCTTTTGTTCTATTTTATAACTATTTTGTTGTTTTGTGATAGAAAGTGATTATTTTGTATAAAACGGTAAATGTTCTAAAATTTCAAAAACTTGTTCTCTTTCTGTTCTTAAATAAAATGTTGGTTATCAGGGCGGGAATTCACAAAATGCATGTCAGAATAGCAAACATGAAAGACACTATCAGACTGCTCATTCAGAAGCAGTCTGATCTGTGTCTGCACTGTTTATCTAATCCTTTTTTGTAGCCAACTAGTGTTTAAAATTTTAGAACATTTACCGTAGCCATGAGAAATGAACCATAGTGTCATGAAGCAGGGATAAACCAAATTCTTTCATGAGCAAACTGTAAATGTTAAATAGTTATCTAAAATAGACTTCATTTTTGGCTGGACCCCACAAATAAGCTGTACCAATATCATATTAGTTTTCCACTGAGAAGGGTATTAAATCCTTGCCTACTTTTGTCATATGCTGATAATGTTTGCAATCAGTTTGGACCTAGATCAGGCCTGACAAAATGTCAGGCCTGATCTGGATCAAAACTGTTTGACTCTGGTATTTATGTAATGTTTTTATGTAAAGTTAATTTCTAAAAAAAATCTGCAGACAAAACAAAAAGCAAGCAGAAAAGAGTTTGGGGAGTCTTTTTGGGACTAACAAAATTTAGAAAGGCCAAAAAGGTTTGTTAGAGACTGTTGCATAAAGTCACAGATGTACTGGATTAAAGTCATAAAGGACTTTTCTCATGTTGCATATATATCTTTTGAGTTCCATATTTTTATATTTTAACTATATCAAAAGCAAAAATACAAATCGCCACTTCACCGAGCAAAGGTATGTCCCAGGCTGATCTGAGCATTTGTTTTGTGTTTTATTGATATCTTGAGACATAAGGCTCCTTAAAATAGACAGAGAAGATTCTGCATATGCCCTCACTGATCGAAGTCTTTGCTGGGTATAACATCCATTTTGTCAGTTTCCCAGTTTTGTAACACATTTTATGTCTATTTTATCATTGATGTACGCTGTAAAATTTGCACTTCCTGTTTAATATTGATAAAACTACAAAGTAAACAGTATTACAGCATTATTATTACCGGGCTGCGTAGCGCAGTCGGTAACGTGTCTGGCTACAGATGCGAGTCTGACTGCAGATCTAGGGGTCGCTAGTTTGATCCCGGCCCGGTCCCATACTTTTGTGGAGATTGATCATGAAATAATTTCTATGGGCATTCTCCCCCCTTCCGCTGAATCATTCAAGAAGGGTTATTGTCAGTTACAAGCAAAAGTATGTGCACAAAGTACTGGTTAACTGCTTGTTCAAGCTTGCCCAGGGAAAAGTGTGGTTAGGTGAACTGACCGTCCTGCCATGACCTTAGCTGTTGACTTGGGACGTAAAGCAACAAAACAAACAAACAGCATTATTATTCCTTCGTCAAATTGAGAGTTAGCTTTTATGGATCCAAATGGTTAGTAAACCTTTGTCCTAATAGTTAACATGTAGGTAACATAAGGTAGTGATTGAATAGTAAATAGTGTAACCTCTAATCAGACTGCTCCTTTAGGTGGAGCAGTCTGATCTTTGTTTACACTGTTTGCTCTAATACGGGTAAATACAGTTACATTGAATGGAAACTTCATCTAAATTTTACAGTGTACAATTTATTATGTTGTTGTGGTTCTTGTGATGTTCAGTTTTTGTACCTTTATATCTTTATTTCCACCAAAAAGTTGAGTAGTGATGAGGAGGAAATAGACGCTGTGACACCCACCGAACATTCACTCAAAGAAAACCTCGTCCATGTGGGACAGGAAGTCAAGCAAGGAGTCCAGAAAGTTGGACATACTGTGAAACCAGTCTTACAGACTGTTCAGACTGGTGTCAAGTCAGGCGTCCAGTCTATGCAGACTGGTGTTAAAACAGGAGTCCAGTCTGTGCAGTCAGGTGTTAAGGCTGGTGTACAGAGTGTGTCAAACATGTGGACAGCGTTCAAAAACCGAAGGTCAGAACAGTCTGAGAGAGTTCCTATGAAGGATTGATGGAAAGGTAGTATATCTGTTCTAGATGTTGTTGCATGCTGCCTAACATGTATATATTGAAGGATTAAAATAATTTCAGAGAGAGGTAATCATGCCCATGCGAGATGTTGTTCATTGGATGACGTCAGGTATTAACAAGTGGCATGGGGTCAAACAAAGTTTACGTCATTTTGACTCAAAGTATTCCGTCTCAGTGGAGTTGAATTCTGTTTTACTTGAACAAATAGTAAATTGGAATGTGTGATAGACATAATATAACACAGGGTTTTGGCTGTAGCTATCAGCTGATAATGGGGTCTCAGATTGATATTTTGGGCTATAACCAAACTCCGTCTGGGAGTGGCATAACGCTATTTATTAACTTCGATAAACCGCTAGTGGTTTACATATTTTGTGACATTACGTAATTACATTTAGAGCAGCATTCAGTACATAATGACAGAATCTTAACTTTTTCCACACCAAAAATGCAATTTCAAAGTAATTTCAATGTCATAAGATAACTAAAATCGGACATTCATGCTTACTAGAACCGGACATTCATGCTGTTGTATTATTGAATTTATTAAACTTGTTGCCAAAAAAGTGATAAAACGCTCGGCAAGCTTCACATTTTATCAATTAATAAAAAAGAGGGTATGATCAGGAAATACCTCTATCACACACTGCTGCCCAACCCACAGCAATGTGAGGAAGAGCCGCAGAACACTAACAGCCACAAGACATCAGGAAGACAATTAAAATAATACAACCAGCTCCCTTTCCTCCTGAGCACTCGTGTATAATGTACAGGTCAGATTTTTGTGTATTCTTTATTAACCCAAATAAATAGGCTTTTGACAACATATTAAATGGCATATTTAATGCATGCTGATATCAAATAAGTGAAGATTGGTTGTGGTACAACTTCTCATATATTTTTAATCATCATTATATATTTGGGGACAGCACATGAGATTGCATATTTTTTCAATTAAAACATACATATACAGCTACCTAGTAGTGCTAGATACCTATTTCTTGCACAAAGGATAAGAATATCTTTGATTTTAAATAGAGGATCTTACATGAGGGCTCATGTTTTATTGAATTTATTAAATGAGTTGGGGGAAAATTGATAAAATGTGAGGCTTGCCGAGCATTTTATAACTTTTCTTCATCAGGTTTAATAAATTCAATAATACAGGAGCACAAATGTTAGATTCTATTTATCACATGACATTAAAATTAATTAAAAATCACATTTTTTGCTTGAAAACTTCAAGATTTTGCCATCTTTTATGCAACGTTATAATGGACGTCATAACGTTTCCCAAAAATCTGTAAACCACTAGTGGTCAAAGTGACTTCATCATATAATATTGCATCTCAGCATATTCAGGAACTACTGTAAGCTTATTTTCAAATTAAAATTCAATTCTAAGCAAGATAAAGTATCAATTATTTGTGTCTTATCTCCATCTGACCTTAGCTATTAGTGGGAAGTTAAACACAAACACACATTATTTGTGTGAGAGTGGAATAGAAAAATCTGTCTCTCGGAACCCTTGTTTGTCATCACTCAGCAAGCCTCATAATGCCAAATGCTGATCCTCGGGCAGATTTTTCTATCCCACCCGCACACTCATGATTGATTCTTAGATTCTTATATTTACATTTTCAAAGCAAGCCTTTAATGAATCTTTAGATTTTTTTTGCAACCGTTCATAGCCTCATGAAAGACATAAATTTGATTGACAGCTGCCAAGCTCACTAGCATGTGCAATATGCTTCGAATATCAAATTCATTCACCAGAAGTGACACTGGTGTTTTGATTGACAGCGAGCCACACCTGAGTCGTACATGCAAAACAAGCTTCTTGTTTTCTCAATTGGCTGTCCGTGTTCACACTGACTGTTTCGCTTTTCCATTTTACACTCCAACAAAACTGTTAATATGATTACATATTAATACAAAACATTTTTGTTTCCTTAATTGTAAATAATTTCTATATAGATGTATTTAGATTTTTATAATAAAATGTAAATATAAGCAATAAATTCAATTTTTGGTCAGTTCGTGGAATCATGAACACTTCGGGTTTATTACAAAGTTAACACCTTTTTTTGAATGTTCATGTAAACATGAATACTTTGGGTCTCTTGCAAAGTTAAAGTGAAGCCCTTTGGGTGCAAGAGACTCGAAGTATTCATGATTGCATGAACATTTCAAAATTGAATTTATTTTTTAAATAATCTAGGTCAGAGCCTTCCTGCTACCAAGTGGATGAGATGTTAAAATAAAGTATTAACCTTTCGCATACTGGAAACCTGTAAACTGGTTCTTTGGCAAATAGTGAAGGATGCAGCATTTCATCAGGGTCTCCACTGTTTTCTATGGCAAAACAATCTTAACCCTTTGTATATTGGAAGTATCTAAACAGGTACTTCGACAAACAGTGAAGACCCAAATGAAGTATCCCTAAATGCAGCATTTCATCTGGGTATACACTGTTTGTGAAAGTAAAAACAATCCTCAGGGAAGAAATACATCATAATTGGGAAATGCCTACCTGTGACCCCTTAAAACACAAAATGGACTATCCAATCCTTATAGCTTTTATCTGTATGGGAAAATCCATCCGAATACAAAGGGTTAAGGCCAGAAATACAACTTTATACGGAAATTATGTTTGTTTTGTTGCAGGGAGTAAAGTCTGGGTTCAAGTCTGTGATGACATCCTTGAAATCTCCGACGATCATACAGAAACTATTCACAGATCGTGTTTGTACGGGAGATAATGACGACTGAAGGTCAAGGTCACGGACACAGATATAATTTGATGTGATATTTAGCAGCCTCAGTGGAGTTGGTAGCAAGATAGTCATGAAAAGTTGAACTAATTAACCAATACTCTGTGTTGCCAAGCAATGTTACGTTTTAGTGCAATTACATTGATGAATGTTCATCCTGGTCTTTTCCAAAAACAGTTGAGATTCAGATAAGCCGGCTTCTTGGGAAGCCGGCTTATCTGGATCTACATTGTTTTCCAATTAGCTTTAGAATACCAAATTGTAAATAGGTGCAACTGAATTTGAACCGGCTTGAAAGAAGGTTTGATTTTGTTTGTTGTTTTGCTTTGGGAGTAAATCCAACTGGAGTTATTGGCCCTGAAAAGTATTTTCTTTTTAATAATATCAACCTTATCTCTATTGAAAAAATCAATTTGCAAGTAATCAAAACCACTTCTAGCCAAATGTATTGGCATCATAGTTCAATTGGGCTAGGGATCGCAGAAGAGGAATGGGTGAGATAAAGTGGTTGAATGCCCTGGCTGATCTGATGAGCACAGGTCATTTTGATGGCTTTATCATGTGTTGGCTTGTTTAGGAAAAGACAGGCTGTGTTTTGATAACTTTTTTACCATGCTTGAAGAAACCTTACTCAGCACTCTAATAGTCAAACTATAATAAATTTGTCTCTTATATTATTATATGCACTGTTATTGGCTTCATGCTCGCAAATCATTGTAATTTATAGTTCATGTTGAAGACTGAATTATCGAATGTGTTTTTAAGATGGAATTGGGCATTTGAGAAAGTCCAGATATGGTGGTAACCAAAAATTTGCTTTAAAATACTAACACGATTCTAAATGTTCCTGCCTTAAATTGTTGTTAGTACGAGCGTTGAAAAATACAAGAAAAAGGCAAAACAGAGCAAAGAGTGGCCAAAATCCAGATCAGACTGCTCCAAGGAGTGGGTTTGATCGGGATTTGAAAAAATTATTGACTGAGATGTAAAGCATAAACACAAATTAAGCAGATTATTAAAGCTTGATTTAGTTTACTGGAGATAGACGTCAGATTATAAGCAATTCTACTTCTAAGACATCGACTTTCTAGTGGTGGGGGAAAGCTAGTACAGTTCCCAGCATTTGGCCAGGAAATACACTGGAACCAAGTTCAGGATTATGGAAATTTTAAAGTTTTACACATGAGTACTGTATCTGGATTAAACGGTTAAGAGAATATTACTGGCAAACATGAGACCAGGCCCCGAGGTTATTAAACTTTTTTCATGCTCAACTCAACTGAGCATGAAATTTCAACGGCTCACAAAAACTAAAATACCAATACATGAAGAAGTTTCTTGCTTTAAGTCTCTCAGATGTTGTAATTATCATGCTAATAAAAAATGCCAACAATCGTTGGCATTTTAACATTTATGAGCAGGGTAAATTTCATTCTCAGCTGAGTTGAGCATGATTTTTTTTTAATAACCTTGGGGCCTGGACTTGTCAGAAGGCAGTCTCTTCTAGGTAGTTTCAGATTGTAGGGACCAGAAATATGATGAAGACCGGTTTGTTTTGTTGTGATGTTTATTGAGCCACTACATGAGGAAATATCATTGCATCCTTCTTCACTGGAAATTTGTAAATGGGTAGATAAGCAAACAGTGAAGATCCAGATGAAATAAAAACAATGTTCAGATCTAGACATCATATTTAGAAATTCTGAAACATTGAAATAATTAATGGATGTTTCCTTGTCAGTAGTGAAAGTCCAATAGTTCAAGAAAGGTTGAGCATTCCATTTATGACCATGGTTTTACAGGCTGCATGGGAAATGGTGTAGATCTTGATCAGCTGCATTTCAATGAGGCTCTCTATATCTACACTCTTTCAACACGACAGGTTTCAAGCCCGCTGATCAGGATCCACATTGTTTTCAAATAGTATATGTTCAAAGAATAATCAATATTGATGGTTGAATCTGGCTTTTGGAGCTAAATATGCTTCAAGGTTGATTGGGGATTTTTTTCGTGCGAACACCAGTATATACATATTAAAAAAAACCCACAAAGCTTCTATCAGCTTGTGCAGCTACTCATCCTGGTCAGTACCTTTGTTCTTTGATCCTATATTAGGTAACATGTACTTGATAGACTCTGGTATTCAACTCTTTAGCTAGTTTCTGATAGGTATGAGCCCTACCTGTTTGCAGACACATCCTAAAATGAAATTTTCTCATGTTTTGACTCACTTATACTGTGTTAGACCTATTAAGCACACCCAGACCTAATACAACCACTTTTTCAAAATTCCATACTCTCTTTTAAAAACAGTGTAGATCCAGATCAGCTGGCTTCTGGTGAATCTAGTTGATTAGGATCCACAATGGCTTTCATACACATGAATCTATACTAAAATGGATTTGCAACAAATAAAATACTGGATGTACATTTACAAGAAAATGTGTGTTTATCAGGTCAAATATGGTAATTTGTTGGGTTTGGCAGATATTGTCGTTTCCTGCCAGATCCTTGAAGTTTGTTGGAATATTGATGTGCAATTTTTCATTGGTTGTAATGTGTTAACGAGCTATTACATGTTTTTTGTTGGAATGTGTTGTGAATTTAACTCCATATACATGCCTATATCATTATATCATCATTTAACATGTTTGTTTTTTATTGAATATATACATGTGTATATAGTCCTAGTGTGATATATGATCATTTTACAATTAATATGCCATATTTTGCTTTAACGCTGCATTCTGGGTAATTTTGCATGCTTTTGTTGCCGTCTGCTAACATTTTTCAAAATCAACTCTTTCGAAAAATTCTTTCAGAAATACCATCAGAGTGTCAAACAGTTTGGATCCAGATCAGGCCTGACATATTGTCGGGCCTGATCTGGGTTCAAACTGTTTGCAAAGTTTATCAGCAGACGACACTGGTAGGCAGAGTTAGTTTTGACCATTTTATTTGTTTATTTACCTCGTATATTTTACCATGGTGACAGCCTGTGTAATGGCATAGATATCAGTACCATTTGATATTCTGCCATTTTGAAAGAACTATTAGTTTTTCTGGTATAATTATTTAAGTGAGAGAAATTTGAACACGAAAAGGAGCCTATGCGATGATTTCTCCTCCACTGCTTAGTGAGAACCTACAAGTGCGTATGATCAACATATAGGGCGTCCCTCAAAAGTTTGAATGTTTTATAAACACCTAACTACAATAACTTAGCATGTATATTGGTTTGTTTTCTTGATATGTATGGCTGTAAATAAAACACATTACATATGTAGAAACCTCTTAACTGCCACTAGCACCATCAGCACACATACATTGAATGCTTAATGATCGAAACACTCTATTTTTAGTGTTTATACACCTTAAAAAAAATGGCTGCTGTTCAAATGGTTGCGAAATCCCTGTTATGACATAGGTTGTCACCCTTGTTTTAGTTTTCATGTTTAACCCTTAAAGCGCCAAGAAAAAAATGCATCTGAAACTGTCGTCTGGTGAAGTCATCTGCTGCAAATAATTGCCTAACATGACTGACGAATTAAGTATAGAAGCAAACAGCGTGGACCCAGAACAGACTGCTCCTATAGGAGCAGTCTGATCTGGGTTCACACTGTTTGCCATAGAGGCCTCTTAAACATTTCAGCAAACAAAAAAAACCAGATGACTTTTGTTGTGATTGGTGCATTAAGGGTTAACACTTTTTGCACTCGGTTTGGCCAGTTATGGCCATTCTGACTGCATACATGTTAAGATTAACCATACAGTGCAGTTCCTTTATAACACTATGTTTGTGGTCCATAGGAATGGACCATGTTATAAGAGAACCGTGTCATAAAGGGACAATTTTACAAAGGAATTATAGGAAAATTACCATTTTATGGTCATTTTCTTACAGCTCATTTGTAAAATGCCATGGTTAAACAAATTGGGAGCCACAAAATGGCCGCTTTATTTTCAAATCCCTGTTTTAATGAGGTGAATTATAAAGGGACTGCACTGCAGTTGATTCTCATAATCTCAAACAGCTTTAACCATAATCAGATCTGAGAAACCTTCCAACATGTACACCGTCCAGTAAACCAGCTGATCTTTTAGTGTAGCAACAATTGTTTTAAAGACACTTTTAAATTATCTTTTAAATGTTTATTTTTTTCATCCAACATGAATATCCAAATTAATATTTGGATCTCTATGTGAGAAAACCTGCCTTTGGGAGTTTGCGAACAACAAAGGTGCAGACCAGCCTGCCCATATGTCCAGTCTGGTCAGTACCTTTGTTATTGGCTTATTGGAAACTAAACTTGCTACTGGTGAAATTTCAATTTTCTAGCTAGTCTCTAAAGCTGAACAGACTGGTTTGAGTAAGGCTTTGTCAGAAACCCCAAAGACAGTTTTTCTCGCAACAAGGCCCTTTTGATATCATTAGTATGACGAAATTTACAACTTGACGTGTGATGAAGACTCAGATCAGCATGTGCATCTGAAGCTACCCTTTAAAACAAATCAAAATTAAAAAACGTAAAAGAGCTCATGAGATTTTGGTGCTGATCACATATGCATAAAGTCACTAATTTTTTGTCTACTGGGAAATTGAAATGCGTTCTTGTCGTCTGCTGATTTTTTTCAAAATCAATTTTTAAAAAAGATTTTTTCAGGAATACCATCAGAGTGTCAAACAGTTTGGACCCAGATCAGGCCCGACATTTTGTCTAAACTAAACTTGGCAAAGGTTATTAGCGGACAACTCAAGTAGGTAAAGAGTTAAACAGGCATACTCATCTGTCTTGTGGAGCTAGATGTGCTGGCTTGTCTGAGCATTGACTGTTTGCTGATGTGACCAATACCAATATGTCACAAGCTAACTAGTCCAATTAGTCTTTAGCTGAGCATTTGGGTTAGAGAGTTATAAACTCGATTTTTTATGTTTTTCACATTGATCTTTGGCGATAACTTTTGTATTTTCAATTTTAGCAAAGCATGTTTGTAATGAAATGAGTGGAGTAAAAATAGCGCCAACTTCTCCAAACATTTCTAAAATCCAAGGTGTTGCAGTTAACTCTGGGCATAGATGCACTCTTTGAGCATTTTAAGCAAAGCGCAAATAAACGTCAAATATGTCTGTCAAAAAGTTACCTTGTGCCACCCTAATTCACTAACTAAAGCAATGGATGGCTTAATCAAATAATAGGAATATAGCACCTGATTTGCTTGTGTGTTAAGCTAGTGGGGTAATCTCTAAACCAACTGTTTTAGAGCATGTGCATAAGATAACAAATGTAAAACCCCAACTTCTGTACCTACAAATGATCATGCTCCAAGTAGATGCTGTAAATGCACGATGAATTCTTAGTATGCAAACGGTAGTATTATGCTATATGCCTAAAATCAATCGTTGATTTACGATATATTCACCACATGTGAATATGCTTTTGAGAGAACCCTTTCTGTCACTCCTGAACAGAATTTACCTGTCAATAAAAAACTTAGAAAATTTGGCCAAATTATTTTTTTTGCAAAATCTTCATCTATGTACACACAAATCTGTTAGCCTCACAAACTTCGGACCTTTTGGAGAAATTGGCACTAAGTTTTCTCTACAACTTTCAGCGCAAACATAGTTAGCAAAAATAAGAAATAAAAAAGTTATCGCCGAAAATCAATGTGAAAAACAATAAAAAACGAGTTTAGTTCCTGAAGACAGGTTTTTAATGTGTGGATAAAGTTAACCCTTGTTCTGCTGAATACATTCACTTCTGTTTTCCAGCCAGTTTAGTTGCGTGATTTCAATGAATACAGTGGTTTTTGAGGCTGCATGGAAAACAGTGTTGATCCTGATCAGATGGCTTCGTTAGAAGCCATCTGATCTGGATCTACACTTTTTTTCTAAACAGGATATATCCAGGTTCAGCAGGACAAGGGTTAGGGACAGAGATAATTTAAATTCATAATTTTACAGATATATTACACCAAATAGTAAATTTATCTCCTTAGTACATAGTTGTTTTTGTACAAACATGTATTATATTGTCCGTGCCAAAGATTTTTATACTTTCATTTAAAACCTCTGCAAATGATGTGAATTTTTATCTTTCCTTTAAGTCTTTTCTTCTGTTTTTGTATAACTGTTACTTATGTACATGAATTACAAACACCACCGAGGCGTAGCACCAGACAAGAAGGATAATCAGACAGCTCATTTCTCATTCTAATGCACTTGATTTTGTAAGGCAACGCCTGATTGGATAACGTCAAAAATTAGCGACAGTATATCCTGCGATATACTGTCAGAAATAGTTTGAAGTCATTAATAATGTCACATATCGTTAGGTGACGTGCAGCTTTTGCGGCTTGCAATGCTCCAATTTAAGACGAAACTGCAAAATTGCATTAGAAAAGGGGTAACCAAATTCAAAATTTTCATTTGGGTAGGTATATCTTCGGATATACGATCAGAAATCACGTTTTACGGCTCCGCTCACGTCGACTAAACTTTTAATACGATTATATTTTAAATTCAAAACTGTTTTAATTCCTAAATAAAAAATATTTTTTATATATTATTTATTTATTATAAAATGTAAATGTAAGCAATAAATTAAATTTTTGGAATGTTCATGGAATCATGAATACTTCGGGTCTCTTGCAAAGTAAGTGAAGCCCGGCTTCACTTACTTTGCAAGAGACCCGTAGTATTCATGAGTCCATGAACATTCCAAAAATTTAATTCATTTCTTAATTACATGGAAAAATAAGAGAATTATGGGCCAACCCACGTGGTAATATTGCATATGCTAAAAGTTCTTAGACTTCATATTTTCTGGTCTTTGTATATAGCAGTGAAGGCTCTTGAGAGACTGAAGGTATATGTGATCTCCTCTGAGCCGCCACTGCTCACCTATTCAGTAAGTACCATAATATCATGAGCTGGTTCATATCACCATTTTACTGTTGAAAAAGGCATCTTGTCTGCAGCTATGCTTGACGTTTATTAAAACAAAGTTTTATTGAATGGATTAATGCCATTTGAGCCGCGGTATGAGATTTCCAACAACGTGGTATGTATGTCCAGTAAAGCCTCAGACCAGCCTGCGCATACGCGCAGTCTGATCAGAGCCTTTGCCAGTGGCTTGAATATTCTATGAGTTTTAAGCTACTGACTGAACAGCATTTGGAGTTTTTGAGCTTAAAAGGAGGCTGGAGGGGCTCGCCTGAGTCTATACTTGTCAAAACGCCACATTGTTGGAAATTTCATGTCGCGGCTCATTTTCTTTTGTTTCCACTATTTGACAAAACAGATTGCTGTACACTGTGGTGTTGTAGTCATTTCTACTAATTTTATTCAAAGTCTCCTTTTTAGGTCTAAGGTGAGTTAGTTAATCTCCATCTTGTATGATTCTGGAGAGAAATCTCCTGTTTATGAATGTAAACCTCCATATGATATTCCAGTTTGGTTGAGTATATCCCTCTTATATGATTTTGATGGGGAAAAAATTCTTTTTGCTTCTGGATCATTGTTATATGCAGGTGAGTTCAAAATATGAACACAAATATTATCCCTTTGAATACTGATGGAATCTTCCATCTGGTTCAATACAATAAACTTGGGATGATTCATTGCACAGATCAAGGGGTTACAGGTTAGAATTTCTAAATCAAAATTTACTTTATTCCCTTAAGATTTTCATCTTAGCAAATAGTGCAGACCTTGATGAAATTTCACATTCTGCGGCATTTCATTTGGGTCTTCACTGTCTGCCAAAATACTCTTTAAGGGGTTTCCTTTTGGCATATAGAAGGGTTGTCGGACAAACTAGGATCAAAAATTGCAGGATAAATTTCATGCTCAACTGAGTTGAGCATGAAATTATTAATTTTTATTACCTTGGGGCCAAATCTTTCTGACCCAAGTCTATTTTAGGCACACATGGGTGAAAAATTTCAGGATTATTCCTAAATTCAGTATTTTGAGGCTGACTTTCAATAGAAAGTCAGCCTCAAAATCCTGAATTAAGCAGATTCTAATGGTTGTTTTGATATGATTTAAGTTTATCTAAAGACAATAATTTATTGACCATTTAAATTTTGAAATTGTTGATATATATAGGCATTGTGCAAGTTTTAAGATTTGATTTTCAAAAGTTCAGGATTGTGGAAATTTTGTTGAACTTCCACCATGGGCACACAACTCACATATTCTGATGGTTTGTTCCATTTGATCTCCATAGTTTGAGGTGCTGTTGCTTTATTTATTATGTTCAGCCATTAATGTGGCAATCATTTCTTCGAGGCCAGTTATCTCATTTCAGCAAATATAAGCACCCACCTTGTGTTGTTTCACAACAGCAGTTGTAACTGTATTGGCTATTAAGCTGAATAAAACATCCATGTAGAAATTGTGTTTTTGTCATTTTAACAATCAATCCCAGAGTGCTTGACTCAACCAGAGTCAAGCACTCTGGTTGAGTGCTTGACTCGAGACAGAGGGGCCGCAGGTTCGAGCCTCACCGGCGTCACTGCGTTGTGTCCTTGAGCAAGACACATTAATGCTAGCTTAGTACTGGTTCAACCCAGGAAGACTCGTCCATTTATAACTGAAAGATGGTTGATGGGAGGTAAAGATTCAAATCAAACAAACAAAACCATTTCAGCAGGCAAACAATTAACCCATATAAGCCTAGCGTCCTTTTTGTGGGACATAGGCAAACAGTGGAGACCCAGATCAGACGCCACAAAATGTGGCGTCTGATCAGGGTCTCCACTGTTTGCTTACAGAATGTTCTCTTAAAATTTGAATGAATATATAAACTACTACCCCACAACCCATAAATTCAAAATGGATTCGTCCAATTGATAAAGGTGGGATATTCCATTAGGCATAAATGGGTTAAAAAAAATATTCAAATCCTTTAATACTTTTTTAAAAAGCTTTCTCTTGCCTTTACAACATGGAAATCTGTGTATAAACTTGTTCAAAAAATCTTTTAGAAATACCACCAGTGCAACAGATAGCTTCCAGATCAGGCCGGTTGTTTAGTCGGGCCTGATTTGCGGTCTAAAGTTCTAAACTGCAATATTATTGACAGACGACAAAATGTGTCACTATTAGCTTAATAGTGAAAGTGTTGATGGTATCAAATTATTTTGCTAGAAAGAAAAGATGTTTAGCCGTAGTCAAAAACTTAATTTTTTTTCTTTTCATAATAAACGAGATTTCCATGTTAAATTAAAAATATTACAATATTCTACTGTCGTGCCAACCGACAGTGACATAAAGGACCTCGGACAGTCTCCTATTAAATCTGCCCAAAATTTGACAGCCTGTGGCTAGGATAATGCATAGTTGACACCTATAGTTTTGTGCTTAAATCAAACCCTTACATTTAGTGTACCAAACAAAATAAAAATATTTTGAAAATATTGCATGATTATGCCAGGACATTAGGGTTTAGGGGGTGGGGGTATTTTTTGTGACCAAATTTTATTTGACAGAAAGTCAAAGCTTTGTCACATATTCACCTAAATACATGAAAATATAATGTTTGGGGAATAAAACTTGAGACGAAAGTGATGCGTTTGCATAAAATTCAGGTTTAGAAGATTTCATAATTCTTCTAAATAAGTATGCTGTCCATAACTTTTGACAATTACCTGTGGTTCAGCCAGTTTGACATGTTCACTGAGCTGTATCATATCTGCATACTGTATATATCAGAGCCTAGATAAACACTTTTTGAGCTTATATTTTAAAATATTTTCTAAATCATCAGATTCAACTTACAATTTCGTGCTTAAAAGAACCGTCTCATTGCGACGGTTCTTTTGAGTACCCACAACATATGTTTGGTTGAGAAATAAGACAATTGATTACTTAGTACACAATCATAACTAAAGCCCTTGATACATGCCATTGTAAATTGATATTTACCTACAGGTTTGCACAAAATAAGTTCCAAATACGTTTTTATAATAAATTGTTTTTGAGCATTTTGACATCGTTCCCCCCCGTGACCAATCATGCCGTTTTTATATGATGTGTGAAATGTAAAACTACAACAGTGGGCAAAAGGATTAGTTTGGTCACAGGGGGGGGGGGGGGGGGGGGGGGAAAGCACTTCAGTAAAACTTTTTCTATTTTCTATATGTTGAATAGCAAAAACAGGGTTTTCAACCCATATTTTTGAAAAGGTACTTGTCCAATGAGAGAGATACTTTTGCGGAATATTCGAGAGTTTAACCTACTACCTTTTTGATGGAAAAACAATTGTTTTCTTTGAAACTTTTGTCTGGCGATTTTTATGGGCAATCCTTCATTAAGACTGTCCGAGGTCCTTTTTGTTTACAATCTTTAAGTAAACATTAACTTGTAAACCCAACTTGCGCTAACGTGAATCGATAGATTACATGTGTATTAATCCTATCTGCAGGATAGGATTAATACACAAGTGATCAATCATAAGTCCCCGATAACTTTGTAACTAAACATGATGTCACTGTCACTCTTGGCTTGCAGGACAGTAGTATGTAATAATCATACTTGATACAGTACAGTCCCTTTATAATAGATTTGGATATAACAGGGTCATGTGGCTCCCAATTAATACCATGAATTTTACAAAGGAACTATAGGGAAATTTCCATGAAATGGTCATTTCCTATAATTCTTTTGAAAAATTGTCCTGACATGACACCGTCCATTCCTAATGATCCCAAACATAGCATTATAAAGGGACAGCACTTTATAACAAAATGTTATATTTTCATTGAATATACAGTAAAACCTGTGTAAAACAGCCACTCTCAAAAAGACTGAAAATTGGTTTTCAATACCAATTATTGCTTAATGCAGGTTGAAAGTGTTGCAGGGGAGCATTCTGCAATACTTTCGACCTTCATTAAGCTACCATTTGTCGTTAAGATCTTTGTTTTGTCTATTTTTGAGTGGCTGTTTTACACAGGTTTTACTGTAAGTGCATTTACAGACAGAGCAAGAGCCAATTAGTTTCAGATTTTTATTGAACTTATGTAACAGTAACTATCATGAACAAAAACATTTTATCAACTATCATGAACAAAAACATTTTATCACAGTTATTAATAACATAGTCCAAAAAAGCATTAACCCAGTGGCGGATCCAGAGGGGTTTGCTCGACCCCCCCTCCCTCCCTGCTATCTTATGAAAATGAAATATTTGGTCTCAATGAGACCAAATTATTTCATGGGATATTTAAGCAAAATGAGATAAAATCAGCAAAGCGAACCCCCACCCCTTTATACATATGAACCCCCTTTCCAGAAATCCTAGATCCGCCCCTGTAACCCTTTTCCCACCAGTCACAATTGTGTCCTCTGCTCTCTCATCCGCATAAATTCTTAGGTAGCCTATATTGAAAACAATATGGACCGTGATCAGACTGCTCCCATGGTTTATAGTGTTTAATTTCCATGATAAAATCTAGTCTGAAGTGCACTTCAGTATATGCAGCAGATGTAAAAAGCAGACAACATTTTCAGGACAAGAATATACTGGCAGGATAAGCAATGATTAATCCATTTATGCCAAATTTCATAAAAAGAACGATAAACTGTGTAACAGTATAAACCCAGATGAGACAGTGACACTGCTAAGCACACATTTTCACCAGGGCTGCAAATACAAGTTTTTAGCTGCGGCCAAACAAAAAATAGGTTTGTTTCAGGTTACATGAAATTTTGAAATGGGGTTGGTAGGTAGGAAAATATTTTTAATTTATTAAAAAGTTTTACATTGGGAAAAATATTGCTGAACTGGAAAATCCCTTGGAATGGAAATCTCTTAAAAATGCTTTTAGGGTCAGGGTCTAAAAATAAGCACAGTCAGGTAACCTGACACACACATATTGCTAATATTTTCTGGGGCCCTCTAAAACAAGTTATCATAAACACATTTAACATGACATTTTCCAACATTTAATCAGTTTTATAAAGAAAATGATTTATCACATGACGTGTCTAGAAATGATATAACACCATGTATTAAAATTGATAAAACACTAGTGGTTTATATATTTAGAAACATTATGTAATGACGGCAATAATGATTTGAGCTGCAACATGTGATTTCCAACAATGTGGCATTTTGACAAGTGTAGACTCAGACGAGCCTGTGCAGCCTCCTTTTAAGCTTAGAAACTCGAAATGATGTTCAGTTAATAGCTTAACACTCATAGAATATTCAAGTGACTAGCAAAGGCTCAGATCAGACTGGATGTATGTGCAGGCTGATCTGAGGCTTTGCTGGTCCCACATACCACATTTTTGGAAATCCCATGCCACAGCTCATTTCATATATATAAGACAAAATTTTGGCGTATTCAAGCCAAAAAACAACAAATTGATTTCAAAGTAGTTTTAGCGTCATATAATAAATAGAATCTAACGTTCATGGTCCCCTATTACTGAATTTATTAAAACATGCTGCGAAAAAGTAATAAAATGCTGGCAAACCTTGCATTTTATCTCTTTCCCTCAACTTGTTTAACCAACATTGTGGCATGTGCGACCAGCAAAGGCTCAGACCAGCCTGTGCATACGCCCAGTCTGATCAGAGCCTTTGCTAGTTGCTTGAGTATTCTATGAGTTTTAAGCTACTGACTGAACATTATTTGAAGTCTCTAAGCTTAAAAAAAGGTTGCACAGGCTTGTCTGAGTCTACACTTGTCTAAATGCCACCTTGTTGGAAATCACATGTCACAGCTCAATTATTAATCACATGACTTGTCTGGAAATGATATAACACCATGTATTAAAATTGAAAAACACTAGTGGTTTATATATTAAGTAACATTATGTTATGACGGCCATGATGATTTCACATATATAAGACAAAATCTTTGCGTATTCACGCCAAAAAATAACAACTTGATTTCAAAGTAGTTTTAGCGTCATATGATAAATAGAATCTAACATTCATGGTCCCCTATTATTAAATTTATTAAACAGGCTGCGAAAAAGTGATAAAATGCTGGCAAACCTTGCATTTTATCTCTTTCCCTCAACTTGTTTAACCCATTTATGCAGAATGTATTTTCCTATCCTTATCAATTGGACAAGTCCATTTCCAATTTTAGGGTTGTTGTGTGGTATTTTTCATTTTTATTCAAATTTCAAAAGAAACTTCTGTAAGCTAACAGTGGAGAACCTGATCAGGTGCTGCATTTTGCGGTTTTGCACTGTTTGCCGATGTCCCACAGAAAGGACGCTGGGCTTATATGGGTTAATAAATTCAATAAAAAATGAGGATTCCTGTAAGATCTTCTAGACACACTGCTACACATGCACATACTGTTTCTACCCTAAATTTGCTAAATATTCTGATAGGCCTGAGTGAACTGTAAACCCAGATCTGATCAGGGTTTACACCAACATTCTATCACAATGTGTATTGGGAGCGCAGTGGCTCAGTGGAAGAGTGCTTGTTCGAGCCTTAGTACTGGTTCAACCCAGGAAGACCCATCCCTTTATAACTGAAAGATTGTTGATTGGAGGTAAAGAATCAAATCAAACAAACATCACAATGTTTTGCACATATCATCACAGAGGAGGGCAGTCTTGAGATCGAGGGTCACTGGAATAACTGTGTTGTCCTTGAGCAAGACACTTAATATACTATGTTTAATACTGGTTCGACCCAGGAAACGTCCGGACATGACTGAAAAATGGTTGACTGGCACATAAGTAATCAACTTTAATAAAACACACCTCACAAGGTTGTGAAAACAGAATGGTACAAATATTTTGATAACTATGGTGGTAGGTTAAGATGTCCTAATTATTAGGGTGAATATGGACCTTGACGTGAGAAAACCTGTCTTTGGGGTTTGCGACAAGACAAGACTCAAACCAGCCTGCTCAGCTACAGCGACTAGCAAGAATACTGAAATTTTGCAAGGAGCAAGTTTGACTAATTATACTTTCCAGAAAGCCAATAATAAAGACGCAGATCAGACTGCAGGGATGGGCAGACTGGTCTGCGTCTTTGTTATTCGTATGCAACAAATTCAGGTTTTCTTGCGTCGAGGCTTATATGGTTTCTTAGTTTATTACATGCATACAAGAATCGGCATACAATCACAGTGATTTGAGATGAAATATCACTGTAAGATCTTGTACTGTAAAAACTTGATAATACAATGTAGTACCAAGTTATTTGAGAAAGGGTTTTATTAACTATTTTAATAATTTCTATCAAAGCATGTTTTGGGTGTTTAAAAGAAACATTTCTCAGAGGTTTCTTTTACATTGAGACCACCTGTTTAAATAGGAAATCGTCTATTCATTTACAAAATCTCGTATGTCCACTTTTTTACCAACCCTGTTTTTAGCATGGCGCCAATAACGACAGTCCAGTGCACCAGGTCAGAAAACCTTGTATGCAATAGCCAATTAAAGTTGTTGCTTTGTGACGTTCCAAAAAGCTTGTACCTCAATTTTCAAGTAAAAAATACCAGTTCTAAAACCTCGTATATGTAAATGTGATAAGACTAAAAAGCAGGTAAGCTTTATCTGGTTTATTACTGCGAGGGTTTCAAAAGGTGTCTATGAATACTATCTTGCGAATTCATGCTTTAATTTGTAATGAGAAATGCTTCTCGCTTTCAATCAGATTGTTTACGAAAGTGCTGCAGATATGAGAAGTTGTAAACGTCTTTCTTTTGTGGATGTATTTTACGAGATTTTGTCCCTATAAATAGAAATGTCTACACAAGTAACATGGATAATTCAAATACATCTTACATGTCTAAAAAGGAACAGAACTACCTTTGGTTAGACGTTAAGTATTTTATTATATCACAATTTTTCTTTATTGAGTTTCAAAAAATTGGCAAACTGTGGTATCTGCAATATGAGGTTACAAAATCTCTCTTTTTTTTTTAAGATATCAAAACACGCTAGAAACCTAAAACCCTGTCAATGTATTACATGCACCCATTAAATAAACTCAAAATATGTTTTCAGTCTGAAGTTCACAAGAATATAACAACAACAAAAACAATCCAGAAAGTATTTTTGTCTTTCCTGTAAAATTTACTTAAGTACGCTTACAAGGTTTTGTAAATGAACCAATGAAATGCTGAAAATAATAACTTTTGGGCTGTACATGTATTTGGGCTAGCACACAAGATTTTAAATATCTCATTGGCGAGTAGCATAGGCTCATATGGGCAGTCTCACCAGAGCCTTTACTTCTTGCATACACAAAATATTGATGTAGAAGAATGCTCGGACCAAAAATTAGATATCTTGTCCCACTGAATACTTCAGTTTGGGTGTTTAAAGGAGGAATTTGCGCATACAGTAAAACCTGTGTAAAACGATGACTCAAAAAAAGACAAAACAAAGGTCTTAATGAAAACTGGTAGCTTGATGAAGGTAGAAAGTATTGCAGAATGCTCCCTTAGGAGCATTCTGCAATACTTTTGACCTGCATTAAGCGATAATTGGTCTTGAAAACCAATTTTTGGCCTTTTTGAGAGTGGTTGTTTTACACAGATTTTACTGTATGTGATAAGGACCAAAATCTTGTATGCTGGTCCATCCATAGGCTATATTTAGATCATGACATCATTTTCTATTTTTAGAAAAATTGAAAAAAATCAAGAAAATTTTTAGTTAAGTTTTGAATACTTTTGAAAATACTATGGAAAATGGAGCATTTGCTCAAAGGAGCGAATGCTCCATTTTCCATAATATTTTCAAAAACATGATATTTCAAAGGCATCAAAAGGTGTTATAATGGAGTAAAGGGTAACCTGTGTATGCTGGGTAAAATTTCACACACTTTAGTTGTCCTCTACTGACTTTTTTCAAAATCAACCTTTTCAAAAAATTCTTTCAGGAATACTATCAGGGTGTAAAACGGTTTAGATCCAGATCAGGATGGACATGCTGTTGGTCCTGATCTGGGTCCAAACTGTTTGCAAAGGTGATTAGCAGATGACAAAAGTCACTACTGAAAGAGTTTATGACTCTCTCCCTGTAATTTGAACTACTGGTAATTTGATAGTTGGACTGTATTTTCACAACAACTGTCTTCTGCTTTCTCTTCTGCTTAAACACTTTGGTAGCCTATGAGCTCAGATCAGACTGCTTCTTTAGGAGCAGTCTAATCAGAGTGCAAAGTGTTTGCATCAATGATCAAAATAAGTCTGAAGTGCATTTTCATGAATATATGCAACAGATGTAATATACCCAGAAGACACACGACCAGAGTTTAAAATGTGGGGAGGAGCTTCAAAATCAGTGTTTGTTTTAGTGTTAAAAATCTGTCAACATCAATTTGCTAGCAAGACTCTCAGTTGTTAAAATAACAATCAGCATCCTGCATTGTGACAAGTATTTTTACAAATCTACACCAGAAAGCTTGATTAATGTTTAGCTTTCTTAAAATGTTGTATGCATTTCTAGTCTGCTGCACACACTTAAATGCACTTCAGACTAGATTTTTCATGGAGATTTCTTTTCATGAAAGACAAAGTTAAGGGGGAGCAGTCTGACCTGGGTCCATATTGTTTGCGATATAAGCTACATAAGAGCTACATAAGAACATCAACAGACTAGGGAAGCAGACGATAAGTGGCTAAATACTGTTTCATTTGAAGAAAAAAATTACATAACAGTAATCTTAATTTATGTGTGTTTTGTAAAACAAATGTGGAAGCTTTAAACCAACTTAGGTGGCAGCAAAACTGCCACCTCTTATAATATGAACTAACATTTATTTTTGTGCAATAAACAATCTGCGGTAAAACATTTTCCAGTGATGAGTCCTTAACATTTCTACCTGTAGTTAGGTGGCAGCTGAACTGCCATCCCTTATAGTATAAACTTACACTTATTTTTGTGCAATAAACAATCTGCGATAAAACACTTTCCTATGATAATTCCTTAATATTTCTACCTGTAAAAAGGTGGCAGCTGAACTGCCACCCCATATGGTATAAACTTACACTTATTTTTGTGCAATAAACATTCTGCCGTAAAACATTTTCCAGTAATAAGTGCTGAACATTTCTGCCTGTAGTTAGGTGGCAGCTGAACTGCCACTCCTTATGGTATAAACTTACACTTATTTTATGCAATAAACAATCTGCGGTAAAACATTTTC
Source organism: Loripinus fragilis (assembly GCA_964019695.1). Classification (NCBI taxonomy): domain Eukaryota; kingdom Metazoa; phylum Mollusca; class Bivalvia; order Lucinida; family Lucinidae; genus Loripinus; species Loripinus fragilis. Next base: position 62,852,184 of record OZ026521.1, on the reverse strand, counting down.
CAGTGATAAGTCCTTAATTTTTCTACCTGTTGTTAGGTGGCAGCTGAACTGCCACCCCTTATAGTATAAACTTACACTTATTTTTGTGCAATAAACAATATGCGGATCCCGGCCCGGTCCCATACTTTTGTGGAGATTGATCATGAAATAATTTCTACGGTCATTCTCCTCCCTTCCGCTGAATCATTCAAGAAGGGTTGTTGTCAGTTACAAGCCAAAGTATGTGCACGAAGTACTGGTTAACTGCTTGTTCATGCTTGCCCAGGAAAAAGTGTGGTTAGGTGAACTGACCGTCCAGCAATGACCATAGCTGTTGACTTGGGACGTAAAGCAATAAACAAACAAACAAACAATATGCGGTAAAACATTTTCCAATGATAATTCCTTAATTTTTATACCTGTAGTTAGGTGGCAGCTGAACTGCCATCCTTATGGTATAAACTTACAGTTAAATAGCATACATTTCAGAATTTGGTGACAGCAGAACTGCAACTGATCCTTGTGTAACATTACAATTGCTTTAAAAGCTATGTTTTATTTGATTGTCACGATCTAGATTACAGCAACAACAATAACAGGTAGAAATGTTAAGGATTTATAACTTGGATTTTTTCATCTCATATTGCTTTAGTACGAAAATAAGTGTAAGTTTATACCAAAAGGGATGGCAGTTCAGCTGCCACTTAATTAACCTGTAGAAATGTGAAGGATTTATCGCCTGAAAAATGTTTACCTCGTATTGTTTGAGTATAGAAATAAGTGCAAGTTTATACCAAATGGGATGGCAGTTCAGCTGTCACCTAATAACAGGTAGAAACTTTAAGGATTTATCGCCAGATAATGTTTTAACTCATATTGTTTTAGTACGGTAATAGTGGTAAGTTTATACCAATAAGGTAGGCAGTTCAGCTGCCACCTAATAATAGGTAGAAATGTGAAGGATTTATCACCAGTAAATGTTTAACCTCGTATTGTTTAGTACAAATATATATCTGTTATTACGTAGCAGCTGAACTGCCATCCCTTTTGGTATAAACTTACACTTATTTTTGTACTAAAGCTGAGACATCTCTACCTGTTATTGTTGTTGCTGTGATCCATTTTGTGACAATGGAATAAAACATGGCTTTTATACCAATTTATTAATGCGATAAGCATTATAACTTCCAGTTTCCCAGGGAGCACACTGTATAAACAATTAATCTTGCAGTTTTGAAGAGCAGTTGACATTAAATAAATAGTTGCTGCTGTGGAGATGGATTTAATGTTAATTGACTTACTAGAATCTAGTAAGGCAATTGGTCTCTGTCCTATGGGTATAATAACCAGACAACAATTTCAGGCCAAAAATATTAGCAGGGTAAGGATTAAAAATTCATGGCAACAAGGTGAAAAGTGTTTGACAAATCAGGTTTTTCAAGACCACAATGCAATATGAAGTATTTTAACCCATAAAGCGCCACCTATAATTTGCAGCAGACAACAATTTCAAATTTTTTCGCTTCTTCAACGTTAACAAATAGGGCATTATATTTCATTAGAATCGTCTGCTGGCAGACGATTCTCATGAAATATCGTACCTTATTTTTGTCAAAACCTAGGAAAGATGGCACAAAATTTGTTGTCTGCTGCAGTCGTGATTGGCGCTTTAAGGGTTAATTATTCTCTGCATGCTGGATCTGGATCCAAAATGTTTGACACTTGTTTTTCTTGAAAGAATTTTTCAAAAAATCATTTTGAAAACAACAACAGCAGACAACAGAAAAATCATGAAAAATTTCACAGCATGCAGGCAGTGGTCCTGACTGTTTACTCTTTGTTAACACATGGCATACTGGATAATTTTGCAGTTTTTTTGTCATCTGTGGATTTTTGAAAATTAATGTTTTCACAAAAATTCTTTTTTCAGGTACCATTAAAGTGTTAAACAGTTTAGATCCAGGTCAGGCCCATCAATTTGTCGGTCCTGATCAGGGAGACGACAATGGCAGGTAGAGTTAACTGGTCATTAGAAGAGCCAACCATACTTGGTATATAAGATATGCAAGGTTTTCAATATGCAGAAAGTGGCTGTGAACTAATGTAATGTCACCTAAAAATCATGAGATCTTGGGCACAAAAGCCTTCTTTAAGTGCCTGACTGTCAAGCAGGACTTCACTCTCTGAGGTCAAAATTTTGGTTAGAGTGTTTATCTACATCCATGCTTTATGTTTGCAAGCTGCGAAGGCTCTGGCGAGTCTGCACATTTGGGCAGGCTAACTCACACCATCTTTGCTTGACAATGCAATAGATGCAAGTACCAAAATCTCATATGGTGGCTCATATAACTAAATATCAACACAGCCAACCTATTCCAATACCCATTCCTGCAATATCTTTTGTTAACTTATATGTATATTTGATTATGATTGCATAAATGTTTTAAAATTTCGAACACTTTTCTCCTTTTCTCAAATAAAATATTGGTTTTCAGGTCTGGAATTCACAAAATGCTGGTCAGAATAGCAAACAGGGAAGACCCAGATCAGACTGATAGTCTGGGTCTGCCATGTTTGTCCAGGCATTTTTGGCAGTCACCTAGTGCTCAAAATTTTATAACATCTTATTGTATCTGGCCCCAAGGTTATAAAACTTTTTTCATGCTCAACTCAACTGAGCACGAAATTTCAACTGCTTATAAAAACTAAAATACCAACAAATAAAGAGGTTTCTTGCTTTAAGTCTCTCAGACATTGTATTTATCATGCTCATAAATGTTAAAATTCCGACAAGTGTTGGCATTTTAGCATTTTTGAGCAGGATAAATTTTGTGCTCAGCTGAGTTGAGTATGAAAAAAGTTTTACAATCTCTGGACCTTGTATTTCAAGGATGGTTAAAGCTTTGTCAGTCCATTAGTCCAAATGGAGTTTTCTATGCTGAAATTAAATAATAATGGTGTGTGTGCTATGCTTTTAATGGTGGGGAACATGGGTTATCAGTAGAGTGGCTTACAACATACAATACTTACTTCCACGCACTAACATTGTAATTCTTTACACCCTTTTTTCTACAATAGCCAGACAAAAACAAACATATTCATAGGATTTTCATGTATCACTTTTGGTCGGCGAAGTCAGTTATAAAATTAATATTTACTTATACCAAAGGGAGACTATCAAATAAGCAGGATTTCTTTTCAAAAGCATCCCTTTTTGGAAATTAAAGGGTACTACTCTTATAAAGGAAGAATTTCAACTTCTTTCCTTTAAGAGTAGCCCCTTTTGGTAGGTAAGTGAAGCAAATTTCACCCTGCCAACAAAATTTCATCAAGTAATCTCCCCTGATATGTACACTGTGTAACTTTGGAACCAAGTAAAAGGCTAGAAGAAAGAGCATGAAAGATAATCAAGTAGTCTTTGTTTGTTTGTTTTGATTCTTTACGTCCCAATCAACAGTATTTCAGTTATGTCATGAGAGTTGTTCCTGGGTTGAACCAGTACTAAGCAAGGATTAATGTATCTTGCTCAAGGATGCCAGTGAGGCTCAAACCCGCAACCGCTAGATCTCGAGTCAAGCACTCCACCACTGAGCTCCCTTAATCAAGTAGTCAAATAGATAGATAGTGCTAAGGCTTATTGTGCCAGTCAACAATATTACAGTCATGTTGGGACTCCTCCCAGAGAGAGGGAGAGAAAAGAAAATGGGATAGACTAAAAGGCCAGACCCCTCATGTGAATTTGCTTCAAGTGAAGCAAATTTTATCCTGCCCACAGGTCAAAGATGACAGGGCCATCTCTCTGAAAGCTGCAGCAGAGCACACCTCCCTACCAGCCACAATCAAGTAGTCGGGCATATTTTAACCCTTCTGTACAGACTTATACTGTGATAGTATTTCATGTCACTCAATGAGCTTTTTGTAGGGAAGAGTGGAACATATAATCCATGGAAAGGTGCTAATAAATCTGATAATACAGTTTTAAAGAAATCACTTCATGTATTTCTATTGGCTCTTTCTTAAAAAATTGGAAAAAATGACCAAATGTTGGTGGAATGGATATTATCCTAGTTCATTTCTTTTTACAAGAGTAAAACCTTTCATATTCAATTCTAAACTTATGGCAGATGTTTTTATTGGTATGCATATTTATACATACATAACCTTGGTAAGGACATACATGTATTACCTGACTTGCGTCAACATTCTGTGCTGCTGATTGCTTCCATTAGTTTTTGGTAAAAAAGCTAATTGTCATATTTTTAAAGTAATAATAAAACCTTTCCTAATGTTAGTATACAGTGCAGTCCTTTATACCTTGTTACCAACGTAGTGCAATAAAATCGATAAATCACTAGTGATTTATAGATTTACAGGAAACGTTACAATGTTGCATATCTAATGACAAAATTATAACATTTTTTATGGCAGAAATGAGATTTCAAATTAATCTTTATGCTATATGATAATAGAATCTAACATTCATGCTCTTGTAATATTGAATTTATTAAATGAGTTGGGAAAAAGAGATAAAATGCTCGGCAAGCCTCCCATTTTATCTCTTTTCCCCAACTCATTAAATAAAATCAATAAAACACGAGTACTCATGTAAGTTCTTCTATCTATAGCACAGATTTCGATTAACACGGTCATGTGGCTCCCAATTTTTTTTAACCATGAAATTTTACAAAGGAGTTATAGGAAAAGAAAGGAAATGATTCCTTTGTAAAATTGTGCCTTTATAACCTCAATTCACTTATAACATGATTCATTTTTTTGGTCCCCAAACAAAGTGTTATGAAGGGACTGCACTGTAAATCTGGTAAAATAAATAAAATAAGAATCTAAAACTTTGGAAAGAAAGTCCAGAATAAGAAACATATCAATATGTGTTACAGCTGCACGAACTAGAAATTCCGCTTGAGAGCCTCTGTGCCTCCAAGCATAGGTTTGTCCAAAAGAGTAGTACCCTCTATAAAACAAGGGCTAACTTTAACTAGAAAGCAATATGCCCCTCAACTATACCCATGTTGGGGGAATAAAAAGCAAGGTTTCTCAATGTCAATTAGTTTTAGCGCTGTTTTTCTCTGCACATGCTGCTCTTAGAGACGTTTTAACTCATTTGCTGCTATTTGTAACTTCTGTCATCTGCTAATAACTTTTGCTAACAGTTTGGCTCCACATCGGCCCGACAAAATGTCTGGATTGGTCTGGATCCAAACTGTTTGACACTAAAGGTATTCCTCAAAGAGTTTTTTGAAAAAGAAAATTTTGAAATAAATCTGCAGCAAACAAAAAAAATCATGAAAAATTTCCCAGCATGCAGAGTTAAAACCATAAAAAGACAATAATAAAACGTTAAATGACCTTTCTAAAATGCATAAACTAAACTAATGAGATTTCTCCATTTTAGTTCCTACTTTTTTGACCAGTTGACAGGAATGTCATTTTAAAAACCTGTAAAAGATTTGTAGAAAAGTTGAGAGCAGAAAATGAAGACAGTTCAATAATTGTTATCTGAAGCTATTAAAACTTAAAAAATTTAAAGCCAAGAAAAGACAATATTTTTTAGCCATGAAGAAAAGTATCATTCAGATTTTCCTTCATCACAGATACCCTTTTCTTATGGCACAGTTTAGTTTGAGACTTGTAGAAAAAATATGTGACTTACTTAACAAGAACCTAATCTGAAAAATGGAGAAAAAATAAAGTTCATTTGGCTAAAATTTCTACTGTCTGTCGACTATGGAATTATTGCTTTCGACTTCTGGCCAGGTTTGTGAAAAAATTATAAACAAGACTGATAAAGAAAACACATATTCACAATTTGAGAAACAAAGTTAAAGACTTTTCTGTGAACGAAAACATAACATTTTTATACCAATATAACAAGACATGAGTGAAAGTTCAAAATTTGCACAAAGTCTTGAACTTTAGAGATTCAAATCTCATGCTTGTAAAATATTAACAATTTCAAGCTCAACTGTGGGTAACCAGTACTGGGTAATTTTGCATGCTTTTTTGTCAACATTTTCGGAAAAAATTCTTTCGGGAATACCATCAGTGTCAAACAGTTTGGATCCAGATTAGGTCCGATGAAATGTTGGGCCTGATCTCGGTCTAAACTATTGCAAATGTTATCAGCAGAAAAGTGTTAAATGGTCATTTGTCTTTACATGACAAGTTACATTGCATAAAATCAGTGTTTTGCAGCTCACTTTCTTAGGAAAATCAGCCTCAAAATACTGAATTCAAGAATAGTCCTGAAAACTTCCACCCATGACAAGTTTGATGGGGTTCGACTGGTGCTCTTATACTGTAATTTGTAACATGCAGAGTTATACAGCAATCATTTGTAACCATGGCCTCTTTGTAACCTGAGATAATAGACACATAGCTGTGTGACCATAGCTGAGGTAAAGTGCCATGTTTTGATCATAGCATTGCCCATGCAGTGCAATGAAGTTGCGACATTTGGGCCAGAGTATATAATTGTGTTTTGCAAAGACAAGTCATTAGACTCGCTACTCCTGGGCCACTTGGGTCAGTAGTTACAAATGACCATTGTGATTCAGGTAACGTTTATAATTGCTCATGCAGGATGCTGGAATGAAGCAAGATGCTTTTTCATGCCTTAACCCTTAAAGCGCCAATCACAACTGCAGCAGACGACAAATTTTGCAAAATCTTTCCTAGTTTTAGACAAAAATAAGGTATGTTATTTCATGAGAATCATCTGCCAGTAGACGATTCTCATGAAATATCATGCCTTATTAGTTATTTTTGAAAAAGCAGCAAAATTTGAAAATCTCGTCTGCTGCAAACTATAGGTGGCGCTTTAAGGCTTAAATCTTCCATATATAGTATAGGGCAGGCCTCTAGATGAAGTAATTTTTAAAAATATGTTGTGGGTACTCCAAAGAAGGGCTCATTAAGAAAGCTCTTTTGAGCACCCAAAACAAATGTTAAAACTGATGGATAAGTAAATATTTTCAATTTTACGCTCAAACATTTTGTAAATCTGGTAGGGAATCCATGTGACTAGTTTCCTCGGAACAGATTTTGTTACTATTTTTATCCGCTAAGCTAAAGGTATGACTTTTTAAAATATTTCCTGATTATATACACAATGGATTTGATTCAAGTATAGTGCAAAGAAGAACCAAAATAGAGTGCTTTTGAGCTGTGTAATCAAACTGTTGGTGTCTGGTATGATTCTCAAGAACATTGGGAAAAGTTTTTAATCTCAGCATGTGATCCAAATGGAATGGAGAATCATACCAGACCCCAGAATCTTGACTAAACTGCTAGAATTTTTTAAGAGTTCAATTTGGGTTCTTCTGTGCTCTTCATTGAATAAATTCAATTGTGTATAACACATATTTTAATATGTCTTACCTTTATCAGACCTAAAAGAGGTAACCCACGTATACAAGTCACATGGATTCTCTATACTGACTAAGCTTCCTATTTGATTTTTCCCATGCTTAAAACGGAAAAGCTCTTAACACAATTTTCAGGGATGAAAGGGGTGCTTTATGTAATACATGAATAGCATTTCAAAGGTATGTGATGTAAAATATATTGCTTCTTTATCATGCTAGAATATCAGCAGATCTTTACCTGTTTCTGGTCGATCCCTTTAAATATAAAAATAAATTATCATTAACCCTTTGTATTTTAATGGAATTTTCCATACATATTGATATAAGTATGGGAGTGCCGAATGTGTACTTTAAGGGGTAATAGGTAGACTTTTCTAAATTATGATATATTTCTGCCCTTGAATTTTGTTTTAAACTTAGCAAACAGTGCAGACCCTGATGAAATGCAGCTCCACTGTTTGCCTAGGAGTTTCCATTATATATGCAAAGGGTTAAGTGATAATCTCTTCGAAATCTAAACCTCTCAGTTCCTGCACTTATAAGCCAACAAAAGGCTCATGCGCCAACCATGGCAATCAGTTTGTGACCCAATGATACACTGCAGTTTGTGAGAGGCCACATTTTGCTGCATCTCATCTGTACTAATTCAGAGTTCATACAGACAAGTTTGTGTAAAATTCAAGAACATTTCAATGACTTCTAAAATAGTTTTCTGTTTTCAGGGACAAATTATGAAAATACTGATTTACATGTTAAAATTCTAGACTGAGATAATGAAGACATTAGTGATAGTATTAATTTCTCGTGCCTTAATTTTTGCAGCATATGCTGCACCAATAAAGGCATAACACTTGGAATAAAAATCCACTTTACCCCATTGTGAATGATGTCTTGGCATATTTTGGATCTCTGTATAGTCGAGGTCTTAAGTTAAGTGCTTTCCAAACAGCCCTATCAGCTTTAAATAATTTTGTTCAAGTATGTGGGGGAACTGATTTCAGTTCACACTACTTGATCAAAAAATTTATGAAGGGCATCTTTAACATAAAGCCAAGTCTGCCAAGATAACATTCAGTTTGGGATGTTCATTGGTCTTTACATAACTAGACAAATCAGAAAACTTATCATTATTGGAGTTATCTTCGAAATTTTGCATGTTATTTTTGTTAATTACTGCACAAAGGTGTCAGACTTTTCACATAATTTATTTGGAAGATGTTGTATTTAATCAAGGTAAGTTTATCATCAAAACTCAACATATGCTTACACAAACTTGGCCAGGGTTTCATTTACAGGATATAATTCTGGAACCATTTCATAATCCTAACTTGTGCATTGTGAAGACAATGCAAGAGTATTTGAGCAGAACAGAAGGCCTTCAGGGTTTTGATGATAATTAAACTACTGATTACATGTAGTACTCAAAAGCCTCACAAAGGTGTGTCTAAGGACACAGTCAGCAGATGGGTGAAGAAGGTGATGATAAAGGCCAGCATAAAAGACTGTTTTAGTGTGCATAGTACTCATGCTGCTGCAACTTCAGCGGCAAGGCTCCATGGTGTGCCAATTTCCACAATCAGGCAGACAGCAGGATGGTCTAATGCTAGAACTTTTAAGAAGTTTTAGCATAAAACCATCAGCTGTAATCCGGCCAAGAAAAGTTTTCAGCAGGCGGTTCTAGAATCAACCCCTTCACATGAAGTATGAGGCATTGTTAAACTGTTTGGACATATAAATTTAAGTTGCTACATCATTTTACGGCAATTTTTTCTTCTATTTGCAAAATGAAGAATCAACTCTGAAATCTCTGTAGGGTCCACTGAAGGAGTCACATAAGTCGATTAAATGGATTGATTAAACAAAACTTACCTTGGTAAGGTGAAGTTTGATCTAGATTTTATCGACTGTAAACTCCTTCAGGGATCACACATCCTCCCAATTAATTTCAATCCCCTTTTGGCAAAGAGATTTTGATTGATTTATCTAGGCAGGCAATGTTTTGCTATGCAAAGCAGGGACTCACCAAACATTGTCAGCCTGTTCTCTAAAGACCGACTTACATGGGAGCTGAGTGGTCATGTGATCTAAGTGTGATCTCTGAAGGAGTCTACAGTCGATAAAATCTAGATGGACTTCACAAAAGGTAAGTCTCATTTAATCAATCCATTAAATCCCACAGAAAATAGTAAATTTTAAGGACTTTTCAGGGCCTTTGATGATTTCCCAGTACTTTTCAAGGCAGATTTAATTTTCAAAGACTTTTCAAGCCTGTGCAAACCCTGTATTTGCACTTATCCTTATCAGACTTTTCTGTCTGTCAACAGTAGCTGCTTGTTAATTAACCCTGGTTATTCTGAATAGTTTAGTGTACTACACTCCTCAATTTTTATCCTGTTAACCTGCAGCATTCCAGTTGAAGGATGTACCTTCAATCAGAGTGGAAATCAGTGTGGATCCTGATCAGATGGCTTCATCAGAAGCCAGCTGATCTGGATCTACAGTGTTTTAAAAAAAGGAAGGCTTAATTGATTAATCAAAAGGAAAATAGTCAAAGAGATATAACGCTAACAAAATAACTTTATTATCACATCTTGAAATGGTTTACATGTACTTTAACAATTTTATCATGTGACAAATTCAATATGAACATACTGGTAGTATAAGACATTTCTAAATTCTATATTTAAAAATAATGGACTTAACTTTATGAGAAATGGACGGAATCTTTGAAACATAAATCTGAAATGTGTACATGTGGAGCAACTCGTGGTAACCAATGAACGTTATGTTTGAATAACAAAGTGGCATATTTATTTGACACAAGATTTTTTTCAATTATGAAATTAGGCTTTACATATGTATTCTGAGAAGAAGCATATTTCTGCAAGAAATACTAGGATATAAATGCTTTTCTGCAAGAACTTTAATGACATAAGTGCTTTCTGTCAAATTACAATGATATAAGTGCTTTTCTGTCAAAATTACAATGATATAAGTGCTTTTCTGTCAAAATTACAATGATATAAGTGATTTTCTGTCAAAATTACAATGATATAAGTGATTTTCTGTCAAAATTAAAATGACATACTACATAAGTGCTTTTCTCAAGAATAACAATGAAATATGTGCTTTCATGCAAAAATTACTTGGACATAAGTGCTTTTCTGCAAGAATTGCATTGACATAAGTCATTTTCTGCAAGAATTGCATTGACATAAGTGCTTTTCTGCAAGAAGTGCATTGACAGAAGTCCTTTTCTGCAAGAACTTTAACGACATAAGTGCTTTTCTGCAAGAATTGCATTGACATAAGTCCTTTTTTGCAAGAATTGCAATGGTATTTAAATCCTTTTCTGCAAGAATTGCATTGATATAAGTCCTTTTCTACAAGAATTGCATTGACATAAGTCCTTTTCTGCAAGAATTACAATGTTAAAGTTGTTTTTAGTGTTTTCTGTCAGAATTACAATGACAAAAGTGTTTTTCTGTCAGAATTACGATGACAAAAGTGTTTTTTTGTCAGATTTACATAGACATAATAGTGCTTATGTCAGGACTACAACGACATAATAGTACTTTTGTTAGAATTACAATATAAAAAAGTGTATTTTTGTCAGAATTAAAATGACAAAAGACAAAAGTGCTGTTTTTGTCAGAATTACAATGATATTAAGTGCTTTTGTCAGAATTACAATGACATAAAGTGCTTTGTCAAAATGACGATGACAAAAGTGTTGTTTGTTTGTTTGTTTTTGTCAGAATTTCAATGACTTTAGTGCTTTTGTCAGAATTACAATGACATGTGTTTTTCTGCAAGAATTACAATGACATTATTTTCTGCCAGAATCAGCTTAGTGCTTAACTAACCCTTTACTCTATAATAACCCCTTTGAAATATAATGTATTTAAAAACGGAGCATTGCTCTTTCGAAAGTATTCAAAACATAACTTAAATTTTCCTTTAATTTTTTCCATGTTGTCTAAAAATAGAAAATGATGTCATGATCTAAAAATAGCCTATGGAGTAAAACGTTAACAAGTGCTTGCGAAAGGTAAAATGGGAACATTTGTTACAAAGGCAATATAATTGCAACCACAGCAGCTGTCGTTTGTGAAGAAGATAGTTACACTGTGACAACTTCTTTATCACATATTTAATATGAATAATTCAAATATAATCAATAAAGGCAATTAATATTAGCATGAAACATATAAATTAAACTGTTATCACATTTATGCTACTTCATTTGAAGTTTGTTTTAAAAGTATATGACTCCTTTGACAACAACATGGTGTAGGCAGGTGTCGCAGCTTTGTGGGCCAGAAAACATTTTTTAATACTTATTACATAAGTGATCAGCAAAGGTACTGATGAGCCTGCGCATATGCACAGTCTCACAAAATCTTGGCTGCTGGCATACACAAAATATGGATGTAGATAAAGACTCAGAACAAAATTTAGACCGCAAGCCCCTCAAGAAAAGACCAAAAATTGGTTTTCAAGACCAATTATCGCTTAATGCAGGTCAAAAGTATTGAAGAATGCTCCCCTTTAATGCAGGTCAAAAGTATTACAGAATGCTCCAAGGGGAGCATTCTGCAATACTTTCGACCTTCATTAAGCTACCAATTGTTATTAAGATCTTTGTTTTGTCTATTTTTGAGTGGCGGTTTTACACAGGTTTTACTGTACCTATTGCATATGCATAAAGTGATTTTTTAACATACACGCACAGTAATCTAGTTTGTCTAGATCGCGCGAGGCCTAAATTTTACCACGAGTCTTCATCTACTTACCTGCTTTGTGTATGCAAGATGAGAAGGTTCTGGCAAGCCAACATAATTGTGCAGGCTCATCTGAGCATTTGATGCTCGCATTTGTGATAAATACCAAACATTCATGAGCTAACTCATAATTCTACCCTGTAATTTTTCATTCTTTTCTTGTTGTCTGCAGACTTTTTTAAAATTTAACTTTTTCATAAAATTCTTTCAGGAACAGTATCAGAGTGTCAAATGATTTGGATCCAGATCAGGACTGACATTCTGTCTGTCCTGATCTGGGTCCAAACAGTTTGAAAAAAATATCAGCAGATGACAAATGGAAAAAGTTGAATTTCATACCAAATGACAATTCATGTAAGATCCTTTTTATCTGTACAAATGTACAAAGAGAAATTATCCCACCAATTATACAACATTGAAATGATGTTCAATTAACATGGATTCTATGTTGTAATGATTAAAACATAATAAAATAACTTTTTATAAATGTTATTTATTACATGATGTCACATCTGGGAAAGATATAACACCATGCAATAAATTCAATAAACCACTAGTGGTTTACGTATTTAATAATGTTATGCGTATTGATGTCCACTACAACTTTGCATACATAATGGCAAAAGCTTGATGTTTTCATGCTCCTGTATTATTGAATTTATTAAACAGAGGCTTCGAAAATGTGATGAAATGCTTTGCAAGCCTCACACTTTATCTCTTTTTACCAAGTCATTTAATAAATTCAATAAAACATGAACACAGCTCATTTTATTCCAATTTATTATGCCAGCTTTTAGTGTTTTACAGATTAAATGATCTTTCCATAATAAACCAGGCTATGCTGGAAAGGCCAATAACTCTGCTCTCTAAGAAATGTTACAGTAAAGCCTGTGTAAAAAAAACAGCCACTCAAAAATAGATAAAACAAAGGTGTAAATGACAACTGGTAGCTTAATGATGGTCGAAAAATGTTGCAGAATGCTCCCTTTGAAGCATTCTATACTTTTGACCTGCATTAAGCGCAAATTGGTCTTGAAAACCATTTTTTTTGTCTTTTTTAGAGTGGAAATTTTACACAGGTTTTACTGTACTCTCTTAGACAACTTCTCTCCAATACAACCATAGACAAAATCTGAAATTTTACATGCATCTAACTGTGAAAATAAAGGTAACTTTACATGCATTGAAGGTATTGAGGTATCTGTCACAGCAAGTTCATAATATATTAGATGTGCAAGCATATTTAGGGGAGAAGTGAATCATGCAGGTATAAGGGAAAGATTTTAGTGTTCTTCAAATGCTAGTTCAACCCAATATGTCTCTGAGTGCTACATGTATTTCAAAAATGGAAAATTCTGAACAATATCCTAACTAACCCATTCTAGTTATGAATGAATAGCTTGCTAAAAAGCATAAAATAGGCACTGTATGAAATATTTAATCTAATGTTTGGATATACCAAAACGCATCATGACTTTAATACTTGGAAATGATCACAAAAAATCTTTCAAATAAGGCACAGCCGACATACTAATGAATTGGTTGGAAAACAAAAGCTGATAAAGTATTTACAATCCAAAAGAACTGAGTTTGCGCTCATACGAGCTAGTGTGCTTATTTGGTTAAATACGGTTAGCACCAAATGATTCTGTATCAATTCCTCACAGAGATATGGGCCTCGATGCTACAAAACCTGTCTTCAAACCGGCCTGCTCAGCTACAGAGACTAGCTACAAAATTGAACTTTCGCTCATAGCAAGTCAAGATATGATAGTTTCCAATAAGCATTTACAAAGTTGCTGATCAGACTGCACATCCGCAGGCTGGTCTGTGCCTTTGTTGTTTGCAAACACCTGAAGGTTTTCTCATGTCGAGGCCCATGTACAACCCAGCATCATTTTTATGAAAGTTTTAATTAAGGCCCCAAAATTATACTTCTAAGAATGTGATGAAATTGATAAATACACAGACTCATACATATATGTACATAATAATAAATAGATAATAAATAATTGCAAAATGTGACTAGAACTACTATTATCAACCCTTGGTCTGCTGAACATGCACATAACCACTTGATCTCATCACAGGTTTAGATCAACAAAATTTTTGAGTGCAAAATTGTAAATATTTTCTTACCCATCGGTTTTAACATATGCTTTGGGTGCTCAAAAGAACCGTCTCATTGAGACGGTTCTTTTGAGTACCCACAACATATGTTTTGGTTGAGAAATTTAAAAAAAAAATCTTCGTTACATACTCTTAACTAAATAAATGTTAAATCAATGTTGTATAATTTGATGTTGAATTCAACTTTGGGTCAGTCACATTGCAGGATTATTGATATGTTTCTGCTTGAGTTGATGCTTTACATCCCAGTCAACATTATTTTGGTCATTTTGGGATGTTCCCTGGGTTTACCAGTAACCAGTTCTAAGCAGAGGATAAAGTGTTTTGCTTAAGGACACAACACAACCCCTCAAGTGAGACTTGAATCAGCAACCCCTTGATTACATGTCAAGCACTCTACCAATGAGCCACTGCTCTCCTACATTTAAATATTGATATGCATTAAAAGCCTGAATGGAAAACATTGTGAAGTCTGAATCTTAAGTCAGTCGGTCAGAATCTACACTGGTTTTAATGGAAATATTAATTTATATCGCTGTTCAGCAAACCAGGGGTTAATGTATGATAAAGTAAAAACATATTGCTCTAAACTTTGCAGTAGTATAATGATGAGAATGGCAAGTAGCACATGAATAGAATGTGCTCTTGGAATGGACGGATGAAATACTGGTATTTACAGGAATGGAATTTACATGGATGAAGTAAGGATGAAGCGAAAGAATTTTTTAGTTAAAAAACAAAATAAGCAGACTAAACCCCAGCCATGCTTAATATTTTGCCTAAACGGTAAATTTGCATACTTTTTTGTCAGTAATTTTGCATACTTTTTTTTCAGTAATTTTGCATGCTTTTTTGTCGTCTGCTATTTTTTTCAAAATCAACTTTTTTGAAAAATTCTTTCAGGAATACTATTAGTGTGTCAAACAGTTTGGATCCAGATTAGGCCCGACATTTTGTCGGGCCTGATCTGGGTTCAAACTGTTTGCAAAGGTAGTCAGAGTTAACAAGGATATATCCTAGTTTGAAACCATTGTAGATACAGATCAGCTGGCTTCCGAGAAGCCAGCTGATCAGGATCTATACTGTTTTCCACTCTGTTTTTAAATACATGCTTAGCCTAATAACCAGAATCCTGCGAGTGAATTGCATAATAATGGGGAGGAGTGTAGTACATAAAATATCCAGCATGGTAAGGTTTAGTTCCAGATTTAACCCATTATTAACTGAAAAGCTGTAAATGGTTATATTGGCAACCTCTGTAGACCCTGATGAGATGCGACAGCACACAGCATCTCATCAGTCTACACTTTGTTGACATGAAAAAAAGATCAAACAAAAGGTATCTTCAAGGACAGATATGCAAATTTATTCGAAAATTTTAGAAATATAAAATATCAAATGTCTCAACCTGAATAAAAGATTCCATCAGTCAAAGAAAGATTAATGGCCAAGATATAAATGCTTTAGTCATATTAAGTTTTTGTTTTGAGAGAAAAGAAAATGTAAAAAACAATACTGGCAGTCATGGCATCTTTAGGCCAGAATTTTTTTATTAGTTGATTTATGGGAATTGTTTTTCAGATTTAGGGTCGAGGGGACGAAAAAAAAATAAATAAAAAAGCTCTGAAAATGACCAGTTAACTGGTCATTTTCAGAGCTTTTTTTTTTTTTTTTTTTTTAATATCTCCAGAAAAAGCAGTAAAACTAGTAAGGCAAACCAACAGTCTGTATTAAATTTTCAAATTTTCCTAAAAATCTGGACAGTGTCACTCTCAAAAATACACAGATAGAACCTAATTTTTTTTTATTTTTTTCAACCAGTCAAATAATATTTAAAGTCGGAGGATAAAATAAAAAAATTTTTTTTAGAAATTAAATTTTATTTTTTTCCTACTTTCTGGAAAATTAAAGTAGGAGGCTTCGTAAATCAACTAATAAAAAAATTCTGGCCTTAGTTATTAAAGAAGTTCAATAGATGATGATGATAATAATAATGATGATGATGCTGATGATGAATGGAATAAAGACACTGGCAATTAGTCTACTACTTTGAACACACTTTGTTCATCTGCACAGTGATAAGGGAGGCAACAATGGTAAGGGAGGCAATTCAAGGTTTGAAATGATGTACCCATTGCTTTGATAGGTGAAAACGAACCCTGTTTTCCCAAATCTTATATTAATAAATAAATAAGGACACTTGAATGAACTAATGCTTACATGACAATGCTATACACAATATTATAAAGCTTATAATTACAATTGTCCTTTGAAAATAGAAATATGTTTGTTCTCTTTTTCATAAACATGAATCTAAGGACCCTGTATTCCCATAACTTATGCTGATGAATAATTTAAGGACACTTGAAAAAAAGCTAAAGCTTATGAACCTACAGACAAAAATTAACTCTATGCATGCTGGAAAATTGTTCATCTGCTGAATTTGTTTCCTCTCAAAATTATCGTTTTCAGAAAGTACATACTTTCAGGAATATCATCAGTGTCAAAAAGTTTGGTTTGATTGTTTGTTTTATTGCTTTACATCCCAAGTCAACAGCTATGGTCATGGCGGGACGGTCAGTTCACCTAACCATACTTTTTCCTGGGCAAGCTTGAACAAGCAGTTAACCAGTACTTTGGCACATACTTTCGCTTGTAACTGACAACAACCCTTCTTGAATGATTCAGGGGAAGGGATGAGAATGACCGTAGAAATTATTTAATGATCAATCTCCACGAAAGTAGCGGACCAGGCGAGGATCAAACTCGCAACACCTGGATCTGCAATCTGACTCACATCTGTTGTCAGACACATTACTAACTGCACTACGCCGCCGGGTAGACCAGGCGCAACAATTTCCTCGGGCCTGATCTGGGTAACTTTCGTGCTTTTGTGGACGTCTGCTGACTTTTTTCAAAATTTACACTTTCAAAAAATTCTTTCAAAAACACAATCAGAGTGCTAAACACTCTGGATCCAGATCAGGACCGACAGAATGTCGGTCCTGATCTGGATCCAAATTGTTTGCAAAAGTTATCAGCAGACGACAAAGTGGTTGCCGCTAGCAAGGAAAGAGTTAAAACACCTTGTCTCATCTACATCAGATGAGTTTAGTAGTAACAATAAATTTAAAAAAATGTTATATGGTTTAGCACATTTGAAGAACACAAGTAGTGTTAACATGGCATAACATGAGTTTATTGCAGCGTGAGAGAAGAAGACAAAGTTTTTTTAAATAATCACCTGAAGGGGGCAGGGTGTTTAACCACCTTCATATGCTCTGCAACTTTTGGGGGCTTCTCCGCTTTCTCTGGCAGTTCAAAAGTCTTTGTCGATGTTGCATAAAGTCTAGCACCAACGGCTCCCGTAGATTTGGTGCCACGGCTTGGGGATTTCGAGCTGGCCAAGATCTGCGCCCTCACTATACTGTGTCCCACTGGTTTAGTGTATGTGTGGATGTTCTGTGGCGCAGACGAGGCGGCTCGTAATTTCCGTGGCGCTCTCTTGACACGTTTCTGCAGCAGTTTCTCCTCCTCCTCAAGTACCTCGCCGTTCTGTTCCTCGGTTAGAATGGGTTTTTTCTCCTTGTGTTCTTTCTTCTTGCCCCCTAGTAGCCCCTTCGCCTGGGCCCGGGCTATCACATCTCGTGTTGCTTCCTTCGCGTCTTCAGGCTATGTAAAGAAAACAAGGTACAGTAAAACCTGTGTAAAACGGCCACTCAAAAATAGACAAAACCAAGATCTCAACTCATTTAAGCCGAATGAAATTTCCCAACATTATCAACTGGAATGGTCCATTATTATTTTAAGGGATGTTGGGTGGTATTTTTCATTTTTATTAAAATCTTGATGGAACAATCTGTAAGAAAACAGTGGAGACCCTGATCAGTTGCTGCATTCTGCGGTGTCTGATCTGAGTTAGCACTGTTTGCCAAAGTCCCACAAAAAGGAGGCTAGGCTAACATGGGTTAATGACAAAATGGTAGTTTAATGAAGGTCAAAAGTATTGCAGAATGCTCCCCTTGGAGCATTCTGCAATACTTTTGGCCTGCATTACACGATAATTGGTCTTGAAAATCAGGTTTCGGTCTTTTTTAGAGTGGCCGTTTTACACAGGTTTTTCTGTACCTTGGATCAGATTATATGGACCACATCACGAGAAACCTGTCTTCGGGGTTTCCAATCAGATCATACCAAAAACCAACCCAATATTCAAACTAGGCTGAGAGATTGATAAAAGTAATGCGTATATGGAATTTGAAAGAAATTGGGTGACAAATGGCTGAGTTGGAGAGTCCATAAATGCTTATAGACTGGCAGCAGCCATTTTGATGGCAATCTTAATTAGAGTTCATTAGACAAAATACATATTCCAACATGGATGAGAGATTGATTAAAGCAATCCATATATATATGAAATTTGGAAGAAATGGGGTGATAAATGACTGAGTTAGAGTGTCCACAAAAGAGGATAGACAAACTGATGGACAGACAGACAGACTGACAAGTCAAAAACAAAAGGGGAGCAGCGAAAATTCTTCTGCGGGGCCAAATAATAATAATTCAGATAATGGTACTTTTTGTGTAACTCTTTGCATGCTGGGTAATGTTTCATGTTTTTGTTGTCATCTGATGACTTTTTTTTTAAAAATTAACCTGATCAAAAAATTCTTTCATGAACACTATTAGAGTGTCAAACTGTTCAGATCCAGATCAGGATGGACATTTGTCAGTCCTGATCTGGGTCTGAACTGTTCGCAAAGGTTATCAACAGAGGACAAGTTGCCACTAGCAGGCTAAGTTGTCAATCTTTAACCCTTTACCTCATAGAGACGCCTGCAAACAGATCAGACCCAGATCATGCCTGATCAGGATGTACTCTGTTTTCTTATGGAAATATGATATAATCTGATTGTACACTAGTAGAATGAACTTACAAGTAATTTCTTTGTTCTATGTCCAAGCAAACAGCTATGGTCATGTCAGGACGGTCAGTTCACCTAACCACACTTTTCCTGGGCAAGCTTGAACAAGCGGTTAACCAGTAATTTGTGCACATACTTTTGCTAGTAACTGAGATCAACTGACACCAACCCTTCTCGAATGAATCAGCGGAAGGGAGGGGAATGACCTTAGAAATTATTTCATGATCAATCTCCACGAAAGTATGGGACCGGACGGGGATCACCCAAGGATCTGCAGTTAGACACGGATCTGTAGCCAGACACGTTACCAACTGTGCTACGCGACCAGGTCTTTGTTCTATGTACCAACATAAAAATTATTTATAGAATTATTTATAGTGGGTGGAGCCTAGTATGAGTATTCATGAAGGGAAGGGTTAAGCATACTCGCATAGCTATCCAGTGGGACTAAAGATCTAGAGTTTTGTGCAATCTTGTCTTTGGCACAGCTGCTGGCCTATGCAGTCAGAATGAATGACTGATCAGGGTTAATACAGGGAAGTTTGAGTAAAATTCAAGGACTTTTCAAGGACTTCTCAAGACGATTGTACAGCTGTCAAGGACTAAAGTTTAGGAAAATACTGATCGAAGTGTCAAAATTCTTCTTCAAATGCTAGACTCAGATAATGGAGAAATTAGTATTAGAAAATGAGTATGAAATTGTTGTGCCTTTATTTGGTGCAGCAAATGCTGCACCAAATAAAGGCACTACAATTTTATACTGATTTAGATCTCTATCAACAGTGTTAAGTTCTACAGAAAATAGAAGAATTCAAAGACTTTTCAAGGCCTTTGAGTGATTTTCCAGTACTTTTCAAGGCACAAGAAAGCCCTCTAAATTCAAGTACTTTTCAAGCCTGTCCGAACTATACTGATGTACTAACTTTAGTTAGTCTTACCTCTCTCGTAATTACTGTGACAAAACATCCGCTGTTCCTCTCCGATGGCAGAAATTTGATATATTTTCCCGTGATCCCTATACCATTGTCAATATCATGGCCGCTAAAGGGCAGGACAGGGGGGACAACTCTAAATGGAAACTTCCTCTGCTGGATCATGTTGATGTATTCAACCGCTCTTGTGACGACGTTCTCGTTCTCGGCCTCGTGTATAGATCTTGTCATGTATACTATTGCTTGAGCTTTTTGTACTGTAATAGAATAGAAATTTTGGTTATCCTAGCTATTGGAGCGAACATGTGACCTAGTCACGTGATCAGCTTTTAGAAGCTTGGTGGCTCATTGGTAGAGTGGTTGACTAGAGATCGAAGGGTTGCTGGTTCGACTCATCGGAGGCATTGTGTTGTGTCCTTGAGCAAGACATTTTATCCTCTGCTCAGTACTGGTTCAACTCAGGAAGACAGGAAATCTTTCCAACATAGCTGTAAAATTGTTGACTAAAACATAAAACATCAACACAAAAGGTGATCATCTTCAGAGCATGGGTCCACCAGCGTGATCATAATCATGGACCCGTATTTAAGCATTGTTTTTGAGAAATTTCTTTTTGAACCATTATCCCATTTTTTTTTTGTCCAGAAAATGCTGTCTGCTTATTGTGTCTGCTGCTTTTATTCAAATGCACTCCATTTTATTTTATGCACTAATTTTATCACGGAGGCAAACACTATCAACCCTGATGAGACTGCTCTGAAGGGAATAGTCTACTCTGGCTCTATATTGTTTGCAATAATAGAAGGCCACTAAAGTACAGAAGAGACATTAAAATCACATGGGCTACTCTTAAAGTGTGTTTTTTCAGAGTAGCCTTTTTCTCAACAGGAAACATTCAATACCATTCCAAAATTGCTTTATCAAATAAAATATTCTATGGATAAATGTCCATTTATTGCACATTATGTAACTAAATTCGAATATGTCCCTTACGGAAAAGCTGTCTTTGTGCAAATATCTCATGAATATGCTGCGAATATTCTGCGAACTGCATTGTTCACAGCAATTGTTCGCAATATATTCACTTCTTGTTGCGAATACCCAGCGAACAAAGTTGATATGACAAAAAAGTGATTGCTGAATGTTTGCAGCTTGTCATATAATCGCTGCATATTCGCAGCAAAAACTTAAACTTTTTTCAAGCACAAGGTATTATTCACCCAATATTCCCAATAAGAACTTAGTTCTGGATACTGTTCGCTGTATATTCGTTACAGTGACTTTAACTTTTATGTATTCGCGGAGTGTTCATCTAATGAACTTCAACTCATATAGCTCTCAGTCTAAATATCTTATTTTTTTTACTGGGGAGATAAATTTAAAATTATCTCCCCTTAAAACTCTTCAATTAAATGGCTGTCATAATTGCCATGATGCAAAAATGACAACATGTTGAGAAGTCTTTTTACGGTATGTAACCTCTTCTCATATGTTTTTCTGTTCCTATGGTGTTTGAGTTGATACCTTTTGATTGTTCTCGAATGGTGCTGCTTGCTGATGTCAGTGCAAAAAGGATAAATTTTGACTATTTGAGTTTAACAAGCTTTGACTTTTGTAAATTATTGATTGCTGCTTGTTCGCATGATATTCGTAATAAGTGTTCGCCACATATTCGCTGCATATTTAATTTGCTGTCTTGAATCATGTCCGCAACATATTCACTGAATATTCGCAGGCTGTTAACTCAAAGTATTCGCGGCAGACCTAATTTGCATGTGAAAAGTGAACATCTAGCGAACATTCGGTGAATATTGGTCAGCCATATAAGGTTATGTTTACCAAACAATCACAGAGTATTCGCTAGCGGTTCGCGAAAATTGTTCGCGGCAGTGCATTTTTTTCCGTAAGGGGTATTTCAAGGTCTTTTTTGCTTATATCATAAATTGCACAAAATTACCCCCAAATATAAGTGACAATTTACAAGGCAGAAACAGGAAGTAATGCAAAGTATATAACAACCTGTAAAAAGCGGGTCATTGAAAGACATAAGATGACACTTGGCCACCTGTCTTAGATAAAACTTTATTTGTAAAATGTTTCTTTTTTGGATACTGAACTCTTTGCCTTCTGGCTTAAATACTGCATGCTTTTTTGTCGTCTGCTGACTTTTCTCAAAATCAACTTATTTTAACAATTCTTTAAGGAATATCATAAGAGTGTCAAGCAGTTTGGATCGAGATCAGGCCTGACCTTTTGTCAGGTCCAAACTGTATCACAGTATGCAATGGCTATCAGCAGATGACACTCAAATGTCCACATGGTCAGTCAGAAAACTTTGACTGTCCACTTATATGTAATATTAACCCTAATCCTGCCAATAGTTTTTGGTCAAAAAATGTTGTTGTCTGCTCAATCCATCTGATGCATATATTCAAATGCATGCCAGAAAACTTTACCATGGAGGCCAACACTATGATGGCTGATCAGTCTGCTCCCAAGCAGTCTGATCTGGGTCCATATTGTTTGCAATATAGGCTACCTAAGAACATAAGCAGATGAGAGAGCAGACAACAAAACTTGTGACTGTGGGGAAAAAGCTGAACCTTTTATTCTCTTTTTTTACTAAAAGCCCATAGACCGGTACATACATGTAGCAAACAGTAGAGGGCCAATAAAATGAGCCACAACATGTGATTTCCAACAATGTGGCATTTTTACAAGTGTAGACTCGGACGAGCCTGTGCAGTCTCCTTTTAAGTTTAGAAACTCCAAATTATGTTCAGTCAGTAGCTTAACACTCAAAGAATATATAAGCGATTAGCAAAGGCTCTGATCAGACTGCGCATACGCGCAGGCTGATGTGATGCTTTGCTGGTCGCACATACCATATTGTTGGAAATCTCATGTTGCGGCTCAAATGCCACAGAAAGCAGCATTTCATCAGGGTCTGCACTATCTGCCAAGATAAAAACAATATTAAGGAGCTAAAATACAAATTTTAACTTGTGACCATGCACCGTCCAAGCTTAGGCCAGAATTTTTTATTAGTTGATTTACAAACCCTCCTACTGTAATTTCCGGGAAAGTAGAAAAAAAAACTTAATTTCTAAAAAAATTTTTTTTATTTTATCAGCCAACTCTAAATATATTTGTTTTGTTGAAAAAATAATATATTTTTGAGGTTCTGAGAGTGACACTGTTAAAAGTGAGTTTCCTATCCAGATTTTTAGGAAAATGATGAAAGATTTAAAGATTTAATAAAGACTGTTGGTTTACCTTAGTAGTTTTACTGTTTTGTCTGGAGATATTAAAAAAAAGCAGTTCTGAAAATGACCAGTCAACCGGTCATTTTCAGAGCTTTTTTTCGTCCCCCCCCCCCCCCCCGCCCCAAAATCTGAAAAAAATTCCCGTAAATCAACTGATAAAAAAATTCTGTACTTATTGTATCAGAAGGGTTAACTTACATTTCATTGCTTGTTTTAGTAGAGCACCATGGTTACCGATAAGCTCTCCCAGTCTCGTCATGTCTGTTTCACCACGAGACATGTCTTTTAAAATCTTCATATCTGTAATTAGAATCAAGTAACTTACATTTTTCCTAACATCTCAATGAGACCATTGTTATCTGCTCTTAGTTTACATCTTGTATAGTACAGTCCCTTTATAACACCATGTTTGGTCTATAGGAATTTTGTTTGTTTGATTTGATTCTTTACATCCCAGTTAACAATCTTTTAGTTACGTCGGGACGGGTCTTCCTGGGTTGAACCAGTACTAAGCAGGGATTAATGTGTCTTGCTCAAGGACACAATGCAGTGACGCCGGTGATGCTCGAACCCACAGCCCTTCAGCCTCAAGTTAAGCACTCTACCACTGAGTCACTGCGCTCCCTGGTCTATAGGAATGGATCATGTTATAAGTGAATAGTGTTATAAAGGGACAATTTTGCAAAGGAGTTAATAGCACTATTCGCTTCACACAATCCATACCTATAGACAGGTGACAATTTTACAAAGGAGTTATAGGAAAATGACCATGAAATACAATAAATTCAATTGTTAATTTTTTAGGAGGTACAGCATGACCATGTTATATCAAAATCATGTTATAACAAGGTGTGTTATAAAAGGATTGCATTGTAAGAGGAAATAATTCCTTTGTAAAATTGCCCCTTAATAGCATTTAACTTCTAACATGATCCATTCACCACACCATTATAAAGGGACACTGCACTGTACCTTTCAAACATCAGAGGGAGGTATAGATATTGTTACCCAATGGGCCATGAAAATGGGCCCATGTCCCATTCATTTGCATCCAAAAATTAAGATTTTAATGGGCCACTTGGAAAAATGATGGGCCCAAGAAACCTTAATATCCACCTTATAGTAAACTGATCACCAGATCTGAATAGCTTATGGATAGGGCCCAGCCAAAAATGAAATCAGAATAATACTCTATCACTCATATTTTTTTCATAAAATGGTTCGGGCCCATCCCAGAAATATCCCTGAGCAACCCCTTAAAATACAAAATGGACAATTCTATTATGTATGGTATAAACCGCCAGAATGAAAAGGGATAAATTGTTTTTGATTCACTGCAAATCAATAATAGAAGTCAGTTAAGCCCTACTTTACACTTTCTAAATATTTGACATGTAACTGCGGTAAGATTATGTAAAGTGTTTTTCGAGATTAAAATAAATATTTACAAACTGTTGATTTATGGTACCTGTAAAAAAAGATATTAAATCTGTGTTTACTATTGTTGTCCTAAAAAGGTAAATGCCCCTGTCCCGATATTTATATACCCTTAATGCGCCAATCGCAACAAAAGTCGTGTGCTTTTCTCGTCTGCTGAAATGTTTAAGAAGCCTTTATGGCAAGCAGTGTGAACCAAGATTCTGTTCTGGGTCCACGCTGTTTGCTTCTTTACTTAATTTGTCGGTAATGTAAGGCAATTATTTGCAGCAGACGACTTCAGCAGACGACTTTTTCATATACATTTTTTTCTTGGTGCTTTAAGGGTTAAATCTGTGTTTCGTATTGTTGTCCTAAAAAGGTAAATGCCCCTGTCCCGATATTTAACTCTTTGCCTGGGTACTGGGTAAATTTGCACGCTTTTGTGTCGTCTGCTGATTTTTTTCAAAATCAACTTTTTCGAAAAATTCTTTCAGGAATACAATAAGAGTGTCAAACAGGTTGGATTCAAATCAAGCCCGATCTGGTTACAGGACATTAATAGGCAAAGAATTAAGCTGTAAAATATTACTGCTACACCATTCTCGCGAGACCTGACGATACCTCATCTAGATCTCTCGCATTTCGCCCTTTGCATCATGGGTAACTAGCAATATTTGGCTAGTCCCGTTCAATTCTTGCACTCCGATAGTGACAGAATTTATTGTTAAAAATAGCAAAAAGTTAAATTTTTGACAGTTTATCATTTCTCTTTTAGTCGATATTTTCTGGATGTAAAGCCCTGAGTCATGTAAGCAGTGATCGCATAATATATTTTTAATAAAAATGGAGGCTCAATCCCAGTGTGCACCGAGCGAAAGGCGACAGGTGAGTATGTGCGAGCATGCTTCCTGTCCGCGACAATGACTGCTACACTAGAAAACCATCCAGAGTTATTCTTACTCTTTCTCCGCTAGTGCCGTCTGCTGATAATTTTTGCAAACAGTTTGGATCCAGATCAGGCTGGACATTTTGTACTGATGGTATTCTTGAAAATAAAATGAATTTTTATATTTGAACAAAATCAGCAGATGACAACATTCATGAGAATGTTGTTTGTGTGCAAATTAAGTAACTTCTGGTGTAAAATTTAAAGGAAAACCGCTCTTTTTGTCCTTTTTTTTATAAAGTAAGACTTTCAGACCATGTTCGAAATGACATCAGACTTTGTCCAGAATAAAATCAGATTTTCATCTAAACGACATCAGACCTTGTTCTAAATGACATCAGACTTTGTCCTGAATAAAATCAAATTTTGTTCTTAATGACATCAGACTGTTCTAAATGTCACCAGGCTTTCTTAATGACATTGGACTGTTCTAAATGTCACCCAACTGTTCTTAATGACATCAGACTGTTCTAAATGTCACCCAACTGTTCTTAATGACATTGGACTGTTCTAAATGACACCAGACTATTCTTAATGACATCAGACTGTTCTAAATGTCACCAGACTGTTCTTAATGACACCAGACTGTTCTTAATGACATCTGGCTATTCTAAATGTCACCAGACTGTTCTAAATGACACCAGACTTTGTCCTGAATAAAATAAGAATTTGATCTTAATGACATCAGACCTTGTCCTGATTGACATCAAAAATTGTTCTGAATGATATCAGACCTTGTTCTGTGTTTGACATTGCACATGGAGGGTCCCTTTTCTATCTAGTTATGCTAAAATATTCAAAGTTCAAATGATAAATGGTGTGCAGAGATTGCAAATATTAAGTGAATGAATCTCTAGGGACTTAAAAGTATAAGCCACATTAATCGAAGGCTATGCTTGCATTATCAATTAGATTTTTCTGTAGCAACTGCAATATTGCACACACGGAGTAAACATAGGTTACAAGCTTTATTAAAGCTCTTTCCTCTTTTGCCATCTGCTGATAACATTTGCAAACAGTTTTCAAGATGCTGGCTACAATGTAGTCTGTAAAGCAGACTTATTTGAACACAATCTGCATGCAAACCCAGAAGTTAGATTTTCTCACGAAAAAGCATACAGTAAAACTTGTGTAAAAACGACCACTCTAAAAAGACCAAAAAATGTTTTTCAAGATTGATTATTGCTTGATGCAGGTCAAAAGTATTGCAGAATGCCCAAAAGGGAGCATTCTGCAATACTTTCGACCTTGATTAAGCTTCCAGTTGTCATTAAGACTTTTGTTTTGTCTATTTTTGAGTGGCCGTTTTACACAGGTTTTACTGGTTGTTTGATTTGATTCTTTATGTCCCATCAAAAATCTTTCAGTTATATAGGGACGGGTCTTCCTGGGTTGAACCAGTACTATGCTAGGAAGAATGTGTCTTGCTCAAGGACCACAACGCAGTAACTCCGGTGAGGCTCGAACTCGCAGCCCCTCAGACTCGAGT
This sequence comes from Loripinus fragilis, assembly GCA_964019695.1. Classification (NCBI taxonomy): domain Eukaryota; kingdom Metazoa; phylum Mollusca; class Bivalvia; order Lucinida; family Lucinidae; genus Loripinus; species Loripinus fragilis. The sequence continues at coordinate 62,824,932 of OZ026521.1, read as the reverse complement.
CAAGCACTCTACCACTGAGCCACTGCGCTCCTTACAGCTCATATGGGCCTCATCACGTTTGCGACCAGGTATCTAAGGCTCAAGCAAGCTTACTCAGCTAGAATCTTGAAATTTTGCATGTAGCAAGTTTAGAGATCATACTTTCCAGAGAGCAAATAACAAAGGTGAAGATCAGACTGCGCAGTGCGCAGTCTGGTCTGCGCCTTTATTATTCGCATGCAACAAAATGAAATTTTCTCGCCAGCAGACCCCTATAATACCCACCTTCTCCCTCATTGACTATGAAGTCTATTGGATTAGCTATCCCCGACTTGCTACAGTCAGCAGTTACTAGCACCACTTTTACGTTCTTGAACCTTGGGTCGTCCGCTTCTAGGTTAAGAAAAGACTCCTGGAGAAATTTTATATCTAGTGATGGTTAAGGAAATATTGGCATCAAACCCACCACTGAAAGTTTTTTTATGAGCAAACTGAGTATACCCTGATGAGATGATATGAATATCAAAGGAAACAAGTACTTGAATAAAAGGTGTATCAAAGTTTCAGACTGGAACCAGACTAATATTTTCAGTATAGACTGGTAACTGTTTGAGTACCAGAATCAAATTACTGACAGGAAGATAAACATTTGAAAAGCAAAATAATCCCAGATCAGACTGCTCAAAGGAGCAGTCTGATCAGGGACTATTTGTTGTATTTTTAGCAAGTTACTGTACTATTGACAACTATAATAAATTAGACTTGATCATCAGCTTGTAATTGTCATTTTAGCGTTATTGCTGTTTTTAAAGAAATATTATAAAATTTCTTTGTCGAAGTGGTCAGGAATAGATTTACATGTTTTGCTTGTTTGTTTTGATACTTTATGTCCCAGTTAACAATTTTTCAGTCATGTCATGACAATTTCCCATCTTCCTGGGTTGAATCCATACTAAGCAGCGGACAAAGTGTCTTGCTCAAGGACACAACACAGTGATTCTGCTGGCGGTGAGCCTCAAACTTTGATCCCCAGTCTAACGCTCAACCAGTAACGCTCCACATAGATTTACATGTGATCAAACCAGCTCAGTGAACCAGTTTACATATGAACGAGTTATAGTGCATGACAAACTGTAATATTGCGGCTTGTTTGTTTGATTCTCTCAATTAATCATTAGTTAGTTCAATCAGAGATAAGAGAGAGTCATTTTCTTAATTTATGAAAGATCAATGCCATCAGGTAACAGGGCAATAGCGGGGGCAATAGTACCTTATCTCTTTGCCTACATATTAACCCTTCACTCCATAATAACACCTTTTGAAGCCTTTAAAATATCATATATATTTGAAGATATTATGGAAAATGGAGCATTTGCTCTTTTGGAGCAAATGCTCCATTTTCCATAATATTTTCAAAAATATTCAAAATTTAATTTAAAATTTTCTTGAATTTTTTTTTAATGTCTAAAAATAGAAAATGATGTCATGATCTAAAAATAGCCTTTGGAGTAAAAAGACCAATGCCATCAGGTAACAGGGCCATACTACCTTCTCTCTTTGCCTACATATTAACCCTTTACTCCATAAAAACACCTTTTGGACCCTTTGAAATATCATGTATATATTTGAAAATATTATGGAAAATGGAACATTTGCTCTTTTGGAGCAAATGCTCCATTTTCCATAATATTTTCAAAAGTATTCAAAACTTAATTAAAATTTTCTTGAATTTTCTATGTTGTCTAAAAATAGAAAATGATGTCATGATCTAAAAAAAGCATATGGAGTAAAGAGTTAATTTATGAAAAGTACCAGGGCAATAGTACCTTAACTCTGCCTATTTGTGTCTTCTGCTGCTGACCTTTTCAAAATAGTTTGGATCCAGATCAGCCCAACATTCTGTCCGGCTTGATCTGGATCCAAACTGTTGGCAATCTGATGGTATCCCTGAAAGTATTTTTCAAAAGTTGATTTTGAAAAAAAAATCAGCAAATGACAAAACATTTTTTGGTCATGTGGGAAAGTTTTCCTGGGTTGATGCAAATGGAGAATGTCTTGTTTAAGGAAACAGCCATGTGCCGACGGTTGGAATCGAACCCAGGACTCCTTGGGAAGGCACTTTTTTGGGCTAAGGTGATGACAACTAGACAGAGTTCAATTTTAATGTTACTTGAATGTTGCTGTGAAGTCAACTGATAATTAATTGTGAGTCCTCCAGGATCACACCTTACAATCACTCAATAGCACCTCATAAATCATTACTGGTGGACACAACATAACAAAAATGACCTTGCTGGACAGGCAATCAGCAAAGACACTGATCAGACTGCATGGGTAAAATCTAACAACTGTCTTTCAGGCCTTTAGTTAAGAGTGTGTGACAAAAAAGGAATTTTCTTAATTCTCAACCAAAACATATGTTATGGGTACTCAAAAGAACCGTCTCAATGAGACGGTTCTTTTGAGCACCCAAAACATGTGTTAAAACTGACAGGTAAGAAAATATTTACAATTTTACGCTCAAAATTTTTGTTGATCTAAATCTGTGGTCTTTACTGTTTGTCTTAAGTCAATTCTGAAAGCACCAAAATATTTTTTTATGGAGACTTCATTGCGCCATTACATTTGTAGTTAACTTTTTGCCTACTAGTGTCCTCTGCCATTAAACCTTTGCAAACAGTTTGGACCCAGATCAGGTCCCACAAAATGATGCTATTTCTGACACTTTGATGCTATTTCTGAAATGATTTTTTTTAAAATTTAGTTTTGAAAAAAATCAGCAGACAATAAAAAGCATGCAAAATTATACCCAGCATGCAGAGTCGTATGGGTACTTCTCCAGTTTGTGACCTCAACACCCAGGTATATCAGCAGGGAATAGATGAACAGAAGATATAAATAAGTAAGGTGAGAAATATCATTTCTATACAAAATGTTGCAGTCATTTCTATACAAAGTGTTGCAGATCGAGTTTTCCATTATTGATGAGGGGCTCTCTGGTGACTACTGAACCATTGAATTATTGCATAGCCACCATACTTAATCACCTTGTAAATTGCTTATCAATTATTACACAGGCGCGTCCAGTTTATCACTTTGTAAACTGCTCTACTCAGTTATAGTATAGGTTTCTGCTATTGCTTAACATCCTATTTAACCTGTTATGGTCTTTTTGGGATGTTTTCCTGGTGTTAACCCTTTGAATATGGGAAACCCCTAAACAGGTAGTTTAAAGTCGACCAATAAGTGCCCTACTTGAATCACTCATTTCATCACCAACCCCTACCAATCCGTTGCTTGACGGAGGTTTGAACTTTTGACACCCTCATACAACTAGATTAAAAACTTGACATGTCAACCATTGCACTAATAGGCCTGATAGGAAATTTATTAAAAGGTTCATCTTGTATTCCACATATTAGCAAAGCTTGTTCAAAGTAAGATGTTTTGTTCTTTTATGAATAGAACATTGATTATTGTAGGAACATCTAACAGTTTCAGTAATTAAAGTCTTAATTCTTTACAGGCTAGATAAGTTTGCTCCTTTTTTTGTTGTCTGCAGATTTTTTTTCAAGAAAAATCTTTCAGCAGTACCATCAGTGTTAGCCAGTTCTGATCGGATCAGGTTCGATGTTTTATTGTCCCTGAGCTGGGTCCAAGTAAGGCCAAAGCTATGAAGGTTTGGCCATTGTGGAAGCAATGAAGTTTCGTGTTTTTATACCTTAACCCTTTACTCCATAGGCTATTTTTAGATCATGAAATAATTTTCTATTTTTAGACAACATTGAAATAATTCAAGAAAAATTTAAATTAAGTTTTGAATACTTTTGAAAATATTATGGAAAATGGAGCATTTGCTCGCTCTTCTTGAGCAAATGCTCCATATTCCATTATATTTTCAAATACATGATATTTCAAAGGCGCCAAAAGGTGTTATTATGGAGTAAAGCGTTAATCTTCATTTAATTTTTTTTTTCAAATTAAAGTTGGTTAAAATTATGGTTTCTTGTTAAAGCAAACACAATTCCTGTGCTGTTGACTGAGCCCATACAACACATAAAGTAAGCATGGGTGAAAGTTCAAAATTTCTAAAATACTGAACTTTTTAAACTTGCATGATGCCTACAAAAACGAATAATTTCATGTTTAAATGGTTATGTGTTTAGATAATCTGACAATTAATCAGAGAAGCTAATATAATCTCCCTCATTCAGCACTTTGAGGCTGACTTTCTGTGGAAAGTCAGTCTCAAAATCCTGAATTCAGGATTAATCCTGAAAACTTTCACCCATGAGTATTAGTGATGACCACCGATTAGAGCTTTTAATGTTGCTATTGCTTGTCGACTGAACTGATACTTCTATCCATAAGTTCTGTCAACAATTAGTTTTCATATATATGGTATATGATATGCTCAGTAGGAAAATCTGTATTACCCCTGTGACATTGGTACTCTGTAAATATACCCAGTCAAAGGTTCACAGATTAGATCATTAGGCAACTGCATGTCACAGACATTTTACAACAAGCTGCATCATGAAATTTATTTTGCATGTTCATGGAGAAAAGAGGTCCTATCATGGCAGGGCTCTACAGTAAGCATGTTCCTATAGTACCTGTACTAGTAGAATCATGGTCAGGACATGTAAATTCTTGGCCCTGGTAGCCCGATTGGGCTAGTTCAAGGATGTAGCACAGAATGTTATTCACCCAGCCCTATGGAGCTCAACTTATTAATGAAGATACAGCTTATTAACAGACTTGCACATGCATAATACACAATTTAACAGCTTTACTTACACTTGCACATGCATTGACTCCTCTAATGTTCAATTTTATATGATTTGAAAATTAGCGCATTTTAGGTCAGGGCTAGTGCATTTTAGGTCAGGACAAGTACATTTCACAAGGTCCTTGTCTGACAGGGCTAGTAGGTGAAAATGTTAACGTGGAGCCCTGCATGATTTTGATCACTGCAATTGCCTTTTTAGATGTAAGAGGATATTTTACAAGTCAATTCCAGCTTCTTTTTGAAATGTTCAGGATGAATGGATCGAAAGGGAAACAATATAAATTGCATCATAAAGCCTTTGAAACTACCTAACACAACTTTTATCAAGATATGGATCAAGTATGCAATATAATTCATTACTGTAACAATCAATAGTAGCATTGTGAAGTTAATTTTTTTAAGGTTCATGGAGAAATTAATAACTTTGGTGTTTGATAGATAAAAGAGATTTACTACATATACAGACAGCTTAAGTCATGATCAGACTGCAGACAAATAAGGTCCTGATCAGACTGCATGCATGCAGTCTGATCAGGACCTTTTTTGTCTGGCATATCATAAAATGTCAACTGATTTTTATATGGCTGTGTAAGTCTTAAAAAGGCTAGAAACAGGGGCAGGGGTGGACTTTTTCCTGGTGACATGGCCCACCTATTTTTTTTTCTTAGTTGGGGAGCGAAATCAGCTTACAAAGAAATTTTATACTAATCTGCAAAATAGAGGATGAAAATATATAATTTACCGTATTCAAACTAATAAGTGCACATGTCCCTATAAGCACACATCGAGTACTTTATTGGTTGTTCAGATTTCTGGCCCAGAGGTTATAAAAATTTTTTCATGCTAAACTCAACTGAGCACAAAATTTCAACTGCTCATAAAAACTTAAATACCGACAAATGAAGAAGTTTCTTGCTTTAAGTCTCTCAGATGTTGCATTTATCATGCTAATAAATGTTAAAATGCCAACAATTGTTGGCATTTTAACATTTATGAGCAGGATAAATTTAGTGCTGAGCTGAGTTGAGCGTGGAAAAAGTTTTATAACCTTGGGGCCAGATTTCTAGTCAATCCAGCGTGAGAAATTATGGGTGAGTGAGAAAAATATGGATCATGATCAGATTGCTTCATCAGGAGGCTCCGAGCCAGCTGATCAAGATCCACACTTTTTAAAAGGGCAAATATGCAGGCCTCCAGATAGGAGTGCATAATCAATAGAGTAGATTTGTGTCATTTTGACACAGATGCTCCAGGAATGGTGTGGGGGGGGGGGGGGGTTGATGTACATATGGGATGTACAGACTAGGGTGATGCTATATGCCCCACATTGATAAAGGCAGGGAATAAAAAAAAGGTTCTCATTTCTGAACCAAAACATATGTTGTGGGCACTCAAAAGAACCGTCTCAATGAGACGGTTCTTTTAAGCACCAAAACATATGTTAAAACTAATAGATAAGAAAATATTTACATTTTTATGCTCAATTTTTTTTGCTATCAACACTACTGAAATTTGGTATATTTATTTGGTCAATTTACTAAAAAGGATACTTCTGACTCCTAATTTCTCCATAGTCCTCTGTATGGCAACTCCTTTATTTGCACCAAATGCCCATATATGGCCGGATGACTTGCTCATAAGACTAGAAATATGTGCGGTCGTCACTCCCGACCCCGCGTTTACATGGATGATATCGTCGTCATCGCCGATCAGATATTTAATGGACTGTGGAGATATACAGCTAGACTTGTCCTGAAATAAAAACAAAAACATTGTCGTCTGCTCATTACGTCTGCTGCATATATTCAAATGCATTCCACAAAACTTTTTATCTTGGAAGCAAACACTATGAACCCTGATCAGACTGCTCCTAAGAGAGCTGTCTGATCTTGGACCATATTGTTTGCAATATAGGCTATGAGATTATATGGGCCTAGACACGAGAAAACCTGTCTTCGGGGGGTTTGTGAACAACAAAGGCGCAGACCAGCCTGTGCATCCATGCAGACTGAACAGCTCCTTTGTTATTTGCTTTTTGGAAAGATTGATATCTAAATTTGCTACAAGCCGAATTTCAATTTTCTAGCTAGTCTTTGTAGCTGAGCAGACAGATTTGAATTTCTTTTTGTCGGAACTCCGAAGACAGGTTTTGTCGCGACGTGGCCCAGAATTATATAAGAAGATGAGAGAGCGGATAACAACTGTCTTGAAAGGTGAGAAAAAGGTTAATCCAATTATTATTTCAATTTGAATGTTGAACTTTAAGTTTCTAATTCATGTGAGAATGCAACAAACTATCTGATTGGGTAACTCAAGCAAAAAATTGCAATGCTAAATTTTTGATAATCGAAAAAAAAGCTCTGAAAATGACCAGCTGACTGATTGATTGATTGGATTCTTTACGTCCCATCAACAATCTTTCAGTTATTAAGGGATGGGAGCAGTTGACTGATCATTTTCAGAGTCTTTATATTTTTTTTAATATCTCCAGAACAAACAGTAAAACTAGCAAAGTAAACCAACAGTCTGTATATAATCTTTAAATATTTCATCAATTTCCTTAAAATCTGGATAGGACCATCACTTTTAACAGTGTCACTCTCAAAAATACACGAACAGAACCTCAAAAATATATTATTTTTTTAAACGAAACAAATAATATTTTGAGTCGGCGGATAAAATAAAAAATAATTTTAGAAATTAATTATTTTTTTCTACTTTCCGGAAAATTACAGTAGGAGAGTTTGTAAATAAACTAATTAAAAGATTCTGGCCTAAAAACTGGAATCCTTCGAGTAAATTGGAAAAAATTGGGAGGAGTGTAGTTCATAAAATATCCAGCATGATAAGGATTAACTTTTTGTCAAACAGTTTGGATCAGACCCAGATCAGGCCTTAGCAAACATTATGCCTGATCTAGATCTAAACTTTTTGACACTGATGCTTTCTCATCTTGGCAATATCTGCTTTACCCACCTGCATGACTATATGTCCGTTTTGTAGAAGATCGTGTTCTAAGATAAAGTCTCGACTTTCCGGCGGAAACACCAACATATCTGTACAATGGCTGTCTGTAAAGAACACTTTACCTACTAGCTGCCCCTCAGGATCTATGAGTTTGTAATGGTCATCCTTGAACATGTCTATCACTAACTCCATACTGAAATATACAAATCAAAGCACTGAGAGTATTGGTGGAAGGATTTCTGGCAACCCTTAAAATAATATAGCATTTATTACATCTTTAGTGTAATCCTTTCCCCCTCAGGATCTATGAGTTTGTAATGGTCATCCTTGAACATGTCTATCACTAACTCCATACTGAAATATACAAATCAAAGCACTGAGAGTATTGGTGGAAGGATTTCTGGCAACCCTTAAAATAATATAGCATTTATTACATCTTAAATGTAATCCTTTCCCCCTCAGGATCTATGAGTCTGTAATGGTCATCCTTGAACATGTCTATCACTAACTCCATACTGAAATATACAAATCAAAGCACTGAGAGTATTGGTGGAAGGATTTCTGGCAACCCTTAAAATAATATAGCATTTATTACATCTTTAGTGTAATCCTTTCCCCCTCAGGATCTATGAGTCTGTAATGGTCATCCTTGAACATGTCTATCACTAACTCCATACTGAAATATACAAATCAAAGCACTGAGAGTATTGGTGGAAGGATTTCTGGCAACCCTTAAAATAATATAGCATTTATTACATCTTTAGTGTAATCCTTTCCCCCTTAGGATCTATGAGTTTGTAATGGTCATCCTTGAACATATCTATTACTAACTCCATACTGAAATATACAAATCAAAGCACTGAGAGTACTGGTGGAAGGATTTCTGGCAACTCTTTGAATGAAATACACATCTTTAGTAGTTTAATCCTCCCCCTCCCCCTCATTCACAACAAGTGTCGTCTGCTTACATATCTGCTTATGCTCTTTGGAAGCTTATATTGCAAACAATGTGAACCTTGATCAGACTGCTCCCTTAGGAGCAGTCTGATCAGGGTTCACAGTGTTTGCTTCCATGATTCAATAGTAGTCTGAAGTGCATTCAAATATAAATCAATATGTGTAGCAGATGAAAAATCTGGCAACGCTTTCAGAGCACAAATTTATTGGCAGATATTTGGGTTAACTCTGTTCTTGCTGGGTAGTTTTTCAAAAATGTCATCGTCTGCTGATTTTTTAAAAAAAATAACTATTTCAACAAATTATTTCAGGAAAACCATCAAAGTGTCGAACAGTTGAGATCCAGTCAGGCATAATGTAGCAAAGATTATCAGCAGAAGACATTAGTAGGTTAAGCTTAAAATGAAAAGAAACTTACGCAACAAATTAACAAAGAAGTGCAGCTGACCATTGGCCAATTTGAGTCAGCCGTGAAAAAAGATTACGGGTATCTGCACTAAAGAATAGTGCTGGACCAGAGGCTCAAACATATAACTGCCTCACTTTCAATTGGATTTTTATCTGACTACTGTACCCCCTTATACAACTTCACCATTACACCTGCTTAAATCTCACCACTTAGTTTGCATATCTAACCACACTTCTGGGTTGACTTATCTGTTCTCACCAATGTGCACACCTACTGGATCTAAATGGGCCCACTTTCCCAACCTCACCAATGGGCTAGCTTATTTGACCTCTCTTTTGAGCCATTTATCCCACCTCGCTACTGGTTTGGGTATGAGTTATTGGATGAATTTCATTTTATTCAATCTCTATCACCTCTACCATTAATTATGAGAACGCACAGAAATCGGACCAAATTGAAATGGTCAGGCTGCACAGAACATTTTTTCCTACAGAAAGCCCCAAGTGATACACACTGTATCCCGGTGAGGCAAATGTAGCGAGTTTAATATTAAATGCCAATTCAATCAAAGCAAACAAATCACATTCTAATGAAAAAGGGGATTGAATGAAAGCAAACAAATCTCATTCTAATGCAAATCAAGCACTTTAGAGTGTTATGTTTTTTTCCTGGAATGAATAGAATGATCTTGTTAGGCCTATTAGCTACAATAATAAACATGGAAACTCAGGAGGGAAATTAAAATGCAGAGATTGTAAGGGCTAAGTGACATGATCATAAAATAAGCCATAACGTGAGAAAGAATCCCTGCAAGCTTATGAGGATGATAAAAGTCTGCGATAAGACTGCGTTCAGACTGACATAAGCCTTCACTGGGTGTATTGGTTATTTTGTTGGTTTTGTCATGCAGTGATTTTATTTGGGATTTAAGAAGCTACCTTTCTCTTCACATTTGGGAAAATATTTCAATAAAATTGGGAAAATAAGTGCTAAAATACCTGAACTTGGGAAAATAAAGGCTATTTTTGGATTGGGAATGACTCCCATATAAGGCCTTAAAAATGGCCAAATAAAATCACTGTCATGCATTAGGCCTAATAAAAATAACTGTTTTGAATAAGGGGTCTGAAAATTGTAGGTAAGGTAGGCACACATATTTTTTTTCAATTATTTTTTTCTGGCAAAAATGTAATTTTATGCATTTTGAAAGGCTTTTCGCCTTTCAAAATGCATAAAATTATAATTTTTCCAGAAAACCTGAAAAAAATTCTAGGTTTCACCAGTAAATTAAGGTAGGGTAGGGTAACCCTAAACACAGGTATTTTTTAATTTGGCCTTAGCTGAGCTTATTGGGTGTATATTTCACTAAAAAGTTGTCTTGTTTTAACAACTTGCATTCATTTAGCACTGCTTCTGAGTGGCTTTCCTTTTGGTTGCAGTTTATATAGTTTTTGTATACAAAAACATGGACTCTACAAAAAAGCAAAACTTTTTAAATACAGGGTTTGAACATCCAATCAGGGGAAGAAATAGTGAACTGATAAAAATGGGCCTCTTAATCTAAATTTGATAGAAAGGTACCCTGATTATTTGATCAAAACTGGTATGTCATTATAACCCGGCAATTATTACATCTAAACACGTTGATTTTAATCTCCGGAGTGGGCCATTTTAATGCATTCAAATCACCATTTATGCATACAAATTATTTCACTTCAAAGTAAAGCCTATTTCCTTAGGATGCATGATTCTTTCAACTTGCACTTATAAAACTAAACATACATTAACTGAGATCATTTTAATTCAAATCTTATTATATATCTTATTTGTGAAGAACTAAATGCAATTATTATGGTAAAAAAAACACCAAACTCTTTGCATACTGGGTAATTTTGCACACTTTTTCAGGGATTTTTTTTTCAATTTTGGGAAGGGGCCCTAAGGCCTTTCAGATTGGGAAAATTAGCGGGGTAAACTCTAAATTAGAAAATTTGTTATAGCGCATAATTATGTCATTTTTGGTCAATAAAAACAAATTAGCTTTTGCACATACTATGCCATTAAATTGAAGGAGAATGTCACCATGTTGCTTGTGTGTGTGTTGAATGAATGGAAATCCCAATCTTCAAAAAAAAAAAAATTTTTTTTTTGGAAATTGGGATTTTTTTTCAAAAATTAGAAAAAAGGTACCTAAATTCTACTGTGAAAGGGGCCAAATTTGGGCCCCTGAGAACAAACAAAAAATACCTGTTTTTTGTCATCTATTTAAAAAAACAAAAAAACGAAAAACAAACAGTTAGGTGGCGTGGTCTGGGTCCAACCTGTTTTCAAATGTTCCCATCAGACATCCCAAGCAGGGAAAGAGTATCATTTAATGCAACCTTTTTGTACTTAATCCAAACTCAACCAAGTGTTAAACAGGGTGAATTACAATTAATCTGCTTTGGCAACCAGTCATAGGGATTGCATGAAAATTATTTGCATCAATGCCAAATGCACTAAGAAGGCTGCATTTAACTCTAAGAGTTATGGTCAGTCTGAGTGCAAAAGACTAGGTCTTAATTTATGCAGTGCATTAAGGTTAGAATGTACCGCATTTGTACATACAGAAAAAAGACTTTTAATCCAAAATGGGGCTCTGGTTTTATACACTTATTGAACTCTTAAGGAAATATTTTGATTTCTCAGTGCAAAATGGTAAAAAATTACTCAAGGACAAAGTCTTCTTCAGGTGCTAATAGGTGGGGGGGGGGGGGGGGGGGGGGAAGGGGGGCTCCAAAATGTTTGCATAGGTTGTAAGCAGACAAAGAATTAAAGGTAAAGGTAGTACATGAGCCACAACATGATATTTCCAACAATGTGGTATGTGCGACCAGCAAAGGTTCAGACCAGCCTGCGCATATGCCCAGTCTGATCAGACCCTTTGCTAGTCGCTTGAATATTCTATGAAAATTAAGCTACTGACCGAACATCATTTGGAATTTCTAAGCTTAGAGGGAGCTGGACAGGCTCGTCTGAGTCTACATTTGTCAAAATACCACATTATTGGAAATCACATGTCCCGGCTCACATGTATATTTCGAGTGATGTCACCAACCTACCTGGTTCTTAGAGTATTCACCCAGACATACACTGGCAGCTTTGAAGCCAGATCCTCTTTACTTCTCACCTTGTCCGGTAACAGGAACTCTACCGACCGAGCGGAGGCTTTGATTCTGTGTCTCGCTAGCGAGGCGTTCAATTTGGTCTTATACTCTACTATTGCTTCTTCCACTTGTTGAACTACTGGGTCTAGCAGCTCGTCTTTAAAAGGTGTTCGTTGCTGGAATTTCCGGTTCTGGTAATCCCATAACACCACCATGACTAGTGACTGGTCTTCTATACACTGCAATACATACAGATAATATTAGCTGGTTCCCAGCATGAGGTATAAGTTGGCATGTGGGTATGGGGAAGATTCAAATCAGTCTGCAGGGGCGGATCCAGGATTTCTGAAAAGGGGGTTCGTTTTTATAAACGTGAGTGGGTTCGCTTTGCTGATTTGATCTAATTTTTCTTAAATATCCCATGAAAATGAAATAATTTGGTCTCACTGAGACCAAATTATTTTATTTTCATAGGTTATTTAAAAATGGGGGGGGGGAGGGGGCTGCAGGGGGGTTCAAATGAACACCCTCTGGATCCGCCACTGGTCTGCACACATCTACAAAGTCTGATCAGTCTCAGTTTTCTGCCTGAAGAAACAATGGACCCTTGGCCAGCCATCGAGTGTCCATTGAAGACCTGATCAGACTGTGCGGATGCGCAGGCTGATCTGAGTTTTCGATGGGCGCACATGCCAACTTGTATCTAGTCTGGACACTGGCTCCAGTGATTTTACTACGCCAAATTTGGGGCCAAATATCGGCTCCTTGAGCAAAAACTTCCCCAAAATGATGAATATATATCATGCAGAAGCTTTTGTTTGATTTGATTCTTTACGTCCCAGTCAACAGTTTTTCAGTCATGTCGTGGCAGGTCTACCTGTGTTGAACCAGCACTAAGCTGAGGATAATGTGTCTTGCTCATGGAAACAAGGCAGTGCCTCCTGTGAGGCTCCATCCCACAACCATTTGATCTCGAGTCAAGCACTCTACCACTGAGCTATCTCCTTGATATATGCAGAAGCCAGCTGATATGGATCTACACTGTTTTCAAAAGAGGTTATGGATTTTGAAAAAAAAAGTTGTGGGAACATTGTATTTTGGGATAAATTGGATTCAAAGAAGTGCTGCTTTAATGTCTAAAACATGCAAGCCAGATGTCTTGGAGGACTATAGTCTATAGGCTTAAATTTTGATCGCAGAAATTCATCTATGTCCTTATTTAGGGCTTTGCGTTGAACGCTCCAGATGCGATAAGTACCAAATCCCATGTACTGGCTTAATTGCAGATTAAGCTGCTCTTACTCTAAAGTGAAAATTCTAATCATGGAATTCTGCATCGCTTTTAAACTTTATCATATGAAGTCGAGTCTGGGAGTGATATAATGCCATGTAATAAAATCGATAAACCACTAGTGGTTTAAACATTAAATTTCAAAGAAATTTTGGTGTGCATAATGATAACTAGAATCTAGCATTGGTCTCCTGTATCATTGAATTTATAAAGCAATAAAATGCAAACGAGCATTTTACCACTTTTTCGCAACAAGTTTAATAAATTCAATAAAACACGAGCACTCGTGTAAGATCCTCTATGTACTGAATATATTATACAGAGATTGATTAGTACAAATATATTAGAGGACTCCTTTATAAAGCATCGGGTTCAAAACTTGCCATCTTTTAATCTCGGATAAATAATGCTTTGAATAGTCGTAGGCAGCTAAATGTTTACAAATCTAAGGTGAACTGATTAAATGTATGATATATACAAGATTCGCACAATGACATGTGCATGATATTGACGTCAGGTAAATCTAATGATTTCATTCATTTTCACCGACATTCAATTGAATGAACTCTTTGTCTGCTAGTACCGTCTGCTGATAACCTTTACAAACAGTTTGCACACAGTTCAGGCCCGACAAAATGTCTGGCCTGACCTGCATCCAAACTCTTGACACTCTGATCATATTCCTGAAGGAATTTTTTGAAAACGTTGATTTTGAAAAAATTCAGCAGACGACAACAAAAAAACGTAAAATTTCCCAGCATTCAAAGAGTTTAAGAGGAAATGAATATGACATGGTTCTTGGCTATAAGTCTTTTGAAGGTCTAGGACCTAGTTTTTCAAAAATGTCTTCATCTAAGCAAACATTTATATCAATACCACACCCATTTGTTGTAGTTGCAATGTTTCTGCATCGCTTTTAATCTTTCTTGATTTGAAATTTGCACACTGATGACCAAGACAGGGTTCATAAGGCAAGTATGAGTAAAATTCAAGGACTTCTAAGTATCTCCAACAGTTTTTAAGGACCTAAAGTTAATGAAAAATACTGATCTAAGTGTTAAAATTCTACTTCAGAAATGCTAGACTGCAATAATGGAGACATTAGTACTGGAAAATTAGTATAAAATTGGTGTGCCTATATTTGGTGCAGCATATGCTTTTTACTGATTTAGGTCTCTATCAACAGTGCTAAGTCCTACAGAAAATAGTATAACTCAAGGACTTTTCAAGGCTTTTGAGTGATTTTCCAGTACTTTTTAAGGCAGATTAAATTTTCAAGGCCTTTTCAAGGATGCCCTCTTAATTCAAGTACTTTTCAAGCATGTGTGAACCCTGCAAGATGCAATGCTACTTTCAACTAAATTCTAGGTGTCCATATTTCAAACAACTTTAAAACTTTTAGCCAACAAACTGACCCAGGTGTGTGTTGGAGTTAAATGTCCCGCCAACAGCTAAGATCATACATGGATGGGGCCATGGCTAAAGTCTCAACTGAGAGACTGGGGAGCGCAGTGGCTCAATGGTAGAGTGCTTGACTCGAGACCAAAGGGCCGCGGGTTCGAGCCTCACCGGCGTCACTGCATTGTGGTCCTTGAGCAAGACACATTTATCCTAGCTTAGTACTGGTTCAACCCAGGAAGACCCGTCCTGCATAACTGAAAGATTGTTGAGTGGACGTAAAGAATCAAATCAAAATCAAAACAACTGAGAGACTGGAGAAACCTGAGACCCTCTTCAGGGTACAAAGTATAGAAGAAGGCGAAGATCAGGAATCAATACAATCAAGTACCACACCTGACCCGAGACAGCATTTGGGAAAGTGAAAAAAAACACAAGAAAACATCACACACAAGAGTCTTATTGTCTGACAGCCACTAAAGAGGTCTGAGCCCTTTAATGGAAAGTGATTGTATGTACATGCAATTTCATGAGGATTGGAATAATAAGAGTATTAAATGAATGTGCCGGGAGACTTTTTATGACCGCCACACAGCACAGACACAACAACCCTGATAATCAAAGTAAAGAAGGCAAATATCAGGAATCGATACAATCTGGAGTACCCCACCTGACCCGAGACACCATATGGGAAAGTGACAAAAACACAAGAAAACATCACACACAAGAGAGCCAAGAGGTCAGCCCTTTAACCCATATACGCCTAGCGCCCTTTTTGTGGGACATAGGCAAACAGTGCAGACCCAGATCAGACGCCGCAGAACGCGGCGTCTGATCAGGTTCTCCACTGTTTGCTTACAGAATGATCTATTAAAATTTGAATATAATGACAAATATCACCCAACAACCCTTGAAACGGAAATGGACCGGTCCAATTCATAATAGTGGTAAATTCCATTTGGCTTAAATGGGTTAATGGAAAGTGATTGCACATGCAATCCCTGAGGATTGGAATAATAAGAGCATTAAATGAATGTGCGGGGACACTACAAGAGGTGTGGTTTATCCACAACACCATGGTGGATCCTAACTGACCCTGGTGGACTGCGCTGAATAGTGGACAAGCAAAGAATGAAATTTTCCAACCTGTTCAACTGGACAAGTCCATTTCCAGATTTAAGAGCAGCAAGTACCAGAATATTTTTCAAGACACTACGAACGATGAGAGGAGTTCTATCTTTCGAGTAGTGAGTTTCGAGTAAGAAAAGCGAGTTTCGAGTAAGAAAAGTGAGTTTCGAGTAAGAAAAGTGAGTTTCGAGTAATAAAAGCGAGTTTCGAGTTATAAAAGTGAGTTTCGAGTAAGAAAAGTGAATTTCAAGTAAGAAAAGTGAGTTTCGAGTAAGAAAAGTGAGTTTCGAGTAAGAAAAAGTGAGTTTCGAGTAAGAAAAGTGAGTTTCGAGTTAGAAAAGCAAGTTTCGAGTAAGAAAAATGAGTTTCGAGTAAGAAAAGTGAGTTTCGAGTAAGAAAAGTGAGATTCGAGTAAGAAAAAGTGAGTTTCGAGTAAGAAAAGCGTTATATCTATATCTCAGACCAGACTGGTCGATTTTTGTCATCTGCATTTACTAAAATGATTAGTTTTTCTGCATTTACTACCAAATAGTGACCCTATTTCCTCTACCAGTTGTTTTATTGGGTCGCTAATGAAATTTCGCTATATGACAAAAAATCACTTTCATGTATGTCAAGACAGGACCATACAACTACAGTCAAATGTGGCGTCTGTCAAATCATTTATGCGGATCATGCTAACCCCGTACAATCGGTATGTTCTGAGTCTGCGTTATTTGATATATATGATAATACCCTGCTTAGCTTGGTGTTGGATGTGATTCATTTATTTATTTACTTGCTTTTCACAACGCCATATACGATTAACTTTGGCATTATACATTTTGTTATTTTATCGTTCTGTGTCAGGGTGCGGTGATTTCCAAAGCATACCACATAGGGAGAATCTTGACAGTCTGTGCACACATTCAGACTGGTCTGCGTCCCCCATATGCGATCTGTGACTCGTTCATAAGTGGTAGCCCCGTTTGACTCGAGCTACTTTAAAGTAAAGTTGCAACGCCCGGCACATTTATTCATATACTTATTTTTTTATTATTTGTGTTTTAGATCAATCTGCATATCTGAACTCAGAGCGGTCCCACACAACCCCCATCCCATCCTCGCCACACTCCTATACACCTGTCAGCCTATCATCTAAATCAATTTCCCACCGGTTCTGAACATTAACTCATCAACTAGTCCATAGCCTTCTGATGTAATACTTTGTATATATGTAATGCCATAGCTTGGTATTTCATATCGTATCCCATGGTATCATAAATGGCGCCATTGTCATTTTATTCTCATTGCAATAACTTTTCGCATGGTTGAAGAAAATTTAGGCCTACCTATTTTAGGATAACTAGTATTTGCTCATGTAGAAAAGTAGATACAAGAGTATTTTATCTACAACCAAAGACGATAATTATGACCTTCGTGCTGCTGTGGTACTACATTGTAATGTGTTGAACTGTAGCGTGAGCTGTAAACACTTTTAAAGCTATGGAAAGTTCTGCCATTAAGAGATTTTTGGAACTTATACCAAAACCGCTTACTAAATGCGTGCGAGTGTCTTGGCAATTTATCTTTTTGTCAAAAGTTTCTTACTCGAAACTCACTTTTCTTACTCGAAACTCACTTTTCTTAATCGAAACTCACTTTTCTTACTCAAAACTCACTTTTCTTACTCGAAACTCGCTTTTCTTACTCGAAACTCACTTTTCTTACTCGAAACTCACTTTTCCAGGGAACACTCTATTTGGTAGCTTTTATCTCACGATGGGTGTCCAAAACGTTGCTACACTTGCTACAGGCAAATTTTCAAGATCCTAGCTAATGTCTGTAGCTGAGCACAGTAATTCGAACCTTACAGTTTGCCAGACTCTGGATCGGGAACCAATGCTATCATATTAGTTGTTCCACAGGTAAATCTAGCAATACCTCCTGTTGTGGACAGACAGAGAGTTGCTGCCAGTAGCCATAAAATATCTGGTTAAATGATGAGTTAAATGAATTTGTTTGCCACTTTTTCACGTCATGTTGCTAGCAACGCTTAGCTTTTAATTCAAAATATATTTACAAATCTAGTAAAGTTTAATAAAATTAAGAGAGCAATTTAGAATTATAATAAAAAATATGGACTGTTAATTGGATTATGGCACTGACTTACGCTACCGTTAAGACAACGTTTGGCAATTATTTATTACAAAGTTCCGGAATTTAACTGTAATACCATCATTAATTGGACTCGTGGGACATATTTATGGGCTGGATACAGTGAAACAGGTTCAAGATTGGATCAGTACCGGTGGCACTAGCAATCACCACCCACAGGAGCATGGTAATTGTAAGAAAACTCAAGACTTTTCTTGTGTCAAGATAGATTATGATCAAGTTTGAAGATTTTCTTTAAAGTAAATATATGGATCCAGCGTGCGTTCCAATGATGATGCAGTCGAGTCACAAGATTTTTTTTTCAGATGAACAAAGTCACTTATCAGCTACGCTTCTGCTCATTTGGTTTAGCTGCCTAGGTAGGACAATCTCTAAGGATTAAAATCCGAGACTTCGAAACTCTAGGTACTTTATGTGCTGCTTCTGCGTGTCGGATGGGATCCATGAATTCATGAATTAATTAATTTATTTACTTAATTATTTATGTTACATTTTTTAACGTCATATGCGATGAACTTTGGCATTATACATTAGTTTATTTTATGGTTCTGTGTCAGGGCGCGGTGCTTTCAATAGCATACCACATAGGGAGACTTAATAGTCTTTTCACACATCCAGACTGGTCTGAGTCACCCATATGCGATCTGTGACTCGTTAAGAAGTGGTTGCTACGTTAGACTCGAGCTAACGTATGCGGATATAAAGACGTCGTCATCTTAACTTGTTAATAGGCTCGTTCCCATTTCTATGCAACGATTGACTTCATTGCTCGAGCTTCATTTCAACAGTTAGGAAGCCACCATGCCAGCTTAAAATTTTGTGCTTGAACAACAGCTGAATCAAGGGTACCAGCAAAATGCATTTAAGCCCCCCCCCCCCAGTGGCTTAGGCTATTGTCCGTTCTAAGGCGGTGGTTCTGTTGTTTTGTTGACTCGTTGTTGGTTGTTGCTCCCATAGTGGGATTCTGTAATTGTTCTATGTTTTGTTGTGCGTTACTTTGTTTCCATTCTAGTTTTGCAATCATCTTGATGGGGAAGAGATAGTTGGTTGCAAAAATTGCTTAGTTTGTCTTCATGGTGTCTCGTGGTTGTTGTTTTGCTCTTCCTCACGGTGCCATAGGTTTGTCTGTAGTTTGTGATTGTGGTATTTCCTGATCATACTCACTTACTATTTTTCAGTAGATTGAAGCTGAATCATTCAAAAAATAAAATAAAGGCTTCGATGCAAGCTGACCATTTCTTTTACTTCAACAACGGCAGAATCTAGGGCGAAGATTTGGTGCCAGTTGGGTGCATTTGGGCCTCTGGTGGCTTGGGCTGCTGTCCGTTTTGTTGTTATTGACTTTTTGTTTATTGTAACTCCCATTGTGGGATTGGTTTGTTGTACGTTACTTTATGTCCATTCTAGTTTTGCAATCATCTTGATTTGGATGAGAGAGCTGGTTGCTTTGCTTAGTTTGTCTTCCTGGCGTCTCGCGATGGTTGTGTGGCTCTTCCTCGCGGTGCCATGTGTTTGTCTGCGGTTCTGATTGTGGTTTTTCCTGATCATACTCACTGTTTGTCAGTAGATTGAAGCTGAATCATTCAGAAAATAAAGGCTTCCACGTGAGCATTTTTTCTTTGTCATAAATTTCTTACTCGAAACTCACTTTTTTTTTTAAAACTCGAAACTCACTTTTCTTACTCGAAACTCGCTTTTCTTACTCGAAACTCACTTTTCTTACTCGAAACTCGCTTTTCTTACTCAAAACTCGCTTTTCTTACTCGAAACTCGCTTTTCTTACTCGAAACTCACTTTTCTTACTCGAAACTCACTTTTATAACTCGAAACTCGCTTTTCTTACTCGAAACTCGCTTTTCTTACTCGAAACTATTTTTTCTTACTCGAAACTCACTTTTCTTACTCGAAACTCGCTTTTCTTACTCGAAACTCGCTTTTCTTACTCGAAACTCACTTTTCTTACTCGAAACTCGCTTTTCTTACTCGAAACTCGCTTTTCTTACTCGAAACTCGCTTTTATAACTCGAAACTCGCTTTTCTTACTCGAAACTCACTACCTACTAAAAGTGAATCACGAACAATGAAGACTGCTTGGGAGCAGTCGGATCAGGTCCATATTGTTTTTCCATAATAGGGTACCAAAGTCAGGGGCGTAGCCAGAAGCTTTCTAATGCTGAAGCCTGGAAGGAATATTTGGAGGATTCAGAGATCAGCTGACCTAGATTTGAAGATAATTTAGGGTAAAACGCAAAAGTGTACGTAGTTGAAGCCCATATATATTGGCTTCTTGCCTTCACCTGGCTAATTAGCATCTGAGAACATACACAAGCAGATGAGAGAGCAGATGACATTTGTTGCGAGTAACATGTAAAAGGGTCATGGGTGGAAAATTCTTAAAATTTCTACTCGTCCTACATCACCATATGTATTGGTAAATTCAATAATTAACATTGGAAACAGTCAACTTGTACTACAGCATAAGGCACTCGCCATGGCGGACGAGTGGATTTTTCCAGCCCTGGGGGTTACCGGTAAAAGCTAAACTAATCAAGCAAAAAGCTCCATAGAAGATGGTATTACGGTTAGTATTATTATGGTAGTAGACCAGTCTTAACCTTCTTATTGTTGTAATAGTGTGAAGATGTTACACAGGTTTATGCATGGATTACATATTAAATCCCTTCGGTATACAATTGGTTACATAGAACATTCTAAATTTTGTAACTATTATGGCTCCTCAAGGACTAAGGAAATAACACTCCAATTAACTCTTTACTAGACTGGCCCCAGTCTCTAATGTCAATTTTTTTTTTAGTAAAACTGATAATCTCTCTAAGATAGCAATTTATAAACTTAAATTGGAAGTAGAAATTCTTGGCTTGGACACTAAATTTGACTGTCAGAGAGGATAGAATTTTTAGAAGATGATTTTTTTCCATAGTTAAATATGATTAAAATGTAATTATATATATTTAGTGGACTGATGCCAGTCTAACTCTTTACATGCTAGGTAATTTGTATGCTTTTTTGTTACAGTAAAACCTGTCTAAAAGAGCCACTCAAAAATAGACAAAACAAAGGTATTAACGACGTATGATAGCTTAATGAAGGTCAAAAGTATTGCAGAATGCTCTTTTGGAGCATTCTGCAATACTTTTGACCTTCATTAAGCTATAATCCATATTGAAAGCCAATTTTAGTATACTTTTAGAGTGGCTGCTTAAGACAGGTTTTACTGTATCCGCAATTTTTTTCTCAAAAAATCTTTCAGGAGTATCGGACAGTGTCAAAAAGCTAGTTCCGTTGACCCTGATCTGATCTGACCATGGCCAAGTTCTAGCGCTAACCATATGCTTTATTCATGGTTTGAAGATGTGTATGTGCTTTAGATATATTTGACAATGATTGTTTGTTTGTGTTTAACATCCCACCAACAGCTATGGTCATATGGGGACAGCTTTAAAATCCCATCCATCAGACAGGAGAAGCCAATGATCGAACCAGTGCAACCCCTTGTTTACAAGGCGAGTGTGGTTTATCCACTTACACCACAGCGGCTCCTATGGTTTAGATTGCTTTTTAGTAATTTTTCTGTGTTTTTTTTTTCACTTTGTCATTTTTTACTGATTCAAAATAGCTCATATATTAAAAGAAACCATTATGAGGATGCCAAACAATTTAGCGAACTTTGCAAGAGATATTTCACCTGGAAACCATCGTAATACAAGCAGTGGTGGTACTATTTGGCCTGCTTCCCCCAATGGCCAGGGAAAAAAATATGTAGGAATATGACCATGTCAAAAGAGCACCTGGCCTAGATTTACTGGACCACCCTTGCGAAAAATTGTTCCATATAATCCCAAATAATTGGTATATTCTAGAATGTTCTAGAAAGTCTCAGTCCAGTTCCAATTCTGCTTGAATAGAACTTTCTGGGATTTTGTGGTACTTCATTTTATATGGTATTTAATGGAATTCCATTAAATCCCAAAAGTTGGAACAATTGGTATTTTCTGTCACTATCTGGAACTGGAAAATCCCAAATAGTCTCAAATAATTCTACTTAAAATATAAGTGGGATTTTCTGTTACTTTCTGGGATAAATATTCCATTTAATCCCAGAAAGTCCCAGTAGGTACTTTAAATGGGATTTATTAAGATTTTCTGGGACTTCATCAACTACTAGTAAATACCTTGGTTCCATTTAATACCAAATAATCCCAACCTAGATTTGCATAGGACCATTATATTCTGAACTCAGTCTGACCTTGAAATATGATATAATTGTGTTAACCTGGTTCTCTCATTTTAATGACTCAAGCTGAAATTCTTTAATCTTGCAGGAAACCAGAAAAAGATTCAAATAAACCTCATGGTTTGCAAGGCTCTAACTATTTGATAAATTCTGTATTAATTTTGGATATATACTGCATAAACTGCACAAAATAAATCCTACAAGAGACAATGTGAGTAAATAGAACATATTTCTATGCTTATAAATTATACTTGCATGAGACTTCTCATCATTTAATTTAGTTTCTCAGAAACAAAGCCATTTGTAGTTGTTTCTTTCTTTGAATGCTGATGGAAGACACTTATTACTGAATTGTGTTCATTATGGTTATGCAATTTTACCATTATCAATTTGATTTACAGCAGCATTTGTGGCAGTACAACACTTAGTTAGTTTGGTACTTGTAAGCATACATTAGTGACTATGTTTATTACTGAATTTACAGGATAGTCAGGCTGATCATTGGGGCTTATTTTTATTTGAATTTTTTTTATCACCATGCTCTTTTTAAAAGGTGTTGGGAGATATTGTGATTGCCTTCGTCTGTATATCAGGTTTTTGTTTGTTATGCTATTATCCTACCAAATTTGTTGAGCAACTGGTGTATGCAAAAGCAAAATTCCAATACCCCAATGATCTGGGATGTAGGTCAAAAGTGCCCTTCGGTCTGCCCATTTGCCTGCAATACTATCACCTTGCAAATGGTTTGTTTGTTTGTTTCTGTTGCTTTACTCTATGGTCATGGCGGGATGGTCAGTTCACCTAACCACACTTTTTCCTGGGCAAGCTTTAACAAGCAGTTATTCAGTACTTTGTGCACATACTTTCGCTTGTAACTGACAACAACCCTTCTTGAATGATTCAGCGGAAAGGAGGAGAATGACCATAGAAATTATTTCATGATCAATCTCCAGGAAAGTATGGGACCTGATCGGGATCGAACTCGCGATCCCTGGATCTGCATTCAGACTCACATCTGTTGCCAGAGACATTACCGACTGCACAAACGGTCATACTGAATCTAACCAGATTTGTTTGGTGACTAACTTACACAAGTGGGTGAGCAGGAGTATTACCGTTTTTTTTTATCCCCCTTGCATGGGCCCCAGTGAGTGTGCATTTTCTGGCTTTGCTGTCTCTTTCTGAATTGCTGGGTAGAACTCAACCAAATTTGTGAGCAACTTAAACAAATAATATATACAGGAGCTTATTTTTGGGTACCCCACTCAGAGACGCCCTGAAAAGGGGTCAAAAGTGTCTGCCCATTCTTCTTTTATGCTAATCCAAACATGCTGGGCTGAATTCAACCTAATTTGTTGAAAGGTCGACTTTCTCACAAGTGGGGAGTGCTAAAGAACATTTATTTTTTATCCTTCCAGCCAATTGACCTTCCAAGTTACTAGTTAAAAGTGTCTGTTTATCTGTCCATTTACTAATTATGCTATCCCCTAACCTGCTTAATTTTGGATATGGTGAACCCACAGGGAATTAATACAGGAAAGTTATATAAATGGACCTGTGCTCAACCAATTATAAACGCTTGATCAGAATTTGGGCACACTGAAGGTGTTAACCAGGTTTTCTGGGTGCCAATATAAGTACAAAATAATTCAATTAAGTAAGAATTAAAGTAATTTTTAGCATCAGTACTAAGTAATATCAGATTGTAGCATTGGTGGTACTTTCAAATTTTGGTTTCAGTACTATTTGGTATTATCTGGTACTTTCAGCTTTTTGCATTGGTACTATATGGTATATTGTGGTACTTACAAATTTTGGTATTGGTACTATTTGGTATTATATGGTACTTTTCAGATTTTGGTATGGGCAATATTTGGTATTTGGTGGTACTTTCTGATTTTGGTATTTATACTATTTGGTATTTTATGGTACTTTTAAGTTTGGTATTGGTACTATTCAGTATTTTCTGGTTTTAGTATTGGTACTATGTGGTATTTTGTGGTACTTTCAGATTTCAGTATTGGTACTATTTGGTATTTAATGGTACTTTCAGATTTCGGTATTGGTACTATTTGGTATTTTATGGTACTTTCAGATTTTTGTATTGGTACTATTTGGTATTTTGTGGTACTTTCTGATTTTTGCAATGGTACTATTTGGTATTTTGTGGTACTCACATATTTTGGCAGTTTTTGGTATTTTATGTTACTTTCAGATTTTTAGTAGGAAATGGTACTATATGGTATTTTATGGTACTTTCAGGTTTTGGAACTGGTACTTTTTGGTACTTTAT
Source organism: Loripinus fragilis (assembly GCA_964019695.1). Taxonomy (NCBI): domain Eukaryota; kingdom Metazoa; phylum Mollusca; class Bivalvia; order Lucinida; family Lucinidae; genus Loripinus; species Loripinus fragilis. The sequence continues at coordinate 62,800,160 of OZ026521.1, read as the reverse complement.
GGTACTTTTCCGTGAAAACTATACATTAGCTAGAAAAGAAATGGAATTATCTGTTACTATTTAGAACTTCTAAATTGCTGAATTGGGATTTTGTGGAAATATTTGGGACTCTTGTCAATACAGAATAGAGATTTTCTGGGATTAAATGGTATTTTAATAAATGAACAGGTTGGGATTATTTAGGATTTAGTGGAACCTGATCAAATGGGACTTTCTGGGATTAAATGGTATTTTCAGTACCAGAAAATACCATAAAATCCCATATGCCATTTAACATTCCATTTAATTCCAAATAATCCCAATGTTGGGATTTATTGGGATTAAGTGGTTATCCCAGAAAGTACCATTAAAGTGAGTTCCAGAAAGTTCTAGAACAGTACCAATAAATCCCACTTCATTTTCGCAAGGGCAAGAATGTTTTCTGACTGATCTAAATTTAATATTTATTTATAGACTATTCCAATGGCCTAGGTAAACTATATTACAATCACTTTATCACATTCCAAAGATAGGGAAAATTTTATCACCATATTTGGAAGGTAATTTATTCTTCAAATTACACTGTCAAATCAGTGAAGAAATTTATGAAATCCAATCACTTTATGGCAGTCCTGAATAATATTAAAATAAGAAACGTTTAGGCCTGCTCATGAGATTTTAGTATACAGTAAAACCTGTCTTAAGCGGCCACTCAAAAATAGACAAAACAAAGACCTTAATGACAGAAGGTCGAAAGTGTTGCAGAATGCTCCCCTTGGAGCATTCTACAATACTTTTGACCTGCATTAAGCGACGACTGGTCTTGAAAACCAATTTTTGGTCTTCTTTTTGAGTTACTGGTTAAGACAGCTTTTACTGTATCATATACCTAGTAAACACATAACGTTAAAACAACGGTGTATCTACTTCAATTCATTGGAATTATGTCCTGATGACATTGTTCCGAGTAATGTGTTTGCTGGGTATGCATTAACTCTTTGCATGCTGGATAATATTGGAAGACGACAAAAGTCGTCCCTAGCAAGGAAAGAGTTAACCCATAAAAGCCAAGCATCCTTTTTTGTGGGACGTAAGGCAAACATGGCAGACCCTGTTCAGATGCTGCAAAACTCAGCATCTGATCAGGGTCTCCATTGTTTGCTTACTGAATATTCAACTAAAATTTGAATTAAAAATGAAAAATACCACCCAATTACCCTTAAAAGGGAAATAGATTGGTCCAATTGATAAGAATGGGAAATTCCATTCGGCTTAAATGGGTTAAATTGAACTGTTTGTCAATTCAATCACTTACCTCTGGGAAATGGACAAAAAAAGAGCACTCTGTGAGAAGATCTTCAAACACTCTTTGATCTGAAGTGGTACAAAAAACTTTATGTTAGGTTTAATATATACAACATTAATACTACCAATATTGAATAAAAAAAAAGGAGATAATTTCAAGTACCATAGTATGTTTTCACTTTTAACATTGATTAGAGCCATCAAATATGAAATTTCCAAAATTTGTTAAAGTGTTCCTACCAAATGAATCATTGAAATGGAAAGAATCAGTACCCTTATTTGTTTGTTTTGATTCTTTACATCCCAGTCAACAATTTTCATGTCATGTTGAAACGGTCTTCCTGGGTTGAACCAGTACTAAACAGAAGATATAGTTTCTTGCTCAAGGGTTACAACACATTTGCTCCGGTGAGGCTGGAACCCACAACCCCTCGATCCGAGTCAAGCACTCTACCACTGTGCCACCTCAGTGCGCTTATCAAAGAGACATAGGTAAGAACTTCCAAATCAAGATGCATTTGAATCCCTAAGGATTATTTTAATGTTAGCAAACAGTGCAGACCCTGATGAAATGCTGCAGAATGCAGCATTTCATCAGGGTCTGCACTGTTTGCCAAGGTAGTCCCAGTGATCAAGGGTTAATTGATATTTAATAATTTATTAGAGTAAGCTTAAGGCTTGGCTGTATACTCTTAAGAGCCGGGACGAAAAAAATTAAGAATTCAAAACATGATGATCCTATCAGACTTCGATTGGACATGACTGTAAAAAATCATCTCTGCTTAAAAGTTAATCATACGATTCCTAACGCGGTAAGTAATGGACCTTTTGATATTACGTACCCAGAGAAAACCTGATCAATCATCTACCAACCTGGCCAACTCTCAAGCATTGCTAGACTGAGTCAGATTTGTGAAAAACATGGAATCTGAAAGTTTGTCAGAGGGGGTCCAATTTTGACAATGTTTATTTTTGATTAGGGAAGGGAGGATCCAAAAACCACTATAAGCGGGTCATCATCATTGTTATTCGCTTACTGGAAAGTATAATATCTAAACTTGATTCATGCAAAATTTCAATGTTCTAGCTACTCTCTGTAGCTGAGCAGGTGGGTTTGAGTCTTACTTGGTCAGAAACGCCAAATACAGGTTTTCTCGTGTTGAGGCCGATACGATCATGTATTCAAATGGTAAAAATGGCATAGGGGATGAATATAGATTAGTGAATTGGATAAGAAGAAAACATGAAAGGAATACAAGTATAAATACATCTGTTTAAGAGGCTTACAACAAATATTTGGTTTTGCCCTAAATTTTCTTCTGAAGCATAAACTTCATTTAACCCTTAAAGCGCCAATCACAACTCCAGCAGACGGCAAATTTTGAGACATCTTACCCAATTTTTGAAAAAAAATAAGGTATGATATTTCATGAGAATTGTCTGCCAGCAGACGATTCTCATGAAATATCATGCCTTATTGGTTATTTTTGAAAAAGCGGCAAAATTTTAAATTGTCGTCTGCTGCAAAATGTAGGTGGCACTTTAAGGGTTAATGTATACGGAAAAGAACAGAAATCAAACTAGAAACCGCAATACAAAATTATCACTCCTTTCACTTTGATACATTAAAATACGATGGTGTTGTCTCATTAAGATATCATACCGTAACACATACTGATTTCTGGTATTTATAGGCACTAGGATTTCCCCATTCTTGCTCAAAGATTATAAGCTTTTAGGGATCTTTCTTGCGAACCAAACATCTATTTGCCTTGATCCACATCAGAAATAAGGGTGAGGTTGGTATCCTCAAACATGTTTAAGCCCCTCACCCCACCCCTTACTGTCCGTTCCAAGGCGGTGCTTCTTTTGTTTATCCTTTTTGTTATTTGTGTTTTTCTCTCATACTGTCTTGTCTTTTCCTTGCAGCCTTGTGGTCACCTGCTAGGAAAGGGCTGACCTCTTGGGTCTCTTGTATGTGATGTTTTCTATGTTTTGTCACTTTCCCATATGGTGTTCTGGGTTGGATGTGGTACTTGATTGTTTGATTTCTGATCCTTGCCTTCTTCCTTACTTTTACAATACAACAAACCCATCTCAGACATTTTCAGATGCATTTTTTTACTTGGCTCTTTAAGGGATAAAAATGTCATCTGTTTATTGCATCTGCTGTATATATTGAAATGAACTCTATGACACTTTTACCGTGGAAGCAAACGCTATGAACCCTTTCCTGATCTGGGTCCATATTGTTTGCTCTATAGACTACAAAAGTATGTAAGCAGATGAGAGGGCTGGGCCGCGTAGCGCAGTCGGTAACGTGTCTGGCTACAGATGCGTGTCTGACTGCAGATCCAGGGGTCGCGAGTTCGATCCCGGTCCGGTCCAAAACTTTTGTGGAGATTGATCATGATTTCTACGGTCATTCACCTCCCTTCCGCAGATTTATTCAAGAAGGGTTGTTGTCAGTTACAAGCGAAAGTATGTGCACGAAATACTGGTTAACCGCTTGTTCAAGCCTGCCCAGGAAAAAGTGTGGTTAGGCGAACTGACCGTCCCGCAATGACCATAGCTGTTGACTTGGGACGTAAAGCAACAAAACAAACAAACAAACATAAGCAGATGAGAGAGCAGACGATCGCCGTGAGTGGCGTGGTTTACAAAAAAATTGTCCAAAATTCAGGCCTTAACCCCTATAGCTCGATGTGTGTCTGTTAACAATAGTGGCAAAATTGTTTACTATGTCTTCAAATTCTTCCTTGAAAACAGCTGCCTTTTTCAGTGCAAGTTAACAGTTTTTTTCATATATCAACTCTCGATTGTAAGCCTGTTATTAATGGGTCATAAAGCGTTTACAAAACAGTGATTGTTCGACAGTTATGTTGATTATTCGATACCCTGTAGGAGAAAAGAATTCAATTAAACCGGACCTAATACCAAACTTTGACTTTAAAACATTTACGCCAATCGGTGTTAATTACACAATGAAAAATGGCTGTATTTCTAGCTAAAGTTGACAAAAATTACGATGGTGTCCTATGAAAAGGGACAGTCATTTATTCACACTGATTCCTTTACTAAAATGTCTGAGGCACTAAAAACCAGAATCAGACTTCAAAGGAAAAATTGGACTATTGTAGACACTATTTGCCATGCCAAAAAGCATTTTATGAATGACAGCTAGACCAAATATTTTAGATGAGAAATCATTTAGACATTTTTGATAGCTTTTGACCATTTTGTTCTAAGACTTGCAATTACATTTTTTCTCCTTTACAGTACTAATTAAGTTTACGCTTTGTCAGGGAGTCGAAACTCTTTAGCTTATTGGTCTTTTACCAGTATAAGCTTGCTGAGGCTTTCGTTTGGGTCTTTGTGTCTTGTGTTTCTCATGCTTTCTCGTCTGTCTATTGCTGCCTTGTGGTCACCTGCTGGGAAAGGGCTGACCTCTTAGCTCTTGTTGGTGATGTTTATTGTATTAATTTATTGTTATTTTCGCGTGTGGTATCCTTGGTCAGGTGTGGCACTTATTGTATGGTTTCCTGATCTTCTCCATCATTCTTACTTTAATGTATGATGGGGGAGGGCTCATTTCTGAGCTTAATACAAACTGCTGTTATGTGTGCTTGTCTCAGGAGTCCAAGTCATCATCTGTAAATTGCAACCCAACTTTTGAACTGCATTTAAATTAATTTTAATGAATGAAAGGCATTGGAATGAATGAATGGCCTTTGGAATATACTATTAATTTGTTTGCAAACTTGATTAATATTTATATATATCACAAGGCGCTATTTAAAGTTTTGAAAAGCTGTTATTCAACCAATTAATATTATTTATATTTGAACAATTGCCTTACAAAATGAAATTATTTTCCTTGCTTGTTCACTGGGAAATGAGTTTTCCAAAACTTTGTGGTGTTGTCAATGTTTGAAAACAAAACTTGAAATGCAAAATTCATTATTCCATTCAGGTTCAGCGTAGTAAAGGTTGATAATACAGTTGGAATCACTCTTAAACTTGTATCTTATAAATTGTCATTCGGGTTTATCCTAAGTGGCTTTGTTTTATTACCTTAAGTATCAAGATTTATGATTATATCAATAATTTCAAAGTTTAAAGTATACAAAAGTCAACAGTTTAAACATGAATTAGGATTTTCAAAAGACAAGTCGAAAGAAAACAACCATATACATAAGGATACAAATTTTTTCAGCTTCAAACTGAACAGTTTATGTGGTTAGCTCGCACTTAGTATAAATAAAAGGCCATAATCTGGCTAACAAAAGGGGCCAATTACTACTACAGAAAATTGATCACAGGGTGGGAATTATCAAGCCCTATTAAATGTGTTCTGTTGGAAACGAGTATATCTATTTGAGAAGAATGGGAAATTCTATTTAGGCAAAAAGCTGTTTTCAAATGTGGAAAGTAGATCTGCCCAGTGCGCTCATTTGGTCAAATATAAGTTAACGGCATACTTCTTAGTGGATTGACACTAGTTGAACTCCGCATTTGCACAAACTTTGAGAGCTTCTCAAATAATGTGAAAATTCTATTGATAAAATTATTGTCAAGATAGCTAGCATACTTTTAAGTAATACAAGGATTTATAGGAAAACTATTCGAGATTTGTGCTTGACAATCTTCAAGCATTCAAACCACATCTAAAATTAATGTACTCCAACTAGATGTTTTTTATGACACCGCCAGCTATATAGACTAGTATAATATTATCAATAGCGCGTAATTACGAGGACTGTCATTTCTTTTATTGGAATCAGATAGGTTTAAGGTCTTCCATTTAACGTTTATTGGTTTTTATGGAGGCTTTATTTGCATTCTTGTTATTAAATAAAAGATTCAATTAGAAGGTATGGTAAAAGCACTTGAGTGAAAAATTAAGTGCTGGATATGACAGAAAGTTATAGAATAATGGTGGTCATGGTGATAAACCCTTCTGACACCAAGCTCCCAAGTCACCGAGAGCATACCAGAGGTTGTCTAATCAGTTTGACTCCTTGCATACTGGGTAATTTTTCAGGCTTTTTTGTCATCTACTGACTTTTTTCAATCAGAGCTAGAAATTAGCACTCGTCCTCTCGTCTTTACGAGTGACTCAGGCTGAAGGGCAAGTGAAAATTTTGATTTTTCTATTGAAAATTATTTTTTCTCCCATATATGCCAATATTTTAAAATATTTCGAGGCCTGTCAATATCAACTTTTTTTCAAAAAATTCTTTCGGGAAATACCATCAGTGTCAGACAGTTTGGATTCAGATCAGGCCCCAAATTTTGTCAGCCCTGATCTGGGTCCAAACTGTTTGCAAAGGAAATTGGCGGCAGGCACTGTAGTAGGCTAAGAGTTAATCAATTAAAATCATCTTGTTCAAATATTAGGTTAAGTAAGGTAGTTAACTCTCCTTGCTAGCGGCAACTTTTGTCGTCTTCTTGTAACCTTTACAAAGAGTTTGGACCCAGATCAGGCCCGACAGAATGTTGGGCCTGATCTGGATCCAAACCTCTTGACACCTTGATGCTATTCCCGAAAGAATTTTTCGAAAAAAATGATTTTGAAAAAAATCAGCAGATGGCAAAAAAACCATGCAAAATTACAATCCATGAATTACTCGGTGTGTGCTAATAGAGTATATATGTACGCTTATTAGGTCTAACATGGTATATACTTACATTTAAGGGCTTCAAATGCCAGTTCAAATGTGAGTCTCTTTTCATTATCATCTTCAAATTCCAGATCGGGTATTTCCACTGCTTTATCATTCTTATTTGCCTCCTTCAATCTCTTATAGTAGGGATTTTCTAATTCCTCCTTAGTTTCTTGTCTTAACGCACTGAACACTTTCCCCGCATTTGCGTAGATTTTGTGAGAGTACAAGCACGGCTCCTTATAATGATAGTCATACTTGGAACCCTTCTTCTCAGCCTCATTTTCATAATATCCGTTAGTGTGTTTATGATCCGTCTGATCACCGGCCATCATAGTGACTGTACGCATCGTTTTATCTGTAGTTTTATCATGAGTATCGGTCGCAAGGGTGTAGGTCATAGATGTACGAAGTCCTAGTGTAGTGTCGGCGGTTGGCGGCATTGCATACACAACAACTCCCCAGCTGATATCGTTGCTATCAGATCTGACTGTCCTGACCTCTCACTGTAAGATACAGAATCTCACCACTCACTCAATACTGTCTTCTGATTGGCTTGGTATTAAATGATGAGCAGTCAATAGTGTCCTCTGATTGGTTAATCTTTGATAAACTGTCTATCACTCTGTCTGTAGTATTTATATAAAATTTATTAAAGTTTTCTCACTTTCTAACTTTTCTTTATTGTACCTGTAAAGATAAATCTATATGTACAGTAAAGCATGAAATACGATTAACTCTTAAATCACAGCAATATAAATTATTTTAATAAAACACGGAAAGGTTTCTTTAAAAGACATAATATGTCTTGATATTTTATGTGAATTGTCTGTTGACAATTCACATTGAAATATTAAGACATCATTGCCTTTAACTCTTTGCCTACTGGGTATTTTTTCCTGCTTTTTTGTCGTCTGCTGTTTTTTTTTTTTTCAAAATCAACTTTTTCGAAAATTATATCAGGAATACCATCAGAGTGTCAAACAGCTTGGATCCAGATCAGGCCTGATCTGGGTCCAAAATGTTTGCATGACCCTAAATGTGCTGTCTGCTGCAATCACCCTACTGAAGGTGTTAATATTATTTCAAAATGATACAAAATAGGATTAGCCTTACCATTGGCAGCATTAAAAGAACTTATAATTTTACAGTAAACACTAGAATTTTTTTAAACATTTTTTTTACTGCATGAGACAAAAATATGTCACTTCTTGAGACATCTTTTAACAACCTTAACACCTTATATTGTGGACTACTGCAAAATAAAGCTGAACCATTAAGGATCATACAACTTCTCCTTTCTAAATTTGGTACAGACAAGCAAATACAATAGTGTTAACTTTAACTAGACTACAAAGAGTTAAAATTTATGATTACGACTGTAAGGACTGCTATATTGCTCTGTTAAGCAGTCTGATTTGGTTCTTAATCATTTTCCAACATACCTGAACATTTTAATATCTTTCCCAAAATATAATCCTTCCATAACTTGGCTTTCGTATTAACTGACAATTAAATATCATTTTTCTCTCTATATACTTTTCTGTTCAAAATTTCTCAAGTATACTCAAACAAGGTTGTCAAATCTTTCAATTTCTAAATTACCGAGTTTAAACTCTTTCCCTGCTGGCATCGTCTGCTTATAACTGGTGCAAGCAGTTTGGACCCAGATCAGGCCCGACATTTTGTCCGGCCTGATCTGGATCCAATCTGTTTGATACTCTGATGGTATTCCTGAAAGAATTTTTAGAAAGTGTTGATTTTGAAAAAAATCGGCAGACGACAAAAAACATGAAAAATTATCCAGAATGCAAAGAGTTATACAAATAGTGTTTTTTTCTTTAGAAACTATCAATATCAATTCACTCTGCTCTAACTAAAGCAATCCATGGTCATTCAATAATTTTTATTCAAATTACTAATATTATACCTTCAATATTTAAATTAATATCCATACATCGAAATATACATACCGTCTTGGTTAATAAGTCCAACCTTGTAACGTTTTTAGTCAATAACTAAACTATACGAGGCTCGTAGCCGTCTTATATCCTCTTACAAGTATCGGAGATTAACTGAAAAGGAAAGTAAACACAACAGTCAACAAAATATATGAACCCTATCACCTGAGTAATAAACAACAATACCCCGGTTAATCATCGAGTCAAAATCATTACGGACATAGCCATGCCTCTATATTTAGGGGATTTTTTTATATAATAATCTCCTATCTTTGATAAATATTATAGTGAGAATATAAGTACCACTTAATTCTTTGCATGCTGGTTATTTCATTAATGTTTTTTGCCGTCTGCTGATATTTTCAAAATGACCTTTTTCAAAATTTTCTTTCGGAAAAACCTTCAGAGTGTCAAACAGACTGGATAAAGATCAGGCCCAGATGTTTTGTCAGGCCTAATCTGAGTCCAGACTGTTTGTAAAGGCTATCAGCAGACAGACACATAAGCGGACAAAGTGTTTCAAAAATGTAATGGGGTAAAAGAAGTTATTATTGAGTACAAAGGGATGACTGGAAGGGGATTTTTTTGAAGATTTTTTGATAGATTTATAAGTAAAAATCCATTTTCTTATTACACAACTAACTACTGTAAATTCGGAAATTTTTTGCGCGAGGGTTTTATTTTCGCGAAACTTCGCATATGCTAAGTTTCATGAAAATAAAATCCTTGCGAATGGCAAGATCACTCTGCCATTTACTAATATAGGTAAATCATGCTCTAGTCGCGAATTTTTATCGTCGCAAATATGTCTTAAATCGCTATTCACAAAAATAAAACTCTCACGAAAATTTCCGGATTTACAGTACATACAATCGAGAGCAACCAAAAAATCGGATTTTCTGTTTTGCCAAGTAGCAGGCAGATGGGTACAGAAAAGCACCAGCTATTGCAGAGAGCATGCTGCTCTATAATAGATGTTTTGGGCATTTTTTTTTGGTCTTGTTTACATGGTTCTAAATCTTTAAATCTTTCTTATGTGAAGCTTGTCAGCCTCAGAATTTACTGTGCATATATGCAGAACCTGCTTTGTGCATGCTCATCTTTGGGGAAATAATCTGTGATTTCTCAGCAACATGCTCCAAGACTAACGGTTTCAGTCAACCCCATTAGCTAAACCCTTTGCCTCCTGGGAAATTTTTCATGCTTTTTCATTGTCTGCTGATTTTTTTCGAAATCAATTTTTTCGTAAAATTCTTTCAGGAATACCATCTGAGTCAGGAATACCAACTGAGTGTCAAACAGATTGGATCCTGAGTGTCAAACAGATTGGATCCAGATCAAACCTGACGTTTTGTCAGGCCTGATCTGGGTCCAAACTGTTTGCAAAGGTTATCAGCAGATGACACTCAGTAGGCGATCTTCTTCCATTTATTTGACCAAGCCATGGGACCAACCGTTTGATAATTGGTGATATATGGCCAAATGCTATAAGAGTGCATCGATGCGTAGCATTATCTGCGGCATTTTGGATGCTGAACCCAAGATGCTGGAACCTGTTGGAGACTCTAGCGTGAATTCTCCTCAACAACTTACAATTGCGAGTACATTTTGCTAAAATTGATAATAAAGAGATTATTCTTGATAATCAATGTGAACTAGAATTGTCAGAGAATCTGATTATAGCCCCACTGCAGTGCTTTTCATGCTGTAAAAAGGTCAAGTCCCAAAGGTATTGAGAGGAAACAAAATTCTGGCATCAATCAAGGGCCATAACTCTGTTACAAATAAGCAAAATGTGGAAGGTAGCAATCTCAACATAGATCTTGTCAATATAAATGCATATATAAAGTTTGGTGAAACTGTCAACTGGTTCTCAAGATATTGAGTGGAAACAAAAATTTGGAGTAAATCAAGGGTCATAACTCTGGTAAAAATGTGCCAAAAATGACAGATAACAATCCAAACCTAGATCTTGTCAATATCAATGCATATATAAAATTTTGTGAAATTTTATCGATTCGTTCTCAAGATATTGAGCGGAAACAAAATTTTGGCATAAATCAAGGGCCATAACTCTGGTACTGATTTGCGAAAAATGACAGGTAACAATCCCAACCTAGATCATGTCAATATAAATACATATACAAAATTTGGTGAAATTCTATAAATTTGTTCTCAAGATATTGAGTGGAAACCAAATTTTTGCGTAAATAATGGGCCATAACTCTGAGACAAATGTGTGACATTCCCAACCTAGATCTTGTCAATATCAATGCATATACAAAATTTGGTGAAATTCTATCAATTGGTCTCAAGATATTGAGCGGAAACGAAAACCTGACGGACAGACGGACGGAATGACGGACAACCCAAATCCAGTATAGATCCCGCTTTGAAAACACAAAAAATCGAGTATACCGTAGCTGAAATTAGGATATCATTCTAACAGGTTAATATCTTCAACAGGATTATTGTTAAGCCTTCAAAATCCATTTCACAATACACTTAGGAAACTAGTGACACCCTGTTTTCTGTGTGGATTAGCGGTATGGTGTTGCTCCTGTGACCGCTAGACTGTGAACTTGACATGTTGAGATTATAAGAATTCAAGTCATTCACCGGATCGATTATAGGTCAAGATTAACTATTGCCTTTGGAATCTTTTTCTTCTTCCAATTGTAGTTCATCCCTCGGTTGACCTGGTATTTTCGAACTATACTCTCAGAGAGTCATACAGTTTGCATCCAAATCAGGCCTGACATTTGATCTGGATCCAAACTGTTTGCAACGGTTATCAGCGGACGACAATAGAAGGCAAACAATATTTTGAGCGTAAAATGTGAATATTTTCTTACCCATCAGCTTTAACATTTGTTTTGGGTGTTCAAAGAGCCGTCTCATTGAGACCATTCTTTTGAACCCTCAACATAAGTGTTACTCGAGAAATATTTTTTTTTTAGTTACATACTCTTATCTAGAGGTCTGATCAATTGTATTTTCAGCCCCCACCCCACCCCCAAGAAAGCTCTACCAAAAATACAATTTTATGAAGGGCATTTTTTGTCAAATAATGGTTTTAGGTAGTTTTTTTATTACAAAAATAAAGAGGCTTAATTTCAAGTTTGACAGTAGACCACATTTTCAAAGTTTGTTGCTTCATTCACTTCTTGCCTGTTGAGTACTTTTTCATGCTTTTGTTATCATCTGTGGGAGCGCAGTGGCTCAGTGGTAAAGTGCTTGACTCGAGACCGAAGGGCTGCGGGTTCTAGTCTCACCTGCGTTGTGTCCTTGAGCAAGAACATTAATCCTAGTTTAGTACTGGTTCAACCCAGGAAGACCCGTCCCTTTATAACTAAAAGATTGTTGATGGGACGTAAAGAATCAAACAAACAAACAAACAAATTGTCATCATCTGCTGATTTTTTCAAAAAAATTCTTTCAGTAACGTTAACACCATCAGAGTGTTAAATGGTTTGGACCCAGATTAGGACCAACATTCTGTCTGTCTTGACCTGGGTCCATGCATGTTTTTTTGTTTTTTTATGAGGGGAGAGAGGGATCCAAATAGCACTGAAAGCGGACCATCATCGGCCTGCCAGCGAAACGCAATTTTAATGGTGTTTCCCTGGCGAGCCAATGATGGCCCAACATTGAATGCTGTCTTCTATTGGTAGCTTTGAGATTTTTCAGGGGATCTGGACCAGTATCGCTAAGAATCCCTATATTTTTGTGATTTTTCAGCGGGGGCCCGGACCCCCTGTTCCCCCCCCCCCCCCCCCCCCCCCCCCCCCCCCCCTCTGGATCTGTGAATAGGGTCCAAACTGTTTCAATTTAAGGTTATCATTAGATGACAAAATTCACCATTTTTAAGCAAGGAAAGAGAAGTATGTTAAGGAAATAAATGACAAAGTTGGTCAGACCAAGCTGTGGTTCTCACAATGGATCATATTAGAGTAGTATCGATGTTCAGAGGTGCAATATTAATGTCAGAGATATTTCTATAGAATCCCCTCATTCAGTGTACCTTAGAAACCTAGGAATTCCATTCATAGGTCAGGATTACTATACATCCCTGCCATTAATCTATAGATCTGTTGACCTAAGAGGTAATGACCAAATATTGGACGGCTAAGACCAACCCATAATGTTTGAACAGAATAGTTAGTCAAAAGTGCAACAATCTTAGCTCTATCAGCAAATAGAAAATATCTGTTGCTCCTACAGCTCAAGCGGGTTTTTTTTGACAAGCGGGGTTTACCTCCCGGTATTCATTTGGTTGTACTGTTGAGTCCTTAACTTTGTTCGATTTTGTATGTACATGTACTTGGAGATGGTACATTGATAAGTTAGGGATCTTTCATGCAAACCAAACATCTATGTGTCTTGATCCACATAAGAACAAAGGGTGAGGTTGGTATTGTTAAGCATGTTTAAGCACTCTAGTGATTTTCTTGCTGACTGTCCCAAGGTGGTGCTTCTTTTGTAGATCCTTTTTGTTATTTATGCTTCATGTTGATCTGTGTCTTGTCTGTCCCTTGCAGCCTTGTGATCACCTGCTGGGAATGGGCTGACTTTTTGGCTCTCTTGTTACTGTGTGTTGTGCTTTCGTGTGTTTTTGTCACTTACCTATATGGTGTCCCAGGTCAGGAAAAAGACTTGATTGTATCAATTCCTGATCTTTACCTCCCTCTCTACTTGGAACTTACAAACATGCTGGGCCATGTGTTTTTAAACAAGAAGATTTTTATGTTATTCTTATATATAAACCTTTCTTAAAAATGTAATGCCTGGGCTCAGAAGACATTTTTGGTCAAAGGACCATAATATGAATAAAATTGGTAGAGGATGACAATTTTTTTTTTATGAAATATTATACAATTATTGACTTATGTTGAGGTAGACATGGAGTGTTATTGAACAGTAAACGTCATATTGACCGACGCGGAGCGGAGGTCAATATGATTAAGTTTACTGTTCAATAACACTCCATGTCTACCGAAACATAAGTCAATAATTGTTTTATTATATTATAAATGTACGTTATGCATTTCCTGCCATTTTAGACCATTAAAACGTTGACGTTACGGATGGATCATGTGAAACGACTTGACGTTCTGACGTCACTTCCCATAAGCCAGTCAATATTACCTCGTGCCGTGTGCTTTGCAACGTCACATCCGGCAAACCATGTAATATGTAGTTTTATTGACTCGAGTGGATATGCATCTGGGCCAATCAGAAGATGTTTATTTATAGATTATATAATAATACCCTTTATCACATATTCGGGACGCTATTTGCCGCAATAACCCAAAGTCTGCATATGCGATAAGCTCTTTCCCGCCAACTGGTTATCAGCCTGCTGTGATGATAACTGGAAGGCATGTATTTTGAACGGAGAAAGGATATCATGCCCGGCATGAGACGTTGATCATTAGATGACGTCAGATGGAAACAAGTGGCATGACGTGACGCAAAATTTTAGGTCAATCCTATGTTTAACTTACATTTTGTATGCCAAACGTGTTAAAACAGTGAATTGGAATATGTGATAAACAGATTATCTTACAGGGTTTCGGTCATCGCCCTTCAGTATCAACCCTCGACCATTATCAGCCCGAGAGCTAAAGCTCTCGGGCTGATAATGGTTCTCGGGTGGATACTTCGGGCGATAACAAAACGCCCATGAGATAATCTCTAATGATGCAGAGTTGTACAGAAAAGGAAAGTTCACATAAATGTGAGTCAAACTTGTACAATCGAGAATAATTGAAAGTTCTAATATGCTCATTTCATTAAAAATACTTAAAAGTCTGTTTGATTTAAGTCAGTTACTTTTGAAGTATTCAAATATGGGAGTTCATTTAATGTTTACTAATCATATATTCAGGACTTTAGTTAAGAGTACGTAACAGAAAAATAATTTTCTTATTTCTCAACCAAAACATATGTTGTGGGTACTCAAAAGAGCCGTCTCAATGAGACGGTTCTTCTGAGCATCCAAAACATATATTAAAACTGAAGGGTAAGAAAATATTGAAACTTTTAGGCTCAAAAATTTTGTTTATCTACACCTATGTTATATTACATACAGTAGTTGTTTGTAGATTCAAGACACTACTTCAAAATCACCTTCTGGGCATTGGCTCTTGCTTGATCAAACAATATCAATGTAAAACACCTATCTTGCTTACAAAAACACTTACAGATCGTACAAATCATCATTGTATGGGAAGCAAAAATTATAATTCTTAATGGAATATTAATATTTTGTCTGGGAATACCTTAATTACCCCCATGACTGGCTTAGTGCATTTATTCTGACATAACTTGTAAAGAACATGTTGGAAAACATCGAATACCCTCTATAAGAGTTTAAAAGTGATTGGAAATAAAATCATTGGAGGAGTTGCACGCCCAAAGTACATGCTCATTGCACCTGATATGCCAAAAATGGCCAAGTTAAAAAGTTGAAAAAAAAAAAATGAAAAAAATAATTTGACGAAAGTGTCCAAACCACATGCACATCTTCAGGCCATGAACAAAGCATATATAAAGTTTCAAAAAGGTCAGAATAAAATTGTAGGAAGGATTCACTATAAAACTAGCACAAAATCCATCAGAAAACTAAAATGCAATTAATGAAAAAGCACCTTCATGGTTGTGTACAGCTGTCTCTATGCATGAAAGATGAATGAAAGAATTCAGTGAGCAAAGTACCAAGTAACGATCAGAATACCATATTTGTAGTTTGTAAGGCATGCAGGGCGATGACCCTCCCCGACCCCCTGTATGTCAGATGACGGGGAGAATAAAATGATAAAAGGTAAAAAAAAATTGTAGGAAGAGTTCGCTAATTGCATCTGAGATGCTGAAAAATAAGATGATAATTAAAAAATAAATAAATTTGACAACTATAATTTCCAAACCACATGCTCTCATGAACAATACATTCTGCAAGGTTTCAAAAAGATCAGAATATAATAATTGTAAGAGGCATAGGTTCAGATAAACGAAATTGTTGAGCGTAAAATTGTTAATATTTTCTTACCCATCAGTTTGAACATATGTTTTGGGTGCTCAAAAGAACCGTCTCATTGAGACGGTTCTTTTGAGTACCCACAACATATGTTTTGTTTGAGAAATAAGAAAATTAATTTTTTGGTACGCACTCTTAACTAAAGGCCTGTAAGAGGAGTTGCCCTCCACTCCAAGGTATCCACTCATTGTGTCAGGACCAACAGACAGACAGACAAACATACCCATTTAATAGTCTCCATTGATTAACATCAGGGAAACAAAAATCAGGCTATATTCAAATTCAGCGGGCAAAGATTAAGCAGCTTAATTCATGACTTCAGGTGGGTGGATATGGATGCATTGATTTATTTAAGTGTCCCAATATAATCGGCAGCAGACGACAAATTCAAATTTTGCTGCTTTTTCAAAAATAACAAAAAAGGCATGATATTTCATGAAAATCGTCTGCTGGCAGATGATTCTCATGAAATATCTTTTTATTTCTTTCAAAAATTAGGAAACATGTCGCAAAATTTGTCCTCTGCTGCAGTCGTGCTTGGCGCTCTGAGGGTTAAAATGTCTCTGTAGCAAACAGTGTGAACTCAGATCAGACTGCTCCTAGACTAGGAGCAGTCTGATCTGGGTCAACACTGCTTGTCTGTATGTGGAGTTAGTCCGTGACGTAAACATATAAAATTGTATATGCAGCAGATGAATTCACCAGACAAAATTTTCAGATATTTTTTTTTTGCAGCAGCCAAAAGGGTAATCTTATTAAACCGAATTAGCAACATGCTTTTGGCATACAAGTAATATCAAGGATAAACTCATGCATTTGGGATTAGAGATTAATATAAGCCTTGTTGAAAGAAAACCTGACCTAAGATTTTTGACTGGGAAAGGCTCAGATAAGCCTGCTCAGCTAAATAGACAATGTTGAGATTTTGCATGTAGTGAGTTTTACCCTTGTCATGCTGAATATTTCTATGCACTACACTCTCCCCCCCCCCCCCCCATTTTTATTTTGTTAATTCTTGCAGCACAGGCTGGTCATAAGCAGCCTGACCCCCAGTAATCAACTTCTAAATGATAATACAGAAATGTCTACAGATGTGCTTACATTTTAAATGCTAGCAGGTATCCATTATCACATATTGAAATTCCAAGTGGTCTGAATCACAGATGTCTCACATATCGAAATTCCAAGTGATCTGCTTCATTAGCTGTCTAATGCATTGAAATTCCAAGTATTTTGCTTCACAGCTGTCTCACATGTTGAAATTCCAAGTAATCTGCTTCATTAGCTGTCTCACATATTGAAATTCCAAGTGATCTGCTTCGTTAGCTCTCTTATGCATTGAAATTCCAAGTATTTTGCTTCACAGCTGTCTCATATATTGAAATTCCAAGTGATCTTCTCCCCAGCTGTCTCACATGTTAAAATTCCAAGTGATCTGCTTCATAAGCTGTCTCACATATTGAAATTCCAAATGATCTGCTTCATTAGCTGTCTTATGTATTAAAAAACAAGTAATCCCCTTCATTAGCTGCCTCACATGCTGAAATTCCAAGTGATCTGCTTCAAAGCTGTCTCACATGTTGAAATTCCAAGTAATTTGCTTCAATAGCTGTCTCACATATTGAAATTCCAAGTGATCTGCTTCATTAGCTGTCTCACACGTTGAAATTCCAAGTAATCTGTTCACAGCTGTCTCACATGTTGAAATTCAAAGTGATATGCTTCATTAGCTGTCTCACATATTAAAATTCCAAGTAATCTGCTTCACAGCTGCCTCACATATTGAAATTCCAAGAGATCTGCTTCATTAGCTGTCTCAAATATTGAAAATCCAAGTGATCTGCATCACAGCTGTCTTACATATTGAAACTCCAAGTGATCTGCTTCATAAGCTGTCTCACATGTTGAAATTCCAAGTGGTCTGCTTCATTAGCTGTCTTATGTATTGAAATTCCAATTGATCCCCTTCATTAGCTGTTTCAAATGGTGTAATTCCAAGTTATCTACTTCATAAGCTGTCTCACATGTTACAATTCCAAGTAATCTGCTTCACAGCTGCCTCACATATTGAAATTCCAAGAGATCTGCTTCATTAGCTGTCTCAAATATTGTAATTCCAAGTAATCAGCTTCATTAGCTGTCTCACATATTAAAATTCCAAGTGATCTGCATCACAGCTGTCTCACATATTGAAACTCCAAGTGATTTGCTTCATAAACTGTCTCACATATTGAAATTCCACGTGATCTGCTTCATAAGCTGTCTCACATGTTGAAATTCCAAGTGGTCTGCTTCATTAGCTGTCTTATTTATTGAAATTCCAGGTTATCTGCTTCACAGCTGTCTCACATATTGAAATTCCAAGTAATCTGCTTCATTAGCTGTCTCACATATTGAAAATCCAAGTAATCTGCTTCACAGCTGTCTCGCATGTTGAAATTCCAAGTGATCTGCTTCATTAACTGTCTCACATATTGAAATTCAAAGTGATCCCCTTCATTAGATGTCTCACATATTGAAATTCCAAGTGGTCTGAATCACAGATGTCTCACATGTTAAAATTCAAAGTAATCTGCTTCATTATCTGTCTCACATATTGAAATTCCAAGTGATCTGCTTCATTAGCTGTCTTATGCATTGAAATTCCAAGTATTTTGCTTTACAGCTGTCTCATATATAGAAATTCCAAGTGATCTTCTCCACAGCTGTCTCACATGTTGAAATTCCAAGTGATCTGCTTCATTAGCTGTCTCATATATTGACATTCCAAATGATCTGCTTCATCAGCTGTCTTATGTATTTAAATTCCAATTAATCCCCTTCATTAGCTGTCTCACATGCTGAAATTCCAAGTGATCTGCTTCACAGCTGTCTCACATGTTGAAATTCCAAGTAATTTGCTTCAATAGCCGTCTCACATATTGAAATTCCAAATAATCTGCTTCATTAGCTGTCTCACATATTGAAAATCCAAGTAATCTGCTTCACAGCTGTCTCGCATGTTGAAATTCCAAGTGATCTGCTTCATTAACTGTCTCACATATTGAAATTCCAAGTGATCCCCTTCATTAGATGTCTCACATATTGAAATTCCAAGTGGTCTGAATCACAGATGTCTCACATGTTAAAATTCAAAGTAATCTGCTTCATTATCTGTCTCACATATTGAAATTCCAAGTGATCTGCTTCATTAGCTGTCTTATGCATTGAAATTCCAAGTATTTTGCTTTACAGCTGTCTCATATATAGAAATTCCAAGTGATCTTCTCCACAGCTGTCTCACATGTTGAAATTCCAAGTGATCTGCTTCATTAGCTGTCTCATATATTGTAATTTCCAAATGATCTGCTTCATTAGCTGTCTTATGTATTTAAATTCCAATTAATCCCCTTCATTAGCTGTCTCACATGCTGAAATTCCAAGTGATCTGCTTCACAGCTGTCTCACATGTTGAAATTCCAAGTAATTTGCTTCAATAGCCGTCTCACATATTGAAATTCCAAATAATCTGCTTCATTAGCTGTCTCACATGTTGAAATTCCAAGTGATCTACTTCAATAGCTGTCTCACATGTTGAAATTCCAAGTAATTTACTTCAATAGCTGTCTCACATGTTGAAATTCCAAGTGATCTCACACATGTTAAAATTCCAAATGATGTACTTCATTATCTGTCTCACATGTTGAAATTCCAAGTGATCTATTCATTATCTGTCTCACATGTTGAAATTCCAAGTGACCTCTCACATGTTGAAATTCCAAGTGATCTACTTCATTAGCTGTCTCACATGTTGAAATTCCAAATGATCTACTTCAATAGCTGTCTCACATATTGAAATTCAAAGTAATCTGCTTCATTAGCTGTCTCAAATATTGAAATTCCAAGTGATCTGAATCACAGCTGTCTCACATATTGAAATTCCAAGTGATCTGCTTTATTAGCTGTCTCACATATTGAAATTCCAAAGTGATCTGCTTCATGAGCTGTCTCACATGTTGAAATTGCAAGTGATATGCTTCATTAGCTGTCTTATGTATTGAAATTCCAAGTCATCTGTTCACAGCTGTCTCACATATTAAAAATTCAAAGTGATTTCCTTCATTAGCTGTCTCACATATTGAAATTCAAAGTTATCTGTTTCATTTGCTGTCTCACAAAAAAGTCATGTTGAAATCCCAAGTGATCTACTTCATTAGCTGTCTCACATGTTGAAATTCCAAATGATCTACTTCAATAGCTGTCTCACATATTGAAATTCAAAGTAATCTGCTTCATTAGCTGTCTCAAATATTGAAATTCCAAGTGATCTGAATCACAGCTGTCTCACATATTGAAATTCCGAAATTCCAAGTGATCTGCTTTATGAGCTGTCTCACATGTTGAAATTCCAAAGTGATCTGCTTCATTAGCTGTCTCACATGTTGAAATTCCAAGTGATATGCTTCATTAGCTGTCTTATGTATTGAAATTCCAAGTAATCTGTTCACAGCTGTCTCACATATTAAAAATTCAAAGTGATTTCCTTCATTAGCTGTCTCACATATTGAAATTCAAAGTTATCTGCTTCATTTGCTGTCTCACAAAAAGTCATGTTGAAATTCCAAGTGATCTGCTTCATTAGCTGTCTCACAAAAAAGTCATGTTGAAATTCCAAGTGATCTACTTCATAAGCTGTCTCACATGATAAAATTCCAAGTGATCTACTTCATTAGCTGTCTCACATATTGAAATTCCAAATGATCTACTTCATTAGCTGTCTCACATATTGAAATTCCAAGTGATCTGAATCACAGCTGTCTCACATTTTAAAATTCCAACTGATCTGCTTCATTAGCTGTCTCACATATTGAAATTCCAAGTGATCTGCTTCATTAGCTGTCTTATGTATTGAAATTCCAAGTATTCTGTTCACAGCTGTCTCACATGTTGAAATTCAAAGTGATATGCTTCATTAGCTGTCTCACATATTGAAATTCCAAGTTATTTGCTTCACAGCTGCCTCACATATTGAAATTCCAAGAGATCTGCTTCATTAGCTGTCTCACATATTGTAATTTCAAGTAATCTGCTTCATTAGCTGTCTCACATATTGAAATTCCAAGTGATCTGCATCACAGCTGTCTCACATATTGAATCTCCAAGTGATCTGCTTCATTAGCTGTCTCACATATTGAAGTTCCAAGTGATCTGCTTCATAAGCCGTCTCACATGTTGAAATTCCAAGTGGTCTGCTTCATTAGCTGTCTGATGTATTGAAATTTTTAGGTTATCTGCTTCTTAGCTGTCTCAGATATTGAAATTCTAAGTAATCTGCTTCATTAGCTGTCTCACATGTTGAAAATCCAAGTTATCTGCTTCAAAGCTGTCTCGTATATTGAAATTCCAAGTGATCTGCTTCACAGCAATCTCGCATGTTGAAATTCCAAGTGATCTGCTTCATTAACTGTCTCACATATTGAAATTCCAAGTGATCCCCTTCATTAGCTGTCTCACATATTGAAATTCCAAGTGGTCTGAATCACAGATGTCTCACATATTGAAATTCCAAGTGATCTGCTTCATTAGCTGTCTAATGCATTGAAATTCCAAGTATTTTGCTTCACAGCTGTCCCACATGTTGAAATTCCAAGTAATCTGCTTCATTAGCTGTCTCACATATTGAAATTCCAAGTGATCTGCTTTGTTAGCTGTCTTATGCATTGAAATTCCAAGTATTTTGCTTCACAGCTGTCTCATATATTGAAATTCCAAGTGATCTTCTCCCCAGCTGTCTCACATGTTGAAATTCCAAGTGATCTGCTTCATAAGCTGTCTCACATATTGAAATTCCAAATGATCTGCTTCATTAGCTGTCTTATGTATTAAAAAACAAGTAATCCCCTTCATTAGCTGCCTCACATGCTGAAATTCCAAGTGATCTGATTCAAAGCTGTCTCACATGTTGAAATTCCAAGTAATTTGCTTCAATAGCTGTCTCACATATTGAAATTCCAAGTGATCTGCTTCATTAGCTGTCTCACACGTTGAAATTCCAAGTAATCTGTTCACAGCTGTCTCACATGTTGAAATTCAAAGTGATATGCTTCATTAGCTGTCTCACATATTAAAATTCCAAGTAATCTGCTTCATTAGCTGTCTCACATATTGAAATTCCAAGTGATCTGCATCACAGCTGTCTCACATATTGAAACTCCAAGTGATTTGCTTCATAAACTGTCTCACATATTGAAATTCCACGTGATCTGCTTCATAAGCTGTCTCACATGTTGAAATTCCAAGTAATCTGCTTCATTAGCTGTCTCACATATTGAAAATCCAAGTAATCTGCTTCAAAGCTGTCTCATATATAGATTCCAAGTGATCTGCTTCATTAAATGTCTCACATATTGAAATTCCAAGTGGTCCCCTTCATTAGCTGTCTCACATATTGAACTTCCAAGTGGTCTGAATCACAGATGTCTCACATATTGAAATTCCAAGAGATCTGCTTCATTAGCTGTCTCACATGTTAAAATTCCAAGTAATCTGCTTCATTAACTGTCTCACATATTGAAATTCCAAGTGGTCTGCTTCATTAGCTGTCTTATGTATTGAAATTCCAGGTTATCTGCTTCACAGCTGTCTCACATATTGAAATTCCAAGTAATCTGCTTCATTAGCTGTCTCACATATTGAAAATCCAAGTAATCTGCTTCAAAGCTGTCTCATATATAGATTCCAAGTGATCTGCTTCATTAACTGTCTCACATATTGAATTCCAAGTGGTCCCCTTCATTAGCTGTCTCACATATTGAACTTCCAAGTGGTCTGAATCACAGATGTCTCACATATTGAAATTCCAAGTGATCTGCTTCATTAGCTGTCTCACATGTTGAAATTCCAAGTAATCTGCTTCATTAACTGTCTCACATATTGAAATTCCAAGTGATCTGCTTCATAAGCTGTCTCACATATTGAAATTCCAAGTGATCTGCTTCATTAGCTGTCTTATGCATTGAAATTCCAAGTATTTTGCTTCACAGCTGTCTCATATATTGAAATTCCAAGTGATCTTCTCCACAGCTGTCTCACATGTTGAAATTCTAAGTGATCTGCTTCATAAGCTGTCTCACATATTGAAATTCCAAATGATCTGCTTCATTAGCTGTCTCACATAATGAAATTCCGAGTAATCCCCTTCAGTAGCTGTCTCACATGCTGAAATTCCAAGTGATCTGCTTCACAGCTGTCTCACTTGTTGAAATTCCAAGTAATTTGCTTCAATAGCTGTCTCACATATTGAAATTCCAAATGATCTGCTTCATTAGCTGTCTCACATGTTGAAATTCCAAGTGATCTACTTCAATAGCTGTCTCACATGTTGAAATTCAAAGTGATCTCACACATGTTAAAATTCCAAATGATGTACTTCATTATCTGTCTCACATGTTGAAATTCCAAGTGATCTATTCATTATCTGTCTCACATGTTGAAATTCCAAGTGACCTCTCACATGTTGAAATTCCAAGTGATCTACTTCATTAGCTGTCTCACATGTTGAAATTGCAAATGATCTACTTCAATAGCTGTCTCACATATTGAAATTCAAAGTAATCTGCTTCATTAGCTGTCTCAAATATTGAAATTCCAAGTGATCTGAATCACAGCTGTCTCACATATTGAAATTCCAAGTGATCTGCTTCATTAGCTGTCTCACAAATTGAAATTCCAAAGTGATCTGCTTCATTAGCTGTCTCACATGTTGAAATTTCAAGTGATATGCTTCATTAGCTGTCTTGTGTATTGAAATTCCAAGTAATCTGTTCACAGCTGTCTCATATTATAAAAATTCAAAGTGATTTGCTTCATTAGCTGTCTCACATTTTGAAATTCCAAGTTATCTGCTTCATTAGCTGTCTCACAAAAAAGTCATGTTGAAATTCCAAGTGATCTGCTTCATAAGCTGTCTCACAAAAAAGTCATGTTGAAATTCCAAGTGATCTACTTCATAAGCTGTCTCACATGATAAAATTCCAAGTGATCTACTTAATTAGCTGTCTTATGTATTGAAATTCCAATTGATCCCCTTTTATTAGCTGTCTCAAATGGTGTAATTCCAAATTATCTATTTCATAAGCTGTCTCACATGTTACAATGCCAATTAATCTGCTTCATTAGCTGTCTTATGTATTGAAATTCCCAGTGATCTACTTCATTAGCTGTCTTATGAATTGAAATTCCAAGTGATCTACTTCATTAGCTGACTCACATATTGAAATTCTAAGTAATCTGCTTCATTAGCTGTCTCACATATTGAAATTCCAAGTAATCTGTTCACAGCTGTCTCACATATTGAAATTCCAAGTAATCTGCTTCATAGCTGTCTCACATGTTGAAATTCCAAGCAATCTGATTCACAGCTGTCTCACATGTTGAAATTCCAAGTAATCTGCTTCATTAGCTATCTCTCATGTTGAAACTCCAGTTGAAACTCAAAGTAATCTGCTTCACAACTGTCTCACATATTGAAATTCCAAGTGATCTACTTCATTAGCTGTCTCACATATTGAAATTCCAAATGATCTACTTCATTAGCTGTCTCACATATTGAAATTCCAAGTGATCTGAATCACAGCTGTCTCACATATTGAAATTCCAACTGATCTGCTTCGTTAGCTGTCTCACATATTGAAATTCCAAGTGATCTGCTTCATTAGCTGTCTCACATGTTGAACTTCCAAGTGATCTGCTTCATTAGCTGTCTTATGTATTGAAATTCCAAGTAATCTGTTCACAGCTGTCTCACATGTTGAAATTCAAAGTGATATGCTTCATTAGCTGTCTCACATAATGAAATTCCAAGTTATCTGCTTCACAGCTGCCTCACATATTGAAATTTCAAGAGATCTGCTTCCTTAGCTGTCTCACATATTGTAATTCCAAGTAATCTGCTTCAATAGCTGTCTCACATATTGAAATTCCAAGTGATCTGCTTCATTAGCTGTCTCACATGTTGAAATTCCAAGTGGTCTGCTTCATTAGCTGTCTTATGTATTGAAATTCCAGGTTATCTGCTTCTCAGCTGTCTCACATATTGAAATTCCAAGTAATCTGCTTCATTAGCTGTCTCACATATTGAAAATCCAAGTAATCTGCTTCAAAGCTGTCTCATAATATATTGAAATTCCAAGTGATCTGCTTCACAGCTGTCTCACATGTTGAAATTCCAAGTGATCTGCTTCATTAACTGTCTCACATATTGAAATTCCATGTGATCCCCTTCATTAGCTGTCTCACATATTGAAATTCTAAGTGGTCTGAATCACAGATGTCTCACATATTGAAATTCCAAGTGATCTGCTTCATAAGCTGTCTCACATGTTGAAATTCCAAGTAATCTGCTTCATGAACTGTCTCACATATTGAATTTCCAAGTGTTCTGCTTCATTAGCTGTCTTATGCATTGAAATTCCAAGTATTTTGCTTCACAGCTGTCTCATATAATGAAATTCCAAGTGATCTTCTCCACAGCTGTCGCAAATGTTGAAATTCCAAGAGATCTGCTTCATTAGCTGTCTCACATATTGAAATTCCAAGTGATCTGCTTCATTAGCTGTCTCACATATTGAAATTTCAAAGTGATCTGCTTCATTAGCTGTCTCACATGTTGAAATTCCAAGTGATATGCTTCATTAGCTGTCTTATGTATTGAAATTCCAAGTAATCTGTTCACAGCTGTCTCACATATTAAAAATTCAAAGTGATTTGCTTCATTATCTGTTTCACATATTGAAATTCCAAGTCATCTGCTTCATTAGCTGTCTCACATATTGAAATTCCAAGTGATTTGCATCACAGCTGTCTCACATATTGACACTCCAAGTGATCTGCTTCATTAGCTGTCTCACATATTGAAATTTCAAGTGATCTGCTTCAAAAGCTGTCTCACATGTTGAAATTCCAAGTGATCTGCTTCATTAGCTGTCTTTTTGTATTGAAATTCCAGGTTATCTGCTTCACAGCTGTCTCAGATATTGAAATTCCAAGTAATCTGCTTCATTAGCTGTCTCATATATTGAAATTCCAAGTGACCTGCTTCACAGCTGTTTCACATGTTGAAATTCCAAGTGATCTGCTTCATTAGCTGTCTCACATGTTAAAATTCCAAGTTATCTGATTCATAGCTGTCTCACATATTGAAATTCCAAGTGATTCCTTTCATCAGCTGTCTCACATATTGAAATTCCAAGTGATCTGAATAACAGCTGTCTCACATATTGAAATTCCAAGTGATCTGCTTCATTAGCTGTCTCACATGTTGAAATTCCAAGTAATCTGCTTCATTGGCTGTCTCACATATTGAAATTCCAAGTGATCTGCTTCATTAGCTGCCTTATGTATTGAAATTGCAAGTTATTTGCTTCACAGCTGCCTCACATAATGAAATTCCAGGTGATCTGCTTCACAGCTGTCTAACATGTTGAAATTCCAAGTAATCTGCTTCATTAACTGTCTCACATATTGAAATTCCAAATGATCTGCTTCATTAGCTGTCATATATATTGAAATTCTAAGTAATCCCCTTCATTAGCTGTCTCACATGTTGAAATTCCAAGTGATCTGCTTCACAGCTGTCTCACATGTTGAAATTCCAAGTGATCTGCTTTATTAGCTGTCACACATATTGAAATTCCAATAGCTGTCTTATGTATTGAAATTCCAAGTGATCCCCTTCATTAGCTGTCTCACATGTTGAAATTCGAAGTGATCTGCTTCACAGCTGTCTCACATGTAGTAATTCCATGTAATCTGCTTTATTAGCTGTCTCACATGTTGAAATTTAACGCAATCTGCTTCACAGCTGTCTCACATGTTGAAATTCCATGAGATCTGCTTCATAGCTGTCTCACATGTTGAAATTCCAAGCGATCTGATTCAAAGCTGTCTCACATGTTGAAATTCCCAGTGATCTGCTTCACAGCCGTCTCACATATTGAAATTCCAAGTGATCCCCTTCAATAGTTATATACTTCATTAGCTGTCTCACATGTTGAAATTCCAAGTGATCTACTTTATTAATTGTCTCACATGTTGAAATTCCAAGTGATCCCCTTCATTAGCTGTCCTACATGTTGAAATTCCAAGTGATCTGTTATATGAGCTGTCTCACATATTGAAATTCCAAGTGATCTTCTTCAATAGCTGTCTCACATGTTGAAATTCCCAGTGATCTGCTTCATTAGCTGTCCTACATGTTGATCTACTTCAATAGCTGTATCTTATGTTGAAATTCCAAGTGATCCCCTTCATTAGCTGTCCTACATGTTGAAATTCCAAGTGAGCTGTTTCATGAGCTGTCTCACATATTGAAATTCCAAGTGATCTTCTTCAATAGCTCTCTCACATGTTGAAATTCCAAGTGATCTCTCACATGTTGAAATCACAAGTGATCTTCTTCAATAGCTGTCTCATGTATTGAAATTCCAAGTCATCTACTTCATTAGCTGTCTCATATGTTGAAATTCAAGTGATCTACTTTATTATTTGTCTCACATGTTGAAATCCCAAGTGATCTGCTTCATTATCTGTCTCACATGTTGAAATTCCAAATGACCTCTCAAATATTGCAATTCCAAGTGATCCCCTTCATTAGCTGTCCTACATGTTGAAATTCCATGTGATCCCCTTCATTAGCTGTCTCACATATTGAAATTCCAAGTGATCTACTTCAAAAGCTGTCTCACATGTTGAAATTCCAAGTGATTTACTTCCATAGGTGTCTCACATATTGAAATTCCAAGTGATCTCTCACATGTTGAAATTCCAAGTGATCTACTTCGTTGTCTTCTCACATGTTGAAATTCCAAGTGATCTACTTCATTATCTGTCTCACATGTTGAAATTCCAAGTGATCTCTCACATGTTGAAATTCCAAGTGATCTACTTCATTATCTGTCTCACATGTTGAAATTCCAAGTGATCTCTCACATGTTGAAATTCCAAGTGATCTACTTCATTAGCTGTCTCACATGTTGAAATTCCAAGAGATCTACTTCATTATCTGTCTCACATGTTGAAATTCCAAGTGACCTCTCACATGTTGAAATTCCAAGTAATCTGCTTCATTGGCTGTCTCACATGTTGAAATTCCAAGTGATCTGCTTCATTAGCTGTCTCACATATTGAAATTCCAAGTGATCTGCTTCATAGCTGTCTCACATATTGGAATTCCAAATGATGTACTTCATAAGCTCTCTCACATATTGAAATTCCATGTGATCCCCTTCATTAGCTTTCTCACATATTGAAATTCCAAGTGGTCACAAGCTGTCTCATGTTTTGGAATTCCAAGTAATCTGTTTCTTTAACTGCCTCACATATTGAAATTCCAAGTGATCCTCTTCATTTACTTATCTTACATACAGTAAAACCATGATAATTAGAAGTTTGATTTTTTTTAAATACTTGCTAATTTAAAATAAATTTTGGACACACTGTATTCAGAGAATAGGACCTATTCATGATCTACGTGTATTTTTATAACTTTCTATAATAATGTACTGGGTCTTATATACACCCAAAGATAAAAAACTTGAAAATAACAATTTTGTGGGGTTATGTATTTTCTTTAATATGAATTCCTTAAAATAATATTCATGTTAAAAATCCACCGGATACTTTTGCATATTTTATCTGTCATGGATATAATTGGGATAAGAAACAAAGGATTCATTTGGTTGGCCTAAGTTTTCAATCACAATAATTCTGAACCAGTTAATGCACTTACATTCAACAAAAGACCACTTGAACATGAACAATCTTTGACATTAGCAATAACAAAAAATCCATAACAACTATAATTTTGTGCTCCGAAATAGCAGATTCTGAAATTAATAAGTGTGCTGTGGTACTCATGTATTGACAAAATACTTAATTCTTTGCATGCTGGGTAATTTTGAATGTTTTTTTAAGCAGACAACATTTTCAGGACAAACAAGACAAATTCGACGAATTTATATCCCCCGACTAAGGGTTATTTGAGAGAAACATGTAAATCACAAAACATAAATCCCATTTATCTAAGTCTTAGTTCACCTTCAGTATCATTCAGATCATAACAAACACCTGTCAAGTATGCTTTAGTGCTTAGTTTAATAAAAAAAACTTACATCTGCACAATTTCAATATCTGACCTTTAAACCCAACCCCAGAGGTCAAGAGTGTGTGTAAATTCAAAGTGTTATCTTGCATGTAGGTCTACACTTCTTCCACTTTCATTTGATATGCAACATGACCACTTTTAGAAAAGAAAAAGAAAATGACCTTTTGACCCCACCCCACGGGGTCGTTGGTGTGTGTAATGACAGCATATTTGCTTTCATGGTGCTCTGTGATCAATTCCCTTTAATTTGATATGCAACATGACTACTTTCAGAAAAAGATATAGTTTGACCTTTTGACCCTACCCCCTGGGTCGAGGGTGTGTCTGTGGGCAAAATATTTGCTACCATGTTGCTGCCAGCGTTGTCAGCTTTAATTTGATATGCAACATGACTACTTTCAGAAAAAGATATAGTTTGACCTTTTGACCCCACCCCCTGGGTCGAGGGTGTGTCTGTGGGCACAATATTTGCTACCATGTTGCTGCCAGGGTCGTCAGCTTTAATTTGATATGCAACATGACCATATTCTGAAAAAGTTTAATTTGACCTCGGCCCCACCCCCTAAGTCCACCCAACAGGCTCGGACCCAGGCCTTCAAACTGAAATCCAGTTTGATATGTTTCATATCTATTGCTGCTCTGCCTGTATGCAAAATTTCAGCAAAAAATATTAACAACTGCCTTAGTTATTGCGAAATTTAAATATTTGACCTTTGACCCCTTAGGTGGGGTCAAAGGGGGTGGGGTAAAATTTTGACACTGCCATGCTTATCTACAGGCACTTGACAATCATGGTCTGATAGTGAGAAGTTGTTAAATATAATAGCTTTGATAAAATGTGAGGATCATCACACAAAAAAGCTAATATAGGTTTTGCCTTATAATTGCCTATACTAAAACAAGGGCAATAACTCAAGTGTTAAGGGGTTGATTTTGACCAAACTTATTGGATGTTTGAGAGTCCATGGTACTTATCATTTGTACCAAGAATGAATCAAATCTGACCAATAGGTACTGAGATATGGTTCCGGACGGACGGACGTAATGGACAGACGGACGCACAGACGACGCCAAAACTATATCCCTCCGACTTCGTCGGGGGATAAAAAAAAATAAAGTGGAATAAGGGTTTATATGTCTATGGATGGACTGACTGATGGACTCATTACAATTAGTCTTCCATAGGTTTAGATAAACAAAAATTGTAAATATTTTCTTACCCATCAAAAATTGTTAATATTTTCTTACCCATCATTTTTAACATATGTTGTGGGTAGTGGGTACTCAAAAGAACCATCTGGATGAGATGGTTCTTTTGAGTACCCACTACCCACAATATATGTTTTGGTTAAAAAATAATAAAAATTATTTTTTGTTACGCACTCTTAACTAAAGGCCTGATATTGGGATAAAAACAAGAGTTAGGACAGGGTTCAGGGTTCGTACAGAGATGGAAAAACAGAATTCCAGGACTTTTCCAGGACTTTTTTCATTTTTCAAGGACTCAATTTCTTCCCCAATTTTGTATAAAACAACACAAAAAATGCACTTTATTCAGCCGGAAACGTCAAAGTGGAACTAGAAAAAACAAAAAAAAGGCACACTCGTTTTTTTATTCCGATTCCAGTGATAAAAACCGGGACTACTGCACAAATTGAATAGAATAGAATATGAGTCGCACCTTGCTCTTCGATTTGTGTGTAGCGATTAAATTTCACTCATTTTTTTTGCAATTTTCACATAGTTTTTTTTGCGCATCCCATAAATCAGAAAGGACTCCTTGTATTATATATTTTTCAAGGACTAGTTCATATTTTCAAGGATAATTTTACAAAATTCCAGGACAAAAGACACTTTTTTCAAATTCCAGGAGTTTTTCAGGACCAAGATCAAATTCAACGACTTATCAAAGTCTGTGCGAACCCTGTGGTTAACCGTTATCATTTTTTTTCTGTGAACCATCATTATTTTTGATTTCTGACGGTCTCTATTCTAAATGTTATTCTGAATTTGTAATAATTGATAAAAACTGATCAATACTAATCCATTAAATCCTGATTCTTCAAGATAAGCACTGGTTAACAGTGCGAACAATTACTGGGTCAAACAACCATATTAGCAGACAGCACTAACATAGGTCCATTAAAGTATTTTTTTCGAGTGTGAAATTGTAATTATTTTCTTCCGCCAGAATTTTTTTAATAGTTGATTAATGGGGGAAAAAATCAGATTTAGGGTCGGGGGACGAAAAAAAAAAAAAAAGCTCTGGAAAATGGTCATTTTCAGATTTTTTTTTAATATGTCCAGAAAAAACAGTAAAAGTAGTAAGGTAAGCCAACAGTCTATATTATTATTTTTTTTTTTTTAAATATTTCATCATTTTCCTTAACATCTATCTGGACAGGACAATCACTTTTAACGGTGTCACTCTCATTAATACACAGACAGAATCTCAAAAATATATTATTTTTTTCGAGATAAAATATATAAATAGTTTTAGAATTTTTTTTTTTCTTTCTTCTTTATGGAAAATTACAGTAGGAGGGTTTGTAAATCAACTAATATAAAATTTCTGGCCTTACCTATCAGTTTGAACATATGTTTTGGGTGCTCAAAAGAACATATGTTTTGGTTGTGCAATAAGACAAATAATTTTCAAATCTTGATGCCTGACTAATGTATAAATGTTTCAAAAAATCTTACAACTTTGATCAGGACCAAACTTGGGTATCATGACTTGGTCAAAAGCCACAATCAGCAGGGAATGAGTCAAAAACGCCAAGCTTCCTAGAATAGTTTGTCGATTAATTAGACCACATATAGTGATCAGGAGTATAAATGTATCTTTCAGTCAAAATCACAATTTGGAAGTGTCACCGAGCAAACTTCACAGTTACATACCGTAATAACCGGGCCGCGTAGCGCAGTCGGTAACGTGTCTGGCTACAGATGCGTGTCTGACTGCAGATCCAGGGGTCGCGAATTCGATCCCGGCCCGGTACCATACTTTCGTGGAAATTGATCATGAAATAATTTCTACGGTCATTCTCCTCCCTTCCGCTGATTCATTCAAGAAGGGTTGTTGTCAGTTACAAGCGAAAGTATGTGCACAAATTACTGGTTAACCGCTTGCTCAAGCCTGCCCAGGAAAAAGTGTGGTTAAGTGACCTGACCGTCCCGCAATGACCATAGCTGTTGACATGGGACGTAAAGCAACAAAAACAAACAAAAACATACCGTAATCATGATTCTTGCCATGTACACTTCTTGCTTTTGAGCTGTATCAAAAAAAACATGTGGGGAAGTTTTTAGAGGGAGTGCTTGTATTAAAATAAGGATGTTCTATTTCGTTTTGGCCCAAATTGAATTCTGTATCCCTTGGTTGTATGGACATTGAAACGGGTTGCCTACATCAGGCTTTAGTTAAGAGTGCGTACCAAAAAATTAATTTTCTTATTTCTCAACCAAAACATATGTTGTGGGTACTCAAAAGAACCGTCCCAATGAGACGGTTCTTTTGAGCACCCAAAACATATGTTCAAACTGATGAATTAGAAAATATTTACAATTTTACGCTCAAAAATTTTGTTTATCTAAACCTATGCCTACATGTTCTGACAAGCATCTGTGGCTCTAATACTGAAGGAACACACTAGTCAAACAACTTTCAATTATTCCAAAAGATAAGAAAACAAAACAACTAGCCATTAGCTATTGAATAATTGAATAAATATTTTGGAGAAGATAGATAAAAATTCAAGTGGGGTTAGTGGTGTTAAGTGCACTATTATTCTTTTCTATGGTGAAATAAACAAATGATGTAGAAATGGGGTGAAAGGGTGCAATATGGAATTATTAGTCCTTTTGAGGGTGAATATCCAATGAAGATTTGATGCAATATTAAAGCCCAAGGGGAATTTCACATTTTCAATCAAAAACTAATTATTTATTAAGGTTCTCAGAATAATGATTCTGTGCCAGTTTGGTTAAAATCTGGCCATTGGTTCAGAAGATAGAGTGCAGACAAGGCTTTTTTCATAGAGTTACCGGTATATGAACCTCAGGGTGACCTTGAAAAATAGGTCTAGGTTATGAAAAATTTATCATTCCTTTTGGCTTGTCACAAATTAAAGTACCTGTGCAAGTTTTGTCACGATATATTTGATGGTTCATAAGTTAGAATGCAAACAAATGGCTATGCCGATTCCAACGATGACAGTTCGGATCCACACCCACCCATCCCTTAGCTCAAAATTTTTGTTTTATCTGGACTTAAAAATTTAAATGAAGAATTTGATACAGTTGGCTGTTGCTTGCATAAACAACATAATGCATTGACATGATTACATGCTTACTGTAATTTTGTTTGTTATAGCTGACTGCTACCTGAAAGTTAGAAAGTAGGATAGTTGTTATTAATTATTCAAGCACATCTTGAACTTCTGCATAATAAACCTACAAAGAAAGGGAATAACAATGAAACATGCAACCCTATTATTGAGTATACCCTAATGATGGAGCATAATCAGTGACAAATCAATGGAGTTGTCACTTGAGAAATAGAACCTTTGCAAATGTTAAAATCCTAGAATTTCTATTCAGAATCGTTGCTTTGTTTGTTAAGAGACTGAGTTCACAGTTGCTTTAGATATTTATGTTAGATATTTGACATAATTGATTTCCATCAATGTAGCATTTTGGCATGAATAGACTCAGACAAGCCTCCTTATAAGCTTAGAAACTACCAAATGATGTTTGATCAGTAGCTTAGCATTCATAGAATATTCAAGCAACTAGCAAAGGCTCTGATCAGACTGCCCATATGCGCAGGCTGGTCTGAGCCTTTGTTGGTCCCACATATCAAATTGTTGGAAATCTCATGTCCCATCTCATATGTAAAATTAACATAATTTATTTGGGCTGAACTGAACAATTGAGGATTTTTTGAGTTTTAAGCTAAATTCAGAAAAATGCTTTTTCTTGTGTTTGATTTGATTCTTAACATCCCAGTTAACAATGTTTCATTTACATGTTTGTCAGGACGGGTCTTCCTAGGTTGAACCAGTACAAAGCAAGAATTAAAGTGTCTTGCTCAAAGACACAAGGCAGTGACGCCAGTGAGATTTGATCACACATTTTCATTGACTTTTCCCGCACCAAAATTCATTTTTCCTTTCAAGCAGTCTACCACTGAGCCACTGAGCTACTGTGTGTCTTGGATCTCAAGAAATCTGTCTTCAGGCGTTTGTGAACAACAAAGGCACAGACCAGCCTGCACATCGGCGCAGTCTGATCAGTGCCTTTGTTATTCGCTTACAAAGGAAAGTATCATATCTAGACTTGCTACGAGCAAATTTTCTTTGAATCTCCATTTTTCGGAAATCCCGAAGAGAGGGTTTCTAGCGTCACGGCCCATTTATGCCTCTTCCTCTTGGTGCCACAGGTTGGCCTATGATCTGTGATTGTAGCATATCCTGGTCATATCACTTGTCTCAAGAGATATTGTGTTTAGGCCAGAATTATTTTATTAGTTGATTTACAGGAATATTTTTTCAGATTTTGGGGGGGGGGGGGGGGGGGGGGGGGGAAAGACTCTGAAATGAACTGGTCAACTTCAGATTTTTACTTTAATTTCTCCAGAAAAAACAGTAAAACTTATAAGTAAAGTAAACCAACATTCTGTATTATATCTTTATATTTCATCATTTTCTTAAAAACCTGGACAGGACAATCACTTTTAACAGTGTCACTCTCAAAAATATACAGACAGAACCTCAAAAATATTTCTATTTTGAACTAAACAAATAATATTTAGAGTCGACGGATAAGATAAAAAATGATTTTAGAAATAATTTTTTTTTCTTCTTTCTGGAAAAGTACAGTAGGAGGGTTTGTAAACCAACTAATAAAAAATTCTGGCCTTAGGCCAAATAAAAAAAATACCTGTGCTTAGGGTAACCCGACCCTACCTACATTTACTGGTGAAACCTAGAATTTTTTGAGGTTTTCTGGAAAAATATATAACTATGTATTTTGAAAGGCATTTTGCCTTTCAAAATGCATAAAATTACATTTGTTTTTTCAGAAAAAAAGAAAATAATTTTTAAAAAATATGTTTGCCTACCCTACCTAAAATTTTCAGACTCGTTACCCAAAACTCATGCATTTTTTTTATTTGGCCTTATGAAACAATGTGTCCCCAACCATTAGCTTTTCAATAAGGATTATCTCACTATACTGTATCCACTGACCAAATTTGAAGCTCCTAGCCATAATAAAATTACACATTTTCAATTGCCAAGGGAAATAACTTGAAAAAATAAAATTAACTTTTTAAAAAATTCACCTGGTAGTCTACTCATCATCCTCTATCAGCTGACCAAGTTTGAAGCTCCTAGCTATATTAATTTTCGAAATAACTTGATTACAAGTTTTCAATGTTCAAATTTGCAAAGGGCAATAATTTGAAAAAAAAAAAAAAAAACTTTTTCAAATTTCACCAGGTAATCTACTCACATGATCCTCTATCAGATGACCAAATTTGAGGTTACTAGCTGTAATAGTTTTCCACATATCTTTGATACAAGTTTTCAATGTCCAAATTTGCATGCAATAACTGGAAAAAATAAATAACTTCTTTTTTAAATTTTCACCCGGTAATCTACTTACCGTATTATCCTCTATCAGCTGTCAAAGTTTGAAGCTCCTTAGGTGGTATTAAAAGTTTTTGAGATACATGTATCAAGTTTTCAATGTCCAAATTTGCAAAGGGTTATTTTTCACCATTACCATATCCTCTATCAGCTGACCAAGTTTGAAGCTCCTAGCTGACGAGTAGCTGTAATAGTTTTTGAGATATCTTGACTACAAAATTTCATTATGATCCTTTTAAAGGGCCATAACTCCACAAAGTGAGATAATCCAGACTTAAAAAAATATGCATCAGTTATTTATTGATGAGGAATAAATCTATGAAATTTCAAAACCCTAACTTAAATTTTGAACAGACTCATGGACGGACAAGCCCAAAGCAATATGCCCATTCAACTTTTTCAAAGTTGGGGGCATAAAACCAAAATTGAGCATAAAATTGTGTATATTTTCTTACTCATTAGTTCTAACATTTGTTTTGGATGCTCAAAAGAACGGTCTCATTGAGATAGCTCTTGAGTACCCACACAATGTTTTAGTTGAGAAATAAGAAAAAAAAATTGAAATGAAAAACTGAAAATAATAAATTTTTGGGTTATTAGACAAACCACAGGAGCTTGAAGTTCTATCCTAAAATCACTTCTAAACCCTAAAACCGAAAATTTCATAATGTCATTACGTAGTGACATTATGAGCTTTTGGTTTTGAGGCTATAGGTGTGATTTAAGGATCGAACTTCAAGCTCCTGTGGACAAACTCCCTTAATTAGAAACAACGGATTCATGTAATTTCAAGCAATAATTCCAGTCCCAAAGACTTCAAAATTAAGCCCCTGTATGTACATGTAAGAAAAGACAACTTACCCCAGTCTGTCTTCAGCATGGCGGCATTTCATGCCATGAATTTCCTAAGTTCCTGGCAATACTGTCCCAGAAGAACATCTTATCTTCTTCAGTCTCATGTCTACTGCTGAATCTTTATGGAATCCTGTAAGAGATATCGGATAATTAACCAGAGTTTTCCGGACCATGGCACAAAGATTGTATCTATTGACTTTACAATAAACATGAAATATGATAAGAAAATGTACCTGAATGATTGATTAAATTACGGTAAATGTTCTAAAATTTCGAACAAACGAAAACAGCGCAGACCCAGATCAGACTGCTTCTGAAGAAGCAGTCTAATCAGGGTCTTCCCTGTTTGCTATTCTGACATGCATTTTGTGAATGCCAGCCCTGATAACCAACATTTTATTTAGAACGTTTGAAATTTTTAGAACATATTTACCGTAAACCATTTTAGACTAATGGATTTTCCCATGCAGACTGATACAATAAGGATAGGATTGTCTGATCTTTTTTTTAAGGGGTCAGGATTTTCTGAATCATGATGGATTTTTGTTCTTGAAAATGGTTTTTTATCTTTAATAGCAAACACAATTGACTTTTTTAAGTCATCAACAGAGGGGGTCCAATCGCTTATCCCAAGGGAAACTATTTTTCCAAGAAACCAATTATTTAGCTCTTGTGATTTTCCGGGTACATGTAAATATTGGGCCCTGGTATAGTTTGCACATGCTAGAGCCCCTTTTTCGCATGGCTAGTCAAACTTAATAAATAAGCCTTTCTGTAAAACTAAGACCAAGATATATGAGACAGCATTTTCACAAAAATATTGGAATTTTCAGTTGAAAAATGATTTCTTATCTAGGACTGAATTAGTATTAATTGTTTCTTACTAAAAATAATACAATTCCTTTTAAGACTGTGTAAAAAAAGACCTTCACTGGAGGCAAAAGTCTAGAAATAAACGCTGGTATGTTTAAAGAGTCTGCTGAATTCTCAGATCATAATGCCATAGATTTAACTCTTTACCTACCAGTGTCGTCTGCTGATAACCTTCGCAAACAGTTTGGATCCAGATAAGGCCCAACAAAATGGCGGGCCTGATC
This sequence comes from Loripinus fragilis, assembly GCA_964019695.1. Lineage (NCBI taxonomy): Eukaryota > Metazoa > Mollusca > Bivalvia > Lucinida > Lucinidae > Loripinus > Loripinus fragilis. The sequence goes on along the minus strand of OZ026521.1, from coordinate 62,762,464 downwards.
TGAGTCTAAACTGTATGACACTTTGATGGTATTCCTGAAAGAATTTTTCGAAAAAGTTATTTTTGAAAAATATCAGCAGACGACAAAAAAGCACACAAAAAATTATCCAGCATGCCATTGATTTAGTTTCCATTTTGTCTAATTCACAAAGCAAATACAACTAGACAAATACTGTAAGCTTCTTTTCTTTGTCCAGTTGCATGAACAAACATGCCATGTCTAGGTCTGGCTCCGAGGTTATAAAACTTTTTTCATGCTCAACTCAGCTGAGCAAGAAATTTATCCTGCTCATAAATATTAAAATGCCACTTTAACATTCATTAGCATGATAAATACAACATCTGAGAGTTTGAAAGCAAGAAAAATCTGTATTTTGCGACATTTTAGTTTTTATGAGCAGTTAAAATTTTGTGCTCAGTTGAGTTGAGCATGAAAAAGTTTTGTAACTTTGGGGTCTAATTTAGCTCAAGAGGAATTTCCCTTAGAACCATTTTCTCATTTGGGGAAAACTGTATAGAAATTACATTCAAATTTAACCATTTGTTGGGCAATTTCATTAACACGGTTAGGAAACTTCATAAACAGAGCCAAGGCTCTGAAAAGAAAATCTTATGAAGGTCTTTCCGGTTCTGTATATGGAGGCTGGAAAAATTCCCCTCAAAACTGTAAGTTTTCCATTCGGTGCTTTTATGGTGTAAAAAGGGCAAAAAGGAGAATGTAGTGCTCCACTCTGGTCTTTTAACTTCTTATCTAAGCTGATGCAAGCTGCAAATTGTGTATGGTTTCGTCTGAATTCTTTTTGTCGTGAGGTACATGAAGGTTGTTTACCTCACAAAAAAAATGATTCAGATAAAACCATACATTTGCAGCTCACATCAGCTTAGATAAGAAGTTAAAAGACCAGAGCGGAGCACTACATTCTCCCTTTTTTTACTATCTTATACAATAAAAGAACTATTTTTAGTTTTGAAGCAATTTTTTCAGGCTCCATATACAGCGCCAGCTGCTCTGTTTATGAAGTTTCCTACCTGTGAATAAGTATTTAAATGATTAAACAGTCCAACACAGATTCCAATCCATCTTGGCAGATTCAGAGATAATTTGAGCTTTAAGTACACCTATTGTTTGAATGGCAAGTCCGTGAAAATTTCAAAGACTTTTCAAAGACTTCTTAAAGCTTTCAAGGACTAGCAGTTCATGAAAATACTAATTTACACTCTAAATTATTTCAAATTTGTAAATGCTAAGTAGACTGAGGTAATGGAGAGATTAGTATTACAGTAGTATTAGAAAAGTAGCATAAAATAGTTTTGCCCTTATTTGGCATCAAATAAATGAAAAACAGTTTCGACTGATTTTCATCTCTAATAGAAAATAGTAAAATTCAATAACTTTTCAAGGCTTTAAGAGTGATCATCCAACACTTTTCAAGGTACTCCATAGGCTATTTTTAGATCATGACATCCTTTTCTGTGTTTAGACAACATTGAAAAGAAACAAGAAATATCACAGTAACATGACAAATGCCCCCAAAGGACACATTTGAGGAAAGTTTTTTGTTTCAGATACAAAAAACCTAGAAATGAGGTCAGAAGTCAATGTCAAGGTCAAAATGAATCAAAATGGTATGCAACACTCCACCATCCCAAGAGGAAACCACACACCAAATTTGGGATACCTACCTCAAATAATATAGGTGATATGCTCCAGACACGATTATTCTAGAATCTAGGCCATAGGTCAAGGTCACAGTGACATAAAATGGTATGCCACATAGAACCATCCAAAGATACATCCATAAACAAAATTTTGGATTCCTACCTCAAATAATATAGGAGATATGCTCCTGACAACATTATTATTCAAGAAACTAGGCCAAGGTCACAGTGACCCAAAAACTGGTACATTAAACTCTGCCAGCCCAAGATGTAACCACACACCAAATTTGGAATTCCTACCTCAAAGAATATAGGAGATATGCACTTGGCTCAATGCCAATTCTAGAAACTAGGTCAGAGGTCAAGGTCAGTGACCCAAGTATGGTACATGACACTTCATCATCCAAAGATGCATCCACACACCAAATTTGGAATTTCTACCTCAAATAATAACAAGAGATAGGCTCCGGACACAATTATTCTAAAAACTAAGTCAGAGGTCAAGGTCACAGTGACCAGAAAATTGTACATCACACTCCGCCATCCCAAGATGCATCCACACACCGAAATTGGGATTAATATGTGAGATATGCTCCGGACACAGTTATTCAAATAACTAGGTCAGAGGTCAAGGTCACAGTGACCCCAAAAATGGCATATGACACTCCACCATCACAAGATGCATTCATACACCAAATTTGGAATCCCTACCTCAAAGAATATAGGAGATATGCACCAGACTCAAAGCAGATTCTAGAAACTAGGTCAGAGGTCAAGGTCACAGTGACCCACGGATAGTATGTGACACTTCGCCATCCCAAGATGCATCCCCGCACCAAATTTGGGATTCCTACCTCAAAAAATATAAGATATGCTCTGGACCCGAAAATTCTAAAAACTAGGTCAGAGATCAAGGTCAAGGTAACCCGAAAATGGTATGTGACACTCCGCCATCACAAGATGCATCCACAAACAAATTTGGGATTCCTATCTCAAAGAATATAAGCGATATGCACAGGACACAAAGCAGGACGGACAGACTGACAATGCGATTAGGCCTAAATGAAATATATGTGTGGTTCCTGTTGCATACCAACAAAATTTAGGGTAGGTTGGTAGGGAAATTATTAAATTTTGTTATAACATTTAATAAAGAAAACAGTGACAAAATCTGAAAAAGTGCCCATTTCAGGTATTTTTTCTCCAAAGACCATTTTAATGTTTAGGGTAGGGTTAAAAACAATAGGGTAGGTAGGCAACAGGAACCACACATATATTTCATTTAAGCCTTACTATATGCCTCTCATTTGGGGGCTTAAAAATTAAGTAAAGTTTTGAATACTTTTGAAAATATAATGGGAAATGGAGAATTTTGCTCCAATGGAGCAAAAACTCTTTTTACCATAATATTTTCAAAAACGTTGCATTTCAAAGGCGTCAAAAGGTGTTACTATGGAGTAAAGGGTTAACCATCATATGGGCTACAAGCTAAGAGAGTTAATTGTCACTTTCTTAAAATATTAGACTACTACAATATTTGTCTCCCCTGCACGATTATATGGCTGTAGGCATAATTGTCTATGTGCATGTTGCGAAGAGTTCAATTCACACAGTGTAGCCTGATGAACTGTCCAGTGTCCCCCCCCCCTCTGGATCCGCACATGGAATCCCATCCACATGGTCATCAAGTGATGTCAATTTTAAAAGTCAAATTAATGTCAAAATGTAATATTGCATCTCAGAGTACAGTAGAACTTCCGTGGTTGGGACCATGAAAATTAGTTCTAGCAAAGGGTAGTTCCAGCCATACATCCAGGGTGGTTAATGCATAAAATGAACTTTAGGGACCATGGATGATCATGCGCATATTCAGAAATTTTTGCCAGGAGCCTGGAGGAGTCCTGAAAATAAAAAAAAGTTTTGAAAATGTTTCTGTTAGTCCTCAACTTTTTAACAGTTTATAGAGGGGGTTCAACAGTATATTGCAATGGGAACTTTATAATTTCCAAGGGATGGGTCTAAAGTTTTGAGGGGGGGGGTCCAAAGTTTTTCCAGGGGTCTAAATGCTTATTTCTATAGAGTATAGACACCTATAATATTATTTACTTGCCATTTTTGAGGGAAGGGGGTCCCAATCTCCTGTATCCGCCCATGATGATTAGCTCTAAGCAAGTCAAAGTAAAAGAGCCATCAAAGTTTGAGCCGTTGAAATTCTACTGTATTCAGGAATTTCAAAAATAGTGAGTATGATCAGGAAATACCACAATCACAAACCGCAGACAACCCCATCATGGCACCACGAGGAAAAGCCACCCAACCACCACGAGACACCAGGAAGACAAACCAAGCAAAGCAACCAGCCCCCCCCCCGGCCCCCCACTAAGACGACCGCAACACCAGAACGGACACAAAGTAGCGCACAACAAAACGTAGAACAACCACAGACTCCCACAATGGAAGTTTAATACAATAAACATAAAGTCAACAACAACAGAACCACCGCCCCAGAACCGACAGCAGCCCAAGCCACCGGGGGGGGGGGGGGGGGGGGGGCCCAAATGCACCCCACTGGCACCAAACCCCCGCCCAAGACTCCGCCGCTGCGGAAGCACAGGAAACGCCAACACTCTAATCAAATTAACACACCATGGCGAAACAAAGAAAATGGCCCACGACCCACAGAAGTCACAGCCAAAGAAAACCCCAAGCTGAGCCACGGCGGGTCCAGCAACAGACAAGCACCAGGCACCAACCCACCAACTAAAGCTTATTTAGGAATTTCAAGCTTATTTTTGAATAAAAAATACAAAATTGATTGGTGAGCAAGAAAAAGAATCCATCTAAATTTGTGCAGGGATTTTTCTACCTTTCTGAAGTTGGGGCCACTCATGAGAGGCCTGTTTGGGGAGAAAAGCATTTGGACCGTCAAAATTGGGAAAATTTGATGCAGCCTATAAGAACTGGACCACCATTTTAAATGGATTAAAAACCATATAAGAAATTAGCAGTGTAAAGCTGTAACATATTTGTAGCTTTAATTGCCCCTCATAAAAACTCATGAAAATTTGCATAAAAATGTGAATGAAAACATTCTTACATTTTTATGCAACTTTTAATGCATCTGTAACATTGCTATTTTTGTATGCATTTTTGTGAAATTTTCACCAAAATATAGAAGTAAGAATCAGGGTTTTGGGAAGATTTTGCTCATTTTTTAATTGGGAAGGGGCCTAAGAAAATAACTGTTGTGTGAGGGCGATAAAGAAAAATCTGTCCCTTGGGATCACTGTTTGTCATCACACAGCAAGCCTCATGTCATACAGTGATTCTCAGGAAGATTTTTTCATCCCACCCTTGCATTTACGATAGATTCTTATAATTATTACTATATTAGTCAGTGGGTTGACCAAGCAAGCTCTGAGGAGGTTTAGATAAGTAGTTGTATTTCTGTTGGAGCTGCAAGGATTCACTGAAATCGCACCACAATACTTTTTCTGATGATACGCATATTGTATCGTGCTAGGTTAATTCGCGATACTCTGATAAGCACTTAGTGATATGTATTTAATAGAAATAAATCGTAAAATTAGGTTTTTGTCAAAAGAAGTGTTACCATTTTTCCTTTTAATTTTTCTGCTTTAAATAGTAAACCCTTTTTCATGTTAAACTCTTGATATATCAAGTTTTGAAACAGTGCAGAACAAGATTAGCTGGCTTCTGAGAATTATTTTTTTGTTTTTGTTTGATTTGATTCTTTACGTCCACTCAACAATCTTTCAGTTATGCGGGACGGTTCTTCCTGGGTTTAACCAGTACTAAGCTAGGATAAATGTGTCTTGCTCAAGGACCACAACGCAGTGACGCTGGTGAGGCTCGTACCCGCTACCCTTTGGTCTCGAGTCAAGCACTCTACCACTGAGCCACTGCGCTCCCTTCTGAGAATTAAGCTGATCTTAATATACACTGTTTTTGGCTCTGTTTGTAAATACATGCTAATAATTGGAATAATTTAAATGCATTGCATGTGCGAAACCAGAGGGGGGGGATAGGGGGTCAGGACCCTCCCTGGAAAATCACAATTTATATGGGTTTCTAACTTTCTATAGAAATTAGCATTTGGACCCCCCTGGAAAAAGTTGGACCCCCCAGTAAATGTTGGACCGTGGAAAAGATAGTTTTCTCTGTAATAAAACCAATGGACACCCTCTGTAAACTGTAAAATAAGTTGAGGACTAAAAGAAAAAAAAACAACGTTGTCCAGACTGTTTTCTGGCAATCGGGCCTGGACCACCCTGGTAAAATTTCCTGGTTCTGCGCATGCATTAATTTTGATAAACACTGGGGAAGATTGTTGTACACATAGACATCCAGCATGAGAAAGGTTAATATTCACTTAAGTATTTACTGCTCCTTACTTCATAGATCTATGTTATTTCTAAGGTTCTCAAGTTCCAAAAAATGTATCGCGATACATATCGTACAGTGAGGCAAATATCTTGATACATGACATATAATAACGTTTGTATTGTTGCAGCCCTAATTTCTGTAACAAATTGCTGCTTGCTGGGGTTTCATACAAGGTATGTATATATGACTTGTAAATTCCCACTAGTGTACGACAATGACATTTCTCCGGAACTGTAATTTCAACAGGTTGTGATAGAGGTTAACCTGCAGATTATAAATCCTCGCAAGGGGATGATAAGATTGGACAAGATTTATTTTGAGTCGGCGAGACATAGATCATACAAGCCTTTAGTTTGTGCATTAAGAGAGACAGCATTTGGAAAGAGGCAGAACCTAAAGAAAGAAAAAGGCCGAACATCTAGGGGTACGAAACAGAAGGCAGTAAAATCAAACTAATCAAGGCTGTTTGTCCCTGACCAAAACTGATCAGACAATATATACAATACGTAATATGTGCATGATTCTACCATTTGCAAAGTTTAAGAGTAAACCAATTAACCATTTCACTACGAAATGTGTTTCTTTCCCTTTCAGCAATCAGATTGATGACGTCAGAAGCACTTGGAAATGGCGGGTTTGTTCAAAAACACAACACCCTCTAAAACATTATTATTATTATTATTATTATTATTATTATTATTATTATTATTATTATTATTATGTAACATCTGACCTTATCTGAATATCTAAGACCAGAAAATCCCACAATCACTAACCACAGACCAAAGGCCTTGAGCGGGCTATAGATCCCCCTCCCCCTAGTTTGGATTCGCCACAACAGACTTCTTGTCATTCAAATGAACAATCATCTTCATGCTCTGGAGATAGTACATTCAGTGTGCACAAGAGTGATAACCTATCGTTTTGTGTAATAAACTTTCAAAGTATTTGAAACAAAAAAACTGATTTACATAATCTCATAGTCAGCAGTGAACCTGATATTATTTTGGGAAATGAAACACAACGAGCTGTCCTTGATGCTGAAATATTACCATACAATATACCTCCCCAACATAAATATAGATTATTTCGGAAAGATCGGAAGGAACTTGTTGAAAAAGGGGGAGGGGGTGTCATAGTCATGACTAAGCCAGGACTGAATTGTGAAGAGTGTCCAGATTTAGATAGTGAATGTGAAATAAAATGGGTAAAAGTCAAAACTTCAAAAGCCAGCAATATCCTATTTGGTGCCTTTTATCGCGAACCTAAATCTCCAATTGAAACACTAAATGAACTTGAAAATTCCTTGTGTAAGATTGAAAACAACAAAAAGTATCGCAACTGTAAAATATTCCTTGGTGGGGATTTCAATTTAGGCGACATCGACTGGGAACGTGGAAATCCAATTTCTGGTGCGAAAGACAAATCTCATTGTAAAAAACTTTGTTCTATTTTAAATTCATACTACCTGGAACCGATATATACACTACCAACAAGAATGAACAGAAATTTAGATCTCTTCATAACATCACATCCTAGTTTGATTGAAAGGTGCTCAACAGGACCCCCACTTGGCCTGAGTGATCATGACTGTTTATTTGTATCATCAAAATTACAAGCAGATATCAACAAAAAACCAGGGCGAATAGTGCATGACTATAGGAAGGCAGATTGGAAAAAAATTGAAAGACTTGACAAATGAATTCAAAAATGATTACCTTTCTAGTAACTATTTAAACAACACAGTAAATGAGAACTGGACAAATTTTAAAGATACACTCTTTTTGAACATGAACAAATCTATTCCTACCAGGAAATTAAAAAATAAACAGGACATTCCATGGTTACATAAAGACACTGAAAGAATGCTAAGGAAGAAAAAAACGTCTTTACAAACGCGCACGAAAAAGCAATAACAGTGACCATTATAATGACTTCAAAAACTTCCGTATAAAAGCTAGAAACAAACTACATAGTGACTACCACAACTATTTGAATAATCTATTAGATCCTGAACAAGATTCTACATCAAAAAACTTTTGGAAATATATCAAAGCCAGAAAGCAGGACTCAATGAATATAGGAACTTTAAACTCTGAAGGGACCATAGCAGAAAGTGCAGAAAGCAAGGCAAATCTTAAAAAAAAAAACAATTTGTTTCTGTGTTTACAAAAGAGGATCTAACAAATATTCCAGACAAAGGTCAATCACCTTTCAGGCCAATGAATGACATTATCATTAATGAGAATGGAGTCCAAAAATGTATTGAACGGCTGAACGAAAAGAAAGCCAGTGGACCAGATAAAATTCCAATTAAAGTATTGAAACAGTGCTCAACAGAACTTGCACCTATTTTGACAAGCATATTTCAGCAATCTTTATCAACTGGAGAAATCCCCCTCGACTGGAAACATGCAAATGTGGTACCAATCTTTAAAAAAGGAAATAGATCCAAACCTGAAAATTATCAACCCGTCTCACTAACAGTTGTTATCTCCGAGATGCTTGAACACATCATTGTTTCTCAAATTATGGACCATCTTGACTCACAGAATATTCTTCATGAAAACCAACATGGCTTCCGCGCATACAGATCTTGTGAATCTCAACTTTTAATGACAACTTATGATATTTCTAAATCCCTACATTCTGGAAAACAAGTAGACATGGCAATACTAGACTTTTCCAAAGCTTTTGATAAAGTTTCACATAAACGTCTTTCTCTTAAACTTAAATACTATGGAATCGAAGGAAACACCAGGACTTGGATAAATTCATTTTTAATTGATAGAAAACAGCAAGTGGTAGTTGACAATGCAACATCAGACACAGCAATGGTAACATCCGGAGTGCCACAAGGGACTGTGCTAGGACCTACACTTTTTCTCATTTATATTAATGATATAGCAGATGACATTACATCAAATATCCGCCTATTCGCTGATGATTGCGTTCTTTATCGAACCATCAATAACCCAACAGACAATTCAGCATTACAAGAAGATCTCAGTAAACTAGAACAGTGGTCAAACATATGGCAAATGGACTTTAATGTGAAGAAATGCGCAATCATGCAATGTTCAACCTTTGCTAGGAAACAACAATTTGATTATAAAATGAAAGGCGAAACTCTGGAAACCGTTTCACACCCCCAGGGGGGGGGGGTACTCTAATTTTTTCCGCATACGTAGGCTGGGACCCAGCATCTACCATTCACCCCCAAAAAATATCAGGAATTTCAAACACCCCAAAAAAATATTTGAAATTTTAGCAACCCAAAAAAATATCCCAATTCTGTACCTTGACCTTAAAAAAAAGGACCCTAAATTGCATAGAAATGACCCTCAAACTAACCCAATTTTGTGATGACCCCCAAAAAATATCCACAAAATCTTAATACCCCCAAAAAATATTAATTTTTCTGAAAACCCAAAAAAATATTGAAATTCAGAATTTTGAACCCAAAAAAAATGGACCGAGCCTACGTATGTGTGAAAATATCAGAGTACCCCCCCCTGGGTTCACACCATCCATATCTAGGGGTCGAACTCAGTGACAATTTAAAATGTAACAACCATATTAACTCAATTACTAAAAAAGCTTCATCTACCCTTGGATTTTTGAAGAAACCTGAAATGCTGTCCACCAAAAGTGAAAGAGAGATCCTATTTCAGCTTAGTAAGACCAAAATTGGAATATGCTTCACCCATTTGGAATCCATCCCAAAAAACTCAAGTTAAACAAATAGAACAAGTTCAGAGAAACGCTGCAAGATGGGTGATGAATCAACCATATAGTCCACACAATCCAAGTAGTGTAACCGAAATGTTAAATAAATTAAAATGGCCCAGCTTGGAACAACGCAGAGTATGGACAGATGTAACTCTAATGTACAAAGTTGTCAACTGTTTAATTAGTGTGCCAGTGAACTATCATCCTACCACTGCTACTGTACGTTCTACAAGGAGGAGCCACAGCATGAAATTCATTCCAATTCAAACCCGGATAAATGCTTATCAGAATTCATTTTCCCACGGACTGTCATCATTTGGAACATGATACCGGAAGCCTGTATTACCTCTGCGAGTCTGGATGCTTTTAAATCTTCCATCCAACTCGTCCCACTTGTACCATCCTATGATTAGAAGGACTAGACCTTGTAGTGTGTATATATGTTGGTCGTTAGACTATTTTATGGTGTAGAGTGACAATAGTTTATATGGGACACTTGAAAAGATGTGATTAATCCCTTAAAAAATGATGACGGAGCACGTCACACTACACTGATGTACAGTCACCTTTCCTCGACGTTGATGTCTACCGAGTGGATGTTGTCGAGTACACCTATTGAAGTTGAAGTTGAAGTGATAACAATTTTGACCACGTGACTTTTCATTGTGGTGGGCAAAAATACCTTCCGCTCAATACAAAGTCCATTGAGCTGAGCCAACATTTTCGAAGGAAAAAAAGCATCTTAAACGATATTTTAGCTCTAAATTTTGATTTAAATATGTAAAATAAGTATTGGATATTGATTTACAATATTTTTTTTTGCAAAAAAAATAATTAATTTTATTAGTTTTTGTTTGTTTTTTGGCGGGCCCTCGCTCCTGTGTTTTGGTTCGATGACGGCCGCTTCAATCTCCGATATATTAATTAATTGATGATAAATTATGTGAAAAAACACATCATTTGATAGGTCAATGATCAAACTATGGGAACAAGTCATTGAAATTTGTTTTTATGAAATAAATTTGTTTTAAATCGCTATAAAAGATGTGCTGTTTCCGTGATCAATACAGGTAAACAACAGTTTACTGCCAACCAGAGTATTTACCAGCTTTCAGATAAAGACCGTAGTGTTCCGGTTGATATTGATTTGTGACGTAGTGGTTGTACTCGTCTATTGTTTACCAAAGCTTTTAACACCTTTACAAACGCCGAAATAGTATAATTACGATGAATTATGAATCATATGGGATCTTAGTTTATGAAAACTAATAAATAGAGACACCGACATAGCCGTGTTTGAAGCTTTATTCGTCACAGTGAAACAGGTGTTTTCCAAGCCATTTTTGACAAATTCCGCAAAATTCATAAAATCAGTCGATGTTTACAAAGTCATAACTCCATAAGATTAGACGTAACATTGCAGAAACATATAATTTATAAATATTTCATATATCTTTATTCGATTGCTATAAACAAGATGTAGCAATGAGCGATATTTACGTTGAAGTACGCTCTTCAATGTACCTATAAATGCAATGGTTTCTCAAGCTGCATCGCCATTTTGTATGTATACGATGAAAGACGCACCAGGTGTAAGTCACGTAATACGTGCCCGACATACCTATGTGGCTGAAAAATGGAGTATCTAGTCAATCTTATATAGGTCACTGTCTCAACCATGACATGTTTGTACATATTTGCATGCTGACACATGTTTATGAACTTCTTTTAACACAGGTATTTATTTCTAGTATTAATTTTATAAATATCATGAGTTGTTACCGTTGTATACGTTACCTAGTGTTTCCTGCATTATTTCTGAGCATCAGTATGGTATTTAATGACTATACATGTATTACATCTGTCACAGAATATAGTAAATCTATAAGGCTGGTATTTAAATGATTTAAAGTTCTTTATTATGGTCGCCTACACTATTTTTCAGGCCCTTGTTACGTATGTTACCCTCAAAATAGCATTAAACATTCAAGTTAATGTCTCTAACAAGCCCTTTTTATACTTATTTGCATACTGGCACAGGTTTATGTACTTTTTATAACAAGGGTTACCTATTTTAAGTATATAATTAATAAATGCCTTGAGCTTTAACTGGTGTGTGTGTTACCAAATGATACATAAGTTATTCTGAGTATCTGTTTAGCAGTTGTTGACTATACATGTATAAAGTCTGTCAGAGAATTTAGAAAGTTAATCAGGCTGAAATAAGTTGAAGTTCATTATTAATCTATGGTGATTTAAGCTACTATTATAATGTGATATATCAACCTTCGCTGTTTGCTCACATAAACAGTAGATACCATGCATTCAAAACGAAAGTTCTGAAGATAGCCACTGTGAAACAGCTCAGTTCTGGGCAAGGTATATGTACATAATTCAGATGGTGTTGACACTGATTAGGGCTACAAGGAAAACAACTTTGAATTGCATGTCAGCTCTATCTGTATGTCTGTTCCCAATGTTCATTGCACACAATCACAACAACTACGCACAATAAGTACCTGTGTAACTGATTACACTAATAAAAATTTGTCTGAAACACATCGCAGATAAAAAGAACTTCTCAAACAAAATGGGTTTAGAGTGTCACAATCATTGGTTCTTTGCTTGAGAAATGCTTTTGACATATGTATAAGGCAAACAATAAACCCTGTGTCAAGTCAAAGGAGGTATTATAGGCTTCAGCAGCTAGAACTACGCTTCGTCCTACAGGTGGAATGGTGTATTACTCATCACACCAGAGCTCATAATATTGAAATAACTCTTAAATGCACTGAAATCAAATATTCAATCTACTCAGATGTAGAGTAGAACGAGTACTAGAGGCAGTTTCTGGCTTCACCAATCCTTTTAGTTCTAGTTTTGAAGACAAGAAAGTGTACTTTTGTCTTTCAGTGTTCCTGCTAAGCCTGGCATAGCTAAGGATCTTATTGAGACTGACATTGGCAGGAAAGCTTTTGCAGACTTCATTGACTCACTTTTAGTTGTAAATCTGTCATTCACAGCCCCGTAACATGCTACAAGCTAATTAAGTTTTGAGGCTTGCGCAGTCAAGAAGAAATTGTCCAATTTCCAAGATGAGAGCTTTGGTCTTTGGTCAGCATGACCTTCTGTTTATTGGACATAATGTTGACCTTGAGTTGACACTGCTGTTCCTTCTGGGACCTGTACCATGGTTACTGTCAACTCCTGATAGAATTTCCACCAAAACTGACAAGTCCAAACTTCTGCATGCCTTGCAATCACACATTAAACCAACATTAGATTTGCCATGTAGTGCTGCACATAACTTTGATGGTAATGCCATACTACAGAGCATATAGTTTTTCCTGTCAGCTTCAAGGGTCTGATGGAAACAACATTCAACCAGGCATTAAATGCAGGGCATGTTGGTTTTGTCACTGATACATATATACAATGTATAAGCAGCAGTCTATAAATACTTATAGACATTCTCGCAGAGGATAACCTGGATGTTTTGTTCAAAACTGGTCTATGCAACAAAAGGTGCTCCCTCTGAATGTCAATAACATTGGTCAGAATATGGGGGAAGAGATCTACAGTCATACACTGTTTAACAGATAAAGACTAGGCACTCATCAGTGACATGAAGCCCTAACATGTGCTGTTTATGTAAATGTGAATTAGCTGCAGTATGACATGTTTCTGAAAAATACTAAAGCCATACACATATACTGACTATTTCAAATGGCATGAACATGAGCTTACTTCCACCCTGCTTTTCTGTGCTTAAGATGTACATACAAAGATTGAACAATCAAGTATTTCCCATGAAAACAAGTGAGACTTTCCAGCTATGGACAAAATGTGTGGTAAATAAGTGGGAAGGAAATCTAGTACCTCATGGTGTAAGAAAACTTGATTGTACCCTAACAAAAGAGCCACAGAATTATATTTCACATTTTGTGTAATATGGGGTTACCATGTTCAAAACTCAACAACTCAAACCTCATAAAAGATAGAAACATAATATTTGCAGTTTCCAAAAGGTGCATAAACATTCTTTAATACAAAATGAATTAGCAAGCACATTCACATTTAAAAAAAAATATCAAACTATATTAGTTTCATAAATCATTTTTATAGGAATTATGAAAAATATACATAACACTTTGGGGTGCATATTTGTTCTTAAATGTCAATATCTGTGATGCAAAAATAGCTTGCTTGGATGATATAGCCAATTTGGAAATCTTACCTTATGGTTTGCACTTTTCAGAAGTCACGTCATTTACTAAATTATCAAAGATGTCGATGGGTAAAATATGTAATTGACTGTTACAAGGAAATGGTGTCATTATCAGAGGTAGCATATTGTAAAATCATTGCAAGATGAATCTGACAGAGGATTAATAAACTGTATTGTAAAATTCTTTAAACCCTTGGATAATATACGAATAGCTACTAGCTTGGCAAGAAACAGCATTATAACTTCCACCTGATGGGTTTCTTTGATCTTTTAAGTTGCTACTCACATATTGCACTGTATGTTGCAAAATTTCCATGAGTTTTATGTTAACTATATTTGATGTCTCTATAAAAGAAAAGAGGGTTTATGGTAGTTTATGTTTTGTGTTACTTCCTCAGCAAATGAGCCAGAGTAAAAAGAAGTACATGTCCATTAAACAAGTTATTTCACTACACAATATTTCAAAAGTTTTTTCACATTTTTTATATACATTAATAGCCTAATTTTACTTTACATGGTGAGTTAATTAACATGTCATTTTATTTCTATAAATCATTATTCAGCATTTGTATATAAATATCAAATAACTTCCAATGAAAACACAGCAACACACTTTAAATACAATCCAAAGAAAACACAACAACACACTTTAATTAAATACATTACAATGAAAACACAATAACATACTTGTACGCCTACATCATAAATTCAGTATTTCGTTGCATCCCCCTTTCCTTTATAAAGATCTGCAATTCTCCTTTGCATGGAATTGTAAAGTTCATCTAGGATAGGACGTTTGGTGCTGCACTATACCATCAGTAACATACTCGATCCCACATCTCTTCTCTGTTACATGGACTTTGGTTACTAATCACTTTCTTTATTATATTCCAAACGTTCTCTATGAGATTCATATCAGGCGAATTCCCAGGCCATTCCAGAACAGATATTCTTTTACATTCTATGGATGCTCTACTACTTTAAGAGTTATGAAATGGTGCGAGATCATGCATACAGATAGAACACAGTGCAATGTCATTTCAATATCATGAATATTATCACTCTGGTATTTTGCATTATCCATGTTACCATTCACTTTTCTCAGTGTTTTTCTCTTCTGATTATAGCTCCTTAAGTTGCACACTTACTGGCGATTTTACAGAAGTCTGAATACACTTAGCGTGATGTTTCTCATTCTGCTTGCGCCAAACACGACAATAGCGTCCATTGTTATGGCTGCGAAATACAGACTCATGTGAATGCGTTGTGGCACCAAAGAAATGATATTTTTGATGCATGATCTCGCGCAATGCCATAACTTTAAAAGTACTTGAACTTTCCTAGAATGTAAAGGATCACCTCGTCTGGAATGGCCAGGGAATTTGCCAACATAAATCCCATTGAGAACGTTTGGAATATTATGAAGAAAGAGATTGGTAAAAAAGAATAGATGTGCAAGCCAATATGTGAAGCGTGGTATAGAGTAGCAACGAACACCCTGGAAGAACTTTACAATTAAATTACAAGAAGAATTGCAGATATTATTAAAGAAAAGGGAGGCGCAACGAAATGATGATGGCGTACAAGAATGTTGTTGATGTTTTCGTTGGATTGTACTTAAGTATGTTGTTGTGTTTTCCTTTGAATGTATTTGATATTTATATACACTGTTGTTGGATTATAGGTTTTGATACGATTAAAATGGCATGAGAATTAAATTACATGTATGGTAAAACATAGACCATTAATATATTATAAAAATGTGAAAAAAACTTTTGAAATATTGCGTAGTGAAATAACTTTTTTAATGGACCTGTATATAGACCTGTGTCAGCATGCAAATAAGTACAAGCAGGTCGTGTTGGAGACCGTATCTGGAACGTTTAATGGTATTCGAAGAGTAACTTATGTAATCTGGGCTGTAAAATAGTGTAAGACACCATAATAAGGCACTTAAATTCATTTAAATAGCAGCCTTATATAATTGCTATATTCACAGACGGATGTAATTATACATGTATATTCAATAGCTGCCATACTGATACTTGGAAATAATATATGAAACACGAAGTAACATATACAACTGCAATAACTCAAGACATTTACAAAATAAATGCTAAAATCATGTTACCTTGTTATAAGAAGTTATTAAACCTGTGTCAGACTTAAAAAAAGTGTGAATGTGTCATGTTGGATACATCAGGAAAATTTATTGTTATTTTGCGAGTAAAGGGGCGTTTAGACGGCATGATTTAGTCGTCCTGACAACATGATTTTGTCATGTATGATTTTTCTGTTTAGACGGCATTACGATGTCATGTGTGATTTCTTTCAACAGTGAAGAAAAATGACTGGGCACCTTGAGCTATCTCATCATGCTCTACATCGTTGCATTGCTATAGCTAAGAACATGTATTTTAACTCATTCCCGCAAGTCACGACTTTTGTCATCTGCTATTTTTGTCTGCTTATGTTCTTAGGTAGTCTTTATGGCGAACAATATCGACCCAGATCAGACTGTTCCCTGGAAGCAGTCTTGTTAGGGTTTATAGTGTTTACTTCCATGATAAGTTCTCCCCTGAAGTGCACTTAAATATATGCAGCAGGTTAATAAGTAGACACCATTTTCAGGACAAACTACTGGCATGTTTAGGGTTATCTCTTTTATCCTACTCCAAAAGCAATTAACCCCAGTGACCTCTAAGCTGATTGGCTAATTCGCCATGAGTTTGTAATGGCAAATAGAACCAGTTCTATCCCCCATGACATGTCGTCCTGACTCTAAAATCATATATGACTCTGTAATAGCAGTGTTTACACGAGCTGATTTGTAATGTATGACTAAGTCAGGCTGACAAAATCATGCCGTCTAAACACCCCTTAACGTACGTAACATCATGTTACACGCTAACGCTGCCACTCTCAGAGGGCTAACATATTTCATTTTGTGGCTTATATAATGTAGTATCTGGAAATTATAGTGTACAAAATTCCCCCTGGGGGGAGGGGGTACTATAGCCAGCGAAAGGCCTAGAGAATTATATTTGAAATATTTGTGTGATATAGGGCTACTATGTTCAACGTCTAATAACTCAAAAAGTATATAAGAAAGAAACAAAAAGCATGCAATTTTGAAAGGGTTAATAAAATTATTTAATAAAATACCAAATTAATGAACATAATTTGGTTTCAATAAAATTTAAAGGGAATATTCAGGCCCTATTAATATTTATCTTGATCAAACATAAATTCCTCATTAATGACTAATTTATTTTTACCACTCTGCTTCTTCATCAGCTTAGGTGACTAAAAGCCTGTTTATTGCCCATAAAACCGATAACTGGCTGCTGACATCTTTTCCCTCATGGTTACCAAATAGCTTTAGTTCAAGCATCTGGTCACCTCAGCTGTGAGTTAATCGCGGCACATCTCAGTGAAGAGAGCTTATCATTAGGCTGTGCTTCCATTCAATTATTTCATTGAGTAATAATGGCTTCAAGTGATAAGAATGAGAATTATTTTAGACACAACCCATATTACATTTTTGCACTATAGAATTAAGCAGTCTAGTTCAGTGCCCCTAAGTAAGTAAAAGTTAATAGCATTAATTGAAATTGTAACATTTAGCTCTCTTCATGATATCTACTACTTTGCAAACATTTTTGACCCAGATCAGGCCCGACAAAATAAGGGACCTGATCAGGATCCAAACTATTTGGTGCTTTGATCGCATTCCTGAAAAGTTTTTTGAAAACGTGATTTCTTAAAGAAATAGGCTGATAATTAAAGCACTCAAAATAATCATGTATTCGCAAAGAGCATTTGCATTATTAATGTCCATATCATAATTTTTATCATTGCTATTATCATTTCCATAAATCTGAGCAAATTCTTGAAAATTCAATACAACAAAATGACTTGCAAGCCAAACAGACTCAGATCAGCCTGTGGATTGGTACATGCAGAGAGCAAAGACTCTGACCAAACAGTGTCAATATTCAGGCTGATCTGAGTCTCGGCTGTTTGTTCATGCATCTGCCAATTCTAGTCAGTCCTCGAAGCTTCGATACATACCTATCCATTATATTACTGTGAAAAAACTGATCAGACTATTATCATCAAATGCATCTTCTAATGCCTCGGTTACATTTGCTACGGTCGTCGTACGATTTATTTGTCTACGATTTTCCCTACGAATCTTTCGGCATCGTAGGCGGCTATAAGCTACGACGTATGTGTTTACATTGCTTACGATCACCCTACGATTTCTTCGGCGACAAACTAGGACAAAACCTTACAGAGACCTTGCGGATATCGTACGACAACCGCAAGGTTATCGTACAATCATCCTGTTATCTTCACGACCTCCCTATATAAATCGCACGATGCCCGTACGATGACCTTGCGGAAGTCGCAAGGAGTCGGTATGCTGACTGTGCAATTGTCGTGTAATTATGTGTATGGATTTAAACGGCCATCCATGTTCATTTTTGGATTCCAATTTAACTGTGCTTCAAAGTTATGTGATCACAAATCGTGCTATGAAGAGGCTAGTGTTTTAGTTGAACATGGTCCCAAGGTATGGAACAGCGTGATACGTTTGTGTATATTTCAATGTCAAGTTTTTAGTTTTGCAGTTTTCATAAAGTTTAAGTCACAGAATATGTATAATTCGAAAAGTATCACTTTAATTGAAAATATAAAGGTGCTTTAATTGTATCGTCTCGTAGATTCAGCGTAGACTAAAACGCTTATTATGGTTTTGTTCAGTTTAAGAACCCAAAGGCACTCTACGGCCAGCAGCACATAAAATTTTCGTCATAAGCAAAAATGAAGTCGTTGCATGCGAATAACAAAGGTACTGACCAGAATGCGCTTTCTTCCACCCGTCCTGATCAGCACATTTGCCATTCGTTTTCAGTAAAATACATTTTGTAGAACATTCATACATTCAAATTTCAATGTTCGAACTAGTCACATGTTCTCACTACGAGACCCATATATTTTATTCCTTGAAGTAATACTCAAATTCAAATCCCAGAGTTATAAATCACTTTTATTTATCTTATCTCATTTATTAAACCCCTATCCAACCAGCATTTTATATACTGAAAATGCATATACATTTCACGTAAGGTGGATATTTTCAATTGAACTTCAGACAATTTTACCATGGAAGCATACTCTATGGGCCGTGATTAGACTGCTTCCATCAGCAAACTGAACTGGCTCCATATTGGGTCACTCTGAGTGGTGGTATAAGAGACATCGACTGAAGACCAATATTGGAATGAAACAAACAGCTATATAATGATAACCAATATATACCCGTCTGGAAATTGTAGACGTCGCAAGGCGCCTTCACGATCATTGTGCCATTAGTCAGAGAGCCAGCAATACCTTTAATCAAGTGGCTGAGGCCAAAAGGTTTGAAGGTGTGTGCTTATGTAGAAAAGTATGCTGAATTCAAAAATCAAACTCTTAAAAAAATCGGCTGGTACACAAAAAGCAGCGGAATACCCCAGGGGTAGGCAATTTCTCAAATTAGCACTGAAATGGGGTACCCTATACCACAGAATCTAATTTGACCTACCTTGCACCCCCATGTAAATTTTGCATTGGTGCCAAATTCATTCTTGGGACCCCATGAATGAGAAAACAATGTTTCTGAAAAATAAACACGTTTGGGACTTGCGAAATTGCATGGTTACCATGGTAACCCTTAATGCAATTCTTACATGTTAGGGGTGTACATACAATTTTAATCATATCTTAGCTGATACTTATCATATACTACTAATCTTGGTACCAAATAAAAGGTTAGACATATGCCTTTCATCCCATTACCTGAGATGAAAATTACCTAATTTGCATATTCATGAATATTAATGAAAACCTTCAAAATAAGGGGAAAATCATAAAAAAAAACACCATAAATAACTGATTTCAGCCCCAAACCATCATCAAACCACCACTGATGCATGTCTTTATATCATAAGTGATACAATTTGAAAAATACTGTCATCCTATGGTCCTATATGGAACTTATCGCATTTGCATATTCATTAATATTAATGAAAAACTTAATGAAGGCAAAACCATTGCATAAACTAGAACCCCAAGGGGTGATAAATTAGACCTAGATCTACATTGAACTCCTAGGACCATTTCTTATTCATGTCAAATGGTTCAATGAGGTCACTTTAAGGCAAAACAGTGTGAACCTCAATAATAAATCAGTTTACTTATGTGAAATTGCATTATTTCCATTGCAACCCATTATGCGATTTTAAAATACTGGGAGCGTACCTACAAAAATAGTCATATCTCAACAGCAACACACCCTAGAACATTACATCTGGTATCAAATTAATCTGCAGATATAGCACTTTAATATGATGGTTAGATATGCAAATTATTTATTTTGAATTTTCATGAATGTTCATGAAAACAATAGAAATGAATAAACAAAAGTGCAGAAAAATCAAGGGGCAATACAAAGTTACTAGTATTTCACTTGATAATTGCCCTAGAGTACCAAACATGATATCGCAGTAATGCTAAAGTATACTGGTTGTACCTTACAGGCAGATAGGAAAAGAATCTAGTTTGTATAATCATGAATTTGAATGACAACATTAAAAAAGAATGAAAAATCGTGGGAAAATTAAGATTGGCATACTTACAATTTTGGTCATATCTGACTTAATAAATACACTAGAATACAAAACGTATTGCCAAAGTAATGCAAAAACAAAGCACTCTTATCTTATGGACACATATGACAACAAATATATATGAATACTAATTAATCTTTACGAAATCATTATAAATTAGAGAAAAATTGCGGAAAAATCAAGCCAGTATACTTACAAAGTTATTCATATCTCAGTTTATAATTGCCCTAGAGTACTAAACTTGATACCAGAGTAAAGCTATGACAAAGTGCCTTTACCTTATGGGCAGATATGAAAAGAACTTAATTTGTATATCCATAAATTTTAATGAAAACATTTGAAAAAAAATGAAAAAATCACAGAAAAATCATGTGGGCATACTTACAAAAGTGCTCATATCTCAATTGGTATTAGGCTTAGGCTTCTTAATTTGGCATAGAATTAAAGCCAAGATAATAGTATTTAATATGAGACCAAGTGTGTTACTCTAAAGCAATCAGCAGAAGGGAAATTAGTAATTTTGTATGTACGTGACTTTCACTTTGCCATAATTGTTCATTCTTTTCTAAAGTTTTCATTATAATTTATGAATAATCAAATTAGATTTCTTTAATAACAACCTATAAGGTAAGAGTATTATGTCTTAGCATTACTTTGATATTAAATTTGGTACTCCAGAGCAATTATCAAGTGAGATATGAGTAGTTTTGTGTATATTACCCCTTGATTTTCCGCAATTTTTTCATTTATTTCCTATGTTTTCATTAAAATTCAGGAATTATCAAATTAGATTTCTTTTGTAACCACCTATAAGGTAAGAGTACTGTATCTTAGCATTAATTTGATATCAAGTTTGGTAATAAAGAGCATTTATTTAGTACGATATAAGTAATTTTGTAAGTATTGCTCCTTGTTTTTTCAGCGATTTTTCATTTATTTCTAATGATTTCATTAGAGTTCATGAATATTCAAATTTGGATTTCTTTTGTAACCACCCATAAGGTATTAGTACTATGTCTTAGCATTACTTTGATATCAAGTTTGGTACTCTAGGGCAATTTTCAAGTGAGATATGATTAATTTTATAAGTACTACCCCTTGATTTTTCTGAGATTTTCATTTATTTCTATTGTTTTCATGAACATTCATGAATATTCAAATGCGATCATTTGCATATCCGACAGTCCTGTAAACGTGCTTTGTCTGGAATATAACTTGATACTAGATTAAGTGTTCTAGGATGAGATGCTGCTGAGATAAAAATATTTTTGAAGCTACACTCTGTCTTCAAAATCGCATAATGGGTTACTATGGAAACCATGCCATTTCAAATAACTAAATGGGTGTATTATTGAGGATTATAGAGTTTTTACTTTCAGTTGCCGCATTGAACCATTTGAAATCAATAAGCAATGCTGATAGGAATTCAATGTAGATCTAATTACCCCTCGGGGTACTAGTTTATGCAATGGCTTTGTCCTCATTTTTAAAGATTTCATTAATTTTCATGAATATGCAAATGAGATAATTTCCATATAAGACCATAAGATGACAGTATTTGTCGAATTGTATCTCTGATGATATATAAACATGCAACAGTGGTTGTTTGATGATGGTTTGGGGCTGAAATCAGTTATTTATGTTTTTTATGATTTTCCCCTTATTTCTAAGGTTTTCATTAATATTCATGAATATGCAAATTAGGTAATTTGCATCTCAGGTCAGGAAATGAAAGGCATATGTCTAACCTTCAATTTGGTACCAAGATTAGTAGTCTATGATAAGTATAAGCTAAGATATGATTGAATTTGTATGTACACCCCTACATGTAAGAATTGCACAACAGGGTTGCCATGGTAACCATTTATTTTCACATAGCCCAAATGAGTTTATGTTTAGGAACATTTTTTCTCATTCAGGGGGGCCCAGGAACATTTTTTGACACCAATGAAAAGTTGTCATGGGGGTGCAAGGTAGGTCAAATTAGATTCTGTGGTATAGGGTACCCCATTTCCGTGCTAATTTGAGAAATTGCCTACCCCTGGGGTATTCTGCTGCACATAGCATTTTTGTGTACCAGCCGATTTTTTAAGAGTTTGATTTTTGAATTCAGCATACTTTTCTATATAAGAACACACCTTCAAACCTTTTGACCTCAACCACTTGATTAAAAGTATTGCTGGCTCTCTGACTACATCGCCTTGTGGTTACCGTAGGATGATCGTCCGATGTCCGCATGACTTTATGGGCCCTGCAAGGGCATCATGCGGCGACCTTGCGGGCTCCCTACGACTATAGCAAGAGTCTACGATCATTTTTGGGCCAAAATGACAATCTAAAACCCTGCGTTGTCCTCACGATCACCGTGCGGTGCCCGTACGGGGATCGTACGATGTCACTGCGATGTGTCTACGGGGTACGGGCTTACGATTTTTCCAAATTTGTCATTGTGCGGACTTAAGCAAAATCGTAGAGGTCACGATGCCTGTATATCCGTACGATGATCGCAAGGTCTCCCTGAGGCGGCCACACGGAAACGGTGATTTGGGCATCTTACGGGCATCGTATACTCGTCGTAAGGCAAATGTAACCGAGGCATAAGCGATGTTGGATGCTCATACCGTTTAACTTCAAACCTGTTTGTGTCGTGTGCCGATAAGCTTTACAAAAAAATGAGCAGGAGAATGGTCTGTCATTTTACCGGGCCTGATCTGGATGCACACTGTTTGATACTCTTTGATAATCATTCCAAAGAGTTTAGAAATAGATCAGACCGGACGCTATACACTGACTGTAATTAACCTATTTGACCTGGTAGCTGCCACTTCTGTAGTGCTGCCTGAGGAATACTTCTTGGAGTATTCAAGTGATTAATAGTGTAGGCCGCTGTGTAATTCCGTGTGCATTTTTTGGTAAAAGTGTCAAACATACATTTTCTTGTAGAAGAATGTATTCTGTTTAAGAAAAAAGATGTTTACAATTTTTCTTTTGCGTTTTAACGTCACAGTGACGTCACAAAGTGACGTACCCATTTTTAGCTTATTTAAGGCTTGAAAGTGTAGTGTTATGAGTTCCAGCTGACATTAAACATGAACTGTTTGATCAGTTGTGGTAATTGTACTGGCGAAAATTTGATTTCGGAGCATAGACACTGACTCTGGATTTTAAACAGGTTACATTTACTTCAAAATGATGTCTGTAAATGGAAAAGTGACGTCAGTACAACAACAAAAATCTGTGAAAGTGAACGCTCAAATAGTTAGACCCTCCTCTCCACATAGCAGGGAAAATGTTGTTCACTATAATTTTCTGAAACTACAATATTTAAAATGCAAAACGACATACGTTAGCTCTCCAACCTAAATTTAGATAGGCATGTTAACTACGTTACCCTATCATAGTTTCAAATCCTATTTTGCAAATACCAAGTTATACCTAATTATTATGAATCGACATGCTGTTTGCCTTAAAACATTTTTAAATGAAAGGAACAGCCGGTATGCATTTAAACAATACACCACTATGATGTTATAGTTATATATGTTACTTTAAATATATAACTATTTAATGGATTACTGTCACTAGCCATTGGACTACCAGAATACATCTTAGGGGAGTTTTGTACACTATATTTTATTTACAACACATCCCACAAGCCACAAAATAATGTATGTTAACTCTTTAGCGGTTGGGGCGATACCACACAATAGCAAAATTTTCTACGTTACTGTTAAATAATTTGAAACCTTATCTAATTACTCTTTATTCTTACATGCCAGTATAACCTTTCATTGTAAGCAAAAGGCTAGCAATATGATGTTATCAAAGAAGAAGGATCTGTTATTTCTGTGATATACATTAATTTCTTTTAAATTACAAAGGAGCACTTTTTAAGTTTACACACCTATTTTGCTATTTATTGCTAATTAACTGACATTAATTGCTTAACTGACATAAATTGCCATTAAAGGAAAATACCAACAACCAATGGATGAATAAATGAATAAAATTTGAATTTTATTCACATACAACGATTTTTCAAGTCTTTGCGTTGTATTAAATATGTAAACTGCATTTTATTTTCTTAAATTCTTATTGAATGATATCTTTTATTTCACTGACACTGATATATTTGCCTCTTTTATACGTGGAATGATATATAAAAGACACATATTAAGTCATCAAACATATCACAAGAAATGCTAGATGCTCCTCAGGAAAATTGTTGTTGTTTCACTACATTAATATGTTAACTTATCGTGTAGTTTATAAACACTGTTATATGTTTAATGCTGAATGAAATATATTGTATTATGTTTATCATATTATAGATTACACAATAATATTAAGCATGGACTAGCTATAGCTTAGTAAAATTTATCACATATTGTTTAAGCCAGCTATAAATTACAACTACTATGCTGATACCATTCAGGAATAAAAATCTTTTCAGAATCTGTAATTGTAGGTCAATTCAACCATATATTGAGAATTTAAAACAGTCCTTTATCCTTGTCTTTTGAAAAAAAATCAACTGAAGTGATTTAAAAACTTAACGATTTTTACCCAAAGGTATGACACACGCCAAACCTATCCCTATGATTATAACTGCTTTATATCAAAATGAGGTCCAGTTTGGCGACAAAAGAATACCATTTAAGATGGTAGAATGCATAACAAGATAATTTTAAGGACATATTGCACTGTCGTATCATATGTTCTGCCTGGTTCTAAACTATTGTGAAGGATTCAAACAGAACAATTTTGTTCTAATGGTTCATTTTAGTCATACATTTGATATATATATATGTCTATCACTTAGAAAAAGGCCACAGGCATTGTTAGTATTACATTGTATACTGTAGCCATTGCTAAAATAGCTGACTCACAACAAATTACTGCTTTTTATAAATTATTTTTTGAATTATTCTACCAATTAGTCCTTGTATTCTACCAATTAGACCCATAAGCCTTACAGTGGAATTTTGTTGCAGATAATATCAAATTGATATTTAGCAAGTCAAATGTGAACAATATCGTTGATACAAAATTGCAGCCTAATAATTCTTTGCATAGTTCAAATCAAACAAAATAGATTTACTAGTAACGAAAGAACAGATCAAAGGAATAAGCCTATTTAACTTTGGTACTTGTCGCAGTGTTGAGCAGTGAAGGCTCAGGTGAGCCTGTGCATATGTGTAGTTAGACTTGCCAGAGCCTTCGCTGCTCGTACACACAAAGAAGTTGATTTTGGGAAACGGATTTGAATAAGTCGTCAAGACTTCTTTCTGAATTCCAGTTTATAAACTCTGTAATAGATTTGTATGTATGCTCTTGTTTGTACACATGTAATGAGTTTATCAAATAAAATATGTTTAAACTAAAGAAGTATAAAGGTTGATGACCAAATTTTAGAACGCTAGCCCCTCTGCATCATCATGAGTGATTAAACAAGGCATTTGCTAGTCCATAATTTATTTATGATTTACAGTAAAGGCTTCTAAAATGTCTTTTCATCTATATACTTGCGCTACTGTCAAAGAACATATCTGAAATATTGCATTCAACATTTCGTAAACTATACCATACACACATATTACACAGTTGACAATGAGGCATTGCTAAATCAACCTCTAAGATTTATAATGGTATCCTGTACATTTAAAATGATTTCTTTAGAGATAACTGAATAAAAGTAAAAATGGCAAATTAGATATGCATACGTTCATGCACATTTAAACTTTGCATGTGCGACTATCATTGGTGACTATGTAGATACTGAGAAGAGTGCCATCTTAATGCTGATCAGTTAGCATTGTCATGCTCCTTTTGAATCTATGTCCTGGCATGTTAACAACTCATTCTAATATTAAGTACACATATACATGTAAATCATTGTTATTAATGATTACATCATGTTTGCAAGGTTCCTGCACTATTTTGTCAATGTTCTTTTTAGTGGAAATTAACATCAGATATATAAACATGTATTGAAAAACTTGATCAGATCTAATCTCTTCACTGCATTTTTTACTAATATTTCACATTTCTATCCAGCATTCCAAATACCATTGTAAAATCTAATTTACAACTTGAATGTCACCTGTTAAAATTTGGCCGGATATACTTTTAGCTGAAGAGCTTTTAGTTAAATTGGTTTAGTAGTAACAGCTGATCTATTTCCTTGTACATGCCAATATCTAATGTGGCCTTAAAGTAAAACTCACCACTATAACCAACTTTCTCTATTTCCAGGGAAATGTTTCTCGTCAATAAAGCAGTTCTTTAGATATTATTGGTTGAGCAAGTGATCCAAGGTACTAACTTAATGTGATGGACAATTTTGTTGATTGCACAACAAAAGCTATGATGTATATAAGCTAAAATTAATGTCAAATCTTCTGTAATGCGTTACCATATGCATACACAGCTAAAAGTCAGGATACAAATTGATTTCGAGACTTTAAACAATAACTGATTACAGACACTTTAACTAACTGAATAGAAGTAGCTCAATTAAACTTAGAATTCTTCAGAAACATATTACAAAATCTAAACTTAACATAATATATTAGCTTTTGGGGCTCAACTATATATCGTCTATGTTAACATTTTGGATAAACATATGGCAATATAATATATACTGTACAGTACTTTTATGTTATCTAAACAAATTTGACAGAAAATTGAAATGTATCCTTCTAAGTGCTGTTACTTGAGTGTTATTATTTCCTTTGTTTATGAAATTTAAAATCTATAATTTTGGGCAAATCATTTCTTTGAAAGTGTAAAAAATTCAAATATATACTATTTTTTTGCAAATGTAAAGGTGCATGGATAATTGGTAGGAACTTAAATACAAACTGATAAATCCTTTTTTCAGACTGACTGGTATCATGATATTTATTCAACAAGCACAGTCAGTTTTGAGATGAAATAAGATATCCTATGATGTATAATATACCGAATGAAGCAATGTATATGCAGTCTTGAAAGGTGTAATATACGTTACATGATGCCATACAAACAAAAAAACTAATATTTTACACCAGGTACGAAGTTAAGCATGGCTTTTTACTCTTGCTTATCAACAGAATGCTCATATTTGGTGATTAAAGGTTTTCCAATTGAATTTCATGCTGAAATAAGAATGAACTTTTTGTTTAGCGTCATCATATTTAACAGTTTACAACTCCTAATGTATTTGTGATACAAACAAACACTTTGCAGCTTTATAATGGTCCATTAAATGGCTTTTGGAAGGTGTATTCAAAATCTGAAAGGTAACTGGGAAGCTTAACAAAGAAAATTATTTAACCGAATTTCAGTGATCTTAAAGGAAGTCGCTTAAAATGTAACATAAATAACATTTCAATGGGCCCATATAACTTTTATAAACTAAAATATATGTAAGGAATGAAATGTTCTTGTATGATACATGAATGTTTGTCCAATTTAAATAATTAAAGTATTACCTTAACAACCGTGATTACATTTATTTTGTTTCAAAATGTAGGGTAACGTAGTTTACACGCTGTAGCAGCAAAACGCCCAAACCATCAGAGAGCCAACTTATTTCAAAAAGCTTAGCCAAGAACATACAGTCATGCTAAGATCTGAATGCAGTCGCAGGACACACACGAATTTCCAGAATTACTTTTTTGTACGCAATGTGTTTTTCCAGCACATTGACGTCAAATCAACATCAATTTCACATAAAATTGAGGTCCATATTGAATCAAATTTTTATTTTATTGTTTCTCTAGACGTTTTTAACCATTTCAATGCAATAAACATAAAAATAAGATTATTTTAGTTGTGTAAAAATCCCAACACATACAAGCTCTTTGATGCAAGTGAAAAGACGGTACCCCCTTTTGTGACGTCACTGTGACGTTAGTACTGCAAGAAAAAATTGTAAACACCTTTTTCCTTACACTGCATATATTTTTCTAGTTGAAAATCGATAAGAATCACTTTTACCAAAAAATGCACACGGGAGCCCAAATTTCGACACAGGGGCCTACACTATAATGGCGAACCCCTGTGGCATGTGAGTGCAATTAAATTATGGGCTAATTGGAGCAGTTTCAACAAAATTAATGGTCGTATGGTTCCCAGTATACTATTAGCTCTACAATAAATGCATATGAATTAAAGTCTGAATTATCACTTTCAGACAAACTATAATAGATTCATTTATCATTTAAAATGGGGTTCAATGAAAAAATGTAACATACACTACATCGTGGGTGACTGTATTTATTTTCAAATCTCAATATCTGTGGCCCAGTAATAGCTTAGTTAGAAGATATAACCAATGTGGAAATCCTACTTTATCTTTTGCACTTTTCTGAAGTCTTAAAAAGAAAGTTAATTATCAAATATTTTGTAGGATAACGTAAATAACGGGCTGTTACAGCTAAACGCTGCCATTGTCAGAGGGCTAACATGTTGGGAAATCCTTGCAAGACATTGGGCCCAAGTAGGGGGGAGGTAAACCATATCCAGCCAGTGGCCTACAAGGGGTACTCTATTTTTTTCTTTATACGTAGGCTCGGGCCCAGCATCTACCGTTCACCCCCCCCCCCCCCCAAAAAAAAAAAAATCAGGCATTTCAAGTACCCCAAAACTACTTGGAATTGTAGCGACGTTAAAAATATCCCCCATTCTGTAGGCCTACCTTGACCTTAAGAAAATACCCTAAAATGCATAGAAATGACCCCTAAATATAGTCAAATTTTGTGATGACCCCAAAAAATATCCACAAAATCTTCATACCCCAAAAAATATTATTTTTTCTGAAAACCCAAAAACGTAATGGAATTCAAAATTTTGAACCCCAAAAAATGACCCGAGCCTACCTATGTATGAAAATATCAGAGACCCCCGCTCTCTCCGAGACCAACCCACGTCACTGTGAAGAAGAGTCACAGAACACTAACAGCCACATGGCACCAATAATACCATAAAAAGTATTAAGCAACCAATTCTTTCTTTCCAAGTGAGATGATTGCAAAACAAGAAAGGTGGCTAAATACTGCACAACACCACAGGGACCAAACGCAAAAAACCTGCACAGACAATGGGAGCAACAATGAATCAACAACAACAGTACCACCGCCTTAGAACAGACAGCAGCCGAAGCCACCATGGGCTTAAAATTGATTTTACTGGCCAAATCTTCGTGGAGGCTTCCCAACTAATACACTGTATCATCACAGGGGAAAATAACATATACGGTGAAGGCCTAACATTACGCACTTAAGCCTTTTAACCTCCATTGGATACAATAAGAAAGAAACAAAATTGAAAAAGTGTGCACAGCCAAATAAAGTAATCATTATATGTTATTTACATAGTAGGGGAGCCAGAGATTCAAAAATTGGAAAAAAGTGGCCGGAAAGTAGCAGAATTTTAGACTATATCCGCAGTTAGTATGGTGTTTCAGAAGTGTGAAAACAGATATTGCACAAATTTTAAGTCTTGCAAAAGATGTTTATTTATGGGGTAACCATAGCTACCCTCATGCAGGCTTCATGCAGTAGGCTATTCGCTATATTACTGAAAAGAAAAGTTATTTAGACCAGATAGGTCACATTTCCTACTATCTGCATATTGCTTTACAGTAACTTAATTAAAAGCACAAAACTGCCAATAAGTTTAAATGACTTTCGCTTACGTAATTGTTACATACGTTACTTACATTCAAATATATTACTATTGTTTACTTGGCCATGGGCTGCCAAAAGACTTGCGGAGGGAGATTTTTGTACATTAAGTTTTTCTTAGCTACTTAATATATAATAAAATGCCTGTAAGCTTTTGATGGACATGTGCATTTACCATGCAATAGCCAAGTCTAATACGTTACCATTAGATGATAAGGAAACTCCTAGTGAAGTGTTATTATCATTTGCATCGTTTTCTTACATATCGTTATGACTGATATTTCAAATAGATGAAGATTAATAGCAGAATAATAATATTAGTTTAGGCACCTGGAAGTTCTGTTATATACGTTACTTTCTTTTAAAACAATATTTTTGTGCAATGTTATGTGTATATGCGTTCAAACAGCTAGTAGGTGAAAATTGAAATTGACTACCATCTAAGTGCTGAAAATAAGATTGGAAATATTGTTTATTAAAACATTAAATTTGAATGAGATGCAACATCAACAAATCATATTTGGTTTAAAGGGAAAAACTTGAAAATAAAGCGCATAAATGCCATTAAGTATATGTTTTAGGGATCATGTAAATAGGATAATTGATACCTATTTATGATTCATAACTAAATTGTTTCAAAAAGCTTAAATGATTCTTTAAAATCTGTGCCACTACCATGTATTTGCTTCTATTTATGCATTAAATGGCATTAAATGACATATACAAGACATTTTCCTTCACCGTTAACAGCTCAATGAATAAATAAAAAGCACTCAGTAACATAGTCAGATCCATCACACATTGTTTAAGCCATCAAATATATAAACAGTTATTCATTACAGCAGCTATATTCAAAGCAATAAGGCACAAAATATACCTTAAAACTTCTAAAAATATAAGAGATTCCAAGCAGAAGTCCAAATCAAGAAGCGAAACATTGAAGATACCTTCATCGGTGTCATATGAATATGTTTATTAAAACATTAAATTTGAATGAGATGCAACATCAACAAATCATATTTGGTTTAAAGGGAAAAACTTGAAAATAAAGCGCATAAATGCCATTAAGTATATGTTTTAGGGATCATGTAAATAGGATAATTGATACCTATTTATTATTCAAAACTAAATTGTTTCAAAAAGCTTAAATGATTCTTTAAAATCTGTGCCACTACCATGTATTTGCTTCTTTTAATGCTTAAATGGCGTTAAATGACATATACAAGACATTTTCTTTCACCGTCAACAGCTCAATGAATAAATAAAAAGCACGCAAGAACATAGTCAGATACATCATACATTGATAAAGCCATCAAATATATGCATTTATAAACAGTTATTCGTTACAGCAGCTATATTTAAAACAATTTGGCACAAAATATACCTTAAAACTCTAAAAAAATGCAAGATATTCCAAGCAAAAGTCCAAATCAAGAAGTGAAACATTTAAGATACCTTCACCAGTGTCAAATGAAACAAAACTGAAGATTGTGTAAATTGTGATGATTTCTGTCTCTGATTTAGCACCCCCCTTAGCTATCCTTGGGGTTATAATATTTTAGTATCTACAGCGTGTCCGCTTTGGAAAAAGAGTATTATTTATGTTGGTAACGTATATAACAAAATATAAAGACCATTACTTTAATCATTGTGTTGCCTGGTTCGATACGTTTGTGAAGCAATATAATAGGACTGCATTTATTCTAAATTATCATTTTAATACTTTAGTAACAAACACATGTCTGTTAATAAGTTGGAAGAGCTCCTCTGCAATGTTAGTATTGTAGGCATTTCTAAATGATTAGACTTTGATAATCAGGACTTTGAGCAAACGATTTTATAGAATAGGACTTAATTGATCATATATTCAAGAATGTTTGCAGACGATTGCTTTTTAGCTATATAGCTTATCAGCATACGTGATAGAATCTGCTTTAATGTTTGTTTTATTCAGCAGGACACTATCAATTTTTACACTCACAATAAGTAATCATAACAACCGTCATTCAGTCCTTAAAACTAACTAATTAATACCCATAAAACACGTACCACCATGTAAAACGATGCTATATTTTTGGTATATTGATAATTCATGTAAAAGAAACAAAATCCATACTTATGCTACTTTCAAAGAATACTTTTAGATAGTATACTCAACAAATGCTATGCTGTATCATACTTACATATAGTGCAATTGGCAAAAAGACAATGTTATCACTAACTAAGATGTATCATGATACTTTTACAAATTGAAAAAAAATAAAAATGTTATGCAGATGATTGATTAAAAGAGCGACAGACAAATTAAACATGCATACACACTATTTGTTAAGTTTATGCATACTTTCTTAGCATAAAATGTAAATCTATTATTTGTGTAAGTAATGATACTAACTATTGTGCCTTCTCTATTGTCCATATAATAATTATTTTATTAGCATAGTAGATAATTTAATGTATGACTTTTTGTCTCTACACTCTAATGTGTTTACAACTCATCTTTTATTTAACGCACATAAAAGGAATCAACGGTCGGGATTCCTGCAACAGTTTGTTTAAAATGGGCTCAAATGACTGCTTTGGTATTATGATAGAACTTAAAATCAGCTATATTAGCACTAATTGCTAAAACTAAGTTTGATCTTATGACAGCTATTTTTACTCTAAGATATTGCTATTCCTATCAACATTCTGATTAACGTAAATAATCTTTTAAACAGTAATTTGAATGCGTTCCAGTTAAATCTGGCTTAAACATTTTCTCTCGGTTGAAATTTTATAAAGTAAATTTGGTATCATAAATTACAACTGAAGAAATCTAGATTTGTTGGATATGATCACTGCCTTGCCATGTAAAACCCATCCTTATGGACGATTTCCCAAATTTCAAGGGCAATAATTCATTTTGAATAACCCATTTAATTTTAAAGTTTGCATTGCTTTGACCAATGATTAGTAGTGTTTAGTTAAAAGGACTATCAGTTCCATTAATCAAACAAAGAAAGTCATGTTAAAAATGAGCTGAAATTAAAGTTCATAGCTATAATAAATTCAAAAGTCACCTTCTGAGTTTTGGTATATGCATAAATAGATTCGGCTTAAACAATTTGCATAACAGAGCCACTCTCTTAAAGAATAAATGATAACAAACTCTTATGTTTCCTTAAATTTAATGTAACGTTAACAACATTTTATTTTATAATTTCATTAAGGAGTGATGCTGTCTAGATTGCCAGCAAACGTCTTCTTTCTATAAGTGAACATGAGTAGGAAATGTCACAATCACAGACTTCTGACTGACCCACTGCACCTTGAGGAAGGGACACGGAACACAGATAGCTACAATATTATTAAAG
Source organism: Loripinus fragilis (assembly GCA_964019695.1). NCBI lineage: Eukaryota > Metazoa > Mollusca > Bivalvia > Lucinida > Lucinidae > Loripinus > Loripinus fragilis. The sequence continues at coordinate 62,728,735 of OZ026521.1, read as the reverse complement.
TGAAGCAACCAGCACTCTTCCTTGTCAAGATGATTGCTGAACTAGAAACAAATTAGAAAACAAAGGCCCTATACAAAACTCCCACAACCAATAGGAACAACAGTTAACAAAGTTTCTAACATCCAGACATCATTTCAGAAATTCTAATATATTTTATCATAAATGAATCTGATTTAATAGAACAGATATGTTATTTACTATTTTATATATTGTGATGAGTGTGAACAGGTTTGACACAAAGCTTTGGCTGCTTCTGAATAGCTTATTAGATTGTTTTTTTCAATTAAAAGAAAACATGTGCAAATATCTAAATTTGTTTAGGTTTTCAGGCTCAGATGTATATTGAAAACGGTTGTGACAAATATTTAATCATGATATATATTTTGTTTATTTATAGTTATATATGTAACTTTAGCAATTTGACTGAACAAGCTTTAGGGAATGTATCCTAGTTGAGATGTTGCACCAGACTTATCATTTTATAAGTTTATATATTGCATAACATAACATAGAAAAATAGCAAACAATGTGTTTTGTTTTAAGTCAAGAAGTATACCATTTCTTAAAAGAAAAAAATACAACCCTATACATAGTCTCCTAATTAGTATGATAACTTCTTTTTTTGGAACAAATGCTCTTTTTATGCTAATCAAACATAGCCCCCCCCTTTTCAATGAAATAAACTTTCCAGTGATGTATAATTTAAGCTATTAAGTAAAATGTTGTTTGTCTTCAACTTTGTTTTATACGTTACATATTGAAAATCAAACGGCAAAATGATATTTTACCTCAGAAATGTTGTTAAGTATTACTCTAAAGTCGGTGATATCAAAACAATTACCATAAGGTGTTTAAAAGCTATCAGAAAAAAATGCATGCTTACTTTCAAACTTAAGAGGTTCTAAACTTTTATAAAGTTTTATCTATGGTCTTCTAATTAAAGAGCTTATAGCTGACAAAGTATTTATGTTAGAACGTATCTGTTTAAAGTTTTAAAATGGTCAGTTAACGCTCTTTTAAATACATGTTATCCTGAAGTTAAACACATATTAAAAATTTTGTCAAATGAAACTTTTTTAACAAAATACCAATAATTTTAGGTGTATAGTTGAAAATGTAACTTAAATGACATTATAATGGACCCAAACAACTTTTAAAAACAGCAATATGTGTAGAGAATAGCATGTGTTACAGATTGCATAAATGTTTTGTTCATTTAAACATTTCAACTTCTACCTAAATAGACTTAATTACATATTTTTGTTTGTAAGAAAATAAGGGGTAACGTATTAAACTCGCTGTTACAGGTATGTTTGCAAGACTTAAATTCATTGCAATATCTGGTTTCATACTGCCTATACTATGTACTAAAGGATAAACCAAGTGAAAATTCTGCTAAAAAGGGGACATACCTAAATGCTTATTTTTGACATTTTTGACCCCTGGCTCCTTTACTAACATAGAGTTCCCGATCTCTAGCAACTTTGATTTGAAGTGCACAACCCCCCTGTTTTAGGACATTGAAAATAGTTCCCTAACATTGCGCACTTTCTGCAAAATTTTCAATAACTTCTCTTTAATCATAAATGAATTGCTTTTACAAAATATACCAGCTAAAGTAACACCAGGATGTTCTCAACAATTTACTCCAACAAACTCTTGATTCTAAATAAATAATTTGAAGTCTGGGTCTTTTGAAAAAATAGATCTGAAATTTTTTAACAACTTTTGCAATTTTTTGCTGAAATCCAACCCTGCTCAGAAGTGAAAGCTTAGAGTGAAAATGTTTTGCTGTTTTTCTCTTCCCAAAAGAAGCCTGATACTAAATATAAAAAAAGAGATTTTATCTGATTAAATGTGGCATAGCCAGTTGAGCTAGTGCGTTAGGGGCCACGCAACATTAGGGGACATGACTGTACTGTGGTAAAACAACAAAAAGGGCTCACAACTCACAAATAGTCAGAGCTAGATATATTGAAGAAGAGGCAAACGCCTCAGCAGAATCAGCCTGAGTACTGTCAGAAAGAGACAAAATGAAGTCTCTTCCATAACAAAAGAAAAACAAATCTGCTACAAGAGGAGCACGGTTTGTCTATATAACTTAAAGCTAAATCTAGTAAATATATATTGTCTAAAAGGCAATGGAGTGTGTCACAAACTTTCTGACATGGCCATAAATTTTTATCTTTTTGGTTGGTCAGAAGTGAAAAAGCGTGTTTCCTATTACAAGCCAAATAAAGAAAGCCATTTGTGTTAAAACTGTGTTCAATGAATCAGTACCTTTTCTTTGGTTAGAAGTATGAGGCAATGTAGCGTAGAGAGTAGAGAAATCATATGTAGACACACGTCTAGATGCTAGAAAACCATAATCTTTTAATTTATTAAGAACCTTGTCTGAATTTTAATGGACCAAATAGATTTCTACCATTCCTCTCATAAACGTTTTCACATTATCTTATAACATGGTTTTTAATCGTAGTGAGGCGATAGGTTAAACGTATAAACAGCTCTGTAGTATTGCAAGAACTAGAATCAGCAATTAAACGTGATTTATATGGTCTTTGGTGAAGTTTAGGAATACAGTACAGCGTAGGAAGCTTGACATGATTCTCATCAACATACACACCACACATGGCGCGATATGACATCGATACCTATCAATGTCAGGCCTATCATCACACTGGTCAATGTAAACGCACCGGTGGTTGCTACAACGAGCTGATGGTTGCATTTTCAGCACAAATGGTGGCGTAAAAGGTAAAAAAATCTGTACCTGTTGACTTTATGATTTATTTATAAACTTGCATTTATTTTATTTGTGATGACACCTGGCGCACAGATCACCGGTAACGTTGCAGTTAATGGAATTGGTGATTTAATTCATGGTTTGGACTGCAAATCCAATAAAGTTCTGGAGTTTTGCCTTGACAGGTGCTTTTTTCTAGTGTAACTGCCTAAATTGAGGGGAATATGCATGTCTAAGCACAGCTGTAATCATATTAACATGTAATAACATCCAAAAAACGATTTCTACTTTGTATCTTTTTTCTTGGTAAACTAGCTAACGTTTTATTAAGGAATTTTATTACAACGCACTAGGAGCATTTTTGACGCATTGATACAACGCACTGATGGTTGCCTAGATGTGCCATGGTTGCTGGTGCAGCCTCACCACAGCATTCACTGTTCTTATAAACGGTACATAAATCGTTATTTGAGCATCACATGATATTTCAGTACCTGGACGAAGACTCAGGTGAGCCTGTGCAAATGTACAGACTCGCCAGAGCCATCTCTGCATAGAAAAAACAGAGAGTAGTAATCGTTTTTGGATGTTATTTCATGGGACTATGATAACATAGCTAAAGCTGTGCTGAGACATGCAGAACTTTCCTGACGTTAGGCAGTCACAATAGAAAAAAAGCACCTGTCACTGTCAAACTCCACAACTGTGTCGGATTTGTTGGTCAAACCATGAATTAAAACGCCAATTGCATGACAGAGCAATAAACTTCAATGTTACTGACGGTTTGTGCGCACTGGGTCATCAAAAGTAAAATAAATGCAAGCTTATAAAGAAATCATACAGTCAATAGGCATAGAGTTTGTGGTTTTTGTACACTGATTAAGGCTCAAGCGTGACTCTGCAAATGTGTAGCCTCACCAGAGACGCTCCAGAGCTGGCCCTGTTCACACTTTGAGAGTGTTTCCGCCTATTTTTCAGATTGGCCCCAAAACTTTTAATTTAATGAGATTGTTTGTCCGTTATGATACATTACAATAGTTAAGAAGCCTCCATGCGAGCTTGAAAATTTTGTGCTTCAACAACAGCAGAATCAAGGGCGAAGATTTGGTACCAGTAAAATGCAATTTTAGCACCCCAGAGATAAACGCTGCTGTCTGTTCTAAGGCGGTGATTCTGTTGTTGTTGTTGGTTCGTTGTTGATTTTTACTCCCATTACAGGATTCTGTAATTGTTCTATATTTTGTTAGTTTATGTCCAATCTTGTTTTGCGATCATCTTGATGGGGAAGAGAGTGAGAGCTGGCTGCTTTGCTAAGTTTGTCTTCCTGGTGTCTCGTGATTGTTGTGTGGCTATTCCTCTCAGTGCCATGGGTTTGTCTGCAGTTTGTGATTGTGATACTCACTTACTATTTTTGGGTGTCACTCATGCGAACAGCGATGGCTTTGGCGAGTCTGCACATTTGCTTGGTCTAGTCTGAGCCTTCGTCACAGTTCAAAATTCTCATGTGGTGACTCAAATGGCGATTGAATGCCATTTTGTGCGAGCAACGAAGGATCTGGCGAGTCTGCACATTTGCACAGCCTTACCTTAGCCTTCGTCACTGTACAAAATCTCTTGTGCTGCCTTAAATGGCGATTTGTGTGCTATTCACGCCAGCAGCGAATACTCTGGTGAGTCTGCACATTTGCGCAGGCAAAGTCACTGGACAATGTAATAAGTATCAAGATCTCTTGTGCTGGCAGCAAAGGCTCTTGGGAGTCTGCACGTTTGCACAGGCTCGCCTGAGCCTTCTTCACAGTATCTAAATATCATGTGCTGGTTGAAATGACGATTTTTATAACGCTTATGTGAACAGCGAATGATGCGGTGAGTCTGCACCAGCAACCACAGGACTTCTGTGCAACCATCAGTGCGTTGTATTAATGCTTTAAAAATGCTCCCAGTGCGTTGTAATAAAATTCCTCAATAAAACATTTGCTAGTTTACCAAGAAAAAAAAATACAAAGTAGTAATCGTTTTTGGATGTTATTTCATGGGAATATGACAACAGCTGCTCTAAGACATGCAGATTTCTCTCAATTTAGGCAGTTACACTAGAAAAAGCACCTGTCACGGCAAAACTCCAGAACTTTGTTGGATCTGCAGTCCAAACCATGAATTAAATCACCAATGGCTTGGCAGAGCCATAAACTTTAATGTTACCGGTGGTCTGTGCGCCAGGCGTCATCACAAATAAAATAAATCTAAGTTTATAAAAAAATCATAAAGTTAACAGGTATAGATTTTTTTACCTTTTGCGCCACCACCTGTGCTGAAAAATGCAACCACCAGCTCGTTGTAGCAACCACCGGTGCGTTTACATTGACCAGTGTGATCATCAAGCAAATAATGCTCATAGGTTTTAACGCTATCCTTCAAACAACCACAACGTTGTTTGCATACTTTAACTTCAGGCGCTAACACAAGCTTCCTTTGAAATTCATGGATACCTTTCTTCAATGTCTAAAAGTAAATTTAGGTTTAAGTTGAAGAGGGTCTAAATTTTTGCAATAAAATAAAAATATTTTAATTATTATTAATATTTTGTTGATTAGTATTAACAATAATTAGTGTTCAAGAATTCAAAGCATTTATTTCAACATGCTCTCGCATGGAATGCGGTTCAAGTCGGCCTTGGGTCAAGTCGGCCTGAGTCAAGTCGGCCTGGGTCAACTCGGCCTGGTCCTATATAGCCTACTATCTTCAATTAAGGATGGTGTGTGTTTTATAAACAAAAGTTCAACAAAAAGTTGAGGGAATAATGTTTGGCCCTATCTATATTGTTGGTCTGTCAATCTTGATTATATACTGAACGAAACTTCTAAACCGCCACTTAACACAACCTAATTTTTAATATAGCTCATTTATTATCAAACTGTTTGAAATGATAATTAACACAGTATATTTGGGCACATGTATCCGTCGATTAAACATAACAAAGTTTGATTCAATAAGGATGTTCATTTATACGTAACGATAGAGTACTTATACCTGTTTTGCACGTGGCACACGATGCTAAATGTTTTTTCGCCTTGTGTATACTCGTATTTTCATGGACAACTATAAATAGGAGATGTAAACATGAACATGACGTCAGACGGAATAGTTGATATAAAGGGTTGTCAGCATTGAAAACATTTATCAATATCTGTATTTCAAACTGAGCGTTTTCCTAAATGGGTTAAAATGGTGTATTTGTTAGAAATATGAAATAATCCACTAAACTTTCCTGCACAAATAACTCCGAAATGCAAATAAAATCAATTGTTTGTTTGAAAAGCACATTTCTATGTATAGACGTGACAGTATATAGAACGCGTGTACTATCAGTACATTAACAAGACGACACCGTGGTCGAGTGGTTATTTCCTGTATAGTCCACCATTCTTTGGTGCGGTGATGCACAAATGCTGCATTGGAACGTCGAAAGTGTCGAGATTTATATGCAGTACACGCTCAATGGGTGACGGATATTTCAATAACATTGTAGACAAAAATATTTCATCACCATAAACACATTTTTGTGTTCTTTTATGCCATATGGGCCTCCATAGGAGCACTGAATTGCATGAAAATTGCTACTTTATTACTAAATAAACACGTTAGTGTTCAATAATGTCCATTTACAGCACGAGAAAGTTCTAATTATAATATTGTGGTCAAAAACATGTTATCTCAATAAAGCATTCTTGTGTTGTTTTATGTCATATGGGCTTCAATAGTAACATTTTGGATTACCTGAAAATTCCTTTTTAATAAAAGCGAAACCCAATAATGTTCCATAATGTCCATTTATAACACAATAAAGTTAGTGTTTTTCACTTTAGGTCACTGGAATACTTGATTTTAAGCGATGAGTTCGAATTTTAGCGTTTGTGTGAAAATGAAATGCGATGGTGCCTTTATACAGTCTATCAATTGAGCATGTTAATTTCAATTTATGAAAATCAAATTGATTTTTCCATATTGAGTGTAAATTGTAGCCATGTATGTATCATGCATGTCAAGATATATGAGAAAATATTGAGTGGCGGTTTAAAGGTTTCGTTCAGTATATTACTCAACGGGTCCAAAATAGTAAGTAAGTAACGGTAGCATATCAGGAAGATGAAAAACAAAGAGAATATAGTCTCCAAGAAGTGAGAATATAGACATAATTCAATATAAAATTATAAGAGAGGCGGACAAATAAATATATTTTTTGCGTCGTTCTTATTTCCTTTAAACAAGGGAGACAAATCAGTGGTACCTTTCATGTTAGGCCAAATTGCTTTGATCAGACATTAAATCGCAATCGCCGTTTTTACAAATTCAATGTTAAGAAAACGATAATTGCCTTGTTAATGCAAGATATGGGACGTCAGTGCATGACAAAGTGTGAAAACTTTCATTAATTCAAGACAGCCATTACCTTTAATCTAAACTGGCTCCAGTCCTTAAAACTATTTTTCATCAATGTGTCATATCATTTACTTGTAGCTAGTCTAACTCTGATGGCTCTGTCAGAGCCATCAGAGTTAGACTAGCTACAAGTATATGATATGACACATTGATGAAAAAATATTTTAAAAACTGGAGCCAGTCTACCTTTAATAAGCGGCAAGTTCGCCCTCAATTCGATCAATTAAGCGCTTAATTGCAATGTTTGTCAATAATTGTTGAATATATATCTTTGATTTAGTCCGAAAGATTTTGCAAAACAAACCATATATCATATATATGTCATCTTATTATATGTTGTTTGTATCATCATGGACTTCATAGCCTTTTGGACTTTGGAAATAAAGCTTACTATCTATATACATGTATCTACATGTCACTGAACGCTCTGAAAATACACCGGGCCAAGTTGACCCAGGCCGAGTTGACCCAGGGCCGAGTCGACTTAGGGGCTGACTTGACTCCAGGCCGAGTTGACCTGCTACCCATCGCGAGCACCAGCGCCCAGGGGGGGGGGGGGGGTACTCTCAATTTTTATTCATACGTAGGCTCGGGCCCAGCATCTACCCTTCACCCCCAAAAAATATCAGGAATTTCAATCAACCCCAAAAATATTTGAAATTTTAGCAACCCAAAAATATCCCCATTCTGTACCTTGACCTTCAGATGCATAGAAATGACCCCTAAATATAATCCAAATTTGTGATGACCCCCAAAAATATCCTTAAAGTCTTCATACCCCCCAAAAATATTTGTTTTACTGAAACCCCCCCCCCCCCCAAAAAAAAAAATAAATATATATTGAAATTCAAAATTTTGAACCCGAAAAAAAAAAGACTCGAGCCTACGTATGTATGAAAATATCAGAGTACCCGCACCCCCCCCCCCCCCCTGGACACCAGTGATTACACATTTTCTATAAGGCGCAAGCCATTTCTTCAGGACATTTGGTTAAAATCTAAAACTTTTTATGGCTTTCCCTGTGTAGTAACCAGTACCGGGCCGGGAGGGTTTATGATTTGTGTGTGTATTTTATGACGGGGGCACCCGAAGGCTCAACAAAAGTGGTTTTATGGAGAAGCCGGGAATCGAACCTGTGACCCCTGGTTTATAAGTAGGTTTATAGTTTATAAGTTTATCCCCTACACCATGGCGGCTTCTTTTTGTTGACAATGGAAACCTGTTTTAATAGTCAAGGAGCTAGGTTTTTGAAAATTGACTTGGCACAATTGTCCAGCCAGAAAAGGTTTGACTTCCGAAATAGTTAGAACTAACCTTCTACAACATTTCTAGGCACGTCGTACAGTCAAACTGTGGTAGCAGTTTTCCAGGAGGAGTCGTTTTATACACCTACCCCATTTTTACTATAAAAAAAACAAAATAGCGACATTTGAATAAGAAATGGTATTCAGGTTGTATCCAGATGGTGCATACGGTCGTTATTTACTGCCGAACCTCGAAAAGGACCTAAACAATTATGAAAATAAATTGTTTGAATCCAGAAGCACAACTTTTGTGTTTTAACTGTCATTTACGTTATATCTACAATTACACCTTATAAAATAAATTAATTTTGGTCAAAGTTTAATTCAATAAGTTCTATAATGGGTATTTACGTTTTACATACCATGTTTGGAAAAGATAATTACCTGACTGTTTCAAAACTGCAAACATCTTGTTTCTATCATAATTACTTCAAGAATTATAAGCTGTTGAATATGATTACCCCCTAAAAACGGTAAATATTGTTAGAACCATTTCACTTTGTAAGTTAGCATGCAATACCATCTTAAACCATAATTGAGCATTCTATCGATACACGAAAGTAAAAAGGTATACTTTACTCAGTTTCTGGTGTAAAGTGCCATATTTTAATGCTTGTATGACAATATGTAACGTACATTATAAACCTAAATATTTCCTATATATATATATATATTGCTAAATACCTTATATTATTTGTCATATGGTATTTTATTTAATTTCAAACCCGTTTTGTTTTAAATTTATAACAAGGCAGCAATTTGTTCTAAAATACTTATCAATTTTTATTAAGTTACTATATCTATAAACATTTACATTTGCAATAAAGATTTTTTTTAAAGTTTTCATCTTCACGAAATATCATTTTCATTTGTCCAAAGTTAAAGATTCTAAAACACATAAACAAAGAAATAGACAGCTCTTTAGTAGTAGTAGAATACATTCCATTTCTGTCAAATTTATCAAAGTAACATATTTAACCATATCAAATATCATAAGGTCCTATGTTTGACCTAAATGTTATCAAAGACAGTATACGATTGGGCCCTGAAAAGTTAAAATATTAAGGATGTAAAATTTTGTAATATTTATCGCAGGAGAAAAACAACACAACTAAGTTTTAATGAATGATGTCTCATTAGTCATTTGAAAATATGTGTATGTCCCCAGTTTACTATTTTACACATTATGCAAACAAAGTCAGAAACATAATATAGGTTAGCTTCTTGTATAATACCTAGTTTAATTTCGCATAGAAAAAAATACAAATTACTAAATGCTTAGAGAGATGGCAATAAAAGTATACTTTTTTCTTTGCTTACATTCCAGACAAAATAAATCACCTAAGAGTTGGTTGGATAATATTTATATATACTACAATAGAGATTATGCATTATACGTGTCTGTAATCAGTTATTTTTTCAAAGATAATCTCTAAAACTCAAATTGTATACTGACATTTATATGCATATGCAGATGATGACACATTACTTGGTTTAGCTTTTAAATGGATTTTAGTTTATTTTCCGCATACCTTTATAGTTTATTTAATGAAACTGATCATTTGCAAAACTAATATCACTTTATAAGGAGAGGTTTTATATTGAAGACACTTTTCCCTGAAAAAGGATAAAATCAGTTATAATAGATGACAACGATCACATGTGATATGATCATATCAAAGGAACACATGTTAATTGCTTCTTACGAAACTATTTATAACACATATGACATTTCAGTCAAGAGTTATGTCAGGCTAAAAAAAGACATTGTGACGCTCAGGTAATGTAAAATATACTCTAAAAAGTTCTTTAAGATATTGGATGAAAAAATAAAATATTTAAAAGCATGCAGTCATGAGATCTTACTCAGTTTTAGCAATCAATGCTTAAATTACTGATGATAATTTTCACAATACAGAATATGGCATGGCCAATTTATAACAGGAGTCTTGTAAATATAATTCTTGATAACAAAGCGCTATATGTACATAAAACAAGAAATGTCACAGTCACGTGACGAATGCCCCCAAAGGAATTGGTCAAGCATAAGACAGATTTGAGGAAAGTTAGCTGTAATCTAGAAGATATGCTCCAGACACGATAAACCTAGAAATGAGGCCAGAAGTCAATGTCAAGGTCAAAGTGACCCAAAATGGTACGCACCACTCCGCCATCCCAAGAGGAATCAACACACCAAATTTGGGATTCCTACATCAAATAATATAGGAGATATTCTCCAGTCACGATTATTCTAGAAACTAGGTCATAGGTCAAGATCACAGTGACCTAAAAATGGTACGCTACACATCAGCATCTAAAGATGTATCCATACAGCAAATTTGGGATTCCCAAATAATATAAGAGATATGTTCTGGACACCATTATTCTACAAACTAGGTCAGAGGTCAAGGTCAAAGTGACCCAAAAGTCGTATGTGACACTCCACCATCTATAGTTGCATCCCTCCACCAAATTTAGGATTCCTACCTTTAATAATATAAGAGATATGCTCTGGACATGATTTTTCTAAAAACTAGGCCAGAGGTCAAGGTCACAGTGACCTGTAAATGGTACAAGACACTCCACCAACCCAAGATGCATTCACACACCAAATTTGGGATTCCTATCTCAAATAATAAAAGAGATATGCTCCTGACACAATTATTATTAAAACTAGGTCAGAGGTCAAGGTCACAGTGACCGAAAATGGTACAAGACACTCAACCATCCCAAGATGCATTCACACACCAAATTTGGGATTCCCTTCTCAAATAATATAAGAGATATGCTCCTGACACAATTATTATTAAAACTAGGTCAGAGGTCAAGGTCACAGTGGCCAGAAAATAATATGTGAGACTCCACCATCCCAAGATGTATATACACTCCAAATTTGGAATTCCTACCTCAAAGAATACAAGAGATATGCTCCGAACACAAAAATTCTTAAAACTAGGTCAGAGGTCAAGGTCACAGTGACTCAAAATGGTATGTGTGACACTCCGTCATCTCAAGATGCATTTAGACACCAAATTTGGAATTTTCTATCTAAAAGAATATAGGAGATATGCACCAGACACATTGCAGTTCTAGAAATTCGGTCAGAGGTCAAGTTCAAGGTCACAGTGACCGAATTATGGTATGCGACACTTTCCCATTCCAAGATGCATTCACACACCAAATTTGAGATTCCTACCTCAAATAATATAAGGGATATGCTCCGGACACAATAATTATAAAAAACTAGGTCATAGGTCAAGTTCAAGGTCACAGTGACCCAATTATGGTACGCAACACTTTTTCATCTCAAGATGCATCATCACACCAAATTTGAGATTCCTAGCTCAAATATTATTAGAGATATGCTCCGGACACGATTATTCTAATAACTAGGTCAGAGTTCAAGGTCAAGATCACAGTGACCCGAAAATGGTATGTGACACTCTGCCATCCCAAGATGCATTTACACACCAACTTTGGAATTCCTATCTCATAGAATATAGGAGATATGCACCAGACTCAATGCAGTATCTAGAAACTAGGTCAGAGGTCAAGTTCAAGGTCACAGTGACCCAATTATGGTACGCGACACTTCGTCATCCCAATACTCATCCACACACCAAATTTGAGATTCCTACCTCAAATAATATAAGAGATATGCTCCGGACACGATTATTCTAAAAAATAGGTCAGAGGTCAAGGTCAAGGTCACAGTGACCCGAAAATGGTACGCGACACTCCGTCATCCCAAGATGCATCCACACACCAAATTTGGAATTCCTACCTCAAAGAATATAGGAGATATGCACCGGACACGAAGCGGGATGGACACACGGACGGACGGACGGACGGACAGTGCGATTACTATATGCCTCCCAAAGTTCCTTTAGGGGCATAAAAAGAATGAATAACTGATATAAAATTGAAATCAACACAGCTTTTTCTAAATTTCTTGCTTCTTCAGACAGAAAACAAATGCATTACACGTAAATAGGAAATTATATAAAAGCACAAAAATGCTGAGGGTAGTGATTTATAGAGACATACAAAGAGTCAATAGTTCTAACAAACACATTGTGCAGTCGTCTTTGCCATCAATGTAAAACTTAAATGCAACTAGAAAGGATGCATGAAAGTATTATGCATGTCATATTAGCAATGCTTTCTTTCAAAAGGAATCACACTTCTATTACTTTTAAAGGTAAGTATAAATGTAAGAGGTTGATAAAACTGCCTCTATTGTTGTATATGTTATGCGATATAATATACATGATTTTGAATATCTCATCTACGATTAGCACAAGTGTGAATTTCGTTGCCATAAAATCAAAAACAATTGCTGACCTATCTTATGTAATTTGTAAATGCTCAATTAAGATTTGAACCACCATACATGTATGTGATTTTGGTACCTACCTCACATGGGAAATGCACCGTTTAATCTCCCATGCTGATGCAGTGGAGCTAGAGTTTGTCTTCATCTACATATACAAGCAGCAAATGCTCTTGTGTCTAATGACATATTTTTACAGGCTCGCATGAGCCTTCATTGCTGAACTAAAATCAAATGTGCTTACTAATTTGATATTTTATAAACGTTACTATTTATCATCAATTTAGTTTGACTTGGAACACACAAATGATTAATGGGATGCCATTCTTGCATCAATGATTATGTCCATATTTGACATGCTGAATTTCGTAATGATTTTATATGAACAAATTCCACGTTTTGACTAAGCCTAATTGGTAGAAATAATGCAAAACAAAATTTCAAATAATTTGTACGAGTCCATTCATTTTGCAACAGCTACAATATAATCTTTACAATGCAAGAGAGTTGTTCTAAGTTATAAGCCTTGACCTCTAAAATGTATAACCCTAAAGAACCTTGGGAAAAAATATTCTGTTTCAATGCTCTAAAACATTGCAGAGGCAGACAAAGCGTTTGATAAATGTCACCATCTCCTTAACCTTTTTAAGTCGAATGAAACTTCCCACTTTTATCAAATGGACCAGTCCATTTTCGTCTTCAGGGTTGTTGGGTGTTGTTTTTCATTCGTATTCAAATTTTAATAGAACATCCTGTAAGCAAACAGTAGTGAACCTGATCAGACATTGCAGTCTGTGGCGTCTGATCTTGGCCTGTACTATTTCTCTATGTCCAAAAAAAGAATCCTTATATAGGGGTTAAATAATTTTGTTGTATATGTTACTCACATCAGTTGTATTGTTTCTTTATCGCCCTGGATTATGATTGGATATAGAGCGGTTTAAACCATATGAATAGGCAAGGCGTGTGTCATTTGTGGGACAGAAACCGTTACGATTAAAACATTTTTTTGCTATGGCAAGGATAAACGTTTGCTTTAATGTAACCAACTGCCACCGGAAATTTTTTGCCAAACCAGTTTTTGGCAAAATGACCTAGTACTTTTCAGTGACCAATACCCCTTAATTGCCATTTTTCTGAAAGAATGGACCATTCTGATTAATTTCTATAGCTTTTGCAATGAATAATCACAATGACCTAGAAAATATTTGGCGACAAAGGACGAAATCCCCGCGGGGATTTGCATTTCCCCGCGGGGAAAAAAATCCCCACGGGGAAAATATTGGTTCCCCGCGGGGATTTTTCCCCCGCGCGAAAAATTTCCCCGGGGGGATTTTTATAAAATCTAATTTTCATCTTTTTGGTCATATTTGAAACTATCTCATGCCAGTGGCATGTAAAAATAAACATTTATCAATATTAACAATGTTTCACATTTCCCCGCGGGGATTTTTCCCCGCGGGGATTTTTCTGTTGAAAATCCCCGTGGGGATTTTTTAAAAATCTATCAGAACGCTTTAGTACAAAGCAGGCTTTTATCTTGCAATCAGACAAACTCATTTGAGAAAATTACATGCAAATTCATTAATTTTGTTTTTCCCCATGGGGAAAAATCCCCGCGGGGAAATATCCCCGCAGGGAAAAATCCCTGCAGGGAAATATCCCCGCAGGGATTTTTTCCCATGGGGATTTTTCCCTGCGGGGAATTTTACCAGGTTTTCTTTTAATGTCCTTAACAAGTGAACCACTCCACATTTACCAGTTGTATAACTCAAAGTTCAGATTTAAGTCAAATATATAAAACTGTGTTTAGAAATCCGCTGACAACTCTGGTTGTCTTGACAGTGGATTTTCAATCAAAATTTTATTTTAGACTTAAACCTTAAAAAATAAGACAACAAGAAACTAACTTAGTCTATAAAATCTTTATTTACATCTTAATATAAAAGTAATTTGTTATATACCAAAACAAGAGGGCCCTGGGTCGCTCACCTGAGTCCTAACACATATTGGCCTGTGGCTAAAAATATAGGATTTAAAGATAATTCCATTATTAGCTCTCAGACTGGTAGCCATGTTGTACAGCAAAGGAGAACCATCTGATCAATTTTAGTAGAGGTTAACATGAGAGCCATTATGTGAAATTATTTTAATTTGGACCAGTGGTTCAGGAAAAAATCGTAAAATAAATTTAAGGATATATGAGCCGTGACATGTGAATTCCAACTATGTGGGATTTTGACAAGTGTAGACTCAGATGAGCAAGTGCAGCCTTCTTTTAAGCTTAGAAACTCCAAAAGATTTTCAGTCAGTAGCTCAACAGTCATAGAACATGCAAACGACTAGAAATAGCTCTGATCAGACTGCGCGTTGCGAAGGCTGATCTGAGGCTTTGCTGGTCCCACATACCACATTGTTAGAAATCTCATGTCTGCTGCTACATACCAAATATCAAGGCTCTGGGCCTTGTGGTTTCAGACAAGAAGAGTTTTTCATGTTTTCCCTATATAAGCCTATGTTAAACATGTGACTCCTGCGGGCGGGTCATTTTTGGTTTATTTGGCACAGTGGTATAGGAGTAGTAGTCATTTTAAGCAAACTTTGACAATCCGCATTGGACATTGACTAATCCCAATCGCCTAAAATTGCAAAATATCATTAATGAAATGATTTCATATTGGCTCATTGGCAGTTCCTTTATGTCAGCTTTATTGATCCTCTCCCTCCGGCCTCGGATCAATACAGCTTACCTTGTTACTGAGCCAATATAAAATCACTTGTTAAATAAATATTTTTCATACAAGACATTGACAGATCAGAAAAGCTGATAGAATTATGTACATTTATACAGCCCAAAACTTAAAGTTGCTTTTCACCATTTTCTTCTAATTAGTTTTTGAAAAACAACCCAAGTGTAAAAGTTTGGCAACTTTTACCGTTAGTATGGTAACAAAAAATGGCCGACAAAATAGACCTGAAATAATAGAGATGGACCAAAGTTTAGGCTTTAGGAGGAATTTTTTTTTCAAGAATTAGATATCGGTAGAGCTTAATACCAAGAAAACTTATGCTGTGTGCGGTGATAATTCTCATCATATATTTAGTATTTGCTTGTGCTCTATGTTAATTTCTCTGTCAAATGTCTCATATTTGTTCTCAAATTGTCCCTCTCAAATTTGCTCCTAAATGGTCCCTTTCCTATTGTCAACCTATTTTAAAAGTGCAAACTTTGCTAGGGAGAGCATAGATGAAATAATTTCTGCCACTAAATTTGAAAAGGCTGCTGAGTGAGGTACCTACAATGAGACGTTACAATGCCTCCTGTTGGATGATTGTTTAAGGTGAGCTTGGACTGAGAAGATTATGCTAAAATCATGTTCTTTTTCAGTATCGTCGATTTGGAGGAAACTTCAGGGAGGCAATACGGGTGGCTTGCTTTAGCAAGCGATGTTATGCTGAAGTCAAGACAATCTTCCAGGAAATGATAATGACAAGACAGAAGATAAATGCTTCTTTGTTTGGAACCTGTCCTGGCCATAGTAATGAGCCGGCCATGTTTATGCTGTTGAGCAGAATGGCGAAGGGGGAATTCAGCCGCAATGAGTTCCGTCGGCGAGTAGAAGAAGATAAGGTACCTGTTTAAAGATGTACTTTTCCAGATACATGCCATGATATTATCCTAATTGAACAAGAAACCAAGATTTTGTGATGACTTTACAAAAAAACTTTCCAGGGATAGCCTCAAAATTGTTTGGAAAGACAGCTTCAAAATCCTGACTTAGGTGTCAGAATTATAATGGCTGTTTTTTATTCGTTTCATATTCATACTTCATGTATTATCAATACCCTATCCTTACATATATTATCAATACCCTTTAATATATGTTATTTATTCAAAGCATGTTGGTAGATCTACATATATTTCACTTAAAAGATCTCCAACAGTTAAGTAGGAGAATTACAAGAAAATACATTATTTGAGGTCAAGGCCTAAGTTAAAATTTTATTTATTTCCCCTTATCGACCGACCCTGAAAAAGGCCCTACTCAAAAAATTTCTTTCTATTTTCAATCAAGAATTTTTTTTTAATTTCATTGCAAACTTAAGAGAATTGTCCAATGCAAACAGTGTTATCTTAAAAAATATTCTTACCAAATTGTTTGTGTATTTAATTTTATTGACTATAGTAGGACTTAACAGTAAAATCTGCCTTAAATGGCCACTCAAAGATATACAAAACAAATGTCGTTAATACAAATGTGCGCTAAATGAAGGTCAAAAGTATTGCTAAATGCTCCCTGGGAGCATTC
Source organism: Loripinus fragilis (assembly GCA_964019695.1). Taxonomy (NCBI): domain Eukaryota; kingdom Metazoa; phylum Mollusca; class Bivalvia; order Lucinida; family Lucinidae; genus Loripinus; species Loripinus fragilis. The sequence continues at coordinate 62,711,602 of OZ026521.1, read as the reverse complement.
TGCAATTCCTTGACCTGCATTATGTGATAATCGGTTTTGAAAAACAAAACAATTTTTTGTCTTTTTTTGAGTGGCCTCTTAAGACAGGTTTAACTGTATACACTTAAATTTAATGGGTATCCTATTTGAGAAGTTAAAAAAAGTTTGAAGCTGCTATGCACAACAGTTGAGGAGAAGATTGATGCATTCAGAAGACAATACAAATTTTGGTCATGATCACAAAAAACTTGCCCAGTACCCTCTACACCATGTGATATATACATCTGCATTCTGCAAAGTTGCTTAGCCCAACAGTAAATGGTAGATACAATAACAAGAAATGTGACAAATGTATGGACCGACTGGAACAAAATAATTAGAACCCATTTTTCAAACGAAAAAGCGGGTATACTTATGCAATGAGACAATGACTCATTGACTGAGCTAATGAAACATTCAAGTTGACACAGACCTACCAATGAATATGGTATCTCCTGATAAAGGGTTGTGGTCATTGAGTCTATGGCCTGACCCACCTTCCATAACTTATCCACCTGGGTTATGAGTGGACATGCAGCTTGATGATATTGGTGTCTTATATTTATTATAATGACACACAGAATATGCTGAAGGGATATATACAGTTTATACTTGCATTTTACAGAAGCTTCACCAAAACACAGTTGCCTCATCATGGAAGCAGAAGGCGGAAGATTTAGAAAGAGAGAATGGGAACCTCAGAAAACACATAAGGCTGTTAGAGCTGAGGTTGGAGAACAACCAGGTTTGTTTTATACTTGTCCCTTATCAATTTAAAGACCCTTTACAACTACTGTTGGAACAGACAGGTCTACCTCAACTAGTCATGCTAATAAGCCTAGATTCATTGAAGACCCCTACACCACACTGCAGAAAAAAGATTTACAAGGCTATTCATGAACCACAACATAACAAAGCAAACTGGAAGGTTTTTCATCAGGTGAAGACTCCGATAAAACACGGTGTATAACCAGCCTTTAAGTTATCAAATCTTCACCTTGAACACAATATGTATAAAAAAGCTAGGATAGTTAGTCACTGTACAAAACAAATGATCATTATTATGCCGCCAAAGGATCTTTGGGAGGCATATTGTAATCGCTCTGTCTGTCCCGCTTCTTGTCCGGGGCTTATCTCATATTCTTTGAGGTAGGAATCCCAAATTTGGAGTGTGGATGCATCTTTGGATGGGGAAAGTGCCGCATACCATTTTCCGGTCAGTGTGACCTGACCTCTGACCTAGTTTTTAGAACATTTGTGTCAGGAGCATATCTTAAATTATTTGAGGTAGGAATCCCCAGTTTGGTGTGTGGATGCATCTTGGGATGACAAAGTGTAGGGTACCAGCCTTCGGTCACTGTGACCTTGACCTCTGACCTAGTTTCTAGAAACTGCATTGAGTCGGGTGCATATCCTATCGGTGTGTAAATGCATCTTGGGATGGCAAAGTGTCACATACTATTTTTGGATCACCTTGACTTTGACCTCTGACCTCTCTTCAAGAATTATTGTGTCCAGAGCATATCTTTTATACTTGAGGTAGGAATTCCAATGTGGTGACCGTGTGTAAATGCATCTTGGGATGGCCGAGTTTTACATACCATTTTCAGGTCACTGTGACCTTGACCACTGACCTAGTCTTTAGAATAATCCTGTCCGGAGCAAATCTCATTATTTGAGGTAGGAATCCCAAATTTGGTATTTTGATGCATCTTGGGATGACATAGAGTCTGAGTCACATACCATTCTTGGGTCACTGTAACCTTGACCTTGACTGCTGACCTAGTTTCTAGAAACTGCATGGAGTCTGGTGCATATTATCTCGATAGGAATTCCAAATTTGGTGTGTAAATGCATCTTATGCTAGACCAATTCCTTTGCTGCATTTGTCACGATACTGTGATATTTCTTGTTTGTTATTACTGCGTAGATTTATAAGGCAGCTACATATCTGAAAGTGTTTGTGTTTCGCTCACACATGTATTACAGAAGCTGGGAACAGATAGAATCAGATGAATAAGCCATGACTTCAACACCAATAAGAAAAGATTAGGCATTGACTTATAAAAGTGTTATTATTTAAATATTGTTCAGATTATTATGTGGAGAAAGATGGCTTATTATGATAAGCCATCTTTGTTTTGCAGAAACATAACATACAAATGTATAATTCTGACGAGCGCAGTGGTAGAATGTTTGACTTGGGGACGAAGGATTGCAAGTTTCAGTGCTGTTGAAGCATTGTGTTATCTCATTGAACAAGACACTTTTTAGGATCCTTAGTATTGGTCCAGATCAGAAAGGCTAGTCGACGATATTTACTGGCACATAAAATCAAACAAACAAACATATGCATAAATATATTTTTTGCTTTTAAGGCTTTGAGTCAACCATGTCCACAAGAAGTAGAGCCAAGAGATGTAGAAATAATAGAACCACAAGAAGTTGAGGAATATGTAGTGAGTTTCTATTTGCTTTTTTACATGTATAAATACTTATATTTAAAAAAAACTAAGAGATTCAATCTGTCCTAAACCCAACCAATACTTTTCTTAACAATTGATTTATGTGTCACAATATTTTTGTTGCATGGAAAGCAAATTAACAATTGATATAGAGTAATCCTGGATGCCAGAGTGTAAGTGTCAAGCTGTCTTGCTTTCAGCAATAATTCAGCCATTTAAATATTTGTCAGTTATACATACCAAATTCCTTGATGCATTAGATTTGCATTTCAGTTATAATGCAAACCTTAATGTTAATGTTTATTTTACAGAATGACCTGCAGCTTGAACAATTCAAAATTTCCAAGAAATTTTAATTATGATACAATACTTACTGCACTGCAATTTGTATTTTGGCAATAAATTTTACATTATAAAATTATGCATTAAGAAACATGATTCATGAGACAGTCCCTATTTTATATTGGAATCCTCCAACTACTGTCTGCAGATGATAAGTTAAAAATGGCATGAAAGTGCATACAAACACCAGGTGGTAAGGCATGTTATACTGTTATTTTTGGTAAAAGTCTTCTTAACCCATAGAGCACCTGCAAAACTTCAACAGAAAATGTTGCAAGTTTTAGTTATCTGCTGGATTCATTTATTAACCTATTAAAGTATATGGGCAATCAGTGTGCACAGATGGATCTGTGTCTGAACTCTTTGTTGAAGAGGCTTTGAAAATATTTCATTAGCAGAAAAACAGACAACATTTATTGCAGTGATGCTTTAAGGGTTAACGCCTGAAAATTAGTAAATTTCTAAACAACTCTATCCAGTTTAACAGCTTATTTACATGTCTATGTCATGACTATGGCCACCTATCCAAATATAAGTCACTTTCAACTTATCTGTCATTTATAGTATCATGCATACATTTTGCACGATTCTGGTCATTCGGTGTTCGTATATCTGAAACACTTTGTTTTGGTATACAAGAAATTGAAAACTATGTCATTTGACGTTACTAATATTCAGTGGATAGCTTCATGTCATAAATAATGTCATGACCACAGGTTACATTACTCTTTCGGCGGGAATAAGTAACATGACAACATCCGTTACAACAACACAAATTTTCATTTAAATAAACAGACTTTGAAGGCGATAAAATAGCATTTAAAGGTCATATGTTAAACAGAAACTAACTTTGTGGTCATTTCAGGCTTGCTTAATAAATTTCATATGAATTCATCACTTGCGTAAGATCCTCTTTATGTATTGCAAAAGCAGTGCATACAGACTAAATAACATTGCAAACAAATATGCAGTATGTATCCTTTTGTCCAGCAGCACTGTATCTGTATTACAACTAGATCCAATGTAAATTTTCTGTTTTTAGCATAATGATACCCAGGATGTAGTGGCTATCAGAGCTTCCCAGGATATAGCAACTGTAGATGTAAGTATTTGCTCTAATTAGAATTTTTTTTTTTTTTTTTTTTTTTTTTTTTGCATACTGATAGTGATAGATACACACAATGTCTAACCTTTAAACTTAAATGCTACATTTCTGTTAGAAGACTTAGTGGTGTTGTATAATTGTTAACTTTTAACCTACTTCTACATAACTTTGTACATTTTGATGATAATTACATACTGACAATGTCATACCAATGAACAAGTCAGTGTCCAGTTTGAACAAGCTTATTGCCAGATTCGTAAAGTTCTAGCAGTTTTGCAGAAATTAGTTTTTCCATTAGCTCTCTGAAAATATGGCAAAAATATGAATAAGCAACGAAAGTTTAGCTATTTTGTGACCATCTGAAATGATATTCTAAGGCCTTAATTAAAATTTTATTTGTTTCCCCTTATTCAACCAACCGCGAAAAAAGGACCCTACCCAAACAATTTTATCTCAATTTTCAGTCAAGAATCTTTTTTTTTTTTTTTAAATTTCATTGCAAACTTATAGAATTGTCTAATGTAAACAGTGTTATCTTTTAAAAATATTCTTAGTTAGCAAATTGTTTGTGTATTTAATTCTATTGCCTGTAGTAGGACCATTTACTATTTAGTGTATTGGGTATCTAATATGAGAAGTAAAAAGAAATAATTTTCTGACCGACCGACCCATACTGATTCATACTGGTAAAACAGGGTCGGGTAAGGGGAAACAAAAATAGTTTTAAGGTTGGCCTAAGCCAAATTTGTGTCAAGGTTGTTGTACAGGAGCCCTGAGGCCAGATCATAAAATATCAGTTTGTAAACAAGCCATACATTTCTAGATGTAGCATGTTTGATAAAGACAATAATGACAGTGAATCACAAATAGTGTGCATTTTATTTTAGAAATCCAGCAGTTTAATTAACATGAGATTGTTTTTAATTTCAGTCTACCACTCATCACGACCAGTATCAGTTTCAAGAAGTAAGTTTTTTTTGTTCATTGTTTTCATCATTTCAATCTAAAAGGAGCACAACTTGCTCAAGGGTAGAGTGTTTGACTTGTGATTAAAGGACAGCGGATAAAAAACACCAGAGGCATTGTCCTTGGCCTGGATATTTTATCTTCTAGAGTTACCCAACATGACTAAAATTATAATATTACTGGTATAGGTTAATACTTCAGGCATTCAGCATTGACGTATAGGTTGGCTAAGTAGTAAATGGAGGCCCTTCATTGTGTCCCTGAGCAAAGTAAGAAAGAGGGCAAAGACGCTCAATATTTAGCTAGTATCAGTTTAAACTAGGAAATGTACCTACATCAAAAAAAATTATTCAGTTTGATTGTAAAAGAAAAAATCAACATTATTTATGATACTTTTAACTCAACTAAGAATTTTCATAATAACTCCATTAAAGTTAGCATCCCAAGGGCATCTCCAGGAAGGGAGGAGAGTGGGTGTAAGCATCTAGAAACAAACTGTAAGAAACAAAATTCAACTCCCAATGACAAACATCACATTTTAAGCATATTTTGTATGCCTGCGGAGAAAGAAGAAATTAAATTTTTGGAATTAAAGAGCATGTATTTTTCAGCATTTATATTATTTGAAAGTAGCAGTGACTTACTCCTTTTTTGGAAGTCAAAATAGTACAAAGCTCAAAAAAATGAAGGAGGGGGCATCACAAAGTTTTTCACAATGATATGTTGCTTTGAATATATTTTGATTTGCAGTATGCTAATTTTGCCAAACCAGGCCATTTTTGAAAACATAAGTTATCTTTGAAAAGTAAGTGTTTATCATTTCATTTAGGTAAATGATAACCTTCAGCAGAACTCCTGTTGGGGCTATCTGACTCAGAATGGTTTAAAATTAACAAAAGGCATTAACTTAACATCAAACCTGACTCCCCGATTTTGAATAGAAATAAATACAATTGGCTTAAATGGGTTTAAAATTTTATATTATCATGGTTTCAGTCAGACATAATTCCTCCAGCACCAAGAAAACCAAGAGCAAGAAAAGCGTCTTACAAATTAGATTACAAGGTAAGCATGCGATTAAAATGGCTTTGTCCTCTCTCTTACTTTGAACCAAAACGAAAGATAAGGGTAAGGATTGATTTTTGAGTGCTACCCAATTATACTATGTTTAAAACAATTATACTATGTATAATACAATTATACTGTGTATAATACAATTATAATTTGTTTGTTTGATTTGATTCTTTAGGTCCACTCAACAATCTTTCAGTTATGCGGGACGTGTCTTCCTGGGTTGAACCAGTACTAAGCTAGGATAAATGTGTCTTGCTCAAGGACCACAAGGCAGTGACGCCGGTGAGGCTCGAACCCGCGGCCCTTCGGTATCGAGTCAAGCATTCTACCACTGAGCCACTGCGCTCCCACAATTATAATACAACTTAATATTGTCCAGAATAGTTTGAAAAAGCTGTCAAAATGTGGATAGTTGTAATGAAAACATTGTTTGTCAACAAAATGACTACGGCGAAAATTAAAATTGTTTGCACACATTGCACACATTTTTTCCAATTTTTTCCTCCACATTTTTGTTTCTTCTACTGTTTTCTACTCCTAAGCACACGCCTTTTGCACCTAGCCATTTAGAACAGACTCGTTGGATTATATTTCGACTGCTGTTCCAAAATAAAGGAAGAAAATTTTACATTTTTTCTTGACTTTGGAAGCTTCTCACTAGCATCATATAAATTTTAATACAGGCAACCTCAATCTCCTAGTATACTTAGTCAATATATGGCTCTAATCTGTGGTATCAAAACATGTGACACTTTTGCCGTCTTTTAAGTGTGAGAGTTATTTCAAGTTTCTGTATTTACACATGAAATTATGTCAGTGGAAAGGGTAAGAAGTCTTTGCAAAATATACATTCACTTTTACAGCCAAGGAGCGATTCCTCAGAAGAATTGTATGACAGCGACAAAGATAGAGGATGGAAGAAACGAAAACATGAGGTAAAAAAACATAAGCTACTATTTTTGTTTGTCCCAGTCAAAAGTTTTCTAATCATGTTAAGATGGATTTAGCCAGTACTGATCAGAAAATTAAGTGTCCTGCTCAAGGACAAAATTCAGTGCCTCTGGTGAGGCTCAAACCTGCAGCTCTTTAATGCCGCATCAAAGCTCTACCACTGAGCCCGGCGAAAATAATGTAATAAAAACTGACTGTAATGTGCATGACCCTTTGTGAACGTAGATTAATTAGTATCTAGTGCCAGAAGTAATGTGTTGAAAGTAAATTGCCAATGGTCATTTCCTACATAGTGAAGTATTATGGATCAAAGTAAACTGAATCAGGGGACAAAAATATTTATATATTGCACTTGTCCTGCAGGACTTGTCACTTACAATTTTTACTCGTCCTGCTAACACACGCACATATGCAATAAAGAACATAAGGTAATATGTAATATGACTTCCTCAAGTAATTCTTTTCAATGCACGCGTCCTACAGGAGGAGTGTTTGAGAAGAAAACTCATCCCTTTCTAGTTTTCGCTCGTCATTACGAGCAGACGAGTGGAATTTTTGTCCCCTGCTAATGGTTGAATTTCTCCAAGAAACCTGTGTTTTTGGGTGCTTGTGGCTTGTGGTTCTTTAAAGATTCAGCTAATATTTACATTCCAAATAATGCTATAGGAAAAACAGGATCTTTGAACATACAAAATTACAGGCAAAAGTGCAATTTAAAAGCTACATCATAACTGTTTTGATGGTAAAACAAGACATAGTATAACTTTATAATTGCTGGGTCTGTCTAACTGCAGCTTTGTTGTAGTTGTTAAAGGATCCAGTTGAGACCCAATAATTTGTTGGTGCTGATCAGGACAAGAGGTCTTAAGACTTCTTTCACGCTCATCTAATCTAGGCATGAAATTTCAACTGCTCATAAAACAAATGGCTGAATAGGATTGACTTCTCTTGCTTCTGAGCTCCAAGATATATTTATCATGCTAATAAATTGCTCAGTTGAGTTGTACACGAAAAAAACGTTACAACCTAGGGCCCAAACAGTTTGGATCCAGATCAGGCCCAACATTTTGTTCGGCTAATCTGGGTCCAAACGTTTGACAAGGTGATCAGCAGACAACAAGAGTAACAATCAGCAGAATATTTGAATTCCAAAGTTCTAGTTTTAACAAATTAGAATAGAACTTAGGAATTCATTCCTTTGGAAAAATTGTGCCTAAAACATGCATCCAAGTAGTCTCTTGAAAGCCTTTTCAGGTGTCTGAAACTTTGTCAATAGGCTAAAAGGAAAAGTCTTGAACAGAATTGTCCAGAAGAATTAAAGTGGATCCGAAACATTTGTTAAAGTATCTGGAAAATGAGCAATGTTGTACTTATGACTGTTCATACAAAGTTCATAGGGTTGTGCTGACCAAAGGGTGATGCAATATTAATTAGATTTTGCAATAAATGCAGACCCAAGGGTCATGCAATTTTAAGCTAAAGAGCACAGGTAAAAGATATATGTAAATAAATCTAGTTTAGTATACCATATGTGGTGACCAGATGGTCTCGGAGACTGTGTCTTGTAATCAAACAATCATTTGAATCCAGGCTCCAAAAAGCAGGGCTGTGAAAATACCATGCTCGACTTGTCCGACCTGGTCCCATTTCATTCAGAACAAGTTGACAATTTCAATCTACTTATCCTTGGACAAGAACAAAATTTGTATAAAGTTAATAAAATTTTGTATTTAATATTTTGATTGATAATTATGAGTTCACATGTTGCACTGAAAACAGTGTGGATCCTGATCAGGTGGCTTCTGAAGAAGCCAGCTGATCTGGATCTACACTGTTTACAAGAGAGTTGATATGTTTTGGAAAGTGAAAATTGTTTAAGCACAGAAAGGTATCAGCTAATCTGTACTATCGGACAAGTAAATTTTTCTTTAGACAAGTACATAATGGCCATTTACTTGTCCTTGGACAAGTAGAAAATTTTACGATTTCAACACCCCTGCAAAAAGTTATAAAACTTTTTTTCATACTCAAATGAACTCATAAAAATAAATTACCCACAATTGAAGAGGTTTCCTGCTTATAGTCTAGCAGATGTTGTATTCAGAGTGCTAATAAATCTTAAAATGCCAATAATTGATGGCATTTTAGCATTTATGAGCAGGATAAATTTCATGTATAGTTGAGTTGAGTAGAAACAAAGTTAAATAATGTCGGTGCCAGGTATGATAGTTTTTTTATTTATATATTTTGATGCTCTGCAAAACCTTGTTACCATTTTGCATACCAATGGGAGCAGGCGAGTGGGGAATTTTACACCACTGGTAAATTGAATTCTATAGGTAGTTGGTATACGGAACTTTTTAATTACATGGGTGGTTGGTGTCTGAGGAAATTTTATTCCATGGGTGGTTGGGTAAACAAAGTGTCTTCTCTCCCCCCCCCCTCATACCATTTGGTTCAAAGGTTTTCACTAACTGCTATTGGGCTGATGGACTCCCATAGTGATTATAGTGCAGATCCAAGGGTCAAGCAATATTATTTATACAACTGTCCCCTGTCCCACTAGAATGTCTAAATCTACTTTCCTATTCTTTTAAATGAAGAAAATTTTCTATTAACCTCTATTGCAGTGGCTCAAAGGTAGAGTTCTTGACTCGAGACTAAGGAGTTGCGGGTTCAAGCCTCACCAGCATCACTTTCTGGTCCTTGAGCAAGACACATTAATCCTTGCTTAGTACTGGTTCAACCATGGAAGACCATCCCAACATAACTGAAAGATTGTTGAGTGGGGTGTAAAGAATCAAGTAAAAAAAATCGTCTCTTTCAGTCTCCATCCCATAGATTTTACCCACTAAAATTTTCAGCAACTCAATTAAGCTGCAGGGAAAAGTTCAGTATCAAGTTTAGATGGGCCCTGAATTTTGTCCCTGCAATACTGATTAGCTACTTAGTGGGTTTCAACAAAATCTACATAAAATCATTACCACGGAAAAAAGGGCATATTCACATCTGAGTGTGGAGTGTTTCAGTAATTCACTGTTCCTAATAAAAAAGGAATATGAAAAAAAATAAGCTCACTTTTAAATTTGTAATTTGTAATTATTTTCAGAAGAGCAGCACAGATCAGTCAGACGAATCTGAATTTAATGAGGTAAGTTAAAAGTGCCAAACTTACAGTAATCCACGGACAGCCAAAAATACAGATATCATGTGCATGTGAAATTCACTCTGATAGTAAATTGATGTTTACTATTTTTAGCTCACCTGATTTAATTTTATTATATATTGTCTAACCCAAGATATGTTTTGGGTGCTCAAATGAACCATTTAGTCAAAACAGTTCTTTTGGGTACCCACAACATATGTTTTGGCTGAGAAATAAGAATTATTTTAAGCAACGCACTTGTATTTAACTAAAGGCCTGGATAGGTCAGTGGCTGTAGCTTTGTTGGTCTTCACAAGACTGCACATATATGTAGTAAATTATTGCAATTGTTTAATTCGAAGAATAATGGCCCATTTATAATAAACGAAAAACATATTTTTTGAAATCACAAGGCCAGGACCATCAATGATTGGTATGTAGCATCCCCGAATGGTAGTTACATGAAGTTTGTTCAATAATGGTTCAGTTGCTAAAATGGGCCCATCACCTGGAGTTATGTTTAACATTGACTTATTTAAGAAGTGAAGTATAAAAAATATCTTTCTCTGAAACTACTTTCTGGGGGTAGCAATGCTTTCCACTGACCTTCAAAACAGTCATTCACAGGGGAGCAATCCAGAGCTCAAGTACCCTCTTGTTTATTCCACTTACTTTAGAAGGCTATGGCAATGAAAATCTAATAGCAATTTTTCCTTTCAATTTTTTGTAGTAAAATATTTTCTTTCTTAATTAGGCTTTTGTTGAATCGCCAACGGTTTCACCGAGAAAGGTGTTTGAAGCAGAACATCAACTAGAAGATGATGATGCCACATTCTCAGGCCACCAGACATCTATATTGAAGATTACTCTTCCTTCAAAGGCTGTAGGTTGACATTATATTTTTAATTCACAGCAATGTAATCAAATATAATTACATTAATTACAAACAGTTCAAAACGAAAATGTTGCACAATACACAACCAAAACAACGAAAAAGACAAGGGATCTGGCTACATTAGTAAAATCATTTATGTAAAATAGCAGATTGACTGAGTTGGCAAAATGTCTGTCAGTGAATAACTGCTCGTCATGGGTCATCTAATATACAATAATCAATTCCAGTGTCAAGTGTAGGTTTTTATACCACGCCACTTTAAAAAGTGCCGGGTATTATGTTATACCCTCCGTCTGTATGTCCGTCAGTCCGTCAGCGCATCATTTTCACTCTGCTGGGAGCATTTTTTTAACCAATTTTCTTGAAACTTGATATTGGGAAGGAGTGTCCTGGGATAGCAGATGGGTTAATTTTGGCAAATAAGTACAGAGTTATGGCCCTTGATTGAAGTTAGAAATTGGTTTTCACTATCTTTAGCATTCCTTTACCAAATTTCTTCAAACTTGGTATGAGAGTTGATATTGGGAAGGAGAGTTCTGGGATTGCAGAAGGATACATTTTGGCAAATAAGTACAGAGTTTCGGCCCTTGATTGACGTTAGAAATTGGTTTTAACTCTCTATCTTTGGCATTCCTTTACCGATTTTCACCAAACTTGGTATGAGAGATGATATTAAGAAGGAGTGTCCTGGGATTGCAGATGGGTACATTTTGGCAAATCAATACAGAGTTAGCGCCCTTGATTGACGTTAGAAATTGGTTTTCACTCTCTATCTTAGGCATTCCTTTACCGATTTTCTTCAAACTTGGTATGAGAGTTGATATTGTGAAGGAGTGTTCTGGGATTGCAAATGGGTAAATTTTGACAAATAAGTACAGAGTGATAGCCCTTGATTGACGTTTGAAACATTACAAATATCTTGTGGCGGGGTATGTTGCATGCCTGCAGCGCTTTTATTCTATGACAAAACAATTCTGCAAAGGCCTTTTTCTCTGTAGGAACTTTTCAACTAATCCATTTTAATGCTATTCTCACCACAGTGTCTCTAAATAAGTCACCACCACTAGCTGTTTACATTGTAACATTATATACTGCTTATTTATACTGTACATAAAAGCAGGCTATTATGCAAGTGAGCTTTTCAAGGAAAATTTGTGTGCATTAGCTAATGTGCTGCTTCATATAAAAACAGCTGAATAACATATGTTAACAGCAAATATTATGAACCATTGATTTAGTTGTACACTTCCAAGAAACCAGTGGGCCAAGGATAAGCTTCTAAGGAGTAAGTTATGCCCTTGTGAAGCAAGTGCACTGAAAAATTGATAATAAAATGTCCAAATGGCTATTTTTATGGTTTGATGCTCAAATATATTGGCTTCCAACATGCATCTGCATTTTTTTTTATCTTTTCTGGAATGAAAGATTGTGTATATTTTATTGTAGGACAGCAATGGTGAAGCTGCTAGTGTGACATCAGGTCAAGGTACAGTCTCTAGGAGAACAAGGGAACAGCATAAACCAGTAAGTTTTTCATTATTAGATAATTTTTTGTAGAGCTTTTACCCCGAGAATAACAGTATGTAAAGCATATTTAAGAGGGTCTGTTTAATGCTTATCAAAAAGTTAACTGTGTTGTCCCTACAAATATTAAGTGATGTTATCTAGAAATTGTATTGGCAAATTGTGATTGACTCGCGCTATATCAGAACAGTTTAAGCTGTTAATCTCTGACAGCTCTTGTTCAGTTGAACATTCTTTTTCTTTGTGTCAGTTTCAGCAACTTGATAAGAGAAAGAGGTACCTGCATTTAGGGGCTAATTTAGCCTGGAATAACCAAAGTGTAAATTCTGGCATTTGAAACCTGCACCATTGTTATGTAGTAACAAAAATGGCCAAAAAATAGGCTTAAAAAATAGAAATTGCCATTTTGGAGACAGATTAAAGTAGATACTGAAATGTTGTGTGCCGTGATTATTCTCATCATGTGTTACAACCGCGCAAGTAGCAAGTTAGCAAAACGACTTTTGTGATAGGTTCATAAAATGGTGTCACTGTCAAGAAAAAAAGACACACCCACCAACTATTTTCGTCACAAACGGTAAGTTTCTCTTGTGGTCAGAAATCAAAGACAGTTAAATTTCTAGTCAAACTGCTTATCAGGCGCTCCTGCTCCAGTTTCAGAGATGATTGACAGTTGTGTCTTACGCGTTGGCGGGTCATGCCTCTTTTTTCTCTCTCTGATAAGACAAAACCTGTTCCAATATTTGGCACACGCTCGTGGTCTTTCCTCAACAAAAGAAGCTAGTTTCTCTTAGGGTTTTGAGAATGTGATCACTCAGGTACGAGTTTTCGGTTCTTTTATCTATTTTGGAATATCCAACTTTAATATATAAACATTATTTCACCAACAGAAAATAAGTATTCGGCGCCAGAAATTGCTCGCTAAGAATCTAGATATTGAAATTAAGCGGCACCAAACGAAACTATGATATATGTGCACTAATGGGAGACTCGAATCAGCCTGTGCCCAAGGGTCTTGTTACACTACGCTGTCTGCATGGGGAAAACTTTAGGTGCTTTAAATAGCTATCAAGTGCCAATATAATGATCCCGATCAGCCTGTACCTCTCATGCTCACAAACGGACAGTTAATTTTGCCACGGTGCGGCACATTTATGTTTTTTGACAACCTTGTAGCCCAGCCTACTTTCTACAAGCGGGAATGTTCAAATAAATTGGTGTTGCTAAAAAGGATTGCGGTTTCTTTTGATGAGCTTGTCACTTATTATGCCGTATCTTGTTCGGCAAGTCTTTGCAATCTGACCTGGTGGTCTTGCGATGACCCGACTCCAGATGTGCTTATGCTTACTTGCTACTTGCGCAGTTGTAAATAATCATTTTTGTATTTGTTGTGCTCTATGTTAATTTCTGTCATATGTCTCAAAATTGCTCCTTTAAAGTAGGAATTAAAGTACTGATTTTTCAGGATGCGAAAAATAACATTTCAAACATTTTTTCTGTAGTTCACAATAATATCTTAGACCCCAAGTGCTGCATTGATCCAGGCAATTAATTTAGCATTTAATATAGCATGTTGAAATATCAATACTTAACTTCTTCACTTTAAGGAGATATTGTAATTCTGGGCCCAGGCTGTGCACCATGCTGTGATGGAGCACCACAATGACACTTGGCAAGTACCAATGTTGTTTGCTGCTTGAATATTACAGAGTTCTCATTAACTCTAAATTTGGATTATCTTACTCCACCTTTTGTATTCTGACTTATTTTTTAAAAAAAAGTCCTAATACAGAAGTATGGTAAATCTCCAAACTTTTCCTGTAGACGGTATTTAATCCTAGTGAGAGCGCTGTATTAGGCAAATTGAATCATATACAACATATAGCCTACTTTCCTCTTACAGGCAAAAATGTTTAAACCAGGGGACAAGGCCCTAGGCCTCTTCATTAACGAGGACAAAAAGGACAAATGGGAGGAATGGTTTGACTGTGTGGTACTTGCAAATCTCATGAATGGTAAGTTTTTAGTAATGAACGCTTTCACTTAGTTCAATACAACACTAGTGAAATAGCAAGTAATTGCACTATTTACCTTGGAATGAGCTTCTAGCTTGGTGCTTAAGAGCAATGACAAAACCATTACATCTCTAACCACAATGGTTTGATCCATAATCGGTCATATGGAAGATGTCTACATTGATCTATTCAGTGATAATTAGTCTATATACTGGCTGTGGATTGTAAAGAGGCTATAAATCAGAAAAGTCTTGAGAGCCACAAACATTGTTTTCTTCAAGCTCTCCAAGATAGTTTTGCTTTTATTTGGAAATAGGTATTTGTTGTCATTTGTACCAGAATTGCTGTATCAGCAGCATATGGAACTGTTCCAGGTCCCCAGATAAGGGTGCATAACGAAAAATTATTTTTCTTATTTCTCAACCCAAATATATATTGTGGGTACTCAAAGGAACCGTCTCACTGAGACGGTTCTTATGAGCACCTAAAAACATGTTTAAACTGATGGATAAGAAATGACCCGTCAAGATTTGGTCATCCTTAAAACAAGATGTTTTCTGTCATTGGCAACAGGTGGATAGTTAGGTACAAGGTAATAAAAATATTTCACCAATTTGTTAAACAGTTTGAAAGTCCAAAACATCTAAATTAGAATTGTATACCCTAATGGCCAGAAAGTTCTCAAACAAGTTGGTCTAATGACAGCAAACAAATATTGTTTAAGGAAGGCCTGTATTACAGTTTGTTTGTTTGATTTGATTCTTTACGTCCACTCAACAATCTTTCAGTTATGCGGGACGGGTTCCTGGGTTGAACCAGTACTAAGCTAGGATAAATGTGTCTTGCTCAAGGACCACAACACAGTGGCGCCGGTGAAGCTCGAACCCGCGGCCCTTCGGTCTCGAGTCAAGCACTCTACCACTGAGCCACTGCACTCCCCTGTATTACAACAAAGAGAGGTCACTGTGGCCTGTTTTGAAACTGTTACAGTAATTTTATTCTCTTTTGAAATTTGCTGGAAATTTTATCAATGATGGTGCTTTTTTCACATTTAAAGAAGTCTTCCTAATGGTCATTATTTCATTCTTTCTAATGTCATTCTAAACAATACAATGCGATAAATACGAGACACAATGTATAAAAGTAGTATTTCAGTTCTAATGAGTTTGTACCTTTTTCTTTTGCAGGGGAGATGTACCGTGTAAGGTTCTGTGATGGAATGAGGGCAATTTTAAAGAAAGACAGGATAAAGGAAGTAGAATAAACATTGTCTTCTGTGCTTTTTGGTGATTTTTTTTTACCTCATCTGAGCCATCGGTTGAGGTATCGTGAAATGGAAAAAAGACATTTATGAACAAAGGAGAATCACTCTGGAAGTCATGAGATGATATACAGAACTTGAGAAAGGTGTTTTGGTACTATTAAATAGTAGATAACTGTATATGACCTTATGCCATCATGAGTTATACTTTTTTGAAGAAAAATCACAATTTCTATGATGTCTCTAAATTTAGTAATTTCCATAAAAACTTGATCTATCTTATTCACAATGTTAATTACCAAAATATGTATATCATCTCATGGCTTCCAGAGTGCTTTCCCATTGTTCATAAATGCCTTTTTTCCATTTGTTTGTGAGAATATGCAAATTTTGCAACAGCAAGGCATCGGTGTCCTGTAGATACATTTAATCTATATGTTTGTGTTAAGCAATTATTCCTTAGTCTATTTGTTTGACCCCAACAATCATGTTAGGAAGAGAGTGTGATGAAGTTTGTACATGGATGAAAATTTTCAGGATTGATTATTCCTGAATTCAGGATTTTGAGGCTGACTTACCACAGAAAGTCAGCCTCAAAAAAGTGAATAAGGCAGATTTTAATATCTTCTGATTTATTTTCCATTCAGTTTTGGGCAATTGACCAATTTAAATGTGAAATTGATAACACTTTGTAGGCATACAGCATGTTTAAAGATTTGAATTTCGAAAGTTCAGGAATTTTGAACTTTCACCCATGTTTGTACATATGAGCTGAAGTGTGACCAGATAAGACTCAGATCAGTCTGACCATTAGATCTTCTTCTGAAAAATCTTCAGGTCCAAATAAAGAAAAATAGAAGTTAAAGCTACACAGAAGATTGATAATCAGACTGTGCAGATGCAAAATTCTGAGTCTTATCTAGATGCAAGCCAATTTTTTTTTATTTTCTTTTTTTATGTTGAGGTTCACAAATAACTACAGCCACAGGAAGCTACATGCTTTAAGGTGCTATTGTTGCCCCCCCCCCCCCACACACCTCTTAGAACAAAAGTCTGGTATGATTTTGACTTTAACTGTTGATATGGTTAAAAAATGGCTGCCAAAATAGGTTGACAATAGGAAAGGGACCATTTAGGAGCAAATTTGAGAGGGACAATTTGAGAACAAATATGAGACATTTGACAGAGAAATTAACATAGAGCACAAGCAAATACTAAATAGATGATGAGAATTATCACCGCACACAGCATAAGTTTTCTTGGTATTAAGCTCTACCAATATCTAATTCTTGAAAAAAATTTCCTCCTAAAGCCTAAACTTTGGACCATCTCTATTATTTCAGGTCTATTTTGTCGGCCATTTTTGTTACCATACTTACGGTAAAAGTTACCAGACTTTTACACTTGGGTTGTTTTTTAAAAACTAATTAGAAGAAAATGGTGAAAAGCAACTTTAAGTTTTGGGCTGTATAAATGTACATAGCTCTATCAGCTATTCTGATCTGTCAATGTCTTGTATGAAAAATATTTATTAAACAAGTGATTTTATATTGGCTCAGTTACAAGGAAGGTAAGCTGTATTGATCCGAGGACGAAGGGGGAGGATCAATAAAGCTGACTTAAAGGAACTGCCAATGGGCCAATATGAAATCATTTCATAAATGATATTTTATGCAATTTTAGGCGATTGGGATTAGTCAATGTCCAATGCGGATTGTCAAAGTTTGCTTAAAACGACGACTACTCCTATACCACTGTGCCAAATAAACCAAAAATGGCCCGCCCCCAGGAGTCATATGTTTAACATAGGCTTATATAGGGAAAACATGAAAAACTCTTCTTGTCTGAAACCACAAGGCCCAGAGCCTTGATATTTGGTATGTAGCAGCATCTTGTGGAACAAACGTGACTCAAGACCTCTAAGTAAGATATGAGCCGGGACATGAGATTTCTAACAATGTGGTATGTGCGGCCAGCAAAGCCTCAGATCAGCCTACGCAACGCGCAGTCTGATCAGAGCTATTACTAGTCGTTTGAATGTTCTATGACTGTTGAGCTACTGACAAAAAATCATTTGGAGTTTCTAAGCTTAAAAGGAGGCTGCACATGCTCATCTGAGTCTACACTTGTCAAAATGCCACATCGTTGGAATTCACATGTCACGGCTCATATATCCTTAAATTTATTTAACGATTTTTTCCTGAACCACTGGTCCAAATTAAAGTAATTTCACATAATGGCTCTCATGTTGCCCTCTACTAAAATTGATCAGATGGTTCTCCTTTGCTGAACAACATGGCTACCAGAGCTATAATAGAAATTAAATCTTTTTAGCCACAGGCCAATATGTGTTAGGACTCAGGTGAGCGACCCAGGGCCCTCTTGTTTTGATATATAACAAATTACTTTTATATTAAGATGTAAATAAAGATTTTATAGACTAAGTTAGTTTCTTGTCGTCTTATTTTTTAAGGTTTAAGTCTAAAATAAAATTTTGATTGAAAATCCACTGTCAAGACAACCAGAGTTGTCAGCGGATTTCTAAACACAGTTTTATATATTTGACTTAAATCTGAACTTTGAGTTATACAACTGGTAAATGTGGAGTGGTTCACTTGTGAAGGACATTAAAAGAAAAACTGGTAAAATTCCCCGCAGGGAAAAATCCCCATGGGAAAAAATCCCTGCGGGGATATTTCCCTGCAGGGATTTTTCCCCGCAGGGATTTTTCCCCGCGGGGATTTTTCCCCATGGGGAAAAAACAAATTAATGAATTTGCATGAAATATTCTCAAATGAGTTTGTCTGATTGCAAGATAAAAGCCTGCTTTGTACTAAAGCGTTCTGATAGATTTTTAAAAAATCCCCGCGGGGATTTTCAACAGAAAAATCCCCGCGGGGAAAAATCCCCGCGGGGAAATGTGAAACATTGTTATTATTGATAAATGTTTATTTTTACATGCCACCGGCATGAGATAGTTTCAAATATGACCAAAAAGATGACAATTAGATTTTATAAAAATCCCCGCGGGGAAATTTTTCGCGCGGGGGAAAAATCCCCGCGGGGAACCAATATTTTCCCCGCGGGGATTTATTTTCCCTGCGGGGAAATGCAAATCCCCGCGGGGATTTCGTCCTTTGTCGCCAAATATTTTCTAGGTCATTGTGATTATTCATTGCAAAAGCTATAGAAATTAATCAGAATGGTCCACTCTTTCAGAAAATTGGCAATTAAGGGGTATTGGTCACTGAAAAGTACTAGGTCATTTTGCCAAAAACTGGTTTGGCAAAAAATTTCCGGTGGCAGTTCGTTTCATTTCACGATTTCAACCAATATTGTAAATGAAAAAAGGTATTTTTAGGAATTAAGTGTAAGTTTTTCCCCAAATCATAGCTATCAATATAGTTATTGTAGTCAATGGCTGACAAGCTATAATTGCATGCATTTTGGTGGCGTACACAATAGGTGATATAGTGCTGTCAATTTCATTAAATATTGTATTTAGCAGAAAGTAACACATATAACTGTAATAATAGGTGCCAAAACTAGTTTAAAATCATATTGCTAGTAATTTTCTTTCAAATGAAAGTTAATATTGATATGTAAGAATAAGAAATAACTGGATATTAACACTATAGGAATTCCTATTACTTTAGGGTAACGTAGTGAATTTGGCTATTGCAGGGTAACGCCTTATCCGCTGAAAAGCTAATGCACTTCATTATGTGGCTAATGCAATTTGGTTTTAGAAATTTACAGTCTACAAGCCTCATTTTGTGGAGGTCGTTTGGTAGCCCATAATTTAATGATATTATTGCATTAAATAGTAATACATTTGAAAGTAAGTAACGTATATAACTGTAATATCATGTTGTATAATGGTTAAACGCATAATGGCTGTTTGCTGCATTTCATTTAATGATTTTAAGGCTATCGTCATGTCCATATAAAAGAATTTAGTATAAGTCACAGATACAATATATTGCAGCAGATAATGTACACTGAAAATTGTTTAATACATTCCTGAATTGTCATTTCAGGTGGTATGTTCTTTCTTTGATTTGCAACAAATGTAAAACATGACAAGCATACCTTAAAAAATAATGTTTAAATATGATTATAAATATGCTATTTGACTTGATAAATTGAGAAACGTGGAGATTTCATTCCTTTTTGAATTTGGATACATTATATTCAGCGGGGTGGGGTAAATCACCCCTTCCGTTGGACATTTTCACGTTTAATATGCCATATATACAAAAGTTTTATATTGCTTTACTGTCGTATGCCATACCATGCATATAATGTATACATTTAAAGGGAAGTATGCTGAATAGGAAGCAATGGTTGAACATGAGGCTTGTTTTCCTCTCGATTTACCTAAGCCTTATTTAGCATAGGGTACGTTCAAAGATGATGTCCTACAGCAAAACTGCATCCACAATTTAACTGTACGACGTACCTAGGAGTATTGCAGAAGACCTCAGGATTGCATTTCTGCAGTCAGACCTTTTCTGGCAGGTAAGTTGTGCCAAGTCAAAAACTCAGGCATGTACAGAAATCAGCGCCTGGACTATAAGGTCCTTTACAGATAATAGGCCAAACTATAGAATCAATTATCCAGTTACTATAGTTTAACCATTAAAACGCAACTGATACAGGTGTTGAGCAGCATATGGTATGCAAGTTTTGCGTGTTACACAACAACAAAATTCGAAAGTACAAAACAAAATTCAATTTATGGAAAATACCTAAAATTAAAGTTTTAAAAGTTCAGTTTTTTCAGGGTTTTGCTAAATTTAAGATATGTCTAAATTTCAATTAAACTGAATCATTTCATGCTTATATTTATCATCGAAAGTGTCGCATTTTCGTAAGCTTCCGGTTTTCATGCTAAAACTTTGATGGCCATTCGAAGGTCTACCCTTCGACACACCTTTGTCTGACTGTGTGTGCACAGAGCAAAGGGCAATATTTTAATTAATTAACCCAAAAGAGCCAGGCATAAAGAAGATCAGATACGCGCATCCTGATTAATAATTTTGTGTCGAAGATATGGTTGTGTCCCTTTATCAGCAATTACAGCTCAGCTTGTCTAGACTTTTTTAAAGCATCAAAGCATCAAAAGGATGCTGCCTTGATATCGCGACCATAGAATTTTGCTTTTATTTCATAAGAATGCTAAAAGAGCATTAAATCTAGGGTAAGGTTATATTGTAAAAGTTGCATTTTACAGGCTTTAAGATATGACCAATACAGTAGGTTGATAGCACTATACAGAGTCCCTACTTTCTTAAGATTCACGAGTAGTAGTTTCAATGTCATGTTCTATTACTAATTTGTTAAAATTAAATACAGCAGTACGTATAGGTTAGAGTTCTTATAACAAATATATACATAGTAGGTGATTCTTTATTCCAATTTGTTTAATGAAGTTGGACATACTTTTTGAAAATCAGTGAGATAGAAGAGGTAGCAGTATTATACTAAATTATACTAGGTAAGTTTATGAATTTGATCCGTTTGTTGACAAATCGAATTTTGATAAAATGCCTAATATGCTTAATTTCTGGATCAACATAAGGACGGAGAGCATGTTGAGTATAATACCTTGTAAGAAGTGTTACACCATTAAGTCGGTGAGCTCTATGCCTTTGTATCCAAATTACGATGTGTAAAGTAGTAAGTGTTACTAAAATTAAACGTGATAATGTCATAAATTTTCCTCTCAAGATAAAACATAAATAACATCACCAGATTTTCAATCAAAATCAGCAGCAGTATAATTACAGACAATTGTCTATCATTAACGTTAGATTTAATTAATATTTACAACAGTTACAAGTATACTAGGTAAGTTTAGATACAATCAAGTACCACACCTGACCCAGGATACCAATGGGAAAGTGACAAACTCACAGAAGACACCACAAACGAGAGCCAACTCTTAAAGGCAGATTTTTACATGGTTTCTAAAGAGGACAGAGCCACAAACTCCTTGCAAACTAGTTTAGGTAGCTGAATGCAGTTTCAAATGTGAAACATGAACTGAAGGTAACATAGAATAATACTTATTAGTTGACTGTGATATATGTATAGAAGAAGTAGAATGTTTGGTTTGGTTTGATTCTATAGGTCTCAGTCAACAATATGGTAATGTCGAGATGGTCAATTTACCTAACCACACTTTTTCCTGGCAAGCTTGACTAAGCGATTACACCCATTTCATGCACATACTTTCTCTTTTAACTGGCAACCGACTGCGCTGGGTAAGAATCAGAATGTAACCAGAGAGGAGAGAATATTTTTCAATGTTTTAAAGCTATGTATAATGTTGTGTTTAGAGTAATACTATACTGTAAAAAGTGACATTCATACCAGTTATTCTCCTGCAGCAGACTGTAATAACTAAAGCACACAACACAATATGAAGTCCAATCCAAGTACAATGATACAAAAAGTAAGCAAAGGTTAACAACAGTATACACTGCGCGGCTAAAAAGGAAATCATAGCTATAAACCATGGTTGGGTTTATGCCAAGAGGTGTAGCTGTTGTAATCATTATGTTGTAAATCCAATATCAAATCTATCGTTAATGGTAGACAATTTTTTGTCGTTACAAATTCTGATCTTGATTGAAGATCAACTGATGTAACATTTATTTATGTTTTATCTTGAGAAGAGAAGGATTGTGACATGAAATATGTTGGTCAAATTTGTATATTTCTAAAAACTAGATTTAATGAGCACTACCGACGCATGAAAACACCTTGCAAAATTGATAATTTTCTTTATAGACATGTCAAACATACTCATTTTCCTCGCCATATTTCATTTCAGCCCAATAATTCTTCTAAAAGATAATCATAGGAATATTCTTAGACATGAATTAGAATTAAAATGGATAAAATTAGTACAAACACCACACTCACTTGGTTTTAATGATAATTACCATGAAGTTTACATTTCTAGATTACCTGATTTTGATGTTTTTTCCTCTTTTAGATATTCGTTAGCCTGAAAAGCGATCTCATGATGTATGTAACAATTGGAACCTTAAATACATAAATAGACATATTTTGACACTTTCTAGTTTTATCACAATAAAACATTCAGGCTGCCATATGGCACTTTCACGTTTAGTTACTCTTTTGATCTCTTCAATTCGTAACTTTGATATTGAAGCTAATAAATTATATGATTTTATGATACAGCACTTCTTACAAGGTGTTATACACAACATGCTCTTTGGTCTTATATTGACCGTGAAATTAATCATATTACACATTTTATCAAAATTCAATTTGTCAACAAAGGGATTGAATTAATTAAAGATAAATCTGTTATCTTGTTTGTTTAGTTTGGTTCTTTACATCCCTGTCAACAGTTATGGTAATGTCGGGATAGTCAGAGCACCTAACCACACTGTTTTCCTTGGCAAGTTTGACTAAGCAGTGAAACAGCACTTCGTGCATATACAATCTGTTATCTCTTCTATTCATACTTATTTTGAAAATAAGGAATCACATATTATTTGTTTTTAGTACAATAAATCTATTCAGAGTACTGTATTAAACTATAACGAATTAATAACCTAACTTGATATTGAAACTACTATTCCTGATTCTTGAGATTGTAAGGACTCTAAATATTGCTATCAACCTGCTGGTCAAATAGTCATCGAGGATTTATTTAAGTATTACTGATTCAAGAATACAGTCTATAATTAAGAATTGAAAGTTATTTTTCTGCGTTTCACTGAGGTATGAAATGTCGGGAAAATTACATCTAATTTGCATGTTTCGAGCTAATAACGTTTCATGCAGTTAGACTATGGCGTGCGTATGTAGACGTTATACGACATTCAAAAAAAATGGTGGCCGTTCTCCAATTGAAAACAAACAACTACATTTCAGCGACTAGAATCCCGATTTTTTATATTGTTACAACCGAAAATACTTTACATGGGTGTTCATTAGAATATGTACGATAGTTACGTCATCGGACATGACGTCATTCGTTTACATTGGTGACTAAAAACATCATCTGTCGAAATAGCATGGAAAGGAAAGAAATGACCCCCAGCAAAAAGAAATTGTGCTATCTATATTGAGTGATTGGAGAAAGCAAAGACAAATTGCAAAAATGTTGGATAAACCAGGCAACAGTCAGTAGTTCAAGAAACGATTTTATTGTGGGGCTCGCATGAAAACATACAACAAAGTTGAAGGAAAACAAGCACAGGTGCAAGAGGTGATCACACCATTTTGTGGACTGGGAAACTGAATAGATCGCAGCAGACTGTTGATCGGCATGACTACTGTCATATGTAAGTTAATCTTTGCCTTTCCACCTGAAAATATATGTGTAAGTGTAAGTTAAAGTGTCAGTAGTTGCAGGCTGTCCATTTCTCTTCATAGAAGCACTGCACAGTATCACAAAAGTAGTTCTGTCGTGAATGGCCCCGCCCCTCATGAATACAGACCAGGTTCATTGAAAAATGAAATACAGGTCAATGCGATCAGATGACCGTTCTTGGCCAATCAGATTAACATATCTCAATAAATGTTATGCCAGTTGTAATTGTTATGTAAAATGCAGGTTTCCTTCGACGATAAACTTAAACAAATGTCGTGAAGAAATTGCTTGTGCATTACAAGAATTTTGTAATCGATGGTGTAAGGTAAAGCATGTTGAATCTAGTGCTTTTAAATACTTTGAAATTAAACATTTTTAATATTACTGATAGTAGAATTTCATTTTATAGCAATAGTTTATACCTTTTTTCCGCCTAAACATAAATTTGAAGAAAGGGGTCCAGAAATTCCATAAAAAGTTTGCTTTAACGCCTGCAGATAAGGCTGCTAACAACGTTGCGGTCGTTTGAAAAATGTACTACATCAACACCAAAAAGCAAGAACTTATCACTGCTAAAACCTATGAGCATAATTTGCTTGATGAGAGGCTTTTCGTTGATAGGCATTGGTGCCATATGTCTGCTAAGGTTCGTGTGTTTGGTGATGAGGATCATAGCAAGCTTCCTACGATATAGTGGTTACCTAAACTTCATAAAAGACCCTATAAGTCACTATAAGTCACGTTTATTGCTAATTCTAGTTCATGTACTACTACTGAGTTGTCAATACTTTTGACTTATTGCCTCACTGCAATTAAAAACATGTTATTAAATATTGCGGAACAGAGGATGGTAAAAGTTAACTTTGGTCTATTAAAAATTCAGGTGAGATTCTTAATAAATTAAAACCTAAATGGTATCTAGCATTGATTTTGTCTTCTTATGATTTCTCTACTCTCTATACTACATTGCCTCATAATCTTATCAAAGACAAATTAACTGAATTAATTGAACAAAGCTTTAACAGAGAGAGATCACATTATTTGGCTTGTAATGAGAAACGAGCTTTTTACACTTCTGAACAAACTAAAAGATATAATTTGTGATCATGTCAGAAAGTGTGAGATGCTCTCGATTGTCTTTTGGACAATATATTAATAAGATATGGCTCAAAATTATATAGACAAATTGTAGGTATTCAAATAGGTACTAATTGTGCTCCTCCTCAATTCGAACTAATGGTAGGTCAGATACATGTAAGTATATCCTACTAAACTTTAGTTAAATAAGGCAAATTCCTTTGATACTGACCCCCCCCCCCTCTTTGGACTTGGACTTGTTCACAACGAATGTCATAGTTTCGTCTAAAATTTTTGATAAACAGGATAATTTTAATTTTGAAATTGTTAATTTCCTATTTCTTGATAGAGATGTTCCTCGCTATTTTCCTATGGTGTACATATTTCGCAGCTTATTAATTTAGCTAGAGTATATTCTTATGTTAGTGACTTCAACAACAGAAACCGATTTTTGACTGCTAAGTTATTTAAACAAGGTTGTCGATATCATAATATTCGTAAAGCATTTTCTAAATTCTACCTCAGACACTCAGAGTTGATTGTTAAATACAATTGGTTTAAAAACAAAAACTCTCCTGCAACAGGGCATATCTGTCTTTGGCTGGGCCCACAGTGGCTCCATTTGAGGGCTGTTTGTTGGGCCCACCGGGGTTTACCTGTTGGATTTCTTTTGCTCCGGTATTCAGTTTTATTTACTGTTGAGTCCTTATCTTTGCTTTATCTGTTTGTTATATCTTGATTTATATGTTTTAGGAGATGATGCATTGATAAGTTAAGAGTCTTTCATGCAAACCAAATATGTATGTGTCTTGATCCACATCTGAATTAAGGGTGAGGTTGGCACCGTTAAACCGGTTTAAGCCCTCCAGTAAAATATTTTACTGACCATTCCAGGGCGGTACTTCTTTTGTGGATCTTTTATGTTTTTGTTCTGTCTTGTGTTTGCTATGTCTTTATGCGCGTCTGTTTATATGTGCTTTGTGGTCACCTGCTGGGAAAGGGCTGACCTCTTGGCTCTCGTTTGTGGTGACTAACTGTGAGTTTGTCACTTTCCCATTGGTATCCTGGGTCAGGTGTGGTACTTGATTGTATCGATTCCTGATCTTTGCACCCTTACTTACTTTCATTAACTCGGACTATCTGTGAGTTGTGAGCCCTTTTCTTTGTTTCATAATAGTGTGTTAATTTGATTTTGAATGTTTCTCTGATATGATACATTGCATTAGTTAGGGAGCCTCCATGGGAGCTAAACAATTTTTGTGTGCTAGGGGTTTTCTAGTCATGGCATATGGGTCAGTGCACAATATTTCTGTACATTGTGCATATCGCAAACGCACAAAGGTCTCAATAAAGCGCACATTCTGGCTGGAGGTCTAGTTTTTGACTGAGCCTTTATCTACATCCATACTATGGTATGACGAGACTGCGCTGGCACATGAAATTATGCTTGAGAACAAATAGTATATCTTTATCAATTTTATCTGTTCTTATTTTCCTAACAAAGTTCTGCCTTTTCACCCACCCCCTCATGTATCTTATATATAGCCTTTATATTAAGCCCAGTAATATTATTATGATATTAACCAAGTGATGGCCCTAGCTGTTACATGTGAGAGGTCACAGTATTGGCCCGAAACCGAATACCGGGGACCAACATCGTGGACAATAAGAAATCGCTAGATTAATGACATTTTTATTAATCTAATTCTTAGTCTGCAGCTTAATAAAGCAGACAAGCTGATTTAAAACAAACAGTGTTGATCTCTGACCTTGGATTGATACAAAACAAAAATAAGTGTGTGTTTCGGGTAACGGGTCTGAAAACTTTAGGTAGGGTGAACACACATAAAAAGAAGAAGATTTTATGCAATTTGAAAGGCATTTCGCCTTTCAAAATGCATAAAATTGTATTTTTCCAGAAAACTAAAAACAATTCTAGGTTTCATCACTAAATTAAGGTAGGGTCGGGTTACCCTAAACACAGGCATTTTCTATTTGGCCTAATAAAGGTCGTTAAAACCACAACATGCTTCTATACTCAGAAGAAAAAGTTTAGTCAGTACAGACACTGTGTGCAATATTTTTGTAAGACAGTCTTAATATTGACAAAAACCTTACTAAAAATAAAATTCATGTAATGTCTTACAAATGTGAACATTTTCAACAAAACATTCCGAAAATATACCCATTTTCTTCATCAAAAATACACAAAGTGGTCAATATTAAAATTCAAACTTCATAACTCAAAAATCAGTCTAGCGCCCCTCAGACGATTGCTGGTAGTACAACCGGAAATTCTCGTATCTGTTGCATGACTAAGGAATTTAAGAAGTTTTCAAGCGGCCATGAAGCGATTACGTCATGTTGACGGCACTATGACCCGAACTTCAAACGGCGTCGTTATCCGTGGTCTCCCAAACGGAGGCTTGTTTTTTTACCGCCAGGCCGTTGAAAACGTGTTTGCAGACGATTTATTGTTTGTTCACTGCATCCAAAACTGCGTGTTACGTCAGTAAAGTTACGATAATACAACTCATGTAAAAAAATTTGACTATGATAAATGCAGTATTGTTGATTTTATGAGAAAACATAAATACTGACTAAACTTTTTCTTCTGAGTATATTTTGCCAGGTATTGAGCCAGCATTTGATATTCTAGTACATGTACTTATATTGTTAAGCAGCGAATGCTCAGGTGAGCCTGTACACTTAGATTGCTGCTCACATACACAAATATGGATGTAGATGAAGACTCAAACAAGTCTTTGACGTTGGTGGAATCTGAGCGAAGGTTTGGTCTGTGGGGTATTTTTGCTACCCCCTCCCCTGCACGTAATACTCATTTGAGGGTGTATGCCGTATGCAGAGATAGATTCGGCTCCTGTCCGCTCTGGGGCAGTGGTTCTATTTTTGTTGTTGCTCCGATTTAATGAAAAGATTTTGTGTGCTATCCTTCTTTTGTAGTGTGGTTCTTGGTGCCCCTACTTGTTTTGCAATCATCTAGCTGAGGGGAAGGGGCTGGTGTAAGTGTGTGTGTGTGTGTGTGTGTGTGTGGGGGGGGGGGGGGCTGATTGCTTTGATTGTCTTTCTTCCTGTCGCGTGGCTGTTTGTGTAATCTTCCTCTCGGTGCAGTGGGTTGATCTGCAGCCTGGCCCCGAGGTTATAAAACTTTTGTCATGCTCAACTCAGCTGAGCACGAAATTTATTCTGCTCATAAATTTTAAAATGCCAACAATTGTTGACATTTTAACATTTATTAGCATAATAAATACATCTGAGAGACTTAAAGGAAGAAACTTCTTCATTAGTCGATAATTTAGATTTTATGAGCAGTTTTTATGAACATTGTGATGGCTACAGTACAGTACAGAACTGAAAACCTTTTTCTTTAACATATTTCACAGAGGGATTAACGGACTTCACGCGAAAAGCAATTTGGCCCCTTGGGTCAAACAGCTTCTCGAGGGAGGACCGTACCAGTATTTCTAAGAAAAGATATAGCAAATTGTGATTTTCAAGTGGGGTTGGTCGGGACCCCGTCTCCACAGAACCCCCTCCGTACCCCACTAGGATCCGCCAACCCGGCAACAGATAAAAGTTTGAAGACAAATATGCGTGAAGCTAAAAATCTTACTTTCCGATGCAAATAGATAACAAACTCACCCGCAGCTACTTACAAGGATCTTGAAGATGTGGGTTAAACAAACACAGATATAACATCACTAAGCTTGAAGAACGTGGTGAAACAAAGAACGTTATGCCATCATGAAGCTTGAAGGTGTGGGTTAAACAAGTACAGATGTACCATCATGAATCTTGAAGAACTTGGTTAAACAAGTACAGATATACCATCATGAATCTTGAAGAACTTGGTTAAACAAGTACAGATGTACCATCATGAATCTTGAAGAACTTAGTTAAACAAGTACAGATATACCATCATGAATCTTGAAGACCTTGGTTAAACAAGTACAGATATACCATCATGAATCTTGAAGAACTTGGTTAAACAAGTACAGATATACCATCATGAATCTTGAAGAACGTGGTTAAACAAGTACAGATGTACCATCATGAATCTTGAAGAACTTGGTTAAACAAGTACAGATGTACCATCATGAAGCTTGAAGAACTTGGTTAAACAAGTACAGATATACCATCATGAATCTTGAAGAACTTGGTTAAACAAGTACAGATATACCATCATGAATCTTGAAGAACTTGGTTAAACAAGTACAGATATACCATTATGAATCTTGAAGAACTTGGTTAAACAAGTACAGATATACCATCATGAATCTTAAAGAACTTGGTTAAACAAGTACAGATATACCATCATGAATCTTGAAGAACTTGGTTAAACAAGTACAGATGTACCATCATGAATCTTGAAGAACTTGGTTAAACAAGTACAGATGTACCATCATAAAGCTTGAAGAACGTGGTTAAACAAGTACAGATGTACCATCATGAATCTTGAAGAACTTGGTTAAACAAGTACAGATATACAATCATGAATCTTGAAAGTGTGGGTTAAACAAGTACAGATATACCATCATGAATCTTGAAGAACTTGGTTAAACAAGTACAGATATACCATCATGAATCTTGAAGAACTTGGTTAAACAAGTACAGATGTACCATCATGAATCTTGAAGAACTTGGTTAAACAAGTACAGATGTACCATCATAAAGCTTGAAGAACGTGGTTAAACAAGTACAGATGTACCATCATGAATCTTGAAGAACTTGGTTAAACAAGTACAGATATACCATCATGTATCTTGAAGAACTTGGTTAAACAAGTACAGATATACCATCATGAATCTTGAAGAACTTGGTTAAACAAGTCGAATGTACCATCATGAATCTTGAAGAACTTGGTTAAACAAGTATAGATGTTCCATCATGAATCTTGAAGAACTTGGTTAAACAAGTACAGATATACCATCATGAATCTTGAAGGACTTGGTTAAACAAGTACAGATGTACCATCATGAATCTTGAAGAACTTGGTTAAACAAGTACAGATGTACCATCATGAAGCTTGAAGAACTTGGTTAAACAAGTACAGATGTACCATCATGAATCTTGAAGAACTTGGTTAAACAAGTACAGATGTACCATCATGAATCTTGAAGAACTTGGTTAAACAAGTACAGATATACCATCATGAATCTTGAAGAACTTGGTTAAACAAGTACAGATATACCATCATAAATCTTGAAGAACTTGGTTAAACAAGTACAGATATACCATCATAAATCTTGAAGAACTTGGTTAAACAAGTACAGATATACCATCATGAATCTTGAAGTACTTGGTTAAACAAGTGCAGATATACCATCATGAATCTTGAAGAACTTGGTTAAACAAGTACAGATATACCATCATGAATCTTGAAGAACTTGGTTAAACAAGTACAGATGTACCATCATGAATCTTGAAGAACTTGGTTAAACAAGTACAGATGTACCATCATGAATCTTGAAGAACTTGGTTAAACAAGTACAGATATACCATCATGAATCTTGAAGAACTTGGTTAAACAAGTACACATGTACCATCATGAAGCTTGAAGAACTTTGTTTAACAAGTACAGATGTACCATCATGAATCTTGAAGAACTTGGTTAAACAAGTACAGATATACCATCATGAAGCTTGAAGAACTTGGTTAAACAAGTACAGATATACCATCATGAATCTTGAAGAACGTGATTAAACAAGTACAGATGTACCATCATAATTCTTGGAGAATTTGGCTAAACAAGTACAGATGTACCATCATGAAGCTTGAAGAACTTGGTTAAACAAGTACAGATGTACCATCATGAAGCTTGAAGAACGTAGTTAAACAAGTACAGATGTACCATCATGAAGCTTGAAGAACTTGGTTAAACAAGTACAGATGTA
Organism: Loripinus fragilis; assembly: GCA_964019695.1. Lineage (NCBI taxonomy): Eukaryota > Metazoa > Mollusca > Bivalvia > Lucinida > Lucinidae > Loripinus > Loripinus fragilis. The sequence continues at coordinate 62,680,490 of OZ026521.1, read as the reverse complement.
CCATCATGAATCTTGAAGAACTTGGTTAAACAAGTACAGATGTACCATCATGAATCTTGAAGAACTTGGTTAAACAAGTACAGATGTACCATCATGAATCTTGAAGAACTTGGTTAAACAAGTACAGATATACCATCATGAAACTTGAAGAACTTGGTTAAACAAGTACAGATGTACCATCATGAAGCTTGAAGAACTTGGTTAAATAAGTACAGATGTACCATCATGAATCTTGAAGAACTTGATTAAACAAGTATAGATGTACCATCATGAATTTTGAAGAACTTGGTTAAACAAGTGCAGATATACCATCATGAATCTTGAAGAACTTGGTTAAACAAGTACAGATATACCATCATGAATCTTGAAGAACTTGGTTAAACAAGTACAGATATACCATCATGAATCTTGAAGAACTTGGTTAAACAAGTACAGATATACCATCATGAATCTTGAAGAACTTGGTTAAACAAGTACAGATGTACCATCATGAATCTTGAAGAACTTGGTTAAACAAGTACAGATATACCATCATGAATCTTGAAGAACTTGGTTAAACAAGTACAGATATACCATCATGAATCTTGAAGAACTTGGTTAAACAAGTACAGATGTACCATCATGAATCTTGAAGAACTTGGTTAAACAAGTACAGATATACCATCATGAATCTTGAAGAACTTGGTTAAACAAGTACAGATATACCATCATGAATCTTGAAGACCTTGGTTAAACAAGTACAGATGAACCATCATGGATCTTGAAGACCTTGGTTAAACAAGTACAGATATACCATCATGAATCTTGAAGAAGGTGGTTAAACAAGTACAGATATACCATCATGAATCTTGAAGAACTTCGTTAAACAAGTACAGATATACCATCATGAATCTTGAAGAACTTGGTTAAACAAGTACAGATATACTATCATGAATCTTGAAGAACTTGGTTAAACAAGTACAGATGTACCATCATGAAGCTTGAAGAACTTGGTTAAACAAGTACAGATGTACCATCATGAAGCTTGAAGAACTTGGTGACACAAATATATATGTACCATTATGAAGCTTGAAGAATTTGGTGACACAAATGCAGATGTACCATCATGGAGCCTGAAGAATTTGGTGACACAAATACAGATGTACCATCATGAAGCTTGAATCATTTGGTGACACAAATACAGATGTACCATCACGAAGCTTGAATAATTTGGTGACACAAACACAGATGTACCATCATGAAGCAAATTGAAGAACTTGGTGACACATATACAGATGTACCATCATGAAGCTTGAATAATTTGGTGACACAAATACAGATGTACCATCATGAAGCAAATTGAAGAACTTGGTGAAACAAATACAGATGTACCATCATGAAACTTGAATGATTTGGTGACACAAAAACAGATATACCATCATGAAGCTTGAATAATTTGGTGACACAAACACAGATGTACCATCATGAAGCAAATAGAAGAACTTGGTGACAAAAATACAGATGTACCATCATGAAGCTTAAAGAATTTGGTGACACAAACACAGATGTACCATCATGAAGCAAATTGAAGAACTTGGTGAAACAAATACAGATATACCATAATGAAGCTTGAAGGTTTATGTCAAACAAGTACAGATGTACCATCATGAAGCTTTACGATGTGGGTTCAGCAAATACAGATATACTATCATGAAGCTTGAAGAACTTGGTGACGCAAATACAGATGTACCATCATGAAGCTTGAAAGAATTAGTGACACAAATACAGATGTACAACCATAAAGCAAATTGAAGAACTTGGTGATACAAAAACAGATATGCCATAATGAAGCTTGAAAAAGGGTGAAACAAATACAGTTATACCGTAATGAAGCTTGAAAAACTGGGTGAAACAAATAAAGGCATACCATCATGAAGCATGAAGATGTGATGTGGGTAAAGCAAATACAGATATAACATCATGAGGCTTGAAGAACTTGGTGATACAAATACTGATATACCATCATGAAGTTTGAAAAATAGGGTGAAACAAATAAAGTTATATCATCATGAAGCTTGAAGATGTGGGCTAGACAAAAACAGATATAACATCACGAGGCTTGAAAAACTTGATCGAACAAATACAGATATGCCATCATGAAGCTTGAAGAATTGGGTAAAACAAATAAAGTAATACCATCATGAAGCTTGAAGATGTGGGTTAAACAAATACAGATATTTTATCACGAAGCTTCAAGAACCGGGTTAAACAAATACATATATACCATCATGAAGCTTGAAGAACTTGCTTAAACAAGTACAGATATACCATCATGAAGCTTGAAGAATTAGGTGAAACAAATAAAGGTATACCATCATGAAGCCTGAAGATGTGGGTTTAACAAGTACATATATACCATCACGAAGCTTTACGATGTGGGTTCAACAAATACAGATATAACATCATGAAGCTTGAAGAACATGCTGTAACAAATACAGATATACCTTCATTTAGCTTGAAGAACTTGGTGACACAAATACATATGTACCATTATGAAGCAAATTGAAGAATTTGGTGAAGCAAATACAGATTTACCATCATGAAGCTTGAAAAAAGGGTGAAACAAATAAATTTATACCTTAATGAAGCTTGAAAGAATGGTGACACAAATACAGATGTACATCATAACCATCATAAGCAAATTGAAGGACTTGGTGAAACAAATACAGATGTACCATCATGAAGCTTGAAAAAAAATAAAAATAAAATTATACCATAATGAAGCTTGAAGAACTGGGTGAAACAAATAAAGTTATACCATCATGAAGCATGAAGATAATGGTTAAGCAAATACAGATATAACATCATGAGGCTTAAAGAACTTGGTGATACAAATACAGATATACCCTCATGAAGCTTGAAGAATAGGGGAAACAAATAAAGTTATACCATCATTAAGCTTGAAGAATAGGGCAAAACAAATAAAGTTATACCATCATGAAGCTTGAAGATTAGGGCGAAACAAATAAAGTTATACCATCATGAAGCTTGAAGAATAGGGCGAAACAAATAAAGTTATACCATCATGAAGCTTGAAGAACTGGGTGAAGCAAATAAAGGTATACCGTCATGAAAGTAAGTAAGGGTGCAAAGATCAGGAGTCGATACAATTAAGTACCACACCTGACCCAGGATACATATGGGAAAGTTACAAACTCACAGTTAGACACCACAAACGAGAGCCAAGAGGTCAGCCCTTTCCATCATGAAGCTTGAAGAATTGGGCTAAACAAATAAAAGTATACCATCATGAAGCATGGAGTTGTGGGTTAAGCAAAAACAGATATAACATCATGAGGCTTGAAGAACTTGGTGATACAAATACAGATATACCATCATGAAGCTTGAAGAATAAGGTGAAACAAATATAGTTATACCACCATGAAGCTTTAAGAATTGGGTGAAACAAATAAAGGTATACCATTATGAAGATTAAACAATTAGATGAAACAAATAAAGTTATACCATCATAAAGATTGAAAAATTGGGTGAAACATATATATAAAGTTATACCATCATGAAGCTTGAACAATTGAGTGACAAAAATACAGATATACCATCATGAAGCTTGAATAATTTGGGTGAAACAAACACAGATATACCAGCGGGAAGCTTGAAGAACTTGGTGAAACAAAAAAAGATAAACCACCATGAAGCTTGAATAATTTGGTGAAACAAGTACAGATATACCATCATGAGGTTTAAAAAATTGGGTGAAACAATTAAAGTTATACCACTATGAAGCTTGATGAATTGGGTGACACAAATACAGATATACCACTAAAAAGCTTGAAGAACTTGGTGAAACAAATACAGATATACCATCATGAAGCTTGAAGAACTGGGTGAAAAAATAAAGTTATACCATAATAAAGCTTGATAATGTTTGTCAAAAAATACAAATATACCATCACGAAGAAATTGCAGAACTGTGTGAAACAAATACAGAAATACCATCATGAAGATTGAAGAATTGTGTTAATCAAATACAGATATGCCATCATGAAACTTGAAGAATTTGGTGAAACAAATACAGATATATCATCATGAAACTTGAATAATTTGGTGAAACAAATACGTATACACTATAATGAAGCTTGAAGAATTGTGTTAATCAATACATATATACCATCAAGAAGCTTGAAGAACTTGGTGAAACAAAAACAGATATACCATCGTGAAGCTTGAATAATTTGGTGAAACAAAAACAGATATACCATCATGAAGTTTGAAGAACTTGGTGAAACAAATACAGATATACCATCATGAAGCTTGAACAATTTGGTGAAACACATACAGATATACCATCATGAGGTTTGAAGAACTTGGTGAAACAAATACAGATATACCACTATGAAGCTTGAAAAACTGTGTGAAACAAATACAGATATACCACTATGAAGCTTGAAGAACTGTGTGAAAAAAATACAAATATACAATATTACAAGTGATAATGTCTGTTCAGCTACAGAGACCTACTAGAAATCAAAATGTAGTTGGTATAATGTTTAGACAGCGAATGACAATGTCGCTGATCAGACTGTGCTGATGTGACCAAGTTACAAGCTCAACTACAGAGACTTACTAGAATCTTGATTTATTGGATGGAAAATGTGCATGCAGATAACATAATGTTTAGACAGTGAATAACAAACGTTGTGCTCAGACTGCGTGCATTTGTCCGGTAATGAGCGATACCATCTACTCAGCAACAAAGACTTTGGGTGAAACAAATATAGATGTGGCCATCATAATATTTAGGCAATGAATAACAATGGCGCTGCTTTGACCTGGGAGTCTGATGTGCACCTTTGTTTTTTTACATAAAATTTTATTAAAACAGTTTATTAACGACATAGAGGAGAACAGAGTATAGTACACACATGTTTTTCACCTCTTTTAGACGACTTCAATGTGGTTATGTATATATTTTTTTAAACATCGTAGTAGAACATTGCCTACACCTGAGGAATCTTCTAGTGCAAACACTTTTGTTCTGACATTTTCTTGATAACTAGAGTTTCAAATGAAAATATACTTTGAAATATATTAGAACACTGTATTCCTGTAATGCATGGCTATTATCAGAAACAACTGACTGAGAACATTTAAAATATTGAAGTTTGAGTAAAATTCTTCAAAAAACGAAAGTCGCAAATATAACATTTCTCAAACAAATCAATACGGAAAACAGAATAGCAATTTGTCAATGTATTGTATTCCATTTTTTATGAAATATGATTTTTTTCAAAGGGAAATCAGTTTGTATTCTTATATACATAAAACAAGAAAAATTAGCAGTGTGGGCTTTTAAAACTAAATTTAGCAGACTGCATGAAAAAGTAAGGGAGTATGACCAGGAAATGCCATAATCACACACTGGAGACCAACACGTGATGCCGTGAGGAAGAGACACATAACTTAGATTAACAGTCAAATGACAATAAAAGGCAATTAAGGTACAGCAATCAGCTCATTCTTCTCCAGCGAGATGAGCGCAAAACTAGAATCGGCACATGCGCGGATCAAGAACTTTTGTCAGAGGGGGTCCAATTGTGACGTTTTTTAGTTGATAAGGGGAGGGAGGATCCAAATACCACTATAAGCGGGCCATCGTCGGCCCGCCCGCGTAACGCCATTTACATTACACGGGCCGATGAAGGCCCAACATCGAATGCTGGCTTTGTAGCTTTGTGATTTTTCAGGGGATCCGGACCAGTACTGCTAAGAAACCCTATATTTTTGCGATTTTTCAAGGGGGGGGGGGGTCTGGACCCCCTTGTCCCCCCTTCTGGATTCGCACATGCGACACTAAGTAATAAACAACAATACAAAAACCAAACAAACTATCCTCCACAAGGCAATAGGGACAATAATACACATTGAATCAACAACAGCAGAACTACCGCCTTAGAATGCTCTGGCGAAGTCACTGGAGGCTCAAATTAATTTTACTGCCAAATATTCGCCTTAGATACTGGTGTTGTCAATAATTGTTAAGCTCTCGTTGAGGTTTCTTTCCTTACCTATCAAAATGTATCATCACGCGGAAACAATCAAATATAAACATACTGTGATAAAACAAAGGTAATGGCTCGCAACTCACAGACAGTTAGAGCTAAGAAATCCCCCAGTTGAGCCACGATGGACCCAGCCAAAGACAAATATCTGAAACTGACACATCCATGACAGTCTTATACCAAGGTCGACAGGAAGTCTAAAGTCTTAAGTCTGACTCACCGTGAATTTCATGAATTTCGCATTACAAAATGATGTTTCATATCGTTAAGCATTACAAATAAAATTAAAATTGCCCCACTGAAACGCAGACTTGACTCTAAATTCTAATTTTTGTGACTTTCGATTTTGACCCTATTTCAAATTAAACGAGCTTTATTTTGCATAATACCCAAGGTATTGTTCTGAGATTTTCACACATTATGTAAATATTATTTTTTGTTCAACAACAAAATATTGAATATCTTTACCTTGTAAGTTAATTATTTACTGTATGCGTTAGAAGATTCCTTAAGTATACAACTATGAGAGTTTCCAGGCGTCAATACTCTGGCATTCACTACTAGACGGCGAATAAGACATGATCAATTGTCCACAGCTCTTATCATACGTTATGGCCCATGGAAGGAAACCCAGACCATCCTGCGCAGTCAAGAGAGTTCTCTCTTCAGTCAGGTGTCCTGTCAGTACAGCAACCTCACGTGTCTGATTGTAACAAACATATATGTTACCAGATGGTCCAATAGTAACACCTGAGGGATACTTATCTTTCAAATGTCGTGTCTTGATGACGTCACCTGTGTCACCATTTAATACTGTCAACGTATTATTCCAATAGTCACTTATTGTGACAGTGTCTGTTTCAACATAACTTGTCACATACTGAGGGCACCTAAACAGCGACTTTCCCTGAGTATTAGTGGGCACCGACCAGTATTCTGTACCACCAGTCTTGTCTATCAGTTTAACAGATGGAGGTTTAGCCTCTGAGGGTTTAGCCTCTGAGGGTTTAGCCTTGACAAGAGTTACAAGTTTCTCCCCATACTGACTGATGCCTAGTACTTGATAGGACAAATCAGTGATAGTTTTTTTGATAGACATGTGACGATCAGAGATATTCAATAGTACCAGTGACTTGTTATCTGTTGCAACAACAGCCTCTTGGTCACTGAGAACAGCTATACCACAGGGACGATCTTTCAACGACAGATAAGATAATAACTTCATGTCCCGAGAGACCAGTTTCACTTTCTTGTTACCATGGTCTACCAGTAGACGTCTGCCATCACTTGTGATCCCGATATCTGTGATAAAACAATTCTCTCTATCATCAGACAACTTTACATCAGTACGATGCTTCAACTGTAAAGACTGTTGGGTAGGGGAGACTGGAAACAATATTTCAGGAATTGTGATATCAATTTTTGATTCTTCCAGTTTTACGGAGCACGTTGTAAATGAGGATAAAAGAAAATCTTTTACCTCTTTAGGCGGAACAAATGATAACTGAACCCTGTATATAGGCGCGTTTAAGTCGGCCTTACATTGTTTCATGTCACTTAATATTGCTTGAATTCTAAGAAATCGTTTCGTATCTATAGATTGGCTTCTTAAAGTGTCTATTTCTTTCAGGGATGATTTGATCTTGGAACTGACGCTACAGATTTTTTTTAGATATTGGTTCAAAACTAATTGTTGCATATGGTAGTGTAAATCTATCTCAGACTCGAACTCTTTCTTTGCTTTTGAAACAATTTTGGAATACAGTTCTTGAGCTTGCTGGAGCATGTTTCTTTTCTGGTTATTTAGGTCGTTAATATTAGAAACCACTGCTGTTAAACTTGTTTCTAAGCCTCTCTCGATATTGCTGACAGTGTCATATAAATTATGTGTCTCTAAAGAGGAGATAGATTTAGAAACATCTTCAACACTTCCTGTAGAACAGTTCGTATGATACAACGGTATACACAAAGAACAGATAAGCTGTTTATGAACAGAACAGAAGTGATCTTTAAAAAATATTGGATGTTCAACGCAATGGCTGAACTTGGGATGTTTGTCCGCCTGTGACCTTGGCATATCTGTTCCTGTTTTAACAACATGTCCTCTGGTTGTGTTAAGCCTTTCATGAAACTTATAACACTTGTTACACATAAATTGGACGCAGTCTTCACAGTAACTCGCCGCGTTAACTTTAATTTCATCAGCACAAAGGTCGCAGTATGAATCATTCTGCCTATTGCTTGTATCAGGGCTGAAACCGTTTTCCATTCTGTAAATAAAACAATGGTTATTTAAGTATAGGCACAGAAAATCAATTTGCTACATAACATAACCACTTAAGATGATTAAATACAGACAAACGTTAACGTAAAACATATTATTTTGCATTATTTCCTATTAAAACATATGTTCTGTGTGCTTAAGAGAAATACAGAGACGTTTCTTTTAGCACCAAGAACATACAGTTTGACAGTAATCATACATACACCTTATTCTCTTAATTCAATGTATCCGAAAACCTGATGTATCAGAAACACTTTGAACTATCTATAATGTATGGTTTAAAGATAGGTATCAATTAGTCCAGGCACATATGTACAGTTTCATTTATATCTCTACCCATGACGTGTATAAACTGTATTTATTTTGTAAAGGACCTCTAACAGTGGTAAAGGGAATCACAGTATATAGTTGCCTATGAATTTGAAAAAAAAAGTTGGTCAAATACTTCTTTCTTCATATATACAGGTGGAAAAAAGTAAAGGAACACTTGAAGCCCTAATTTTATTTTTTGAATATTCGAATTACGTGAGTGCTTGCGATTCTGGATTTTTGATAGGAAACTTTGGAAAGCATTGTCAACTTACGGCTTGAATTGCTGAATTCCACTGAATTTCGTTTTTGCGCTACGGAGGATGCAATATGCCGCACGTGAATAATCTCAATTTTCCTGAATACACGTTTGCCTTTTAGTTTCTGCACACCATAGAAGACAATTTTGGATAGCAAAAACAGCATAAAATGAAAGAACTGAGCATATCTAATGAATAAATGACTTTGGCTTTGAAAAAGAGTGTATCTGCTTCGAGTAACATAACCGTCTACGATCTGCATTTTGCATGAGTTCCTATGGAAACCTATATTCTTAGATAATTTCCAAAATAAACGAAATTCGAATACTTCTGCTGTGACTTTATGATAAGAATGTATGTTTTGAAAGTCCTGAATGGTCATTTTCAAAATCATAACAACCTGCAAAATGTATAGACACAGAAGGAAATGTGGTGTAGAATCTTGCCATTGGTAAAGTATGCCCCCTTGTCCGACAAAAGGCCAGGAAAGTAAGAGATGATTATGATCAAAGTTCGTCACACAGACTATCAGCTTTTTGCTTTCGAAAAAAAGAGTACAATCAGACTTCATGGAAGGAATTAATTGCTAGAATTATCAATTGGGTCTAAAATCAGAAATTAAATTTCTGTATCCAAAATGGCCGCTTCTAACCACAGTAATTGCTTGACACTCATCATTTTTACTTTGAAGCAACTTTAGATAATACAGATGTTGATTATTTTAAAGGTTTTGTTAATTCACTTTAAGAATGAAAGGAAATGTTAGCCCAATGTTCAGCCTCGAAATACAAGAGGTGTTCCCTAACTATTTCCATGTGTATAAGCTCGCCGTTAGTCTGCATTTAATTTCCTATTTCAATGAATGTTCGAATTTATTTTTGGGCTAAAATGTTTTTTTTTGTATTTAAACATATAGGAAAATAGAAAAAAAATATTTTTAGCACTATCCCGTGCCACCGAGTCCTAACTAATCTTTTTGCAGGTAAATATGTTCTAATATTTTACATAATACGAGACCTGTTTCATATTTATTGGAACAAATGTGAATTTCATTTTTTGAGGTTGCATGTAAATAAAATTAATAACTTTTGCTTTCTCATAAATAACGGACGTGTCCCTGGTATGACCTAATAGACAAATAGGCAATTTAAAGCATAACCATAACATGGCGTTTCAAAATACATGCCCACCCCTCCTTTTACTGTTTTAAGAGCTAAAACGGGTGTATTTCTAATGAAAATGCGTATAAAAGTATTCAAATTTCTTTTAAGTTTAGAAGAGCATTCAGTCTCACAGCTTCTGTGCGCCTGCTATTGCTTGACAACTGGGCTTTATAAGTTCTACCATACGGGCGCCCAAATGTGCATTCCATGTTTAAAATGTGTCCTGGAAGAATTGTAAAAACAAATTATCAAAACTCATTGCCAACACAAGTTCCTACATTTTAGCGTTGCTTTATAAACCCATAGGTTCCAATAGTAAAACTTTACCCCTTTGAGAGAAATAGTTCGAGAACGATTTTGAATATTTCGTTCCAGACAGCATTTTTAAACGCTTAAACTTTGACTACTCATCTTCAGAGACTGTTTCAATCTAGCGAATAAAGTTAAGAGCTATTTTCTTGGTGACTGCGCATTTCTGGAGATCAGATTGTCCAATGTAATTTTATTATTTCTAAATTCAATAAGAAGTAAATGAGATACGGCAATTTTAAACTTGTTCAAATAAACATGAAACACCTCTTGTATATGTGAGTATCGTGTTGGGACTCGAGGAGGGGATAATACCACAAAGATGAAAATGTGAAATTTGGGCAAGCCCAAACATTACTATTTGGATTTTTTGTGTGTTCTTTGAATATTTTTTTCCCCCAATAAAATCTATAATTAGTACAAGAAAGTTTCCTTTTCATAGCCCCTTAGCTGTGAAACATAACAATTTTAAGCATAATTTTCTTTAGATTATAAAAACTGTCTTTTTACTAAGTTCTGTTGATAGATTATTCACCATCGCGTCAGCGATGGGTGATATACATGTACGTTAGTAATCTTCCATGGGCGCGTGTTCGATTCGGGCCTGTTCCATTAACGAGTTGCTAACTCCCCAGCAGCAGTGTCTTTTACTGTTCTTTCTCAAACTCCCTGTCGATCAAGCTACTTCCAAAATTCCATCATTGCGTGAGTGATGTTGATACACTTTGGATACCGGATTGCTTCTAAAAACGAAAAGGCCAATTGAAGACCTTACCATTCTAGGCTAAGTGTGACGAAATAAATAATTGTAGATGGGTCAGTTCCAATATGCCCTCTAGGCGTTATGTGCATTAAATACGGTTGTATGACATATACATACTGCTTGGGAGGGGGTTAATTCTACCACTATTCAGTGTGTTCATGAGCAGAGTCTTACTGGAATCTCGGACCCAGTACGCCTTTCAATATGCATAAAATTATATTTTTTTCCTGAAAACCTGAAAAAATTTATAGGTTTCACCAGATAATTTAGGTAGGGTTGGGTTACTCTAAATACCTAAAGTATTTTTTATTTGGCCTTAACCATTGCCAGCTCCCAAGGAAGATTTTAAGAACCAAGGGAAAAGCCTGAGGTTGGCAGCATCTCCCGAGGGACCAGGTGAAAATGTGCATATTTCCTGTGTTTTATTTGCTTCAAATGGATCACCTATGTACAAATCGTTAGCTAAAACAAAAAATACTCAGAGCTTGAAACCCATGAAATACTGAAAAGAGTGGCTTTAGCAAATGCAATATTTAAACACTATAAAAGTTTTTTATTTAATGTCTGTATAACGCCATGCGATGGTTCTAAGCTTTTTTAAAAGCTTACCTTGTTTTGTACACAAACTGTATCTATTCAATACCATTAAAGCATCAGGGGATAGTTTCGGATTTGGGAGGGGACAATTTTTTAGGTATTCTGGTACAGCAGTCAAAAAGGTCCAAGTTGGCGATTAAAAGTGTGATATATGAATAAATTTGACATAAAATACTTGTAGGGTATGTACTTCTACAAGTAAGAATGAAAAACGAAGTCATTACTTCCTATTTTATAACTTTGCTTGAGATTGTCTCCCTTACTGCAGCTGCAAGGTGAACAAGTCACAAAAGTGTCCTGTTTTCACAGGGATTTTGCGTAAAATCTGATTGCTCATTAATTTACCTCCAATAAATTTTGGATTTTGTGCAATGTTGATCCAGAGTCTGAAACTGAGTGACAGGGTCCACTATAGGCAGGTAAATTGTGGCAGGGTGAATGTAGTTTCACTACAGAAAAATAGTGGGCTGGGAAATAATAAACACTCCACTGGCATCTAGTGTTGGACCTAGGGGCTTTATTTTTATAATGCCATGTTATGACTCCTGTGGGGAGCAACACAAGGTAGGAATTGAGTTGATGTGCTCTTTTATTGAGAAGATATTAAAACTTAAAAAAAGTAAGTGGCGGCGGGCAGAAAAGTGCTCAAAAGAACTGTCCTGTGACGCATAAGCTACATGGCCACTGAATAGGTGTACTTTACGCATGGATGAATGGTTATAGTACATTTCCAGAGGCAAGTTCAACAATGGGAGACTTCACAGGCGCTCATTGTTCTGGTACCTGGGCCCAGACCCATTAAATGTTTTTCCATAAACCTCCAGTATAGCTTTTATGCCTTATATTAAAAGCACCATGTACAACAATTTACTCCATCAACTTATATTCCCTTAATTCTATCTGGGTTGCAAGCAAATGTTTCTTTCTAAGTTTCCTTCTTCCATACAGCATTTCAGTTGCTCGTAGATACTTTATTTTAAAGGAACCTGATTTGATAAGGATAAACAACTAGTGTAATAAAACTTTTTGCTATCTGTAAAGGCGGTAACTTTAAAATTCATATCTGGGCGTGGTTTGGCTATTTCATCTGCTAAACAGGGGAAATCAGGTTCTATTTATAATTTAGTGAAGAATTAATAAGTTGCTTGGGCAGCGCAAACGTGCGTGCATTTCATGAAATACACACTGAACTCATATTATTAACCCTTAAAGCGCATAATTAAAAAAGAGTATGTGTTTTGTGTCTATACTGAGGTAATGGCGCAAGATGATACAGTTACTTTTGAATAGAACGACGCCTCATTTTCAGCTTTTATCTATGTCTAAGGTTGACCAGTCCTAATTACGCATTCATGAGGTGCCGCCCTTACATTAACCAAAAAGTCATATAATACTGTGTTATTTACTTTTTTGCTTAATGATGCGAACAATTGTGAACTGAGGGAATATCGCTGGTTGCTTTTAATTAGTCGATATATTATTTTCTATTAATAGAAAAAATCATAAAAAAATGTAAAAAAATCTAAATCTGCATAAGCAAATCAGGCTCAGTTGTATACTGAACTCATTTCAGACAAATATATGTTAATTATATGATATATTTCTATAGTTGTATATGTTTATTTTACCAATTTGGCAGGATAAGAGAATGTATCCTAGCCCAGATCTTAAATCAGACCTATCATTTTCTTACTTTATGAGTTTTATAACATACACGTGACTTAGAATAAATGAACAAACACTATATTTTTTTATTGCTTTTAAGCTAAAAGTATACCATTTTACATGAGAATATATACACTGATAAAAGTTCTTTTTGAAAAGTAACTAACTTGATTGCTATTAAACACATCTTCCATTTTAAAATGAAATTAACTACCTAGTGGTAATTCTTTTAAGGTATTAAGCATATTTGTTTGTCTTGAACTTTGTTATATATGGACCAAATGTAAAGCAAACAATAAAATGAAACTTTACAACAGAAATGACTATATGGTTTTTAAAAGCTAAAAGTGTGAAATGCATGATTATTTTAAAAATAAGAAGAACATGGCAACGCTTAGACACATGAACATACGTTGCTTAATGACAAGTCTATCGTTGATAGACATCGATGCAATATGGCTGCTAAGTTTTGTGTGTTTGTTGATAAAAATCTAGACAAGCTTCTACGTTATACTGGTTACAAAACCTTCAAAATCACATTTTATTGCTAATTCTAGTTCATGTAATACGACTAAGTTGTCTATACGTTTGACCTCTTGTCTTACTACTATTAAAAAACATGTTATAAAATATTGCGAAAAAGTCAATGAGAGGAATGGAAACAATCAAATTTTGGTCTATTAAAATTCAGACTAGGCTCTTAATAACTAAAATCTAAAGGTTTTCTAGCATCTAGTGTGTCTACATATGATTTCTTGACTCTCTATACTACATTGCCTCATAATCAAATGAAAAGCTTAGTATTGCATTATTTTAAAAAAAACTTTTAATAGAGAGAACTCTCTTTATTTGGCTTGTAACAAGAATAACGTTATGGTCAATTCATGGTCAAATTAGAGGGTTTGCGACATATCTATTAGGCTTGGCAGAATTTTGAGCAGGATTTGGCGCTGGTAAAGTGCGTTTAAGCCCCCACCCCATTGGCGTGGGCTACTATCCGTTCTAAGGTGGTGGTTCTATTGTTGATTCATTATTCATGTTCCTCCCAATTTTTGTGGGGGTTCTGTGCTTGGTTCATGTTTTGTTGTGCATTGCTTAGTGTCCTTTCTAGTTTTGCAATAATCTTGTGACTGTTAGTGATCTATGGTGCCATGGGTTGGTATGCAGTGTGTGATTGTGGTATTTCCTGATCATACTCACTTACATTTTGGTTATAAACTGCACAGACAAACTGTTGGTATTCCTATGGGTTACTAATCGTGTCACACTTGTTACAGATTTGTTTTTGTTGTGTAATGAGAGAGACTTCATGCATTCTCTTTCTGACGAGAATCAGTCTGATGAAGCTGAAGCGTTCAACTCTACTTAATTACATCTAGTTAACTTACTGAATATTGATGATTCTTATTTTGAACAAATGGTAGGTCAGATTTATCCAACTGAAATTCAGTAAAATAAAAAAATCGACTGAAACTAAAGCCCCTTTTTTGGACTTGGACTTGTCCATAACTAATGACATAGTTTTATCTTAAAATTTACGATAAACCAGATGATTTTAACTTTGAAATAGTTAATTTTCCATTTCTGGATGGAGATGTTCCTTGGGCTCTTTCTTATGGTGTATATATTTCACAGCTAGTTCGTTTTGCTAGAGTATGTTTTATATGTAAGTGACTTTAACAACAGAAACAAATCTTTGACTGCTAAGTTGCTTAAACTGAGCTATCAATATCATAAACTTCGTAAAGCATTTTCTAAAGAAGAATTGGTAGAATTGTCTTTTTCTACACATTAAACAGGTGTCTCCCCACTCCATTTGGTGTCAGAAAGATCCAAATGTCACTAAATGCATGGCAGGGGCATAAATGACTCGAAATATTTATAAATAGATGATCTCAAACATTTTTCAAATTCTACAGAGGCACGATTTTTTTCTTAAGTCAAACTTAAGACGGACAAATGGATGCACTGGGTAATAACATGTCTCCTGATCCTTAGGGGAGGGGGGTCCCAACTGCAAAAAAGTGATAAAAATAATCTGAGGATTACATCCAATCATACGCACAACTTCAGACCTTGACAAAAACACCTGTAAAGTTAAAAAAATCCAGCTAAAATTGTAGGAGGAGTTGCGTTCACAAGATAGCCAGTGTCTATATGCTTTGGTAGAAGTTGAGCCAAAAATGACTAAGTTCAAACTGCGAAAACGTGACAAAAATAATCTGAGAATTACAGCTAAATCGCAAGCAATGGCGAAAACACCTGCAACGTTCCATAACGATCCGGGTTTGTAGGAGGAGTTGCGTTCACAAGATTACCAGTGTCTATATGATTTAGAAGAAGCTAAGCCAAAAATGACCAAGTTCATACTGTGGAAAAAGTAACAAAAATTATCTGAGAATTACAGCCCAACCTCATGCACATCTGCAAACCATGACAAAAACACCTGTTAAGTTTTATAAAGATCCAACTAAAATTGTAAGAGGAGTTGCGTTCACAAGATACCCAGTGTCTATATGCTTTGATAGAAGTTAAGCACAAAAAAAAATGAAATAGTTCAGACTGCAAAAAAAGTGACACAATAAATTTTAGAATTACAGCAAAACCTCATGCATATCTTCAGAAAAAACTTGCAAAATAAAAGCTATACAAGCAACATTATCATTTAAAGTGACAATCATATGAAGTATGCACATTTCGCTACAGTCAAATTATAACAGTTTTCCTTCTTTACCAATTGCACGAAGTTTTAAGCATATTAAACAGTGCATTACTGTCTTTTGGTCCAAAATATAACATTTTAAAATTTATTTTAAGACAGTTTGGCTTTTTAAATGTTTTGTTCATCGATTGCCATGAGAGGTATTCGGCGATTTCACTTGAATTTGAAATCCCATATAGATTTTCTCATCCGTATTGAAACCATGTGTAGCTCAATTAAAAATTCACATTGCGTGGTAAAACTTTGCTGGTGTTTTGGGAAGACATTCAAATGTTTCACGAGCTATTATAACCCTTTCAGAAAAGAGAAAACGCATCTCTAATCTGATTTTCCCCTTGTAAATATTGTAAAAAAACAACAATGGTGAGTTCATATGATCACGCTACTTCTAACTGGAAATCAGAAAAAACAACTGCACACACTAACCACTAGTCCGGTAGAAAACCAGAATGACCTGGAACTTGATTTTAAAGTTATTTTCTTTGTTGATTCTTGTTGTTGGGGCATTGTACTTGATGAATCCAAGTGATGCCACTCTGGCATCATTGAGCGTTTTGAAATATTCAAGATGGCGTCCAAGATGGCCGTCAGTTAGGATCCTAAGACCTATATGACCAACATACTCGATCAGAAGCATTTTAATTTTGACTTTTTATGGATGTTTCAGAGGCTTTATGTTACAACCAATTAAAATGGAACATTATTTTGATTCAGAAGGTTGGAATATTAAAGATGGCGTCCAAGATGTCCGTCAGTCAGGCTTCTAAGACCTATATGACCGACATACTCGATAAAAACACTTTAAATTTGACTTTTATGGATATTTAGAGGCTGAATGATACAAACGATCAAACTAGAACATGGTTTTGATTCATAAGGTTGAAATTTTAAAATGACGTCCAAGATGGCCATCAGTTAGGTTCCTAAGACCTAACATAATAAAACCTCGATACAAAGCATTTTAATTTTGACTTTTCATCGATGTTAAGAGGCCTAATAATACAAACGATTAACATGAAGCATTCACAGGTTTTATTCACAAGGTTGAAATATTGAAGGTCGTGGCCAAGATGGCCGCCATTAAAGCAAAATTCAACCTGAAATCAAATTCACAGTAAGTAACTATATCTGATGTTTGCGGTTGTATTTGGAGAATATTTTAGTGGCATGTTATTGTTGTTTTTCAGCGTTGTAATATATTTAAGATGACGTTCAAGATGGCAGCAATAACAGGGTGGAGAATCACATGGTTTATAATAAATTGCATGAAAAAAATACAGACTCTTAATTTTCGTAATGGTAATGTTTTCGTCTTTTTTCGGGGAATCGTATCCATCAATCCATGCACCATGCACTTTCCAGACCACTTTTGGCCTGATCTGATAATACCATGATATCATATTATTCTCATAATAAGTCCTACTTTGCGAAAACATTCCTTCAAAAAATGAAGTGATAAACGCCAGGGTATACTGAATTGACGATATCATTGAAAACTTTGTGACAGAGCGTTTGATCAAAGTATGAACCTTTTTTTAATCAATGTGCGGAAAAAAGTCAGCTGGGTTGATAGATAAAATTTACAAAAAGAACTTCTGAAGTATAGTGTTTCAACACAAATACAAAACAACCCGTATGTAAGGTATATGCATGCTGCAGATGTTCGTTACCATCTTGACTGCTGTTTGGTACAGGCCTGCTTACCCTGTGCAATTGTAACAACCATTACTACTTTTCTGGTCTGTTGCAAGTGCAGCAGACAGCACAGATGGTTGGATATTGCTATAACAAATATGTATGCTGGTCCGGTGCTAGTGTATTAGACATGCATGCTTGTAGGCACAAGTTTGCAGAATGATATGAGTGCTGGTTAGATGCAACTGTCAAAGACATTAGAAATGGCCGGGTGTAATTGGCTGATGGTCAGGTGCAAATTTAATATACATGGACGCTGATAAGATGAAACTGTAACAGACATGCATGCTGATAGTATGCTCCTTGTAAATACATGGCTGCTGGTCAGGTGTAACTGTAAAATATATGCATGATGGTCTGGTGCAATTGTGCTTACCAGCCTGTTAGTTGAGTACTATCATAGGGACATATCTGCGGGTTCGAGGCAAGTTTAACATTTAAAACTGTTGGTTCAGCCACACAACTACAGATGTGTTTGCTAGTTAGTTGCAACTGATTCAAACATTCTGCTGGTAGATGCAACTCTAACAGACATGCATGCTGGTCGAGTTTAATTGTAACCGATGTGCTAGGTGGTCGGATGCAACTGCAACAAACATGCCTGTAGGTTCAAATAAGTCTGCTGACCATGTGGCAATGATACCTGGGCTGCTGGTCGGGAGAAAGCAGAACAGACATGCACACTGGCCTTATGTAACTTGAACAGACATGCCCGCTGATCCAGTGCAACAGTACCCAGCATTCCTTTTAGTTGGGTGCAATTTTAACATACATTATTGCTGGTGTGATGTAACTAATACGCATGACTGCTGGCCCAGAATCTCGTTAAACGGCAAGTGTGCTGGTTCAGTGCCACATTATTAAACACGCGTGATGTTAAGGATGTCGGATTAGATGAGGTTGTGGCATTACGTGGCCGCTGTTCAGTGAAACTTCAACAGATATGTCTGCGGACTTGGTACTATTCAATCAAACATGCTTCCTGGTCTATTGGAAAACAAAGAGAAAAAATAATACTTGACTGATGCCCCTCCATCAGACATGCCAACTAACAATGTGAAACTTTATCAGTCAAGACTGCTACATTGTCAATACAATATACATGCCGTGTAAAGAGTTGTTATGTCGCTCCAGTTGCAACATATATGCCTGCTGGCCTAGTGTTACTGTCACCGCTGCTGTTCAAACATGCCTACTGGTTGAGTGCTGCTGCAAGATGGATGCTTGCTGGACTGTGGCCACTCAATCAGCATGCCTGCTGACCTTTCGTCACTCTATATTGCATGTCTGCTGGCGTTGTGCTTCTCTATCTGCTATACCTGTTGATATGGTGTCTCACTATCAGCCGTGCCTGCTGGTATGGTATCTCACTATCAGCCGTGCCTACTGGCATGGTGCTTCATTATAGGTCATGCCTTTTGGTTTGGTACCTTACTATCAGTCATGCATGTTGGTGTGGTGCCTCACTATGGGTCATGCCTTCTGGTGTGGTGCCTCACTGTAGGTCATGTCTTCTGGTGTGGTGCCTCATTATAGGCCATGTCTGTTGGCGTGGTACCTCACTTAGGCCTTGCCTGCTGGTCAGTTTTGCACTTCAACCGACATTTTGATTAGCTTTGCAGAGGGAAGTGGGGTGGCTACAAGTCTTGTGCTACTCTTACAGAGGTGCCATTACATCAGACATGTCTGCTGATCCAGTGCCACTCTCAGACATGCCTGCTTGTACAGTGCAGCTCTATCAGACATGCATGCTGGGTTAATTTATTCAGATACACATGTTTGTAAAGTGTATCTCCATCAGGCAAGACGTCTGGTATGTTACAAATCCACCAGTCATCCCTTCAGGTAAGGTGCGGCTCCCACGGGTTCGCTACAAGTCTGTACGCCATCTTGAATATATATCAAATTCTGAGTGATGCATCAGCTGCATCACTGGGATGTTACAAGGATGATGTCTGTAACTCCAGAATCATTTAAATCAGCATTTTGCATGCAAATCCCTGGAGTTTGTTGGCTTCAGGGAAAATCATCTTATATTCTTGTAATAAACTGCCATTTTGGCGGCCAGTTTGTCTGCATTCTTATTTTATTTTTATATTTTTGTTAGAAGCTAAGTTTCTTCAACTAGATTCCAACTTCATAGCTAACAATTTAAGGGAAATATGGGTCTGAGACATTTTTCCATACCAAATAATTTTTCACTTATAATTTGCCTCCATCTTGGACGCCATCTTGGATATATCGAAATGCTCAATGATGCCAGAGTGGCATCACTCGGATTATTCAAGGACAATATATGCACTACCAGAATCAACAAAGAAAAAAAGTTTAAAATCAAGTTCCAGGTCCTCCTAAAATTCGCCCAAATTCTGCTGGACTACACACTATATTTCAGAATAAATCGGCGAATCAAATACTAGTACAATACGATTTTAAAGTATAAAAATACCAGAAAAACTGACTTACCTAAAACAGCGGTTGACAATATTCAGCGGACTTCGTCGATATTGTGAGGAGTTCGCTTTTGCCGCCTATCCAGTGTGAAGTCTGTAAGTAGATATTCAAAGTTTTCTTTTACCATTAATTGTTCATTCTGTTACATATGCAATAAAAATTTCGGAGTGGTTGCTGCCAGACGTCTGGCAGCAGCGAAAAGTCGATTAAATCGCTGGTGACAGACGTCTGGCAGCAGCGAAAAGTCGTGTAAATCGCTGGTGCCAGATGTCTGGTAGCAGCGAAAAATCGGATAAATCGCTGGTGACAGATCACTAGAAATTAAACGGTCTGTAAATGATACAAGTAGGTGTAGCTTTCCGCAGACGACGGCACGTGACCCGTTTTCGTGTATTTCTATTGACAAAGACTGCTAGTACCGTGACGTAAAATACAAGCGCTTCCAAAAGAATGCGTTGCCAGTGGCCGACGACCCACGCATAATCATTCCATAGCAAGATATATGCGACACATGTTAGCAAAGACAGTTGTTGAACTGTACACGTTCTCCTAGCCCAAACACCCCGACCCGTCTCGGCTTGGTGACCTGTACCTCTGTCGCTAGAGTTCATTTCATTGCTTAGTATAATTTAGTTTGAATCATTGCGCAACACAGGCGCACACGAGGTACATGATCTATTCGAAAGAAAACCAATGAAGATTTTTTTTAACTGAACAATATATGCTTTCTCGTACTGATCTGTATCTCAGGCTCAGGAAGGGGGTCCCTTTTCCGTTTATATATTTTGAAAAGCATCAGTGCAAACATACATATAACATACTGATATGCTTCGACTACAAAACATGTTACATGTATCTACCAAAAAATGCGATTTGATATTATTTTGTTGTTGTTGTTAGCTGTTCGGTGCCATTGTTTGCTATTTTTAAGGTAGCTCATCTGATAAAGATAACCTAACAACAGTAACAGTCATCCAGCTGGATTTTTTTATTATTTACTAACGTACAAGAATTGACGTTCACAAAATCATTCTTCTAGTTTTCAACAAATCTCCATGACCAGTTACATTTTGACCGTCTGAGGACCAGTTCCACCCATCGATGGAATATATATTCTATTAAAATGACCTATATGTATATTTGATCAATCTAGTCTCTGATGTTTCAGATGATCAGCTTTTCTAGTTCGCAAGCATTCCCCTTACATTGTTCATAAATGAAAAAAAAACTATATTAATATTTCTTAAATCTTAATTTTCCTGAGGACTAAGATTCAGGTAAATGAAATTCATGGTCCATTGTGTATTTCAGGTTATGAATTAAAACTATGCTTCTTTCTCTGAAGATCAATTTTGTATAAGCAAACAATGTAGACCCTAATGAATTTTCGCCATATATGGCATTTCATCTGGGTATTCCCTGTTAGCAAAAGTATCCGTTTAGGGGTGTCTGGTCCACACAGGATTAACAATCATTGACCACCAACTGGTCACGTTTTATGGCTTATCCACTTCAGTGATAACTGTAATAGAATTAATATAAGACATACTTTGAAACTGATGATTCCTACATGAAGATAATTGATTATGTACCATATTTACCCTTATTAGTCTTAGGCTAATAATTACTGGTATATTCTTAAAATTTGGGCACTAACATGTTGAGGTGTGAAAAAGATAGGTAGGAATGACAAACAGTGTAAACCCTAATGAAAGCACTCATTGGCTGGTCCGTGATTAAACTATCTGCCGAATATTTAAAATAAATATGGTTATTTTCAAAACAATAGAAAGTCATTCTGTATTAGGCCGTTCAGCTGTATCTAAACATAACTAAGCATTTAGACTCGAAATAATTCATTTATAAAAGGATAGTATTTCATAATTTTGGAAATTTTGAAATGGCTTTTATAAAGAATTATCACGTAGTTATAATAAACCTAAAAGGCATTGAGTCTCTGGTTATTGTAGGATCATTTTAAATTTTTTAAAACGGCTAGCAGCAAATTGTGTCGTCTGTTGATAACCTTCACGAACACTAAGTTTCTATCTTATTTTATAATTCAAGGTGCATCGAATAAGAGATGCTTGCACTCTTTAAGCCGGGGTATTAAACTATAACAGCTTGTTACATATGTTACTATATCAATTTCAGAGAAAGAAAATTGTAAGTTTGACTTACAGAAAGAAGACCAAAAGTATTTAATTAATTGACATTCTAATAGTCTGTATATGTGATGCCTTTACTACTTTTGATAGCAGTAAGGGATGGGATTGAATATGACCTTACTCAGTTTGCAGCCCTAAGACCTTGCAGACCAACACAATGATTATTATGGCATGTAACATATGTTACATCCTTTAATAAGTGCTCTGGTTCTTATGTCAGACTTTTAAATCTATGATTCTTTATTATTTTAGCAAGACATTTCCAAAACAGTAAGATATCCACCAGTGTAATTATTTACATATATTTTTTCTTCAATAATAGATATCAAAAATGGGTTACGTAAATTTGGGGGTAGTTTCGTTAAACAGCTGGTTTAAAACAATTCATTTGAGATAGAAAAAGTATATTAGTAAACTAAGATTTAAACATTTGAAAATTCAAACATTGGCTGTAATAGTACATTATGTCAATCACAATTAACATTTTTCAAAGGGAAATTTAACCTATGTAACGCACAGAACACCATTGCAAGCTGCATTTTTGAGCATAATGCTTCTTTCAGGCATCCAGATTGCAGACTATACAATAAGTTTGAATAATTAGATAGTTTAATGCCTTCTCTCTGTAGCTCAAACTATCATTATCACCACGCTTTGTAAGAAGCGATGGGAAGAGGATCTTGTAATTTCCTCCGTCCGCCTGTCCATCCGTCCGTCTGTCCGTTTTGCCATCTTCTCCTTAACCATTGGACGTAATCCAACCAAATTTGGTGCGTGTGAGTTACTTACATGCATGGGCAAGCAACTGCAAAAAAAAAAAAAAAAAAAATTGGCCTCGCCCCCTGAGGCCCTGGGGAGGGGACAAAAGGTCAAATATCATTAAATTTCAATAACATAGTCAATTGCAAAGAGTTTTATACTAAACTTTGTACGTGTTCTAACAAATAGAAGACATGAAACATATCAAAAGGGATTTTCGTTATGACGCCTGGGTCATGCCAAAGGGGTGGGACTTGGGGACGCTGGGGGTGCCCAGGGGTCGTTTTTTTCGAACATGGTCATGTGGCATATCAAATCGACGGGTGTGATGAGCAGAACAGAATGCAAGTATTTTTTTCACCCTAGGCTTTAACGGGTGACCTTGTGAGTCAGGTCAAATTTCATTTACCAAGTCAATTTCAAAGATTTCTATACCAAAAGAGCTACGTGCATTACGGGGCTTTTTGGTCCCCCATGAGGCTTAAATATAAAAAATGTTTTTCACCAATTTGTTCTTATTAGTTATTAGAACAATAACTAAAGTGTAAAAGTATCAAATTACTTTGACTTTTACCGTTGCTATGGTAACAAAAATGGCCGCCAAAATAGACTGAAAATGGGAAATTGACCACTTTGGAGCAAAATTGAGAGGTTTGACAGAGAAATTAACATAGAGCACAAGCAAATACCAGAAAGATATTTTAACAGAAGATGGGAATTACCACGGCACACAACATATCAAAATGATTTTCTGGTATTTAGCTGTGCCGATATCTAATTCTTACAGAATCGGTCTCTTAACGCCTTAAATTTGGTCCAAAATGGCAATTTTTCTGTTTTAAGCCTATTTTGTCCGCCATTTTTGTTACTATAGCAACGGTAAAATTGAAATAAATGCTGAAATTTTACCCTCCAGTTATTCTTCCAATAAACCAATCAAAAGAAATTGGTGAAAAGCAATTTTCAGTTTTTGGCTCTAGAGGGGGGGGGGGGGGGGCAAAATAGCCCCTTAATGCACGTACCCCTTTGTTCGTGTTCTCACAAATAAAAGACATGAAATATATTGACTTGAATTTTTATTCTGTGAATAGGCCCAGACTAGCCGGCGTATCCCTAGTATTACAGTTTGCTTAACCGATCGCGCAAACGAAATATGGTAGCGTATATAAGTTCATACCAACATTTCAATATCTATCCCACTTCATAGCTGTGCGTGCATCAGTAAAAAGACATTGAGCGAATGCCAAAGTAGGTACCAATATCAGATGGTCTTACCATATCAGTTCCCCGAATTCTTAACTCCCATATACTTTAAGATATTGGACCGAGTACTCATAAGATACATTTATGAAAAAAAAGATAAAAAATATGTCTGTCCGGCAGCAGCGATATCCCCAAGTTTTCGCTATTGACAGACATCTGGCAGCAGCGATATTTTCGATTTTTCGCTGGTGACAGACGTCTGAAAGCAGCGATTTCCTCGATTTTTCGCTGATGACAGACGTCTGGCAGCAGCGATTTCCTCGACTTTTCACTGCTGCCAGATGTCTGTCAATAGCGTCTTCCTAAAAATTTACCAAGGAAAGGTATAGGTACATGTATCCCGATGTTCATTTAGGTGCGGATATGTGCTCCAAAACGACGGAAACACACTCCTTTTATGTCCAAGGGAACATGTACTTGAATACAGTTGACTCGTTAATTTGAGGTCCATGGTATCATACATTTTCATACGTGGGTCCAGAAAAATCTGCCAGGGAGGATGGGGGTCCTGACACTGTTTTGTTTTCTTTTTAGTCACTAAGGGCCGTACGGACCTTCCTCGAGAAGCAAATTGGATTTGTCCAATTGTTTCTGGAAGGGTGTCCATGCCAGAATTTCTACGGAAACAAATAACCACTTGTTATTATCAGGGGGCGGGGCCCGGATCGCCTGTCCTTCCTCTGGATACGCTCATGATTTTATTACGATCCATCAGAAGTTCAGGCCAAAGGGTGTTTGAATGCAAATAATATTTAACTAAAAAGTTATCGTTCCCCTATAGCTTTCAAAAAACATAATTGAGTCGCGACATGAGTAGATTTCCAACAATGTGGTATGTGCGACTAGCACAGGCTCAGACTAGCCTGCGCATACGCGCAGTCTGATCAGAGCCTTTGGTAGTCACTTGAATATTCTATGATGGTTAAGCTACTGTCTGGACATCATCTGGAGTTTCTAAGCTTAAGAGGAGGCTGCACAGGCTCGTCTGAGTCTACACTTGTCAAAATGCCACAGTGTTGGAAATCTCATGTCACGGCTCATAATGTAAGAACCGCATCGGTGTCTCACTGAGATGATTCTTTTAATGACTAATTCCTATGCGCCCCAATCCTGTGTCAGGATAGTTGACTTCTGTCTTTCAATAAGGCCAGAATTTTTTATTAGTTGATTTACGGATTTTTTTTTTAGATTTAGGGTCGGGGGGACGAAAAAAAAAATAAAATAAAAAAGCTCTGAAAATGACCAGTCAACTGGTCATTTTCAGAGCTTTTTTTTTTTTTTTTTTTTTTTTTTTGAGAGAGCTTTTTTTTTTAAATATCTCCAGAAACAGTAAAACTAGTAATAGGTAAATCAACAGTCTGTATTAAATCTTAAAATATTTTATCATTTTCCTAAAAATCTGGACATGACAATCACTTTTAACAGTGTCACTGTCAAAAATGCACAGACAGAACCTCAATTTTTTTTTTTTGTTTCTTCAACCAAACAAATAATATCTAGAGTCGGTGGATAAAATAAAAAAAATCTTTTCAGAAAATAAATTTTATTTTTTTCCTACTTTCCGGAAAATTACAATAGGAGGGTTCGTAAATCAACTAATAAAAAATTCTGGCCTAATCAATACAGTTTTCAGAAACTCTTATAGTAGATCGATGATCCGATATTTTCCTGACAAAATAAAGTAATTAAAACGTGTACGAAATATCTATATGTATTGATCTTTTATCGCCTCAGTACCAAAGACAGGCAGTTAGATCAGGCGAAATGAAGCGATGTACACAATTTCTAAGTCTAACCTGGTTTCAAATACGAAACTGGCCTAAACTCGGATTGTCACTTCAATATATATGGTAATTGCAAGCCACGCACGACCTGATCTCGTGGCTTTGTGGTCAGGCAATGGAACTAGAGGTCCCGGGTAGATTTCGCGGGTGGGCAACTATTTTAGTGTTTTTTTTCTCTTTTTTCGCATTTTAACATTGAATTGCTTCATACTAGTAAATGGCATCATCGAAAAGACCGAACTGGTCACTCCTGAACTTTTTTTATGGAATTCTGCATGATATCTATGGGATGGGTTAAATTTGGTCTTCCTGAAAGATAATTAGTAGGGTGACCCCAGATTTATTATTTTATTCTATTATGATACATGTTGTCTATGAAATAAAATAGATTATTGAGACTTTCAATATTAGATTTTTTAAATGTATAATTTATTCTACTACGAGCAAGTTCCTGTTTCCGAAGAATTGCCAAAATAGATCATGCAGCATCTTGTCACAACTGGGGATAACAAATAAACTTGCAAATTCTCTAGAAGGTTTGAGGTCTTAAACAATAATTAAAATTTAACAAAAGAAGCTGGCTGAAGATTACAACTCATTTAGCTTGATATATAGGACAAGCGTTATTCTTTCATCTGTTTTGAAAATTGGTCAAATGCGGAAAACTTCCATATGGGATTATGAAAAGCCAAGCACGGTGACATTTCCTTTTCATTTCATAAATGGATACATGTAGCCCATGCATAAAACAAACTGTATGCATTTATTGACAGAACATATTTCAATAGTACATAGAATATGTCCTTGAGTACCCACGAAACACAGTGCATTCAGATGATAGAAATATATTATACCACCCTTACCAACTACAGCATGAAATATCTCACGATGTGCAAGGTCTACACTGATGCAGGTGGTATAAAATAGTTATACTATGTTTGTCCACCTGTACGTAAGATAATCCACTCGCTAAAGCTCGTGGATTATCTCCACGTACAGGCGGACAACCCATGGTATAACTATTACTTATGAATCCAACGGCGGAGGCCAAGAAGCATATGCTTCAGCATTATATGGGTCTCAATGCGAGAAACTCCGACTTTGTTGCTTGCGAACAACAAGGGTGCAGACCAGCCTGCACATCCGCGCAGTCTGATCAGCACCTTTGTTATTCGCTATCTGAAAAGTAAAGTAACTAGATCAGATATATTTTAATTCTCCATTTTTGATGGACTTCAATATGATAAAGACTGGCTACGCCCCCTTCATTCAGTTTGAATTAAGCGTATTCTTCGAGCTACCGGTGTTCGAGCTGTCGAAGTTTTACTCTATAACATCTTACAAAATAATTAAAGAAAGTATAACTTACAAACTTGTTTCTATGTCAACGATATTGGCTTATTTTGACTATTCTTGCGCGTACATCTGCATCTTCATGTCACTCTTGACTTTTATACGCCGGTGACACGTCCAAATCATTTCTCTGAATAATTTTATCAAATCAGGTGATTTTAAAGGCCAAAATATCTGTTAAACACGATAACACTTGGTAATCAACGTGCATTCATGCATTTTTTTCAGGCTGATGAAGGGACCTTTCGGATCGTTAGGCCAAAATTTTTTTATTAGTTGATTTATGGGATTTTTTTTAGATTTAGGGTAGGGGGACGAAAAAAAATAAATAAAAAAGCTCTGAAAATGAACAGTTAAGTTAACTGGTCATTTTCAGAGCTTTTTTTAATACTCCAGAAAAAACAACAGTAAAACTAGTAAGGTAAACCAACAATCTATATTAAATCTTTTAAATATTTTATCATTTTCCTGAAAATCTGGACAGGACAATCACTTTTAACAGTGTCACTCTCAAAATACACAAACAGAACCTCAAAAATATATATTTTATTTCAATGAAACAAATAATATTTAGAGTCGTCGGATAAAATAAAAAATAATTTTAGAATTTTTTTCTACTTTCCGGAAAATTGCAGTAGGAGGGTAGGGTACGAACCCTCCTACTGCAATTTTCCGGAGAGTAAAAAAAAAAACAACTAATAGAAAAATTCTGGCCTTATATTTAAGATACTGCACCATCACAGAATACATCAATTTCCTCTGAAAACGACGCCTAGAAGACCCATATTGTATTTTCAATTGTAGGCAGCACTGGCAGATTTTTTTTTTCAAAATTAATTCGGTTGCTGATGGTAAAGTCTCTGTTTCACTGCAGGTCTACATTATTTACTACACGCAACTCCCCTTTTTGGAAAGCTACGCAAAAATACATGTAGCGATATGATTAAGACAGGCTGTTTTCTTTTTGATTTTAACATCCTTGTTGAGAAGTGTGATAACTTGAATGGACGATCGACATTTGTTCTTTCGTATCGGGACAAAATAGATAAAGATTAAAAAGCGTAATTGAAAATATTTTTTATGTGATTTTAAAAAAGGCGTCATAGGGTGGTAATTTTGACACTTTACCAATTCTTATTTTTCACTATTCCCCATTTGTACATGTACCTTAATAGAGCGTGGCTTTGTGACAACTGTAAGATTGAAACATCAAAATGTATATACCTAGCCAACGTATGTTCTTACCACGGCATGGTATCGCAACAAAATGTATTTGTTTTTACATGCGCGGATCAAGATAGGGGCAGGGGGTCCAGACCCCCCTCCCTGAAAAATCACAGAAGTATAGGTTTTTTAAAGCAATACTGGCCCGGATACCCATAAAAATTACAAAGCTCTATGTTTGACCATCATCGGCTCGCCGGCGAATCGTCATATAATTGGTGTTTTGCTGGCGTAATAAGGCGTTTAGCTGGAGGGCCGATGATGGCTCGCTTTTAGCGCTATTTGGATCTTCTCTGCCCTCATTAGACAAAAAAAAAAAACGTTGTCAGAGCTGGACCCCCTCTGACAAAACTTACTGGATCCGCACATGCTTTGGATTTAATGGTCCACTTATATTATCATTCTGAATGCAGGCTAATGTCGATATGAAAAAAATATGATTAAGAAGATAAACGACTTGATCACCCGCTAGCAGAAAGTTGTTTATTTCACATGTGCATCAAACGAGGCCCAAACACACAGCGGATAAGTCAATCGAAATGGGGGGGGGGGGGAGGGGGGAGGATATGTGCTGTCGTCAGTCAAATGGTTGGGAAGAGTACGGGACAATATTTGCAGAATAAATTCCAGGATCAATAATTAAAGCGCTGCAGGCATGCATCATACCCCACCATGTCTGCAACCAGGATCTTATATTCTATATTTCATCATATTTTCAAATCAAGCGCCGTAACTCTGTAGTTTTTGACAAAATTCATACGGGACTTTAACGGACATCCAGTTAGCTGCGGTGCGCTGAAGCGGTAATAGGGAATTATAATGGAAGGTGTTAGTTTTTATACTATATCTTTTGAAATTATAAAAGCAGAATTCCTGTGCAAACAAATATTTTACCTAAATATCTTGCGATTATTCTGATATATTTTTTATGAATTTCCCTCTGCAAACTCTTCGTCCTTTTTGATGGTTTTTGATAGAACCCTAAGAATGATTAAATTATATAGTAAAACAGGCTTTTTGAGATCAGCTCATTGGTAGATATTCGGTCATAGTTATTAAAGTATTCAATATATTTTCCCTGTGCAAACGGGACACTATGCTCAGTTCAATTGCGAACAAATTGGTATATTTTTCAAAAAATTAAAATAAAATTTGATGTAGCCTTTTGAATTTTTCCTGATACAACCCTTTGACTTTTTTCACAGGCTTTCCACGATAGTCTATTTTTAGCAACTGTATCCAAGGTAACAACAGGTATTGACCACACATACACTTAAGTAATCGCGTGTCTGTAACTCAGCTTTTTTGAGCGTCAAAGACTGCTTATTTATTTATTTAATTATATTTATCTATTTATTTATTTATTTATTTATTTATTTATTTATTCTATAAAGTTGCGCTTGATCAGGGTATTCGCTGTTTGCATCAAGAATATTCTATTAAAATTTAAATAAAAAGAAATAAAAATACCACCCGACTTTATACAGAATGGACTTGCCCAAATGACAAGAGTGGGACATTCTACTGACCTAACTTGGTTAAGATTCTTCACTTGCTAGTGGCGATAAATTTGGTACAAACAGTGTTGATCCAGATCAGGCCCGAAAAAACGTCGAACTGATCTGGATTCAAACTATTTGAGTGAGAAACGTTGACACTGTGTTGGTATTTCTGTAATTAAATGTTAAACATTGAAATATTGTTTCATAGGCCCATTTAAGAACTAGATAGCCGCAAAATTACTCAGCATGCAAAGAGTAAATTGACACATTGTTCTAATTGAATGCATTCAATTTATTGCCAATTATATAATGTGAGAATTGGCGACGGTGTAAAACTGCGAAAAGATTATCTAAAGAAGAGCCGACTTGTCAGTATCTACTACTCATTAGCTCATTTAAACTTTGTTCTTCGGCGTCTGATCAGGGTCTCCACGGTTTCTTATAAAATGTTCTATTAAAATCTGAATAAAAATATAAATACCACCATGCAACCCTTGGTCCAGAAATGGACTGGTCCAACTTATAAGAGTGGGAAATTGTACTCATTAGCTTATTTGATTGTTCTTCGGCGTCTGATCATAGTCTCCACGGTTTCTTATAAAAGGTTCTATTAAAATCTAAATAAAAAAAACATAAATACCACCATACAACCCTTGGTTCAGAAATGGACTGGTCCAACTTATAAGAGTGGGAAATTCGGGTAATAATTATATTTCTTAAATTATAAATTATGAAAATACGGTATTAATTTTGTAGTTTAAACATTTATAATTCGGCTGGCACCATTATTTACAACTATGTTATATCACAGAATCTTGAAATTATTTGGACTTTTAAGAAACGCCACAGAACTCAGGCACCTCATTCGGGTCTTCACTGATTGCATTGGATAAGCCGTATTTACCAATAAACCAACACGCCGTATTGGACACCATGCTGTGTGGTTGCATGAGATGATTTGTGTCATCTGGTGATTTTTCCCCAAAACAAAATGGACCCAGATCAGGCACGACAACGGGATTCCTTATTGGATCCAAACAGATGGTATATCGTATATCTGAAATTTGTTTTTGATAAAGGTAAAATTAAAAAAAAGATTGAAAGAAAAAAAGACGCTTATAAAATAATGTCAATGCTGCGTGTGCATGCATATGCATGCTAATGCTCTGTCTCATATGCTCTCGTATGGTATTAACATATTTTCGCATTAGTGATTAATTGATTTGGATCTACACGGTTTTCACTAGAGTGTAATGTTACAGTTTTGCATTGATATTCTGGCTTCTCCAACATGAGCTTTTATCAGGAGCTTTTGCGCATGTGCGATAAGCACCAACAAATATCTACAAATGTTATCTATGTATACCTGTAGACGTTGGATCTTTATTCCCTTTACACAACTAAATTCGATATTCCACACTTCTTTCTCTATATATATCTATATTGTCATAGAAAACAGAGCAGACTCTGATGTAATGCCACCCGTGTTTTCACTGATAAAGTATCCCATATCCTAGAATACAGTGTAGACCCCGATGAAAAGTCGTTTGTGCAGTATTTCCTCTGGGTCTTCACTGATTTTCATAGTCCCCGTTTACTTCAAATTGATCTGAACAAAATCTTAACAATTTTGTTTCGCAACAATATGCGAGTCTAAAACGACTTTATCATTTGACACACCAGCGCATGAAAAAGCTGCCACAACGATCATTCCTTGTCCGTTTGGACGCACTGTAACCCTTTGTACATTTGATCAGTGTCTCCACTGTGATATGAACAGTTTTAAACTGTTTTGATTACCACTCCCATTTGTGGACAGTGGAAATGATCAGTTTACGTGTACACGTCGCGAGAAAACCTGACTTTGTTACCTCCGAACAGCAAAGGTGCAAGGCAGAATACGCATCTGCGCAGTCTGATCATCGCCTTTATTTTTCGCTATCTATTAATTAGTGAAACAGCACGTCCAAAGAATGCGGCGTTTAGTCATGGTCTTCACTGTTCGCGCACACTATTGAATGACTTTAATATCCCGAGCGATGATCAGACTGCAAAAGTTGTGTAGACTAATCTGAGCGTCAGCATGCAAGAAAGCGATTTTCTTGCGACGGTAATCAAATTCATTATGAAGTGTCGGGCCTGATCTAGGTCCACGCTGTTTGCAATACAAGCAGTAACTCCACATGGTCTGGTACGAATTGCCTATCGTAGAGTTATTATAATTTTCATTTTAATCAGGGTCTTCACTGATCGCTCTCAGATAGTTCCTCTAAAAGTTCAATAAAATTTAAAAACCGACACCAACAGCTGTAAAATTTGAAATGAACCCGTCCGATTGATGAAATGGGGAACGTTCATTCGGCTTAAATCTTACTGACCAGGGAGGGCGAAAATACAGCAGATCTCTCTACATACTTTATCAGCACCTAACATAGGTCAACCGATGATCAGACTGTGTCTGTGTACGTGTTGGGTAGACTAATCAACGCGTTTTTCTTTATTTGTTATGAAATGTATTAAAATTATAAATGATACTAAATTTATGCTTGTTTCATTTGATGTAAATCTGATGTACACTCTGATCAATGTTCGATGCACACGCGCAGAAAATGTTGGCATACTATTCTAATATTATAGAAATGCTACAAATTTTCGATAATCTGTTTCACTATAAAACCATTGTAACAGTCCAGTGGATTAAACGCCTTAAGCTATGCATGGTTACTATGGTAACTCTGCCACCTGCTAAGGAATTAAAAATACAGGTAGTGTTCTGGCAGAATGAGATACGAACACTCGATGTCCTCAAAAGTCCGACATGAAACGATTTGCAATCCCATAACAACCCTAAATCCTTTTATCGACTCTCATTCAAAGTTTGAAGAAAATAGATGAAGTAATCGGTCAAGATAGAGCACCAGAATCAATTTTCAACATAAAGGGCAATATCTATCCAATGCTACAGGGAAGATAATATAAAGCCAGCCATTTCTCAATTTCATCAATTTATTATGTTTTCCCTTAACAATGTTTGATGAAAAGTTATTTATCTAGCACTATTTACAAATACCAAGTAGCTAACTGTTCTCAGGCACAAAGGGCTGTATCAGATAAAAAATTATATTTGAAATTGAACACTTGGCAAACACCTAGATAACTGCTATGTATATAAATTCATTCACAGT
This sequence comes from Loripinus fragilis, assembly GCA_964019695.1. NCBI lineage: Eukaryota > Metazoa > Mollusca > Bivalvia > Lucinida > Lucinidae > Loripinus > Loripinus fragilis. The sequence goes on along the minus strand of OZ026521.1, from coordinate 62,646,972 downwards.
CAGTCACGAAATGGTTAAGCTTACAAAGAGCCTCTATGTAAACTACATTCTATATAACAAGTTTAGCCATATAGGTGTTGCACAATTTGGAATGTTAAAGAGTCTTCTTGTATTCAAAGTTATACAAACCAGAATATCTGAGAACAAATATATTTTAAGTGAATTCTACCAACACAGGCGAATCTCTTTCTATATTGGCAGAGGTCACTGAATGATAAATACAACTAGTCTTAATCATGCATGTTGCTAGTATCTTGCAATTTAACTTGTTAATATATTTGAATTCTTATCCCCAAGCGTTAGACTTAAATAACAAGAAGAACGCCTAAGAAGAAGAAACTAGGTCTGAATTTAGAATAATTATGTCTTCGCCCATTCACATAATCTGTGCAAAAATCGTATTCAGTGGGCGAAATTCGTGTTTAGTAGGCGTGCCTCGCCAACAGTAGACGAAACATTCAAAAACATACAAGAGCAACAAACATGTCTTAAAACTAATTATATTATGTAAGTATTTAAGAATTTTACGAGCTAACAGTCTAAAATATGAAACCTGTGTCAACTTCGCCTATGGAGACCGAAAGTCAGAACTAAGGGGGTGGGGAAGAAAATAAACAAAGTCTATGAGACCTCTTTAGGGCCCAAAGGCATCCTCCTTGGGGGCATAGCGCCTAGGAACAACAGTATCAACAGCAGTAGGCGAATTCAAAGACTAACTTCGCCTATCAACCGTTCGGCCTCAGTTGGCGCGCCAAATCAAACTGAATGTGACAGTCAACGGGTTGCCAGCACCATGGAGCAACTCAGACTCGTTTTATGTGTTGCCGTGGGGCGCGCGCACGCACTATCAAATGACGTCAATATTCTAATCATGCGGAATCCCCGGTCACTACCGCTTATTTAAACACTACGGTTGAACAAACGATAAAGTCCGATGAAGCCGCATGACCAGAATGACAGACGAAAACACACATTTTCAAGTAAAATAAAAGGGGAATTATGGCTAGAAAAAGGGAGCTAGGGACCTAACAATGCTAAGGTAATGTTATTATATGATAGATCTAACGAATCATGCAGGGAAATGGGGATGACATGGCTATTTACGGGATAGGCTAAATCTTTTGCGAAGCTGACACATGCTCGATTCGGTCTCAAGTGCGTTCGTACTCGAAACAACATATTTACAATGGGTTTCAAACAATTAAACACAGGAAAATTGGACGAATAAAGTGAAGAGCCAGTGCCGTTACAATATTATTTGCAACCAAACTGCTTTTAGCTCGAACTGCTAATAGCCCGTTGTATAGTGATCGTGATCGGTTCTCTCACTTGATATGGGATAGTTCATTGTACATATAAAGGGGTAACAGGTTATAATTTCCAACTTAAATTGAATTCATTTGTCTTAATATTATATTGCTTTAGTTTAAGTAAACAGTGCAGACACTGGTGAAATGCCGCACTATGTGGTATTTTATCCTGATCTCCCCTGTTTTCCAAAGCAACCGTGGGTTAACAGATCTTAATAGTTTGTATAAAATTTACTTGAAAAATTTAGGGGTAGAATATTTATAGATATCTGACTTCTTAAAGGTGTTTCATATCCCTTTTGAATAAGAAACAGCAATATGCTTTCATTTTTTTTTATTGTTTGCCACTGAATATCAACAGATAGATAAACCGAATATAATCACAAGAGTTTTGATTACTGATGAATTCCTAATTTTTAACCATCAGCCGCCCCACGGATTGGACTCCTTTTTTGAAGGAAGCCAACTTGTTTCATGATTTTGAAGATTGCTGTGTCCTATTGAATCACGTACTTTGGTCAAAATTTTCATTTTTTTTCATTGGCTGTTATTTTCTCGAAATTTTAGGATGGAATTAAAAAGAAGCCCCTAAGCATCAGACAGGGCAGCAAATTGTCATAAATTCAAGCACCTCTGGTACCACACATCAATTTTCAGCTTTATTCCATTTTTGATTCTGGAAGAGATGTCAAAATGGGAAAAGTCAATGACGGACAGACGGACGGACGGATGACACATGCTCAATAAGAATCAGCGGGGATATCTAATACATCATACAATATGAGAACTTACTTATTATCTTATACGAAGTCGGGTAAGTAAGCAGTACTTCCTTATTGAGAAATAAACATTGCAATACCTTACCATTCTATGCCCAGCCATACAGGTTTTGAAAAAAAACAACAACCTAAAGCCAGACCAGCAGGCTTCTCAGAAGTTAGGTGATCAGGAAATACACTGTTATTTCTACTCTGCTTGTTAATACAAAGTTAAACTGTCAAAGTTTGGAGCGAAATTAATCCGACATGGTAAGGACTAACCCATAAAGCGCAACCTATAATTTGCAGCAGATGATAATTTCAAATTGTGCTGCTTTTCCCTAAAAACGACTAAGGCATGACATTTCATGAGAATTGTCAGCATGCAGACATTTCTCACGACAGTCTAGAGACAAGCGCTTTTGAGGAACTCGGGTCCTAGTTCATAAATTTCGCCTTGAATTGTGAGATTAATTGTTTATTTAACTGGGTTCAGCATCTGAATTTAGAAATTACTCTGTCATAAGTTAGCTCCATGCATACAGCATTTATCATTGCCTTGTTTTTGTTGAATCTATTTGAGCCTCGACATGTGATTTCCAACAATGTGGTGTTTTGACAAGTGTAGACTCAGACGAGCCTGTGCAGCATCCTGTTAAGCTTAGAAACTCCAAATTTTGTTCGGTCAGTAGCTTAACAGTCATAGAACATTCAGCTCTGATCAGTCTGCGCATATGCGCAGGCTGGTCTGAGCCTTTGCTGATCGCACATACCACATTGTTGGAAATCTCATGTCATGGCTCATTTTATCTATCAAAACCCAGACTAGACTGTTCCAGAAACTAACTTAATTTTAATAAGTTCCTACTGTATAAAAACAACAAAGTATGTGACAAACAGCCACATACATAACAGAGGTAGGTCTATTGACCCTTCATGTTGCAATGATTGAATCTTCCATCTGCATGGTATGTTAACACAACAAACAACTTTAGCAGACGATATTTTTAGATGTGTTTGGCTGGCCCTTCAATGGGTAACAGTGCAGACGCTGATCAATTGTCGTCAGGTGTAGCTTTACATCTGGGTCTTCACTGTCAAATGAAGTTTACTTGTATCAAAAGCTAATTAATCACTGGTCTCAGTTTTACATGCATGGAGATACGGCAAGCTTACAGATTTTATATAGGCTGTTTATTTTGAAAGCAAATCTGACAGAGTGTTGATATATGTAATTTTACTGCAGTGATTGTTTTAAAGTACAGGGGCACCTTGTCCCTAGACTGATGAAATATCATTCCTTATTTTTTCGAAAATTAGAAAAGATGTCACATACATATATTTTAAACATACATACCAGGACAGTTCATTTGTAATGGACTACATCACGTGATCACAGACACACAACACCTTGCTCCATTTTCTTGTGTCTTGTCTCATATCACTTTTCTATGAAAGATATGAGCAAGATATAGAGAATACTAGGTGAGTGTCTTTTGATATCAAGTTTACCAGGCAAGGCTTTGAGAACGCTTGTTGACATCGCGAGGCTTGCCGAGCGATTCAACATGCGTTCTCAAAGCCGAGCCTGGTAAAATTGATACCAAAAGACGCGAACCTGGTATTCTATTTATCAGTTTACCCATCGTTGATTACTCTTCAAACTAGCGATTATGACGTAATTTTTCATATTTGTGTTGATCCGGGGTCATTAGCGACGTCATTCAAAAAGTGCAACGTCATCATGACCCGATAAAGGTAACATGCTGTGAGATAGGAAACGTTTATTAGGTTATGTTGAAACAATTCAGTTTATATCAGGGCTGACTGATAAAATCTAATCATGTTTTCAAAGAAATCCTTTAAAGGTGCAGGTCAATCCCACGATAAAATTTAACTATTCATGAAAAATGGTACTTTATGTTTATATCCAAGATGTATTTAACCCATAACGTGTCACCTATAATATGCAGCAGACGACACTTTCAAATTTTGCTACTTTTTCAAAAATATCAAGTACGACATGATATTTCACAAGGCGATTCTCATGAAATATTATACCTATTTTTTTTTTCGGAAATTAGGTAAGATGTCGCAAAAGTCGTCGCCTGCTGCATGCGATTGGCGCTTTATGGGTTAAATCCACCGTTTAGTAAATCATGTGACTTATGGCAATCATGCGATTTGGGAGATTATTGTGAGATCTAACGATCCCCAATGACAGCAAATGAACCGAAGTATAACTTCTCTGGTTGGGACAGATAGAATTCTAACGATATCTTACTACGAATTGTGTCAATAAAAACACAGTTTAACCTTAGGTTCTGGCTCACTCACTCTCGTATATTTTTCTTTCGCTCTCTCTCTCTCTCTCTCTCTCTCTCTCTCTCTCTCATGCGTTTTCCCTATTAATGAACACATATTATCATCCTAGCGCAGGCAATAATTTACATATAAGCCCAAGGCTTACTGTCAGTTCTTGCATATATTTACATTGCACGACCATTGGGTCTGCACTATAATCACTATGTAAGTCTGTCCGTCCGTCCGTGGTCAGTTAGTGAATATGCTCACAACTCTTGAACAACCTGGGCCTCGTCGCGACAAAACCTGTCTTCGGGGTTTCCGACAAGGCGGGACTCAAACCAGTCTCATCGGCTACAGAGACTAACTAGAAAATTGAAATTTCGCTTGTAGCGAGTTTATATATTAACCTTTCCAAAAAGCGAATAGCAAAGGCGCTGATCAGACTGCGCGGATGCGCAGGCTGGTCTGCGCCTTTGTTGTTCGCAAACTCCCGAAAACAGGTTTTCTCGCGTCAAGGCCGACATGGAATGTTTTGATCAAATTTTACATACTTATGCATGTCAACATTCCCTAACCACTGGCATGTGAAACCAACTTTTTTGATGGACTAAGGTTTGCTGAAGATCAGTCCAGCCTGTTGTGGTCATAACTATTGATATACCTGTACATTGGATATTTGCATCAATTTGTGCATACTCATTATTTTACTAATGTCAGCCACTGGTATGCAAAATAGTGAAAAGGGTATTCCAATCATCATTTTGGCCAGACGTGGGGTCTTGTAGTGAAAATGTTCATAACTCTCGAAAAGCATGGTATATTTTAATCAAATTTTGCATACAAGTGCGAGACGCAGGTATGCAAAAACGTCTCTCTGAACAGTTTATTTATAAATCTTAAGAAACCTTAAGTCAGAACCCTCCAGAATGATATTTACTTATCTGAGCCAGTGCATGAGATTTCCAACAATGTGGTTTGTGCGACCAGCAAAGGCTCAGACCAGCCTGCGCAGTCTGATCAGAGCCTTTGCTAGTCGCATAAATATTCTACAAGTGTTAAGCTACTGGCTGAACAAAATTTTGAGTTTCTAAGCTTAAGAGGAGGTTGCACAGGCTCGTCTGAGTCTACACATGCCAAAATGCCACATTTTTGGAAATCACATGTCACGGCTTATTATTATTTAATTATCTATGTGTCAGCAGAACTGGACGTCTTATAAGCAAATATATGTTTGCCTATCGATAGCCAACCAGTCATAAGCTTACAAAAAACGTTTGTTGACTTTTTTGTTTTGTTGGGTCCTATGCCAAGAATTTGTGTTCATCATTTATAATTGATGATCATACAGCTCATATAATGAGCATTTTGTCTGTACTTATTACTGACGATTATATGTTACGAGGGTCATTTGGAAAGTTCTTAGCATGGCATCATAACTCCACAATGCGTTGATAAAATTCTATCAAATAATACATTTTTGGAAACTAGAATTCAAGGGCTTCTTGATGGCTTTTTTTTGTCGAAAAAGGACTTGGCGTGCACGTGCAGCGCATGCTCAAAATGAGAAGGGGTATACATACTGGCGGAAATTTTAAGCAAAATACTTGGAAAAAAGCGAAGGAAAATTGGAAACCTTATTTGCGATCATGATTTGACAAATTAACGATTTGGTGCCAACTTATTTTTTATTAAAATATATTATGCGATCACTGCTTGCACGACTTCCACCTTTACATTCGGAAAATGTTGATTAATAGAGAAATGGTAAGCTTTCAAAAATGGGACTTTTTTCGGTTTTTCTTTTTACTTTTACTATAAAACAGGAGCACAAAAAAGTCTATTGAGTTTATGCTTTACTTTATTTCTAGCCAACAATGCTTAACAATCATTTCGTCGCGCAAAATGTGTGGCCTTATTAGTTCTGTATTCAAGAAAAATATTCCAAATAGCACTACCCCTACTTTTCAAGAAGTGGGTGGGGTAACTCAACCCCGCATATTTTCTTGATGGCATAAGAAATTCTCATGGTATCGCGTAAACCATCACAAAATTGAAAGTGAGAAATGCCATATTTTTCCTGGGAATACGCTACATGCTATTGGCTAATAAAAGAACACAAATTCACAGCGAAAAAAGGCACGTAGCATATTTTAAGCTAAAATCTATTTTATAAAAAAAGATTAAGGCCAAAAAATCGTTTAAATCTAGAATAAAAATGTCACAAAGTGTAACTACAGAAACAAAAAACATATTATTTTGAAGGAAATTTGCATAGAAACTTATAATTAATTAAAAAGCATATTTCACCTTGCTCGTTTTTCTTTTTTGTGCTATTTTCTTTTTTACCTCTGAAATAAAAACAGGCATGGGGTGCCATACCTGCGTCATTGTTTAATTTAGGTCCATGTGCGTAGACAGTATATTGTTTGAGTTGATGTTGTTTAATTTAGGTCCGTGTGCAAAATGCTTATTATTTGTCTATTCCTCATTTGGCACGTTGTAGGACCCCTTAAGACCTTTATAAGTGCGTGTGCGCGCGCCCTTGTGTGTGTGCCAAAATGAATGTGAGTGTATGAAGGAGAGAGAGAGTGAGAGAGAGAAAGAGAGAGGCAATTCACGTGCTGTTGATTCATAGCATTTTTGTTGTTGCTTTTATTCTTTTCTTTTTTTTCTTTACTTTACGTACAGTATACGTATTCTGGATTCGTTACAAATTTGACGTCATCAGCTGTAACGCGTATAGAAGTGTCGTCAGAATGACGCAAGTCTTTGATCTGGAAAAATGTTCTATTTCAAAAACGTCGTTGCAAGTTTTTAAGCGAGACATTATGCAATAATGGTTTTCTGATACATTAATATCTGCTAGACCCCTCAGGGTCATTACCCTCGCCTTTCAGGTTTGGGTTTCTACACCACCATAGTGTTCTAGCAGGTGGTTATGCATTGAAAATCACGTTTGATCCCAATATTGAAGTTATTAAATGAGCTGTAAAAAGAGATGAAATGCGAGGCTTGCTAAGAATTTTGTCACTTTTCGTGGCAAGCTTAATAAATTTAATAATACAGGAGCACGACTGTTAGGTTCTATTTATTGTATGACCCTAAAACTACTTTTAAATCGCGTTTAGAAATTGCGTGGAACTATGCTTTGATGTTGCCATATAATTATATGAGAAACCATTAGGAACGTCATTAAATAGCGTTACCAGATTTGTAAACCACTAGTGGTACATGTTGTTATATCACTCCCATGATAAACGCAAACGAACAAACAAATAAGTAAACAAACAAACAAGCAATAGGGCTCTAGTGGTAGACTGCGGCAATGGGTAAAGAAGAAATGATACACGAGTTTAATTCTTTTCATAAAGGCAATTAGTTAATGCTAAGACAAACATGGATATGTTAATATATATATATATATAAGCCTCAGTCAAAAAAAAAACTCTCCACTGGCTAGCTAAAAATAGAGCAATTAGTTAATGCTAAGACAAACATGGATATGTTAATGGCCATATTAGATTATTCACAGCTCGCATATATATATATATATATATATATATATATATATATATATATATATATATATATATATATATATATATATATATATATATATATATATATATATATATATATATATATATATATATATATATATATATATATATATATATATATATATATATAAGCCTCAGTCAAAAAAAACTCTCCACTGGCTAGCTAAAAATAGAGCAAAGGCACGCCCCAGCATTTGGGGAGTGCTCTGACAGTGTCCAATATGTTGCTCTTGGGTTTCTTTCATTCAAGCTAAAAAAAGGAGCCCTCCCACCTACGACGTCATATTTACAAAGACAATGGACTTAAAGAGACTAAGTCTGCAACTATGAACATTTTTCGATTTTTTTTATTTTCTTTTTAAATCATTTGTAAAAGTAGAATTAAGTTATGCTTTCACAACAAAATCTGTTCACTATAGCTGAAAACTAAATTGAAAAGCGAATTATCTTATAAAAACAGGTGTGTTGGTAATTATTTGCGTCCCTGCAATAATTATAGTCAGTTAATTTTAACATAGATACTGATAATTCGTTAAGATTTACGAAATTGGTAAAATGTATACCCGAATTTTAGTTTTTTACTGTGTTCTTGAAAAATAGAAACATTAGCTCTAAAATAAAAAGATCAAAAGTTACAGACTATGCAGCTTTAAGAAGCACAGTGGCTCAGTTCGTAGAGTGCTAAACTAGGGATCGAAGGTTTACTAATTTGTGAATCATAGCTAATGTTGTGTCATGGGGTAAGACACTTTATCAGCTAATAGTATATGCATTGAATACGCATGAATATTAGCCTTTCTGACCAGAATTGCCTGACCAGGCCGTATAACTCGGAACGCATTGAGGGGTGAAACTGGACCAGACGGTCAAAATATATTTGGACATACAGATGTGTTGATAAATGATATTTTTTGTGAACGCCAATACTTGCACGTTTTAAGACAATAAATAAAGATAACTCTTACTTTTTTAAAAACACTCGGTTATCTTGTTATCTTTTAACATGGTTCCTGTACCACCTTAAGTATTTTTCCTCAAACATGTGCATTTATTCGATATATAGCTCCCTTTTATAGAACAGGTAATATACCCTTAAATATGGATTGGCTTAATCCGTTGACCTACCTTAAACAAATATAGATAGATACTGTCGTGCCAACCAAGAGTGACAGTGACGTAATATTTTGTTTACAATTGCTAAATCAAACATTAACTTGTACACACCACTTGAGCTAGCGCGAATCGATAGATCACTCGTGTATTGATCCTATCCTGCTGATAGGACTAATAAACAAGTGATTTATCGATTCTAAGTCCTGATAACTTTGTAAACAAAATATGACACCACTGTCACTATTGGCTGGCAGGACAGTAGATAAATTAATATAACCGCAACGAACGGTGCTCAAAAATAAACCATTGTAAACAACTTGCTCAATTTTGAGCTCTTTTTCCTTATACTTTAACACTGTAAAAACCCTAGCAACATCCCATAAAGTATACTACTGTCAGAAGCCAGCTGATCTGGATCTACAGTGTTTTCCAAAAAAGATAAAGCCGTGCTCAGCATGAGAAGGGTTAAATGCTGATATGAAAATATTGGAATACACATAGTGGTAAGAAAGTTTTAGTAAAACTGTTGATTTTTCATGACTGTGACCTGCAATGAATAGATTTGTCTAAAAATAGAAGTCTACTTATAGTTTCGTTGACAATTTCTGAGAAAAAGTGGCTGCTTCAGTCTGTATCCCTAGATATTGACTTCATTTTCAGTGAGTGTCGTCACCCGGAAAAACTGTATGGACAGTCTGGTAATTAACCAATGCAATTTTCATATTCTTGCAGATACTCATATATGCAAATTTCTGTCTTTTCCTGATTGGTTGGACTTTAGATAGTTAAAGTGATATCATAAGGCTGCAAGCATTTTTGTACTTGACAAAAGAAATCCAATCTTCAACGAATTTCTTCAGTTTCATTAGCAGTTCAAAGAAATGAACAAAAGGACAAATTATTTGTAAAACGACGATTTCAAAATATTTGTTATATCACATGTTTATTGGTTAACGTAAGTAAAATAGCAAACAGTGTGGACCCCAAATCAGACTGCTCCTACAGCTCAGCTGAGTTGATCAGACTACAGGAGCAGTCTGATCTGAATCTACACTTTTTGTCAAAAAGGCTTCAAAAGAAGTTCTGCAGACGACGAAAGCAGATGAGTTGTTGTGATTGGCGCTTTAAGAGTTAATAAATGTGAGTTCAGTGTATATATGGTCACGATTTTCATGAAAAACGCGCACGTTTGCGCGGCTCAAACAACTTATTAGTCATAAAACCTGCTTTCCCTTCTTGAGCAGATGAAATAGCCGAACCACGCCCTGATATAGAGACCACAGAGACGTCATCAGTCACATGGTTTTTTGACGACCACGCCTACCAAAAAGTGAAACAAATATTCTGAAACCGGAAATGAGCACAAATTCCATGTTTCTAGCGATTTAGGGGCTGCGCGTTTAATGTAAAACGCTGGAATAGGGTTGTTTTCTTTCTTGGATTCGAGCAATAAGTGATTTACTTTGTCAGACCTTGAGATTGAATTTTTTTTTCTATTTTTTCTGCATTTATGTTCCATAGCTTTCCATTACTATGGCCTGTTGCATTATTGTGTATTAGCATATTCAGCGTCATTACCGGGCAAATTGAAAGCTGCGCTAAGCAGCGAAATGCATGCCCTACATTTGGCTAATTCGCAAAGTGAAAGTAAGTCACAATCTCGTTGTTAAAACTATAGTCTGTTTCGTATTACTTATATCTCATGCAGTACTCCTATTTTTACACAAGCATGAAGTACACACATTCCATTTTGCTATTGGCTGAAGCAGGCTATAGTTATTGAAGGACAAGGCCAAACGCAGCACGTGGAATGTTTGTCTGATATTTTCTGTTGTTGTTGATGAAATATCTAATAACAGTAATATTTTTAATTAATTTTTATAGCGAAATCTTATCATATTGTTTCTACACATATGCCAACACTTAGACTTAAAAAAATAAATGATATTAATTAAAAATTAAAGGAGCTGCTTTTTTGTTCTAAAAAAGGATGAGTTTCACTTCTCAGTTTGTTTATACCAGTAACTAGGGGAACAGATCTATAATTATACAGCATGGACGGTGGTTTTATTTTATGATCATACAATGTGAAGGTCATATGAAGTCAATGGGCTTTTTATAACCAAGATATTTTTACGTTAAAAATCTTATAAATAGTAGCTACCTGATATGAATATTAAAGTTGCCGTCTTTACAGTGACCCATATATTCAAGGATAAAAATTGACCCTTTTTGTACTCGGCAAAAGAAATCTAAATTTCATCGAATTTCAGCAGATTCCAGAAATGTACAAAAGGACAAATTATTTGTAAAAAGACATTTTGAAATTATTTGTTATTTCACAAAATGTATGCTTCCATTTCTCGAACGACAAATTGGACCTGTCGAAACTATAGTTCTCATGAAATAATCGTGCAAATCGTAAAACCGCAATCTGGCCCAGAGGTTATAATACTTTTTTCATGCTCAACTCAACTGAGCACAAAATTTCAACTGCTCATAAAAACTTAAATAGCGATAAATGAAGAAGTTTCTTGCTTTAAGTCTCTCAGATGTTGTATTGATCATGCTAATAAATGTTAAATGCCAACAATTGTTGGCATTTTAACATTTATGAGCAGGATAAATTTCGTGCTCAGCTGAGTTGAGCATGAAAAAGGTTTTATAACCTCGGGGCTTGGTGCACTAGCTAGACAGCAGCCGTTACTCAGTCCACAGAGTGCGGAATTGAAGTCAAACTTACTGTCCTGCCAGCCAAGAGTGACAGTGACGTCATGTTTTGTTTACAAAGTTATCAGTGACTTATAATCGATCGATCACTTGTGTTGCGGATAGGATTAATACACAAGCGATCTATCGATTCGCGTTAGATCAAGTAGAGTATGCAAGTTAATGTTTTACTTAACAATTGTAAACAACATATTACGTCACTGTCATTCTTGGTTGGCACGACAGTACTTTTGGAACAGGACGCAGTTACAGTTATAATTAAGAAAAAAAGAGAAATGGGAACATTTGTGAAACGACAAATAATTTGTCCTGTTACAAATAATTTGTCCTTTTGTATATATCGGGGACCTGATATTGCAGTAATGTAATGTTTTACTCTAAACATTTGTGGCTAGAGTCATTCTCATTCTGCCGAGCCTCAAACTGGTACATATTAACACCGGGCTTAATAACACAACTGAGTTTTTTTTTTGTTAAAATCAAAATTAGTGTTCACATTTCAGAATTCTAGTGCACAGTTATGTCTTATTATGACAGTTATACATGTACTTTGATTTTCTTCAGCATCAGTACTTTTTGGAGACGTATCTACCTGCAATTTTTGAGTGACCTTTAGCGATTCTCACAGCCTCCGCTTTAGCAACTTCAACTATATCCTTAACTCTCTGTGCAGTGAAGAAGGCGCTTCCAGCTCGCACGCCATTCGCCACCATTTCGACAGCCTTTGGTACCCAAGCGGTTATTTTCCCACCAAATACGCTAAGGTAGGGGAAGGCGATCTTCAAAGCTAGGTATACCACGGTTGAGCAGTTGTTGGATATAAAGTTATAATTGCTTTTCTTATAGTTGTTCCACCAGGCCTTGATTTTCTTCTGATCGTCAGCAGAAATGCTGACATCAATTACGATTGGGTTTCTTCCATCTTCATTGCTAATATCTTCTGCCACATCATCTGGTTGCCATGACTCACACTCCTGTCTTGTAGCGGAACAGGTCTCTTTTGGCCAGTGGCTGATGTAAGTTCCATCTGCTAACTTCATGGAGGAATGGCCAATCAGAGCAGAGGTTGGAGCCCAAATGTACACCTTGACAGACATCTTTATTCTGTTACAAAAGATGAATTTTGTTAAACGTTATTTATTTCACATTTTGTAGTCTACTGTAATAAGCACGAAAGTATAAAGACAGCCAAAGTCAACAAAACCATAATGAAAAGTCTGGTAAATTTGGACGGTCAGCTCAATTCGGACAGCGACCTGTTTTTTTTTTCATATTTAAATTAATGGAACAAGACAAATTCGACGAATTTATATCCCACGACGAAGGGTTATTTGAGAGAAACATGTAAATCACAAAACATAAATCCCATTTATCTAAACCTGAAGTTCATCTTCGGTATCATTCATAACACAAGTGTGTTTTCGTGCTTAGTTTAATAAAAAAATACACTAACATCTACACAATTTCAATATCTGACCTTTCAACCCAACCCCCTATGTGTAAATTCAAAGTGTTACCTTGCATGTAGGTCTACGCTTCTTCCACTTTAATTTGATATGAAACATGAAATGTTTTAGAAAAAATGACCTTTTGACCCCACCCCAGGTGTCGTTGGTCTGTGTAATGGCAGAATATTTGCTTTCATGGTGCTCTGTGCTAAATCTCTTTAATTTGATATGCAACATGACTACTTTCACAAAACGATTTGGTTTGACCTTTTGACCCCCACCCCTGGGTCGAGGGTGTGTCTGTGGGAAAAATATTTGCTACCATGTTGCTGCAAACGTTGTCAGCTTTAATTTGATATGCAACATGACCATATTCTGATTTTTTTTAAATTTGGCCTCAGCCCACCGGCCCACCCCCTAAGTCCACCCCAGGGGCTCGGACCATGCATCCCGTTTGATAATATCAGATGTAATGTTTCAAATCCATTGCTTCTCTGCATGCATGCAATATTTTAGCAAAAAATATTGACAATTGCCCAAGTTATTGCAAAATTTAAATATTTGACCCCACCTTAGGTGGGGTCAAAAGGGGGTGGGGTAAAAATTTGACACTGCCATGCTTATCTACAGGCACTTGGCAATCACAGTCTATAGTGAGAAGTTGTTAAATACAATAGCTTTGATGAAATGTGAAGGCTATCACACAAAAAAAGCTAATATAGGTTTTGCATTATAATTGCCTATACTAAAACAAGGGCAATGACTCAAGTGTTAAGGGGTCGATTTTGACGAAACTTAAGTCCATGGTACTTATCATTTGTACCTTGAATGAATCAAATTTGACAAATAGGTACCGAGATAAGGTTCCGGACGGACAAAATGTGAGGACGGACGGACGGACAGACGACGCCAAAACTATATCCCTCCGACTTCGTCGGGGACAGTAAAAAATGAATTAACTAAGCAAACTGTAAAAACCCTGATGAGACGGCAAATGTATGTCCGAATTTACCCGATGTCCGAAGTTAACTGACTTTACCCTATTACATTGTACATGTATTAGTTATCACTGAAACCGAAAGTATATCGGTACTTATGTTAATTTATGCGATAAAACATTTGATTATTTTATCGCATTTATGCCAGTTTACATTAAAAAAAAACACACAAAAAAAACAATGAAATATTTACCGAACCGATAAATGTATCCGTGAAGAAACTTTGAAACTGTCAGTGTCTTAAATTTACTGTTGAATTCCCCAGTATTTGTAGTCGACTTAATACTTTCCTGTTTCGGTTTCAGAATGAACGAAAATAAATACACGTAACACGCAGTTCTCTGAAATGGGTGTAAATTTGAATATTACATGTAAGTGGTTGATCAATTATAGGGTCGTCTATCCTAAAAATACGACTGTTGTCACCCAACTCACCTTAAAAGATGAGTGGCTTGCTAAAAATTCCACGCCGCGATTTTGAACTGTTACGTTTTGATAGGATGTTTCACGCAGATCCCGTCAATAAGAGAAGTTGCTAAAACATACTTCAATACTTATTGGTTTAAACATATTTATTTCTTAAATAGATACATACAATACAATAATTACAAACATTATAAATAGGATTTAAACGGAAGCTAACGCTTACTCATAACCCATCAAAAAAAAAAAAAAAAAAAAAAAAAAAAAAGGATAGAAAGTAAGAAAAATTGGGAAAAGCTTGAACGCCGGTTTCTCTGAAAAATGATACATACATACATATACATACCATTTGTACAAGGTGATAACAACCTGCTGACTAAAATAAACAGAAAAAAGGTATTAAAATCTGAGCAAAATATCAGCTCACAAAGAATTTTAGACGAAATTAAAAAACCTCGACCGAGCAAAACGAGTAACAAGTAATGATATGTCAATTTAGACAGATTATAGGGGTGGCGTGGGGTCATTGGCTATTTTGCCCTCCCCCCACAAATTATTGGGGGGGGGGGGTAGTTCTCTGCTCCTCCCTGTCCGTACGCCTTTGATTCTAATCAAAGGTGTATGAACACGGGGGGGGGGGGGAGGCAGCAGGGAACAGCCCCCCCCCCCCCCATGTTCGTACGCCTTTGATTTGGAATGGACTTTCCGTCTTTCTGGAATGATGATACCAGACAGAATAGCTGTGATGTTTTGCTTACATGAAATGGACAACATATATCGTTTCCAGAAATAAGCACAGCGAAGCCAATAAAACAACCACTTCCAACACAGCCACAGGTTGTAAAAAGTGACTGCCTTCGAAGCATTCCGTTATGACCAACTTTAAATGTGCATACCCAGCTTTTCAGAGCGGTCAGGGATCTCTTTTCTTGCTTAAAGGTACCTCTAGATACACTGCTTCTATGTTCGAGCAGCGAAGGTTCTGGCAAGACTGCCCGGGTTCACAGGCTCGCTTTCGCTGCTCGCAAAGGTGATAGGTGATAAGTACCAAAGCTTGGCGCGGCCCATTCGGGAAAGTCCGTCTCAATTTGAAAAAAGTAATCATACATGTAAGAAGCATTAAGCTTAGTACTACGTACCAAAAAGCTTCATTTTGTAAGCCGTAACTTGCGACCGGAAAATTAGTTCTGTTACATATGGGCTCAGCTCTATTAAAGTCAATTATTCCGATCATCCGAAAAGCTTAATCAGCAGAAGAAATGAAGCGTATTTATTTTTCAATAAAATATCGATATAGCGATATTTTATTGAAAAAAAAAACACACACACATAAACTTCATTTATAACCATTGTTTTTGTGTTAACATGGTTTATATAAGGTCAGCGTCATGTTATCACCCGCGTTTTCAAAATAGATCCTCGATGTGCATCCTTGGCCTGATTCCACGGAATTGGCCGAGGCAGTTCCAATTGGGCGGGGCCCAGATAACGATTACTTTTGATTGGAAAAATAAGTTGGATATAACTCTGGTGGGGCTGGGGACCGGGAGACATTCAGACAAATTTTGGGTAATCATGTGCTACCCTTTGTGTTGTGAAAATGCCCTTTTGGTGTATTAAAATGTGTAAACCGCCATTTACTGATTCCATTTATGAAATAAAAAATGCACGTTTTAAAAATTTCTTGCTAATTTAGATACCTAAATTGAGTAACATATCCGCTCTGAAAACCCTTTTGGTCATCTTTCAGATCTTAGCAATGAAAACCAATACTTACAAGAAATGTCATTAAAAAAGATATACGACGAAGTGACAGAAGACATATATGATATGAGTGAAAGCCTGGTTAGTTGACCGTAGCCTACAAATATTTGCAATTCTTCCCCACGGAAGAGGTATCGTGCCGTACCTTTTCGACGCAGATATCGCGTTTTAACTATCATTTTTAGCGTCAACGTAAAAATCATATTTAAAACTAATGACAAAAAATTGCAAAAATAAAAATAAACATAACATACTACTAAATCTCTGCGATAGATGAATAACCATTTCATGGCATCTACTTTCTTTCATACAGAGCTTTTAACACCAACAATGAAATTATAAGACTTCGTCTAAAAATGCACTCGACCAAACCGAACTTTGACCTAAAATATGTTTCAAACTTGATTTCACTCACATCGTTAAAATCAGGTCCTTTAGCCGATCCATAAATTTCACAGTGTAACAGTTTGGATATGATTTTATTGAGATTGGGTTTTAAGTCACTATTGTGTTGTCTCAACTCGAAACCATTCTCAAGGTGGTCAATTTTTGGTCTAAACGCACGTGCTCTTTGACCAAGCCAGTTGTCAAATACAACCAGTTGCTCTGAAAACTAATATTATATCAGACTAAATGTAACAAGTATCTCAAAATTTAACGCTCTACATTTATGTACTTCACCCCTTAGCTATTCTATGTCGGTATGCCCAACTTTTCATATTTTAAAAAAAACGATCACTTTTTTTATCCGACTGGTGTCAAACACGGAGAAAAATACTTAAGATCGTAAGCTCTTTAAACAAGCTTTACCCTTAAAGCGCCAATCACGACTGCAGCAGACGACAAATTTTTCGACATCTTTGCAAATGTTTGAATAAATAAGGCATGATATTTCATGAGAATCGTCTGCCAGCAGACGATTCCCATGAAATATCATGCCTTATTTGTTATTTTTGAAAAAGCGGCAAAACTGGAAATTGTAGTCTGCTGCAAATTATAGGTGGCGCTTTAAGGGTTAAATTATCTAGAAGCTTAATGACTTGTCTATAGATGAGATGGTAGGGGCCTGATGCTGCTTCTGTTTTGTTCTGCTATTCTCTTCCAACTTCAGAATTTGGAGAAAAAAAATTTAGGGTAGGGAGTAAAAATTAGGGTAGGTCGGGTAACCTGAACAGCACATATTTTTTCTTGGCCTTAATAATTTGCGTGTTACCTATTTTCACATTTCGGCCTCGGCTAAGTCACAGAGAAGCAAAATATTTTTGCAAGCCAAACGTCTGGTAACCGTTTAAGCGCCCGCATTTTTTTCTGAAAATGCCGTCTGCTTAAAGCCCCCATCTCACTGAACTGCGACTGTTTTGCGACAGCTGGCGACAGACATCGCGAGTGGGTCGCAAAGCAGTCTCGAAACAGTCGCCAGTGATTCGTAATTTCCTCGCATGTGTCGCCAAGTGGCGCAAAGTAGTCGCGAAAATTTTGAACATGTTCAAAAATTTTATGCAACAAAATTCCTCGCAAAATGGTCGCAAAGTCATCGCGGGTGTCTCAAAACCGTCGCGAACTTGTCGCCGACCCCTCGCAATTTAGTCGCAATCATTTTGGAACACGACATATTTGCGAGATAATTAAGACTAAATTGAGAATCAATTGCGACATAAATGAGACACTTCGCGACAACATTGCGAGTAAATTAAACTAAGCGATGTTCTGGCGAACGTCGTGAGACAGTCGCACGAATGTCTCACGACTATCGCGCGAGTATCTTAAATTACTCGCAATTATGTCGCCAAAGGTTCGTTAAAAGAGTTCCTCCTATCTGAGATGATAGTTCCCTCTAGTACATGATCTTGGTAAGGCATACTTAAGCATACATTTTGACAAATTCCAGTTGTCAAGTATTCTTGCTATCAGAGAGGGTGGTTTCATATAAGTATGGTGTATTGATTAGGCTCACTTACATGTATTCTGTTTGGAGTAATTTTGATTATTAAAAGTGGTTCTGCATTCTGAGAGGATAATTTTGTTAGGGTATGTCTTTTAAGACCTACTTAAATGTTTACTATTTCTACTACAGTATAAAGGAATTATTATTGTGTCTTGGTAAGACTACAACAGCCTGCTTAGTCTCAGCAGCCCTTCTAAGAGTTGAATTCGGCATGCAGAACCCTATAAACAAATTATCACTGCAGCGGACAACTAAGATTCTTATTTGAATGCGCATCAGTGCAGTCTGAGATGTGCCTTTGTTATGCGCATAACTGTATCAAATAGATTTTCGCAAGACGAGGCTCATCCGAACTCATTGCACTTTTGATTTGATTGGGCTCATCATGCCATACGTATAGGAAAATAGAGCATGTGCGTTCTCGACTGACTTTCTTAAGCTGCTTGATGGGCCATCATAACTGTGCAGTATAAACGAGTAACTTTTTTCTAACTCAATATTTGCTACAATTCAATAGTCCAACACACCCAGCAACGTGACACCTTCCAACAATCTAGCTCCTTCCAGCCCTCTAGTTCCTTCCAACAGTGTAGTACCTTCCTAGTCTGAAGTTTCAATGCTTGCTAGAATGTTTATTTTTTTCTTGGTTTATCATTTCTCGCAAAACCATCGTGCGACAGTCGCACGACCTTCGCGCGACAGTCGCACGACAGACGCACGACGTTCGTGAGAACGTCGTGAGGCGGTCGATGGTAATAAATGCTCGCAATTTCATCGGGCGAACATCGTGCGAGTGTCTCGCGAATGTCGCACGAATGTCGCGCGAATGTCGTGAAACATTCGCCAATGATTCGTGCGACAATCGTACGACTTTCGTGCGACTGTCACAAATATGTCTTATTCACCTATTCGGTGTGACCGCAATGTGATTATGGTTGCAATATAAGTAAGGGTGCAAAGATCAGGAATCGATTCAATCAAGTACCACACCTGACCCAGGATACCAATGGGAAAGTGACAAACTCACAGTAGACATCACAAACGAGAGCCAAGGGGTCAGCCCTTTCCCAGCAGGTGACCACAAAGCACATATAAACAGACGCGCACAAAACATAGCAAACACAAGACAGAACAAAAACATAAAAGATCCACAAAAGAAGTACCGCCTTGGAACGGTCAGTAAAATATTTTACTGGAGGGCTTAAACCGGTTTAACGGCGCCAACCTCACCCTTAATTCAGATGTGCATCAAGACACATAGAAAGTCAAAAGTATTGCAGATTGCTACCCTTAAAGCATTCTGCAATACTTAAAACCTTCACTAAGCGATAATTTGTCTGGAAACCAATTTTTGGTCTTCCTATGCAATGTCGTATTTCTGTCGCCAAAACGTGTCTCAAATTAGTCTCGAAATATTCGTAAATTGCTCGCATCCCAGTGAGATACTAGCTTTAGGTTGCACTCCTCTATAGGCTTTCCATAAACGACAATATAAAATTCGAAAACTATACACACAAAATTTACTAAACCGGCCTCATTTTAATATATCATCCTAGCCGGTTAGTTTTACATGTTTCCCAGCTCAATCCCGCACTATATCCCTTTAAACTGACATACTACGAAACAACATGTTTCCTAATATAGATAGCTCTTCAAGGGGGTCTAAGAAGCAAAACCCATCTGGTATCCGTATCAATCTGGTACCGCAATTTATCACCTTGGCCATCTTCATTAAAACGGTCTTTTAATCAAACACGCCATAACACCTGTCAATTAACGAATATTGAATGACGTCATCTTAGCTCTAAGGAAAAGTATATGACATCCCCACAAAAGGCGGTGCCAGATTTCATGACTATTTAGTGCAGTGTACTCGTAAGTCGCCTGCCGCATATTTTTTTGCTAACATTATTTTGAGGCGAACTGTGGAACCAGATCATACTGCTCCTAAAGGAGCAGCAAGATCTAGGTTACCCCATTTGTGGAAAGACTTCTAAACATTTCAGCAGACAACAGCAGACGAATTTCGTTTTGATTTGCGCTCAGGTCTATCAGTGCTCATCTATTAACGAAAATAAAAGTTCCAAATAATTCCTGTGCTTTAGATTTTAGCTAACTTCAAACAGACAGACAGACAGACGGACGGATGGACGGACACACTAAATATAGTAAACACAAAAACGTTTAGGTTTCGGGTCATGCAGTCTCGAAACACATGGGTTTACCATGGGCGGACCCTGTGAGGAGGGGACATGGGGTCCGCAACCTCCTGGAAAATCACAAGTGGCTATAGTTTTCCTTAGAAATACTGGTAAGGACCCCCTCGAGGGAGGTCCGTAAGGAGGAATTTTCAGGATCCGCACAGTGTTTACAGTGCCAATAGTTCGGGAGAGAATCATTTTTAGAAAAAAACATCTGAACATTACGAACAAATGTTGGTTACATCTTCAGGAGAACACTATAATGGCATATACAAGATTTTAAAAACAAGCTAAGAACCATCGTTGTAAAACATATTGCAGTCACAAAACAACACTTTTAACGGCATAGTTTTTTTTTGTTTTTGCCAATGGCAATCTCCTTCTGTTTGTACAGTGACTTAGGAAATTCTGGATCATTACACTTATTCAGAAAACATGGGCCTGAAACTGAAACTGATTTACTGACTGCTTTTACTTGCCATAGGATAAAAAAGCATCCGTTTACGTTTAGGCCAGCATTTTTATCTCAAAGGGACGTTTTGACCAATTGATAGGGACGTTTTTGACCAATCCGGGGACATTTTGACTTGGGATCATTTTGCTTTAGGGACGTTTTGACCGTATTCCAGTGTGTATGATAGGCTCTTAAAGGGTGCTCCTCACTTGAAGGCTTCAAAGTATGTAGCTTTAGATCTTCTATTTTTAGAAATAATGTTCTAATTTTCAAAGTCACAGTAATATAGCTAAAATTCGGGTATACATTTTACCACCTTTTTGAAAAAACTTAACAAATTATCACTATCAAAACAACAGCATTGATGTTAAAATTTAACTGTCTAGAATTTCTGGAGGGATGTTGATAATTAATACCAACAAGAGAAAAACATCTATTCTTATAAGAAAATTCACTCTTCCATGCAGTTTTCAGCTGTTTTGTTTGTTTGATTTGATTCTTTACGTCCCATCAACAATCTTTCAGTTATACAGGGACGGGTCTTCCTGGGTTGAACCAGTACTAAGCTAGGATTAATGTTCTTGCTCAAGGACACAACGCAGTGACGCCGGTGAGGCTCGAACCCGCGGCCCCTCGGTCTCGAGTCAAGCACTCTACCACTGAGCTACTGCGCTCCCTTTTTTCAGCTGTAGTGAACAGATTTATTATGAAAGCATAACTGAATTCCATTTTTACGAATGATTTAAAAAGAAAAGAAATATATTTGGAAAAAATTCATAATTGCAGACTTAGTCACTTTTTAAAGAAAGAACATGTAGCCTTCGCGAAAGTACTGGAAATAGCACAGATATGAGCTTCCAGGACAGCGAGATTCACCAACAACACCGACGAAGATCCATATAATAGTTTCTGACGGAGCTTGATTGTTTATGAATAGACTGGTCTTCTCGCTGATTAGCTCCCCTTCTGTGTGTATGTGCGTGCGCACAGAAGGGGAGCTTATCAACGAGGGAAGATCGGCCAAGAGTCTGTGTATCTCAGTCTCTAAGAAGAATGCCACTATTGGAAGAGAATGGTATACAATAGTATACAGAATACAGAATACAAATTTTATTTTCAGTCGGAAAGTCTAACAGATTAATATTAGCTATGTATAGCTATTCGCCGACACAAAAAATAATGTAATTCGAAGAGCTCCGATTGCATATGGTTGCGACTTCTTTAGCTGGATTCCAGCTCTGGGGGTAAAGATTTTTAATCCGCCTTCATTTGCAGAAAGCCAGCTGCATCCAGGAAAATAGTAACCATATGGACTCGATAGGAAAGTCTATTCAGCGCTTAGATGGGGTGAATTTTAGTCTTTTTCTTTCTGAAAAGAAGAAAAAAATAGAAGCAAAATCAGTTATTATTATAACCCATCCAACTTCAACTGCAACAAGACTTGATTGTTGACATAACTGTTACTTCCATTGTTATACAATCAGAAATATAGTAGAGATGCTAAGTAACTATTCACTTCAAATCATGATGCAAAGGTCCCCTTTGGTATAGAAGCTCTTCTGGACTATAGAGAAGAAATATCCAAAGACACAAGTTGTAAAAACGGGTCCCATAGCCCAAACACTTTTTGTCATATAAAATTATTATGATACATGTTTCTAGATAAGTGGGGGTCACTGAGGGCATTTCTGGCATTAGTTTTGCGTTTTGCATACGTTTGAAAGGTCAAATTGTAATATTATACAATTTTGTATTTACAAAACCTTGCAATTTTATAAAATTTCATAAAAAGTACAGGCACGTTGATAAATTACGATGCAAAGGTCCTCGTCGGTATAGAAGCTTTTCAGGGCCATAGGAAAAGAAAAAAAAAATCAATAACACAAGCTGTATCTTAAAA
Organism: Loripinus fragilis; assembly: GCA_964019695.1. Classification (NCBI taxonomy): domain Eukaryota; kingdom Metazoa; phylum Mollusca; class Bivalvia; order Lucinida; family Lucinidae; genus Loripinus; species Loripinus fragilis. Next base: position 62,624,061 of record OZ026521.1, on the reverse strand, counting down.
TCCACGAAGGCCGCCGCCAGCCAGAATTGGAAACAGGCCCCACACATAGCCCAGAAACATTTTGTCTTAAAGCTATTATGATGCATGTTTTCTAGGTAATTAGGGTCACTGAACGTATTTCTGGCATCAGGTTTGCTTTTTGGATACGTTTGAAAGGTCAAATTGTAATTTTATACATTTTTTTTACAAAACCTTGCAATTTTATCAAATTTTATAAAACAAATAGAGACATGTTGATAAATTATGATGCAAAGGTCCCCTTTAGTATAGAACCTCCTAATGAACAGGTCGTTCGCCTAGTCAAAGCATTTGAGGGAATAGATTGGTCAGATGGGTAATTCTTTTCCTGTTGGTTTGTGGAGCTTCTATACCAAAGGGGACATTTGCATCATGATTTGAAGTCATAGTCTATGTAATAGCTATACCATGGGTTGTCCGCCTGTACGTGGAGATAATCCACGAGCTTTAGCGAGTGGATTATCTTACGTACAGGTGGACAAACATGGAATAACTATTTTATACCACCTACATCAGTATAGACCTTGCACATCATACGATATTTCATGCTAAAGGTGGTAAGGGTGGTATAAGATTTTGCACTTAACATTTCTACTAACAAAGTGATGTGTATTTCACATGTCAGTTAGAAATATTCCAGGGCTTTGTTTTGGTGTCTTTTATAGTTGCAGGGTTGCTTTACTTTAATTTTGTTTTTGCTGTCACGTGTCACGTGATACACTGCACGGACTGTTGTTTTCTTCACATAAGTAAATAACATTCTTTCTTTTTTTTGCAATTGTCTTCGTCTTTCCAGCTCTATTTTAAAATGAGCAAACACTCTGTCACAATGTACATTTGGCATTTGTCATCTCAAATTTTGTGACAGAGAGTTTTGTCTAAGTTAGGAGTCTTTTTTATGAAAATAATATTGTATCAATAGATGCGGCCAAATAGTGCATAACATGATGGATATGATTTTCAAAGCTCTAAAGTAAAAGTCCGCTATTTTGTCCGAGCAGTGTATCTTATAAAACACTACTGAATAATGTGACCCTTTAAAAGGGGAAATTGTGAAAAATCAAGACAAAGTTGCTTAAATGTTGTAAACTAATTTTGGACGTAATTCTTCGAAAAGGGCTGGAAAAATCATTTTAGATTTAGCTAATTTCTTTTTCTGCAGATATGGGTTATAATTAAAACTGTGGAGGCTCGACGTTTTTAGACTGCTCGCTCATTAGGAGCAGTCTGATCAGGGCTGCTAATGATTGCTACACATGTAAAGTATTTCCTTGAATATATGCAGCAGACGTAAGAAGCAGCACTTTTCTGGTCGAACAATGACAGGATAAGGATTTAACAGCCTTTGATAAAGATGCGCCATTAAAAATATATTTTCTTATTAAATTTCTCAACCAACACAAATGTTGTGGGTACTCATAAGAACCGTCTCATTGAGACGGTTCTTATAAGCACCGAAATATTTGTTTAAGCTGATGGATCAGAAAATATCAGAATTTCAGAAAATATGAGAATATTTATATTATGCTATCAGAATATTTATGCTAGAAGTTTTGTATATCTAGACCTACTGTCGTGCCAACTAAGAGTGACAGTGACATCATGACTTGTATATAATTGTAAGTAAAACATAACGTGTACACTCAACTTGAGCTAATGCGAATCGATAGATCACTTGTGTATTAATCCTATCCTGCGGATACGATTAATATACAAGTGATCTATCGATTCTAAGTCCCTGACAACTTTGTAAACAAAACATGACGTAAGTGTCACTCTTGGCTGGCAGTACAGTATGTGCTACTACCAACCTTAGGATGTTTTAACTTCAGTATGTTCGCTGGTCCTCTCGGCGGCCATGAATTCGCCATTAGACGGTGTAGGTGGTCAGTGAGAAGCCTAGATTTTGGATAGGTGGCGTACAAACCCCTTTTGGTTATATGTATGATCCTTGGTACCCACGACTCTACAGAATCTGGAATAAATATTCGAAACAAATATTCTACTGTCCTGCCAGCCAAGAGTGACAGTGACTTCATGTTTTGGTTGCAAAGTTATCAGGGACTTATAATCGATAGATCACTTGTGTACTAATCCTATCCTCAGGATAGGATTAATACACAAGTGATCTATCGATTCGCGTTAGCTCAAGTGAAGTGTAGACGTTAGTATTTTACTTAGCAATTGTAAACAAAGTATTGCGTCACTGTCACTCTTGGTTGGCACGACAGTAACTCTTTGCCTACTGGGAAATTTGGCATGATTTTTTGTCGTCTGCTAAAAATGTTTTTAAATCAACTTTTTCGAAAATTTCTATCAGGAAAACCATCAGTGTTAAACAGTTTCGACCCTGATCAGAAAATGTCGGGCTCGATCTGGGACCACACTGTAAAGGTTATTAGAAGACGCCATTAGTAGGCAAAGAGTTAAAAAATGTTCATCTACAAGTGTTATTAGCTGACCTTAGGCCGAAGGCTCACAAGGTTAGCTTATAGGATGGGACTCAAGCCCGCATCCGTCTGTGCGTCCGTCAGTCCATTTACACTTTCAAACATGAATATCTCTAAGATCGATCGAAATCAAATTTCATTTGGAGCATCATTGGGGTAGGGCAACAGATATCACCCAAAGGGTTATACTGGGGAAAATCTTGTAAGTATTCTAGCTCCTCAGTTTTGGTTGCATCTTCTTCATTAGGACAACCAAGCAATCTCGGACGTGTTCAAAATTTAGCTGGATCCGTCCTTGGACTGGGGAGTAAGCTGCCATTGAGCGTCCGAAAAAACACACACCATAGACTTATAATGGGAGAAATGTTATTGGCACTCAAGTGCCTTCATTTTTAGATGGATCTTCTTCATTCATGCCGTTTACAAAGACAACTATAAAAGCTTAGATGAGAATGAATTTCTGCCCGATCCCATCACAAACTACTGAGCTAGCTGCCATTGACCTGTATAATGTTGTGAGCACTCTAGTTCCTCCATTTTTGATTGGATGGTGTCATTCTTGCAGGTACATGTAACAAGGACAGCTATAAAATCTTGGATGGGTTCGATATTCGGCACGATCGGCCAAAGGATCAGACCAGGGACTGCAGAGTTAGCTGTCCTTGAACGTCTGGAAAAATTCCCATAGACTATTGTGACGACTCTAGCGCCTTCATTTTTGACTGGAACTTCCTCATACTTGTAGAAGGCTTTCCACTAAATATTTCTCCATTGCCGACAGTGCAAAACAGCAGTAAAATAATCCATTCTCAAAATCAATTCACACATACAATTTTCACAAAGTGTTTTATTTGAAAGACTTGCCATTACTTATTTGATTCATGTTGACAAACCGGGATGTTTCCCATCTCAAAAATTAGTCATGTGTAAATAAGTTGGGAAACCTCCTAGTCCAGCAGCAAATAAATAGATGATTTCTATCAGAGGGGGTAATCTAAAAATCTAAACATTATTCTCCTGCTTAGGACATAAAATGTTCAAAATCTCTGGCTTTTGATTTATTTTATCTGGCCTCTTATCACCTTCTAATGAAGCAAAAGGAATATGACCAAAGGAATGATCCACAGGAGTTTTATTCGGAGGACTACTTCCTCCCCCAAATTGGCGTGGCCACACCTCATGAATATTATGTGGAATGCTACCTATACTAAATTTCTTTCTTTCTCCAAATCAGCTTATTTTAACTTTATATCATGTGGTTCTGTCTCAATAACAAGAACGTAGGATTAGATTTCATATTTGGCCTAGGAAGTTGTAAATTTCTACCACCCCAATTCCTGGGGTCCGTGGAAACACCCCAAACCACCCCAAACCACCCCAAACCACCTCCATACCACCCAAAACCACATCTAAACCATCCCAAACTACTTTCTTAACACACAGAATATGTTTTTGTGATAGTATCAATAATTGAAGAAGAAATTTAAAAGCATTTTTATTACGTTGACCTGCCATGTTAGCCCCAAACCACCCCAAACCACCCCAAACCACCTTTAAACCATCCCAAGCCACTTTCTTAACGCACAGAATATGTTTTTGTGGTAGTATCAATAAATGAAGAAGAAATTTGAAAGCATATCTATTACGTTGACCTGCCATGTTGGCCCCAAACCACCACCAAACCACCTCCAAACCACATCTAAACCACCCAAACCACGTCCTTAACATCCAGAATTTGCATCTGTGATATTATCAATAACTTCAGAACAAATGTAAAAGCGTTTTTATTACGTCGACCTGCCATGTTAGCCCATGGATGAGCTGCAAGAATAGATTTTTCAGGAAGAAGAGTGTCGAACATGATCGACAATATTGATTTTTTTTTATTTTCTATTTTCTTTTAATCTCATCCATGGTTTCCAGCCAGCACCAAACGTGGAGGTATGACTAGGTCTTGTTGTAAAAAATGCAGGAAATGACTTGAACTACTACATAATTTCCTAAACATTCTTTTCAACCATTTACTGGCCTTTTTTTTTTCTTTTTTTTGTTCAAGAATCCAGACAGTCAGTATTACCAATGATTTTTAACTTTTGTATTTGATGCTGATTTGGGGTGGTCTGGGGTGTTTCCACGGACCGCCAATTCCTGTAGTCAGAGGCCGTGAATTGTATATTAGAACAGTTGTACCAAGTGATCACCTTGCAGCACTCCAACTGCTAACACTGAAGCAATTTTCTTGTCATTTGATTCAATACATGTGAGGTCTCTAGTCATAAAAATACAATAAACATAGAAATGAAATTTCTTATTATTTAATAGATGGGCCCCCAATTTCAGATAAATAGACAGGGAGGTAAGTGTGTTTGATACCATTTAGTTCTACAATAAAATTTACTTCCCTTTTCCTTGTAGTTATATCAAAACCAATAAGATCTTGCATATTTGTAGAAAAAAAAACAGGCTTGAACAAATTATTGGGGTCAGGTGATGAGGAATGGAGCAGCTCACAAATGTAATATGCAATTCCAGGAGAATCAAGGAGCCTCCATTCCGACTTTCCAAAAGTATTCACTATTTTAACACAATGACTAACAAGTAGATAAAAATGCTGCAATTGTGGCATCAAATAACCTTTGCTGATAGATCAAATGAGATGCTTTCAGAACAGCAAACCCTATTTTCTAAAGAAAACAACAATACAAGTAATAGCTTTCCAAAAACTCTACAAAAAGATTGAGCCATACATTTTAATTGAAAAAAAAAAAAAAAACAAAAAAAAAAACAACAAAAGCAACAACTGCAATTATATCATGACAGTGGTACTATTAAACATTCAGAGAACATATTTTGGAGGCATTTAAACAAGCCAGTCAATGTTTAGGCTTATCCATTACAGCATAGTGCTGAAGCCTTATGTTGGGATACACATTATAAAACCAGCTAAGAGCACCATATGGACTTTATCGAAGCTCTGTTCAAAGCAAAAGCACTTTTTAGCCATTGAATGCCAGCACTCTGGGGAGGGCTTTACCAATATTGATAAGACAAGTCACTAGCAATATTGGTTATAAACAAGATGGGTCAAACAGATCTGTTTTGAATTGGCAAGTGCTGTGCTTGAAGGAGTACTTCTGACCCAGATTGTATTTTCATCGTAAAGGCCGCAACGAACATTTATGCCAACAGTGAAACTAATGTTGAGCCCCATGCAGCCTTTTCTTCACACACATCATGTTTCTTATAATCTAAGAAAACTTATCTAAAACATGAGATACCTCACAGCTAGTTCACAGCATTGGACAGTTTCAAAAGAGAAACAGAAAATGCAGCACAATTTTTCAATTGATCTTGTAGAGCGCTTCCACAACTTAAAATCGCAAATGAATAATTCTTGATGGATCTTCGCGATTACTGAAGAAACCAAAATTACCACAATAGTGCCGAAATTGGAGGGTGTTACCAATTCCTCATTGAAAAGATTCATACCAAAATCCCTTACTTGTTTGCAAATTTCACCAACAGACCACATGGTATAGCTCATAACACCATCCATTGTCCTGCTGTATATTAAAGACAACTTGTGTAAAGGGTTTGGCTCTCCAATTTACATGTATTTAGGAGCAAGGGTTCCTAGAGCCATAAATCAAGAACAAAAGAAACATACTGCCCTAAATTCCATCACCAACTACGGAGTTACATTAGGTAGATGACCTTGCACGCCGACCAAACGATCCAATGCTCAACATGTGGTTGAATATTAATTGCTACGTTTGTGGCAAACTATCAATTATTATTATTATTATTATTATTATTATTATTATTATTATTATTATTATTATTATTATTATTATTATTGTTATTATTATTATTATTTACGTTTGCGGTATAAATTTAAGGTCAGAAAGTTTTCTCGTTTTTTTCAGATTTACTTTTCGCGCGATAATTACGTTCCTGTCGAATCAGGGTACACCTATTTTACATGAAAAGTAAATCTGACAAAACGAGAAAACTTTCTGACCCGAAATTAAACCACAAACGTAGGAATGCATAGGCTGTTGCAAAACATTCCCCGATATTTTGTTTCTCTTCCTGGTTCAATTTTTTAATATTCAACCAGATGTTGAGCATTGGATCGTTTGGTAGGCGTGCCTTGGGCCTATGAAGAATATGACATGCGCTGATGATAAGTGAGGCTATGACAAAGACTCAGTAGCTGAGCGTAAACACTTGAAGCTTCCGTCTGTTAGATCACAAAACACGCTTTAAAGGATACTACTGCCACATTGGGTGCATTCTGTGCAAAAAAAGAATATTTTCCGTATACTACTTTTTCATTTTTATTGCAAATATTAAGCAATCAAAATTTGGTTAGATGTTCGATATTCAACATTCAACATTCAAATTTTGAATGTCGAATATCGAATATCAAACTCAATCCAACATTCAAATCGAATGTTGAATATCGAATATCAAACTAAATCCAACATTCAAATCGAATGTCGAATATCGAATATCAAACTCAATCTCACATTCAAATTTTGAATGTCGAATATCGAATATCAAACTCAATCCAACATTCAAATCGAATGTTGAATATCGAATATCAAACTGAATCCAACATTCAAATCGAATGTCGAATATCGAATATCAAACTCAATCTCACATTCAAATTTTGAATGTCGAATATCGAATATCAAACTCAATCCAACATTCAAATCGAATGTTGAATATCGAATATCAAACTAAATCCAACATTCAAATCTAATGTCGAATATCGAATATCAAACTCAATCTCACATTCAAATTTTGAATGTCGAATATCGAATATCAAACTTAATCCAACATTCAAATCGAATGTTGAATATCGAATATCAAAATAAATCCAACATTCAAATCGAATGTCGAATATCGAATATCAAACTCAATCTCACATTCAAATTTTGAATGTCGAATGTCGAATATCAAACTAAATCCAACATTCAAATCGAATGTCGAATATCGAATATCAAACTAAATCAAACATTCAAATCGAATGTTGAATATCGAATATCAAACTAAATCCAACATTCAAATCGAATGTCGAATATCGAATATCAAACTCAATCTCACATTCAAATTTTGAATGTCGAATATCGAATATCAAACTAAATCCAACTTTCAATTCGAATGTCGAATATCGAATATCAAACTAAATCCAACATTCAAATCGAATGTTGAATATCGAATATCAAACTAAATCCAACATTCAAATCGAATGTCGAATATCGAATATCAAACTCAATCCCACATTCAAATTTTGAATGTCGAATATCGAATATCAAACTAAATCCAACATTCAATTCGAATGTCGAATATCGAATATCAAACTCAATCCAACATTCAAATCGAATGTTGAATATCGAATATCAAACTGAATCCAACATTCAAATCGAATGTCGAATATCGAATATCAAACTCAATCTCACATTCAAATTTTGAATGTCGAATATCGAATATCAAACTCAATCCAACATTCAAATCGAATGTTGAATATCGAATATCAAACTAAATCCAACATTCAAATCGAATGTCGAATATCGAATATCAAACTCAATCTCACATTCAAATTTTGAATGTCGAATATCGAATATCAAACTCAATCCAACATTCAAATCGAATGTTGAATATCGAATATCAAACTAAATCCAACATTCAAATCGAATGTCGAATATCGAATATCAAACTCAATCTCACATTCAAATTTTGAATGTCGAATGTCGAATATCAAACTATATCCAACATTCAAATCGAATGTCGAATATCGAATATCAAACTAAATCCAACATTCAAATCGAATGTTGAATATCGAATATCAAACTAAATCCAACATTCAAATCGAATGTCGAATATCGAATATCAAACTCAATCTCACATTCAAATTTTGAATGTCGAATATCGAATATCAAACTAAATCCAACATTCAATTCGAATGTCGAATATCGAATATCAAACTCAATCCAACATTCAAATCGAATGTTGAATATCGAATATTAAACTAAATCCAACATTCAAATCGAATGTCGAATATCGAATATCAAACTCAATCTCACATTCAAATTTTGAATGTCGAATATCGAATATCAAACTAAATCCAACATTCAAATCGAATGTCGAATATCGAATATCAAACTAAATCCAACATTCAAATCGAATGTCGAATATCGAATATCAAACTCAATCCAACATTCAAATCGAATTTTGAATATCGAATATCAAACTAAATCCAACATTCAAATCGAATGTCGAATATCGAATATCAAACTCAATCTCACATTCAAATTTTGAATGTCGAATATCGAATATCAAACTAAATCCAACATTCAAATCGAATGTCGAATATCGAATATCAAACTAAATCCAACATTCAAATCGAATGTCGAATATCGAATATCAAACTCAATCCAACATTCAAATCGAATGTTGAATATCGAATATCAAACTAAATCCAACATTCAAATTTAGAATGTCGAATATCGAATAAACTCAATCTCACATTCAAATTTTGAATGTCGAATATCGAATATCAAACTAAATCCAACATTCAATTCGAATGTCGAATATCGAATATCAAACTCAATCCAACATTCAAATCGAATGTTGAATATCGAATATTAAACTAAATCCAACATTCAAATCGAATGTCGAATATCGAATATCAAACTCAATCTCACATTCAAATTTTGAATGTCGAATATCGAATATCAAACTAAATCCAACATTCAAATCGAATGTCGAATATCGAATATCAAACTAAATCCAACATTCAAATCGAATGTCGAATATCGAATATCAAACTCAATCCAACATTCAAATCGAATGTTGAATATCGAATATCAAACTAAATCCAACATTCAAATCGAATGTCGAATATCGAATATCAAACTCAATCTCACATTCAAATTTTGAATGTCGAATATCGAATATCAAACTCAATCCAACATTCAAATCGAATGTTGAATATCGAATATCAAACTAAATCCAACATTCAAATCGAATGTCGAATATCGAATATCAAACTCAATCTCACATTCAAATTTTGAATGTCGAATATCGAATATCAAACTAAATCCAACATTCAAATCGAATGTCGAATATCGAATATCAAGCTAAATCCAACATTCAAATCGAATGTCGAATATCGAATATCAAACTCAATCTCACATTCAAATTTTGAATGTCGAATATCGAATATCAAACTAAATCCAACATTCAAATCGAATGTCGAATATCGAATATCAAGCTAAATCCAACATTCAAATCGAATGTCGAATATCGAATATCAAACTCAATCCAACATTCAAATCGAATGTTGAATATCGAATATCAAACTAAATCCAACATTCAAATCGAATGTCGAATATCGAATATCAAACTCAATCTCACATTCAAATTTTGAATGTCGAATATCGAATATCAAACTAAATCCAACATTCAAATCGAATGTCGAATATCGAATATCAAACTCAATCTCACATTCAAATTTTGAATGTCGAATATCGAATATCAAACTAAATCCAACATTCAAATCGAATGTCGAATATCGAATATCAAACTAAATCCAACATTCAAATCGAATGTCGAATATTGAATATCAAACTCAATCTCACATTCAAATCGAATGTCGAATATCGAATATCAAACTCTATCTCACATTCAAATTTTGAATGTCGAATATCGAATATCAAACTTAATCCAACTTTTGATTTTTTTATATCGAACCTCGAATATATCAAACTGAATCATACATTTAGATCTTAAATCTCAAATAGAAATATCTCGAGTACTAATTATCAAACTCAATCCTACATCCAAATTTTGAATAGACTGCTACATTATGCCTTTTGTAAAACATTGTCCCTCAATGCGTCAGGGATGGTGATTTACGTTGTTTTCTCTCTGGATTATAGGGCACACTTTAAAAGCCAGGCTTTAATCGGTGGGTTGGTGCATGATGCTTATCTGTAGCTGGGCCCAACGTGGCTCAAGTTGAGGTTTTCTTTAGCTCTCTGACTATCTGTGAGTCGTGAGCCCTTTTCTTTGTTTCATCATAGTGTGTTAATTTAATTAAAGTGTTTCTCTATTATGATAAAGTGCAATAGTAAGAAGGCTTCCATGCGAGCTGATTATTTATTGTTCTTCAACAACAGCAGAATTTAGGGCGAAGATTTGGTACCCGGTGGCTTAGGCTGCTGTCCGTTCTAAGGCGGTGGTTCTGTTGTTGTTGATTCGTTGTTGATTGTTACTCCCATTGTGGGATTCTGTAATTGTTCTATGTTTTGTTGCACGTTCATTCTGGTTTTGCAATCATCTTGATGGGGAAGAGAGAGCTGGTTGCTTTGCTTGGTTTGTCTTCCTGGTGTCTCGTGATTGTTGTGTGGCTCTTCCTCGCGGTGCCATGGGTTTGTCTGCAGTTTGTGATTGTGGGATTTCCTGATCATACTCACTTACTATTTTTCATGACATCCTCAGTATTCTGAAACTTATCTCTTCGATTCGCAAGTCATGTTGCTAGAATTGATTACTTACGTCCCAGTGAACAAGTTTTCAAGTATGTCGGGACGATGATCAATATCTGACCAAAGTGTAAAAGAAAATTTTTGGGTAAAGGAGAAATGGAGCGGACAGGAAATTCAAGGATTAATCACATGACCTTCATTTGTGGCCTTGACATTGAGTCTTTGTAACTGAGCCATAGGTTCTGCACACCATCTCCCAGAGATGAACATTTGACCAAAGTTTAACGCAAATCTTTCAAAGTGTTCAAGTGATATGGAGCGGACATAAAATTCAAGGCTAAATCCAATGACCTTTAGCTGTCATAGCTTCACTACACCGTCTCACTGAGTTGAATGTTAATGAAAATCTTTTTTTCAAGCGGTATGGAGCGGAAAAGAAAGTGCTACGTTCGGACAGACGGACGGACGGACTGACGGACAGGCAAAGGGCATTCCTATAATCCACTCTCAGCTTTGCGGCGGGGGATTAATGACCATAGATTTGGAGTTGTGATCTCTGGACCTGCAGACAAACACTTTGTCAACGGAACGGGTCGGCTTACTTTGCAAACTGATTAAGACTATTATGGAACCAGTGTCGTTGTTCCCCTGAAATAAATTGGATTGTTCGTCTTTACCCCCACAACCCTCCATACATGTAATTTCTTATATCCACTGTTCCCCATATTCTTCTTTATTCCCATGTCCCCCTAAAAACAAATTTAGCATTTGTTTCCTTGTTTCGTTAATTCCCCCCCCCCCCCCACCCCCAGTTTCTCCAAACCCCTGGGGTGGTATCATAATGTTAAATTGTTTTTTATATGTACAGCATGCGAAACGTCGCAGGGCTGATTTTTAAAAAAATCACAAAACAGATCAAAAGTGAAACTCGATTAATGAGCCACGACATGAGAAAACCAACAATGTCGCCGTACGCTACGAGAGGACTCAGATCTAATCAGCCTAGTCTTCACATGAAGAAAAGTTAGGTCCTTAGTTACTCGCTGAGCGCACAGCAAAGACTCTGATCAGACTGGGCGGATACTATTTCTGATCAGAGTCTTCGGTGGGCGCACACTTATTTTGTTGTTCGTCATGTCATGGATAATTTTAATGTGTTTGTTTATTCAATCACAGGAAGAAAAAGACGTTGCAACTGTAGAATTGAAGAAAATCATATATATTACATTTAAAGGTGTGGGGGATGGGGGTGGGGGTAATTCTGAACGCAAATAAATCTTGGTATTGAATAACTTATTTGCAGGCTGCACACTCCAAATTTATATCAAACACAAAAATCAAACCACCTGTGTGTCCAGGTTGGGCTATTAGGGGCTTAAAATGGCGATGCTGTGGGGCCCGGTAACCAGTAATGGAGATACTCTAGTGAGTTATATGCAAAGTTCAGGTGCGTATCCTCGAAAGCCTACTAGGTATACCCCCGTTGGCTTGGGCTTTAAGGGCATAGATGCATAGAATGCCTATAGAAATTGCGATGTACTATGTAGTTTGGCTATATGATGGATATACTGTAACGAGTTATATGCAAAGTTCAAGGAGTTTAGAGCATACATGAGGTAGTGAAGCCCATGGGATGATATGCCTTTGTGCCCTTCCTACTAGGTGTACCTCCGCTGGGTTGGGCTTTAAGGGCTTAGAAATGGCGATGTACATGTATTGAGGCTGCGCGACTGAACTGTGCATATAGCCCTCTTAAGCATGTTAAGTATCCCCGTAGAATGATATACACAGGCCTAACTCCCTCCCTCACAACCTCCTGTATGCTCGATATTTCAGACGATGCGCACCTGAACTTTGCATAAAACTCTATAGTATCTGCATCCAACCAGGCCCCACTACATCGCCATTTCTAAGCCCTTTAAGCCAACTCCCAACAGGGGCACCAATAGTAGGCAGTAGGCAGGACACCCAGACTAACCTCCCCATGGACTTAACTACGAATTATCCGAGGCTGCGCACCTGAACTTTGCATATAACTCTATAGTATCCCCATAACAGGTTAACAGGTCCCACTACATTGTCATTTCTAAGCCCTTAAAGCGCAAATCCAATGGGGTACACCTAGTAGGCAGTAGGCAGGACACCCAGACCTACCTCCCCATGGTCTTCACTCGAAATTCCCGAAGCTGCGCATCGGAACGTTGCATATACATGTAACTCTCTATAACATCCCTATTACTGGCTACTGGACCACTTCAAGGTGACAGAGAGTATCGAACTAGCAACCTCTAACAATTTGAAAACGCGTCACCTTCATACCAAGTTAAAGTCATTTTCCAACATCGCCCAGCCTCAACACAAATAAGCAGTACGTTGTTGTTCATTTTTTGTATGCCGTCGCTAAAAAACAGTGATTATGAGTGAGGCGTTTTAGTTGGGAACAAGACAGTTCACCAACAAGACAATTCACCGACACGTTTTTGAAGACATGTCACTGAGAGAATTGAAGACAGTTCACCGAAACTTTTTAAGACAGTTCACCGACACATGTGCTTTATATGTAACTGACCTATGGCTGGAAAATAACTGTTAATTTTGAGGAATAATGGATCTTTTGTGATTTGAAGTAAAAACAAAAGTAGATACATTTGGTAAAGAACAATGGCAATTGCTGCCAGTATACACTGAACTGAAGTTCTAAGTAGCCACTTTTCAATTTCTTTTTTTCTGACTAAGCCCTAGTGATATTGAAATGAATTTTCGCCCAAATATGTGCATTTTAATGGACTAAAGTTAAGAGGTGTTTTGGGAGAGTTTTCTATCACTTCACGATTTTTGGGTTCAAAAATGCAAAAATCAATTTTTTGAAGAAAATAAGCGTTTTGATTGCAGTTTTTATCAAATTCAAGTACAGGTAATTACAAATCTACCTAGTCGACTTGAAAAAACACCAAACACTTGACATTTTGCTTATGACAGATTTTTTATGAATTTTTAAAAATTGATAATTTTCCGAATTTTCCGAAATTTTCGGAAATAATCAGCTGCAAATACTAAAATCATTGTATGTATTGTATTTTATGTTAATATGCTTGACAAAACACCATGCAACTTGATAAGCCCATTTTCTAACGATATTTTTTACCAATTTGGTATCCACCTCTGATTTTAACGTGAATCTTTATAGGCCATTTAAATGGCATTTTTTAAGATTTCTTTTGATTTTTTTAGCAGAACAGTGACGCCAATTCGAAATAAAGAATCCCTGAAAATTGCACTGCTATGCCGCAGATAATAAAGCGTACAGAGCAATTCAAAGTGAGTATGCAAACTGCATGGTTAAGCTAAAAATCCTTTGATTAAGTTGTTGACCGTGGCTGTCTTCATGTTAACGTAGAAGAGAAATGGAGTGTTCAATTGTCAAAAAAACTGTTGATTCTTTTCATCTTATATCACAGCTGTTATAAACATCTTCAAACTAATTAAAATATAAATGGATAACGTACCTGATGAAGAGTTTATATCACATTAAAAAGTGTGACTTTTTGAAATGATGGTACCTTTACTCGGACCTCGACTGTGCAAGGTCTACCAGTCATTTTGAAATGACATAATTCGCAGAGTCTCGACAAAGCCTTGGACCTTTTTATAGAATTTAAATTTTGTGAGAGCGATTTTTACTTTCTGAACGGGAGCAAAAATTGTATGGTGGCTACTTATAATTTCGGTTCAATGTAGAAGATAGATAGAACTATTTCTTCCCACTAATGTACATTTATGTTTCTGCTGTGCCTCATCAGTGGGATCATGGACTTTGCAATTATTGTTGGTTAACAAGGCGATTATTGTTTGCTTGATTAACAAATAATAGGCAGATCTTTTGATGTTACATGAAGCTAAACTATTGTTGTTTTCTTTTCAACTAGGACCAATCCAGTATATACAGATAATGTAATGATCTCTCTATATGCATTAGGCATATATATGTCTAATAAAAAGATCAAAGTGCCACAGAAATCATTCAACTCCAATAATTTTATATTAGTCATGTGTTTAATAGTATCCCAAATGATAGTAAAACATGTGACATTCATTATAAATACAATATAAAATTTGTCGGTGAACTGTCTTCAATTCTGTCGGTGAACTGTCTTTAATTCTGTCGGTGAACTGTCTTCAAATGTGTGTCTGTGAACTGACTTGTCGGTGAACTGTCTTCAAATGTGTGTCTGTAAACTGTCTTGTCGGTGAACTGTCTTGATTCATTTTAGTTGACGTCAGTATATATCGTATCTGGAAACAAATTTATTATAAAAATCTAAAATAAAGGTTGACCAAAGAGACAAAATATGGTGTATACATCTGTTTGTCAGAAGCTTTTGGATCAGCATTATGGCGAGAACAGTCTCTGCAAAACTTTGTGGCCAGATGTGGGCTTGAACTCATAACCTACCCCAAACTTACGTAAGAAACTCCCCTCCGATTGGGCTCAAACCAAACAAACATTTGCGGAAATTTCTCCAGACATTATTACATGTACCTTCTTTACATGTACATGTAGGTTTAATATACCATTTGAGTATTTTTCTACTTATCACATGACTAATACGCAGGCTCATCAGAGCCTTCTATGCGTGTACAAACACACACAATCCAGTAAACATCTGTAAACATGCCACCTTCGGCCCGCTAGCGAAACGCCATACAAATGGCGCTTTGCTAGTGGGACGATGGTGGCCCGATCCAATGGCGTTTCGCTAGCGGGTCGAGGGTGGCCCGGCATTGAATGCTGGCTGAGAAGTAGATGAGAATTAAGATTCCGATTGTATTTTCTGGATTTACTTACATATGTATCTTCCATTAAAACGTTTCTCCTAAATATGGCCACCATTATAGGCTACATGTACTACTTTGCAAATGGAGACACTTTACCATCTGGTTATCTAGACATTGTTAGCTGCGACAACAGTGGAGACTCTCAAATACTGTGACATGTCGGCAAGAAAATTGTGTCTCCTTACGTACATCTATTAATGAATAAGAATTTCCTCTCTCAGATGTTAAAAAGTAGGCCTGGTGGCATTAATAACGCATAGATTACATTTGCCTGAGCACCGTACGATTTATTTTTCCACGACTTTCCGTACGATTTTCCAGGCACCGTAGATGGCAACGGGCTACAGATGTACCATGACCTCTGAGTAATGACCTTTGGACCATTATAATTCAAAAAGGTTGATGCGTAACGCGTAAAATGAGCCAGTTGTGCGTCAAAATATTATAGTAAATGTAAGTAAACACCTAAAACCACTATTATACAGTCTCGCCTCAAAGCTTTTTGCTCTATAGGGCATACGTATTTATACTGTATGAACGTCGGTAAAGTCAGCAGCGATATTGCTGCAGCGAAAAACGGTAAAGTTGGCAGCAATTTTATTGCAGCAAAAAACGGTCAAGTTAGCAGCAATTTTGCTGCAGCGAAAAACGGTAAAGTTGGCAGCAATTTTACAGCAGAAAAAAAAAAACGGTCAAGTTAGCACAAAATTTGCTGCTGGCACAAAAATTTCTGCTAGCAAAAAAATTGCTGCTGGCACAAAATTTGCTGCTGGCAAAAAGTTTTCTGCTAGCACAAAATTTGCTGCTGGCACAAAAATCTCTGATAGCAAAAAATTGCTGCCAGCAAAAAATTTGCTGCTGGCACAAAAATTGCCGCTGGCACAAAATTCCTGCTAGCACAAAATTTGCTGCTGGCACAAAAATTTCTTCTAGCAAAAAAATGCTGCCATCAAAAAAAATACTGCTGACACAAAAATTCATGCTAGCACAAACTTTGCTGCTGGCACAAAAAATTCTGCTAGCAAAGAAAATGCTGCCAGCACAAAATTGCTGCAGGCACAAAAATTTCTGCAAGCAAAAAAATGCTGCCAGCACAAAATTTGCTGCTGGCACAAAAAAATCCTGCTAGCACAAAATTTGCTGCCAGCACAAAATTTGCTGCTCGCACAAAAATTCCTGCCATCACAAAATTTGCTCCCAGCACTAAAATTTCTGCTGGCACAAAATTTGCTGCAGGCACAAATGAGCCGTGACATGAGATTTCCAACAATGTGGTATGTGCGACCAGCAAAGGCTCAGCCCATCCTGCGCATACGCGCAAACAGATCAGAGCCTTTGCTTGTCGCTTAATTATTATATGAGTGTTAAGCTACTGATCGAACTTATTTTGGTGTTTCAAAGCTTAACAGGAGGCTGCACAGGTTCGTTTGAGTCTACACTTGTCAAAATGGCACATTGTTGGAAATCACATGTCACGGTTCAAATATTCCTGAATACAGGGCCGCGTAGGCAGTCGGTAACGTGTCTGGCTACAGATGCGTGTCTGACTGCAGATCCTGGTGTCCCGAGTTTGATCACAGCCCGGTCTCATACTTTCATGGAGATTGATCATGAAATAATTCTACGGTCATATTCCTCCCTTCAGCTGAATCATTCAAACGAATTAGTTATCAGTTATTAGCGAAAGTATGTGCTTAAAGTACTGGTTTGATTTGATTCATTACGTCCCATCAACAATCTTTCAGTTATATAGGGACAAGTCTTCCTGGGTTGAACCAGTACTAAGCTAAGATTAATGCGTCTTGCTTAAGGGCACAATGCCATGCCGCCGGTGAGGCTCGAACCCGCGGCCCCTCGGTCTCGAGTCAAGCACTCTCGCTCCGATGATGAAGTACTGGTTACCCGCTTCTTCAAAATTCCCCAGGAGATATGTGATTAGGTGAGCTGACCGTCTCGCCATGGCCATAGTTGTTGACTTGGGGACGTAAAGCAGCAAAACAAACAAAACACAAATATTCCTGCTAGCACAAAAATTGCTGCCAGCACAAAAATGGCTGCTGGCACAAAAATGGCTGCTAGCACAAAATCTGCTGCAGGCACTAAAATTATTGCTGGCACAAAAGTTGCTGAAGGCACAAATCTTCCTATCGGGCCGCGTAGGCAGTCGGTAGCGTGTCTGGCTACAGGTGCGTGTCTCACCACGAAAGTATGGGACCGGACCGGGATCGATCCCTGGATTTGAAGTCAGACACGCATCTGCAGCCAGACGCGTCGCCGACTGCGCTACGCGGCCCAGCTCATCTAAAAACAGAAGTAAGAAATGAAAAATCTGTGGATTATCTACAGAGAGTAGTAAAAATCTGGGACTTTGGCCGATAAACTCCAATTCAGTCAGCCCAGCTACAGGGAGTATTAAGGAATACCATTTGGGGGTTTGATCCGTTAAGCCACAAACCAACCAGATCAGTTATAGAGAGTGGCAAGAAATCAAAATTCTGGAGTTTTGACCTGGTTAACCTCAAACCAGCCTGCTCAGCTACAGAGAGTAGCAAGAAATCAAAATAATATCTTGTCCGTACGAGATAAAACAAAATCAGAAAAAAATCAAATAATATGACCTTTTCCGGCCCGCAATGTAATGGGGCGGCACACGTTTTTTTGGTACTAGATTGCATCGTATTGTATTATTCCAACAAGCATGCACGGCAACATAGTTGGACTACATGTTTAAAAAAATTCTGACTTTTTATCATTGTATATATGTTGTGTGTGTGCAAATAGCGAAGACTCTGGCAAGACTGCGAGGATGTGCAGCCTTGTCTGAAAATGTTGACCGATTGTAAGGCGGTCCCATTGTTAAGTTGCGGTCACGTTGGGGTTGCCGCAGGAATCTGTGTGATTTTACAGACACTGCACAGGCTTCACGCGGCGACCTTTCGGTAGCTGCGCGGGTTCTCTACGATTTCTTAAGAGCCTACAATCAATTTTGGGCCCAAAATACCATCTAAAATCATACATTATCCGCCCGACCAGCGTGCTGTATCTGTGTGGTACAAATGTACATGTACCCGTATGGCAATCATGCGATGGGTCAAACTACATGTCTAGTCAACGACCAACGGCCTCGCAATTTCTCAAAATTTGTCATAGCCAGGAGTTGATTGTAGACGCTACAGCAACCGTGAATGAGTACATTAACTGACTGAATGTTGGATTCAGTTTGATATTCGATATTTAAAATTTGAATGTTGGATTCAGTTTGATATTCGAAATTCGACATTCAAAATTTGAATGTTGGGTTTAGTTTGATATTCGATATTCGACATTCGATTTGAATGTGAGATTGAGTTTGATATTCGATATTCGACATTCGATTTGAATGTTGGATTTAGTTTGATATTCGATATTCGACATTCCATTTGAATGTTGGATTCAGTTTGATATACGATATTCGACATTCGATTTGAATGTGAGATTGAGTTTGATATTCGATATTCGACATTCGATTTGAATGTTGGATTTAGTTTGATATTCGATATTCGACATTCGATTTGAATGTTGGATTTAGTTTGATATTCGATATTCGACATTCAAAATTTGAATGTGAGATTGAGTTTGATATTCGATATTCGACATTCGATTTGAATGTTGGATTTAGTTTGATATTCGATATTCAACATTCGATTTGAATGTTGGATTGAGTTTGATATTCGATATTCGACATTCGATTTGAATGTTGGATTTAGTTTGATATTCGATATTCGACATTCAAAATTTGAATGTGAGATTGAGTTTGATATTCGATATTCGACATTCGATTTGAATGTTGGATTTAGTTTGATATTCGATATTCAACATTCGATTTGAATGTTGGATTGAGTTTGATATTCGATATTCGACATTCGATTTGAATGTTGGATTTAGTTTGATATTCGACATTCAAAATTTGAATGTGAGATTGAGTTTGATATTCGATATTCGACATTCGATCTGAATGTTGGATTCAGTTTGATATTCGATATTCAACATTCGATTTGAATGTTGGATTGAGTTTGATATTCGATATTCGACATTCAAAATTTGAATGTGAGATTGAGTTTGATATTCGATATTCAACATTCGATTTGAATGTTGGATTGAGTTTGATATTCGATATTCGACATTCGAATTGAATGTTGGATTTAGTTTGATATTCGATATTCGACATTCAAAATTTGAATGTGAGATTGAGTTTGATATTCGATATTCGACATTCAAAATTTGAATGTGAGATTGAGTTTGATATTCGACATTCGACATTCGATTTGAATGTTGGATTTAGTTTGATATTCGATATTCAACATTCGATTTGAATGTTGGATTGAGTTTGATATTCGATATTCGACATTCGATATTCGATTTGAATGTTGGATTCAGTTTGATATTCGATATTCGACATTCAAAATTTGAATGTGAGATTGAGTTTGATATTCGATATTCGACATTCGATTTGAATGTTGGATTTAGTTTGATATTCGATATTCGACATTCAATTTGAATGTTGGATTTAGTTTGATATTCGATATTCGACATTCAAAATTTGAATGTGAGATTGAGTTTGATATTCGATATTCGACATTCGATTTGAATGTTGGATTTAGTTTGATATTCGATATTCAACATTCGATTTGAATGTTGGATTGAGTTTGATATTCGATATTCGACATTGGATTTGAATGTTGGATTTAGTTTGATATTCGATATTCGACATTCAAAATTTGAATGTGAAATTGAGTTTGATACTCGATATTCGACATTCGATTTGAATGTTGGATTTAGTTTGATATTCGATATTCAACATTCGATTTGAATGTTGGATTGAGTTTGATATTCGATATTCGACATTCGATTTGAATGTTGGATTTAGTTTGATATTCAATATTCGACATTCGAAATTTGAATGTGAGATTGAGTTTGATATTCGATATTCGACATTCGATTTGAATGTTGTATTTAGTTTGATATTCGATATTCAACATTCGATTTGAATGTTGGATTGAGTTTGATATTCGCTATTCGACATTCGATTTGAATGTTGGATTTAGTTTGATATTCGATATTCGACATTCAAAATTTGAATGTGAGATTGAGTTTGATATTCGATATTCGACATTCGATTTGAATGTTGGATTTAGTTTGATATTCGATATTCAACATTCGATTTGAATGTTGGATTGAGTTTGATATTCTATATTTAACATTCGATTTGAATGTTGGATTTAGTTTGATATTCGATATTCGACATTCAAAATTTGAATATGAGATTGAGTTTGATATTCGATATTCGACATTCGATCTGAATGTTGGATTCAGTTTGATATTCGATATTCAACATTCGATTTGAATGTTGGATTGAGTTTGATATTCGATATTCGACATTCAAAATTTGAATATGAGATTGAGTTTGATATTCGATATTCGACATTCAAAATTTGAATGTGAGATTGAGTTTGATATTCGATATTTGACATTCGATTTGAATGTTGGATTTAGTTTGATATTCGATATTCAACATTCGATTTGAATGTTGGATTGAGTTTGATATTCGATATTCGACATTCAAAATTTGAATGTTGAATGTTGAATATCGAACATCTAACCAAATTTTGATTGCTCAAATATTACGAAGCTATAAAATGTTAAAGCCACAATCAGGCACCGAGGCTTAAAATGTTTCTTCATGCTCAACTCAACCGAAATGGTGATTTGTCTTCTTTCTTACTTTAAAACTCAGGTTTTGTATTTATACTGCTAATAAATGTTAAAATGCCAACTATTGCTGGCATTTTAACATTTATGAGCAGGATCAATTTCATGCTCAGTTGAGTTGAGAAAAAGTTTTATAACACCGGGACCTAGTATTAGAATTCTGTAATTTAAGTAACAATTTGCCATTATCCTGTATATGCTCTTGGTAATCAGGAATTCTATAAGCATGATGGTTGCAATGCAATCCTTGCAAATTTAGTATAGATAATGTCAAGTGAATTCGCTAATAAAACATATATGTTTAAACCAAACATATGATAAAGTGTCTTGCTCAAGGACACAATGTCGTGCCTCCGTCAGAAGAACTGAATTCATGATCAACGTCTAAATCTCTGGGAGACCTTTTCTGGGTTCAGAGCATAATATGCCTAACCTGTATTCGTGGTTGTAATTATACATGTAAATTTGAAGCATGTTGTTTGATAGTCTTATGGACTCGGATCTAAATTGTTTGACACTCAAATGGTTAATTTGAGACAACGCAAGAATAAAGACAGATATTTAAAGGTATTTATTTATTAGGCTACTACTTCAGAATAATAATATAAACGACAAAAATGTACAAAAACTACAGTATTTGGCTATCAGGGGCTAATCACCTAACAAAGGCTGTGAGTGGCCCCAAGCCTACTCCAGTATGATGCAGACTAAAGTATGTGCTATTAGCGGGCGAGGTACCAGGCTCAAGCCCAATTGAGTAAATGATTAGACTATTTTAGGTGAAAAAGTTCAAGCGAGAAGCGTAATTGAACTCTATGCCCAAGTCGACTGGCACAATGAGTTTGGCACAATGAGGCCAGATTTTTCTTATTAGTTAATTTACGGGATTTTTTCAGACCTAGGGTTGGGGGGACGAAAAAAATAAATAAAAAAGCTCTGAAAATGACCAGTTGACTGGTCATTTTCAGAGCTTTTTTTTCAGAGCTTTTTTTTTCAGAGCTTTTTTTTCAGAGCTTTTTTTTCTCTTTAATATATCCAGAAAAACAGTAAAACTAGTAAGGTGATCTTTAAATATTTAATCATTTTTCCAAAAATCTGGACAGGACAGTCACTTTGAACAGTGTCACTCTCAAAAAAAACACAGACCACGGGTGGTAAACCTAGGAACTACCACGGAATTGTGTTAACGCAAATTTGTTCCCAAGCCACATCCGGGACACGTCGTGGTAGTTTCCAGGCCGAAAATTGTATAAAGAAAGGTTGGTGTCACATTCATTTTTGTTTTATTTTACAACTAAGAACAAACAATGGTGAAATCCGACAATGCAGTTCCGTGTAAATGTGTTTCAGCGTCCCCTCTAGCCCAAAATTTTGTATGGAAAGTTATTTTCTTTCTTTTGATTTATGTTTCCCCACTGAGCATCGGACCAACTTTCCCCAAAGTTCGAAAGATTCTAGCCCATATCTGTCAAATTAAATGGAATTTGATACCATTTGACGATGAAAATGATTAAAAGACCCTCAATAAACGTTCCTACACAGAAAAAAACATCTGAATATTTACTCGTAAACGATTCATGCTCAGTTCGTCCTGTGTGGTAGTTTCCAGCTCATCGTGGTAGTTAAAATGCTATAGTGGTAGTTTCGAAGAGTTTGTAGGATACGTTTCTGAAGTGGTACAAAACATATAAGTGGTTGCTTGTTTTGCATGACAACCCTCGAATTCGTCAATTAATTGCCACGGTAAACAATTAAATCACATTTTAACTCCATGAAGAAGCAAAGCTGAAGACTCAACATATTCGATGTAATGCGTGACAGGTGGAGATCATGTCCTGGATTACCAAACAACATCTCTTGAAATCTAAAGCAAAAGAAGGTCATCAGTTGAGTCCCGGTGGACCAAGCAACAGACAAAAAAATGATATTAATTATTTCGTCACTCGCTACGTTGTTCCATGTTCAGTCAACTTTAAGATAAAATGGCAGGCTAAGACTACTGGCCCAGAGTATCGTTAGTACATGCGCTTCAGAAAAAAAGAGGAATATCCTTGGGTTGGGTCACTTTTGATATACATGTGAGTGCGACTATGAACGGGCATGTTATTTGATAATTAAAAAGCATAGTTATTCAAAAATAAAATATGTGAATATCCCTTCTTTTCATTCTTCTCATCATTCAATAGCCCACTAAATTTAAAATTCAGGCAGCCGACATTTGTTATCTGACAAAAGGTTGTTTGAAAAGGTCTCTGTAGGAATAAGAGGGGTATTCAAGGTTCAGTCCGCACACCCTGTCTTTAAAAAAATGAAGTAGCCCCTGAATAGAAAACATCTGCTGATGCGAACTACTACTAAATTCCTACAAAGTCTTGGAAACTACCACAATAGCATTTTAACTACCACGATGACCTGGAAACTACCACGCAGGACGAGCGGGGCATAAATTGTTTACGAGTAAATGCTCAGATGTTTATTCTGTGTAGGAACGTTTATTGAGAGTCTTTTTATCATTTTCATCGTCAAATGATATCAAATTCCATTTAATTTGACAGATATGGGCTAAAATCTTTCGAACTTTGGGGAAAGTTGGTCCGATGCTCAGTGGGGAAACACGAATCAAAAGAAAGAAAATAACTTTTCATATAAAATTTTGGGCTAGAGGGGACGCTGAAACATATTTACACGGAACTGCATTGTCGGATTTCACCATTGTTTGTTCTTAGTTGTAAAATAAAACAAAAATGAACGTGACACCAACCTTTCTTTATACAATTTTCGGCCTGGAAACTACCACGACGTGTCCCGGATGTGACTTGGGAACAAATTTGCGTTAACACAATTTCGTGGTAGTTCCTAGGTTTACCACCCGTGCAGACAGAACCTCAAATTTTTTTTTTTTCAACCAAACAAAATGTATTTAGAGTCGGCGGATAAAATAATTTTTTTTTTAGAAATTAAATTTTATTTTTTTCTTCTTTCGAGAAAATTACAGTAGAAGGGTTCGTAAATCAACTAATAAAAAAATTCTGGCCTGAGTGTGTTGTCAGGAGAAAGTCCCAAAACACATGTAGAGACGATGTTTTGAAAACGTTATTTTGCAAATCAAAATAAAACCAGCAGAGGACAAATAACATGCAAACTTATCTAGCACGCAATGAGTTACATTTGTAAGTAGTGGAGAGAAATAGCCACTTACATGCCATGCTTAGAACGAAAATGATAAAAATCACACATAGATGATTCATCTTTCAATCCTCGTTGTAAATAATAAGATATCAATATCTTCTTTGTTCACCTTTCGATATTTAATACTTCAGTCATAACTGGGTTTCGACACAAGAAAACCTGGCTTTGTTGCAGGCGAACAACAAAGACGCAGATCAGCCTGCGCATCCGCGCAGTCTGATCAGCGCCCTTGCTATTCGCTTTCCGGAAAGAATTAGAAATCCACCCGCTACATGTAAAATCTTAATAGTCTAGCTAGTCTCTGTAGCTGAGAAGGCTGGTTTGAGCCTGATACCTAGTCAGAAAGCCCGAAGACAGGTTTGAACTGTCTTCGGGTTTTCCGACAAAACAAGTTTCAAACCATTATCCACAGCTACAGAGACTAGCTAGAAAATTGGAATTTGGCTTGAAGCAAGTTTAGATATTATATTTTTCAAAAAAGCGAATAACAAAGACGCCGATCTGTCTGGGAGGATGCGTATACTGGTCTGCGCCTTTGTTGTTCGTAAACCTTGAAGACAGGTTTTCTCGCGTCGAGACCCAATTATGTTATGAATGTTATGAACTATGTGGTATGTCTATGTGAACTGCGACATAAGAATTCTTCTTTGTGTTGAGGCTTTATGTCCCAGTCAACAATGGTTTAGTCTTGTCGGAGACGAGATGAGATACCAACAATGTGGCTGTGCAGCACGAGATGATTCAGATCAACCTAGGTATCAGCTCCACATGATAAGAGTCTTCACTGTATATGTACGCATGAAGAAATCTTGGGTTCTTAGTTCACGCTAGAGAACCCTGTACTCGAACAGTGCAATCGTCACGTGTTGGTTGCAGTCGACGAGTGCACAGAATAGTGTACTTAGCTGTTAAAAAGGGTAATATTTTGGTCAATACTTTACTTCTGAAAATATTCTTCGCCAGTTATTGCACTTATAAATCCTTCTGTGTATCTGCATAACAAGATTTATGTGAGTTAAGCGATAGGCAATATAGCGCCTGATTCTTGCCAAAAATGTGATTATTCTCCTGAAAAAAGGATGAAAAGCATTTTTGTTATGTCCAGGAATTTAGCTAAAATGCAAAATAACAGTACTTTAATGTGAAAAAAGTTCGAAATCTGAGGCTGGAGCATTTTGAAAGTTATTCAAGCTGTTCGTACTTTATTCAGAGTTCTGTATATATCAGGTGTTCTGGCCCAGTAATTGGGTCGTCGAATGTAACATATTGATTTCATTTAGACACTCGACTACCGATATACAGAACTCAGCGTACAGTATGAAAAGCTTAAATAACTTTCACAATGCTCTGCCCTCAGATTTCAAACCTTTTGCACGTTCAAGGACTGGTATGTTGTATTTTATCGAAAGTAAGCAAAACTTCCAGAACATAAACAAAACGTCATTTCGTCCTCTTTTTCAGGAAAAAATACATTTTTGCATAACTCAGGCGCTGTATCGACTATCACTCAACCCACACAAATCTTGTTAAGCAGATACACAGCTGGATGTATAAGTGACAATAAGTAGATATAGCGATGAATATTTTCAGAAGCAAAATAGTGACCAAAGTATTACCGTTTAACAGCTACATGTAGTTACACTATTCTGTGCACTCGTCAACTGCAACCACACGCGATGACTGCGCTGTTCGAGTACAGTGGTTCTCTAGCGTGTTAGTTGCAGTGTACCAACTGTATGCACAGGGAAAATTCTGAACAGACTGAGTGCATGCACAGACTGATCTGAGTCTTCGCCTGGCGCACACTGATTTTTTTTATGACATGGCTCATATGAACAGTGAGAAAACGTAATAATGATTACTTCTCTAGCCAGTCTGCATAACCGGACAATTCCTACTATGGACTGTTTGTTCAGTGGTTGTATTGGAACTAAAGCACACACGCTAATGTTCAGTCAAAGTGACGTCATCATGTTATAATGCATCTCAGCGTGTGCAGGGACTTCTGGAAGCGGATTTTAAATAAACAGTCAATGGTGAACAAAAAAAATCCATTATTGGTGTGAGTATGCGATAGAAAAATCAGTCTCTCGAGAACACCGTTTGTCATCACCTGGCATGCATCGTTAAACCAAACGGTGATCCTTGGGACAGATTTTTTTATCCCATCCTCACACTCATGATAGATTCTTATAAGCTCAGCAGGTTTTGCTATTTTCGTGCCCCATGCAGCCATTGCTGACACAGCTTTTTTCTTTTCTTTTTTTTTTAAAAGTTTTCTCGTAATAATAACTTGCAATAGCAAAGGTCTTATGGGTAGAGAAACAGAAAGAATGCTTTCTCGAACAAATGCAACACTCTTGCTTCGTTCGGACAAGCACCAAACTACTTTTCTTGTCATAATGGCTAGGCCTATAACAAAGTTACGATTAATACTCCACAGAGTCACTTCCCACAATCACTTTGTAGCCAGGATTGTAATTCCTATTATTTTATTTTCAAAGTCTAAATGACAGTGCACTGTGTTAATGATAACTGTCCGCTATCTTTACAGCAGTGGAAATGTTACTGGCCACATTTTTGTGGTTATCCTGATAGTAAGTAGTTTTCAACTCATATAACATAAATAGTGCGTGCAAATTCAGCCATTCATTTCTTTTATCAATAACCATGTAGATGCATAAGTCTCTTTGATCATGACATTACACCAATTACGTCTTTATTGTTATAGACTTGTACGCGGAAGAGAAATAAGATATGTTATAATGAGCAAATGCACATTTTCAAGGTGGGTAGCTATCTCAGTACATGCATAAACCTATATGCTCAGTTGTTCTCTATATATAGTGTCAAAGCATTACACTGCTGGTAGATTTAAATGGCCATTCTGACACGTCTTTCCTTCTAAGCGACTTTTGACATCTACGGGCAACCACCTGCAGGCAGTTTGGATCCAGATAAGGACTGACACATTATGTAGATCATGAAATGGATCCAAACCATTTGACACTCTGATACTGATCCTCAACGAATGGTTGGAAAAAATCATTTTGAAAAAGTCAGCAGACGAAAACAAAAGCATGAACCATTATCCAGCATGCAAATAGTTAATCTTCTGTTGGTCCTGATCTGGGTTAAAACTGTTTGCAAAGATTATCAGCAGATGATAAAAGCCACCGCTAGCAAGAAATGAGTAAAATATTTAACCGCAGCTGCCAAGAAACACATAAAAAGTGATCTAAAACTACGGAATAGATTAAATCAGATAAAACTTTCATCACCGCCATACTGACAACAACTGGTCTTGTACAGTAGCAAGATTGTTGACCATCATTCTGAACGAATGGCGCATGTTATTTATATCTTAAACGTAATATACATGTACATGTATAATGGAAATAATTGCATCGTGGCGTTTACATGCATATGCTGAGAGAAATGAATTACATGTGCAAAAGTATCAACCTGATTTTTTAAATTGATATAAGGAAAAGACATTTTGAAGACAATGGGTCGAAGTGAAAATGTCATATTACTAGACTAATAAATGTCTAATCTCGCTGCTAAAATCGTCAAAATTGTCTGTTTGTACACATAAATAACACAGCATGCTAAAACGATAATCAAGCTACCTACCTGCCTGTGCAAAATGGGATGCGATCCTGCAGCAGTTGTATCTGGATGAAACAACAGTTGTAACAGGATCATACAGGAATTGTGACTTAGGTATATAAAGATAACGCAATGGTAGTGACAAGCATTCTGATGATTTCAATTTACTAGAGCACAGTGTATCCTCAAAGCAGACAGACGTGTCTACATCTAGGTAAATCCTGCACCAGCTTTAAAAATCCTCTAATTACATTGTCCAAAACTCGTGCAATATTGAAATCATTATTAGCCAGTCATGCCGCAGTGATGTTGTGATACGTAAACGACTTGCCAGCGATATTACGTATTGACACCAGGTTTCCGACTGTATGATATATAATTAAAGGTAAAAACTGTTTATGAATCTCAAATTATATGATATACAAGAAAATTATCATAAAGTAATAATATTTCATTTCATAAAATGTTAGTGATTTTTCGACCAACTTTAAAATGATCTATGGCTCAGAGAATTTTGTTCAAACCATGCATCATTCACATAAAGCAATACTCCTTACAAAATTCTATTGCACAACTTTTACAAAGTTAGTTTTATCAAGATTTAAACCCACATATAGACATGCTTTTTGTATTGGATGATGGTCACAACATCTGCGTGATCCAAATACAACTACAGTATGTCGCAATTGGTACAACTCCTACATGATCCCATTACAAGTGTTGTTTGATCCAAATACGACGGTTTCAGGATCTCATATCTTTTGATATGAATATTGATAACTGCTTTCATTTTATATTCGAGGTACGAGGGGCATTTGGAAAGTTCTTAGCGTGTTTTTTTTTTTTTTTTATCTCAGTAACCGATTTACAATCCCTATCATGTTTGGTATCATTTTAAAGAGCCATCTTTTCTCTATGTTATGGCACAAATTTCATGAGGATATTATAATGCAGACACGAAAAATAGTCATGTGAATACATGTACTGTTTGTATACTGGAAAACACAAAATTTCAGTGGAGAATATAACATTTTACCTTTTGAAAAGTGTGCAGAAAATTTACAATACATGTAGTTCATGAAATTAAATAATTTTGTACCATTCGGTAGGCCACAATCTGGTACAGTTATTATGCAACTGATGACCGAGTTGGATGTTTCTAATAACTAAATACCGAAACAGCAATACCAAAACCGTCTAGAAAGCAAAGCAATGTGCTAATTTTTTCGACTAAAAATCGCATGTCACATGTCATATTTGAAAATATCTAACCGACAGTAGTTTAAAAATGCCGTGCGTTGGTATTTTTATCAAGCACTCTTTATGCTCTTTGTATTGAAACCAAAAGAAATTTTGTAAACCAGAACAAACGGAAGATAACTCTTATAATCTTCCCATGGGGCAGAGTAAGTTTAGCTATGAGTTGACGTTCTGGTTCATTTCAATTGAAAACGGTGGCAAACAAAAAAGTAAAAATACCTTGAGAGTAGCAATCGATCAATTTGGTGATGGTTAACGCGATACCATGAGAAGTTCTTATGCCATCGACAAAATGTGAGGGGTTAAGTTACCCCACCCACTTCTTGAAAAGGAGGGGCAGTGTTACTAGGAATAATTTTCTTGAAAACAGAACTATACAAGCCACACTTTTCGCGCGACGAAATGATTTTTATGCATTGTTTGCTACAAATAAAGCAAAACATATACTCAATAGGCATTTTTCGTGCTCCTGTATTGACACAATTTATAATAAAAGTATAAAGAAAAATCGAAAAAGATCCCATTTTTGAAGGTTTACCATTTCTCTACTTGTCAACATTTTACGAATGTAAAGGTGTTAGTCGTAAAAGCAATGATCGCATAATATATTTTGAAAAAAATTAAGTTCGCACCAAATCATTAATTTGTCAAACCATGTTCGTAAATTAGGTCCTCAATTTCCCTTAGTTTTTTTTACAAATACTTTGTTTGAAATTTCAGCCAGTGTATAAACACTACTCATTTTGAGCATGCGCTGCACGTGCAAGCCGAGTCCTTTTTCGACAAAATTTAAACCATCAAGTAGCCGTTGAATTCTAGTTTCCAAAATATATATAGTATTTGATAGTATTTTATCAACGCATTGTGGAGTTATGATGCCATGCTAAGAACTTTCCAAATGCCCCTCGTATACCGTCAGTTCTATAAAGTAACAATTATTGCCAACTTCAAATCGGATATCTCCTAATTAAATACTCTTTTAGATGTGAATAATAGATATCGGATTCTATAAATGTAAATTTAATGATATTTACACAACCAGGTTGATTTATTTTACAAATAGTATTTTAAGTTAATGTATAGATTACATTTTATAAACAAAGCGGAGCTGTATAATGATATAATAACAGACCAGCACATGCTATTGTGGTACTTGACACATACGCACAGAAAGCTTCTCTAAATGCACATGCTGGCTAGGGGCCATAACTCTGGTCAGAGCCGTCAGCTACATTCGTTCTTCTCTGTGAGAGCAGCGAATGCTCTGGGAAGACTGTGCCGATTCACATTATCATCTAATCTGGTGCTAAAAATAATTGAGCTGGTGGATTTGTTCTCTTATCTGAGTTCTGCAGATCCACGTGCTGTAGATGTCTCTCAATGTTTTGAACAACTGTCAGATCAACTTTATAATTTTGTGTTTGTTTGAGTTGATACTTTACTCTTCTGAACCATTTTACAGAAATGTCAGATAATTTTGCTGATCATAACCAGTACTTAACACTAAAGATAAAGTTTCTTGTTCAATGAGAAGATGCTGTGCCGACCTATGATGCGAACCTATTGCTACTGGTCACGAGTGGGTCATTCTACTAAATGAGCTATGTTGCCTCACCTTGGATAGGCGATATTGATTCAACAACAACAACAACAACAACAACAACAACAACAACAACAACAAGGTGTGTCCCTTTCAATGACGGAGTAGTTATTTTAGAGCCACCAACCATTTCCTTAGTGTCGTTGCTACACTTGTTTAGCCCATGACCCGCCCACTTCCTTTTGTTTTCAGCCAATCAGTAGCAAGAAAAGGACCATATTCAGCGTGGTATATTTTCCATACCCCACACTTTTGTGAGACTCATTCCCATAACTTGATGAGAGGAAATTGCTGTCCAAAATGTTGATTTCACCAAATTTAGTTTTATTTTGAGAACCCTAAATAAAACTGTGGGAAGAATATTGACACAAAATGATGTAAATTTCAAATGTTATCTGTTTCACAGAAAAGAGGCGACGGCAGAAAACACTGACCAGGCTGCCTTTGAAGCCTGGTCAGAAATTAAACTGCTTGCCCCAAAATGCTTTTGATAAAGACAGCATGACCAAACGGCACATGAATATACATGCTGATCTGAGTGTCTCCACTGTTTGAGAATCCGGGTAGAATGCACAAACAGTAGGGACTGATCGGCCTATACATCTGTAACGCGTGATCAATGAAATGCTTCCCAGATAATTTTGGAAAAAAAATCTCACAAAAATGCTGCAAATAAAATCCAATTGTCCCATGTGAACGCATCAAGGGCTAAAAAAGGAATGAGAGACTCCTAAACGAAATGCAGCAACATGCTACATACTGTGTACATTTCAGGATGCGAAACAAACACAGGAAACAGCTGGGTCAGGGCTAAATAGGTTATACAATGTTTTGTGTTTGTTATGAAATATACACTCGGGAGCTCCGCTCCCTCGTATATATTCCATAACCAACACAAAACATTGAATAACCTATACTTGTTATATGACTGGAGAGAATCCTGTCTCCTGATTGGCCCAATTTGTCTTCATAAATCTCTATGTCTACCTGGAAACTGGTCTGAACCAGTCCACAAGTTAATATTGCATGAAAACCGGCTCGAACTAGTTTCCAGAGGTTAATATTTTTGACACTTCAGCAATATTTCCCTCTAGCATGATGAGTGTGAAACTAGCATGTGCTGCATGAAATTGACATGATTTACTGTTTCACCTCCCAACAGATAAATTAAAGACTTTCATGAATTTTTACAACAGGTTTGTTTTGTTTTGTTTGCTTATTTATCTTTGTTTGAATAAACAAACTGTAAAAACAGTTTTATGATAACATTTTATATTCCCCATTAAGAGAATTATTATACATTTGAAAATGCAAAATACTAAATTATAACACTTCAATAAAAGTTGCCGAAACTTGTGAGAAAGTCCTTAGAGGTCTTAGAAGGTTGAACATGTCTTTAACAACAAAAGTGAAAGTAGCAAAATTTTCACTCTTAAATGAAAAATCATATAACAAAACAGTTATTGACTTCAATTTCGATAGACATAAGGATTTATCTACCCTTAAAAGTGATATTCACCTCGGCCTAGCGGCCTCGGTGAATTATCACTTTTTCGGGTAGATAAATCCTTATGTCTACTTCATTGAAGTCAATAACTGTATAATGTACATTGATGTCCTGGTGGGAGAGTGGTGGATTCGTTTCACATTAATGTTCAAGCTCACCTCAACTGAGAGTGAAATTTATCCAGCTTATGAATGTTAAAATGTCAATAATTTATCAGCAGGATAAATACAATCTATGAGACTTCAAAAACAAGTAAACACTTTATTTTCCAACATTTTAGATTTGATAAGGAGTTGAAATTTCATGCTAAATTGAGTTGAGTATGAAAAACAGTTATAACCTCGAGGCCAGGACACTTGAAAAAGTTAAAGAGGAGCAACCTCATCTCTTACTGACTTATTGTTGACCCATGTTTAGATTTGGTTGAAATTAAAAGCCAAAATGCAGAAAAGTACACATTTTAATTTAAACAAAACCATCATAAAGAAAGCAAGATGCATTAAGGGCCAATAGCAGCCCAGCCATCTCCCAAACACATACATCTTTAAATGAGACAACACATAAGGGTTTGGCGTTTATGCAAAGTACACCAGCGAAGACTCGAAACGAATAGGCATCCGCATTATCCCGCCAGAATCTACGCTGGTCGCCTAAAAGTATGCAAGTTTATTTAGGTCACTTTTTATATAAAATCAGATTTCTTTTATTTTTAGACTCATTTTATGCATCTACGAGCATATAAGATCCATGGTCATTACACCATGTAAGTATTACATCAAGTCAAACTCATCAGGGTCCGGAATTACAATGCCTCCTTAAAGTTAAGGAAGACTTAAGTTAAGAACTGATTTTTCAGGATGCGAAAAATAACGTTTAAAACTGATTATAATCAAAAAAGTTTTAATTTTTCTGAAGATCACAACGATATCTTTGACCGCAAATACCACATCGATCCAGGCAATTTATTTACCATTTATTATAGCATATGAAATATCAATACTTAACTTAAGTCTTGCTTAACTTTAAGGAGGCATTGTAAATCCGGGCCCAGATCAATAGTTGCACAAGCAAATTTAAGAATGAATATACACACTTTTGATGTCTACCATTTTCGCATAAGCTGGGACATATATATTTTTGCTTTACTAAAGCCAATATTTGTTTTTAGCAACTAAGTGTACTTGATGTCTTCCAGAAGTTGCCAATTCAACCCTTTTCCATGCCTAGCCCAGATATGTTCTGTAAAGAAAACAGTGTATATCTAGATCAGCTGGCTTCTCAGAAGCCAGCTGATCTAGATCCATACTGTTATCCTTACAGTACATATCTGGGCTAGGCGTGGAAAAGGGTCAACTTGATTGAGAAGCCAGCTTATCTGAATATACACTGTTTTCCACTTAGCTTGTAAATCAACGCTAATACCTGACTGCAAGTAATTCGGATAAATATTGGAGAGAAATGTAGTGCGTAAAATGTACATCATGGTACGTCATGACAAGATTATTATGTCACATCATCGCTGTGGTCTATTTTTAGCACAAATATAGCAAACGTGGTGAAGCTGTTTCATACTGGATCAATTCAAAAATAGATTTTAACGGAATTGACTTGCTGCAGTGCTAAGATAACATCAGGGGCGGATCCAGGATTTCTGGAAAGGGAGTTCGTATGTATAAAGGTATGGGGGGTCCTTTGCTGACTTTATCTTATTTTTCTTAAATATCCCATGAAAATAAAATAATTTGATCTCAATGAGACCAAGTTATTTCATTATCATAGGACATTTAAAAACGGGGGGGGGGGGGGGGGGGGGTGGAAGAGGGGTGTGAGCATACCCCCGCCACTAAGATTTAGCGATATCAAGTATAGCAACGAAATTAGGGCGAGGGCGAGGTCAACACTTGGCTTAATAATGCAAATAGCTCTTGGATCACAGAAGAAAACCCCCTGTATTGAACACCTGGCCCAGGATACCAATGGGAAAGTGACAGCTCCACGATTAGACATCACAAACGAGAGCCAAGTCTACAGACTAGAGGAGCCAGTGAATGAACCTGCAACCACTGGTTTACAAGGCGAGTGGTTTATCCAATACAACACAGCTGCTCCTAGATCTAGTTTTCATCAGATTGAAGACGTATACTATGAAAAGTTAGCAGTGAATTTTGGTTGCGTAGCACAAGACAATATTTGGGTAACTCTAGAGAGAAAATAATATCAGCATTCATTTTCTGCCATAGTCTGGTGCATCAATTCAATGAATAAAAGTGGCCAAGACACTCAAAAGCAAGATTACCATTTGCAGTTCCCTTTGTAATGTACTAGTGTAGGAAAATGGTTGGTTTTGGCTCTTCCTTAATTTTTCTCTGTTTGGTGGAATAAGTCATTTCAATTTTAGTGAAGTTTTCAAGGATAATCTTTCTGGCATATAATAAATTAATTGTTTGCTCCTGAACGTAATGTTTTAAAGTTCTTAAACAAACCCCCCCAAAAAACGCATCCATATAGTCCACCATAGCTCCAGGCATAAAAGAGTAGAGAGGAAGGCAAAGATCAGGAATCTGCGAATCTGCTAAGCAGAATCCTAAATATTAATCTAACATGTTCAGGCATGTACCCTATCATTGCGTGGCCCTAACATTGCACACAAGCCCAGCTGACTTTGCCACATTGGATCATTTTTTTTATAGATGTAATATCAGGTTGCTTTTGGAAAGGGGAAAATAGCAAAAGGTTTTCATTTTTTGCTTTCACTACTGAGCAGGGGTGGATCTTGGCAAAACTTTGCAAATGTTGTTAAAAAAATTCTGACCTTAATTTCGAATGACCCAGGTTTCAAAGTATTTACTTTTAATCAAGTTATTGATAAGATCAATTGTTGAGAACAACATGGTGTTACTTTTCCTTGTATATTTTGTAAAAGTAATTCACAAAAGAGAAGTAACTGAAAATTTTGCAGACTACTTTTGATAGCTTAGAACAAGGGGTTGTGCACTTCAAATCAAAATTGCTTGAGATCGGGAAATATTTTTCATTTTGGACTTTAAAGTATAATGCTGTGCACAAGTTTTTAAGTTTGTTTCTTTCTTGTTATATTCAACAGAGAATAAAAGGCTTAAGTGTGCAATGTTAGTGGCCTCACCATACATGTCAATTATAATTATGAGGAAAAACATTGAAAAGTTAACATTTATCTTAGCTTTTGTTTTTCACAAAGAACAATACTAGTTTCCTAATCACCAAGTTGACATGGTATGGTGACATTAATTTGTCATGAAATTAACTGACATTTAATTATTGTAATACAGGCTCCTAGGTTATAAAACTTTTTTCATGCTCAACTCAACTGAGCACGAACTTTCAACTGCTCATAAACACTAAAATACTGACAAATAAGGAAAATTCTTGCTTTAAGTCTCTCAGATGTTGTATTTGTCATGCTATTAAATGTTAAAATGGCAACAGTTGTTTCCATTTTAACATTTATAAGCAGAATGAATTTCGTGCTCAGCTGAGTTGAATATGAAAAAAAGTTTTATGACCTCGGGACCTGATCATGAAAAGTGTTTTCTAGAAACAATGCATACTCTAATCAATCAATTTTAGCCAGACTTTGGTAAACCAACTACACTCGAGCTTTAGTTGAATATACAAAGTGGCTTTTATCAGGTATACATATATCACCAAAACATTTGTAAAAAAGAACACAAACATATGCCATAAAATTCAAAATATCATGTAGCACTTGTAACAGTTATTTGAGCTGTAGCATGAGATTTCCAACAATATGGTATGTGCGACCAGAAAAGGCTCAGACCAGCCTGTGCATACGTGCAGTCTGATCAGAGTCTTTGCTTGTCCCTTAAATATTCTATGACTGTAAAGCTACTGAGCGAACAGCATTTGGAGTTTCTAATCTTAAAAGGAAGCTGCACAGGCTCGTCTGAGTCTACACTTGTCAAAATGCCACGTTGTTGGAAGTCACATGTCAAGGTTCATTTAATCACAAATACAGGAAGAGGTAGGAACGTTTGAGCCTCAACGCGACAAAACCTGTCTTCAGGGTTCGACAAAGAGAGATTCAAACCAGTCTCCTCAGCTACAAAGACTACCTAGAAAATTGAAATTTTGCTTGTAGCAAGCTTAGATATGATACTTTCCAAACAGCGAATAACAAAGGCGCTGATCAGTCTTCACGGATGCGCATGCTGATCTGCGCCTTTGTTGTTCGCAAACCACCCAAGACAGGTTTTCTCACGTCGAGGACCATATGTTTTTAGGTCCAGATGCAGAAATGAGCATGAACATTTAAAAACTTTCCTGTCCATCACTTTTAATATTTGTTTTGTGTGCTCAAAAGAACTGTCCCGTGGAGAGAGTCAATTTGAGTAACCACAACATATGGTTTGGTTGAGAAACAAGAAAATATTTTTGTTTTAATTACGCATACTTATCTAGAGATCCGTCATGTTTATTTGTTAATAAATACAGGTACTGATATCATTTACAAAACATCATAATCATACAGCATTACCACAAAAACACATACACCTATCACAGCGTTGCTAATTATTGACAGGAAAAGACATCATATAGAATTGTTATATGACTCCTATAAAAGACCTCCTCTGATTGGCTGAAACTAGCTTGCACTGGTTGTGACAAATCTTGATGTCAAACAGTGATGAGCCAAAGACAGGTAACATTACTGACAGAGAGCTAAAAATAGATTGAACTAAATCTAGCCCAGGTGACATTAAGTTTTGTCACTGCTACCTGAGAGCTAAAAATAGATATTACAACATTGACTGATTTCTTATTAATATTTCACAGGTAAAATGTTTCAATTCAGAATTTGTTCATTTTATGAGAACAGCATTTCACCCATTTATGCGGAATGGAATTTCACACCATTATCAATTGGAACAGTCCATTTCTGTTTTAAGGGGTGTTAGGTGGTATTTTAATTTTTATTCAAGTTTTAATAGTAAATTATGCAAGCAAACAGTGGAGACCCTGATCAGACGCCGCATTCTGTGCGTCTGATCTGGGTCTGCACTATTTGCCTATGTCCCACAAAAATGACGCTAGGCATATATGGTTAAAATGCAATTATTTTGCTTATCTCATAAGAGTTGCAGATATTTGGGAAGTATATTGTTGAAATAATCTTCCTAGGAACATCTGACTTGAGTAAATTTATAAATATTAAAATAAAAGAGAGACAGTGTCATATAACAAAACAATTGGTGCATTCTTTTTCGGCTAACCTCAGGATTAGTCAACCCTCGAA
Source organism: Loripinus fragilis (assembly GCA_964019695.1). Taxonomy (NCBI): domain Eukaryota; kingdom Metazoa; phylum Mollusca; class Bivalvia; order Lucinida; family Lucinidae; genus Loripinus; species Loripinus fragilis. The sequence goes on along the minus strand of OZ026521.1, from coordinate 62,586,050 downwards.
AGTGATGTTCACCTCGGCTTCGCCTCAGTGAACATCACTGTTCTTGGGTTGACAAATCCTGATGTTAACCTCAAAAGAATGCATCAATTGTATAATACTGGTACAGTGATTGCCACATCAATTTGTAAATAAATACAGGAACAAAAATTCAAGACAATTATGCAAATTTTATGATTATTTGTTTATAATTAAATGAAGATATAGAGGATCTTACATGAATTATCACGTTTTATTAAATTTAATAAACAAGTTGGGGAAAAAGATAAAATGCGAGGCTTGCCTCGCATTTTATCTCTTTTTCACATGATGTTTAATTTAATAATAATGGAGCACGAATTTTAGATTCTATTTATCTCATGACATTAAAATTACTTAAAACGTTTTTTGTCATAAAGCGTCAATATGTTTGCCATCCTTTACGCAGCGTTACTAAATCTGTAAACAACCAGAGGTTTATCGATTTTATTAAATAGCAACGTCATGTGATAAATATTATTCTACAAACCATCATATAAATTTCGTTATAGTAAAAAGTACATAACCAGACATATAAAAAACAATTAATTTTTCATGATAGCTGGTTTTAAATATATGCAATAACAAATGCCATATCAACATAAAACATAACTGATGCAATAGTGATTTACAAATACTACTGGAATAACCAATATCTATACATTAATTGCTGACCATATTTGTGTAAGTTTTGGGTTACAGATATCGTTTACAAAGTATCATACAGCAGTTGTGATAGTTATATGAATAATTACGAGAACAAATATCCTATATAAAAATAATCAAACAGAAATTGCCATGATTTTTGCGAATAGAAAGGTATGAAAATATTCATACATCATTTGTAAGTATCACATACACAGAATGATATCCCACTTACAATACAAACACACACTAATTCAGATAATTACTGAATGTTTTTGTATGAACTTATAGTCTACGTACATGAATTAATAAATATACAACATCTGTCGTAGTTATTTGTGAATAATTACAGGAACATATATCATATTCAATTAGTGTTGTGCTCATTAATTGAATCTATTATTTATAAGTAACTTGAAATACTATCGATAGAAATTGGTCACTGTCAAATGTTTGAAATTCCTCCAAGAGAAAGTAAGAAAAGAATAAAATAACATGTACATATTCTGAGGTATTTTGATAAATGACAAACACATTTTACTTCAAATTGAAAACACTGGGTTAATGATTTAAGTATTGACATACTTATCTATAAGTAAAAGTTTATCGCCGCTCACAGAATAACAAATACAATTTAATGATCCTAATTACAAACTGAGCGCAAAGAAAAAACTCTGACCAGACTGGGTGGATGCTGGGGTTGATCTGAGTCTCCGCTTTGCACACCCTCATTTAGGAGGGCCCATCAATAATTTCGTGAACTAATTTAGCTGTTTCATAACCATTTGACATAGCGAATTGAATTTTTTTAAGGTCAAAGATGAATCATTCTCCAATCATTTTAGTATTTAAGCATACGTTGATGACGTCACTATTTTTAAAGTAATGTCAATATTCAGACGTCATATCAGCAGCGTTTGTTGTAAAATGGCGTCGCAAAGTGTAAATAGACATTTTCGGGAGATGTCACGTGACGGCCTGCAGCACGTGTTCCAGTCAAGGATGAACGGTAGAATAAATGCAACCGTTACCAGGGACGTTACTTTGACAAGGAGTAGAGGTCAAAGGTATGTTGGATTAGTTATAATTGTATCACAGATTTATTGATGGGCCCTCGTAGTTGGTTTTCTCATGTTGCTGCTCATTTGTTAACAATATGAACTTAACCCTTTTGTACTAAGGAAACCCCTAAACGAGTACATATACAAACATTGAAGACCCAGATGAAATGCAGCATAATGCTGCATTCCATCAGGGTATGCACTGTTTGTAAAGGTAAAAGCAATCTATAGAAAAAAGAATACAATATTTTTTTAATTTATAACCTGAAACCCCTTGATATGTTCCAAGTTTATTGTCTCAAACCAGAAGGAAGAATCCATTAATATACAAAGGGTTAAAAATGATGAGTTTGTGTCAATATGGAGATATGTGTTTTCTTGAGAAAATAATTGTGGATATCCAGATTAACACTACCAATACCTGCCCATTGTTCATATCTAGGATGTCAGGTTTTAATGTATTCTTTTGTCTGAAGATATTTTTTATCTTTACAACCAGTGTAGACCCTGATGAAATGCAGCATTATGCTGCATTTCATCTGGATCTTCACTGTTTTCAAAAGTACTCGTTTAGGGGTTTCCCAACTACAAAATGTTTCAAATAAAGCAACCAGATCTCTCTTCCTCAGCGACTGCAAGATAATTGTAAAACTAGAAAGGACCCTAAGAACTGCATTACAAAACATGGACCAAACACAATTGCCCATATTTAGTGGGATAGACCAACAACAACAGACCCACCGCCTTAGACAGCAGCAAACCAAACTAAAGACTGGAAACCACCTCCAAATTCGTATTGATGAATTGAAACATACCTATACAATCAAATATGATTATCCTCAAGGTTCAAGATATAAATACTTTTTTTCAGCAATAATTTAGCATACTTATTATGTTTCACCCTTAACGCGCAAGCAAAAAGTAATCTTTAAAATGATGTCTGCTTAATTCATCTGCTGAATACATTATTGACTAATGTAAGTAAAGAGGCAAACAGTGTGGTCCCAGATCAGCTCCTGTAAAAGCAGTCTGATCTGGGTCCTTAATGTTTGTCTAAGAGGCTTCTAAAGCATTTCAGCACATGGCACGGATGACGAATGCTGTTTGATTGTTGCACAGTAAGGAGGTACTAATGTTTCAAATATGCATACTTATAGGATTATACTATTTTTCATTATAAATCACCCATTACCTGGATTATTGTACTTTCAAAGATAGATGAAAAACGTTGTAAACAAACAGTGGCGAGTTTACCTTGATTTTGGGTGTGCAGGTAGTCTCAGTTTACAGTTATATTGAACCTACAACAGATTACTGCATATGCGCGTGGCAGTGAATAGTCATGCGCTTTACCTGTTTATAAGAAAAATAGAATTGCCTCATTACTATGCATCTTTGAAACAACAATAGTTCATATTTGTTTGTTTACAACGATTCTCATCTATCTTTAAATCAACAGTACAATTAAAATTTTGCAGCAATTGCTTTATTTGTTTGTGCTGTTGATTTACATCCCTACAGCAATTTCATGTCTTCTGTGATGGAACCAGTACTAAGTAGTGAAAAAGTGTCCTGCTGAAGAAAACAGCAAAGTGACTCCTGGCCTGTGAGTCTCGAACTAACAACCCTACAATCCCAAGTCTAACGCTCTACCCAGAGAGCCGTTGTGCACCGCCCAGCAATTGCTTTGATTAAAAAAAAATATGTTGAACCATGTTTCACATCAAGGGACATAAGCTATCACAAAAATAATCTTGTGCTGCAATCTTAATTGTCTCTCTAAGAGTAAAGCAAACCTAGTATCGTATATTGAATGATATTACAGTACTATTTATTGCTTGCTTACTGAGTATGACGTTGTATGGAATTTCCCTGTTGTTCCAACACATTTCAGCCTTCCCGGTGTGACGTCATTCTCAGTAAACAGACAGTGAACAATACCGTGGTTAACAATTAAGCAAGTGTCTGTAAAGTCTAAAGCAACACGTACGCCCATCATAGAATAGATTCAGATCTCGTCAAATAAAAATACCTGTGTTTAGGGTAACCCGACCCTACCTAAATTTACTGGTGAAACCTAGATTTTTTCAGGTTTTCTGGGATTTATTTATGCATTTTGAAAGGCGAAATGCCTTTCAAAATGTATAAAATAATATCCAGAAAAAATAATTAATAAATATACCCTACCTTAAGTTTTCAGACCTGTTACCCAAAACACCCGAAGTCTTATTTTTTATTTGGCCTCAGCCTTGGCATCTACCAATTCTGATCAGATTATTCACTGTACACTTCAGAAAATCATGTGTCCTAAGGTAGGCAATGACTCCGCAGTTATTTTGATCTAACTGGGTGTATGTTCAGGATGATCTGGCCCAAGGTTAAAAATGTTTCATGCTCTAATCAGTTGAGTACAAAAATTGTCACTCGTTGGCAAATAAAAATTTATGCTCGCTAAGGGCAAATGCTATTGTCTGCTGTTACATGTATAAGAAAGAATATTATCATGTTTTTGATATTTAGTAAATATTTGTATCTTGTGCTTGAGCCTCAGTAAAGTTTTATAAACTTAGGACCCTGATTATTTGCAGTACATGCGCTATGTTTCTGGCCTCGAGGTTATAAAACTTGAGTACAGTCTCAGACTCAAAATAAAGCGCAATGATTGGCTGCTTGCGGACACTTACCCACAAGCAGCCAATCATTGCGCTTTACACATGTACTAGGTCATATAATAGTGCATACTGATGACTTTTTCTTTGCTGGAGGTTTTTTCAATTCTACCGAACGCCTCCTTTGTGTTTGAGCCTCGTGCACTTTTTTCATTTCAGCTTCTCGTTTTAATTCAGTCTCACGCTGTTGCTGTAATTGAGCCTCGTATTGTCGCTGTAGTTCAGCCTCACGCTGTAATTCAGCCTCACGTTTGCGTTTCAATTCAGCTGCTTCATGTTGGCGTTTCAACTCAGCCTCACGCTGTCGCTGCAACTCAGCTTCAGCCTTTTGTTCTGCCTCCCGTTTCTGTTGCAATTCAGCTTCACGCTGTAATTCAGCCTCACGCTGTCTCTGCAACTCAGCCTCGCGTTGTATTTCTTCATCAACCTGTCTCTGTAATTCAGCAGCTTTACGTTCATTCTCAATTGTTAATTCTCTTTGTATCTGTGCCTCCTCTTCAATTAGAGTTTCTGCCTCGTTTTGATCTTGTTCTCCGCCTCCTGATTCAGATATTCCTTCCTGAGACATTTCATCTTCAGACTTTTCCTCTTCTGACATGCCATCTTCAGACACTCCTTCTTCATCAATATCATACTCATGATATTCTTCTTCATAACTTTCTTGTAAAACTCTCAAGCCAAGTTTAAGTAGATACTGATAGTGTCCCAAGCCAGTCTCTGGTGCATCCTCGTCTGATTCATCATCATCACTGGCCAGAAAGTCTTCCAGTGAATACCTCGTATTTTTGATTGTATTGAGACACATCAATGATTTTGTGTCATGACCATACATCACAGCCCCTTTGAGAGCAGCAAGACCAGAGTCTTTCAGCTTTTCCACCTTATCATTTCTTTTGGATAATTCACTTTGAAGTAAGTGACACTCAGAAAAACCTCCAACCACTAGTATATGTGTTATTGTTGCATTGTTTGTATCACTGTATTCACAAAGATTGCACACAGTATCAGTTATTTGAGTAATCAAATCAATAAAAATAGAATTAAGAACAGTTCTGTCCATTCGAATATTACCCTTTACCATGGTTAAAGAAGGTTCTAAGTCAGATTTTGAAATATATTCCTCTAGAGAATATGCACTATTTAAATTACTTACATTTGCTCTAAAGCTTGATGGTAGTTTTAAGGTCACAGCCTTTTCATTACCATCACCAACTACTCTTTTGATTGCTTCAAAATTCCTCAGTAGATCTACGTAATCTGAATAGGATTGCTTCATTAGTAATTTTAGTGTGTCCGAGTCAATCTCACATAAGTCTGCTAGGAAGATAAAAAGTAACTCATTCAAGACTCTTGACCCTAGACTGGCTTGGTATTTCTTGTGAAAAATCTCCACTTCTTTGTCGTTTTGGACGAGATATCCCGTTGTTTCAACACCACACCCTACAGAATAACAATATCATATAGGCCTCAACGTGAAAAAAAACCTGTCTTTGGGGGTTCCAAAAAAGCGAGACTCAAACCAGTCTCCTCAGCTACAGAGACTAGCCTGACTATTGAAATTTCGCTTGAAGCAAGTTTTGATATGATACTTTCCATAAAAAGTGAATAATAAAGTTGCTGATCAGTCTGCGTGGATGCGCAGGCTGGTCTGCTCCTTTGTTGTTTGCAAACACCAAAGATAGGTTTTCTCGTGTTTATATAAAATTCCGTCATCTAGAACAGAGCGTTTGGCACTCTAGTATTTCTTGCGTTGTATTCTTTGACTTTTCGCTTACTGTAAAGGCGGCGCCTCATGAATGCGTAATTAGGATTGGTCAACTTTAGACATAGGTAAATGCTAGAAATGAGGTGTGGTTTTATTCAAAAGTAACTGTATCATCTTGCGCCATTACCTCAGTATAGATGCAAAACACATTAGTTAGTCCTTAAAACGCCAGCAAAATAACTGCAGCTGAAAATGTTTTTACATAAGCATAAAGGCAACATTGTGGACCCAGATCAGACTGCTCCTACAGGAGCAGTCTGATCTGGGTCCACACTGTTTGTCTATAAGGCCTCATATATTTTAGTGGACGACAAAAAACATACATTTTGTGATAATGCGCTTTAAGGGTTAATAAAAGTGAGTTCAGTGTGTATACGTAATGCACGCACGTTTGCTCGGCTCAAAAAGCTTATTAACTCTTAACCAAATTATAAATAAAACCTGATTTCCCTTCATTAGCAGATGAAACAGCCGAAGCACGCCCAGATATGAATATTAAGGTTGCCGCCTTTACAGTAAGTGAAAAGTCTTTTAATAGCACCCGTTAGTGTAAACGCTCCTGTTAGTGTAAACGTTGACATTAACGGGAGATATCGCTCCCGTTACTGTCAACAGGATCATGTTTATACTAAGCGGCGATAATGCAGACCCCCAAACGGTATAAACCGTTATTGTCAATATAATGAAATAAAAATAAAATTATACTTCCACAAAACGCTTTGAAGCGCGACTCTAACGGTAAATGCATTGAGTGAATCGAGGGTCATTACTTAGAGGTCGTGGTACTACTGTACAAGAGATTACCATTTATCGTAGACATATGAGCAGCCATGACAAAACCAACTTTGTGATATTGACTACTGGATAAAGACCAGTTTAACCTACCTTTTTAAGTTCCTGTGGTTTTGTCTTATAGCTTGATAACTATTTGAACCATGAATAGTAAGTAAGTTAGTAACTTGTTTATTATCTTGAACAGTGAATATCCAGTATTGTAAAACCACAGATGATAACAGAGTTGCACCCGACAAGACTCCACATACAAATGAGCCGTGACATGTGATTTCCAACAATGTGGTAATTTAACAAGCGTAGACACCGACGAACCTTTGCAGACTCCTTTTAAGCTTTGAAACTCCAAATGGTATTCGGTCAGTAGCTTAATAGTCATAAAATATTCAAGCGACTAGCAAAGGCTCTGATCAGACTGCGCGTATGCGCAGGCTGGTCTGAGCCTTTGCTGGTCTCATATACCACATTGTTGGAAATCTCATGTCGTGGCTCAAATATGTAATCGATTATCGGGAAAATGAATGATGATTTGCATTTTCCGTAATACATAGTAAATCTACAAATGCATATGTGTTTCACGCCAATTCCAAGCAGTGCTCATAGGGTTTTCATGTGACAGCAACAGAAGGTGACGTACATAATCAAGTTTGCCACCAGTTGACAAATCGAGTTTCATTAAGCTAGCTTGAATAGTTTTTAAGTTGCCTAGGAATCCATATTTTTGTGCAACAATTAGACTACATCGCTCCCGTTACTGTCAAAGTTTACACTAATGTACCGTAATTGTAAACGCGTTTACGGTAACGGGAGCGATATCCCCCGTTATTATCAGCGTTTACACTAACGGCAGCGTTTACACTAACGGTTGCTACATTGCGTCTTACCATAAACAATAAAAGCAGGGTGTGCTTGACAAACAATATGTAATAGATATACCATGGCCTGTACGTGGAGATAATCCACGAGCTTTAGCAGGTGGACAAACATGATATAACTATTTTATACCACCTACATCAGTGTAGACCTTGCACATCATGAGGTATTTCGTGCTTAAGTTGGCAAGGGTGATATAAACCAGAATAATATCAATAATATTTTACAGAATTTCATGATTTGCATCCAACAAACAAATCTGCTGGAGCTGTGTATGGAAATGCAGAATCTTAAAAATTGGCGCTATCATCAACCGAATGTCAGATATTCTATAAATAAGTATATTTTAGAAGGAGCTCTAGCGATAAGGCGTATATTTCCCCTAGTTGACATGATTAAAAAACCTAAATTTTCAAACTGCCCTAATGTTTTTAAAATTGGACTCTTTCAGTAGTAAAATGTGCATAGAAAGCATCGAAATAGGTTTCAAAGCGATCCATCATTTACAAAGCCGTGAAAATTTGCGCTTTCTACTCCCACCCCTCATTTTACGTATTTAGACTGGGTGCCGTTTAGACAATAGTTTTAGTAAATCCTTTGCAGGTTTTCAAAAAGTAAAAGTGCTAAAACATTAAGGATATAAGTGCCCTTCATTTCCAAAACTTTGCGGTATTCCTTCTGCGCATACGTACGAAATATACTTAAAATTGTGACGTTTGTCATTGAAAAGATGAAACTGGCGTCTTTCAGTTTGTTTTTAGATGCTTTCCCCCCAGACCCAAGATGCCCTTTGGACAATTAAATGTCCATATACAAATATATAACATATGTAAATGGCGTCTTGGGTCTAGGGGGGAAAGGGGTTTTATAAGCGAAAGAAGACATTAAATATCTGACAAAAATAGACCACTTTGCAATATGGTCGTTTTTATTGTACATCAACTGTATAAATAGTTTTACTGTACTTAGTGTGGTTCCCTGTTTAACGGTCTAGTTCCCATATATGTTACTGAATAACAAGCACAGTTGATGATCGAAATAAATTCTCATTCAATAAGAAGTAGCGTTATTACATACATGAAGGAAACCCCGTTTTAAATATATAAATTGGGGGCAATGGTGCATCGACGGCTCGTCTATATATATTTGTTGAATGTGCCTAGTGTCTCCAGTCGTTATTTCAACAAAATAAAACGAAAGTCTCGTTTAGGGAGATTGCTCGCCTTATCGCTAGAAATTCTTTGGGGATAGAGAGAGAGAGAGAGAGAGAGAGAGAGAGAGAGAGAGAGAGGGAGAGAGAGACAGACAGACAGACAGACAGACAGACAGACAGACAGAGAGAGAGAGACAGAGAGAGACAGACAGACAGACAGACAGGCAGACAGACAGACAGACAGACAGACAGACAGACAGACAGACAGACAGACAGACAGACAGACAGACAGACAGAGACAGACAAACAGACAGACAGAGAGAGACACAGACAGACAGACAGACAGACAGACAGACAAACAGAGAGACACAGAGAGAGAGAGAGAGAGAGAGAGAGAGAGAGAGAGAGAGAGAACGTACCACCCAAATCCACTATCAACACTCTATTGCCAGCCTCATGTTTGAAGGACCCATTTACTGGTTTCAGATGTTTACTATACATCAACACCATCTCAGAGGCATCCGCTATATACACAGAGCCATCAACCAGACCAGCCTGCAAGCAAATATAAAATGTAATAACCCTTTGTTTAACAATGAAATCTTCCTTCTGGTTTGATACATTGAATTTTGAAGAGTCCATTGTACATATCTTGGGGTGTCAGGTTATAATTAAAAAGAATATTGCATTCTTTCGTCTGAAGATTTTCCTACCTTTACAAGCAGTGTAGACCCAGAGGAAATGCAGCAGTAAACTGGGTTTTCACTGTTTGCAAGAGTACTCGTTTATGCGTTTCCCCAAATACAAAAAGATTAATACAACATCAAACTAGATATCTATATCCAATATGGGCTATGTGTAAGTCAAAAAATTGTAAATATTTGCTTATCTATTTGGCACTCAAAAGAACCGTATCATAGCTCTTTGATTATCCCTTTTGTATACGGGAAACCCCTAAGTGGGCGTAGACTAGATGAAATGCCGTATAATCATAAACTTTGAATAGGCCATTGTGCATTTCTAGGGGTGTCGGGTTATACTTTTCAAAAAACTATTGTATTCGTTTGCCTCGAGATATTGTTTTACCTTTACAAACATTGTAGTCACAGTACTACATTTCATCTGGGTCTACACTGGTTGTGAAAGTGCACGTTTAGAGATTTATCGTATACATAGGGTAAATGTAGAATGTTAACCCTTAAAGCGTTAAGAAAAATGCATCTGAAAAAATGACGCCTGCTGAAGTTGTCTGCTGCAAATAGACTAGTACAAATAAGGATGAAACTAACGACTATCGACTAATGACTAAAAGCCAAACTCACTGTGTATAATAGTGTACACCTGGACACTAATTGTGCCATCTCAACATAAAAAGCGACAGCTACGTGCTACAACCTTTATAGTATATAGTGACTAGCAAATATGACTCCTATGCTTGTTGTAACGGGTTCGAGCCTCATGACGGACAATATTTAGACCGCTTTATATCCATACTGATACATGTAGGGATTTAAACGAACATCTACTATTAAAGGATAGTGAACTATATAGTGACTGCATGATTGACCAACTGTTAATGAAAGGTCAATCCTATCGATGTTAGTTCGATCGATCTTCGACTAAAAGTGGATGGATAGGCACCCTAAGTTTACCTCCCCAATGAGAGCTAGAGACAAGTTTTCGTAGGTACTGTTGGATAATATAAAACGTTTTGCAGTACAGAATATGCTCTGAGTATCCACCTTCTGTCTGGAGGAAAATCTGCCGTTCCAAAACCATTTGTCTGTTCCTGATAGACCAACTCATGATATAACATGGGATGCAACGTTTTTGTGTTAGGAGGCAACTGTTTTCGTTTTATTAAATTTAAATAATTTAAATTTGTTTGGATAGGTCTTGTTATATATTTCCTAGTGAATGATTTGTAGACTATTTGGTCTTTGTTACACAGGTAAAAAGTATACAAATGTACCAATGTATTTCTGAACTATTAGAGGTCCAGACAACTGCATATTGAAGTTTTAAGAGCACCACACATATTTCAGTCGAGATTTCAAGATACTAGTAATGTAACATAGCAGTCTCCACATCATGCATTAGCTAATATATATGACAGCACCTACCCATTCAAATCTAAGTTGAAAAAAAGCAAAAGGTTGACCACTAAATCACAACATGCTGCACCTGTGATAAGCAACATGTTTCAGTATATCGGAGCCTTTAAATTAAGCTACTGATAGGCAGACACGTATCCAGGCTTATATGTCCCATTGGTTTGTTTCTATGAGTTGATTCTATTTGTAATGGAAAACATGGACTTCCTGGACATCTAGGCTAAACCGAAATAGGATAGGAAGGCTATCATTCTCATAAGGCTTCTGGGTTAATTCAAAATTAAGAAACTCAAGAGAACCCTGTCCTTTCTGTTATGATTATTACAGCTCTACTAATAAGGCGGCGATCACGAACGCTCTGTTTGCCGCCCAAAACAACAGCCTCGGTCAAAAAATCATGATCGTAGAACGCACTTTTGCGATCGAAAAAGTCGGAAGCAAAACAAAAATCGTTCATGGATCACTAGTTACATGGTGTGTTCACCAAAAGTAGAATGTTGACAGAAGTGCGACCCAACTCTGAGTGACAAGCCAGCACACAACTCAACTATCACGGTTACATTTCTCTTAGGGTGGCGGCAGAGAGTTCCAATAAATCGGAAAAAAGTTTCATACGAAATACCATACTTAATGATTCGATAGCAATATAATTATTCAGAAGTTAGATGTACTAGCGGAATTCAATACAATAAACAATATATATAATAATTGTATATATTGAGGGGCAACACGTTATAGTTTCGAGAAAAAATATATTCTTTCACCGACGATCGTTTTTTGTCTAAGCAAACAATGTAGACGCTGATCAAATGCTGCATCTGGGTCTGCATTGTTTGCCAAAATACTGCTCCTAAAGCCAATAGTAGATAAAGGGTTAATAATGTCTGTGAATAATCTGGTCGTTTTATTAACACTTTCTACACTCCAATCATTTAAGTGAGTAAAGAGCTATTCCTACAAAAGTAAACGTGAGAGCGAGAGTGATTGAGGGAGCGCAGTGGCTCAGTGGTAGAGTATTTGACTCAAGGCCGAGGGGCTGCGGGTTCGAGCCTCACCGGCGTCACTGCGTTGTGGTCCTTGAGCAAGACACATTTATCCTAGCTTAGTACTGGATTACCCAGGAAGACCAGTCCCTGTTTAACTGTAATATTATTGATGGGACGTAAAGAATCAAATAAAACAAACAAACGCATGTGATTGCGATACCCAAGATATCAACGATAATGATTTACAACCACATCACTCCGTCTGGCACATAAAAAAGTATCGGCGGGTGTGTTAGTGTCTACGCGTGCACTGGGTTTCCTTCGTTTAAACTTTACTTTTCAATGGAAGCCAGAGCTTTTGTATTTGGGCCCAGGTTTCGGGTGTGTAGAGACAGTTTTGACTCCCTGTCTGGCGGACGCAGTTATGAAAGGTGTGAAGGTGCGGGGAAGACTGCTTTGAGATGGGAATGTGAACTCTTGTACAACCAGAACCGTGCTCGTGAAGTGGGATCTCAGCTGTTCAGAGCTGCAGGGAATACAGAAACATGCTTCTCTTACCTTATTTGTATTGCCTTTATAGCAGCCTGGCAGTCAGTTATCAAAGGGATGCATGTCAGTGCTAGTGGGGGTCCAGCCCATACCTATGTCGCCGTCCGAGTGCTGATTTGGACGGTTGATTTGGGGTGTTGGCTGAAGATGTTATTGCGGAGACGTTTGCGGGTTTTGATGCTCAAATACACTACCCTCTGTGTTTTGGCGGAGTCAGGTGGTGGTATATATTTCCCTAGGGACGTCTCGTAACTTGAACAGTTTAACCTGAAGATCGCCGATATAAACAAGAGCAGTAGCTGAATGGCCACTTGTTCAAGACTCACAGGAGCCAATGTGTTGTGTCATTTAAGAAGACAATATGTTCTGCTTAGCACTGGTTCCATACAGAAATACATGAAACGTCCCGATACATGTATGACTGAAAGATTGTTGACTGATGCGTAAACCTTCAGCGCAGACGAAATTATTTGAACACAGTCAGTTAGCCCAATAAAGCCTAGCACCCATATAAAGGAATTTGACAAACAGTGCAGATCCAACGTAGACATAAGGTAGATGGTGAAAGTTAAAAGGTCTAATAAGGGCCTACACTGTTTGCTTATACAGGGCCGTCGCCGCATATTTAAAAGTGGTCCGGCGGAGGATCGAGTGCCGAAGGCACGAGAGGGGGAGAGCACACGAAGGGGGGATTATTCTCCCTCTTGTTAGGGGGGATTGGGGGGCCTCCCCCGAGATTTTTTTTTGAATTTTGAGCGCTTCTATGTGCGTTTTTAATGGGGATTTTATGCGTTTGGGACCAGATTTTAGGCGTTTTGGTCACAAAGATATTTTTGTCGCGTGAAAAACTGAATGCTGGGAAACTGTTTTCAGACAGTCACATGTTTTTTTTTTTACTTTTTATTTCTTCAGCATGTTTCTTTGACATTATTTCATCTATGTCACCGCAAGTTTTAGTAAAGTACTTTAAGCATTGATCCTTGGTGGTACTTCAAAGAGTCACGTTTTCGAAAACATATGTATACACTTAGTCTAGCGTCTTTTCAATTAGAAAACCCGTTAAGGATGCAGGCTTCATCTAGGTTGCATAATATGAGATATTTCGCTTCATCGTAACAACTGTTGAACCCCGACGGCTAAACACTCCTTTGCTCAAGATTCTTAAAGTCGAGTGAACGTTGGGGGAACCGAAAAGTCTTCGGCTGAATTGGAACAACAGGCGGGACTCGTATATCCGTAATGGAATGCATTGTAATTACACAGGCTCACGATGCTCATATATATGTAGTCAAAACGTTTGAAACATAATTTGTCGCTCGACACATTAATTATAAGAAGAAAAAAAAATATGTCAATTTGAAGGAATGAAACTGGATCCCAGAAATTATCTGGACCTCAACGAGAAGACCTGTCTTCAGGGTTTCCGACCATGCAAGGCTCAAACCAACCTACTCAGTTACAGAGATTAGTTCAGTAGAATGCTGAATTATTGCGTGTAGCAAGTTTATCATTTATACTTTCCTGGGAGCGAACAATAAAGGCGCTGATCAGACTGCGCGGATGTGTAGGCTGGTCTGCGCCTTTGATGTTCGCATGCAGCTACATCCGGTTTTCTCTCGACACAGTCCATAAGAATGATAACGTCCACTGCATGAATATAAGACCATCAGATTATGAAATTAATCAGGTGTCATTATAATTAGATGAGCCAATTTCACAGGCTGAAATTCTAAATGCCATAAAAACTCTGAAAACTAATAAGTCTTGTGGCATAGATGAAATCATAAATGAGTATTTTTGTCATGCATCTGAAATACTGATTGGGCCACTTCATATACTGTTCAACAAAATTTTGGATACTAGATTTTTTCCAAATCAGTGGGCCACAGGACTGATTGTCCCAATACATAAAAAGGGAGATGTTGCTGATACAAATAATTATCGAGGGATAACCCTAGTTAGTTGTTTTGCTAAGTTATTTTCATCTGTTTTAAATAATCGTTTAAAATCTTGGTCAAAAGCAACAGATTTCAGTACGGATGCACAGTTTGGCTTCAAAGCAAATCACTGTACCTTAGATGCTGTTTTTATCCTGAAATATATTATTGACAGACAGCTCAAAGACAAAAGAAGTTATACTGTGCATTCATAGATCTAAGAAAAGCATTCGACTCTGTGTCGCGTGCAAGCCTGTGGTACAAAATGATTAAAGCTGGTATTGATGGGAAAATATTTGATGTTATCAGATCAATGTATTATAGCATTAAGCTAAGGGTTAAATGCTTCAATTCATTATCTGACCTTTTCTCGTGTGATGTTGGCTTATTACAGGGGGAGATAATATCTCCATTCTTTTTTGCATTGTTTTTAAATGACATAGAAATGTATTTACAAGAAAATGCACATGATGGTATTAACATAGAACAGCTACAGCTGTATCTAATGCTATTTGCTGATGATGCTGTACTTTTCTCTGAAACTCGTGAAGGATTGCAAAATCATCTCAACCTCCTCGAAAACTATTGTCATAAATGGAATCTCACCGTAAATATACAAAAAACTAAAATTGTTGTCTTTCGCAAAGGCGGAATTTTGAGCCACCACGATCATTGGTTTTACTCTGGTCAAGAAATAGAAATTGTTAATAGTTTCACATATTTGGGTGTTGTTTTTTCAAGTGGAGGCTCCTTTATGTTAAACACTAAAACTCTGTCCGGAAAAGCATTAAAAGCCATGCATCAGCTTCTCCAGTTATTAAATGAAGTGCAAACGCCTGTGAATATTGCATTAAATTTATTTGACTCTTTAGTTGCATCTGTGCTTAACTATGCTTGCGAAATCTGGGGTTTTTTAAATGCCGAATGTGTTGAAAGAATACACAAGAAATTTTGCAAATATATCCTGAACGTTAAACAAGCAACTAATAATTATGCACTTTACTTTGAACTAGGAAGATACCCATTAAAAATACAAAGATGGCTTAGAATTGTAAAATACTGGTTTAAGCTGATGCAAAAGTCAGAGTATAACTGTGTGATCAAAGCAGTGTATACAGAAATGTCTGGAAAAGTTGAGAATGATTCAAACAATACCTTCTGGCTTACAAAGCTGAAACATATGCTTGAAGATAATGGATTTGCTGAAGTGTGGATATATCCAGGGTCAGTAAATGTGGATTTATTTATACCAGTTTTTAAAAGAAGATTACTGGATAACTTTCTTGTTGAAGTAAGAACTGGTTTAAATATATGTACCTCTATGGTGTTGTATAGAGAACTGTGCCAAGATTTTGAAATTTCACCATATCTCATTATTTTAAACAATCGAAAACATAGAAATTCAGTAACAAAGTTAAGACTTTCATCACATCAGCTATTAATTGAAACTGGACGACACCGAGGTATAGAAAGGGAAAATAGAAAATGTTCATTATGTACAAAAAATGATATAGAGGACGAATTTCATTTTGTATTAATTTGCCCTTTTTACCAACAGTTACGCACACAGTATATTTCACGGTATTATTATAGTCATCCTAGTATGTTAAAATTTGTACAATTGCTAAATTCAAGTGGAAACACTCTAAAACGCTTGTCTATATATATAACGAAAGCTTTTGCTGCCAGAAACGTGGCCTTTAATGATATTTTAGAGCAATAAAATATGTAATTTCTTAACCTATTTTGTGCTGGCAAGCTCATCTCATTCAACCTGGATGGGTTCATGTCTAGTAAACCCTAGCAGAGCACGTAAAAATGCATCTGAAATGTCGTCTCCTCAAGTCTGCTGCTGCATATATATGTTGATATTAAAGTATAATGTAAATGTTGAGGCAAACATAGTGGATCTGGATCAGGCTGCCTCTGTACGAGCAGCTAGGTGTGGGTCTCCAATGTTTAACCAAATGGTCCGGGCCTACACTATGTAACCATGAAGCCATTTCGGCAGGCTCCTAGGTCAGACAACTTTAGTTTATGTCGATTGTCAAAAGGCAGGCAATGTGGACCCGGGTCGGGCGCAATGAGCGTCTGATCTGGGCCTGCTCTGCATGTCAAGTACAAATAAATCTCAACCTTTCGCTAAAACATCCATATCTTGTACTGATTCTGATTTGGGCAACTATAGCTTGCAACAAATATCGGGGCATTTTATTGTGTATACATGTTTATATATAATTATCAGCATTTGTTTATTGAATGTTGTTAATGTGATAAAGGTATGTTTAAAAATCCCCGTATTCCCCAAGTCGGGCAACATTGTATAGTGCATGAGGGAGCTCAAGTAAAAAGGGTGATCATGACTATTTTGGCCTGAAGATTAGAGAGCGTGATCTAAATTATATTGCTAAACTCCCAGTCAAATATATTTTATGGATGATCAAAGGAGTCCGAGTCTCAATGAGACGGTTCTTTTGAGTACCCTAAACATATGTTTTAAATTTAGTTGAATTTCTCAGGAAAAAGTTTGTTTATCTATTTATGTACCCTTTTGTGATATTGTACCGTTCTAAAAATAGCCTACTATCCTACAGATATTTTGGGACGGCGCCACAATGTATATCCCAAATAACTATAGGAACTAATGGTGAGTTATATTTAGCAACCCGACACGTTTGACGTCACAGACGGAATCTCCTTGGTGTACATGTGTTGATGTAAATACCTGTTATGCACACAAATTACCTTAATCCTAAGTATATTATATTTCGAACTACTCTACTCGGGCACCATCTTCACCAGCGAAGGTTTCGTCGTATCTACCTTTCGACAAACCCTTCGCCCCACGACCCTCAAAATTTACTATTAGCGCAGACTAATCGACCAATGAAAACGCCAGGAAGGATTTTTTCGATAATCCCTTCCTGCCAATCAGATTAAAGGTAGCAGTTTATCGGCATCTAATGTTCACCGCCTGCTAAGTCCATAAGTCCAGATAAGCAAAGATTTTGGTCGTAAAATTATTTATTTTTCTTCTGAAATTAAATTCAAAATTATGTTGTGGGTGCTCAAAATAACCATCTTAATTTGACAGTTATTTTGAGCACATTTTAGTTGTTAAATAAGAAAACTGAATATAGGGATCACACATGTTTTTTCATGCATTAACATTTGCCGGGTCCCGAGGATGCTGTTTGAACACGAGGCCGATAGGCCGAGTGTTCAACATCATCCGAGGGACCCCGCAAGTGTTAATGCAGTGAAACAAACATGTGTGATCGTTATTCTTGCATATTTTACCTTATTCCAGCTCAATTCGCACTGAAAACGCTGCTAAAACATTAAATTGTCCATTTTCCTTCACTGGATTTCTCTAAACAAAATGGCGTCGGCTGTGAACTATCGAACGTCATGACGTCATAACCGTACGCAACGTTTTCGCGAACAAAAACATCGGCGAAATGATCAGTCTGGTCCGCAATGCATTACGTATATAACGCCATGCAAATAATGCAGGGCTCATTTTAAGTATTTTCAAGTTCATACCCATGTTCAAACAGCACGCGAATCTCCTGATTTGAACATGGATTTTCGTTCATTCGACAATGGGTGTAAACAGCTACACGAATAGATATCTATGCAAGAATGTAAATTAATCACGCCGTCTTATCTGGAGGCCTGGTGTTTATCGATTTTTTGCACCGCTTTGTGATTGATCATATAAATTGTTACTATTTTCGGCTAATGACGTATTCAATCGGAGAAAATCAAAGCTGTGAGGCCAAGGGTTAGATTAGACAATCGCAACCCTTGGTAGGACAAGATGCTCGGGCACCTACGGGTATACATATCATAAACAAAACTCACCAAATTTTGAATTGTAAACGCAATATAAAGCTGTTCCTGCCTTTCCACATGTCAAAAAGTTAATTCCGACTGAAAACACATGTGTCCGTCTCTTCTGGTTTTGGTCAGTATAGAAGCACGTGCACGGTATTGACTCAGTGACAACAGGGGTCATTGGGTTCATTATCGTAAAATGACAACATTACGACAAGTGAATTACCTGAGTTTTGCACTACATTCAAAAACAATATGATATCTGAAACACGATTCACTATGATTTATGCTGGTGGGGACTTGACACAAACGGTTTGGACCCAGGTCACACCCGAGAGACATCGGGCTGATCTGGATCCAAAACGTTTGGCATCGGCTTAAACTTGGACGACCCGGCGTGGGACCATTCTTTTGTCGTAATACGAGATTTGAAGTTTGCCTGGTGATCAGTGTAGACCCGGACCAGGTGTTGCTTCATGCAGCGTCTGGTCGGAGTCTATACTTATACTGTTCACAGATGCACCTAATTTTTGGAATTTTAAAATATAACAGTAAATGAACGTTCGCATACAGAGAGAGCCCGGGTGGGGACACCGGACCGGGAGTTCACTTTTTCACTTTTTCGAAATGTACGTTCAAAATTATAGTTTTTGGAGAGACGCAAAGAGTGCGAACCCTGAACCGATGTTGCTTTTAAGAGTCCGGCCTGGTTTTGCCCTTATTGCAGTATGCTCTTCTGTGATACATAGAAATATACAATTGGCGATGATGCGACGACTGTGGTGGTAGTGTTTTGTAGACAGTCTCACCTAGGATGTACTGACATGAGTTTGCAGCAAAATAGGGACAAAAATGCCTAAATTTGATTCACTCTCAAACTACACTTATCAAATTAGTTACACTTTAAATGCATGCGTAAAATGTATGTTTTGTATATTATGTATTGTTGTGACGATGAGCTTGTAATGCTTAAGTCCAAATAAAATTTCTGTTCCAATGCTTTTACACCTTGGCTAGTTCGGTCTATTGATGACACACACAACGGGTGTTATTGATAATTGCATCAATAAATTTTGGCAGATTGAATAAAATCAGAGTAAAAAGTAAAATGAGCCGAAACCGGAAAAAGAGACACGGCGGAAAGCATACTATAAGTAGTCTGGCGCTCGCCGTCCTGCCGGCCTTGATTATATGATACGACAATTTCTGTAAAAGGATAAATATCACTGTCGTTACATGTAACAACACTTAACTCCCTATAATTATAGATCGATCCGTCAGTTTAAACGGATTGAAGACTCCAGTACTGATAAATGGATTTACCGATCTACACTGTTCCAGGAAGCCGCCTAAGTAGTTAATCAATATTGAGTGCCAACTCCTTCGCAAGAAACTGATAGCTGCTCTAATTGAGACAGCAGATGGGATAGGATGACCGTAAAAACTATTTTTAGAACGAATTTCTACCAAAATGGGGTCTCTGGATTCGCAGTCAAGCACATTGAAGATTGAACCAGCGGTCCCGCCTGTGTGTTGTGAAAAACAGGTCTTTTCGACATCCCAAAGTGTTTCTAAAACTATAAAATGTTATTATGTGACATCATATAAAACATAATTTTGGGACTACATCGGCACATTATACAGTCCCAGTGAAAGAAAAAAAGGCCACTTGGATCGAACAGATGCTAGTTCGAGGCTCACCACCGGCGCAGTCACTAATGCGTCCTTCAGCAAGACACGTTATCCACTGCTTACTACAGGTTCAACCTATGAAAACAGGAAATCGTCAGGACATTACTGAACATTGGTTGACGTGGACGTAAAGCTCCAAAAACAAACGAAAAAAATAAACTTGAAAAAAAATGTTAGGTAGGATTCGAACCAACGGCCACACGTATATGAGCTAGTTGTTCTAACCACTAGGCCACAGAGTCTGTTGTATAGATTATCTCTTACTTTGTTTTAGTATTTTGAACGTATTAGTAACTTTTGACGAGTACATCTATCCATAACAGTGAATATACGTCATTGTATGCGCATGAATTATTTTCTAAGCGAGGCAGATCTAGTTTCCATTAACATTTGTTTCAATCAAAATTACAAAAAAATCATGAAAAATATTTAAGAAATACACCAAACTAATGATACTGAGGCTTGGGACTTTCATTTAATGCAAGCAGAAGCTGGAGATGTAGCAAATTTGTTGTGTTTTAAAATGCTGTTAAGTAACAGTTGAATCCGCCACCATTCCTTAGCCATAAACTTTAGTCTTAGTCGTTATAGTGTTTCCAGGTAATAAGTGACCTCCGTTTTTTTTTAAACAGCTTTAAATTGAACTTAGAAGAACGGCACTTAGCATGTGGATTTAAATGCACACCGCGTAACTTAAACTTATTTTTGGGAGACGCCCTTATTTGTAACTGAAGCCACAGTCCCCTGTACAAAAGAATAACTTAGTTGTTTTTCCCTGTGAATATACCTATGTGTACCCCAATAGATACACGTGGTATATTTGCATTGCTATGATGATATGTACTAGCCTACAGGACTATCTATATCCGATGATTCAACGAAAATCTATTCCACAAACCTCACTCGTCATCATTTTGACACACACACGAACGCACACACGAAATTGTAAAAGTCAATAGGGGTCCTAGACCGTGCCGTATCGAAAGCAGGCAAATATAAGGCTTAAGCATGAAACATACATGTACATGTAGTACCTTCCATTTCAATTCATTGACTCTTTTTTGCCTACGAGATAATTTGTCATGATTTTGTCGTCTGCTGATACTTATTTCAAAATCAGTTTGTTTCTTGTTGTTGCTTTTTCTAAAATGATCTTTCATAAATATCAGTAGAGTGCCAAGCAGTTTGGATCCAGATCATGCCCAACGTTTTGTCGGGCCTGATCTGGGTCCAAAGTGTTTGCAAAGGTAATCAGCAGACGACACTAGTAAGCAAAGAGTTTATGACGACAATTCAAGCAAATCAGAGAGTTGACGAGAAATAGCGAATTAGGGATATACATAATACTTAAAGAACATCAAATATTTGCCTGCTTAAGCTATTTCGCTGATAAACTTTGTCAACAGCCGAAGGCAAGTTCAGGTTAAAATGTTGGGCATTATCTGGGTCCATACTGGTTGATAACCTACTTGTATCCCTGAAAGACATATTTTTAGGAAACAATGATCTCGAAAGAAAATTCAGCTATTATTTAAGGTTCAGACAATACTGTAACTTGAATCGTTTTTTTTTACACAGACCATTTCAATGCATCGCCTTTAGATGTACAGTAGTGTTTATGAGTCAGTATAAGCACTGAATCATAGCTTAATGCACGAAGATTGGGCCAGTTAAGCAATTTTAGCGTGAAGTTGCAATTGTTTTTATCAGTTTAAACACGTGTTTTGGGTGCTCAAAAGAAACATATCATCGAGACGGGTGTTTTGAGGACACACAACATATTTTTTGGTTGAGAAATAGGAAAAATAATTCTCTGTTACGCACTCTTATCTGTGGGACTGACGAATTACCTGTATAAGCCATGTTTTATTTATATCGCTAGGTTCAATTGGGGACTAATTCAAAGAAGAGCATCAAAAACACACCAAAATTCCATCTAATCCCAGCCTATACAAAAACTCATATTTATGTGGAAAAAATAAATTCAATTACGCGGTATATATCTAAATTCATTTCTCTAATTATTTTTTCAATTAAAATCACCATTAAAGAATAATTAGCAAAAAACGGGGGTCACTAAAGTCCTGGAAACACATTAGTCAATCCTTATTTGTACTAGTCCAATAATTGCCTAAAAATACTGACAAATCTAAGTATAGAAACTACAGGGTGGGCTAAGATCAGACTGCTCCTATAGGAGCAGTCTGATCTGGGTCCTCACTGATTGTCCGAGAGGCTTCTTATAACATTTCAGCAGACGAGAAAAGCAGACGACTTTTGTTGCGATTGGCGCTTTTAGGGTTAAAGTAGGAGCAGTCTGATCTGGGTCCACACTGTTTGTCATAGAGGCTTCTTATAAATTTCAGCAGACGAGAAAAGCAGACGACTTTTGTTGTGATTGGCGCTTTTAGGGTTAAAGTAGGAGCAGTCTGATCTGGGTCCACACTGTTTGTCATAGAGGCTTCTTATAACATTTCAGCAGACGAGAAAAGCAGACGACTTTTGTTGCGATTGGCGCTTTAAGGGTTAATATGGTAGCTACCTGTAAAGCAGTCATCATGAGAAATTCTCTGGCTGATTCATTCCACGTCGACGGAACAGTGATCACCCAGCGGGCCTGGTGTGTCTCTTCATGTCCAGTATGTTTGACTAGTGCGGTCTGCAGATGTTTCTGGAAGTACCGTATCAGCTCTGTAAACACACGCACAGCAGGCGCCTCCTTACCACTGGTGTCGGAGATTTGCCAGTCACTATCAACACTCTGAAAAATATTTGTTATACCAAAGGTTATGCTATAGTGCGAATCATGTTTACTGTCGTCGCCCTGGGCCCAGCCACGTGTTAAACTAACGGTACCGGGAGCCAACTCACGACAGTAAGCAAGAAACGGATTATAATTCCGTCTACTCTCCCATTCAATGTACACAGTGTTAACCCTTAAAGCGCCAAGAAAAAATGCATCTGAAAATGTCTTCTGCTGAAGTCATCTGCTGCAAAAATATGCCTAACATTACTGACGAATTAAGTATATAAACAAACAGCATGTACCCATAACAGACTGCTCTATAGGAGCAGTCTGATCTGGGTCCACACTGTTTGCCATAGAGGCTACTTAAACATTTCAGCAGACGAGAAAAGCAGAAAACTTTTGTTGCGATTGGCGCATAAGGGTTAAAATGGTGACATAATACACATATGGCCAACCAGTGCAGGTTAAGGTATGCACATACAATGTATAAGGAACTGTGAGATAGTGTCATTAACAGACTTTTATTCTGTAAAAGTACCCTTTGAAGCAGAAACATTCAAAACATGTATCCATTCTTTCTCGTGACCTACCCAGATGCCTTCCTTACTCGTTTCATTATTGGGGAGTTATTGTCGATATATTAAAGTTGTCATCAGTTATAGAAAAGGCAGCTTAAAAGAGCTACGTGCATTAAGTGGCTATTTTGCCCCCCCCCCCCATGAGGCAAAAAAATGAAATTCGCTTTTCACCAAATTCTTCTTATTAGTTTATTAGAACAATAGCCCAAATGTATAAGTCTGATATTAGTTTGAATTTTACCGTTGCTATGGTAACAAAAATGGCTGCCAAAATCGGCTGAAAATAAAAAAAATGACCATTTTGGAGCATATTTGAGACGTTTGACAGAGCAATTAGCATAGAGCACTAGCAAATACCAAAAAGATATTTTAACAGATGATGAGAATTATTATGGCACGCAACATGTAAAAAGGATTTTTTGATATTTAACTGTGCTGATATCTAATTCTTAAAAATTCTTTCTCTAAAAGCCTTTAATTTGGTCAAAAATGGCATATTCTATGCCAATTTTGTCGGCCATTTTTGTTACCATAGCAAGGGTAAAATTTAAATAAATGCCGAAATTTTACACTTCAGGCATTCCTCTAATAAACCAATCAAAAAAAATTTGTAAAAAGCAATACTTAGTTTTTTTGGCTCAAAGGGGCCAAATTAGCCCCTTAATGCACGTATCCCTTTGACACTTTCTGTGATAGAGGCAGCACTAATCTGTGTAATGTTCATTATAAGGGAAACATGTGAAATGATTACGAAATGTCACAATCACAATCCAAAGGCCCAACCCAGAACACCGTGAGAAAGAGACACATGAACAGAGACAGGGACACGCATATGAAAGCAAGAAAACGACAAACAAAAACACAATCTCCATCTACCTCAACAAGACTTTTACCAAACTAGAAAGGCCACACAATCCCAAGAGGAGGGGATACTCTCAATTTTCCTTGTTACATAGGCTTGTTACATCTAGTTTCAGTTCTTTGGTGCAGTTTTTGCCTCCATAGGATACCCTTTTAAGAATATATTTGTCTTCATTACAGCTGGTGACTGGGACTGTGTGGCGGCGGTAGAACGTCTCCCTGTCCTTCACTTTAGTGTAGATTTTATTTTCTAGTCCTTTGGGATCATGGGTTTCATTGTGGAACTTTGAAACTATTAGAGGGTCACTGATGAAGCCTAAATGGCAGAAACTAGCTAGTCTGGCCCAGGAAATATGCACACTCTAGTTTTAGTTCTTTGGTGCAGTCTTTGCTTCCAAAGGATACCCTTTTAATAACATATTTGACCCAGCTCTTACTGTCCCCCCACCGACAGAAAATCTCATGAATATTAGACATTCCCCAAAACATATCTTAAATGATAGCAACCCCCTAAATTTTACCATTCTGTACCTTGGCCTTAAGAAAAGACCCTAAAATGCCCCCCCACCCAAAAAAAAGCCAGTTTTGTGATGACCCTAAAGATATTCTCAAAATCTTCATACAGATGGTACAAAGATGCATAATAATACGATTAAACTATTTTTCATAGAAACAAATTAATTACGGTGTATAGTATACTGCAGTAAATGATATATACCTGTATAAAGTACCCATCACCTGGATAAGTTTAAATGTTTTGTTTACAACGATTCTCATTTATCTTTGAATCCACAGTACATGATAAAATATCCATTTTTCTAAACCCCCACATGAACCCCCCGCAAATATTTAAATTCAAAATTTTGACCCCCAAATAAATTGGCTAAGCCTACGTATATATGAAAATATCAGGGTACCCACCCACCACAGGACCAGGCTGCGAATTCATATAGCTTTTGTCATGCTCAACTTGAGTGAGCAAGACATTTTGTCCGCTGATAGAACCTATATAAAATACTGATAAGTAAAAGTGTTTTTCATACTTAAAACACTCTGATGTTATAGTAATCCATCCGAGTTGAGCATGGGACAGTTTTATAATTCTTGGCCTGGATTTTATGCAAAAAAACCCCACTTTAGATGAGTCACAGGTTGAACCAATGATGTTTTTATACAGAAATTATGAATGTCGAATTTCTAGTAAAAAAACTACATATACATCTACAATATGATGCGGGTTTTCACTCGCTGAGAAGTACTGATACATTGAAATTAAGCTATAATTGGGCCTGGACGCGAGAAAACCTGACTTCGGGGTTTGTGAACAACAAAGACGTAGACCAACCAGCCTGTACTCCCGCGCAGTCTGATCAGCGCCTTTGTTATTCGCTTTTTGGAAAGTATCATATCTAAACTTGCAACAAGCGAAATCCCAATTTTCTAGCGAGTCTCTGTAGCTGAGGAGACTAATACTTTAGGTATTGCTTTGTTGGAAACCCCGAAGACCGATGTCCAATATATACTGAAACAAAAAAGTTATGTCCACTTGACGTTTATGTCTGTCTGTTCCAAACGTATGAACGCATTTCATTCAAATTTTCACCTTACATGCTTTAATCATTTAGGAACGATTTGCATCTTAGAGTAATCCATTTGATAATCAGTGTAGCCGCTGACAAAGCTGTGAACACGAGTACCCTTAAAGTCAAAAGTCACAACATCAATAGCTTGTGTGTCCGTCATAATCCTGAACCGTTTAAGCACATTTAAGCATCACTGAACAAACTCTGTAGTAAGATAAGCTGGCTAGTTGTATGCATTGATTTTACGGCCACATCCATCAGTCAGTAACATACTATGACGTCACAAAACATCGATCACGAGCGTGCGTGAAAACACTCAGAAAATTCATTATTGGTCCAGCATTTTGATAATCAACATATTCGAACAAATTTCATGTTTTTTCGTCATCACAAGCATTTTAACATTAATTAAGACTAATCAGCATCAAAACAATTGATACTGGAAATCTCTGATGATTTTGCAGTAAGGGGTGGGGTATAAAACACAGATTTAGTGGACATTTGATGCCAGACATCAGCCATAGTTTTTGTTTTTCTCTATTGTGTAATTGTTGTCATAAACAGACACAACAAATTAAAACAAAAACGGCATCAAAATGATGTTAGGTTAAGGAGATTTGAAAGTTCTTAAATTATTATTTGTTTAATTCAAAGGGAGGTAATTTTAATTAATTTCGCAAATGAAAGATTAGGCACTGCAATTTCGCTTGTTCAATAAGCAGACTTAGGATTTTTCGATGTTTTTTCATCGTCAGACGCTTCTGGTTGCCATTTAAAGTAAAATGTGTCACGTTTTGATGATTAACTTCCTGATGATAATGGAATAAGCTGTGTGCACATTAGGTTTAATAACTCTTCAAGATCAGAAGATAAAATCAAATAATTACCTTTTTTGTGTGTGGAACGTTTGATAAACATTTTGGTTTTATTTTTGTTGCAGCATCTTAACTTGATCGAAAGATACAGTACCAGGAAAATCGGACGTTTCTTTTTTGTTTGAGTATATTAATTACATCAAGTTCCTTAAAGGTGCCAAGTATTTGACGGTGGATTTTCAAGTGAAACACTCACGATATCTGGGTTACATAGAGGTAGTGTAAAATTCTGGAACAAGCGTAGATGCTCGTGCTCCTGGTCTGTGGCTTTATCACCATAGACGTCCTCAGCTTCATAACCAAACGCTACAAACTCCAACTTCTCGTCCAGGAGCACAACTGAAATAAGTTAAAGTTATACAATGCTAGTATACTATTGCCATACTGTTAAGCATATTTTTTATACGATCAAGATTTTCGAAGTAATGAAAAATAATTTGAATTTTGGGTTTTATTCGACATGCACACTTGTATTTTGGCTACCAACTTTGGATAAGTTCGATTAGTTTCATTTACTACTGCCCATGAACGGGAAGCTTACGCCACAGTACTGTCCAGTAGTTGATATGAAGAATGAACTTCTTTTTTTCCCTGTTGAGTCATAAAATAGCCTTAAAACGCGTATGTTGGATAAATCTACAAAGAAGAAAGAGGAGAGAATGTGTAAAATGCCGTTAGGAACGCTGGTATGAAACAAGATGACATTGGTAGGGGATTAAACGTGTCTCAGAGTGTTGTAAACTGTTGTAAGCAGACCTTTGAAGTTACATAGAGAGAGTGGCAGTATTAGAAAAAGGAAACGGTCTACATTGATTCTTGAGTGCAAGGAGTTGCTACTGAAACATTATAGCCCGTGATGCATTATTTGACGACCAAATGATACAGTTAAATGTGGTTACTGGGACTTTGAACTCTCAAAAGTACCAGGACCAAATCCTGGAATCTGGTGTTAGGCCACCCTTGGACTCGCTAGATGGCCAGAACATGGTACTCTGAGATGACATTGCAAGACCTCACTGTACCCGCATCATCGAGGAATACAAAAAAAATAACAGAACATCGCTAATCTTCCACGGCCGAGCTTGTTGTCGGACTTAAACCCTATAGAACATGTATTGGACAAGCTTGGCTTACGTGTTTGAAACCGGGAACCAGCCGTATCAAAGTAAGTAAGGGTGCAAATATCAGGAATCGATACAATCAAGAACCACCAAAACCATTGTGAATTTTGCTAGACCCAACTGCAGGAGTGGGACAGGATTTCATGCTGGGAAAGGGCTGACCTCTTGGCTCTCGTTTGTGGTGTCTACTGTGAGTCTGTCATTTTCCCATTGGTATCCTGGGTCAGGTGTGGTACTTGATTGTATCGATTCCTGATCTTTGCACCCTTACTTACTTTAGAACGCATGTACCCAGTGAATTTAACGAGGAAAATATGCCACGTTGTTATTCGACAGTGTGAATGCTATACACAACATAAACCGGAAGTAGTGGATTATTGTGAGCCAATTCATGACTTTTTGCAGATCCTGAAAGTGTATGCTCCAGAGAGAAAGTTTTGAAGAAATTACAACTATCGAGGCCTTATTGTAAAGGTTTTGCTGACTCTTGGCCTCCATGCTGTTTCATTGAATTTTGAAAAGTTTATGGGTAATTTTTGTAAGGGTGTGCAGCCTATAAACACGTCAGAGATTCCAAGGCTTTTCTTTAGCGAATCGATGGTATTCTGCTTTTGTTAATGTTTGATCCTACTTCTACTATGTACTTTCATACCATGTCTTGTGATTTATCGAATAAAATATTGTTTAAACCAACACATTTTGTTGAGCCAAGCCTCAAGTTTGGTTTTTTTCAATCTCATCACATTCCATTTGTGTACAGCTGTCCCATAGAATATCAGTGTATTCTATAAGAGAATGTATATAAACAAACTGAACTGTTTCAATATATTTCCGATGTATGGTGAAATTTAGCGTTCTCAGAAGATTCATTCGATACCAAGCTTTTTCCTTGTTTATAACTCAGAGATATATAAACCTTTAGGTGTTTGTGCTTATTGTGGTCATTTCCTAAAAACAAAACTTGTTGAAAGTGACAAACTTTATAAAGAACTTGACTGGCTGAAACTCTCTGACAGAAGGGATCTCCATAAACTTTTCTTGTTTTTTCTTGTTTTTGTTTTTTGAAAAATTGATCATGGTATGTCACTTATTTACTTAACCCTTAATGCGCCAATACCAACAAAAGTCGTCTGCGTTTCTCTTCTGCTGAAATGTTTATGAAGCCTCTATGGCAAACAGTGTGGACCCAGATCAGACTGCTCCTATAGGAGCAGACTGATCTGGGTCCACGCTGTTTGCTTCTATACTTAATTTGTCAGTAATGTTAGGCAATTATTTGCAGCAGACGACTAAAGCAGACGACATTTTCAGATGCATTTTTTTCCTTGGCGCTTTAAAGGTTAACAACTCTTCTCCGGCCCCATGTTGGAGATCTATCGTCCTATATGCTACGAAATGCTTGAAACTATGCATGAACTCATGCAAACACACGTGAATATGCAGACTTCTTTCTTCCACCAACCATACAAGGACGGAGTACCCTTCTTGACTCAGTTAGATCAGCTGATACTCGAACTTCATTTAAACATCTCCTTACTTTAATCACTCCCCAAGTACCTAGATATTACTTTTGTGGTGACAGATTAAACAAAGTCTTGCATACACGCATACAAACAAAGCGTAAATCAGCATGAATCAGCATCTACATGTGTATAAACGCAACTTGGTACGCAGCCCTAAATGTATAAAGGTGGTTGCTGGTACGTATACTCGCACGAGCAACTTTCAAATAATCGGACAGTGTTCTTAGATATTCAAAGTTATGAATTGAATGATCTAAGCGTCCGCTTTCGTTATTTGTTACAACTGTACAACGTCCAGCAGCATCTACATGGTAATTATAATAAAAAATATGGCCTTGGGTACTAATCGTTTAATTACCCGACTGATATTGCGTTTTGAAAATAAAAGATTATAAAATTTAAAGGCAGATTACAAGGGGATTATGATATTTTACAAACTTCCTTGCTAAAAAGATAATAATATCAATACATTTTCACCACAGTATTGTCATAACATTATCTTTACATCAAATTTTTATTCTTTATTTCTTTTCTAAACTTATGTTGTAAATGAGACGGTTCTTTAGAGCACCAAAACACATGTGCCTCGATTCGAGAAAACCTTTCTTCGGGTTTTGCACATGCGCGCAGTCTGATTAGCGCCTTTGTTAATCGTTTCTTTATATATATATATATATATATATATATATATATATATATATATATATATATATATATATATATATATATATAAACTTTTTAGGAGCGAAATTTCAATTTTCTAACTAGTCTCTGTAGCTGAGCAGGCTTGTTTGAATCTTACTTTGTCGGAAAACCCGAAGACAGGTTTTCGTACGCGTGTATCCCGGTCCATATGTTTTAACTGATGTACATGTACGGGGAAGTCCGACAACAATTTTACTCTTAAAAAGTTCCAAGAAACAACAACTTCGCACTTGATCTCAAAGATTACCTGTAGGTGCCTTTGGAGTGTAGAGGTCCATATTGCCCGGCCATACCGTTGTAGTGATATTGAGAGGGTTTTTCAGAAAATCATGGCGGTAGGAGAAGGCGTAGCTGGAGTGTGTGGTCCCGAGGTCAAAGGCCGCCACCAGATATGGATCTTCATCTGTTGTTTCTGGCATCTGTTGTAAATGCAAAAGTAAACTTTACCCATTTAAGCCGATTGAAATCTCACACCATTATCAATTGGGCCAGTCCATTTCTGTGTTTAGGGATGTTGGGTGGTATATTCAGTTCGTTTTCAATCAAGTTTAATAGAACATGCTGTAAACAAACAGTGAAGACCCTGATCAGACGCCACATCTTACGGCGTCTGATCTGGGTCTGCACTTTTTGCATATGTACCTAGCTTATATGAGTTGATAAAGTCCACTCTCGTTTAATAGAAGTTTGGGGGGCCAGCGTGTTCAGTATGTTTCGCCAGACCTTATGAAAAAATGGCCAGAATATGTGCGCTCTGAGCACCTCCAGTAGACATAATATCGCACAAGGCGGAATTTAAACGAATTGTCTATTTGAAGAATTGTCCATTAGCCGAAATGTCCTTTAGACGAAATGATATTTTTGACGAAATTTCTACTAGACAAAATGGTAATAAACCCAAATACATTTAGATGAACAGTAGTAGTACTTTTTGAGGCATTTCATCTGGGAGACAGATATAAGGATTACAATGTCAGTTCTGACCTTGAATGCAGAAATGAAAGGGTTTGTAGACTACTACTGCTGCTACTGCTACTACTACTACTACTGCTACTACTACTACTACTACTACTACTACTACTACTAGGGAGCGCAGTGGCTCAGTGGTAGAGTGCTTGACTCGAGACCGAGAGGCCGAGGGTTCGAGCCTCACCGGCGTCACTGTGTTCTGTCCTTGGGCAAGACACATTTATCCAAGCCTAGTACTGGTTCAACCCAGGAAGACCCGTCCCTACTTAACTGGAAGATTGTTGATGGGACGTAAAGAATCAAATCAAACAAACAAACACTACTACTACTTCTACTGCTGCTACTGCTACTGCTGCTGCTGCTGACTACTTCAGCAACTACTACTACTACTACTACTACTACTACTACTACTACTACTACTACTGCACTACTACTACTACTACTACTACTACTACTACTACTCCTGCTGCTGCACTACTACTACTACTACTACTACTACTACTACTACTACTACTACTACTACTGCCGCTGCTGCTGCTTCTGCTGCTGCTGCCGACTACTTCAGCAACTACTACTACTATTACTACTACTACTACTACTACTACTACTACTGCTGCTGCTGCTGCTGCTGCACTACTACTACTACTACTACTACTACTACTACTACTACTACTACTACTTACTACTACTACTATTACTACTATTTACTACTACTACTAGCTACTACTACTACTACTACTACTACTACTACTACTACTACTACTACTACCACCACCACCTCCACCACCACCACCACCATCACTACTACTACTAATAATAATAATAATGATAGTACAGCAGCCCGTGTTGCTGTTAGTTCTGTTAGCTCTTCCGTCATACGAGGGTCATTTTTTATGTTCGTCGAATCGGGCTGTATCTCTACAGATATAGAATTTACGGTACCATAACTATATATATTTTGAAAGCTCTAGCTACTGTCTATCACTTGCTATAAATTTTACATCATTAGCGCTTAAGCCTCGGTCACACGAGATCGCGCGATCACCGAATCAAGCGAGTGGTCACGAATCTCGGAGATGTAAGACTTGTCACGACTACTAAGGACCAGTCTTTGGGATTTATCAACGGTCTACCGTTAATGTTATTTGGAAAAATGCATTCTATGATTGGTTGTGATAATATCAGAACGGTCATGTGACCCAGCTCATGAATTTATAATCTTTATCGCAAAGGCAAGCCGCGAAGGATTTGAACCTCCGCATATGTGAGACTTCACTTGTCGTAGGTTCGATTCCCGGCTTCTCAAAAAAATCACTTTCGGTTGAGCCTTCGGGAGTTCCTGTGATAAAATAAACACACAATTTATAAACCCTCCCGGCCCAATACTGGATACTACCCATGGAAAACCCACAAAGAGTTTTTTTACACACATTATGAAAATATATAGATAAAAGGACCGATTTTTGGGGATAACTAATAAGCATCGTTATCAAATGGACAGACAAATATTTTTTTCGAAAAATATAAGTGATGAACCATATATACTGTCTGGGCATAAATGTGTCCCGTCTGTCAAACAGTGAAGACCTAGACGAAATGACGCATTTCATCAGGGTCTACACTGTTTGCTGCTAGTATGAAAATGGGATTCACAGAGAATGAAATGTAATTCAATTTGGAAATTATAAGCTGTGACCCCTCTCTATATATAATGGAACATCCCAAAATTAATGTATATTATCGGAAGGAAGAATCCATTAAGTGCATACATGCTTAAAGCAAATAGAATGCCGCAAAAATGAAGAAGCCTGTTAATTCTTCATCTGCTAGTGTCAACCAAAAACAGTTTTGGATCGAGATCAGGCTTGACGTTTCTCGCAAACAGGGCCCAACACACATTGGACCTGATCTGGATCCAAATGGTTTGATACTGAAGGTATTCATGATTTTTTTGTTATTTTTATGAAAAAGGTCACTTTGAAGAAAATCAGAAGGCGACACTTTTGAAAAGTCATAAAATTAACCACGCATGTACAGATTTATTTTTCTTGAGTTGATTTTTGATCTTTGTAATCTTGTGCTTTTTAAACATGTGGTCTCAGTGATTTACACTTTCAATTCATGCTTTGTGATTTTGGCTCTCTTTCAGTTCAGACATTTTATATACTTAGAGATGTTAATGGAGGATGGCCTCGACCCCTATTGACCTATTACTCTACCTACATAAAGTAGATGATAGGTTGTTGTTCCTTTTTTCTGAATATGATATAATTGTACTATAAACCACACCACGAAAGCCGCACTATTGTTATCTATGCTTCTAGCGCTCAACTATCCAGTGGGACTGCCTGATCTACAATTAAAATTTTGCAAATGAAACAACGTTGCCATTTTGGGAACTCACTTATGGCCACTGAGTGTATGTCTTGATTCTACAGCTGCGTCATACTTCAAACCGACTCACGAAAGCCCTGGTGCGGTTGATCTTAGACTTTGGTGTTCGCCTATGTGGTAAGAAAAATAAGGTGTATTTTCAGGACATTTTGTCATTTCGAGGTGTTTTCAAAATAAACTGTTTCTATTTTTTTTTCAACAAAAACGAAATTTAAGTGCCAAACAGTTTGGATCGAGATCAGACCCAACGTTTTTGTCTCAAAAGTGCAAGCTTGTTTGACCTTATAAATACCGCTTGGAGACGACACGTGACCTTGGATCGCGGTCGCAGGTTTTTGGACATGTTCAAAACACTCCGCCCCGCCCATTTCATGCGTTTTGCTCGGACGATCACTCCGATCAATAAAAACCAACGTGCGACAGTCTTCCACCTTATTTTTGCATTTTTATCCTGTCTCATTGTGAAAGCACAAAAAAGCTTTTAAAGACATGTATACACCTGCTGCTATCATCTACTGCAGAACCAGGCTCATGAAAATGCTCAAAGACCTCTCTGGAGCCTACTTTAATAATGCCGCTGTTTCCAGTCACTAAGCCCTGTCGCGCGCTCGTATGAGATCTACTTGCGATTTTACCACGTGACTGGTCCTACACAGGTCGCAGCATGGTCGTAAGCCCTCGTGTGACCGAGGCTTTAGTTCGCTCAAGATAAATAGCTTTAATATGGCGTAAAAAGGACACTGACCGAAATCCTTGTCATTTTAACCACACAGCCATTAGGAAATTAGACGCGGTTAAGTTCCATTCGCTATGGTGATATAAGCATTTTTCAAGCCGATTTTTCTATGCACCATCAAAATTAATTATTCAAACGCTAATCGTAGACAAGCGCAGCAAAACTATAAGCATGATCTTAGCTCTTCTATAACAATTTTAAAACACCCATCAATATACCAAAATAATCACAGTCAAGTGCTAGTTATTATATCTGTTAAAATTATGATTATGATTTTTTTTTTAAATTTTCTTCTGGTTTTGAATAACACATGATATACTCAATCATTCGTCATCAGTAATATTGATGTATCAATGAAAGCGTGTACCTGGCAACTTTCGATACTGGCATGCCCCGATGTTATAAAAAATGGGTGGGGTAAATCAACCCCGCGTAGGAAACACAATAATAATCCGATCTGCATGATTTTCTTATTGCAGTTATTTCAAAACCTGTCAAGAGGCACAAAAACAGTTTTAATGTATTTTCTTAATATAGTAACGCTCCATGACGTCATTTATATAGAAGATAAGGGATTTTAGCACCGCCTTAGGCTATTTATTTTGCGGTTCATTTCTAGTAAAACAAAAATATTAACCTTGTTTTGGGATGAAAGATACCATAACACTTCCATCTACCACATAAACAAGAAAAATTACAATACTACTTTACAGCTAACATATAAGCCTCATTCAAAAGACCGTATCCAACTTCCACTTGTGTCAATTTTTTTCA
Organism: Loripinus fragilis; assembly: GCA_964019695.1. Lineage (NCBI taxonomy): Eukaryota > Metazoa > Mollusca > Bivalvia > Lucinida > Lucinidae > Loripinus > Loripinus fragilis. The sequence continues at coordinate 62,551,091 of OZ026521.1, read as the reverse complement.
ATAAAAATTAACATGCATACTGTTCAATTAGCTGAGGTTCCAAACAAATCTTCTATATCCAATAATTACTGCGCGTTTGCTATAATGTTTATATAATATTGTAGCACGTGGTGTCCTTGATCTGCAGCCATATTTTCAGAAGCTGTGTATGGCTATGGACCCATTTTCATGCGATTGTTTCCAGCGTTCTGTCAGAGACTAAGTCCATAAATGTCATATTTCTACCATATTTCCAGTGTGCGATATATAGGTATGTCTTTGCCTCTTAGAAATCATTAAAGTAATGCATTTTGAAATAATTTTAGGTTGCATGTATAGATAAAAGCTCAATCTTTCCAAATATATGCATGATGTATGCATTTACTTCCGCCGTTTTCATTAAAAATACCTTTCTACGAACATAAAAAAACGTCCCTCGTATATAAAAAAACGCGTGTATACATGAATTTGACACGACACGAGTTTTTGTCTTTGATCTGAATATTGGGCCTGCAAAGTGCATCTAAATTGTTGTCACCTTAGCCACCTACTGCATATATTTACTTACACCATTGACTAATGCGAGTATATTCATAAACAGTTTGGATCGAGCAGTCTGAGGTTGGTCTACACTTTTTAACCAAGCTGCTTGTAGAATATCACAGCAGGTGAAAATGCAGATGACTTTTGTTGTGATTGGCATTCTAAGGGGTATACAATTTCATACCTTCGGCCACCAATACATCAAACTGGGTTATGTCAGAGTGATGCACCATAATATGCAATAAAATGCTTATTAATACTAATAATTTGTCACATCTGTCCACTAGGTGTAAAACGGACATTATTTGTTCTTCGTGTTGGACAGTTTTGAGGAGTGTCAGAGAGTAATTGGTGAAGCCAGGCACGTAGCCAGGCGGAGGCCAGGCAATCATTATGGGCCTCAATAGCGACACTCCGACTTTGATGCTTGCGAACAACAACGGCGCAGACCAGCCTGCGCATCCGCGCAGTCTGTTCAGCGCCCTTGTTATTCGCTTTCAGAAAAGTAAAGTAACTAGGTTTGATATCTCTTTATTCTCCATCTTATTTGATGGGCTTAAACATGATGAAGCCCCTGGCTACGCCCCTGCCTACGCCCCTGGCTACACCCCTGGCTACGCCCCTGGAAGCCAAAAATATGACGAAGCTTTCAATGTTCCATGCTCACAGGTGACATTATCTGTTTATGAGGCTGGCGTGTACACATGGTGAAGTCCGGCTTTTTAGACATTAGTATTTTCTCATTTCTAGCTAAATATGGAGGGCTTAATATATTTCTTAGAAGTTTGTTTGTTTGATTTGATTCTTTAAGTACTAGTAACAACTTTTTAGTTATTTCGTGACCGGTCTTCCTGGGTTGAACCAGTACTAAGCAAGGATTAATGCGTCTCAAGGACACAACGTAGTGACGCCAGTGAGGCTCGAGCCAACGGCCCTTTGGTCTTGGGTCAAGCGCTCTACCACTGAGCCACTGCGTTCCCTATTTTTTAGAAATTAACAATGATGTAACCGGAAAATTAATATCTTTACAGACACATGAATATCTGGACGTATACACAAATATAGAAGTTGAACGCATCAAAGTTCGCCGTTTCGAACACGAAGCCTACTTTAAACAGGTGTGCATTCTTCCATTAACTGTAAGGTTAACCTCAGATTTATAGTGGGAGATCGATCACGTGTGGTTTTGTTTGTCGGACTAAGTCCGTGCTAAAAAGTCGTGGCATAGGTCATACATTGTATCAGTTATTCACCATCAGATGACTTTTGAGTTGCATTCTGGGGGTGGTTCGGAAACGTCTAATTAATGCATTTCGTGAGATCTTAAACATGAAAAAAATTGTACTCGTCAGTGAGATCCGATACTCATAGATTATATTCACATCATTTTAACGTGAAAGCCTTCGCGAAAAGTAGAAAAAAAGTTGCTGCACACGAACGACGGTGCAGACCAGCTTTCGCATTCGCATGGCCTGATCAGCACCTTTGTTGTAATATGATAGATACACTTTCTAAATACTCAGTATCAAGAAACTAACTTGCCTGTGTAAGTAAACAGGCTGGTTAACTTTCAGTCTTGCCCTGTCGCAAACCGTGAAGACGGGGTTTTCGCGTCATGTCCCGTTTAGATCGTACCCCTTTTTAACAACAAACAAGGCAGGTTTTTAGCTGTGCATGCTGGGCAATATTTCATGCTTTTTGTCGTTTAATTTAGCTTTAAAAAAATCAGGAAAACTATCACAGAGAGTCAAACAGTTCGGATACAAATCAGCACCGACATTCCTGACCTGGGTCTAAATTGTTTGCAAAAGTTATCCGTAGACGACAAAAAACGAACACGTCTGAAGTTCTACACTCGTATCTCAGCAACTAAAAAAAGCAGGACACCATCGGCACCGCCGGCGAAACGTCTTTTGAAGGGAGTTTCGCTGGTGGGTCGATAGTGGCCCTAACAGGTTTGTTGGCTAGAAAAGTTTCCATTTTCATGCTGACCTGCATGCCTGATCACTAGTTTGACACTTTGAGTGTCGTTTTGCTCATATCATTGTTTACAAACAGTATACATGCTTATTAGTCATAATTAGTCTACTATTCATAATTAGTCTACTATTTGTTTGGATTCTTTTGTTTCAACATCCTAACAGGAACTGGTATACGTGTACGAGTGTACCTATATCATCCAGCTCGTTCTTACTCGCACACATGGGCTGTGGGTACTCCTCAAGACAAGCAAATTTCAGGAGTAGAAAAGCTACTGTCCTGCCAACCAAGAGTGACAGTGACGTATGTTTTGTTTACAAAGATATCAGGGACTTATAATCGATAGATCACTTGTGTATTAATCCTATCCGCAGGATAGGATTATACACACGTGATCTATAATCGATAGATCACTTGTGTATTAATCCTATCCGCAGGATAGGATTAATACACACGTGATCTATCGATTCGTGATAACGCAAGTGGAGTACAAGTTAATAATTTACTTTACAATAGTGAACAAAATATTATGTCACTGTCACTTTTGTTTGGCACGACAGTAAGAGCCAATTGTGTCGTGTTATTGGTATATGCAGTTTGTATACATGTACATAGTATTACCATTGAGTGCTAGAAGCAAACGGAAAACTTAGCATAATTATGTGCAAGTAAAATAGTGGTTCAAGACCAGACTGCTAATTAGGATGAATTAGTCTAGATATTCAGATCGTAAACGTTCAAATTACTGTTTTAGATATACATGTACAAGCTAGAGATAACCTGTCAGAGGTTGTCATGGTTATGCATTCAGCAGGTCAATGGCTAATCATTTCTTGTGACAAACTACTCGAAAATTGAAATCAGATGAAATTCAATAGGAAGAAACTAGGCATTTATCTATTCTTAAAAAATAGTGTCGACTTGTTATCTTATAAATTGTAAGGAGTTTGACAACTAAGGACTAACGCATGATGGTAACTATGCATTTTTCTCTAAGTACTGGCCCCGAGGTTATAAAACTTTTTTCATAATCAACTTAGCTGAGCACGAAATTTATCCTGCTCATAAATGTTAAAATGCCAACAACAACTGTTGGCATTTTAACATTTATAAGCATGATAAATACATCTATGACACTTAAAGCAAGAAACGTCTTCATTTGTCGGTAGTTAGTTTTTTATGAGCAGTTGAAATTTCGTGCTCAGTTGAGTTCAGCATGAAAAAAGTTTTATAATCTCAGGGCCTGGTAAATTAGCGTGTGCTGATTCTTTTTTTCCCCAACATTTTCAAGTATACTATCAAAGTGTTATCAAGTTTTCTTCTACTTGAAGATCAGGCTCGGGGAAAAAACTGAGACCTAGTCTGATACTAATATACGAGTATGCACATAAAGTTAGAAATAAAACTAATTTGAATTTGTTAGTTCCGCTTTCAAAGGGCAAAGTATGGAAGAAGGCAAAGATCAGGAATCGATACAATCAAGTACCACACCGACCGAGGACACCATATGGGAAAGTGACAAAACACAAGAAAACATCACAAACAAGAGAGCCAAGCGGTCAGCCCTTTCCCCCGAAGGTGATCACAAGGCTGCAAGGAACATACAAGAAACTGTAACAAGCACAAAATTACAAAAAAAAGCAGAGCCATGTAACGGCCAGTAAAAATAATGGAGGGCTTCAATATGTTAAACGATACATGTACCAGCCTCACCGTTAATTCTGATGTGAATCAAGACACATAGATATTTGATTCGCATAAAATGTCCTATCTTCGTGAGCCAAAGGTAACAAGTACACTTCGCTCCCCATACGGACGTGTCGGTAAAATGCACCAGTCGCGATTTTTTAACATACTATTAAGCACGTCCTTTAACGAAAATAAAATTCTCGCGAAAATTTCCGAATTTACAGTTACCCTTTTTATTCCAATGAATTTCCCCTTACATATTGATACAATAAGTATGGACTTATCCAATTGTCACAAGTCGAAATTTCTAAATTTTAATATTTTCCTGTCTATAGGTACGATCAGGAAATACCACAATCACAAACTGCGGACAGACCCTTGGCATCGTGAAGAAGAGCCACACAACACAGGCCCGTAGGAAGCAATTACAGATTGGGGGCACACATAAATTTTTTTACAGATTGGGGGGGCACACATAAATTTTTTTAAAATGACAGACCTTTGTAATGAGCAATACAGCATATTTTTGCAAATTATTGGGGGGGGGGCCCCCCGTGCCCCCCCCCCCTATTCCTACGGCCCTGCAACAATCATGAGACACCAGGAAGACAAACAAAGCAAAGTAACCAGCTCTCTCTCTCTCTCTCCCATCGAGACGATTGCAAAACTAGAATGGACACAAAGTAACGCACAACAAAACATAGAACAATTATAGACTCGCACAATGGGAGTACCAATAAACAATAAGTCAACAACAACAGAACCACCGCCACAGAACGGACAGCAATCAAAGCCACCGGGGGGGGGGGGGGGCTTAATACACTCCACTGGCAACGAATCTTCGCACCGGATGCTGTTGCTATTTAATCATGTAAGCTCGCATGGACTAACTACTGCAATGATTCATCAAAGAGAAACAATATATTTAAATTACGCACTTTGATGAAACAGAGAAAAGGGCTCACGAATCTCTCAGATAGTCAGAGCTAAAGAAAACCTCAAGTTGAGCCACGGTGGGCCCAGCTACAGCCAAGCATCAGGCACCAACCCACCGCCATGGCTGAAAATGTTTTTTTTTCCTAAGCAAAGGAGCTTACAATGTAACATCACTTACAAAGCTGACACTGTCAGTATACGTGGTGACATTGGGGGCTTATGGTAAAAGGTCGTGGTCTTTGTAAACAGTGCAGACCCTGACAAAAGGCCGCGTTATGAACCGAAGGGTTTAAGTAAAAGCATAAAACAGGATTACACTGCGCAATGTACATTGAGGAACAGGATTTATATTTCGGTCTCTAGTACACATCGTCAACACCACGAAGAGTTTTCCTGACTACTGAGTCAAACACTATTTCATCTTATTCAAACCGGAAACAGCGCTTAACATTTTGCATGCTGGGTAATTTTGCGTGCGGTTTTGCTGTCTGATGATATTTTCCAAAACTATCTTTTTCAAAATATTATTCAGAAATACTGTCAGTGGCAATAAGGAAACGAACCCCGGGATTCGGATCCTGCCAAACGTTAAGTCGGTTTTGTTTGTCCAAACTGTGAGCAACGTTTATCAGCAAGCGACAAAAGAGGGCACTTGTTGGCAAAAGGTTAAAGCAGAAGCTTAAGTGTTAGAAGAAGTAACTTTCGTCAGAGCGTTCTGCGAAACGCAGCTGAACATGCGTGACTGCTCATGCCAACTTAAGTTTCGCAGAACGCTACTTAGGTAGCACATACGTCATGACTTCTTTGGATTGCGCTGTATATCCTGGTTAAGTTGCGTTACCAAAACTATAAGCTTCTGTCTCTTTAGAAGTCAGAAGCAAAGGCGCCTTTATTGTCGCGTAAGTGACAAGAATTATGTGACTTAAGACAATACTGTGATAAGAATCCTATTGTAAATATGTTTACTGATCAATAAGCCCTTATTATTTATATCCTTTTGTATAAAATCATTAATAGTGTTTGTTAATATTTGCTTTTTAATTGACTTCCAGAATGTGGAATTGACAAATAGTTTAGATCATGTTGATGTGGCTTACACGATCCATGCAAACAGGACCCGATCTATTTGATTTTATTTCGTTTTAAAGGCCACTTTTATAAATTTTATTAATTTAAATGCTTAATTATATTCTATGGAAAGAAAAGCGTAACCATTCCAAAATTACAAGGTTTGTTAAATTTGTTTAGATCCAATTGAGATGGCTCCTGAGCCATCTCAACTGGATCTAAACTTTTTCTTGTTTTGTTTAATTTTGTGTCTACACTCCTTTTTCAGGATGTAAACTCTTCCAAAATATTGAACTGGATAATTCTGCTTAAGAAACTTGGGATTGAAACGATGAAAGATTTTTAATTGTTTAATTCGAATAGAAGAACCATGGGCTTGGATAATGTCACTAAACACATGGAAAACATTTCAACAACGACTGAAAAAGTGCTCCGCGATGGCTATGATTTAGAAGTGTACGGACTAAAGAACGGACAGTTCTACTATATTCATATTCCTGCTATTTGTTGTATTGTAACGAGTCTGTGTTGCGCAATCACTGTTGTCGTGTTGTCGTTTAGAAGGCGGGGCTTTCATAATTTCTTCAACTGGACTAAGAGCGAGAGGTTCGTTGTCTATCTCGCCGTCTGTGACGGCCTTTTCAATGTCGCTCATAGCATTGATCATCTTCACATGGTGATCACAAGGGATCATGTGCGTCCTAAAGAACTCTGTGAATTTTATGGGTTCACTCTGGCGGAGTTCATTACAGCCCAGAATCTTATGGTTAACATTGTGGCGGTGAATGCGTTCATGTTGATGTATTTTCACAGACATTTGGAGTTTGGTCGTTATGATTGGAGGCTTCTGGCGTGGACGTTTGGTGCCCCGTTTGTTGGGGCGGCTATAGCAGGAATCGCTGGCCAGCTGGGAACAAATGGCTCTTTGTAAGTATATTGGACTCTCAATAACTCAAATTCTGATAAGTCAAAGTGTCCGCCTGAACTTCTTGGGTACATTTGTGTAGTTAACACCAAAAGCGATATCAGCTGAGCTGCGACCCCTTTCCTTTTTATCTTCCGATCACTTTTCCTTCTTAAACTATTTTCCAGTGATTAATGTAAACCTGTTTCTACTTGATATCCTTTATCAATGCAATTAAACAAAACATAGCTTTAAAACAATTGAAATCTTGCACCGGGATCAGTGGCAGTTCAGCTGCCATCCATTATCTTACGAGAGGGAGCATTTTTCTTTGAGTATCGCGCCTGCGCAGACAATGGCTGCCATCACATTTGGCTTAAATATTTTTTATAGTGTACAAGGATTTTCTGAATTATGTTATATGGATTCACGGACCAGTCATAGGTCCAGATAAGGATAGTCTATGAATTTATTTCCTTACCCATCAATTTAAACATGTGTTTTGGGTGCTCAAAAGAGCCGTCTCATTGAGACGATTCTATTGAGTACCCACAACAAATGTTTTGGTTGAGAAGTAAGAAAAATAATTTCCCTGTACGCACTCTTATCTGGAGGCCTGGGATCAGGCAACATACAAGTACAGAATATTTTGTATCAGTTTCTCCGTTTTCAGACTCGACACAATAATCTAATGATAAGCATGCAAACATACATGGAGTACAGTCAATATCTTTAACTATTATCCTGCTGAACCCGGATGTATCCCTTTTCGATAAGACTGTAGATATAGATCTGCTGACTTCTAATGAAGGCGTGCGACTACGATGCACAATGTTTTTCACTCTTATTGAATGATAGCAGGTTAACATGATAACAATGTGGAGGAGTGAACAGTAAAACCTGTCATAAGCGGCCACTCAAAAGAAGATTCAAGACCAATTATCGCTTAATGCAGGTCAAAAGTACTACAGAATGCTCCAAGGGGAGCATTCTGCAATACTTTCGACCTTCATTAAGCCAACAATTGTCTTTAAGAAATTTGTTTTGTCTATTTTTGAGTGGCTGCTTAAGACATGGTTTCCTGTAGTATGTCAAACTATTCCGCTGGGACAATGGTTAAAGACAAAGATTACTGTCCAATAGAGATCATTAAAGGATTAACTGATAAGGGACAGTTTCAGTATCTCACAAAACTAATGGGGCCTCAAGAGGGGACTTACCTGTATGCAACACAATTTCATTCACTAAGATAAAGATCAATATTTATCATAAAATACCTAATCCCTATATGGGGCCACTTTATTGCCCCAGTAAGGAAGTCATAATCACCTCATTATGGCTGTCTCTTTGATCTGCTCAGTATGACCCCTGGAGAGAGTCATAATGAGTGGTACCAGTATTATTGCTCAAATATTTGTCCCTTTAACGTTCGTCAGTCACTGTACTGCCGATCCGCCTGACACCCTGCACTGTAATATTGTAAATTCGGAAATTTTCGCGAGAGTTTAATTTTCTCGAAACTTCGCTTATGCGAAGTTTCGTGAAAATCAAACCCTCGCGAATTGGCGATATCACTCTCTCGTCTACTGATATAGGTAAATCATGCCCTTTATGCGATTTTTTACGTCGCAAATGTGTCTTTAAGTTCTATTCGCGAAAATAAAATTCTCGCGAAAAAATTCGAATTTACTGAGCATAAGTGTAACTTTACACCAAATTTGATGACAGCTTAGTTGTCACTGATCTAAGTGTAATTTTTAACTGCTTTAAAGGCTTGTACTGTTATTGACCTGGAGAAAATACAACAATAACAGGTAAAAAATGTTTATCATCTATCGCAGGTGAAATGTAGAATACAAGTGGTTTTAGTAGAAATGTATGTGTAAGTTTATACCAAAGGGGATGGCAAGTCGGCGTTTGCTGTTCTAACATGTATTTTATAGTGTACAATTTACGTTTGTGGTTTAGTTATTGACTGGACTTCAAATTGACAATGTAAACGCTTATAATATCATATTTGCATTCTATTTCCGCATTATTTGCATAACAAAGACTTGCGTATGTGAGTCAAAGATACAGATAAGCAAAATGTTTAAATTTAAAATTATAATTATTTTCGCACTTTTATACGTGTTTTGGTAATTATTTTCGAAATTTTAAATACGTATTTTGGGTGCTCGGTCTTTTGGTTGAAAAAAAAGAATAGAATCATTTATCAATTACGGGCACTTGTCTGGAGGCGTGGCAAACGTTTCACATGAACAGATGTATCATTTACTGTAGAGTCAGAAGGCATCAATAGTAACTGTCATTGACTGGACAGAAATGAGAAAAAACAACAACAAAATATATGTATAATAAGGCTATCATAACCCACTTCTGAGATTTAGCTTTAGTATATTTAAAGAGAAAGTAAAAGGTTTCAAAATAAAAAAAAAAATGTTTTAAAGCAAGTATTTAATTGCAAATTTAATCAAAATTGGATCAGCATATGGAAGTCAAGAGTATTTGATTGTCAGAAGAAGTGAAGTCAAGAGTAGCCATTATAAATATCATTCTTACCTCATCATTCAAAAGTGTTTCAGTTATTTGACATATTTCATAATATATGTCAAGCTTTTGATAATAGCATGTTTTCATATATTGTCTTCTGTGATGTGTCAAAACATTTGATAGAGTTTATCATATGACGTCGCGTCTGGGAGTGAAATAACGTCATGCAATAAAATCGATAAACCACTAGTGGTTTATAGATTTACGGGAAACGTTATGACGTCCATAACAACGTTGCGTACATAATGCCTTGAACGGATAACGTTTTTACGCCATAAATGAGATTTCAAAGTATTTGTCATATGATAAATAGAATCTAACATTCGTGCTCATGTATTATTGAATTTATTAAACTCGTTGCGAAAAAGAGATAAAATGCTCGGCAAGCCTCGCATTTTATCTCTTTTCCCCAACTCGTTTAATAAATTCAATAAAACATGAGCACTCATGTAAGATCCTCTATTTAGTACACGGGTCTTTTGTTTAAGTTGAGACAAAATCACATCTATGGGAAACGTTTAGAGTGGTTAAATACTCATTTAAGCCAAAGAAAACATAACAATTGTTTTAACTCATGTTACTCTGGCTTAAAATCTATATCTACTGGTGTGCCACAAGGATCTGTTCTAGGGCTTCTTTTATTTTTAGGTAATAGTTATACCATGGGTTGTCCGCCTGTACGTGGAGATAATCCACGAGCTTTAGCGAGTGGATTATCTTACGTACAGGTGGACAAACATGGTATAACTATTTTATGCCACCAACATTAGTGTAGACTTTGCACATCAAGTGATATTCCATGCTAAAGTTGATAAAGGTGGTATAATGTATATTAATGATGTAGTTAAAAACTTCTTAGTTTGACAAGGCTGTTTGCAGATGATATTTCACATTTGTATGCTGCAGCAAATATTGTTGACATAGACGGGCTTATTAACCATGATTTACAACTGTTGTCAAACTGGGCTAGACAGTGAATAGTTATCTTTAATCCATTAAAATCCGAGGCTGTCTTTTTAACTCTCAAAAAGATAGATTTCTTTCTGCATTTTATTTTGATATTATTGTAGTTAGCTTTATAGATAGCCATAAACATCTCGGTGTAACGGTCAGTGGCACACTCATATTGAAAATATTGTCAATTAATTAACTAAAATCTTTGGAATAATGCGTAAACTGAAATATTCTTTTTAATAGAAATGCTCTCAACAAGATGTATATGTCTTATCTGTTACCAGTTGTAGAATATGTTTCAGTTGTATGGGATTGATGCTCTGAGCAAAGTAAGAAAAAAGGCAAAGATCAGGCTCGATACAATTAAGCACAACACATGACCCAGGACATCACATGGGAAAGTGACAAAAACACAATAAAACATCACATACAAGAGAGACAAGAGACCAACCCTTTCCCAGCAGGTGACCACAAGGCTACAATGAGCAGACAAGAAACACGACAAACACGAAACATAAATAACAAAAATGATCCACGAAAGACGCACAGGCTTTGGACGGTCAGTAAAAATACGTTTACTGGAGGGCTTAAACTAATTTCACAGCGCTATCCTCACCCTTAGTTCATATGTGGATAAAGACACAAAGACTCACAAACACTTCAAAAGATCCAAAATAAAACAGCCTTACGTGCTACTGGGTTAACTAGATCTGTACGATTGGAAAACCTGTACAAAGAATGTGGATGGACAACTCGATCATAAAGAAGGCAGCAAGATAAACTTTCATTCATGTGTAATATTAATACTGACATGGTGCGTTCTTACATAGAAGATTGAATTTCTATTTTAGTCAGTGAAATTTCCGATTATCCACCTGAGAAACAATAGAAATATATATGTATAACTCTTAATCGAACTAGTATTTCACAGAACGCTTGTTTTCCATCATCCATTAGGGTATTGAATTCTCTTGAAGATGACTTTAAAAATCTATCAACATTACCCACCTTTAAAGAGCATATAATCTCAAAGTTTAACATAGCACATGTTCCTCCCTACTTTACTATTGGTAATAGATATATGCCTGTCCTACATGCACGATTGAGAAATAAATGCAGTTGTCTAAAGAGTGTTTTTTTTCAGAAATAATAATCTTAATAATCCTTTATGTGATTGTGTGAAGTGGTAGAGGATGCATATCCCTTCTTCTTTCAATGCAGAAAATATCTGTTGAAAGACACGTTTTTAATGATACAGTAAGAGGTTTGCAGCCTCTTAACATTTTAAAATGTGATTTTTTATTAATGGCAATGAAAATTGGAATGGTGAAGCTAATACGGCCATGTTCAGGGCAGTGCATAGGTATATGTACATACCTTCAAACGCTTTTAATATACTTCTATGACTCTGTTTCAAAACTTACTTAGAAATCAGTACTAAACTCCAGCTGATAAGTTTTTAGACTTAATTTTTCGCAATAACTTTTTTATCTTCAATTTTAGCAAAATGTGTTCGCGATGAAAGTTGTAGAGGAGAATTTCCGCCAACTTCTCCAAAAGGTGGTGTGCTTGTGGCACAAACAGATTTTTGTGTATATAGATGAAGATTTTGCAATAAATTGAATTCGTCCTCAATTTCTAAGTCTTTTAATGACAGGTATAATTCGTATAGGCGTGACAGAAAGGGGTAGTTCCAAAAAATATTCGAAAGCGGTGCATATTCCCATTCTTCAAAGGCTGTGTATAACATAAAACAGCCGTTAACATGCTCATAATTTACCGTGCACATGTAGAATCAACTTAAAGCAGGCTCATTTGTAGGAACAAAGACTGGGTTATCGCATGACGTGCACTTTTTCTCTTGTGCACGTGCTATGATATGAAATGAACGGTTTTGAGATGACCCTTCTAGCTTAACGCACGAGCGAATAAGGCGCGCTTTCTATTATATTTGAACAAGCCATCCATCGCTTTAGTAATTGAATTAGGGCGGTGCAATGTAATTTTTTGACTGACATATTGGACTTAGTTTATTTGCGCTTTGCTTAAAATGTTCAAAGAGTGCATCTAAGCACAGATTAACCTGCAGCATCTAGGATGTTGGAACCATTTGGAGAAGTTGGCGGAGATGTTCTTGAATACTTTTCATCGCGACCACATTTTTCTAAAATTGAAGATAAAAAAGTTATTGCGAAAAATTAAGTCTAAAAACTTAACAGCTGGAGTTTAGATGACCTGACTTTTACTTTTTGTTCAAGTTCAAAGGTTTCATAAAAGCAGTTTTATATTTGGGTTTTCTATTTATCAACGTGTTTCATCTCTATACTTACTTACCTATCAAAGAACTGTTGTTTGTTTGTTTATTTATTTATTTATTTATTTATTTTCCATGTATTTTTCTAGTTTATCTTGCTTTCACTTAGTTTGTTCACAACTTTTTAGTATTCATATGTATGTATATATGTTTAGCAATGTTTATTAGACTTTATGTATGTTTAAATTGTAGGAGAATGGTCGTAAGTAACGTTGTGAGAACGTGTGGCCTAACCTCATTGCTGAATAATTTATGTTTAAACTATGTAATAGTTATACCATGGGTTGTCCGCCTGTACGTGGAGATAATCCACGAGCTTTAGCGAGTGGATTATCTTACGTACAGGTGGACAAACATGGTATAACTATTTTATGCCACCAACATTAGTGTAGACTTTGCACATCAAGTGATATTCCATGCTAAAGTTGGTAAAGGTGGTATAATGTACATTAATGATGTAGTTAAAAACTTCTTAGTTTGACAAGGCTGTTTGCAGATGATATTTCACATTTGTATGCTGCAGCAAATATTGTTGACATAGACGGGCTTATTAACCATGATTTACAACTGTTGTCAAACTGGGCTAGACAGTGAATAGTTATCTTTAATCCATTAAAATCCGAGGCTGTCTATTTAACTCTCAAAAAGATAGATTTCTTTCTGCATTTTATTTTGATATTATTGTAGTTAGCTTTATAGATAGCCATAAACATCTCGGTGTAACGGTCAGTGGCACACTCATATTGAAAATATTGTGAATTAATTAACTAAAATCTTTGGAATAATGCGTAAACTGAAATATTCTTTTTAATAGAAATGCTCTCAACAAGATGTATATGTCTTATCTGTTACCAGTTGTAGAATATGTTTCAGTTGTATGGGATTGATGCTCTGAGCAAAGTAAGAAAAAAGGCAAAGATCAGGCTCGATACAATTAAGCACAACACATGACCCAGGACATCACATGGGAAAGTGACAAAAACACAATAAAACATCACATACAAGAGAGACAAGAGACCAACCCTTTCCCAGCAGGTGACCACAAGGCTACAATGAGCAGACAAGAAACACGACAAACACGAAACATAAATAACAAAAATGATCCACGAAAGACGCACAGGCTTTGGACGGTCAGTAAAAATACGTTTACTGGAGGGCTTAAACTAATTTCACAGCGCTATCCTCACCCTTAGTTCATATGTGGATAAAGACACAAAGACTCACAAACACTTCAAAAGATCCAAAATAAAACAGCCTTACGTGCTACTGGGTTAACTAGATCTGTACGATTGGAAAACCTGTACAAAGAATGTGGATGGACAACTCGATCATAAAGAAGGCAGCAAGATAAACTTTCATTCATGTGTAATATTAATACTGACATGGTGCGTTCTTACATAGAAGATTGAATTTCTATTTTAGTCAGTGAAATTTCCGATTATCCACCTGAGAAACAATAGAAATATATATGTATAACTCTTAATCGAACTAGTATTTCACAGAACGCTTGTTTTCCATCATCCATTAGGGTATTGAATTCTCTTGAAGATGACTTTAAAAATCTATCAACATTACCCACCTTTAAAGAGCATATAATCTCAAAGTTTAACATAGCACATGTTCCTCCCTACTTTACTATTGGTAATAGATATATGCCTGTCCTACATGCACGATTGAGAAATAAATGCAGTTGTCTAAAGAGTGTTTTTTTTCAGAAATAATAATCTTAATAATCCTTTATGTGATTGTGTGAAGTGGTAGAGGATGCATATCCCTTCTTCTTTCAATGCAGAAAATATCTGTTGAAAGACACGTTTTTAATGATACAGTAAGAGGTTTGCAGCCTCTTAACATTTTAAAATGTGATTTTTTATTAATGGCAATGAAAATTGGAATGGTGAAGCTAATACGGCCATGTTCAGGGCAGTGCATAGGTATATGTACATACCTTCAAACGCTTTTAATATACTTCTATGACTCTGTTTCAAAACTTACTTAGAAATCAGTACTAAACTCCAGCTGATAAGTTTTTAGACTTAATTTTTCGCAATAACTTTTTTATCTTCAATTTTAGCAAAATGTGTTCGCGATGAAAGTTGTAGAGGAGAATTTCCGCCAACTTCTCCAAAAGGTGGTGTGCTTGTGGCACAAACAGATTTTTGTGTATATAGATGAAGATTTTGCAATAAATTGAATTCGTCCTCAATTTCTAAGTCTTTTAATGACAGGTATAATTCGTATAGGCGTGACAGAAAGGGGTAGTTCCAAAAAATATTCGAAAGCGGTGCATATTCCCATTCTTCAAAGGCTGTGTATAACATAAAACAGCCGTTAACATGCTCATAATTTACCGTGCACATGTAGAATCAACTTAAAGCAGGCTCATTTGTAGGAACAAAGACTGGGTTATCGCATGACGCGCACTTTTTCTCTTGTGCACGTGCTATGATATGAAATGAACGGTTTTGAGATGACCCTTCTAGCTTAACGCACGAGCGAATAAGGCGCGCTTTCTATTATATTTGAACAAGCCATCCATCGCTTTAGTAATTGAATTAGGGCGGTGCAATGTAACTTTTTGACTGACATATTGGACTTAGTTTATTTGCGCTTTGCTTAAAATGTTCAAAGAGTGCATCTAAGCACAGATTAACCTGCAGCATCTAGGATGTTGGAACCATTTGGAGAAGTTGGCGGAGATGTTCTTGAATACTTTTCATCGCGACCACATTTTTCTAAAATTGAAGATAAAAAAGTTATTGCGAAAAATTAAGTCTAAAAACTTAACAGCTGGAGTTTAGATGACCTGACTTTTACTTTTTGTTCAAGTTCAAAGGTTTCATAAAAGCAGTTTTATATTTGGGTTTTCTATTTATCAACGTTTTTCATCTCTATACTTACTTACCTATCAAAGAACTGTTGTTTGTTTGTTTATTTATTTATTTATTTATTTATTTATTTATTTATTTTCCATGTATTTTTCTAGTTTATCTTGCTTTCACTTAGTTTGTTCACAACTTTTTAGTATTCATATGTATGTATATATGTTTAGCAATGTTTATTAGACTTTATGTATGTTTAAATTGTAGGAGAATGGTCGTAAGTAACGTTGTGAGAACGTGTGGCCTAACCTCATTGCTGAATAATTTATGTTTAAACTATGTAATAGTTATACCATGGGTTGTCCGCCTGTACGTGGAGATAATCCACGAGCTTTAGCGAGTGGATTATCTTACGTACAGGTGGACAAACATGGTATAACTATTTTATACCACCTACATCAGTGTAGACCTTGCACATCAAGTGATATTTCATGCTAAAGTTGGTAAAGGTGGTATAATAAGAAATAGATCAAGTTACTTCAAACGGCCTCAATTTAAATTATTCATGGCTTAATCTGTGGTTCGAGCTTTTACTATATATTTTTCTTTTCTTCCAGTTGTTATTTTGACGGTGTAAAGGGAGTGGTAGCCAACATCTGCTTCACAACTGTGCCACTACTACTAATACTGCTCATGAATACGGTTCTCTATATCCTCACGTGGAAAAGAATTCGAGACGAAACGAGGCAAATACGGGATACCCTGGGTACGAAACCGGCGACGATGCGCGCATCACATCGCGCAGCCAAAGCGATGTCGTTATTCGTAGCAGCATTCTTCGTTCAGTGGTGGGCGATGGCGCTATTCGGTATCTGGGCCTTGGCGGGGCCCGTCCCACAAGTAATATTTCATCTAGTTACAACGTTTTCCAATTTAGGAGGGATACTGAACTTAATCGTTTATATCATTATTCGTAGACAAAATCTTTCAAAGGGCGAGAAAATTTCAACCATTGACCTTTCTTCAAAGCCTTCACATTCAAAGCTTTCGGACACATATCACAGCAAAGACCACTCGTTTGCAGAGACTGGAGATAGCGTTACTATGACAACAATGGCCTCCAACAACAATCGACATTCGAATCATCTACATGTGCCAGACACAAGTGTGAATCACGTGCATATCCGTGTATGAATATCTAAGAAATAAATTCGATTTTTTAAACGTTCATGTAGTAAGTGAAGTCCTTCTTTTCAAGAGACCCGAATTATTTTCATGATTCCATGCACAGACCAAAAATCGAATTTATGCTTATATTTGAATTTAAGAAATAGATCAGCTCCAGCAGTGAATTGTTGAGTAATAATTCACTGTTTGGAGATCAAATCACGAGCGCGCAGCGCGAGGGATTTATCCTCGTACAACTGACCGACAAACAGTGAATTATTACTCAACAATTCACGCAATGGAGCTGATCTATTTCGATTCTAACACACAATAAACGACGAAAACACATTTGAAGTCTTCAGCTTCTTCCAACTTTCCGCCATTGCACTGAAGAACTCCCGCCAATACTTAGACTACATCGCATACGTTTACATGTAATTGTAACGTCTTTTAAGCGTAAAAACGACGTTCCGCCGTCTAACGCTATGAATGACGTCATTTTCCAGTGACGTCAGCTAGCACACACTTTTGCGGTGAATTATTGTCCGATATATCACAGTGTGTTACCGTTGGCTCTATAGGCGAGGTGTGTTAGAATTTATTATAATTATCTAAAATATAGAAGATATTCATAATTTGGGGAAAAAAGTTATGTATTTAATATGTAATCGTAATGATGGATTTATTTGAGTACAAAACGAAAAGCGGAACAGCCAGTGTAAACACCGACAGCCAATGGAGCAAACAAGTGGCTTGTTCTGCACGTGCGGCTCAGGTATGACTCGCTGTCAATCACAGCATCAGTGTCACTTCTGGCGAAAGAATTCGATGTTCGAAGCGTATTGTACGGGCAAGTGAGCATAGAAGCTGTCAATCAAATTAATGAAGTTCATGCTTCTATGAACGGTTGCAAAAATATAAAGATTTATTAAAGGCTTGCTTTAAACATGTAAATATTATAGTATGAACAGGTGATCTTGGGGCCATTGAAACCGCGCATGTCATAAATAAACCTGGCTCCGAGATTATGAAATTATTTTCATGCTAAACTCAACTTAGAATGAAGTTTCAACTCATAAAAATTATACTGAATAATAAAAATTCTCTCCACTTTTAAACACTTAATCCTGCAGATAAACGTTAAAGTTCCAACAATTGTTGGCTTTTTAACATTTATCAGCAGGGTAAATTTCACGCTCTCTTGAATAAAGCGTGGAACAAATTGTGCAACCTCAGAGCCTGTTTGTATTATATTCGTACAACATATGTGCAGCTCACTCTGTTGCTCCGATTATACTCATCAGTGCAAATATAAGTGACTCGTTTAATAATACCAAATTCAAGGTTCAAGTTAGTCTATGAAGCTGAGCGTGTATGTTTGAGTTTTGTCTTGTGGATACTACTTGAGATCGAGAGGTTCCTGGTTCAAGCATAATCGAAGGCAAATGCAAATGCATCGAAAATAAACAAGGTTAATGTGTCGATCACACAGAGGTGGTCTTAATTTTTTAAATAAAATTTTTGACCGTTTCAAATAACCCACCCATAAAAGTATATGATCATAGTAACTAAGAACCATAACCCTAGGGTTTACTCACTTTGTATGACTGTATAGATTTTCAAAGACTCTCATCAAACGACTTCAAACTGTAGAGTGTCATGTCATCGTCTGAAATAAACAGATTTGAATCATCTCATGAGACTCTGGTACATGTACATTGTACATGCGCGGATCCAGAAAGTTTTCCCGGAGGGGGTCCGATTCTGACAACGTTTATTTTTTTTTATTATTTTTTAGTACATGAGAGAAAAGAGAGGATCCAAATACCACTACTTTAAGCGGGCCACCATCAGCCAGCCAGCGAAACGCCATTTATATTGGGATCACTCGATCTCGTATACGTTGGTATGTGAGAAAAGGATATCTGAGATTTTACCCTGGGATAGAAAATCTTTTCTCACATACCAACGCATACGAGATCGAGTGATCCCCATGTAAGCTCGCTGTCGGAAAAATCTGTCCCACATCGCTACCCATGTGAGATAAGCGTAACTAATACGAGATAAATAGAATCCATTATTGGTGTTCAGTGGAGACAGATAAATCCCAACCCGAGGGCCCACCGTTCCAGTGGGAAACGAGGCTTGCCGAGTTTCCCACTGAACGGTGGACCCGAGGGTTGGGATTTTCTCTGGAACCACTGAACACCAATGATCGATTCTTTTTCTCATATACCACGACCGTACGGTACAGTACTGTGAATATCTGTTGATGACGTCACTAAGGTCGATGTTTACAGTCAATGACGCGCGCTGTACAAATCAACTTGAAACAGCCAATAAACAGCCCATTAGATAATGAACAAATGGATAATTCATAAAAATGGATCTACAAGAACTAGCTTATCAGCCACAGTAACTCGAGTAAGTAATTTTGTTGAGGAAAATGTGTGTGTGTGTGTTTTTTACATCGTCAAGGCTCCCGTCCAGGTGGATTCAGTCGCTCATCAATTGCACAACACAACAGGTTTAATATGTCAATCGCAATGCACTCAGCATGTTCAAAGCATTGAATAGAGGTTGTTAGTAAAAATGCGCATTTTTACTTTTAAACCAAGTTGAAGGCCGACTTAAATCGCTGAAAATTCAGCATTGAATTTTTTCCTGACTGACAACAATTCAATTTACGTTTTCGAAGGAATACAGTCACGCGCCAAAAATGTTATCTCACATTAGCAACCGACCGCGTGTGGCTTATCTCGTATTAGTTACGCTTATCTCACATGGGTAGCGGTGTGGGACAGATTTTTCCGACAGCGAGCTTACATAGGGATCACTCGATCTCGTATTCGTTGGTATGTGAGAAAAGCCACACACTGCCGGTCGCTAATGTGAGATAACATTTTTGGCGCGTGACTGTATTCCTTCGAAAACGAAAGTTGAATTGTTGTCAGTCAGGAAAAAATATGAATTTTTCAGCGATTTAAGTCGGCCTTCAACTTTTATTAAAAGTACAACTGCGCATTTTTACTTACAACCTTTATTCAATGCTTTTCTTGCATGTGAGATAAGCGTAACTATTGCGAGATAAGCCACACGCGGCCGGTTGCTAATGTAAGATAACATTTTTGGCGCATGACTGTATTCCTTCGAAAACGAAAGTTGAATTGTTGTCAGTCAGGAAAAAAAATCCTTGTTGAATTTTCAGCGATTTAAGTCGGCCTTCAACTTGGTTTAAAAGAAAGGTTGCGCATTTTTACTTACAGCCTTTATTCAATGCTTTGGACATGCTGAGTGCATTCCGATTGACATATTTAACCTGTTGTGTTGGGCATTGAGTGACTGAATCCACCGGACAGGGAGCCTTGACGATGTAAAAACACACACACACACACACACACACACACACACACACACACACACACACACACACATTTTCCTCAACAAAATTACTTACTCGAGTTACTGTGGCTGATATGCTAGTTCTTGTAAGTCCATTTTGGTGAAATAACCATTTGTTAATTGTTTAATGCGCTATTTATTCGCTGTTTCAAGTTGATTTGTACAGCGCGCGTCATCGATTTCAGTGACGTCATCAACAAATACAACACAGTACTGTACCGTACGGTCGTGGTATATGAGAAAAAGAATCGATCATTGGTGTTCAGTGGTTCCAGAAAAATCCCAACCCTTGGGTCCACCGTTCAGTGGGAAACTCGGCAAGCCTCGTTTCCCAATGGAACGGTGGGCCCACGGGTTGGGATTTTTCTGTCCCCACTGAACACCAATGATGGATTCTATTTATCTTACCCATGCTATCTTACCCAGGCTGTCACGTGAGAGCTTCATACACTGGTTGTATTGGAACTCACGCACATTGTCGTCAAGTGACGTCATTGTTACGTTTAAGTGACGACATCATGTGAAATTGCATCTGAGCGTATTCAGGGACTTCTGGAAGCTTTTTTTCCAAATAAAAAAAACAGTGGTGAGCAATAACAAGAATCCATTATTCGTGTGAGGGTAGTATCCTCGTGATGCCAAACGGCGATCCTCGGGACGAATTTCTCTATCCTACCCTCACACTCATGCTAGATTCTTATATTTCACCCTGGTGAGATTTTCTTTAGATATAAATAAAAAAAACTATCTACAGAGGACAAAAGAGCATGCAAAGAGAAGATTGATTATAGATTGAGAAAGAATATATTGGTGGCAAGTGGATCCTATTTTACAAGTGTTTACATCCTCAGATCATTTCCTGATACTTAGAAAACGTTTAACCCCGGTCTTTATTAGAACATTAAGCAAGCAGAAGAAGGGTCAGTGACAAATTAAGCGACTTAGGGGCGATGTAAAATATATAAAAAATAACCTAAGGAACAGTACCTTTACCATTTTTCCAATACTTTTACTGTTTTACACCTAGCCAAAGTTCGCCTGCTCCCCAGTTCCCTTGATACGGAGGGGTAATAGGCTGAGGGAGAAAATCATGTTAAAACGAGATGAAAAGTCGTATTATATATAAAGCGTATTGTACATACAACATGGCAAGCTGAAATTACGTGATGACAAGTTGACATCTCGTATATACAACGTAAGTTAATATTATACAATTATTGGTTTCGATGAGGTAGACATACGGATTTATCTACCTGAAAAAGTGATAATTCACCGAGGCCTCTTTTAAGGGTAGATAAATCCTTATGTCTACCGAAATTGAAGTCAATAACTGTTTTGTTACACGACTTTTCATTTAAGAATGAAAATTTTGCTACTTTCACTTTTGTTGTTACAGACATATTCAACCTTCAATCTAAGACATCTAAGGACTTTCTCACAAGTTTTAGCAATTGTTATTAAAATATTACAATGTAGCATTTTGCATTTTCAAATGTATATTAATTATCTTAATGAGGAATATAAAATGTTATCATAAAACTGTTTTTACAAACAAAGTAAGACAAAACATATCTTTATATGTTATATGTAAGATATCTTTATCAAACAAAGATAAATAAGCAAACAAAACAAAACTGTTGTAAAAATCATGAAAGTCTTTTATTTACCTGTTGGGAAGTGAAACAGCAAATCATGTTAATTTCATGCAGCACATGCTAGTTTTACACTCATCATGCTTTTTTTTTAGCTTTCTAGGTGGCAATATTGCAGAAGTGTCAAAAAATATTAACTTCTGGTAACTCGTTCAAGCTAGTATTCATGCAATATTAACTTGTGGCCGGTTTAGACCAGTTTCCAGGTAGAAAGACTAATTGGGCCAATCAGGAGACAGGGTTCTCTCCAGTCATATAACAATATAAAATATTATATATAAAACATAATTGTACATACAACATAGCAAGTTGAAATTACGTGATGACAAGTCGTAAAACCAAGATGACATTTCGTAAATACAATATAATAGGTTGATCTATAATACTATAACATGATGTCGTCTCATAAATATTACATTGTACATAAATATTACAAAACAAGTTGAAAGTACATGTTGACATAACAACGGCATAAGAGGTTGAATTTATGCTTCGGCAAAACGCTTTGAGGCGTGACTGTAACGGTAAATGCATTGAATGAATCGAGGGTCATTACTCAGAGGTCGTGGTAGAAGTATTCATGATGAAATCTCGCAAATACAACATAAACAAGTGCAATTATACATGATGATATTTCGTAAATACAAAAGACGCGTAACAATTTTAACCCGTAAAAAGTCTTCCTGTTATTACGACTTATCATCACGAAATTACAATTTGTTATGCTGCATTAACGAGATGTTAAAGAAATAGATTCGCGCTTGCAGTGATTTGTTGCTTAATATGTCACTGGATGGAGGTTAGTCGTTAAAGTGAATAAATCATGAGCGCAAAGCGCGAATGATTTATTCACTTACGACTGACTGACAGACAGTGATATATTAAGCAACAAATCACTGCCAGCGCGAATTTATTTCGATTCTAACACACACAAAACTGAAAATATGAACGAATTATTCATAGTCTATAACGATTCCGCCATCTTGAACAGACTGTCAGAATTTCCCGCAACTCGTATTTTTACGTACATTTTGAACGTCAAGTAGTTGTAAAAACGACGTTACGCCGTATATTGTCAACGTTACAATGTCCTATGTGATAGATGACGTCATGAACATCAAACTGGCGAATGAATGACGTCACGCCGGTCCGTACAGTGATTTATCAACCAATACACCTGTAAATCACTGAGTTTAACCTTTGGCTATATAGGCGAGGTGTGTTAGAATTCGTTATAACGATTTGTCATCACGTCATTTCAACTCGTTACAAGTATCTTTTATTAACGCAATAATATGATGTCATCTCGATATAACGACTTGTCATAATGTAATTTCAACTTGTTCTGTTGTATTTACGAGATGTCATCATGTAATTTCAACTTGTTGTATGTTGTTTTAAGGGAGATGTTACCACGTAATTTCAACTTGTTGTATGTTGTTTAAAGGGAGATGTTACCATGTAATTTCAACTTGTTCTGTTGTATTTACGAGATGTCATCATGTAATTTAAACGTGTTGTATGTTGTATTTAGGAGATGTCACCATGGCATGTAATTTCAACTTTTTAACCTGTATTTACGAGCTGTCATTGTGTAAATTCAACTTATTATGCTGTATCTACAAGACGTCATCTCGGTACAACGACCTGTCATCAAGTAATTTCAATTTCTTATGTTGTATTAATGAAATGTCATCTCAATATAATTACAAATCACTGACATGTAATTTCAACTTGTTATGTTGTATCTACATTGTACGAGATGTCACTATGGAATTTCAGCTTATTTTGTTGTATTTATGAGATTTCATCATTTAATTCCAACTTGTTATGTTGTATTTACGAGATGTCATTACGTAATTTCAACTTGTAATGCTGTTATTACGAGATGTAATCATGTTCAACTTATCATCACGCAATTTCAACGTGCAATGTCGTATACAAACATGTACTGTCGTGCCAACCAAGAGTGACAGTGGCATAATATTTTGTTTACAATTGCTAAGTAAAACATTAACTTGTACACTCCATTTGAGGTAACGCGATTCGATAGATCACTTGTGTATTAATCTAGGATTACATGTAATAAACAAGTGATCTATCGATTTAAAGTCCCTCATAACTTTGTAAACAAACATGACGTCAGTGACACTCTTGGCTGGCAGGACAGTAGAAGATGTTTTATTGTTATTACGACTTGACATCACAGTTTACGTGATTGTTGTTTTACAACGCTTCCGTACCTGGAAGTTTGTCACCAATACATGTATCACGTTTCGGGAAGATGTACTTCTTGATCGGACAGCTCCATTAGGAGCATGCTTATTCTGGCGTGCTCAGTAAACTGGTTTACCCTGACCAGTCCCAAAATGCCAACGCATTTAGCATTATTGATAATTACTGCCTTACGAGCCATTTCAAAGTAATATGCCATCCCATCCTGCATACAGCCTCTGGTCACCATCGGGCCGCCAAAGAATTCAATTGCGGACCGAAATTCAATCGCCTTTAAATGTTAACTGGAAATTGTCCCTTAATCGTGTGAGCATACATTTTAAACAACCTTAAAACAACGTCGAATCGGGGTAGATGCGACGTCATGACGTGACGTCGCATCGACCCGATACGACGCTGTTTTGACGCCATGAGCCTGCATGGTGCAACCACTATCTGTTCACGTGCTGATGTCCACTCATTCATCATGGGACCATATAGCGTGACGTAGGATCTACACTGTTTTATTTTGTTTTTCAAAATGTGAAACATTTTACGCAATGGGGATATCTTATGAACAACGTTAAGAAGAAGAAACAAGACTGACCAGCGGCCATTACCTTTTAAGTTCACAGTTTAATGTCGAGACTGCATACATGTAACTGTAATCTATCCTAATCCTCGTTGTAACGAGCAACACTATAGATATACTGTCCTGTTGACACCCCACGTATAAATCCTAATTTAGGGGGGTTTGAAAGTCAACGTCACGTATTAATTTCTACGGTTTCATTCAGTACATAGAGGGTAGATTTCCGTAAATATTTGCTATAATTAGACGCGAAATATAATGACACCGGACCTCTATTATATGGTGAAGGATAATCGATTGTATATACCCGGTCTCCATTGGTGATTTGTAAACAATTGAAAATACTTAATAAAATAGCATTCGACAATTATTTATGCTAGGACAGTAGCTTACGCATGGAGCAAGACTTTAATGGACCAAATGGATTAGAACAATGACCACAGTATACATGTATACTAATATAATACAATAACAATAGTAAAAGATAAAATATGAAGGATAGGATCAATCAACAGAATAACGTTGAAATCCGAATCATGTTCAAGTTATCTCTCTTTGACTGGATCTGCACCTGTACTGCTAAAAACAAACGGCAAATCTGCTCTGGATCCAAACTAGTACAAACAATTTGACACTCTGAGTTTTGTAACCTTAAGCTCAGGCCCCGAGGTTACAATATGTTCTTAAAACTTTTTTCATGCTCAACTCAACTGAGCATACAATTTAAATGTTTCATGCTCATAAATGTTAAAATGCCAACAATGATAAATACAGCATCTGAGAGACTTAAAGCAAGAAACATCTTTATGTGTCGGTATTGTAGTTTTTATGAGCAGTTGAAATTTCGTGTTCAGTTGCGTTAAGCATGAAAAAAGTTTTATAACCTCGGGGCCTGGTTCCACTGTGTTGCGGATAGAATTTTTGAAGAAAAAAATGGGTACCCCCCACCACCCCTAAAAGACAACAACAAAAAAGAGACGACAAAATATCATGAAGGATTTCTCAGCACCCCGAATACGCAGTGTAAGGTCCAAACCACACGTTACATGTATTACAGTAAAACCTGTGTAAAACGGCCACTCAAAAATAGACAAATCAAAGATCTTAAAAACACTTGGTAGCTAAATGAAGGTCGAAAGGAGCATTCTGCAAAACTTTTGACCTGCATTAAATAAGCGATACATGCAATTGGTCTTGAAAACCAAATTTTGGTCTTTTTAAGAGTGGTCGTTTTACACAGGTTTTACTGTACTATTTGTGTACTAGTAGATAAGTAAAGTTTTAGACTTTCCAAAGTCTGTTAATTTTTCTTCTTATATCTATTAGTTTTTTTTCTCATAAACTTCATCTTCGAAAACTGAGCGAAATTTATGTCTAGGATAAGGGGATATTCACTTTATTTAACAATAAGCGGGAGGTTCATCTAAAATCAATTCTGAAATGTAGGGACTTGGGCAAGTCTAGTAAAGTTTAACTGAGTCAGTATTCAGCATAAGGTACAAGTAGGCACGTGCGTACAACGAAGATTCAAATCAGTCTACGCATTCGCACAGTCTGATCAGAGTTTTATTTTTCCGCCGGAAGAAACATTGGCCCCTTGGCTATCCATACAGCTAACATCGATGACTCAGATCAGACCGCGCGTATATGCAGGCTGACCTGAGTCTTTGATGGGCGCAGAGGCAACGTGTACCTTTTGCCGGGCGTCGGATTAATTTAGCCGATATGTTAATGGTAGTCCTTGTTTTTTTTTTTATTATTTAATTCTATACGTCCTAGTCAACAATTTTTCTGGTATGTCGGGACGCACCATCCTGGGTTCAACCAGTACTAAGCAAGGATTACTGTGTCCTGCTCAAGGACACAGCATAGTATTAAACACCGGTGACTCTCGAACCCGCAATTCCTCGATCTCGACGCAAGCACGCGGTGAAGGTGGGGGGAAGGGTGGCATCTATTGCATTTATTACGGATGCTTGTATAAGAGTGTCAGAACTCCAAAGTAAACTCCTAACTGTGAAACAAAATTAAGCCAGGAACAAATCAAAACACCATTTTTCTCCTGAGAATATGCGAAGACGCATTATGCACGCAATATGCTTTAAATGGTTTATTAAAGTCGACAGTGAAAGGAATAACTTTACAGAAGCATGTATACAGGTCCCAAGGTAAGACTGCGCATTTGAAAATTATTTTTCTTATTTCTCAACCGAAACATATGTTGCGGGTGCTCAAACGAACCGTCTCGATGAGACGGTTGGTTTGATCACCCACTACACATGTTTAAAATGATGAATTAGACATTTAATCGCAAATTTACTCTAAAATATTTTGCTTATCTGGGTCACCTACTATTATGCATTATAAAACCCATATCACGAAAAGCATTTATTTTGTCAGTAAAGCGCAGATGGTAGAGCATCCAGGGTTGAGAAATATAAAACAAGCATTTAGGGATGCTCTCTGTTTAGCAGAATTTTCACGTTTCACTTGTTTACCTTTTAGTACATTTCTTAGGAAGCATAACAAGTACAGTCGTGATAATTGCATAACTCCCATTTTAAAATTTCTTAAAAAAAGAAAAAAAATATATAATTTAACTCGTTTTGGGATGGGTTTGAATACTTAAATGAACAGAGCAGTTATGCAGTCTGAACCCCCCCCCCCCCCCATCATTTTCTGCACATATTGATGTTTGTAGAAGTTGTTTGGGTCCATTATAGTTTCATTTACGTAACATTATCAACTTTACCCTATAAAATCAGTGAAAGTTTGTTAAATAGTTTAAGCTGACAAAATGCTCAACATGTTTTTCAGTTCATGATACATATAGAATGAGTTTAAAAGACCTTTTACTGACTGTTTCAAAACAGCAAACAGCTACGTTCTAAAATTAGATTGTCAGTTACAAGATGTACAATTCGATGATCATGTCTTTTAATAACGTTACATAAAGTAAGAACCTTTTAATTTATAAACTAAGCATGCAATTCTTTCATTCTGTTATATATTAGCTTTCAAACACCTTATGAGCATTATTTTGATGTTACCCTAATCATGAGCGATTCTTAACAGAATCTCTGGTGAAAAATATCAGTTTGTTGTTCGCTTAACAAAAGGCCACATGTATAACAAAGTATTAATATAACAAATATTGCTTAATTCCTAACATATGCATCACCGTCCGCAAATATTTGTTTATATTAAAAAACTAGCTTTTAAATTTGATTTTCGCTGTTTCTAAGATGACTCATTCTTTAATTGATAAAACTGAAATCCTATCAACTTAATAATACCAATCAGTTGCTTGATACAGATCGCAGACATTTGCTATTCCCTCTACCATTCTAAAAGAACCTTGGTAAAATATGTTCTGCATTAACATGAATGCCACTTAGTCAACTCGGGTTTGAACTTTTTCTGCCTATTGAGTCTTATAATGTAAGTAGGAAAGGCGGCAAAAAACAGGAATCGATACAATCAAGTACCACAACAGACCCATGATACCAAATGGGAAAGTGACAAAAACACAATTAAACACACAAACAAGAGCCAAGAGGTCAGCCCTTTCGCAGCAGGTGGCCACAAGGCAGCAATGAACAGACGCGAAAGCATGTAAAACACGAGACATAAATAACACAAATGATCCACTAAAGAAGTACCGCCTAGGAACGGTCAGTAAAATATTTTACTGGAGGGTTTAAACCAGTTTCACGGCGCAAACCTCTCCCCTAATCCTGATGCGGATCAGAACACATTTGGGAAAGTGACAAAACACAAGAAAACGCAACACACGACAACCAAGTGGTCAGCCCTTTCCCAGCAGATGACCACAGGGCTGCAAGGAACAGACACGATACCCGATCTCGTAAGTAACAAGTTAACAGATTCATTGGATATGATTACATCATTTGTGATCATTGCCATCCATATACATGCAAAATGACCCCTCCTAATGTTTACAGGAATGTTTAAGTTGTATACACCTTTCACTTTTAATGTTTACATTTTGATAGCCAAGTTGGTATACGAGTATGTTTCATGAGTATTACTTGATTCTAAGGACAGAATGGCAGTTGTCATAAGTACTTAATGGTAGTCCACTGTGTCAATGCTGTGTTGCAGTAAAACATAATTATGGCAAATTCTATCACAGATAATGAGCTGTATCAAAACAAACGCCTACAAATACTTTCAGGCCATTTCGGCATACAGCGTCAACCAAGCCATGTCCTCGATAGCTGTTAGCCCATGGTCCTAATTATAGAAGTCCAATTATTCAGAAATGTCTACAATACTAACAAACCAAGTGAGCTGTTTACAACTGATTGAAAGAAATGTATCTTATTCAAATGTAATAAAATGGAAATTAAGAACAAAAGCTGCCCTGTTTTATTGCTTCACAAAATTTCAGAAGAATGTCAAAAGAAGTATTCTCCTTAAATTATTTTGTTATGAATTCTTTAAAACATGGACAGAAACGTCTGATTGAAAATCATACTATACGTAATACACATAATATAACACAGGTTTAGATAAACAAACATTTTCAGCGCAAACTTGTTAATATTTTGTTATACATAATAATTAGCATATGTTTTGGTGCTCAAAAGAACCATCTTATTGTGTCGATTCTTTTGGTTTAAACAATATTTTATTCGATAAATCACAAGACATGTTATGAAAGTACATAGTAGAAATAGGATCTGACATTGAGCTGTGAGGCTTATTGTGGTCATTTCCTAATACTTGTGGATCTTGCAACATATATGAATGGAATAAATAGTCTAAACATTTAGATAGATAGATAGATAGATAGATAGATAGATAGATTTTTTCTTTTTTATATTTAATCAGGTTTACATATATCAGTAGGTACCACTAGATGCGCCACATCACAGGAGCACTATTTATTCTGACAAAAATGAGAGGATGTGCTGAATGATCTATAATTATTTGTTAGTTCGTGGTTGAAGACTGTCTCCAATGATGTGGTGTATTCAGTGGTTACAGCAATAGTCTGGAAGCATGAATGAACAGATTAAGATAAGAAGTGACTGAACTCCTACCGTTGGGGACCATAACAAAAGTGTAATTATGCTGGGCAGAGTTAGGGAAATCTTCCAGAATTAACAAATAAATCTTGAACTTGCAAAAAGAGTGATTGATTGTCTTGCTCTGAAGCATTTTCACATCCAAATGGGAGGTCTTTAGTTGTGAAGGTTCTGAGGTTGTTTGGTAAATATGTTTGCCTTTCGTTTGTATAGTTTGGGCAGTTGAAGAGGAAATGAGCAGCACTTTCAAACTCACCACACTGACAGGAGAGACTGGGAACAATATGTTTCCGGTAAAGATCTTAATTTAATGAACTGCACTCCAGTCTGAGTCTAGCTTGGAGTATTTGTCCTTTACGTGAACCTACATTGTAATACTTAGGAGGTGGCTTAAGGTTTCTGTTGAGTCTATGTTTGAAAGAGGCCACAGAAGAAGCATTTTTGTGTCATTTGGAAGATCATTCCATTCACGTATTGTTGATGGAAAGAAAGAGTTTAGGAAAAAGTTTGACCAAGCTCTATAGTTTTGGATGTTATCTGAGTTTCGAAGATTATATGATGTAGTGTCTTGAACTAAAGGAGGCAAAAGGTCATAGAGATAGTCAGGGGTGAGACCATGAAGTATTTTATAAAAGAGAATGAGTTTATGTTTGTTTCGACGGCTCTGGAGTGATTCCCATCCCAATTCAACAAAGAGCTTTTCAATGCTGCAAAGTTTTGTTGCACCTGAGACAACTCTTGCGGATTCTGTGTGGATTGCTTCTAACTGTTGTTTTGACTCTGATGAGCAATTATCCCATACAGAGTCACTATATTCAAGCAATGGTCGAATGAATAAGATGTATAAATTTTCCAGTGATTTCCTACTCTCTCTAAATTTAAGTGCTCTTAAGAGATTAAGCCTTGTCCAGGCATTTAGAGATATATTGTTAACGTGTTCATTCCATGTGCATGTACTTGAAAATGTAAGACCTAAGTGCTTATGACTTGTAGTTTCTGCAATAATGGTGGCATGCATAAAAAGAGGGGATGCTGGACAGGATTTAATTTACGTGAAAAGACCATAGACTATGGTGATTCTTTAGAGTACCCACAACATATGTTTTGGTTGAGAAATAATAAAAATATTCTTCTTCTATTACGCACTCTTACAGGCATTATTTCTGTCCAGTAGTGGTCATTAGCGGATTAACTGATAAGGATCAGATTCAGTATCTCACTGGAATAAAGGGCCCAAAGAGGGGACTTACCTGTATATAACAAAATTTCTTTTACTAAGATAAATATAGATATTTTATCAGAAAATACCTAAGCATTTCATGGGACCACATTATTACCCCCTGGAAGGAGGTTATAATCTTCTCATAAAGATTAATCTTTGATCTTCCTGGAGTTGCCCTCAGGAAGTGGTACCGCTTTTACTGTCTAAATAATTAGGTCTTTCGCTAAAGGACTGTTCTAAGAGTACCAGGATCTCTTCAAGATATTGGCTTTAACCATGAGAATACTTATGACTCCCAAACTGTGACTCCTACTGGTGATTCTTAGTACTTTGGCAAACAGTGCAGACTCAATCGGAACTGCCTCGGCATATTCCGTGGAATTCCCTGGAATCAGTCCTCGGGTGTACGTCAAAGCGATATTTTATTGAAAAAATACATAAACTTCATTTATTCTGCTGATTAAACTTTTCAGGTATCAGAAAATGGATTTTAATAGGGCTGAACCCACATGCTACAGAACTAATTTTCCTTACGCCAGTTCCGGCTAACAAAATGGAGCTTTTTCGTAATAGTATTCAGTGTTATGCGCCTTACGTACAACCGAGGCTTGATTCGATTATCAAACTGTACATGTGTCGGACTTTCCAGATCGAGTGAAGACTCCGACCCAGAACAAATTCACATAATGTGGCATTTAATAAGGATCTTGCGAATACAAAAATGATTTCAGAGTAAAAATTAAATCATCTTTTGACATTTAACCTGCAACCCATAAATATATATAATGAACCATTCCAAGTTGATAGTATCAAACCATAAGGAAGAATCCATTAGTAGATAGAGGGTAAAACGTAATTTTATATGTTGTGTTTGTACGCAGAATCGATGGTCTTGGTAATAATCTGGAGACAGTGTTGGTCCAGAAGAAATGCCAGAAAGAATATACAATGGACCATCCCATGTTGATTGTATCAAATCAGAAGGAAGAATTCATTAGCACATAAAGGGTAAAACATGCCTTTAAAAATGCCTTTATAGACATGGTCTTGGTGAGACTCTGGAGAGAACGATAGAGTTTGAATTTAGTATAATTTGGTCTCTGATGATTCTAGATGTCAATTTTAATTTACAGTCTCGCTGTAAGACTAAACTACAGCTGAAAACAACGTCTGTATATGTCACCTCCAGCGTATTTGGCTTTTATAAACAGGTTTGATAACCTGTATACAAAATATAAACCCAAGTCAAGCTGCTCCTGAAGGATTAGCCTGTACTGGGCACACACTGTTTTCGATGAAAGTCTTCTAAGGTGAAAGAAGAGATAACAAAGCAGAGGCCCCTATGGCGAGGGCACTAAATATCAAAATGAGTAGGAATGTGAAGATAGGATCCAGGGACCCTGTCCCTTTCCAGACACGTTCGAGACCCCTTTTCAGTCAAAAGCTAGATGGAAGTACGTACCAACTTTGCTTAATTTCATTCCCTTGGTTTTTTTTCTTTTTAAAGTTTCTTTTAGTTTCTTTTTTTTCTTTTTATTTAGAAAGATTACCAACCCTTTCTAGACATACATATACATGTACCCATTTTAAGACAGGTATTTTTGAAACATTTCCCAGATTTTTAGCGATGAAACATGCCCCCGATTCAGACAGACCCTGATAATAAGATTCCACCCATTGGCACTTCCCTACCAACACTAATATAGCGATTGTCCCCTCCCGTCAGACAGATGCATTGCGAATGAGACGGAAAATGTTAGAGTCACGTATATTTTTCTCTTAGGTTGAAATGATTTCGGATTCCCTTCATTATGTGAGGTTGATAGATTAGCTCCGTGGTGTGTATTAAGTAATTTCTTTGCCTGGCCTCGAGGTTATAAAACTTGAGTTCATTCTCAAACTCAAAATAAAGCGCAATGATTGGCTACTTGCGGACACTTGTCCGCAAGCAGCCAATCATTGCACTTTATTTTGAGTTTGAGACTGTATTCAAATTTTATAACCTCGAGGCCAGCTTGTTAGGCTTTGGGCAATACTCGTACCAAAATAGAAGCACAACAATTACCAATTGTCTTTATGCTGGGATACTGCATTTCTTTTCTTCCAAACTTTCACAACTTGGACAAGTCTATCACAGGTGATCATACTCACTTACTATTTATCAGGTAAAAAACAATTAACGCTTCTTGCATAAACACGGTTATTCCCAATTTTACCAAGTCTATCTCAGATATCATTTTGTAAGTCAAACCCGTATTTCACCTTAACAAGGTTGGAATTAACCATGATTAAAGGTTACTCTGCCAGAACCATCACAGCAGTCCACTTAAACATGCTTGTAAAGAACCAAAATTAAGGAGAGATCACTCAGATTGAACCTGTAATCCCCCATAACAAGGTTGAAACTAATCATTATGATTGAATATTTTACTCTGACGGAACCATCAAGGTAGTCCACTTAAACATGCTAGCAATAAACCAAAATTAAGAAGAGATCACTCAGCTTGAACCTGTAATCCACCTTAACAAGGTTGAAACTAATCATCATGATTAAAGATAGGTTACTCTGACGGTGCCATCACAACAGCCCACTTCAACATGCTTGCAATGAACCAAAAATTAAGAAGAGATCACTCAGATTGAACCTGTCATCTCCCTTAACAAAGTTGAAACTAATCATCATGATTAAAAATAGGTTGCTCTGACGGATGTATCACAGCAGTCCGCTTAAACATGCTTAAGTTTAAGTTTATTATATTTTTCTCAGGTTTACAATAGCAAACAACATAAGATGCATGTACAACATTTCAAATTTTTCAGCATGGCGGTAACTGGCTTGCAATGAACTAATATTAAGAAGAGATCACTCACGCCGGTTCGATCCCAAGCTTCACCAAACTGTCAGATGAGTCTTTAAGCTGTGACCCCGTCTCCATATGCGGGACGTTATACACAAACGAATAAACAAAAGAAAAAACACACACTCAATTTCAGCATTATGTTCTACGGGATAACAAGTACGGAAATGTGTTCTAGAACAATTCTATTGAATCAGAAGCCCCAAAACGGGTTCCAGGGATCAGAAAAAAAGAAACAAGTCATTGTCGCATCATCTGACAACATTTCAATCAAATAAAGACCAAAACTTGATTCCAGCAAGAAATTACCACACAACTAATGATTTGAATCTGATTTAGTAGCACTTTGGCGGCCATTTTGATGACGTCATCATTCGGTCCAGATGCAGAACTCAGATGGGTGAAGTTACATATTACCCAAAATTTATTTTGATATAGGACACAAAAATCGTCACAAACCTTACAATAGATTCCCATTCGACAAAGACTTATTTAAATTTACACAAAAAGTTGAAAAGCTCATGAAAACAAAAACATGATTGATATAGCTACCAGCTTTACTTGCACGTGCAATACTTTTAAATTAGTTCATCGTCAGCCAATGGAAATATAGCTGTGATTGACAGGGAGCAGCACTTGGTCCGCATGTGCAAAACATACCTATTGTATTCTTCATTGGCTGTTTTAATTAACGCTGGCTGTTCCACTTTTCAGATTAACACTCAAACAAACAGCAAGCTATTATGACCAGGAAATGCAGCAATCACAGACCACAGACTAACCCACAGCAGCGCAGTGAAGAGGCACCGAGCAGCTAATACTCTTATCATAGTTAACTGTTAAATACAAGCTATTTGATATCCTATTCTATAAATAAGTTCCATAACATCTCTTTTTAATGAAATTGCAAATATAATAGATGGATTTCATTTTTCAAGTGTTCAGTTCAAAGTTAACGTGACGCCCGTCTGAACCTTCGAAAAATGAAATTAATTTCATATCACAAACTTATAAATTGATGTTTACGTGTCTATAAAACACAAATATATGAAGCGTTTGATGCTAAACATCTTATGTGCTGTTTTCCATTTGTAGCATTTACGCAGATACGTTTCCAAAGCAAGACAACTTAAAGGCATGTCATGGATCAGAGAAATGAATGCAAAATGATTAGAAATTCCATAAAATGTAATTAATATCACTGTACTGTCACGCTTGATATTCAATTAATTGTTCTAGTGCATGTTGCAACAAATCTAACTATCGTAGCAAATAACAGACAAATAATTGAGCAGTACATATACAAGTTAAGATGGTTTTGATCACACGCGACGCAATGTACACATTACAAGATGTGTTTCACGTTTATTAGAACTAATTTGAAATTACTGTTACAGTAACGGTGACACTCAAAAACAGACAAAAACAATGATCTAAATGACAAATGGTAACTTAATGAAGGTCGAAAGTACCGCAGAATGCTCCCATTGGGTACTGCTCAATGTTCCTTTTCACCCAGGTGAACCGCATGTCTAGATTTCGGAGGGTGTTGGCTATCGGAGGTAAACATTGAGATCATGGATGGATAGGGGTTGTATTTATCCGTTTTTATTTCATATTGAAAGTTTCTTGGGGATGAGGGCAGCAAACAAGTGGCTTCTATATTGAGTGATAAGGACTTGGAATCTATTACATACTTTTGATCCATGTCTGTAGGATTCACATCTTCACCAGCGAAGGTTTCGTCGTATCTACCTTTCGACAAACCCTTCGCCTCACGACCCTCAAAATCTATTATTAGCGCAGACTAATCAACCAATGAAAACGCCAGGAAGGATTTTTTCGATAATCCCTTCCTGCCAATCAGATTACATGTAGCAGTTTATCGGCATCTAATGTGCACCACCTGCCAGTCTCCATAAGTCCAGATAAGCAAAGATTTTGGTAGTAAAATTGTTTATTTTTCTTCTATAATTAAGTTCAAAATTATGTTATAGGTGCTCAAAATAACCATCTTAACGTGACAGTTCTTTTGAGCACCGTAAACGTATATTTTAGTTGTTAAATAAGAAAACTGAATGTAAATTAATTACGCCGTCTTATCTGCAGGCCTGCTGTTTATCGATTTTTTGCACAGCTTTGTGATTGATCATATTAATTGTTACTATTTTCGGCTTATGACGTATTCTATCGGAGAAAACCAAAGCTGTGAGGCCAAGGGTTAGATTAGACAATCGCAACCCTTGGTAGGACAAGATGTAGGATTCAGGGCGACTTTTCAAACGGCGAATGTGAATTTTTCAATGAAAAAAGGCTAGTGGTTTGATCATTGCTGGACTTATATCAACCTTTGACACTAATTGCTTGTGCCGCTACCATTCTATATCATTCTCCTGCATGGCTTGTAAGTGTCATGTCCAAAACTGCTATTAAAACTTCAAATTTTGAAAATCGCTTACGTTGCTATCGTTTTGATGGTTGGCAAAATGTTCAGAGGACTTACCTCCGAAAGGAACGCTATCCATAAACATGACACCATCGTCATAAAATTGCAAAAAAATAAGTGTTGTACACGTCTGTTTGAATTATATTGGACTGATACATTCCAAAGAGTGGTTAAACATTGCAGCGATAGTTATGAATCAAGAAAAAATAAAATAATACATATAAATATTCACTGATGAATTCGAAATATTCATTCAAATCACCGTATTTCCGAATTCAAATGCGATTTAAATTCAAACAGATTCAGTTCAAAAACATGCATTGCTTTCAGAATTCTTGTCATTCTATATACTTACGGCTTATATGTTGATTTTATTCCTTACTGTGGTTCATTATGATATAAAACCATCTCAAAGCAGACCATGTGCAGCCCAAAACTCCTTTGTTTACCTCCGGTAACCCACACCCTCCGAGATTTGGACATGCGGTTTACCTGGGTGCTTTTGACCTGCATTAAGCGACAATTGGTCTTGAAAACCATTTTTTTTGAAAGTGGCGGTTTTACACAGGTTTTACTGTACATACTTATTTAGCATTACATTTTGTAATGTTTAATTAACATTTGTTTGTCTGACTCCCAGTAATACGCACACACCAAGAAAATTATTCTTGATATAATTTACTGGTTTGAAACAAGTTTCCAAAGGTGAGTAGTCAATTTAAGTGGTCAAAATTGCTGCGTGAAACTAAATGTTTTGAATCTGTCTCGAAAGTTGTCTCTTAAAGGGGTAGAGTTTTCTTCTAACGTGTTCTTAAATGATGACGTGTGTGTTCTACTAGATAAAGCAATTCAATTGGATATTTTCTTTCTTGGGGCAACTGTTGCCAGGGCAGCGCTAAAGTTTATATAAAATACATGTATACAAAAGTTTGTGATGGTTTTATCGGAGATGTATACAACTTTAGTCGCCTGCTAGTTTTGGGAAGCTGTGTTGAACCGCAAAATTCACATTTCGCAAATTTCACACTGTGAAGAATTGGTACCAATTCTTCACAGCGCGTGAAGAATTGGTACCAATACGTCACATATTTCATACCAATATTTCACATTTTGTGAAATTTGCGCACGTAGTGAAAATATATGTACCATACATGCACAATCTTCACAAAACATTAAGGCGATAAAAACACCCCAAATCTGCTGCATTTTGCAATCGATTCCAATTCTTTACATATATGTCAGGATTTTATAACGTGGTTCAAACAGATTAAACTTTTAAAGGGTCATAATGAAATTTTGTTATCAGGATATTTCATAAACTATAACAGCTAGGAGCTTCAAACTTGGTCAGCTTATAGAAAATAATGAGCAGATTACCTGGTGAAAATTAAAAAAAAAAAAACACATTTTTTTAGTAATTGCCCTTTTCAAATTGTGACATAGAAAACTTGATATCTCAAATACCGTTAAGCTAGGAGCTTCAAACTTGGTATGTTTATTGAGGATAATGAGTAGACTACTTGGTGAAAGTTTAAAAAAATCATTTTATTTTTTGAGTTATTGCCCTTTGCAAATTTTTGATATAAAATACTTGATATCTCAAAAACCATTACAGCTAGGAGCTCCAAATCTTGACAGCTGATAGAGGGTA
The DNA here is from genome assembly GCA_964019695.1 of Loripinus fragilis. NCBI lineage: Eukaryota > Metazoa > Mollusca > Bivalvia > Lucinida > Lucinidae > Loripinus > Loripinus fragilis. The sequence continues at coordinate 62,513,091 of OZ026521.1, read as the reverse complement.
ATGAGTAGATTAACTGGTGAAAATAAATAAAAATATATTTCTTTTTTAGTTATCGCCTTTGCATTTTTTAAGTTAATGCCCTATGCACATTTGGACATCAAAAACTTCCAATAAAGATATCTTGAAAACTATTACAGCTAGTAGCCTCAGATTTAGTCAGCTGAAGGAGGATGGTGAATAGATTATCTGGTTGACAGGATGGTGGACAAGCTAATGGTTGGGGCATAGCGTTTCATAAACACAATTTCTAGTTTTAGATTAAGAATCTTTGGAGATTTTTCAATCAGTGCAGAAAAATTTTCAATCAGTAGAGCAAAGAAACATAGGCCCTGATCCAGCTACGTATTTACAGAGCTTATCTGCGCCTTTTGGCATATGAAAAAATAATATTTTCTCAGGGTGAGGCTTGTATATAGCTAAAGTAGAGCTAGATTCAGCTTTTCAGCACTTTCATATATCTTTGAATGGTGGATCCCGTTTTTTTAACCATAAACCTTTACTTTGGCATAAAATAATGTAAATTATCTTGTTATGCATCTGCAAAGTTTGAAGTTGAACGCTCATAGGCTCAGAAGGAGATCCAGTTAAATGAAAATTTATTTATACATTATTTGGCATTGGGTCACATAAAAGGTGTACATCAGTGACATATACATCTGCAAAAGGTGTTACGTCAAATGTTTAAGGAGGAGGCGTATTTAAAAGAAAGTATACTACATGTATATGACCATTGACCTTGAAGTCAACTTCACGTTAAAAGACCACCCAGTACCCTCTACATTATGTGACATATGTACCTATTTAGAGGTTGCTACGTCCAACAGCTTAAGAGGAGGTGCATTTGTAAGAAACGTGAAGAAAGCACGGATGGACGGACGGATAACTGGCCGAATTTGGTAAATTATTGGTTTATGCTTTTTTCTCATAGAAAAAGCGGATATAATATGATAAAGCGATTAACTCTCATTGTAAGCAATAGCTAAAGGAAACACGTTGGGTGCAACCGAAGTCAGTGATAAAGAGAATCTTTCACATGTGACTAGATATTACAAATTCTGTCATTGACATCTGTGAAGATTAAGTACCGATTCTTCACTTATGTGAAAATTTGGTACCAATTTTTCACATCTGGGAAGAATTGGTACCAATTCTTCACATCTGTGAGCATTTGGTACTGATCCTTCACATTTGTGAAAATTGAGTACCAATTCTTTACAGGTGTGAAGAACTGGTACCTATTCTTCACATTTGTGAAAATTGAGTACCAATTCTGTACATGTGTGAAGAACTGGTACCTATTCTTCACATTTGTGAAAATTGAGTACCGATTCTTCACATCTGAGAAAAATCGAACCAGTCCTTCGCAGATGGCACGAATGCGTACCGATTCTTCACAGTTAAAAATGAGAAGATGTGAAATTTGAGCACAGATGTTAGACCCCCTAAATTATCGAAATTGACCATACGCAAATTTCACATTTTCCAAAAGTGAAGAATTGGTACCAATTCTTAACATGGTGTGAAATTTGCGAAAGGTGAAATTTGCAGTTCAACAAAGCTGTCTTTCACATTTCTTACAGGAAAGATTTTATACATAGGTTAATACTTTTGGATACTTGTATAAGAGGAATTACAAAGCCCAGTTGTCAAGCAATGCACGTACTTAGTAGATGGTTTTCATTCAAATAATAGACTGAATGTACCTCTAAACTTAAAAGAAAATTGCACACTTTAGTGCGTTATGCGTTTTCACGAACGATACTAGTATGCCCATTTGTCTTAAAACATGTAAACAATGTAATGTATTTTGGGGCTCCTTGTTATGGTAATGCACTAAATTGCAATTTTGCCCATGTTTCCATACCAGGGGCATATTTGTTTTAAGAAAGCAACACTTGTTTGTTTTTATTCAAATTCAAAATAAAAAAATATTAAAAACATATATGTTCAAATAAATATGAAGGTTCAGCATGACAATTAGCTTAAAATGGCAGTACAGTAAAACCTGTGTAAAACGGCCACTCTAAAAAGACCGCAAATTGGTTTTCAATACCACTTATCGTTTAATGCAGGTCAAAAGTATTTCAGAATGCTCCAAGGGAACGTAATGCAATCCTTTCGACCTTCGTTAAGCTACCATTTGTCTTTAAGATCTAGGTTTTGTCTATTTTTGAGTGGCCGTTTTACACAAGCATTGCTGTGTTTATCAACAGCTGATTATATTTAAAGTATGGGTGCTGATGCATTTTCTGAATAGATGGTAATAAACATACAGGTAGCCAGGTAAAAAGTATTTGTCTCCTCTTTATACCACCTTAACGAATATTCTCTTACCGTATGATTTAGGCCCACTTCGAATCGAACTAAAGTTCCCATTAAGGATCTTACGTAATCGATGCGCACGCACATTTACACCCGAACGGCTACAGTTGGAACTTTAGTTGGTTGGCAAGGAAACAAGAAGATTAGCCCTGCATGCTCCACCTCAATTCTTCATCGAGTTATAAACTGCACAGCCTTTTCTAATAATCAATTACGAATAAGTGGGACCAAAATTATGCTAGCTAGGTTTATTTTAAAACAAACAAATCATTTTGAGGCTACTGTCTGATCTTGAACCCATCTTGCAAGATAGGTCTGGAGTAGGGAACCAGCCTATCTACTAGAGTAACGGTGCTCCGACCCGCCGTTGATCTCTAGTAGGTTCGTTACGTCACCCTAGTAGCGACTATCGGTGTTCGAATCAATTTTTAGTTACTATAGTAGGGACTATAGTTCGATTCGAAGTGCGCCTAAGCATAGACAAGCAAATGATTAACTTATTAGCAGATATAGCGCATTTTATTGAAATGGTTTATGTGCTTATTTCACTTCTGAGCAACTTACACATTAATCTGCGGTCATGTCAGAAGAGAGTTTATGATGCAATTCATTATCTTTCAGACATTTTTTTTATCATGTTCAGTTCTAAAACTCTATAGAGAAATTACGTTGATACTATATAGTTTGATATCTCTTGTTCAGTTTTTTTTCATAAGGTAAACTTCATGTTGAATTTCACTAACAATGATAATGCCCCAAAATTATTAAATATCATGCTCAACTCAACTGAGCATGGAAAAACAACTGCTCATAAAAATTAAGTTGGAAGAAAAATAAATGTTGTTGCTTTGAAACTCTCATATGCTGTATTTATCATGCTAATAAATGTTAGAATGCCAACAATTGTTGGCATTTTACTATTTATGAGCATGTCTAATTTCATGCTTAGTGGAGTTGAACATTAAAATAAAAGTTTTACAACCTCGGGGCCAGGTTGATGTTAGGATGTTTTATCCTCTACATCAACCTAGATGAGTTATTTAATATAATTGTTAAACGTTATTTGGAACAACTAGTATTATGCAAGCTTCGATCCGTTCTTTTAACAGATTATTTTGTGAATCAGATATATCCGCTTGAAAATCAATAAAAAGGCGAATTCTTTAAATACCAAACCACCTTTTTAGCACATGTCGTGGCTCAAATGCTGAAACAAAAAATTACATGCTGTTCATTGGCACTGTGGTCATTTGGTACAATATAAAAGGAAGTGGAATGGATCTTCAGATTCACCACAGGTACACGAACTGATTTTCATAAGTACCCCTTACTCTATATATCTCTTTTTGCCTATCAAAAGTGTAGAAGTTACCGTTGTCATCTAAAATATCCCCTAAGGTTTTTATTCCTTTACTATACCAATTATTCACATACAAGTTATTTCCATTTTCAGATGTGTGTTAAACCATAATGGTGAGCTGAGAACAGATTTACTTTCTTCAGATTTTACTTCTTTACAAAAATCAGCCCAACTAATCAGAATATCTTTCCAAAATGGGTTTCTTATACTGATTGCGAGGTTCCTTGCATATTCTCCTCCTAGTTATAAAACATTATCAAAATAAATTGAGTTGAGATGAACCAGGTTGTTTTATTTGCTTGTTGAATTACTCTCCTCAACCAAGATATTTTAAAGCCTTAATAAAATAATATATACGAGGCATTCGTAATCCTCTGGACGATAGATTTTTAATAGCAAAGTTTCCTAGTTATTCTATCCAGGCCTGCATTCCATAAGAATTTGAAACAAATAACTTCTAGTTCTTTGATAAGCTCCACAGGAGGATTCGGTAATGAAAGAAACAGTGATACAAACTTTGATAATGCCAGTGACTTTATAATGTATATGCGTCCAAAAAGAGTAAGATTTCGTTTTTACCATTGCTTTAACATTGCTTTGGCTTTGTTAAAAATTTCTACTGAATTAAAATCCAGTATATCATAAAATTAGTTGCAAAAGTAACCCTGAGTATCTTTACAGGTCCCCAAGTCCTGTCTAATTTATAATCTACGCATAACTTAGTATTTGATTTCCTTTTTGCACCTATCCATACCGCTCTGGTCTTTTTTTAAGTTATTTTTAACCCTGATAGTTTATAAAATTTTGACAGTGTTTGAAGGCTTTCTCTCAGTGATTGTTCTGTACCATCAAGAAGTATTTGTGTATCATCTGCGCATTGACCTATTTTCATTTCTTTATTATTTATGACTATTCCCTCAATATTGATATTTTTCTTAACATTTGTCCAAGAACTTCAGCACATAAAAGAAATATATATGGTGACAATGGGTCACCTTGTCTACAGCCACGTTTTAGAAGAAAGAATTCGGACATGAACCCATTCTGTAAAATACTTGTTTCTGCTCCTTTCTGGAAAATGTGTATCCATTTTTAATTGATTCGCCAAAATTAAAATAATCTAATGTTTTTGAGATAAATTTCCAAGAAACTGTGTCAAATGTTTTTTTTTAAAATCTATAGAAAGAATTAGACCTGGTATACTTTGCTGTTTTGTTTAAAATAAAACGTCATAATTTAATGTTACATTTTCACCTATGAATCGCCCTGATATAAATTCTTTTGATTTTCATGAACTATAACTTGTAATGTCTGCTTAACTCTGTTAGCTATTACTGATGATGCTAGTTTATATACTACATTCAAAAGCCAATTCTTCAAACTTAACCTTGATTAATTTGGTTTTGGTAAGCACGTTATTAACCCCTGCTTCTGTGCAATGCTTAAATACCCATTTCTATAGCCAAAATCAATTAAACAAGGAGATTCCTACTGTAAGGTCGTTATATGTTTTGGTACTAAATTTAAGTTACCAGTATACCAGTAGATTTCATACAATTATTGAAAGTTATAATGTTTTTTTTGGGATTTGCCTTACGTTACTGTTTTATATTGTTTACTGAATTTAAAAAAAAAGGTTAAAATCTGATATATTGAAAGATTTGACGAACAAAAAGAAACTCTCTTACTTTTGTGAAGCAAAAACGTCGACTGAGTTAAAAAAAATACCTGCTCACTGAGAAAAAGCGTGACTTAATACTATATATAGAAACATACTCACGAAATGCATGCTTAAAACATAAAACCTCATGAAAAGAGCTTTAGCGTTAATAAATAACATTAGCTAGAAAGACCGACCGAAAAAAATAATTTCTTAGTTTCTTGATTAACTCCGGAGTCTCCAAAGTGCGCAGTTTTGGTTGTTTTAGATGGCTGTTCTGGCGTACTCCGTGTACTCTAAAATTGCTAAATCAAGTCCGCCCTTGGTTTCATATCATTATCTACCGATAGGTGGCATTTTTCAAATAATGACGATGTTGTAACACTCTCTAGATCGGGCATGCGCAGACAATGGATTTCATAGACTGGCTTCTCACAAAAAGTGTCAACTTGGTTGACCCAAAACTCTCTGTAACTACCATAGCCTTGCACAATCCTTTATTCTAGGTCACTACGTTGTGATACGTGAAGATGAAATATTACAGCTGAAAAGTAGTTCACTTTCCTGTCATTACCTTTTTTAAATATTGGAAGCAATCCACTTGGCCAGTCCAAAGCAAAGCAGAAGGCATAGATAAGTTTTTACGTCAAAAGAGAACTGCGTCTCGATAAAACGTTGTTTCTACCTGCAATTGAACTTAGCCAGTCAATTTCTTAAAAAGAGGGTCTGTAATCTGCATATGCTCCACATTTCTGTTTGGATGCATTCATGATAAATACAAATGAATGTTGCAGAATTTAGATCTGGGTTCCAGGCACTGTGTTGTGCTTTTATTGATTTCATGTCAAAGGTTATAGGCCGCTCCGCTCTACAGCTTTTATCACTAGGCCATGAGCTCTAACGATTTAGCTCCCCCAGGGGGAATTTTGTAGACTATGTTCTTCTTAAAGCATTAGATATAACGAGTTTTTTTGCAACATGTTGGCCATCTGGTGGTGGGAGCTTCTGGATGCTACAGCGTGTTAAATACGTTACCCCTCATTCTTTAAAAATATATATATATATAAAATTAAGGCTATTAAAGTGGTACTTGAACTATTCAAATTGATAAACACTCATGTAATATGTAAGAACAGTTAGTTTCCTGCAGATACCGATGTTTGTAATTTAGGCCCAATACGGTGTCATTTACGTTACATTTTCAACTACACCCCATAAAATCATTGATATTTATTATTATAACCTCTCAAAAATATTTTAGATTAAAATACATGTGCCTGAAAGAAAATTAACTGACCATTCCAAAACTGCAAACAGCTTGCTTCTATCACAAACTCCAGGATTTATTATACAATTGATGCATTCTGTTGAGGTTAACATCAGGATTTGTTAACCCGAGAACAGGGATGTCACTTTCGAGGGTTGACTAAGCCTGATGTTAACCGAAAAAGAATGCATCAATTGTTTTTTTATATGACACTGTCCCTCTTTTCCTAGGTTTATTTAAAGTATTTTTGTATTTATAAATTTACTCAAGTCAGACGTTCCTAGTGCACTTTCACTAAGAAGATAATTTCAACAATCTTCCTCCCAAATTTCTGGAACTCTTGTGAGATAGCAAAATAATTGCATTTTTAACCCATATATGCCTAGCGTCCTTTTTGTGGGACATAGGCAAACAGTGCAGACCCAGATTAGACGCCACAGAATGCGGCGTCTGATGCCACAGAATGCGGCGTCTGATCAGGTTATTCATGGTTTGCAAGCATAAATTTCTATTAAAACTTGAAAAGAAATGAAAAATACCACCTTACATCCCTTAAAACAGAAATGGACTGTTCCAATTGATAACGGTGGGAAATTCCATTCGGCATAAATGGGTTAAATGCTGTTTTTATAAAATAAACAAACATTTTTCCTGTGAAATAAACATAAGAAACCAGTCAGTGTTTCAATGTCTATTTTTAGCTGTCAGGTAGCGGTGAAAAAAGGACATTCTATTTTAGATGTCTGTCAGCACTGACATTAAGTCCTGAGCTCATCACTATTTGACATAATGATTTGTCACAACCAGTGCAAGTTAGTTTCAGCCAATCAGAGGAGGTCTTTTATAGGAGTCATATAACAAAAGCTGTTGAATAGGACAACCCCTAAGAAAATGTTATATACTGTAAAAACCTTTTCATTTAAAAACAAATCATGTAGTCCTATCTGTAAGCTTTTAGACACCATGTATGAGCTTTATATTGATACACAAGAGTGAAAGGGGATATAAAACATTGTTTCTGGTGTAAAGTATCATTTTTGTTTGTTTGGCAATATGTAACGTATGCTACAATTTTATATTGCTTAATTCGCAAAATGATACATCAAGAGGTATTTTATTTCATTTTAGAACAGATTTCTCTTGTTAAATAGATATAAAGATACTAGTTTGTCCACACTAAAAGTTATTGGATCTTGTTAAGAAACTATGTCAAATTGTCAATGCATATTTACTTTTTTTTTGAAATAGTTTATTTAGAACTTTAAAAAATGTAAATTTGGCCAAAGTTTTAGATTTAAAACCTTATTGACAATTTTTTTTTTGCTCTCAAGTACCATCTGAATAAGGATAAGGTCCCATGTTATGTTAAAATTGTTAAAGTAAAATATATTACCATATAAAATATATCATAAGGTACTATGCATGTCTAAAATGCTGTGAACCACAGTATTAAATTGAGTCTGAAATGTTTATGTATGGTGGATTTAAATTTTTGTTTTACTTATCTGAAGAACACTTAGTTTAATCTAGTCACTTTTTAAACAGCAACCAAAATATTTTAGCGTAACTTGTTACCAGTTGCTCAAGTTATACAAACTTAGTCAGTAAAACAATACACACTGGTATTCCTTGTATATTTTTGTTCATCCACAATGACATTTTTTTACTAAATTTTGTATGGTTGGTTGTAGCACATAAAATATTTGTGCAATTACAACCCATATAGAATCAAGTATTTGTAAGTTGGTAGAGCAAAAATTGATATATGTTACATAGATACTATTGCTATGCATTACAAGTGTCTGTAATCATAAACTGTTTGAAGAGACCGTTTCCAAATCAAATTTTATACTGACATTGTGTATTTGCGTATACATATGATGATGCATTACTTTACTTTTGGGTTTTAAATAGACTTTAGTTTATCTTCAGCATAGCTTTCATTGTTTAATGGATGAAACTGATAATTAAATCAACATAGTTCTTCTTATCATTTGCTTAAGCAGTGTAAATTTTATAAGTAATTGGTCTATTTAGAACAAATATTTCTTTGAAATGGGAAAAATAAGTGATAAAGGTGTAGTTCACATGACAATTATCACAAGTGATATGATCATATCCAAGAAAACAAGTCAATTGTTACTTACGATATAAATTTAAATCTATAGGACTTTATTTTCCAGAATAAGGCCAGACCGAATTTGACATTCAAGTTGATGTAAAAAAAAAAGATTTCACAATGTTCGTATAGAATGTTGGATGGAAAAGTAAATTATTTAAAGTAAATATGTGCAGTCATGAAATCTTACTTACATGTATTGGTAATTTTAGCAATCAATGCTAAGATAGCTGATGCTAATTTCCACTATTCAGAATTAGACATGACCAAATTATAGCAAAGCGTTATATGGATATAAATAATAAGAATAAGTTGCAAACACACCAGGGTATTGATTCAAGACATATGCAAAAAGTCAACTGTTCTGACAAAAAGGTATAGGGAGAACACTCTACTCAGTATAAAAATTGTTATCAATGATAGACTTACGAAAGTATACATGTGCATGATTTTGGTGGCAATTATCTATTGATTTCTAATTACCATGGGTCTTTTAATTTAATAATCTCCAAAACAAATCAAATTTCTTTCACATTGAAAAGGATACCATAAAGTTCAGATATTGACAGCAGTGTAACTTTAAAGACTCTATTGGCATTTATGTTACATGTGTGTATGATATAGTATACCCAATATTGAAACCTTATATCAGATTTGTCACCTGCTGGGAAAGGACTGACCTCTTAGCTCTCGTTTGTGGTGTCTGGCTGTGAGTTTGTCACTTTCCAATTGGTATCCTGGGTCAGGTGTGATACTTGATTTTATTATATACCTCTAACTGATACGACATAAGAACCGTCTGTTTTCTGGCCATCTGATACAGAAAGCCGAATCAACAAACTGAGGTTTTCTGAATCCATATCACTATCCTTTAAAACGAGGCTAACGTTGGTTACCTGCTTTTGCGGCGACGATACGTAAAATGAAATGCAAGCACGGAACCAGAGACGGAAAACATGTTGACGTGACGTCAAGAAACGTAACGTAATGACAAACGTTCCCGCAATTTTTCGGGATTAAAGACCAAAACAGGCTTTAAAATCAGAAAGAATGTCAGAAAAAAGGCATATAATAAACAAATTATCATAATAGTAACTTGATCTGGCGTACAGTATCACGTCTCGTGGATGAGGCCATACCATTAGATCACCCTCGACGCTACGCGTCTCGGGTGATCCGATGGTATGACCTCATCCACTCGACGTGATACAGTACGCCAGATCAAGTTACTATTATGATAATGTGTATGTATCGATTCCTGATCTTTGCACCCTTACTTACTTAGACAGTATTGCCTTTAGATGAACAAATAATTGTTGATATCATTTAAAGTAAGTTGTTAAGCGCTCAAATGAAGATTTGACCAGCACGTTAGATTTTTGAACTTATAACATATTAGCAAATGTATCGGATCCATTATGCAGTCGAGCTAGCCATATTAGTTCTGGCCGGAGTCTGCAGCTTTATACACATACTTTGTGGATGCACTCAGCAAATGCTCTGGTGAGTCTGCACATTTACAATGCTTGCCTGGGCCCTTATTTCTTGACACTGCAGTTAGCACCAGTACCAAATCAAATGTGCTGGCTCATTTGATTTATTCTTTGTTACTAGTAATAATCTATTTAGCTTTATTTGAAATATCCAACGGATTAATAGGATGCTACTTCATAGCAATAATCATGTTTCCCCATGGCATGCTTAGTACCAAATTTAATATAAAACAAAACTTCACTGTTAAACTAAGTCTCCTTGACAGAAATAATTCAAATAAAAAAAACAATGAACTGTTTAAGTACTTTCATTTAGACATGTCTATAATACAAAACTAACAATGCAAGGGATCTTTTCCAGGCATTAACTTATCTCTATTAAATTTATGACAAAATTGAACATTTTGAACGAATGTTGCCTTATCTAGCTGTTTAAATGCTTCACAAACTTATTGAAACAGGCACAACAGATGATAAGTGTAATAATCTCCTTAAATATTCTTGTTAAGCATGTTACCAAGATAATTGTTTTCTTTCTTCGCCAAACTAAACATGCTGATTATTACCATAGATATTATCGCCACAGGGACCATATTTGGGATAGAAATTGTTATGATTAAAAATAACTTCAATGTTCATTGAAAGGACCAGGGATAACATCTATATACATTCTTCATTTCTCAATGTTAACCATGCCTTAAGTGACTTAAAAGTTTACAAATTTTGAACTAGCTCTCGCCCTTAGTTGTTTTTATTGTAGTTGTTATAATCAATAGCTGAAAAGCTGTATATTTATTAGGTTGGCACTTTTGGTAATAGATCTTTCTAAGCTACTATATGTTTAAAACCTGTTTTGTCAAAACTGAACTGTAGACAGTATGAAAAAATGTCTTGCATTTATCATTTCATATATTAAATAAAGTTAACACATGAAAGTGTCAGAGATGAATACTATTATTTAAGCATTTAAGAAATATGATTTGAGTATTGAAATAAGTAAATTCTATAAGTGATGTTTACATATTCGATAAAAAATCTCTTAGTTGAACTAGCATTTTATGTGCTTTGAGTGCAAGTTTTTTCTTTTTCATCATCTGTGCTTTTGTCAGAGTTTACTTTCACTTATATTTTATGTTAAAAAAGACACTTTTTATTATTTCTCTCATTATTAAGCCCTAGAATGGCAGTAATTTACGCCCATTAGTAGTTAAAACTCATATTATGCTATTTTTGCATTAAATTAATGTATTCAAAGGAAAGTAACGTATGTAACAGTACTAAAAGGTTACCTAAATGAGTTAAAATTGTACTGCTAGTCATTTCTTTTCAATTACATGATAATATTAATTTGTAAAATAAGGAATACTTTTGATATTTAACCTTAAGGAGTTCCTATCATTTTAGGGTAACATAGTAAACTCTACAATTGCAGGGTATCATCCGAACCTATAAATAGCTAACATGCATTATTTTGTGGCTTATATAACGTGGTTTTAGAAAATCACAGTTAACAAAACTCCTCCTAGGCGGTATTTTCGCAGCACATGGTCTAGTGATTTTAAGAGTCTAATTAGTAGTTTATTTGAAATAAAGTAACGTATATAACTGCAATGTAGTATGCATATGTTGTTTTAACGCATACTGGCTAGTTGCTGCATTTAAGATTGTGCTTTTAAGACAATCAGCATGTGGATAAATAAAAATTATATATCGCTTTGTATTTGGACAATAGGATTTGGAGAGGTTTCATGGTAACGTAGTGAACATGGCTGTTACACGGTAACGCCCCCACTGCCAGATGGCCAACATGTTTCAATTTGCTTCTTATAAAACGTTGTTTTAGAAAATCATAGTGTACAAAATTCCCCCTTATGAGTGGGGAGGTCTATTAGCAGCTCACGGTCTATACCGGTTCAGCAAGGATACAAGGAGAAACTTTTTGTAGAAAAAATATTTCGACAAACGATTTAAGGATATCCCAAAATCGATTTATGGATATCCTTAAATCAACCTAAGTTTTGGATATCCACAATCGAATAATGGATATCCTAAAATCAAATTAAGGTTATTCAAAAATCAGCATTTTAGGATAGTATTATCCGAAATTCTAGTTTAAGATATCTCAAAATATTCTGATTTAAGGATATCCTTAAATAGATTTAAGGATATCCTTAAATCAGCATATTTTGGGATAAGGATATCCAAAAATGAATAATGGATATCCTAAAATCGATTTATGGATATCCATAATTCATTTTGGATATCCAAACATAAGTATGGATATCCAAAATTTAATAAAGAATATCTGTAAATAGGGAATACAGCGTAAAACGATTGCATTTCGAAACAGGGCAGAGTATAACACCTTGTCCCTTTCGGTGGTTGTGCTCTCAAGACATGTCCACGGGTATTTAAATGCGCTAGGATTTGTTTGTGTTTCATTGAGTACATAGTTTCGATCTTGTAGTATGTTTATACTACCCATTTTTTTTAAGATTTTTCAAAAAATACTTTACTATACTTGGCGACTATTGCTGTCGTCTATTTTGTCCTATAATGTTTTCAGGTGAAACACCAACACTGTCAATAATTCACCAGAGCTTTGTATTTTTAGGGGTGGGATGGTCGGTATGGAACAGTCTGATCTGGATCCATGCTGTTTGAAATCGGGAAATAGCTTATCTCCAATATTCCGCATCGACACTTCAGTATATTCGCGTACCGTATCGCTAACAGTCCATTGAGAAAATATGCTTTTGATGTTACACACTTGAGTCGGTGTTTCGAATATTTATGGTCGATTTATCTATTTGTGTGTGTTCTATGTTTTGTTCAAGTTAACAGGATATGACTTTTTACAAATTATTTATCGTGGATTTTGTGTAATTGTTGTTGACATGTTTGACTGACCCAAATGGAAGCGGTAAGTAGTATTAAGTAAATGTAGAAGGGGTAAGTGCAAAGTCTCTGTTTTAAAGGTGTACTTCCGCTGGCAATTTTGCACATGTTTCACATTTGTGCAATTCCTGCGACCATTACATTAAAAAGAACTATGCTCAACTATCACATACTCAGATCGCAGACAATTTAAAAAAAAGTTAAAAAAAACCAAACAACTTCTTGATAGCCGTTTGCGGCGACATTTGTCGTCTGCAGACAACCTTTGCAAACAGTTATGACCCAAATCAGGATCTGATCTGATCTGTATCGAAAATTCATGTATGTATTTGACACTCTGAAAAAGTAAATTTGAGAACAACAAATGCACAGACTTAAAGGTGTACAACCCAGGGGAGGAGGGGGGGGGGTGGCACTCTGATATTTTCATACAAACGTAGGCTCGGTCATGTTTTGGGTTCAAAATTCTGAATTTCAATTTTTGGGTTTTTTTCAGAAAAATGATTTTTTTGGGGGTATGAAGATTTTTTGGGGGTCATCACAAAATTGGACTATATTTAGGGGTCATTTCTAGGCATTTTAGGGTCTTTTCTCACGGTCAAGTTACAGAATGGGGGATATTTTTGGGGGGGTGCTAAAATTTCAAATATTTTTTGGGTGCTTGAAATTCCTGATATTTGTTTTGGGTGAACAGCAGATGCTGGGCCCGAACCTACGTATGACGAAAATAATGAGAGTACCCCACCCTCCCCGGGGGTACAACCGATTAAAATTAATAAGTTTTACGATCTTGCACAGTTTTCATATTTGTTCATTTCCTGCGATATAAATCATATAACGTTAAAATAAGCTATCACCGACATTTTTTTTAAAACTTCTTGAATGAATTGATAAAGTACATCTGGATTTTCACTGTACAATTCTATACTGACGGACAAAAAGAAACGCTACAATAAAATTTTATCATGATGTATTGCATCACAAACACGAGCTGCACTAGCTCACCATGACCCGAATTTTGAGTCCAGCCTCGGGGCTATTTTAATTTGCCGATTTTGTTTACCAGGTTTGCTGGCTAATATACATGTATATATATTTAACTGCTGTCAATATTTTTCCTAAGTAATTTATCGCAAATTTTAGATTTAGCGTTTCTTTTGCCTGTCAGTATATTTGATTCATTACACATTTTTCAAAATAGCATTAGCCGGATCAGAGTTGTTACAAACAGGTGACATGCTCCACATGTGCGGATCCAGAAAGTTTTGTCAGAGGGGGGTCCAAATTTGATAACGTTTTTTGTGTTTTTTTTAGTTGATGAGGGGATAGAGGATCGAAATACCGCTATAAATGGGCCATCATCGGCCCATTTAAATGGCGTTTCGCTGGCGGGCCGATGATGGCCCAACATTGAATGCTGGGTTGGTAGCTGCGATTTTTCAGGGGATCAGGACCTGTATTGCTAGAAAATCCTGTATTTTTGTGATTTTTCAGGGGGGTCCGGACCCCCTGTCTCCCCCCCCCCGGATCCGCACATGCTCGAGCAGTGTCTTCAATTCTGAGCAGATTTTTTTTTTATTTAAAAACACCTTCACAGATATATAGATTTGTAGATAATAGCAATGACTTGTTTTATCTGATAATACAACTCGGTGAATAGTTTAAACCACATCTTAACAAGTGTTTTTACCTGTGATTTGAGCTATTTCACTTAACACCTGTTGGTGGTGTTTACAACACCAGCCTGCTCACTTAAGAGACTAGTTGAACATTGCAAGTCTAATTATTTAACTAAAATAACAGCCTTGTGAGGCTTTGGATGAGGAGGCTGCTCTTTGTTATTCGAGACGGCACATTGCGCAGCAAAGAAACCACTTAAGGGACATTCGATGATAAAAACATTGATCTTCAGCGATGTACAACACACAGTTTTGAAAAAATATAATTATTACAAATATTAGTGATTTAGCCCCAGGGATCTAGCCAAGACCTAAGAAATCCCTGTTTATGTCACATGCCTATACTATTTGCATCTGAGATTTGCATAAAGTAAAAGGTAATGAAAACACCATTTAATTGAAAAATGAACCGTGGCATGTGATCTCCAACAATGTGGTATGTGCGACCAGCAAAGGCTCAGAACAGCCTGCGCATACGTGCAGTTTGATCAGAGCCTTTACTAGTCGCTTGAATATGTTTAGCGAACATCGTTTGGAGTTTCTAAGTATAATAGGAGGTTGCACAGGCTCGTCTGAGTCTATTCATGTCAAAGTGTACACCATTGTTGGAAATCTCGTGTCACGGCTCAAATTATTTTAATATATAATTAAACTGTTAGGGAGAAGTGTCAACTAGGGTTAAATTTAATAATAATAATAATAAATAGACTGCAGTCGCAAATACCCGCTTTTTTCAAGGTCATAGGAAACTCTAAATTATGTGACCTATGCAACCGAAAGTTTGAAGTTGCTACGTCCAACGGTTTAGAAGATACATTTACAATAAAATATATTATTTGACCTTTGATCATGACATTGAGATCAGGGTCACACGAAACATTGTCCAGTACACTCTACATCATGCGACCTATGCGCCTGCAAAATTTGAAGTTGCTTCGTCCAACGGTTTAGGAGGAGATGCCTTTCAAAAATATACATTATTTAACCTTTTAACTTGACCTTAGGATCGGGTCAAAGTCACACAACCCTCTGTATCATGTGCCATATTCACCTGCTTGTGCAACGGTTAATAGTTGGCCATCCAGAGCCTTAAAAAAAATTCTGTTGGCATTTTTGAGTACATTTTGGCATCCATGCTCTTGATGTGTTTTAAGAAGGATAGGGGTGGATGCCAAGTCTGGGAATGCCCCCAAAGTCCCAGAATTAGGTCAAAGGTCAACTGAGTGCAAATTCTTGTATAAATGTCAGATTTTAGCGTTTTTATCAATTAGCTATCCAAAATTATGATTCAAAGTAATGCAAAATCTCTTTTGGATACTACAGCCATGCTATATAAACAATCAGCATCATCAAGGCATGATGTGTGTTTGGATCAAAGGTCATTTAAGTACAAAATCGGTGAAAATTGTAGCAATATTTTATTTATATAGGGGCAAAATTCAAATTTTAAGTTCCCTTCTATCCTAGTGTAAGTTTTTTTTATTGCTATCCTGCTAGGTTTGTGTCTATCATTTTTGGAAAGCTATTATTTACCAAGTTTCCCGCAGTCAAATATTCATAATAGGCATGTAAAGTACGTTACTGTATAAAATCGTTACTGTATAAAATCAATTAAAATGTAATACAAATAAGAAAAACCATTTCATTTTAAATAAATATTTTTTTGCTTAATACTTTGTATGAATACGTCATTTATGCAATAATCTATCCTTTTATACAGAAGATGTATTTAAGTTGTTACTTACGTTACATTTTACCATCTGAAATTGAGTCATTTTATCAAAGGTATATGTTCCTAGCTTCACCTTACATAATGACTTTACCTGTTGGATTTCTTTTTCTCCGGTATTCAGTTTAATTTACTGTTGAGTCCTTATCCTTGCTTTATCTCCTTGTTATATCTTGATTTATATGTTTTAGGAGATGATGCATTGATAAGTTAGGGGTCTTTCATGCAAACCAAATACCTATGTGTTTTGATCCACATCTGAATTAAGGGTGAGGTTGGCGCTGTTAAACCGGTTTAAGCCCTCCAGTAAAATATTTTACTGACCTTTCGAAGGCGGTACTTCTTTTGTGGATCTTTTTATGTTTTAGTTCTGTCTTGTGTTTGCTATGTCTTTGTGCGCGTCTGTTTATATGTGCTTTGTGGTCACCTGCTGGGAAAGGGCTGACCTCTTGGCTCTCGTTTGTGGTGTCTTCTGTGAGTTTGTCACTTTCCCATTGGTATCCTGGGTCAGGTGTGGTACTTGATTGTATCGATTCCTGATCTTTGCACCCTTACTTACTTTGGCCATGATCTCATGCTTATTTGACTAAAATAGATTTTTTTCTCATTTCACACATTTGTTGTGTTTGTTCCCATCTATGAGAAATTGTAAAGCACTTTTTACTAGGCAACTACCTGCTAATTGCATATACTAAGCATAGCTTCATGAAAACATAAAGACCAAGCCTCCTTTCATAAAACATCAGGCGTGTTGAAACTGTGATAGAATATGGTAAATACCAAATACTAGAAGGAATATATCCTCACTTTGGTCTTCACATCGGCCTGTTAGCAGATGGTAACATACATAACATAAAGCTAATATACAGGTACATTTCTAATAATGACCATCCAGTGAAACATAGTTAACTTTTTGTGGGGTGTATCATGGAAATAGCCCTGACATTAAGGCTAATCCTCTATATAACTTTAAACATTTAATTGTAGGGGTGTCCTTTCATGTGCACATATTAATGAAATGATGTGGATTCAAAAGCAGCATTTCTTTGAAATCAGGCTGCTTGTGTAAATGTATTCGTCAATATATTGAAGCAGTATAGATATATTCAAAGTAACCTCAAATTTTAAGATACCATAAAATATATATATCTCTGTCATTCACAGTGAAACTTTTTATACATTGTAATTGTTTCAGTGCCAATAAATTCAAATCTAAGTATCATTTTTAAACATATTTTGCTTATTATTTTTTGCAATGATGATAGAGATCAAATGCTATGAGGTAATTGGCATGTGTTTCTTTATGATATTCTTTTTAACTGTAAAATGCCGATGCAAGTTTTATTCCAAATTAAATTTCCCCAAAACAAATGTCTGGTGAACACAGGCATTCACCATATTGGAGCACCTGATGATTTGATTGTGTTCATAGTTTTCCATCATTTTGGGGTCATTTCTTAGTATTTAGAGTAAATGTGTCCTGAAATGGTTATCTGATATGTACATTTACTAGCATAATCCATTGGTTTAACATCTCTGATTTGCTTGATGTATAAAAGATCCTAAGGTAGTTAACTCGCCAGTTCTAGTGTAGAATCTATCTGTTAACCATGACAATTTGCTAAGACAGGGATTGATTGCATAAAGAATAGGTGACTAACATTAATGTATACATCTACTGCTCGTAGATACAAGTGCAATATATCAGATTGGATAGCACTTGTAACTGGTAACATACTTGAAATGTGTAGTTTTAAAAAGGCATTACTCTTGAAATAAAACTGAACTACTTTCCTTTCACTATATACAAGACAGTCCTCAAACAGTGTTAGTCTTCACAAATATCTACAAGGATATAGATACAAGGGTGAGCAAGGCTATGCTTAGAATGCTTTCTGCAAGCTGTTGTCAGCAATGTTGTTAACATTTTCGATGGTTTTGCATATATATTTAAGACTATCAAAATGAGCCTAATTTAGTAAACCTTTTAAAACCAACAAACAGACCATAACTCACTTTTCATAGGACATATATAAAACATGTACTTGGGTTAAAATTAGCTCAACAAAATGAAATACTGCATAAACAAAATAAAAACAAACTACCTTGTGAATAAGAAAAACAGAAAAATCAGCTGCGTGTGACTTTACTTTTTCAACATTCAGTTTAATCTGTGAGTTTCAGAGATGCAAACCATACTAGTGAATTTTGGGAGTCATGTTTTTGTTTAATGCTTAAGAATAAAACAGTTAACTGATCTTTAGAATAAAGTATCACTAACATTCAAATAATTTGTTGTTTATGTTACCATGAAATATGTTCAGATGTTTTACAAGACTGCTACATGGCTCAGGTAACCTCACCTTAAGCAACCTTAGTCTAAGATAATTAACAAGCAGAACAGTTACAGTGAAAAGTGAAAAATAAAAGAATTCAGCATACAAAAAATCTATAATACTAGATCTATGTAACATCCTATATTTGGACATAAACCATGCTGGTTCTGTACGACAATGTTATATTTTCAATCTTCAAAAACCTATACCTGCTATAGAAGACACTCAGCGCTACCCCTGCCTTAATTCCTGCCTTGCCACTAGATGTATGAAATATTGCTATGCTATTTTAAGTAAATTATTAATATTAAGTCAATATTTAAATCATGATGTAACTTGCATGTATATCGTCATGTACCATTGGTAGAAATCAGAAAACTGCAATATGAATGTAAAAGAACCAAGCAAATTACAGTTTTTTAGTAATGCCACATTTACATATTGCAGACCAACCTATAGCACTCTTTTAAATTAAGTCTTAAATAGAAAAAAAAGAGTGTAGTATATGTAAGCGAATATTGGAGAGCAGACCCAAATTTTATATAAGCCTAACAACAATTTACTACCTTTATCCATATATGTAAGGCACCTTTTGTTACCTACGTTACCTCATTAATATTTGTGCAGCACTTTAAGATCCATTACTGTTAATATCGTTATAATTTGATTTCATTATGAAAGATATTTTGCCAATTCCAATGCAATGTTAATAATAGAAAAATGAACCTGTAAGCAGCTATGAATTACATGCTGGAGCCAGTACAAATTACATACTAATTAGCATATTTAAATATTCACCTGATTTCACTTCATTGCAAGTTAAAAGTTATAAACAACTTCAAATATCTGAAAATGAACATTTTCAAATAGAATATAGATCAATATCATGTATATTTAAGGTCATATATCATGGTTTGTTCTAATACATGTAAATTGTAAAGTCATTATCTGCAATTTAGTATAAAATGTAACATACGTATCGCTGACGAGCAGAAATACATAGCACAGATGTATGCAATTGATTTTTATATCTTGTTTAAACATTTTATGCTTAAACTGTTTCACTAATACTATTAAAATAAATTAACATTAGCCTTGTACTGCGTGTACTGTTATTTTCAATGCCAGTAGGGTAACGTTGATTACAGATGATTAATAGAAAAAATGACCACAGAAAAGTTATTAGATTATGGGTTTCTAAGGCCCCAAGACATGTCCCAAACTGAAAATAGTTTTACTTTCTGAGAGGTGCAGCAAGCTCTCAAGGTAGCCCATATATCTCAGTTTAGCCCAATTGATGGAGAATTTCCGTCAGATTTGCACAAAACTTACAATGTTTGTCTTGGTAAAATCCATAAAAGGAAGCATCCAAAGACGTTCCTTTAATAATAGACATGTTAATTTAAGCCTTCTGAAAGACTTCTACCCTTTTAAGAGTTTAAAAAGCATCTTGTTGTTGGACCAGAGAAAAAAAGAAACAGTTTATAAAAAATGCTCCGATTATTGCACTTGATGACCTTTGACCCCATTTTAAAGTCTACATATGAACATTTAGTTATAAAAAAAAAATTTTCTCAATGTTTTTCAGATTTATAACTATAAGCATACAAAATTTGGCTTGAAATGAAATATGTTTACATATAAAAAGATAAATTTGTTTTACAGTAGTACATATTTTCTCATTTTGCACTCAATGACCTTTGACCTAATTTCTGGCCTTCATATGCAAATTCAGACTTGGCATCTACCCCTATGGTTTTGTACACATGCTAAATATTATGTTAAAAGTGGTCTAACAAATGTACTCAAAAATGCCAACAAAACCAAAAAAATGCATCTTTTTTCGATTCGGATTGCCAACTATAAGGAGAAGATACAATTACAAGAAATGTGACGCACGGACGCCCAAACGGACGGTCGACGACTGACCGACTTTTGTACAAAATTATATAAGAAATTTCCTAAAGAAAGCGAAAGGTTCTTGGGATATTCAGCAATGATGTGAAACTCTCCAAGCCTACCGTATCAATATTAAAGAGGCGTTCCGGGTATTCGCTCTTTTATTCCCCTGAAAATCTATTAGCTTGTTCCCATGTTCCCCCAAATTAAAAGAAAATGTTTTCTTATGTGCTCTGTTTCTCACAATTGTCTTTGTGACCCGGTTGCCCTCGTATTTTGGCCTTTGTTCCTCAGTTTTGTTCCCCTTCCCAAGAACCCCTGTCAGTAAGACTGGACAATTGCTGGTAAGAATGGTACCCTCCAATTCTTAGCATTTGTCCTACGCGATAAAACTCTCCTATCCGCCATAGTGTTACGTGTGTTCCACAAGGATGTATCGAAGCGCAGCTTCATCTTAGCATTTGCTGGTCGCCTTTGGGACAATTACAAAACTGTTATTAGTTGACTCCTTGTAACTGTATCATAACAATATTTTAAAACTTCCTTCGTAAATTAGGAATACTGATACTTCGTCAAATTCCCAAACATTGTTCATGTAATAAAGAACATGTCTGTAGGTTTTCAGATTATTCAATATTTTGAAGAAAATCATTAAAAGTAAGTTGACGGTTGTCATTTTTGCTGACTTTATTGAATAAGACTCTGACGACTCTGTTCTACCGCAACAAACAGTGTGGACTCTGATGAAATAAGTGATTTTCTATTTCCAGTATACAAAGGGTTTGAGGAAAGTGCAGTGATACGGGTGAATTCAGTAGACCAGTCCACTAAGTGAGAAACCATAGCTTACAAATGGCAAAAACAACATTACTGTAGTGTAAACGATGTAAACGATCTATAGAAAACAGTGTTATTGTACACCAAATTTGGCGGCAGCTGATTTGCCACTGATTTGGTGTAACAAATATTCGAACTGCTTTACAACTTATGTTCTGTTTAAGAAATAGATCAGCTCCAACAGTGAATTGTTGAGTTATAATTCACTGTTTGGAGGTCAGTTGTAAAGAAGATCAAATCACGAGCGCGCAGCGCGAGTGATTTATCTTCGTACAACTGACTGACAAACAGTGAATTATTACTCAACAATTCACGCACTGGAGCTGATCTATTTCGATTCTAATATACAATAAACGACGAAACCACATTCGAAGTCTTCAGCTTCTTCCAACTTTCCGCCATTGCACTGAAGAACTCCCGCCAATACTCAGACTACGTCGCATACGTTTACATGTAATTGTAACGTCTTTCAAGCGTAAAAACGACGTTACACCGTCTAACGCCATGAATGACGTCATTTTCCAGTGACGTCAGCTATCACACACTTTAGCAGTGAATTATTGTCCGATATATCACAGTTTGTTACCGTTGGCTCTATAGGCGAGGTGTGTTAGAATTGATTGTATTGTAACGTGGTAGTTGATTCTAATCTTCTCAGTTCGCGTTGTGTTTTCAAAATCTCTTTAGAATTTCTAAGTCTAATAAATAATAAATTCAGCACAATTTCCACAATTTTATCAAATCTTCTTTAGTCAAACTAAATAACTTCTAGAAACTAACTATAAACCCAAAGTTCCAAATCTTATTCAAATCTAATGCTCTCACACTGGGCTTCACCTTATATACTATAAAGTGAGGTGATATAAGCTGACAACAGCGCCACATAATGACATCATCATTAGCCAATTATATTTCAAGTTGATCATAAAGTGCCCTCTACATATGTTAGCTTCCAGTTATATCAACCAATCAGAAGATACAAAAGTGATTCATAGTCATACCAGCTGTGCAAGTGCCGTGTGTGCTATATATGCCTAGTGCGCAGGGACCGCGGCACACGGTCACAATAACTGAAAAATGATGACCAGCTGTGCAATTTCCCCAAGGTCATATGACTTGATGTATTGCGCAATCCTTCCAATCAATGTCAGATTTGACATAGCCTATCTGTTTGGTTTATGTAATTTTACTAAACTAAGTAACATTTATCAACAGAGCCTTTGCAAAGTGATATAACATCCCATCAGAATTGACATACGTATCAATATGACCTTAAAGAAATAATAAAAACTGGTGTCAGAATTCCCTAACAAAACATAAACATGTCAATCACAAGTGCCAACAGTACACCTGTGTTAAACACTGGCAACCAAACATAAACAAGCATTCACAAATATTGTAAATCCCCACAGGTGAATTCACAAATATTGTGAACCCTATCAGGTGAATCCGGTTATCTTACAGTGTTGATCCGGAGAATAACTACAACAATAACAGGTAGAATGTTTTATCATTTGTCACTGGAGAAATGTTTCTCTCAAGTTGTTTAGTAGGAAAGTAAGTGTAAGTTTACACCAAAAGGGGTGGCAGCTGAGCTGCCACCTCTTTTGGTGTTAACTTACACTTACGTTTTAGCTTACATTATTAGAGATAGGGTCTTGCACTGTTGTATTAGTTGATTTTAATTTTCTGGGCACTGCTGTAATCTCTTGTAAACAACTACTACGTGTGTATCATGCTGGAACAGGCTGATCTCTATAATATTGATCTGATTGACATAGAAACACCGTGTGTACTTATTGCTGGAATATATTGAAACAAGCGTGCATTAATTTAGACAATGCTATTAATTCAGCTGTCTCTCAATGGAATTCTCATCATTGACACAGCATTCTCATTATTCGTACCAATAATGAACACCGCTACAAAAAGCCATAGAAAATTAATTTATCAGTTCTCTATTCACAAACGTCACTAGAACAGAACGAAATACGGTCAAATCCATAGCTAGATACATGATACGAGATATGAAACTGTTCCAGTTACACTTTACTATATACCACAAACTCAAGAATGCACTGAAAATTAGAAATTGAAGAGCCTGTTCTGTGTGCTCATATTTTTAGTTTTAAACTACAAGAAGCCATTCGGTTGTACCCATCAAAATTTTGATAAAAGGAAGACATATTATTAAGTCAGATGAGATATGGTTTTTTATTCATATAGGTTTGTGTTTTTTTATCAATATTGATGTCTTTTGATTAAATTGATCATTCCTCTCAAATACTTTCTTCTTCTTCTGCTATCGTAGATGTTTGAGCCAGCATAAGTTAAATTTATGGACTGGACTGTTAGCACAAGATAAGATGTGGAATGGTGTTGGTTGGTATGGATTCATAGTGGCAATATCAACATCTACGACTGATATCGGTCTAAATTAACACTGAATAAAATGAAACTTATTTGGAAATAATCAAGTTTTAAGTGACTTTTAACATCTGAGCAGCTTACATCTGTGGCGTGTGGTATGATGTCATTTTACAGCATTGACTCCTTTTCAACCATGTCAGCGATTTTACCTTTTCTTTATTGTTCGTCTGCCATAGCTCTGAGGATCCATGCTCTGGAAACCTTGATTTTGTCTGTTCCCCTACCTTTCTGCCAAACTTGTTTCTCCATATTACGCATTCATCTTCTATGGATCACAGTGGCTCTGTGGTTGAGTGCTTGACTCGAGACCGAGGGGCCGCGGGTTAGAGCCTCACCGGCGTCACTGCGTTGTGGTCCTTAAGCAAGACACATTTATCCTAGCTGGTCCAACCCAGGAACATCCGTCCCTGTTGAACTGAAAGATTTTTGATGGGACGTAAAGAATCAAATCAAACAACAACAAAAAAACATTCATCTTCTTCGCTCTTTTCTCAACTTCCTTGAAATCACCCTAGTAACTATATTGGTGACAGAAATATTTGAACAGTTGTCAATATCAGCTGAGAGACGCATTAGCTGATCCATCAAGTACTTAAGAGCAGAACCTTAACTATTTTGCCTACAACTGTCGTCTGCTGATAACTTGGATCAAGTCATGATCGACAGAACTTCGGATCTGATCTGGATCCAAACTGTTTGACAATTTCTTGTTATTCCTGAAAGTTTTTTTTTACGAAAAAGTTGATTTTTGAAAAAAAAATCAGCAGAGGACAATATTTCATTAAGCATGCAAAATTAGCCAGTGGGCAAAAGAGTTAATGTTGGAAAGCTGAATTTAACCTTTAAAACGCCAGCAAAAATCATCTAAATTCCATCTGCATTTGTCGTCTGCTGCGAATTTCTGCTAACATTATTTAACTAAGTTAAGTATAGAGACAAATAGTGTGGACCCAGAACAGACTGCTACTATAGGAGCAGTCTGATCTGGATATGTTGGAAAGGCTTCTAGACATTTCAGCAGACGACAAAAGCAGACGACTTTTGTTGTGATTGGCGTTTAAAGAGTTATAAGCCAACACATGATAAAACATTGGAGTTTTTGGTATTTATCACAAAGAGGAGCAGTGAATGCACAGGCGAGCCTGCACGTCCTTGCAGTATTGCCAGAGCATTCAGTGCTCTAGACTGGCATCAGTCCAGTAAATATATATAATTACATTTATAATAATATTTACTATAAAAAAAAATCATCTAAAAATTCTATCCTCTCTGATAGTCAAATTAACTCTGATGTCCAAGCCGAGAACTTGTACTTCCAAGTAAAATTTATAAATTGCTATCTTAGAGAGATTATCAGTTTTACTAAAAAATTGACATTAGAGACTGGGGCCAGTCTATCAGTGCTCTGCTACACTACTATGTTAGCTCCACTGAATAGCTGCCATAAAGCGCCACCGACGACAATTTTTAAATTTTGCTCTTTTTCAACAATAAAAATAAGCCATAATATTTCATAAGAATCGTCTGCTGGCAGACGATTCTCATGAAATATCATACCTTATTAGTTTCGAAAATTAGGAAAGATGTTGCAAAATTTATCGTCTGCTGCAGTCGTGATTGTCGCTTTAAGGGTTAAATTTGGTCGCCTACGTAATTGAACTTACACGTATTATCATATACCAGGGTTTCCCTCAATCCTGAATTTTATGAGTCCCTTGGACACACCTTTCCTTCCATTAAGGGTTCTAAAGCACAAAATAAGGGCCCTTCTATGATTTACACATCAAAAGAAATTTACCGCAAGGGGTGAATAGTAATATTGAATCTTAAAAAAAGGCAAAACTAAATGCGCTTTAATTTGTTTTATGAAAAACAGTGAGTAGTCTTTGCACCACTATGTGCAAAAGCTGTTCGCATTTTATAAGAAAAAAATCTGTGTTTATAAGGCATTTAGTACCAAATTAAGTTAGAATGTTTTTCACCAAGGTCCCTTGATATATTTGCATTTAATCAGATTTTAGTTTTATAATTATGTACCAGTATTTTTGAATTCCAAAGGGAACATATTTAATATTTATGCGTGCAGTAAAACCTCAGTGTCCTAAGCTGTCACTCGAAAAGAACACCAAAATTGGGTTTCAATACCTGATTATCGCTTAATGCAGGTCAAAAGTATTGCAGAATGCTCCAAGTGGAGCATTCTGCAATACTTTTGACCTTCTTTAAGCTACCATTTCCATTAAGACCTATGTTTCGTCTATTTTTAAGTGGCTACTTAAGACAGGTTTTACTGTTGTTTGGAGTCCCAATATATGCACAGATATTTTCTAAGCGTTCCCAGACAATTTGGGAGTCTAGTAACGTACGTGCAAGAGCACATTTAGTTTTGCCCCAACCCCCTAAGGAGACGAGGGAAGGGTAAACAGCTCTTAGCGTGTGGATTTGCTATCATGGTACTCCATCGACTGCGCGATCATGTCTAGTTGTGATTTGGATTGTTTTGTCCTTTTGTGACACATAATTGGAAATAAACCTTGTTCTTTATTGGTTCTTATATTGTTGATCTCTTGTCGGAAGAAATCGAAACCAACAATAGGAATCGGCCTAAGATTGCTCCAGCACATGAGAATTTGGTACTTATCGCAAATGCACCAACGCCTCCAATAAATACCCATGCTGGCATATCCAGCAGGGCTAGAGGTCTAACTTTTGGTCCGGGTCTTCATCTACATCAATGTGTAAGCGAGTAACGAAAGCTCCTGGCGAGTCTGCGGAAACCCGCAGACTCGCCAGAGCCTTCGTTTCTTCGACATTGGGATACGTTCCAAAACACTATGTGCTGGCTCCATAATATCTCTAAATATCGAAGACTTTTGTATTATAGCAGCTAAATGCCATTAATATATGTTTTCATCTGGCTTAGACTCTAGGAATAACAGTTTTGTCATGTTATTTATTGTTCGACTCATGTTCCTATTATATTAGCCCGTGTCCTTGGACGACAATAAAGATTGGCTAGGATAACAGTATCGCATCTAATCAGAAATTATTAATCTCAGCAATACTTATTTTCTATGTGCCAGCAGTGATTCATTAACAGTTTATGGCCCTATATGGGTCTGTGGGCTCGCTTGATCCCATATACCTGTATCAGCGGGCGCAGATACAGACTACCGAATCCAGAACTCTCTATTTTTACGATGGATTTGCAATACCATTGCACCCTGGGAACTACTGAAATAATAATAAAATCAGATGACCTTAGGTCCTGAATCGCTCGCCTGACATTGAGTCATAAGAATGTATATGTCGATATCAACCTAGAGTCATCAAGTGAACAAAAATTGTAGGACCCATATTCCTACGGAGACATACCAAGGCCAAATAAAAAAATGTGTGTTAAGGGTAACCCAACCCTACCTAAGTTTACGGGTGAAACCTTGATTTTTTCAAGTTTTCTGGAAATTTTTTTTATGCATTTTTAAAGGCAAAATGCTTTTCAAAATGCTTAAAACTACATTATTTTCCAGAAAAAAATAAAACAAAATAAAATATGTGTGCATACCCAACCTAAAATTTTCAGACCCGTTACCCGATACACAATTCTTCTTTTTTTTTATTTGACCCAAGACAAAAGCGATTGGCTCATTAGTTTCAGAAACATGATTTGAGAACAGTTTTTACCAAACATGGCATTGAAGACATTGTGGTCATGTGACATGGACAATAATTCGTGGGGTAAACGCATCATGGGCGTAACTATACAATGAATAATAAACAGATATGACAGTGTTGCGTCAACCCCTAATATATTCATGTATTAAGGATGTCTAATCCAAAAACGGCTTCTTATGAAATGCGATTTCAATTGGCCCTCTGATTTCTAAAAATGTGTGCAATCCAACCAAAGATCAATCATGACCTCTTGTGGGTACCAAAAGTCATTGTCTCATTATGAAGTCATTGGCTTTCAATGTCCATCCTCCACCCATAAGAATACATTCAGAAACACATTTGACCTAGCTGTTAAATAGATCCATGTCAGCCTAGGATCACTAGTCGAACATACGATGTTGAGCAAACATTAACAATGATCCATGCCAAAACCCAGTTATTCTAGAGAAGAAGAAATTTTAGTTTTGACCTAAGACCAAATAAAAAAATATCTGTGTTTAGGGTAACCCGACCCTACCAAAATTTACTGGTGAAACCTAGATTTTTTTTTCAGGTTTTCTAGAAAAAATATAATTTTATGCATTTTGAAAGGCAAAGTGCCTTTCAAAATGCATAAGATTTTATTTTTTTACAAGAAAAAAAAAGTTTGCCTACCCTACCTAAAATGTTCAGACCCGTTACCCGAAACACTGTTTTTTATTTGGCCTAATATGGGCATGGAGATGACCTGGACCACATACTATTATTATTCATTTTACATTTTCTCATCTAATGAATGCACCGAATTTAATTTTAGTTCAATTTGCATTCTGGCTACTAAGAAAATATGTTCAAATATACTGCTGACAGCCCAACACGGACGACCTTGACTGAAAGGCCAAAGACCAACCTTGACCTTAGGTACATGTTCTTATCTTTAGTAATTGTTTTATTAGATTAGCCGTATCTACTTAGTCTAATGACTTATATTTGGCTTTACGGTAATTGAATATCAACTTTTCAAGATTATTTAAATTTGATATTGACGCAAAGTAGGTCATTGTCAAGCTAGAATCATCATTTGAACAAACTTGGCAGACCCCACATTCACAATACTAAATACCAAGTTCCAAGGTCATTGGCCTACTGGTTCTAGAAAAGAAAATTCAATGGCATTTACCATTTATGGACATGGCGGCCATCTTGGTCATGTTTTGTGCCCCAACTATAAGGAGTCTTTATATAAGAATTGAGTTCAATTGGCGTAAATGTTTCTGAGAAAATATGTTTTAAGTTATTGATGGGAATTCTAAATTTAACTAAACCTTTAGAATTTATTCACAGTCATTGTCTCATTATGTTAATCATATTTAAGTATGATTACTCTGGCTTCAATAGTTTTCTGATGATCTACTTTTCCAATTTTTTCCTATTTAAATGCATTATGAAGCAGATTTGGCCTTGACATTAAGTAAGTCAAGTTCAACCTAGGGTCATCATTTGAACAAACTTGGTAGGCCCTACATCTCAAATGCAACATACCAAGTCCAAAGGTAATCGGCCTTCTGGTTCTGGAGTAGAGGAATTTTAAAGGGTTTTACTATAAATTGTCGTTGCGGCCATCTTGGTCAGACAGTGGGCGACGGACAAATGTAAAATGTTGCTCTCTTATTTTCTAAATCTGAAATTTTGCATGTTCTTTTCAGGGTTTATCTAACACCCATTTTTAAATACAATGGAGTCTTCTACAATATAAATTAGAAGAATATATCTCAGCAACTTAGGGATGAAATAGTTAGACTAGGTTCTATGCACATGTCAAAAGGCTGGATGCATTTGTCTATAGACTAGGTGTGACAGAAGCAGTACTAGTTTTAGACTATAAGCTTGATTCTAGCAGCGCTTAGTTATAGACTGTGTACTTGTTCCTAGCAGCATTTTCCTATACGCTATAATAGATGTGGCAGTAACAGTTTTTTTTAATTTATAGACTATGTGTGTTCTAGTAGCTCTTGTTTATATAAATGAGCCGCGACATGGGATTTCCAACAATGTGGTATGTGCGACCAGCAAAGCCTCAGATCAGCCTGCGCATACGTGCAGTCTGATCAGAGCCTTTGCTAGACGCGTGAGTATTCTATGGTTGTTTAGCTACTGACTGAACACCATTTGGAGTTTCTAAGCTTAAAGGAGGCTGCATTGGCTCGTCCGAGTCTACACTTGTCAAAATGTCAAATTGTTGGAAATCTCGTGTCGTGGCTCATATGTACTTCACATGTACTAGATGCTTATTTCCACTAGCATGTGTCTATGACTCGGCAAGGATTGCAGAAATCAAAAAGATCAAAACCTTATTAGTTTCAAGCGATAAAGAACGTTTTATGGCTTTAATATTT
This sequence comes from Loripinus fragilis, assembly GCA_964019695.1. NCBI lineage: Eukaryota > Metazoa > Mollusca > Bivalvia > Lucinida > Lucinidae > Loripinus > Loripinus fragilis. The sequence continues at coordinate 62,483,012 of OZ026521.1, read as the reverse complement.
AGACTTAACCATTGCTTTTATGAGCTCCGTGGCTAGCAAATGGGATGGTATGTCAGTAAGCTTGATTCAACATGAACAGGGTTTAACTTTAGCAGAAGAATCAATGATAAAGCTTCCTGCGCAGATAATTGCTAGACAACCCGTGACATTATCTTTCAGACACAATAATTATTGTTATTATTAATGAACATTTTGAACGTCAAGCTCCATTCGGTCCAGTGCAAGAGTACATTTTGTCCTTGCTTATCATACAATAGCACATTTCCCCAATCCCCATCAAGGGACAATGGGCCCAGCGGCGCAGATAATTGCTAGACAACCCGTGACATTATCATTCAGACACAATAATTATTGTTATTATTGATAAAGGTTTTGAACGTCAAGCTCCATTCGGTCAAGTGCAAGAGTACATTTTCATGGATGAAAATTTTCAGGATTATTCCTGAATTCAGGATTTTGAGGCTGACTTTCCATAGAAAGTCAGCCTCAAAATCCTGAATTAGACAGATTATTATAACTTCCCTGATTTAGTTTTAGTTCATCTAAGGACAATTGACCATTGACCTTGAATTTATTAATGATTTGTAGGCATACAACAAGTTTAAAGATTTGAATTTCAAATGTTCAGGATTTTGGGAAATGAACTTTCACCAATACATTTTGTCCCACCCCTGAAGGACTTGCTTATTATACAAGTAGGGCATGCGAGAGCACATCCCTCCATCCACATCGAGGGGTCATGGGCTCAGCCGAGGGGTCATAGGGTCTGCCTGTTGTGTTTTTTTTTTCTTTTATGCTATCTCCTGTTAAACGAATGGACCAAATCCAGCCAAGTTTGTTGATTTTTGTTTGTTTGGTTTGATTCTTTAAGTCCCATCAACAATCTTTCAGTTATAAAGGAGTACTAAGCTAGGATTAATGTTCTTGCTCAAGGACACAACGCAGTGACGCCGGTGAGGCTCGAACCCGCGGCCCTTCGGTCTCGAGTCAAGCACTCTACCACTGAGCCACTGCGCTCCCCCAAATTTGTTGAGCGACTTGCATACAACAGTAGGTGTACAAGAACACATTTTGCCTAAACCCCAACCAAGGGACCCTGACGAATGGGTCAAAAGTGTATGACCATTTGTCCATTATAATCTATTATACTAACATCTCATAAACTGCTCGGCCAAATCCATCCAACCAAATTATTTGAGTGATTTGCTAACCAAGTGGGACGTGCAAGAGCGCATATAATTTTGCGCCCCCACCTACGGGAACTTAAATTACTATTTTAAAATTAAAATCATCCCCACCCTGGAGCCCTGGTAGGGTCAAAATTGTCCACATGCTTTTCCATAACTATAAAAACTATGAAAGCTACCTGCTTCCGTTCTGATTTCTATCGTAAATTGTTTTAGTCTGTATTTATTATGTACAAACACATGCATGTAATATATTCAAACTGAGAGCTCAAATTTCATATGAAGACTCCTTTGGGTAGGAAAACAAAATTCTGTACAAATGGTCAAGGTCATTCCACGCTCATAAAAAGCATTAATAAATTATCTTCTCTGACATTTGGCCTATGTATGTCATACTGGAGATGTGGGCTCTACTAAAGTTCAAACGCTTATCAAAGGATGACATTGACTTTTTGTTTCCTGGAGAAAACTTTAAAAAGTCGATTATGTGAAAACTGTTGAAGCCAAAGTCATTATACTTACTAGAAATGTGAACCCTAATGAAAGAATGACTGTCAATAAATGTCAATGTCTGATTTTGACATTCGGCCAAGGTCGCTCATATTGACATTGCACTAATATATGGAAACATAGTTTCTCAGCAAATACAGGGTTCACTTAAGTCAAATGGCATATAAAGCACCCATTAGACGAGACAACCTAAATGGTTCAGGTTACATGATCAAAATGGCTACCATGCCCATATAAGGTAAATGATCTTTAAAATCATCTTTTCGAGAACCAAAGGACCAATGAACCTGTGCCATTGTTATTTAGCATTTAGGATGTGTGTTCTCTAATATGTGTTTAAATGATGATCCTAGGTTGACCATGACCTTGTTTACGGCAAGGTCAAGTTTGATCCCCTTTAAATCTTGAAAAAAATGGTTTTGTGATAATTTTGAAGCCTGTAAATATATTTACTGGATGTGATTAACCTAATGAGACAATGAATATACAGTAAAACCTTTCTTAAGCGACCAGTCAAAAATAGACAAAATAAAGGTGTAAATGACAAATGATAGCTTAATGAAGGTCGAAAGTATTGCAGAATGCTCCCCTTGACCTGCATTAAGCGATAATAGGGCTTGAAAACCAATTTTGGTTTTCTTTTTTCAGTGGCCGCCTAAGACAGTTTTTACTATAGGTAACCACCAACCTCGCAGCCAAAACTGCTCATATTGCCATCATTTTTTTCTCAGAAACTAGATAGTCATTGAAGTACAATTTCAAATGGAGCATCCTTTGGATGTGACAATCTGAATATGACTATACAGTCCAGGGCCCAAAGTTACAATGCTTCCTTAAAGTTAAGAACGACTTAAGTAATAATATTTCAACATGTTACCTGTTAAATGTTTTATAAATTGCCAAGACTCATGCAGTACTTATGGTCAAAGATATCATTGTGATCTACAGAAAAATGAAACTATTTTGATTTTGATAATTTTGAAATGTCTTTTTTCGCATCCTTAAAATCAATACTTATCTTAAGTCGTCCTTTACTTTAAGGAAACATTGTAATTTTGGGCCCTGGTCATATAACAAATATTGATGGCATGTCAATCTTGGGTAAAAACTTTTCTTTTACAAATCGTCTCTGGAACTAAAGGACGTTGGATCTTGGTATATAGCATTGTTGATATTGGCCCTACAAAATTTATTCAAATGATCTATGAACTGTAAATTGTAATCCTTGTAACTCAGTGCCACGTCAGCGCTCCGGGACCTATATGGTCCGCTTGTTATATTTTGCTCACGTAAGGGACGTTGCAATGAATAGTAAAAAGCAGGAAAGATCACCCTTTTCACTGCATAGTTAACACTTAATATATACTATGGACTCTTACTTTGACAAACAGTGAAGACCAAGATGAAATGCCGCATAACGCGGCATTTTATCATGGTCTACATTGTTTGCTGAGTTAAAAATGATCTTTAGAAATTGGAATACAATTGATTTGTAAATTACAATATTTTCCCCTCGAATTATACAATTAACCATCCCAAATTTGTTGTATCAAGATGGAAGAATCCATTAGTGCAGGGTTATGGCCTTCATTTTTATGCTTTACAGGCGATGACTGACATTCACCATGACGGGGCCGCAGCTCTGATATCTCGAGAGTTCTCAAACCTCTACAAGAATGACTGGCACAGGGCCCGGGAGTCCCTGAGGGAGACGAAAAGTGAAGAAGAAATCATTTATATCCTTCTTCGTATTGTTAGGGTGAGTTTCCCCAAAAATATTCAAGTTCACATTCTACGCCATTGTAAGGGTATGCAGCATGCATGATGTGTACAAATTTTCTCTTTCATTTCAAGTAAACATCTAAATACGGACCACTATCGGCCCGCCTGCGAAACGCCATTCGAATGGCGTTTCGCTGGTTGGCCGATGGTGGCTCGACACTGAATGCTGGCTGGATATCAAGCTCAGATTATTATAGTTCAATGTATTTGCCCCGTTTCGGAGCGCAGTAGCTCAGTGGTAGAGTGCTCGACTTGAAATCGAGTGGTCACATGTTGGAGGCAGGAGGCACTAGGGAGCGCAGTGGCTCAGTGGTAGAGTGCTTGACTCGAGACCGAGGGGCCGCGGGTTCGAGCCTCACCGGCGTCTCTGCATTGTGGTCCTTGAGCAAGACACATTTATCCTAGCTTAGTACTGGTTCAACCCAGGAAGACCCGTCCCTGTTTAACTGAAAGATTGTTGATGGGATGTAAAGAATCAAATCAAACAAACAAACAAAAGCAAGAGGCACTGTGGGTTGCGCTTAAGCAGGACATTTTATTCTCTGCTTTGTGCAGGTTCAAATTAGGAAACATGACAGAAAAATATATAAAAGAAAGTAAAGTATCAATTTAAACACGCATAGTTTGCATTGTCTCCTGTTAATTTCATTATTTGCAAGCAGCAGCAGCAGCAGCTGCAGCAGCAGCAGCAGCAATAATAATAATAATGATAATAATAATAACAACAGCATAAAAGGCAAAAACCTTCACGATCACTCCACCAACAACGGGTTTACATGGATGGCTTATTTTTTTGGGAATTAGGGGATCAGTTGAACTTTTTTAGGGATTTGTGGAGCAGAGGTAAAATACATTTAGGGAGCCATGGAAATTGTTTTCAGTGATTTGGGGAGATCAATGCATATAGTAGTATCCTGAGTCGAACAATCACAATGCACAAGAAAATGAAAAAAAACATGGGTGAATATTTTTAGGATTATTACTGAATTCAGAATTTTAAGGCTATCTTTCCAAAGCGATTGAAATCGGCCTCGAAATATGTTAATTTGAGCCGTTATTGGTCATTTAAACTTTAATTTGTTATCATTTTATGCATACTGCAAGTTTATGTAAGACTTGAATTTCTAAAGCATTCAGTCAATTCCGTAAAATCAGAATTCTGATTCTGAATTGGCCGAGTAGTTCCGACTGTTTCTAAACTTCAGGATTATGGAAAAAAATACGAACAGTATAATTTTCTCTTTAGCGAATGGCGAAATGCCACAAAAACTATTTGTTGCTGCTGATTGCAGTGTTTGGATGAGAGCCATGTAATGATAAGGTATCTTGTTGTTGTGACGTATAATGATAAACTGTACAACGTCAGACAGGTGGGTGAAAAACATGCACTTGCCATGTAAAATCAGTATGCATATTATGCCGATATTACAAGAGATCTGAAAGTGTTGTGTGGGAGAGTAAAAGGAGCAAATCAGACTGCGCATGGGCACAGTCTGATCAGCGCCTTAATTGTTATAAGCCAAACTTACTTTACTAGTCTCTATGGCTGAATCTGGAAAAAAAAACCGGTTACCTCAGTGTTAGAGAAAACCTACAATATTAGACTTCTCTCCCCTCATATAAAACACAGAAAAACAAACAAATAAAAAAACACGTCAAAGTTGGACAAAACTTTCTGGATCCGCGCATGTTTGTTTGTTTGTGTTTAACGTCCTACCAACAATTAAGGTCATACGGGGGCGGTGCTTCAGCTCTAAGCCTCATCTGACAGGCTGGAGAAGCCTCAGGATCGAACACACAACCCCTGGTTTACAGGGCAGTGGTTTATCCACTACACTACAGCGGCTCCCTTAGGGTCGTCTGAGCATCCGCTGCTTGCAATATGCGATAAGTCACAAAACTTCATGAACTAGCTTTATGACTATAAATGAGCCGCGACATGTGATTTCGAACAATGTGGCAATTTGACACAAGTGTAGACTCAGACGAGCCTGCGCAGCCTCCTATAAAGCATAGAAACTCCAAATGATGTTCACACTCAAAGAATATTCATGCGACTAGCAAAGGCTCTGATAGACTGCACATATTTTTTCGTCTATTTTGCAAATATTCTTTTTCAAGTGAGAAAATGTTGATAATCAGCAAAACAAACAAACAAACAACAACTTGTGCATATCGTAAAATCCCACCAGTGCAGCCCAGTCATTTTTAATCACTATTGAAACAAAAACTTGCTGTAATGCTATACTAGGCTCAATCTGGTTACGAAATGTAATATGCAAGAAAATAAAACAATTACAGTTTCATTAATTTTTCGTAACTTATATATATAAAATAAAAGTAAGAAAGAGGGCAAAGATTCGGGGATCTAACACAGGTCGAAACGCTACAAATCAAGCGCTGTAACCATTGAGCTACACGTGGCCTCCCTGACAGAGAGTGGGTTTATTAATGTTGCCTCGATAGCTTAAATCAGTTGCAGAGACATGCAGTACAATGTTGATGCGCATGAGCAAGAACACCTGTTAACAAACCCATCATACTGCATACCGTTACAGTAATGCTAAAGTGATTGCTATAGAAAAAAAATGTGTCTGTTTTTTTCATTATATGATAAAATTGAGTTTGTACATCCATTTAAATGGATATACTTATAAACTCAATTTCATCATAGAAAAAGAAATGCTAGAATGTAGTACCTCATTTAATATCATCTTATAGTTTATTATTTAATTTTATCTATTGATGCAGCGTCGTCGATTGTATGTTTTTGGGTTTATTTTGATGCTTTACGCCCCAGTCAACAGTTATGGTCATGTCGGGACGGTTAGTTCACCTAACCGCACTTTATTCCTGGGCATGCTTGACTAAGCGGCTACATGTAACCAGTACTTCGTGCACATACTTTCGCTTGTAACTGACGACAGGGCCCGGACCTGTAAATGTTTTCCATAGACCTCCATTATAGCTTTAAAATAAGCTGTGGTCCACAGAACTCTTAAAGCATAATGGGGTTGCCATAGAATTACTGATTGGACCTAGTTCAATCAATAAACAAGAATGAGATACCCTGGTGACCGCCATGTTTTACCACTTTTTGACCCCTGAAGGTGGACACCCTACATGAAAGGAAATTTCATGAAAAAAAATTACCCAAAATGCAAGGTCCTTTATTCTAAGCCACACCAGTAAATTTAATCAATAAAAGCAGTGAGATAATGTTTCAAAAAGTAAATATGATTTCTTTCCCGTAATTTTATTATTGACCAATCATGAAGCATTTAACAACTTAAATATTGTGCTGAGCTTACACCCACCCTTTGAGCCAATCACTGTCCTTTTTACAATAACAAGTCTGTTACCAACAATCCTTCTTGAATTAGCGGAAGGAGAATGGCCGTAGAAATTATTTCATGAACAATCTCCACGAATGTAAGGAACTTGGCCGGCATCGGATCCCTGGATCTGCAGTCAGACTCGTTACCGTCTGCGCTACGCGGCCCGGCGTCGATTGTATGGATTAGAGAGAAAAAAAGCAATGGTAAACCAGTATTTGTTTTTTAGCATAGATTTAGATAAACATTTTTTCTGTGTACAATTGTAAATATTTTCATACATGTGCCCATCATTTTTTAATACATTGAGACGATTCTTTGGAGTACCCACAACATGTGTTCTGGTTGAGAATTAAGAAAGCTATTTTTATTACATGTACGCACTCTAACTAAAGGCATGTTTTAGTGTTAAATTAAGAACTAAACTTTTGCATGTCAAACATGATTTGTTCAGAATAACAATTTTATATATGCGTTACATTGACCACGTTTTTTTGTGAAAGCTTACACTTGTTATAGACTTACTGCTGTTACAGTTATACTTTTAAATCCTGGGTTCTCTCTCTCTCTCTCTTGATGGTTTTCTTACAAAGTATTAATAAACTAAAGAAAATGAATGGTTAGGCTGGCAATGCCGAGTCTATAAAAATGCCTACCTACACTACCGATTTTTTTTTCTGACATCTTACCCAAACCACATGTTTTTGTTTGGCCTTAGCACCCGAGTCTCTATGTGCTGTCTGATTTACATCGCAGGCCATTGTAGTTCGGTCAGAGAAAAATTCCCTCCCATAGCGAAGTAGAAAGTAACTTCCTACTTCGCTATGGGAGGGAATTTTCTGTTGTAAAACCAGTCATTAGTTTAAGAAGTCAACCATTCTAGAATAACACATTTCAGTACCTCACACTGTACAATTTTACTTCCACGCCGTGGACGTAAACAAACCTGAACTCTATTTCCAACAGTTCAGAGAGATAAGAGATTAGTTCTGGTTGTTTTCAGAAGGGGGAGTTTATTAGTGTAGAGTATATCAAATTACATTTAGAGCAGCAGTGAACTCTCAGGTTGAACCTTTTGAATAGAAAAGGTGCCTATGTTTAAAAAGTAAATCGAAGAATCAGATCAGCCTGTACATTCAGTATGTGATATTAACACATAATATGCTACAAATATCAGATAATGATATTTCCACCAAAATAGTCGCAAATGAACAGGCTGCTCATCTATCTGAGCTTTACCTTTTTAAAGAAATATTTTCATTGCCATTTTTTATGAAAGTCAGTTTTATCCTTTAAAGTGCCGACAAAAATACATATGAAAATGCTATCTGTTTAAGTTGGCTGATACAAATACTAGCCTAATACGTTTATGACTGATTTATGCATACAGAAGATAACAGTGTGGACCCAGATCAGACTGCACATGAGAGCAGTCTGATCTGGGTCTACACGGTTTGCGCAAAAAACTTCTAAAAACATTTCAGCAGAGGACAAAAGCAGACAACTTTTGTTGTGATTGGCACTTTAGGGGTATATTGATAAGATGCGTGTCCACAGACAGTGCAGGCTTTATATGTGAAAACAAAAACCTTTTTTTTCTTGTTATTATTTAAATTTGATTTTGAGTATCTTAAAAAGCATCATAATGATATTTCAAATAAGTAAGCACAAGGAATTCAAATAGCATCACCCATTGAAAGTTATAATATTGGCAACGACATAAGATGTTAGTACTTATTATTACATGATCAAGCAAGTGCAGGCTTGCCAGAACATTATTTCGTATTGGTGCTTTTGTTTGTGCAATAAGTATTAAAATCTCATGTGCTACCCTCCGTGACAGTCAGTTAATTATTTGCCTGTAAGCGGTGACTTATGGTTTGTTGATAACTTTTGCAATAATTTGAAACCTGATTAGACCCAACAACAAATTGTCAGGCCTGATCTGGATCCAAGCTGTTTGACAATGCCCTGATTTTTTTGTTTAATAATTTGAATGTTGAAAATATCAACATATTAAAATAATGACAACAGCTTCAGGTGTATGCCAGGACTATCATTATTTGATGGGACAACAAAAATACTACTGAGAAGCAGGGGAACATTTTTGTGACATCATCAAACAGACCCACCGCTGTTTCTGAAAAGTTTGTTGGAATTTCATAAACCTGTGTTTGGTGAACAAAATTCAACATAAAATATTCAGCAAAATTTAGGTGCATAACTCTGTTAATATCAGTTAAACAGAATATCCGTATGCTATGCATCCCAAAAACTTTCACTGATTGATATCCTGTAAAGTTTGGTGTAAATCAGCTCATCAGTATCAGAGCAAAATTGTGCTAACACACCAAAAGTTCGGCCTATAGAATAAATCATCGACACAGAAAATCATCAAGAGGTGTCACAAATCACTCCTTTATAAAATGGTGTAAATTTTTGCAGTTGTTTTCAAATTCACGAAATGGTTCTGCTATTCACACAAACACATAGAAGGACATGGAAAAGCACTATTAAAATCCGTATGTCTATTTGTCACTTTTCTTAAACATAATTGAACAAGGTCTAACAATATATAACCATATATAAACCTTTTCTGGCCAATAATATATAAGCTACATAGTCCATTGTATATATTGAAGAGCCAGGAAAGAATAATTTATTTATTTCTCTGATTAATTATGTTTGTCTTAAGCAAACATTGGAAAACTAATATGAAATGCCACATTGTGCGGGATTTCATCTGGGTCTTCACTGTTTTTCAAAGTACTTATTTAGGGAGTTTTATTCTTAAAAGGACTGGGCTCACTACGGCAGTTCTCGGGGTGTTTTTGTCTTGAAGTTACTCAGCTGTGGTCTTCTATTGTTTGGTTGGCGAGTTTCCTGAAAAAAAAAGTAATATGAAATGTATATCAACTCTTAACCAGCTGTTTTTCACTTTTTATCGTCTGCTCCTGTCGTCTGCTAATGTTCTTACTGTCCTGCCAGCCAAGAGTGACATTGACTCCATGTTTTGTTTACAATGTTATTAGGGACTTATAATTGACAGATTACTTTTGTATTAATCCTATCCTCAGGATAGGATTAATACATAAGTGATCTATCGATTCACGTTAGCCCAAGTGAAGTGTACACGTTAGTGTTTTACTTAGTAATTGTAAACAAAGTATTACGTCACTTTCACTTATGGTTGTCGCGACAGTAGGTATATTATATTGCAAACATGGACACGGATCAGACTGCTCCATTGAAAGTAGTCTAATATAAATTTGATATTGTTTGCTTCCATGAAAAAAACTAGTCTGAAGTGCATTTGAATCTATACAGTAAACAAGAAAAGGACACATTCTCAGTGGCAGGGTAAGCCTGGGAAGGTTTCATAATGACACATAATTTGCCTCGTCACATTATTGGCCATTTATTATGAAGTTTACGAAATAAGCTTCATATTAAAGAGCAGTCAGTGATTCATTTACAATTTTGGGCTTATGGGTCCTGGAACTCGCTGTTTCCCATATCAATGAGTCCCAACTGCAAACTTATGAGTCCAGAACACTATTTTAATGACAAGTCTGCAATACCATTGCATCCTGGGACTCGCTGAAATAAAAACTTTGCATCCCAGAGACAAAATAATGCGCAAAAGATGCAGGATGCGTAGGTAACAAAATCACTGGCATTAGTGCTTTATTTGTTCTATTGATACCCAGGCTTCCTCAGACACGCTTTAACCAGAAAACCAAGCATTGTTTGAGTGGAAATGCGTCTAAACTTGTGATAATATAGTTTGTATAAATTATGTTATCCAATTTAAATAACATCATAATTATGAAGAAGCCTCAATTTGATTATAGAGCTCATTCTTTGAAACTACATTTCAAACCACCAAGTTTTGGTCTTATATTGTAGTGTATTGCTTCAGCAAAAATACAACAAAAATTATGACAGCTAGAGAAATAGGGCAGATATTTTTAGGCCGTTCCTTTTAGGTAAAGTTCTACATCAATGTAAAGACCCCCCCCCCCCCCACTCACACACACACACACAATATTTGTAGTGTGTTGATATTTGTCAGTTGCATGATGTCAATGTTATCAGGTTTTCACATCTAAAGCAAGAAAGCAAAATGTTTGATTACTGGTCATTGGCTCAAATATGTTTGGTAGGGCCCAATATTGTATGTAAATATTTGGTGTCTATATGCCTATTTCAGCATATCGTCCATGAGTGTATGATTGTCTGATCACATTCATTTGTAATACAAACTTACCTGGGAGTTGATGTGTAAAGCTTTCGTCTTGATTTTTTCTCGTCTTTGGAAGGTGTTATGGACATATTTCGTTTTCTACTTCTGACACATCTAGCAGAGGTAATTTTCTCTTTCAGTTGTTCTTCTTCAATGCTCAGGATCTCTGATTCGTTCGTGTATCTAACATCAGGTCCAAGATCATATACAATGACCCCCTCATTTGATTGCCGTATACCGCCATTACTCAAAAAATCAGGTAGATCTGACTCCGGTTTGCAAACTGTCAATAGATATTTTATGTGACTGCTGACTAGACATATCACTTTCTTTAAAGCAGTCACTGGTGGCATCCACTGTTGAGGATTACGTATACTTTTTCCTGGATATTTAATGCTGATTTGTCGAACATCTTCAATAGAGAGACTGTCAACATTTAGCCCTCTTGGACAGTAAAGCTTCTTCACAATGCTAAGATAGACATCTTCATTCAGTTCAATGTCAATAATTTTATTTGTAACAGAGTGCCTTTGAATTCTATATAAGTTTGATGTTACTGGTTCATTTAGTATTACTTCCATCCAGTCAGTGTGACTAATTCCATAGAACTTCGGCAAAAAATCATTGCCACCAATGCACAGAGAAATAGATACAATCACTGAAATATCCTTACATCTGTATAATTGTTCTAGGCGTTCAACAATTTTAGTAACCACATATATATCGGGTTTGGTGTGCTTTCCAGGCTTCTTCAGGATGAGGTAAACGTCATTCTTGAATGTTTGATTGGGGAATCTTGGCCAATACAACGCTACTGCCAGCATGTGAATGGGAAGGGTATCAATATCTCCAGATGTGACATAACAGATGACAGATTCGTCCTCCTCCAATTCTTGGGCTATGTATGGAAGCCAGTCGGCTTGTGCAAGTTCTGCTTCACCTTTCCTTTGCCGAATGCTCGTAAGTTGTGAACTACTCACAAATCCACTTTCTTTGGAGAATATTGCCCGAACTGGTGTTGTATATTGTTTGCAAGGGTTCTCTTGATGGCTTTGACTGGATTTACACAAGCAAGCGCTAATAAGATACTCACTATCTATGTCCAAAATCAGATCCTTTTCTATTTGAAGTTCATGGACATGCTCACCAAGGAAACGACTTGACAGTATCTTTCCTTCCTTTGTTCTTGTCAAAGCACTCTTACTGTATGATTCAAGGCTTAACATCTCTGAATCTGACTTTAAATGAAATACGTCAAGTTTATCAGCCTTTTCTCGTTTAGCATGGGTCATTGCTTTAAATGCATCAGGCGTAAAAGAGTACTTTTCCTCACATATGACGATGTGCTTCACTCCTGGAAACTCTTCTAACATTGAGTAAATCAAGGTTTCAATGTATTCCAAATACTGCTTTCCGGACTGGGAAAAGGCTTTGAATTTAACACCTGCAAATTCAGCAATGAGGACTTTTCCTGTAGAGATGGAAGTGACCGGATATTGCTTAGCTTTTAAGAAAGCTAAACCAGTTTGTTGTAAGTCTGTTGAACGTTGTGTTTGTATCACAGTCTTTGTCTTTCCTTTTGAAATTTCACTATCATTCGTCTGGCAAAGGGCAAATAGCAAAGCGTCTTTTATACCAGAAGCTTTTGATGTGTCAGCTTTACTGCAGTCTGGTTTAACTATGGCTTGACATGTGTTCATTGTTGATGTAACATGAAGAGAGAATTTATTAATTCTGTTTATATCTTTTTTTCTTTTTTCTTCAACTATCTGGGTTTCAGATTTTTGATTACTGATTTTGCATTTGTTTCTGTTGACAGTAACGGCTTTGCCAGATTTGATTTTCTTTCTAAGATCTGATGGACCATCTACAGAGTCTAAATTAGGACAGTCATCTTCATTTGTTCCACCGATTTTGGACGTACAGATGTATCTATTGACCAAATATCGACCAAGCTGAAATGTCTTGCTGTCCAGTATGCTATCTGTGAGAGGTCTAGGTGTTTTTTCATATATGCATTTAGGAGTCTCATCTATTTTTGTACTTAGTGCATTGATGCGAAGTAACAGTTCGGTCCCCCTTGTTACAAACATAAGATCTTTTTCAGTGATAGCCTTTCCAAGGTATGGTGTTAAACTCTTGTCTTGAGGTTCCATTAATTGACTAGAATTGGTTGTCTTTGATGTATGTAAAGCTCTGCGCATAAGACACAAATCGTCGATCACAGACATTCTTGGGATGACTGCTTTAATTCCTGAAGATGGACGAAATCCTCTGACAACGTCTCTATGATCCATCTCCCTCTGAGCATCTAATGCAAAATTTGATTTGGTGTCTTTATGGGGAGTTGAAAACAATGTTTCCTTCATTCTTTGATAAAACTGCCCTGCTGTGTAATGCTCATTCATAAGTTTTACACAAAAACTAGCATACGAAGATGCTCCATTGAGAAATGCAAAAGGAAGTGACGACTTTACTACGGACAAAAGCAAAGTGTAGCCCTGTTTGCCACCAGTTTTTTCTGCCAATTGAATTGCAACTATTTCATCACAGTGTTGCATTATTTCAAAATGAAGACAGAATGTTGCATTATTTGCACAACCTTCATTGATAAATGCTATATACGCAGGATTCCATCTGTTGTTTGTCTCAATGTTTGATCCAGTTTCCATGTCAATCAGGATGTTGTCAGCTTCAATTGGATCCATAGATTCTAAAAATCTTATGAAGAATGCCAGATGAAGGGCAATTGCTAATCTTCTGATTGTTTTGACCGCTGTTTCTATCTCAGATATGCTGACAATCTTCTTCCAATCTGTCTCATCTTCTGTATCTTTCATGTATTTGAGAAGCTGAATGATTCCTGCTGGTGTATATGCTGATATCAAATTTGTAACTTTTGACTTCATCAGATGCAATACTGGAAACTCTGGTAAAAATGTTTTATAACGAGGAAGTTTGATAAGCTCAAAAACATTTGAAGCAACTTTATGGTCAGTTGCAATCAAAATTTTCTCTTTCTTGTTTCCTGGATATATGAAGTGGCCAGATTTTATCAAAAGATCATCCAAAATTTCTCTAAGTTTTGACTTATCATCATCTTTTCCAATTGCTGGTGGAGGATGACGACAGAGTAAAATTGGGGCTTCAAATTTGACAAAAGAAGAAACTGAGCTTATAAAACTTTCTGTGCGAGTTGAAGGTTGCTCTGACGTATTTGTGTACTGTGTGTAAGGTATCACAATGTTGTCTTCTGTCTCAAACACATCTGTTTCTGATTCATGTTTGTTATCTTCACTTGGGTTTAAGATACTGATTGTCACTTCATTCTCAGAATTGCTGTCATATTCCTGTTCCTCGAAACTATCATGTCTACTGTCGTCATTTCTCTCCTGTACCTCTAGTGGCATTCCTATGTCCTCCTCCTCTTCATTTTCCTCTTCATCATCATAAAATTCTTCATCCGCATATTCAGGGATACTTTGTACATGAATTCTTGGAAGTTGTATGCTGGAACAAGCAGTTAACTCCTCTCCTTTATGTAACATCATTACTGGAAGCTCGGCCATTTGTGCTGTTGGTGCATCTGATTTTTCTGTCATTATTTCTGATGTTGGAAAAGTAACATCTTCAAATGGCAAGCCCTGAAAAGACTTTTCATGATCAGGAGTTTGGGATCCTGGTTGTATTTCTTGCAAACTTAAGTTCATGAATGACATATTCAGTGTTGAATCAATTAGCTCATCTTGTTTCTCCAGTAGGTTACACTGTGCAGCAGTTTCGAGCATCTGTTTGATTTTGCTATTATTAAATAGTATCTTTAAACCCCAAACTGCCTCAGTCTCAAATTCTTCTCTCACTTTTTCCTCTGCCTCTGTTTGAGACAAGAAACAAGCATCAACTTCATCCTTTGTTAAATCCTTACCATCTTTACATTCACAAACAATTGTTCCATCGCAGTTCTCTCCATGCCAGTCAATTGATAGCTTTGCATTCCTTGGTAATCCCTTCACTGTTATGGGAAGAGTGCAAACTTGGGTTGTTGGAGTAAGGCCAGGCCCAGGGTCACCTTTTGTTCGTAGTCGCACCAAATTGTCAACAAGAAACACTAGATGGCATTCTCTTAAAGAGATAAAATGTTGAATTGGTCCTCGATCATTTGTTGCTTCATAGATCAGGGGATGCTTAGCAATATATGTTTTGAAGTAACATCGCTCTGGTGATGCAAGATTTTTCAGCCGAGCCTCTGCAGAGTTTAAACTTCTTGTAATTCCAGCAGACTGTGTTACATTGAAAACACTAGTGACATTGTGATAGCTTACAACAAGCTCTGCTGTGTTTACTTCCTGTGTCACTCCAAAATATGCTTTACTAAGTGTATTTAAGGAAGCTTCATATGTAGTTAGTAGTCGCGTTATTTTGCTGGCTGCCAAAGATGCCTGATCTTGAGATCTTTTGAAGCTAGCGTCACTTACAAATGCTTTTTGTAAATATAACCGGACAGGAAATGGTACATACAATTGCCATTCTTTAATTCTGTCAAACGTTGGCATTATCAAAGGGTCCAACAACCATTTTTTATGCTCAAGAAAACATATTTCACATGGTACGGCTTCGTTGTTTTCTTCAGCTTCTTCAAAATAATCTTCTTCTTCGTCTTCATTGTTGTGAATAAAAACAACGCTATCTGACAGCTTTTTAGTTAGGAAAGCATCTCTCAACAAAAACCTGGGAACCTGTTCTGTTTCTTGAAATGAAGTTACTGTCCCTTTGGAAAGAAATACAACCCCTTGTATTAAAATGTGGTCCTTTAGTGATCCGATAAGTATTGTGGAAATGTTGTTTAAATCCAAAGGCTCCTTTTCAATGGACATCTCAATAAATATATGGGCACCATCCTTATGTCGACAACTTTCATTACATCCAACTGCAACAATAGTTTCAAAATAGTCAACATTGAATTCTCTAAGTACTTTTGACACCTCAGCTTCTAAATTCTCTGGTAAGTGTGTTTTTCCAGCTATTGGAATTGTGATTCCCTCAATGGCAGCTGCAGTTAAAATTCTTTTCTTTTGGTAGGAACATGCATTTATATTCATTCTATTTGCTGCCTGGCCAATTTTTAAGCTGCTGACACAATCGACCCAGTAAGTCCATTTTCTCGATAATCGATTCTTTAATGCTAGGTTATCATCCTGAGATTCATCTTCTTGAAGCCCAAAATTAAATTCAAAAAGTTTTATTCTGTTCCACTCTGTATCATTGAAACATGTTTTATAGTCCAACTGTAGATATGGAATTCTTTGTTCATTTAGAATGAAAGTGTAGTCAGGGACTAAACAATCAATTTCTGAGGACCTTGAAACCTGTGTGTAGAGTTCAAAAAGACTTTGGTGGACTTTAGTTTCTTTCTGTTTTGTGCCACGATCTGAAACTAGTGATTGCAATATCTCATCAACAATTTGTCTACATACAGCGAAATCTCGTGAATGTTGGAAAAAGTATTTGATTACAGCTCCTAAGGCAAAATATGTTCTGTCTTGAAACTCTCTTGATGGAAATTCAAATTTGAGGACTTCATTCTTTATGTTTGTTCGTTTTGGTATCTCCTTTTTGTCTGTATCTTCATAGCTGGATTTTACAAACATATACAATTCATTCAGATCTACCCAGTAATTTGAGCTTAAAACAATATACGGCAAAATATTTAGGCGGTTTACTTTGATTAGAAATCCAACATAGCCACAGCTTCCTTCCATCATTGTGAGGGTTCTGAAGTAAATTGAAAGAAAATGTTTCTTTTCAGTCTAGGCTAATCACACACAGTGTAAAATTGGTGCCCATTTACTGATAAAAAAACTATATTTTATTTTAAAATATGTACTAAAATATGGCTTTTACAAATGGACTGGGTCAGTGGTAGAGAGCTTGACTTGAGATTGAAGGGGTGCGGGTTTGAGTTTCACCAATGACACTGCATTGTGTCCTTGAGCAATGTACATTAATCCTGGCTTAATGTACAATGTACATTAATCCCATTGGTATCCTGGGTCAGGTGTGGTGCTTGATTGTATTGATTCCTGATCTTTGCCCTCTTTCTTACTTAGTACTGGTTTAACCAAGGTAGATACCTTCCAACATGACTTCTAACATGACTGAAAAAGTGTTGACTGGGATGTAAAGAAAAAGCAAACAAACTTTATTAATTACATTTGAATTTCCCACAGTTGACAGGAAGGTAAAGACCCAAAGTCACCTTCATTTTGGGGAAAAAGCACTGAGATTTAGAAGTGCATCCGTTAGCATTTAAAATGAATACCTATCAGGCACATATTTTTGTACATTTAATGCTTTACAGACACAAGTATATTGCAGTTTGAATGAAAGTAGCTTAAAATAAAAATCAAATAAATTTCGGACAGTTGGAAAGCGTTTCATGTCCAGTAACAAGAATGTTACTTTATAACATCATAAACAATGGATATGCTTTTGATTTGTAAAATTAATATGATTAATGTTACACTTCGTCATTCTCAAATCGTCATTATATGGAAGAAATGATCCTTCTGCAATGCTAAGAACCCCCCCCCCCCCAAAAAAAAAAAAAAAAAAAAAAAAAAAAAAAAAAAAAAAAAAACACTCTTGATTCAAACCCCATATGTGCATTGTCTTATATGCACTGAGCTAAACCTTACTTTAACTTTCCATTTTGTTCAAACCACATTATCACAGTAGTTTTAAAATGCCATACATTGTACAATTTTTGCATGCAATGCTCCCCAAAACATATCAGATGCATTCAGAGAGCTTTAGCAACCTAGCAAAGCATTCACATATAAAACTCAGTTTTAAGATAATGATTTGTAAACATGGCATTTAAATAATACAATTTAAGAGCAGCTTTGTGTATTTAAATGGTCAAGTTTAAGATATTGAAAGCGAAGGGGGGCTCTAAGGGACAACTTACAATCCTGTTGCAATTCTTATGCAAAATGAAATAAATGCTGATAAATATTCAAGTAATCAATGTGGCTAGCATTATGTGTGGATTTACGTACACTTATACAGGTGCCATAGTGTGTCATATTATCACATTAATGTCAATTAATATACTCACCATTCTATCCACCAATTATAATTTAATTTCTTTGATGACATCAGCCAAGGTCTTGCAACATGGGAAAATGGTATCTATCAGAAAAAAAAAAAATAATAGAAGATTTAAGATTTTTCTCCATTATTGATTGCTAAAACTTGTATCAATTTTAACCACTTTCTCATAAGGCTAAATGTATCATGCAATTTTAATAAAGCGACACTTCGCCCGACTTATAATCAAATTAACATTAATTTTGCTACTATTTTTATGGCCTTTAGTCAAAATACAAATTTAAATTTTAAAGTTTAACATACAGCAGATTCCAGGGCAAAGATTTGGTACCAGTAAAATGTATTTAAGCCCCCCCCCCCCACCCCGGTGGCTTAGGCTGCTGCCCTTTCTAAGGCGGTGGTTCTGTTGGTGTTGACTTGGTGTTTATTGTTACTCACCTTGTGGGAGTCTGTAATTGTTCTATGTTTTGTTGTACGTTACTTTTTGTCCATTCTAGTTTTGCAATCATCTTGATGGGGAAGAGAGAGAGCTTGTTGCTTTGCTCAGTTTGTCTTCCAGGTGTCTCATGATTGCTATGTGGCTCTTCCTCGCCGTGCCATGGGTTTGTCTGCAGTTTGTGATTGTGGTATTTCCTGATCATAATCGTTTACTATTTTAGAACTGCAGTCAGCTTTGTTTTGAAAATAATTGACATTTTAGCCATACCTAAATGAAAACTCTCAAAATATGATTTGTATTTTCTTATCGGCTAAACCTGGATTGTTTTATTATTAAAGCTTCTGAAAAAGCATTTTTCAATATGTTCTCAATACCAAAGTATTGAAAACTTTGGTTTGTTTGATTTTTTATTTTCGGGACGGGTCTTCCTTGGTTACCAATGCTAAGCAAGGATTAATGTGTCTTGTTCAAGAACACAACAGGAAACAACGTAGTGATGCACGTGAGGCTCGAACCCGCAACCCTCAGTAGGTATCAAATACAATCTGGCTAGATTAGCACTTAAACAGATTTTAGGAGAAGCTGTTTTAAAGGTGCATGTACCAGGGTGGCACGGAAATTAAAAAATGCTAAATTTGAATCCACAACCCCAAAATGTTTGCACAATTGTCTACCATCTTACCACCGTGCTGAGACGACAAGGTTAAATCCTAATGATAATAAAAATTTATATATACACTATTTGCAAAACTGTGTGTCCCGTTACAATAATTATCAAAACATGGTTTGATGCCACTGCCAAATTATTATAAGACCACGGTACTTGCATTGTCAAGTTGTACGCACATGCATATTTGCATACATGTAGGTATGTTTGGTTTGATTTGATTCTGTAAGTCCCATCAACAATCCTTCAATTAAACAGGGACAGGTCTTCCTGGGTTGAACCAGTACTAAGCTAGGATAAAGTTGTCTTGCTCAAGGACCACAATGCAGTGACGCCGGTGAGGCTCGAACCCGCGGCCTCTCGGTCTCGAGTCAAGCACTCTACCACTGAGCCACTGCGCTCCCACACGTAGGTATGTCCCAGGCTAGTTTATATTCTATAACTTCCCTCGAACAGCTTAGGTCATATGGAGACGAGACCAAGGTTCTTTTGCTTCAATTACTAGTTTCATCTGATTACAGCCTTTGCAAACAGTTTGAACCCTGATCAGGTCCGACAAATACCACAGCCTTGATCTGGAGCCAAACTGTTTGATGCAATTCACCAGTTGGTAATGATTTCGACTGCAGATCTAAGGATCCCAAGTTTGATCCCTGTCTTATACTTTTGTGGTTATAATTTCTCCGGTCATTTTCCTCCTCCCGCTGATTCAAGAAGGGACAAGCGAAAGTATGTCCCCAAAGTACTCAGTTCAATGGCCTAGTCAAGCTTGTCCAAGAAAAAGTGTGGTTAGGTGTACTGAGCGTCTCAACATGACTATAGCTGTTGACGGGGACATCAAACCAATTGATGAAATGATCAATTATTTTAATATTTGGGGAAGAATCTGCATGATACCAAAAATATTAAGATTACATGTACCTCAACAGGGCCCGTACTTTTTAAACCATCAACTCTGTGCACCGTATTGACTCCTTATAACAGTAATGACGATTGCATTAAATGTTAAATCAACAATGGCATCAGGGTCTACATTGTTTGTTTAGACATAAACAATCTTTCCTTCCCAGTTTATTGTACATAATCAGGGGCATATAGCTTGTCTAAAATTCCATATATGCAATTGTGAGTACACAGTTAATGCATGTTTATGCAAAAAAGAAGAAAACAAATCCAAAAAGGGGGTAGGGAGCGCAGTGGCTCAGTGGTAGAGTGCTTGACTCGAGACCGAGGGTTCGAGCCTCACAGGCGTCACTGCGTTATGGTCCTTGAGCAAGACACATTTATCATAGCTTAGTACTGGTACAGCCCAGGAAGACCTGAAAGATTGTTGATGGGACGTAAAGAATCAAATCAAACAAAACAAAAATTATCATATTTTTGATAATGATTGAAAACACTAAATATGAGCCGTGACGTGATTTCCAACAACGTGGCATTTTGACATGTGTAGACTCACACGAGCCTGTGCAGCCTCCCTTTAGGCTTAGAAACTCCAAATGCTGTTCAGTCAGTAGCTTAACACTCGTAGAATATTCAAGTGGCTAACAATGGTTTCTGATCAGACTGCATATGCGCAGGCTGGTCTGAGCCTTTGCTGATTGCACATACCACATTGTTGGAAATCGAATGTCATGGCTCATATTATATGAATCAGGACCACCATGATCATATTAATTCTTATTAAAATTGGAATTAGACACATTATTATTGCTTTTCACACATTTTGCATGAGAATAATCAAGAAATCTTCAAAACTTGACAATCTCATATTTTCGGTTCAAATGTGTACGCAAATGCGCTTTTGCGTATATGGTAGCTACACCATAATAATGTACCAAACTTGATAAAGAATCCATAAAACGATATACGGAAACAGGGCAGACACTGATATAATGCACTTCATATGGGTCTTCACTATTTGTCATAGTACTAGCTGTCTACCGGTATCCAGGATAAAAAGGTTTTACAAACTGTTTGTAAAGCTTTTACAGCCCCACCACACCAATCCCAACACCCCTATACATACATACAAACATACATACATACATACATACATACATACATACATACATACATACATACATACATACATACATACATACATACATATGTACGTACGTACGTACGTACGTACGTACGTACAAATAACGCCCTTTTAGCACTGATACAAATGCATCTGAAAATGTGGTCTGCTGCTAAATTGCTAATAAACGCCTTACATAACTAATTTAAACATAGATGGAAACAGGGTGAGCCCATATCAGACATCACTGTTAGGAACAGCCTGATCTGGATCCACACTGTTTGTTATAGAGGCTTCTTAAAAAGTTTAATAGACAAGAAAAAGCAGACAACATTTGTTGTGATTTGCACTTTAAGAGTTAAATTAGAAAGAATAGAAAGACATCTTACCTTTTTTTTGCTTCTTTACTTCTTCATTCTGTAGCGCATATCATATTTATACATACAACCATATTTTATACATTGAATAATATATGAATTCACATTGGATAAGTTATAAAACAAATGCAAGTAAAATTGTTAAATTACTATGCTATTTCACAAGAAACAGAAACATTCAATGAGCTAATGCTGGGCTGACCACTTGTTTTATTTACATTGATGATTAACATCTGGAGCTGCTTATCAGATCTGTTAGAAGTAATTGGTGTGAAGCATGGATTTATTGCCATAGAAATCTGATCCGACACAGTTTCAAGACTCCTTTGCTGAAGCTAATGTTTACATTGTACAGTGTGAGGTACTGATTTATGCAAATACAGCAAAAATCGCTCAAGGTTATTGAGTATTCTCTGTCATTTAGACGAAACGCATAAATCAGGCCTCCAGATAAAAGTGTGTACTAGAAAATTAGTTTTCTTATTTCTCAACCAAAACATATGTTGTGGGTACTCAAAAGAACCGTCTCAATGAGACGGTTCTTTTGAGCACCCAAAACACATGTTTAAATTGATGGGTAAGGTAATAAATGCAATTTTAGGTGCACAAACTATTCTTATCTGGGCCTATACATACTGCTATCACCGTTTAGCATTATTCAGTAGCTAATATAATGTACAGATTCTCTTCAAACCGACTAATGAAGTAGCTATAATATGACCTCTTTCAATTTGAAGGCCTATATTGCTGTCCATGAGAGGTCATTAGCGGATTAACTGATAAGGGATAGACTAAAATAATCTCACCATCTCACTAGACCATGATAGGCGGTACTAAGAGGGGATCACTAGACCTTTGGCGGCCCCAAGAGGTGACCACTAGACCATAAGCGGTCCCAAGAGGTGATCACTAGACCAAAGGCCGCCCCAAGAGGGATCACTAGACTATAGGCGGTTTCAAGAGGGATCACTAGACCATAGGCGGCTTACCTGTATAAAACATTTCTTTCACTAAGATAAATTTCAATATTTTATCCCTTCATGGGTCCATTATATTACCCCCTGTAAGGAGGTCATAATTACATCATAAAGATAAGCCTTTGATATGCCTGGAAAAGCCCTCATGCAGTGGTGCCACTTTTATAGTGTGAAAATTTAGGTCTTTAAATTCCATGTTTTATACCGCTGTTTAAAGTACCCAGCAGGCACACATAGTTGACACAACATTGTTTCAACGTTGATTCAACGTCATGGTGTTGAATCAACCTTTAATCCATGTTGAGTCAACAATTTGTGCCTGCTGGGTATGTTGTCGGGCTACTCAAGGGAAACGATTTACATGTAACATGTTTTTTAACAGAAGCCTGTTAAAAATACCCTCCCCTAGATCTGGTTGGTGGTAGATTGCATGATTTAAGCAGGACTCGTCTTCAAGATTCACTTAATGTCATGGCTACGCGCCCTTTAAACCAAATATTTAAACACCAGTATCACAGGATATAGGTCAGTATCATCGCACCGTTTTCTTATAATATAAAGAAAATGATGCTTTTATTTTTACAGGCTGTATACGACTACTGTTCGGAGCTAGAATCATCTAATTCAGACATATCGGAGAAAAATGCTACTGAGGTAAGTGATTTATCATAAGTTCCAAGTATACAGTAAAACCTGTATAAAACGGCCACTCTCAAAAACAACGAAAATATGTATTCAAGACCAATTATCGCTTAATGCAGGTCAAAAGTATTGCAGAATGCTGCAATAATTTCTACCTACATTAAGCTACCATTTGTCATTAAGATCTTTGTTTTGTCTATTTTGAGTAGCTGTTTTACACAGGTTTTACTGTATCATTGCAGTCAAAGATCACAATTGTTGACATCTCACAATATTAATCGTTGTTCCAAACATTTAAGTTCACCACGGATCGTGCACATTACGGTCAGTTAATCAATTATTGAGCATGGTCTGCCAAGTATATTATGCAGAGTCAGGACTTACAAAGGTTATTAGTACCATCATCCTACAGACATATTTGTTGCTATCTCACAGTATTAACCGTTGTTTCTACGATTTAAGTTCACCACGGGTCGTGCACATTATGGTCAGTTGATTAATTATTGAGCATGGTCTGCCAAGTATATTATGCAGAGTCAGGACTTACAAAGGACATTAGTACCATCATCCTACAGACATATTTGTTGCTATCTCACATTATTAACCGTTGTTTCTACGATTTAAGTTCACCACGGGTCGTGCACATTATGGTCAGTTGATTAATTATTGAGCATGGTCTGCCAAGTATATTATGCAGAGTCAGGACTTACAAAGGACATTAGTACCATCATCCTACAGACGCATTTGTTGCTATCTCACATTATTAACCGTTGTTTCTACGATTTAAGTTCACCACGGGTCGTGCACATTATGGTCAGTTGATTAATTATTGAGCATGGTCTGCCAAGTATATTATGCAGAGTCAGGACTTACAAAGGACATTAGTACCATCATCCTACAGACATATTTGTTGCTATCTCACATTATTAACCGTTGTTTCTACGATTTAAGTTCACCACGGGTCGTGCACATTATGGTCAGTTGATTAATTATTGAGCATGGTCTGCCAAGTATATTATGCAGAGTCAGGACTTACAAAGGACATTAGTACCATCATCCTACAGACATATTTGTTGCTAGCTCACAGTATTAACCGTTGTTTCTAAGATCTACGTTCACCACCGGTCGTGCACATTACGGTCAGTTGATTAATCATTGAGCATGGTCTGCCAAGTATATTATGCAGAGTCAGGACTTACAAAGGACATTAGTACCATCATCCTACAGACATATTTGTTGCTAGCTCACAGTATTAACCGTTGTTTCTAAGATCTACGTTCACCACGGATCGTGCACATTATGGTCAGTTGATTAATTATTGAGCATGGTCTGCCAAGTATATTATGCAGAGTCAGGACTTACAAAGGACATTAGTACCATCATCCTACAGACATATTTGTTGCTATCTCACAGTATTAACCGTTGTTTCTAAGATCTACGTTCACCACGGATCGTGCACATTACGGTCAGTTGATTAATCATTGAGGATGGTCTGCCAAGTATATTATGCAGAGACAGGACTTACAAAGGTTATTAGTACCATCATCCTACAGACGCATTTGTTGCTATCTCACATTATTAACAGTTGTTTCTAAGATCTACGTTCACCACGGGTCGTGCACATTACAGTCAGTTGATTAATTATTGAGCATGGTCTGCCAAGTATATTATTGCAGAGATAGGACTTGCACATGCCATAAGTACCATCATCCTTCAGGCACATCTGTTGCCATAGCACATTTATTAATAGTTGTTTCTAAGATCCACGTTCACCACGGGTCGTGCACATTACAGTCAGTTGATTAATTATTGAGCATGGTCTGCCAAGTATATTATTGCAGAGTAAGGACTTACAAAGGTCATTAGTACCATCATCCTATAGACATTTTTGTTGCCGTCTCACATTGTTAACCGTTGTTCTTAAGATCTACGTTCACCACGGGTCGTGCACATTGCGGTCAGTGGAGTTCATACAGCGTATTGGTACAATCATCCTACAGACACATGTGTTGCCATTACATTGTCTTGCGCAGGCGCGATACTAAAGAATCGACCTGTCTGCTATGTGACATCACGACTGAAAAATCGGGTTTGTGCTGTTACGCGGTACGCATTACTCATAACACCTACTTTAAAAAGTAACAAGCGTTAAATGCCTATAGATAATCCTTCAATGGAGATATCTAGTCATTTTGGGTAGCAAAATCATAACAATGATAGGTATTACTGTATTCGGCCTTAGACTGATCATATTGTATGCACTAAAACATTTTTGAAAACATTTTCCGCATGGCATTTTCATAGAAACCGTTTCAATGACACGTGATGACGCGCTTGATAAACAATATTGAATCAGCCAATCGGGCGAATCACATGACACTGTGACGCATTTGGTAAACAAATATGTCACATGTACCCACAGTGCTCAAATCAGACAGGTCAGTATTTGATAAAATGCTTCCGGTCGATGACAATGGTTGCCATTACTTATGCACCACGCATTATAAAGGGGTCATCAATATGCGTACATGGGTCCTACAGACATGTCTGCTGCCATTACCATTATATCGTTTTCCTTGCTACATGTAGCGGCGGCTTGTCGGCTGCTGATAAGTTTTGTCAACAGTTTGGAGCCAGATCAGGACCGACAGAGCGTCGGCCCTGATCTGGATTCGAACCGTTTGACACTCTGATAGTGTTTCAGAAAGAATTATTTTTTTTAAAAAAAAGTTTATATTGGAAAAAGGCCGCAGACGACAAAGAAAGCATGAAAACAATCCAAGCATGCAAAGAGTTATCTTATCACAATTTCCTAATATTTTGCAGTGTCTGCGCAGACACGATACTAAACGGATCGACCTGTCTGCTGTGGGACATCACGACTGAAAAGTCGGGTTAGTGCTGTTACGCGGTACGCATTACTCAAAACACCTACGTTAAAAAATAACAAGCGTTAAATGCCTATAAATAATCCTTCAATGGAGATATCTAGTCATTTTGGGTAGCCAAATCATAACAATTATAGGTATTACGGTATTCAGCCAAAGACTGATAATATTGTATGCACTAAAACATTTTTGAAAACATTCTCCGCATGGCATTTTCATAGAACCGTTTCAGTTACACGTGATGACGCGCCTAATAAACAATATTGAATCAGCCAATCGGGCGAATCACACGACTCCCGTGTGTGCTATATATGCCCATTGTCATCGACCAGAAGCATTTCATCAAATACTGACCTGTCTGATTTGAGCACTGTGGGTACATGTGACATATTTGTTTACCAAATGCGTCACAGAGTCATGTGATTCGCCCGATTGGCTGATTCAATATTGTTTATCAAGCGCGTCATCACGTGTCACTGAAACGGTTTCAATGAAAATGCCATGCGGAAAATGTTTTCAAAAATGTTTTAGTGCAAACAATATGATCAGTCTATGGCTGAATACCGTAATACCTATCATTGTTATGATTTGGCTACCCAATGTGACTAGATATCTCCAATGAAGGATTATCTATAGGCATTTAACACTTGTTACTTTTTAACGTAGGTGTTTTGAGTAATGCGCACCGCGTAACAGCACAAACCCGATTTTTCAGTCGCGATGTCCCATAGCAGACAGGTCGATGCTTTAGTATCGCACATGCGCAGACAATGATATATGCCTCGTGCGCAGGGACCGCGGCACACCGACATAATAACCGAATAATGATGAATCACATGACTCTGTGACGCATTTGGTAAACAAATATGTCACATGTACCCACAGTGCTCATATCAGACAGGTCAGTATTTGATAAAATGCTTCCGCTCGATGACAATGAATATTTTGAAGCCTAATTCCATTGTCTTGCGCAGGCGCGATACTAAAGAATCGACCTGTCTGCTAAGGCACATCACGACTGAAAAGTCGGATTTTTGTCAATACGCGGTGTGCATTACCCGAAACACTACGTTAGAAAAGTAACAAGCACTGAATGACTATAAATAATTCGTTTATGGAGACATCAAGCAACCTTTGGTAGCTAAACAATAACAATGATTGGTATTACAATATTTAGCGAAAAAAGGATAAGATTTTCTACACTAAAACATTTTTGGGTGAAAAAGTGGTTTCTAGTGACGCGTGATGACGCAGATTGATAACAAGTTTGAGTCGACCAATCGGGCGAATCACATGATTTATTGACGCTATCGGTAAACAAATATGTCACGTGTACCCACAATGTTCAAATCAGACAGGTTAGTATTTGAAAAAATGCTTCCCGGCTCAGACAATGGCCTAATTCAGACAGACGGTTAAAAAAAGGCATGCAAAAATTATGGGACCAGTTCATTTCAGCGAAACTTATTTGACCCCAGCTGTATGTCTTAAGAACTCTGATTGAACTCTACATTCTGTTTACTTTTAATCCTGTGACGGGTTAGTATACAATAAAAACAAATTAAATCTAAATTTACAAATAAAATCTTGAATGTTTAAAGAATATCGTTTTCCATATGAGTATGTGAAAAGTTTAAGTATCTGTGCCAATATAAAGAGAACGAAGTAGGTGTAGAGGTATTTTAACTCTTTGTAGACGAAGGCTAGGGAACGGAAGTGAACGACCAATTGAGATTGAACGGCAAGTTATTACTGCACTTCCAGTGTTGTACATTGGAGGATCAGTCACTTGGAGGTTCAGTCTTGAATGAAAGCATCGAAAACAGTGTATAAACTGGAACAATATGAAACGACTTTTCATGCCTAATGTTTCATCATATGAACGGGCACTTGGCATTATATTGAACGGACCCTTGCGATTCAGGCTGTTTGTATCAAACGGGCATTTTAGATCATTAAACACTTTCAGTTGATATGGTAATAACCTTATTTTGGCCAAATTATTATTTCATACCAGAAAATAGTATTTATATCTTTTAATATTATATCGTCCAAAATTTGTGCATTAAACAAAACAGTGTTAATGGTTGGTTTCAGCAAGAAATTAATTCGGTTCTGGCTTGGTATAACTGGAGGCCTAGCTGGCAATATGTCACTCAACTGTTTTACTTTGATGAACTGATTTTGTACAGCTTAACAATTATGAAAAATCAAACAAATATTTTCAAGATGGCCCCCATAGATGCCATATTGGATGTCATGATGTCACCATTGAACAAATCTTAATATACTATATGCCTTGATGTTCCACACACAATTTAAACCAAATCAGTCGAGCAACTTGGGAGTGGGACAAAAAAAATATTTCTTTTTTTCAAAATGGCTGCCATAACGCAGGCTTATTTGTAATTGTGACATCTATATCTGCTATTCCATAAAAAACTTTCAGCTTGATTGGACAAGCAGTTGTGGATAAATCAAGTGGACCACAATGCAGGCCCGTAGGAAGCAATTACAGATTGGGGGGGGGGGGGTGCACACATATTAATTGGGGGGGGGGGGGGGGGGGGCACACAATTTATTTTTATTTTATTTTTTTTTTTTGGGGGGGGGGGGGCATATTTGTGCATATTATTGGGGGGGCACGGCCCTCCGTGCCCCCCCCCCCCCTATTCCTACGGCCCTGCAATGGCAGCTTTAATGGCCGTTATAACATCACTATTTAAACAAGTCTGAATCACCACATGCCCCATGTCCCACGCAAAATTTTAGTTTAGCTAGGTCCAATTTTAGAAATATACCAATGTGTTTAAAATCATGTCGTGGGTGGGTCGTGCATATTTGGTATTACTTGACTGAATGTAGTCATGGCTCACTTCTATGACCTAGTTCAATTTTTATACAGTGTACACACCAAACATTGATCATTTGTCCATTATATGATCGATGGGCGTTTCATGCGGAAATGTTGAGCACTGCTGGGATACAGCAAAAACATAGAACATAATTGGAACAGCAGAGAATAATAGACCTGATTAACGAAAGCTGTCATTTGAACGAGAAACGCCTCATATGAAAATCGAGTTAAGTCAAACTATGAGATATTGGTTAGCATATTCATTACCCTAGCAAGCAGCAAAAGGTTAGACGAGCTTGCAGATACCAACAGTCTTGCTAGAGCAGTTGCCACCTGCAAACATAAAGACATGAAGTTTTGGGGCAAGATGTATACCTTTAGTGAATTATGCCTCCCCCTCCCTCCAAAAGAATGGGCGGGCATCTTGGTTTTGGTATGGGTGCCTTAGCTTTTTACCTGTTCTCTAACTAATCAAACTTTTGATGGATTTTAACCCAGTTTGCACGTGATGATTAGATTGCCTTTTTATGCAATATACCTTCTGAACCAATAGGTAGATTTACACCAAACTGGCACATATGCATCACTAGGAGGACCTTGAGAAATTATAGATTTTGGTGACCTTGACCTCATTTTCAAGGTCACGAGGTCATATAGCTCTACGAAAAAGCTTTGTTTGTACTCTATATTCTGAACCAATGGCCAGCTTTACACATACTTGCAGAGATACATTATGGAGGACCTCAAGGAATGATTATATTTTGGTGACCTTGGCTTAATTTTCAAGGACACTAGGGTCATATAACTCTATGCCTGCATTATATCTTCTGAATCAATGACCAGAATTACTTCAAACCGTCACAGATAAATCATTAGGGGGAACTTTAGGAATGTCTGGTTAAACAGATAAATCTTAACTTGGGTAGTCCTTAAGAAAATATAAGATGCGTGTGACATTGACCTAATTTTCAAGATCACCAGGGCCATATAACTATGAAAAAGCACTGTCTGCACTCTATCTTCTGAGCCAATAGCCAGATTTACACCAAACCTTCACAGATAAATCCTTGGGAATCATTAAGGAATGCCTAGATTTTTCTGACCTTGAGCTAATTTTCAAGGTCAACAGTCTCATATAACACTATGAAAACCCTTTTCTGTGCTCTATCTTCTGAACCAATAGCAAGATTTTGACCAAACTGGTAGCTTCATCATTGGGAGGACCTTAATAGATGATTAGACTTTTGCAACCTTGACCTAATTTTCAAGGTCACAAGGTCATTTTACCAAATGAAGTGGGTAGGGGGCATATGTTTTCTTCTGAAAATTACATCTAGTCTAATATAAATTTTGTCATTTGATAAATGCCTTCTTCATTAACTTATTGCATGGCACTGGCCTGTGGGATTTATTCACTATGTATTTTAATTCGTTTGCCTTAAAACGTGTTTTCCACATAGACAAACAACCAATTTGTTTCTTAATGCAAACCAGTTAACTTTCTATTGAGTCTATTGATTTGAGAACGAGGCAACAAGCAAAATGGTAAATTGCCGGAAAGCAACAAGGGAACGATTTGTATTAGCCCGTTTACTCTTTGTCCACCAGTGTCGTCTGATGATTACTTTTCCAAACAGTTTGGACCCAGATCAGGACCGACACAATGTCGGGCCTGATCTGAATCCAAATTGTTTGACACTCTGAAGGTATTTCTGAAAGAATTTTTCGAAAACGTCGATTTTGAAAAAAAAAATCAGCAGACGACAAAAACATGAAAATTTCCCAACGGCACAAGAGATTTTTCAATTACAAAACATCTCCAAGGGCTTTGTTATTACATGTGCTATCCTATGGTCGTCTGCTGATAACTTTTCCAAACAGTTTGGACCAAGATCAGGCCCGACAAAATGTCGGGCCTGATCTAGATCCAAACTGTTTGACACTCTGAAGGAATTTCTGAAATAATTTTTCGAAAACGTTGATTTTGAAAATTTTTAGCAGACGACAAAAAAGCATGAAAAATTTCCCAGCATGAAAAGGGGGATTCGTCAAGAGATTTTCAATTACACAACATTTCCCAGGGCTTTGTTATTACATGTGCTATAAATAATGTGACTGGGCCATTCCAGGAGATAATGGTACTGCGCATATGCTTAAAGTCGCCCCCTTAAACCCTTTAAATATTAATGAATTCTTCCATCTGGTTCGAGACAAGTTCATTGCATGGGTGAAAGTTTTCAGGATTATTCAGGTCCTGAATTCAGGATATTTAGGCTGACTTTCCATAGAAAGTCAGCCTCAAAATGCTGAATTAGGCAGATTATAATGGCTTCTCTGATTTATTTTCAGTTCATCTTAGGACAATTGACCATTTTACTTGAAATTTTTTATGATTTGTAGGCATAAAACAAGATTTGAATTTCAAAAGTTCAGGGTTTGGAAATTTTGAACTTTCACCCATGTCATTGTAAGATTATGAATGATAGGGTAGAATTTCCAAATCAAGACATGTATATATGTTCTTCAGTCCCAAGGAGGTTGCTTTTATCTTAGCAAACTTTGCAGATCCTGATGACACGCCGCGTGTTGCGGAATTTTACCTGGTGGGTCTTTATTGTTAGCCAGAGTACTAGCGTAGGGGTTTATCACATAATGTCAGAGTACTAGCTTAGGGGTTTATCACATGACGTCAGAGTACTAGCTTAGGGGTTTATCACATGACGTCACGTCTGGATCCAAAATGATAAAACCCTTTACCGGAAGACTTAGCCCAATCCTGCTCAGCTACAGAGACTAGCTAGAATATCGAATTTTGGCATGAATCAAATTTAGATATTATACCAACAAATGCGCTGATTAGCCCGTCTAATATGCATGCGGATCGGCAAGTTGGTCTGTGCTTTTTTCGCATGCAACAAAAGTCAGATTTTCTGGTGACGAGACCCATTTGATGTATGCGAGAGCAGCGAAGGCTCTGACGAGTTTGTGCATTTGCACAGGTACGTCTGATCCTTTCTTGCTTACCTGGGCGAATTGTACCAAAATCTCAGACACCAGCAAAGCCGTCCGTACTGATGGTACGTTTACTTGCACAGTCACAGTATATTGGACCTTTATTGTTTTGGTTCCAACCAGGAACAACAGTTACAACACCATCGTAGTTATACTGTTCTGTCAGCCAAGAGTGACAGTTACGTAATTATTTGTTTACAATGTTATCAGGGACTTAGAATCGATAGATCACTTATGTATTAATCCTATCCGCAGGATAGGATTAATACTCAAGTGATTTATCGATTCGCATTAGCTCAAGTGGAGTGTACAAGTTAATGTTTTACTTAGAAATTGTAAACAAAGTATTATATCACTGTCACTCTTAGTTGGCACGACAGAAGAATGTTGCTTTAAACGTCTTCCTTGTCATATGACTCTAATATCATGCGTCTGGAATTTAAACCGATAAGAGTCTTTTATGTAGATTTTGATACTGTGATCATGAAACAATTATTTAGCTAGACATCCTAGGAATTTAAAATCATTTTAGATTAAGTCAGAGTTTCCCTCTCAGACGAAATTTCTGATTCCTTTTAACTGTGATTTTGTTCCTTTAAGGATAGTTTCATATCTGCAAATCTGAAAATTGTGTAATGCTGAGTGAGCATATCTGGCTGAAGTGTTCGCTAAATCATGACGTATTAGATTGTGAGAGGGGGTTGGCATCTTTTCTTTGTCACTGCCTTGCAAACGTTTTATTTTGCTCATTGAAAGGCTTATTATATAGATAAAATATATATACTAGAAGACTTTGAAAACGCATTACCCAGATTAAATCCTTTATTTCTCAAACACCGAGAATGTCAGCGGCACAAGTGTTTTAGCATATTATTATAATCTGACTATCTTTAAATATGCCCTAGAAAATTAATGGTTATAAATTGATTTTAAGATATTGAAAGAGTATCCGTTTTAAGACAGGGGTGGTCAATTTTGAAGGACACTAATTCAGCTGCAAACCTGCTTTAGTTTTTATTCTTAACTCAACATATATGGTTCCTGGGCTTTTTTCAGGATTGCACATTCGTCATTGAACGGTTAGAAATCTATTGACAGTTCAGTATGCTCAAATTAACACACCTTTAAAGATGCCGACATACCCCACCCACTCTGATTACTAATAGTCTAGCAATAAAATTCAACAGCTTGGGCCTTTCAAAGTTCATTTTTCCGTTGAGTTTTGCTGGAAGAGAGGTTAAGGGCATGTACAAATGACAGATTATGCATAAATTACGATTGTATCACTTTTCTTTTGTATTGTGCAAGTGACGTAAACGTAAACTTTTAAGACGTTCTCGATCACATAACACCATATCTCCTGCCATGATTTACATCAAAATGTCTTCCCCACATGAGTGTCAGCGTAAGTAAACAATGTCAGTAATGGAAGTGTACATAAAGGTAACTTATTTAGATTTTTCTGAAAGGAAGCTGTAAACTAATGTTCAAATTTGACGTTTATTTTCGAAATATTGAAGTGATTAGAAAAAAGTCTTAAAAACTGCGTTGCTGGTTATGGTATCATATCCGCCACAGTCTAAACACAAATAGAACCAAACTGCAGCAACTGTCTTTGCAGAATGGTACTGGATGCTGTATGTCCCCTTGTAACGTCATCAGCAACGTCGCGTTACTGTACAGAGCAGTCAAATTAATGGCTTATGCATACCAATTCTGTGTTGCACATTAAAATCTGCGAGTAACTTTTCAATCATTAAAAAAAATGCAAAAAAGCAAAAAAGCAAAAAATCATCGGTACCCCGGTAGCAAAACGCGTTAATATGGTACAAAATGTGGGTCTAGAGTGCAACGTATTTTGTCGCCTAAATTTGGTAACAAATTGAAAAAAATATGGGGCTCGGTTCTGTTTTTGGTTTTGTTCGTTTGTGATTCTGTTCGGTTTAGGTTTTCTAGAGTCTGTTCGAGGTGATTCATTTTGGTTTGTGATTCACTGCGGTATTTTGTTCGGATCTTGTTTTGATTGAGAACGGTTCTATGCTTAGTCTGAAAAACATGGTTGCAAAATGTGTGGGTACTATACGTGGCATCTACACTATCCCCTGTTTTAGCTACCTGGTTAAATGCAATGACGGGTAACAAATTGCATGGCACCTTCAACGCGTTGCAATGGACCCACTTTTTAAGATCGGACCAGGGACTAAGGAGTTTGAAAAAATCCCCATATACTTATAATGGGAGAAATGTTGATGCCACTTTAGTGCATGCATTTTTGGATGAATCTTCTTCATTCTGACAGGTAACAAGCACTATCACAAAAGCTTGAATGAGTTTGAATTTCGTCAATGTCCCATCACTGACTACTGAGTTAGCTGCCCTTGAGCGTTTGAAAAAAATCATGAATAGTCTTGTGACCACTCTAGCGCCTTTATTTTTGATTGGATCTTCCTCATTCTTGCAGGTAACAAGGACAACCATAAATCTTGGATTGGTTTGAAATTCTGCCAGTTTAGACCTCCGACTGAGAAGTTAGCTGCCCTTGAGCGTCAGAAAAATCCCCATAGACTTAATATAGGACAAATATTGTGACCAATCTAGTGCCTTCATTTTTATATGAATCTCCTTCATTCATACAGGTAACAAGGACAACCATATAAGCTTGAATGAGTTTGAATTTTGTCAAGATCCCTTCACCAACTACTGAGTAAGCTGCCCATGAGCGCTGTAAAATCAATGAATAATGTTGTGACCACTTTAGCGCTTTCATTTTTGATTGGATCTTCTTCATTCTTGCAGATAACAAGGAAAACCATAAAATCTCGAATGGGTTCGAAATTCTGCCATACCAGACCTCCGGATGTGGAGTTAGCTGCCATTGAGCGTCAGCAAAAATTCAATAGACTTATAATGGGAGAAATGTTGTGACCACTCAAGTGCCTTTATTTTTGGATGGATCTTCTTCATTCTTGCTGGTAATAAGGAAACCTATAAAAGCTTGAATAAGTTAGAATTTCAGCCAGACCTCATCGCCTTTTATGGAATTCGCTGCCCTTGAGCGTCTTAGCAATTTTTAGATAATGTTGTGCTCAGTCTAATGCTTCATTTTCTGATTGGATCTTGACTTCATTCTTACAAGTAATACGACAACCATAAAAGCTTGAATGAATTTGATTTTCGGCTACACCCGACCACCAACCACAGAGTAAGCTGCCCTTGAGCATCTGAAATAGCTGTATAATGTGATTACTCCAGTGCCTTCATTTTTCATTGAAGGCACTGGAGTAATCACATTATACAGCTCATCTTCATTCTTGAAGGTAAACAGGCCATGCATAAAAGCATGGATGAGTTTGAGCTTCTGTTAGATCCCATCATTGGCTACGGGGTACGCTGCCTTTGAGCATCTCATCAGGTTTCCTTTGCTTTAATTCTGATCATTTGAGTACTTGCAGATAACCAGAGCTGGCATAAAATTTTGAGTGTTTGAATTTATTCCTGATCACTGTTTCGAGTTACCTGCCGTTGATGATTGAGCATCATAAAGTATGGCCTTTCCAAACATTATGCTGGCTCCCAGGTGAGCGGTCCTTGCCCATTGGGCTATTTTTAATGTTCTAAAGTCACGTGATTATCCGCCGTGAAAGTTGCTCACTCACTCCAAAAGGCTTGTTATGTTGCGACGAAGCTGGTGTTAGGTGTCCTTTCATGAAAAGGAAATGATAACAATACTACTACTAATAATAATAATAAAAGAAACAACAACAACAAAACAAGCAAACACCATAGCCGTGGAATCCATATTTAACGATATCGCAAACAGTGAAGGCCCAGATAAGGCGACATTATCAGGGCATGCACTGTTTGCTTAGATAAAATCGATCTCCAGAGAAAGAAATATACTATTTTTCTGCTGCAAGCCGTACATGTATGATATTAGACAGTAATTTGCATTTTAGAGTACCTGCTAATATATGAACAATCTCATTGGTTAATACCAGATTGTCCATACAAACTTATTCCCTTTAACAACATTAACACCCAGGTGAACCGCATGTCAAGATTTCGGAGGGTGTTGGCTATCGGAGGTAAACATTGAGATCATGGATGGATAGGGGTTGTATTTATCCGTTTTTATTTCATATTGAAAGTTTCTTGGGGACGAGAGCAGCAAACATGTGGCTTCTATATTGAGTGATAAGGACTCGGAATCTGTTAAATACTTTTGATCCATGTCTGTAGGATTCAGGGCGACTTTTCAAACGGCGAATGTGAATTTTTCAATGAAAAAAGGCTAGTGGTTTGATCATTGCTGGACTTATATCAACCTTTGACACTAATTGCTTGTGCCGCTACCATTCTATATCATTCTCCTGCATGGCTTGTAAGTGTCATGTCCAAAACTGCTATTAAAACTTCAAATTTTGAAAATCGCTTACGTTGCTATCGTTTTGATGGTTAGCAAAATGTTCTGAGGACTTACCTCCGAATGGAACGCTATCCATAAACATGACATCAAATTCATAAAATTGCAAAAAAATAAGTGTTGTACACGTCTGTTTTAATTATATTGGACTGATACATTCCAAAGAGAGGTTAAACATTGCAGCGGTAGTTATGAATCAAGAAAAAATAAAATAATACATATAAATATTAACTGATGAATTCGAAATATTCGTTCAAATCACCGCATTTCCGAATTCAAATGTGATTTAAATTCAAACAGATTCAGTTCAAAAACATGCATTGCTTTCAGAATTCTTGTCATTCTATATACTTACGGCTTATATGTTTATTTTATTCCTTAATGTGGTTCATTATGATATAAAACCATCTCAAAGCAGACCATGTGCAGCCAAAAACTCCTTTGTTTACCTCCGGTAGCCAACACCCTCCGAGATTTGGACATGCGGTTTACCTGGGTGTTAACTGACAAATATAACGCTAAATCTAGAGATACAGACTGAAGTACTTATGCACTTTTCTACTCAGACACTGAAAGTAGATTTCTATTTTAGACAAATATATTCATTGCAATCCCTATCGGAGCGGTCACTGTTGAAGAACATTATAAAATTATAAAGTCTTGAAAATTTACCATTTCACTAAAACTTTCTTACCACTCTTTATATAAGGAGTAAACTAATATTTTCAATTTTCCAAAAACTGTTAAAATGTCGTCTGCAAACTTTTGACGTCTTCAGTAACGTTTAAAGGGGCTGTTCTTTGTTGCCTTTTAAGGGACTGTTCTTTGTTAAGTAAGTGCACCAAAGTTGTTTTTTATATTAGCGCCCTGTATTGGTTTTAAAACCCTTGCAATAAATAAACTATTAGGTTGTTTTCATTGTTATTATCTATATTTTCCCAAGTCGGATGATCGTAAGTAACAAACAGCAACACTTATAAAAACAAACTCCACAATTGATTCAGCCGAATATCTTTTTAAGTATTTTTCTTGTTTTAAAATTAAATCTGTAACCCCTCAATATATATAACATGTATAATGGACCATCCTGTCTTAACATAGAAAATTCCATTGGTATAAAAATGGTTAATTTTCATGGCTTTGTAATATCTAGAATCTCCTGATAAAGGAAGCCGTATGATCTGTCAGTTGCAGACGACTTCTAACAATATTATTATGCCCACGTCTGTCAACTTCTTTGCATGCTGGCTAATTCTGCAGACTTATTTGTCGTCTGCTGATTTATTTCATTTTTTTTTAGAATTATTTCAGTGATTCCATCAGAACGTGAAACACAGGACCAACATTCTGCGGAGCCTGGTCTTGGTCGAAACTGTTTGCGAAAGTTTATCCTTTAAACGCCAATCACGACTGCAACAGACGACAAATTTTGCGACATCTTTCCTAATTTTCGAAAAAAAGGTATGATATTTCATGAGAATCGTCTGCCAACAGATGAT
Source organism: Loripinus fragilis (assembly GCA_964019695.1). NCBI lineage: Eukaryota > Metazoa > Mollusca > Bivalvia > Lucinida > Lucinidae > Loripinus > Loripinus fragilis. Next base: position 62,445,035 of record OZ026521.1, on the reverse strand, counting down.
TATCATTTAATATCATGCCTTATTTGTTTGATTTTAAAAAGCAGCAAAATTTGTAATTGTCGTCTGCTGCAAATTATAGGTGGCGCTTTATGGGTTAACAGCAGACGACACTAGCAGACAATCCTTATAGCGCCAAATCACTATTGCAGCAGGCATCACATATTGTTTCATTCTTTGGACAACTAATTTGGTGTTTTCTTTGCTTGCTGTTGGCGTCTTTTACCGTCTGCTGGTAGCGTTTGCTTCCAGTTTGGACCCAGATCATGACCGACTGAACTGGATCCAAACCGTTTGACACTCTGATATGATTCCTGAAAGATTTTTTTGAAAAAAAAATAATTTTGAGAAGAACAAACAAAAAAAAACAAGTCAACAGACGACAACAAAAGCACGAACCCAACATGCACAGGGTTACACTTCCGCCCGCGTATTTGTCCTGCGAATTCGCGTTTCATGTGCGTTTCCAACGCATTGTACGTGCGTTGAGTTTAAATTGCGTATGAAACGCGAATCAACGTATTTCGAAACTCAGGAATATTCATTAGCAGCCCTCTAACGCGTTTCAACGATAAAATATGCGTTTCTTCCTTTAGCCAATCAAATCGTTTTGTTACAACGCAGTAATGCGTAAACCAATCTAAATTGAGTTGACCTTGCTCAATGTTTACATTGTTATTCACGGTTTAACTTTGTTTTGAATATTTCTGATAAGACTTGTCTTGCAAATCTCAATTCCCGTTTTTTTTGAGGTTTTAAAGTCCAGTTTGAATCAAATATTTCACTCCATTCATTGATCAATATTTTGAGCCGACTATCACGACTTTTCAGCGGAGAAATGAATGGAGTTACTCAAGGCCGAAAAATTAATATATAACAGTAAAATCACATCGATATTCATCAGACATAGATCTATAATTAGTCTCTTTTAGTGCCCAATGTAAAATATTTTTCTTAAAACAATGACATGAAGCAAATGAATTGAAAATATGTCGCACTGCATTCAATTTTCTTTCTTGGGATTCGCATCAAACAATTTCGAACTTTCAGATTGGGTCAACTGAGATTAGATGCAATCTCTCCTTGTTAAGTAAAATAATCGAGCCAAACTCACTTGTTGACATTCTAGCTGAATAGATCTCTCTCAAAAGAAAAAATAAGGCACTCCTAAGCAAAAGCAATTGCATGTGCCCAGGCTTCACCTGATCAGTCCTAAAATAAAAGTAGAGCAGTATATCCAGTTCTGCCCATCTAACCTGCTCAGGAGGTAGAAACTGACACCGCATAAACAACCTGCACCCCTGCTCGACAGTGCCAAGGAGGTAGGTTCAGACCCCATTTAAACAGCTTGCACCAATGCACCACGGTGCCGGGGAGGTAGGTTTTGACACCGCTTAAACAGCCTGCACCTCTGCATCACAGTGCCAGCAGGTAGGTTCCGACATCGCTTAAACAGCTGCACCCCTGCAGCACAGTGCCGGCAAATAGGTTGCCACACTGCTTACACAGTTGCACCACTGCAACACAGTGCCAGCAGATAGGTTTCGACACCACTTATACAGCTGCACCTCTGCAAAACAGTCCCGGCAGATAGGTTTTGACACCACTTAAACAGCTGCACCCATGCAGCACAGTGCCGGCAGATAAGTTTCGACACCGCTTAAACAGCTGCACCCCTGCAACACAGTCCCGGCAGATAGGTTTCGACACCACTTAAACAGCTGCACCTCTGCAACACAGTGCGGGCAGATAGGTTTCAACACCGCTTAAACAGCTGTACCTCTGCAACACAGTGCAGGCAGATAGGTTTTGACACCACTTAAACAGCTGCACCCAAGCAGCACAGTGCCGGCAGGTAGGTTTCAACACCACTTAAACAGATGCAGCAGAGTGCCGGCAGATAGGTTGCGACATCGCTTAAACAGCTGCACCCCTGCAGCACAGTGCCCGGCAGATAAGTTGCGACACTGCTGAAACAGCTGCACCTCTGCATAACAGTGCCTGCAGATAGGTTTTGACACCGCTTAAATAGCTGCACCTCTGTAACACAGTGCCGGCAGATAGGTTTCGACACCACTTAAACAGCTGCACCCATGCAACATAGTGCCGGCAGATAGGTTTTGACACTGCTTAAACAGTTGCAATCCTGCAACACAGTCCCAGCAGATAGTTTTCTACACCACTTAAACAGCTGCACCTCTGCAACACAGTGCCGGCAGATCGGTTTCAACACCGCTTAAACAGCTGTACCTCTGCAACACAGTGCAGGCAGACAGGTTTCGACACCACTTAAACAGCTGCACCTCTGCAACACAGTCCCTGCAGATAGGTTTTGACCACACTTAAACAGCTGTACCCCTGCAGCACAGCGCTGGCAGGTAAGTTTCAACACCACTTAAACAGCTGCACCCCTGCAGCACAGTGCCGGCAGATAGGTTGCTACACCACTTAAACAGCTGCACCTCTGCAACACAGTGCAGGCAGATAGGTTTCGACACCTCTTAAACAGCTGCACCTCTGCAACACAGTGCCGGCAGATAGGTTTCGACACCACTTAAACAGCTGCACCTCAGCAACACAGTCCCGGCAGATAAGTTTCGACACCACTTAAACAGCTGCACCCCTGCAGCACAGTGCAGGCAGGTAGATTTCTACACCACTTAAGCAGCTGCACCCCTGCAGCACAGTGCCCGGCAGATAGGTTGCGACACCGCTTAAACAGCTGCACCCCTGCAGCACAGTGCCCAGCAGTTAGGTTGCCACACTGCTTAAACAGCTGCACCCCTGCAACACAGTGCAGGCAGATAGTTGCGACACCACTTAAACAGCTGCACCCCTGCAGCACAGTGCCCGGGAGATAGATTCCGACAATGTTTAAACAGCCTTCTTTCTCTCTCTCTTTCTCTCTCTCTCTCTCTCTGAACACAGTGCCTTCTGTGAGGCTTGAACCCGGAGCCTCATCAACTGAAGACCCAAATTTGATCGAGCCAGTAAGAAGAGATTGATCAATAAATACTTCAAGCTAATTATTTGATCAAAATGCAGCAGGTTCAGGTTCTGAAAGCTGATCCCAAGGCCTGATAACACAGAATTACGGACCTGTTTGATATGGTTGGACTAAACACGATGAACTGGTCCACATATTTGAATTGTAACCGATGTTAAACAAATGTCATGGGATGTGAAGTCAGCTGACATGAAATATCTCGCAACGATGGCCATAAATGAGTGAGTGCCATTGACACAAAAAAAAGAAAAAAGAAACGATAAACAAAGCATTTTGTGGGATAATGTTTTCGCTGTTTTCTTGGTTTCAATAATAAAATTATCATTGATTTACATGTAACAGGTCTAGCAACGCAATTGAACCTTTTTGATTGGCTGTTCAACAATGCGTTTCAACGTGAATTGTACGTTAAACTGCGTTGCTATACTTGAGTTATTGATTGGTTAACAGGTAAATGCGTTGCACTGCAGTTCAACGCGTATCGAAAGTGGGCTTTGATTGGATTTTCGAAATTCACGTTGGAAAACTAATGCGTATTACGTGCGTTTTCAATGCGTTTTCAACGCGAATTCGACAAGGACAAATAGATGGGCGGTAGTGTAATCGTCTGATCTTTTAGAGAGTTTCCAAGTGTCGTCTGCTGCAACAATAAAGGAGGTGGTATAAGTGTAAAACAGCACCAATACTGTCAGATTGCGTTCTGTTAATCAATCAAGTGATGTCTGCTTCCTCTGGTTAACTCTTTGCATGCTGGGTAATTTTGCTTGATTTTTGTCGTCTGCCGATTTTTTTCAAAATCACTATTTTTCGAAAAATTATTTCAGGAATACCACTAGAGTGTCAAACAGTTTGGATCCAGATCAGCCCCGACGTTTTGTACTGCCGGATCTGGTTCCAAACAGTTTGCAAAGGTTATCAGCAGACGACAGTAGTAGGCAAACTGTTAAAGAAAAACACTCTTTTCCTTCACATAAATGCACCGTTGATTATGTTACCATTATCTTCCGATAGGTGCCAATCTTCAAATACTGACCTATCTGAGCATTCTCGCGAGACCTGACGATACCTCATCTAGATTTGTTCGTGCTAAAGAGCTTCCGGTGCGACAATGCTATCTGAGTGCATGTCATTGTGCCATATTTATTTACCAAATGCGTCATTATGTCATGTGATTCGTTTGATTGGTTGCTTCAAACTTGTAGTCAGCGTCGAAAACTTCTTTTGAGCACCCTAAACATCTGTTTAAACAGTAAAACAATTTTAGGCTACTAAATTGTTTTCTTAACCTGTGGACCTATGAATGTAAGTATAGGTGAGGGTTCGTTTGGCTAATTCAACTTTCCGAAAACCTCGCCTACTTTAGTTCTTTGTCTACTAATGCCGTCTGCTGATACATGTAACCTTTGCAAACAGTTTGGACCCAGATAGGGCCAGACAAAATGTCTGAATTCTGAAATAATTATTCGAAATCAATCAGCAGCAAAAACTATACAGCATGAAAAGAGTTAAATCCACTAGCTGCTAAGTAAACCTCGGGTTAATTGTAGGGGATTGATCACATGTGATTGAACACATGCGATTTAACACATGCATGAACCTTAAATTTTGATCCCATAATGTTGAATAACTGCGATATCAAAATATTAATACAAACTTAAAACTTTATTAATGTCGCTTTTCTGGTGATTCTGATCAACTTATCTTCCGTTGCACATGTTGCAAGCATCACTTCATTTCCGTCAATTTCCTTCGACGTTTCCGACCAACCCGGAAAGTATGTCGTTATGTTATTACCATGGTAACCGAGTTTAGAAACATTGTAGCTACTAGCGTACATGTAACTCATACACATGCTCAATGACATGCTGTTTCCAGTCAGCATTCAATCTCGTGCCGCTATCGGCCCGCCAGCGAAACGCCACTTGAGTGGCGATTCGCTGGCTGACCAATGATGGCCCGCTCTTACATTCTCGATGATTTGAGGTTCGATATGAATTATTGGTTATAAATTAATTGAGCCGTGGCATGAGATTTCCAACAATGTGGTATGAGCGACTAGCAATGCCTCAGATCAGCCTGCGCATATGCGCAGTCTGATCAGAGCCTTTGCTAGTCGCTTGAATATTCTATGAGTGTTAAGCAAATGACTGAACATCGTCATGGAGTTTCTAAGCTTAAAAGGAGGCTGCACAAGCTCATCTGAGTCTACACTTGTGAAGATTCCACATTGTTGGAAATCACATTGTCTTTATCACAGACAGTGGACAGATTGTTGGCGTCAAACCCAACCAATCTAAAAGGCACAAAGGAGTCAGACGGTGCGTGATTAAAACCATAGAGAGATTCTACAGTAAAACCTGTCTTAAGCGGCCACTCAAAAAGAAGACAAAAAATTGGTTTTCAATACCGATTATCGCTTAATGCAGGTCAAAAGTATTGCAGCATTCTGCAATACTTTCGAATTGCAGCATTCTGCAATACTTTCGACCTTCATTAAGCTACCATTTGTCTTTAAGACCTTTGTTTTACTGATTATCTAGTTTTGAGTGACCGCTTAAGACATGTTTACTGTAATATCCGTGCATCCTATTTTGGTAACAGTTTCGATACAACCTGCTTAGCTACAGAGACTAGGCTAAGCTAGAATATTGAAAACATATATAATAAGTTTAGTTAAAGACAATAACAAATGCGCAAACAATTACATTTTTTTCTCGCGACGATGCCCAAATTTCGTTTGGCTTAATATCGATCAAAAGCGAGTGTCGTGATTTTGAACTTTTTAGCGTCATTCGCGACTGTACATGTGTCCATCTATTATCGAAGCTTCTAAAACATGCATTGTGTGTCCCTATTAGCAGTCTGGTCGTGCACGTTGGCCTGTTTGTGTTACATTTGTAAAGTGATTGTTGGTCTGTGATCTTTGGTCATGTTACATTACCTGCTTTGGGGTCATTGTGGATGCGGTTCCTTGAAGTCACAGCATACCTTAATCATTTAGGCCAAAGCACGAGATTTCGGTTACTATCGCATATGTGCAAATACCTCTTATAAACACACATGGTTGGCGAATCCAGCAGGTCAGAGTCTTCAGTTTGAGCTTGTGTGTTCAGTTTGAGTTTGTGTGTTCGAGTAAGGAACGTTGTTGTGATGCAACTGTGCAAGTACCAGATTAGCAAAATGGCAGTTCCTGAAATCAAATTTGATGCCAGGACTGTCACGTAAATATACACTATTTTCCATATAGTGACAGGTAATTTAACATTGATTTGCAGCTTGACATGTTGAAAGGGGCAAATACAATGGGGATTATATTTGATAAGAGTTAATTTCAAAAGACGTATGCTTATTTTTTCAGTCATATATGCTGTTGGTACATGTTGGAATTGCATGAGGCAATTCCAACATGTAAAAACATCATACATGTGTATATCCAATGGATAATTTTTTCACAAACTTTTCAACTTTGGATGAAATCAGCATGTAGAAATGCTGTTTGGTAAACACCTGGCTGACAATAATAGGCTACAAATATTACTTTATTGACAGCTTATTATCTTGTGAGGTTTTAGTATCATTAAATACTAAAATGGTATTTACGTGGTTGTAAGTACCAAACTCTCACATCTCGTGTACTGGCCAAATCAGTTATTAACCCCATTTAAGTCAAAATACTCCGTGTTCACTCAAAGTATACATGTACATTGAGTTAAGGTGTGTCTTCATAATACCAGTAACTATGGTAACGAAAGAGACAGAAAGTGGCAATATTCGTGCTGAAAAATCTTATTAATTCCAAGGCGGTCTACTTAATTTTCTCCTGTCAGAATTGTAGTTCTGTCCTCTAGTAGCCTAGTACAATAGTATGGAAATTGCGAGGAATATAAAATGCACATGATACAAGAGATAATGAAATCAATTAAATACTGAAAGACAAAGTGTGTGTCTGACGGCTAAGAATTCCCCAGAAGACCAAGGTGGTCCACGGCTCGAAATTAGAACGTCGCAGAACGTCGGTTTAACCCTTTTAAGACCAATTGGATTTCTCATAAAGTCGGATTCAGTTAAGTCAGGATGGTCCATTGCATATCTTGAGGGATTACATGCTCTAATTATTTTTCTATGTTTCTCTCCGAAGATCGACGCGAGAATTTACGACAAATTGCGACGCTAACTTAGACTATTGAATTTTTTGCATGAAGCAATGTTGACGACTACACTTTCAAGATAGTGAATAACAAAGTCGCTGATAGGAATGTGCGCATGTGTGGCATATAACAGAGTGTTTACTGGGTCCGAGGCTTTACTGATAAAGGTTTTATCATTTTCATGGACGGTTCCGGATCCCCTCGAAAATCACAAAGTTACCAAGCCAGCATTTCATGACGGGCCATCATCGACCCGCCAGCGAAACGCCATTTTAATGGCGTTTCGCTAGCGGGCCAATAATGACCCCCGATTTTAGTGGTATTTGGATCCTCAACTATTTAGAAAAATAAATAAAAAAAAAAACGTTTTCAGAGTTGAGTTGGATCCCCTCTGGATCCGCGCATGATTTATTTCATTTTTTTTTAAATTTTTTTCAGGATTTCATTGAACACAGACTACCCAAGGGATTTGAGAAAGCACATCTCACGAAGGAGCTCAACCATTTCATCCATATCTGTATGCTAGTAACTCGTAAAATGTGTAGCCATACCCCACCACTCTGGATTCACTGGCAGCCGAAAGGCGATGAAATAAACAAAGACATGTTTCACTGTGACGTAAACGCAAGCTCGGTTGTTGATTGGACAGTATGGCCTGCCCTTCTAGATGAAACTGGTGCTATTTTATCCAAGGGAACTATAATTCCAGTAACTTGATTGTTAAAGGCTCTGTCATGACTTAAAGGTCTTGTGAATCTTCAAAAAACTTTTTTAAAACTCCTTTTGATTGAAAAGTCAGGAATGAGAGAATAAGAATGTCGAAAGCCCCATCAAAACATTCAAAATAGTTACCAAGTTATGAAGGTGTCAAAATTTAAATGAAACTATGCGAGAGGCTCATATGACGTCATTTGAGCTTTTTGAAATATTTCATTTTTTAACATTATTTAATATTTTATTCAATATGGTAAAATACGGCATGTGCATATATAAGCTTAATTACCTAAGAAATCACACTACATAAAATATGACATTTTGAAAAAATCATTTCCAAACAATAATGTGGGCGGGGCTTATATGGAAATTGGCATTATTTTGAAACTTGCATAACTTTTCACTCGGTTGGTATTTTAAGATGGGGTTTCAGCATTTTGGTTTTCATATCAATGTCATTTAAATCATGAAGAGTTTTAAAAATGTTTTGAAGATTAACAAGACCTTTAAACATCCAATATATACCATAATGGAGCAGTAAGGAAGCGGGTCAGACTGTACATATTATTAAGCAGAGCATGACACACCTTCTTAATGCTGTTAATTCTTTAAGCGCTTTATAAGTAAAACGAATATTTTATTTGATGGCCTTGACAAATACCGTATCAATATTGCACAATTACTGTAGAAAGCAAGTAGATACTGTCCTACCAGCCAAGAGTGACAGTGACGTCATGTTTTGTTTACAAAGTTATCAGGGACTTATAAATGATATATCACTTGTGAATTAATCCTATCCGAATACACAAGTGATCTATCGATTCAAGTTAGCGCAAATTGTGTGTAAAAGTTAGTGTTTTACTAAGCAATTGTAAAATATTACGTCATTGTCACTCTTGATTGACACGACAGTACTTTAGTAGTCCCATTTCAAACTGACCTTCTTGCGTGCGTGTCTGTACGCTGTTAACTTTTTAATCTTTTTTCATTCTGATTGATAATCCCGTACCAAGAGCTCATGTCATGCTATATACTAAATATATAAGCTGTGGGCTTCATGGTTTTAGAGAAGATGATTTTTAAAGTTTTTCTCATTATAAGTATATGGAAACTCCCTTGTGAGCAACAGCACTTGTTCTACTCCAAAGTTCTGTCCCTTATGAGCTTCTTGCACATACGTATTGATACAATTAGTATGGAATACTCCATTTTGTATTCTAAGGGGTTGCCAATCGAAATTTCTATAAAAGGATGTATTGTCTTCCATGAAGATGCTTTTATGTAAGCAAACAGTGAAGACCCAGATGAAATGCTGCATTAAGCAGCATTTCATCTGGGTTTTCACTCTTTGCCAAAGTTGCTATTTACCTGAATAATAATTAAGTGCTAAATAAATCAAACGGAATATTTCAGTTTATGATCTGGACTAACCTATCCTTATTATTCACCCATTTCAGCCGAATGGAATTTCCCACTGTTATCAAGTAGACCAGTCCATTTCCGTTTTAAGGTGGTTTTTTTCATTTTTATTCGAATTTTGATAGAACATTCTGTAAGCAAACAGTGAAGACCCTGATCAGAAGCCACGTTCTGTGGCGACTGAACTGGGTCTGCTTGTTTTGCCTGTCTCCCACAGAAAGGGCATTTAAATGTGAGTTAATAAATAAACTGCTGAAGAAAGCAAACAAAAGGTCCCTGATCAGATTGTTCCTCCAGGAGCAGTCTCGTCTGGTACTATTGTGCATTCCCTTTCTAAGCAATTTGGTTGTATTCGGCTCGCAAGATGAAAATTGTATTTCAATAGATTCAACCCTTATCCTGTTTATCAGGACCCCCCCCCCCCACCCTGACGGAATTTTCTAGATACGGCCATGATCTCTGAAGTCAGAACCTTCAACCTAGCATTTTGTAAGGATATAAATGAGCAGCGAAGGCTCAGACGATGACTGAGTGGATATTAAACATTTTTAAAAATAACACTTGTATCGTCAGCCCGGTCGTCACCCTCTAACCTTTGCTAACAGTTTGGACAGTTGACCAGCCGCGACAAAATGTCGAACCTGATCTGGTTTCAAACTGTTTGACACTGTAATGGTATTCCTGAAATATTTCTTTTTAAAGTTTATAGGACGACAAAAATGCATACACATGGTAAAATGGCAGATAATCTATATCCTGTGTTCCAATTCTTTCTTGATATGGTAATCCCCCTTCACTCGGGGGCGTGAGAATTGCTGCACTTTCAAGTAGTTCTCATTCACAGACTCAATTAATCGGGGCTGCTGTTTTCTGATCTTGTAGGTTCTCTCTATTTCTGAAGGATCCATTTTCTAGTTTATTTAGAGGTTGCAACAGCTGTAGTTGTTTCTGTGTGGAGTTGGTAAAACTTCTCCCCGTGCATCGATATAGTGTTGATATTGTTTTCATATTCTGGTCCTTCAGGAATCTTGGGTTCTGACGGAAAGCAGAATTTACCGCTCAAGCCGGTGCTAGGGGCCGTGAGAATTGTTGCACTTTCTATAAGTTCTCGTGAACAGATTCAATAAAACCAAGTCTGCTGTTTTTGAAATTGTAGATTCTCTCTACTTCTGAAGGATCCGTTTTTCCGGATTATTTTAAGTTTAAGAGCAGTTTAAGGGACGATCAAAGTGTAATAATGCTGACTATATATACTCAAACAAAAAAGTTATGTCCGCTTGACGTTTATGTCTGTCAGTTCCAAATGTATGAACGCATTTAATTTAAATCACCTTACAAACTTTGATCATTTAGAAATGATTTTCACCTAAGAGTAATCCTTTTGATAATCAGTGTAGCCGCTGATAAAGCTGTGAACACGAGTACCCTTAAAATCAAAAGTCACAACATTTGTTTGTTTTTGTTGCTTTACGTCCCAAGTCAACAGCTATGGTCATTGCGGGACGGTCAGTTCACCTATCCACACTTTTTCCTGGGCAGGCTTGAACAAGCGGTTAACCAGTAATTTGTGCACATACTTTCGCTTGTAACTGGCAACAACCCTTCTTGAATGAATCAGCGGAAGGGAGGAGAATGACCGTAGAAATTATTTCATGATCAATCTCCACGAAAGTATGGGACCAGCCGGGATCGAACTCGCGACCCCTGGATCTGCAGTCAGAGACGCATCTGTAGTCAGACACGTTACCGACTGCGCTACGCGACCCGGTTCACAAATAGCTTGAAAGATTTGGCACTGCAATTTCGCGCGTTCAATAAGCAGACTTGGAATTTTTAGATGCTTTTCCATCGTCGGACGCTTCTGGTTGCCATTTAACGTAAAAGGTGTCACGTTTTGATGATTAACTTCCTGATGATAATGGGAAAAGCTGTGTGCACATTAGGTTTAATAACTCTTCAAGATCAGAAGATAAAATCAAATAATTACCATTTTTTTGTGTGTCGGACGTTTGATAAACGTTATGGTTTTATTTTTGTTGCAACATCTTAACTGGATCGAAAGATACAGTAGCATGAAAATCGGACGTTTCTTTTTTGTTTGAGTATATAATACAATGTAAAAATAAGTGCAATTCCACACACCAATTTTGGTGGCAGTAAATTGCTTCTAATCTGTAAACTTTCAACTGCCCTTAAAGATACATGTACACGTATGCTCTGTTCATTTGTAGAAACGGAGTGCAACTACAACAATAACAGGTAGAAATGTTTAACATTTAGCACTAATGAAAAAGCCTCAAGTTGTTTTGGCAAGAAAGTCAGCTAACACAGTATACCTTCGCTCATTACATACTAAGACGAAACTTAACATGTGCCAGTTTATGAGCTTTTTGTTCTTGATGTACTGGCGACCTTTCTTATCTGCTGATAATCACTGCAAACAGTTTGGCTCCAGATCAGGACACACAGAACGTCGGTCCTGATCTTGATCCAAACTGTTTGACACTCTGATAGTGTTCCTAAAAGAATATTTTGAAAAAGTTAATTTTGAAAAAAATAGCCAGCATGAAAAATTACCCAGCATGCAGGGCGTTAAACATGCATGTACACCTATCTAGTGGTGATTAAGGACTGAACTTTGGCCTGAGCATACAGCCATGCCCCTCCGTCTCTCATTGACTACCAGTATTATTTGGTAGTAACCCTGAAATGGCCCATGTATCCACCCAGGGAGTACCAGGACCCCCAACCCCCAAGAAAAAAACAACAAAAAGAAAAGACCCTCCCAGCCACCACTCCCTCCCCCCCCCAAAAAAAAAAAAAGAAAAAAGAAAAAAGGACAAGAGAGAAAAAAAAAAAAAGAGGGAGCTATCTTTGCGAATCCTCCCTCTGAGGACTCGCTTGTTGACGAGCCTTTATAGGGAAAAGGCTCGTAAGGCGTGGCCTACAGCAACAATACTTATGAAACTTTCAGTTATTGTGACGGTGTGCCGCGGTCCCTGCGCACTAAGCATATATATTATGAAACTTTCGAATTTAGTGAGATTTATGTATGCCAGAAATATTAAATAAGTGGCGATAGTATTTGTAATTGACATAATGAATTTGGCGTTCTGCTATATTTGCTTTATTAATTTGTAGACAGAAATGAAATACAGCATGCAACTTCAATATTGTTAATTATTCCAAATGGTTATATTGCTTTGTTTTTGCTAAATCATGGATAAATTGCTTAAACATAAAGAGTGATGTCCCTGTAAACAACAAATCTACAAAAATTACTTACTTAAAGGAATGTTAATCCTTTAGATTAATAAGCCCAGATAGCTCAGGGGTTAGATAGACTTTCTCCAAAGCCTGCAAAGAATTCCAGCTCTGGAATGTCTAAGTTGTGAGTTCGAATCCCACTGATTCCTGGTAGCCCATATTTTTTTTTACATTTTTATTTGAATAATTAGAGTATTTTTTCATGTTTTTTTAGAGTATGCTGGCTTTTTTCAAAATTAACTTTTTTTCTGTAGATCCTGATTTGGGTCCAAACTGATTGCATCTGTTATCAGCAGTCGCTAAACTTATCACATGCCCCAAAAATATATGTAGATGAAGGCTCAGGCCAAACTTTACTGGCCAGTTCATGAGAGTTTTGTATTATCGCATATGCGAGCAGCGAATGCCCAGATGAGCCTACACATTCGCAGGCTTTGCTGCCTGAACTGAAAAAAGAAGAAGCGATGTAGATGAAGGTTCAGGCCCAACTTTGTTCCTTCTAAGGCAGTGGTTCTGTTGTTGTTGATTCATTCTTTAATGTCCCCATTGGTTTGTAGGGGCGCAGTGTTTGGGCCTCGTTTTGCTATGCATTACTTAATGTTCTTTCTCGTTTTGCAATCATCTCGAAGAGGAAAAGAGAGCATGCTGCCTTACTTTTCTGTCTTTCTACTATTAGTGTTCTGTGGCTGTTCCTCACGGTGCCATGGATTGGTCTGAAGTATGTAATTGTGATAATTCCTGATCATACTTGCTTACGTTTCAATGGGTCAGTTCATCAGAGTTTGATACTTGGCGCTTAGTCGAGTAGAAAAGGATCAGATGAGACCGCACCTTTGCGCAGTCTCGCCAGAGCCTTTGAAAATCGCGCTAAAAAGATGGGATATAGATGAAGGCTCAGCCATATTTTACAGACCAGTTCAAGAAAGTTAGGTATTAGTTGCATTATGTGAGCAGCGAAGGATCAGGCTAAAAAGCACATTTGCGCAGTCTCGCCAGAGGCTTTGAAAATCGCGCTAAAAAGATGGGATATAGAGGAAGGCTCCGACTTTTATAGGCCAGTTCAAGAAAATTTGGTATTAGTGGCATATGCGAGCAGCGAAGGATCAGGCTAGACAGCACATTCGTGCAGCTTTACCATAGCCTTTGTAAATCACACTAAAAAGAAAGGATAAAGATGAAGGCTTAGGCCAAATTTCATAGGCCAGTTCAAGAAAGTTTGGTTCTAATCGCATATGCGAACAGCGATCCCTAAAAATGAAGGGATGTCGATGAATGCTCAGGCTAAAATTTTAGGACCAGTTCATGAAAAATATCACATATGCAAGCAGCGAATGATCTGGCGAGGCTGCACATTTGCGCAGTCAAATTGTTTATACCAGTTATGTAATTAAGGTATTTTTCGCATATTCGAGCAGCGAATGATCAGGCGAGCCTGCACATTCGCACAGTCTCATCAGAGCCTTTGGAATCACACTAAAAAGAAGGGATGTAGATGAAGGCTTAGGCCAAATTGTATAGGCCGGTTCAAGAAAGTTTTGTACTGATCGCATATACGAAAAGCGAATCCCTAAAATAGAAGGGATGTGGATGAAGGCTCAGGCTAAAATTTTAGGGTCAGTTCATGAAAAATATCACATATGCTAGCAGCGAATGATCTGGCGAGGCTGCACATTTGCGCAGTCTCGCCAGAGCCTTCTCTCATTGCACTTAAAGATGGGATATAGATGAAGGCTCAGGCCAAATTGCTTATACCAATAATGTGATTTAGGTACTTATCGCATATGCGAGCAGCAAAAGACCAGGCAAGCATGCACATTTGCGCAGTCTTGTCAGATAATGTTTGAATTTCTATCTTCCTGTGAGTGAGAAGAAAAGTGGGGAAAAAACCCTGCCTTGACGACCTTGGTTTCTTCACATGCACAAAAGTAAAAGGAAATCAGTCCAGCGTCATAGGTTACCATGGTGGTCGGCGTTATTAACTATGACAAAAAAGTCCACACAAAGAAGAAGCTGCTTTCAACAACATGACAAATATGCATCAATGCATAGTCCTATGCAAGTTTAAAATCCAATAGAGCACTCATTTACCGAGTAGAGGGCACAGAAACGGTGAATTTCAAAATGTTGAAAGGTACTATTTTCGTGGGCTACCAAAATCGGAATTTCCTTTTACAAAATGTATGTGCCAAACTCCCCAGCAGTAGCAATATACATTCCAGTCAAAATTGACACCGATGCAGCGAAATGACGCGGAAATAACGACACATCGACGTTCTTCCATCATTGCTGTTTCTATCAAGCAATAGTAATAATTTGATAGGGGTAAATACGGGTATTCTGATTCTACTTCATCGATGCTTAAGCGTGTCAGAGCATTTGCTGTTTGCCTATTGCAATCAGGCATCTGACAAGCTGTCCTATATAGTCTGTAAGAAGATTAGTACTATGTTGAAATGCAGTGTGCTAATTCATATGGTCACAACAAGGAACCTTGTTGACTGCTTTATATTACGACCTTTCATTGTCAAAACATGAAGAAAAGACCCATTGAAAATAAAGGAATTTTGTCTGTATTTTGCACTTTTATGAAGAGGTTGGTATCGTATATCACGTGGGTCTAAACTATTTAATGGATTTTTTAAGTTATCATTATAGAATTCTACCAGTTCTGTATGAGGCACTATTAAGCGTTATGCTGTCAATCATGAAATTGTAAATGTCAACATCAAAGTTTGAAAGCCACATGATGGCGTCACTTTTGTTACATTGAAAGAGTAATAATGTTTGTCCCTTTCCCCAAAAATTACTCATCTCTCATTGACTACCAGTATTATCTGGTAGTAACCCTGAAATGGCCCATGTATCCACCCAGGGAGTACCGGGACCCCCAACCCCGAAGAAAAAAAACAACCAAAAAGAAAAGAACCTCCCAGCCACCACCCCCCCCCCCAAAAAAAAAAAAAAAAAAAGAAAAAAGAAAAAAGGACAAGAGAGAAAAAAAAAGAAAAAAAGAGGGAGCTATCTTTGCGAATCCTCCCTCGGAGGACTCGCTTGTTGACGAGCCTTTATAGGGAAAAGGCTCGTAAGGCGTGGCCTACAGCAACAATACTTATGAAACTTTCGAATTTAGTGAGATTTATGTATGCCAGAAATATTAAATAAGTGGCGATAGTGTTGACATAATGAATATAGCGTTCTGCTATATTTGCTTTATTAATTTGTAGACAGAAATGAAATACAGGATGCAACTTCAATATTGTTAATTATTCCAAATGGTTATATTGCTTTGTTTTTGCTAAATCATGGATAAATTGCTTAAACATAAAGAGTGATGTCCCTGTAAACAACAAATCTACAAAAATTACTTACTTAAAGGAATGTTAATCCTTTAGATTAATAGGCCCAGATAGCTCAGGGGTTAGATAGACTTTCTCCAAAGCCTGCAAAGAACTCCAGCTCTAGAATGTCTAAGTTGTGAGTTCGAATCCCACCGATTCCTTGTAGCCCATATTTTTTTACATTTTTATTTGAATAATTAGAGTATTTTTTCATGTTTTTTGGAGTATGCTGGCTTTTTTCAAAATTAACTTTTTTCTGTAGATCCTGATTTGGGTCCAAACTGATTGCATCTGTTATCAGCAGTCGCTAAACTTATCACATGCCCCAAAAATATATGTAGATGAAGGCTCAGGCCAAACTTTACTGGCCAGTTCATGAGAGTTTTGTATTATCGCATATGCGAGCAGCGAATGCCCAGATGAGCCTACACATTCGCAGGCTTTGCTGCCTGAACTGAAAAAAGAAGAAGCGATGTAGATGAAGGTTCAGGCCCAACTTTGTTCCTTCTAAGGCAGTGGTTCTGTTGTTGTTGATTCATTCTTTAATGTCCCCATTGGTTTGTAGGGGCGCAGTGTTTGATCCTCGTTTTGCTATGCATTACTTAATGTTCTTTCTCGTTTTGCAATCATCTCGAAGAGGAAAAGAGAGCATAATGCCTTACTTTTCTGTCTTTCTACTATTAGTGTTCTGTGGCTGTTCCTCACGGTGCCATGGATTGCTCTGAAGAATGTAATTGTGATAATTCCTGATCATGCTTGCTTACGTTTCAATGGGTCAGTTCATCAGAGTTTGATACTTGTCGCTTAGTCGAGTAGAAAAGGATCAGACGAGACCGCACATTTGCGCAGTCTCGCCAGAGCCTTTGAAAATCGCGCTAGAAATATGGGATATAGATGAAGGCTCAGCCATATTTCATAGACCAGTTCAAGAAAGTTAGGTATTAGTTGCATATGTGAGCAGCGAAGGATCAGGCGAGACAGCACATTTGCGCAGTCTCGCCAGAGCCTTTGAAAACCGCGCTATGAGATGGGATATAGAGGAAGGCTCCGCCTTTTATAGGCCAGTTCAAGAAAATTTGGTATTAGAGGCATATGCGAGCAGCGAAGGATCAGGCTAGACAGCACATTTGTGCAGCTTTACCATAGCCTTTGTAAATCACACTAAAAAGAAAGGATAAAGATGAAGGCTTAGGCCAAATTTCATAGGCCAGTTCAAGAAAGTTTGGTTCTAATCGCATATGCGAACAGCGATCCCTAAAAATGAAGGGATGTCGATGAATGCTCAGGCTAAAATTTTAGGACCAGTTCATGAAAAATATCACATATGCGAGCAGCGAATGATCTGGCGAGGCTGCACATTTGCGCAGTCAAATTGTTTATACCAGTTATGTAATTAAGGTATTTTTCGCATATTCGAGCAGCGAATGATCAGGCGAGCCTGCACATTCGCACAGTCTCATCAGAGCCTTTGGAATCACACTAAAAAGAAGGGATGTAGATGAAGGCTTAGGCCAAATTGTATAGGCCGGTTCAAGAAAGTTTTGTACTGATCGCATATGCGAAAAGTGAATCCCTAAAATAGAAGGGATGTGGATGAAGGCTCAGGCTAAAATTTTAGGGTCAGTTCATGAAAAATATCACATATGCTAGCAGCGAATGATCTGGCGAGGCTGCACATTTGCGCAGTCTCGCCAGAGCCTTCTCTCATTGCACTTAAAGATGGGATATAGATGAAGGCTCAGGCCAAATTGCTTATACCAATAATGTGATTTAGGTACTTATCGCATATGCGAGCAGCAAAAGACCAGGCAAGCATGCACATTCGCGCAGTCTTGTCAGATAATGTTTGAATTTCTATCTTCCTGTGAGTGAGAAGAAAAGTGGAAAAAAACCCTGCCTTGACGACCTTGGTTTCTTCACATGCACAAAAGTAAAAGGAAATCAGTCCAGCGTCATACGTTACCATGGTGGTCGGCGTTATTAACTATGACAAAAAAGTCCACACAAAGAAGAAGCTGCTTTCAACAACATGACAAACATGCATCAATGCATAGTCCTATGCAAGTTTAAATCCAATAGAGCACTCATTTACCGAATAGAGGGCACAGAAACGGTGAATTTCAAAATGTTGAAAGGTACTATTTTCGTGGGCTACCAAAATCGGAATTTCCTTTTACAAAATGTATGTGCCAAACTCCCCAGCAGTAGCAATAAACATTCCAGTCAAAATTGACATCGATGCAGCGAAATGACGCGGAAATAACGACACATCGACGTTCTTCCATCATTGCTGTTTCTATCAAGCAATAGTAATAATTTGATAGGGGTAAATACGGGCATTCTGATTCTACTTCATCGATGCTTAAGCGTGTCAGAGCATTTGCTGTTTGCCTATTGCAATCAGGCATCTGACAAGCTGTCCTATATAGTCTGTAAGAAGATTAGTACTATGTTGAAATGCAGTGTGCTAATTCATATGGTCACAACAAGGAACCTTGTTGACTGCTTTATATTACGACCTTTCATTGTCAAAACATGAAGAAAAGACCCATTGAAAATAAAGGAATTTTGTCTGTATTTTGCACTTTTATGAAGAGGTTGGTATCGTATATCACGTGGGTCTTAAACTATTTAATGGATCTTTTAAGTTATCATTATAGAATTCTACCAGTTCTGTATGAGGCACTATTAAGCGTTATGCTGTCAATCATGAAATTGTAAATGTCAACATCAAAGTTTGAAAGCCACATGATGGCGTCACTTTTGTTACATTGAAAGAGTAATAATGTTTGTCCCTTTCCCCAAAAATTACTCATCTCTCATTGACTACCAGTATTATCTGGTAGTAACCCTGAAATGGCCCATGTATCCACCCAGGGAGTACCGGGACCCCCAACCCCGAAGAAAAAAAACAACCAAAAAGAAAAGAACCTCCCAGCCACCACCCCCTCCCCCCCCCCCCAAAAAAAAAAAAGAAAAAAGAAAAAAGGACAAGAGAGAAAAAAAAGAAAAAAAAGAGGGAGCTATCTTTGCGAATCCTCCCTCGGAGGACTCGCTTGTTGACGAGCCTTTATAGGGAAAAGGCTCGTAAGGCGTGGCCTACAGCAACAATACTTATGAAACTTTCGAATTTAGTGAGATTTATGTATGCCAGAAATATTAAATAAGTGGCGATAGTGTTGACATAATGAATATAGCGTTCTGCTATATTTGCTTTATTAATTTGTAGACAGAAATGAAATACAGGATGCAACTTCAATATTGTTAATTATTCCAAATGGTTATATTGCTTTGTTTTTGCTAAATCATGGATAAATTGCTTAAACATAAAGAGTGATGTCCCTGTAAACAACAAATCTGCAAAAACACTTACTTAAAGGAATGTTAATCCTTTAGATTAATAGGCCCAGATAGCTCAGGGGTTAGATAGACTTTCTCCAAAGCCTGCAAAGAACTCCAGCTCTAGAATGTCTAAGTTGTGAGTTCGAATCCCACCGATTCCTGGTAGCCCATATTTTTTTTACATTTTTATTTGAATAATTAGAGTATTTTTTCATGTTTTTTGGAGTATGCTGGCTTTTTTCAAAATTAACTTTTTTCTGTAGATCCTGATTTGGGTCCAAACTGATTGCATCTGTTATCAGCAGTCGCTAAACTTATCACATGCCCCAAAAATATATGTAGATGAAGGCTCAGGCCAAACTTTACTGGCCAGTTCATGAGAGTTTTGTATTATCGCATATGCGAGCAGCGAATGCCCAGATGAGCCTACAGATTCGCAGGCTTTGCTGCCTGAACTGAAAAAAGAAGAAGCGATGTAGATGAAGGTTCAGGCCCAACTTTGTTCCTTCTAAGGCAGTGGTTCTGTTGTTGTTGATTCATTTTTTAATGTCCCCATTGGTTTGTAGGGGCGCAGTGTTTGGGCCTCGTTTTGCTATGCATTACTTAATGTTCTTTCTCGTTTTGCAATCATCTCTAAGAGGAAAAGAGAGCATAATGCCTTACTTTTCTGTCTTTCTACTATTAGTGTTCTGTGGCTGTTCCTCACGGTGCCATGGATTGCTCTGAAGTATGTAATTGTGATAATTCCTGATCATGCTTGCTTACGTTTCAATGGGTCAGTTCATCAGAGTTCGATACTTGTCGCTTAGTCGAGTAGAAAAGGATCAGACGAGACCGCACATTTGCGCAGTCTCGCCAGAGCCTTTGAAAATCACGCTAGAAATATGGGATATAGATGAAGGCTCAGCCATATTTCATAGACCAGTTCAAGAAAGTTAGGTATTAGTTGCATATGTGAGCAGCGAAGGATCAGGCGAGACAGCACATTTGCGCAGTCTCGCCAGAGCCTTTGAAAATCGCGCTATGAGATGGGATATAGAGGAAGGCTCCGCCTTTTATAGGCCAGTTCAAGAAAATTTGGTATTAGAGGCATATGCGAGCAGCGAAGGATCAGGCTAGACAGCACATTTATGCAGCTTTACCATAGCCTTTGTAAATCACACTAAAGAGAAAGGATAAAGATGAAGGCTTAGGCCAAATTTCATAGGCCAGTTCAAGAAAGTTTGGTTCTAATCGCATATGCGAACAGCGATCCCTAAAAATGAAGGGATGTCGATGAATGCTCAGGCTAAAATTTTAGGACCAGTTCATGAAAAATATCACATATGCGAGCAGCGAATGATCTGGCGAGGCTGCACATTTGCGCAGTCAAATTGTTTATACCAGTTATGTAATTAAGGTATTTTTCGCATATTCGAGCAGCGAATGATCAGGCGAGCCTGCACATTCGCACAGTCTCATCAGAGCCTTTGGAATCACACTAAAAAGAAGAGATGTAGATGAAGGCTTAGGCCAAATTGTATAGGCCGGTTCAAGAAAGTTTTGTACTGATCGCATATGCGAAAAGCGAATCCCTAAAATAGAAGGGATGTGGATGAAGGCTCAGGCTAAAATTTTAGGGTCAGTTCATGAAAAATATCACATATGCTAGCAGCGAATGATCTGGCGAGGCTGCACATTTGCGCAGTCTCGCCAGAGCCTTCTCTCATTGCACTTAAAGATGGGATATAGATGAAGGCTCAGGCCAAATTGCTTATACCAATAATGTGATTTAGGTACTTATCGCATATGCGAGCAGCAAAAGACCAGGCAAGCATGCACATTTGCGCAGTCTTGTCAGATAATGTTTGAATTTCTATCTTCCTGTGAGTGAGAAGAAAAGTGGAAAAAAACCCTGCCTTGACGACCTTGGTTTCTTCACATGCACAAAAGTAAAAGGAAATCAGTCCAGCGTCATAGGTTACCATGGTGGTCGGCGTTATTAACTATGACAAAAAAGTCCACACAAAGAAGAAGCTGCTTTCAACAACATGACAAACATGCATCGATGCATAGTCCTATGCAAGTTTAAAATCCAATAGAGCACTCATTTACCGAATAGAGGGCACAGAAACGGTGAATTTCAAAATGTTGAAAGGTACTATTTTCGTGGGCTACCAAAATCGGAAATTCCTTTTACAAAATGTATGTGCCAAACTCCCCAGCAGTAGCAATAAACATTCCAGTCAAAATTGACATCGATGCAGCGAAATGACGCGGAAATAACGACACATCGACGTTCTTCCATCATTGCTGTTTCTATCAAGCAATAGTAATAATTTGATAGGGGTAAATACGGGCATTCTGATTCTACTTCATCGATGCTTAAGCGTGTCAGAGCATTTGCTGTTTGCCTATTGCAATCAGGCATCTGACAAGCTGTCCTATATAGTCTGTAAGAAGATTAGTACTATGTTGAAATGCAGTGTGCTAATTCATATGGTCACAACAAGGAACCTTGTTGACTGCTTTATATTACGACCTTTCATTGTCAAAACATGAAGAAAAGACCCATTGAAAATAAAGGAATTTTGTCTGTATTTTGCACTTTTATGAAGTGGTTGGTATCGTATATCACGTGGGTCTAAACTATTTAATGGATTTTTTAAGTTATCATTATAGAATTCTACCAGTTCTGTATGAGGCACTATTAAGCGTTATGCTGTCAATCATGAAATTGTAAATGTCAACATCAAAGTTTGAAAGCCACATGATGGCGTCACTTTTGTTACATTGAAAGAGTAATAATGTTTGTCCCTTTCCCCAAAAATTACTCATCTCTCATTGACTACCAGTATTATCTGGTAGTAACCCTGAAATGGCCCATGTATCCACCCAAGGAGTACCGGGACCCCCAACCCCCAAGAAAAAAACAACCAAAAAGAAAAGAACCTCCAAGCCACCACCCCCTCCCCCCCCCCCCCAAAAAAAAAAAAAAAGAAAAAAGAAAAAAGGACAAGAGAGAAAAAAAAAAGAAAAAAAAGAGGGAGCTATCTTTGCGAATCCTCCTTTGGAGGACTCGCTTGTTGACGAGCCTTTATAGGGAAAAGGCTCGTAAGGCGTGGCCTACAGCAACAATACTTATGAAACTTTCGAATTTAGTGAGATTAATGTATGCCAGAAATATTAAATAAGTGGCGATAGTGTTGACATAATGAATATAGCGTTCTGCTATATTTGCTTTATTAATTTGTAGACAGAAATGAAATACAGGATGCAACTTCAATATTGTTAATTATTCCAAATGGTTATATTGCTTTGTTTTTGCTAAATCATGGATAAATTGCTTAAACATAAAGAGTGATGTCCCTGTAAACAACAAATCTACAAAAATACTTACTTAAAGGAATGTTAATCCTTTAGATTAATAGGCCCAGATAGCTCAGGGGTTAGATAGACTTTCTCCAAAGCCTGCAAAGAACTCCAGCTCTAGAATGTCTAAGTTGTGAGTTCGAATCCCACCGATTCCTGGTAGCCCATATTTTTTTATTTGAATAATTAGAGTATTTTTTCATGTTTTTTGGAGTATGCTGGCTTTTTTCAAAATTAACTTTTTTCTGTAGATCCTGATTTGGGTCCAAACTGATTGCATCTGTTATCAGCAGTCGCTAAACTTATCACATGCCCCAAAAATATATGTAGATGAAGGCTCAGGCCAAACTTTACTGGCCAGTTCATGAGAGTTTTGTATTATCGCATATGCGAGCAGCGAATGCCCAGATGAGCCTACAGATTCGCAGGCTTTGCTGCCTGAACTGAAAAAAGAAGAAGCGATGTAGATGAAGGTTCAGGCCCAACTTTGTTCCTTCTAAGGCAGTGGTTCTGTTGTTGTTGATTCATTCTTTAATGTCCCCATTGGTTTGTAGGGGCGCAGTGTTTGGGCCTCGTTTTGCTATGCATTACTTAATGTTCTTTCTCGTTTTGCAATCATCTCTAAGAGGAAAAGAGAGCATAATGCCTTACTTTTCTGTCTTTCTACTATTAGTGTTCTGTGGCTGTTCCTCACGGTGCCATGGATTGCTCTGAAGTATGTAATTGTGATAATTCCTGATCATGCTTGCTTACGTTTCAATGGGTCAGTTCATCAGAGTTTGATACTTGTCGCTTAGTCGAGTAGAAAAGGATCAGACGAGACCGCACATTTGCGCAGTCTCGCCAGAGCCTTTGAAAATCGCGCTAGAAATATGGGATATAGATGAAGGCTCAGCCATATTTCATAGACCAGTTCAAGAAAGTTAGGTATTAGTTGCATATGTGAGCAGCGAAGGATCAGGCGAGACAGCACATTTGCGCAGTCTCGCCAGAGCCTTTGAAAATCGCGCTAAGAAGATGGGATATGGAGGAAGGCTCCGCCTTTTATAGGCCAGTTCAAGAAAATTTGGTATTAGAGGCATATGCGAGCAGCGAAGGATCAGGCTAGACAGCACATTTGTGTAGCTTTACCATAGCCTTTGTAAATCACACTAAAAAGAAAGGATAAAGATGAAGGCTTAGGCCAAATTTCATAGGCCAGTTCAAGAAAGTTTGGTTCTAATCGCATATGCGAACAGCGATCCCTAAAAATGAAGGGATGTCGATGAATGCTCAGGCTAAAATTTTAGGACCAGTTCATGAAAAATATCACATATGCGAGCAGCGAATGATCTGGCGAGGCTGCACATTTGCGCAGTCAAATTGGTTATACCAGTTATGTGATTAAGGTATTTTTCGCATATTCGAGCAGCGAATGATCAGGCGAGCCTGCACATTCGCACAGTCTCATCAGAGCCTTTGGAATCACACTAAAAAGAAGGGATGTAGATGAAGGCTTAGGCCAAATTGTATAGGCCGGTTCAAGAAAGTTTTGTACTGATCGCATATGCGAAAAGCGAATCCCTAAAAAAGAAGGGATGTGGATGAAGGCTCAGGCTAAAATTTTAGGGTCAGTTCATGAAAAATATCACAAATGCTAGCAGCGAATGATCTGGCGAGGCTGCATATTTGCGCAGTCTCGCCAGAGCCTTCTCTCATTGCACTTAAAGATGGGATATAGATGAAGGCTCAGGCCAAATTGCTTATACCAATAATGTGATTTAGGTACTTATCGCATATGCGAGCAGCAAAAGACCAGGCAAGCATGCACATTCGCGCAGTCTTGTCAGATAATGTTTGAATTTCTATCTTCCTGTGAGTGAGAAGAAAAGTGGAAAAAAAACCTGCCTTGACGACCTTGGTTTCTTCACATGCACAAAAGTAAAAGGAAATCAGTCCAGTGTCATACGTTACCATGGTGGTCGGCGTTATTAACTGTGACAAAATAGTCCACACAAAGAAGAAGCTGCTTTCAACAACATGACAAATATGCATCAATGCATAGTCCTATGCAAGTTTAAAATCCAATAGAGCACTCATTTACCGAATAGAGGGCACAGAAACGGTGAATTTCAAAATGTTGAAAGGTACTATTTTCGTGGGCTACCAAAATCGGAATTTCCTTTTACAAAATGTATGTGCCAAACTCCCCAGCAGTAGCAATATACATTCCAGTCAAAATTGACATCGATGCAGCGAAATGACGCGGAAATAACGACACATCGACGTTCTTCCATCATTGCTGTTTCTATCAAGCAATACTAATAATTTGATAGGGGTAAATACAGGTATTCTGGTTCTACTTCATCGATGCTTAAGCGTGTCAGAGCATTTGCTGTTTGCCTATTGCAATCAGGCATCTGACAAGCTGTCCTATATAGTCTATAAGAAGATAAGTACTATGTTGAAATGCAGTGTACTAATTCATATGGTCACAACAAGGAACCTTGTTGACTGCTTTATATTACGACCTTTCTTTGTCAAAACATGAAGAAAAGACCCATTGAAAATAAAGGAATTTTGTCTGCATTTTGCACTTTTATGAAGAGGTTGGTATCGTATATCACGTGGGCCTTAAACTATTTAATGGATCTTTTAAGTTATCATTATAGAATTCTACCAGTTCTGTATGAGGCACTATTAAGCGTTATGCTGTCAATCATGAAATTGTAAATGTCAACATCAAAGTTTGAAAGCCACATGATGGCGTCCCTTTTGTTACATTGAAAGAGTAATAATGTTTGTCCCTTTCCCCAAAAATTACTCATCTCTCATTGACTACCAGTATTATCTGGTAGTAACCCTGAAATGGCCCATGTATCCACCCAGGGAGTACCGGGACCCCCAACCCCCAAGAAAAAAACAACAAAAAGAAAAGACCCTCCAAGCCACAACCCCCTCCCCGCCCCAAAAAAGAAAAAAAAGAAAAAAGAAAAAAGGACAAGAGAGAAAAAAAAGAAAAAAAAGAGGGAGCTATCTTTGCGAATCTTCCCTCTGAGGACTCGCTTGTTGACGAGCCTTTATAGGGAAAAGGCTCGTAAGGCGTGGCCTACAGCAACAATACTTATGAAACTTTCGAATTTAGTGAGATTTATGTATGCCAGAAATATTAAATAAGTGGCGATAGTGTTTGTAATTGACATAATGAATATAGCGTTCTGCTATATTTGCTTTATTAATTTGTAGACAGAAATGAAATACAGCATGCAACTTCAATATTGTTAATTATTTCAAATGGTTATATTGCTTTGTTTTTGCTAAATCATGGATAAATTGCTTAAACATAAAGAGTGATGTCCCTGTAAACAACAAATCTACAAAAAATACTTACTTAAAGGAATGTTAATCCTTTAGATTAATAGGCCCAGATAGCTCAGGGGTTAGATAGACTTTCTCCAAAGCCTGCAAAGAACTCCAGCTCTAGAATGTCTAAGTTGTGAGTTCGAATCCCACCGATTCCTGGTAGCCCATATTTTTTTACATTTTTATTTGAATAATTAAAGTATTTTTTCATGTTTTTTTGAGTATGCTGGCTTTTTTCAAAATTAACTTTTTTCTGTAGATCCTGATTTGGGTCCAAACTGATTGCATCTGTTATCAGCAGTCGCTAAACTTATCACATGCCCCAAAAATATATGTAGATGAAGGCTCAGGCCAAACTTTACTGGCCAGTTCATGAGAGTTTTGTATTATCGCATATGCGAGCAGCGAATGCCCAGATGAGCCTACACATTCGCAGGCTTTGCTGCCTGAACTGAAAAAAGAAGAAGCGATGTAGATGAAGGTTCAGGCCCAACTTTGTTCCTTCTAAGGAAGTGGTTCTGTTGTTGTTGATTCATTCTTTAATGTCCCCATTGGTTTGTAGGGGCGCAGTGTTTGGGCCTCGTTTTGCTATGCATTACTCAATGTTCTTTCTCGTTTTGCAATCATCTCGAAGAGGAAAAGAGAGCATAATGCCTTACTTTTCTGTCTTTCTACTATTAGTGTTCTGTGGCTGTTCCTCACGGTGCCATGGATTGCTCTGAAGTATGTAATTGTGATAATTCCTGACCATGCTTGCTTACCTTTCAATGGGTCAGTTCATCAGAGTTTGATACTTGTCGCTTAGTCGAGTAGAAAAGGATCAGACGAGACCGCACATTTGCGCAGTCTCGCCAGAGCCTTTGAAAATCGCGCTAAAAATATGGGATATAGATGAAGGCTCAGCCATATTTCATAGACCAGTTCAAGAAAGTTAGGTATTAGTTGCATATGTGAGCAGCGAAGGATCAGGCGAGACAGCACATTTGCGCAGTCTCGCCAGAGCCTTTGAAAATCGCGCTAAGAAGATGGGATATAGAGGAAGGCTCAGCGTTTTATAGGACAGTTCAAGAAAATTTGGTATTAGAGGCATATGCGAGCAGCGAAGGATCAGGCTAGACAGCTCATTCGTGCAGCTTTACCATAGCCTTTGTAAATCACACTAAAAAGAAAGGATAAAGATGAAGGCTTAGGCCAAATTTCATAGGCCAGTTCAAGAAAGTTTGGTTCTAATCGCATATGCGAACAGCGATCCCTAAAAATGAAGGGATGTCGATGAATGCTCAGGCTAAAATTTTAGGACCAGTTCATGAAAAATATCACATATGCGAGCAGCGAATGATCTGGCGAGGCTGCACATCTGTGCAGTCAAATTGTTTATACCAGTTATGTGATTAAGGTATTTTTCGCATATTCGAGCAGCGAATGATCAGGCGAGCCTGCACATTCGCAGAGTCTCACCAGAGCCTTTGGAATCACACTAAAAAGAAGGGATGTAGATGAAGGCCTAGGCCAAATTGTATAGGCCGGTTCAAGAAAGTTTTGTACTGATCGCATATGCGAAAAGCGAATCCCTAAAAAAGAAGGGATGTGGATGAAGGCTCAGGCTAAAATTTTAGGGTCAGTTCATGAAAAATATCACATATGCTAGCAGCGAATGATCTGGCGAGGCTGCACATTTGCGCAGTCTCGCCAGAGCCTTCTCTCATTGCACTTAAAGATGGGATATAGATGAAGGCTCAGGCCAAATTGCTTATACCAATAATGTGATTTAGGTACTTATCGCATATGCGAGCAGCAAAAGACCAGGCAAGCATGCACATTCGCGCAGTCTTGTCAGATAATGTTTGAATTTCTATCTTCCTGTGAGTGAGAAGAAAATTGGAAAAAAAACCCTGCCTTGACGACCTTGGTTTCTTCACATGCACAAAAGTAAAAGGAAATCAGTCCAGTGTCATACGTTACCATGGTGGTCGGCGTTATTAACTGTGACAAAAAAGTCCACACAAAGAAGAAGCTGCTTTCAACAACATGACAAACATGCATCAATGCATAGTCCTATGCAAGTTTAAAATCCAATAGAGCACTCATTTACCGAATAGAGGGCACAGAAACGGTGAATTTCAAAATGTTGAAAGGTACTATTATCGTGGGCTAGCAAAATCGGAATTTCCTTTTACAAAATGTATGTGCCAAACTCCCCAGCAGTAGCAATATACATTCCAGTCAAAATTGACATCGATGCAGCGAAATGACGCGGAAATAACGACACATCGACGTTCTTCCATCATTGCTGTTTCTATCAAGCAATACTAATAATTTGATAGGGGTAAATACGGGCATTCTGATTCTACTTCATCGATGCTTAAGCGTGTCAGAGCATTTGCTGTTTGCCTATTGCAATCAGGCATCTGACAAGCTGTCCTATATAGTCTTCAAGAAGATTAGTACTATGTTGAAATGCAGTGTACTAATTCATATGGTCACAACAAGGAACCTTGTTGACTGCTTTATATTACGACCTTTCTTTGACAAAACATGAAGAAAAGACCCATTGAAAATAAAGGAATTTTGTCTGCATTTTGCACTTTTATGAAGAGGTTGGTATCGTATATCACGTGGGCCTTAAACTATTTAATGGATCTTTTAAGTTATCATTATAGAATTCTACCAGTTCTGTATGAGGCACTATTAAGCGTTATGCTGTCAATCATGAAATTGTAAATGTCAACATCAAAGTTTGAAAGCCACATGATGGCGTCCCTTTTGTTACATTGAAAGAGTAATAATGTTTGTCCCTTTCCCCCAAAATTACTCATCTCTCATTGACTACCAGTATTATCTGGTAGTAACCCTGAAATGGCCCATGTATCCACCCAGGGAGTACTGGGACCCCAACCCCCCCAAAAAAAAAAAAAAAAAGAAAAGACCCTCCCAGCCACCACCCCCTCCCCCCCCCCCAAAAAAAAAAAAGAAAAAAGGACAAGAGAGAAAAAAAAAGAAAAAAAAGAGGGAGCTATCTTTGAGAATCCTCCCTCGGAGGACTCGCTTGTTGACGAGCCTTTATAGGGAAAGGCTCGTAAGGCGTGGCCTACAGCAACAATACTTATGAAACTTTCGAATTTAGTGAGATTTATGTATGCCAGAAATATTAAATAAGTGGCGATAGTATTTGTAATTGACATAATGAATATAGCGTTCTGCTATATTTGCTTTATTAATTTGTAGACAGAAATGAAATACAGCATGCAACTTCAATATTGTTAATTATTCCAAATGGTTATTTTGCTTTGTTTTGCTAAATCATGGATAAATTGCTTAAACATAAAGAGTGATGTCCCTGTAAACAACAAATCTACAATGTAAGTATGTTTTATAAGACCTACTTAAAAGTTTAATATTTCTTTTACAGTATAAAGAAATTATTATTGCGTCTTGGTAAGACTACAACAGCCTGCTTAGTCTCAGCAGCCCTTCTAAGAGTTGAATTTGGCATACAGAACCCTATAAACAAATTATCACTGCAGCGGACAACTAAGATTCTGATTTGAATTGGCATCAGTACAGTCTGATATGTGCATTTGTTGTGCGCATAACTGTATCAAATAGTTTTTCGCAGGACGAAGCTCATCTGAACTCATTGCAATTTTGATTGATTGGGCTCATCATGCCATACGTATGGGCAATTAGAGCATATGCGTTCTATACTGAGTTTCTTAAGCTGCTTGATGAGCCATCATAACTGTGCAGTATAAACGAGCAACTTTTTTCTGACTCAATATTTGCTATCAACAGTCCAACACACCCAGCAAACATTCTAGCTCCTTCCAGCCCTCTAGTTCCTTCCAACAGCGTAGTACCTTCCTAGTCTGTAGTTTCAATGCTTGCTAGAATGTTTATTTTTCTTGGTTTATCATTTCTCGGAAAACCGTCGTTCGACAGTCGCACGACCTTCGCGCGACAGTTGCACTCGTGAGGCTGTCGATGGTAATAAATACTCGCAATATCATCGGGCGAACATCGTGTGAGTGTCTCGCGAATGTCGCACGAATGTCGCGCGAATGTCGTGAAACATTCGCCAATTATTCGTGCGACAATCGTACGACATTCGTGCGACTGTCGCAAATATGTCTTATTCACGTATTCAGTGTGACCGCAATGTGTTTATGGTTTCAATGTCGTGTTTCTGTCGCCAAAACTTGTCTCAAATTAGTCTCGAAATAGTCTCAAATTGCTCGCATCTCAGTGAGATACTAGCTTTAGGCTTAATATCGGTGGTCAAATTTAGCGTTGCTTTGTTTGAAAGTGTCGTGATGCGTCATTCGCGACTGTACATGTGTTCTGTCTATTATCGAAGCTTCTAAAACAGTATTGTGTGTCCAGATGAGCAGTCTGGTCATGCATGATAATCTGTTTGTGTTTATGTGGCTGTTGGTCTGTGATCTTTGGACGTGTGCTGGCCAAATCAGTGATTAACTCTATTTAAGTCAAAATACTCAGTGTTCCCTCAGTGTTCACTCAGAGTATACCTATTCATTGAGTTTAGGCGTGTCTTCATAATACCAGTAACTATGGTAACGAAAGAGACAGAAAGTGGCAATATTCGTGCTGAAAAATCTTATTAATTCCTTGGCGGCTTACTTAATTTTCTCCTGTCAGAATCGTAGCTCTTAGTAACCCTTGTAACTATAGAGTAAGGAAAAAGTGCGAGGAATATAAAATGCACATGATACAAGAGATAATGAAATCAATTAAATATGAGGGAGCGCAGTGGCTCAGTGGTAGAGTGCTTGACTCGAGACCGAAGGGCCGCGGGTTCGAGCCTCACCGGCGTCACTGCGTTGTGGTCCTTGAGCAAGACACATTTATCCTAGCTTAGTACTGGTTCAACCCAGGAAGACACGTCCCGCATAACTGAAAGATTGTTGAGTGGACGTAAAGAATCAAATCAAACAAACAAAAATTAAATATGAAAGGCAAAATGTGTGTCTGACAGCTTAGACTGTCCCAGAAGACCAAGCTGGTTACACTGACGCCCACGTATTTGTACTGCGAATTCGCGTTTCGTGCGCATTTTCAATGCGTTGTACGCACGTACGATTTAAAGCGAGTTGAAAACGCGAATCAACTCGTATCAACGCAAGGCAAGATGATGAATATTCATATGAGATGGGAAGCGTTAGTGCGTTAACTAATCAAATTGCCTATTCAGAAAAATCGATACTGAAATGTGTTGACTCTGTTAAGGGTAAATCTAATCTAAAGTTTGAAATTTGCTTTATCATCTTGCGTAAAACAATATTATTTCTTACCTCCATCTTTTATTTTACTATAAATCCGTTTAAACGTATTTTATCCTTCATCTAATGAATGACTAATCAGCAATGCATTGCAATGCGGATCTGCGTTACAACGCAGTGATAAACGTTGATTCGCGTTGATAAATCATCTGGATCGATTGGTTGGTTTTTGGTTTTGTTGCTTTACGTCCCAAGTCAACAGCTATGGTCAGTTCACCTAACCACACTTTTTCCTGGGCAGGCTTGAACAAGCGGTTAACCAGTAATTTGTGCACATACTTTCGCTTGTAACTGACAACAACCCTTCTTGAATGAATCAGCGGAAGGGAGGAGAATGACCGTAGAAATTATTTCATGATCAATCTCCACGAAAGTATGGGACCAGCCGGGATCGAACTCGCGACCCCTGGATCTGCAGTCAGACACGCATCTGTAGCCAGACACGTTACCGACTGCGCTACGCGGCCCGGTGGATGGATCGATTGGTGGACAGGTAAATGCGTTTCACTGCAGTTCAACGTATTATCAATGACGAGCGGGGATTGGCTATTTGGAATTCGCGTTAAAAACACAGTGCGTATTACCTGCGTTTTCAATGCTTTTTCAACGCGAATTCGACAAGTACAGAAACGTGGGCGGTAGGGTACGGCTCCAACATAGAACGTCGCAGAACGTCGACTTAACCTTTTTAACCCATAAAGCGCCACCTATAAATTGCAGCAGACGACAATTTCAAATTTTGCTGCCTTTTCAAAAATAACAAATAAGGCATTATATTCCATCAGAATCGTCTGCTGGCAGACGATTTTCATGAAATATCATACCTTAATTTTTTCGAAAATTAGGTAAGATGTCACAAAATTTGTCGTCTGCTGCAGTCATGATTGGCGTTTTAATGGTTAAGACCAATGCATTTTCTATAAAGCCTGATTCAGTTAAGTCAGGATGGGCCATTGTATATCTTGAGGGGTTACAGATTTTCTCTCTCTCTCTCTCTCTCTCTCTCTCTCTCTCTCTCTCTCTCTCTCTCTGAAGATTGACGCGATAATAGACGCAAACCAAGAGACGAGCTAGACTATTGAAATTTTGCATGAAGCAATTTTGACTACTACACTTTTCAGATAGTGAATAACAAAGGCGCTGATAGGACTGTGCGCATGCGCAAGTCAGGTTATCTCGCATCCAGGCTCATTGTATATCGTGAGCTCTTTTTAAAACTACGGTTTACTCAAAATAGATTTGTTGTGTAACATGTAACAGAGTGTTTTACTGGGCTAAGGTTTCACTGATAAAGGTTTTATCATTTTCATGGACGGTTCCAGAGGGGGTTGGGACAGGGTCAGGACCCCCCTTGGAAAATCATAAAAATGGTTTAATAACAGTACTGGTCCGGATCCCCTAGAAAATCACAAGGCTACTAAGCCAGCATTCCATGACGGACCATCATCGGCCTGCCAGCAAAACGCCATTTAAATGGCGTTTCGCTAGCGGGTCAATAATAGCCCCCACTTTTAGTGGTATTTTGATCCTCTCTCTCCCTTATCAACTTAAAAAAAACGTTTTCAGAGTTGAGTTGGACCCCCTCTGACATAACTTTCTGGATCCGCGCATGATTTATTTCATTTCTTTATTTTTCAGGATTTCATTGAACACAGACTACCCAAGGGATTCGAGAAAGCACATCTCACGAAGGAGCTCAACCATTTCATCCATATCTGTATGCTAGTAACTCGTAAAATGTGTAGCCATACCCCACCACTCTGGATTCACTGGCAGCCGAAAGGCGATGAAATAAACAAAGACATGTTTCACTGTGACGTAAACGCAAGCTCGGTTGTTGATTGGACAGTATGGCCTGCCCTTCTAGATGAAACTGGTGCTATTCTATCCAAGGGAACTATTATTCCAGTAACTTGATTGTTAAAGGCTCTGTCATGACTTAAAGGTCTTGTGAATCTTCAAAAAAAATAAAAAAAAAATTAAACGCCCATTGATTGAAAAGTCAGGAATGAGAGAAACAGAATGTCGAAAGCCCCATCAAAACATTCAAAATAGTTACCAAGTTATGAAGGTTCCAAAATTTAAATGAAAATATGCGAGAGGCTCATATGACGTAATTTGAACTTTTTGAAATATTTCATTTCTTTTTTAACATTTATTATTATTGTATTCTATATGGTAAAATACAACATGTGCATATATAAGCTTAATTTCCTTAGAAATCACACTTCATAAAATATGACATTTGAAAAAATCATTTCGAAACAATAATGTGGGCGGGGCTTATATATGGTAATTTGCATAATTTTGAAACTTGCATAACTTTTGACTCGGTTGGAATTTTAAGATGGGGTTTCAGCATTTTGGTTTTCTCATCAATGTCATTTAAATCATGAAGAGTTTTAAAAATGTTTTGAAGATTCACAAGACCTTTTAACATCCAATATATACCATAATGGAGCAGTAAGGAAGCGGATCAGAATGTACATATTATTAAGCAGAGCTTGACACGCCTTCTTAGTGCTGTTAATTCTTTAAGCGCTTTATAATTAAAATGAATATTTTATTTGATGGCCTTGACTGTTCCCGCATCAATAATGCACACTTACTGTAGAAAGCAAACAAATACTGTCCTACCAGCCAAGAGTGACAGCGACGTCATGTTTGGTTTACAAAGTTATCAGAGACTTTCAATCGATATATCATTCGTGTATTAATCCTATCCTCAGGATAGGATTAATACACAAGTGATCTATCGATTCAAGTTAGCGCAAATGGTGTGTACAAGTTAAGTGTTTTACTAAGCAATTGTAAACAATACCTTACGTCACTGTCACTCTTGGTTGGCATGACAGTAATTTGCAGACCCTTTTCAAACTGACCTTCATGGGTGTCTTTACGCTGTTAACTCTTTAATCATTTTCATTCTGATGGATTATCCCATGCCAAGAGCTCCTGACATGCTAATACTAGATATATAAGCTGTGGACTTCATGGTTTTAGAGAAGATGATTTTTAAAGTTTTTCTCATTATAAGTCTATTATGGAAACTCCCTTATGAGCTAC
Source organism: Loripinus fragilis (assembly GCA_964019695.1). Classification (NCBI taxonomy): domain Eukaryota; kingdom Metazoa; phylum Mollusca; class Bivalvia; order Lucinida; family Lucinidae; genus Loripinus; species Loripinus fragilis. Next base: position 62,410,747 of record OZ026521.1, on the reverse strand, counting down.
AGTACATGTAGTTGTTCTAATCCAACGTTCTGTCCGTTATGAGCTATTTGCATAGTGACATATTGATACAATTAGTATAGAATAATCCATTTTGTATTCTAAGGGGTCACCGGTCAAAATTTCTATAAAAATGGTGTATTTCTGTCCCTTAAGATGCGTTTTGTTAGCAAACAGTGAAGACCCAGATGAAATGCTGCATTAAGCAGCATTTCATCTTGGTTTTCACTCTTTGCCAAAGTTCCTATTTACCTGAGCTAAATAAATAAAACGGAATATTTCAGTTTATGATATGGACTAACCCATCCTTATTATTCACCCATTTCAGCCGAATAGAATTTCCCACTCTATCAAGTAGACCAGTCCATTTCCGTTTTAAGTTTTTTTCCATTTCTATTCGAATTGTGATAGAATATTCTTTAAGCAAACAGTGAAGGCCCTGATCAGAAGCCACGTCCTGTGGCGATTGATCTGGGTCTGCTTGGTTTTCCTGTGTCCCACAGAAAGGACGGTATACTTAATATGTGGGCTAATAATAAATCAAAAACATGTACATAGACTGGTTCTCTCCCCTACACTAGGACTCGGAACCAGTTTAACATGTACAGTCCCTGACAAGATTGCTCCTTCAGGAGCAGGCTGGTCTGGTTCTATTTAATTTGAACATGCATTTCCTTTCTGAGCAATTCGGTTTTGACAATTGTATGTATTTCAAAAGATTTAACCTTTACTCTGTTTATATACTGTTTTTGTCTAGAAAATATCGCCTGCTGCATATATTAGATCATTGCATTCCACGAAATGACTGGGTTATGGTCCTTTAACTTTGTCATTTTCCACTTTTTGGCCAAATTGACATACAATGTTGATTTTTGTATACAAAGCGTCTTTTTGTATACAAACCTGGCTTCGGTTTTGTGAACAACAAAGGTTGAAACCAGCCTGCGCACTCTGATAAGTGCCTTTATTATTCGCTTTTTTTAATGTCTCGTAACTAAACTTGCTACAAGCGAACTTTCAATTTTCTAGCTAGTCCATGTAGCTGAGCAGACTGGTTTGAGAGGGGGTTCATGGGGCTCGCTTCAACCCCCTCCGTTTTTTAAATATCCTATGAAAATGAAATAATTTGGTCTCAGTGGGATTTTTCAAAAAATGAGATAAAATAAGCAAAGCGAACCCCCACGCCTTTATACGTATGAACCCCCTTTCCAGAAATTCTGGGTTCGCCCCTGGCCACCCTACTGGACTAGCATAAAGTTGGGGAACACTGTTTCACAAACACTTTCTCCATGGGCAGAACCAGAGGGGTGGGGGCAGGTGGACCGTACCTCCCTGGAAAATCATACGTGGTTATAGGTTTCCTCGAAGCAGGTTCGTACCGCCCTCGTGACTAAATCAAAAACGTTGTCAACACCCTCCCCCACGGCGAAATTTTCTGGATCCGGCCATGATCTCTGAACATTCAGCCAAGCATTTTTGTGAGGATATAAATGAGCCGCGAAATGTGATTTCCAACAATGTGGCATTTTGACAAGTGTAGGTGCTTAGATACTCTAAGTAGCTTTACAGTCATAGAATATTCAAGCGAATAGCAAAGGCTCCGATCAGACTGCGCGCATGTGAAGGCTGGTCTGAGTCATTGCGTGTCGCACATACCACATTGTTGGAAATCTCATGTCATGCCTCAAATGAGCAGCGAAGGCCCAGACGATGATGCACGGGACCCTTCGGATAGCTACACTTGTATCGCCAGCCCGGTCGTCACCCGCTAACCTTTGCTAACAGTTTGGAACCTGATCAGCCGCGACAAAATGTCGAGCCTGATCTGGTTCCAAGTTGTTTGACACTGTAATGGTATTCCTGAAATATTACTATTTAAAGTTTAAATTGAATTAATCAGCAGACAAATTAATCAGCAGACGACAACAGATAATCTATGTCATGTATTTTAATGCTTTCTTGGCATGGTTATTCCCCTTCATTCGGTCTCTCCTTAACTCGAATATGTCTATGGCAGCAAACTTTAGGATATAAGCAGTTTGAGTTCAAAGGTTTTTATCTTTCATAAATACGAGGGACGATCAAAACTATCTATAAAATGTAAAAAAATGAGTGTAAATTTACACACCAAGTTTGGGGGCAGCTAAATTGCCACTGATCTTGGTGAAAGCTTTTAACTACCTTTAAAGATACATGTATGCCCGGAGAGTAACTACTACTAACAACAATAACAGGTAGAAATGTTTAACATCAATCACTGATGAAAAAGCCTCGAGTTTTTTTTGGAAGAAAAGTCAGTGTTAACTTAGTTAAAAGTGTAACTTCGTTCAGTACATACTATGATGAAACTACATCCGTAGATTTATATGTGCCAGTTTATGAGCTTTTTGTACTGTGAAGAAATTCCTTAACTGGCGACTTTTTTATCTGCTGGTAATCTCTGCAAACAGTTTTGCTCCAGATCAGGACCGACAGAACTTCGATCCTGATCTGGTTCCAAACTGTTTGACACTCTGAAAGTGCTCCTAAAAGAATATTTTGAAAAAGTTAATTTTGAAAAAAAATCATCAGTCGACAACAGAAGCATGAAAAATTACTCAGCATGCAGAGCATTAAACATGCATGCGCAGCTATCTAGTGGGGCTAAAAACTGAATTTTGGTCAGAGCCTTCAGCCGTGCCCCTCCATTGTATGTGCGAGCAACCAAGGCGCTGGCGATTCCATAAGATCGTACCTCCGAAATTTTGATCGGAGCAAACCTCTATGCCCATACTCTCAGCATGCGAGCAGTGAAGATTCTGGCGAGACTGTGCGTTTGCGAAGGCTCGTCTGAGCATTCGCCGCTCATATTTGCGATTAGTACACCATTGTCGAAGACGGGAAGCTAATCTAGATGAGGTATCGTCAGGTCTCGCGAGAATGATAAGTACACAAGTTGCATGAACGTGCAGTGCTCATACGGTTGTTATGAAAGATGGGCCAATGTGAAAGTCATATGCAGTCTGGCTGCAATTCAACCTCCGGATGCATACCTGAATAGGTAAAGGTGTGGAAGGATGCACTTCTGTTTTTGTTGATGCAATTTATGTTTTATTGAGAGATCCGGTTAAGGGTATCCAATTACCGCCTGTACTGTTTACTTTAAGAGAATTATGCAAAAAACGTGTAGGACATGACGAGCGAAATTTTTGATCGCGTGAAATTATTCGTGTTTTGGTTGCTCAAAAGAACCGTCTCATTGAGACGGTTATTTTGAGTACCCACAACACTTGTTTTGTTTGAGAAATAATAAAATGTTTTATTGTTATCATTTTCTTATTACGCAGTCGTAACTTGAGGCCTGGGGTATTATGCATAACAGTACGTAAATATGACTGCAGATGCTTGATATCTAGCATGTTTCCCAAATATTATTTTTGTACAGGACAATATCAACAAATATTCTAGGACCCAGCAAACATTCAGATCAGACTGGACGACAAAAGCGCCCTGTGCATGCACTTACATTTGAGCCGTGACATGTGATTTTCAACAATGTGGTATTTTGACAAGTGTAGACTTATACGAGCCTGTGCTTTCTCCTTTTAAGCTTACAGACTGCAAATGATATTCAGTCAGTAGCGTAACAGTCAAAGAATATTTAAGCGACCAGCAAAGGCTCTGATCAGACTGCGCGTATGCGCAGGCTGGTCTGAGCCTTTGCTGGTCGCACATACCACATTGTTGGAAATCTCATGCCGTGGCTCATTTGATTTTAACCGCACCGCACCTGCTCTGTCTTAAAATCCCCCTCCTGAGAGCATTCAAATGGCGTTTCGCTGGCGGGCCATTATTTTCTTTATGCTTCCTATGTAACCATTGTCGTGCCGGGTTTTGCTGCTTTAAGAGTGTTGTCAATTCAAAAACATTTGATGTGCGCTTAACTAATGTGCCAATCATTACGTATACTACCAGTACACTTATGATTTCACACATTCAAATGATCATAATTAGGTAACTGATAGTGACTTGCTTCCACATGCTTCCTGTCAGTAACCACTATCGTGCTCAGCGTGGCCTTGTATGTCTGTTGCTGTTACAGTGTAGATTGTCGTCAATTTTAAAAGCAGCTGTATACGCGGTAATCAATATGAACGTTACACGTGCATTCGTTGTTTCACACACTAGACTGGTCAGACTTTGGTTCTATTGCATTTGCTTTGTTTCCATTGGCAATTGTTCTTTGGATAGCATCACTTGTCATATTTGAATTGAATTTGTCATTTGCATTATCCTCTTCATTTAAGTGATCTGAGCAATCGCAGGTCATCTGTGCTGTTATATCATTCATTTGAATATCTTCTTTTTGGGGTTCCCCGCTTCCACGGTTATGATCGGAGTCCCGAGGAGGAGTGGGTGAGTGTCTTTTGTTACCTGTAGATGAGATTGTCTCCCCTCTTGTAAGATTTCGTCTACGAATAATGATGAATACACCGAGATTAAGTATCCCACCCAAGTTAGAAAATGTTGTAACAAGATGAAATATCACTTGTGGAACGGGTCCAGCTAATGCCCATATACCAAATAGCGCCATTGCCCACCATTGGATAAAGAATGCGGCTACGAATAACGACATGGCTTTGGCTGCTCGGTGCGATGCACGCATACTAGCTGGTTTGGAACCTTGTGTATATCGGATTCTCTTCGTCTCGTCTCGAATCCTTTTCCAGGTGAGAAAATATAGAATAATATTCATGAGAAGGATGATTAACAGAGGAACGGTTGTGAAGCAGATGTTGGCAACGACCCCCTTCACGCCATCAAAGTAACAACTGAAAATAAAACAAAAGAAGACACAAAGATTAATGTTCATGGGGAGTCTGATCATCATTGGAAATGTATTGAAGCAGTTGTTGGCAAAAATCCCTTCACGCCATCAAAGTAACAACTGAAAACAAAATAAGTGAGGATACAAACCTGTTTTAAACGACCACTCAAAAAGACGACCAAAATTGGCTTCCAAGACCGATTATCGCTTAATGCAGGTCAAAAGTATTGCAGAATGCTCCAAGAGAGCATTCTGCAACACTTTCTGCCTTCATTAAGCTACAGTTTGTCGTTAAGACCTTTATTGTATATTTTTGAGTGGCCGTTTTAGACAGGCTTTACTGTTTTAAGATTAATATTCACGAGAAGTATGCTCAGCCAGGGAACTTTGGTGAAGCAAATGTTGGCATCGACGCCTTTCAAACTATCAAAGTTACAACTGAAAGCCAATGGAAAACAATCTATAATAATGTTCATGTGAAGTATACTCAGACAGGGAACTTTTGTGAAGCAAATGTTGACAACGACTCCTTTCAAACTATCAAAGTAACAACTGAAAACAATGAGAACTATAGAATAATGTTTATGTGAAGTATGCTCAGCCAGGGAACGGTGGTGAAGCTAATGTTGACAATGACTTCCTTCACGCCACCAAAGTAACAACTGAAAAAAATGAGGATGCAGTTAAACCTGTCTTAAACGGCCACTCAAAAGAAGACCAAAAATTGGCTTTCAAGACCAATTATTGCTTAATGCAGGTAAAAAGTATTGCAGAATGCATTCTGCAACACTTTCGACCTTCATTTACGTTGTAGCTACTATTTATCGTTAAGACCTTTGCTTTGTATATTTTTAGTCGGTGTGTTAGACAGGGTTTACTGTAAAAAGATAAATATTCATGAGAAGTATGAACAACAGGGGAGTGGCGGTGATGCAAATGTTGACAATGACTTCTTTCACACCATCAGACTAACAACTTAAAACAAATGAGAAACTGTAGAATATTATTTATGTGAAGTATGATCAGTAGGGTAGCGGTGCTGAGACATATGTTGGCAACGACACACTTCACGCCATCAAGGTTACAACTGAAAGCAAATGAGAAACTATATAATAATGTTCATGTGAAGTATGCTCAGCCAGAAACGCAATTGTTCCTGAAGACTACATTTAACGCCATTAAAGTAACAGCTAAAGGTAAATGACAAACTATAGAATAATGTTCATGTGAAGTATGCCCAGCAAAGGAACATAGGTGAAGCAATTGTTGGCAACAACCTCCTTCACGCTATAAAAGTAGCAACTGAAAACAAATGAGAAACTATAGAATAACGTTCATGTGAAGTATGCTCAGACAGGGAACGGTGGTGAAGCAAATGTTGGCAACGACACCCTTCACGCCATCAAAGTAACAACTGAAAACAAATGAGAAACTAAACAAGAAATGTCACAAACACGTGACGAATGCCCCCAAAGGAATTGGTCTAGCACAAGACACATTTGGGGAAAGATAGCTATAATATAGCAAGAAAAACCTAGAAATGAAGCCAGAAGTCAATGTCAAGGTCAAAATGACTCAAAATTGTATGCACCACTCCGCCATCCCAAGAGGAATCACCACCCCAAATTTGGGATTCCTACATCAAATAATATAGGAGATATGCTCTGGACACAATAATTCTTGAAAACTAGGTCAGAGGTCAAGGTCACAGTGACCCAAAAATGGTTTGTGACACTCAGGCATCCCAAGATGCATTTACATACCAAATTTGGAATTCCTATTTCAAAGAATATAGGAGATATGCACCAGTTTCTAGAAACTAGGTCAGAGGTCAAGTTCAAAGTCACAGTGACTAAATTATGGTAAGTGACACTTCCTCATCCCAAGATGCATCCACACACCAAATTTGAGATTCCTACCTCAAATAATATAAGAAATACGCTCTGGACATGATTATTCTAAAAACTAGGTCAGAGGTCAAGGTCACAGTGACCCGAAAATGGTACATGACACTCCCCTATTCCAAGATGCATCCATACACCAAAATTGGAATTCCTAACTCAAGGAATATATGAGATATGCTCGGGACACAATAATTCTTAAAACTAGGTCAGAGGTCAAGGTCACAGTGACCCAAAAATGGTATGTGACACCCTGTCATCCCAAGATGTATTTACACACCAAAATTGGAGTTCCTATCTCAAAGAATATAGGAGATATGCACCAGACTCAATGTAGTTTCTAGAAACTAGGTCAGAGGTCAAGTTCAAGGTCACAGTGACCCAATTATGGTACCCGACACTTCGTCATCCCAAGATGCATCCACACACTAAATTTGAGATTCCTACCTCAAATAATATAAGAGATATGCTATGGACAAGATTATTCTAAAAACTAGGTCAGAGGTCAAGGTCAAGGTCACAGTGACCCGAAAATGGTACATGACACTCGGCTATCCCAAGATGCATCAACACACCAAATTTGGAATTCCTAACTCAAAGAATATAAGAGATATGCTCTGGACACAATAATTCTTAAAACTAGGTCAGAGGTCAAGGTCACAGTGACCCAAAAATGGCATGTGACACCCCGTCATCCAAAGATGCATTTACACGTCAAATTTGGAATTCCTATCTCAAAGAATATAGGAGATATACACCAGACTCAATGCAGTTTTCAAGAAACTAGGTCAGAGGTCAAGTTCAAGGTCACAGTGACCCAATTATGTTACGCGACACTTCGTCATCCCAAGATGCATCCACACACCAAATTTGAAATTCCTACCTCAAATAATATAAGAGATATGCTCCGGACACGATTATTCTAAAAACTAGGTCAGAGGTCAAGGTCAAGGTCACAGTGACCCGAAAATGGTACGCGACACTCCGCCATCCCAAGATGTATCCACACACCAAATTTGGAATTCCTACCTCAAAGAATATAGGAGATATGGACCGGACACGAAAGCGGGACGGACGGACTGACGGACGGACGGACGGACGGACTGACGGACGGACGGACGGACAGTGCGATTACTATATGCCTCCCAAAGTTCCTTTGGGGGCATAAAAATGATGTTCATGCGAAGTATGCTCAGCCAGTGAACGGTGGTGTATCAAATTGTGGCAACGACACCCTTCACGCCATCAAAGTAACAACTGAAAACAAATGAGAAACCATGGAATAATGTTCCTGTGAAGTATGCTCTGCAAGTGAACGATGGTGAAGCGAATTTTTGCAACAATCGCCTGCACACCATCAAAGAAACAACTGAAAACAAATGAGAAATTATAGAATACTGTTCATGTGAAGTATGCTCAGCCAGGGAACTGTGGTGAAACAAAAGTTGACAAAGACTCCTTTCACGCCATCAAATGAAACGAATGAAAAACTATAGAATATTGTTCATGTGAAGTATGCTCAGCCAGGGAACGGTTGTGAGGCAAATGTTGACAACGACTCCTTTCAAACTATCAAAGTACCAACTGAAAACAAATGAGAAACTATAAAAAAAAATAATGTTTATGTGAAGTATGCTCAGCCAGGGAAGGGTGGTGAGGCAAAAGTTGGCAATGACTTCATTCACATCATCAAAGTAACAACTGAAAACAAATGAGACACAATAGAATAATATTCATGTGAAATGTGCTCAGCCAGGGAACGGTGGTGAGGCAAATGTTGGCAACGACTCCTTTAAAACTATCAAAGTAACAACTGAAAACAAATGAGAAACTATAAAAAATAATGTTTATGTGAAGTATGCTCAGCCAGGGAACGGTTGTGAGGCAGAAGTTGGCAATGACTTCATTCACATCATCAAAGTAACAACTGAACGCAAATGAGACACCATAGAATAATATGCATGTGAAATGTGCTAAGCCAGGGAACGTTGGTGAGGCAAATGTTGACAAAGACATCCTTCATGCCATCAAAGTAGCAAAATGAGAAACTATAGAATAATGTTCATGTGAAGTATGCTCAGGAAGGGAACGGTGGCGAGGCAAATGTTGGCAGTGGCACCCTTCACGCCATCAAAGTAACAATTGAAAACAAATGAGAAACTACAGAATAATGTTCATGTGAAGTGTGCTCAGGAAGGAAACGATTGTGAGGCAAATGTTGGCAACGACACCCTTCACGCCATTAAAGAAACAACTAAAAACAAATAAGAAACTGTAGAAAAGTTCATGTAAAGTATGCTCAGCCAGAGAGCGGCGGTGAAGCAAATGTGGCAATGACTCTTTTCATGCCATCAAAGAAACAACTGAAAACAAATGATAAACTATAGAATAATGTTCATGTGAGTATGTTCAGCCAGGGAGCAGTGGTGAGGCAAATGTTGACAACGACACCATTCACGCCATCAAAGTAACAACTTAAAGCAAATGAGAAACTATAGAATAATGTTCATGTGATGTATGCTCAGCCAGGGAACGGTGGTGAGACATATGTTGGCAACGACCCCTTCACGCCATTAAAATAACATCTGAAAACAAATGAGAAACTGTGGAATAATGTTCATGTGAAGTATACTCAGCCAGGGAACGGTGGTGAGACATATGTTGGCAACGACCCCTTCACGCCATTAAAATACCATCTGAAAACAAATGAGAAACTATAGAATAATGTCCATGTGAAGTATGCTCAGCCAGGGAACGGTAGTGAGACATATGTTTGCAACGACACCCTTCACGCCATCAAAGTAACAACTGAAAACAAATGAGAAACTATAGAATAATGTTCATGTGAAATATGCTCAGCCAGGGGACGGTGGTGAAGCAAATGTTGGCAACAACAGCCCGCACACCATCAAAGAAACAACTGAAAACAAATGGGAAACTATAGAATAATATTCATGTGAAGTATACCCAGGAATTGAACGGTGGTGAAGCCAATGTTGGCAACGACCACCTTCACGCCATCAAAGTAACAACTGAAAACAAATGAGAAACTATAAAAATAAAGTGTATGTGAAGTGTGCTAAGCCAGGGAACGGTAGTAAAGCAAATGTTGGCATCGACTTCCTTCACGTTATCAAAGTACCAACTCAAAGCAAATTGGGAAATGAAGCCTAATGATCATGTTAAGTATTCTTAGCAGGAGACCTGTAGAGAAGCAAATGTTGGAAATTACTCAATCGAAGAAGCAACTAAATAAAACAAGGTAATAAAGACTTATGTTCATGTAAAGCTTGCGAAGCATGGGAACTGTAGTGAGACAAATGATGGCAGCCATCAAAGTAACAACTAAAACAAATTAATGACATAGTCGAGAAATCGATGTTCTTGACTTGCCAATTTTGGCTACATAGTGTCTTCCTGCAAAATTTCAAAGTATATGTTTCTTGCCTGGAGATGATTTAGGTTGGTGTTGAGGTATCCTCGCAAGCCAATGGTACTAAGTCCACTTCGTTCCTAGTGTAAGGAACGAAGTGGACTTAGTACCATTGGCTTGCGAAGATGGTGTTGAGGTTGATCGCTGTATGTTAGTTTTGATTAATTTGAATGGTATCACCACCCAAGGTATTATATTTCTTCCATATTCTGTCCTTCCCATATCATTTGCTAAGAGAGAACGTGGTCATGGTCTTCGGAGGTAGCTCCCCATTGGAAAACCATGGGATATAAAGTTTTGCCCCATTTAGGATTGGCATATTGAGGGGTGGTCGAATACTGCTATATGAATATTTCCCGTAGGAAATTATTCCTGCAGGTTTTGTAATTTTGAACTTCAAATTAAGATACTACACGTAACCAATAATTCAAAATGACAAAATCATCTGGGCAGCGACGCGAGAAAACCTCTTCGGGGTTTCCGACCAGGTCATACCCAAACCAGCCTGCTCAGTTAGAGAAACTAGCTAGAATAGTGAAATTTCGCTTGTAGCAAGTTTTTTCCAATTAGCGAATAACAAAGGCGCAGATCCGTGAGACTGGGCGGATGCGCAGGCTGGTGTTGTTCGCAACCTCCGAAGACAGGGTTTTTCCCGTCGAGGTCCATCTAACTAAAGGGCAGTTATCATAGTTGAAAACCAAAAACTCGTGTGTTTTGCTTATATATACTTACAACGATCCGTTGGTTCCCAGTTGACCTGCGATCCCTGCTATTGTAGCCCCTACAAACGGGGCACCAAACGTCCACGCCAGTAGCCTCCAGTCATAACGACCAAATTTCAAGTGTCTTTGAAAATAAATCAACATGAACGCATTCACCGCTACAATATTCACCATCAGGTTCTGGGCTGTAATAAACTCCGCCAGAGTGAATCCATAAAATTCACAGAGTTCTTTAGGACGCACATGATCCCTCGTGATCACCATGTGGAGATGATCAATGCTGTGGGCGACATTGAAGAGGCCATCACAGACGGCGAGATAGACCATAAACCTCTCGCTCCGCGTCCAGGAGAAAAAAGTGCGGTAACTTTTATTCCGAAATGACAGAATGATAACGATAACAGCACAGCATAAGCTTGTTATAATACAACATATGGCTGGAATATGAATAGAATAGAATGTGTTGTTTTTGATCCCATACACTTCGAGATCATATCCATCCTTTGGCTCCATTTTTTCGTCAGTCATTGTAAATGTTTGTAATTTGTGTAATCACTCGGTTGGTTTAGATCTTTAACTGTTCTTCGAAGAGAGATCTGTCCACCTGCTTTTACATTTTTTAACCCTTGAAGAGCCAATCACGACTGCAGCAGACGACAAATTTTGCGACATTTTTCTAAATTTTTGAAAAAATAATGTATGATATTTCATGAGAATCGTCTGCCAGCAGACGATTCTCATGAAATATCATGCCTTATTTGTTATTTTTGAAAAAGCGGCAAAATTTGGAATTGTCGTCTGCTGCAAAATATAGGTGGCGCTTTATGGATTAAATTTAATCTTCTTCCTGCTTGGGGTATATCAGAACTCAACCTTGCTATCTGTAACTTCGGAAATACACGAGCATGTATCTTCTAACGTTTGTTTTTAGATTAAATCAAAATTTTCTATTGAATAAAACGTCTATAACACTTATTATACCACCCTTACCAACTTTAGCACGAAATATCTCACGATGTGCAAGGTCTACACTGATGAATGTGGCATAACTTGAATAGTTATACCATGTTTGTCCACCTGTACATAAGATAATCCACTCGCTAAAGCTCGTGGATTATCTCCACGTACAGGCGGACAACCCATGGTATAACTATTACTTATTCATTGGAACCGTCATGGACACTGAGTATGTGTTGCATTGTTTTTTATATATATATTTGTATCCATATATTATCTGTAACATACGACGGTTGTCCCAGTAACTTGTGGACTTTTGTTATAACATGAGACTGTGTATCAGGAATTCTATGAAAGTTGTATGGTATGTTCACATTCATCTAGGACATTTGGTACAATATGGAGTTGTTATTTTGATAGTTTAAAAAGGATTCGTTGCCAACATTTGTTTAGATAGCATAGTTATGAACGTTTACTTGACTATGCGATTTTTAATTGGTTGTACACTAATATTTGGACTAGATGAATTTCATTACAAAGATTTCGACGTGCTCCACGCGCATATGCCGACATAACATAAAGTAAAGGTTCATAACATTGTTATCTAAGCTGTGATTCCACCCACATATGTACAAAATATTTCCTAGATGTATACAAACATAACCTTAAATATCATAGAATTACTAGTCAACAGTTTCGTATTACGACAAAAGTCCTCGATTTACTGGGACAACCCTCGATTATTCTGACCAATATAAGGTAAAGGAAATTTCCAGACTGCATTGATGAATAAAATAAGTTTTCTAAAAGCATACCAGTTAGCAAAGGGTTTCTTTGATAACTATTATAATTAAATGAATGAGGAAATAAATTCCGCGACGGCGACATTTGAATCGCAAAATTTTGTTGCGTGAGTGTCGTATGTTTGGCACTATGTGGTTTCTAACCACACCATTGCTTATGAAGATGTTCTATTCCTTATAAGGCTAAACATATATTTATGTGTGTTTCAGGTTTCTCAACCCTACTAAATTGATTGGCGCGACCCAAACAATTTTATTGTTGCAGTGAAAAAAGAGAGAAAACAGAAAAAGAAAGAAAAACATTTTGTTTGTCACAATTCTTCTAGCAGTACAGTAAAACCTGTGTAAAACGGCTACTCTCAAAACGACCAAAAATTGTTTTTCAAGATGAATTATTGCTTAAAGAGGTAAAAACCCCAGCAATAATAGTGGTACCACTCATTATGACTCCCCAGGGGCCATACTCGACAGATCTATAGGAGGCGATTATGGCTTCCTTACAGGGGGCAATAAAGTGGTCCCACGAAAGAGTAAGTTATTTTCTTGATAAAATATTGATTTTTATCTTAGTGAAAGAAATTGTGTCGTATACAGGTAAGATACTGAAACTGTCCCTTATCAGTTAATCATTTAATGATCTCTGTTGGACAGGAATATATATGTCTTTAATGCAGGTCAAAAGTATAGCATTCTGCAATACTTTCGGCCTTCATAAGCTATCTTATCTCTTAAGATCTTTGTTTTGTCTATTATTGAGTGGCCGTTTTACACAGGTTTTACATGTAATTCTTTCAGTGTTTTATCAGTTTTTGTCATCACACTAAAAACTCCAGCTGATAAGTTTTTAGACCTAATTTTTCGCAATAACTTTTTTTATCTTCAGTTTTAGCAAAATGTGTTCGCGATGAAAGTTGTAGAGGGGAATTTCCGCCAACTTCTGCAAAAGGTTTTGTGCTTGTGGTACAAAGAGCTTTTTGTGTATATAGATGAAGATTTTGCAATAAATTGAATTCGTCCTAAATTTCTAAGTCTTTTAATGACAGGTATAATTCGTATAGGCGTGACAGAAAGGGGTAGTTTCAAAAACTATTCGGAAGCGGTGCATATCCCGTTCTTCAAAGGCTGTGCATAACATAAAACTGCCGTTAACATACTCAGAATTTACTGTGCATATGTAGAATCAACTTAAAGCAGGCTCATTTGTAAGAACAAATGCTTGGTTATCGCATGACGTGATTTTTTCTCTTATGCACGTGCTATGAAATGGACGGTTTTGAGATGACCCTACTAGTTTAACGCACGAGCGAATCAGGCGCGCTTTCTATTATATTTGAACAAGCCATCCATCGCGTTTGTAATTGAATTAGGGCGGTGCTATGTAACTTTTTGACTGACATCTTGAACTTAGTTTATTTGCGCTTTGCTTAAAATGTTCAAAGAGTGCATCTAAGCACAGAGGAACCTGCAGCATCTAGGATGCTGGAACCATTTGGAGAAGTTGGCGGAGATGTTCCTGAATACTTTTCATCGCGAACACATTTCGCTAAAATTGGAGATAAAAAAGTTATTGCGAAAAATTGGGTCTAAAACCTTATCAGCTGGAGTTTTTTTTTTTTTTTTTTTTTAGAATCGGTTCTTATTTTGGTATTTCAATTTTCCGGTCCATCAGAAAGAATGGGCTCGTGTGGTGACTATTTATACCTTACACATATAACATGGAAGTTCGATTTCCTTTGTATGTGAGCACAGAACTATCATGTAAAGCCCATAAACACAATAAAAATATGATAATAAAATATTAATCCGACCATTTTTTTCAGACTGAAACCTGAAACACATATAATTTTTATTTGCCTAACTTCCTAAAGTTGACAATCAGTGTATGAATTTAAGAAGAAATAAACCGTTGCAGCCACAAAACATTCACAAAATACAGATGTTACGTATTTTCACATATAAATACCTAGCAACAAAAGTGTTTTGAAACTTTTTAATACAAAATAATAACTTCCTCAATGATATTATACCCAATAGGACAAAAAGTAAATCATAAGTGTTGGTTTTCATATATTACACAAATACGATGTACCTGTAGAAGATAAACACTGTTATCTATTACAACCCTTAACCTTTTGTAAATTAATGGATTGTCCCATACATATTGATACAATTAGGATGGGGCTGCCCATTGTGTATTTTAAGGGGATAATTTTCTGAATACATAATATATTTACGTCCTGAATGTGCTTTAAATATCAACATGATGAAATGCGGTATTATGCTGGATCTTCACTGGGTCTTCACTGTTTGCCAAAGTATCCGTTTGGGGGGTTTCAAGCAATAAAAAGTTAAATCGATTATAACACGTAGCAGGATCTTGTCCAATCAGCTGTGTTTCAAATTAGATAAAGGCCCTAACTATAAGGTAGGTACAGTCGATTCAAAGAGAGATGAGAATCGTTGTAAACAAGTACTGACGAGTTTACCTTGTTTTCGGGCGTGCTTTACAGTTATAATGGACCTACCTCAGAATACTGCATACGAGGGTCATTTTTTATGTTCGTAGAATAGGGACGGATCTCTACAAATATAGAATTTACGGTACCATAATTACATATACTTTGAATGGTCTATCTTTTGTCTATCAACTGATATAAATTTTACATCATTAACGCTTATTACGGTCAAGATATATAGCTTTGAATAGGGTATCATGAATGACACTGGTCGAAATCCAAGTCATTTAACCACGCAGCCAGCAGGAAATTAGACGCTGTTAAGTTCCATTCGCTATGGTGATATACGCATTTGTCAAGCCGATTTTTCTTTTGCACCATCAAAATTAACTATTCAAACGCTAATCGTAGACAAGTGCAGCAAAACTATAAGCATGTTGTTTGCTCTTCTATTTCAAACACCCATCAATATACCAAAAATAATCAGAGCCAAGTGCTAATTATTATATCTGTTAAAATTGCGATTATGACCAAATTCTAAAAAATCTTCTGGTTTTGCATAGCACATGATATACTCAATCATTCGTCAGCAGTTATATGGATGTATCGATTAGAGCGTGAATCTGGCAACTTCCGGTACTGTGATGCCCCATGTTATATAAAGTGGTTGGGGTAAATCAACCCCGCGTAGAACAACAAATAACAATCGGATCTGCATAATTTTCTTATCGCAGTGATTCCAACACCTTTTAAGAGGCGCAAAAACAGTTTTAATGTATTTTCTAAATATAGTAACACTCCATGACGTCATTTGTACAAAATAAGGGATTTTAGCACCCCATTGGCTATTTATTTTGCAGTTCATTTCTAATACAACGAAAGTATTAACTTTGTTTTGGGAGGAAAGTTACCATAACACTTATATCTACCATATAAACAAGAAATGTTATAATAGTGCTTTACAGCTAACATATTAAGCCACGTTCAAAAGCCCGTATCCAACTACCACTTGTGTCAACTTTTAACAATAAAAGTTTATATGCCTACTGTACAATTGGCTGAGGTTCCAAACAAATAGAGAATACTAGGTGAGTGTCTTTTGATATCAAGTTTACCAGGCAAGGCTTTGAGAACGCATGTTGACATCGCGAGGCTTGCCGAGCGATTCAACAAGCGTTCTCAAAGCCGAGCCTGGTAAACTTGATATCAAAAGACGCGAACCTGGTATTCTATTTATCAGTTTACCCATTGTTTCACTCTTCAAACTAGCGATTATGACGTAATTTTCGATTTTTGTGTTGATTCTGCGTCATTAGCGACGTCATTCAAAAAGTGCAACGTCATCATGACCTGATAAAGGCAACATGCCGTGAGATAGACAACGTTTATCAGGCAACGCGCAACAATACAGTTGATATGAGAGGTAACTGATAAATCTTCCATACCGAATAACTGCTGCCTATATGCTATAATGGTCATATAATATGGTAGCACTTAGTGCCCTTTATCTACAGCCAAATTTTCAGAAGCCGTGTATGGCTATGGGCCCATTTTCATGCAATTGCTACTAACGTTCTGTCAGAGACTAAGTCCATAAATGTCATATTTCTACCATATTTCCAATGTCCGATATAAAGGAATGTCTTTGCCTCTTGGAAGTCATTAAAGTAATGCATTTTGAAATAATTTTAAATTTCATGTATAGATAAAAGCCCAAGCTTTCCAAATGTACAGTCAGACATAAATTACGCATCACCCAAACATTATTTCAGAGACGTTTTTCGTGTACAATTTTCTTCAGAAGAACAACCAGGTTGTTATATTTTGTTACCCCTGTCTTCCTTTGGTCTCCTGAACATATCAGAATACCATTTGGTCATTTTGATGAATTTTTACGGTGTCCTGTATACACCAACCCCTATTTTGGGGGTGTACCCTTAAAAAGTGTCACAGCTTAACACAAAGAGCTTACTTTGAATTCAAATAAACGCAGAAATAAGATAGATTTATTTTTCAAACTAGTGCCAAACTCATTCTGTCGAACTCAAGGTTTCCTGTCAGTTATACAGGATCATAGAGATATCTAATCGCGTGTTTATAATTTCCCATTATCACTTTATAACATGTCATTCTTTACACATCCATAACTTTACTTCTTTTAGAGATATGAATCTGAAATTTTCATACAAAACTTGTCTTTGATATTGTAACAATATGACACTAACACTTAATATGTCGTTTTGAAAATACCATAATGGGCTAGAGAATAGGGACATTTTAGGGGTAAGTGAGCATTTACCATGCCTGGTTGTTTATTTCTAAGATAATCGAATCGAAATTTGCTGTAAATTGTCACCACTTTATCTATTTTCATATAAAACAAGAAAATATTCATGACTGAAAAGCTTCCTTCGTTTACTAGGAAACTATTGAGGCGATGCTTAACTTATGTCCGACTGTATATATACATAATGTATGCAGTTTTCATTAAATCTACCACTCTACGAACATAAAAAACTTTCCTCGTATGAGCGTTGTTGTGAATATGTCATGTTTACATGTTTATAAGAAAACTAGAATCGACTTATTACTATGCATCTTTGAATCAACAGTAAGGTAAAAAGAAAAAAAAACAACAACTTTGCTGTGGATTTGGCCATTCCAGGAGTAACTATTGACATTCAAAGTAATACTAAACCAACGGATGAAAAGGCAAGTGAGTATTACATGTAATAGAAAATACCACATTCACAGACCACGGGCCAACCTATGCCACCGCGAGGAAGAGACAGAGATTATTAACCAATTAAGCCTAGCGTCCTTTTTGTGGGATATAGGCAAACAGTGGAGACCAAGACCAGACGCCGCGAAATGCGGCGTCTGATCAGGATCTCCACTGTTTGCTTACAGAATGTTCTATCAAAATTTGAATAACACTAAACTACCATCCAACAACCCTTAAAACGGAAATGGATACGTCCATTTGATAAAGGTGGGAAATCCCATAAGGCATAAATGGGTTTAAGTTGTCTCACGGCAGCAATCTTGAACACAAACTAAAGCAGTAAGCTATCATTTCCTCAGCAAGGTGATTTCAGAACTAGAATAATTACAAAACAAGAATCACAAGGTAAGCTTTTAAAAAAGCTAAGAACCATCGCATAGCGTATAAAAGTTACTAGACTATAAAACATTTTAAGGTTTTTATTTTGGATTTGCTGATACCACTCTTTTTCATTTTTTCATGCATTTAAAACTCTGGGTATTTTTTGTTTCAGTTAACTATTTGTATGCACTAAGTTCTGAATAGGTGATCCATTGGAAGCAATTAAAAAAGGAAATATGCACTTTCCAATAAAACCCAAAGCAGACATTTTAGCAGTTCATGTATGTATCCCTTTTCCTAAATCTAAAATTTATTAACGAGGCATGCGCATAAAACCTTGGGCCATATTAAAACTGATCCATCTAAATCTGAGAACTACGTCACACTTTGCAGAGAATATCCGGCAAAGGCCCTATGCCTCCAGGGTTAATTGTTGTAAAAAAGGCTTAGAACTATCGCATAGCGCATTATTGTAACTAGACAGCACTTTTAATAGTTTTATTTTTGCATTTTCTACAGCCACTATGATCACGTATTTCTTTGACTTGTGGACGTTTTTGAAGTACCCACGGAATGAAGGCAGAACCGGAAGTACACCTCTGTCGGGAGTTTGATTTCATCATGCCAAGATTATCCGAATTTGCTCCAGTGGGGAATTTGGGGTCCAACTCAGAGGAGTATATCACTTTACGACCTTTCGTTTTCAGAAGCAAGCCGGTATCCAGGGAAGCGTACTAACGTATGTCACCATCGCTGACGCGATGGTGAATAAAGCTGTGTAGTGTCATTGTGTCCGTTATCAACACATGATTAAAGCTTAAAAGGTTAATAGCGTGTATCTCTGCATTTTACATTTGCGGACACAACGAAACAATCATATCAAATTTAATAACTGATGTAAAAAAAAAAGCTCACAGATAGTCCGAACTGAAGAAAACCACCAGTCAAATACGAAAGGGGCAGTCACGAATAAACACCAGGCACTATACACTGCTGCATGCACTGCTGTTAAATGACCTTTAAAAAACAGTTTCCTGAGAATTAATGTATGGCAGAAACAAAATTGTGTCGTTTCAAACACTTTCCTTTAAACATTTTATTTTTTCACACACCCACAAAATGAATTTCATTGTTAACAGAATTACAATCATCAGATGGCATATCTTCCGGGTTCTCATCACAATACCTACCACGTTCAACCCGTAATCTGTGAACGCTAATCCGAAATAAGCTCAGAGATTTTCTCATGTCAAGCTATGTTTTATTTATAAAGGAGTGTTTCGGGAGTCTATAGATTTGTATTGTCTTCATACCGTCGTCTCCTGTCATGCGTTTTTTGACAAGCATGTTTTTGATTGCACTTAGTAAATTTGAATAATTATCTATCTTCTTTTACTCTGGCGATCATATCTGATCTTTATCAGGTGTGATGGAAGAAGTATTTAAATTTTGTAGACCCGACCCCCCCCCACCCAAAAAAAAAAAATAAATAAATAAATAAAATAATAATAATTATAAAACAACAACAAACAAACCTTCTGACTGAGTCATTTAAATAATTGCCTGAAACTCCTCTGTGGTCTAAGCTGTCTGTTGGAGACAGACTCTACCAATGTAACAAGAAATATCTTTAAAAAAGATATTCAGCGGCATTCAAAGGAGAACATACATTTAAAGTCCTGCTGTAATTGGAAGATGTTTTTTTATGCACAAAAGACTGGTGTTAGATGTTGATTGATTGGATGAGGTGAAAAATTGAAGGTTGCCAACGTGAAAGTTTGACTCAGAGTATGTGAACGATGTCTTTTGCAGATCAAAGGGATAAAGTGTATTGTAAGCCTGTTGTAGGGACACGGTGAAAATTTGTAATCAGTCTGGAAAGTCAGTTGGTGGAGGAGTTGTATTGTAAAAGAGAAGTGTGAGTTTAAGCATTGATCTGGCTGCGTAGGTTTCAAAGCCCCTGTTACACTATTGCAGTGTTAAAAGTAGTTCATAACTAAGAATGTTTGGAGTTATGGTATATTTTGTATATTTCATATTTAATATTAAATAAAGGGATTAAAAGTGTTCGATTCAGGCCTGTTCCATAAGCAAGTTGATTACTCCCCAGCAGCAGTGTCTTTTACTGTTCTTTCTCAAACTCCCCGTCGATCAAGCTACTTCCAAAATTCCACCATTGCGTGAGCGATGTTGATTAACTTTGGAATCCGGATTGCTTCTAAAAACGAAAAGGCCAATTAGAGACCTGACCAGTGATTTTGTTACCTGCGCATCCTGTATCTTTTGCGCATAATTTTGTCTCTGGGATGCAAAGTTTTTATTTCAGCGAGTCCCAGGATGCAATAGTATTGTAGACTTGTCATTAAAATAGTGTTCTGGACTCATAAGTTTGCAGTTGGGACTCATTCATATGGGAACCAGCGAGTCCCAGGACCCATAAGCCCAAAATTGTAAATGAATCACTGCCTTACCACTGAGCTTGAATCCAGATCAAACGTGGAGCCTTCGGATTTTCTAGGCTAAAGTAATGAAATAACTAAATGTAGATGGGTCAGTTACAATATGCCCCCTAGGCATTATGTGCATTGACTTCGATTGAGATATACGGTTGGGGCGGAGGTTAACTCTACCACTATTCAGTGAGTTTATGAGCAGAGTCTTACTGGAATATGCATATTTCCTGAGATTAATTTGCTTCCAATGGATCACCTATATACAAATCGTTAACTAAAACAAAAATACCCATAGCTTGAAACACATGAAACACTGAAAATAGTGGCTTCGGCAAATGCAATATAAAAACACTAGGGGAGAACGGGGCTAGTTTGGCCCCATTTTAGAAAATGTACAGTTTTCGAAAGACTATTAAATCTAGGTCTATGAAACCTATATATTTAAGTAAGGCACAATAGGGCCGTATCAGTCCCGGTAACCCACAACATGTGTCTCTATACGATAAAGGGTAATCTTCATTTAAGGAGATCAGGTCATGGTGGCAGAACTTGCCCCGCAATGGGGAAAGTTCTGCCACCCCTCGGGGCAAGTTCGACAAAGGCCAATATTATACAGTCAAACTTCTGTAGTTGGAATTGCAAAGGGCCAAGAATATGTAACGACATTAACCTAACATATGGAATATCCAAGTTGGTTCTTCGGAATACAAATTGAACAAAAATTTGGCTTAAAATGTCGTATTAAAGCTGCATAGTCTGTAACTTTTGATCTTCTAATTTTAAAAGTAATGCTTTTATTTTTCAAGAACACAGTAAAAATACTCAAATTCAGGTAAACAGTTTACCATTTTCGTAAATTTTAACAAGTTATCACTATCAAAACAACAGCATTTATGTAAAATTAAACGGTCTAGAATAATTGGAGGGACGCAAATAATTACCAACAAGAGAAAAATACACCTATTTGGTAAGATAATTCACTTTTCCATGCAGTTTTCAGCTGTACTGAACATTTTTATGGTGAAAACATAGCTTAATTCTACTTTTACAAATGATTTAAAAAGAAAATAAAATTTTCTGAAAAATGTTCATAGTTACAGAGTATGCAGCTTTAAATTGTCCAAATTATCGTCTTGCTTTTTGGGCCAATTTATTCGTTGAACTGCTCTTAGGCCTGCCTAACCCATTTATGCCAAATAAAATGTCCCACCTTTATCAATCGGACGAACCAGTTTGGAATCAAAGGGCTATTGGGTAGTAACTTTCATCAAATTTTATAATCTGTAAACAATCAGTGGAGACCATGATCAGAATCCTCACTCTGTTGTCTCTGATCTGGGTCTTTACTGTGTACCAATGGCCCAGAGGAAGGCGCTAGGTTTGTATGGGTTTAGAGGTTTTTTAACTTATTTCTTTCCAATCTTTGAATACATCTCGTTTTAGTGTAAAAACAAAATAAAATAGAAAATAATAGTAATAATAATAATGGCATGTATTTTTTGTAAGTGTGGAGCAAGTTTGGCTATGGACCGAACTTGCTCCGACTTAAGTGGCCGAACTTGCCCCTGACAGACTATTTCCAAATATTACGTGACAGCTTCTTTTAAGATGCAGGAGAAGAAATTAACAATGTTTTTATATCAAAGCACATAATCCTTTCGTAATAAAAAATATAGAATTTAAATCAGAATCTTAACACATCTTTTCCGAAGTCAGAGGTCTTGCAAAACCCAGTTGGTCCAGTTTGCGCACAACATCATCAGCAACCTGGATGGGGCTGTGAATCGTGGGCACAAACAGACAGATTTAATCATAATAGATTTTGCTAGGGCCGTTGACAAGGTTCCACACAGGAGGCTATTTCACAAATCGGAATATTATGGGATTAGAGGATCCACCCACAAGTGGATCAACTCGTGGCTCTCTGGGCGCACTCAACAAGTTGTTTTAGATGGCCAAGCCTAAGGTCCAGTCCCAGTGCTATCCAGTGTGCCCCAGGGATCGGTCCTAGGTCCGGTCCTGTTCCTCATCTTCATAAATGATCTGCTGGATAACATCAGGTCTTCTGTTCGCCTGTTCGCAGGCGATTGTGTCCTGTATAGGAATATACATTCACTTCAGGATTGTTTGGCCTTGCAAGAAGACCTCACCAGCTTAGGACAGTGGGAAGCCGATAGGCAAATAAAATTTAATGTAGCCAAATGTCACTAAATGAGAGTGACTCGGCATCAGCATCACAAACAAATTCTCTTCGACTACTCACTACACAATCAAACTATGGAAAATGTTCAGTCGGCAAAATACCTTGGTATCACCATTACTGATAACATGGATTGGGGTCAACATGTCTCAGAAATCTCTTCCAAAGCAACTAAGACACTTGGTTTCCTTCACAGGAACTTGGCTTTTGCACCTAGGAGTACTAAGGAAGTTGCATACAAAACTTTGGTTCGGCCTAAACTAGAGTATGCAGCACCCATTTGGAGCCCTCATTCGAAACTTCAGAACAATCAGATTGAAAAAGTTCAGAGGACAGCAGCCCGCTGGACCTGCAGGAGATGGCGAAACACGAGTAGTGTCGGCGTAATGCTTGATGAGCTTGAATGGCCATCTCTTGAGGTCCAGAGGGACCAGTCCTCCTTGTTTCTCTTTCACAAGATTCATTGTGGAGCTGTGTTTATTGAAAAAGACAAGTATATGACCCCTGCTCACCGTTTGAAAACTACGAAATCATCACATAGTGCTCAATACCGCAGACACCAGACATACAATAATGCCCTGAAGAATTTTCCTTTCCCCCCCCCCCGAACTATTCCACATTGGAATAGTCTGTCTCCTTCTGTGGCAAATACCCAGTTCACAGAGGAGTTTAGGGCACTCCTTACTTAAACAAAAATTCAGCCAAAAGTTTTTTGTGTTTTTTGTGTTGTTTTTGTTTTGTTTTTGAGTTGTTTTTGTTTTTTTATTTTATCAAAATTACCAAATTCGCAATCTCTGGTGTTATGCTCAAGTATGAGCGAAACCAGTAAAGATTGAAAGAAAGGAATTAAAAGTAGAAATTACTATGAAAAATTTACTAATCATGCAAGAAAACGAGTTTTCTGGTACAATATCAATCTACCCTTCAACAATGCAGCCATTGTGTAGGCCTACTCATGTAGACAAACTCGTCACAAGTAATTTCCAAATATGTTTCCCGGCCCCATATCTTAGTTAACAGGCTAAATATAGCCTCTGCCGAACATGCCCCGAGGCCGAACTAGCCCCGGTCTCCCCTATAAACGTTCTTCTTTAATAACTGTAAAACTCCATGCGATAGTTCTAAGCTTTTTTAAAAGCTAACCTTGTAATGATATTAATCTGGCATCTATATAAAGACCGTTGTATTTATCTACATGCATAGGCTATTTATAGTTACTACAAAGAAACCTGGTGGCAGAACATACCGAAATATACCGGAATGTCGCCGAAGGCGACACGTTTTCTGAGACAACTCGTCGACAGATTTTGAGACAATTCATCGACACTTTGTGAGACAACTCGACGACACCTTTATTCTTAGTGAGGCACTGGAAGGGGTTTTAAGGATACAGAGATATTGGCCAAAAACTTAAATGGATATAAAGAAAATCACATACCTATAATCAATAGGTTAAAACAGTGAATATTCGATAAGTTCGGTAGGTTCAGCCGAATTCCGTTCGATTACAGCTTTTTGACACAACCGGCTGAAATGGGTAACCCGGGCAAAGCCGGATACTAGTGATGGGCCATCGGTTTGAAATCACAATCGATTATCGGTTTAGAATCGGAAAGACTAAACCAACTAGCTATCGATAGTACAATCGATTCCCTATACCTTTTATAAGTGATCACACATGCTTAGCTACATTCAGTATATGTTTTTGTTTGCAGCATTTTATTTGTTATTTCTTATGTTGATTAAAATTAAGCTTGTGCTTTTATGGTACATGTAAAGGAATAAAAAAATACTAACACTTCAAACACATTTTGACTAGACAGAATCCGACTGTTTCGAAAATGTTGGCTGCCAGACTACATCTATAATACATAATCATGAGCATCTTGATCCTGACCTTAGTTAAACATATTGGACTAGAGTCTAGAACACAACTCATTTTTAACTTCATCTCCTTTCTATACTTTGAAGCACAGCCCATGATAACGTGCAGTCAAAGCACTTTACACCTTCCCCTGCTGGATTAGAGTCATCCTCTGTGCTCTGTTTTGGGCTAACTTTTTGCCAATATATATCTTAATCATACTTTTAAGAAAAGATGTTTCTTGCTGAATGCTGAACGTTAGTTATACTGTCTACGCCCATTGACGTACAACATTTCCGATTACGGAAAAAATTAACTAAAATCTCCAGGCTTTTTTGGTCTGAAATGAATGGTTTTACTTTTGTTCGATAATACCCTATCACCCAAGGGATGAACTGAAACGGGAAGAAAAAGATTTTTTTTTGTATTCTTTCTGTTTGACATCGGTACGAATCGGCTTTTAATACGCAGGTGAAATAACTGGAACAGCAGACGTTTTATCCAATCGTAGCGGTAACCTCAGAATCGGCTTTAAATACTCGGGTGCAATAACTGGAACAGCAGACATTTTATCCAATCGTACGGCGGTAACCACAGACGCTCCATTTGGAACTTTCGTAGGTTATCGTGTTGCATTACCGATCACGTTTGACTTGGGAAAAATGCTTTATACACACAGAAAAAAACTGTGTCTTCTCACCGCAAAATGAAATGGTTTATATGGAGATCGTTACAGGCAGATTTGAGCACAGCCTTTAGACTAAGGTTGGAAACCGATTACAATCGATTGTCGCAATCGGAAGCCCAAACCAACTGACTTTCGACTATAAACGGATACTACAAAACAAATAGCCCCAACATATTTCAAACAAAAGGTGATTATGTTGAAAAAGTTTTGCGTTTTGTTTTATAAACAGGCAATTCCAGACAGAATGGAATTCTTTTAAACAGGACCCGAAGAAAACTGCTGTGATTTTCTTGAAATTATAGTCCGTTTCAATGAGCATAGATAGCAGACTTGCCCTTGTCAACGACCGGATGCATTTTATCAAATACTGTTTAGTATCTTTAGTATCGCGCCTGCGCAAGACAATGGCAGACTTGCAGATGAAAGATTGTTTCTGATTGGTGGATAATTTAGATAGTCCGTTTCAATAAGCATAGATAGCAGACTTGCAGATGTAAGATTGTATCTGATTGGTGGATAATTTAGAATAAATTTGATTATAGACAGCTGCCGCTGAAAAAAAATAATACTTCGGGGTATCACTGTAAGTCTGGGATCTGCAGTACAGGGAGTTATGTGATGACTTGGGTGAATCTTGTTCGAATACTTCTTACGGTCGGCCGTGGCCGGCCGTGTATATAATCTTTGTGCAAATCACACATTAAATTCAGGTTTTGACTGAACCTTTATGCCGTGCTCAGGCTATTCTTTATGCGCTGCCGAACAACGAGCGGGGTACCAAATATCTTCGGTTAACCTACAGGGCGAAGCAAAACTGTCCGTGAATCTGTAGGGCTACCTATAGCGCGAGGCACACTCGTTTTCGAATTTGATCTGTTAGCATAACCGTCGTGCGGTCCATTGAAACACTCCAAACCACCCCAATCACCCCAAACTCCACCAAACCATTACCGTATATATAATGCGCGAATTTTTTTTAGGACACTCACGTCCTCTTCGTGGGGTGGGGGCACGTGCCCCAGTCTCCCCCCTGGGTCCGGCACTGGCATTGTGCAAGAATACATACAGTGATAGGGCTAAACGACCGCCAGCTTTTTTGAAAAGCTAGTACTCGTCTTTATCAATATACATAGTTCCACAATGAATCTTATGGAAGGATTGATCCCTACGGACCTTAAGAGTTGGCCATAGCAGCTCGTCGAGCATCCCGTCAACGATACTACATGTAGTGTTGCGTCACCTCCTGCAGGTCCAGTGGGCTGCCGTCCTCTAAGCTGTCTCCACTTGTTGAATCTGAGTATTTGAATACGGGTTCCAGATAGATGCTGCATACTCCAGTTTAGAGCGTACCAAAGTTTTGCAACCTCCTTTGGACTCCTAGGTGCAAAAGCCAGATTCCTGCGAAGAAAAGCTAAAGTCTTAGTTGCTTTGGACGACATATCAGAGATATGTTCACCCTAATCCATGTGATCTGCGTTTGTTATGCCACTGAACGTTTTCCTAGGCTGATGTCGTGTGTAGTTGTAAAAGGATTTGTTTCTGTGATAATGCAGAGTCACTCTCATAGAGTGACATTTTGCACTCTCAAAGCGCAATACTTAAGAAATGAATTCAATTTTTTGAAGTGTCCATTGAATCATGAATACTTCGGATCTCTAGCAAAGTAAGTGAATCTTGAAGGGCTTCACGTTAACTTTGCAAGAGACCCGAAGTACTCATGATTCCATGAACAGACCGAAAATTGAATGTATTGCTTATATTTATATTTTATAATAAATATCTAAAATATAAAAACATTTAAATTTAGAAAAAAACTGTTTTGTATTTAATATGTAATCGTATTAACGGTCTTGTTGGAGTGTAGAACGGAAAAGCGGAACAGCCAGCGTGAACACGGACAGCCAATGGTGCAAACAAGAGGCTTGTTTTGCACGTGTGATTCAGGTGTGGCTTGCTGTCAATCACAACACCAGTGCCACTTCTAGCAAATGAGTTCGATGTCCGAAGCGTTTTGCACGTTAATCAAATGTGTGTCATTCATGAGGGTATGAATGGTTGCAAAAATCTAAAGATCCATTAAAGACTGGCTTCGGAAATGTAAATATTGCAAAATAATACAGACTTGAAAATAATGAATTTTCATATGCAGGACACAATCGTCTTCTAACAGACGACTTGGTGTTATCCGGTAAGTCTTTTATGAATATTAAAAATAGAATTGGCCATAAGGTCGACCCCTGGGGTACCCCGGACCATCTAAGGCTACTTGTTGGATGTGCCCAGAGAGCCAGGAGCTGTCAGATCCACTTGTGGATGGAAGTATATTTTTCATTCCCAACATGTCATTCACTTCATTTTTGATTAACATAAACTGTTATTACTTGAAACATTAACATGTCCTATTTTGCTTTTAATAACACCCTTACCAACTTTAGCACGAAATATCGTGTGATGTGCAAGGTCTACACTGATGTAGGTGGTATAAAATAGTTATACCTTGTTTGTCCACTTGTACGTAAGATCATCCACTCGCTAAAGCTCGTGGATTATCTCCACGTACAGGCGGACATCCATGGTATAACTATTACCTAACCAATGACTCATACAATGACACTGTAAAGAGCTGCATATGCTCATTGGGTGTTAGAAGTGACAAATCCTACCCTCTAACAACATATCTAGGACTGTATCTTGGATTATGTCAAGTTTTATACAATGTCATTTCCTCCTTCAAATAGCCAGATTAGAGTAATTTATAGCATTTATATAGATAAATTGTATATTTTGGATATCATGTGATTAAATCATAAGTAAACAATATTTATCAAATCATGTCATTCATGAAAGAAAACCAGGAAGACAAAAAGAAGCAAGCCATTATTTATCTAAAACAATTACAACGCACACAGGCGTATTCTTTTCTAACCAGTACCCTAATTGCTTAACATTGGTGGTTGAGGAAAAGAAGAACTAGCGATTGGTTTTTATTTTCACATAGACTGATCTTTCAAAGTTTCTTTTCTTATTTACATGGAAGAGTAGACAATATATATATAAATAGAAACAGGTGGCGTTTTGCAGCTAATAAGTGCTTTTAGTGCCCAGGCTTTAGCTTTGACTATCTGTGAGGCGTGAGTCCTTTTCTCTGTTTCATCATAGTGCGTTAATTTGATTATATTGTTTCTCTATGATGCTCATTGCAATAGTTAGGAATCCTCCATGCAAGCATAACATTTTTTGTGCTTCAACAACAGCAGAATCTAGAGCAAAGATTTGGTACAAGTAAAATTCATTAAAACTCCCCAGTGGCGCTGCCTGCTGCCTGTTCTAAGGCGGTGGTTCTGTTGTTGTTGATTCGTTGTTGATTGTTACTCCCATTGTCGGATTATGTAATTGTTCTATGTTTTGCTGTGCGTTACTTTGTGTCCATTCTAGTTTTGCAACCATCTCGATGAGGAAGAGAGAGGTGGTTGCTTTGCTTTGCTTTGTTTGTCTTCCTGGTGTCTCGTGGTTGATGTGTGGCTCTTCATCACGATGCCACGGGTGAGGTTGGCGCCGTTAAACCGGTTTAAGCCCTCCAGTAAAATATTTTACCGACCGTTCCAAGGCGGTACTTCTTTTGTGGATCTTTTATGTTTTTGTTCTGTCTTGTGTTTGCTATGTTTTGTGCGCGTCTGTTTATATGTGCTTCGTGGTCACCTGCTGGGAAAGGGCTGACCTCTTGGCTCTCGTTTGTGGTGTCTTCTGTGAGTTTGTCACTTTCCCATTGGTATCCTGGGTCAGGTGTGGTACTTGATTGTATCGATTCCTGATCTTTGCAACCTTACTTACTTTGTCTGCAGTTTATGATTGTAGTATTTCCTGATCATACTTACTTAATAATTTTGAAAATACTTCCATATGCTTCAATTATATAGGTAGGACATATACCCCATATTGAAATCTGTTCAGTAATTTTGCCAACAGTTTGTTGTATGGACTATAAATAAAAAAGGATATGTCATCGTGTCCAGTTTTTCATGGGGTTTTCAGCATATGAACAATTGATGAAAGAATAACACTAGTCCAACATATCAAACTAAAGAAATCTTTTCGGTCTTTACTTCCCAGTCAAGAATATTTCAGTTATGTCAGAACGGGTCTTCCTGGATTGAACCAGTACTAAGCAGATGATAAAGTGCCTCGCTCAAGGACACAGCCCAGTGTGCAATTTAATTGCCACACTGCCTGAAGTTCTTTGTCATTCAAATATTGTTGCATCTTTAAACTAACTGCCCGTTAAACTGTCTTCCCAATTAGATTCATGACCATTGGAAAATAACCTGTTAAATTATCTAGATGTACCAGCAGATTCATCAAAACTACTGTACGAGTAGACATCTTTATCTAACTATACTTCATTAAATTAACTGTGCCATGACATTCAATGCCATTTAAATAGTTCTATTGTTCATTAACATTAAAAATGTTCCATCAAAATTAAATGGCAATGATTAATGGGTTTAGTCACTTTATTAGTAACTTTAATGGTGTTTTTTTTATGACAAATCAATGCATATTTAATGGTATGTGCATGCAGTAGTGAGTGTTGAGCCAGATCAGACTTGTGTACTCAAACCGTCTGTGTATGCCAATTTTGATGCACCGTTAATACCAACTCAGGACCATCAGATAAACCTAGACTGCAATGCTGACTAGCTTTGAAGTCATTCCTAGATCCGATAATAGATTCCAGCCGTTTGTGGTAAGTTAGTGAACATGCTCATATCTCTTGAACCGAATGGTATATTTAGATCATTTTTTTCTTATTTATTTTAAAATTGTCCAGTCACTGGTATGCAAAATGGTGACGAGGCTTTGTCAAGCATCATTTTGGCCAGTCAATGTCGTATAATGAAAACGCTCATAACTCTTGAACCACACCATATATTTTGATCAAATTTTTCATCCTTACACATTTTTTTTTTAAATTGAAATGGAAAATGACAAAGAAAAGAAAAACAAAACTATATTAGTCACGCCTGGATTCAAACCACTCTGCGTCAGACTGTTAGATTACAAGAAAGAAGACCACTCGGCCACCACGTATTGTATATATACAAGATCATTTTCCTGTAACCCCTTTAACTGTGTATTTCAGATTAAACTTGCATGACCCTTGGATGTGCACTATATTGTGCGACCCTTGGGTCTGCGATATAATCACCATGTGAGTCTTGAACGACCCTTGTATCTGTACTATAATTTTGCACGACCCTTGGGTCTGCACTATAATCTTGCACGACCCTTGGGTCTGCACTATAATCACCATCTGGGTCTTGCACGACCCTTGTGTCTGTAATATAATCTTGCACGACCCTTGGGTCTGCACTATAATCACCATGTGAGTCTTGCACGACCCTTGTGTCTATACTATAATCTTGCACGACCCTTGGGTCTGCACTATAATTACCATCTGGGTCTTGCACGACCCTTGTGTCTGTACTATAATCTTGCACGCCCCTTGGGTCTGCACTTTAATCACCATGTGAGTCTTGCACGACCCTTGTGTCTGTACTTTAATCTTGCACGACCCTTGGATCTGCACTATAATCACTATGTGAGTCCATCTATCCATCTGTCTATCCGTGGTCAGTTAGTGAAAATGCTCATCACGAGTCGTGTACATTACTGTCAGTTAAATTAGTTACTAGAAACAATAAACTAGGTCATTACTTGATTAATGACTAGACTAGATTGTAGCCAACCTAATTTTACAAATTTATCTTATTTCATGAAATATTATTAATATTCTGCACACTTTTCGATGTTGAAAAATACCTTATCCATGAGATGTTTGTCTTTTCCTGTTTACAAACAGTACATATATTCACAATAATATAGTTCGTGTCTGCATCACCGCATGCTCATGAATTTTGTGTCCTAGCAAAGAGGAAATATACTCATACTGAGAAAAAGAAGGCCACCCTGAGCCTCGTATAGGCTTCGTTTAATTTGCATAGAAATTCGGGGGTCACTTACAGTCCAACGCTATGTGGATGAAGGCCTTCACACACATGTCGTGCCAATCTATCAGACTGTTTGAAACAGTTTTCTCTTCCAGCAAGACAATGCCAGCATACCTGCAATATGGCAAGAAACATGTTTACAAGCTGGTCATGTCATGCCACTTGCCCAGCCTTCCAGGTTCCAACCCGTCTCTGACCTACCACCCCTGGGATAATCTGGACTGGTGGGTACATGATCGTATTCCTTCCCAGTCGCCACATTTCCTGAATTGGAACACTTGTTGTACAATATGCAATGCCTTCCACAATTGGTGGGGTGGGTACAACCCAAGGCCTCTTTTAAGCATGCGCAAAAGGCTCATAAAATGCATTTATAAAGGTGGCGGTCATACAAGATATGAACTACAATATATAACTTTGTTATCATAGCATGTTCATGTCTGTAGTTATTTTCAACAAAGACGTATAATTGGGGTGGCCTTCTTTTAACTAGCATGAGTATATAACTGTTTAAATGATACTTAACATGAAAGCGTTTGTTGATGTGCTACTGAGATAAGATTTACAAATGTCCCTCGTATTAGGACACATTCAAGCCCATTCTCGACTCCGTTTGAAACAATTCGAAAAAAATAACTATAATGCCAGTTAAGATCTACCTAAATTACATTTATTATGATACGAAAAATAACCTTTCAATCTTTTAAAAAATCAAAAGTGTTTCATGTATTCTGTAAATCACAATGATATCTTTTGCCATAACCTGGCAAATTATTAATTTCTTATTACATGTACGATTATGTTTTGATAATATCGATGCTTAATTGGTCGAGACATATGTAGTTCTTAACTTTAAGGGACATTGTAATTTTGGGCGTAGGTAAATCATATTAACTGTGTGAACTTGGCTTGGAATATGGAGTCTGGGGTATGGAATTCAATTCCAAGTTTAGGTTTTACAACAAGAATGACATAAACAAGCATGTTTGATATTAAATCGCAAGCCTGGTATTCACTTTCAATGTTGGTTTTGAATGACAAGGTTGGTATTGTCAGTGAATTTTCGAGGTAAATAAGTGTACATTTTATTCTTGGATCTCAAGTCTGGTTGCCAATCCCAATATTGATTTTGAATCACAAGGTTGGTATTGGCAGTGAATTTCCAAGGTAAATAAGTGTACATTTTATTCTTGGATCTCAAGCCTGGTTGCCAATCCCAATATTGATTTTGAATCACAAGGTTGGTATTGGCAGTGAATTTCCAAGGTAAATAAGTGTACATTTTATTCTTGGATCTCAAGCCTGGTTGCCAATCCCAATATTGATTTTGAATCACAAGGTTGGTATTGGCAGTGAATTTTCAAGGTAAATAAGTGTACATTTTATTCTTGGATCTGAAGCCTGGTTGCCAATCCAATTATTGATTTTGAATCACAAGGTTGGTATTAGCAGTGAATTTGCAAGGTAAATTAGTGTACATTCTATTCTTGGATCTCAAGCCTGGTTGCCAATCCCAATATTGATTTTGAATCACAAGGTTGGTATTGGCAGTGAATTTCCAAGGTAAATAAGTGTGCATATTATTCTTGGATCTCAAGTCTGGTATTCAACCCCAGTGTTGGATTTGAATCACAAGGTTGATATACAGTGAAGGAGACGTCCTGTTAAAGGTGTGAAATCTCCCTAAAAGTCATTTGTGGAAAAGTCTTTTTTTTTTAAACTGTGATCCCAGGCTTAGCATTCAATACTTACTTAAGATTCAATATCAACATTCAGTAGTAGACATTGGGATTGGGATTGAATACCAAACATGTCTGGTAATGTCATTCTTGCTTGTAAACCCCGTGTTTGGAATTGAATTCCATACCCCAGACTCCATACTCCAAGCCAAGTTCACACACTCAATAAAATAAAGCTATCATATCATCTTTTTATAGCTTAATTAGCTTAGTATGCACGGCGCGAAAAGCACTTTGCAAGTCATCTACTCATTGAAAATATTTCCCTCTTGTAATTTCAAGAAGAATGACTGTCTTCACAGTGCTATTTATGATACGCAACCCGAGCTCTTTGTTGAGAATAAAGCACTGTTTGCAGTAAGAAGCTGTGCCCCCCCCCCCCACACATTATGTGACACTAGTGTTTCATACATTCACGTGTTCATTGTCATGACTATCAAAGCAGCATCGTTTTACTAGAGCATCATTTACTCTTTTATTTCAGCGGAGTGCAATTTCTATACCGCACAAATTTAAATAAAAACAATTATTATTATTATTCCACTCTATATTTCAAGTTTTCTACCACTTGGCCTTCGACAAGAATGAAAAAAGCCAAGTCGTCGAAATTTTGAACTTCGTAACAAAGTCCAAGTGATCGAAAAACTAAAATTCTTGGCAAAGGCCAAGTGGTCGAAATTTGAAATTCTTGACAGAGGTCGAAAATTTTACATATATCTATAGGTGAAGTATAAAAATTTGCGGTTAGATGAATTAACTCCATTTGGAATAATTATTTGAATAATCAATTTAATAAAAGTAGATTCTAAGTTCTGTCATTCAACGTGTATGAAGCTTTTTGAGCAGATCACTCAAACTATCAGATATGATATTGTTTCTCGTTATGGCGTCAACACATAACATATTTGAAGGTTCGCAAGAGAGAGAGAGAGAGAGAGAGAGAGAGAGAGAGAGAGAGAGAGAGAGAGAGAGTAAAATGGTAACTAAGCCATATGACGGTAAAATTGCCCTTTTAACAGTTTTAACAGATACAGGCAGTGAAAGCTCAGATAGGAATTATCAATATTATAGAATAGTTTGAGCACTTTTGCTACTATATACTGAGTACTGTCATTTAACGTAAATGAAGCATTTTGGGTAGATCATTCAAGCTATCAGATATGATATTGTACACGGTATCATTGTCGATGTATCTTTTCACTTCGTTTCATTACTTTAGTTCAATATAGAGTACGTAAATGGTACCTTGACGTCACTACATAACATATTGAAGTTTGGCAAGAGAGAGAGAGAGAGAGAGAGAGAGAGAGAGAGAGAGAGAGAGAGAGAGAGAGAGAGAGAAAATGATGTTAATCAAGCCATAGGGCGATAAAATGACCCTTCTTACAGGTGCAGGCAGATAGTGAAGGCCCAGATCAGAATTGTTTACCAAAACCTTGTTTGTTTGACAATGCTTACATTCAAACTGAAGGGCCAAACGAAGCAGATACATCACTGGGCGCTATTTCACAAAATAAATTAACAGAAACGTCAAAGAGATACCAGAAACTATATCCACCCTCGCGATGACAGGATTTGTCTTTCCAACTTGATTTTGTCTTTTTTGTCCCCGGGTAAAATTTTAGATTTTCTTATACGATGGTAATGAATTGTATTTATATCTGTGATGGGTATGGTACGTTATCATTTTACTTGATCATATTTATAATTCCTTCCTTCTTTTCTGTGAAAACACCCACGCAGTAGTTTGATATGAATATGATTAGTTACAAGGTGACAACTACATAATCATGCTTTAGCTAAGAGTTCGCAACAAACATATGTTTTATTATTTCACAACCAAAACATATGCTGTGGGTACTCAAAAGAACCGTCTCAATGAGACGGTTCTTTTGAGCACCCAAAACATATGTTAAAATTAATGGGTAAGAAAATGTTCGAAATTTTACGCTCAAAAAGATTTGTTTATCTAAACCTGCGCATAATGCACAAGGAAGTTATTGAAACAAGTTTGAATCAGGTAAATCATTCACAAAATCTTACGATGGTGACACGTTTTCAAGGAATGTTTACAATGCACTTAACCCTTGCCATGCTGAATAGTTTATACACTACACTCCTCCCCATTTTGTAAAATCCTGTTAACCTGCAGCATTCCGGTTATAAGCCTGTATTTTCAATCAGAGTGGAAACAGTGCAGAGCCTGATCAGCTGGTTTCTAACGAAGCCATCTGATCTGGATCTACACTGTTTTCAGGAAACGATACATCTTGGTCGAGCCTGGGGTTTATAAAAATGCAGACCATGCACACATAACTGGGACGATAGATAATGTTCATGTTGATTTTATATCTGAAAATGGCGCAATAAATCAGTAAAGGCTTATATCAAATATTATCATTTGAGAAAACAATACACAGTTTGCGAACGTTTTTAACAGCATAGAGTGTGAAAGTTTTCTGGTTAAGGCCATTTAGGCATCATCGATATCAAAGTACCACAATGGAATCAATATGATCCCAAAGGACATGAAAATAAAATCTACAGCAGATGCCAAAGTTAAAGTTCACAAAGTGAATTCCAATATATAATACCTTTTTTCACCACTAATAATATACTCAAACAAAAAAGATACGTCCGATTTTCATGGTACTGTATCTTTTGATCCAATTAAGATGTCTCAGCAAATAATAAACCAAAATGTTTATCAAACGTCCGACACACAAAAGTTGGTGATTATTTGATTTTATCCTATTATCTTGAAGAGTTATTGAACCTAAAGTGAAAACAGCTCATTCCACTATCATCAGCAAGTTGATCATCAAAACGAGACGAATTTTACGTTAAATGGCAACCAGGAACGTCCAACGATGAAAAAAAACATCTAAAAATCCCAAATGTCTTATTAAACGAGCGACATTGCAATTCAAAACCATTAATTTACGAAGTTAACTGAAATTACCTCCCTTTAAATTAAACAAATAACAATTTAAGAACCTCCGATTCTCCTTAAACTAACATCATTTGACACCGTTTTTGTTTTAATTTGTTGTGCGTGTGTATGACAACGATTAGACAAAGATAAAAATAAAAACCATGGCTGATATTGGCCATCACATGTTCACTAAATCTGTGTGTTTACCCCACCCCTTACTGAAAAAAACACACGTGAATTTCCAGTATCAATTATTTTAATGCTGATTAGTCTTAATTAATGTTAAAATGCTTGTGATGGCGAAAAAAAATTTTCAAATTTGACCGACTCTGTTGATTATCAAAATGCTGGACCAACAACGAATTTTCTGAGTGTCTTCACGCACGCTCTTCACCAATGTTTTGTGACGTCAGAGTTTGTTACAGATTAATGGTTGAGATCGTAGAAGCAATGCATACAGCTAACATGCATAACATCTTACTAGAGTTTGCCCAGTGATATTTCAAATGTGCTTGAACGGTTCGGAATGATGGACACACAAGCTATTGATGTTGTGACTTTTGATTTTAAAGGTACTCGTGTTCTCTGAGTTGTCAGCGGCTCTATTGGTTATCAAATGAATTTCATTTAGGTGCATAACGTTTCTAAATGACAACAGTTTGTAATGTAAAAAAAATTGAATTAAATGCGTTTATACATTAAGAACTGGCATGCATAACTTTTTTGTTTCAGTATATTTAAAACCTGAATAAAAAAAGCTTTACAGCATTTATAAAGATAATGTTTGGACACATCATTATAACCCCTATCATTACAAACGTTCAGAAACTTTTACTCCATATAAGAGGTGGTTGCATAGCAACAATACTAAAATGGCCAAATTTGCCCTATCAAGTTTAATAAAACAATTGCCATGGCAACCAAACATTTAATACTTACTTGAGTTTATGCTATTACATGTAGGTCTTATTGATATCTTTATGTGAGGTCCTTTTTCAATTTGTATCAATATCAGAGACAAAAAATCAAACATTTCTTTGTAAAATTGTTCAAAAAAAAGTTGAACATTCCAGAGAGTTTAAAAATCCTGCAATTTGTTTCCGTAACAACATCATTTTGAATGCATAATTCTTACTTATCAAAGTTATTTTAGTGCCAGATTATGTATGTATTAAAGGCTTAAGTATAATTTGAAGTACATATAACTTTTTTAGCATATGTATTTATTAGTATTTGTCTTCCACAACCCCATTTTAGGAAATTTGACATCGTTTATTTACAATTTTTGCATTTTACATTGTCTAGCTATAAAAGAGCGACTAGCAACTAACTTTTTATTATCAATTATACAAAAATATGATGTCTTTGAGTAGCATTAACATACATCAGATATTCATTCCTTGTAACTATGGTTACTACCAAAATGAATGCACTAGTGGCTAGTTTGTGAACTTTAATTTGACACACAAGTGTACACTATCGCGAAGGACAGGGAGACGTTCTACCGCTGCCACATAGACAAAATCACCTTCTGTAGTGAAGTCAAATATGGTCTTGTAAAAGTTATCATTTGGAAGTAAGAAAGAGGGCAAAGATCAGGAATCGAAACAATCAAGCACCACATCTGAGAAGGATACCAATGGGAAAGTAACAACGTCACTATTAGACATCACAAACAAGAGCAAAGAGGCCAGCCCTTTCCCAGCAGGTGACCATAAGACATCAACAAACAGACGTGCATGAAAGCATAACAAAACAAGACAGAAATAACATAAATGGAGAGTCAATGATGAGGCTTACGTTGACCAAACTAGCTAGTCGGACCCAGAAAACATACATATTCAACACTTTCAATTCTTTGATGCGTTTCTTGCTTCCAAATGATAACATTTTCAGAGGCATATTCGACTACACTACAGCTGGTGATTGGGACTATGTGGTGGCGGTAGAACGTTTCGTCCTTCGCGATAGTGTAGATTTTATTTTCTTGTCCTTTGAGATCATGGATTCCATTGTGGTACGTTGAAACCTTATGAGGGCCACTGATGAGGCCTACATTGCCCAAACTAGCGATTTGGACCCAGAAAACTTGCCGTTCAACACGTTCAGTTATTTAATGCGTTTTAGGCTTATATTACTGATGCTTTCAATACTACATCCAGATATTTGGACGATATTTTAAACATTAATAATGTTTATTTTGACACTATGGTAAGTCAAATATACCCCTCAGAGCTATAACTTAATAAAGCTAGTACCTCTGATACTGAAGCCACGTTTTTTATTTACTTGCATTTGTCAATTTCTAATGATATTGTTTCTACCAAAATTTATGATAAACGTGACGACTCTGATTTTGAAATTGTCAATTTCCCATTTTTTATGGCGATGTTCCTCGCTCTACATCCTATGGAGTCTATATCTTTCAACTCATTCGTTTTGCTAGAGTATCTAGCCATGTTGCCGACTTCAACACTCGCAATAAATTGTTGACTCAGAAACTTCTTAAACAAGGCTATCGGCATCATAAACTTTGCAAAACCTTTTCTAAATTTTATAGACGATACAATGATTTAATACCTAAATTCCAATTGTACTTAAATCTCTCTTGCGCCAAGGACTTTCGGAACCTGAATTCTATGGTGACTTGGTGTATAAGTTGAAGAAGATTGTTGGCTTGGTGTTTAAGTTGAAGAAGGTTGTTGGCTCCTATAATTATAAAGCGCAGTTCATTAAAGTAATTTCCCATTATAAAAAGATTGGCTATAACATTAATGTATTGCAGCAGACTACATGCTTGGTGGCCAACCCAATCACGGTTGGCAACTTTGCTTTCCTCTTTAATTGCACGCAGGTGGGTCGGACTTCAGACTCTATGACGGTTCCGACTTAAAGACTTATCTATTGATGAGTAGGGGCCTGATGCTTTGGCTGTTGTCAGGCCAACCGGGGTTTACCTGTTGGATTTTTTTGCTCAGGTATCCAATTTTATTTACTGTTGAGTCCTTATCTTTGCTTTATCTCCTTTCTATATCTTGATTTATATGATCTAGGAGATGATGCATTGATAACTTAGGGGTCGTTCATGCAAACCAAACATCTATGTGTCTTGATCCACATCTGAACTAAGGGTGAGGTTGGTGCACCGTTTAACCAGCTTAAGCCCTCCAGAAAAATATTTTTACTGACCATTCCAAGGCGTGCTTCTTTTGTTAATCGTTTTTACTAGTTATGCTATATGTTGGTGTCTGTTCCTTGTAGCCCTGTGGTCACCTGCTGGGAAAGGGCTGACTCTTGGCTGTCGTGTTTGTTGTGTTTTGTCACTTCTACAAATGTGTCTTGGTCCACATCAGAATTAAGGGCGAGGTTGGCGCCGTGAGACCGGTTTAAGCCCTCCAGTAAAATGTTTCTGTAGACCGTTCCAATGCGGTACTCCTTTTGTGGATCATTTGTGTTATCTATGTCTTGCGTTTGTCATGCATTTACGTCTGTTCATTTCTGCCTGGTGGTCACCTGCTGGGAAAGGGCTGACCTCTTGGTTCATGTTTGTGATGTTTAATTGAGTTTTTATCACTTTCCCATGTGGCATCTGGGTATCCTGGGTCAGGTATGGTACTTGATTGTATCGATTCCTGATCTTTGCCGCCTTTCTTACTTTGTAACCAATAGAGCGTTACTAATTAGGACTAAATGGCTGAACCTAGCAAAGAGTAAGCGAGTATGATCAGGAAATACCACAGTCACACCGCTTCAGACCAGAGAGTAAATGAATATGACCAGGAAATACCACAATCACACACTGCTGACCAGCCACCAGAACACCAACAGACAACCAGCTCTCTCTTCCTCGTCAAGATGATTTTAAAACCAGAAAGAACACAAAGTAATGTACAACAAAACAAAGACCAACACAGAACCACCACAAACAATGTGAGGTATAAAAACAACGAATCAACAACAACAGCACCACCGCAAAGTCTCGTCCAGAAAAATTGCACATTCAACACTTTCAGCTCTTTGATGTGTTCCTAAACTTTTCAAGAACATATTTGACTTCACTATAGCTGGTGATTGGGACTATGTGGCGGCGGTAGAACGTCTCCCTGTCCTTCACTATAGTGTTGATTTTATTTTCCTGTCCTTTAGATTCATTGATTCAATTGTGGTACATTGCTAGGATCGTTTTCGATTGCCGCCTTTCTGGTGTGATATATCATACAATAGTTTAGTGGTGATGCTGATATATCTATAAACCAGACAGGTAATGGGGAAAATGGTAACTCACGAAGATAAAGATGCTTAACGAGTGATTTATGGGTTTAAATGACTTTAAAAGAAGAAAAATCCCCAATATTGCAAGGTGAGGTCAGGTGTCTGTTGATTAATAAGCACCTCAGACGCAGCTATGCCTGTGGAAATCCTTTTTATAATATACTTACAACAATTAAGACAACAGCCAACTTGCATGTGTACAATGTTTATTGAAGTTCATCAGATACAAATGTATAAATGATAGTAAAACCTGTGTAATACGGCCACTCAAAGATTGACTAAACAAAAATCTTTATGACAAATGGTAGCTTAATGAATGTCGAAAGTAGGAGCATTCTGCAATACTTTTGACCTGCATTAAGCGATAATTGGTCTTGAAAACCAATTTTCGGTCTTTTTGCGAGTGGCCGTTTTACACAGGTTTTACTCAACCGGTAATTAAATATATCCCATTTGTCAGTGTCAGAAAGGTGAGAGTACTTAAGAAATGAATTCGATTTTTGGAATGTTCAAGGTATCAAGAATACTTTGGGTCTCTTGCAGTTAAGATGAAGCCCGGAGTCATTAATACTCCGGGTCTCTTGCAAAGTAAGAGAAGCCGAAAGGGCTTCACGTTAACTTTGCAAGAGACCCGAAGTATTCATGATTCCATTAACATTTCAAAAAACGAATATACATGTATTGCTTACATTTACATTTTCTTATAAATATCTAAAATATAGAAATTATTTATAATTAAGGAAACAAAACACCGTTGTATTTAATATTAAATTGTATTAACGGTTTTGTTGGAGTGTAAAACGGAAAAGCGAAACAGCCAATGCGAAAACGGACAGCCAATGGAGCAAGCAAGAAGCGTGTTTTGCACGTGCGACTCAGGTGTGGCTGGCTGTCAATTACAACACCAGTGTCACTTCTGGCGAATGACTTCGATGTTCGAAGCGTATTGCACAGGCAAGTGAGCTTGGCAGCTGTCAATCAAATTTATGTCATACATGAGTCTATGAACGGTTGCAAAAATCTAAAGATTCATTAAAGGCTTACTTTGAAAATATAAATATATTCTCAATGACGTTCGTTATGAACGTATATTCAAATGTATTATGCTTTTACATTTTGATCATAGTATGCCAAAACATATAGTGTGGTTGGTGCGGAGGAACATTGAGCACTGTTCTAAGTGTTGTAAAAGAATAAGACTTCTTATCCATTAGATACTAATACTTGGGATGCTTAAATCATCCGTTAATGAGAGAGGTCTAAAAGTTTGGTCTGGGCCTGAATGTTCCTTTTTTGTGTATGCAAACAGGTTTGTCCTGTCTTTACTGTATGATATATAAAGCAAGTACAGTAAACCTGTGTAAAACAGCCACTCAACAACAGAAAAAACAAAGATCTTAATGACAGATGGTAGCTTAATGCAGTCAAAAGTATTGCAAAATGCTACCCTTGGAACATTCTGCAATACTTTTAACTTGCATTAAGCGATAATATGTCTTGAAAACCAATTTTGGTCTTTCTGAGGGTGGCCGTTTTACACAGGTTTTACTATACCGGTGATTAAATATATCCCATTTGTCAGTGTCAGTAAGGCGAGAGTACATTCTCATGACATTTGTTATGAACTTATGTTCAAATGTATTATACATTTACACTTTGATCATATGCCAACACATAGTGCCTTTGGTGTGGAGGAACTGTTCTGAGTGTTGTAAGATAATAACTTTTTTTGTCCCTTGGGATGCTTAAATCACACAGTATGGAGAGAAGTCTAAAAGTTTGGTTTCTTCCTTTGGTAATCTTCCTTTTTACTTTGTGTATGGAAGCAGGTTTCAGGTTTGTCCTGTCTTTACGGTATGATATGTAAAGCAAGTACAGTAAAACCTGTGTTTAACGGCCGCTCAAATACTTTTAACCTGCAGTTAGCAATAAATTTGTCTTGAAAACCAATTTTTGGTCTTTTTGAAAATGGTCGTTTTACACAGGTATTACTGTATTTTATAACACAGGTATTTGGTTTATGGTGTTTGTTATTTCACAAAACAGTATATCACATATCAATAGTGTGTTTCAAATTCCTGCAGTTTTGCAGATACTTGTAAACAGATAATCGTTAGTTCCTCAAGTCCTATCAGAGTTATTTTCTTTATAATTAATGATACCATCAAAATGTGGCTTTATAAAAAGGAGAATCTATGGTTGTCAATAATTATTTAAACATGCCATAATTTTAGCACTCATTTATAACCTATGCAATATAGGCTATTCCCTTCTCTATTAGCGGGTCATTTCTATTTAAATAAAGAGCAGGCAAAACACAATTCTGAACATAGTTTACATATTTACATTTTGTGGACCTGAAACCTCTTAATGTGTACTTTGGCAAAAAGTGAGGACCCAGATGAAATGCCACATAGTGCATCATTTTATCAGGGCCTGCACTGTTAGCTAGGACAAAATGATATTTAGAGAGAGAAATGCTAGATTTTTGAGAAATTGTAACCTGTGACCCCTCAATATATACAATGGACCATCCTGAATTTATTGCATGTAGATTTAACGAAAATTCCATTGGAATTAAAAGGCTTAAATATTATCATTTCACTTAGCCTAAATGACAAAATGTGGATTTATAAATAAGTGGTTCTATTCTATTATTTAAACATGTCATGATCTATATAGCACTTATGGCCTATGCCAAATGGGCTATTCCCTTCTCCATTAATGGGCCGTTTTTATTTAGATAAAGAGCTGGCCAAACACAATTCTGAACATAGTTCCCATTCTTCGTAAATGGTTTGAATATTCTAGATACTCTGTCTCCGGGGTTACAATACTCTAAATGCATGGGTGGATTCTGGACAGACATCAACCACGTGACCTCAACACACCGGTCTATATAGCTGACTTGGGCACTTCCACTGTGATGGGCAGGTTGTAAACTCTTCATTACTTCTTCATAAAACAGCTGTAAAAACAAATGAAATAAATATTATTCATCTCTTTTCTTTGTAGTGGCAACTTTTGTCGTCTGTTAATAACTTTTGCAAACAACTATGACTCAGATCATAAAAAAAATTGGTCCTGATCTGGATCTAAAAAGTTTGACACTCTGATAGTAGTCATGGAAGATCTTTCTGAAAGAAATAATTTTGAAAAAAAAGCAGCAGACGAAAACAATACATGAATTACTACTAATGGGAGCAAAGGTAAACAATAAATCAGCAACAACAGAACCACCGACTTAGAACGGACAGCAGCCAAAGCCACTGGGGGGGGGGGGGCTTCAATGCATTTTACTGGTACCAAATCTTCGCCCTACATTCTGTTGTTGTTAAAATACAAACACTTTTCAGCCACATGGAGGTTTCCTAACGATTGCAATGTATCATTACAGACAAACAATCTTATCAAATTAACACACCATGATAAAACAAAGAAAATGTCTCACGAATCAAAGATAGTTCGAGCTAATGAGCCACATGGAGTTTTTTTTAACGATTGCAATGTACCATCATAGGAACAATCTAATCAAATTAACACACAATGATAAACCAAAGAAAAGAGCTCATGACTAAAGATAGTCCCAGCTAAAGAAAACCTCAAGTTTACGCATTGTGGTCCCAGCCAAAAAACAAGCATAAGGCACCAACCGACCTATTAAAACCTTACGTCAGAGCCATCATTGAGCCTGAGGCCTTACTCACCGTCGTGAAATTAAAGATGAAACCATAGCTATAAACCGTGATTGGATTTACAACAAGGCATGCAAAATGTCATATGATA
The DNA here is from genome assembly GCA_964019695.1 of Loripinus fragilis. Classification (NCBI taxonomy): domain Eukaryota; kingdom Metazoa; phylum Mollusca; class Bivalvia; order Lucinida; family Lucinidae; genus Loripinus; species Loripinus fragilis. The sequence goes on along the minus strand of OZ026521.1, from coordinate 62,366,620 downwards.
TCGATATTTATGCTAAATTCAACTTCTTTATAACGTTGGAATATATTTTTGGAATTGATCACTAAAATTAGGTTTACCAACGATTATTTTGAATTTGCAAACTAAATCACCATAAAATAATGGCTATGATATGCCCTGTTGCAGAAGATTTTTAAACCAATATTGTATTTAACGATCAACTCTGAGTGTCTGTGGTAGAATTTAGACTAGAAATTGTGTTTATAAAACACTGTGCCCCAGCCTATAGTCTGTGGATAAGGATGATCTCACCATCCTTTTCACCAGGTAATTTATTCACCATCCTCTATCAGCTGACCAAATCTGAGGCCACTAGCTGTAATAGTTTTTGAGATATCTTTATCACAAGTTGTTTTATGTCCAGATTGGCAAAGGACAATAACTTGAAAAATTGCAAAAGGCAATAACTCAAAAAATAAAATTGCCTTTTCACAAGTTAATCTACTCATTGTCCTCTATCAGCTGTCAAAGTTTTAAATCTTTCTAAGATATCAGTTTTTATGTCCAAATTTGCAAAAGGCAATAACCCCAAAAAGATAAAATAACTTTTTTTTCTAATTTTCACCAGGTAATTTACTCATTTTACTCTATTACCTGACCAAGTTCGAAGCTCCTAGCTGTAATATTTTTTTGAAATATCAAGTTTTTGTTGTCCAAATTTACAGAGCGTAATTACTCATAAAAATCTCATTATTTTTTTTTTAATTTTCACCAGGTAATCTACTTATTATCCTCTATCAGATGTTTGAAGTTTGAAGCTCAAAGCTGTAATAGTTTTTGAGATATCCTGATTACAAAGTTTAAGCATGACCCTTAAAAAGAGATAATCCAGATTTAAAAAAAAGGGTCAGTTATATGTTGATGTGGAATTCATCTATGAAATCTTAAATTTTGAACGGACGGATGGACACATGGAAGCCCAGACAAGCCCAAAGCAATATGCCCTTCCACTTTTTCAAAGCTGTGGGCATAAAATACTTTACGAATTTTATGATAGCTATAACTTTGTTTTAATAATTTAGCAGTCAAAAATAGGGTTCTGTTGTCATAAGAACATACACTCACAAAACAAATAAGCTGCGAAATATTTACACCATAGGAAGGAGAGCGAGGGACAGCTAGATCAAGAAATGGGAAATTTACTATTTCAAAGTTAAAATCGTCACATTTATAATAAATTGTAATACGATTATACCATCCATTATGGACAAGTCCAAAAAGGGAGCCTCAGTATCAAAGGAATTCACCTGAAGGCCGGGCCGCGTAGCGCAGTCGGTAACGTGTCTGGCTACAGATGCGTGTCTGACTGCAGATCCAGGGGTCGCGAGTTCGACCCTGGCCTGGTCCCATACTTTCGTGGAGATTGATCATGAAATAATTTCTATGGTCATTCTCCTCCCTTCCGCTGATTTATTCAAGAAGGGTTGTTATCAGTTATAAGCGAAAGTATGTGCACGAATTACTGGTTAACCGCTTGTTCAAGCCTGCCCAGGAAAAAGTGTGGTTAGGTGAACTGACCGTGCCGCCATGACCATAGCTGTTGACTTGGGACGTAAAGCAACAAAACAAACAAACATTATTTAATTGAAGCTCAGTAGGATATATCTGACGTACCATTTATTCGAAATCATGAAAGATCATCAGTATCAACTGTATGTAATTCATCAAGATATCTTGAGGAAGAGTTAAACGCTTCAATAATATCAGTTTGATTATTGTCAGAAAGAGACAACATTACGTCTGTCTCATAACAAAAACAATCTGCAAGTATCCATTGGAGTACCTACACTTTGTCTATACAATTTGGCGCCAAAGCTAATAAATATGTTGTCCAATAGATAATGCTGATTATCTCAAATAAAATTTCCAAAGGGAATTTATTCGAACTAAAACACTATGTTTACTCGGTTTCAAATTTTCGGCCACTTGGCCAAGTGGCCGAAAATTTTAAACCAAGTAAACATAGTGTTTTAGTTCAAAAGATAATAGTTTGCATCACACATGATTGTTTGGCATGACAACAAATTATTTCTTTTAGATTGTTCAGAAGTGAAAAAAGCTCTTTATCCACTGATTAGTACTGGTTCGACCCAGGAAAACAAGAACATTGTTGACATGGACGTAAAACAACAAAACAAATGAGCCATGACATGAGATTTCCAACAATGTGGTATATGCGACCAGCAAAGGCTCAGACCAGCCTGCGCATACGCGCAGTCTGATCAGAGCCTTTGCTAGTCGCTTGAGTATTCTATGATTGTTAAGCTACTGACTGAACATCATTTGGAGTTTCTAAGCTTAAAAGGAGGCTGCACAGGCTCGTCTGAGTCTACACTTGTCAAAATGCCACATTGTTGGAAATCACATTTCGATTTTCTTTTAGGTTGTTCAGAAGTGGAAAAAGCGCTTTATCCACTGATTAGTACTGGTTCGGAACCAGGAAAACAGGAACATTGTTGACATGGACTTAAAGTAACAACACAAACGCATTTGCTCACCCATTTCACCACTGGCATGGAGGCAGTAGCTGTGAAGTGTCTGAATTCTCGAATGATATCATCTGCGTCTCGAACTGTGGCAACCAGGCGACTGTCAGGTCGCTGCTGGGCTTCTATCGATGCCTTAGAAAAGAGAGATAATGAAACTTTATTATCTAGACATACAAACTTAACCCTTAATGCGCCAATCGCAACAAAAGTCGTCTGCTTTCTCGTCTGCTGAAATGTTTAAGAAGCCTCTATGGCAAACAGTGTGGACCCAGATCAGACTGCTCTTTAGGAGCAGTCTGTTCAGGGTCCACGCTGTTTGCTTCTATACTTAATTTGTCAGTAGTGTTAGGCTATTATTTGCAGTAGACGACTTCAGCAGACGACATTTTCAGATGCATTTTTTCTTGGCACTTTAAGGGTTAATTAGTAAAGTATTTCATGGTTACTAAAATAGTATAATCTTTAGTTTAAACATATTTTATTTGAAATAACACACAAGTAATTATAGTATACATACATATAATATAGTATAATCTTTTAAACAGAAACTGCCAGTTTTTTCTTGTATACCTCCTTGCCATTTTTCAGAGTATAAGTCTCGTAATATTGTCAAGACTTTAACAAAGGGCAGTTAACTTTCAGGTTTCTTTGTCCAATACTTAACGATCACATTACTTACTTCAATATGTAATTTCCAGGAATAACATATTCACGTTAGAGCACATGCTAATGCTCTCTTATGAATAAAGCAGGGGCTACCGAGCTAGCGTATAGTTACTGGGTAAAAACAAGGAATTGGGGTATAGTAAGTTACTGTTGTTAAAAGGTGACTTTTTCATTTAAATTTAACAAATTAAATACAAAAAAGTCACCTGGTATCAACTGTGTCCGTTAGCTAATGATATATGTTACTGATTTGAATCAAGTGCTAACACATTGGACAAATATATATTTAAACCACTACATTTCCATTTTTGCAGGTTGTGAGAGAAGTAAGATTTATCCAACCACAAAACTTGATAAAATGATATTATTATCTTAATATGAAAGTTGGGTTTTCAATAGACAAGCACATAAAACCGATTAAAAAGGTTATAGTTTGCATTTAGCATCTACGTGTTAATTCCATTTACAAAAGATATGAATATAGATGAGTAGTATATGACTTTTCACTTACTGTAAAGGCGGCAACTTTAATATTCATATCTCGGCGTGTTTCGGTTATTTCATCTGCTAAGGAAGGGAAATCAGGTTCTATTTATTATTTGGTATAGTTGACAAGCTTTTTGGGCCGCGCAAACGTGCGTGTATTTAATGAAAATCCTAACCATAAACACACTGAACTCACATTTATTAACCCTTAAAGCGCATAATCACAAAATGTATGTATGTTTTGTCGTCCACTAAAATATTTGAAGCCTCATAGACAAACAGTGTAGACCCAGATCAGAATGCTCCTGTAGGAGCATTCTGATCTTGGTCCACAATGTTTGCCTCTATGCTTATGTTAAATATACATTTTCAGATGCAGTTATTTTGCTGGCGTTTTAAGGACTAAATAATGTGCTTTGCGTCTTTACTGAGGTAATGACGCGAGATGATACAGTTACTTTGAATAAATTATCATTCATGAGGTGCCGCCTTTACAGTAACCAAAAAGTCATATAATATATTTGTTTACCCTGGAATTAGCTGTGATATTAGGATAAAGCATCTCATTTTCTGTATACATCAGCAAATTTATCATCTGGCGCTCTGCTGTCTTATGGCAATACTCATGCGCTTTCTGTAATGTAATGAGATTCGGTGTTGTAAAGTTCAAACAAAACCCGACTATGATACTGTTTTGCTACAGGCGATCACATGACAATCGTTAAAATACAGGGAAACAATACTCTTTTTGCCCTTGTTTTTATCTGTATTTCAAATAAGTTTGAAAACCTTTACTCTTGCATTGGAATTCGGTACGCGAAGCTGTTTGAAGCTGCGAAAATCCATGTTCAAATCATGAGATTAACGTGATGTTTGAACATGGTTTTTAGCGTGACAAAGCCTATCTATGCCCTTGATTTGTTTGCATGACGTAATACGGGGAAGCGCTGCGGCCTTGACTGATCATTTCGCTAATGCTTTTGTTCGCGAAAACGTTGCGGGCGTCTATGACATTGTGGTGACGTTATAACGTTCAAATGTTTGACGCTGAGGCTATTTTGTTTAGAGAAATACAGTGTAAGAAAATGGATATTTTAATGTTTAAGCGAAGTTTTCAGTGCGGTTAAGATTTAGATAAGGTAAATTATACAAGAATAACGATCACACATGTTTGTTTCATTGCATTAATACTTGCCGGGTCCCTCAGAAGATGTTTGAACACTCGGCCTATTGGCCTAGTGTTCAAACAGCATCCTCGGGACCAAGCAAATGTTAATGCATAAAAACAGTTTGGTCCCTATATTCTTGCATGGAATTTGTTACGCGAAGCTGTTTGAAGCCACAAACATCTATGTTCAAATCATGAGATTCACGTGCTATTTGAACATGGCTTTTAATTTGTAAAAGTCTTAATTGGGCCCTGATTTGTTTGACCTGACATAACACGTTTAAACGTTGCGGCCTTAGCTGATAATTTGGCTGATGCTTTTTTCGCAAAAAATGTTACACGCGTCTATGGCATTGTGGCGACGTAATGACGTTCGAAAGTTTGACGCTGACGCCATTTTGTTTAGAGAAATCTGGTGTAAGAAAACGGATATTTAAATGTTTTAGTGACATTTTCATTGCTGTTTAGGTTACAGCCATGTAAAATATGCAAGAAAAACGATCAAAAATGTTTGTTTCTTTGCATTAACACTTGCAGGTCCCTCTGACGAAGTTTGAACACTCGGCCGGAACGCCTAATGTTCAAACAACTTCCTTGGGACCCGCAAATGTTAATGCATGAAAAACATGTGTTATCCCTATATTTGAGCTAAACTTTGTAAACGTTTTAACAAAGACATAATCTTGGACTCAGTTTGGTGAGTACACTATATAATTGGGCCTCGATGCGAGAAAACCTTCTTCGGGTGTTCGCGAACAACAAAGGCGCAGACCAGCCTGCGCATATGCGCAGACTGATCAGCGCCTTAGTCATTCGCTTATCGAAAAGTATCGAATCAAAACTGGCTACAATCAAATTTTCAATTTTCTTGCTAGTTTCTGTAGCTCAGGAGACTGGTTTTGAGTATCGTTTTGTCGAAAACCCCGAAGACAGGTTTTGTCGCGTCGTGGCCCAGTTCGTTCTCATGCGGTGATTCTGTTGCGGCTGGTTCTTTATTTTTTCTGCTACCTTTGTTGTGGTTGTTGTGTTTTATTCTTGTTACAGATATATATAGATTATTACACGGTTTTTTTGATCCCAGCCCTGATCTCAGCCCGAGTTGACCGTATCAGCCAGAGCCCGAAGGGCGAGGGCTGATACGGTCCGAGGGCTGAGATCAGGGCTAGGATCAAAAAAACGTGTAATAATATTTTTATCATATACTTATGCGTGTAAAAGAGCTAATAAAATAATCTATCAACTTCTTTATTTTGACAATGATCACTAAATCAAGTGATTTTATCAGCCGCAAAGGCTCAAAGGCATTTCATCGATCCTTTTGTTTGCGAAAACGTTGCGTGCGGTTATGACGTTGTGACGTTATGGCGTTCGAAAGTTTGACGCTGACGCCATTTTGTATGGAGATACTCGGTGTAAGAAAATGGATATTTCAATGTTTTAACAGTGTTTTCAGTGCGATTTTGGTTGGAACCAGGTAAAAATATGCAAGATATGTCAACTTTCTTTATTTTGTACAATTGTTTTGAAGATATTCCCTGTTTTTTTCTCCAGGGCGAGATCAACTGCTGGTGAGGGCGGGACAGAAAAATATCAGCCCTGGTATCAGCCCCCGTATCAGCCCTCTACTTGACTTTTGGATCCCAGGGCTGGACAGCTCTATTTGACTGGGCCGATACGCTTGGGCCAAAAGTCTGGTATCAAGGGCAATACAAGTATAAGTATATGATAAAGCTACTTATATCCTTTATAATTTTTCAATCATGTCACTGAGGAAGAGAGAGCTGGCTGCTTTACTCATTATATTTTGCGTGTATATTCATGTTGAACCTTGTCTGTGTTCTTATATCGCTTCCTCTAGTTGCATAAGTTGGTCAATAATTTATAATTGTGACAATGCCTGGACATATATTCTGAATGTATAACTTGATATGATTATGATTTTAAGTTTTTAAAGCCGCGTGGCAAGATCCTAGCACTAAGCATTTTGAGCGTGCACGCTACGCACAGTTATATGCAGCCACTCAGGCTTTAATTAAGGAAATCTACACATAACCAAAAATAAGGGAACTTTTATTTCATTTTTTATTTTACCTAATCACAAAAAATATATGGAGTCAATATCAGGCCTCGAGGTTATAAAACTTGAAGTCATTCTCTGACTCAAAATAAAGCACAATGATTGGCTGCTTGCGGACACTTGTCCGCAAGCATCCAATCAATGTGCTTTATCTTTAGTCTGAGAATGAACTCAAGTTTTATAACCTCGAGGCCAGGTGTGACCTCCACGTGCATTTGTTGACACCTGTCAGGCATACTGGAGATGATTCAGAGTTAGAAATACAATTTTATTTGGAAAGTATAACCTGTGACTCAATGTACACAATGGGCCATCCCATTTTTATTTAATCAGACCTAGTCTCGAGGTTATACAACTTTTTCCATGCTCAACTCAGCTGAGCTCGAAATTTATCCTGCTCATAAATGTTAAAATGCCAACAATGGTTGGCATTTTAACATTTATTAGCATGATAAATACAACATCTGAGAGACTTAAAGCAATAAACTTCTTTATTTGTCAGTATTTAGTTATTATGAGCAGTTGAAATTTCGTGCTCAGTTGAGTTGAGCATGAAAAAAGATTTATAACCTCGAGGCCAGAATGAAGAATTCATTAGTGCTGAAAGGGATATATGATACCTGTAATATTTGTAGAAGGTGTTTGATAGTTTCAGAGCCGTCTCGGACTGACTGGTTCAGTTCTTCATAAGCCGCTGCCCATTGATTGTTATAGATCTCAGAATACATATCCGCTATGTGCTCTGGGTTGTTTAAGTCTTGTAACTCTACCGTTCTACTATCCTTCAGTCGATCTTGTGCTATTCTACTAACTCTAGATAATAAATAAAGGATCTTACATGAGTTCTCCTCTTGTTGCAGATATAGAGGATCTTACATGAATGCTCATGTTTTATTGAATTTATAAAACGAGTTTGGGAAAAGAGATAAATGCTAGGCTTGCCGAGAATTTTATCTCTTCTTCGCAACGACTTTGATAAATTCAATAATACAGGAGACAAATGTTAGATTCTATTTTACATATGACGTAAAGATTACTTTGAAATCTCATTTCGGACAAAAAACGTTATAATTTTGTCATTGTTATGGACGTCATTACGTTTCCCGTAAATCTGTAAATCACTAGTGGTTTATCGATTTCATTGCATGGCGTTATTTCACTCCCAGACGCGACGTTATATGATGAATTCTAACACACCTCGCCTATAGAGCCAACGGTAACGAACTGTGATATCTCGGACAATAATTCACTGCTAAAGTGTGTGATAGCTGACGTCACTGGAAAATGACGTCATTCATTGCGTTAGACGGTGTAACGTCGTATTTACGCTTGAAAGACGTTACAATTACATGTAAACGTATGCGATGTAGTCTAAGTATTGGCGGGTGTTCTTCAATGCAATGGCGGAAAGTTGGAAGAAGCTGAAGACTTCGAATGTGTTTTCGTCGTTTATTATGTGTTAGAATCGAAAAAGATCAGCTGTAGTGCGTGAATTGTTGAGTAATAATTCACCGTTTGGAGGTCAGTTGTAAAGAAGATCAAATCACGAGCGCGCTGAGCTGATCTATTTCTTAATTCTAACACACCTCGCCTATAGAGCCAACGGTAACAAACTGTGATATATCGCACAATAATTCACTGCTAAAGTGTGTGATAGCGAACGTCAATAGAAAATGACGTCACTCACGGCGTTAGACGGTATGACGTTGTTTTTACGCTTGGAAGACGTTACAATTACATGTAAAGTTATGCGACGTAGTCTCAGAATTGGCGGGAGTTCTTCAGTGCAATGGCGGAAAGTTGGAAGAAGCTGAAGACTTCGAATGTGTTTTCGCCGTTTACTGTGTGTTAGAATCGAAATAGATCAGCTCCAGTGCGTGAATTGCTGAGTAATAATTCACTGTTTGTCGGTCAGTTGTACGACGATAAATCACTCGCGTTGCGCGCTCGTGATTTGATCTTCTTTACAACTGACCTCCAAACAGTGAATTATTACTCAACAATTCACTGCTGGAGCTGATCTATTTCTTAAATAAAAACGTTCATAAAGTACCAATGAAAATGACAACACATATAACTGGTACTGTCAGTTCAAAGATAGATGAGAATCGTTGTAGACAAAAAGATTATAACAATCCACCATGAGTGTCCATGTAGGATAGAGATATCTCACCCGAGGGGTCGGAATTTTAACCAGGGACGAGGCTTGCCGAGTCCCTGGTTAAATTCCGACCCCGAGGGTGAGATTTCTCTATCCTACATGGACAGGCTCATGATGGATCGTTTTTCTCCCACTTTTCGAAGCGTTTTTGTCAGAACATAAAAACTCCATGAAAACCTGAAATTTTTAACTTTTTACTCGTTGGGTTTACATTATTTTTGAGTTCACGAGTGTTTTTATCGGGCATTGAAATGGGTGTAAACGTAGTTTGCACCTTGTTATTGCGAGGAAAACACCCTTGGAGCATTAGTTAAAGAGACTAAGTCTGCAACTATGAACATTTTTCAAAAAAAAAATATTTTCTTTTTAAATCATTTGTAATTGTAGAATTAAGTTATGTTCACAATAAATCTGTTCACTATAGCTGAAAACTGCGAGCAAAAGTGAATTATCTTATAAAAACAGGTGTGTTTTTCTCTTATTGGTAATTATTTGCGTCCCTCCAATAATTATAGACAGTTAATTTTAACATAAATGCTGTTGTTTTGATACTGATAATTTGTTAAGATTTACGAAATTGCTGAAATGTATACCTGGATTTTAGTTTTTTTTACTGTGTTCTTGAAAAATAGAAACATTAGTTCTAAAATTAAAAGATCAAAAGTTGCAGACTATGCAGCTTTAAGTTGCAATATGCAAAATAAATTCCTGCTTGGCTCCCTGTGCCATTAACGTAACATTGCCGTTTTCGTCACGCGGTGTACGTTCGGTGACGTCATTAACGTTATATGACGTCAGTAAGTAACGCTTAACCTTGTCTGGTGCCTTTTGGTTACCTAGGCGCAATATATTGGTCCTTAAAGTATCCTTTTTTGGAATAAAAGAATATTTAACTCTGTCCATGCAAGAAAGCAGTCACGTGGTCATGTAAGATAAATAGAATCCATCATTGGTGTTCAGTGGGGACAGAAAAATCCCAACCCGAGGGCCCACCGTTCCAGTGGGAAACGAGGCTTGCCGAGTTTCCCACTGAACGTTGGACCCGAGGGTTGGTATTTTTCTGGAACCACTGAACACCAATGATCGATTCTTTTTCTCATATACCACGACCGTACGGTATAGTACTGTATAATAGTTGTTGGTGACGTCACTGAGATGGATGTTTACAGTCAATGACGCGCGCTGGACAAATCAACATGAAACAACGAACAAACAGCGCATTAAACAATGAACAAATGGTTATTTCATCAAAATGTATTCATAAGAACTAGCTTATCAGCCACAGTAACTCGGAATAGTAATTTTGATGAGGAAAATGTGTGTGTGTATGGTGTTTTACATCGTCAAGGCTCCCCGTCCCGGTGGATTCAGTCGCTCAATGCCCAACACAACAGGTTAAATATGTCAATCACAATGCACTCAGCATGTTCAAAGCATTGAATAAAGGTTGTAAGTAAAAATGCGCAGTTTTACTTTTAAACCAAGTTGAAAGCCGACTTAAATCGTAAAAAATTCAACATAGAATCTCTTCCTGACTGACAACAATTCAACTTTCGTTTTCGAAGGAAAACAGTCACGCGCCAAAAATGTTATCTCACATTAGCAACCGGCCGCGTGTGGCTTATCTCGTATTAGTTACGCTTATCTCACATGAGTAGCGATGTGGGACAGATTTTTCCGACAGCGAGCTTGCATAGGGATCACTCGATCTCGTATGCGTTGGTATGTGAGAAAGAAATTTCTTACATGAGCTGACAGCCTAACTTACATGGGCAAAGGTGGGAGAAAAACTGATCCAGGTAATGGGTATTTTATACAGGTATATATCCTACACTGCCTTTACCTGCAGCGAAATATTTACCGTTATTTACTTGTTTCTATGAAAATGGTATAGTCCTATTATCATGTAACTTTGAACCGACAGTAGTTTTCGACAAGAAGTTTTCGACAAGAAGTTTTCAATAGGTATTCAAAGGACAAACTGGCCCCGCTCCATGGCGGCCATGTTTACGATGGTTCAGAGAAGTTTGTACAATCTTGGTAGAGGTTCACGTCAGGACTATACATGTTAAATTACTTTCAAATCTGTCTCGAGGTTTTAACAAGATGCACTGTAAGGTTTTCCCTTTAAATACGTAAGGTAAGATAGTCACGCCCAATGGCAGGCAATTCTTATTGATCAGAATAATTTGAACATGCTTGGTAGAGCATTTGTGCCATTGTTTTTTTTTAAACAATCCAAGAAGTTGTTGACAGAATGATTTGAAGAGTTTCCCTTTCAAAACAAAATAGTTGGCCATCCAGAGCCTGAAAAAATAATTTGTTGGCATTTTTGAGTACATTTTGGCATCCATGCTCAAAGTGTATATTGATGTGTTTTAAGAAGTATAGGGGTGGATGCCAAGTCTGGAAATGCCCCAAAGTCCAAGAATTAGGTCAAAGGTCAACTGAGTGCAAATTCTTGTATATAAGTCAGATTTTAGCGTTTTTATCAATTAGCTATCCAAAATTATGATTCAAAGTAATGCGAAATCTCTTTTGGATACTACAGCCATGCTATATAAACAAACAGCATCATCAAGGCATGATGTGTGCTTGGATCAAAGGTCATTTAAGTGCTAAATCGGTGAAAATTGTAGCAATATTTTTTATATATAGAGGCAAAATTCATATTTTAAGTTCCCTTCTATCCTAGTGGAAGAATGTTTTTATTGCTATCCTGCTAGGTGTGTGCCTATCATGTTTGGAAAGCATTGATTTACCAAATTTCACACGGTCAAATATTCATAATAGGCATGTAAAGTACGTTACTGTATAAAATCAATTAAAATTTAATACAACTAAGAATAACCATTTAATTTTACAGAATTTTTTTTTGCTGAATGCTTTGTTTGAATACGTCATTTTATGCAATTAGTATCCGTTTATACATAAGATATGTTTAAGTTGTTACTTACGTTACATTTTACCATCTGAAATTGAGGCATTTCTCAAAGGTATCTGTTCCTAGCTACAGCTTTCATGAAGGACTTGGCCATGATCTCATGCTTATAGGACTAAAATATATGTCTTATCTCATTTTACACATTTGTTGTGTTTGTTAGCATCTATGAGTAATTGTAAACACTTTTACAAGGCTAATTGCATATACTAAGCCTAGCTTCATGAAACACAAAGATCAAGCCTCCTTTATAAAACATCAGGCGTGTTGAAACTATGATAGAATATGGTAAATACCATATAGTAAAAGGAATATATCCTCACATTGGTCTTCACATCGGCCTGTTAGCAGATGGTAACATACATAACATAAAGCTAATATATAGGTACATTCCTAATAATGACCATCCAGTGAAAACATTGTTAACTCTTTGTGGGGTATATCATGGAAATAGGCCTGACATTAAGGGTAATGCTCCTTAACTTTAAACATTTAATTGTAGGGGTGTCCTTTCATTTGCACATATCAATGCAATGATGTGGATTCAAACGCAGCATTTCTTTGAAATCAGGCTGCTTGTGCAAACGTTTTCATCCATATATAGAAGCAGTATAGATACGGTATTAAAGGTAACCTCTAATTTTCAGATACCATTAAAATGTATATATGTCACTTACAGCACAATTTTTTATACATTGTAACTGTTTCAGTGTCGATAAATTCAATTCTAAGTATCACTATTTAACATATTTTGCTTATTAATTTTTGCAATGATGATAGAGATGAAATGCTATGAGGTTATTGACATGTGATTCTTTATGTTATTCTTTTTAACTGTAAAATGCCAATGCAAGTTTTATTCTAGATTAAATTTCCTTAAAACAGATGTCTGGTAACTTCTTGGGAACACAGGCATTCACCATATTGGAACACCTGATGATTTGATTGTGTTTATAGTTTTCTATCAGTTTTGGGTCATTTCTTAGTATTTAGAGTAAATGTGTCCTGAAATGGTTATCTAATATGTACAATTACTAGCATAATCCATTGGTTTAACATCTCCGATTTGCTTGATGTATATAAGAGCCTAAGGTAGTTAACTTGCCTGTTCTAGTGTAAAATCTATTTGTTAACCATGACAATTTGCTAAGACAGGGATTAATTGCATATAGGGTAGGTGACTTACATTAATGTATACATCTACTGCTCGTAGATACAAGTGCAGTTTATCAGATTGGATAGCACTTGTAACTGGTAACATACTCAATGTGTAGTTTTTAAATGGCATTACTCTTGAAATAAAACTGAACTACATTCCTTATAGTATATACAAGACAGTCCTTAATCAGTGTTAGTCTTCACAAACATCTAAAAGGATATAGGTACAAGAGTGAGAAAGTTTATGCTTAAAATGCTTTCTGCAAGCTGTTGGCAGCAATGTTGTTCACCTTTTCGATGGTTTTGCATATATATATATATAAGACTATCACAGTAAGCCTAGTTTAGTAAACCTTTTAAAACCAACAAACAGACCATAACTCACTTTCCATAGGACATATATAAAGCATGTACTAGGGTTACAAAATAGCTCAACAAAATTAAATAGTGCATAAACAAAACTAAAAACAAACTACCTTGTGAACAAGAAAAGCAAGAAATCAGCTGCGTGTGACACTACTTTTTCAACATTCAGTTTAATCTGTGAGTTTCAGAGATGCAAACCATACTAGTGAATTTTGGGAGTCATGTTTTTGTTTTATGCTTAAGAATAAAACAGATAACTGATCTTTAAAATAAAGTATCGCTTACGTTCGAATGATGTGTTGTTTATGTTACCATGAAATATGTTCAGATGTTTTACAAGACTGCTATATGGCTCAGGTAGCCTTACCTCAACCAACCATAGTCTAAGATAATTAACAAGCAGAATAGTTTCTATCAGAATTGCTGCAGAATATAATAAGATAATCATCATTACAATATAATATGAAATCTAGTTCAACAAAACATAGAAGATTTTAATGGGGACAGATGATAAATTAATTTTATAATGTAATTGTCAACAATGAAAAGTGAATATTAAAAGAATTCAGCATATATACAAGGAAAATATTTAATACTAGATCTATGTGACATCCTATATTTGGACAAAAACCATGCTGGTTCTTGTACTACAATGTTTTATTTGCAATCTTCAAAACCTATACCTGCTATAGAAGACACTCAGCACTACCTCTGCCTTAATTACTGCCTTGCCACTAGAATTGTTAAATATTGCTATGCTATTTTAAGTAAGATATTGATAATAAGTCAATATTTAAATCATGGTGCAGATTGCATGTTTATCGTTATGTATCATTGGTAGAAATCTGAAAACTGCAATATGAATGTAAAAGAACCAAGCAAATTACAAAAAGTAATAGAGTAAGACCAGGAAATGCCACATTCACATACTGCAGACCAACCAATAGCACTCTTTTAAATGAAGTCTTATATAGAAAAAAAATGTGTGTAGTATATGTAAGCGAATTGTGGAGAGCAGACCCAATTTTTATATAAGCCTAACAACAATTTACTACCTTTATCCATTTATGTAAGGCACCCTTTGTTACCTACGTTACCTCATTAATATATGTGCAGCAATTTATTGTTAATATAGTTATAATTTGATTTCATTATGAAAGATATTTTGCAATGCAATGTAAATAACAGAAAAATGAATAAATGAATCTGTAAGCAGCTATGCGTTACATGCTGAAGCCAGTACAAATTACATACTAATTAGCATATTTAAATATTTACTTGATTTCACTTCATTGCAAGTTAAAAGTTATAAACAACTTCAAATATATGAAAATGAACATTTTCAAATAGAATATAGATCAATAGCATGTATATTTCAGGTCAGGTATCATGGTTTATTCAAGTACATGTAATTTGTAAAGTCATTATCTGCAATTTAGTATAAAATGTACCATACGTTTTGCTGACGAGCAGAAATACATTTCACAGATGTATGCAATTGATTTTTATGTCTAGTTTAAACATTTTATGCTTAAACTGTTTCACTAATACTATTAAAATAAATCAACATTAGCCTTGCACTGTGTGTACTGTTATTTTCAATGCCAGTATGGTAACTTTGATTGTTTAGCCCAATTGCAGGAGAATTTCCGTCAGAATTGCACAAAACTTACGATGTTTGTCTTTGTAAAATCCATACAAGGATGCTTCACAAGGGGTTTATTTAATGATAAACATGTTAATTAAAGCCTTCTGAAAGACTTCTACCTTTTTTAGAGTTTTAAAAGCATCATGTGGTTGGACGAGAGAAAAAAAGAAACACAGTTTGTAAAAATGCTCCGATTACTGCACTTGATGACCTTTGACCCAATTTTAAAGTCGACATATGAACATTCAGTTATAAAAAACATTTTCTCAATGTTTTTCAGACTTATAACTATAAGCATAAAAATTTGGCTTGATATGAAATATGTTTAAATATAAAAAGATAAAGTTGTTTTATAGTAGTACATATTTTCTCATTTTTGCACTCAATGACCTTTGACCTAATTTCTGGCCTTCATATGCAAATTCAGGATTGGCATCCACCCCTATGACTTTGTACACACGCTTAATATTATGTTAAAAGTGGTCTAACAAATGTACTCAAAAATGCCAACAAAACCAAAAATATGCATCTTTTTTCGATTTGGATTGCCAACTAAAATAAATAATGGCCCTACCCACGGTCTGCTATGATTTTTCACAGATCAAAATTATTTGAATACTAGTAGTACTGATAGGGGGTCACCAAAGGAACATTCGACATGGCAATGAGAA
The DNA here is from genome assembly GCA_964019695.1 of Loripinus fragilis. NCBI lineage: Eukaryota > Metazoa > Mollusca > Bivalvia > Lucinida > Lucinidae > Loripinus > Loripinus fragilis. The sequence continues at coordinate 62,350,771 of OZ026521.1, read as the reverse complement.
TAAATCTTTGAGAGGTGTCAAATGGCTAGTTAAGCAAAAATAATTTGCGTAAAATTGCAATTATTTTCTTATCCATCAGTTTAAACATTTATTTTGGGTGCTAAAATGTTCTTTTGAGTACACACAACTTATGTTCTGGTTGAGAAATAAGAAAAATAATTTTCAGTTACGCACTCTTATCTGGGGGCCTGGTTGTATAGCGAAATTAAACTATTACAATGGAAGTGGTTAAGAAGGAGATGTCATTTGACATGTTGACAGACGTCGCACATCCAGTGATCAGAAAGACTCACTTTGAACACGTTGTACTTAGGTCAGCAATAACATGTTTTAACCTTGTTGTATCCTATATACATTACACTTTTTCATTATACACTGCACAAATAATTTATTTATCTCCCCTGATCGCTTAAAACTCGTGCTTCAAATATCCCCCCCAAAGGAACGAAATACATCCTAGTTTAAATGATTTTGCTGTTTAATTGCACCAAAAAGTGCCTCTTTTGTGGATCATTTATGTTATTTCTGTCTTGTTTTTATTATGCTTTTAATGTGCGCGTCTGTTTATCCATGCCTTGTGGTCACCTGCCCTCTTGGCTCTCGTTTGTGATATCTAATTGTGAAGTTGTCATTTTCCCATTGGTATCCTGGGTCAGGTATGGTGCTTAATTGTATCGATTCGTGATCTTTGCCCTCTTTCTTTCTTTAATTACATACCGAGCGCTGACTTGCTTTGGGTCATCTCTGGGTCTGTTATAACTTTCAGCAGGTGACATAGGGGTTTGATACGGTCTTCTATCTCTGTGTTCCAGCTTGGTCTCCCTTCGCCGCTGTTCATATTCTTGTTCACTCGCCGCTGTATGTTGCGGAGGGTACCCCCGATCAAGAGTTTGTTTCCTGCTTGTCGGAGTTTCAGACATGATTAAAGGGGTCATGTCATTCTGTAAATTTAAACTGTAGTGTTTAATTATGTTTTGATTTAGATGATAAGACCAAACCTCGATGTTATAAAACTTGAGTACAGCCTCAAACTCAAAATAAAGCGCAATGATTGGCTGCTTGCGGACACGTGTCCGCAAGCAGGCAATCATTGCGCTTTATCTTAAGTTTTAGAATGAACTTCTTAACTGTGGTGAATCAGTCAGAAGATGGATAGAGGTATTCTATAATGGAATAACATCTGCAGTTATTCAAAATGGCAATCTATCATATTTTTCTCAATTAGTCGTGGGTGTCGCCGAAGCGATTCCCTCTCACCATATGTTTTCATTTACTGTGCCGAGTAAATACTCAGATGTTTTTTCTGTGTAGGAACGTTTATTGAGGGTCTTTTAATCATTTTCATCGTCAAATGGTATCAAATTCCATTTAATTTGACAGATATAGGCTAAAATCTTTCGAACTTTGGGGAAAGTTGGTCCGATGCTCAGTGGGGAAACACGAATCAAAAGAAAGAAAATAACTTTCCATACAAAATTTTGGGCTAGAGGGGACGCTGAAACACATTTACACGGAACTGCATTGTCGGATTTCACCATTGTTTGTTCTTAGTTGTAAAATAAAACAAAAATGAACGTGACACCAACCTTTCTTTATCCAATTTTCGGCCTAACTACCACGAAACTACCACGACGTGTCCCGGATGTGGCTTGGGAACAAATTTGCGTTAACACAATTTCGTGGTAGTTCCTAGGTTTACCACCCGTGTATATGACAGGTTACAATACACTTTAATGATGACATCCCAGGCTCATTATTATTAATATATTTTGAAAAAAAAAACATTTAATTTATTGTCTTGGTCCTTCTTTCAAAAAGCACTTACATTTATTACCGTTGGTTAATCAGTCAGAAGATGGAAAAAGTATTCTATAGTTGAATAACATCATTCTGCAGTTATTCAAAAGGACAATATATCATCTTTTTTTTCAATTAGTCGTGGGTGTCGCCAAGGCGATCCCATGTCACTGTATATTCATTACCTGTACTGAGTTCTTATCAAATAAGGTACGAAATAACAAATCTATAAACAGTCAGGGGCATAACCTGTATAAGTTACAATATATATCACTTGAAGAAGTTAAAATTGTGTCTTTTCAACAATGATTTCAAAGTGAGGCCATCGAAAGTAACTTATTTAGGTTATATCTGAAATTATTTACGCCAAGGTCAAATTTTAGGACGTCAAACATATAACTTATTTAAGTTAAAAAGTAGCTTATTTTCTGATCTTCAGAGACCTTGCGTACAAATTTCTAGACGATGCGTACACAAATTTATTGCATAATCGTAAAGTTATGTAACAGGTCTTTCAGATAAAATTACCCACATGGCCGTGAAAATTGCAGTAACTCCGGAATATGAAGATGAAAAAAGACAGTTTCACTCAAACAGGTTACTTTTGGTTTTGTTGCTAAAAAAGTTAACTGCTTTAAGTGATATATTTTTTAACTTTTGGAAGTTATGCACCTGACTGAATGAAATGTTAAAAGAACTGGAAGACTGTGCAATTATACCAGGTCTAAAATAAACTTTGAGAAGAAATAGCTTGTATTTATTGGCAGAATTGTTTTATACAAATACAATTAAAACAAAATGGAAACTTCTGTAGGGCAAGCAAACACTTAAACTTTAAGCCATTGCTTTCAATACTGACTTAACTAATATGATGGGACAGAGTTATACACCTAAAATTAGAGCATTAGAAATATGATAAAGAAGTGGGGAGAAAAGAAACCTGATTCCATTGGGAAAAATAGCAGTGATACAAGTACTGTTAATACCAGCATTCAATCATTTGTTTGTCACATTACCCAGCCCTGAACCAAAAAATAGTTGATCACATTAATATTATACTCTTTATTTTTTGTGGTGTAATAAAGTAAAGATTAAACGAAATGTGGTTATCAAACACTATTCAGAGGGCGAACCTTTGGTGAACATTACTGCATTTATTAAGGCATTAAATTTAACATTGGTTAGGAGGCTTCTTCAGTCAGAAAGCCAATGACAAGACTTTATCAAATTTTTTATTGAACCTGACAAGATATTATGATGTAGTACAGAATATACCAAAAAAGAATTGACAAATATAAATAATCCCTTTTTTAGAGATGTGTTCCACAGCTTAATAAAACTTAATTAGAAACTTAATGACCATGATAAATGATATTAAAAAGCCTGATATTTATAACAAAAGCGTACGGATTGGGGGACATGCTGTTTACTATGACAAATTGTTAAAAAGGTGTGAGATCTATAAACGATTTAGCTAAAAATAATGGGTATTTTTTCAGTTATCAAGAGCTTTTAGAAAGAGCAAATTTTATAGAATACGTTGGGACAACAAAGGCCATTAATGCATACATTAAAAAAAATGCTTTCATCAACAAATGTCAGTCCTTTTATACATGAGCATTTTTTCTAATATATTTAAAAATAAACAAGGGGCCAAGGCTATGTACGATATATTAAATAAAAATGAGGACAACCAAACAGCACAACAAACCTGTAAATCTAAAACAAACTTTATAATATTGAAGAAAACGTGTGGGAAAAAATATATGTGTACCCAATGAAAATAACAAAATATTGCACTCTACAGTGATTTAAAATTAGTATTAACCATAACATATTAGTCATCAACAAACGTCTACAATATATGGGTATAAAGGATGATCGATTATGTACATTTTGTAAAAATGAAGAAGAAACAGTGAGAATGCAACATAACAAAATCATATTTAAAATCATTTTTATCATTGCTGCAAAGTTTCAATATCTGTATCCACCTGTCAAAAAACTGTTCTTATTTGGACTAGAAAAAAATAGAGCAAATAACATCAAATATCAATTGCATATTACTATATGCCAAATATCATATCTACTGTTTCCGCTGCATAATAATCCATTAATGCTTGGAATTCTCAAGAACAATATATATTTCATGTATGAAATAAACATGGAAATAGCATATGCCAATAATAATTTGGACAACTTTCAAAAGGAATGGAGACCATATCAGGATCTACTAAATATTATAAACACATATTAACTCTTTGCCTTTTAGATGAGCAACTGCTACATAAGATTCCTACTTCAAAATACTTTTAAATGAAATGATTCTCAGTTTATACAAACAACATGTAACTTACTATGCTGATAAGCACCAAATATTCATGTTGTAACTCATTTCTTCGTTTCTAGCAGATGTTTATCTTTAATATCTTTAATAATTTTGTATTGTTTGGAAATATGATTCCAAACCCAAATACATCATAGTGAATGATGCCATCAAATAATACTTCATATCTATCAATAATATTGTGTATTTGTAAACAATGGTACACGGTACTGTATTTCTTGCTGACCAAATCTCGAGGTTTAAATACCTACCCTAGAGTCCCCGGCAAAGAATCTGGCAAAATTATTGACCTCATCTCTAGCAGCTTTAACTTTTCCATTCCTTCTGGCATTACTAAGTTCTGTCCAGTTTCCCCTCTCGGCAAGATTGAGCAGTAGTCTAAATGCATCTGTCAGACAGTCCATTCCTCGTTCTTTCTTAATCTCACTGTGTAGACTGTCAATAGCCCTGCTGGCAGCCTTGACGTTTCCTCGTGTCAGTTCGCTGTGGTCCGTCTCTTCCATCGCGTGCATGACACGATTCACTGACATCATCCGTTCGTCCATGGTGCTCATGTTTCTGTTGTGTAGTTATTGCTGAGTTTATAATTGTGCTGCAAGAAAACAAAATCGGTTACTAATTGGAGACTCGATACGAGCCATCAGAATAGCTTAAGCATTTTAAATGCGAGCTACACAATTTTTGTGCATTAACAACAACAGAGCCTAGGGCGCGAAGATTTGGCGCCAGTAAAATGCACTTAAGCCCCCCCCCCCCCCCTGGTAGCTGTTGTCCATTCTAAGGCGGTGGTTCTTTTGTTGTTGATTTATTGTTATATGTACCTCCCATTGTTTGTGAGGATTCTGTTTTGGTCTTTGTTTTGGTATGCATTTCTTTATATCCTTTCTAATTTTGCAATCATCATGACGAGGAGAAGAGATCTGGTTGCTTTGCTCTTATTTTCTTTTGGATGTATTGTTACTGTAAATATCCTGTAGCTCTTCATCACGGTTGATCTGCAGTTTGTGATTGTGGTATTTCCTGATCATTCTCACTTGCATTTAGGCCAGATCATCAGCCATTATTACTGTTTGCATATGCGTACAGATTATCTTTAAAGGCGCATCATCTAGCGAGTCTTAGTAATAACGCAAGGTCGACCTGAATTTACTTTTCTTTTTACGAACTGTTTATTTGTATGTCTGTTTTTTGGCAGCTGACCAGTACCAGAGACACTGAAATAGGAAATAATTTCATGCCCTCAAATTGATAAGGTGATATTACTTGACTTTTCGCTTAATGTAAAGGCGGCGCCTCACAAATGCGTAATTAGGACTGGTCAACCTTAGGCATAAGTAAAAGCTGAAAAGGAGGCGTGGTTTTAGTCAAAAGTAACTGTATCATCTTGTGCCACCACATCAGTCATTATTTAGTCCTTAAAAACGCTAGCAAAATAACTGCCTCTGAAAATTGTCTATTTAACATAAGCATATGAGCAAACATTGCGGACCCAGATCAGACTGCTCTTACAGGAGCAGTCCGATATGAGTCCACACTGTTTGTCTATGAGGCTTCAAATATTTAAGTGGACAACGATAAACATACATTTTGTGATTATGCGCTTTAAGGGTTAATAAATGTGCTTTCAGTGTGTATACGGTTAGGATTTACATGAAATGCACGCACGTTTGCGCGGCCCAAACAACCTGTTAATTCTTCACCAAATTATAAATACAGCCTGATTTCCCTTCTTTAGCAGATGAAATAGCCGAACAACGCCCAGATATGAATATTAAGGTTGCCGCCTTTACAGTAAACGAAAAATCAAGTAATACACACACGCACTGTAAGAAGACTGAACCAGAATATGATATAATAAATACATGACAATCATGTATAACAAATATATTTGTCCACTACAAACACACTTTGCATAATAATATTAATAAACCAAATGTATGGATATATTAGAAAATATACTTTGTTGAAGTTTGTTTAAAAGGATTTGCATATCTTTTCAATTTATCAGTTACCTCTCATATTAACTGCAATGTTGCATGTTGCCTGATAAACGTTCCGGCATGTGCCTTTATCAGGTCATGATGACGTTGCACTTTTTGAATGACGTCGCTAATGACGCTGAATCAACACAAAAATCGAAAATTAGGTCATAATCGCTAGTTGTAAACTGATAAATAGAATACCAGTTTCGCGTCTTTTGATATAAAGTTTACCAGGAACGGCTTTGAGAACGCATGTTGAATCGCTTGGCAAGCCTCGCGATGTCAACAAGCGTTTTCAAAGCCTTGCCTGGTAAGACACTCACCTAGTATTCTCTATGTATGCAACATACGTACAATGCATAAATTATATGTTATTCCGACCCTGCCTAGATATACCAACCTGCCTTTGTGTTAAAGGTACTCTATATACAATATATTTCCAACAAAACCATCAATATGAACAATGGATTTCATTTTTCTGAGGTTTATGAAGAAATGATCTGACTTTGAAATAAACACACGGTGTTCATTTAAGAAATTAATTCAATTTTTGCAATGTTCATGGAACCATGTATACTTCGGGTCTCTTGCAAAGTATGTGAAGCCGCTTCACGTTAACTTTGCAAGAGACCCGAAGTATCCTAAAACCAAGTTCTAATCGGTCACTTTTCAAACTCATTATTTCTGACCAAACGCTAATAAAATTGAAATGATTTTTGCCTATATTATGTGCATTTTAATGGACAAACGTTTAGTGGTGTTTTGAACAGTTTTCTTTTACTTCAAAGTTTTCGGGTTAAACATGCTAAAAACGATTTTTTAAAGAAAAAAAATGGATTTGAGAGTAGTTTTTATAAAATTGTAGTTTAGGTGGTTACAAACTGGTCTGTCCGACTTGAAAAACACCAAACAATTTAAATTTTGCTTATGGTAGATTTTATACACATTTTTAAAAATGTTAAATTTTTCAAAATGTTTCGAGATTTTTGAAATTCACCAGTAGCTCCTGGTAAAATTGTTAAATTCAGTTAATTTTATTTGAACACTGTAGGCCAAACTCAGTAGAACTTTATTAGTCCATTTTTGGTAATTAAAGTTTTACGACTACTGTACACTTCTGGTTTCAATGTGAGAGTTTAAAATCGATTTAGTAGCATTATGTTTTTGTTTTTTTCAATTCTCAAAGAAGAACGGTGACGTCTGGTGATAATGAATAATCACTGAAAATGTAAATGCCGTGTCGCTGATAATAAAGCGTAGAGAGCAGTGCAAATCTCTATGTAAATTGCAAGCTTAAAGCTGAATTTCAGTGCTTAACCTGCTAAAAGAGTTTGTCCTATGTTGTTGAGCAGCAAAAACGACGAGTCCGACGGAAACAAAACTTTTGAAGTGTATTCTTCTTTTATTATATACCTATAAGCGATACGACTTTAGAACTGTCTGTTTTCTGGCCATCTGATACAGAAAGCCGGATCAACGAACTGAGGTTTTCTGAATCCATATCCTTTAAAACGAGGCTAACGTCGGTTACCTGCTTTTGTGGCGACGTTACGTAAAGTAAATTGCAAAGCGTGGAACCAGAGACGGAAAACATGTTGACGTGACGTCAAGAAACGTAACGTTATGGCCAACGTTCCCATATTTTTTGGGGATAAAAGACCAAAACAGGTTTCAAAATCAGAAAGAATGTCAGAAAAAAAGGCATATAATAAACATATTATCATAATATTGACTTGATCTGGCGTACAACATCACGTCTCGCGGATGTGGCCATACCATTGGATCGCCCTCGACGCTACGCATCTCGGATGATCCGATGGTAAGACCTCATCCACTCGACGTGATACAATACGCCAGATCAAGTTACTATTATGATAATGTGTATATATCACGGTAGCCAGTAGCATCTTCAAACAAACAAAAATGTTCATTGACAAGGGCTCAGTGTAATGGTTTGTAACGTAGAAAAAAGTGTGACTTTTTGAAATGAGGGTACCTTTTCTCTAACTTCGTCCGTGCAAGAAGTACACGCCATTTCTAAATGAAATAACTTGCAGAGTTTTGGCAAAGTATTGCATCAATTTTATATACCCTATGTTTTACTTTTTGAACTAGCGTAAAAATGTAAGATGACCGATTAGAACTTGGTTTTAGTATACTCATGATTCCATGAACAGAACAAAAATTGAATTCATTTTTTATAAGTACATTTTATTATAAATGTCTAAAATTTAAAAACTATTTTCAATTTGGGAATTAAAACAGTTTTGAATTCAAAATATAATCGTTTTAACGGTTTTGTCGGAGTGTAAAACGGAAAAGCGGAACAGCCAGCTTGAACACGGACAGCCAATGGAGCAAACAGGAGGCTTGTTCTGCACGTGCGACTCGGGTTTGGTTCGCTGTCAATCAAACACCAGTGTCACTTCGGGCGAATGAGTTCGATGTTCGAAGCTTTTTGCATGGGCAAATGAGCTTGGCAGCTGCCAATCAAATTAGTGTAATTCATGAGGCTATGAACGGTTGTAAAAATCTAAAGATTCATTAAAGGATTGCTTCGAAAATGTAAATATTGCTTCATGAACCTTCGAAAATGAAGTTAATTTCCTAAATGAATATATAATCACTGGTGGTCCCAGTGATTCATTTACAATTTTGATATTATGGGTCCTGGGACTCGCTGTTTCCCACATCATTGGGTCCAATTGCAAACTTATGAGTCCAGAACTCTTTTTTTTTTCATGACAAGTCTGCATTACCATTGCATCCTGGGACTCGCTAAAATAAAAACTTTGCATCCCAAAGAAAAAAATTATGAGTAAAAGATGCAGGCTGCGCAGGTAAAAACATCACTGTGATCCATTGCTTTATACTGTGCGAGCGGGGATGGATTACTCGATTTCACTTGGTGAAGCTGTTTATGGATGTGCTACGGATAATACATAAGTCGGAAATCTTACCAAAATGTCCGGTGCTTTAAATTAAAATTATATCCATATTTCACAGAGTATGTCTCATTCAAATACACACTTGACAAGATGCATACCAATTCTGATCGTGCGAGATTACAGAACTGTACCCACCCAAAAGGATCGGCCTTTTGACAATTCTACAAAACAACTGTACTTTTTAAAACTGAGTTACTCAAATTAAAGAGCACATGTAAACCAAACAGTCTCAGTTCAGACATCTCCCAAAGGAGCAGTCTGATCAAGGAACAGTCTGATCAGGGACTATTTGTCGAATTTGATTTAAGGTCCATTTGATTTTCAATGGCTATAGATTGGCAATAGTGGTATAAACAGGGCTATTCTATTCTTTGTGATTGTTTGATACTAAACTAATCAACACTTAGTTACCTTCAATGCAATATGTTGTGTTACTGATGTAAAAAAATGATAAATCTCGTACTTACAAAGGGTTAAAAATCTAAACAATAAAAAATTTGAGACAGCCCATGAGATTTTTGCACTTATCGGAAATGCGAGCAGCGGCCTGCGCATTAGCGCAGACTCGACTGGGCCCTCGCTGCTCGCACACACAAAGCGGTGGCACAGATGAAAGGTCAGACGAAAATTTAAGTCTCTTGTGAATTTTTTTGTGTCTGTGATTTTTTTTATTGATTTTTTTTTCTTCAAAATATTTTCATGAATATCTTCAGATTTTTGTCGGTCCTGATATGGGTTCAAACTATGCTAAGACTGCAAAAGTCATCTGTACTTGACAAACACTCTTAATATCAAGACGCATGCGCATTATCCCCTCGAAATGGTAAGAATAGCGGTTTGACTGTATGATCCTGTATTGACACTTGCTAGCGGCGAATTTTGTCATTCACTGATGATCATTGCAAACAGTTTGGACCCAGATCAGAAACGACGCTCTCTCTCTGACGCTCTGATACATGTAGTGGATCCGGACAACTAAAGCTGGAACAATTATCCATCATGTAAAGACGAAGAATATTGTTCTTTACTGAACTTCATCCTCATCTTACCTCTGTTTGCTTGGCAGACTTGTCCTCGTAGTTTTCTAGAAGTCAATGTATTGATGTGGTTGCTGCTGTTCATTCTAGGGCAGTGGTTCTGTTTGCCACAAACCAAAACGTAGGAGTTGTTGCTGCTGTCCGTTGCTACTGTAGCCCAAACTCTGATTCTAATTGCTAAAATCCAATACAAAATAGAACTTGGAACAGATGTCCGTTGTTTGTCTAAGGCAGTGGTTCTTTTGCTATAGACCAATACATACATTGTAGTAGTTGCTGCTGATGCGACTGTTGTTGCTGCCCGTTCTCAGATGGTGATTATAACGTTTGTTTAAGATACTGATTCGTGCTGGCAGTGATTTGTTGCTTAATATATCACCGGCAGAAGGTCTGTCGTTCAAGTGAGTAAATCACGAGCGCGAAGCGCGAGTGATTTATCCAGTTTCGACTGACCGACAGACAGTGATATATTAAGCAACAAATCACTGCAAGTGCGAATTTATTTCGATTCTAACACACAAAAAGATCGAAAATATGAACGAATACTTCAGAGTCTATAACGATTCCACCTTCTTGAACAGTGTGAAAGAATTTCCCGCAACTCTTGTTTGGACTGAAATGCATGTTTAACGCCGTCTTACGAGGCTCTATGTGATAGACGATGTTATGAAAATCAAACTGGCGACCGAATGACGACACGCCAGCCGTGCTCAGTCAACCAATAAATCACTTAATTTATCCATTGGCTATATAGGCGAGATGTGTAAGAATCCCTCTTTATCAGCAAAATGTATCCAGCTGAACACACACACACACACACACACACACACACACACACACACACATACACGAGAGAGAGAGAGAGAGAGAGAGAGAGAGAGAGAGAGAGTTTAATTACTGATTATAGAGTAGACATCATCCTCGAACATTTTCATTCGGGGTATACTTTCAATCACACATAAGCTACTAAAGCTTCTTAAGTTTGTTTTTTCGCTTGAAGAAATGTTGAACCCTTGGCTACCAATAGAGTGCCAATCGAGGACTCAGATCAGACTGCGCGCATGCGCAGGCTGATCTGAGTCTTCAATGGACACACTTGCCAACTTGTATCTTTTTTAGCTGGGCACTGACTCTCATAGACTCTAAATTTATAAGGATTTAAATGTACAAGAAAGTTACGAAATAATGACCTTGGCATCCAGCTAACACTCAGATCAACCTGGGCACTCGCTCAGTTTAATCAGAGTATTCGCTGACTGGATTAAGAAATATCGAGGCCTTAGCTACATGTAACCATCTAGTGTACTGTCGATACTCAGATTTAAAAGTTGGTGGCGCACAATATGCACGAATGGAAGTGATTTAAGCAAGTCTTGCAACAATGCGAGTGCCTTGGCTATTTCTGATTGTTCAAATGAAAATGTTTCCTCTAACACTGTAGGTCCTTGACAATGATAATGATCGCCTAAAAGCGCATGGGACGTTCCTTTATCGTGTCCGAGAATAGGATTTTATATAGTTATATGCAAGCGTTATTTTTGAGAAGAAAAGACTGGAGGCCCCCTATATACATGTATGTAGAGATAAGATAGATGACGCACAATGCAGTAAGAAGCCACGCGGAAAGACAAAGCATCGAAAACACGACACTCGAAGACCAAAAAACCTCAGTCTGCGAAAAGACGATTTTTTAAATAACGGAGTCCGCATGGCGTTGCCCTTTTCGCATGGCGTTGCCCTTTTCGCATGGCGTTGTGCGTTTTCGCATGGCGTTGTGCGTTTTCGCATGCCATTGTTTTGTCTTTTTGTGCTTGTTTTCATCTTTTCGCGTAGTGTGTTTATTATTTCGTGAGCTTGTCTTTTTTTTTTGTTTTTTTTTTCTTCATTTTAGGCGTAGCGTTTTTTTTTTTACCTGTTTATCTTTTTGCCAGGCACTATTTCGTTGTCGTGTTGTTTTTTTTGTTGTTTTTTCTTTATTTTTCTCCTGGTGCTATTTCGTGGAAAAAAGATGAAATTGCACAAACCGGTCACCATATCCACGTGGTTCTTCTGGGGTTCATCATTCAGTTTTGGTAGATCCAAAATATGCGTTTGAGAGAGAGAGAGAGAGAGAGAGAGAGAGAGAGACACACACACACACACACACACACACACACACACACACACACACACACACACACAGATAGAGGGAGAGTCAGAGAGAGAGAATAAGGGAAATTGAGAGAGTTTAATTAGAATTAATATCTATTTGCTTATAATTCAAACTCTCTGTTCATAGTGCATATTAATTTATTTAACAGTTCAAGGGTTACAAAATGTAAGGGTACGCCTAATGAAATATATACACCCATACTTTAACTTTAACATAAGAACCAGACTACGGAACAATGAACGCGGCCGTTAAATAGGTGGAATGTAAAAGCATGTTGCCAGCAAACATATAAGATTGTCCCAAAGATCACAATGTACAACATCAGTCTCCGAGGTTATACATCTTTTTCATGCTCAAATGACACATGAGCATGAACTTCCTTCCGGTCATAAATTTTAAAATGCCAACAATTGTTGGCATTTTAAAATGTATAGCCAGAACAAATAAAATTTTCTACTAATCTGTGCAAAAAATGACCTCCATTGTTAGTATATTGATATTAATGAATGATTTGAAGTTTCGTGCTTTGGTGAATTGAGCATGAAAACGGGTTTATAACCTCGAATCAAGCATTTATCTCACACACTGAAGAAATTCATTCACGATTATGAAACTAATTTTTAGCTAATAGTGTGATTTTGTCCATCGCTTGATATTATAAGCTACATTTCAATGGCTTCAAGTTTGACCCATTTACTTTCAAACTTGTCACAGGAAAAATGGGTTTCGATGAACTAAAAATAAACAATTTCGATTCGGTGCTTTTACTTACATTGGGACAAAGCTACTTGAAGTTACTTCAACTTTGTTTAACAATCTTTGAGAGTTTGCTGGTCAGATGAACATAATTAAAACGACACCAACACAAGTATTAAATTGGTACTACGATATTAATAAAATAGATGATTGCACGATCGCATATGCGCAAGTGTCTCTAATAAATGCCTATGCTGACGTATCTAGCTAAACTAGAGGCCTTATGCGCGGATCAAGAGGGTGGTAGGGGGTCATGAGCCCCTCCCTGGAATTTCACAGGTTCTATAGGTTTCTATAGGAATGAGAAATTACTCCCTGGAAAAAGTTGGACTCCCCCTGGCAAATACGGACCCCCCTGGAATATTGGGAATATTGGAAACTTATAGTTTTTTTAAATAACCCTTGTCAGTTTGGCCTCCCCCCCCCCCCCCGTCCCCCGACGAAACTTCCTGGGTCAAAATGCCGATCATTTCCTGGTAAGCTCATTACATATGATGTTATTGTTTAACCAGCAAGGAATTAAGATGAAATCGACGTTAAAATGTTCAGGTTACACCAAAAAGCATGGCGACAAAAGAATGTTCAAATTTGCTAATATTTTTGAAAAGATAACCAACAAAAAGACGGAAACTACGTAGGTCCAGTCAAGCGAACTTTTTAAGCATAAAAATGTGATAATGTTCTTAGACATCACTTTAAACATGATAGTTTGAGTACCCACAATATATGTTTGGTTTAGAAATAAGAAAATAAAATGAGCCAGTGCATGAGATTTCCAACAATGTGGTATGTGTGACCAGCAAAGCCCCAGATCAGCCTGCGCATACGCGCAGTCTGATCAGAGCCTTTGCTAGTCGTTTGAGTATTCTATGATTGTTAAGCTACTGACTGAACACCATTTGTAGTTTCTAAGCTCGAAAGGAGGCTGTAGAGGCTCGTCCGAGTCTACACATATCAAAATGCCACATTGTTGGAAATCTCATGCACTGGTTCAAATTCAATTATGCACTTTTATCTGGAGGCCTGGTGAAACAGAAGCTAAAATCGGCGGTCAAACAGTTTGGAAAATCGAAGCGCGTTGGTCTTACATGTTAGTTCCCTTTTAACGTGATTTTGGAGAAATACTAATAAAAGAGAAATTATTTCAACAAAATGGTACTTCAGATATCATAATACATGTTTGAATGTAAGGTAACACCAATGTTTAAGTGATCGTAGAGCATTTATTGGGACATATAACATACTCTAGAGGTGAGTTTGTGTTAAAATAATGATACTGTAACATAATTAGTTTGATTCTCTTCAAAAATGTTGATAAATGAACAATATTAAGACAAAAATAAACGAAACTTGTCTTTTGATTTAATTGTTTGAATGCGACTGTAATGCCCATTTTTCTAATTTCATGCATACACTAAGTAGTTTGTGCACATTATATATATATATATATATATATATATATATATATATATATATGTGTGTGTTTGGTTTGTGATTTTGAGTCCCAGTCAAAAGTATATAAGTGAGTATGATCAGGAAATACCATAATCACACACTGCAGACCAACCCACGGCACCGTGAGGAAGAGCCACTGAAAATTTACAGTAACAAGAAAGCAAAGCAACCAGCCCCCTCCCCCTCAAGACGACTGCAAAAGTTGTACACGTGCAAGTGGATAGGAAGGTGTCATATTTAAGTAATTCCTATTATCACAATGTATCGTACATGTAACTCAGCGAATCCCTAGAGCGAAGGCGCAAATTAGAATGAAAATTAAAAAAAGATAAATGCAAAAATATTGATTCATCACATTTTTGCGTTGTAAGCATGTCGCATGGAATTTGCAGACACAGTTCGATATCTGTAGCCGCAGACATTTTCTTGATATATTCTTATTATTAGACTCTCATGAACCTTCTGACGTTCAGTAGACTGAACATTATATTGCAGCCGTGCAAGTACCAGGCTGGCTAAAAGGAAGTCTATGAAAACACATTTTACGCGAGACAAAGGGGCAAAAACATAAGACGTGATACTTGACGAGACGAGTTTTCCCCCTTATTTTTCAGTAAAATTCCAATGTGTACCCACAACATATGTCTTTTCAAAAAATGAGTATTTTATGATAAATATTTGTCAACAAACTTCACAACTACTTTCATTGTTGCGGTGAAATTAGCATCATGGTGTAGAGATGAACAAGTTTTCATGTAGTTTGGCATGCGCCTGGGTGAAGATAACAGACTACCAATTTTGTTACTGACAGTTTATATTAAGATGTTTCATTAACCCTTAAAGCGCCAAGAAAAAAATGCATATGACAATGTCGTCTGCTGAAGTCGTCTGCTGCAAATAATTGCCTAACATTACTGACGTACTAAGTATAGAAGCAAACAGCGTGGACCCAGAACGAACTGCTCCTATAGGAGCAGTCTGATCTGGGTCCACACGGTTTACCATAGAGGCTTCTTAACAATTTCAGCAGACGAGAAAAGCAGACGACTTTTGTTTCGATTGGTGCTTTAAGGGTTAAAATGAAATGCTACATTGATACAGTTCCTGTGCTGTTGTATGTGCAATCCAAACGGTCGCAGGTTAGCATTTCAAAATTAAGAATTGTTTCAGTCCCTAAGATTTGTTTTTTTCTTGCACACCGGATAGGGATATCTGAGATTTTATCCTAGGATAGAAAGTCTTATCTTACCAATGTTATCTTACCCAGGCTGTCACGCGAAGGCTGTACATTAGTTGTAATGGAACTCACGCATATGGTAGTCAAGTGATGTTATTGTTGTTAAAATGAAGTCATCATGTCATTTCGCATCTCAGCAGATTCAGGAACTTCTGGGAGCCTTTTTAAACATAGAACGCGATATTTAATGGTGAGCAAGAAAAAAAATCCATTATTCGTGTGAGGGTGAGATAGAAAAATCCGTCCCTCTGGATCATCGTTTGTCATCACTCGGCAAGCCTCGTGATGCCAATCGGTGATCCTCTGGACGGATTTTTCTATCCCACCCTCAACGGAAGCGCAGTGACTCAGTGGTAGAATGCTTGACTCGAGACCGAAGGGCCGCGGTTTCGAGCCTCACCGGCGTCACTGCGTTGTGGTCCTAGAGCAAGACACATTTATCCTAGCTCAGTACTTGTTCAACCAAGGAAGACCCATCCCTGTTTAACTGAAAGATTGTTGATGGGACGTAAAGAATCAAATCAAACAAACAATATCCCACCCTCCCACTCTTTATGGATTCTTATAATTTTATTATATAAACCCAGGTGAAATGACACACGTTGTGCATTTTATATGAGCCTTCACTGCTTGCCAAAGTACCTGTTAATAGGTTTCTGACGTACAAAGAGTTTATAAGGGTGGTTGGAAGGTCTGAACAGGCGGTTATATGGACAGTAAGTGTATAATTTCTAATTAAAACACTGTACAACAAAATATTGGTATAAATAAAGAAATCTGTAAGACAAACATTCCACTCTATTGTTTACACTATCGCCTACGTATGAACGTTTGCTCGACATGTGGACAAATTTGGCTTGCTACGTTTTTGGTAGAAAGAATATAAATATTAACCCATTTGCCGAATGGAATTTCCCAGTGTTACCAATCGGACCAGTCTATTTCCGTTTCAAGGGTTGCTGGGTGGTGTTTATCTTTTTTTTTTCAAATCTTAATAGAATATTCTTGAGATAGCAGAAGAGAAAAAAGTATACTGAAGGACTTTAAAAACGCACCACCTGCTTAAATGCTAATTCATGTCGAAGATTGGATATTTTCATTATGTGAAAAATAAAATTGAAAAGTTCCGTCATTTAGCTTGCATTTTATAAAAAAATCGAAACGCTGTGGCTTATGATTGCCGTGACGTCACGATAATTCTGAGACAACTCGAATTCAAAACGTCACAGAGTACCCATACCTTGAATAATGAAAGAAAAAAAGTTTTCAAACCGATGTTTGTTCTTGAAAGCATAAGGAAAGACAAAATCAAATCATGAAGTTTAAGGCCTCTGGCAACGGTCATAACGTCTACATGACGTCATTGATTTTTGACGTAATTGGCCGTTTATATCCTAAGGATCAGGAATAATCAAAATCTTTTTGATACCAACAGATACTCCTCAATCAGTTGCATAAAACAAAAGTATCGCGACATGCGCGGACGTCACCCGTCTGTTATTGATGTTTGAAAATTTAAGACTGACGTTAGCAAAGAAACGCTGCGAGTAGGAGTGTAATAAAACAACAATTTCTAAAAACTTTTGTGTTTTTCCATTTGTTAAGACACCTGGCTACCACCTAAAAGTGTTTGTTTTCAAATTGAATCAAATTCACATTTGTCAGACGACAATTGTTGAAAAACACTTACGTCGATATTACGTCAGAATGAAAAGCATGAGCAAATCGAAATAATGGCAAATCATGGTCCATTTTGCAAGAGGATAAATATGATAAAGAAAACATCCTCAAATCAATCATGTGGAAGAGACAGATAATGTAAATGGTGCGTTTTTTAAGTCCCTCAGTATATTTAAGAGGAATATGAATATTAAGTGAAATAGATCAATGTGAGCGAAAATGTATATGCAAAAAAAAATCTCATCAGACTTTATAAGTCTACGGGAGACCCTGGTCAGACGCCGCGTATTGCGGCGTCTGATCCGGGTCTCCACTGTTTGCCTTTGTCCCATAAAAAGGACGCTAGGCTTATATGGGTAAGAAAGGTAAATGGACTAAGGCTTAACCATTTAAGCGCCAGCAAAAATCTACAGCTGAAAATGTTGACTGCTTAAGTCGTCTTCTGCATATAAACTCTAACATTATTGATTAATGTAAATATAGAGGCAAACAGTCTGATCTTGGTCCTCACTGTTCCTCGAAGAGGCTTAAAAAAATACCGCAGACGACAAAAGCAGACGACTTCTTTTGTGATTGGCGCTTTAAGGGTTAAGAAAGATGCGGTTTTGGCAATTAACCATATTCCCATCATTATTACAATTAGCGTCTGCTCTTTTATCTGCTTATGGACACTGCAATAACCTGAGCGCAAGGAACACTCTGGTCAGGGTCCACATAGTGCTTATTTCCATGGTAAAGGTTTTCTGGAGCTCATTTTGATATATGCAGCACATATAAAAGTAGACGACATCTTCAGAACAAAAATGTATTGCCCCCATAAGGGTTATTTTTGATGATAATATGGAGGCAAACTGAATAAATTCAAATTATGTGACCACGTTTCGCAAAAAAATTGATATAATTTATCAATAAATTAAAGCATGTTAAGAATGAGCTCAGATTTCATTTACATTGGATATTTAAGAAAAATGAGGTAAAATCAGCAAAGCGAACCCCAGCCCCTTTATATATCTGAACCCCCTTTCCAGACATCTGTGATCCGCCCCTGCATGTTATCGACCTGTACCAGAGATAATTCACTCGCTAAAGCTTGTGGATTATGTAATAGTTATACCATGGGTTGTCCGCCTGTACGTGGAGATAATCCACGAGCTTTAGCGAGTGGATTATCTTACGTACAGGTGGACAAACATGGTATAACTATTTTATACCATCTACATCAGTGTAGACCTTGCGTATCACAAGATATTTCTTGCTTAAGTTGGTAAGGATGGTATAAATCTAGGTATATGCGGACAAACCAAAACATAACTAACAAACATAGTCTTGTTAGCACTGAAACCCAACCAATCTCATCTGAAGAGTTTTCTGGGGTGTAGGTATTGATAAATTCATATAGTTTTTACAGACTACGATATTCTTAAATTAGTGTAGATAGAGGCACACTTATTTTTGGTATTCTATCAATCTTGGTATGACGTCATTATATTCTATAATTATAAGTAGGCGTGGTCTATTTGATTAGTTCATTTTAGGAGCAAGAACAACAGACAAACAAAGAAAAGACAGAACGGACAGTACAGGCAGAAAAATGCGTTTATTTACGTTTTCTTTAATTTTTATGTTATTTCAGGTCTATTTGAAAATAAAACGTTCTAGTTACTGTCTTTGGCCTCTTAAAATACACACTGGTAAATGTATACGTCGATTTGCTGGTATTTACGCGTATTGCCGGTACTTAATAGACCGGAAGTGGTAGATATTGGTGTTTATACTATATAGAAAAACATGCCATATGCCTAAAGGACTTTAGAATGAGATCATTTTTAAGTATTTGGTATGCACATGGCGATTTATGTAAGCATTTAGGAATAGATTCGAGTACCGATCTGGATGATCGGTACTCGAATCTATTCCTAAATGCTTACATAAATCGCCATGCACATACTGAAAACTTAAACATGATTAAAATCTATAGTCTATAGTACACTACAAATTTCGCCACACATAAAAATCATATAATAATCATATGATTCTTGTATAAAAACTTTTATATAATACTTGTTAAAAAAGGCAGCCGCGTGTGGATCATATAAAACAGATTATATAGTTTTCATATGAAAATGATATGATTTTTACGTAAACTGAAATACATATAATAATCATATGATATTGATAATTCTAACACACCTCGCCTATAGAGCCAACGGTAACAAACTGTGATATATCGGACAATAATTCACTGCAAAAGTGTGTGATAGCTGACGTCACTGGAAAATGACGTCATGCATGACATTAGACGGTGTAACGTCGTTTTTGCGCTTGAAAGACGTTACAATTACATGTAAACGTATGCGACGTAGTCTAAATATTTGCGGGAGTTCTTCAGTGCAATGGCGGAAAGTTGGAAGAAGCTGAAGACTTCGAATGTGTTTTCGTCGTTTATTGTGTGTTAGAATCGAAATAGATCAGCTCCATTGCGTGAATTGTTGAGTAATAATTCACTGTTTGTCGGTCAGTTGTGCGAAGATAAATCACTCGCGCTGCGCGCTCGTAATTTGATCTTCTTTACAACTGACCTTCAAACAGTGAATTATTACTCAACAATTCACTGCTGGAGCTGATCTATTTCTTAAGCATTTTTACATAATAATCATATAATAATTATATGAAAATCATATGATTGCCCTTTTATATAAATATCATATGAGTGCCTTTATATAAAATTTATATAAAAAGGCAGTATATAAAATTTATATAAAAAGGCAGTCACATGAAGATGATGTGTAATGCACTGTATTTGAAAATTATAAAAATGTTACAAAACTTAATTCACCACACATGATTATCACATATATTAATTTACATATTAAACTTATATGATCTTATTTTTATCAACAATTTATATAAATTAATTTATGTCATAATTATATGAAATAGTACATATATAATGATCATATAAAACTTACATTGGTTTCATATGATATTAATTACAAAAGAAAATTATATGATTTTGTGAACATGTAAATATCATATAAATCGTATTATATAAAATTCATATGAAACTGCACATATGAAAATCATATATTCAGGTTTACATATGAGAATTATATAAGACTCATATGAGAATCGTATATAAAGGCAATTATATAAGAATGACGTGTGGCGAAATTGGCTTAGTATGAAGGCTCACAACCATGTTCCACATTTTCCAACCGATTTAGATGAAACTGGTATCAAAATTCATGGTTTATTAAGATCTTTCATATAAAACAAAGTAATCATCAGGGTTGCCCTTTTAAATATTTAATAATTAAAGTCCGTGCTCGATAAGATTAGGGTGACGAAACAGATTTACAGTAACTGTTAGAAGTATGAATGCAAATCCTATAATTGTGCAATCAGGTGAATAAAGTACCTTAACGTGACCATCTACGTAACTCTACTCTTATCGAACACGAACTCTACTATCGACTGCACAACTGCACCCAACAATAGCAAAATGAACTAGAAAAAAATCAACTTGAGGCAGGTCGTATCGTTACAGGTACAACGAAATTAATTAATATCCAGAAACTTTATGATGAGCTTGGATGGGACAAACTTTCAGACAGACGCAGACTACATAAACTTCAATTATTTTACAAGATGGATAACCACCTAGCTCCCGATTATTTGTGTAACTTATTTCCCCCTCACATTGGGGAAGTCTCTTCGTACCCACTTCGTAACGCAGATAATTACACCCAAATACATTCAAGGACTGCACTTTATGGAAGCTCATTTCTCCCTTCAGCAATACGTGAGTGGAATAAACTCCCCACTGAGCATAGGAATGCAGAATCACAAGATATGTTCAAAGCATTTATCACTGATCCTAAAAATAAAGTACCATATTATTACTACTGTGGTAATCGTATTGAAAAAATGCTACATACACGACTTCGTACAGACTGCAGCTCATTAAATTTTTATCTACATCGACGTAATTAAGTACCTAGTCCTAATTGTGTCTGTGGCGCAATAGAAAACAATAAACATTATCTTTTAGATTGTCATGGATATGTTAATGCCAGAGATGAGATGCTAAACACTATCATTAGATATTCAAACATCACAGCTGACATTCTCCTGTTTCGAAACACGGATCTCCCAGTTCAGATAAATGAAGAAATTTTCAAAGCTGTACATGCTAATATTCGCAAAACCAGGAGGTTCACGTCATAATTCCCATAATTATTTTGCTTGTAGCACTTCAGTCTCTCACTCAATCTTTCTTTCTTTCTTTCTTTCTTTCTTTCTCTCTCTCTCTCTCTCTCTCTCTCTCTCTCTCTCTCTCTCTCTCTCTCGACAACATTTATCCTGTTACCTCAGTATGTTTGTTGAGCTATTATTTTATTATCTGTATATTACCGGAAGTAAAAATACAATGTACTTGCTCTTGTATTGCAGGAGATGATAAGTATAAGCATTTAGGCTTGTTTTCAAATCCTGTTGATCTTTTCTCTGTTTATCATGCTATTGTATACTTGTAATTGAATTGAAGTTAATAAAATATTGCTTACACTAACTCTACTATCGGATGTACAGTAGTTTCAAAGATGTTTAGTTATGAGATGATTCTATTTTTCTTCTAAACGGATAAAGCATGACTATTCACTGCCACTCGCAAATGCAGTAATAATCTGTGGTAGGTGCAATATAACTGTAAACCGAGGCTACCTGCTCGCCCAAAATCAAAGTAAACTCGCCAGTGTTTGTTTACAACAAATCGTATTTTAAAGCAACGAAGGCTCAGTCGAGTGTATTCCAATGCAAAGACTCGCCTGGCCTCAAGGTTATAAAGCTTGAGAGCATTCTCAGACTCAAAATAAAGCGCAATGATTGGCTGATTGCGGACACATGTCCGCAATCAGCCAATCATTGCACCTTATTTTGAGTCTGAGAATGAACTCAAGTTTTATAACCTCGAGGCCTGAGCTTTCACTGCTCGCATAATGAGAGCTTGGTATTTATTGGAATAACAAGCAATGCAGCCCCCTTGCGAGACTGTGCCAATGCATAGACTCACCAGAACCATCGCTGCTTCTTAAAATGAGATGCTAGTTATACGAAAAAACTTGTTTCAGTTTAACAGTCTCGCCAGAGCTTTAGTTTGCATAAACGAGAAACACATGTGAAAGAATCCTTTTCCAAAACACCATTAAATGATCAATTTTAATGCATATATTTCGATTAAATGCATTTCAATATCATTAACGCTTGGTCATAAGAATGAGTATGAAAAGTGTTCGTTTATATACTAGTTTCCATTAGTGGATACCTTTATAAACGAAACAAAACCACATGTCAATTGAAAATGAAAGATAATTCAATGGCATTGCCAATCATGTTAACTTCTCCGTACGCAAACTCAAACCATTGGCCATTTTCTGCTCTCATAACTTCTGTATATAATTCCTAAATTTCTACGAACTTTCCCTATCAACTTTTCTTGTTCACTAATAAATTCTTACACAAGCAGTAGTTTCTCAACTTATAATCTGTAATGCACGCCGACTGGTTGCCATACAGATTTATTCTATTTATGTCACTGTCTATCTTAAAGGTGTAAGTACTTTCATAGATTTTGACATTTGCTTCAAACTGCCCTCCACCAGGAGTCGTAGTTAGACTTACTTGCAAATTAGAAATTTTGTTTCGGGGTTGTACTTGCTCGTGTTTGATTGGTTGGGATTTGTCATAATGAAATGCTGCATCTATAGTTTTTCAAATTCAAAGTTGCACATACATCTGCAAATGGCTTAAGTAGACGAAGAATTTCTTTTACTATCATTTCACTGGCTTCTTGCACAATAGGATCTGTGATCAGTAGGGGCTTCCTGTCTAGACATGAACAGAATAGATTGGGTATTCCAACACTTTCACACGTTCGATTTAAAGGTATTGGTCGGAACCAGCTTAGTCCTCGCGCATTTTCTTCAGTTGTTAGTGGCCCACTGTTGAAATAGAGTATGTCGTGTAAAGTCGCATGGAGATCGTATGGAGTCGACAGTCGATTCTTGTTTATTAGAAGATTTTTTCCAATCTGGGGATACTTCTGTTCTAACCATTTTGGAAAATATGCATACATAAAAGGGAGATTTTTTTCATGCTTGATGCATCCAAATCGCCTGCCATGGTCACTAAAGAAGAAAATCACTGTATTGTTTAGCATCCCTTTTTCAAAACATTGTTGAAAGAATCTGTAGAAGTATTCATCACCAGTGATTGGACCAATCAGCATGTCATGTGCCAGTGAATTTATCCAGGTAAATGCAAAATATTGGTTGTTTCTATTAGAAACCATAAATTTATAAAGGTGAGACAGCATCAGATCTGCAAAAAGTTTATTCAGAAAGCAATTCCCATGTATGGACCACATGTTCCTACTTTCCTTTTTCATTGCTATGAGTAAAGGGCGGAAATAATGGTCAGTTGGTGTTTTCTTAAACCCTCTTTTAAGATATTCAAACGTAGATAAATCTGGCTTATCTTCAGAGTAAAGAGTTTTGTAACCTTTCTCAGAAAACTGTTTCCATATAAAGTTTAAATGGTCGAATGATTGGCTTTTGTTCCATGGTATTTCTGAGCGAGCTTTACCGTAAAGCACTGGAACTAAATTTGGCAGAGTGTTAGCACCAGCTCTATTATAGCCAGTCATTTCTATGGCTTAGAGGTTGTCTCTAATGTAGTCTCTTGTTTTTGTCATTTGTCTTATGAATCCATTCCGAGCAACATTATCAATGCCCAACAATACAACATTTAAATGTTTAGAGATGCGGTTTTCAGAAACGTGCTTGCTATATCTTTCACGATATATAGATTCTAGACTTGCGTTTCTTGGAAAGAAAACATGAAAGTTAACATATAGAGTGTGTTTACTCTCGTTGAAACATTGTACTTTCACAAACTCGTAGTTTACTTTTATCGAAGTATAAAACGGATCACTTTCATTAAGATATTTAAAGAAGTTCTTTGACACTGCTGTTTCTTTTGGTCGATAAATAGGTTTATCATATGACGTCGCGTCTGGGAGTGAAATAACGCCATGCAATACAATCTGTAAACCACTAGTGGTTTATAGATTTACCGGAAACCTTATGACGTCCATAACAACGTTGCGTACATAATGACAAAATTATAACGTTTTTACGCCAGAAATGGGATTTCAAAGTATTTGTCATATGATAAATAGAATCTAACATTCGTGCTCTTGTATTATTGAATTTATTAAACTCGTTGCGAAAAAGAGATAAAATGCTCGGCAAGCCTCGCATTTTATCTCTTTTCCCCTACTCGTTTTATAAATTCAATAAAACACAAGCACTCATGTAAGATCCTCTATATAAACGTACAGAACGCTACCGTGTTATTGTAAGGTGGTAGATTTGCAGCTGTCCAGTTTATATGCAGTTCATCCATGACGTCATATGTCAGTATTACTAAAGAGGGGCAAGAAAACTTCGTCAATCTATTCAAATGATCTGCACTTACGTTGAAAGGATCAAAGTATTTAATCCTACATGTTGGTGTGTCAACCAAGAATTTCTTCGACAAAGAGTCGTTTTCGAATACCCTTTGGTTAGGAAAAGTATCCATTGTTGTCCGCCGCTCCTTGTGCAAAATCCTAAACGAGTACACAGCAAAAATGATGCAAACACAAGAAGCACTGAATACACAAATCAGATTATGTTTCTCATCGTATGTATCTGAAAAGATGATAATATAAAGTTTTTATCAAATCAATCGGAGTCTGGGAGTGAAATTTTATCGCATTTTATTTCTTTTCCCCAACTCGTTTAATAAATTCAATAAAACATGAGAACTCATGTAAGATCCTCTATGTAAATAATGATTATTGGGGCCAGGTCAAGGGTGGATTCAGTGGATGGGAGGGCGTTCAGAACTCACCCCTGGAAAATCACAAGGTGCTATATAGACTATGGAGTAGTATATGGTGATGGTGCGCCATGCTGGGGATTGTTGTACATATAATTTCTGATAGCCAGTATCCTAAGCTACTAAAAGCTACTTGCTAGCACTCTGTTGCTGTGGAAGCTTTTGTTCCCTTGACTTGCCTTCGACCCACCATGCTCATCTAAGGAGATGAAAATCTCCTCAATGCATAACAACAAATAACCAACTACTGAATATCTGTTTTGAGCCGGAAAAGGTGACCGATTATCCCGACTTTTTATTTCTTACCATCACTAACACACATGCAAATACTTCACTACAAAACTTCATTTAACAATATGTTGAAAAGCATTGCCAATCTAACCATTTCCAAAGAAAAATTAATGTGTGTTTAATCGGTCGCTCTTCGGCTGAATGACGAATTACATCACCATATCTAGGTACCTCCCAAAAAGCGACAGCTCCACAACAGTGCCACCTAGTGGCTCTCACTCAAACAAGGGAAAGCAATTTTCGTCTAATTCATTCCATTCAAACGACAAAAATTACATTTCCCTTGACTTGCCTTCGACCCACCATGCTCATCTAAGGAGATGAAAATCTCCTCAATGCATAACAACAAATAACCAACTACTGAATATTAAAGAACGGGCATTGGCAATGATTTAGCAACATACAAAATCAAGTGAAAATTATTTTAAAAAGTTAAAGTCCCAAACATTGGGAGACTTCAAGTCTGTTCAATATCTTATCTTTAACGTCTTAAGCATCACCTTAAGACCAACACTTTGAAAAAGACAGCAAAACTAGCTATTTTGCAATTAGCGAGATTTATGCGTAAAGCAGCACGTACAAGATGTACACAAAATACAATATTTACATTCAGGATTTTTAGATGTGCTGCTCACTGCTGCGAGCGGGCTACCCAACCCTACTCCACTTCATATTACGAAATGGAGGGGGAGGTAGGATTTTACCAGGCTCTAGACCAGCAAGGCCGTTCGTACTGACGCACGCTTGTACTCTGAACCTTAAATGCACCAACAAATTAAATACGGGACCTTTTTTGGATATACTCATGTGTTTAAAATTACATAATCTAAAGTACGTGCACAAAGCTCAGCTACAGAACCTCCAGTCAGTATTCCCGTCCTCAGAGTGTTTACTCACTCTATATAGCAAAATTGAAATTTGAATTCAATATAATAGAACTTGTTGTGCTGAAGAAAACTCGTAGAAACTGACTTGCCAACGCCCTGGCCCAGTTTATATAAACTGCTCGCACGTGACTTAACCGTACTCACGAGCCTCGCTACCTAGTTCAACCGGTTCTGTTAAGACATAAAATTCCGGCTATACGATGTAATGCGGGAAATTAAGAAATATCTATCCTTGGCGCTTCACTAAGCCAACGCCCATGGCGCTTAAAGAGCATATCTGGGATACCATGACTAGCAGCAGCTCTTGCACCTCCTGAACGCAGAGAATGTAGGCCGTACCTCGATATGTCGGATACATAGGGTTTAAATGCCTCAATGAAAAGTTCTCTCAGTGTTGAATATGATATTGCTTTAGAATTTTCTCTAATTTTATAACCCATTTTGCAAGCACTTAGTGTACCAAAACATGCGCATAACAATTATCCTGAATATCCGCCCATAAGAGGTAACGATCTAAATTCTCAACCGGACACAACGCAATGCCAGTTCTTGAAATAACTACCCGTGCACCATCACGATATTTGTCAGTTTTACTGGACTCTATGAAAATACTCATAGGAGTATTATAATCATAATGTCACATCTTCTTAAATTACTTCGAAACAATTCAGCATATCCAATCAAACATGCACAAATAATGCGCTGATTTTTCACATGACAATCACAGAATAATCTAGGATACATTTTTGTTAACAATTCCACCGTTATTGGTTCTTTCTTAGTCACTGGCTTTGCCAATTTTCTTTTCGCAGATTCTAAAATGTTCGTTACTAAATTACTATCCATTAGGGAAGGAACGTCAAACCAATTATGATACCATTTTAAGCAGTGGTCTTTAAGCAGCTCTGGCAGCAAGGCCACCCAGCCCATCAAAGCATCTGGTACCGTCTACTGCAAAACGCTGGAAAAAAAATAAAGAAAACCATTGTTTAGTATATTATCAACCATGAGCTTTAACCACCTTTTATATCTAATACGGTAACTCCTTTTACCGTCAACTAATCGCCTGTGTATTTCGCCATGTGGCATACACAGGACTTTATAGCCATGTGGCTGCCTCTCTGCCATGCGGCAAGGCATTATTTCTTTGAACTGTTAGCCATGTGGCTGCCTCTCTGCCATGCGGCAAGGCATTCCCCTCTCTCTGTCATTTTTTTTTTATATGAAGAAGAAAGCAGAAAACGCATCCGATGCGCACAGATAGCTTAACACATTGAAGCCGTTTTCTCCCAACTCTTACTAATAACAAAACGTGATCAACTAACACCTCTTGTAATTATCAACATAAACAAAAATATGGTCTTGACAGCATTGCCCTAGTTGGAATGTAATTCTGACACATGAGGCGTCCATAAATCTCGATAATTCACTTTCAATGCCACCATAGCAAAAAACAGGTCTTCTGTACCAAAACACCCCGACCACACGTAGAGGGCGTATAAAAATCTTTGGAAATGGACAGATCCATCTAATCTGTAATTTGCTTGGTAAATCCCTTCTGGCTCATGCATAAAAGAGCCCAAAAAGCCCTGAGGGCCAAAAGGAAATGACCAAAACACCACGTGTCCTTTGCTCTTGGATTTGCTGCAAAAACTCTGGGCACCAAAATAACAGGTGGTACAAATAAGCCAAATACTTCTCCCCAGTTTTCTGTGAAGGCGTCCACCTCTGTGGAGCCTTCATTCCAGAACCTTGAGAAGAAGACAGGTAGCTTAGCATTATAGTAAGAAGATGCAGACCAGTCTGCGTCTAATTTGCCCCATCTATCTTGAAGCAAGTACAACAACTCAAACGATATTCTCCAATCGTCTATGTCTATGAAATTTGATATCATGTCAGCTTTTGTGTTTGATTCTCGACAAATCCACTCTGTTTCGATAGAAATACTGTTTTTATTGCAAAATTGGAATATATCCAACGACAATTCTCACAAATCTCGCTTCATTGAACCCTTTTTTGACAACCGAACAAACATTTTATTGTCTGTAAACCATTGAACTCTTTGTTTTTTGAGTATGTGCTTTACGCATCACATCGCAAAGTTCACCCCAAGTTGATGACCGTAAACTTTCTACCTTAGTCCACATGCCATGCACTCAACCGTCAACAGTATCTACCTCATAATTACCATAACCGATGCTGCTAGCATCTGATACATTTTTGATGTCTTGTGGGCGTCTACAAAATTTCTACAACTTAAAGATGCAAGATTATAATTTCAAAAATATAACTGATCGATACTTGATGTACAAATTCCAAGTACGTACTTTCAAAATATCAATACTCAAGAAACGAGTCATTATTTTACAGACAGTACCTATGACGATGCTCATTGAAATAATTTGATTAAAAAACACTTGCAACAGCATGACGACCATGCTAAGACAGTAACTCATTTACGGACTGTTTTAGTCTCTCAGTTCTTGTTGCTGGAATGCTAATAGAACAGTTTAAGGAATTAATATCTGTCCAAAGCCATGTCAACTCTTGAACTGGTTCCCATACTTCCTTACACTTTTGAAACATTCCTCTATAAAGCAGGCTGCTTACTGCTTCATTGACAAAATCAGGATCCGCCAACGCAGATCGATTATTAGGTGAAAAAGGGGTTTCAAAAGAAAGGGTATCTTGTACCCATTTCAATTGTGCCAATGACAGAACTGTTTGCTTTTAGAACAGTCTTCCAAAAAGTGGATATTATTTTTTAGTCGTCTCTTAACAATTATTTCTTTTTATTTTTTTTTTTTGGCCTTGCTCATATTCATAATAATCATTTGTCAAAATCAAGTCATTGTCAAAAGAAGCAATATTATACTTATCTTCTAAATCGAGCTCACTCTTGTTCGTCCCAGTGCCTTCACTTTGAAGCTGTGCTTCTGGAAGGCTGCTCTCAAGCGATGTGCGAACAGGTCTTCCTGAAATGACTGAATGATCCACGGGCGAAGCAGGCTCCTTAAAATGGACCTCTTGTTGGCTGAGCTCTGAAGCCTCGACAGGAATAATCCTGTCTTTGAAAGGGAGGAGGCAAACTGTTCCCCGATGAGGCCTTCCATGTGTTACTAGCACCAATAGAAGCGTTACTAGAGTAAGATGAGTAACGTGCCGTGTTGCTGTTTGTGATCTGTCGCTACGACGGCTCTTGACTCTGCTCTCTTGAGCCGGGATTCATCTTCCAGGGGGCTTGCCTCATACTGGCGAACTGTCTCCCAGCCCCCTTCTGACGAGCCTGCAATTCGGATTAACTTGATTCCTATTTTTCAGTTTATTCTCCAACTCACTGATGCACTCCTGTGCGTGCTTAAATTTATGTTTATCAAAAATCCCAGCGAATTTGTTTCACTTTGCCTTCTAAAATCCGCATTAAACATATATTGTGTTTTATTTCCCTCGTATTTCCAAACAAAGTCTCTCTGAATTTTCAGTTTTTTCACGTCTGATGAAACAGATAAACAATTTTCTCTAACATCCTCTTTTAACGATGATAAACTCCTGTATTTGTCCCTCTAACTCAGACAAAATGTTAGTAAGCGTCGCATTTATATGATGTATACGGTAATTGATCAGCTGCCATTGTTGTAAATGAGCCAATCTAAAATTAATGTGTGTTTAATCGGTCGCTCTTCGGCTGAATGACGAATTACATCACCATATCTAGGTACCTCCCAAAAAGCGACAGCTCCACAACAGTGCCACCTAGTGGCTCTCACTCAAACAAGGGAAAGCAATTTTCGTCTAATTCATTCCATTCAAACGACAAAAATTACATTTTCAGGTCGTGTTGAATACGTTACTTATGTGTAATTTGTAAGTTCAGACTGTTATAGAAATCACCAGAATTTATGATAAAAATGATATTATCTAAGAGTAAATCACCTTTAGATAATAAGCAGAGATGTTACTTGTTTTAAATTGACCAAATTTAATAACATCTGAAAGTTTATGAGGTAACCATTTCATTGTGATGATCGCATTAGGATTCCAAACACAGACCAGATACAATGGTAACGTAATCGATGGTACTTAAAAGTAACGTAAGTAACAATTTTATAGTTTCTGTAACAGAAACCCTTATATTCAAGCTTTAAAAGCAGAAACGTATTTTGCCTTTGTTTTATTGAGGAAATATTTGGTGACATTTCTGCCACAAAAATAAAAAAAAATGTGTGTTGTATGAGAAATAATCTACTTGTAATGGGCATCGTTATCAGTATTGTCCTCATAAACTACATTTAACGTGTTATCCACTTATTGGAGTATTCAGCATCATCAGAGTCCCAGGCTTTTAAAATAGTGTAAAGTCGAATCAGAGAGTAGCATGATGTTCAATAGTAATATTATTTAAGTAAACCCCTGCGCAGTATGAAATCCGATATTTACAATGTTTTAAGTCATGCAAAAGTATTTTTAAATGATTGTGAACTATGTTACTTTAAAAAAATAAAAGGCCTTATTTCTTTTTTTAACCCAAATAAAAATCTAGCTAGCTTATAATTTTCTGAACCTACCTTATTTGACACTGATATTCAGGTCGTTAAATTAAATGTTTTGCTCTCTGTAGGGTGTCTTTAAATGTACAGCGTTACTTGTACATGCTTCTGAAGTTAAAATATTGTCTGAACACATTTAAGAGCGTGTTTGTTTTTGTAAATAATCATATTCCAAATGGTTGTATTTATTTTAGTTTTCATAATTGATTACTAGGCTCTAAAATTAAAGTAGGTATAAACGTCCAATGGTGTTGTATACGTTACCATATGAAATATAACCTAAAACTCTTTCCGAAATAAAAAGGGATTTTCCGATGGAATTCCCTTTTTTTGATAGTAAAACATAAATATGGATATAATCATATTTGAGTTTTGCATCGTTATAGAGTACAAGAATGATGGTACAATGTAATTTATTTTTCCTATGAACGGAGGAAATTTCCTCTGTTGTGACTGCTCAAAATGCAGAAATTGATGTCCTTAAATATGTTCCAAGTAGTGTATTTGTCCTAATAGTTTAAAGAAAAGTTCAAATATCAATTTATATATCAAGTAGAAATCGGTTTACAACAGAGGAAATTTCCTCTGTTTTGACAATGGGACAAGTCTTCCTTTCATCACAATCAGATTTTCATCTTATTTCAGAACAGAGGAATTTTCCTACATTTTACTTTCAGTATCTCAGCAATATATAAAAGGAGTGACCTTTACAACAGAGGAATTTTCCTCTGTTTAGAAGTTCGAAAATTTCCAATAGTGACTTCCAGAACTGATTTATTTTACATTCTAGTCATAACTTATAAATATTACCAGTTTCCAACAGAGGAATTTTCCTCCGTTCGGTAATTCAACAATTTCCTATTGCGAGAATTAAGAGCCCATGTTCCTATATTAAAAATGAAGAACCCTGTTTGTTATCATTTCCATCTTAATTATAACTTAAATGTTTCCACTTTTCAACAGAGGAATTTTCCTCCGTTTTCCATTCTGTATCTCGACAATTAATAAAAGGAGAGAAAATTTTACAACAGAGGAATTTTCCTCTGTTCAATAGTTCGACAATTTCCTAAAGTGACTTCCAGAACTGAGAGCCTAACTTGTTTGACATTCTAGTCATAACTTAAATATTACCAATTTTCCAACAGAGGAATTTTCCTGTGTTCGGTAATTGAACAATTTCCTATTTGGAGAATTAAGAGCCAACTTTCCTATAATGAAAATGAAGAAACCGGTTGCTATCATTTCCATCTTAACATAAATATCCTCATATCTTAAATGTTTCCAATTTTCAACAGAGGAATTTTCCTCCGTTTTCTATTCTGTAGAATATCAACAATAAATAGAAGGAGTGACCTTTACAGCAGAGGAATTTTTCTCTGTTTAGTACTTCGCCAATTTCCTATAGATACTTCCAGAACTCCGAACCCAACTTGTTTGTCATTCTAGTCAAAACCTAAAATATATCCAATTTTCCAACAGAGGAATTTTCCTCCGTTCGGTAATTCAACAATTTCCTTTTGCAAGAATTAAGAGCCCATTTTCTTATGATGAAAATGAAGAACCCTGTTTATTATCATTTCCATTTTAGCATAAATATCCATCATAACTTAAATGTTTCCAAATTTCAACAGAGGAATTTTCCTCCATTTTCAATTCAGTTTCTCGACAATCAATAAAAGTAGTGAATTTTACAACAGAGGAATTTTCTTCTGTTCAGTAGTTCTACAATTTCCTATATTTACTTCCAGAACTCCAAGTCCAACTTGTTTATTATTCAAGTCATAACTTAAATATTACCAATTTTCAAACAGAGGAATTTTCCTCTGTTCCGTAGTTCAATAATTTCCTATAGTGACTTCCAGAACTCTGAGCCCAACTTGTTTGACATTCTAGTCATAACTTAAATATTGCCAATATTCCAACAGAGGAATTTTCCTCCATTCGGTAATTCAACAATTTCATTTTGCGAAAATAAAAGCCCACTTTCCTAAAATGAAATGAAGAACCCTGTTTGTATTCATTTCCATCTTAACATAAATATCCATCATAACTTTAATGTTTCCAATTTTCAACAGAGGAATTTTCCTACATTCTCCATTCAGTTTCTCGACAATCAATAAAAGTAGTGAATTTTACAACAGAGGAATTTTCCTCTATTCAGTAGTTCTACAATTTCCTATATTTACTTCCAGAACTCCAAAGCCAACTTTTTTGACATTCTAGTAAAACCCTAAAATATATTCAATTTTCCTGCATTCGGTAATTCAACAATTTCTAATTGCGAGAATTAAAGACCTACTTTGTTCATTATTTCTGTCTTAAATAAATTACAGTTTTAAAACAGAGGAATTTTCCTCTGTTCAGTAGTTCTACAGATTCCTATAGTGACGCCCAGAACTCAGAGCCCAACTTGTTTGACATTCTTGTAATAACTTAAATATTATCAATTTTAGAAAAGAGGAATTTTCCTCTGTTTGGTAATTCAATAATTTCCAATTGAAAGAATTAAGAGCCCAATTTGTTCAATATTTCTGTGGTACATTAATTACAGTTTAACCTCTAAAGCGTCAAACAGTTTGACCCCTATCAGGTCCAGACAGAATGTCAGGCCTGATCTGGGTCCAAATTGTTTGAAAGGGTTATCAGCAGATGACAATGTCAAGTAAAGGTTTAACGCAAAGTTAAAATACATCAGTTCAACTTCAACTTGTCATAACCACTAAAGTGACAAACAGTTTTGATCCCTATCAGGTCCAGACAGAATGTCAGGCCTGATCTGGGTCCAAATTACTTGAAAGGGTTATCAGCAGATGACAATGTCACGTAAAGGTTTAACGCAAAGTTAAAATACATCGGTTCAACTTAAACTTGTCATAACCTCTAAAGTGTCAAACAGTTTGGACCCAGATCAGGTCCAGACAGAATGTTGGGCCCAATCTGGGTCTAAATTGTTTGAAACACTTATCAGCAGATGTCATGTGCTGACAAAGTCATGAAAAGGTTTACTGCAAAAATTAAACATTGGTTCAACTCCAACTTGTCATAACCTTCGCAAAATATTTTCAAAATTTTATAGACGATACTTTGATTTGATTTCTAAATTCCAAGTTGGACTTAAATCTCTCTTGCGCCAAGGACTTTCGGAACCTGATTTCTATGGTGACTTGGTGTATAAGTTGAAGAAGATTGTTGGCTCTGATGATTTTTCAGCGCAGTTCATTAAAATAATTTCCCATTATAAAAAGATTGGCTATAACATTTATGTATTGCAACAGACTGCATGCTTGGTAGTCAACCCAATCACAGTTGGCAACTTTGCTTTCCTCTTTAATTGCACGCCGGTGGGTCGGACTTCAGACTCTATGATGGTTCCGACTTAAAGACTTATCTATTGATGAGATGGTAGGGGCCTGGTGCTTTGGCTGTTTGTCGGGCCCACCGGGGTTTACCTGTTGGATTTCTTTTGCTCCGGTATTCAGTTTAATTTACTGTTGAATCCTTATCCTTGCTTTATCTCCTTGTTGTATCTTGATTTATATGTTTTAGGAGATGATGCATTGATAAGTTAGGGGTCTTTCATGCAGGCCAAATATCTATGTGTCTTGATCCACATCTGAATTAAGGGTGAGGTTGGCGCGGTTAAACCGGTTTAAGCCCTCCAGTGAGATATTTTACTGGCCGTTCCGGGGCGGTGCTTCTTTTGTGGATCTTTTATGTTTTTGTTCTGTCTTGTGTTTGCTGTGTTTTGTGCGTGTCTGTTTATATGTGCTTCGTGGTCGCCTGCTGGGGGGGGGGGGGGGGGCTGGCCTCTTGGCTCTCGTTTGTGGTGTCTTCTGTGAGTTTGTCACTTTCCCATTGGTATCCTGGGTCAGGTGTGGTACTTGATTGTATCGATTCCTGATCTTTGCAACCTTACTTACTCTAAAGCGTCAAACAGTTTGGAGCCCATTCAGGTCCAGACAGAATGTTGGGCCTGATCTGGGTCCAAATTGTTTGAAAGGGTTATCAGCAGATGACAATGTCATGTTTAAGCTTAACGCAAAGTTAAAATACATCAGTTCAACTTCAACTTGTCATAACCTCTAAAGTGTCAAACAGTTTAACCCTTATCAGGTCCGGACAGAATGTTGGGCCTGATCTGGGTCCAAATTGTTTGAAAGAGTTATCAGCAGATGACAATGTCATGTAAAGGTTTAACGCAAAGGTAAAATACATTGGTTTAACTTCAACTTGTCATAACCTCTAAAGTGTCAAACAGTTTGACCCCTATCAGGTCCGGACAGAATGTCGGGCCTGATCTGGGTCCAAATTGTTTGAAAAGGTTATCAGCAGATGACAATGTCATGTTAAAGTTTAACGCAAAGTTAAAATATATCGGTTCAACTTCAACTTGTAATAACCTCTAAAGTGTCAAACAGCTTTGACCCCTATCAGGTCCGGACAGAATGTAAGGCCTGATCTGGGTCCAAATTATCTGAAAGAGTTATCAACAGATAACAAT
Source organism: Loripinus fragilis (assembly GCA_964019695.1). Taxonomy (NCBI): domain Eukaryota; kingdom Metazoa; phylum Mollusca; class Bivalvia; order Lucinida; family Lucinidae; genus Loripinus; species Loripinus fragilis. The sequence goes on along the minus strand of OZ026521.1, from coordinate 62,315,213 downwards.
GTCATGTTTAAGTTTAACGCAAAGTTAAAAAACATCGGTTCAACTTCAATTTCTCATAACCTCTAAAGCGTCAAACAGTTTAGCCCCTTTCAGGTCCAGACAGAATGTTGGACCTGATTTGGGTCCATATTGTTTGAAATGGTTATCAGCAGATGACAATGTCATGATAAAGTTTAACGCATAGTTGAAATACATCGGTTTAACATCAACTTGTCATAACCTCTGAAGTGTCACACAGTTTAACACCTATCAGGTCCATACAGGTTGTTGGGCCTGATCTGGATCCAAATTTTTTGAAAGGGTTATCAGCAGATGACAATGTCATGTAAAAGTTTAACGCAAAGTTAAAAAACATGGGTTCAACTTCAACTTTTCATAACCTCTAAAGTGTTTAACAGTTTGGACCCCTATCAGGTCCGGACAGAATGTCGAGCCTGATCTGGGTCTAAATTGTTTGGAATGGTTATCAGCAGATAACAATGTCATGTTAAAGTTTAATTCAAAGTTAAAATACATTGGTTCAATTTCAACTTGTTATAACCTCTAAAGTGTCTAATAGTTTTGACCCCTATCAGGTGCAGCAGAATGTTTGGCCTGATCTAGGTCCAAATTACTTGAAAGGGTTATCAGCAGATGACAATGTCATGTGAAGGTTTAATGCAAAGTTAAATTACATCGGTTCAATCTCACCTTTTCATAACCTCTTAAGTGTCAAACAGTTTGAACCCAGATCAGGTCCTGACAGAATATTGGGGCTGATCTGGGTCTTAATTGTTTGAAACACTTATCTGCAGATGATAATGTCATGTTAAGGTTTAACGTAAAGTTAAAATACATCGGTTCAACTTCAGCCTGTCATAACCTCTAAAGTGTCAAACAGTTTGGACCCCTATCAGGTCCAAACAGAATGTCGGGCCTGATCTGGGTCCAAATTGTTTGAAAGGGTTATCAGCAGATGGCAATGGCATGTTAAAGTTTAACGCAAAGTTGAAATACATTGGTTCAACTTCAACTTTTCATAACCTCTAAAGTGTCAAACAGTTTAGACCCCTATCAGGTCCGGACAGAATGTCTGGCCAGATCTGGGTCTATATTGTTTGAAATGGTTATCAGCAGATGACAATGTCATGTTATACTTTAAGTCAAAGTTAAAATATATTGGTTCAATTTCAACTTGTATTAACCTCTAAAGTGTCAATTAGTTTTGACCCCTATCAGGTGTGGGCAGAATTTCAGGCCTGATCTGGGTCTGAATTACTTGAAAGGGTTATCAGCAGATGACAATCACATGTAAAGGTTTAACGCAAAGTTATAATACATCGGTTCATTTTCACCTTTTCATAACCTCTAAAGTGTCAAACAGTTTTGACCCTGATCAGGTCCAGACAGAATGTTGGGCCTGATCTTGGTCCAAATTGCTTGAAACACTTAGCTGCAGATGTTATCTGCTGACAAAGTCATGTGAAGGTTTCACGCAAAAATAAAACATTGGTTTAAATCCAACTTGTCATAACCTCTAAAGTGTCAAATAGTTTGGACACCTATCAGGTCCAGACAGAATGTCGGGCCTGATCTGGGTCCAAATTGTTTGAAAGGGTTATCAGCAGATGACAATGTCATGTAAAAGTTTAACGCAAAGTTAAAATAATGGGTTCAACTTCAACTTTTCATAACCCTTAAAGTGTTTAACAGTTTGGACCCCTATCAGGTCTGGACAGAATGTCGAGCCTGATCTGGGTCTAAAGTGTTTGAAATGGTTATCAGCAGATGACAATGTCATGTTAAAGTTTAATTCAAAGTTAAAATACATTGGTTCAATTTCAACCTGTCATAACCTCTAAAGTGTCAAATAGTTTTGACCCCTATCAGGTGCAAACAGAATGTCGGGTCTGATCTAGGTCCAAATTACTTGAAAGGGTTATCAGCAGATGACAATGTCATGTGAAGATTCAACGCAAAGTTTAATTACATCGATTCAATTTCACCTAAGTGTCAAACAGTTTGGACCCAGATCAGGTCCGGACAGAATGTTGGGCCTGATCTAGGTCTAAATTGTTTGAAACACTTATCTGCAGATGACATCTGCTGACAAAGTCATGTAAAGGTTTAACGCAAAAGTAAAACATTGGTTCAAATCCAACTTGTCATGTCCTCTAAAGTGTCAAACAGTTTGGACCCCTATCAGGTCCGGGAAGAATGTTGAGCCTGATTTGGGTCCAAATTGTTTGAAAGGGTTATCAGCAGATGACAATGTCATGTATAGGTTTAACACAAAGTTAAAATACATCGGTTCAACCTAAACTTTTCATAACCTTTAAAGTGTCAAACAATTTGGACCCCTATCATGTCTGGACAGAATCTCGGGCCTGATCTGGGTCCAAATTGTTTGAAAGGGTTATCAGCAGATGGCAATGTCATGTAAAAGTTTAACGCAAAGTTGAAATACATCGGTTCAACTTCAAATTGTCATAACCTCTAAAGTGTCAAACAGTTTGGACCCCTATCAGGTCAGGACAGAATGTCGGGCCTGATCTGGGTCTATATTGTTTGAAATGGTTATAAGCAGATGACAATGTCATGTAAAAGTTTAACGCATAGTTAAAATACATGGGTTCAACTTCAACTTTTCATAACCTCTAAAATGTCAAACAGTTTGGAACCCTATCAGGTCCGGGCAGAATGTGGAGCCTGCTCTGGGTCTGAATTGTTTGGAATGGTTATCAGCAGATGACAATGTCATGTTATAGTTTAAGTCAAAGTTAAAATATATTGGCTCAATTTCAACTTGTATTAACCTCTAAAGTGTCAATTAGTTTTGACCCCTATCAGGTGTGGGCAGAATGTCCGGCCTGATCTTGGTCTGAATTACTTGAAAGGTTTATCAGCAGATAACAATAACACATAAAGGTTTAACGCAAAGTTGTAATACATCGGTTCAATTTCACCTTTTCGTAACCTCTAAAGTGTCAAACAGTTTGGACCCGGATCAGGTCCAGACAGAATGTTGGGCCTGATCTGGGTCCAAATTGTTTGAAACACATATCCGCAGATGTTATCTGCTTACAAAGTCATGTAAAGGTATCACGCTAAAATAAAACATTGGTTTAACTTCAACTTATCATAACCTTTAAAGTGTCAAACAATTTGGACACCTTTCAGGTCCGGACAGAATGTCGGGCCTGATCTGGGTCCAAATTGTTTGAAAGGGTTATCAACAGATGACAATGTCATGTAAAAGTTTAACACAAAATTAAAATACATCGGTTAAACTTCAACTTGTCACAACCTCTAAAGTGTCAAACAGTTTTGACCCCTATCAGGTCTGGACAGAATGTCAGGCCTGATCTGGGTCCAAATTGTTTGAAAGGGTTATTAACAGATGACAATGTCATGTAAAAGTTTAACACATAGTTATAATACATGGGCTCAACTTTAATTTGTCTTTACCTCTAAAGTGTCAAACAGTTTTGACCCCTATCAGGTCTGGACAGAATGTCAGGCCTGATCTGTGTCCAAATTGTTTGAAAGGGTTATCAACAGATGACAATGTCTTTTAAAAGTTTAACACATAGTTAAAATACATTGGCTCAACTTTAACTTGTCATAACCTCTAAAGTGTCAAACAGTTTGGACCCCATCCAGGTCTGGACAGAATCTCGGGCCTGATCTGGGTCCAAATTGTTTGAAAGGGTTATCAGCAGATCACAATTTCATGTTTAAGTTTAAAGCAAAGTTGAAATACATCGGTTCAACTTCAACCTGTCATAACCTCTAAAGTGTCAAACAGTTTGAACCCCTTTCAGGTCAGGGCAGAATGTAGGACCTGATCTGGGTCCAAATTGTTTGAAAGGGTTATCAGCAGATGACAACATCATGTTAAAGTTTAATGTATAGTTAAAACACATTGGTTCAACTTGAACTTGAAATAACCTTTAAAGTGTCAAACAGTTTGACCCCTATCAGGTCCGGCCATAATGTTGGGCCTGATCTGGGTCCAAATTGTTTGAAAGGGTTATCAGCAGATGACAATGTCATGTATAGGTTTAACGCAAAGTTATCAGCAGATGTCATGTGCTGACAAAGTCATGAAAAGGTTTACTGCAAAAATAAAACATTGGTTCGACTCCAACTTGTCATAACCTCTAAAGCGTCAATCAGTTTTGACCCCTATCAAGTCTGGACAGAATGTCAGGCCTGATCTGGGTCCGAATTGTTTGAAAGGGTTATCAACAGATGGCAATGTCATGTTAAAGTTTAACGCAAAGTTGAAATACATCGGTTCAACTTCAACTTGTCACAACATCTAAAGTGTCAAAGAATTTTTACCCCTATCAGGTCTGGACAGAATGTCAGGCCTGATCTGGGTCCAAATTGTTTGAAAGGGTAATCAGCAGATGACAACATCATGTTAAAGTTTAATGTATAGTTAAAACACATTGGTTCAATTTCAACTTGTCAAACAGTTTGACCCCTATCAGGTCCGGACATAATGTTGGGCCTGATCTGGGTCCAAATTGTTTGAAAGGGGTTATCCGCAGATGACAATAAAATACATCAGTTCAACTTCACCTTTTCATAACCTCTAAAGTGTCAAACAGTTTGGAGCCGGATCAGATCCGGACAGAATGCTGGGCCTGATCTGGGTCCAAATTGTTTTAAACACTTATCCGCAGATGTCATCTGCTGACAAGGTCATGTAAAGGTATAACGCAAAAAAAATAAAACATTAGTTCAACTCCAACTTGTCATAACCTCTAAAGTGTCAAACAGTTTGGACCCCTATCAGGTCCGGACAGAATGTCATGCCTGATCTGGGTCCAAATTGTTTGAAAGAGTTATCAGCAGATGACAATGTCATGTAAAAGTTTAACGCATAGTTAAAATACATCGGTTCAACTTCAACTTGTCACAACCTCTAAAGTGTCAAATAATTTTTACCCCTAGCAGGTCCGGACAGAATGTTAGGCCTGATCTGGATCCAAAATGTTTGAAAGGGTTATCAGCAGATAACAACGTCATGTTAAAGTTTAACGCAAAGTTAAAAGACATCGGTTCAGCTTCAAGTTGTCATAACCTTTAAAGTATCAAACAGTTTGTACCCCTATCAGGTCCGGACAGAATGTCAGGCCTGATCTTGGTCCAAATTGTTTGAAAGGGTTATCAGCAGATGACAATGTCATGTAAAAGTTTAATGCATAGTTAAAATACATCGGATTTCAACTTGTCATAACCTCTAAAGTGTCAAACAGTTTGACCCCTATCAGGTCCGGACAGAATATCGGGCCTGATTTTGGTCCAAACTACTTGAAAGGGTTATCAGCAGATGACAATGTCATGTAAAGGTTAAACGTAAAGTTAAAATACATCGGTTCAACTTCAACTTGTTATTACCTCTGAAGGGTCTAACATCTCACACCATTTAACTCTCAACCTGTTTGTGACGTCTGCTGATAAGCTTTACAAAAAATTTTGATGGAGAATATGGTCTAACATTTAACCGGGTCTGATCTGGATCCACACTGTTTGATACTCTTTGATAAACCTTCCAAACAGTTTAGAAATAGATCAGACTGACGCTATACACTGACTGTAATTAACCTATTTGACCTGGTAATTGCCACTTGAGGAATACTTATTGGAGTATTCAAGTGATTAATGGCGATCCCCTGTGGCATGTGAGTGCAATTAAATTATGGGCTAATTGGAGCAGTTTTAACAAAATTAATGATCATATGGTTCCCAGTATACTGTTAGCTCTATAATAATGAATATGTAAAAAAAAGCCTGAATTATTCCTTTAAACCTCTTTAAGACATTATTATCTGCTGATAATCCTTTTAAACAGTTTGGACCCAGATCAGGCCAAACCTTACGGGTTATGGCATTAGTTTGGTGTATTTTAATTTTGCACCAAACCTTTTAATGACATTGTCATCTGCTGATATCAAAATATCTCTCAAAAGACATTCTACCCTCAGCAGATTAGGCTTCGCAAAATATCCGGCCACACATTTAATCTTCTTCTTCTTCTTGTATCTGTATTAGCTTCCAGTAAGGAACACCAGACGAAAGTCTGTAAATCTTCTTGAGTGAACGTAAAAGTTATACTTTATTAAAAATTAAAAGTCCATGAGGGCTTGAATGACTATATACACTTGGTAGAATAAACACATAAAACACTGTCGTATATACACGAGGGTTGAAGACACTGTACTTCGCTCCGCGACATTTGTAGATTAAGCGTTAAGTTTATGAAGCCTTGCCACATGCAGATTGTGACATAATTCAGTTGTTGCTCTTACGATTTTGAGATACTCTGGTTTATTATGGAAAATTGGCAACTTGGAGCTGTCAAGAATCAGTTGGACTAAATTTGTTTTATTATTAAAAGTTTCTTCCCATTGCCCTAGTCCTATACAGTCTGACACCATCGATTTGACATTCGAAAAGTACTGTTTCCTCTGAACATATAAAGCAGGGCACTCTAAGAGCATATGTATCACGTCCTCGTCACCCAGACCACAACATTTACAAGTGGCACTCTCGTTTGATTTACTGAACTTGTGTTTATTGGACTGTAGTAGGTATGTGCCTGTAAGCATCCGACATTTTGTGATTCCCATACGAACTTCAGAGACAGTTGATTCTAACGTTGACCATACTTGATGCGTTGATCCAATTTTCAGCGAGTCAATGTTTAAATATTTGAGTGTAGACTTTTCTCTAGCTTCACTTTGAAAATGTTCAGTCCAGAATTTGTTCACTGCATTTTTAATTTGAATTTTCCATTGTTCTTTTGACAGGTTGTTAAATTTCAGTTCTCTTATATGAGGTAACTGGTATATGTCCAGGATGTCTTGCACTCTACTGAAGAAACTTTTACTGTTGTCAAGATTAATGGCTATTTGTCTAGTCGATAGATCCCTAATAGTTGTGTTATTTGTTGTCAATATATTGTGCAGTAGGCTCAAGTGACGTTTATGTAGTTCTGCTTCGATCGGAAGAGCACCCAAGAGAAGATAAACAGCACTAGTCGCAGTTCGTAATGGCAGCGATTGGAATCTACGTAGGTTACTGATATGAAACTTTGCAAGGATGCTAATTTGAGTGGCAGTTAATGGTAGTACCTCTAGTCCGAATAACAATCTTGGGAGTACATAGCACTGATATATTTTGAATGAAGTTTGGGGATTTAATCCATTTGAACCATGTAAACCGGTATTTATTAATGAATATAATGTCCTCCTGGCTAGACTTAAACGTTCGTCAATATTTATAGTATTTTCCTTTATTTCTGATCTAAAGAGTCCCAGATGAGTTGTTGAGGTGGATAACTGAATGTCATTTCCGTTCAGGTTATGTGTGAAAGTCTTTTTTGTTACTGTTTTATGAGGTTGAAGCAGCACGATATTTGATTTTACTGGGTGGATCGTAACACGTTTTTGCCTGCAGTTTCTTTGCACAACATTTGACATTAACTGGAGTTCATTTTCACATCTTGCGAGAAGCGCTACATCATCAGCACATGTTGGACATCCACAGTACACGCTGCCAATACACAATCCCAGCCGTTGCTGTTCAAGTTCCTTTAGGCATGGGTTTAGATATATGTTATAGAAAGGAGGGGAGAGAATGGCTCCCTGCCAGACCCCCTGTTGTATACTGAAGCTATCGCTCAAATCCCCCATCCATTTGACTTTTGATGATAGTCCTGAGTAGAGATCTTTAACTATTGTAATCACTCTGAAAGTATTACTTTCTTTTAAAAGATAAAAGACAGTACAAACATCCAAAAACACCAAGCAGTAAAGAGGTAAAGTAAAATTCCTAATTGATAAATCCTTCATAAACATCCAAAAACACCAAGCAGTAAAGAGGTAAAGTAAAATCCTTCATAAATTCCTTTTGTAACACAAAGGTTGATCAAATGAACAGTTAAGTGTGTATCTACACATCATAGCGTTTCATGTAAGAAACCAGATGCATATGTTACGCAAGATATGACACCTGTCAAAACAACCACTGGTACCCCACGGAGCGAGCATTTAATCCTCTGACTTGTCATTATGATATTATTATGAAAGGTCTTTGATCTCCCTGACAATTGCCATGATTTGGGACATCTGTTTTCTGCACAATAATTTTATTATCCAACTGGCTGTCTACATGGTCTAGCGAACGCCTACATTTATCTTTTCCTAAAGGAGGTTTAATCTAAGTAAGTATTTTTTAGCTTTTTTAATTAAGATATATATAAAGGTTTAAATAAACACCATTTTTGAGTGTATAATCATTTTTATTCTGTCTGATCCTGATTTGGGTCCAAACTGTTTGACACTTTAGAGGTTACGAAAAGGTGAAATTGAACCGATGTAGTTTAACTATGCGTTAAACCTTAACGTGTTATTGTCATCTGCTGATAACCCTTTCAAGTAATTCAGACCCAGATCAGGCCTGACATTCTGCCCACACCTGATAGGGGACAAAACTAATTGACACTTTAGAGGTTAATACAAGTTGAAATTGAACGGATGTATTTTAACTTTGACTTAAACTATAACATGACATTGTCATCTGCTGATAACCATTTCAAACAATATAGACCCAGATCTGGCCTGACATTCTGTCCGGACCTGATAGGGGTCCAGACTGATTGACACTTTAGAGGTTATGAAAAGTTGAAGTTGAACCGATGTATTTCAACTTTGCGTAAAATTTTAAAGCTGCATAGTCTTTAACTTTTGATCTTTTAATTTTAGAACTAATGTTTCTATTTTTCAAGAACACATTAAAAAAACTAAAATTAAGGTATACATTTTACCAATTTCGTAAATCTTAACCAATTATCAGTATCGAAACAACAGCATTTATGTTAAAATTAACTGTCTATAATTATTGGAGGGATGCAAATAATTACCGACAGGAGAAAAACACACCTGTTTTATAAGATACTTCACTTTTCCGTGCAGTTTTCCGCTCTAGTGAACAGATTTATTGTGAAAACATAACTTAATTCAACTTTTACAAATGATTTAAAAAGAAAATAAAAAAAAATCGAAAAATATTCATAGTTGCAGACTTAGTCTCTTTAACATGACATTGCCATCTGCTGATAACCCTTTCAAACAATTTGGACCCAGATCAGGCCTGACATTCTGTCCGGATATGATAGGGGTCCAAACTGTTTGACACTTTAGAGGTTGTGACTGGTTGAAGTTGAACCGATGTATTTAAATTTTGCGTTAAACCTTTACATGACATTGTCATCTGCTGATAAACCTTTCAAACAATTAAGACCCAGATCAGGCCCAACATTCTGTCCGGACCTGATCCAGGTCCAAACTGTTTGACACTTTAGAGGTTATGACAAGTTGAAGTTGAACCGATGTATTTAACTTTGCGTTAAACCTTAACATGACATCGTCATCTGCTGATAACCCTTTCAAGTTATTTGGACCCAGATCAGGACAGACATTTTGCCTGCACCTGATAGGGGCAAAACTATTTGACACTTTAGATGTTATGACAAGTTGAAGTTGAACCGATGTATTTTACTTTGCGTTAAACCTTGACATGACATTGTCATCTGCTGACAACACTTTCAAACAATTTGGACCCAGATCAGGCATGAGATTCTGTCCCAACCTGATAGGGGTCCAAACTGTTTGACACTTTAGAGGTTATGACAAGTTGAAGTTGAACCGATATATTTTAACTATGCGTTAAATTTTTACATGACATTGTCATCTGCTGATAAATCTTTTAAACAATTTTGAACCACATCAGGCATGACATTCTGTCCGGACCTGATAGGGGGCAAAACTGTTTGACACTTAAGAGGTTATAACAAGTTGAAGTTGAACTGATGTATTTTAACTTTGCCTTAAATCTTAACATGACATTGTCATCTGCTGATAACCATTTCTAACAATTCGGACCCAGATCAGGCCCAACATTCTGTCCGGACCTGATAGGGCTCCAAACTGTTTGACACTTTAGAGGTTATGACAAGTTGAACTTGAACCAATTTATTTTAACTTTGCGTTAAATCTTCACATGATATTGTCATCTGCTGATAACCCTTTCAAACAATTTGCACCAAGATCAGGCCCTACATTCTGTCCCGACCTGATAGGGGTCCAACTTGTTTGACGCTTCAGAGGATATGACAAGTTGAAGTTGAACCAATGTATTTTATCTATGCGTAAAACCTTAACATGACATTGTCATCTGCTGATAACGCTTTCAAACAATATGGACCCAGATCAGGCCCAACGTTCTGTTCAGACCTGATAGGGGTTAAACTGTTTGACACATTAGAGGTTATGAAAAGTTTAAGTTTAACTTATGTATTTTTACTATGCGTTAAACATTTGCGTGACATTGTCATCTGCTGATAACCCTATCAAAAAATTTGGACCCAGATCAGGCCCAACATTCTCTCCAGACATGATAGGGGTCCAAACTGTTTGACACTTTAGAGGTTATGACAGGTTGAAGTTCAACCGATGTATTTCAACATTGTGTTAACCTAAACATGACATTGTGATCTGCTGATAACCCTTTCAAACAATTTGGACCCAGATCTGGCCCGAGCTTCTGTCCGGACCTGGTAGGGGTCCAAACTGTTTGATACGTTAGAGGTTATGTCAAGTTAAAATGGAGCCGATGTATTTTAACTATGTGTTAAACTTTTACATGACATTGTCATCTGCTGAAAACCCTTTCAAACAATTTGGACCCAGATCAGGCCCGACATTCTGTCCAGACCTGATAGTGGTCCAAACTGTTTGACACTTTAGAGGTTATGACAAGTTGAAATTGAACCAATGTATTTTAATTTTGCTTTAAACTTTTACATGACATTGTCATCTGCTGGTAACACTTTCAAACAATTTGGACCCAGATCAGGCCCGACATTCTGTCCGGACCTGATAGGTGTCCAAACTGTTTGACACTTTAGAGGTTATGAAAAGTTGAAGTTGAACTGATGTATTTCAACTTTGCATAAAATTTTAACATGACATTGCCATCTGCTGATGACCCTTTCAAACAATTTTGACCCAGATCAGGCCCGACATTCTGTCTGGATATGATAGGGGTCCAAACGGTTTGACACTTTAGAGGTTATGACTGGTTGAAGTTGAACCAATGTATTTAAATTTTGCGTTAAACCTTCACATGACATTGTCATCTGCTGATAAACCTTTCAAACAATTAAGACCCAGATCAGGCCCAACATTCTGTCTGGACCACATCCAGGTCAAAACTGTTTGACACTTTAGCGGTTATAAAAAGGTGAAATTGAACCGATGTAATTGAACTTTGCGTTAAACCTTAACATGACATTGTCATCTGCTGGTAACCCTTTCAAGTAATTTGGACCCAGATCAGGCCTGACATTCTGCTTACACCTGATAGGGGTCAAAACTATTTGACACTTTAGAGGTTATGACTAGCTGAAGTTGAACCGATATATTTTCACTATGCGTTAAACTTTTACAAGACATTGTCATCTGCTGATAACCCTTTCAACTAATTTGGACCCAGATCAGGACTGACATTCTGTCCGGACCTGAATGGGGTCCAAACTCTTTGACACTTTAGAGGTTATGACAAGTTGTAGTTGAACCAATAGTTTATTTTTGCGTTAAACCTTTACATTGACTTTGTCAGCAGATGACATCTGCTGATAAGTGTTTCAAACAATTTGGACCAAGACCAGGCCAAACATTCTGTCTGGACCTAATCCGGGTCCAAACTGTTTGACACTTTAGAGGTATTGACAAGTTGATGTTGAACCGATGTATTTTAACTTTGCATTAAACCTTAACATGACATTGTCATCTGCTGATAACCCTTTCAAGTAATTTGGACCCAGATCAGGACAACATTTTGCCCGCACCTGATAGGGGTCAAAACTATTTGACACTTTAAAGGTTATGACAAGTTAAAGTTGAACTGATGTATTTTACTTTGCATTAAACCTTGACATGACATTGTCATCTGCTGACAACACTTTCAAACAATTTGGACCCAGATCAGGCATGAGATTCTGTCCGGACCTGATAGGGGTCCAAACTGTTTGACACTTTAGAGGTTATGACAAGTTGAAGTTGAACCGATATATTTTAACTTTGCGTTAAACATTTACATGACATCGTCATCTGCTGATAACCCTTTTAAACAATTTTGAACCACATAAGGCCCCACATTCTGTCCGGACCTGATAGGGGGCAAAACTGTTTGACACTTTAGAGGTTATGACAAGTTGAAGTTGAACCGATGTATTTTTACTTTGCCTTAAATCTTAACATGACATTGTCATCTGCTGATAACCTTTTCAAACAATTTGGACCCAGATCAGGCCTGACATTTTGTCTGGACCTGATAGGTGTCCAAACTGTTTGACACTTTAGAGGTTATGACAAGTTGAACTTGAACCAATTTATTTTAACTTTGCGTTAAATCTTCACATGACATTGTCATTTGCTAATAACCCTTTCAAACAATTTGGACCCAGTTCAGGCCCGACATTCTGTCCGGACCCGATAGGGGTCCAACTTGTTTGACACTTTAGAGGATATGACAAGTTGAAGTTGAACCAATGTATACTCAGAAAAACAATATTAAAATTCTTTTGACATTATAACATTTGGGAATATAATTTTCAAACAAATTATTTTTGTCATTGATAGAATAATCACTGTGCAATTCACAAAACTGCAAATTGAAATTCACGGGTCATTGGTAACGATACAGTACTACACCAAATGTACCGACCCTCTCTACACAAAGTTCACAAGCAAAAAATTTAGCGCTCTCAATTTTTGCTGAAACCTTTACCAGGTCATTGCTTATGTTCTAATTCCGACAACAGACAAAAGTTAACACCAATTTATCAGTCATTGCCCCATATAATGGGACAACTTTTTCAACAAAATACACAGATATGGCCTACCCCAGCAAATTTGACCACAAATTTGCAATAAAACACTTACAACAGCTTCAAAATTAGGTGCCATTTTTTAGAGGGAGAACCATCCATGATTTTGAAGCCAGTCCGAGTAGTGTTTCCCATAAAGAGGAATACCCTGGAGCACCCTGCTGCCCTAAAGTCCCCCCCTGCTGCCCTAAAGCTCCCCCCTCCTGCCCTTATTTTCATTTTGATATTAAAAATAGTCAAATTTTAATTTTTACTGTTTAAAATAACTTTTTGTTCTCCCAATGAATCCTATGCTCTACTAGAAGCTATTCTAACCTTTTAACAGACATAAAATCCTTTATCTAACTCACATTTGAAAAGTCTGTTCTAACAAAAGTGCCCTTTTTTGGGTGAATTTCACGCATCAAAAGTGCCCCTTTTCTGGTCAGCACCTTGCCCTTTTTTCAGGCTGTGGGAAACACTAAGTCGTTATGGAATACAAACGATAATAATGGGTTTCAATCATTTTTGAACGTTTGTGACTTTTCAGTATAGAGGGTTGAACCATTTGAATTTGCACTGTACTTAAACCATTGAAGCATGACTAAAATATAGCATCCATTTTGATTGCAGATGTCTGGAACTATGAAATGCGTGCATAATTAGTAAAGTTTTTATTGTATTGGATGTTAGAGATGGGACTGAATCAAAATATCCTTCAATTGTTTTTCTGAGTATATTTTATCTATGCGTAAAACCTTTACATGACATTGTCATCTGCTGATAACGCTTTCAAACAATATGGACCCAGATCAGGCCCAACGTTCTGTTCTGACCTGAAAGGGGTCAAACCGTTTGATACATTAGAGGTTATGACAAGTTGAAGTTGAACTTATGTATTTTTACTATGCGTTAAACTTTTGCGTGACATTGTCATCTGCTGATAACCCTATCAAAAAATTTGGACCCAGATCAGGCCCAACATTCTCTCCAGACATGATAAGGGTCCAAACTGTTTAACACTTTAGAGGTTATGACAGGTTGAAGTTGAACCAATGTATTTCAACATTGCGTTAAACTTAAACATGACATTGTGATCTGCTGATAACACTTTCAACTAATTTGGACCCAGATCTGGCCCGAGATTCTGTCCGGACCTGCTAGGGGCCCAAACTGTTTGATACTTTAGAGGTTATGACAAGTTAAAGTTGAGCCAATGTATTTTAACTATGAGTTAAACTTTTACATGACATTGTCATCTGCTGAAAACCCTTTCAAACAATTTGGACCCAGATCAGGCCTGACATTCTGTCCAGTTCTGATAGGGGTCCAAACTGTTTGACACTTTAGAGGTTATGACAAGTTGAAATTTAACCAATGTATTTTAATTTTGCGTTAAACTTTTACATGACATTGTCATCTGCTGGTAACACTTTCAAACAATTTGGACCCAGATCAGGCCCGACATTCTGTACGGACCTGATAGGTGTCCAAACTGTTTGACACTTTAGAGGTTATGAAAAGTTGGAGTTAAACCAATGTTTTGTTTTTGCGTGAAACCTTTACATGACTTTGTCAGCAGATGACATCTGCATATAAGTGTTTCAAACAATTTGGACCAAGATCAGGCCCAACATTTTGTCTGGACCTGATCGGGGTCCGAACTGTTTGACACTTTAGAGGTTATGAAAAGGTGAAATTGAACCAATGTTTTTTAACTTTGCGTTACACCTTTAAGTGTTATTGTCAACAGTTGATAACCCTTTAAAGTAATTCAGATCCAGATCAGGCCTGACATTCTGGCCACACCTGATAGAGGTCAAAACTAATTGACACTTTAGAGGTTTATACTAGTTGAAATTGAACCGATGTATTTTAACTTTGACTTAAAGTATAACATGACATTGTCATCTGCTGATAACCATTTCAAACAATATAGACCGAGATCAAGATGACAATTTGGACCCAGATCAGGCCCGACATTCTGTCTGGACCTGATAGGTGTCCAAACTATTTGACACTTTAGAAGTTAATACAAGTTGAAATTGAACCAATATATTTTTATTTTGACTTAAACTATAACATGACATTGTCATCTGCTGATAACCATTTCAAACAAATTGTAGACCCAGATCTGGCCCGACATTCTGTCCGGACCTGATAGGGGTCCTAACTGTTTGACACTTTAGAGGTTATGAAAAGTTGAAGTTGAACTGATGTTTTTCAACTTTGCGCTAAACTTTAACATGACATTGCCATCTGCTGATAACCTTTTCAAACAATATGGCCCCAGATCAGGCCCGAGATTCTGTCCAGACATGATAGGGGTCCAAACTGTTTGACACTTTAGAGGTTATCACAAGTTTAGGTTGAACCGATGTATTTTAACTTTGCGTTAAACCTTTACATGACATTGTCATCTGCTGATAACCCTTTTAAACAATTTGGACCCAGATCAGGCCCAACATTCTGCCCGACCTGATTGGGGTCCAAACTGTTTGACACTTTAGAGGTTATGACAAGTTGAAGTTGAACCGATGTATTTTAACTATGAGTTAAACTTTTTCATGACATTGTCATCTGCTGATAACCCTTTCAAACAATTTGGACCCAGATCATGCCTGACATTCTGTTCGGAACTGAAAGGGGTCCATACTGTTTGACACTTTAGAGGTTATGACGAGCTGAAGTTGAACCGATGTATTTTAACTTTACGTTAAACCTTTACATGACATTATCATCTGCAGATAAGTGTTTCAAACAATTTAGACCCAGATCAGGACAAACATTCTGTCCGGACCTGATCTGGGTCCAAACTGTTTGACACTTTAGAGGTTATGAAATGGTGAAATTGAACCGATGTAATTTAACTTTGCATTAAACCTTCACATGACATTGTCATCTGCTGATAACCCTTTCAAGTAATTTGGACCTAGATCAGGCCCGACATTCTGCTTGCACCTGATAGGGGTCAAAACTATTTGACACTTTAGAGGTTATGACAAGATGAAATTGAACCAATGTATTTTAACTTTGAATTAAACTTTATCTGCTGATAACCATTTCAAACAATTTAGACCCAGATCAGGCCCAACATTCTCTCCAGACATGATAAGGGTCCAAACTGTTCAACACTTTAGAGGTTATGACAGGTTGAAGTTGAACCAATGTATTTCAACATTGCGTTAAACTTAAACATGACATTGTGATCTGCTGATAACACTTTCAACTAATTTGGACCCAGATCTGGCCCGAGATTCTGTCCGGACCTGCTAGGGGCCCAAACTGTTTGATACTTTAGAGGTTATGACAAGTTAAAGTTGAGCCAATGTATTTTAACTATGAGTTAAACTTTTACATGACATTGTCATCTGCTGAAAACCCTTTCAAACAATTTGGACCCAGATCAGGCCTGACATTCTGTCCAGACCTGATAGGGGTCCAAACTGTTTGACACTTAAGAGGTTATGACAAGTTGAAATTTAACCAATGTATTTTAATTTTGCGTTAAACTTTTACATGACATTGTCATCTGCTGGTAACACTTTCAAACAATTTGGACCCAGATCAGGCCCGACATTCTGTACGGACCTGATAGGTGTCCAAACTGTTTGACACTTTAGAGGTTATGAAAAGTTGGAGTTAAACCAATGTTTTGTTTTTGCGTGAAACCTTTACATGACTTTGTCAGCAGATGACATCTGCATATAAGTGTTTCAAACAATTTGGACCAAGATCAGGCCCAACATTTTGTCTGGACCTGATAGGGGTCCGAACTGTTTGACACTTTAGAGGTTATGAAAAGGTGAAATTGAACCAATGTTTTTTAACTTTGCGTTAAACCTTTAAGTGTTATTGTCAACTGTTGATAACCCTTTAAAGTAATTCAGACCCAGATCAGGCCTGACATTCTGGCCACACCTGATAGAGGTCAAAACTAATTGACACTTTAGAGGTTTATACTAGTTGAAATTGAACCGATGTATTTTAACTTTGACTTAAACTATAACATGACATTGTCATCTGCTGATAACCATTTCAAACAATATAGACCGAGATCAAGATGACAATTTGGACCCAGATCAGGCCCGACATTCTGTCTGGACCTGATAGGTGTCCAAACTATTTGACACTTTAGAAGTTAATACAAGTTGAAATTGAACCAATATATTTTAATTTTGACTTAAACTATAACATGACATTGTCATCTGCTGATAACCATTTCAAACAATGTAGACCACGATCTGGCCCGACATTCTGTCCGGACCTGATAGGGGTCCTAACTGTTTGACACTTTAGAGGTTATGAAAAGTTGAAGTTGAACTGATGTTTTTCAACTTTGCGCTAAACTTTAACATGACATTGCCATCTGCTGATAACCTTTTCAAACAATATGGCCCCAGATCAGGCCCGAGATTCTGTCCAGACATGATAGGGGTCCAAACTGTTTGACACTTTAGAGGTTATCACAAGTTTAGGTTGAACCGATGTATTTTAACTTTGCGTTAAACCTTTACATGACATTGTCATCTGCTGATAACCCTTTTAAACAATTTGGACCCAGATCAGGCCCAACATTCTGCCCGGACCTGATTGGGGTCCAAACTGTTTGACACTTTAGAGGTTATGACAAGTTGAAGTTGAACCGATGTATTTTAACTATGAGTTAAACTTTTTCATGACATTGTCATCTGCTGATAACCCTTTCAAACAATTTGGACCCAGATCATGCCTGACATTCTGTTCGGAACTGAAAGGGGTCCATACTGTTTGACACTTTAGAGGTTGTGACGAGCTGAAGTTGAACCGATGTATTTTAACTTTACGTTAAACCTTTACATGACATTATCATCTGCAGATAAGTGTTTCAAACAATTTAGACCCAGATCAGGACAAACATTCTGTCCGGACCTGATCTGGGTCCAAACTGTTTGACACTTTAGAGGTTATGAAATGGTGAAATTGAACCGATGTAATTTAACTTTGCATTAAACCTTCACATGACATTGTCATCTGCTGATAACCCTTTCAAGTAATTTGGACCTAGATCAGGCCCGACATTCTGCTTGCACCTGATAGGGGTCAAAACTATTTGACACTTTAGAGGTTATGACAAGATGAAATTGAACCAATGTATTTTAACTTTGAATTAAACTTTATCTGCTGATAACCATTTCAAACAATTTAGACCCAGATCAGGCTCAACATTCTGTCTGGACCTGATAGGGGTCCAAACTATTAAACACTTTAGAGGTTATGAAAAGTTGAAGTTGAACCGATGTTTTTTAACTTTGCCTTAAACTTTTACATGACATTGTCATCCGCTGATAACCCTTTCAAAAATTTGGATTCAGATCAGGCCCAACATTCTGTATGGACCTGATAGGGGTTAAACTGTGTGACACTTTAGAGGTTGTGACAAGTTGATGTTGAACCGATGTATTTCAACTATGCGTTAAACTTTTACATGACATTGTCATCTGATGATAACCATTTCAAACAATTTGGACCCAGATCAAGCCCAACATTCTGTCTGGACCTGATAGGGGCTAAACTGTTTGACGCTTAAGAGGTTATGAGAAATTGAAGTTGAAACGATGTTTTTTAACTTTGCGTTAAACTTAAACATGACATTGTCATCTGCTGATAACCCTTTCAAGTAATTTGGACCTAGATCAGGCCCGACATTCTGCTTGCACCTGATAGGGGTCAAAACTATTTGACAATTTAGAGGTTATGACAAGTTGAAATTGAACCAATGTATTTAAACTTTGAATTAAACTTGAACATGACTTTGTCATCTGCTGATAACCCTTTCAAAAATTTGGATCCAGATCAGGCCCAACATTCTGTATGGACCTGATAGGGGTTAAACTGTGTGACACTTTAGAGGTTGTGACAAGTTGATGTTGAACCGGGTATTTCAACTATGCGTTAAACTTTTACATGACATTGTCATCTGATGATAACCATTTCAAACAATTTGGACCCAGATCAAGCCCAACATTCTGTCTGGACCTGATAGGGGCTAAACTGTTTGACGCTTAAGAGGTTATGAGAAATTGAAGTTGAAACGATGTTTTTTAACTTTGCGTTAAACTTAAACATGACATTGTCATCTGTTGATATCTCTTTCAGATATTTTGGACCCAGATCAGGCCTTACATTCTGTCCGGACCTGATAGGGGTCAAAACTGTTTGACACTTTAGATGTTATGATAAGTTGAAGTTGAACCGATGTATTTTAACTTTGCGTTAAACTTTAACATGACATTGTCATCTGCTGATAACCCTTTCAAACAATTTGAACCCAGATCAGGCCCGACATTCTGTCCGGAACTGATAGGGGTCAAACTGTTTGACACTTTAGAGGTTATGACAAGTTGAAGTTGAACCAATGTACTTTAACTTTGCGTTAAACGTTTACATGACATTGTCATCTGCTGATAACTCTTTCAAACAATTTGGACCAAGATCAGGCCCAACATTCTGTCCGGACCTGATAAGGGTTAAACTGTTTGACACTTTAGAGGTTATGATAAGTTGAAGTTGAACTGATGTATTTTAACTTTGCGTTAAGCTTAAACATGACATTGTCATCTGCTGATAACCCTTTCAAACAATTTGGACCCAGATCAGGTCCAACATTCTGTCTGGACCTGATAGGGCTTCAAACTGTTTGACGCTTTAGAGGTTATGACAAGTTGGAGTTGAACCAATGTTTTATTTTTGCAGTAAACCTTTACATGACTTTGTCAGCATATGACATGTGCTGATAAGTGTTTCAAACAATTTAGACCCAGATCAGGCCCAACATTCTGTCTGGACCTGATCCGGGTCCAAACTGTTTGACACTTTAGAGGTTATGGCAAGTTGAAGTGGAACCGATGTATTTTAACTTTGCGTTAAACCTTTACATGACATTGTCATCTGCTGATAACCCTTTCAAGTAATTTGGACCCAGATCAGGCCTGACATTCTGTCTAGACCTGATAGGGATCAAAACTGTTTGGCACTTTAGAGGTTATGACAAGTTGAAGTTGAACGGATGTATTTTAACTTTGCGTTAAACCTTTGCATGACACTGTCATCTGCTGATAACCATTTCAAACAAATTGGACCCAGATCAGGCCCAACATTCTGTCCGGACCTGATAGGGGTCAAACTGTTTGACGCTTTAGAGGTTAAACTGTAATTAATGTACCACAGAAATATTGAACAAATTGGGCTCTTAATTCTCTCAATTGGAAATTATTGAATTACCGAACAGAGGAAAATTCCTCTTTTCTAAAATTGATAATATTTAAGTTATTACAAGAATGTCAAACAAGTTGGGCTCTGAGTTCTGGACGTCACTATAGGAATCTGTAGAACTACTGAACAGAGGAAAAATCCTCTCTTTTAAAACTGTAATTTATTTAAGACAGAAATATTGAACAAAGTAGGCTCTTAATTCTCGCAATTAGAAATTGTTGAATTACCGAATGCAGGAAAATTGGATATATTTTAGGTTTTTACTAGAATGTCAAAAAAGTTGGCTTTGGAGCTCTGGAAGTAAATATAGGAAATTGTAGAACTACTGAACAGAGGAAAATTCCTCTGTTGTAAAATTCACTACTTTTATTGATTGTCGAGAAACTGAATGGAGAATGTAGGAAAATTCCTCTTTTGAAAATTGGAAACATTAAAGTTATGATGGATATTTATGTTAAGATGGAAATGAATACAAACAGGGTTCTTCATTTTCATTATAGGAAAGTGGGCTTTTATTTTCGCAAAATGAAATTGTTGAATTACCGAATGGAGGAAAATTCCTCTGTTGGAATATTGGCAATATTTAAGTTATGACTAGAATGTCAAACAAGTTGGGCTCAGAGTTCTGGAAGTCACTATAGGAAATTATTGAACTAAGGAACAGAGGAAAATTCCTCTGTTGGAAAATTGATAATATTTAAGTTATGACTTTAATAATAAACAAGTTGGACTCGAAGTTCTGGAAATCACTATAGGAAATTGTCGAACTACTGAACAGAGGAAAATTCCTCTGTTGTAAAATTCACTCCTTTTATTGATTGTGGAGATACAGAATTGAAATTGGAGGAAAATTCCTCTGTTAAAATTTGGAAACATTTAAGTTATGATGGATATTTATGCTAAGATGGAAATGATAATAAACAGGGTTCTTCATTTTCATCATAAGAAAATGGGCTCTTAATTCTTGCAAAAGGAAATTGTTGAATTACCGAACGGAGGAAAATTCCTCTGTTGGAAAATTGGATACATTTTAGGTTTTGACTAGAATGTCAAACAAGTTGGGTTCGGAGTTCTGGAAGTAACTATAGGAAAATGGCGAACTACTAAACAGAGGAAAATTCCTCTGTTGTAAAGGTCACTCCTTCTATTTATTGTTGATATCCTACAGAATAGAAAACGGAGGAAAATTCCTCTGTTGAAAATTGGAAACATTTAAGATATGATGGATATTTATGTTAAGATGGAAATGATAGCAAACCGGTTTCTTCATCTTCATTATAGGAAAGTGGGCTCTTAATTCTCCAAATAGGAAATTGTTGAATTACCGAACGGAGGAAAATTCCTCTGTTGGAAAATTGGTAATATTTAAGTTATGACTAGAATGTCAAACAAGTTAGGCTCTCAGTTCTGGAAGTCACTTTAGGAAATTGTCGAACTATTGAACAGAGGAAAATTCCTCTGTTGTAAAATTTTCTCTCCTTTTATTAATTGTCGAGATACAGAATGGAAAACGGAGGAAAATTCCTATGTTGAAAAGTGGAAACATTTAAGTTATGATTAAGATGGAAATGATAACAAACAGGGTTCTTCATTTTTAATATAGGAAAATGGGCTCTTAATTCTCGCAATAGGAAATTGTTGAATTACCGAACGAGGAAAATTCCTCTGTTGGAAACTGGTAATATTTAAGTTATGACTAGAATGTAAAATAAATCAGTTCTGGAAGTCACTATAGGAAATTTTCGAACTACTAAACAGAGGAAAATTCCTCTGTTGTAAAGGTCACTCCTTTTATATATTGTTGAGATACTGAAAGTAAAATGTAGGAAAATTCCTCTGTTCTGAAATAAGATGAAAATCTGATTGTGATGAAAGGAAGACTTGTCCCATTGTCAAAACAGAGGAAATTTCCTCTGTTGTAAACCGATTTCTACTTGATATATAAATTGATATTTAAACTTTTCCTTAAACTATTAGGACAAATACACTACTTGGAACATATTTTAAGGACATCAATTTCTGCATTTTGAGCAGTCACAACAGAGGAAATTTCCTCTGTTCATAGGAAAAATAAATTACATTGTACCATCATTCTTGTACTCTATAACGATGCAAAACTCAAATATGATTATATCCATATTTATGTTTTACTATCAAAAAAAGGGAATTCCATCGGAAAATCCCTTTTTATTTCGGAAAGAGTTCTATGTAATATATTCGTTGAGAGCATTACACAATCAAATCAAACAATCACTTAAGATATAAAAGCTTAATAATGGTATAACAACCACTATACGCAGATGACATCTACATTTATCCAAATTGACAGCTTAATTAAAGCTCATTGATACAGTAAAGGCTTTAAATTTCATAGTATGCAATTTTTTGCGTTATCTAAAAGCAGAGTTAAATGCTATGTTAGCATCTGCAATAACTTGCAATTCGTGTGCTTGCACTACTCTTTCAAGGATTGATCTAACAAGCATTTTGGGATTAATTCAGAATACAATTTAGATCTAATTCAGAATATATTTCATTTTCATTTCACAAAAAAGAAAATCAAAGCCTACTACATTGAGGAAATTGGTAATATCCCACAGTGTTATATATGTTACAAAAAAGAATAAACATGATAAGACATTATGATACTGTACGCTTATTGGAAATAAATGGTCGATTTTTGTGTGCATTGTATTCAAAAATTCATGTGAGATCACATTGTCATATTAATTCTAATTCATTAGTTTGCATTTCAGTTTAAAATAAGTATTCTACATATTCTCAAAGATCAAAATCGTTTCATCAAAGAACCCAAATGTACCGTTATTTTGAATTTTCTATGGCATTACAATCTTAAAAACTGAATGGCTAACCAAGTAAACAGTATACTTAAATACGTATGCAGAGCTACCCTTTTCAATTGTGTTAAAGACAGTAACATAATTTGCGTATGAGTTTATATACGAGCATATATATTCAGTTATGTGTATTAAGTCATATATCAAACCACTGGTTTGACCGCTATTTAGATAAATTCTCGATTACTGCTATGCTACATGCGGTTACTCAATATTCAAATATACAATAAACACACGTATATGTACTATGTAATTCTCACTATACCAAAATTGTTCACTGTGAATATTGTTGACTTTTTATGGGATTTTTCAAACTACTAAAACATTATATTCCATATTCCATATACATATGTAATGATAATTAAAATCGGCTGATCTGACAGGTGCTTATGCAGAAACTGGCACTAATATCTATCTAAAAGGCATAAAAAGTAAGTGAGTATGATCAGGAAACATAATCATAACATTAAGAAATGGCTATAAATACATTTGCTGTAAGCAGAGTAACATATTAGACAAACATGAATAGGTGCATTGATTTTAGCCATAATTTATCTGGTTGTAATATGTTTGTGCTAAGGTTAGGGACATTATTTGGTATTTTCCATGAATATAGATATAGGGTCATTTCTCACTTCGAAAGATTGAAAGAAAAGAGAATTTCAAAATCTATAAAATGTTTTATTCAATCATACATTTTACTAAACAATATCGCATAAACCTTGATTCAGTACCTGTTCATTCATCCAATTGCAATGATTTGTTTATAAAATGCAAATAAAATGCTTTAGGAGTTTGATAAATGCGGTTGGTAGCCAACTTTATTCACATATTCATCATGTAAACGAATGCCCCTCGTATATTCTGAATTAAATCAAATATGCTAATAAGATGTCGGTACCTGAAATAATTTGCCATGTAGAATAAATTACAGGATATTGCAGATGGACAGTATAAAGGAAAAAGAATACTATATTACTTTAATGCTTTATTTTGTTACTTTTTGTTTTGTTTTCACTTTATTTTTGTATTAACCTGGTATTTTTGACAAAAAGAGATATTAACTGTAGATACAACTGTATATAGAATACAACATTTTTACATATAGATTTTTGGATAGTGTTATGGTATCTACTTCTTATTTAAATTAAATAAATACCATTTATTTAACTATATAATGAATAAATATGGTAACGCACGAAATATCCCGTGATGTGCAAGGTTTACACTGATATAGGTGGTATAAAATGAGCCAGTGCATGAGATTTCCAACAATGTGGTATGTGCGACCAGCAAAGCCTCAGATCAGCCTGCGCATACGCGCAGTCTGATCAAAGCCTTTGCTAGTTGCTTGAGTATTCTATGATTGTTAAGCTACTGACTGAACACCATTTGGAGTTTCTAAGCTTAAAAGGAGGCTGCAAAGGCTCGTCCGAGTCTACACTTGTCGAAATGTCAAATTGTTGGAAATCTCATGCACTGGCTCAAATAGTTTTACCATGTTCTTTCACCGATACGTAAGATAATCCACTCGCTTAAGCTCGTGGAGCATCTCCCCGTACAAGCAGACTGCCCATGGTATAACTATTACGTAACCTATTCGTCTATCTTAAGGGGCGGGATCATTATTTTACATCTAGCCTGGTCTAAGCGCGTTCGTTTTTTTAATATGTTATTTACATTTCAGCTTTACAGTTTTCATCTTTAAATTGGGTACCATTTCGACCAAACCATGGGTGAATGCATTGCTTTTTTCAAAGAGAAAAGCGCTGAAATGTTAAGGATAGAAGTGCTCTTTAAATCTTAAAGTTAAAGCCTTCATTCAGCGCATGCGTACGCAATATGCTAAAAGTGACTCTTGTCACTAGAAAGTTGAAATTCGTGTCAGATGTTTTCCCAACTAGACCTAAGATGTCATTTAGACAATGAAATGTCGCCCACACACACACACACACACACACACACACACACACACACACATACATACATACATACATACATACATACATACATACATACATACATACATACATGGCACCCTGGGTCAAGGAGGGGGCAGGGTTGTATAAGCCAAGAAGGCCACAAACATCAGACTTACGTAAAACGTTTTTATAAGCATCAACTTTACAAATATAAAAATCGATCGTGATAAGCGTGGGTTTTTGGCCAATTTCTCGTGCCAATTACTAAAAATAGCAAGCACAGTTGATGATCAAAATAAATTCTCATTCAAAACGAAGCAGCGTTATTATTACGAAAATAGGAATGTCTTTTTCAGTCTAAATATTCTTAGATAGAATGCAAGGACGGCTGGTCTATCGGTCTTTGTTGAATATGCTTGTTTGATTTGATTCTTTGCGTCCCAATCATCATTTTTTTCTGTCATGTTGGGATGGGTCTCCCTGGATTAACCAGTACTAAGCAGAGGATAAAGTGTCTTGCTCAAGGGCACAATGCAGTACCTCGGGTGAGGCTCGAACCCGAAGCCACTCTACCACTGAGCCACCATCTCAAGTCGCTATTTCAAAAAAATAAAATGGACGTTTCATTTAGGAAAAAGCCTGCATTATCTTAAGAAACCCTTTACCAGTAGACTAAACTATTTTGACACTGAATGGCATGGCCGAATGGCCCCCCACCCAGATAAAATCAAAAACAAATACTTCTATACCTACCATAGTAGATCCACTGTAAACATGTATACGCGACTGTTTTCTGACGCAGTATTATAGCCAATAACTCTTCACATCACAAAAAAATGCCAAGCAATTGATTAAAGTTTTCGAGCAAATTAAGCCATTTAAGCCTAGCGCCCTTTTTATGGGATATCGGCAAATAGTTCAGAACCTGATCAGATGCCACAGAATGCGGCGTCTGACCAGGTTCTGAACTATTTGCTTACAAAATGTACTTTAAAATTCGAATGAAATTGAAATTTTCTACCTAACAACCCTTAAATTCGAAATGGATTCGTCCAATCAATAAAGATGGGAAATTCCATTCGGCTAAAATGGGTTAAGTTCTAGAGCACTTAATGAACATATCCTTCATCTCGTACTGTTCTTGTTACTAACACCATGCCTGACAACCGGCGTAAAGAGCTGGATCTCGTGAAAACATAGCTTTGACTCAGGCCTTTTGTATAAAGAATGTTAAATCAAATATTAATTCAGTTATTTCTCAATCAAAACATATGTTTTGGGTAGCATCCAAAACAAAGAGCTGCGTACATTAAGGGGCTTTTTGCACCCCTATTAAGCTAAAAAAACTTGTGTTTCACCAATTTCTTCTTTTTAGTTTATCAGAACAATAGCCAAAGGGTAAAAGTCTGGAATTAAGTGTAATAGGCTGAAAATAGGAAAGTTGCCATTTTGGGGAAAATTTGGGACATTTGACAGAGAAATTAACATAGAGCACAAGCAAATACCAAAAAAGATATTTAAACAGATGATGAGAATTATCAGGGCACACAACATATTAAAAAGATTTTTTGGGGTAATTAGTTGTGCTGATATCTTATTCTTTAAAAATGGGAGCGCAGTGGTTCAGTGGTAGAGTGCTTGACCTGAGACCGAGGGACCGCGGGTTCGAGCCTCACCAACGTCACTGCGTTGTGGTCTTTGAGCAAGACACATTTATCCTAGCTAAGTACTGATTCAACCCAGTAAGACCGTCCCTGTTTAACTGAAAGATTGTTGATGGGACGTAAAGAATCAAATCAAACAAACAAAATAATTCTTTAAAATCTGTCTCCCCAAGCCTTAAATTTGGTCCAAAATAGCCATTTCTCTGTTTTAAGAATATTTTGCCGGCCATTTTTGATGAAAAAACGGCGGAAATGTCAGAAACCTAAACACTACCTCTAATATTCAACAGGAATTTAACTAATTGCATTCGCGGAGAGTTTAAAAGTGTGAAAAGGCATACAATGTAGATTTAATAATAAACGTTGTTTTGTCAACCATAGATACACTTGATTCGTTTAATTTCTTCAACAAGCGTTTTTTAAAGAGTGTTGGTAAAGTTTCCGGTTAACAGTAGTTAATTCCACAGTGGTAATTTCCGCACTCAATACGTCTAATTTTAAGTGCTATTTTCAACAACTTACAATAAAAGCCAATTAACAGATTTAAGTACATTTTTTGCGTAAAGAACTTACGAAAGGTACAAAGTTTTAAATCAAATTGACTATTTAATTGCGTTTTATGTAAACAAATTTACCATGTCGGTGCAGTGTAGGAGTTCATCATCAGTATAAAGCCTGATGCGTGTTTTTTTTCAAGAACACAAGAATGTTTGACATTAAATTTTACACGTACGTGTACCTGGAAGAATTCTCAGTTTATTTGCATTAAGTTGAATGTACTGCCCCATTCCCCAAGAAGCTGTAACCATAGAAAAAAAGCCTCCATACATGTACCCTTATGCATCTCTATTTTTCTAAAGCGAGCAGTAAAATTATCGATTTGCCTTATGCCTTCCTGGATTTCGACGCGACAATTATTGGCAAATATATTGGAGTTTCATATCCAGGTAATAAAGACGCTGGAGGGTCGATAGTGGCCTATTTTGTTTACCCTGCCCCATTGGTTTTCTTTTGACCCTCTCCATACTGTAAAATAAATCGATCAAAACTTCGGACCTGGACCTTTTTCCTCCCTATGAAACTTTCTAAATCCGCGCATGCAGTCTCTAAAACATAGTTTCACGACATAACCTAAACACCGCCTGTAGAGAGGTCCTTCGAAAATACTGTATGCAGTAAAACCTGTATAAAACGGCCACTCTCAAAGAGGTTTTACTGTACATGAACACTCACACAAAAGTAAGCCTACTTACAGATTGTCCGTGCTAAATTATATAGGCGCGCATAGAATCGAACAATAGTTTCTACTAAAGTTCTGACGTAACAGGTCGCCCAAACAGCTACAGTTGCGACTTTTGTCGATTTCCAAGTAAACAAATATGACCAAAGTTCTACCAGCTCTGTATGCTCCCTTTCAATTCTTCATCGAAGATGAAAACGATCAGCACTTTTGTTTAAACTATTTTTCGATTCGATGTGGGCCTATATAGTTCAGCACACCATACATGTACTGGATTCATAGCGCCATCTTGTAGAAGTTTTGTGCAGATGGTTAATGATTGGCTGAAACCTTCGCGCTGGGTAAAGTGTTACCTACGCACGGCGTTCAGTAGTAAAATAATTGGCTAAAATGTTCCAGCAACAACTGCGTGACCTTTCAAAGCATATATATATTGGTTGTGAATTATGTGTAGACATTGCGGATCAAACAGGTTTTGATAATATAAAATAGTCACTGGTTTCGTCTGCGAGGGTTCATAATAATTGTGAATTGCATGTGAGTATTTACAATATTTGTGAATGCTTGGTTTGGATAGGACACAGGTGTTCAGCCAGGTGCGGTGTTGACATCTGTGATTGACATGTTTATGTTTTTATAGGGAATTCTGACACCATTTTGTTTTTGTTTCTCAAATGTCATATTTATTAGCCTGTCAACTCTGATGGGATGTTTTAACACTTTAAAAAGGTCATGATGACAGATGTTACTTAGTTTAGTAAAATTAAATAAGCCCAATAAATAGATCATGTCAATTCTGACATTGATTGGCAGGATTGCGCAATACATTTAATCATATGACCTTTGGGGAATTGCGCGACTGGTGTGACTATGAGTCACTTTTGTATCTTCTGATTGGTTGATATAAATGGAAGCTTACCTATGTAGAGGGCGCTATATAGTCAACTTGAAATATGATTGGTTAGTGATGATGTCATTAGATGGCGCTGTGGTCAGTTTCTATCACGTGACTTCATGGTATATAAGATGAAACCCAGTGGCAGAGCTTCAGATTTCGGAACTTTGGGTTATAGATAGTTTCTAGAAGTATTTAGTTAACTTAAGAAGATTTAATAAAATTATAAAATTGTGAAAGTTGTTGCTGAAATTTACAAAACTTAAAAATTCTAAAGAGACTTTGAAAATACAACGAGAACTTGAAGATAAGAATCAACTACTATGTTACAATAATCATGATAATACGATTGGTCAAAGCCATCCTTTGCGGAGACCACGTATTATGTATTTCTGATTGGTTCATATAATGAACATCGCAAATACACGCGAAAATTTTACACACATGGGACCCGCACTGGACCTGCGAAAAAGGAAAACTCTCTAGCAATTCCCACTGTAGTTTTAAGTGAAGTATTTGCATGATTTCTGGCTATGGTAGACACAATGGTAAAGCTAATAAGCACGACACAATACGTAAGACGCAATCACATACTCGTAGTACGTAAGATGTGATTAGCAATAGGCATTATACGTGAATGCCTAAGAAATAAGACAATATCCTTCCGTAGAAGACTCCTAAACGGATACTTTCGCAAAATGTGGCATTTCATCTGGGTGTACAGCGTTTGTTAATGTAAAAAGCTGTCTTCATGCATGATAAAAAAGGTCAAAATACAGAAATTCCGACCTCTGAATCATTAAGATACATCATGGACAATCAGATTCTTGTTGCATCAAATTATACTGACGGACAAAAGAAACTCTACAATGGAATTGTGTCAGGTTAGATATGTGGTTCACAAACACGAGCTGCACAAGCTAAGCCTGACCAGCACCTTGAGTAAAGCATCGGGGTTATTTGAAGTTATCGATTTTTTTATCAGGCATGTTGGCTAATATACATGAAAATGTTAATTGCTGTCACAAATTTTATTTCTTTTGGAGCAATTTATCGAAAAAGTTTGCATGTAGCGTTTCTTTTGCCGTCAGTATATATATTTAAATTCAGCTTTACGCTTTGAATAGATGACTAATATTATTCGACTTTTCGCTTACTGTAAAGGCGGCACCTCATGAATGCGCAATCAGGACTGGTCAGCCTTAGACATAGGTAAAAGCTTAAAATGAGGCGTGGTTTTATTCAAAAGTAACTTTATCATCTTGCGCCATTACCTCAGAATAGACGCAAAAGACATTATTTACTCCTTAAAACGCCAGCAAAATAACTGCATCTGAAACTATCTATTTAACATAAGCATGGAGGCAAACATTGTGGACCCAGATCAGACTGCTCTTTCAGGAGTAGTCTGATCTGGGTCCACAGATCAGACTGCTCCTACAGGAGTAGTCTGATCTGGGTACACATTGTTTGTCTATGAGGCTTCAAATATTTTAGTGGGCGACAAAAACATACATTTCGTGATTATGCGCTTTAAGGGTTAATTAATGTGAGTTTGGTGTGTATACGGTTAGGATTTTCATGAAATTCACGCACCTTTGCGCGGCCCAACTTATCACAAAATAATAAATAGAACCTGATTTCCCTTGTTTAGCAGATGAAATAGCCGAACAACGCCCAGACATGAATATTAAAGTTGCCGCCTTTACAGTAAGCGGAAAGTCTATTAATACTTCTGTGACCCTTCTAGCGCACACTATCGCAAGAGATGGATTGCAAATAGTTGATAAAGGAAAGCGACTACCAATAACAATATCTTAGTAGCTCATTACAACAATGGACACAAAACAAGATGGACTTGGCGTAAAAGCCTCTTGAAAACATAATAAAGTAAATCAATTAGTTAAACCAACATCACAGCTCATATTCAATCTCTAATCTGATTAATATTTCCATTACAATTGATTTTCTTTGCTGGTTTGGCGTTGATCCCCTAGCTCTAGTAAATACTAAGTATTTTGTTGATGAACAGTGGATTATCGTTTTGTATTTAATCTGCA
This sequence comes from Loripinus fragilis, assembly GCA_964019695.1. Taxonomy (NCBI): domain Eukaryota; kingdom Metazoa; phylum Mollusca; class Bivalvia; order Lucinida; family Lucinidae; genus Loripinus; species Loripinus fragilis. Next base: position 62,284,395 of record OZ026521.1, on the reverse strand, counting down.
GACACAGTCTAGCTAATGAAAACATATGAGCCAATGCATGAGATTTGCAACAATGTGGTATGTGCGACCAGCAAAGCCTCAGATCAGCCTGCGCATACGCACAGTCTGATAAGAGCCTTTGCCTAGTCACTTGAGTATTATATGATTGTTAAGCTACTGACTGAACACCATTTGGAGTTTCTAAGCTTAAAGGAGGCTGCACAGGCTCATCTGCACTTGTCAAAATACCACATTTTTGGAAATCACGTGTCACGGCTCATATATCTTTGCTATCAATTTGTCAGAGGCACAATCTCTATAAGTTAAAATAAATTTAACTTGAAGAAGTTAAAGTGGTGCCTTGCGAGGCTACACTGTAAAAATGCGCATAGAATTTAAACATGTTTAGTACACGTTGAGGTCTAAACGTGTACAGAAAAGTATCGTATTCCTATTGTTTAGCTTTGATACACGTCTTGTCTGTATACGCGTTAAAAACAGGATAAGAAATGCGTCTCAGAAAGTGTTTAATCTGTAAACGCAAATTTTACAGTGAACAGAAAGTAACTTACTTAGGTAATGTCAGGAATCACTTAAGTCAATGTCAAAATTGCGATTTCTAAATTATAACTGATTCACGTTTAAAAATGAGATTATGTTCTGAATTTCAATGACTTTGCGTAAAAATGTCCAGACAGTGCGTACTGAATAACATGCATATTGCGTAAATGTTAAGTTATGTAATAGGCATTTCAGATAAAATTACCAACATTACGTAGCCAACATGACAATGAACATTACGATAAATGATTAATATGATGATGAAAAAGATGCTTTAACTCAAACTAGTTATTATTTTTGCTATTATTGCAAAATATCACTGTTTTAAGAGATATATTTTAACTGTTTGATGCTATATACCTGGGCCCAAAATTACAATAATAGTAAGTGAGTATGATCAGGAAATACCACAATCACAAACTGCAGACAACCCCGTTGCACCACGAGGAAGAGCCGCCCAACCACCACGAGACACCAGGAAGACAAATTAAGCAAAGCAACCAGCTCTCTCTTCCCCATCAAGATGATTGCAATGCTAGAATGGACATAAAATAACACACAACAAAACATAGAACAATTACAGACTCCCACAATGGGAGTAACAATTAACAAAAAGTCAACAACAACAGAACCACAGCCTTAGAACGGACAGCAGCCTAAGCCACCGGGGGGCTTAAGTGCATTTTACTGGTACCAAATCTTCGCCCTAGATTCTACTGTTGTTGAAGTACAAGAAATGTTCAGCTCGCATGGAGGCCATCTAACTAATGCAATGTATCATCATGGAGAAACACTGTCTCCTTAAACATTGTATTAGAGCCATGGCATGAGATTTTCAACAATGTAGTGTGTGCATCCTGCAAAGGCTCAGACCTGCCTGCGCATACGCACTGTCTGACTGTCTGATCAGAGCCTTTGCTTGTCGCTTGAATTTTCTTTAACTGTTAAGCTACTGACTGAACATCATTTGGAGTTTCTAAGCTTAAAAGGAGACTGCAAAGGCTCATCTGACTCTACCTTTGTCAAAATACCACATTGTTGTAAATCACATGTTGAGGCTCATTATAAATCATGTTTGATAAATTGCCAGGATCGGTGAGGCACATATATCACAGATGTCATTGTGAATCTACACTATTTCGACTTTAATCAGTTTGAAACGTCATTTTTCATGAGCGGATCCAGAGGGGGGAGGGGGGAACTTCCCCTGAAAAATCACAACAATATAGTTTTTTTTATACTACTGGTCCGAATCTCCTGAAAAATCACAAAGCCACCAAGCCAGCATTTAATGTTTGGCCATCATCGGCCCGCCAGCGAAACGCCATTCAGCGAAACGCCATTTAAATGGCGTTTCGCTGGCGGGCCGATTATGGCCCATTTATAGCGTTATTTGGTTCCTCTATCAGTTAGGCACATCCGTTCGAACGAGATATATTATGTCGGTCCAAATAGTATATCTAATTCAAAATAACATATCTTAATCGAGATATAACATACTATATTTCAATTTAGATATAATATCTCATTCGAGATACATATAGCACTACATCCGGATATCTATATTTCATTTGAAACATTGTATCCAAAACGACATATAAGTTTGGGCTATTTCAATTAACCATGTTAACTTGATAGTTTTAAGGCGTTTATATCAGAGGCGACAAGACAGTTCACTGACATACATTTTGAAGACAGTTCACCGACAGATTTGAAGACAATTCACCGACATACAGTATTGCGAGCTCTGTGCGCTCGAGCAGCAAAATCTATCTGTCTGTCTGCCTGCTTGCTTGTCTGTTTGTTTGTCTGTAACAAAACTACCTTGACCTTTGCTTAAAACATAAGCCCTTTTGTATAGATATCAACGTTAAGCTAAATCGTATTTAAGAAATAGATCAGCTATAGCAGTGAATTGTTGAGTAATAATTCATTGAATGGAGGTCATTTGTAAAGAAGATAAAATCACGATCGCGCTAGAGCTGATCTATTTCGATTCGAACACGTAATAAATGACGAAAACACATTGAAGTCTTCAGCTACTTTCAACTTTCCGCCATTGCACTGAAGAAATCCTGCAATAGTTGAACTGTTTCGCATCTACGTTGACATGCATTTGTGAAGTCTTTCAAGTTACACCGTCTAACGTAATGAATGACGTCATTTTGACATTGACGTCAGCTAACGCGCGCTTTCCTCGTGCTTTCAAAACTGGGACTTTGATGTTTCATAACACGATTTTTAGAAGCGAGGGGTGTTCGAATTAATACTAAAATACTTTATCAGCGTGGAATTTTTTTGTGTGTGCGCTATTTGACTAGATATTTGATATGACAGGTCAGATCAATCAGCGTAGACCCGTATCAGCCTGCTTTCGAAGGAGCAGTCAGATCAAGGTTTACACAAATTGCCTCTCCATCGCAACATTTACATTCCTCTCTCGTAAAGCAAGTGAGTGTAAAAAGTCTCAGACGTTGTCGACACTGTGGGCGGGCGCGCGTGCGTGAGGGGGGCAATAATCAAAAGCTAAAACATGAGATTTTGGTACATATTGCATCAATGCACAAACTTTGTAAACGACTTGGGCCCACTTCGAATCGAACTAAGAGGCCGCTTAAACGAGCTGCCTTGTCATGCAAGTTTCAGACCTATATGCTTTAGACTTGCATGATTTTTATGTTTACATGGCATGTCTAGATCTTTGTCCCGTATGGGTTTTATCTTCCGCCATATACTCTCTTGCAAACTTCAAGTTTTGCATAATTATGATTAATGAGTGTGTATTAATTATATGGACTTGTTTAAAGTACAATGTACTACTACTTCCACTACTACTACTACTACTACTACTACTACTACTACTACTACTACTACTACTACTACTGCTGCTGCTGCTACTACGACGACGACAATAATAGGTCCCAGTAGATATTGCATTTCTTGCGTAGGCTATGCCTCAACAGGGACGTTTCTAGATATTCCAAATAAAATTAATCATAATTTGTGGGGTTCGTAACGTAAAAATTACGAAACCTGTAGGTTTAATTCGGTGCCTGTAATGTAATGACGGACCAGGGTGATGTATCCAGGTTTCCAACAACGTGGCAAACAATGTGTCGGTGGAATATTTGTAACGTTACTTGGATTTACTTCAACATTGGAGGACGAGAACTTTCAACACTATTTTGTACGAAATTTCCCTGGTGAACTTACCCATGACGCTGGCTTTTTTGTAGGTATAAATTGTTTCTTTCGAAATCAAAATTTCGCGCTATGCGCAAATCGATACGAGATTGCGCATGACGCAAGAAAGACCACGTGTGTGGATGGAGAAAAAAACAATATTTCGATCGAAATATATGTGATAAGTCGATTGACATAACATATTTCGTTCTGGATATATTGCAAGTGGGCATATCTAGATCGACATATTATATCTCGTTCGAACGGATGTGCCTAACTGTCTATCCCCTCATCAACTAAAAAAAAAGTTATCAAATTTGACCCCTTCCGACAAAACTTTCTGGATCCGCGCATGTTTTCCGTACCCTAACATATCAATACATAACTAAGGTCGCCCTTAACTTTAAGGAGGCATTGTAATTTTGGACCCTCACTATTAACGGAGTCAGGTGTATTGACATTGATTAGATCTATTGCAGGTTTAGATAGAACACGAGGCATGCCGAACGACGCGAGGGACGTTTTTTTCTGTCCCATCCTATTCTTTTTCTTGGTCACCGCAGTTTATTCGGCTTTTTCATATTACAGACTAGATTTCTAGATACTATAGCATCAGCACCGTGTTCTAAGTGATTAAGATAATATCCAAGCAGATTGTTTATTGAAGCCCATTACAAAAAAAAAAAAAAAAAAAAAAAAACGTTCGACTTTTTTGTTTTTGCAAAATGATCAGCATCCGTGTTGTCCAAATTTTGAGATAGATTAATAGTTTATCTTTCTATATGTACAATTGCAATATTCTAGCTAGTCTCTGTTGCTACTGAATCAGGCCGTTTTGTGTCTCACCTGGTCCGCAACGGGGAGCGCAGTGGCTCAGTGGTAGAGTGCTTGACTCGAGACCGAAGGGCCGCGGGTTCGAGCCTCACCGGCGTCACTGCGTTGTTGTCCTTGAGCAAGACACATTTATCCTAGCTTAGTACTGGTTCAACCCAGGAAGACCCGTCCCGCATAACTGAAAGATTGTTGAGTGGACGTAAAGAACCAAATCAAACAAACAAAAAAACCTGGTACGCAAATCCCAAAGAAATTTATTTTCTCGCGAAGAGGTCCACCCTGCAAAAAATCAATGAAAAAAAACCATCAAAAAACAAATATTCAAAATATAATCCAGTAGCCAAATCGTATATGCTGCTTCAGAAAACATTCGGGCCTCGACGCAACAAAATCTGTCCACGGGGTTTCCGACAAAGCGAGACTCAAAACAGTCTCCTCAGCTACAGGGGCTAGCTATAAAATTAAAAATTCACCTGTAGCAAGTTTAAATGTGATACTAACCAATAGCGAATAGCAAAGGCGCTGATCAGACTGCGCGAATGCGCAGGCTGGTCTGCGCCTTTGTTGTTCGCAAACACCCAAAGAGAGGCTTTCTCGCGTCGAGGCGCATTTCATCATGACTTCTTGACATCTTGACTTTTGAAGGGTTAACAGGAGCGTACCATGGCTACTACTGCTACAAAAGTTGACTACCTGTCAGAAGTTCTGAAGCAGATGCAAGCTAAGAAGACAGTAAAGCCTGACGATGCAGCCAAGGCTCTTACACAGTACCACAAGATCCAGGAGCAGATCAGGTCATTCAAGGCAGAGATTCAAATCTTCAAGGATACACAGTCAAGAATGGTTTGTAGAATAAGTTATTTGTGTGTAAATAAATTGTGATCATAGCTCGGTTTATTCATAACTGTGTTGTGTTTAAAACTTTCAAGAATGGACAGAAAATACTTTCCGTTAACAGTACATAGTTATATAGTGCATTTACAACGAGCAATGTTTCATCTTTCCTAATAAACATCAAAACTTTTTGTTTCCTACAGACAATTGAATTTTCGGTAGGGGTGGAATTTGTTGTGTTTTTTCTCCATTTTATCTTGCCAAATTAAAAACCATTTACAATTGAGATGTTGCAAGGCCAAAGTTTTGTAAGAGTATGCTCCCTTGGTCCACCATGTAGAAGACACAAACTAGGGTTTTGAACACACTTTTAAGCATTTTTAAAGATGATAAAAAGAGTCTGAGATTTGAGACTTCAATATGCTTAATCTTAAGACACCAAAAATTGAATAATCAAAGTTTCATTTTAATTTACCAAGTGATAAAGAAAACATTTATGCTCAAAGTACATTAAGATAGAGTGAAAGTAAGAAAGAGGGCAAAGATCCCGGAATCGATACAATTAAGCACCACGCTGACACAGGATACCAATGGGAAAGTGACAAATTTATACCTAGACATCACAAACGAGAGCCAAGAGGTCAGCCCTTTCCCAGCAGGTGACCACAAGGCATCAATAAACAGACGCGCACGAAAGCATAACAAAAACAAGACAAAATTAACACAAATGATCCAAAAAAGAAGTGCCGCCTTGGAACGGTCAGTAAATTTTACTGGAGGGCTTAAACCGGTTTCAAGGCGCGCCAACCTCACCCTTAGTTAGTTTAATTTAAACATATTTTATTGCCAAATTTGATACAACAATGGGGTTGGGTCACAAGTTCTCATTACCTTAGTTACGACGCTTCCCCTACAATTTATACATACATAAGAGCGAATAAACATGACTTTACAAGTACAAATACATATGAATACTAAACAAGTTGTGAACAAGTTCAGTGAAAGCAATATAATAAAAAAGAAAAAATACATGGAAAATAAATAAATCAATAAATGAATAAATAAATAAATTAAAAAAGATAAATACTTATAAATAACAGTTTTATAGGCCAGCAATATAAAGATGAAATAAAAAATATATAATAAATAAAACTGCTAATATGAACCCCTTAAAGTTGAAAAACTAAATGTAGTCAGGTCATCTAGTACTGGTTTCTGAGTATGTATTGAAACAGAGTCATTAGTTCAGATGTGGACCAAGACACATAGATGTTTGGTTTGCATGAAAGACCACCAACTTATCAATGCATCATCTCCTAGAACATATAAATCAAGATATAAATAGGAGATAAAGCAAAGATAAGGACTCAACAGTAAATATCACTGAATACCGGAGCATAAGAAATCCAACAGGTAAACCCCGGTTGGTCTGACAACAGCCAAAGCATCAGGCGCCTACCATCTCATCAATAGATAAGTCTGAAGTCGGAACAAGAAAACCTCATTTGGGTATCTCCATTCTGCAACCTCTCAATACCATTTTGAATACACAGATACAGGGTGGGTAGTCACAATAATTTCAGACCATTCTGAACCTACACAACTGAAAAAAAGCAGAGCTGGTACATGTATACGTGTACTTGATAATCAGGAAAAGCAGATCCTAAGTTTGTTTACGAATGCTAACGGAAAATATAACAACTCTCACCACAAGCACATTCTGATTTTGAATGGACAAAGCATGAAACAACTGTTCATACAAGATATAACATTAAGTAATTTCACTTTTGTGTAATGAGATATTAATAAACTTATATAACAGAGATCATTATCATGATGAAACATGCAACAGCTCTCGCCACAAGCACCTGTTTATTTGATATTCTAATTCTGAACGGAACAAAGCATGCAGCAACTATAGATGTACCACAACCTCTGACCAATGACCTTTGGGACTTTCTATTTCAAACGATTGATGCCCAATTCGTAAAATAAGCCAGTTCGGCTGGAACATATGTGTATGTCAAAGCTTTTATCGTAAATGTAAATAAATGCCTGAAACCCTTTTTTCAAGAACAACATATCCATATTGTAAATAGAGTCACGCTTCAAAGCGTTTGGTTTATCTTTATACTACACCTATCCATTCTACAAGACATAACACTAAGTTCTTTTACTTTTGTATAATAGTCGGGGAACCAAAGTCGCGTATCGTGCAAAAACACACATTTTTTGCACCCGAAAGGTATACGGCTGGAATTTTGTATACTGATAGTCTAAATAGTGCTTGATATGAAACCACTGTATAGCAATGCGACCAGAATTGCATTTCGCGGAAAAATGCATTTTAGTATGCCACATAGGTCATGTTAAGCACTCTTTCAGAGCATAGAAATTGTGATGTTTCCCTTATCAATAAGTTAAAGAGCGTGCTTTTGGTCTTCAAAAGAACCGTCTCATTTAATAGGTCCATTTAAGTACCCACAAATTATGTTTTGGTTGAGAAATAACAAAACTAATTTTCCATTACGCACTCTTATCTGGAGGATGGGTATGAGAAGCCGTTTGACTGTTCGATAATACAATAATACACTATCAAATGCATTTTAAAGTATGGGCAGTCATTTGTGCACCAAAATAATCTTCTTAGGGACATTTTTGTCCTTACAAGTACTATGCGGTTACATTTCCGCATCTCAGACGGGGACAGACAGGTTTCCAATGGTGATATTATAATAGTTATACGAGTTTTTTATACTTATTTTACCACTGTTAAATGAAATTATTGTTTTCAGTAGATAAAATCCCATTGGTCCCTACAATGACACTCTGTTTCAAAGCTGCTGTAAAAACATGCTTTAAACCTTGATAAATTTCATGTATGTCTTAAACTGCTCTTAAGTTGTCCTGGTATTTAACTACGCACCCACTGGCATGAACGAAATTACTAAGTATCAAATTATCGTGGTTTCATATTTTTACTTTTCAGCTACCTTTTCTAGTTTGCCATAGAAAATAAAATTAATTGTTTTAAATTATGTCCCAAACGTCTGTCTAACTGTATGCAGAGTTTAAACGCATTCAATATAAAATTTATTTATTTATGTAAAAAATATGCAATTCAGACCTCTCCAGCGGGAAGACAAAAGTGAATAAGTAAGCACACAAATTTTTACGAGATATGCTTCCAAGCGATATATAAATAATTATCAAATATATTTTTGGGCAATAAATGAAGTTTTAATGAGATTTGAAGAAAAGAAATCTATAAATTTAACTTCAAAATGGGGGTGCCCTAATCTACATGCTTTAAAAATCAATAAGCAGTATTCTTAGATGACCACCACTGCTTCTGAGGTTTACGCCGATGTTGTATTATTTCATAAACTCAAAATTTTTAATCCTGATTTTTTTTGATAAAAATATATAACATTTTGAAAAATAATATTTTGACATGTTCTTGCTGGGCTTCCATAAAAAGTTGACTGCTCTGACGTTATGCAAGTCGATCGAGTCTGCTATACAGTGGTTTCAGATACAGCATGGAATTACCTTTGCAACCATACAAAATCCAGCTGTATACCTTTCGGGTGCAAGGGTTAGCATTTTTCCTACCTTGGTTCCCCGACTATAATGAAGCAGACATAATTGAGCCGTGACATGTGATTTCCAATAATGTGACATTTTGACAAGTGTAGACAGACGAGCCTGTGCAACCTCCTTTAAGCTTAAAATCTCCAAATTATGTTCAGTCAGTAGCTTAACAATCTTAGAATATTTAAGCGACTATCAAAGGCTCTGATCAGACTGCGCATATGCGCAGGCTGGTCTGAGCCTTTGCTGGTCGAACAAACCACATTGTTGGAAATCTCATGTCGCGGCTCATATCTGTATTACAGAGATCAGTAGGTCCACCCAACCAGAAAATGACAGGACCAGGAGGGAAGAGACAGGCCAACTCATCTGCACAAGGGGCAGCTAACCCAGCTAACCGAAAGATAGCCAAACAGTCGAACGGACCAAAAGAGGTATTTTACAAATTGTTATAGGAGAGAATTATTTATTTAAGCCAATTCAGGAGATTTTGGTACTTATCGCATATGTGAGCATCGAAGGCTCAGACGAGCCTGCTTATCCACGCAGTCCCGCCAGAGCCTTCTGCTTCTCTTACACACAAAGTAGTAGATGCTTAGTGATATCGAAGAATCGCTAGTCCAAGACTCCCCGAAGGAACTATATTGTGTCATTGAGCAAGACACTATATCCTCTGCTTAGTACTGGTACAAACGAAGAAGTGAAATAATATTGGATGGGACGTAAATCACCAACACAAACACACAAAAACACTGGGCAACTGTATATCCATCCTTAAGTTCCACCCTTTGGCTTTGATTTTGTATATCCACGTTTCCTTCCTGTTGTTTTCATGTTGTAATTATGGTGAGTCCTGTATTGTCATTCCAGAAATCCATCACATCTCACAAGATCCGTGCAGAATCATCTAAGTTAGAGAACGACAAACTACAGCCATCACCACGTAGGGAGCCCACTACAGACAGAGACGAGGAGAAAGAGAAAGAAATTGCTCGACTGAGATGGCAAAATGCTCAACTGAAATTGAGGTTTGGCGCCTTTATATCTTCTTCTCTCGTCGATCTGACGTTTCTTATGTGTATCAATAATGTATTTTACAATGTACGTTGAAAGGTGAATTATATTTGCATACCGAAAACTAAAGGCCTGGTGTGTTCAGTCCGTAACGTTTCTTTCACAATCTGGATCGAATTGGTATCTTACTCTCATGATCTTACCTTGTGTGTAACATGAGCTTGTTCATTGGGTCTGTTTGCAATCAGGGAAATGCCCCTTATGCAAAAAGAGATCCTCAGGATGGGGCTATCTCCCCCACTCTCGCACACATGACATGTTAGAATGTCATCTCATCAGGTGACTTTTATTTGTATCCAAATGGCTTTAAAACGATTTTGCGTCTTTTCAGTTTAGCAGTTGTCTTGCGGTGGAAGAGAGAGCTATAGCTTTTGTATATTCTTGCATTTACGAGACTTGTTTTATGTTATTTGAACAGATTTGAATTTCAATTTTGGCAGTTGCATATAGATAAAGCAAACAAATGTTGCTTTTTTCATACATAAAGTACGTCTCCATGCTATTGTCAAAACGACAAGATGGCAATTTAAAGCATAGTCATAACATGGGGGGCCTAAATACATCACCACCCCCTTTGCCTGATTTTAAGAGCTAAAACGAATATATCTTCGAAGAAAATACATACTTAAGTTTGAGATTTTTTTTAAGCTTAGAGGAACATTCAGTCTATTATTCAAATGAGAAACAGCCTATCTGTGCCTGTTTTTCGTGGCAACTAGGCTTGATAAGTTCTTCCATAAAAGTCCCCAAATGGGTATCTCATGTATAAAATGTGTCTTGGAAGAATTTTGAAAAATAAATTCTCAAAACTCACAGTGGAATCAATTTCATAGATATTTTAAGTATCTATCGCAGATAAAACTGATCAGCTAAAACTGATCGGCAAATATTGCATTTGAATATTTTGCATACAATTTAGTGTTACTATGGAAACTGTAAACCCTAAAATTTGATGTTGAAGTTGCTTTCAAAAAGTAAATACCCAACAGGAATGCTTTATTTTCTCACAGAACACACTTTAATTATTTATGTACAATAGATATAAGGTTCCAAGAGAAAAACTTCACATTCTTTTGAGAAATTGTTCGAGAAAGATTAAGTACATTTCGTTTAAAACAGCATTTTAAACGCATACAATTTGACTACTCACCTTCAGAGACTGTTTCAAACCATAAAATAAAAAATAAATACGGTTTCCTTGATGATTGCGTATTTCTGGAGATCAGACTAACCCATGGAAATCAATTATTACCAGATATAGAGAGAAATAAATGAGAAACTGCATTTTCAAATATGTCCACATAAACACGAAACACCTCTTGTACGCACGTGTGGTTGTTATTGTGTATCTTCTTCTTGGTGTTATTGTTGTTCTGTGATCTTTGTATATGTGCTGAATTCCCGTAGTCTATTCAATAAGTCTTAAAATTGTGTCTTTTTATGAACGTATAATTGAAAAAAAAATCGGGATTGGGATCAAGTATTGATAAAAGTAAAGAAAAAATACATCAAAAGGTCAATTTTTCCAAAATACAATAATCATCTATTTATTCTTAAAACCTTGTAATAATATAAGTCTACTATTTGCACGAGGAAAAGCAAGTCTGCCTGTCACGTGTGCATTTAAAAAACACCTTTACAAATTCTTTCACTTATGATTTGACTAACCTGGCTACAGAGTATTATATCAGGTCCATTGTATTGCTACTAAGGATTGAAACTTATAAAACACGAAGCGTGCAAATATACTCAGAAAAACAATTGAAGGATATTAAAATTATTTTGACTATATAACGTTTGAGAAAATAATTTCCAAACAAAGTATTTCCGTATCTGATAGAACTACCAATATGCAATTCATCAAAATGCAAAGTAAAATTTACGGTACATTGGTTATGATACAGTACCACACCAAATGTACCAACCTTCGTTAGTTCACGAGCTAACATTTAGCGTTTATTTTTCTGCTGCAACCTTTACCTGGTCATTGCTAATGTTCTAATTCCGACCACAGACACTGTTAATACCCATTTCGCAGTAATTGCATCTAACAACGTGACAACTTCTCCAACAAAGATGCACAGATATGGCATACCCCAGCCAATATGACAACACATTGGAAGTAAAACACTGACGACAACTACACAATCAGGTGTCATATTTTTGCCAGTCATTATGGAATACAACAGATAGAAATGTGTTTCAATCATTTTGAATGTTTGTGAATTTCAGTTTAGAGGGTTGCACCATTTGGACATTACAGTAATTTAATCATTGAATCGTGGCTTAACCGTTAAAGCGCAAAGAAAAAATGTATCTGAAAATGTCGTCTGCTGAAGCCGTCTGCTGCAAATAATTGCCTAACATTACCGACGAATTAAGTATAGAAGCAAGCAGCGTGGACCCATAACAAACCGCTCCCAAGGAGCAGTTTGATCTGGGTCCACACTGTTTGCCATAAAGGCTTCCTAAACATTTCAGCAGACGAGAAAAGGAGACGACTTTTGTTGCGATTGGCGCATTAAGGGTCAAATCAAACATTAATTTTGATTGCAGATATCTGACACTATAAAATGCATGCATAATTAGTTTTGTTTTTATTGTATTGAATGTTTGAGATAGAATTAAATCTAAATATTCTTCAATTGTTCTAGGTTGCATATTTGGACGTTTCCTATTGCTAAACTATTGGTACTTACAAAAATGATTATTTATTATATGCATTACAGTTTATCTGCACCTCCTTCCAGTACAAGCGGGACGACGTCAACGGACCCAATACTTTCTAGAATGGAGAAGAAATTCAACGAAAACGCACCAGATAAACTAGCTTCAGATTTCAAGAAAATATACGACCTCGAATGGAAGTCGGCGTACCATGAACTAGAAAAACATTACAAGATGAAGGACCAACAGATAACAGAGGTTTTAGGGGCTATTGCAAGGGTGTGTTGAAGAATTGCAGAAATAGATGAGAATTTTGTACTTACTGCATTAAAGCGATCAGCGGAGGCTCAGGCGAGCCTGCGCTTGGTCGCAGTCTCGCCAGAGCCTTCGCTATTCGCATACATAAAGTATAAGGTAGATGAAGACCCAGACAAATGTCACCCCATTAGGTAGCTGTGCGTGCATGTTTAAAGCGTAGCTTAACGCATATAGGATACGTACTAAAGGCCCTGTCACACTATAACGTTTTAGCCAACGTATGCCGACGTATGAAAAATATATCTAGTAAGCTGGCATACGCTGAAATCTAATTAAAAGAAAATCAGAGGAAGCCTCTCTCTGAACTTATGCAAAGCGTACGCGAAACGAACATAGAACGTATGTCTAACTTATGAGTAACTTATTCATAACTTATTCCCGACGTAACATAACTTATACTTGTATCAGCGTATTAAAGCGTATGTCCAGCTTATCACTTGCATTCTTGACTTATGAGAAACTTATGCACAACAAACGTCTAACGTGTGTTGAATTGTACATATGACGTACGTTAACGTATGCATATGTTACATGTAGCGTACATCTAACGTATGTCAAACGTATAAAACAGTACAAGATTTTGTGACCACTTTGCCATATGACAACGTATACCAACGCACTGTAGCGTGTTCGTAAACATTTGAAAACGTTTCTCTTACTTATTCAGCGTACACCAACGTACTTGGTAAATTTTCATACGGCCTCATACGTTGGTACTAACGTACCTTAACGTATGTTAGTACCAACGTATGCATAACTTACCTGTTGCGTATATCTAACTTATACCCAACGTATAAGCAATACGTCAGCATACGCTGAAGATTTTTTATGCAAGTTCAAAGTTTTGAGATCTATTCGCCGTATGACAACGTATACCAACGTACAGTAGCGCGTACGTAACGTGCTTAAAACTTATCTCTAACGTATTCAGCGTACACCATCGTACTTGGTTAATTTCTCATACGTCCGCATACGTTGGTGCTAACGTACGTATGCATAACTTACCTGCTGCGTACATCTAGAGTATGCCTAACGTATAGAAGCAGTACATTCGCATACGCTGTATTTTTTAATGGATGCAAAAAATGTTGGACCTCTTAGCTGTATGTCAACGTATACTACCGTACTAAAGCGTATTCGTAGCGTGTTTAAAACTTACTTCTAACGTACTCAGCGTATACCAACGTACTTGCTGAATTTTTCATACGTCGGCGTACGTTGGTGCTATATGTCGTAGTGTGACAGGGCCTTTACATCTCATTAGCTGATCCATATGATTGACTATGACACTCGTATTATTTATTCAACGGTATTGTACAATTATTGACTTCAGTGAGGAAGACATAAGGATTTATCTACCTGAAAAAGTGATAATTCACAAAGGCCGCTAGGCCAAGGTGAATATCACTTTTAAGGGTAGATAAATCCTTATGTCAACCATAATTGAAGTCAATAACTGTTTTGTTATATGACTTTTCATTTAAGAATGAAAATTTTGCTTCTTTCACTTTTGTTGTTAAAGCCATGTTCAACCTTCAATCTAAGTCATCTAAGGACTTTCTCATAAGTTTTAGCAACTGTTATTGAAATACTATAATGCATTTTCAGATGTATATTAAAGCTGCATAGTCTGTAACTTTTGATCTTTTAATTTTAGAACTAATGTTTCTATTTTTCAAGAACACAGTAAAAAACTATAATACAGGTATACATTTTTTTCCAATTTCGTAGATCTTAACAAATTATCATTATCAAAACAACAACATTTAAGCTAAAATTAACTGTCTATAATTATTGGAGGGACGCAAATAATTACCAACAAGAGAAAAACACACCTGTTTTATAAGATAATTCACTTAACCGTGCAGTTTTCAGCTATCGTGAACAGATATATTGTGAAAACATAACTTAATTCTCCTTTTACAAATGATTTAAAAAGAAACTAAAAAATTTCGAAAAGTGTTCATAGTTGCAGACTTAGTCTCTTTAATTCTCTTAGTGAGGAATATTATACAATTATTGACTTCAATGAGGTAGACATAAGGATTTATCTACCCGAAAAAGTGATAAATCAATGAGGCCTCTAGGCCAAGGTGAATATCACTTATAAGGGTAGCTGAATCCTTATGTCTACCGAAATTGAAGTCAATAACTGTTTTGTTATATGACTTTTCAACTAAGAATGAACATTTTCAACTTTCAATTTTGTTGTCGAACATAAGAAATTCAAATTTTAAAACTTGCAGGATGCCTAGAGTTACGAATAATGTTAAGCTTAAATGATTAATTGTGTTTAGACAATCTGAAAAAATAATCAGTGAAGCTATTATAATCTGCCTAATTCAGCATTTTGAGGCTGACTTTCTATGGAAAGTCAGCCTCAAAGTCCTGAATTCAGGATTAATCATGAAACCTTTCACCCATATATATTTATATTGCAATGCATTTAAATTACTTACATTTTTTTTTATTTTTAAATATTTAACTAGTCTTTTGCTAATGGAGATTTCTCGCCTTATCGTACATTGATTTCTACATCGTAATCTGATATACAAGCTAGTGTCGTTGGGGGATATCTCAAGGTATGAAATATACTGGCCGTTCAGGAAGAAAATTGTCGATTTGTATGGGTGAGCTAGTGGTATTTTGGTATTTTTATACGAGGCTTGGTTTCCTTTGAATGGACCATGCTTTGAGAAGGAAAACATGTTTTTAATTGTACGTTTTTATTTTTTGCACAAATGAAACGCAAAGCGATGGCTGAACAGCTTGGTATTTTTCGCTGCCAACACATGTACATGTATAATATAATAATCCTTCTAGTGTCTATAGCCTTGACTTAGATATTCTGATGCAAACAATCTTTTGTTTATTTACAATTTACCTATACCGTATAGGTAAAATAATAAATAAATAAACGAAGCATTGTTTGCGACAGGTTATCTGAGTCAAGGCAGTATCTTGCATGCCTAGGTAGGTTGGTAATTCAGGTTTGGTAGTGACGTAGCCCAAAATATCTCCCTCGTCATTAGCAAATCCGACATTGACACAAAATGCGCTGTATAAACACAGATGATGGATGGAACCCTGAAAAGTGCACGAAGGGGTTTGTACTATTTTGGGGCGATATGAAACAAAGGCACTGATCAGCTATATGTTTCTGCACAACTGATATGCGCATTAGTTTTCCCACATGCAAGACTCAGGTTTGCACTGCGACCTAGACCGCATCAAAGACAAGTAGATTGGCCTGATGCTATTGGGGCCGACCTCTCCGATGACCATGAGCCACAACCACAAAGACGCTGCCTAAGCGATTTGATCAGGGAAAATCAAGAGCTTTATAACAGGTTTATGACCAGGACCGTTCCTAGGATCTTAGAGCATTATTGAATAGACTTAAAATTCATTAAAATAATTTCCCATTATAAAAGGATTGGCTATAACATTAATGTTTTGCAACAGACTGCATGCTTGGTGGTCAACCCAATCACGGTTGGCAACTTTGCTTTCCTCTTTATTTGTACGCCGGTGGGTCGGACTTTAGACTCTATGATGGTTCCCACTTAAAGACTCATCTATTGATGAGATGGTAGGGGCCTGATGCTTTGGCTGTTTGTCGGCCCCACTGGGGTTTACCTGTTGGATTTCTTTTGCTCCGGTATTCAGTTTTATTTACTGTTGAGTCCTTATCTTTGCTTTATCTCCTTGTAATATCTTGATTTATATGTTCTAGGAGATGATACATTGATAAGTTGGGGGTCCTTCATGCAAACCAAACATCTATGTGTCTTGATCCACATCTGAATTAAAGCGCCATTAAACTGGTTTAAGCCCTCCAGTAAAATATTTTACTGACAGTTCTAAGGCGGTACGTCTTTTGTGGATCTTTTATGATTTGTTCTGTCATGTGTTTGGTAAGTCTTTGTCCGTGTCTGTTTATATGTGCTTTGTGGTCACCTGCTGGGAAAGGGCTGACCTCTTGGCTCTCGTTTGTGGTGTCTATCTGTGAGTTTGTCACTTTCCCATTGGTATCCTGGGTCAGGTGTGGTACTTGATTGTATCGATTCCTGATCTTTGCACGCTTACTTACTTAGCCGACTATCTACCATTTTTTTGTTTTTTAAATGATAATATTTTGATGATATTTTTTGTATTCAATGTCAAGCCGACAAATCAGCTCACAACAGAAATCAGAATCAAACGTGTCTCCCAAGAAGTTTGAATCGCTTACAAACTTAAATATGAGAATTACATTTTAATGAGCAAAGAAGACGAACCGAAATCAATATCACCAATACCTTTGGCGGAACAGTCACAAGCTTTTGTTGAAACCTTATACTTGTACGTAGGTACTTTGTTACTATACACCGAGTTACGCAGATAACACCATAACGATATAATAAAATAGTCTTGGCCTTACAAGAAAAAAAAACTACAACAACAAAACGACATTTTTAGATTTCACTAGTCCAAATTCACCTATATATTAAGACAGGCGGGCGCCTGAACATACAGGTTAAACAGTAAGAATCCAAGTGATGAAAAAGCATCCAAGTTATGAAAAAGGATTTTCTACACGCAGGTAAGTTTACTTCGAGATAACCCCCATTTTAAGTGGCGTAAACCTCAATATACGGTGTAAAAATCTATATCAGAATAGGCGAGAAATCTTAAATAGGAGATGAGCATGCTTTTACAACATTATGAAGAAATACTAAATACGTACAAAATCCAACACCAACGCTAGACAACACAAAGAAAATAAGCAGAACATAGGCAAAGATTAAGAGCTAGCAACAGTGGTAGCTGATGGCTTTGACATATTTCAGTTTTAAAATAATCATCGTATATTTTGTTGTTAAAACATTTAATTTGTTAAGATCGTACTCCTTTACACTAGTGACGTTTCAATACTAAACACAAATACCCAGTATTAAACTTCCACTGATAATATGAACCATATAGTTAAGGCTTTGTACTGGGTTCTATGGCAAACATTGCAGACATTGATAAAATGCTACGTAATGTGGCATTTATTAAGGTCTATAATGTTGTTTGTTTAGTCAAAAACGGTCTTCAGGGAAAGGTATACAATATACAATTATTGACTTCAATGAGGTAGACATGAGGATTTATCTACCTGAAAAAGTGATAACTCACCAAGGCCGCCAGGCCAAGGTGAATATCACTTTGAAGGGTAGATAAATCCTCATGTCTACTTAAATTGAAGTCAATAACTGTTTTGTTATATGACTTTTCAACTAAGAATGAAAATTTTGCTACTTTCACTTTTGTTGTTAAAGTCATATATAACCTTCAACCTAAGGACTTTCTCACAAGTTTTATCAACTGTTATTAAAGTATTTTAATGCAGTATTTTGCATTTTGATATGAATATTAATTCTCTGAATGTGAGATGTAGAATTTAATCATAAAACTTTTTTTACATCTTGTTTATTCAAACAAAGATAAATGAACAAACAAAACAAAACAGTTGTCAAAATTCATGAAAGTCTTTAGTTTACCTGTTGGGATGTGAAGCAGCAAATCATGTCAATTTCATGCAGCACATGCTAGTTTTATACTCATCATGCTATTTTTAACTCTCCTGAGGGTGATATTGCAGAAGTGTCAAAAATATTAACTTCTGGAAACTAGTTTGAGCTGGTTTTCATGCAATATTAACTTGTAAGCCAGCTTAGACCGGTTTTCTGGCAGACATATAGATTTATAAAGACACATTGAGCCAATCACGAAATGGGATTCTCTCCAGTCATATAACAGTATTTATTAGGAGAAGTACGACCTTGTGACGCCTTGCTTTATACGGTGGATCGTCCTGACAGTATTGTATCCAACTACATTATCAATCCCAATAGCTAGAATGTTTTATCAACTGTCCTTTTTGTGGAACATAGACAAACAGTGCAGTCCCAGATCAGACGCCGCAATATGCGGCGTCTAATCAGAGTCTCCACCGTTTGCTAACAGAATGTTGTATCAAAATTGGAATAAAAATGATAAATACCACCCAACACCACTAGAATTGGAAATGGACTCGCCAAACAGATAAGAGTAGACAAATCCATTCTGCTGAAATGGGTTAAAGTTCTGTTTTGTTATTTCAGGAAGCTTTCCATTTTTGTGAGGCCTTAGCAAAACAACAATATGATGATATCTTAAAAGCACATGCCTACGTGATAGACGTCATAACACAGCCTAGATATTTATCTGTAATCAACAAAGATGTTATGGTAATGTCACTTTACGCTTAAAATCTCATTTTTACTTTTTCAAAGCAAGCCTTTAATAAATCTTTAGATTTTTGCAACCTTCATAGCCTCACAAAAGATATAAATTTGATTGACAGCTGTAAAGCTAACTTCCCGTGCAATACACTTCGAGCATCGAAGCTACACTGGTGAATGTAACTTGAAAACACCAATTGCACGACCCTTGGGTCTGCAATTTAATCACAATGTTTGCACGACTTTCGGGTCTGCACTATAATCATTATGTGGGTCCGTTCGTACGTCCGTCTGTTCGACCTTTGGGTATACACTATAATCACTATGTGAGTCTCTCCATCCGTGGTCAGTTTGTGAAAATGCTCATAACTCCTGAACCCCATTAATCTAAGTTGACCATGGGTTGTGCACTTTACAGTCAATTGAAACCACTGCCAGTCAAGGAATACTTTACTTATCTTTTTGCAGACCTCAAAATCTAAAATGATCATAGATAAAGATGGTTACCAAATGACAAGAAAATTTCTAAAAGCATACAGAAGAGCTTTGGCACACGTTCCAATTCAAGGTTTGATAGAGGTAGGATTACGATTTTATCTCTTTTAATGTTTTATGAAAGTTAACGTTTCAAAACACGTATAATTTGGCAAGCAACAAGCACATTAGCAACTTTTTTCAATACAAGAGATACAGGTAAACGATTTTTTTTTACCAAACGTTTTAATTTTAGTAGCCATCTATTTATTTTATATAAATACATCATCACAAAATACAAAAAAATCAAAAAATGTTTGTGATTAAAATTTTAAAAAGGGTCCATAACTATTATATCAGATGGGTAGTGAAGAACACTGCTATCCAGAAAGGGTAAACGTTATTTCAAGATCTGTGGTTTTGATCAAAATGAGGATGTTATCTGTCCGGCGATATTTCTATTGATGTACTTATTTTATTTTCTGTTGTATTTGCTTCCGATGAGGGTGCTAGACATCCTTTGTTTACGAATATGATACAGTAATCCCTGTTTAAAATAGACAGAACAAAGGTCTTAACGATAAATGGTAGCTTGATGAAGGTCTAAAGTATTGCAGAATGCAAGAGAAAAGTCTGCAATACTTTTGACCTGCCTTAAGAGACAAGTGTTCTTGAAAACCAATTTTGGTCTTCTTTTTGAGTGACCGCTTATGACAGGTTTTGAGTACTTTGTAAGGTATTTCCTACTGAAACGAAGCTGACAAGAGAATAATATGCTGCCAGAGGTCAAAATAGATCAAACAGCTTGTTGCAGCTTACATTTTCTGCGTCAAACAATACTTAGATAGCTTCTTCTGAAACTTTCTTAATAGGGCTTTCCTTCTTGATTAAACCAAAGTCCAAGTATGACTATTAGAGTAGAAGTATGAGGGCAATGATATTATGTTACGAGGTGGCTACGACTTGCAGACATGCTTTGTCCTCATTCAGGTGTGTTGTTTCTTATTTAAACGACCTAAAAAACAAATGACATCAACTCTTTTCTAGTTTCTAGTTCACCTTCTTTAAATAAGCGAATTCATTCGTTTGTTTGTTTGTTTTCATAGATATTCGAAGGACTGGCTCAACGAGATGTATTATCACGTCATACAGCTATTAGAATCACCCCAAAGTCTATTCGGCCTTACATGTCTCGTCTTATAGAAGTCAACTGGATGATGAGCC
This sequence comes from Loripinus fragilis, assembly GCA_964019695.1. NCBI lineage: Eukaryota > Metazoa > Mollusca > Bivalvia > Lucinida > Lucinidae > Loripinus > Loripinus fragilis. The sequence continues at coordinate 62,263,402 of OZ026521.1, read as the reverse complement.
TACAGGACCCGCCTCTCACGCAGTTATGGCCTCGTACAGGACAGTTAATGAATAGAGAGACTTTCCAGAGTTATGGAAAGAAAGGTGCTACTATCATACATACAGTATGGCCGGCACTTCTACTTCACAAAGACGGTTTAATTGCTGCGAAAGGATATTGTTACGTCAAGTAGACTGAATTAACCCTTAATGCGCTAATCGCATCAAAAGTCGTCTGCTTTTCTCGTCTGCTGAAATGTTTAAGAAGCCTCTATGGCAAACAGTGTGAATCCAGATCAGACTGCTCCTAGGATAGGAGCAGTCTGTTCTGGGTCCACGCTGTTTGCTTCTTTACTTAATTAGTCAGTAATGTTAGGCAGTTATTTGTAGCAGACGACTTCAGCAGACGACATTTTAGGATGTATTTTTTTCTTGGCGCTTTAAGGGTTAAAATGCATTGAATAAATGTGGACAATCTCAGAAAATGTACAAAATCTGAAGCCTGTGCAATGTCGCATAGGTTTCAGATTTTATAGATTTTCTGTGAATTTTACAACAAATTAAAACTATCAAATGGATATTATCCACAAAATTTGCTTTAAAAACTGTGTTTGCGAAATTCAACGGTTTTGCTAGCTCTTCTACTCCACAAGGACGGCTAAAATGCTGTGAAAGGATATTGCTACTAACTACATTATTTGTTTACAAAATAATGTCTGGATATTCAGCAATTGGATTAACCATTCTTCTTCACAAAGACGCTCTAAAACTACATTATTTGTTTACAAAATAATGTCTGGATATTCAGCAATTAGATTAACCATTCTTCTTCACAAAGACGCTCTGCGAAGGGATATTGTTACAAATGTACGTCAAATAGAATAAATTTAGGAAATGCACAAAATTGAAAAAGTGTGCATTTTATACCGATTAATTTTTTACATTTTCCTATGGATATAACATACTACCAAAATAAAGGTTTCACATGCATACGTGTTTGAGCCAATTTGTCAGGGATCTTTCATGCAAACCAAACATCTACGTGACTTGATCCACATCTTAACTAAGGGTGAGGTTAACTGCCATTAAACCGGTTTAAGCCCTTCAGTAAAATATTTTACTGACTGTTCCAAGGTGGTGCTTCTTTTGTGGATAATTTATGTTATTTCTGTCTTGTTTTTGTTATGCTATCGTTTGCGTCTGTTCATTGATGCATTGTGGTCACCTGCTGGGAAGGGGCTGACCTCTTGGTCCTCGTTTGTGATGTCTAATTGTGAAGTTGTCACTTTCCCATTGGTATCCTTGGTCAGGTGTGGTGCTTGATTGTATCGATTCCTGATCTTTGCCTTCTTTCTAGCTTTTACAAAATTTCTCCTAGTATTCAACAGTTTGATCAGCTATTCCTTTTCATAAAGACATTTTGTGAACGAGTATTATTACAAATGTAAATCAAGTAGAACAAGGGTACATATAGGACATATATACTGTGAGTCTGGAATTTTTCGTGAGGGTTTTATTTTTGCGAAACTTCCCACATATACGAAGTTTCATGACAATAAAATCCTTGCAAAATGTCGAAACCACTCTGTCATTAATTGATAAAGGTAAATCATGCCTAGTCACGAATTTTGAATTTCGCGATTATGTTAACACTATTCGCGAAAAAATAATCATCACAAAACATTTCGATTTTACAGTAAAAATTGATACACGTGCGATTCTGCACAGATTTCATATTGGATTTATGTTCATTTTCAGTGGTTGTACAAAGCAACCGATAGAGCTGCACATGCAAACATGTATGAACCGCATTAATTTATTTGTTTTACAAAATGTGTCCATATATTTAGGGGATAACTGTATTCAAAATTTTCATTTGAGGAGGTATATCGTCGGATAAACAGTCTGAAATTTAGTTTTACGGCCACGCGCGAGTGGAGCCATAAAACGTGATTTCCGACTGTATATCTGATGATATACCCCCCTTAATGAAAAGTTTGAATTTGTTTATCCCCATGCTAATGCACTTATGCAGTCTCGTCTCGAATTGGAGCGTTGCAAGCCGCATATAGCAACATGCCATTAAACTAAATGTGACGTAATTAATGAGGTCAAACTATTTCCGACAGCATATCGCAGAATATACTGTCGCAAATTTATATCGTTATCCTATCAAACGTCGCGTTACAAAAGCAAGCGCAAGAAGAATCTACTGTTTGAACAGTTAATGTTCACAAAGCTGTTCTGTGAAGAATAGTGTTACAAATGTACGTCACTTAAAATAAACATAGGGTATGTACAAAAATTGAAACTCACCCCAACCAAACAATGGGAGCATCGGTTAACAATGAATAAACAACATAACAGCCTCCAGTCGAAGCCACTGGGGAAAGGTGCTTAAATTGATTTTACTTGCGAAATCTTCACAGATGTAAAATCATGTGATCAAGCAAATAGTTATAAAACTGTTTAAAATGTTCACTATCGCTCATGTATTTGTATTTATGAAACGCAGGTATTACTCGCTGGTTTTTCTATATGAATTACCAATCAAACCCATTGTTGATAACACTTTGAAATGCGATAAAACGAAGGGCTCTGGCCAAATTGTTTATACTAGTCCATGTGATTTAGGTCTTTATCGCACATGCGAGCAGCGAAAGACCAGGCTAACCTGCACATTCGCACACCTCGCCAGAGCCTTCGCTGATTGCACTTTAAAAGAGGGAATGTAGATGAGGGCTCAGGCCAAATTATTTATACCAAGTCATGAGATTTAGGTCTTGTGTGGGGGGGGGGGGGGGGTAACAGGTACTTTTTGCATAGTGAGCAGCGAAAGACCATGAAAGCCTGCACATTGACACAGTCTCGCCAGATCATGTTTGAATGTTTATCTACCTGTGAGTGACAATGTTTGTCACCCACCTTCGTGAAAAGTGATATAAAACCTGCTCTGACGACTTTGGTTTCTCCACATGAACAAAATAAAACGGTAATCAAACCAGCGTCATACGTTACCATGGTAGTTAGCTCTATTTACTCTGACAAAATAGTCCACAAAAATATGAAGCTGCTTTCAACAACATGACAAACATGCATCAATGCATAATACTATGAAAGCTTACAATCCAATAAAGCACTCATTTACTGAATAGAGGGCACAGAAACTGTGAATTTAATAATGTTTAATAAAAGGTACTATTTTCGTGGGCTACCAAAATAGGAATTTGTATATATCTTGTAAGTAATCAGTATTTAAATGTACCAATTCTGTATGAAGCACTATAAAGCTTGAAGTTTTCCTTCATGAAATTGTAAATGTCAAAATCAAAGTTTGAAAGCCACATAATGTTCTGGATGTATGATTCACTTTTTTATATAGTAAAGAGTAATGAAGGTTTGTCCAGTCTAATTTACTCATCTCCCATTGAATACAAGTATTATCCGATAGTAACCCTGAAGTGGTAACCACCCAGTGAGTATCACTATCTCCCCCCCCCCCCAACCCACTAAAAGTGTCTAAACCAACCCAAGGACCCAGCGGAAAAAAAAGAAATAAAAGAATAAAAGGCTTCGCACTAGGCATATACAGCATAATGAGATTTTTAAATTCAGTGAAAATTAAGTATTCTAGAAATATTAAATAAGTGGTGTTAGTGTTTGTAATTTACGTAATGAATATAGCGTTCTATTATATATGCTGTGTTAATTTGTAGACAGAAATGAAATACAGCATGAAACTTCAACATTGTGAAATTTCTATGGGTCAAAAGTGGTTATATTGCTTTGTTTTTTGCTTAATTATGGATTAATTGCTTAAACATCAAGAGTGATGTCCCTGTAAACAAATCTACTACACAAATAACTTACTTAAAGGAATGTTAATCCTTTACATTAATAGGCCTAGATAGCTCAAGGGTTAAAAAGGCTTTCTCCAGAGCTTTCTCCAAAGCCAAATACAGCTCTAGAATGTCTAAGCTATGAGTTCGAATCCCATATAGCCCAATTGTTTTTCTTTTTTATTTGAACAGATAATATAGGGTAACAATAAATGTCATAATTTTTGTATAATCTTTGGGATTGGGAAATCAGGACACTTAAAATGAGATTTGATTTCAGCAGTAAACGTGTACATACCTTTGTTTTAGAACCATGACAAACGACAATGGCTATTGAGCAAATTCAAAAAAAGAATACACACACTTACTGGTCACAAACGAAATATTTGACCATCTCTGTGGAACTATGCAAGCTAATTCGAATCTTTGTTTTACGCATATGCTTGCTATCACCGTTGGGGTTGCAGGGGTGAGACCATTAGAAAATGGTATCTAGCTCATATATGCTTACAGTTGTTCATTAAACGATCATGCGTGGTTACCCTGTGAGGCTGGTTCTAGTTGTTGATTGTGGTGGCTCTATTAAGTCTGTGCAGATGCACTTGCTCGTTCAAACACTTCCTTGGCGCCCATTCGAAAAAAAGCCTACTTCAAATTTAGTACTTATTTCTGGGCGTTCAGCAAAGAGCCAGGCCAGCCTGTGTACATATGAGCTGTTTCGCCAGAGCCTTCCCCCAACGTGTGAAAGTGTATAAAACTCTTTGCCTGCTGTGTAATTTTTCACGCTTTTGTTGGCGTCTGATGGCTTTTTTTAATACTTTTTTTTGCCGTCGGTCCTGATCTGGGTCCAAACTGATTTTATAAATGGGTGACTGTACAGATTCGTATTAGCCCTCGTTGTAATTCTTAAAATCTTTGAGTTGGCTAACAGCACATTTGCGCAGTCTCGCCAGAGCCTTCGCTGATTACGCTAAAAAGAAGGGTTGTAAATGAAGGGGTCTGGCCTTATTGTTTATAATACCAGTTCATTTGATTTGGGTCTTTATCGCATATGCGAGCAGCGAAAGACCAGGCTAGCCTGCACATTCATATACCTCGCCAGAGCCTTCGCTGATTGCACTTAAAAAAAGGATTGTAGCTGAAGGCTGAGGCCAAATTTTTTATACCAGTTCGTGTGATTTAGTATTTTATCGCATATATGCGAGCAGCGAAAAACATTCGCACAGTCTAGCCAGAGCATTCGCTGATTGCACTTAAAGAGAAGGATTGTAGATGAGGCTTAGGTCAAATTGTTTATACCAGTTCATGTGATTTAGGTCTGGTGGGAGGGGGGTAATAGGTACTTTTCGCATAGTGAGCAGCGAAAGACCATGCAAGCCTGCACATTGACACAGTCTCGCCAGATAATGTTTGAATGTTTATCTACCTGTGAGTGACAAGATTTGTTACTTACATTCGTGAAAAGTGATAAAAACCTGCCTTGACGACTTTGGTTTCTCCACACGGTAATCAGACCAGCGTCATACGTTACCATGGTAGTTGGCTCTATTTACTCTTACAAAATATTCCACACAAAGATGAAGCTGCTTTCAACACCATGACAAACATGCATCGATGCGTAATCCTATGCAAGTTTAAAATCCAAAAGAGCACTCATTTACCGAATAAAGGGCACAGAAACTGTGAATTTCATAATGTTTAATAAAAGGTTCTATTTTCGTGGGCTACCAAAATAGGAATTTTCTTTTACAAAGTGTATATGCCAAACTCCCCAACAGTAGCAAAGTAAGGAAGACGGCAAAGATCAGGAATCAACAAAATCAATTCCCTCACCTAACATAGGACACCACATGGGAAAGTGACAAAACACAATTAAACATCACAAACAAGAGTCAAAAGGTCAGCCCTTTCTCAGCAGGTGACCACACGGCAGCAATGAACTACGCGAACGCATGACAAAAACAACAGTCCTTCCAGTCAAAATTTACATCGATTCAGCGAAATGACGCCGAAATAACGATACATCGACGTTCTTTCATCATTGCTGTTTCTATCAAGTAATACTTATAATTTGATAAGGATAAATGCGAGCATTCTGATACTACTTCATCGATGCACATGCTTGTCAGAGCATTTGCTGTTTGCCTATTACAATCAGGCATCTGACACGCTGTCCTATATGGTCTTCAAGAAGTCAGTTAGATACATGTAAGTACTAGGTGGAAATGCAGAGTACTAATTCATATGGTCAAAACAAGTAATTTCCTTTAAAATTTACAAAATGTATGTCATAGCCACCAATCCAGCCCCTTCATGGTAAAATGCAATAATTATACATTCATGAGAGAGACTTCCTTCTATGCAGAAGCGCGGGACTCGATTCGTGTAAGTAACCGCGTGTCCTCTTGTTTTGTTATCAATTACTCACATTTTCAGGGATGTTTCATAAATAAGAGAATACTATTCGATGGGCTAATCTAGCTTCGCTGCTGTACCAATCGATTGTTTGTAGCCAGATGAGTTTGTTCGAAATTCAGTTCAAGGCGGATGCAACAATGTGTGTTTTGATGTCGACATTGAAATTTTGACACAAAACTGTTTTAAGTCCCGTCACTCTCAAGAGTTCTTTTTGAAACATACAGCTTGACCATTTTTTAAATGTTGATTTATCAACATGTATCACAAAAGTGAAATGTTTATTTAACCTACATTATACTATGAATGAGATGTGTCTACGATGCAGAAGATGGACTATTTATGCATAATATGGATCCGCTATCAGTGAAGGAGTCGGATCATTATTGAAATCGAAAGTTTTGGATATATGTCAACCTGATCTTTGCCATTCATTCATACCGCGTCTCTTTGTCAAATCCTTTGTAAAAGTCCCTGCCCTGGTAGATCTTCTTCTGTATAAAAAAAATCCGGTTCTGAAAATAAAATAAAATAATGATGGCAGGGACACAATGCAGTGCCTGCAATAAGGCTCGAACCTGCAGTGCCTGCAGTAAGGCTCGAACCTGCAACCTCTCAATCTCGAGTCAAGCACTCTGCCATTGATCCAGTGCTCACCACACAGTTCATTGTCAAATTCGCAAACAGATAATAGTAGCCATTTTCTACTGTTTTGGGGACATGGGGCGGGGGCTTTTTATAGTTGACGGTCCCTGCTATACCCGGCCCCAATCCCACCCAAAAATAAGCAAGAAATATCATGAATATTATGGAAAATAAAAATCACTGATTTCAACATGGTACATAAACATGCGTTAAAATACATGTACTTCCAACAAATTATGCTTTCGAAATTTGGTCCTGAGTCGTGGGCATTATGGGCGCCAGTTTGTCTCGGCTTTCATTCACACCCTGACGATTGAGTGTGGTAATACCCGGCATTATCAAACAATGACAGATCCATATGAGGGATATATTATCATCAGTTGTACATCCGAGTAGCATGATAAAAGACATTCATATTATTTTATCATTTCGCCTTCTTTAACAGAGAACTTATGCCTTAGATGTTGTGCTACTGTGTTGTATATCTTTTCGAAAAATAAATCAAATGTGAAACATGTGATAATTTGACGCGACGCGCATATGAATTCCCGCTCATCATTGTCGCCACTGGCAGTCGTGCAAATGGACGATGACTTACTCGTACATTTGAATGTGTAATATTAGTATTTTATAGCAATGATGGTATGTAATAAAGTTCAAAAATCTCCAGTTGGCTTCACTACATAATCTTCTCCCTTGACGTGATGGTTATGCATAAACCAGCTAGTGACGGTGGTCATTGAACAAATGCCTTAGTAATAGTATGGGGCTTGGTAGGGGGAGGGGTGGGAGAGGTTACTTGGACAAATAAGTAACTAATAAGTACCAAGCAAAGGAGGACGTAGCATTCCTATTTTGGTTAATCATATACATGTAGTAAGTAAAGGGAGGTCTAAATTGTAATACTTTCGAGGTCTGAAATCTTTGTCGTTTTCCCCCTTCAGCCTCTATTATAGTGTGATATGCAGCAGCCTTGGTCAACAAATAAGTAACATTAAAGACAAAGATGTCAGCTGCGACACCTATACATTTGACTTAAATATACGACAAAAAGTAAGAACTTCGCAAAGTTCACTAACGGTTGATGAAACCCCGATTTTTAACATACGAACTTCGTACTGTGTTTTAAGACAAAAACGTCTTAAACCTTTGATGAAATTGGCCCCAGAAGCTTTCTGTGTAATGTTGCTGTAACATATTAACGGATAAAGGTAACGGACGCCGAACGGACTGAAAAATGCAAAAAATGTTTATCCAGTGATGGGAGTCGTCTCAGTGGCGGTGAAGATCGTCGCGGAAGTTGTAAGGAGCGCATACGTACCGAACAAGTAGTCAACAAACGTACGTGTAGCAGATGTATAACGAACAAAACGAATATGTACCGTATAAGAAACGGACAAAATATTGGCTGAACGATCACAAAATGAACATGCGGTACTCGGCCAGGAAACTCTGTTACCTGCTCGGCAGTTGACCGTTCACAACTCAGGTCAAACGGACATCAACAGATACATGATACCTACAGGATGCCCAACTGCATGAGAACCGGACAAACCGCACTGTACAAACTTTGCATACCAATCTGGTGACGTCCATTCGAAGATTTGAACATGTCCAAAACTTGCCAACAAAACGGATATCACCTGACACGGGACGCATTCACCGCATGAGTAACGGACATGTAACGCATGCAAACGGACACGAACGGACAATGAATTTTACTGTCCGTTATGTGTCCGTTAGTGCTATCCGGTACTTGTAAGATGTGACAGTCACTTTAAATCCTGATTATCCGCCGTTCACATTGATGTTAATTTTCCTGTGAGTAGGTTACTAGATTATTTAAAAGCTGCATAGTCGGTAACTTTTGATCTTCTAATTTTAGAAATAAAGTTTCTATTTTTCAAGAATACAGTAAATATACTCAAATCCAGGTAAACATTTTGCCATTTTCGTAAATTTTAACAAATTATCAGTATTAAAACAACAGCATTTATGTTAAAGATCAACTGTCTAGAATTATTGGAGGGACGTAAATAATTACAAACAATAGAAAAACACATGTTTTTATAAAATAATTCACTTTTGCGTGCAGTTTTCAGCTGTACTGAACATATTTATTGTGAAAACATAACTTAATTCTATTTTTACAAATGATTTAAAAAGAAAATAAAAAAAATCGAAAAATGTTCATAGTTACAGACCTAGACTCTTTAAGTGTCTGTGATTATGCTTCTGTTTATTTGTTTTATGGTAGGCACAGGGTTAACCACCGGGCGTTATTTTGTTTTGACTGTACAACTTCATCAGGCGAAAATTTCAGTTGTATTTGTTTATGTTCGTATACATGGACAAAAGGCATATAAACAAGACCAAACTCTGCTCTAGACCTGCGTCGCCTGTGAACATCTTCAATGTGACAACAATCAGTATGCAAAGTTTGAATAAAAAGAATGAACGTTTTGGAGTTACAGATTACACAAACCAGGCATCCATTAAGCATTTTGGACGGAAAAATATCTAAGTTAAACACCTCTCAAAAATGAGAAAAAAGTCGTGAAATGTGCACAAAATAGAAAGTGCACATCTTCAATATGTGAACAATCATAATGCAAAATTTGAATAAAAAAGGAATGAAAAATTGTTGAGTTACAGAATACACAAACTTGCAGCCCAAAAGTGTTGCTGACAGACGGACGAACGGAGTGGACCCACTTCTAGACCTGCTTTCGCAAACCCACGAAATTACGAGTAAGAAACACAGAACAATGACAGCCAGGGGACAATACGTTTGAGCGAACAGTACGTTTGAGCGAACAATACGCTTGAGCGAACAGTACGTTTGAGCGAACAGTACGTTTGAGCGAACAGTACGTTTGAGCGAACAGTACGTTTGAGCGAACAATACGTTTGAGCGAACAATACGTTTGAGCGAACAATACGTTTGAGTGAACAATACGTTTGAGCGAACAATACGTTTGAGCTAAGATACTTTGTGACAAGTGCTTTTAATATATAACTATAAATTTTAACTAACAAAGGAAAGTCAGTGATTTTAGTCGATGATTTAAGTTAAGAACGGACGAAGTTACAAAAACAACTCTTTAAGTGATAGAGGTGTGCAAAAAATGTTGTGACCCCAAGTTTTAAACAGATTTAGAACGTAAAATCATTCTTAATGGAAAACTTTACCATAACCATGGGCCTGATGACGAGAGATTGCTTCAGAGACGCAAATTAAGATCAGACTGCAAGCGAAAGCGGAAACTGGTCCATACAATATAGTTTATCTAGCAAACGGAACGGGGGTACCTAGCTACACCTGAAAACCTATAAATAAAAAAAAGTCGTTCAAACGTATTCGCTCATTCGTATTGTACAAAAATGTATGGTCGCTCAAAAAGTCGCTCAAACGTGCTGTGCCCGACAGTCACCCGGAAGCAAGAACACAATAACAGCAAAGCAACCAGCTCTCTCTGAATCAGCTAGATGATTGAAAAACTAGAAATAACTCTTATATACTAGTGTAGGTTACAAAACAATGGCCAAACAATAACAAAAAAACTCCACCACACAACGGGAGCACAATAAACAATGAACCGACAACCCCAGCCGCGATGGACGGCAGTCGCGTCATCCTTATCAGCAGTGGCATGTGATTTCCAACAATGTTGTATTTTGACAAGTGTAGACTCAGACGAGCCTGTGCAGCCTCCTTTTAAAATTAGAAACTCCTGATGATGTTCAGTCAGTAGCTTAACAGTTATAGAATATTCTAACAGCTAGCAAAGGCTCTGATCAGACTGCGCGTATGCGCAGGCTGATCTGAGGCTTTGCTGGTCGCACATACCACTTTGTTGGAACTCTCATGCACTGGCTTCTTTAATTTGCTTTACACTGGTTCAACCCAGGCAGTGTCCCCACATGACTGGAAAAGTGTTGACTGTTACTTAACACAACTACTTGTGTCCCGAAATTAGTTCGGTTAAGGTCAATGGAATTACATCGAGAGACGGTTTGTCTTGAATTGCCATGCGATACTTTTTCCTGTGTCTCAGTTTGAAAAAAATAGCCAGCAGCCATCTAAAACCAACAAAAATAAACATAAAAATTATTTCGAATGACCACTATGAAATTGAGGATGGAATTCGGCTTAGGTGGGTCGTTCAATAAACCTTTTAGTGTCACTTCTGAGTCTTTTGTAATTTTAAAATAGCTGTTGCTACATGTAACATGTTTATCTGCAAATAAGCTTGAATAAAGTAAAATTTAATGAAATAAAAAAAGCAAACATGAAAATACGATGTATAGAATCTCATAGCTGAGATCCGTTATAACATTGGAGAGCACTACTTGTATATTTCAGAATTTAGTTCAGCGTTAAAGAGAAAGACAGAACCTGGGGTTTTAAACCTTGTTTTAATGCTCAACCCAACTGAGCATGAATTTCAACTGCTCATAAAAACTAAACTGCTGAAAAATAAAGACCTTTCTTGCTTTCAAACTCTCAGATGTTGTGTTTATCACGCTGTCAAATGTTAAAATGCCAACAGTCGTTGGCATTTCAACATTTATGAGCATGATAAATCTTATGCATGAATTGAGCATGAAAAAAGTTTTATAACCTCGAGACTACGTCTCTATATCTGTGACACTTACTCTTTTTTGTATACGCCTTTCCTCGGGGAGCGCTACATTACATGGGGTAGGCGGCGATCGCGAACGCCGAGTGAATGATTTATACAAAATGTACCAATCGTTTTTTTTATCCCCAACTTAAACACAATGGCTCCGATTGTCGACTGTCAAAACAATTATCATATAATTCAAATAAAACATAATCGGTCATCAAAATGTGTGTATTTTTGCGATAGAGAACGTCATTGTGTTTAAGAAAATGAGCCGTGACATGAGATTTCCAACAATGTTGTATGTGCGACCAGCAAAGCCTCAGACCAGCCTGCGCATACGTCAACCTCAGACATAGATAAACGCTGAAAATGAGGCGTGGTTTTATTCATAAGTAACTGTATCATCTTGCGCCATTACCTCAGTATGGACGCAAAACACATTATTGAGTCCTTGCAACGCCAGCAAAATAACTGCATCTGAAAATGTCTATTAAACATAAGCATAGAGGCAAACATTGTGGTCCCAGATCAGACTACTTCTACAGGAGCAGTCTGATCTGGGTCTACACTGTTTGTTTATGAGGCTTCAAATAGTTCAGTGGACGAAAAAAAACATACATTTTGTGATTATGCGCTTTAAGGGTTAATAAACGTGAGTTCAGCGTGCATACGGTTAGGATTTTCATGAAATACACACACGTTTGCGCGGCCCAAACAATTTATTAATTCTTCACCAAATTATAAATAGAACCTGATTTCCCTTCCTTAGCAGATGAAATAGCCGAACCACACCCATATATGCCATATATGTATATTAAAGCTGCCACCTTTACAGTAAATGGTTCGAGCCTCACCGGCGTCATTGTGTTGTGGTCCTTGAGCAAGACACATTTAGCCTAGCTTAGTACTGGTTAACCCATGAAGACCCGTCCCTGTTTAACTGAAAGATTGTTGATGGGACGTAAAGAATCAAATCAAACAAACAAAACAATTTTTACAGTGAGCGAAAAGTCTATTAGTGCTAGGAAATTTGAAATTCTTGAATGACCCTCGTCGAAAAAGATGTACAACGATTGGAGCTTTAAGACATTTTCGTTGCGGACGTCGACCATGATGGATACCTGTGCTAGGTTGTTATGTTGCTCGTTTCTGCTAGGATACTTGTCAGTAGCCTATGCGGCATTTGCCAGTTTCAGACCCTACCGTCTGCCTAAACCAGGTGCACGAGCTATTATTTCGCTAGGGATCAGGCTCCCGCCTACAAGAAGTAGTATTCTTACGTCTGACTTTGATAACAAAGTAAGTGAAACTGTACATAAAAGATTATCTGGAAATGTATATAATATGAAACCTGAGCAATTTTGCTCACGTTTCATTTTTTAAATAGCGGTTTTAAAAGCACATTCTAATGCACTTGCAAATGCAACGCGACGTCTGATTGGATAAAGTCCTGCAATATACTGTCGCAAACCTGACGTCATTGCGTAACGTCGCTTTTCATTGGTTGACAAGTGAATATATGCAGCTGGCAAGCGGTATTATGCAGCTGGCAGCCGCAGGACGTAGGCTCAACAAAGTACATTTCCACTGTCTTTTTGAAGGGAAAATGTTAATTAAGAAATATATCAGCTCCAGCAGTGAATTGTTGAGTAATAATTCACTGTTTGGAGGTCAGTTGTAAAGAAGATCAAATCGCGAGCGCGCAGCGCGAGTGATTTATCGTCGTACAACTGACCGACAAACAGTGAATTATTACTCAACAATTCACGCACTGGAGCTGATCTATTTCGATTCTAACACACAGTTAACGACGAAAACACATTCGAAGTCTTCAGCTTCTTCCAACTTTCCGCCATTGAACTTAAGAACTCCCGCCAATTCTTAGACTACGTCGCATACCTTTACATGTAATTGTAACGTCTTTCAAGCGTAAAAACGACGTTACACCGTCTTACGCCATGAGTGACGTCATTTTCTAGTGACGTCAGCTATCACACACTTAAGCAGTGAATTATTGTGCGATATATCACAGTTTGTTAGCATTGGCTCTATAGGCGAGGTGTGTTAGAATTAAGAAATAGATCAGCTCTAGCAGTGAATTGTTGTGTAATAATTCACTGTTTGGAGGTCAGTTGTAAAGAAGATCAAATCACGAGCGCGCAGCGCGAGTGATTTATCTTCGTACAACTGACCGACAAACAGTGAATTATTACTCAACAATTCACGCACAAGAGCTGATCTATTTCGATTCTAACACACAATAAACAACGAAAACACATTTGAAGTCTTCAGCTTCTTCCAACTTTCCGCCATTGCACTGAAAAACTCCCGCCAATGCTTAGACTACGTCGCATTCGTTTACGTGTATTTGTAACGACTTTCAAGCGTTAAAACGACGTTACACCGTCTAACGACATACATGACGTCATTTTCCAGCAGCAAATGACGTCAGCTGGCACGTACTTTCCTCGCGATTGCTAAACTGTGAATTATTGTTTGATATATCACACTTGTTTAGCATTGGCTCAATAGGCGAGGTGTGTTAGAATTTGCCATAAAACTAAATTTCCGATCGTATTATTCGACGATATACCTCCCCAAATGAAAAGTTGAATACAGTTATCCTTAGAGATAATCTTACGGCGTTTTGTCTATCGCCCGAAGTATCAACACGAGACCTAATTATCTGCCCGAGAGCTTTAGCTCGAGGGCTGATAATGGTCGAGGATTGATACTGAGGTAAATTTGATAAAACACCGATTTAGTAACATTACGTAATGACCGACTTTTACGCTGCGTAAAAGCTGGTCAAATCTTGACGTTCATGACAAAAATGCGATTTAAAGTATTTATTATGTCATACGACAAATAGAATCTAACATTCATGCTCTTGTATTATTGAATTTATTAAACTCGTTGCGGAAAGTAATAAAATGATCGACAAGCCTCGCATTCTATCTCTTTTACTCAACCTGTTTAATAAATTTCGAAAGAAATAGGATTATCACCCAGAAAAGCTCCCTGGAATTGTTAGTATAACATGTTTATTGTAGCCATTGCTAAATTAATGGACCTAAATACAATATTGGTTAATTTGTTTTGCATTATTCTATCAATTAGATTTAGTCTTACAGATGAATTTTGCTTCAGATGATATAATTTTGATATTTAGCCAATCAAATGTGAACATTATGATTGATACAAAAAATGCACCCAATTAATTCTTTGCATATTTCAAATCAAACAAAATATAGATTGACTGTAGTAACGGAAAGAATAAATAAAAGTAGCAAGCCCATTTACTTTGCAAGTAAGTCTATCGTTAGCGACAGTGTTGATACTGAGTAGAGTGCCCTCTTAATGCTGATATGTGTTAGACATTTTGCATGCTTCTTTTGGATCTATATCCTGGCGAGTTTACAATTTATTCTAATGTTTGATACACATATATTCTTTGTTATCATTCCATTTACCATAGTTAAAAGGTTCCTGTAATATTTTGTCAAAGTCAGTCTTTTTAGGTATATAAGTATGCATTGTTAAAACTAAGTCAGATATCATGACTGCACTTTCTTATTAAATATTTCACTTTTCTGTCCAGCATTCTAAAAGAACATTGTTAAATCTATTTTACAATAACTTTAATGTCACATGGTCTAATTTGGTCGTACATAATGTTGGCTGATAAAGTTTTTTATTTAAATTGGTATTGAAGTAACAATTAACCTGTTTCCTTGGATGTGATCATATCTAATGTGATCATTGCCATAGAGTAAAACTCACCACTATAACCGATTTTCCCATTATTTGTTAAGCAAGTGATCAGAAGTACTAGGTTGGTGTGATTGACAGTTTCGTTAATTGAACATTGAAAGCTATGTTGAATATTAACTAAAGTTAATTTAAAAAAAATAAGTAATGCCTCGCCATCTGCATACATTACTAGATGCCAGGATACAAATTGATTTGATGACAGTCTCTTTAACCAATAAATGATCACAGACTGTTATAATGCATAAGATCTGACTACCTCCCTCAAAGAATTTAGTAATTAGAAGGGTAATTATTTTATGGTTAATGAATCTAAATATACATGGATACAAGGAATCTAGCCTGTATCATGTAATGTAACTAAATATGTTTACCCATAATTTGAACAACTGTAAACTGTTACAAAAAGTGATTGTTTTTGAATAACTAATTTGAATTATTTCTATTAAACTTCGCCAGATAAATATTACCAAGCTCCAAATTCACCATGATATATTAGATTTTCAGGCTCAGTTATATATCGTCTTTGACAACCTATTGGATAAACATGGGGCCTTATGATATACTTTATACAGTAATATAAATTATGTTATTTTATCAATTTGACATAAAATGGGAATGTATCCTTCTAAGTACTGGTACTGAAGAGCTATCATTTTATGTTCCATGGATGCGAACTTATTGAACTGAATTGATAAATCCTTTTTTTAGACAAACTGGAATTTAGATATCTATATATAACAAAAACAATCAGTTTTCAATGCCAACTAAACAATCAGTTTTTCAATGCGAGATAAACAAGTGTTGTGCTATAGCAAGAAGAGAATCTAGGACGAAGGTTTGGTATCAGTAAAATGCATTAACGCCCCTCCCCCAGTTTTGTTTTGTTTGTTTTGTTGCTTTACGTCCCAAGTCAACAGCTATGGTCATTGCGGGACGGTCAGTTCACCTAACCACACTTTTTCCTGGGCAGGCTTGAACAAGCGGTTAACCAGTAATCGTGCACATACTTTCGCTTGTAACTGACAACAACCCTTCATGAATGATTCAGCGGAAGGGAGGAGAATGCCCTCCCCCAGTGACTAAGGCAGCTGTCTGTTCTAAGGTGATGGCTATGTTGTTGTTGATTCATCGTTTATTATTGCTTCCATTGTTTGTGTGGGTTTTGTGTTTGGTCCTTGTTTTGGTATTCAGTACTGTATGCGAATCTAGTGTTGCAATCGCCTTGAAGGGGGGGGGGGTAGAGAGAGCTGGTTGTTTTACTTTAATTGTCCTCCTGGTGTCGTGTGCCTGTTAGTGTTCTGTGGCTCTTCCTTGCGGTGCTGTGGGTTAATATGCAGTGTGTGATTGTGGTATTTCCTGATTCTTACTTGCCTTTTTGAATGATATAAACTACCATATGACATATACTATAAGGAATAAAGCAATGTATATACAGTCTTGAAAGTTGTAATATACGTTACACAAAAAAATGCTAGTTTACACCAGAAACGATATGGAGTACAGCCTTATACTCTTAAATTTCAATAAAATACTCATATATGGTGTTTAAAGGTTTTCGTATAGCAGTACATGCTAAATTTTAGAATGAAAATATTCTTATTGTATTTAACGTGTTATTCGGGGTTATCATATTAAACAGTTTATAACTCTTAAAGATTTGTGATAAAAACAAGCTGCTTGCAGTTATAGAATTATTTGTCTTTTGGAACATATATTTAAAACATGGATGCTTAAAGAGAAGCTTATAAAATGAAACTGTTTAACATTATTTCAATGGTTTTACAGTGGGGGGCAGTTTAATGTAACATAAATGACGCCAAAATGGGCCCTTATAACTTATATAAATATAAATATCTGTTGGGAATGAAATGTTCTTGTATATAACATGAATGTTTGGCCATTTTGAATATTCAGGTACTACCTTAAAACCCTTATTTACATTGTTTTGTTTTAATAAATGAGGGGTTACGTAAACTTCTACCACGACCTCTAAGTAATGACCCTCGATTCATTCAATGCTTGAACCGTTAGAGTCACGCCTCAAAGCGTTTTGTGGAAGTATAGTTAACATATTGTAACAGCCAAACGCCCCAACCGACAGAAAGCTAACATGTTTCAAAAAGCTAAGCCACGATCATAAATGTATGCTTACATTTGATTTTGATCGCAAGGCACACACACTTTTCCAGAATCATATTTCTGTACACAATATTTTTTCCTGCTTACTGACATCCAATCGACGCCAATTTGCCGTAAATTGAAGTCCGTGTTTAATAATATTTTCATTTTGGTCCTCCTATAAACGTTTATAACAACTTCAACGCAATAACCTCACTAAAATAACATTATTTTAGGTGCATATAGCACTAGCAGATATAAGCTCTTTGATTCATGTGAAAAGACGGTACGTCATTTTGTGACGTCGCTTTTTGTGACGCAATACTGCAAGAAAAAATGGAAACATCCTTTTCTTTGAATGGAATATATTTCTTTAGTTGAAAATCGATTGGAATCACTTTTACCCAAAAATCCACACGGGAGCCCAATTTCGACACAGCGGCCTACACTAAAATGTGTGGTTCTGATAATTTGCAATTTTCATTTTCCCATTAACTCTGAAATGATTAATTTTGAAGGTTATAGACTTCGAGCTAAAAAAGGTCCTGCTCCCCCCCTAGGGAATTTTGCAGACATATCCTATCTTGAAGAGAATTTCAAGCCGCATCTTTTAAGAGATGTTTGCACTCTGTGCTCCGGGGCGTTAGTCTCTGACAGCCTGTAACATATGTTACTGTAACAAACTAAGGAAAAAATCAAAATGAAAGTTTGAGCTACAGAAAGAAGACATTAAACCATCTAATTATGCAAATTTCTTATGTAGTTTGCAAGCTGGATGCCTAAGCTACATAAAAGCAGCATTTTAAACAAAAATACAGCCTTCAATGGTGTTATATGCGTTACATAGATTAAATTTCCCTTTGAAAGTTGAAATCGTGACTAACATCATTTAATTTTAAGATCGATTTGTGCATTTTTACAAATGTTTTTAATCTTAGTTTGCTAAAATACTTATTCATCTAATAGAAAAAATAAAGTTTGCTTTTCTACTTCAAATACATTGTTTTATATGAGCTATTAAACAACCCTACCCCCAATTTTAAGTATCTAATTTTTGGAATTATTATTGAAGAAAAATTTATAAAAAAAGTTTGACGCTCGTGGCTATCTTACATTTTTGGCACTGTCTTACTAATGCAATAAAGAACCATACATTTGCAAGTTTGGCATCAGGATCAGAGCACTCATCAAAGTATGTAACGTATGCTACATGGCATAATGAATGAGCAAGGAAATTGTCTTGGAAGTAAGAGATTATATTTCAGAAAAAAACTATTTTCACATGTTTTCCAATTAATCTCTAGCCTCTGGTGTCTTAGTTTTAGTAATTATAGTCATTGCTGATAACAAGCCCATGGAATTGTGTTACAGATGTTATATATAATCTTTTTATCACATATTACCTAATGCCTATAATATTAAAACATATAGATGTATAATTAGAAAGTAATAGTTCTCATTTAATTAACACAATTTAATAAATATTCCTATTAAATATAATTATTCAAAAACAATCTTTCTTCAAGTCACCCTTACAATTTATATCATTGTGTCTGCTTCTATTGCAAAATAATCACCCATTTCATCACAACCGGTAGAATCATAGCATAGTATAAGGACTGCAAACGGAGTACAATCCTCTTCCTCTCCAACCCTTTGGGAATTGTGCAGACATATCCTACCTTAAAGAACTATTCAAGCTGCACCAAATAAGAGATGTTTGCACTCTATTAACCAGGGGGTTAGCCTGTAATGGTATGTTACGTATGTTACCATAAATTTAAGAATAAATGAATTGAAAGTCTGAGAAACAGAAAGAAGACATAAAACTATCTATTTATTTAAACTATTCATGTAGTTTGCATGCTGAATACCTTTGATATATAAGAAAGTGTTTTTTAACAAATATACAGCTTCCTATGGTGTTATATGTGTTACATTAATTAAGATTACTTTTTAAAATTGGTAACTGTGATAAACATCACTTATAAGCATTTCGTATGATCCTCCTTTTATGCCATCAAAAGACTTAATTTTCTTTGTATGTGTGGCCAGTGCCAGCCTCAAACAAATTGACTCAGCTATAACTTGAATCCTTAGCATTCTTCAAAAGCAGAAACAGCATGTCAGTGTCATGGGATCAAACACCTGATTAAATATGGGTTTAATGCCATTTCACATAATATTTGCATACAATGGAGTATGACTCTGGTATATGTCTCTTCCTGTGAAATGGCAAGAGCAATCTTACTGCAGCTGCCTCTGCAT
Organism: Loripinus fragilis; assembly: GCA_964019695.1. Classification (NCBI taxonomy): domain Eukaryota; kingdom Metazoa; phylum Mollusca; class Bivalvia; order Lucinida; family Lucinidae; genus Loripinus; species Loripinus fragilis. Next base: position 62,243,733 of record OZ026521.1, on the reverse strand, counting down.
CAGTGCTAGTCAAATAATAACTTTGCTCTGATTTTGCAAAAGCTATGTCTCTACCGTGTATCTCTAAGAATACTTTAAGATTGCTGACATTGGTCAAACAGAAATTTGATAGGCTGCTTTTTTGCATCATTTGCCATGGAACCTTTTCAGTCCTTTGGTGCTTTTAAAGTCCTCAGGTCTTAGATCAATAGTATTTTGCTGCGCCCAAAGAACTTTATAAGTTTTCTTTAGTTACAATGTTGACTCTTGATGGGTTTGGTAGAAGGTCTGAAACAATTTCTGTTACACCTTGATATGAGAAAGAACATGAAGTTGGACATTGCCATCAATTATGTTTGCAGCTGGTTGTTTTTTGATGTCAGTACATTGAAGCAAGCCTTAAAATAATGTAAAACCTTTGATTTCTCAGTTTTTGCAGCCATATCATTAGCTAAGGAAAGTGGACTATGGATAGAATAGGATAATCAGTAGTTCTATATTATGCTCTATGGAAGATTTATACAGAGTAAACAAGTTGATAAGGTTGCCCCATTTCATGATCCATTGAAAACACTGAAATTGAAAATGCTTGCCTCTGACTGTGTAATCAAAAAGGATGTCACGACAATGCCCTTGCTCATTCATTATGACGAGTTATGTATGTTACATCATTTAATATGCGCTCTTATCTTAGAAGCTTAGCGAATCATTGAAGTGAAAGGGTCTAATTTGCGCTCTATTATCCTGCATTTCATTGCTTTACCTGCTATGATACATCTAGTTTGTTTATCTGAAGGGAAAGAGTTACCTCGGTTTCAGCACTTCAGAAGTACTAAGACTTCAAATAAGTTTTTGAATGCTTGGGGAAAGATAATAAGTGCAGATACATTATTAGATGAAAATATGTTTGTTGCATGTATGGAAAGGCTTCATTTATAAATGTTATCCAGCTAAGATATGATTCTTTATCACAGATATGTCAAGGTACATCAGTCCAGGTACTCATTGCTTTTAATGGCATAGTTTTCCTCCTTGGAAAGCTTTAGTCTGTCTCCTATTTGCAGAGTATCACTTGAAACACATACTCAAAGAGCCAACTATTAGGAATTCATATCAGTTTCCGAATGTTCCAAGCCATGAATGGCAAAATTGGAAAGTTGATAATGGCTCATCAAATTTGAGTGGACTGGTGGTAAAACTGTATAACAGTAAATGATTGAAATATTGTGTGATGATTCTACTAGTTGCAAGGAGGCGTGTGATAATAATGATTACCACAGAAGCAGACAATGACAAACGTTTAACATGAGTGTTAAACCGATGAGAATTAGTTTGGACCATTTCATTTATTGTATTGTCTTGTACAAATGTAAAACAATCTTTTCTATTTGTGGCTCTATATTAAGCATTATATGCACAGTATTAGGAAATGTGTCCAAAAGGTCATTGATAACATCTGTAACAACAGTCTTTGGGCTTGATAATCAGAAATGAATATAATTTCTAGTGTTTTCGCACCAAAGACTTTTAAGTACACATTAAGTGTCCTGATCTTAAACTTAATGACATCTTGCAGATATATGAGCAAGACAGACTAAGAAACACGCTGCAATCGCTTTCATGTGTTTTACTTAAACGGTAATAACAAAATTTGCTTCTCAGTAAAACTGGGAGTAGGGCTGTGTATTAGCTCCTATAAGCCAATATATTTAAGATAGAAAAGCAAACTTGGTTTTTCCTATTTTATCAATTGAGAATATGTTTGTAAAATCTAATAAAACAGTTTGAAACCAAGTCATAGTAGTTGTTTAACTAAATGATGATAGCCACAATTATGGTTTTTAAATTATAATTAGGTTCATGTAACGCACATAACACCACAGTAAGCCATATAAATGTTAAACAGCTTCCATATGTAGTAAAGACATACAGTATGCAGACTATAAGAATGCCAATTTATTATATAATTTTAATGTCTTCTTTCTGTAGCTCAAACATTCTAATTTCTTATTCTCAAATTGATATAGTAACATATGTAACCAGCTGTTACAGGCTAATGCCCCGACTAACAGAGTTCAAACATTTCTTATTAAATGCACCTTGAAGGGTTACATAGGATGTAATATGTCTGCAGAATTCCAAAGGGGATTAGGATAAAGCAGGCCCTTACTCAGCTTTATGTCAAAATACTGTTTGATGATTTTACTTATCACGCTAACATATGTAACACTCTCTGATCTTTAAAACTTGGTGACAACTAGCAGATCTATAAGTCTTTATCATACGAGCCAGCTTAAAATTCATAAACAATGTAAGATATCCAGCAGCTGAGAGTTTTTTTCACAATTTTAGCTCAAACTTTCAAACTACATTTCATTTATATGATATAGTAACGCATGTAACATGCTGTTTCAGACTAACGCCCAAACTTAGAGAGTGCAAACATCCCTTATTCGATGCAGCTTGAGTTGTTCTTTAAGAAGGAATATGTCTGCAAAATTCCCTCGAGGAGATTAAAACATTTTTAGGCATATCTTACGTACAGACAATGAGCTTGCCCATTTATTACATTAGGTAACATATGTTACAGCCTCTGATATTAAAAATTTTGCAACAAACTTGCAGATTTATGAGTCTTTTCATATAAGCAAATAAATGCCAAACAATGAAACATATTCATCAACTGCAAATATTTTTTAACTATTTTTACTTTAGTTTTAATACCAAACTTTTCACCTTAAAACTGAGTAGGGGTAGGGTTGGTAAATTGCTTATTACAGTAAAAATATTTAAGATAGGGAAACAAACTTTAATTTTTCTATTAGCCAATTGCATAAGCTAGTCAGACATGGTTAAAACATTTTGCAAAACACACAGAGAGATTGTGAATGTAAATGATGTTAGCCACACTTGCAAATTTTAATGGGTTATCTGATTTATGTAACGCATATGACACCTTAGGAAGCCACAATTTTGTTCAAACGGCTGTTATGTGCAGTTGAGATATCCAGTATGCAGACCATATGAATGATTTTTAAAAATTAATATTTTAATGTCTTTAATTTGTAGCCCAAACTTTCAATTTACTTTTTCTTAATTTTATAAAGTAACGTATGTTACAGGCTCTTACAGACTAACGCCCCGGAGCACAGAGTGCAAACATCTCTTAAAAGATGCGGCTTTCAATTCTCTACAAGATAGGATATGTCTGCGAAATTCCCTAGGGGGGGGGGGGGGGAGCAAACCCATTCTCAGCCATCCGTCTATTAGTATACATTTGCTTCAACTTGAAAAAAACACTTTTCAATTCTGTGAAATTTGTTCTAGATGCTAAAAGGAAAACATGGAGTCATGAATATGGTATTACTTGACTTTTCGCTTACTGTAAAGGCGGCGCCTCATGAATGCGTAATTAGGACTGGTCAACCTTAGACATAGGTGAAAGCTGAAAATGAGGCGTGGTTTTATTCAAAAGTAACTGTATCATTTTGCGTCATTACCTCAATATAGACGCAAAATACATTATTTAACCCTTAAAACGCCAGCAAAATAACTGCATCTGAAAATGTCTATGTAGCATAGGCAAAGAGGCAAACATTGTGGACCCAGATCAGACTGCTCCTACAGGAGCAGTCTGATCTGGGTCCACACTGTTTGTCTATGAGGCTTCAAATATTTTAGTGGACGACAAAAACATACATTTATTGATTATGCGCTTTAAGGGTTAATAAATTTGAGTTCAGTGTGTATATGGTTAGGAGTTTCATGAAATGCACGCACGTTTGCGCGGCTCAAAAAGCTTATTAACTCTTTACCAAATTATAAATAAAACCTGATTTCCCTTACTTAGCAAATGTAATAGCCGAACCACGCCCAGATATGAATATTAAAGTTGCCGCCTTTACAGTAAGCGAAAAGTCGAGTAGTATTGAAATTTGGACCCTTATCAAAGTTTTTAGTAATATACTTGACAGGTGGTGGGTGATACATGGTATGGTTTGGTTTGGGGCCAATCTCCTTCCAGTAACACTCCGGTCTTTTTCGGAAACTCTAGCTCCTCGCCACAACTGACATTCTCAAGAACGCTGGATAACCAAGCAACTGCAAGATTAAGTATTCTGTAAGTATTTTAGTATATCCGCACATATAAACATCATGGAAACCATTAAAACGTAGGATATCGAATTTTGACGTCAAAATTGCGGGTTTTTGACGTCTGAAGATCCCAAGTCATAATTCTTGAACAAAACGTCCTTGCAATGAATAAATCTCAAGCAGGAAAGAAAGTTTACGCGTTTCACGCAGTATTCAGAGTTGACGTTAATGACGTTAAGCCGTTTCAGAATCCTACAGAAACGTAGCCATTTGATCATTTCCTTGATCCACAATCTATGCCAAGACTTTTTAGAACAATAAACCGATGGTTGATTCAAACTTTGCTTTTTTACCCTGTTTCAGCAGTTTACTACAGGGGGTCAGGCTGGTTACGCGCATACCAAAATGATAACGTAATCGATAATTACGTTGAATCTGCTGTAATTTGACGGACACATACTGTGCCTATTGATAAATATCATCTGCACTTAAAACTTGCATCATATTGTATGCTTACAATGACATGAAGTGTTTGTTGCGTTTCTTTATTCCTTAAGTATATGATTTGTAAAATAAGGTTTGTAGCGTGCACTGAATGGAGCAAAACATTAGCTTTTTTAACTCTGGATGAGGCAAAACATTAGCTTTTTAACTCTGGATGAGGCAAAACATTAGCTTTTTAACTCTGGATGAGGCAAAACATTAGCTTTTTAACTCTAGATGAGGAAAAACATTAGCTTTTTAACTCTGGATGAGACAAAAATAAGCTTTTTTAACTCTGGATGAGGCAAAACATTAAATGTTTAACTCTGTATGTGGCAAAATATTAGCTTTTTAACTCTGGATGAGGCAAAACATTAGCTTTTAAACTCTAGACGAGGCAAAACATTAGCCTTTGAATGTCTCCAAGAAGCCCTTCGGGCCTCACAAAGATGAAAAAGTATAATTATTTTGCATCATCCAGTGCAAACTAAAACTCTGCATTTCAACCTTGAGCAACCATTCAGCATATCCTCGTGGAAGTACGTGTATTATTATATGTTATATATCAGTATGTGCGACCAGTTGCTCACAACAATGATTGCCCCCCCCCCCCTTTTCTTGGTTTTCAAGTTATGTCCCTTTATTTTTTGTTCAAAACATTCTTGTACGCACCATAACTCACTAACCGTTAAGGATTATCTGGTTGGTTTCGGTTACTTTTTTCAGAGTTATGCCCCTTTGATTGTTTTATGCTGATTGCAACTTAGAGTAATATTCCAATGTTTTACATCAAATTTCTCACAATGTACAAAGTGCACATGCATGCTGGTGCAATATAAAAGTTAGCTATTGTATTGTTGTACGTATGTACGGGAGATAATCCACTCGCTAAAGCTCGTGGATTTTCTTCCCATACATACGCACAAATCATACAATAACTTACACTTGTATATTTTTCAAATCTCTAGCTCCTAATACGCTTCATACCTCAATATTCGTTCTAGGATAAATTATTTACTTGATTTAGGTTTAAAATGTAAAGGTTTTAGAATGGGACACATAAATATTCAAGGTAAGCACAATAATATTGACCAGGTTCGTCTTCTATTAGAATCTGACAAAAATCAAGTTCATGTACTAGGCTTGAGAGAGACCAAGTAAAATTCTATTCATCCAAATTCTGCTTTGGAAATTAATGCATTCCAAAATCATTTTAGGACGGACAGGGTGTGGTTGATTACTTTATGTTAAAGAGGGAATCTGCTGCAGCAAAAGAATGTAAATTTTGTGTTTTAACAACAACAGAAACTAGGGCGAAGATTTGGCGCCAATAAAAATGCATTTAAGCCCCCCCCCCCCCCACAGTGGCTTATATTATGATTAGGCTGCTGTCCGTTCTAAGTAAGACAGATGGCAAAGATCAGGTATCAATACAATCAAGTATTACACCTGACCCAGCATACCACATGGGAAAGTGACAAAATCACAATTAGACATCACAAACAAGAGTCAAGAGGTCAGCCCTTTCCCAGTAGGTGACCACAAGGCAGCATTGAACAGAAGCGAAAGCATGACAGACACAAGACATAAATAACACAAGTAATCCACAAAAGAAGTAGCGCCTTGGAGCGGTCAGTTAAAATATTTTACTGGAGGGCTTAAACCAGTTTTACAGCGCCAACCTCACCCTTAGTTCAGATGTGGATCAAGACACATGGATGTTTGGTTTGCATGAAAGACTCCTAACTTATCCATGCATCATCTCCTAGAACATATAAATCAAGATATAAAAAAGGAGATGAAGCAAAGATAAGGACTCAACTGTACATTTAACTGAATACCGGAGCAAAAGAAAACCATCAGGTAAACCCCAGGTGGGCCTGACAACAGTCAAAAACATCAGGTCCCTACCATCTCATCAAAAGATAAGTCTTAAAGTTGGAACCGTCATAGAGTCTGAGGTCCCACCTATTGGCGTGCAATTAAAGATGAAAGCAAAGTTGCCAACCGAAATTGGGTTGACCACAAACCATGCAGTCTGTTGCAATACATTAATGTTATAGCCAATCTTCTTATAATGGGCAATTATTGTAATAAAGTGCGCTGAAAAAATATAAGAGCCAACAATCTTCATCAATTCATACACCAAGTCACCAAAGAATTCATGTTCCAAAAGTTCTTGGCGCAAGAGAGATTTAAGTGCAACTTAGAATTTAGATAATAAATTATAGTATCGTCGATAGAACTTGAAAAGGTTTTGCAAAGTTTATAATACCAAAAGCCTGGCTTAAGAAGTTTCTGTGTTAACAATTTATTGCGAGTGTTGAATTCAACAACATGGCTAGACGCTCTAGCAAACCGAATAAGTTGAGAGATATAGACTATATATGATGTAGAGTGAGAAACATTACCATCTAAAAATGGAAAATTGACAATTTGAAAATCAAACTCGTCACGTTTATCATAAATTTTGGTAGAAACAATATCATTAGAAATGGACAAATGCAAGCCTAAAAACACAGCCTTGGTATCAGAGGTATTAGCTTTTTTACGTTGGAGCACTGAATGTATATTTGACTTACCATAGGGTCACAATAAACATGTTTGAAATATCATCTAAATATCTGGATGTAGTGTTAAAAGTATCAATAATATCAGCCGAAAGTGACATCATAAAATCCCTTTCATAACGAAACAGGAATAAATCTGCAACCAAGGGAGCACAATTAGTGCCCATAGCAATCCCAAACCACTTGTCTATACATGTACAAATTGGTGCCAAATCGAATAAAAAGTTGTCCAACAAAAAGGTCAGCGCATCACATACATTTTGACAAGACCATGCATGATATTTTTTTAGGTTTTTCTGTAGTAAAATGCGTTTCTGTCGTTACATGCCAGGTAAGGAGAGTCTGATTTTAAGCATATTTCGTGGTGTGTTCCTCAATGTTCAATATTAAGATCACTTTTATTTTTACTTTTCATTAATGATTTGCCTTTATACACCAACAATGTTTTACTGAGCTATATGCCGATGATACACCTTTATATGATGTACAGGATTCGCTGGTAAAGATTGAGAACAACCTTCATTCTACTTTGAGCATTCTACACATCTGGTGTAGAGAAAATGGTATGATTCTGAAATGTTTTCAACTTTTATCAGCGGATGACACTAGTTGGTAAAGAGTTATGACAGCTACATTTAGTTCCTCTAGCTATCTTCGCAATCAAATGACTTTTAACTAATGCTCTTTTGAGCTAGCCTGTAAATCATTAATATTTTGATGCTGGGTATTTTTATGCTTTTGTTGTCGTCTGCTATTTTTTTTTAAATCAACTTTTTTGAAGAAAATAATCTTTCAGGAATATCATCAGTGTCAGTCAGTTTAGATCCGACATTTTTGGGCCTGATCTGGATCCAAACTGTTTGTAAAGGTTATCAGCAGATGGCAATCATTGAGCATATTTCCTTTATTGATTTATTACAGAGAGAATGACACTTGCAGTGTAGAGTCCAACGATTTCGATCCAGTTTCTAACATCGTCCGCTCAAGAGCTGAATTCTCGAACACCGGTAAATAAATAATTTAACCTACTAAAAAATGATACCTTTTTAAATAGCTATAAATGATAGTCTTTTATTGAGAGGTAGTTAACCAAGTGACATTTTCAGTGATCACAATCCCCTTACTTTCCTCCATAAAATGAAAAACAATTACCTTTGGTCAAAGGGGGAGGCTGTAATACTTTTGACCTTCACTAAGCTACCATTTGTCATTAACACTTTTGTTTTGTCTATTTTGAGTGGCCGCTTAAGACAGGTTTTACTGTATACAGTATGTAGTTTTGATATATACTCTTCATTTCCTCTTTGACAGAGATTACAAATATATAAACACATTATAATGTGAAATGAAACTGTACGCTCACAAGTTATGACCAAAAGAGACAAACAGACAGACAGACAGACAGACAGACATAATTACAAAATGTATAAAACAATTCATAGGTAATGCTGGATGATTTTGTTTGCTTCAGTATAGATGCATATTGTAAATCTTAAATGCGTTTCCTGAACATTTGATTCAATGAAATTTAGCCACACAGTTCAGACACAGCTAGATGAGGGCCTGGATTGTGCAGTTAAATTTCAGCGAATGCTCAGCGTATCCGGATTTGTGTCTGTATGCGATTTGAAACAACGTAGGTTTGGCACTACAACTGGTTGATTTATCTTTTGCATCAATTTGGCCAACGATCTCCCTTGCCGAGGACGATGGTTGAAGCATGGTGTGTCGATGTTTGAAAGACGTTCACATTTAATAGTCAAAAGTTATGGTCAACATTTAGAATTCGCATACAAACTCTGCATTGCTCAGTACGCTTTATTATCTGCGGCATGGCATTAACATTTTCAGCGATTATTTATTATGAAAAGGCGTCACTGTTCTACTCCAAAAATATTTTATATATGCCATTTAAATGACCTTAAAAGTTTCACGTTAAAACCGGAAGTGAACACAAGTCTTGAAAATAATATCGTTTGAAAATGGGCTAACAAGCTGTATTGTGTTTGGTTTCTAACATATTCACATGAAATAAAACACATACAATGATTTTAGTATGACTTGTGCAGCTGATGATTTTGAAAATATCAGATAAAAGCAGAAATTGAGATTTTTTTTAAAAAAACTCATAAAAAAAACTGTCATAAGCAAAAAATCAAGTGTTTGGTGTTTTTATCAAGTCAGTTAGACGGGTTTGTAATCACCTGAACTTCAATTAAATAAAAGCCGCACTCAAAACGCTAAATTTCTTCAAAAAGTTGATATCTGCGTTTTTGTAAAAGTTATAGAAAACTCTGATAAAGCACCGCTTAACTTTAGTCCATTGTAATTTACATATTTGGGCAAAAATTCACTTCAATATCATTAGCGCTTAGTCGGGAAAAAATACAATATAGAAAGTGGCCACTTTGAACTTCGGTTCAGTGTAAATTGTTTGATATTTCTAGACCAACATGTTCATTCTAACTACAGGATAGCAGCAGTGCATTCACAGTCTGTTACAACCATGCAACTAGCAGGTTAGCAAAGAGGTAGTTCATGAACTCGAATTCGGAGATATTACTGTCATGCAAATATGAACAATTTGCAGTAGAGTGACAGGAATTTTAATACTGATTCGCATTTTGGGAGGTTTAAAAGAGGTTAAGACAATGGACATGATACTTGGGAAATGTAAATATCCAAATTATTTTCTTCCATATTTTCAGTAACATATGTTGTATGTACACATTGGAATTGCCTCTCTGAGGGTTTTCCAATGTGTACCTACAACATATGTCTTTTCAATAAATGAGATTTTCTCCATAAGTATTTTTAAAAAAAAATCTGAACCACTTTCGTTTATTAAAAGAAATGAACATGTAGAAATGAACAGCTTTTCATTTAGTTTGTCATGCACCTGAATAACAATAGAAGACTAACTATTTTTATGCTTCTGACAGCTTATTTTGAGATGTTTCATGGGAGTATATTGCTAAATTGCTAGCTGCATGGTTGTATCATAGAGGTTCCAAAAGACAACATCAGATGACAAAAACAAGTGAGTATGACCAGGAAACACCACAATCACACACCACAGACTAATCTACGGCACCATGAGAAAGAGGCAAATTACAATATTATTAAACAGCAACATTACATCCAGAAGACAATAAAGGAGCTACCGTGAGGAGTGGGTGGGAGGGGGAGCTTAAATTAAAGGGGACAGCATACCTAATAAAAAGTATGTTTTATCAGAAAGAGCTCTATGAACAATGAATTTTGATGCAAGTTTAATCATAATCGGTTGAAAAATGGGGAAGTTATGGGCATTTAAAGAATTCAATAAGGCCAACATTTAGCCGCCATTTTGAATATTTAATTATACTGGGATAATCAGTTTTCGCCAACATAAGCAGATATGGCTCTGAGGATAGCAAAACAAAATACAACTTGACCAGAAAATGATTTTATCATAAAATTTCAACCTTTTATAATAATGTGTGATACCTTAGACCATCAAAATATGTTTTTTAATTTTCAAAAACTTTGATTTGTTTGTGCACCTGTTTTTCCGCCATCTTGAAAATAGTAATCTAATTCCGACAACTCTTGTTGACCTGAAAAAGAGGCCTCTTAAAGGGTTGGATAGATAAAAAATCAACAGATGTTATGAGGCAAACCATTTTTTTCAGTCAATGAACATAAATTATTGCGATTCTTCTAGGATTTATTTTATTGTAATCAAAAATATTTCAGTCATGTGTTTTTTCTATATTCAATTTAAATTCAGATTGATTTGAACCCCTATGTTCATTGGGGTGCTACCACACTGACAGTAAATGAAAAAATAGACATAAAAGCTTTCTTTTATGCACTTTAAGGATACATCAAGCCATTGCAAGTGAAAGATTGATATCATTTATCAAAAATCATTTTTAGATATATGGTCCGTACAGCTGCTTATTAGCCAGACTAGTGTTTCTGAGTCTCAACATTAATAAGAACCCCCTTATGATAAAATCAATGATTTCCCCACTTGGGACCCCAATACATCACTGAGTTTTCTTACCTCCATCGTGATGATGTCAACACAAATGAAGATGGAGGAAGCGATGTATTCAATGAATAAAATGTATCAGGATCATAATTTAAAGATTGGGGTTAAAAAGAATTAGTGAAAATGGCGGGAAAACATTGATGCAGGTAAGTGAACATTATTTTACCTCTCAGATATGCATTTTCTTACTGCTTAACAACTAAACAGACAGCTTTTCTTTTGCCCTTGGAAATCCCTTTTTCAGAATGAGCCTGTGACGTCACACAAGTGAAAAAACGGTGGGAATGTTCAATTGGCGAAATTACATTCTTGGCGAAAATAGCTTACTCCACTATAGTTTTCAGAATTTTTTCAACTGCTTAATTTTAGTTATCAATACTATCATAGCATCTGTGTTTCAGCAGATATGCAGCTTTATACATAAGGAAAATGTTTTATTAAAGATAATTGCAAGTAATCCATTGGTTTGTCTTTTATTTAGATTACGCGTATTTAATTAGGCTGCGTGACGTCACTAAACCTACAATACGGCCGCTTCCATTACAGTCCATTTGCATACAACTTCTTAGTTTTTCAACCGATTTAGATTAAACTGGTATCAACATTCATGGTTTATTAAGATCTTTCATATAAAACATAGTAATCATCAGGGTTGCCGTTCTTATTAATTGAACCACTATTGAAATTGTTAACTGCAGTAAAATCTATGTAAAACGGCCACTTTCAAAAAGACAGAAAATTTGTTTTCAAGGCAATTATCACTTAATGTAGGTCAAAAGTATTGCAGAATGCTCCAAGGGGAGCATTCTGCAATACTTTCGACCTTCATTACGCTATTGTCATTAAGTTCTTTGTTTTGTCTATTTTGAGTGGCCGTTTTACAAAGGTTTTACTGTAATTGCATCCTGGATGAAATTGTTTATATGTTTCCTTTTTTCTACTTATTTCAGCGGGACATTATTTCACTATATTTAGCTCGGATCTCGACTCATACATTTGGTGGTATCAATGCACGGACAGGATTGCTCTCAATAGGTGCTCTATACAAGCTACATTAATAGGACTATATACTAGGACGTAAGTTTGGCATACGTGCCTTATCGCTACAAGACCAAAATATTGGCCTGTGCTCCCAGCAAAGACAAATATCGGCCTGGGCATTTGGCCAGTCTGAAAATACCATCGGTCCTCAGGTATCTGCTCAGAATAGACAGCTGTTTGCATATTTTTCACTGGGCGCTCATGCATTTTGTGCCGTTTTGTTATGGTCATAGAGATCCTGTCTTTCTCAAATGACACGTAAATCAAATCCTCACTAATTCTTGCACATACATCAGCATTCGGTGCTAGCTATAACAGTAAGGGAGTTTCCCTTATAACTAAAGTGTAGAGATCTTTGGCATTTGACCTCAACCTTTTACACATACTTTCGTTCTGCTTTATCATATATGCTGCTATGCAATTTGTATTCAATCCGCCTTGTATTCCTTAGACAACATTAACAAAATTTCGATCTGAGCCAATTTTCGTCAATAGTGTGCAAATGTCACTCATACAGTGGATGGACAATGACCATGGACTTTGCAATGGACCAATGTTTACAATCGGAGGCTCGTCAAAGTCACAGCTTTGATGCTGATTGGATTGTCAAATTAATAACGAGACAGGAAAGAAACGCCTACCTATTTATAAAGGATATGCAGTGTTCTATTTTGGGGTTTTCTGGTGTCGAATAGCACGTATACAAAACCTGCATTAGATCTATTCCTGGACATTGTGACCTTCAGACAGACATTTTGAACTGTCTCCGTGACATAATCTCTTGTCCGCAAATAGATTTAACTTTGCCTGCTGGAGCTAATTACCCTTGCATACAATTTTAACAGACCAGTTTGTTCGGAAAGTGGCACAAAAAGATTGCGGGCTTGCAACAGTTTGAACCCAGATCAGACATGACCAAACAGTCTGACTGGTGGTGTTCATAAAATAGTCTTGATATTAAATTAACTTATCCAGCATGCAAAGAGTCACTTTGATCTTAACCCTTAGAACGTCGATCTGACATGACAAAATGCACTGTACAATCTTGAATTTCAGGGAGATAATAGACCTTGATATTGCATATGAATCATCTACCATTAGACTGTTCACATGAAATATCATTCCTTATTTGATTTCTAAGAGAGCTCGGACCCAATAAACATACCGGGTCCGAGAAGACAGTAAAAGACTTCAAAAATGTTGTCTGTTTTTGTGGACATGCAAATAGGGTCGGCTTTATTATCACATAACAAATGTGAGATTACTGCCATGGTCTTTCTATACAGTCCAAGGAAAGAAGCATTGTAAATGGATACCAAGAGGACGTATTTTTTTTGTTATTTTAATATGTTTATGTTAAAACTGTGCACTATGCTACCCAACACGGAGCCTGATATTTGTAATCTATAACACGCCAAAAGCATCTATTTTCGGAGCACTGACACGTTACGTATACAGTGATCTATCCCTTTACACAAGGTATGCGTTGCTTTCCTTATATATGAATCCAATCAGGATCGACCATGTGGCTTTGTGATGAGCTGCTGACAGTCGTTGTGCTCGCGCTCGTGAATCGGTTTGTCCATGGTCGTGTTCCAAAGCCAATAGGCCAATAACGAATTTTTAGCTACTTACCGTGATGCATTTATATTAAAAAAACTGATTTAGGTATTAGAAATTCAAAGTATAAAATTATCTTTATGACTCAGAGTTAGATGAATATGATAAAAATGATTTCAAACTGTTCACGTTTCATTTATTTGCCCTTGTCCCACCTCTTCAAAAATTTTGCAAAAGCTATTCTCTTATATTAATGTACTGTCCTGCCAGCCAAGAGTGACAGTGACGCCATGTTTTGTTTACAAAGTTATCCCGGACTTATAATCGATATATCACTTGTGTATTAATCCTATCCACAGGATAGGATTAATGCACCAGTGATCTATCGATTCGCATAAGCGCAAGTGGAGTGTACAAGTTAATGTTTACTTAACAATTGTAAACAAAACATTACATCACCGTCACTCGTAGCTGGCACTACAGTACTCCGCTGCAGATTGTATCCAATGTGTTAGCTATTGTACTGTGAAGTACCACAGAAAAAATTGATTGGACTGACTCATGAACAAAAAAAGTTGTTGGTGGTGGTTTTTTTTAGTGGATGAGGGGAGGTAGTTTCCAAATACCACTATAATTGGGCCTTCAACGACCCGCCAGCAAAACGTTATTTAAACATTGTTTCACTGGCGTACATATCATGGACTAACATTGAACGTTGGCTTAGTAGCTTTGTGATTTTCAGGGGATTCGGATCAGTATTGCTAAGAAACCCTATATTTTTGTGATTTTTCAGCGGGAATTAGGACCCCTGTTCCCCCTTCTGGGTCCGCGAATGTGACTGTTATCGTACCATGCTTCAAAATCACGTTAATTCATAAACGCGCATGCTTGTCAAAAAAAATTATCTTATTAAATGGCCGAATATAACAGGATCATTTTGACTATTTGGTTTTTCACCATGATTCGTTAAACGACTGAATATCACTAAATTTAATTTCAAGACTATTTCATAGCGGATTGTTTTGTTATGGTTCCAATACAAAAAGAATCAAGTTGAACCGAATCGGTCTGTGGTGGAGTGCTGGACTTGAGATCAAGTGCTCCCATGTTTAATCTCTCCTAAGGCAATGTGTTGTGTACTTGAGCAATGCATGGTATTGTGTCCTTGGGCAGAGCACTTAAGGTGGAAGTTCATTATTTTGATCATTCTATATTAATCAAAAATAAATATTTCACTACTTACTTATTTAATTTTCATAGATCATTTATTCATCTGCTATGTCAATTACAGCAGTATTAATTGCCTTTATCTAAACATCTGGGAGTAGCCATCTTACAGCAAATGACATTAAACATATACACATTAACCACTATTTAGGTCAGCTAAAAATTTCATAGCAGCACCTTTCAGTGGATTCCATACATTTCTTCATTTCAATATTGGATAATGGATATTCCATTTTAATTACAATCAAGAGTTAGATCCATGCAAATTACAATGTTACGACTAACAAAGAAAAGTAGTTTGTTTTTCAGCTACTTTCATTTGATTTTCTTCTGTATTTTGTACCCTAAATGAGGAAAGTTGTTACAAAATATATCATCTGCCAAAATAGTAATAATTAGTGCTTTAAGGGTTAAATTTTAGAAATAATTATTAAACATCAGCCCGGTTTCAAAATATACTCACCAATGTACATACTGCTTAAAATATTACTCTAAAACATTGTTAAATTTTGCCATTATCTAGGATTTATAATTCTGCTCTGGTAGTGTGCAAGTAGGTGATGGTGCTTCCAGTTCTCTTGTGTGGAGCTCATTGACCTGAAAAATGGCCAGACTCCATAGGGCAAGCAAAATTAATAAATTACAGGCTAATTGAAGGGCGTTCACAAACTTTTAAAGAGGGATTATCCCTACTACACTGTAAGCTCTTTATTAAATGAATTTGAAAAAGTGTGAATTTTCACTTTAACCCTCATTGCTAAGAGCTTGCTACCGCACAGTACAACACATTGCGTTGGTGACGTTAAGAAATACAGTAAAAACCTGTGTAAAACGGCCACTCAAAAATAGACAAAACAAAGATCTTAATAAAAAATGGTAGCTCAATGAAGGTCAAAATAATTGCAGATTGCTCCTCTTGGAGCATTCTGAATACTTTTGACCTGCATTATTAAGCGATAATTGGGCTTGAAAATCAATTTTCGGTCTTTTTGAGAATGGCCGTTCTACACAGGTTTAACTGTAGCTCAAACAAAGCACAAAAAGTATATAAAAGTTGTAAAATTGGACTTAAATATTTTTCAGCAATCCTCCACAAAACCTTGACTTTGAGCAGATTGGAAAAGAGTTGAAAGATGCAACTTCTCTTACTATGGAGGGAGTCCCGGGAAAGTATGAATTCCTGTTCGCACAAGGAGAAGATAACGGTAAGGAACATCTGCACCGTCAACACATGAATAAGTCTGGTACCCTGCCTCTCCTACTCTGTCTATTTTGAGTACACAAAGAGACGCTTGGTTCCATTAACACATGAACACGTTCATCTTGTTAAATCTTTACCTGCCAGTGTCGTCTGCTTATAACCTTTGCAAACAGTTTCGGACCATTTTTTTCAGGGTTGGCATGATATAACCCGCCTGGGTAAACCCATCCCATAAAACCCGGGTTTACCCTGGTTGGGCAATAAGGTCATATTACCCACTTTGGGCAATATGCGGGTTTTATGAATTTTTGGTCTTAAAAAAATCTTGATTTTCAGTCTGATGATAGATATAAAAGTGTAGAAATGATTCTATATAACCACATTTTAATCAGTTTAATGGTAATAGTGAGATAGTCATTAAAATATGAGTATCAACAATGACATTTAAATATATATTACACGTTTTTACAAGACACAGACAAGTCAGTTTTCAACTATCATGTCTGATTATTATTATCTAGTCTATCATCATGATTATGCCAGTCTACCAACGTTTCCCCTGAAAGATATCTTGGGCTTCAATAATATAAACAAATCCACTCTGGGTCTTATTGCTTGTCAGATCATATTGGCAGTTAATGAAAATTGTAAAGCTTACTTTGATTGGCGATGAGATGTTTTATGCCTAAGCCTGAATCAACTTTATGTATTTATATAATATATGTATATATAATTCTATTCTAGAGTGTGGAATAAGTTCCCATTTCCCAATACAACTGCATTAAAATATCTTCACACTTTTGTTACTAGGACCAGCATAACTGCATTTGACCATTATTTCAATAGCCAAGGAAAATTGCTCAATTACTGCCCCAAAGGTGTGAATTACAGTCAAAACAATAGTACTGTTATTTTTCTAAATTTTGGGATGTCCCAACAGTTTTTTTTGTAATCATCCTAAAATTTTACCACAAAGTAATACTATCAAAAGATGCAGACAGAAATGCAAACAGCTTTAATCCTGATCAGACTTTTTCTATAGACCAGCACTGTAAGCACAGGAAAAACTGTAAGGTAACAGCTAGTTGTGGGCGTTATGATAAACTTTCAGATTTATAAAACCCACATAAAACCCATAAAACCCCCAAAACCCGCCCTCATATAACCCGCCGGGTTGGGCTTTATGATAAAACCCTGGTTTGATGCCAACCCTGTTTTTTTTTTTGATAGGCCTAATCTGAATCTTTTTGTCGCCTGCTGATTTTTTGTTTAGATTAACTTTTTTGAAAAATTCTTTCAGGAATACCATCAGAGTTTTAAACAGTTTGGATCCAGATCAGGCCTGATCTGGTTTCAAACTATTTGCATAGATATCAGCAGAGGACACTAAGAGATAAACGCCCGTCACAGCAACAGCAGGCCGCAGAGGAGATGTCCTGTTAAGGCGAGAAATCTCCCTAAAAGTAATTTGTGAAAAAGTCAAAATTTGAAGGTTGTTGACATAAAAGGTTCAATGAGTCTTGACTAATATGTACAAGGTTGTTGGCATAAAAGGTTCAATGAGTCTTGACTAATATGTACAAGGTTGTTGGCATAAAAGGTTCAATGAGTCTTGACTAATATGTACAAGGTTGTTGGCATAAAAGGTTCGATGAGTCTTGACTAATATGTACAAGGAACGCCAGCTAATTATAACAATATTTAATTTAAAGTTTTTTCTTTCTTCTTTTCAACAAGTTCAATATAAAATTTTAATCCAAAACAATAATAGGTAAACTTTGTAATCAAAGTCAGTTCAGTTGGTTATCCAGCTTTATAAGGAAGGGAGACCGTTCCTGATAATTTCCTAAAAATATTAAAATGTCCGATTAAAATTTGGTATTCCAAAACTAAAATTTGACTGCCAGTATTGCGTTGGTACTGTGAGAGGTGGAAAGTCCTGTACTGCTCGTACAGTGTGCTTTTTCTTAATCATGATCTATCTTAACTGCCCAATGTGGCATGTTAAAATCAAAACTTTGTGAGAAGGCATTCCTTTGAAGTAAAAACAAGTTAATTGAATTGTTTTGAAACAACTCATTTCCTGGCTGTGGTCATTAAGCATGACAATGCCTGTTAAATATGTTTGGACAAGAAACATGTTAGGAGTCTGATTTTCAGTCTTAATGGCTAATTGACCAGAGTTATTAATTTCCAAACTGCTTACATCTTATTGTTGAGAAATAAAGATTATAAAAAGTTTTAGCAGATTTGATAAGCAGACAATGACCAAAACCAGGAAGTAAGAATGTTTTCACTGGCTTATGAACGCCCAATTAATGATTTAAGAAAACTTGTAAATTGACACCAAATTTATACTTCCTTAAAATGGTGCATATTGCTTAGCCCTTCTCCTGCTTAATATTTTTATAGTTTATATTCCCCTTTAACTTGTATCCAGTTAACATGCATCAATTCATTTGGAAGCATGTAATTCAATAAGAGTGGAAAACAGCACAGATCCCGATCATATGGCTTCATCAGAAGCCAGCTGTTCTGTGCCTACAGTGTTTTCAAATATGGAAAATTGCGGGTTCAGCAGGACTAGGGTTATTATATGAAAGAAAACATGAAAACCCATCAAAATAATAATCATAAATATTTCAATATTTGCATGCGAAATTCGCAGCATAATATTTGTGCAATACTTTTCTTGAATATGAATGGGCATATATATAAATTATTCAAAAACATATTTTATGATGCTCTAACTGAGGGCAAAGGGAGTATAAATACGGTTTAACATAACTATTCCAAAAATTGTATTTTGATACTATATCAGTTAAATTATTAATTCCACAACTATGTTTCACCATCAAAGAATGTAAACTAGATTTATCTAACAATGAATTATTTGTCAAAATTGACCCGAGACATATGAATATTCAATGACCTTTCACTCAGTCTTCGGGAATCTCCGTAAAAAGTGCGATTTAGATTGTTGTACAATTACTAATCTGAATAAAAAATATCGAAATTTCCCAGTAGCCAAGTGGATAGTCGGATGTCTTTAGCATTCAAAAGATGTGGGTTCGAGTCCAGTAGGATTTAAGTATTTTTTTTTTCATTTTTTTCCAATGTGCTAGTTTGTTTGTCTTTATTCTTGATTTTGTGCACAACTGGATATATTCATTTGAATATGGCATACGTTTATGCAACAAATACACACGTAGCACCATAAATAATTTCAAAAAGCCTACATGTAATTATCTCTTTGCACGTTGAATAATTGTTGAGACTTTTGTTATCATCTGCTGACTTTTTCAAAATTAACTTTTTCAAAAATTCTTTCAGGAACACTATCAGAGTGTCAAATGGTCTGTATCCACATCAGAATTGAACTGGGTCCAAACTATTTGCAAAGGTCATCAGCTGACAAG
The DNA here is from genome assembly GCA_964019695.1 of Loripinus fragilis. NCBI lineage: Eukaryota > Metazoa > Mollusca > Bivalvia > Lucinida > Lucinidae > Loripinus > Loripinus fragilis. The sequence continues at coordinate 62,224,119 of OZ026521.1, read as the reverse complement.
GAAAGAGTGGTGAACTTAGGGAATAATGAATACAAAAGCGGCTAAATACAAATGAAAGGTGTAAAGCTTATCACAAGATGGCGTAAAAATATAAAAGACAATAGAATGCAATTTGACAATTATATATAAAAAAAGGTTTCTTCCAAGTTTCGATCCAGGTATGCTTGATCTATAAGTGTCAACTAACCACTAGGCTATCAGACCATTTACATTAACGAATGGTATTATCTTTATATTTCTGTAAAAGCATGACCTAGTAGGAGTACTACCCCAAAACGCAGACTATATGATTCGATCGGTCTGATCAGTATTCTTGCGCATGATTTAAGTGTGTAAAATGCAAGTAATACTTCCGACTGTAAATTGACAATTGGTGATGCTTCAATGTTTCTCCTATAAACGTATGTTCTCCACCTTGACCCAGCAAGTCCTTTAAAAGGTAACCTATAATATATTTACACAATATATTCGTAAAAAGCTGGGTCAAGGTGGGGATCATACTTATATACGAAAAACATTGAAGCATCCACATTTGTTTCTTTACATTTTACTGCATTTTGCATGCTTAAATAGTGCGCAGTATAACTGATCAGACAGATCGAAAAAGATATTGTCAGATAAATCTAATTTACATTCTTTGATGGTAAAACACAGTTGTGGTATTAATAGGAAAAAAAACATATTGTTTTAGCCATTCAACTGATATAGTATCATAACAATCAGAGCAGTTATATACTCAGAAAAACAATTGCAGGATATTTAGATTCAGTCCCATCTCTAACAGCCATTACAATAAAAACTTTACTAATTATGCATGAATTTCATAGTTCCAGACATCTGCAATCAAAATGGATGCTTTATTTTAGTCACGCTTCAATGGTTTAAGTACAGTGCAAATCCAAATGGTTTAACCCTCTATACTGAAAAGTCACAAACGTTCAAAAATTATTGAAACCCATTTTTATCGTTTGTATTCCATAATGCCAGGCTCCAAAATCATCGTTGGTTCTCCCTCTAAAAAATGCATCAAATTTTGAAACTGTTGTAAGTGTTTTATTGCAAATGTGCGGTCAAATTTGCCAGGGTATGCCATATCCGTGTATTTTTGTTGAAGAAGATGTCCCATCATTAGGCCTAAATGAAATATATGTGTGGTTCCTGTTGCATACCAACAAAATTTAGGATAGATAGGTAGGGAAATCGTTAAATTTTGTTATAAGATTTAACAAAGAAAATAGTGACAAAATCTGAAAAAGTGCCCATTTTAGGGTATTTTTTCTCCAAAGACCATTTTAATGTTTAGGGTAGGGTTAAAAAATAAGGTAGGTAGGCAACAGGAACCACACATATATTTCATTTAAGCCTTAGGGGAAATGACTGATACATTGGTGTTATTTTTTGTCTGTGGTCGGATTTAGAACATAAGCAATGACCTGGTAAAGGTTTCAGCAAAAATTGAGAGTGCCAATTTTTTTGTTTGTGAACTTTGGGTAGAGATGGTCGGTACATTGGTGTAGTACTGTATCGTAACCAATGACCCGTGAATTTCAATTTGCATTTTGGTGAATTGCAAAGTGATAATTCTATCAATGCAAAAATTATTTGTTTGAAAATTATATTCCCAAAGATATAATGGCAAAAGAATTTTAATATCCCTCAATTGTTTTTCTGAGAAAATTTTGTTAAGCCCAATTTACCTCCCCTTTGCTCTCGGTTTCAACATCATTAGATGTGTTTTTGAATAATTTATATATATGTCTATTCATAGTCATTAGAATTATTGCAAAAATCACAGTTTGAAAAGTTGACTTTTTCATAAATGACTTTTAGGGAGATATCACGCCTTAACAGGACATCTCCTTATTTGAATTTTCATTCGATGATGCACATGAAATACAAAGCCTTATACAACCTGGGATATAATTTTAAAATTTCTGCTGCCAAATTTTGCTGGCACTTTAAAGGGGGCGCAGAACGCGGTATTTCATCATGGTCTGCACTGTCTAATAAGATATAAAAAACACATTCATCAGTGAATGAACTTCATCTAGAACCATCCAAGGTTCATTGTCCGTGGGCACTCACTATATAAGTGTAGGTCAAAGGGATCCTATTTTCAAAGTCTGTCTGGACCAGGGGGAAGGGGTCACCACTATAGCCCTGAGAAGGGGTTCAAACATAATCTGTCTTGAAAGGGATATATGTCTGTCTGGAAAGAGGTTGGTAAGCTTTCATGCCTGTCTGGAAACAGCTTAGTAAGCTTTTATTCATGTCTGGAAAGAGGTTGGTAAGCTTTTTGCCTGTCTGGAAAGAGGTTGGTAAGCTTTATGTCTGTCTGGAAAGAGGTTGGTAAGCTTTTATGCCTGTCTGGAAAAAGGTTAGTAAGCTTTAATTCATGTCTGGAAAGAGGTTGGTAAGCTTTTTGCCTGTCTGGAAAGAGGTTGGTAAGCTTTATGTCTGTCTCGAAAGAGGTTGGTAAGCTTTTTGCCTGTCTGGAAAGAGGTTGGTAAGCTTTTTGCTGTCTGGAAACAGGTTGGTAAGCTTTTATGCCTGTCTGGAAAGAGGATGGTAAGCTTTTATGCCTGTCTGGAAAGAGGATGGTTAGCTTTTATGCCTGTCTGGAAAGAGATTGGTAAGCTTTTATGCCTGTCTGGAAAGAGGTTGGTAAGGTTTAATGCCTGTCTGGAAAGAGGTTGGTAAGCTTTTATGCCTGTCTGGAAAGAGGTTGGTAAGCTTTTATTCATGTCTGGAAAGAGATTGGTAAGCTTTTAAGCCTGTCTTGAAAGATGTTGGTAAGCTTTTATGCATGTCTGGAAAGAGGTTGGTAAGCTTTATGTCTGTCTCGAAAGAGGTTGGTAAGCTTTTTGCCTGTCTGGAAAGAGGTTGGTAAGCTTTTTGCCTGTCTGGAAACAGGTTGGTAAGCTTTTATGCCTGTCTGGAAAGAGGATGGTAAGCTTTTATGCCTGTCTGGAAAGAGGATGGTTAGCTTTTATGCATGTCTGGAAAGAGATTGGTAAGCTTTTATGCCTGTCTGGAAAGAGGTTGGTAAGGTTTAATGCCTGTCTGGAAAGAGGTTGGTAAGCTTTTATGCCTGTCTGGAAAGAGGTTGGTAAGCTTTTATTCATGTCTGGAAAGAGATTGTTAAGCTTTTAAGCCTGTCTTGAAAGATGTTGGTAAGCTTTTATGCATGTCTGGAAAGAGGTTGGTAAGCTTTTATGCCTGTCTGGAAAGAGGTTGGTAAGCTTTTATGCCTGTCTGGAAAGAGGTTGGTAAGCTTTTATGCCTGTCTGGAAAGAGGATGGTAAGCTTTTATGCCTGTCTGGAAAGAGGTTGGTAAGCTTTTATGCCTGTCTGGAAAGAGGCTGGTAAGCTTTTATGCCTGTCTTGAAAGAGGTTGGTATGCTTTTGAAACAAAGAGCACAGAAAGCACTAAAATATAACACTGTAAATGACAAATGGACGTAGAAAAGCAGATTAGGACTCTTTTGAGGCCTATAGTCGAGAATATATTTTTCTACAATGGTTTGATATGGTCTCATACGTCACAGTCAACATTTTTCAGTCATGTTGGGACGAGTCTTCCTGGGTTGAATCAGTACTAAGCAGAGGATAAAGTGTCCTGCTCAAAGACACAAAGTAGCGCCCCCAGTAAGGCTCGAACAAGCAACCTCTCAGTCTCAAGTCAACCACTCTATCAATAAGCAACTGTGCTCCCCTCCCCCTAGATATTTTATCAACCTTTTATCTGGACAGTTGTCTCAATTATGGCTGGAAAGGAGTAGGAGCCCTGGGGGTCATATTGGCACACCCTGCGTTCATTGTATTTAAACCAGACGGAAGAATGCATAAGTACACAAAAAGGTAACCTGTGTTGGGAGCCATTTGTTATAGTACTCATAAAGTGGCTCTGTATATATGACATCGGTGGTCACATGATGTATGTGAAATATAAGGTCAGTTTTCATATATAATTGTATTTAAATAATAATTTTCTTATTCATTTCAGGCTGCTAAAATACATCAAAGACAACTGATCGAAGCCTTCAATAGTGATTCATCTGTTTCTAAAAAATAACTAAAGACTTGTTGACATGTGTTTGTTCACAGAAGAAATGACCCCTTTGCATAATATGAACCCACAAATGGGTACAATGTACCTTTTAACGTGTATCTATACCAGAGCCAACGGAAGTGTCATGTACTGTTTGCTAAGAGTTGAACAAAGATCATTGACTAAAACACACAATCAAATATCGACACGTGTCTCTTAAAGATATATAATAGACCACCAAAATACAAATTAGCATTCTGGATGAAAATATTATATCATTTAGTCTCAGAGGGTACGTCTCTATAGGTACATATATAATTGACTCTTATCGTTTTTGTAAAAAAAATATTGATGTAGCCAGTTGAGAGTGGGTGCGCTTAGCTGCGAACAATTGACTCCATATATTCGTACTCCTCAAAATAATTGAAGGACCAAGACTTTAGAACCCGGGTATAATTACCTAAAGCATCTAAATTCTGCAAAACATGGCCCAAATTATTTATATTGTCTTTGCACATAAAATCAAGAATAAATAGTACTGATTCTCATGCTTAATTCTGTCATAACTGTGTCTCTAATGCACATACCCCCAAAGCACACTTTCAAAAGGTAGTGAGTAGCCTAAGAAATTCTTCTGTGGTCATATGAACAGAATTAAAGCAATATCACATAAAATTGCTTTAAACAGTTCAGCTTACATGCAAAAAAATCTTCAAACAGTACCAGCATACTTGGAAGCAAACAATTTACCTCTGCAAACGGACTTTTGGTATTGTTTTCTCTTCTGAAAACAATGTCTGACCTGGGTCATCAGGAAACAGATTTTCGATCATTATTCTATGCTTTTGAGCGTTAGAAAAATGTCCCAACGAAGTGGACAAAGATTGTCAGAGACAAACGCCCAAAACAAGCTGTCTGAACTCATAGGCTGGTGATTTTTTCACAGCCGTAGCTGTTATCATGCAGTTCTGAGGACCATGTCTTAGGCACAAAAAATGATATTCAAATACAGTTAGGTCAAGTTTAAAAATGGCAAAAGAAATCATATCAATATTTTTACTACTGTTTTCTTTCTGCTGTTTCCTTGGTATTAGTGCCTCAAGGATGTCCGAAAATTTAAAACAAGATCATAAAATTGATTTTCAAAATACGTTCTGCACAAAATCTATCAATATTATAACTAATAGTATTAGTCATTCAATTTCATTTAAGGAATGTAGAGTAAAATCATGCAACTTCGGACATCAGGTAAATTCAGACATACATTTGCAAACAGTTGCAATCCAGATGATACGGCTCCTTATAGGCAGTCTCATCTGGAGGTTGGTAAGCTTTTATGCATGTCTGGAAAGAGGTTGGTAAGCTTTTATGCCTGTCTGGAAAGAGGTTGGTAAGCTTTTATGCCTGTCTGGAAAGAGGATGGTAAGCTTTTATGCCTGTCTGGAAAGAGGTTGGTAAGCTTTTATGCCTGTCTGGAAAGAGGTTGGTAAGCTTTTATGCCTGTCTGGAAAGAGGATGGTAAGCTTTTATGCCTGTCTGGAAAGAGGTTGGTAAGCTTTTATGCCTGTCTGGAAAGAGGCTGGTAAGCTTTTATGCCTGTCTTGAAAGAGGTTGGTATGCTTTTGAAACAAAGAGAACAGAAAGCACTAAAATATAACACTGTAAATGACAAATGGACGTAGAAAAGCAGATTAGGACTCTTTTGAGGCCTATAGTCGAGAATATATTTTTCTACAATGGTTTGATATGGTCTCATACGTCACAGTCAACATTTTTCAGTCATGTTGGGACGAGTCTTCCTGGGTTGAATCAGTACTAAGCAGAGGATAAAATGTCCTGCTCAAAGACACAAAGTAGCGCCCCCAGTAAGGCTCGAACAAGCAACCTCTCAGTCTCAAGTCAACCACTCTATCAATAAGCAACTGTGCTCCCCCCCCCCTAGATATTTTATCAACCTTTTATCTGGACAGTTGTCTCAATTATGGCTGGAAAGGAGTAGGAGCCCTGGGGGTCATATTGGCACACCCTGCGTTCATTGTATTTAAACCAGACGGAAGAATGCATAAGTACACAAAAAGGTAACCTGTGTTGGGAGCCATTTGTTATAGTACTCATAAAGTGGCTCTGTATATATGACATCGGTGGTCACATGATGTATGTGAAATATAAGGTCAGTTTTCATATATAATTGTATTTAAATAATAATTTTTTTATTCATTTCAGGCTGCTAAAATACATCAAAGACAACTGATCGAAGCCTTCAATAGTGATTCATCTGTTTCTAAAAAATAACTAAAGACTTGTTGACATGTGTTTGTTCACAGAAGAAATGACCCCTTTGCATAATATGAACCCACAAATGGGTACAATGTACCTTTTAACGTGTATCTATACCAGAGCCAACGGAAGTGTCATGTACTGTTTGCTAAGAGTTGAACAAAGATCATTGACTAAAACACACAATCAAATATCGACACGTGTCTCTTAAAGATATATAATAGACCACCAAAATACAAATTAGCATTCTGAATGAAAATATTATATCATTTAGTCTCAGAGGGTACGTCTCTATAGGTACATATATAATTGACTCTTATCGTTTTTGTAAAAAAAAATATTGATGTAGCCAGTTGAGAGTGGGTGCGCTTAGCTGCGAACAATTGACTCCATATATTCGTACTCCTCAAAATAATTGAAGGACCAAGACTTTAGAACCCGGGTATAATTACCTAAAGCATCTAAATTCTGCAAAACATGGCCCAAATTATTTATATTGTCTTTGCACATAAATCAAGAATAAATAGTACTGATTCTCATGCTTAATTCTGTCATAACTGTGTCTCTAATGCACATACACCCAAAGCACACTTTCAAAAGGTAGTGAGTAGCCTAAGAACTTCTTCTGTGGTCATATGAACAGAATTAAAGCAATATCACATAAAATTGCTTTAAACAGTTCAGCTTACATGCAAAAAAATCTTCAAACAGTACCAGCATACTTGGAAGCAAACAATTTACCTCTGCAAACGGACTTTTGGTATTGTTTTCTCTTCTGAAAACAATGTCTGACCTGGGTCATCAGGAAACAGATTTTCGATCATTATTCTATGCTTTTGAGCGTTAGAAAAATGTCCCAACGAAGTGGACAAAGATTGTCAGAGACAAACGCCCAAAACAAGCTGTCTGAACTCATAGGCTGGTGATTTTTTCACAGCCGTAGCTGTTATCATGCAGTTCTGAGGACCATGTCTTAGGCACAAAAAATGATATTCAAATACAGTTAGGTCAAGTTTAAAAATGGCAAAAGAAATCATATCAATATTTTTACTACTGTTTTCTTTCTGCTGTTTCCTTGGTATTAGTGCCTCAAGGATGTCCGAAAATTTAAAACAAGATCATAAAATTGATTTTCAAAATACGTTCTGCACAAAATCTATCAATATTATAACTGATAGTATTAGTCATTCAATACATTTAAGGAATGTAGAGTAAAATCATGCAACTTCGGACATCAGGTAAATTCAGACATACATTTGCAAACAGTTGCAATCCAGATGATACGGCTCCTTATAGGCAGTCTCATCTGGATTTTCACTGTTTGCCTAGTTATTTTTTAATCCAATAATTAAAATATGAAGCAAGCAAAGTCCCTGTCTGAATTAACCTGATGTCAGAAGTAACGTTACTTTACCCTAATTCACACTTACCAATACAACTCCTTCATAGCATAAGATCAATAATGTGTTATGAAGAAGAGGGACCTGATTCTTATTAATAAGATGGACATTGAATTCAATAAAACTCGCTATTTTTTCTTTATCAATAGAAAATTTTAAAGTTCCAGAAATGCTATTCGATTTCCTTGACTTTTTATCTGTGACATACCTTTAAATGTGTGCCCTTGAATATAGAATGATTTCAAAAGTCGTGTTTCTATTGAAAATCTGAGAATCAGCATTGATTCGTGGGATTACATGTCCCCATTTGACTTAAAATATTCATAAAAATGGTAAAAGATCTGTCGTATCTAGGATTCGACATTCTGCGCCTGATAATATGACCAATTGTTTGCCAACAGTAGTTCTCTGACGCAAGAAAACAAGTACCTTAAATCGGACTGTCTGTTTTGATTTTTTGACATGTAATCGCATGAGTCATTTCCGATTCCCGGATTTTCAATAGAAACACACCTTCCCTCACATCGTTCATACAACTGTTTAAATTCCTCTGGCATCTCTTCGAGCATATCATCAATAGTTCGGAATGTATTTTGTAGAACAGCTTTTCTTGTAAACACAATTATCATAAACTTATAGATCTCTTTTCCAAAGTACTTTTCAACACTCCTCAGAGCTTCAACTTCTTCATTGGTGAATCTTATATCAGCCCTGAGTACAAACAACACCACGTGCGGACCAGGTTGGTTCAACTCCATGCAATTTTGAAATTCTGTCGGAGCAAGGGATGACGTAGAATCCATGGTCCAATCAAAAATGCAAGGCGTGTCAGTCACGTGAAAGACGGTTCCATGCCGGAGGCACTCTTTCGAGAGCAGGTCTTGGTGAGAGAACAGAACGTCGTCATATTTAAAGGCATCTCTGTCGTTAAGAATTCCGCAGCCTGTCTCACTTTTTCCATTTCCTGTTTTACCAAGGAGGAGTAGACGAACCTCATCTCTCCAAGGACCAAAGTCTACTTCTGACACTGAACGAGAGACAGCTTGACTGTCAGCTTGAAAAGAAAGTAAGAAAACATTAAAAGAGAGAGAAGCTGGGATAATTTTGCAGATTCCCGGTAGAAACCACTGATTAACATTACATGTAGGTAGATCAGCTAGTTTAAGGGAGCGCAGTGGCTCAGTCGTAGAGTGCTTGACTCGAGACCGAGGGGCCGCGGGTTCGAGCCTCACCGGCGTCACTGCGTTGGGGTCCCTGAGCAAGACACATTTATCCTAGCTTAGTACTGGTTCAACCCAGGAAGACCCGTCCCTGTTTAACTGAAAGATTGTTGATGGGACGTAAATAATCAAATCAAACAAAGATCAGCTAGTTGGTTCATCAAATAAAGTATTTAATCACTTATTATATACATGCGTGGATTCAGAGAGTTTTGTCAGAGGGGGTCCAACTCTGACAATATTTTTTGTTGCTTTGTTTTTGATGAGGGGAAAAAGGATCCAAATAGCACTAAAATTGTGCCTAAATCGGCCCGCCAGCGAACCCTATATTTTGTGAATTTTCAGGGGGGGGGGGGCGGACCCCCGCCCCCCCCCTCCCTCTGGATCCGCGCATGATATATCGTTTTTATTTACATGTGTTGATCTTATTTCTAGTTAACCTTTTGTACACATGAATTTAGAGATTTTGATATTATTGTATTACGTGTATGCACAAAAGCACGCTAGAGAACCACTGTACTGGAACTTTCAGGTTGTCATCGCGGGTTTGGTGCAGTCGACGAGGGCGAAAAATACACTATTTTAGGGTACTGTGATCCATTGTATGAGCCAGTTCTTTACCAGGCCAAATAAAAAAAAAGTGTGTTTCGGGTAACGGGTCTGAAAAATTCTAGGTAGGGTAGGCACTCATACTTTTTCTGTAAAAAAAAGTATACATTTTGAAAGACATTTTGCCTTTCAAACTGCATAAAATTATATTTTTCCAGAAAACCTGAAAAAAGTTCTGGGTTTTCACCAGTTAATTTAGGTAAGTTGGGTTACCCTAAACACATATACTTTATTTTGGCCCAACTAGTAATTTTCACGATGGAATTTTCATTTGGAATCATCACTAAGGCATTGTAGTCCATTCTGGCTCAATTGGAGCCATTAAAATAAAATAAAAACTAGCTAAGTTCAGCCGCTTTTTGGCTAGCCTGTTTGAATTTGTGTCCAAATGTATACACATACTATTGAGAGCGGCTATGTAAGTCATTAGTTATGATTTAATGGCATCACATGATGAAGAATACGAAAAAGTGAAGGAATAAAAGGTTTGTATATTTTTGTTTATTATTTGCGGAGATGCAGACCATTTTGTAGAATGTGTACGCAAAAATTGAGTAGCCAATGGCATTGTACCCGTCCTCGAGGGTCTAAATAAAATTAATATGTTGAAGTCGACGACCAAATCACTCGGCCAGAACACCCGATATACAGAACTTTGCATACAGCATGAAGAGCTTGAATAACTTTCACAATGCCCGGCCCTAAGATTTTGAACGTTTTACCCATTATATTGATGGTTTGCATTTTATCTAAAGTAAGCATAAATTCCAGAACGTATACAAAAATGCCTTTCATCCTCTTTTGAGGAAAAACTCACTTTTTGCATAACTCAGGTGCTGTATCAAATATCGCTCGACTCAAATAAATATTGTAAAGCAAATATAAACCTGGATATATAAGTGATAATAATCAGCAATGAATGTTTTCAAAAGTAAATTATTGTCACATACAGCCGCGTACACTATTTTGTGCCCTCGTTGACTGCAACCAGCCCGCGATGACTGCACTGTTCGAGTACAGCTGTTCTCTAAAATAAAAAAGGCCCACGCTGACGTATCCATGGTGAGCGAGGCCAGCGGGGCTAGAAGTCTTTAATTTAATGTGATTCTTTATCTACATCCATTCTTTGTGTAGTAGAGCCTCAAAGAGCAGAGCAGCGGTGGCTGGCATGGGTATTCGTTGCTCGACAATACGATTGGCACTTGATTCCCATGACAGTTGTTGATTCATGAAGATGTCGCGCGCGTACAAAAACGAAGGAGACGACAAAATAGAAGAAGGGTGATATTATACAGCACTATAAAACGTAAACTTACCAACCCTAGCTGAAGCACCACATCCCATAACAACTATTTACTTATAAATACAAGCATTTGTATAGGCTCATACATGTACATTAGCTATTCATTCTTAGACAGTATCAGTATCCTGCTTGAGAACGCACTATCTCATTTCAATGTTTATACGAAACAGGTACCCCTGTAAATATATAACAATTTTCATTAAATAACAGGACTTTTTTCTTCTTAACCCTTAAAGCGCCAAGAAAAAAAGCATCTAAAAATGTCGTCTGCTGAATTCGTCTGCTGCAAATAATTGTTTAACATTACTGACGAATTAATAAGTATAGAAGCAAACAGCGTGGACCCAGAACAGGAGCAGTCTGATCTGGGTCTACACTGTTATTGAAGAGGTTGCTTAAACATTTCAACAGGCGAGAAAAGTAGACGACTTTTGTTGCGATTGGCGCATTAAGGGTTAACTTGATATATATATTTGTAGGCCTCTTGAAAAGAGGGCGTAATTAAAAATGAATGTTCTTGTTTCTCAATCAAAACATGCTGTGGGCACCCCAAAGAAGTGCCTCAATCAGACGGATTCTTTGAACACAAAGCGAATGCGATAAAAACCGATGAATAGGAAAATATTCACAATAAATTACGCCTAAACGTGTTTTTTATCTGGACCTGTGTATGTATTTACTTCGTAACTATAGACGCCTTAATTTACATGTATCGATTACGTTTTTGTGCTTAGCCTACAAGAATTGACTTCTACTAAAAGCGTAAGTCTCGTATAAATTGCACGACCCGCAGGTGTGCACTATCATCACTGTGTGAGTCCGTCTGTTTGTCTGTATGTATGTCCGTTTGTCCGTCAGCAGTTAGCGAGAATGCTCATTAGTATTGAATCACATGGTACATTTTGATCACATTTTGCAAACGTATGCATGTCAACATTGTCTGACCACGGTCATGTGTAGCGTCCTTTTTTATGGACGAGGCTTTGCTGAGCATCAGTCCAGCCGGTCGTGGTCAGTTAGTGACAATGCTCATAACTGTTGAATCAAATGGTTTATACTTATATTTATTTTTAAGATTGTCAGCTACTTATATAGCTTAAAAGTCTATTTACTTTTAAGCCGAGAGGCCCTGGCCTTGACTCTTTGACTTGGGTAAATATGGTAGTTTGCCAGTGGCAAACTCGCCAGCCAGGAGTTACTGACTGATCCTGATTGTGCTCCTGAATCTGCCAAATATATTTCCACTTCTAGGACTGGCTCACATGCGCGTGACGGGGTAGTTACTATAATACCCCTATTCCACACAGGCCCCTAATCCCACGAATTGCCAAGAATCGGGCGCAGAGAGAAATGTGTGTAATATTGTAATATCTACTGAAACACCCCAAACCATCACCAATCCATCTCAATCGCTGCTCCCAGTGTACAAACTAGCACACTTACCCCTGACCCAGTCCAAGTCCTCACCTCCAAGACCCCCACAACCTTTAGCTCAGCCTTTTGCACAGATGTGCTACAGATGTAAGTATCAGGTCTTGTCTACCGGCCAAAATATACTTGAAGTGTATAGATACTACAATACAGTGAGCCACTTTAGTTACGCACCACTTATAAAATGTAAAATTACTCGGAAAAGAAATTTGATAATTTTATTCTGAGGCTACCAACGTAAAGCGCATCTATATTTGCATTAGCCATTGAAATTTTAATGTGAGCAGATCAGAAACGAATGAGAAAATGGATCTTTAAGTGCACTACCCTAAAAACACCATTTCACACTTCATTATATCGAATGAAACTCAGATCACATTGCACTTTTTTCAGGGTCGAATTTCTGCTATGCCAGAGATAAGAGCCAATTTATTCTTGGCAATATCTAAGACTGGAATGTGTTTGTTAACTTCATCATTGTTTTTAATGTTTTACTATTTTGGTTCCCAGCTGGTCAAGGTTTGAAAAAAGTTGGTTTTAGTACTTTTTTAAAAGTTAGTTAACATTTCGTATGATTCTGAGTAAACTAAATGTCAAAACACTTCTTTTATAATTTCATTTTAAACAACCATGTATCCACCTTTTATTTTCGTAAAAAAATTAATGGATTTATTGGCGTCATGGTGTTGACGTTAGTGACGACGTCACTACTACCAAGGCTATAAGATGTGTCAATGATAAGATGGTTTAGTGTTTTGATACTTCTATGTCAACAAGTGACTCATAACAAAACAATTTGCGAAGAAAACCCTGTTTGATTATTGTAACTGACGTTAATATGACGTCAAAACGAGCATTTCTTCAAAAAGTAACGGTGTTACTAAATTCAACGATCAAAAAAGGGGGTTTTACTTGAATAAAATAATTGTTTTTGGTGTTTTTCTGTCACAACGATCATCATGGATAATGACTAGCGCAAAACAAAAATAGAAAATATGGACGTTCAGCTTGCACGTGCATTTTTGCATTTTTGTCAAAATTGTCTTTTACGTAGCAGAATGATTCGCATGAGTGATTCCAATATTTTTTTTCGATGTCATCAAACAGATAAAATGTCAATAAATAAATTATCATAGAGAATGTTCGATTCCAGTATTTTTGTCAAAAAATGTGGGCCTTGAAAAAATGGTGCGTTACTAAACTGGCTCACTGTATTACACACATTTCTCTCCGCGCTTGCATACACTGCATGTACTGATATGGTATACTCGAAGGAACTAGAGCGTGACGTTACAACTACCGCGTGGCGAAGGCGATACTGCGCCTGAAAACTTTGGTATTTATTCTTTCACAGAACATGCTCGGTCGATTTTTTTTACATCCGAAGAACGATTAAGGGCTGTCATGTACATGACATGTGTAAACTGCTCTTGTTCTGAGCTAAAACTGGCAAAACATCTGCAAACTTTCTTCGTCTTGACATAAAACCGAAGAAATCCCGTTCTCTGTTCGATTTGGTAACGGTTCTCATCTCAAAGCAAAGCTTGTCCCCCACCCCTGCAACTAAGCAGACGGAACAATGTGACAAAGAAAATAGCTGAATTTGACTTGAATTATGTTTATGATTGATACAGCATCACCATCACATTCAGATAGTTTTGAAATAAGTAGAGTTAGCAAAATAATTTTACTTTGATACGCAAGAGGGTGGGGGTCAAGATAAAGTGGCCTGGACAGCTTGCCCCCACCCCTGCAACTAAGTATACGGAACAATACGACCTTAGAAAACAGCTGAATTTGACTTGAATTATGTTTATAATTGATACGTCTTCACATTTAGATAGTATAAAATAAGTAGAATTAGCCAAATAATTTTACTTTGATACCCAAGTGGGTGGGGGCAAGATAAACTGGCCTGGACAGCTTACACCCTACCCCTGCAACTAAGCATACAGAACAATCCGAAAAGAAAAACAGCTGAATTTGACTTGAATTATGTTTATAATTGATACATCATCACATTCTGATAGTTTAAAATGAGAAAACTTTAGTTTAAAAATGAGAAAACTTCGCAAAATAATTTTACTTTGATACTCAGGTGGGCGGGTTCAAGATAAACTGTCCTGGACAGCTTGCCCCCACCCCTGTAACTAAGTAAACAGAACCATGCGACAAAGAAAACAGCTGAATTTGACTTAAATTATGTTTATAATTGATACATCTTCACATTCAGATAGTTAAAAATGAGAAAACTTAGCAAAATAATTTTACTTTGATACCCAAGTGGGTTGAGGGTAAGATAAACTGGCCTGGACTGCTTGCCCCCATTCCTGCAACTAAGCATACGGAACAATGCGACAAAGAAAACAGCTGAACTTGACTTGAATTATGTTTATAATTGATACATCTTCACAATCAGATAGTTTAAATTAGTAGACTTAGCAAAATAATTTTACTTTGATACCCAGGTAGGTTGGGGGCAAGATAAACTGGCCTGGACAGCTTACCCCCCACCCCTGCAACTAAGTATGCAGAACAATGCGACAAAGAAAAGAGCTGAATTTGACTTGAATTATATTTATAATTGATACATCTTCACATTCAGATAGTTTGAAAAGAGTAGACTTAGCAAAATTATTTACTTTGATACCCAGGTAGGTGGGGGGCAAGATAAACTGGCCTGGACAGCTTACCCCCCACCCCTGCAACTAAGTATGCGGAACAATGCGACAAAGAAAACAGCTGAGTTTGACTTGAATTATGTTTATAATTGATACATCTTCACATTCAGATAGGCTAAAATAAGTAGAATTAGCGAAATAATTTTACTTTGATACTCAGGTGGGTGGGGATCAAGATTAACTGGCCTGGACAGCTTGCCCCCCATCCCTGCAATTAAGCATACTGAACAATCTGACAATAAAAACAGCTGAATTTGACTTGAATTATGTTTATAATTGATACATCATCACATTCAGATAGTTTAAAATGAGAAAACTTAACAAATAATCTTACTTTGATACCTAAGTTTGTGGGGGGCAAGATAAACTGGCCTGGTTAGCTTTCCCCCCATCCCTGCAACTAAGCATACAGAACAATGCAACAAAGAAAACAGCTGAATTTGACTTGAATTATGTTTATAATTGATACATTATCACATTCTGATAGTTTAAAATGAGAAAACTTAGCAAAATAATTTTACTTTTATACTCAGGTGGGTGGGGGTCAAGATAAACTTGCCTAGACAGCTTGCCCTCCACCCCTGCAAATAAGCAGACGGATCTATGCGACAAAGAAAACAGCTGAATTTGACTTGAATTATGTTTATGATTGTTACAGCATCACATTCAGATAGTTTGAAATAAGTAGACTTAGCAAAATAATTTTACTTTGATACCCAAGTGGATGGGGGTCAAGATAAACTGGCCTGGACAGCTTACCCCCCCCCCCCCCCCCCCCCCCCAACCCCTGCAACTAAGTATACGGAACAATCCAACAAAGAAAACAGCTGAATTTCACTTGAATTATGTTTATAATTGATACATCTTCACAATCAGATAGATTAAAATAAGTAGAATTAGCAAAAAAAATTATACTTTGATACCAAAGTGGTTGGGGGGGGGGGGGGGCAGGATCAACTGGCCTGGACAGCTTACCCCCCACCCCTGCAACTAAGCATACAGAACAATCTGACAAAGAAAACAGCAGAATTTGACTTAAATTATGTTTATAATTGATACATCTTCCCATTCAGATAGTTTAAAATAAGTAGTATTAGCAAAATAATTAAACTTAAGATCACTTAATCTTGATATTTTTATTCAAGATGATGTTAAAGTTTTACCAATATTAACCCCACAGGCACAAATTTCTCACTTTATGACTTATGGAGGATCTGAATCCATTAAAATGATACAGAAAAATAACAAAATAACATGTATATATAATATACTTGTGTTTGGTGGGGGGGGGCAAGATAAACCAGCCTGGACAGCTCCCCCCCCCGCCCCCCCCCCCCCCCGGTGAAGATAACCAGGGTGGGGGCAAGATATCCCGGGACAGCTTGACCCCCGGAGGTAAGCTGTCCAGGGGGCAAGATAAGCTGTTACACCGGATTTTCACATAGTTAGCTCATTCTGATACAAAAAACTTAAACAAGCGAGAGTACCTACCTTTGTTTGACTTTTCCGTGACGATGCCACTACTGCAAAAGGTCCCGGATGTGACGAAGGAACACATTTATGTTTACGCGATTTTGCAGTAGTTCCGCTGATGCCCACCCGTGATCTTATGGAGTATATATTTCTCAACCCATCCGATTTGCTAAAGCATCTAGTCATGTTGCATTCTTCAACACACACAATAAACTTTTAACTCAGAAACTTCTTAAACAAGGCTATCGGTATCATAAACTTCGCAAAACTTTTTTCTAAATTTTTATTGGTGATACTATGATTAGATATCTTTTCATGTCAGGCTTTAATCTCTCTTGCGGCAGGGACTTTCGGAGCCAGAGTTTTATGATGGTTTTGTGTATAAATTAAAGAAAATTGGTGGCACAAATACTTTTTCAGCGCAGTTTATTTAAATAACTCATTATCAAAAGATTGGTTATAACATTAATGTATTGCGACAGTCTGCATGCTTGCTGGTCAATCCAATCACGGGTGACAACTACATGTATGAGTCTATGACAGTTCTGATTCTGTTGATGAGAGGGTTGGGACATGATGTCATATCTGGTCAGGCCCAACGGGTTTTAACTGTTGGATTTATTTTGCTCAGGTATTCATTTGTATGTACTGCTGAGTACTTATCTCTGTTTTATCTCATTTTATATCTTGATTTGTATGTACTAAAATATGCTGCGTCGATAAGTTAGGGATCTTTCATGCAAACTAAACATCTATGTGTCTTGATCCACATCAGAATTAAGGGTGATGTTGGCGCTTTGATACATGTTTAAGCACTCCAGTAAAAAGATTTTTACTGACCGTTCCAAGGTGGTGCTTCTTTTGTGGATCCTTTTTGTTATTTGTGTTTCACGTTTGTCTTTATTATATCGTCTTGTCTGTTCCTTGCAGCCTTGTGATCACCTGCTCGGAAAGGGCTGACCTCTTGGCTCTCTTGTGTGTGATGTTTCCTTGAGTTGTCACTTTCCCATAATTATGGTGTCTTGGGTCAGGTGTGGTACTTTATTGTATCAGTTCCTGATATTTGCCTTCTTTTCTTTTACATGTACTAGGTAGCCAAAATGAATTCGCAAGTCAAGAAATTTTGTATGCCAGCTATCATTCTATACCTTCATGCGCAGATTCAGAGGGGTGTACTGGCGGTCAGGACCCCCACCCAGACAATCACAAAACTGTAGGTTTCCATGGGACTTTACTGGTATGAACCCAGGGAAGATCACAATGCTACCCAGCCATCATTTAATGTCGGGTCAACATCAGCTTGCCAGCAAAACGCCATTTACATGGCGTTTTGCTGGCAGGCTGATGTTGACCCGTTTTGTTCACTGGGTATAAGATTTCTTAGAAAATCACGTACACTAGTACAGACCACCTCTCCCCTCTATTAGATAAGTTGGTGACTAAATAAACGTGGTCAAAACTTTGACCTGGATCTCCTTCCCCCACCCCCTGACGAACCCTGGATCTGCGCATGAACTTTATCTAGTATTATAACACTTAGAGAATAAAGAAAAAGAAACTAGTGTCAAAACTAGAGAGATGTATTTAATACTCTATGTTTGTCAATAAATAGTTTCAACAAATGATAAATTGAACATTTGCATGCATGAAACAATCACAAGAGATATTTACGTACATCATTAGAACTTGACAACATTGTTGATCCCGAGCTGAGCGATTCTGGGTTATTTTACTCTGTTTCAATCCAAAGACATGTGTTTCTGTGGTAGGTACTTAAAATAACCGTCTCACTGAAACGGTTCTTTTACGTACCCACACCAGTTATCTTGGACGAAAGTAAGGTAAAATTCGGGATATCCACTTGTCTTAATGTCCACATCAGTGGTTAAAATGCTCGCATCAATCAACACTTGTCCAAGTCACTGACTGACACGTTTACATCAATGTATATCGCACTTATAATTACAACCAAGCAACTAGCACGTTAGCAAAGAGGTAGTTCATTAACTCGAATTTGGAGATATAGCTGCCATGCAAATATATAAACATTTTGCAGTAGAGTGACAGGCATTTTAATACTCATTGTTAGTTAGAGATGTTTAAAAGAGGTAAAGACAATCGACATGATACTTGGAAAATGTAAATTTCCAAAAAGTTTTCTTCCTTATTTTATTAGCATATGTTGCAGGTATAGAGGCAATTCCAACGTGTACCTACAAAATATGTCTTTTCAATAAGTGAGTTTTCACCATAAGCTTTTTTTAAACAAACCCTCAACCATTTTCATTAATTCAAATACATGAGCATGTAGAAATGAACAACTTTTCATGTAGTTTGCCATGAACCTTGATGACAATAATAGACTGCTAGCAGCTTATCTTGAAATGTTTTATGGGAGTATATTGCTAAATTGCTAGTTGCGTGGTTGTAATAAATGTTCAAAACAAAGAAAAAATCTTAACTGATATATCATCGTAGTCGGAACTAGACTTAAAGACTTCTTCCAGGCTGTCTCCTTATATTTTTTTATTATTTATAAAGTACAACTTCTTTAATAGTCAGGAAAAAAAATCAGAAAAAAGACGCTTATTTAAGAAGGTACAGGCATTTTGTGAATAAAAGGTTTTGAAATGCCTATCAGGGGTATTTTGGTATGCTGAATCCAAAAACCAATGTTAGCAAGCTGAAAAACGGCGTCTTCACTATCTAATTTGCATATTTCCAAGATGGCCGCCAAATTGAAGAAAAATCCATAAAAATCTGTAGAGTAATATGTTAAGGATGCCAAACTGGTACAAATCAATCCAAAAGCATCTACTCATGATCTGATTGGGGATCTTCAATGACATAATTTTTTTGCATTTAGAATTAAAAATATGGCCAAGAGGTCATCAGGGGAGACAACTTGAGCGTAAAATCTTGCTTCCGACTTCGTTAAGGTATTTTCATGATAGTCCATGCATATTATCTGGCCCAAATGTGTCAGGAATGATTTCATTAAATTGAGAACTTTGAAAAAATGCATCACAATGATATCACTATTGTTTGCAGGAAAATATAGCAAATTCTATAAGGTTAAGCTAGGGGAGGGGGTTAATGCGATTTTAAAGAAAGTGGGCCTTTACCTACAAGATGACTCGTATCTCATCAGCAATTCACCCTACACTATTAAAGTAGCTTAGATATAGTACTTTCATCTGATGGAATAGTCTGATTTGCAGATTAGTTATCTAATTTGCATATTCATCAATACTGATGAAAATTTCAGAGAATAAGGGAAAATTTAAAAAAAAAAGCAAATATAAACCGAATTCTGCCCCTAAACTGTCCTTGTCGCATGTTATTATATCATCAGTGATACAATTTGACAATTCCTTTTCAACCAATAGTCATATATTAAAACTATATCATTTGCATATTCATGAGTATTTATGAAAGTAAAAATAGAGGTAAAATCATGGAATATCTATTTCCCTCCCAACACACACACCTCGGGAGGGGAAGGGGGCTTATTCGACTTACTTTGCACCCAAGGACAATTATTCATGGATGCGAAATTGTTCAATGGGACCACTAAAAACCAAAATTCTTATTGTCTCCGAAAATAAACCTATTTGGATTACATAAAATTGCATGGTCTCCATGGCAACCCACCAGGCACTGTAGCTGGGTCATTTGCAAGCAGACCCAAGATTGACACATGCGTGCTGCACATGCATTCATAGATTTTTTCTCTCTTCCACTAATTCAATGAAACAAGCTGTCAGTTACTGGCGAAACAAAATGGTCGCTAAATAGCACAGAAAAAACTGGCTAGAACAATTTACCCTTCCCCCTTAATGTGAAAATAGACAATATGATTCTAAAGAAAGTCGGTGTACCTACAAAATGATTCTTATCCAAGCAGCAACTCATCCTAGACTACCGACCCTGGTACCGAATTGAAGCCCAGTCATAGTTTTTTATTCAATGTGCTGATATGCAAATTTTCGCTTTTGCATATTCATGAGTATTAATAAAAAATAAAATAAAAGAAAACTCATAGAAAAAATAAGGGGTGTACCTATATGTGATTTGCTAGTTATCATAGACTATCAAACTGGGCACCAAATCAAAGTCCAGACAAAGTACTTTATCCAATGGTACAAAATGCAAATAATCTAATTTGAATAGTCATGAATATTTATGAAAACATGAGAAATAAGAGAAAAATGGTAGATAAAAATAAGGAGGGTGTGTACAATATTACCAAAATGTAAGGTGCCAACTTTTCTAGACTACAAAACTTGTTACCAAATAAAAGTTGAGACATTACACATTAACCCAATAGTATGATATACAAATTATCTAATTTGCATATTCATGAATATTAATGAAAACATTAGAAATAAGAGAAAAATGTTAGAAAATTTAAAGGGATGTACGTACAGTTTAACCAATATGTCAGCTGCTAACTATTCTAAACTTTCAAAATTGGTACCAAATGAAATCTAATTTGCATATTCATGAATATTAATGAAAACATTAGAAATAAGAGAAAAATGTTAGAAAATTTAAAGGGATGTACGTACAACATAACCAATATGTCAGCTGCTAACTATTCTAAACTTTCAAAATTGGTACCAAATGAAAGGTGAGTCATAGTACTTTAACACTATAGTCTGATATACAAATCTTATTTACATATTTGTGAATATTAATGAAAACATTAAACAAAAAAAGAAAAATTGCAGAAAATTTAAAATGTGTATATCTACAAAATTACCTATATCTCGTCTGCTGATTGCCATAGACTAACAAGCTTGGTAGCAAATAAATGCTAAGACATAGTACATTTTATGCCAACATCGGTTATGCAAATCATTTAATGATTATATTCTTGAATATTAATTTAAATGTTGGAAAGGAGAGAAGAATGGCAAAAAAGTAAGGGGGTGTACCTACAAAATTACTCATATCGTAGCTGCTAATGTTCCTAGACTACTAAACTTGGTACCGACTTAAAGCTAAGACATTTTACTTTACTCAATAGCCATTATGTGAAATTATCCATTTTTCAAACTTATTAGTATTAATTTAAACATTAGAAATGAGAGAAAAAACGTAAAACAGTTAGTTGGGTCTACTTCTAAAATTACTCCTTATCTCATCTTTAAATTGTTCTAGACAATTAATCCTAGTATCAAATTAAGGCTGAGACATAGTATTTTATTCCAATGGTCAGATATACAATCAATTAACAAACATATTCATGAATATTGATGAAAACTATAGAAAACTAAAGAAAAATTGAAAACGAGTCAATAAGGTCGTATCTTCAAAAAATACTCAGTAATAAACAAATTATATAATTTGCATATCAAACAACACTATTGTAGAGCTTTTTCTGAACTTTAATTTGGGAACAAGTTTAGAAAGTAAGTGAGTATGAAATCTAGGATAAATAGCAGCTGTGATATGAGTGGGTATTTTTACATGTAAATTTTATTAATTATTATCTAATTTAATAGTATTTCTAATTATTTAATTAATATTCATAAATTCAGCATTTAGATAATTTGCATACTGGTCCATTAAGTAAACATGATACGTATCAGCATTAAATTGGTACCAAGGCTTGTAGTATAGGATAGTAAGCAGCTGAGATGTGGATAATTTTGCATGTACTACCCCTTAATTTTCACGACTTTTCTCTTATTTCTAATACTTTCATCAATATTCATGAATATGCAAATTTGATAATTTGCAAATCTGAACATTGGATGAAAGTCCTATGTCATCAAATTCAGTTGGTACCAAGTTTAAAAGTTTCGGATGAGTTGCTGCTGAAATATGAGTACTTTTGTAGGGACATCCCCATTCTTAAGAAGTGCATTAAGCGTTGACATGGAAATCATGCGATTTCACATATCTCATATAGGTTTATTCTTTAGGGCAATATTTTCCCCATTTAGGTGGTATCCCAAAACAATTTGACACACATTAAAATATTTCATGATCGTGCAAGGTTGGACTAATTAGACCCTAGGGCACTAAGGAATGAGCATGCTGTTACTTTTTATAGATACAAAATGTACCATATATTTGTACATGGACATTATGACACATTTATTTTAAAACAAAACAACTTGTAGATTATCAAAGTTTCTTCTAATTTATAACCTGAAAAGCTGGTAAACAGTCCAAAATCGTGTTATGAATAAAACTAACATTTAAAAAGCAGGATACTGAATAGGGCAAGTTTATATAATAATCTTATAGACTAAATGGACATTTATTACCATAAATACGGTGATATCCTGGAATGATTATGTAAATTGCCGCCAAAACCATGTACTCTAATGGTAAAACGATCTTAGGACATAAAACAAATGATTTTGGATACACAAAACATTTTCAAAAATAAAATATTTCAGTTATATGTCAAATTCCATGATTTTTGGCAGCCATTTTGAAAACATTCAAATTATGCCATTAAGACGTCATTTCTCAGCTTGCCAACATTGGTTTTCGGATTCAGCATACCAAATTACCCCTAATCAAGGTGCCAAACCCTTTTCTTCACAAAATGCCTGTACTTGTTAACTTTTCAGATTTTTTTCCTGACTATAATGAACTTTGGCAGTCCAACACGACTGACCTTGGCTGAAAGCTCAAAGGTCTACCTTGACATTGGGTACTTATATACAGCAATTGTCTTCATAGATTAACTCTATCTAGAAGGTATAATGACTGGCTTCAACCGTAATTGAAAAATCAACTATTCAAGAGTATTCCCATTAAAATGCATAAGGATGACGTTAATTGCATGTCGTCTTGGTCCATTCATATCCACCTTTTGTAAATGACACATTCATAGTGCAATGTACATATGTATGCAATGTCCATAGCAGTCATTGGCGTGGCTATTAGAACTGACACGTTCATAATGTATGATATACCGAAGTTAGTTAATGAAATACTCAGCTTCAAGTGTATATAACTTCTTTTAATGATTAAGTCAGCATCTTTCTGTCCCTAAATGTTAAAAATATGGAATATATTATGTAAAAATATACAATATACTTTAATATACATTAGTATTTGTAAAGCTCGACTAAATATATATTATTTCTAAAAGCAAAAATATTCACTATGGCCATATTATGCAATTATACAAAAACAAAAATATGTAAGCTGCATCTATGGCATCTATTTATAGCCTTGACATGAAGAAAGTGTCATTGTAGACAACAAATATCGACAGGATAAGTAATAGTTATACCATGGGTTGTCCGCCTGTACGTGGAGATAATCCACGAGCTTTTGCAAGTGGATTATCTTACCTACAGGCGGACAAACATGGTATAACTATTTTATACCACCTACATCAGTGTGAACATTGCAAACCACGAGATATTTCGTGCTTAAGTTGGTAATGGTGGTATAAGGGTAAATATTACAGTAAAATCTGTCGAAAACGGCCTCTCAAAAGAAGCCCTCAAAATATATTTTCCAAGACCGATAATTGCTTAATGCAGGTCAAAAGTATTGCAGAATGCTCCCGTGGAGCATTCTGCAATATTTTCGACCTGCAATAAGCTACCGCATGTCTCTAAGACCTTTGTTTGTCTATTTTTGAGTGGCCGCTTAAGACAGGTGTTACTGTATGAGGTTTTCTCAAGTCAACATTTCACTACACTCATCGGGTACATGTACTATGGGGCAGTTTTTTTCGACATGCAAAGGCTCTCACAAACATTCGAAAATAACAAAGTAAATACAAACGTCGTGTCAATACATATCACGGCTACCAATGATCAAGGTATTAGCCATGTGGTTCTGACGAAGAACATTTTAGATGGTTTGCTTTATACATACATGTACGTGGCTGGGCGGTCATCTTGGTCAGATCACTGAATAAACTTTTCCCCAAAACCATTGAGGCTCCACATAGAATCAGAATATGATTGGCGTAGTGCTTCTGAGAAAGATGATGTGAAAATAACGATACATGAACGACGGATGATCGCAGTAGTATCGAGCTCAAACTAGCACAACCATGGGCCTTTGGCTATTGGGATGGGGTACTCACAATGTAAGGAAGGGTAGGGTTGTACAAATAAAATGGTTCATATTTTCAGGGGTCTATATGAAATGGTGATGTGTCATGTTTAAACAATATGCTATAACTACCTGGAAAGGGAGTCATGCCTGTTTTGAAGAGGGTGGTAAACTCTTAGATTCAGAGAACAGAAATAAACTTAAAGATGACACTGAATGTTGATGATAAAAACATATGTGAATCGACTTTACAACCACGCAACTAGCAATTTAGCAATATACTCCCATGAAACATCTCAAGATAAGCTGTCAGGAGCATAGAATAGACAGTCTTTTATTGTCATCCAGGTGCATGACAAACTACATGAAAAGTTGTTCATTTCTTCATGCGCATTTCTTTGAATAAATGAAAGTGGTTGATAATTTGTTTTAAAAAAAAGCTTATGGTGAAAAACGACATATGTTGTAGGTACACAATGGAATTGCCTCATAGAGGCAATTCCAAAATGTACCTACAGCATATGTTACTGATAATAAGGAAGTAAACTATTTGGAAATTTACATTTTCCAAGTATCATGTCCATTGTCTTTACCTCTTTTAAACATCCCAGACTGCCAATCAGTGTTAAAGTTCCTGTCACTCTACTGCAAATTGTTTATATTTGAATGACAGCTATATCTCCAAATTCGAGTTCATGAACTACATCTTTGCTAACCTGCTAGTTGCGTGGTTGTAAAACAGTTAAAATACTCTTATAATGCCAATTCAGGGCATATTGAATCGACTTTCCACTTAATGGTACACATTTTGTAGCCCATCTGGTGTAAGACTATATATCCTTTAATAGTACATGCATTTTCATGTAATATTGCAAACTTTATAGTCTATCTGGTGTAATAATACATTGCCTGTGGTGACACATCTCCCTATTGTTATAGATTTTAACAATACATCTAATTTAACAATATATCTCCTTTCATAGAAGCCTGGCCCACCATATTCTCATGGTATTAACAGTTCAGTGATCAATATTATATGCTAACTGAAGAAACAATCAAATCAATCATAAAGATTCTCATCTAAGTATCTAGTCCATCTATACAAATTCATCTATTGACAGTTATCGCCTGTCTTCCAATGTAAACGCGACCTCCACACAGCAGCCATATTGAATGGTGGCGTCATATTCTCACAGTAACTAGTTTTAGACTTGGTTATATGATTTTTTCTTCACATTCATCAATATTAATATGTAACTCACCTTGAGCTGTCAAAGTTGTTGTAATTAAATAAAAATATTTCGAGAAATATGAAATTTATATGACATGGGTGGGCAGGCATATGATATTTGCATTACTTTAGTGAACAAATTTAATTTCTAAACGTTTAAGAAGCAGCGGTTCACTGCTTTGCACAAGTAACTGAAATCGAAACTGTAATTTGCAGTCTCATATTTGGTGATTTTGGTTTTTATTTCTAAAAGCGCTAAATAAAATAACCTGACAAACATAGGCATTATGCAGGCTTGTTTGGTCATACATACGCTATATAAATGCAGTTATTTATTATCTGCTAATTACACAGCATTAAATTATTTGAAACAATATAAAGAACAGTTTTTGTTAGAAATCATAAGACAATGTTTAATTTTCCCACCCCTCCTAATGTACCATTTTTAAGTTTTTAACACTCTTGTTCATACTTTTACCAGAAAAAATCTATTCAACGTCTTGCTTGTGTGCTTTAACCTGAAAAAAGAACCTACAATAATATCAGAACACATCCTGTAAGAATGGCAAGTTTGAGATAGAAATACTGTTACGAGCATGTTAAACAATAGATAAAATGGTATACATTTATAACATTTACAACGGGCCGCGTAGCGCAGTCGGTAACGTGTCTGGCTACAGATGCGTGTCTGACTGCAATTCCAGGGGTCGCGAGTTCGATCCCGGCCCGGTCCCATACTTTCGTGGAGATTGATCATGAAATAATTTCAACGGCCATTCTCCTCCCTTCTGTGATTCATTCAAGAAGGGTTGTTGTCAGTTACAAGCGAAAGTATATGCACGAATTACTGGTTATCCGCTTGTTCAAGCCTGCCCAGGAAGAAGTGTGGTTAGGTGAACTGACCGTCCCGCAATGACCATAGCTGTTGACTTGGGACGTAAAGCAACAAAACCAGTCAACCAACAACATTTGTAAGCTGTAACGCAACAAAACATAGCTGTAACACAACAAAAACATAGACCAACACAAGAATGTTCCTTCAGGAACAGTCTGACATTGTGTCTCCATTGTTTGTCATTTGCTATTCTGACAAACACATTTTAATTAAAGTGACCTGGTAGCTAAAAGTAAACTGAAAAAATACATCCAAACTTTGAAACATATAACTACTACAATAACTATCACACTCACTTGCTATTGGTCCAACAACAACCAAGATTATATACGCTCAATTTTTGTCACTGAATAAAGCATGCATCTAACATATAATGCAGTACAAGTAATAGTTATACAATGTACCATGGGTTGTCCGCCTGTACGTGGAGATAATCAACAAACTTTAGCAAGTGGAGTATCTTCCCGTACAGGTTGACAATCATGGTAGAGCTATTTTATACCACCTACATCAGTGTAGACCTTGCTGATCAAAATATTTTCGTGCTAAAGATGGTAAGGGTGGTATAAAATGCTGTATTTAGGAAAGTACACGTTGATAGATATGCTATAACAATTGCTTAATTAAAAATTATTATATGTTGTGGATTTCCCCTTGGAGCATTCTGCAATACTTTAGACCTGCATAAAGCGAATATTAGTCTTGAAAACAAAATTTCGGTGTTTTTTGAGTGGCCGTTTTATGCAGGGTTTACTGTAAATATATCCAGCATGGTCAGTGTTAATCTACTTCTTAACAGTGTACACACTATATACATGTATTATTGCTTTCAGCAAATCAAACAGCACATTTCTATCTTCGGAATAATGTATATACATAAATACAACCATGTAAAATATTATACAGCTGCATGTGATTTTATGAACATATATTTGAACCTTTTAAAAAGTCTTTCACCATAACAAAACATCTCCGTGCAAACAGGACCCAAATATCGTAAAATTGTGAATATTTTCTAATACATTAATTTCAACATGTGTTTTGGGTGCTCAAAAGAACCGTCCCATTGAGGCGATTCTTTTGAGTACCCACAACATTTATTTTGGTTGAGAAAAAAGAAAAATATTTTTTTCAATTTTGTGCTCTTATAGAGATACACAAAGGTTGGGTTGGAAAATCTTACAATTTCTTGTTTCTTTGTCTGGTAATTCAACAAGCATGGGCGGATCCAGAGGGGGGAAGGGGGTCCGACCCCCCCCCCCCCCTCTGAAAAATCACGAAAATATAGGGTTTATTAGCAATACTGGATCGGATCCCCTGAAAAATCACAAAGCTACCAAGCCAGCCTTCAATATTGGCCAGCATCTGCCCGCCAGCGAAACGCCATTTCAATGACGTTTCGCTGGCGGGCCGGTGGTGGCCCATTTATATCCGTATTTGGACCCTTTATCCCCTCATCAACTAAAAAAATTGTTATCAAATTTGGACCCCCTCTGACAAAAGTTTCTGGATCCGCGTACGACAAGTAAAATCATATAGCACTATATAAGATGGTGTATTTAGAATGTTTCTTATTTATTTACAAAAAGTATGTGTTGTGCCTATACTAATTGAAAGTATCTTGTTAAGACGCTTTCAATGAGTACTGCAACAAAAGTAAAATCGTAAAAATAAAAGGTTCATACCCTTTTGTAGTAGAAAAAATTGTCCAATATTCTTTCAAATAAAATGAGCCGCGACATGAGATTTCCAACAATGTGGTATGTGCGACCACTAAAGCCTCAGATCAGCCTGTGCATATGCGCAGTCTGATCAGGACCTTTGCTAGTCGCATGAATATTCTATGATTGTAAGGCTACTGACCGTACATCATTTGGAGTTTCTAAGCTTAAAAGGAGGCTGCACAGGCTCACCTCAGTCTACATATGTCATATTGCCACATTGTTGGAAAGCACATGCCACGGCTTAATTCAAATTGATCCGTTGTAGATGTAAAAAAATACTGATAAATTATTTGTACAAAAAATACCAACCATATGATGCAATTTAAAGAGCACGTAGATGTTCATGCAATGTTTGGATTTCATAACTCTATGTTAAACGGTGTCCTGAGAAACCGCTTGTGAGATATAAATAGTTGCATTTTGTTGTTTTGCATTCAAAAGGCCTAGGGACATCGTACGGGCCACTTTGTATTTGGCCTCATCGAACCTCACAAAGTAAGTGAACCTATTCAAAGTTGACGTGAAGCCCAAATTCACTTACACTTTGCAAATGACCCGAAGTATTTATGATTCTATGAGCATTCCAATAATTGAATTCATTCCTTTAATAAACAGAATACACCACTTTAGAGGTAATATATAGGGAATCCTAATAATCACACTGACCCAGAATCACAAATCAGAATCTTCCTTCTGTACAAGATAGTTAAACTGTACACTGGAACAGTGTGAATCTGTTTCCCAATAAATAGAGAATACTAGGTCTAGGTGAGTGTCTATTGATATCAAGTTTACCAGGCAAGTCTTTGAGAACCATTGTTGACATCGCCAGCCTTGCGAAGCCTAGCCTTGTAAACCTGATATCAAAGGAAGCGAACCTGGTATTCTTTTTATCAGTTTATCCATTGCTTCACTCTTCAAACTAGCGATTATGACGTAATTTTCGATTTTTGTGTTCATTCAGCGTCATTAGCGACATCATTCAAAAGGTGCAACGTCATCATGACCTGATAAAGGCACATGCCTGATATGGATAACATTTATCAGGCAACGTGCAACAATGCAGTTAATATGAATGGTAATTGATAAAAGTAAATGTTCTAAAATTTCGAACACTACTTTCCTGCAAAAACAGCCAAAACAAACAGCACAGACCAAGATCAGACTGCTTCTGAAGAAGCAGTCTGATCAGGGTCTGCCCTGTTTGCTATTCTGACAAACATTGTTTGAATTTCAGCCCCTGAAAATCAACATTTTATTTAGTGTTCGGAATTTAGAGAAACAGGAATGATCAAAGAATTTAAACCAGATCAGACTGTTCCTGGTCGTGCTCTGCACTGTTGGCCATTCCTTCAATACATTAAAACACCTTAACCCTTAATGCGCCAATAACAAAAAAGTCGTCTGCTTTTCTAATCTGCTGAAATGTTTAAGAAGCCTCTATGGCGAACAGTGTGGAGCCAGATCAGTCTGCTCCTATAGGAGCAGTCTGTCCTGGGTCCACGCTGTTTGCTTCTATACTTACTTCGTCAATAATGGTAGGCAAATAATTGCAGCAGACGACTTCAGCGGACGACATTTTCAGATGCATTTTTTTCTTGGCGTTTTAAGGGTTAATAGGAAGTCGAAAAGACATGTTCCAATTCAAATATGGTACCAAAGAGAAATTTAATAATTTTCACAGGCATAAATAGAGCATTGTTTCTTTGTAGCTTATGAAATAGAGAATACTAGGTGAGTATCTTTTGATATCAAGTTTACCAGGCTAGGTTTTGAGAATGCTTGTTGACATCACGAGGCTTGCCGAGCGATTCAACATGCGTTCTCAAAGCCGAGCCTGGTAAACTTGATATCAAAAAACGTGAACCTGGTATTCTATTTATAAGTTTACAAGCTGATTCACCGTTCAAACTAGCGATAATGACGTATTTATAGATTTTTGTGTGGATTCAATGTCATTGACAACGTCATTCAAAAAGTGCAACGTCATCATGACCTGATTAAGGCACATACCATGAGATGCAGTTAATATGGGTTGTAACTGCTATAATCATATACTGAGAGGAACTAAAAACTTAAGTTTTTTTACATGGAAAGGTAGAGTTTATAGAAACTTTAACTCCGTGAATTTGACCCCCCTTACGTATCACTGACGTTGACGTTCAGGTTATTGATGCTATAATCAATTCTGTAAACTAAATGTGTTTAATGAATGTTGAGGATATCAGATTTCATAAAGAATAATGAATTTGAATTATTATTTTCATCCAGACATGTTAGAAAAAACTTATGTTTCTAGTTCCTCTCAGTGTATATCTATATATCTAACTACAGTCGAATCGAGCTAACTTGAAGTGCTTGGAACCAGAGCTTTTCACTTAAGTGCAACAATGCAGTTAATATGAATGGTAATTGATAAAAGTAAATGTTCTAAAATTTCGAACACTACTTTCCTGCAAAAACAGCCAAAACAAACAGCACAGACCAAGATCAGACTGCTTCTGAAGAAGCAGTCTGATCAGGGTCTGCCCTGTTTGCTATTCTGACAAACATTGTTTGAATTTCAGCCCCTGAAAATCAACATTTTATTTAAGAACAGAAAGAGAAAAGTGTTCGAAATTTAGAGAAACAGGAATGATCAAAGAATTTAAACCAGATCAGACTGTTCCTGGTCGTGCTCTGCACTGTTGGCCATTCCTTCAATACATTAAAACACCTTAACCCTTAATGCGCCAATAACAAAAAAGTCGTCTGCTTTTCTAATCTGCTGAAATGTTTAAGAAGCCTCTATGGCAAACAGTGTGGAGCCAGATCAGTCTGCTCCTATAGGAGCAGTCTGTCCTGGGTCCACGCTGTTTGCTTCTATACTTACTTCGTCAATAATGGTAGGCAAATAATTGCAGCAGACGACTTCAGCGGACGACATTTTCAGATGCATTTTTTTCTTGGCGTTTTAAGGGTTAATAGGAAGTCGAAAAGACATGTTCCAATTCAAATATGGTACCAAAGAGAAATTTAATAATTTTCACAGGCATAAATAGAGCATTGTTTCTTTGTAGCTTATGAAATAGAGAATACTAGGTGAGTATCTTTTGATATCAAGTTTACCAGGCTAGGTTTTGAGAATGCTTGTTGACATCACGAGGCTTGCCGAGCGATTCAACATGCGTTCTCAAAGCCGAGCCTGGTAAACTTGATATCAAAAAACGTGAACCTGGTATTCTATTTATAAGTTTACAAGCTGATTCACCGTTCAAACTAGCGATAATGACGTATTTATAGATTTTTGTGTGGATTCAATGTCATTGACAACGTCATTCAAAAAGTGCAACGTCATCATGACCTGATTAAGGCACATACCATGAGATGCAGTTAATATGGGTTGTAACTGCTATAATCATATACTGAGAGGAACTAAAAACTTAAGTTTTTTTACATGGAAAGGTAGAGTTTATAGAAACTTTAACTCCGTGAATTTGACCCCCCTTACGTATCACTGACGTTGACGTTCAGGTTATTGATGCTATAATCAATTCTGTAAACTAAATGTGTTTAATGAATGTTGAGGATATCAGATTTCATAAAGAATAATGAATTTGAATTATTATTTTCATCCAGACATGTTAGAAAAAACTTATGTTTCTAGTTCCTCTCAGTGTATATCTATATATCTAACTACAGTCGAATCGAGCTAACTTGAAGTGCTTGGAACCAGAGCTTTTCACTTAAGTTATAAGCATTTAAATTAAAAGGAGTTAGCCACTGAATATATAACAAAAATGATTATTTTCAGTATTTCTTATCAAAACACGCAACCAGGCAACCACCAAGTTAGCATTTCATTCCAATGAAACATCTAAAGATAAGCTGTCAAAAATATCAAATTGGCTGTCTATTATTGTCATCCAGGTGCATGCCAAACTACACAAAAACGTGTTCATTTCTACCTGCCCATTTCACTGAAGCATAAAAATGAGTTGAGAAGTTTGTGAAAAACCTGTTTTATAGTGAAAAACACTCATTTATTAAATGGACATATGTTGTAGATGCACAATGAAATTGTGTCATGTCCATTGGCTTTGCCTCTTTTAGACATCTCAAACTGCCAATCAGTACTAATATACCTGCAACTATATGGCAAATTGTTTTGTTTATATTTACATGACAGCTATATCACCAAATTTGATATCGTGAACTATGCTTTTGCTACGCTGGTAGTTGCATGGTTATAGTATGTTTTGTGAGCAGCTCCAAAGAAACTTATCATTAAGACATTTCTTTTAACTCTTTTCATTTTTCATGCTTTTGTTGTCGTCTGCTGACTTTTTCAAAATTAACTTTTTCAAACGCTTCTTTCGGGAACTCAATCACAGTGTCAAACTGTTTGGATCAAGGTCAGTCGGTCCTGATCTGGGTCCAAACTGTTTGCAAAGGTTATCAGCCGACGGCAATAGTCACCACAAGCAACACGAGCAAGATAATGATCAAAACACTAGATATTCTGGGCCCAGGTTCTAATATTATGCAAATTGAAACCTTCTGCTTTAATTTAAATTCCAGTCAAGTATGCATTACATATCATTAATCTCTTTGAGAGTACCCTTACTGATAAAAATATATAGTTAATTAAATTTCGTAGCTTTGATAATCTTGAGTGGTATCGATTGCCTGTTTTCTTATTGTCCAACGAAACGTATGTTATGGTTACTCATTGGAAGCATATCATGGGCATCCGGAGGGGGGACATAGGGTCCGGACCCGCTCCCCCCCCCTGAAAAATCACCAAAATATAGGGTTTCTTTGCAATACTTGTCCGCATCCCCTGAAAAATTACAAACCAACCAAGCCAGTATTCGATATTGGGCCAGCATCTGCCCACCAGCAAAACGGTCCGTTTATAGCATTATTTGGATCCTCTTTCCCACCATCAACTAAAAAAAAACATTATCAAAATAGAACCCCTCTGACAAAACTTTATGGAATCGGCGCAGGCATATCATTGTGACACTTCTATTGAGCACCACAGCAAATGCTTATCGCAGAGAATAAAGAAAATATTGCCCATCTCAACCAAAATATATGTTGTCCGTACTCAAAAGAGCCATCTAAATGAGGCTTTTCTTTCGAGTCCACAAAGCAATTACTAGAATTAATGGATATGAAAAAATTGAGCTGAGGATAAAGTGTCTTGCTCAAGGACGCAACACAGTGCCTCCTCCTATACTGGAAAAACTTGGGGCCGAGCCCTTGCTTTATATTTGCAATAAATATGTCTAAACTAAACTACAGTGCCTCCTGTGAAGTTGGAACTGGCAACCCCTCCATCCCAAGTTAAGCATTATACCAACTGAGCCACCAAAAATCACATGTATGTACTAGCTCAATTTTTGGGGGGCAGAAATCGCTAACAGGCCTCCAGATCAGGGTGTGTAATTAAAAATAATTCTTATTTTTCACTCAAACATATGATGTGGGTACTCAAAAGAACTTTCTCAATGAGACGGTTCATTTGAGCACCATCACATGTGTTTAAACTGATGGATAAGGAAATAAACACAATTTTACGCTCATAATATTTGTCTATCTGGAGCTATGAGTACCACAGTTTGAGATAAACAAAATTTTTCAGCGGAAAATTGTAAATATTTTCTTACCCATAATTTTTAGCATATGTTTTGGGTGCTTAAAAGAACCGTCTCATCGAGACGGTTCTTTTGAGCACCCACAACATATGTTTTTCTTGAGAAACAAGATTATTATTTTTCTGTTATCTACTCTTAACTGAAGGCCTGGCCCCGGAATTACAATGCCTCCTTATAGTTAAGGAAGACTTAAGGTAAGTATTGATTTTTTCAGGATGGGAAAAATAACGTTTGAAACTGCTTGAAATCAAAATATTTTCATTTTTTCTGAAGATCACAATGATATCTCTGACCACAAGTACCACATAGATCCAGGCAATTTGTTTAGCATTTAGTATAGCACGTTGAAATATCAATACTTAACTTAAGTCTTCCTTAACCTTATGGAGGCATTGTCATTCCGAGCCCTGAACTGAACCTTGGCAACTCTGCACAGAATGGACTTAATTTTCTCTTATCAAACTATGCCTTGTATTTATAATAGAAAACGTTCATTTTCTTACATTATGGGACCGTACATCTATACATTTGACAGCTATTTCGGGACAAATAAATAAAGGCCCACCTTTAGACGTATTGGTAATACAATGGGCCAAGCCCATAAGATAATGATACATGTACATACTATCACCCTTTACCTCTCTGCATACTAGCGTCGCCTGCTGATAATCTTTGCAAACAGTTTGGACACAGATCAGGCCCGACAAAACATCGGGCCTGATCATGATCCAAACTGTTTGACACCCTGATGATATTCCTGAAATAATTTTTCGAAAAAGTTGATTTTGAAAAAAAAATAGCAGACAACAAAAAAGTATGCAAAATTACCAAGAATGCAAAAAATTAACGCTTCGCCTACCAGTGATGACATTGATATCGTCTGCTGATCATCTTTGTGAGCAGTTTAGACCCAGACTAGGCCTAGCCAATTCTGGCTCGATCTGAATCCGAACTGGTTTACGCTCTGATGGTTTTCCTGGAACAACTTTTTGAAAAATTATTTTTTGAAAAAACTATCAGCAGATTACAAAATAGCTTCCAAAATTACCCAGCATGCATAGAGTTGTACGTGTATTCATTTATTCTATGTGATATGTTTGGCAACAAAGATGATTAACCGGTGTAATAACAAATACTCTAATCCTTGGCCATTATTTTTCAAGTCTCCTCAAATATCCCCAGCATCTGACGAACCTGAAAAAAAAAGAAAAGAAAATTTAACTTAAGTCATGTGATCAAAAAAGGGCCTTTCAGAGTGTATAGTATATATTTAATATTCATAGGCCTAGATCAGCGGAAGGGAAATGAATGACCGTAGAAATTATTTCAGGATCAATCTCCACGAAAGTATGGGACCGGACCGGGATCTAACTCGCGACCCCTGGATCTGCAGTCAGACACGCATCTGTAGCCAGACACGTTACCGACTGCGCTACGTGGCCCGGTAAGACTGTCCAAGTGACATACTCTCAAACAGAATAGACAACATGCTGTTGTACTGTCTAGACAATATGTTGTGAGATTGTCTGATTGTCTGAGTGATGTACTGTCAAACAGTCTAGACAACATACTGTTGAACTGTCTAGACAACATACTGTTGAACTGTCTAGACAACATTATGTTGAACTGTCTAGACAACATACTGTTGAACTGTCTAGACAACATACTGTTGAACTGTCTAGACAACATTATGTTGAACTGTCTAGACAACATACTGTTGAACTGTCTAGACAACATACTGTTGAACTGTCTAGACAACATACTGTTGAACTGTCTAGACAACATTATGTTGAACTGTCTAGACAACATTATGTTGAACTGTCTAGACAATATGCTGTCAGACTGTCCTACTGATGTACTTTCAAACAGTGTAGACAGCATACTGTTGAACTGTCTAGACAATATGCTGTCAGACTGTCCATGTGAGGTACTGTCAAACAGTCTAGACAACTAACCACTGAACTGTCTAAACAATATGCTGTCAGACTGTCCAAGTGACGTACAATCAAACAGTCTCAACACCATGCTGTTGAACTGTCTAGACAATTTGCTGTCAGACTGTCCAAGTGACGTATAATCAAGCAGTCTTGACACCATGCTGGTGAGCTGTCTAGACAATATTCTGTTAGACTGACATAGTGATATACTTTCAAACAGTGTAGACAAAATACTGTTGAACTGTCTGGACAATATGCTGTCAGATAGTCCAGGTAACATACAGTCAAACAGTCTCAACAACATGCTGTTGAACTGTCTAGACAATATACTGTGAGACTGACCAGGTG
This sequence comes from Loripinus fragilis, assembly GCA_964019695.1. Classification (NCBI taxonomy): domain Eukaryota; kingdom Metazoa; phylum Mollusca; class Bivalvia; order Lucinida; family Lucinidae; genus Loripinus; species Loripinus fragilis. The sequence goes on along the minus strand of OZ026521.1, from coordinate 62,187,854 downwards.
ACGTACAGTCAAACAGTCTAGACAACATGTTGTTGAACTGTCTAGACAGCATGCTGTCAGACTGTCTAGGTGATGTACAGTCAAACAGTCTAGACAGCATGCTGTTGAACTGTCTATACAATATGCTGTCAGACTGTCCAGGTGATGTACTGTTAAACAGTCTAGACAACATGCTGTTGATCTGTATAGACAATATGCTGTCAGACCGTCTGTGTGTTGTCAGACTGTCCAGGCGGCACACTTTTAGACTGTCCAGACAACATGCTATCAGACTGAGTAGACAATATATTGTCAGACTGTCCAGCAACATGCTGTAAGACTGGCAAGGAAAGGCTGTCCAGGCGATGTATTGTCAGACTATCCAGGCAGCGTGCTGTCAGACTGTCTATGCAATGTGCAGCCGGCTGTCCAAGAGACGGGCAGGTAGACTCTCCAGGCGACTTGCAGTAAGACTCTCCAGGTGACGTGCTGTCAGACTGTCTACGCGATGTCCAGTCTAGCTGTCCAGGCGACATGCTATCAGAATGTCCAGGCCACGTGCTGTCAGACTTTCCAGGTGACGTGATTTCAGACTGTCCAGACGACGTCTTGTTATACTATCTACGCGATATCCAGTCTGGCTGTCCAGGCGACATACTATCAGAATGTCCAGGCGACGTGCTGTCAGACTGTCCAGATGACGGGGAGCGACGTGCTGTCAGTCTGTCCAGGTAACGTGCTATCAGACTGTTCCGGCGACGTGCTGTCAGACTGTCCAGATGACGCGGTATCAGACTGTCCAGACGACTTGCTGTCAGTCTGTCCTGGTGACGTGCTATCAGACTGTGCAAACGACGTTCTGTCAGACTGCCCAGGTGACGTGCTATCAGATTGTCCAGACGACGTGCTGTCAAACGGTTTGTCTAGGCAACGTACTGTCAGGCTGACCAGGCAATATGCTTCAGACTGTACTAGCAATATACTATCAGCTTGTCCTGCAAATTGCTGTCATCCTTTCATTGGATCATGAAGTCAACCTGTCAAGGTAACCTGATGATGTCAGATTGTCCAGGCAACAAGCTGCCAGCCTGTTAAGTCAGCGTGTGGTCAGACTATCCAGGAAGCCTGAGCCACTTAAGTAAGGAGTCGTTTGGGAAACATTTGAGTGAAATTTGTTTGAATTATGGATTCTGGTTGAGGTGATGTTGTTCAATGGGTTTTGGCAATCTTGTTTATTGGAGTGGACTGATTCGAGTGAGGCCTGTGCCTACTAGGAAACTATCAATTGAATGATTTTAAACATGGACCAGCTGTTTAGGGTGAGAAATCACTTAGTGTTATTTCCCCTTTTTTGGCCCAGCCCCGAGGTTATAAAACGTTTTTCGTGCTCAACTCAACTGAACATGAAATTTCAATTGCCCATAAAAGTTTAAATGATGAAAAATGACGATCTTTCTTGCTTTAAAACCCATAGATATTGCATCTTATCCTGCTTATAAATGTTAAAATGCCAACAATTGTTGGCATTTTAACATTTATGAGCAGGATGAATTTCGTTCTCAGCTGAGTTGAGCATCGAAAAGTTTTATAACCTCCGCGTCTGTTCTCCATTTTGTTCAGCAATGTGAAACCATTTGGGAAGTTTAGGTATAGTCCTACAGCGCTATTTTGACTATGTTGACATTCTGTATTTACAATACTATTTACCAATAACAAAGCTATTTTATAATTTGTTTCTTGTTTACTGTTGTGAGTTGGCTCCCGGTACCGTTAGTTTAACAGGTGACCGGGACCAGGGCGACGACAGTAAACATGATTCGCATTATAACTCACTATTTTTAGAATGATGCATGCATTTTATTACATCTAAAATGTTATATGTACAACCCAATCACAAAGAGAATTCGTAGCATAGTGGATAGATCGTTTGCCGACTGCCATGGATGTTGTGAGTTCGAACCCCATCACTGTACTTTTTTTTCAATTTTATACTTTATTAATTTATTTATTTATTTATAGATATACATGTAACTCATAATAATTTCCAAACCAATTTGGTTGCTGAATATCGCTTTAATAATATATGATATAAACAATGCATACGCACTCAGGGGCATGCGTTTTCTTGTTCGAAAATGTCCCATTTGATGGACACTTTGTATAAATGTTTAAACTGTTTTCCAATAATGCTTAAAGGATACATGTGAAAATATGATATAATGAAAATGAAAAAAAATGAAGGCATTGGTGGGATTCGAACTTGCGCAAAATGGAAAATAACTTCTGCTGCCAACGACTCTACCTACTGAGCTAAACAAGCTGATATCAAACAGTTTTCAAAACTACACCTTATGGCTGAATATGAGAGCGTAATGTTTTGATTTCAATGTTTATAGAAGTGTGTATTTTTACAATTTCGGGCGACCAGTCCTGGAGGAGGTATAGTCCGGTAGAAAACCAGAATGACCTGGAACTTTATTTTAAAGTTCTTTTCTTTGTTGATTCTTGTTGTTGAGGCATTGTACTTGATGAATCCCACTGATGCCACTCTGGCATCATTGAGCGTTCTGAAATATTCAAGATGGCGTCCAAAATTGCCGTCAGTTAGGCTCATAAGTCCTATATGACCAACATACTCGATCAAAAGGATTTTATTTTTGACTTTTCATGGGTGTTTCAGAGGCTAAATGTTGCAACCAACTTAAATGAAACATTATTTTGATTCAGAAGGTTGAAATATTAAAGATGGCGTCCAAGATGGCTGTCAGTTAGGCTTCTAGGACCTATATGACTGACATACTCGATAAAAACACTTTAAATTTTGACTTTTTATGGATGTTTAGAGGCTAAATGATACATACGAACAAATAAGACCATGGTTTTAATTCAGAATGTTGAAATTTAAAGATGGCGTCGAAGATGGCGGTCAGTTAGGTTCCTAAGACCTATCTGACTAAAAGACTTGATATAAAGCATTTCAATTATGACTTTTTGACGATGTTTAGAGGCCAAATGATACAAACGATTAAAATGAAACATTCACAGATTTGATTCACTAGGTTGAAATATTAAAGATGGTGTCCAAGATGGCCGCCATTCAAAGCAAAATTCCACCTGAAATCAAATTCGCAGTTAGTAACTAATTTCAGATAGTTTTCAGTTGTATTTGGAAAATTTGACTAGCGTGCTATTGTTGTTTTTCAGCGTTGTAAAATATTTAAGATGCCAGCAATAAAACAGTAGGGAACCACATAGTTTTTTCTATGATACACTGCACGGAAATAATAACAGAGTCTTATTTCTTGCAATGGTAATGGTTTGTCTTTGTTCTCAGAATCGTATCTGGCGTAATGCTCAATCCTGAGCAAGCCAGTATGATAGAAAGAAAGTATTCATCAATCCATGCACCATGCACTTTCCAGACCACTTTTGGCCATATCTGATAATACCATAATATCATTATTCTCATAAAAATTTTTACTTTGGGACAATATTTCTTCAAAAAATGCAGTGAAAAATGACAGGGTATCACTGAAAACTTTGTGACAGAGTGTTTGATCAAAGTACAAACCTTTTTTGAATCAATATGCGGAAAAAGTCAGCTGGATAGATGAATAAAATTTACAAAAAAGTACTTATGGAGTGTAGTGTATCAGCACTAAATAAACAACCCCTGAGTAAGGTTTCTGCATGCTGCAGATGTTTGTTACCATCTTGACTGCTGGTTGGTATGGGCCTGCTTGTCCGATGCAATTATAACACCAATTACTACTCTGGTCTGTTGCAAGTGTAACAGACAGCACAGATGGTTAGATATTGCTATTACAAATATGAATGCTGGTCCGGTGCAAGTATATCAGACATGCATGCTTGTATGCACAAGTTTACAGATATGACTACTGTTAAAGACATGGGAAATGGCCAGATGCAATTGTTACAGACATGGCTGATGGTTGGGTGCAAATGTTATATACATTGATCCTGAAAAGATGAAACTATAACAGACATGCATGCTGATAGTGTGCACATTATAAAGGCATAGCTGCTAGTCAGGTGCAACTGTAAAACATACATGCATGGTGGTCTGGTGCAATTGTGCTTACCAGCTCCTTAGTTGGGTATGAGCATAGGGAAATAACTGCCAGTCTGAGGCAAGTGTAACATAAATACCTGCTGGTTCAGCCACATAACTACAGATGTGCTTGTAAGTCAGTTGCAACTGATTCAAAAATATCTGCTGGTAGATGCAACTCTAACAGACATGCATGCTGGTCGAGTTTAATTGCAACTGGTCTGGTGCAACTGCAACAAACATGCCTGTTAATTCAAAGCAACATTTAAACATGGGTACTGCAACATGCCTGCTAGTCTTGTGAAGCTGTCACAGACATAACTGCTTGGTTTCAGACATGTGCGCTGGTCCAGTGTCACATAATCAAACATGCGTAATGGTAAATATGTTTGCTGACCCTGTAGCAATGATGCCTGGGCAGCTGGTCAGGAGAAGAAGAACAGACATGCACACTGGCCGGATGTAACTTGAACAGACATGCCAGCTGATCCAGTGCAACATTACCCAGCATTCCTGTTAGTTGGGTTCAATTGTAACATACATTATTGCTGGTGTGATGTAACTAACATGCATGACTGCTGGCCTCGAGTCTCAATAAACTGCATGTTTGCTGGTTCAGTACCATATTATGAACAAATGTAATGTTAAGGATGGCTGATATGATGAGCTGGTGGAATTACATGGCTGCTACTCAGTGAAACTTCAACAGATATGCCTGCAGACTTGGTACTATTCAAGCAAACATGCCTCCTAGTCCATTGGAAATCAAGGAGTAAAGCTACTTGTCTGATGCCCCTCCGACAGACATGCCAACTAACACTGTGAAACTTTATCAGCCAAGACTGCTACATTGACAATACAACATTCATGCCGTTTAGAGTTGTTATGTCGCTGCAGCTGCAACATATATGCCTTCTGGCCTAGTGTAACTGTCACAAACACCGCTGCTGATCAAACATGCCTACTGGTTGAGTGCTGCTGCAAAATGGATGCTTGCTGGACTGTGGCAACTCAATCATCATGCCTGCTGATCTTTTGTCACTCAATATTGCATGTCTGCTGGCGTTGTGCTTCTCTATCTGCTATACCAGCTGGTATAGTGTCTCACTATCAGCCGTGTCTGCTGGTATGGTGCTCGCTATCAGCCGTGCCTGCTTGTGTAGTGAATCATTATAGGTCATGCCTTTTGGTTTGGTAAATCACTATCAGCCATGTCTGTTGGTTTGGTGCCTCACTAAAGGTCATTCCTTCTGGGGTGGTGCCTCACTGTAGGGCATGTCTTCTAGTGTGGTGCCTCACAATAGGCCATGCCTGTTGGCGTGGTACCTCACTATAGGCCATGCCTGCTGGTCCGTTTTGCACTTCAAACGACATTTTGACTAGTTGAGTGCAGACGGAACAGGAATGGCTACAAGTCTGGTGCTCCTCCTACAGAGGTGACATTACATCAGGCATGTCTACAGATTCGGTGCCACTCTCAGATATGCCTGCTTTTACAGTGTAACTCTATCAGACATGCATGCTGGGTTCATTTATTCAGATACATGTGTTTGTAAAGTGCTTCTCCATTAGGCAAGAAATCTGGTATGTTACACGTCCACCAGACATCTACAGGTTAGGTGCGGCTCCCAAGGAATTGTAAAACTTATCGGCTACCATCCTGGACACCATCTTGAATATATCGAATTCTGAGTGATGCATTAGCTGCATCACTGGGATGTTACAAGGATGATATCTGTAACTCAAGAATTAGTAAAATCAGCATTTTACATGCGAATCCCTGGAGTTTGCTGTTCTCAGGGGAAATTTTCTTTTATTGTTTGTAATAAGTTGCCATTTTGGCGGCCATTTTGTCTGAACTCTTATTTCATTTTTATATTTTTGTTATGAGCTAAGTGTCTTCAACTAGATTCCAACATCATAGCTAACAATTTAAGAAAAAAATGGGTTTGAGACCTTTTTCATACCACACAAGTTTTATACTTATAATTGGCCTCCATCTTGGACGCCATTTTGAAAATATCGAAATGCTCAATGATGCCAGAGTGGCATCACTCGGATTTTTCAAGGACAATATATGCACTACCAGAATCCATAAAGATAAAAAGTTTAAAATCAAGTTCCAGGTCCTCCTAAATTTCGCCCAAAATCTGCCAGACAAGTATCGTTTAAAGATGTTCCTATTTCTAGCTCTGGTTGCCATTTTATTCAGCTGAACAATTTGGCAGTATTTCTTGTAAGAAACATTTTACTGTGACTGTTTGTTTAATTTTTGGCCAGCAATTCAGGAGGGAGTGCCGTTTCAAGACTTTCCTACTTTAAGCTATGATGGCCATTTTGTTCAGCAGTGTGAAACCATTAGAGGGCCTTAGGAGGTACATGTTTGTGCAACTATTTTCAATTTGGGCCAGTAGTTCCGGAAATGTCGATAAAAGATTTTTTATGAAATGTTTATTTCTGACAGCCATTATTGCTTGGTGGAGAAGAACCTTTTGGTCAATTTTGGCGGAGGTTCTTTTGGTGAACCTTTCTTTGTAATTGTTTTAAATTTAGACCAGTAGTTACGTGGGAAATGTTGCTTTAAAAATCATACTTTTAGCTCTTGCGTCCATTTTGTCCAGCAGAGCGTGACAGCTTGAGCAATTTTGATAGAGGGCATTGTGGCTAACAATTCTGTGAAAATTATTTCAAATTTAGGCCAGTTGTATAGGAGGAATAATTTGCACGATGTATGATGAAAAAGTGCGCTTGAACAACAAAAGAAAACGTATATGTTCATGATATTACGATGGTACGATGAAAAAGTCACATATGACATTTGTTGGTTAAATAAGTTCTTAAATCAATACACAGTAAAACCTGCCTTAAGTGGCCACTTAAAAATAGACAAATGGTAGCTTAATGAAAGTCGAAAGTATTGCAGAGCATTCTGCAACACTTTTGACCTGCATTAAACGATAATCAGTCTTCGAAACCATTTTTGGTCTTCTTTTTGAGTGGCCGCTTATTACTGTAAATACGTACGTGTCGTATGTGAAATTCACTAATTAACACAAGGAGACCAACTACGACAAATCCTAGGTACTGGGTCACTCGCAGAAATTCCTGAAAAAAATATACATGTTGTATTACTGTTGCATATTAAGAGGATCTTACATGCGTGCTCATGTTTTATTGAATTCATTAAATTAAATGAGTTGGGGAGAAGAGATAAAATGTGAGGCTTACGGAGTATTTTTTCTGTGCTCTGCATTTTCTACTGGTCGGTCATTAGGATATTATGCAATCCATACAATATACCGCAATCTCTTGATCTGGCTCATTTTAAAAGCTTTAAAATAAAGTATTGTCCTGCCAGCCAAGAGTAACAGTTACGTCATGTTTTGATTACATAGTTATCAGGGACTTGGAATCAATAGATCACTTGTGTATTAATCCTATCCACAGGATAGGATTAGTACACGAGTGATCTATCGATTTGCGTTAGCTCAATAGAATGGCACACGTTTGTGTTTTACTTAGAAATTGTAAACGTATTTCGTCACAGTCACTTTTGCTTGGCACGACAGTAACTGATGATTATCCGTTACAAAAAAGTCATAGGGCTAAGTTCACATAATAGTGCATATAGGTGATGACCTATATTAAGTATATCACAAAATAATATGACAAAGCGTCATCATGACTTTGATTATTACAAAAGTACCTTCACATGCGGACGTGCATCTGACTATAGGCCAATTTTGACCTCAGACGGATCAAAGGTCAGACGAGTTTACTAAGGAGCACGAGAAAGGTAAATAAGATTGTAACGGTTGTTTTCTCACCAAATACTTACTGCTCATACTATCGAAGTAACAAACTTTCCAATAAATATGTAACGACATGACCAATACAACATCTACAGGCTTAGTCGAGCGGTCTACGTCTTAAATTGCAAATAATCCGTGGAAAGTTTCAGATTTAGAATCCCTGAGTTCGAGTCCCAAAGTTTTTTTTCTCTTTAGCATATCTTTTTGTTTTTCGAGAAAACTTGAATTTCTCATGTTTTACGTGAAGGCTTTTTTTTCTATTTGGTGCGTGCTCAATTCATTTGCAAACGAATCCAAAGCAAACACCATGCCGATGCAGTGCAGATGCAGAAGATCCATAACCTTTGTAAACAGGAGAGGGAAGTTGGGCCACAGGAGCTTGAAGTTCTGTCCTTAAATTACCCCTATAGCCTCAAAACCAAAAGCTCACAATGTCACTACGTAATGACATTATGAGATTTTCGGTTTTAGGGTTTAGAAGCGATTTAAGGATAGAACGTGAAGCTCCTGTGGTTGGGCTAACAATATCACTGGGCCAGGCAAAGGAAATGACTTCAACCGAGGCAAGAGTATCATTATAAAGTAGCCACTGGTTTCGTCTGTGAGGGTTCATAATAATTGTGAATTGCCTGTGGGTATTTACAATATTTGTGAATACTTGGTTTGGGAAGGACGCAGGTGTTCAGCCAGGTGCGGTGTTGACATCTGTGATTGACATGTTTATGTTTTTATAGGGAATTCTGACACCAGTTTGTTATTGTTTCTCAAATGTCATATTTATTAGCCTGTCAATTCTGATGGGATGTTTTAACACTTTCAAAAGGTCATGATGACAGATGTTACTTAGTTTAGTAAAATTACATAAGCCCAATAAATAGATTGTGTCAATTCTGACATTGATTGGCAGGATTGCGCAATACATTTAATCATATGACCTTTGGGGAATTGCGCAACTGGTGTGACTATGAGTCACTTTTGTATCTTCTGATTGGTTGATATAAATGGAAGCTTACCTATGTAGAGGGCGCTATATAGTAAACTTGAAATATGATTGGTTAGTGATGATGTCATTAGGTGGCGCTGTGGTCAGCTTCTATCATGTGACTTCATGGTATATAAGATGAAACCCAGTGGCAGAGCTTCAGATTTTCGGAACTTTGGGTTATAGATAGTTTCTAGAAGTATTTTAGTTGGACTTAAGAAGATTTAATAAAATTATAAAATTGTGAAAGTTGTTGGTGAAATTTACAAGACTTAGAAATTCTAAAGAGACTTTTAAAACACAACGCGAACTTGAAGATTAGAATCAACTACTACCTTACATCATTGAGCGGCTAATGAAGCGAGACCAGACAAAAGAGGAGGAACCTGAGCGGTCTAGATAGAAAGAGGGTCCAACTGCACGACTTTGAAGTACGAAGAGCATTTTTTGTCAGTAGAGCGTGTATACTGGTTCGTAAGATCGCGATAAAGGAAGAACATAAGCCAGTGGTGATCGATCTTGAGTCGGAAACCGACTACAACTCCGATGCTGACACTGCCAGCGAGACGGAGGGCATATGAAATTAAATGAATCTGAAAGTTAATACGAAATAAAATACATACCATGGTGAAAAAATATAATATAAAAAAGCACACACACACACACACACACACACACAAACGCACGCACGCACGCAAGCACATTAAAAAATAAAAAAATATGCCTGACCGAGACTCGAACTCGCATTGATTTCTTTCGCCTTATAAAACAAAATATAATATAGTGTTCTTTACCTACTGAGCTACAGAGAACGTTGACTAAATGGTTGAAAGTTTACTTCACACTGTATTATGTTTTATACATGTAACACCTATGATACCGCTTTGTAACGGTTTCTACCTGTTTCCCCTTTCACGTGCTGTAAATTCGAATAGTCTGATCTTTGATCCGTCTGAGTTCAAAATTGGCCTATAGAAGTCAGCTGATTGTTACGATCATGTCACACTTGATAAACAATGTGAACATGAGAAATCGCTATCACTGTAAATAGATAAATCCTTTGTGGACTGGAAACTCCTAAACTGGTACTATGACAAACAGCGAAGACCCAGATGAAATGCCGCATATAAGGCGGCATTTCGTCATGGTTTGAACTGTTTGCTAAGACAAAATCGATCTTCAGAGAAAGAGAAATCATAATCTTTGGAAGTTATAACAATATACCGACTTTATTGTATGTAACTTTATGAAAAAGTCCACTGGATTTCAAAGGGTTATGATAATACGAAAATAGTCACCGGCGTTACTGTATTGTGTCCTTGAGCAAGACACATTGATCCTAGCTTAGTACTGGTTCAACCTAGGAAGACCCGCCCCCATATAACTGAAAGATTGTTGATGGGACGTGAAGAATCGAATAAAAAAACAAACAAAATAAGAAGATAGTGCCAATATGGAAACCTGCCTTTCTTGATTTTAAGTTGAAGCAAAAACTGTAAAACCTGTGTAAAACGGCCACTCAAAAAATGACAAAAAAAGATCTTTATGACAAATGGAAACTTAATGAAGGTCGAAAGTATTGCAGAATGGAGCATTCTGCAATACTTTTGACCTGCATTAAGCGATAATTGGTATTAAAAACCTATTTGAGAGTGTTCGTTTTACACAGGTTTACTGTACTGTACAGTAATACCTGTGTAAACGGCCACTCCAAAATAGACAAAATAAAGATATTTACGACAAATAGTAGCTTAATGAAGGTCGAAAGTATTGCAGAATGCTCCCCTTGCATTAAGCGATAATTGGTATTAAAACCCTATTTGAGAGTGGCCGTTTTTTTTCACAGGGTTTACTGTACAGAAAAACCTGTTTAAAATAGCCACTCAAAAATAGACAAAATAATGATCTTAATGACAAATGAAACTTAATGAAGGTCGAAAGTATTGCAGAATGGAGCATTCTGCAATACTTTCGACCTGCATTAAGCGATAATTAGTCTTGAAAACCAATTTTGGTATTTTTGAAAGTGGCCATTTTACACAGGTTTTACTGTATTTGCAGGTCGCATTTTCCGCACTTTTTCTGCAATAAAAGTGCAATGTTAAAATTTACCGAATCTTAATGAAAGTTTGTCATAATTGCGCAATGGCAATCCAAACGAAATTTGCCAATAATTTAAAAAACGAGCTTACAAAATAATGGAAATGAAAAAAGTCAATAAGCAATGCTTATAAGATTAGATACCCCCGCACAGTAAGAGTCAGTGAAAAACTTGGTAAGTTATAGTTCAACCAGCAGACCTTATTTTGAAAAGAAGGTTTCAGTAGAATCTGTGCAAACAAAAATTATTTTTCCAACCCAAACTCCTTCACGCATATGTTCAATGTGTCTACATTGTATCGGCAAAGTATCAAATTGCTCCATCAATTGCTGTGGTAGGAGTTGATCGGCCCAAAAAAGGCAATATCGATGCATATACAAAAGCAATATAAGGGAATAATTGTCTAAGTTCTCATAGCTGTCATTCTGTCAAAAAAAAATTCAACCAGACCCCTTCATGCATATGTTCAATGTGTCTATATTGTATAGGCAAAGTATCAAATTGCTTCATTAAAAACTGTGGCAGGAGTTGATCGGCCCATGATGGCCCTATCTAAGCATATACAAAACCTTATATGGGAAAAATTGTCTGAGTTCTCACAGCTGTCATTTTGTCAAAAATTATTTTTTCTAAACCAAACTCCTTCATGCATATGTTCAATGTGTCTACATTGTATAGGCAAAGTATCAAATTGCTCCATCAAACGCTGTGGTAGGAGTTGATCGACCCATGAAGGCACCAGCTATGCATATACAAACACCTTATTAGGGAAAAATTGTCTAACTTCTCACTGCTGTCATTTTGTCAAAAATTATTTTTTCTCAACCAAACTCCTTCATGCATATGTTCAATGTGTCTACATTGTATAGGCAAAGTATCAAATTGTTCCATCTAAAGCTGTGACAGGAGTTGATCGGCCCGTGTATGGACTGTAATAGCATAAGCATTTAAACCCTATATAAAAAGCCATTTAGAACTACAAAGGGAAAAAAATCTAATAGAATTGGTCCCTAGCCCCTACTTTATTGTCTAAAGTATTTGTCTTGCATATATGAACATGTTTGCAAGGTTTGATGAAAATCCAGCAATGACTTCAAGATATTAAGGAATCAAAACGTTACGGACGGACGCACGCATGCACGCACGCACGGACAACGTGAAAACAGTATACCCACCACAAACAAAGTTTGCGGGGGTATAAAAATGCAAATCACAGCTCCTTTTGTGGTTACATGTAGTTGTAGTGGGTCGCATGAATAAAGTTCAATGTACAGTCAAATGCATCTAAAATTCATTTTGAGGTTTGTACGATGCTCCACCGGCTGTTTTAGTTATATCATCTTCCGCCAAGCCTTTGTTGATCTTTGTTAACTTTTAAAACAAGACACAGCGTATTTATCGTGACAATCTTCAAGTAGAAAAATAATTGTTTAATCAACCTTTTTTATCAGTATTCCCAGTCGACTGACATACTTTTGATGACTTCTAACTTGTCAAAGGAAAAAAATGTTAAAAACTTATATTTTGCATACTAATAACAGCCACTTTCGCAAATATCTAATCAAATATCAATCCTTTAATCAAAAATAATGTTCTTATTTACCAACCAAGCTCAAAAGAACCGTCTCGACATATGCTGAGGGTGCTCAAAGGAACCGTCTCGATGAGACGGTACCTTTGAGCACCCAAAACATATGTTTTAACTGATAGATAATAAAATATTTACAATTTTAAGCTCATTTTTTTATATCTGGACTTATGAAATTGGTTATTAGATAAAAGCCTGGTTTCTTTGTTCTTTTCATAAAAGTATACAATAAAAACTAAATAAACCCAAAGTCAATTCAAACCCACGCAACGGCAGTTTCCTTTTTAGTTCTCTATTCTTTTGTTTCGGCCTACATGTATACGTTTGTCATCAGTTTCAAGGTACTTTCTTACTCTGAGCTAATTGCAGACACGATTGTACATATATATGTGCTATTGATGTTTTATATGTTGTTAGATTTTTCCTTCTGGTTCGATACACTTAGTAAGTGACTTACGTTTGGAATGGTCCATTGCATATATCGAGGGGTCACAGGTTATTATCATATTTTTTGTATTGCTTTAAAGATTATATTTGTCTCCGCAAACAATGTAGACCGTGATGAAATGTCGCATTATTCGGCACATCATCTGGGTCTTCACATCGGGCCGCGTAGCGCAGTCGGTAACGTGTCTGGCTACAGATGCGTGTCTGACTGCAGATCCAGGGGTCGCGAGTTCGATCCCGGCCCGGTACCATACTTTCGTGGAGATTGATCATGAAATAATTTCTACGGTCATTCTCCTCCCTTCCGCTGATTTATTCAAGAAGGGTTTTTGTCAGTTACAAGCGAAAGTATGTGCACAAATTACTGGTTAACCGCTTGCTCAAGCCTGCTCAGGAAAAAGTGTGGTTAAGTGAACTGACCGTCCAGCAATGACCATAGCTGTTGACATGGGACGTATAGCAACAAAAACAAACAAAAAACAAACAAATCTGGATCTTCACGATTTGCCAAAGTACGCATTTAGGAGTGACCAGGGTTTAAAAGCGATAAATCGAGTCTGCTGATTTCAAATTTAGTAAATTAACTCAGTTTCAAAACATAGTCGAGCAATATCATCAAATTAATAAGATGGTAGATTTCTTCAGCCGAGAAAGTGTCAACATCAAAAGATTCCAATTTCGATTTTTTGAAAACTTTAGCTTGTTGTACCTACCCATTCCTTCTCTATGAAGAGGGCCACTAGCACCATCTGAAGTATACCCTGACCAGACAAGACTCTCCACAGCCACATGATGATCCAGGTCGTCGTGGCATGAAGGGCCCGGGACTGCAACTCCTTAAATAGATACAACATGGTACATAATGAAAAGCTTTTATTCCACAATAAGCAAAGTCAATAAAGGTATACAACTTCTGAAATGAACAAAACGCGAAAACTGTGCAAAATTGCACAGTTTTTGTGTTTTGTTCATTTCAGTAGTTCTAAATTTTGCACTGTGTTCATATTTTGTGCATTTCCTGCGGCTGTATTAGCAAAATTAATCTTCGCCACGCATCTTTATCATCACGAATGAAAGGTTATGTGATGGTTACTGAGGATCATCATGGAAGAAGAGTAACGTAATAGGTCGCACCCGGGTTACTGAGGACCATCATGAATGAAGAGTAAAGTAATGGGTCACATCTGGGTAACTGAGTATCATTATGAATAAATAGTAACGTAATGGGTCATACCTGGTTAACTTAGGATCATCATGAATGAAGAGTAACGTAACGGGTCATACCTGGGTTACTGAGGATCATCATGAGTCAAGAGTAACGTAATGGGTCATACCCGGGTTACTGAGGTTCATCATGAATGAACGTAAAGTAATGTGTCATAACTGGGTGACTGGGGATCATCATGCATGAAGAGTAACGTAATGGGTCATAACTGGTTTACTGAGGATCATCATGAAAGAAGAGTAATGTAATGGGTCATACCTGGGTGACTGACGATCATCAAGTATGAAGAGTAACGTAATGGGTCACACCTGGTTTACTTAAGATCATCATGAGTGAAGAGTAAAGTCATGGGTTATACCCGGGTTACTGACGATCATCAGGTATGAAGAGTAACGTAATGGGTCATACCTGGGTTACTGAGGATCATCATGAAAGAAGAGTAACGTAATGGGTCATACCTGGGTGACTGACGATCATCAAGTATGAAGAGTAACGTAATGGGTCACACCTGGTTTCTTCTTCTTCTTCTTCTTCCTGGTAAAGAGCTGGGATCTTCATAGACCGTAATTAGCTCTGCGAGGCAAGGTAGTGTGATGGCTTCAGCACGCCCCAAATAGACTATGTACAGGTAGATAAAACTAAAAGCTGGTTAAAACTATGTACAGTGACTTCTCTAATACCATTAATGGAGCAGGTCACACCCGTAGGGATGACCTGAAGTCTTCCAGGGAGGCTGCAGACACAACTCTGGATGGTAATTTGTTCCATTCTCTTGCAGTCCTTGGGTAGAAGGAGTTGGAGTAGGTTGTGTCGCTGATTTTTTCTTGAAAGAACTTGACTGTCCTCTGGTTCGGCTGTCACTAGAGCTCAGGTATCTGTTGGCAGGTATGTCTACCAAATTATGCTGCATTCTGTAGAGCATGCTGAGTCTGTCGTGTCTTCTTCTTACTTCGAATGGCTCCCATTCAAGGTCATCTAGCATCTTTGTTTACTTAGGGTCATCATGAGTGAAGAGTAAAGTCATGGGTCATACCTGGGTTACTGAGGATCATCATGAAAGAAGAGTAACGTAATGGGTCAAACCTGGGTTACTGAGGATCATAATGATAGAGTAAAGTCATGGGTCATACCTGGGTTACTGAGAATCATCATGAATGAAGAGTAACGTAATGGGTCAAACCTGGGTTACTGAGGATCATAATGATAGAGTAAAGTCATGGGTCATACCTGGGTTACTGAGAATCATCATGAATGAAGAGTAAAGTCATGGGTAATACCTGGGTTACTGAGGATCATCATGAATAAGGAGTAACGTAATGGGTCACGTCTGGGTTACTGAGGATCATCATGAATAAGGAGTAACGTAATGGGTCACGTCTGGGTTACTGAGGATCATCATGAATGAAGAGTAAAGTAACCGGTCACACCTGGGTCACTGCAGATCATCATAAATGAAGAGTCATGCAATGGGACATACTGGTTTACTAAGGATCATTATGAATAAATAGTCACGTAATGGATCACACCTGGGATACTGAGGATCATCATGAATAAATAGTAACGTAATGGGTCATACCTGGGTTACTGAGGATCATCATGAATGAAGAGTAACGTAAAAGATCATTACTGGGCTACTGAGAATCATCATGAATAAAGATTAAGTAATGGGTCATACCTGGTTTCCTGAGGATCATATGATCATGAACGAAGAGTAACGCAATTGGCAATATTACTTGACTTTTCGCTTACTGTAAAGGTGGCATCTTTAATATTCATATCTGGGTGTGGTTTGGCTATTTCATCTGCTAAGGAAGGGGAATCAGGTTTTATTTATAATTTGGTAAAGAGTTTATAAGCTTTTGAGCCGCAAAAAAGTGAGTGCATTTCATGAAAATAATAACCGTATACACACTGAACTCACAAGTAATGGGTAACATCCGGGTTACTGAGGATCATTACGAAAAAAGAGTAACGTAATGGGTCACGTCTGTCTCACTGATGACCATCATGAGTGAAGAGTAACGTAATGGGTCATACCTGAGTAACTGAGGATCATCATGAATGAAGAGGAACGTAATGGGTCATACCTGGGTTACTGAGGAACATTATGAATAAATAGTAACGTAATGGGTCACGTCTGTCTTACTGATGATCATCATGAATGAAGAGTTAAGTCACGGGTCATACCTGGGTTACTGAGGATCATTATGAATAAATAGTAACGTAATGGGTCACGTCTGTCTCACTGTGGATCATCATGAATGAAGAGTAAAGTAATGGGTCATACTTGGGTGACTGGCGATCATCAAGAATAAAGAGTAAAGTAATTGGTCATGTCTGGGATACTCACGATCAGCATGAATGAATAGTTAAGTAATGGGCCATAAATGGGTGACTACGATCATCATAAATGAAGAGTAAAGAAATGGGTCATGTCTGGGTTACTTACGATCATCAAGAATGAAGAGTAAAGTAATGGGTCATACATGGGTGACTGACGTTCATCATGAATGAAGAGTAAAGTAATGGGTAATGCCTGGATGACTACGATCATCATGAACGAAGAGTAACGTAATGAGTCACGTCTGGGCTACTGACGATCACCATGAATGTAGATTTACGCCATATGTCACACCTGGGTTAACGAAGACGATGATTGTCATGAGTTATTTCGTAACTGATCAGACTGTGTGTATGTACCCATTGAACTGTGCTTTTATTGTTCGTATAGTGCTTGAGTAGGTTTTATCGCCAGGTGGTTTTTACTATCTCGACCCAGTCATTCAAATGTGACAACATGGGTTTTATGATAAATCGGACACTTTATCGCATACTATAAACCTACTTTTATAAACTTTTCTAATCAATGTCTCCATATCTCTACCTTACAATATATCACTCCGTTCATAAAAAGGGATTAACAAACGCTTTGCCTACTAATGTCGTCTGCTGATAACTTCTGCAAACAGTTGGGACCCAGATCAGGACCGACCGAGCGTCGGTCCTGACCTGGATCTAAACTGTTTGACATTCTGATGGTATTTTTGAAAGAATTTTTCGAAAAAATGATTTTGAAAAAAAGCAGCAATGACAAAAAAGAAAGCAAAATCACCCAGTACGGTAAAAGGTTACGAGTTGATGCCTATTTGAAGTGTTTTCCCTTCTGTAAAGCAAAGAAAAAAATGTTGAAAACATTGAAAACGCTGACCGAGTTTCTCATCAAAATTGCAATTTTCCTATAAGCTATTAAAATAAACGGGTTTCTGGTATCCTCTTATATGCACAAATTAGCCACTTGTGCAGTAAAGATCCCAATGCCAATACTTTCAGTGATGAGCTGATAACATGTCTAACAAATAGGCTTAACTGCTTACATGCATGTGATAGCTGTATTTTGCTGTCTGTGTAAAACATAAAATGTGCAATAATGCACAGGTTTCATATTTTGTAAATTTCATGCTATAATTGTGCAGCAAATCATGTGCAATTATTAAAAACTTTCATGCGACTGTAACAGCAAAATAGAAATTTCATCTGCTATTAAAGCAGTTAGGTCTTAAAAATCATTCATCAGCTCATTTTTTCAAAGTATTGGTAAAGTTTATCTTGATTTCAAATGCAAACTTATTGTTAAAGGGAAACCGCTCACCATATAATTAATGCGCTTTCAAAGAAGGAATTTGTCTATTAAATCAGTTTGCTGCAAATTTTATCAAAATCTATCAAGAAATAAAGAACTTATATGCATTGAAGTTTCCATTATTTTTTATGGAAGCCGCCATATTTCTGTGTTTATGACGTCATAGCTTCCTACTTTATATATGCAAAAATGAAACAAATAAGATTTGACAAACAATTTTCATTCTAATTTTATGTATATGTCTAATATAACAATAAAGGATTACTTATACAAGAATTTCTGTGATTATATTCTAACTTAAACTTTTATGCATCTTAATAATTTTTATGCATCTCAGTAGGATCTCATTATATATTCAAAATGGCGGCTGTGAAAGGATGTTATGGAAACTTCATTTATTAATAACATTCTTAATTCTTAACCGATTTTGATCAAGTTTGCACTAAAATTGTATGGGTGCAAATGTCTGTCTTTTCAGACACATTTACTTCTTGATCTGCATTATCCTTTGAGGAGTGCAAATCTACCCGTGTAAAAGCTTAAACCAGCTTGAACATTTTTATTGGAGCAGTGACAAGTTAGGTAGGGAAAAGGGGTCCGTGGTTTGATTCTTTTCATCACTATATTCAAAAAACGTTTTGTAAATAACTTCAAATGCCATCTTTTTAACAACAAACCTTTTACTCCCTTAAAATGGTACCTTTCTTTAGTTTGTTTATGACTTTCCCTCGGCATTGTGCCAGGAAGATCAAATGTTTATTCTATTTGAACTCCTTGCAGGGAGTAATAAAGAGGTTCTTTGAAGGGTTTAGGTATTTTCTGATAAATTCGATGAATGATTTTTTATACAGGTAAGTTCCTTCTTGGATCCACTTTAGACCAGTGAAATATCAAATTCCACTAAGACATGATGATATCTGTCCCTTGTCAGTTTAAACTCTAAACACTCCTCAAAAACAGAAATATAGGCCTTTAAGGGGGGTACATTACGCCTCCAGATAACTGTACTATATTTTTCTTATGTCTCAACCTAAACAGTGAGCATCCAAAATTCCTGCTGTAACGGATGGATATGGTAACAATAACAATTTTATCCTAAATTGAATGTTTATCTACTGTCCTGCAAGCCAAGAGTAAAAGTGACGTCCGGGTATACAGTAAGCAAAATTAGATCCCAGATGAATTGTGTTGATTGCTGATAACCTTTCAAATAATTTGGAACCAGATGAGGACCGACAGAACGTCGGTCATGATCTGGTCCAAACTGCTTGACACTCTAATGGTACTTCTGAAAGAATTTTTCCGAAAAAGTTGATTTTGAAAAAAAAATCATCAGACAACAAAAAGCAATGAAAATGACGAAGTAGGTTAGACTAAGTTAAAATATATACGTTCTTTGCCTACCATTCGGAACTCCTCGGCCATTTCCGTAGATTGATTCTAAATTTGGCCAAGGTTTTCCGAATGATTCACCTACCTGTAATTCTGGAGTTTGTAGTTCCTTCAAGAAAACTTCATCGAATTTCCCCACTATAGAGTCCCAGAACGCGGAAGCAAAACCAACTGTCAATCCATAAACTAAGCACCTCATGAATATAAAACGTTGGCTGGGTTTCACAATAGTCCTTTCTATGTGCTTTTCATTGGCAAGTGTCTTCGTGTCATTCTCCTGCACCCAAGGCAGGCCAGGATCCTCTTTCACCGGATGCCACTTCCACCAAAAATAGAACAGAATGGCAAAACAGAGCATAAATCCCGAGGTAGTGTCACACACGGAATCTATCCAAAACCCGAGATTATTGTGGTTCGATGTGTATACAGTGGTTCCTATGCGTGCTCGGTAGACTGTGCCGTCAAACGCGTCCAGCAAGATCCGGAATTCGAATAAAAGCACGCCAATCCGTCTATTGTGCAGAGATTCGGAGTAAACAAATTTTGCGGACAAAAATCCGACGAATAAATGTGAAAATGAAATCATATTTGGTGTAATAAAATAAAATATTTCGCTAAATTTTGTGATATAATTAAAATATTCCGACACCGGTGTTAATATATAATGGGTCATGTGATCCGACATGATGATCTTGGGAGACAGAGGTTTAAATGGCGACCAGATGGCGCCATCTTCTTTCTTTTCCTTCCAGAGATCCACGGCTTGGTATCTCACGTATAAGATGGTGTCCATCGTGAAGAAATAAGTGAAGAAGAACACACCCAGAATGCCGAAAACAGTCTTCTGGTTCTGGACAACGGTAGAGACTAAGGAATGCATTTTCAGCCTCGCTCTAACTTGCGCCGGTAGAAACATACACTAGCAGCTTGGTTTCTGGATTTGGCCGCTGTCAAATCTGAAATAAAAAGCATAAGGCTTAAATGAAATATATGTGTGGTTCCTGTTGCCTACCTACCCTAATTTTTTAACCCTACCCTAAACATTAAAATGGTCTTTGGAGAAAAAATACCTAAAATGGGCACTTTTTCAGATTTTGTCACTTTTTTCTTTGTTAAATGTTACAACAAAATTTAATAATTCCCCTACCTTCCTACCCTAAATTTTGTTGGTATGCAACAGGAACCACACATATATTTCATTTAGGCCTAACCAAATTACGGTGAAAAGTCGGCAGGACACGTAAAATCATTTAACCTTTTTCCCCTGGAAAACTATTCCCGCTTTTGGCCGTCTAATCAACTTTTTCGAAAGACGATCAGAGTGTCAAACAGTTTGGATCCAGATCAAGCCCGACGTTTTGTCGGGCCTGATCTGGGCACAAACAGGTTGCAAAAGTTATGAGCAGAGGACACTAGGAGGAAAAAAGAGAACTTCCCAGTTTCTCCAAAAATCAATTAACTATCGGCATAAGACACTGTAGTCATTCCACTACGGCAATTTGGGTCTCGTCACCCACTCCGGTGTTATAGTAAAGTTACCTTCAAATAAAGGCTGACAAAAATGAGAACTTTCGAATATGTTTGCTTCGAGATTGTATAGTCTAGTTAACAACCTCTGTGTTGTTTTGCCAAATCAGAGATAAAATCAGATTTTAAATGTGTTTTTGTACACTTATATTAAAAAAATGTCAATTACGGTTTCGTCAAAATTATACGGTTTCGTCATTGATTAATCGTCCACGATGACGAAACCGTAATTAGTTATTTCATGCCTAGACATCAAACGTTAAAGTTTTCATATAATTTTAAAGCTAAAAGATACAATGTGTCTTTGATGAACAAAAAATAATCGGAGCCCAAGCATTTTCGGGCGTTGATCTGTTATTAAATGAAGAAATTGAGCATGATGAGAAAGTTACCTTAACACCGGAATAAGTGACGAGACCCAAATTGCCGTAGTGGTATGACTACAGTGTAAGAGTTGTCTTACTATTTTTAGACACATCCATTCGATAAAACTTGTACGTACGTATGGGGATCCATGAATATATTTTATAATTTCATAATAGGTTGGCTATGAATATATATTCATATGAAAACAGGTACCCCACCCATTTTAAGCATAACAAAAATACATTATATTTTTTGTTATACTTAAATGGGTGGGGTACCTGTTTTCACATTTCTTGCCTTTCTTGCATCGGCAAAGTATTAAGACTTTTTCTCAAATCTTACCAATCGTCAATATTAATCTTTTTTGCGAAAATTATCAAAATAGTTCCAAGTTGTTTATTAGTTATTCCGTTTTTCGCTATCTGACCACGGACTGAAAATTTCTCAGTATCGGGCCGTGCACTTTACTTGTTCAAGCGCTCATTGGGACTGTCTCTCGAGACGCTTTCGGTTATTAAGACGAGACCAAACATAATTAATCCTTATCTATTGCAGCGCATTTTTGGTCATTTTTACAAGAACTAGAAGTTACTTTTGGTCGAAAAGTGAGACATGTGTCCTTTAAACAAAGGCTCGTTGAAAACAGATTAACTTTTTGTCTATTAGTGTCGTTACAGTTTGGGACGAGATTGTTTTGTCGGGCCTGATCTGGATCCAAACTGTTTGATATTCCTGAAAGTATTTTGCGAAAAAGTCGTTTTTGAAAAATATCCGAGCAGACGACAAAATAGCATGAAAAGTTATCAAGTAGGCAAAGAGTTCCATGTACGGATACACTTCGGTATCAAAGTAATGTGAAATTATAAGAGCATGTGCGCGTTTTAGATCGACTACGGTATGTTGTGACGAAACCTCAGAAATCAATAAAATCAACAGAACTATTGATCACTTCACCAACAAACAATGTAGGTGTGTGTTTGTCATAGTTATTCCATGCAATAAAATAAACATGCGAGACAATGCCGAATGAAAATTGAATAGATCATTTTCAATTTATTATAGAATCAAACATAAAATGTACATGTACATACCCTACTATTTAATAAGTTAGTGTCCTTAAGTTTTGCATGTCTCCTTGCAATCTTGTAAGCTCTACTTTCATTATCTGCCATTTCCAGCTTTTTTATCTCTACTCTTTACCTTCTAGTGACGTCTGCTGATAACCTTTGCAACCAGTTTGGACCCAGATCAGGACCGACAGAACGTCGGTCCTGATCTGAATCCAAACTGTTTGACACTCTGATGGTATCCCTGAAAGAATTTTTCGAAAAAGTTGATTTTGAAAAATTCAGCAGACGACAAAAAGCATGAAAAATTGCCTAGTATGCAAAGCGTTCAAACCACGGATCAATATGTCGCGGCAATGATAACCTATCTTTTATAAGTACCTTTTGCCCTGGTCCCGAGTATAATGCTCGGAAAAATATGAGCATTCATTTTAATCTATTCAGTTTTTTAAAGTGCCAACAACTGTTTGGCAACGAAAGGGGAATTAACCCGGGTCACCATTTGTATACTAAAAAAAGTATTTTTTAGTGACTCCAAAATGCATTCTTTGGTAAACAGTGAAGACACAGATGAAATGCCGCATTTCATCAGGATCTACACTGTTTGATAATACAAATAAATGCACGATCTTCAGTGAAGAAATTAATTTATTTGCAAATTATAACCTGTGACCCCTCGATATACAGTTTATCGTATCCATCCATCCATTAAAGCTGCATAGTCTGTAACTTTTGATCCTTTAATTTTTGAAGTAAAGTTCTTTTTTAAGATAACAGTAAAAATACTCAAATTCGCGTAAAGATTTTACCATTTTCGTAAATCTTAACAAATTATCACAATCAAAACAAGAGCATTTATGTTAAAAATCAACTGTCAAGAATTATTGGAGGGACGCAAATAATTACTTACAAGAGAAAATAACACCTGTTTTTATAAGATAATTCACTTTTTCACGCGGTTTTCAGCTGTACAGAACATATTTATTGTGAAAACATAACTTATTCTATTTTTACAAATGATTTAAAAAGAAAAGAAAATTTTTCGAAAAATGTTCAAAGTTACAGACTATGCAGCTTTAAGTTAGCAAACTCTTTCCAAAAGAGTAGGTCTTAACAAGATTCAATGAACATTTCCAGTGCTACGCACATTTAGGCTATAGCTTTCACAATGTTTGTAACATAGCATGCAATCAAAACGTCGACATGACGTCATTAAACGCCACTGTCGCCTTTTTAAGTGGCGTAACCTAATGATATACAGTATACCACACAGTCAACTTTCAATATCTTTATTTCGTATGACAAGAAATGCTTATCAAACGGAGTTTCGAAACACACTTGAAATTTGTGAAATGTAATGGCTGATACTTCTGACCTTCAGTCAGTGTTGTCGCTAAACTCTTTTCCCTTCATGTTTTTGTCGTCTGCTGATTTTTTTTTCAAAGTCCACCTTTCCGAAAAAGTTTGCCAGAAATACCTTAAAAGTGTCAAACAGTTTGGATCCGGATCAGGTGCAACAAAATGTCGGGAGTTGGGCCTGATCTGGGTCCAAACTGTTTGCAAAATGTATCAGCAGACGACACTTGTAGCCATAGAGTCAAGTATTGCAAATGATCCTGAAAGGAAGTACTCTGTCAGAGGAGCGCTTGGGCTCAGTGATAGAGTACTTAACTTGAGTACTCAGCTGGTTCGAACCTCCGCGGAGGCACTGTGTAGTGACACTTCGCCCTCAGCTTGGTACTGGTTCAGACCAGGAAACGTCCCGGGCATGACTGAAAAAATATTGAATGGGACATAAAGAGTCAACTCTTTAAGTTGAAGACCGGAAACGGACCCTGGACTGAATCCCATGTTATTTCACAGTGTTATGCAGCTTAATTTTTACAGTCCTTTCTACAAAAGAAAATAAATACATGTACATGTTAATCATTGTTAGGCCTCGACGCGAGAAAACCTGCCTTCGGTGATTTGCAATAACAAAGGCGCAGACCAGCCTGCGCATCCGCGCAGTCTGATCAGCGCCTTTGTTATTCGCTTATTGCAATTGGCAAGTATCATATCTATACTTCTCGCCAGCGAAAATTCAATTTTCTAGTAGTCTAGACTGGTTTGAGTCTGGCTTTGTCGGAAACCCCGAAGACGGTTTTTGTCGCGACGTGGCTCAATTATAAAAGAGGCAGCTTATAAAAGTGGCAGCTTAGCTGCAGCCTCTGTGTAGCATTAACTTATGCATGTAAGTTTTAAGGGTGTCGAGAGGCCGAATTGATTCGCGTAAGGGTCGTATAGTATTTGAACTAACCCTTAAAGCGCCAAGAAAAAAATGCATCTGAAAATGTCGTCTGTTGAAGACGTCTGCTGCAAATAATTGCCTAACTTTACCGATGAATTAAGTATAGAAGCAAACGGCATGGAGCCAGAACAGACTGCACCAAGAACAGACTGCTCCTAGAGGCTTCTTAAACATTTCAGCAGACGAGAAAAGCAGACGACTTTTGTTGCGATTGGCGCCTTAAGGGCTAATCTTACCGGCATGGTCTGTTCTTGCTGTTTATAGAAATTACTGGAAATCTGAAAAAAATTAAGAAAGTTATCAGTAGATAAATAGTTGAATAAATAAGATAGTAAAATAGTCGTATTTACCCTTATTTTTTTGGAGAGATAGGTTCTATCAAACAGTGTGACAGTAACCCAGATCGGAAGAGCAGGCCTATCTGGGTTAATCTTGAACGATCAATCATTCGGACGCCTGTACATGTAGCCAATTGGAATGGAACGAACTTTAGGAAGCTTTGTTGAACCGCAAATTTCACACTTCGTAAATTTCACACTGTGAAGAATTGGTAACAATTCCTCACATCACGTGAAAAATTGGTAAACATATGCTACATATTTCGTACCAATATCTCACACTTTGTGAAAAAAATGCAAAAGTCAAAATTTATATAGCATACGCGCGTATTCCTCACATTGATAAAATGCCCCCCCCCCCCCCCCAATCTGCTGCATTTTGCATTCGATTTCAATTCTTCACAGTTTTGTCAATGACATATGAAACGATAACGTACCAGTTCTCCATATGTTTGATAATTTGGTACAAATTGTTCACATGTGTGAGGATTAGGTACAAATTCTTCACACGTGTGAGTTTTGATGCCATTTTGTCACATTATGATAATTTGATACCAATTTTTCACAGATGTGAGGATTTGGTACCGACTCTTCACACGTTAAAAACCATAAAAATGTTAAATTTGAGCACAAATTTTACACCCAAAAAATTATCCAAATTGACCGTACGTAATTTCACATTTGCCAAAAGTGACGTATTAGTATCAATTCTTCACATGGTGTGAAATGTACGATGTGTGAAATATGCGGTTCAACAAAGCTAAGGCGTTTGGCTTTTAAGTAATAGTTATACAATGTGTTGTCCGCCTGTACGTGGAGATAATCCACGAGCTTTAGCGAGTGGATTATCATACGTACTGGTGGGCAAACATGGTATTACTATTTTATACCACCTACATCAGTGTAGACGTTGCACATCACGAGATATCTCGTGCTAAAGTTGGTAAGGGTGGTATAAGAGTAAATATGGCATACGAGCACTGTGTCAGCATATGTTCGCTATAATTTGATGTTTCATTACAAAACTTACATAAGAGACGTTGCAGGCTGTAACACACCTTGTGCCTTATAAGCTTACTAGTGCCGTCTGTTGATAACTTTAGCAAACAGTTTGGACCCAGATCAGGCCCGACGAAACGTCGGGCCGGATCTGGATCCAAATTGTTTGACACCCTGAAAAACTTTATTTCGGAGAAAACAAAAAACAAAACAAAACAGCAGACAACAAACAAAGCGTGCAACAACAAAAAATAAAGGCTATTTTTCACTGGTGGCACTAAAACCATAACGCTGAAAATCAATTCTAAAGATAACGCAACAATCGATAGAAACATAGTCTCCTTAATGTGACATGCAAACGTTAGTTGAGAAATTCCCTAATGAAGGATTAATTTTTAATCACGTTGCATCCATTTTACCAGGCATAAACCCTAGCCTATAATTATCATACACGCCAGGCTCCTACATGTACAACTCGTATTAAAAAAAGTAATTCTTTCGCTTGGGAAATGAAAGTGTCTTCCGAAAAATACAGGGTCCTTTTACACCTCTTATCCATGAAACAATTCTAGATTTTTAAAACACGTACTTAAAATGTCCCCCAGGGCCTCATTAAAATCGTACCGCGAACAGAGTGTTCCTTTCGGTGTTTAGCTATACCGCAGCAAGCATTAGGAATAAAAGCCCACCGTTTTGAAAGTAACGGAAATTCATTTGGTCCTTAAAACACAGCGTAAACTAATGAAACGTTTACTAATGAAAAATATTGGCAAAGTAATTATATGAATTGTGAATTCAAAAGTGCATGAAAAGACACATACACCTGTACACTGCGTCTGTAAATATGGTTTCGAAATGCCCAGTATGTAAAATTTTGGTAATTTCATACCTTTGTAAGCGTCTTTAAGATCGCGATGATCCACGAACCAATTTCTGGGAAATAATAGCAAGAGGGTCAAGTGGCCCTAATTCGCTCACCTGAGTTTTGTTTAAAGCTTACATATAGGAATCCATGTCCCTGGTGACACCTGAGGCAAGCCATTTTTGGTTCCAAGGGCATTATTTGAACAAACTTGGAACAGGTCCACTAGGTGACACTACATACCAAATATCAAGGCTCCATGTCTTATGGTTTCAGACAAGAAGATTTTTTCATTTTTTCATGTTTTTCCCTATAAAAGCCTTTGTAAAACACGTGACCCCTGATATAATTTGAATAAACTTGGTAGAGGTTCACTAGGTGATGCTTCATACCAAATACCAAGGCTCTAGGCATTGTGGTTTCAGACAAGATGATTGTTCCATCTTTCTACCTATATAAGCCTATGTAAAACATGTGACCCCGGGGAGGGGCCATTTTTGGTCCCAGGGATATAATTTGAACAAACTTGGTTAAGGGTCAACAGTTGATGCTATTAACCAAATATTAAGACTAAAGGCCTTGTGGTTTCAGACAAGAATATTTGTTCATGGTTCTCCCTATATAAGCCTTTGTAAAACATGTGACCCCCGGAGCAAGCCATTTTTGACCCCAGGGGCATAATTTGAACACACTTGGTAGAGGTCCACTAGGTGATGCTACATACCAAATATCAAGGCTTTAGGCCTAATGGTTTCAGACAAGAAGATTTTTCAATGTTTTCCCCTGTATAAGCTTGTGTAAAATATGTGACCCCCGGGGCGGGCCATTTTTGGCCCCAGGTGCATAATTTGAACTAACTTGGTAGAGGTCTACTAGGTGATGCTACATACCAAACATCAAGGCTCTAGGCCATATGGTTTCAGACAAGAAGATTTTTCCATGTTTTCCCTATAAAGCCTATGTAAAACACGTGATCCCTGAGGCAGGGCCATTTTTGGCCCCAGGGGGATAATTTGAACAAAATTGGTAGAAGTCCACTAGGTGATGCTACACACCAAATATCAAAGCTCTAGAGCTTGTGGTTTTAGAGAAGAAGATTTTTTAAAGTTTTCATCTTGAAAATCTATTTTAGCCTGTGTGACCTAGATATGCAATGGGCCGAATCCATTTGAACAAATATTAAAGAAGGCCATATAAAGATCATTCCTGCCAAGTTTGATCAAAATCCAGAAAGTAGTTTAGGAGGAAATGTCTTTTGAAGCAATTGTTGACGCCAGACGGACCAACGATCACAATAGCTCACAATGAGCTAAAGGCTGAGGTGAGCTAATAAAATTTTAAAGCCCAAGTCAACATTATTAGTCATGTCGGGACTCCTCCCAGAAAAAAAAATGATTTTGAGACGACAAAAAGCATGCAAATTACCCAATATGTAGACTAGCCACTACCCAGATAAATAAGTCTGTTTTTTTTTCTGTAAATGTTAGAAACTGTATGGCCATTTGTAATAGCAAGTCTACTTTTCTTTGCTTCTAGGCTTAGATTTAACCCTTAAAGTGTCAATCGCAACAAAAGTCGTCTGTTTTTATCGTCTGCTGAAATGTTTAAGAAGCCTCTATGGCAAACAGTGTGGACCCAGATCAGACTGCTCCTATAGGAACAGTCTGTTCTGGTCCACACTGTTTGCTTTTATATTTAATTCGTCAGTAATGCTAGGCAATTATTTGCAGCAGACGACTTTAGCAGACAACATTTTCAGATGCAATTTTTACATGGCGCTTTAAGGGTTAAAATTGAGACAGAAGAGAAGACTAGCCATAGGGTGTAATATATCTTAGATTTTATAGATTTTATCCCAATTTGAAAATTCATTTTAACGTCTGGAGGACTACCCAGTCTACCCAGTATGCAAAATAGTTTATTATGCAAAATAGTTTATTTGTCTTGCTTGTTCACAGCTTTTACACATGTCAGAATAACCCTTTTCTTACGATGCAACTCCTGTGTAACCATGCACATCAAAAGTCAGGGCCGTCGCCGCCTATTTAAAAGTGGTCCGGCGGAGGAAGCCATCGAGAGGGGGAGAGCACGAAAGGGGGACTATTCCCTCTCTAGTTAGGGGGTTTTGGGGGGCCTACCCCAAGAAAAGTTTTGAATTTTGAGCGCTTCTATGTGCGTTTTTAATGGGGTTTTATGCGTTTGGGACCAGATTTAATCGTTTTGGTCACAAAGATATTTCTTGTCGCGTGAGAAACCGAATGCTGAACAAAATTGTTTTCAGACAGTCACATGTTGTTGTTTTTTTACTTTTTTTCTTCAGCATGTTTCTTTGACATGATTTCATCTATGTCCCCGCATGTTTTAGCAAAGTACTTTTAGCACTGATCCTTGGTGGTACTTCAAAGAGTCATGTTTTCGAAAAGATATGTATACACTTTTCAATTAGAACACCCGTTAAGGATGCAGGCTTCATCTAGGTTTTGGCTTCGGTAGGTATAACATGAGATCTTTGGCTTCATCGTAACAACTGTCGAACCACGACGGCTAAACAATTCTTTGCTCAGGCTTCTGAAGTCGAGTGAACGTTGGGGGAACCGAAAAGTCTTGGGCTGAATTGGAACAGGCGGGACTCGTATATCCGTAACGGAATGCATTGTAATTACACAGGCTCACGATGTTATATATGTAAAGTCAAAACGTTCGAAACATTCTTTGTCGTTCGACGCGTTAACTATAAGATGAATAAAACCAATATGTCAATTTGAGGGAATGAAACTGGATCATAGAAATTATCTGGACCTCAACGAGAAGACCTGTCTTCAGGGTTTCCGACCATGCAAGACTCAAACCAACCTACTCAGTTACAGAGATTAGCTAGAATACTGAAATTTTGCGTGTAGCAAGTTTATCAATTATACTTGCCTGGGAGCGAACAATATAGGCGCTGATCAGACTGCGCGGATGTGTAGGCTGGTCTGCGCCTTTGGTGTTCGCATGCAGCTACATCAGGTTTTCTCTCGACACGGTCCATAAGTATGATAATGTCCACTGCAGGACAAAAAGGCAATCAGATTATGAAATTATCAGGTGTCATTATAATTTTCCAATGCTTTCACACCTTGGCTAGGTCGGTTTATTGATGACACGCGCAACGAGTGTTAATGATAATTGCATCAATAAATTTTGACAGATTGAATAAAATCAGAGTAAAAAGTAAAATGAGCCGAAATGAAAAAAAGGGACGCGGCGGAGAGCATACTCGGCCAAAAAAGTGGTCCAGCGCTCGCCGTCCTGCCGGACCGGCGACGACGGCCTTGAAAGTGACAACAGCTGTTTTGTGCTGGCTTTAAAGCTGCATAGTCTGTAAATTTTGATCTTTTAATTTTAGAAATAATGTTTCTATTTTTCAAGAACACATTAAAAAACTAAAATTCATGTATACATTTTACCAATTTCGTAAATCTTAACAAATTACCAGTATCAAAACAACAGCATTTATGTAAAAAATTAACTGTCTATACTTATTGGAGGGACGCAAATAATTACCAACAAGAGAAAAATCACTTGTTTTATAAGATAATTCACTTTTCCATGCAATTTCAGTTATAGGGAACAGATTTATTGTGTAAACATAACTTAATTCTACTTTAACAAATGATTTAAAAAGAAAATATTTTTTATCGAAAAATGTTCATAGTTGCAGACTTAGTCTCTTTAAGAGAATCATTCAATAAGTTAGAAACGCCATATAACGTCTCAATAAATGAGTTGCCACGTTACATGCACATGTGCATCACATAATATAGAGTCGATACAGACTTCAAACCCCTCGACCTGTGTTGTTTGCCTAAATTCTACTTTACAACATAATACCTTCTCCTTTAAAACATAATTTCTCCTTTACAAAACAACTTCTCATTTAGAACGTAATTGCTCCATTCAAACATCGCTTACAGCATGTACAGTGCTCCAGAAAAGTTTTAATTTATCAGTAAGCTATCTTTTGAATTAAAATATTGAGTTGCTCACTTTTTTTAATATTCTGAAAATCTGATATTGACATATTTTTTGGCACTCGATGACTTTCGACGTTTTCCTTCAATTTTGTCGAAATTTTCAGTGGTGATTGAAAATGTACTTGGATACAGGTTTTTATGCAAATCACTAACTAGACGGTCTGGTCTGAAAATGCAAAAATTATGAGCCAGTGCATGAGATTTCCAACAATGTGGTATGTGCGACCAGCAAAGCATCAGATCAGCCTGCGCATACGCGCAGTCTGATCAGAGCCTTTACTAGTCGCTTGAGTATTCTATGAGTGTTTAGCTACTGACTGAACACCATTTGGATTTTCTAAGCTTCAAATGAGGCTGAAGAGGCTGGTCCGAGTCTACACATGTCAAAATGCCACATTGTTGGAAATCTCATGCACTGGCTCAAATATTGTTTTACAGAAAAGTGCGTAATTTTCTAATGGTGAGTATTGTGTCACAGTTACAAGCGGGTTTCAAACTAATATTGAAAGGTTGAAAATGTGTTCCTCAAACACATTTGAGTCGTGGCATGCGATTTCCAACAATTTGGCATTTTGACAAAGTGCAGACTTAAACGAGCCTCTGCAGTCTCCTTTTAAGCTTAGAAACTCCAAATGGTGTTCAGTTAGTAGCTTAACACGCATAGAATACTCAAGCGACTAGCAAAGGCTCTGATCAGACTGCGCGTATGCGCAGACTGATCTGAGGCTTTGCTGGTCGCACATACCATATTGTTGGAAATCTCATGCACTGGCTCATTTCATGTTTCTGATCTTTTGAAATAAGGGAGAAATAAACTTGATTTTTTGGATGAAATTTCGAAAATATAACATTTTGCATTTTCCGACCAACAGGTATCCACGGGACCGTCTAGTGAGTGATTTGCATACGAAGTTGTAGACAACTGCAATTTTAATAACCACTGAAAATTTCGTTGAATTCGAGGAAAAAACGTCGAAAGTTATTGAGTGCCAAAGAGGTAGGCTCAGTGCATTGGGCCCTATGGAAATCTTTAGAGTTTGAGTAGTACACATGTACCCCTTTACTCCATGCAATTTGAAAAAAGCCACCTAGCTGAGGGTAATCCATATAAGTACCAGCTGACCGAGTAGTTATTCGGAACAACAAGACTTTTGATAAATAATCCAGGATTACCTCCAAACTTATGGTCCTAGATTCTGTCCATATAGAGTCAAAAATGAAAATGTTCTGATCCATATTTAGGACACGGTTATGTCATTGACGTAAACGACAATCATATTGCATAAAGGGAAAAGCCGATTTTGGTCGCGAAATTATTTATGTCTGTGAAGATTCTATTTTCAGTAGCAAAAATCATGAAACAAACTAATGTGCCAATCAGCAAAATACACAGACATGCAAGTTCTTCTTGTAATTTCCTCTTTGTCTACTAGTGTCGTCTGCTGATAACCTTTGCAAACAGTTTGGACCCAGATCAGGCCCGACAAAACGTCGGACCTGATCTGGATCCAAACTGTTTGACACGCTGATGGTATTCCTGAAAGAAATTTTCAAAAAAGTTGATTTTGAAAAAAATCAGCTACAAATTACCCACCATGCAAATGTTTAATGGCAGACGTCAATCGGGCCTTGACGCGAGGACACCTGTCTTCGGCGTTTGCGACCAGGTACATGTAAGGCTCACATGCGGGTCCAGAAAGTGTTGTCAGAGGGGGTCCAAGATTGACAACGTTTTTTTTTCTTTTTTATTGTTTTTTTTTTTTTTTTTTCAATTTTTTTTTTTTTTTTTTTTTTTTTTTTTTATGATGATGATGATGATGATGATGATGATGATGATGATGATGATGATGATGATGATGATGATGGGAGGGAGGATCTAGAAAGTGGGTCATCATCGGCCCGCCAGCGAAACGCCATTTGAATGGCGATTCGCTCGCGTGCCGAGGGTGGCCCAGCATTGAATGTTGTCTTGGTAGCTTTGTGATTTTTCAGTGGATCCAGACCTGCATTGCTAGAAAACCCTATATTCTTGTGATTTTTCAGGGGGTTCCAGACCCCATGCCCCCCCCTCTGGGTCCGCACAAATCTCAGTTCAGCCTGTTCAGCTACATGTACAATGGCTAGCCAGAACGTTGTGATATAACATACATGTAGGTCGAAATCGACACATTTTTAGCGTCAAATTGAAACTATTTCCATATCCATCAATTTTGAACATTTGGATTGGGTGCTCAAACGAGCTGTTCTTTTGAGAATCCTTTAATGTTTTGTATGAGCAGTCTGATCTGTGCCGTTCGGTTTCTTGTTCCAAATAAGTCATAACTGAGGGTCTGGATTGGGTATAATGATTTGTGAATAGTTTTTTGATGAAGGATAAAAGCCTGTATGTATTAGTCTGAGTGTGTGTGCAGATACCATAAAAATATAACACCTTGAAAATATATAGAGCGTATGTGAAAACATCCTTGACTTATGCCAGTCCACATAATGGAGCAAAATCAATGTAGAAATCATTCAAATGGGCCAGCACACGAGATTTTGATACATGCAGAATTCGCGATCATATTCGGCAGAATCTACGTTACGCGCATGTACTAAATTTTAGACCTCTAGCACTCGGGTTTGAGCCGCTACTACACTTACTCTGTCTGATCGTTATCTTTATGCATGTAATTGGCTGGGAGGTCCCATGCAGTTTATAATGTCTGCCTTTAGCTGAACTTTAATATCAAATGGGCGACTAAGATCAATTGTAAACTGAATGTGCAAGTTTAGCCCCCCACCCACCCCCCCCCCCCAAAAAAAAAAAAAAAAGAAAATAAAATAAAGGTGGCAGCTCAGCTGTCATCTCTTTTGGTGTTAACTAGCATTACCTTCTTAAACAGCTCGGGGCAAACATTTCTTAAGTATTTCTACATTGCTGCTGTTATTTTCTGGATCAAAACATTCAAACAGAACCCCTGGGTTTTAAAGCAACTGCGAGAGAGGCAGAAGAGCTGCAACCAGATACATGTATGAAAGTATGAACTTCACACTAGTCAAGCACCTAAATACCGAACGCCACATGAAAATCATCTAAGTAATAGTTATACCATGGGTTGTCCGCCTGTACGTGGAGATAATCCACGAGCTTTAGCGAGGTGGACAAACGTAGTATAACTATTTTATACCACCTACATCAGTGTAGACCTTGCACATCATGAGATATTTCGTGCTAAAAGTTGGTAAGGGTGGTATAAAATAGAATATAGCGTGCATAATATCTGTGAAGTGTTCACAATATCTGTGAAGTGTGCACAATATCAGTGAGTCGTTTCTTTTAAGCATCCAGGACATAGGGTTTGATAAGAAACAAAATTTATGTGAAAGTAGTCACCATAGGTTTAGATAAACAAAAGTTTTGAGCGTAAAATTGTTAACAATTTCTGACCCATCAGTTTTAACATATGTTTTGGGTGCTCACAAGAACCGTCTCATTGAGACCCCACAGCATGTTTTGGTTGGGAAATAATAAAATTATTTTTTGTGGGGTACGCATTCTTAATATAAATAAAGACCTGCATTACCATTTTGGGATTTCATATATTACTTAAAACACCTTTCCATTATTTATTTATTTATTTATTTATTTATTTATTTATTTATTTATTTATTTATTTATTTATTTATTCATTCATTCATTCATTCATTCATTCATTTATTCATTTATTTATTTATTTATTTATTTATTTATTTATTTAGATGTATACTTATGGTTGAAGATATGTTTATAGCAACGTATACATGCTTATTTTAAGATCTGTAGGTAGGGGGAGGGTCGTAACTAATGTTGAGAGAACTTGTGGCCCAACCCCATGGCCATAAAATATGTATAAACTTTTAAAAACTTAAAACTAACACCTTATAATTCGAACAACTGATAACTCGAAGTAAACTATCTGGTCCAGAGGACTTTGAATTCACCAGGTCCCTAGGTTATGAAAAAATCATGCTCAACTCAATTGAGCACAAAAATTCAGCTGCTCACAAAAAACTAAAATACCGACAAATGAAGAAGTTTCTTGTTTTAAGACTCTCAGATGTTGTATTTATCATGCTAATAAATGTTAAAATGCCAACTATTGTTGGCATTTTAATATTTATGAGATGATAAATTTCGTACTCAGCTGAGTTGAGCACGAAAAAAAGTTTTATAACCTCGGGGATAGATTCGACTGTGATTCATATTATAGATATTCGTATTATTTTTTATGGTAAATGTTGAATACCTTTCATTCAGTATGCCTCTGTTTAACAGCTGTTCCGAGAATTTGTAAAACTTTAAAAGCGCTATCAATGCATTCACAATGATGACTCACATGCCGCATATGTGCCATACGCACGAGCCCATGAAGTGAAAATGTCTCAGGAAAATAGTGACCAAAACTGGTATGGTCTTGATCCAAAACTGTTTACCAATGTTGTTAGCAGACGACACCAGTAGACAAAGAGTTAAATTGCTAATTTGACATAAATGCTTCAGACGACAATTTGAATTTTTGAGAAATATCATGTCCCCCCTCCCCCTGAAAAATCACAAAATTATAGGGTTTCTTAGCAATACTGGTCCGGACCGCTTGAAAAATCACAAAGCTACCAATCCAGCATTCAATGTTGGGCCATCACCGGCAAGCCAATGATGGCCCGCTTATAGTGGTATTTGGATTCTACCTCCCCTCATCATCTAAAAACGTTGTCAAATTTGGACCCCTCTGACAAAACTTTCTGGATGCGCGCATAAATATACAAAACGCAACCGTTTTAAATCCACGTTTCTTCCACATGGACCGCAGGTTCAAGTTAATATAGGCTGTATCCTTTGACATACTAAATTCAATGAATAGTTTTTTCAACCTTGGTCGATTATTGGAAGTTTAGATTGCATAAGTACATAAGCACTGGCCCATATTCTTTTATAATGTAGCAATTTAAAGTACATAACTCTGAGAGTCAATGGGATCTAGTCGCAAGACGACATAAAGCTGCTACAATAGCCCATCTACCAGCTATCTCCCTCATAGCATAGAACCAATACTAAGTTACGAAGAAGATGGAACCTGTTTCCTTTGGATGAGATGGACCTAAAATTCAATCCTTCGACACAACTTCAATAGTCGTCCCTGGAACATACATGTAGACGGAGTCTAGAATGTACGCTGAATTTGTAAAAAAAATATCCCTTTTCTCCATTACAAAACATTTCAACCAGCAAGCAGAATATTCTTTGATGCTGATATTATTATTATTATTATTATTATTATTATTATTATTATTATTATTATTATTATTATTTAAAGGATTTAAATGTCCAGCAGTTCAATGAGTGTCTCACCGCATAGCATTGTCCGCCTTTTTACATTTTGCTCTAAAATGAGGTACTGTAAACTCGGTATTTTTCGCGAGGGTTTTATTTTCGTGCAAATAATACCCTCGCGAAATGGCGAAATTACTCTGCCGTTAAGTTTTTGCTGCTCTAGTCGTAATTTTTAACATGGCAAATATGTCTTCTAATGCTATTCGCGAAAATAAAGTTCTCACGAAAATGTTCGAATTTACAGTAACAGAAAGTTTAAACCAATTGATGTATGCGATGAAGGAGATACGATTGGTTAGCCCATGAATTTCAAGACCTCGGATGCACGGTTTTTACACCAAACTACGTGGCAGCTCAGCTGTCATCCCTTTAGGTACACGTATACGCTTATACCTATATTTTTCTACTAAAACAACTTAAGGCCAACATTTTTAAGTAACAAATATTTAATATTATATCTGTGATTGGTGCATTTTCTCTCAGGATGATTACCATGCACGGATCCAGAGGGGGGACCAGGGGTCCCGACCCCCGCAGCATGAAAACTCACAAAATATAGGGTTTCTTAGCAATACTGGTCCGGATCCCCTGAAAAAGAACAAAGCTACCTAGCTGGAAACGATGTCGTTACGTAAACGGGTCCCCAATTAAAATTGCCCATTTGCCGAACGATAGGAGGCTAAGGTAGTGACTTTCATTTCTACTGCCTAGCCAGAATTCATTGTAGGCCATCATCGGCCCGCCAGCGAAGCAGCGTTTCGCTGGCGGGCTGATGATGACCCACTTTTGGTGCTAATTTGAATCGTCTCTCCCCTCTTCAAAAAAAAACGTTGTCAGAGTTGGGCCCCCTCTGGCAAAACTCTCTGGATCCGCGAATAATTACACTCTTAGGTGGAATTTGACTTTGTCTTGGAAAATGATACGTAAATTGCATTGTGCAGAATAACAAAAAATTGGTGGCAAACTAACGCGAATTAATTATTTGCCTAATAGGTGATTGTACATGCTTTTTGTCGTCTGTTGAATTAGACATTTTTCGAAAAAATCTGTCAGAAATACAATCAGTCATCAGTGTCAAGTGGTTTGGATCCAGGTCGGGCCTGACGTTCTGTCGGGCCTGATCTGGATCCAAACTGCTTGCAAAAACACAGCAGACAACACCAGCAGGTTAAAAGTTGATTCCAATGTGAACAAGTGAGTTTTACAATCGAAAAATCAACTAATATGCTTATAAAATTCCGCTGCAACCTACACCCATAAATAAATCGGCCTAAATAAATATGGGGTGATATCTAGCGGGTCAGGTCTATTAATAAATTGTGTAGTGTATTAAATGGGTATTTGGGTTTTATAAATAGAAAATAGTTTAAGCTTAAAATTATGTATTTGCTTAAGAAATTAATACCTGTGGTATCCAATAACGCAATGTATTTCTCAAGCGGAAAAGTCATTCAGGGCGTTAGAAAACGAAATAATACTTCCAACGGAAATGTCGGAAATACGGTTCCATTGATATTAAAGCTCAAAGACCACAGGCACACCCCGGCACCGTGAAGAAGAGACACAGAACAATCAAACAGCTATCACAGCAACCAGCTATCACGTCCTCAATTAGCACAGTGGCTCAGTGGTAGAGTGCTTGACTACTTATGAGTCCCGACGCAAAAAAAAAACAGTCTACGGGGTTTCCGAGAAAGTAAAACTTAATCCAGTCTGCTCAGCTACAGAGACTAGCTACAAAATTGAAATTTCGCATGTAGTAAATTCAGATATGGTTCTTTCCAAACAGCGAATAACAGTGGCGCTGACCAGACTGCGCGGATGCGCAGGCTGGTCTGTGCCTTTGTCGTTCGCCAAACCCCAAATACAGGTTTTCTTACGTCAAGCCCGGGCCAACTTAGTATTCTATAAAATCAAGTTTCAACGAGAACTTGTCCTTGAACCATGGCTCTCCTAACTCGTGACTTACCGAAAATGGCAAGTGATGGCACTTTCCACTTGCTTTTTCGGAAAAAAGCTACTTGCATATATAGCATGTAAGTATGTCCTAAATTTCATTCTTGACATCACATGTTTAATAAATATTAAAGTTATCGGTCTTGAAATCTATTCTGGTATTGGGCCCAACATATGTACTGTCAAAGTACAAGAAGATAGTTTTTTTTGGTCTGGAATGTCTTAAAAAAGTATTCGTTTTTGCTGATAGATACAAATTAATGTCAGAAATTCGATACAATATAGCGCAGAGCGTGAACATATTAAAGACATTTAACTTATTCATTCATGATGACTTTAATACTTCAGTAACAAAGTTTCGAGCCACGAAGGGAGAAATGTGT
Source organism: Loripinus fragilis (assembly GCA_964019695.1). Classification (NCBI taxonomy): domain Eukaryota; kingdom Metazoa; phylum Mollusca; class Bivalvia; order Lucinida; family Lucinidae; genus Loripinus; species Loripinus fragilis. The sequence continues at coordinate 62,149,459 of OZ026521.1, read as the reverse complement.
TGCGCCCTTGGGCAAGGAATGGTTACCATTGAGAAAAACAACATACAATAATGATCACACACACTCAGACAAAACGAAAGAAAAAAAATTGTAGCGTTTAACAAACTGAGTCGGCCAATGTAAAGTTCCCTGTACTGTAAAAAGTAAATCGCTTTTCGGTAATTAATCAGATTTTGACACGGACAATTTGTTGCCCACAAGGCCCTATTTACAGCAAAAAGGTTAGTACGCCGAGTGTAAACAATCGGAATTGCCTCGGCCAATTCCGTGGAATACGACCTCGGACGTACATAGAGGGCAAACTTTGATAACTTGAGCCCCTATTTACGCATGTTTAAGTTCCGTTTCACCAAGTAAGCCTAACATGTTTTAAAGTTTAATAAAATCATCTAATTAACATGAGAGAGAATTACATACACATGTACCAGGGGTGTAAATTGGCCTGTAAGGATGTGGACTGACAGTCAAGCAAGAGGGTCCGGAAAAATTTTGATAAAAATCGTGCATTCTGAGTGATCCAAAGTACGTCGTTATGAACCTAAAAGGAAAATAAATCAACAACAACATATATTATTTGCCATATTTTTTGCTAAGTTACATTTTACAAGGGGGGTCCGGAAAAAAATCAAACCAAATGGAGGCTTCACCTTTAAGGTCAGATTTTTTATTTTATTTATTTTACTTTTGGGCAGGACTCGCTAAATCCCCAAAATTATTAGCTTGCTCCCTTGCTTCCCTAAAATAGTTACCAGTGCTCCCCAGCTCCCTGAAAATAAATAGTCCTTCTCCCCATATCTCCCAAACCCCTGGGGGCCCACTACTGTGTTGTTGGCTGTTTCAGACGTCTCCAAGAACCAGCGTAGATTCAGATCAGACTGATAATGACTAAAAGGTAATGACATGTGACATTTATATACAGCAAACGACTTCAGCTAGATTCACTTTTGCAGGGTTCATAATTATCCGAGCCTTCTCTTATGTTTAAGTGGCTTTTCCATATTTTTATATTTGCCACTAGTGGCAAATGTCAAAATAAAGAAAAGCCACTAAAACTTCAGAGAAAACTCGAACTGAGTTCATAAATGATCAGGGTTCACTGGCTGGCTTTCTGTATTCTAGTTACTACGGTGTTTACGATCACATGATCACCCATGAATGAATAATTTACGTTTAGGGTAAACATATATATGTCACAGTCACATTCACAAAACAATTTCACATACCTGTATCTTATGCAAAATCCATGCCATATGCAGCAAAATTGCCTGTATTTCCCTCGATTATTGTCCGATCTTACGAGAAAACCTGTGTTCATATAGCGGTATTCATTGAATACAAATAGCAAACACACTATAAGAAGTCAATAATAGTATCATGTGACAGATATAAATATACAGTGTGTAGTTGACCGAAACAGTGTCATCTGTGTAATCGTAGTGCGGTACAGTAAAACAGTTGGCGGGGAAAGCTTTGACTAAAAACTAACTAAACGACTGCTACAGATTCTTCATGTAATGTATGAACATGGCTTAACACCGTTTACATGAAATGGACAGCCTGAAGAAAACAAGCTTAACCTGCAATGAAATAGTTTACTTAGCGTAATACAAAATGAAAGTATCTTTCGTACATGTATCGAACCTATGTGTACTGGGTCCGAGGTCCATGTATAATGTCCTCGAACCTTATAGATTTTTGTATCTATAGCAATATGTTTCACGCTAGAGAACCACTGCGCTCGAACAGCGTAGTCATCGCGAGTTGGTTGCAGTCGAAGATGGCACAATATGACAAAATACACTAATTTGTTCTATGAGCATGTTCTTTACAACTATTAATTATCACAACGATTTTTCATTAGGAATTATCACTAAGGTATTGTAGTCCATCGTGGCTCAATTGGAGCCTTTCAAATCAAAAACTAGCTCATGGGCGACAAGTGTAGGTTCAAACGAGACTACCCATCTGCGCAATCTCACCAGAGCCTTCACTTGTCGTACACAGAAAGTATGGTGGAAAATAGGTTACTGCATTGGCGTACGTGCGTAATAAAAATAGTAACATTCAAGGGAGGTCACCTAATGTGGCAAAAGTGATTTTACATACCATAAGGAACTGCTCTAAGGAAAGAATTCGCTCCCACTTGGAGCAAATTCTTTCCTTTAAGGTGGTACGGGACCCATGTCAAAAGATAACCGAGTGTTTTAAAAAAGTAAGAGTTATCTTTATTTATTGTCTTGGCGTTCACAAAAAATATAATCTATCAACACATCTGTATGACCAAATATATATTTTGACCGTCTGGTCCAGTTTCACCCCTCAATGCGTTCCGAGTTATATTCTTTGACTTTTTGCTTACTGTAAAGGCGGCGCCTCATGAATGCGTAATTAGGACTGGTCAACCTTAGGCATAGGTAAAAGCTGAAAATGAGGCGTGGTTTTATTCAAAAGTAACTGTATCATCTTGCGCCATTATCTCAGTATAGACGCAAAACACATTATTTAGTCCTTGAAACGCCCGCAAAATAACTGCATCTGAAAATGTCTATTTAACATAAGTATAGAGACAAACATTGTGGACCCAGATCAGACTGCTCCTATATGAGCAGTCTGATCTGGGTCCGCACTGTTTGTCTTTGAGGCTTCACATATTTTAGTGGACGACAAAAACACACATTTTTGTGATTATGCGCTTTAAGGGTTAATAAATGTGAGTTCAGTGTGTATACGGCTAGGATTTTCATGAAATGCACGCACGTTTGCGCGGCACAAGCAACTTTCTAATTCTTCACCAAATTATAAATAGAACCTGATTTCTCTTGTTTAGCAACAACGCCCAGATATGAATATTAAAGTTACCGCCTTTACAGTTAGCGAAAGTCTATTAATACCTGGTCAGGCAATTCTGGTCAGGAAATTTAATATTAATACGTATTCAATGTATGTTCTATTAGCTGATAAAGTGTCTTGCCCCATAACACAACACTATGACTCTGGTGATTCACAAATTAGTAATCCTTCGATCCCTAGTTTAACACTCTATGAACTGAGTCACTGTGCTTCTTAAGTCCATAATCTTTGTAAATATGACGTCGTAGGTGGGAGGGCTGTCTTTTTAGCTTAGATGAAACCCAAGAGCAACATATTGAGCGCTCGCCAAATGCTGGGGCGTGCCTTTGCGCTATTTTTAGCTAGCCAGTGGGGAGTTTTTTTAAACTGAGGAGTATTTTGTGTATATATATGCGAGCTGTGAATAATCTAATATTGCCCTTCACATATGCATGCTTGTCTGAGCATTTACTAATTACATTTATGAAAAGAACTAAACTCGTGTATCATCCCTTCTTTACCCATTGCCGCAGTGGTAGAATGTTCAACTTGAGACCAAGTAGTCCTTGATTTGAGCCCTATTGCTTGTTTGTTTGTTTACTTATTTGTTTGTTCGTTTGTGTTTATCATGGGAGTGACATAACGACATGTACCACTAGTGGTTTACAAATTTTGGTAACGCTAAGTAATGACGTCCGTAATGGTTTCTCATATAATCATATGGCAACATCAAAGCATAGTTCCACGCAATTTCTAAACGCGATTTAAAAGAAGTTTTAGAGTCATACAATAAAGAGAACCTAACAGTCGTGCTCCTGTATTATTAAATTTATTTACCTTGTCACGAATAAGTGACAAAATTCTTGGCAAGCCTCGCATTTCATCTCTTTTTACAGCTCGTTTAATAACTTCAATATTGGGATCAAACGTGATTTTCTATGCATTGCCACCTGCTAGAGCACCTGCTCGCATTTCATCTCTTTTTACAGCTCGTTTAATAACTTCAATATTGGGATCAAACGTGCTTTTCTATGCATTGCCACCTGCTAGAACACCAGGGTGATGTTGAAACCCAAACCAGGAAGGCGAGGGTTATGAATACCCCTGAGGGGTCTAGCAGATATTAGTGTATCAGAAAACCATTATTGCATAAGGTCATGTCCTCGCTTGAAAACTTGCAACATCGTTTTGGAAATAGAACATTTTTCCAGATCAAAGACTTGCGTAATCCTGACGACACTTCTATACGCCTTACTGCTGACGATGTCAATTTTGTAACGAATCCAGAATACGTATACTGTACGTAAAGTAAAGAAAAAAAGAAAAGAATACAAGTTACAACAAATATGCTATGAACCAACAGCACGTGAATTGCCCCTTCCTCCTCTCTCTCTCTCTCTCTCTCTCTCTCTCTCTCTCTCTCTCTCTCTCTCTCTCTCTCTCTCTCATACACTCACCCTAATTTTGGCAGACACACAAGCGCGCGCGCACAACCGCACTTATAAAGGTCTTAAGGGGTCATAGAAAGTGCCAAATGGAGTAGATAAATAATAGGCTTTTCTCACACGGACCTAAATTAAACAACATCAACTCAAACATTATAGCTACAGGCCCGTAGGAAGCAATTACAGATTGGGGGGGGGGGGGCACACATAAACTCCGTAAAACTAATTTTAGATTTGCAAACATTATGAAAAGTATTGATTTCAGACGGGAGACTGAAGTTTTTTCTAATCATGTATACATCACTGTCCCGCTTAGCCATTTGGATAGAGCGTATAGCTGTCACGGTTGAGATCGTGGGTTCGAGTCTCACGACATACAATATATTTAAAAAAAATCATTTTTTATCATAAATCATGACTTGCACGATTTTTACAAGACTTACGTGTAAAAGTAAATGTAAATGTAATAGAATTCATTTCAAAACATTATGATAGTTAAGAACTATGATGTCTACTGAGAAATCTTTAAAACATTTAAAATCTAAAGACGAATTTCTCATAGCCAAAGTTTCAAACTAAGTAGTATAGGTGCCGGTTTAGGGTCAATGACGTCACGACGTCTGATCCAAGATGGCACCCCCACACTTCCGATCCAAGATGGCGGCCCCCACACTTCCGATCCAAGATGGCGGCCCCCACGACTTCCGATCCAAGATGGCGACCCCCACGGCGTGAGATCCAAGGTGGCGGCCCCACGAAGTCAGATACGAGATGGTGGTCCCTGTGACGCGTTCGGTTACACCTCGGAGGGTGAGTCAACGCCCTAGACCACGAGAACGGGAATTGTTAACGTATTTATAAGTGTCCTAGTCACGTGGTACTTGGTATTGATGAAGAATTTGAGAGACGTTTCCCAAGTAGGTATACTTGGTCGACAGCTATACCCGGGCCGTGTAAAAGGGTTCATAAAAGCCTACGAAGACGCTCTCGGTTCCAAACAGGGTTATTTGATAGTGGATACGAGTCCTCACGGGGACGACCAATACCGTTTGAGGAGTAGAGTGTTTCCCGGGCAAGATCCCTTGGTGTATCGACTGACGTAAGAAGGAGACCCTAACGCGTAAGAATGACCATAATGAGACTCCTCAAAGAACACAGACATTTTCTAAAATTATTCGGACAGACCGACTCTGCCCAGAGAAAAGCCCTGTTAAGAACGATTACGCCAGGTCAGATCAAAGCATTGAGCGAAATCGCGCACAATATTATCAAATTTAGGATCGTGTTGACGCCTTCGGAAAAAGTACTCCTGAGACGCTCCAGACGCCAACTGTACATCTTGGGTGATAGGACTCTGGGTTACCAAAGAAAGGTGGAGGCCCTTGGCGGTAAACAAAAGTTTATTTGTACGCTTCTAAGGATAACGTTGGCCCATTTGAAATCGGAGCTAGAATAATGGAAAAGCTAGTCCTAGTCCCTTACGAGAAGTACCAGAGGCTATTGGATGGCAAAACAATGGAGAAGAAAACGCCGAACCCGCCCAAAAGACGTGAAAGGACCGTGCTGAAAAAAAAGGGTCCACCCGGGGAACGGGATAAACCGAGCGCTGCGACGCGCTACACCATTAAAGACTGGATCTCGTTCTGAACTGCGTAAAAAAACCACCCGGAAATCCTCAATATAGACTCCTCCAGATCCGTGTTCGTTCGATACATGAGAGGCCCCTCACCCTTGTATATAGAAGAACGACACCGCGCTCTAGGACGTGACGCTACCTTCTCGTGGTCTAGGGCGTTGACTCACCCTCCGAGGTGTAACCGAACGCGTCACAGGGACCACCATCTCGTATCTGACTTCGTGGGGCCGCCACCTTGGATCTCACGCCGTGGGGGTCGCCATCTTGGATCGGAAGTCGTGGGGGCCGCCATCTTGGATCGGAAGTGTGGGGGCCGCCATCTTGGATCGGAAGTGTGGGGGCCGCCATCTTGGATCTGACGTCGTGACGTCATTGACCCTAAACCGGCACCTATACTACTAAACTATTTCGAGAAACACTCAGGGCGGGACAGCTTATCATATATTCAACACCCTTTTCAGGCAGCTGGGGCCAGCAGAAGAACCGTTTTCAGAGTACGAAAAGAACTTCGAGAAACCGGTACACTTTCGTCGCCGCAACGTTTGAAACGGGGACAATGCAAACCTGTGGACGACTTTGATGAGGTTGTTATCAGAAACAATGTGCAGGAGTTTTTCATCCACCGCTTCCGACCATAAATAATATCTAATCAGTCTTGAAAACAGACATCATGTCAACTATCCATCAAAATTAAAATAAACAAGAAACAATATGATCATAACTCAAAAAGTATATAAATTTAAAAATGATGCCTAAAATAACTATACCCAGTGGGAATCGAACCCTCGTAATCTGGAATATGAGTTAATCGTCTTACCACTACACCACTGCCTCAGCATTGTCAGATCACCTTGCTAAAAGATACTTGTTCCTTACATTAATCAATTAAAATAGCTAATACACACCGAACGTGACCGAATGGTGTACCGAACGTGACAGAATGATGTCGAAGATTAATGAGTGCCAGTTTAACTTTGTATAGCTATACACTGTGTACGCACACGGACCTAAATTAAACAATGAAGCAGGTATGGCACTCCATGCCTGTTTTTATTTCAGAGTTGAAAAAAGAAAATAGCACAAAACAGAAAAACGAGCACGGTGACATATGCTTTTTAATTAATTATAAGTGTCTATGCCAAATTTCCTTCAAAATAATATGTTTTTTGTTTCTGTAGTAACATTGTGTGACATTTTTTATTCAAGATTTAAACGATTTTTTGGCCTTAATGCTTTTTTACAAAATAGATTTAGCTTAAAAAATAAGCTACGTGCCTTTTTTCGCTGTTTTGTGTCCTTGTTTAGCCAATAGCATGTAGCGTATTCCCAGGAAAAAATATGGCCTTTCTCACTTTCAATTTTTTTTGTGGCCGTGTTCCTTGGCTGTACCAGTACTGGCCGGGTGGGTTAATGCATTTTGTGGTTCTATGTCCAGGAACTCCCGAAGGCTCAACCGGCAGTGGTTCTGGTTTTAAAGCGTCTCAGAAGACGGGATAACGGCTTAAAGTCTCATCCGACAGACTGGAAGAAGCCGGGAATCGAACCTGCGACCCCTGGTTTTCTCACTTTCAATTTTTTAAAATATGAGAAATTGATATTTGAAAAACTCATATTATACGATTTTTAAAAGTTTGATAACTTTTAAAAAAGCACGGTAAGGTACTGATATTTTTGTCACAATAGATGAGTTTTGAGCTATTTCTTAACATATCAAAAGATGGTAACTTTTTGGACATATGATGGTGAGTCCGGTACCACCTTAGTAGATGTTCCCACCATGTTAAGGGACGCAATAGAAGCGATTCATTGCTTGATCTAGTAGTCTCCCTTTGATGTGCGTAACTTTTTAGCGTTCTGGCTATGCCATTGTACTGGCACACAGAAGACTATGCAGATTATGCAGGCTCGTTCGGGCCTACATTTTATAACCACGAGATAAGTACTTTAAAACTCTCATGAGATAGCGTTTTGATTGTGGGCACCACGGAGACTTCGCATACGCATGCACAGTCACAAGGTTTTTTTTCTGATATATACAGATATACACTCATCCTCGGTAACCCAGGCATGACCCATTCCGTACCCACTAGATTCGAATGCAGTGGGTACGGAAAGGGTCACGCCTTGATTACCGATGATGATATACATAGTTGCACACGCGAGATAAAATGATAGTTGAATGCATATGGACAATAAGTAAGAAAGACGGCAAAGATCAGGAATCGATACAATCAAGTACCACACCTGACCCAGGATACCACATGGAAAAGTGACACAAACATAATTAAACATCACAAACAAGAGCCAAGAGATCAGTCCTTTCCCAGCAGGTGACCACAAGGCAGCAATGAACAGACGCGCGCGAAAGCATGAGAAACACAATACATAAATAACACAAATGATCCACAGAAGAAGTACCACTTGGAACGGTCAGTAAAAATATTTTACCGGAGGAGTACATGTTACTGGAGTGAAAGCACAGGCTGCTTTCAGCATTCGCTAGAGGAACATTAGTACTAAACATTCAGTTTGTACGTTAGCTTTATTGTACAATTTTACGAGAGTATATACAAATATTCCCGCTTGTAGGCGGGACGAGTCGAAGACGAGTTTCACGCTACGAGAGGGAATATTTGTATATTCACGAGTATTTATACAATAAAATTCTTGTATCATGACCAATAAAACAATCACCTTTCAATTTATTCATCAAATATTTAAGTAAATTATAAGCTCCACCCTTGACAGGGTCTTGTGGTAATTATTGAACAGCTTAGATCATAGGATAGGCGACAAAGTCATGATACAAATGCTTTTACAATCATGAAACTAGCAGGTTAGCAAAGAGGTAGTTCATGAACTCGAATTAGGAGATATAGCTGTCATGCAAATATTAACAATTTGCAGTAGAGTGACAGTAATTTTAACACTGATTGACAGTTTGGGCGGTTTAAAAGAGGCAAAGACAATGGACATGATACTTGGAAAATGTAAATTTCCAAATAGTTTTCTTCCTTATTTTCAGTAACATATGTTGTAGGTACACATTGGAATTGCCTCTATGAGGCAATTCCAATGTGTACCTACAACATATGAGAGGCAATTCCAATGTGTACCTACAACATATGTCTTTTCAATAAATGAGTTTTTTCACCATAAGCCTTTTTTGACAAATTCTCTCAACCACTTTAATTTATTCAAAGAAATGAACATGTAAAAATGAACCACTTTTCATGTAGTTTTTCATGCACCTGGATGACAATAATAGACTGTCTATTTTATGCTTTGAGATGTTTCACGGGAGTATATTGCTAAATTGCTATTTGCATGGTTGTAGGCAACACGAGAAACTTCAAACACGCAATACTTAGTGCATTTACGCAGTCTCAACATGTCCTTCATTGTAAGTTCACATGCGTGTTTAACTCTTTGCATGCTGTGTATATTTCGTTCTTTGCTAAGGTTTGCTAGAGGCGGTCCAACTTTGACCATGCTTTATTTTTTTAGTTGATGAGAGGATCCAAATACCACTATAAGCGGGTCATCATCGGCCCGCCAACGAAACGCCATGATGATGGCCCAAGATTGAATGCTTGCTTGGTTGCTTTGTGATTTTTCAGGGAATCCGGACCATTATTGCTAAGAAGCCCTACCTTTTTGTGATTTCGCAGGGGGTCTGGACCTCCTTTCCTGCCCCCATCTGGATCTGCGCAGTGCTTTTTTGTCTAATTAACTTTTCAAAAATTCTTATAGGAATACCATAACAGTGTCAACAATTTGGATCCAGATCAAACCCAAAATTTCGTTAGGCCTGATCTGGATTCAAACTGTTTGTAAAGATTTCCCACAGGAGACACTAGTAAGCAAAGATTTTAATGCTATGCGCGTAAAATTATATGATGATTACCATTTCCTTAAGACTTGGTACATACAACCTAGACACAGAAAGGGATACTAAAGCATATGAGCCGCGACATGAGATTTCCAACAATATGGTATGTGCGACCAGCAAAGCCTCAGATCAGCCTGCGCATAGCCGCAGTCTGATCAGAGCATTTGCGGTTCGATTGAATGTTCTATGACTGTTAAGCTACTGACCGAACATCATTTGGAGTTACTACGCTTAAAAGTTCATCTAAGTCTACGCTTGTCAAAATGCCACATTGTTGGAAATCACATATCATGGCTCATATGACTCCAAAGACCAGCATCACAACATATTTACGCAGCAATCATCAGATATTTCAGTACGGGTGTACATTTGTTTTTTGTTTTTTTTTCTTGTTTGTTTGTTTTGTATTTTTTTTTTGTTTGTTTTTATGTTTGCATTTACTCGTGATTCTTATTCTAAGATGTGCATACTTTTAATGCTTATTTCAAATCTCAACATTTAGGAGCTTTGGGCGCGTCCAAAAGACATATATAATTGGCGAAGTATAGTATTTTAAAATCTATGTCATTATATAAAGAAACAAAAAGAAATTTAGAAAAATAAGTGAAATACAAGAATGAGAATTTTATGATGTGATAGGTTTTGAACCCACACGTTGAAGACAAGGGCCCAGAATAACAATACCTCCTTAAAGTTAAGGTAGACTTATTTAAGATGGTACGGGACCCATGTCAAAAGATAACCTAGTGTTTTTTTAAAAAAGTTAGAGTTATCTTTATTTATTGTCTTAAAACGTACAAGTATTGGCGTTCACAAAAAAATATCATGTATGACAAAATATATTTTGACCCTCTGGTCCAGTTTCACCCCTCAATATGTTCGGAGTTATATTCTTTGACTTTTCGCTTACTGTAAAGGCGGTGCCTCATGAATGCGTTATTAGGACTGGTCGACCTTAGGTAAAGGTAAAAGCTGAAAATGAGGCGTGGTTTTATTCAAAAGTAACTGTATCGTCTTGAGCCATTATCTCAGTATAGACGCAAAACACAGTATTTAGTCCTTAAAACGCCAGCAAAATAACTTCATCTGAAAATGTCTATTTAACATAAGCATAGAGGCAAACTTTGTGGACCCAGATCGGACTGCTCCTACAGAAGCAGTCTGATCTGGGTCCGCACTGTTTGGCTTTTAGTGGACGAAAAAACATACATTTTGTGATTATGCGTTTTAAGGGTTAATAAATGTGAGTTCAGTGTGTATACAATTAGGATTTTCATGAAATGCACGCACATTTGCGCGGCCCAAGCAACTTACTAATTCTTCACCAAATTATAAATAGAACCTGATTTGATGAAATAGCCGAACAACGCCCAGATATGATTATTAAAGTTACCGCCTTCACAGTAAGCGAAAGTCTATTAATACCTGGTCAGGCAATTCTGGTCAGAAAAGTTAATATTCATGCGTATTCAATGTATTCTTTGACTTTTCGCTTACTGTAAAGGCGGCGCCTCATGAATGCGTAATTAAGACTGGTCAACCTTAGGTTTAGGTAAAAGCTGAAAATGAGGCGTGGTTTTACTCAAAAGTAACTGTATCATCTTGCGCCATTATCTCAGTATAGACGCAAAACACATTATTTAGTCCTTAAAACGCCAGCAAAATAACTGCATCTGAAAATCTCCAATTGACATAAGCATAGAGGCAAACATTGTGGACCCAGGAGCAGTCTGATCTGGGTCCGCACTGTTTGCCTTTGAGGCTTCACATATTTTAGTGGACGACAAAAACATACATTTTGTGATTATGTGCTTTAAGGGTTAATAAATGTGAGTTCAGTGTGTATACGGTTAGGATTTTCATGAAATGCATGCACGTTTGCGCGGCTCAAAAAGCTTATTTACTCTTTACCAAATTATAAATAGAACCAGATTTCCCTTCCTTAGCAGATGAAATAGCCGAACCACACCCAGATATGAATATTAAAGTTGCCGCCTTTACAGTAAGTGAAAAGTCTATGTATATGTACTATTCGCTGATAAAGTGTCTTGCCCCATGACACAACACTATGACTCTGGTGATTCACAAATTAGTAATCCTTCGATCCCTAGTATAACACTCTACGAACTGAGCCACTGTGCTCCTTAAGTCCATTATCTTTGTAAATATGACGTCGTAGGTGGGAGGGATCCCTCTTTTAGCTTGGATGAAACCCACGAGCAACATATTGGACACTGTGAGAGCGCTCGTCAAATGCTGGGGCGTGCCTTTGCGCTATCTTTAGCTAGCCGGTGGGGAGTTTTTTTGACTGAGGCTTATTTTGTATACATATATATGCGAGCTGTGAATAATCTAATATAGCCGTTCACATATGCATGCTTGTCTTAGCATTAACTAATTGCATTTACGAAAATAACTAAACTCGTGTATCATCCCTTCTTTACCCATTGTCGCAGTGGTAAAATGTTCAACTTGAGACCAAGAAGTCCCTGGTTTGAGCCCTGTTGCTTTTTTGTTTGTTTACTTATTTGTTTGTTCGTTTGTGTTTTTCATGGAAGTGACATAACGACATGTACCACTAGTGGTTTACAAATTTTAGTAACGCTATGTAATGACGCCCGTAATGGTTTCTCATATAATTATATGGCAGCATCAAAGCATAGTTCCACGCAATTTCTAAACGCGATTTAAAAGTAGTTTTAGGGTCTTACAATAAATAGAACCTAACAGTCGTGCTCCTGTATTATTAGATTTATTAAGCTTGTCACGAATAAGTGACAAAATTCTTGGCAAGCTTCGCATTTCATCTCTTATCACAGCTCGCTTAATAACTTCAGTATTGGGATCAAACGTGATTTTCTATGCATTACCACCTGCTAGAACACCAGGGTGGTGTTGAAACCCAAACCAGAAAGCCGAGGGTTATGACTCACATTGAGGGGTCTAGCCGATATTAGTGTATCAGAAAACCATTATTGCATAAGGTCATTACTCGCTTGAAAACTTGCAACAACGTTTTCGATCCAGATCAAAGACTTGTGTCATCCTGACGACACTTCTATACGCGTTACTGCTGATGACGTCAATTTCGTAACGAATCCAGAATACGTATACTGTACGTAAAGTAAAGAAAAAAGAAAAGAATATAAGCAACAACAAAAATGCTATGAATCAACAGCACGTGAATTGCCCTCTCTCTCTCTCTCTCTCTCTCTCTCTCTCTCTCTCTCTCTCTCTCTCTCTCTCTCTCTCATACACTCACCCTCATTTTGGCACACGCAAAAGCACGCGCGCACTAACGCACTAATAAAGGTCTTAAGGGGTCCTAGAACGTGCCAAATGAGGAGTAGACAAATAATAGGCTTTTAGCACACGGACTAAATTAAACAACATCAACTCAAACAATACACTGTCTACGCACACGGGCCTAAATTAATCAATGAAGCAGGTATGGCACTCCATGCCCTGTTTTTATTTCAGAGGTAAAAAGAGAAAATAGCACAAAAAAGAAAAACGAGCACGGTGACATAGCCTTTTTAATTGATTATAAGTTTCTACGCAAAATTTCCTTCAAAATAATAAGTTTTTTTGCATCTGTAGTTACATTGTGTGACAGTTTTTATTCAAGATTTCAGCGACTTTTTGGCCTTAATGGGTTTTTTTTACAAAATAGATTTTAGCTTAAAAAATAAGCTACGTGCCTTTTTTCGCTGTTTTTGTGTTCTTTTATTAGCCAATAGCATGTAGCGTATTCCCAGGAAAAAATATGGCATTTCTCACTTTCAATTTTTTTAAAATATGAGAAATTGATATTTTGAAAAACTCATATTTTACGATTTTTAGAGTTAAATAACTTTTTAAAAAGCATGGTAAGGTCCTGTTATTTTTGTCAAAATAGATGAGTTTTAGCTATTTTTCAACATATCAAAAGATGGTAATTTTTTGGACATATGCTGATGAGTCCGGTACCACCTTAAATTTCACACAAAAATGCATTACAATCATTTTTGCAATCGTAAGGTAGTCAGGGACTTATTAGCATGTGTTCAAAAAGTTACCATCTTTTAATATGTTTAAAAATAGCTCAAAATTCATCTATTTTGACAAAAAAACAGGACTTTATCGTGCTTTTTAAAGAGTTTTTAAACTTTAAAAATGAAAAAAAAATCAGTTTTTCAAAATATCAATTTCTTATATTTCAAAAAAAATTGAACGTGAGAAATGCACTATTTTTACTGGAAATACGCTACATGCTATTGGTTAATAAAGGACACACAAAAAAAACAGCGAAAAATAGGCATGTTGCTTATCTTTTAAGCTAAAATCTATTTTGTAAAAACATTAAGGCCAAAAAATCGTTTAAATCCAGTATAAAAAACGTCACACAATTTAACTAAAGAAACAAAAAAAAAAAAAAAACGTATTACTTTGAAGGAAATTTTGTATAGAAACTATTAATTAATTAAAAAGCATATGTCACCGTTCTCGTTTTTCTTTTTTGTGCTATTTTCTTTTTTTACTTCTGAAATAAAAACAGGCATGGAGTGACACTCCTGTTTCATAGTTTAATTTAAGTCCGTGTGCGTAGACAATCGTCATAGAGAGTGTATTTAGAAAGCAGCGATGTTTGTTTGAGTTGATGTTTTACGTCCCAGAAAGACAAAATCAGCCATATCGGGATGCCTTTTGTGCTAGCCAGTTATGAGTACCTGGCATGGGAACTGCGTGCTCAAATATCGATACCATAGGCTTTACTACTGTGTTTCCAGGGTTTAAGCGACCCCCGTTTTTTGCCGATTATTTTTTAATGATGATTTCAATTGAAAAATAGATTAGAGAAATGAATTTAGATATGAACCGCGTAATTCAATTTTTTCGACTTCAATATGTTGTTTTATATACTCTGGGATTAAATGGAATTTTGGCGTGTTGCTGATGACCCTCTTTGAATTAGTCCCCAAATGAACCTAACGATATTAATAAACTATGTTTCGTACAGATCAGTGGTGCTTATTCGTGTATTAAGCCATACTAACTAAATTTTATGTACATCTTCAAAAGCGATTCAAGTCACAGCATTAGCGGAATGTTACATGCTGGGTAATTTTATGTCGTTGTTGCCCTCTGCTGAATTTTCTTTCTATATAAATTGTTTTCAAAAATATATCATTCAGGAGTACAAGTAGAGTGTCAAACAGTATGGATCCAGATAATGCCTGACATTTTCAGCCTGATCAGGATTCAGGCTGTTGACAAAGTTTAGCAGGCAAATATTCGATGTAGTTGGATCAAAATATTGTGTATTTTTTGCATTTAAGAAGAATTCAACAACATTCAACTTAAGATTAGGTGTATTCCCCCAATTTGTAATCTTTAAGTTTGAGCCACCAAGGACTGGGGGTTAGGTGACTCGCTCAGGTGCTGTGCCAGACTGTACTTCCATTGCGTACTTAGTAGTATATTTTATATTAGTATGATAGAAAAGTCACTAGGCAATGGCTCGCGGTTTGTTTAAGTACTGGCTCATCTGTTGCCCGTCCCTGGTACGTTTTAGATATGTTTGTCAGCATTGCTGTACGTCTTGGGAAAAGCTTCCTAGCCGCATTAAGTAACCTTTGCTAAATTCAATCCAAACTTTAATATTTGGACATGCCAACGGGAAAATGTTGAATCTGATGCCTTGAAGGAATGATAGACTAGCATTTTGAAAATTATTGATACTCGTATTTTATTTATTTTCATAATACACATCTTTTACCCCCTAAACCTAAAACCTAGAGAAAACACAGACAAATTTCCTACGCTGTACTGGTTACCTAAACTCCATAAAAAAAACCTATAAAGCAAGATTTATTGCTAATTCTAGTTCTTGTACGACAACATAACTTTGTAAATTGTTAACCTCGTGTCTTAAAGCTGTTAAAAAGCATGTTATCAAGTACTGTGAAGAGGTTTATGAGAGATGCGGTAAAGCCTATTTTGGTCTATAAAAATTCAGACAAAATTTTAGATAAACTTAAAACTAGAGGTTTCAATGCAACCAGTTTGTCTACTTATGATTTTTCTACTCTTTACACTACTTTACCTCATAATTTAATTAAAGATAAACTTATTGATCTTATTGAAAGAACCTTCCAGAGAGAAGGATCTTCTTACCTTGCATGTAATGACAGAAATGCATTTTTTACTTCGTAAAAACCTGAAAAATATCATGCATGTTCATGTCAAAATGTATGTGAAGCGCTGACCTTTTTGTTAGACAAGATTTTTATTCGATTTGGCACCAAGCTGTATAGACAAGTAGTTGGGATTCCTATGGGCACTTATTGTGCTCTGCTGGTTGCTGATTTATTCCTGTTTAGTTATGAGAGGGACTTCATGATGTCATATTCTGATGATAAGCAGATTGAAGTTATTGATGCATTTAACACTACATCCAGATATTTGGACGATATTAGAAACATTAATAATGTTTATTTTGACAATATGGAAGGTCAAATATACCCTTCAGAGCTTAAACTTAATAAAGCCAATACCTTTGATAAAGAAGCCGCATTTTTAGACTTGCATTCGTCAACTTCTAATGATATTGTTTGTGCCAAAATTTATGATAAATATGACGACTTTGATTTTGAAATTGTCAATTTCCCATTTTAGATGGTGATGTTCCTCGCTCCATATCCTATGAAGTCTATATCTCTCAACTCATTCGTTTTGCTAGAGCATCTAGCTATGTTACTGACTTCAACATTCGAAAAAATTGTTAACTCAGAAACTTCTAAAACAAGGCTATCGTTATCATAAACTTTGCAAAAGTTTTTCTAAATTTTATAGACGATACTATGATTTGATATCTCAACTCCAAGTTGGACTTACATCTCTCTTGCGCCAAGGACTTTCGGCACCTGAATTCTATGGTGACTTGGTGTATAAATTGAAGAAAATTGTTGGCTCTAATAATTTTTCAGCGCAGTTCATTAAATAATTTCCCATTATAAAAAGATTGGTATAACAATTATGTATTGCAACAGACTGCATGCTTGGTGGTCAACTCAGTCACAGTTGGCAACTTTGCTTTCCTCTTTAATTGCATGCCGGTGGGTCGGACTTAATACTCTTTGACGGTTCCAACTTAAAGACTTATCATCTATTGATGAGATGGTAGGGCCTGATGCTTTGGCTGTTTGTTGGGCCCACAGGGGTTTACCTGTTAGATTTTTTTGCTCCTGTTTTCAGTTTTATTTACTGTTGAGTCCTTATGTTTGCTTTATCTCCTTTTTTTTATCTTGGTTTACATGTTCTGGGAGATGATGTATTGATAAGTCAGGGGTCTTTCATGCAAATCAAATATCTATGTGTCTTGGTCCACATCTAAATTTAGGGTGAGGTTGGTGCAGTGAAACTGGTTTAAGCCCTCCAGTAGAATATTTTACTGACCGTCAAAGGCGGTACTTCTTTTGTGGATCTTTTATGTTTTTTCTGTCTTGTGTTTGTTATCCCTTTGTGCGTGTCTGTTTATTTGTTTCTTGTTGTCACCTGCTGGTAAAGGGCAGACCTCTTGGCTCTCAATTGTGGTGTATCACTGTGAGTTTGTCACTTTCCCATTGGTATCCTGGGTCAGGTGTGGTACTTGATTGTATTGATTCCTGATCGTTGCTCCTTACTATGTTCATGTCATGTTTCTTTCACCTTCTTTTTTCTCTTTTTATCATTCTCACATGGTATCTCACCTTATCCATCTCTCAATTGTCATTCAAAAAATAAAAATGTTGATTTCAGTGCGCAAAATGGTCTTTCAATGGTACTGCAATCCAATTCTATACCAAAGTTATACCTACTACTATATCTTGAAAGGTTGATATTGTTACTCATAGAATTAGGATAGGATTGCACTACTGTATACACCAAAGTTTGAAGGTTGTTTGCTGTGTGAACGTCTTTGAATACTACATATTCTTAAGAGTGTTACTATTACGTGCTGGTGATATTGAACTTAACCCAGGACCTGATTCTGACAACGATTCTCTTTTGTCTGATGCCTAATTTGATACTTCTGATATAATCAAAAATAATTTTTCTATTGCCCATTACAATGTTCAAGGTGTGGCACATAAAATTAGTCTCCTTGAATCTGAGTTATCAAACTTTGATGTCATTTTCATCACTGAAACATGTTTAATCCCTAATGTAACATCCTCTGATATAAACATAAATGGGTTTCAAGCACATTTTCAGAAGGATCGTACAGGAGACAGACATGGTGGCCTTGCAGTCTACCTAAAAAATGAAAAATCATGCAAAAGGCGACACGACTTGGAAATTATTGCCTAACAATGTGTTTGGTTAGAAATTCGTCTATAGTAAATGGTTTCTTGTTGGTACAGTATTAAAATTTATCGACCGCCAAATTCTGACATCACAATCTTAACACACATATAAAACTCTATTGATCTCTATTGATACTGAAATATCGGAAATCATCATTTTAGGAGATTTCAATCTAGATTTAAATAAACCTGACTCTTGTGATAAACAACATCTGTCAACAATATATCCTTCATCAGATGATCACTGAACAAACACACTTTACTGAACGATCATCATCCTTGAGATATATAATTTTGGTTTCGAATCTGAACAAAAAATATATATAAGTGGAGTAGTTGATTCGTTTCTTAATCAAAAAATTCAATTTCACTGTGCTATTTTTATAGTTTTTAAATTCATAAAGTCTCATAAAAATCAATTGAAAGGCATATTTTGGAAAATACAAAGACGGTGACTATGAAAACCTAAAATAAACATTTCGTAACTCAGAGTGGGAATCCCTTGTAAACGAAGACATTGGTATATATTCAAAAAATTTAACAGATCACATATTACAAATGAGCAGTGAATGAATTATTATGCAAACATTCTCCCTTCGGAAACCCATTAAATGCATAACGAGCTACGTAAATTAATGAGAAAACGAAAAAGAGCATTATGATAAAGTAAAACGTACAATACTAACACATCACTTGGGTAAATATAAGAAGCTAAGAAATGACACAATAACACTATTGAGATCATCTAAAAAATCATACTTCAATATCCTAGCCAACAAATTAAAGACTAACCATATATTAGCAGCAAGAATTGGTGAAGACTCTAAAGTCATTCGTATCGATCCAAGAAAAATCATCAATCCCGCCTTAAAATTTCAATGATACAATATGCACAGATGACATTGAAAAGGCAAATTTGCTCAACACGCATCTCAAAACACAATCAGATTAAAATCACACTGGCAAGGTATTACTGCAGATCACACAATCAAATCCTTACAACTTATCACAATTACAAACTAGTTCCATGGAAGTCAAATCGATACTAGAAACACTGCAAATGGGTAAACTTTCTGGTCCAGATAATATAAATAACTACGTTCTTAAATCTTGTTCTTCAGTGCTTTCTTAGCAGTTTAAACATATTTTATTGCCAAATATGATACAGCAATGGGGCTGGGTCACAAGTTCTAACAACATTAGTTACGACCCTTCCCCTACATTATATACATACAGAATATAGCTTATAAACATGGCTTAATATATACAATCTGATTAAGAATACAAGTTATGATCAAAACAGGATGATAACAATATAAACTAGAGAATTGTAAGTAATTAATAAAAAAATACATAAACATAAGAGTAAATAAATAAATAAATAAATAAACAAATAAATAAATAAAAATAGATAAATTTATAATTATATAAATAAATAGAAATAAATAAATAAATAAAGTACAAAATAAATAAAGAAGCAAAGTATATGACGGCCAATATGAACCCCTGAAACTTGGAATAAATTTTTGATTCAGGTCACTAGGTACTCTTATTTACATATAAATGTTTTAAGAATTTGTTTTAAAATTAGTTTCAATGAAAGAGTCAAAGAACTTATCAAAAACGTTTCAAGGCATGGATATATCTGTGGATAGCCCTGGACAAGACCATATTTGTTTGGATATTCCAGTTTTCGCTTCCAAAAAGAATCAAATTGATGGTTAAGGGTTGAAACTCCCTAACTGTATCATTGAAAACCTGTCTTTCACCAATATATATTTAATACAATGAAAGAAGAAATGGGTGGCATCCTCCATAACACCACACCATTCACATAAAGGGTTATCACGAACATGGTTTCTAAAAAGATCATTGTTAAGACTACTACAATTATTTCTAAGCCGTGCATGTATAACAGAGCTATATCTGTTTCCCATAATAAATAGGGAGGAACACATGATATGTTAAAGTTTGATATGACATGTTTCTTAAAAGTTAATAATGAGGATGAATCTTTTAAATCATCTGCAAGAGAGTTCCATAGTCTAATGGATGATGAAATACAAGATTTTTGTGAAATACTTGTTTGATTGTAAGGTACAGTTATATTTCTAGTATTTCTCAAAGGGTAATCTGAAACTTCACTAACTAAGGGAGGGATAAAATCTTGTATGAATGAGGGTACCATTCCAGTATTTACATTATGCATAAAATAAAACTTATGTTAATGTCTTCTTTGCGATAGAGTTGCCCATCCACACTCTTTAAGCAGGTTTTCTAATGATACAGATCTTGTTAATCCTGTGACAAGTCGGGCTGCTTCCTTTTGAACATTTTGGAGTGTTACTGGGTCTTGTTTAGAGCATTCATTCCATACAACCAAAGCATATTCTAAAATAGGTAATATATAAAACATATACATCTGGTTGAGTGCATTTCTACTCAAATAATATCTAAGTTTTCGCATAATTCCCAAAATTTTTGTTGCTGACTTGAAAATGTTTTCAATATGTGAGTGTCACTGGCCAGTACTATTAAGGGTAACGCCCAGATGTTTATGACTATCAGAAAACCGTATCAGATTATTATTAAAAACAAGTTGAGGAAAGAATTCTAGTTTTTTAAGAGTAAATAAGACAGCCTCAGTTTTTAGTGGATTGACTGTCTAGCCCAGCTTATCAAAAGCTGCAAATCATGGTTAATTATACCTGCTATATCAGCAATATGTGCTGCAGCATAAAATAGTGAGCTATCATCTGCAAATAGTCTTGTCAAACTAAGAAGGTGTTTAGCTATATCATTAATATACACTAAGAATATAAGAGGCCCAAGAACAGACCCCTGTGGCACACCAGCAAATATAGATTTTAAGCCAGAGAAACAGGACTTAATACAAACTTTCCGTTTTCTTTGACTTAGATAACTATTAAACCACTCTTAAAGTTTCCCTTCAATTCCATTTTGTCTTAACTTAAACATAAGACCCTTGTGCCAAATTCTATCAAAAGCTTTTGAAACATCACAGAACACAATACAAGAAAACATATTGTTATCTAAAGCTTGACATATATTTTGGAAAATGTCTATTAACTGAAAAAACTGTTGAGCGGTGTGGTAAGACCCAAATTGATACTTGTATAAGAGATTATTTTCTATGAGAAAGTTATACATGTTTTTAAAGAAAATCCTTTCTAGTAAGGATCATTGACGGTTTGGGCCTTATACGCCTATTTTTCTGATTCCCAGAACGCTGCTTTTGAGCTTCCAGTGTGGTGCATGTAGTATCAGTGCAATAGGTGAATCTAATGGCAAGAGCCAGCTAGCAAAATATTTTCAAAATTCCTACGCATACGAGAGTTATGGCGGGTAGAAAGGGGAGGGGGTCGGAAATTTCATGAAAATAGAAGGTGATTTAAAAAGTGATTTCTGCACGTTTTCTTGATTTATTTGGTAGGCATGGTGATATCTATTGAACATATCATATGCACAGTATTAACGAATCACGATAATTGATGAAATTGTTTTAAAAACAAAATAGGTTTTGTAATAAAATGATTTTGGGAAGATAATTTCGAAGTTACCTGTACATTTTTGACTACATGTACCATAAATAATACAAAACTGAAAGTTCAACAAAAGAAATAAATATTTATGAAGGAATGAAAGTGTCCCAGTTAGCATTTGAAAGTAAAACTGATTCTAACTAGATCCTTTGAATATCACTTTGTTTTGTTTAAAGGGCATAGAATGTTGAATGTATTTAAAGTGTCCGAATATTTATGGTATACATATGCATGTATACCCCTATATGAGACAATATATTGAACACTAAGGTATTTACCTGTTATAACTCTTTGCATGTGAGTGTATAATCTTGTCTTCTGCCAATAGCCTTTTGCAAACAGTTTGAACCCAGATGAAGACAAACAGAATGTCAGTCTTGATCTGGATCCAAACTGTTTGACACTGAGAGTGGTCCTGGGTGGTTTATTTTTAAAAACTTAATTTTGAAGAAAGTCAGCAGACGAAAATAAAAACATGAACAATTCCCTATAATGCAAATAGATAAGTACAGGACGTTTGCAAAATAATGTGTCATTAATAACAGTGAGATTTTTTCTTATGAAAAAATGCATAAAACCTTGCTAATTCTACTTTTAATCTTTAAGTACTTTATATTAAACTAGCACAGACTATAAACCAATTTAGGAGGTTGGTTCTAGAAAACTTCATTACTGTCATTAATTTCTTATTTGGTAGAAAAGGCATTTTATGGGCTTAGACCCTGGGTTTTTGGGCTGCTGAACATCTCCCCCCCCCACCCCGTGTGCCAGCAAGCCACTTCCATACAATGTGTAAAATGTGGTAACACATATACATGCAAAAGCTTTTGCTGGCACACGGGGGGGGGGGGGATGATATTTTAAAAAAATGTTTCGGATTTCTATATATCTTAATGCAAAACTGATTGTTACACCCAAAATTTTACATCTTTAAAGCATTTAATATCGAAAACGGATTTCACAGCCAAAAGTACTCAGGTCAGGGTAGCTTCAAGGTGAAGAAAGGGACGATTGACAAACTTTTATTTTTACTGAAAACCATAGGCATTTACCCATAGCAAGCGTCAATGATCCTTTTCCAATACAACTCAATAGCGCAACTGGTCTATAATTGCAAGGTTGAGATTTGTCTCCCTTCTTAAAGATTGGGATAACATTTGCAAGCTTCCATGTATCTGGAAAAATTCCCTCATCAAATGATCTATTTATCAAAATACAGAGGGGTTTAGAAACAGATTTGGAGACACTATTGAGCATTTTATGACTTATTCCATCGTCGCCACTTGCTTTGTTAGGATTGAGCACTTCTATAATATTTTCTATTTCATGTTCAGTGCAATGTATTTGTGACAGAGTTATCAAAAAAATTTGAAAAAGGAGGTTACTCGATGTGTTCATCGTTTACAATTAAAATAGAAGCAAAATTGTCATTCAAACAATTAGCTTTATCTAGGTCATTAAAATGCCATTGATTGTTGCCGTTTGGGAGTTTTGAACATAAAGGAGGGATAGAGGATGCAGAACTATTGCTTTTTACAAAATGGCGAATTACTTTCCAAAACTTTCTATTGTCATTATTTTGAAAATCTGAAACGATGATATCCAAATTGTTATAAAAAGATTCCTTTGCATGTTTTTTGAGTATTTACCTTATTTCTAAACATTTTGTATTTTTCCAGTCATTTGGATTGCCTGTTTTAGAGCGGTTTTCTTTAGTCTGTCTCTTTTCTTGAATTCCTCCTTATTTCAGAATCGTACCAAGGTTTATCATCCTCTTGTACTACAATTGTTTTATTTGGTATATACAATTTAGCAAATTCTATAAAAGCATTTGTAAATAATATACTAGCTTCACTAACAGTACCTTCTTGAAGACATGACCAATCTAACTCAGAAATATTTTTATTCAGCAATTCATAATTAGCATATTTAAACATCCAGACATTTCTAGTAAAAGTTCTGTTTAAATGGTACTCAAATGGTACATGAATATAGGTGGCACTATGATCACTTATTTTGGGCGGTCACCTTTAATAATACCTTGATTCAAAGGTGACATGTCTTCATGAAGTATTATGGGATCTAACAAAGCAAGTTGGCGTGTTGGTTCATCTATGATATTCTGTAGGGAGTTGAGAAGTAACACATCTTTCAAGTTATGCAGACGGGGATTGAGTAAATCTTCATTCATATCCCCTAGAATTATAATATTGCTGGTAAAATCTAAAGCCTTTTCTATATTTTTGTTGAAAGCATCAAAAAAGATAGGGTTTGCCATACATGGGCTATAAAATAAACCAATGAGATAGCTTTCCTTATTTACCTCAATTTCGACCCAAAGTGACTCATTCCAGAATGTCTCCAAACCTAAAATTCGTTTATGTGCAAGTTCACAGGACAAATACATTAATATATTTCTTAGCATCAGTCTAATCTCTTTAACTTAACACTTTCTTCAAGCAAAGCACCTAAGGTATTGAAAGAAGCCAATGTCACTCCAGTATTTAAAAATGATGACCCTTCTGACTGTATAAATTACAGACTATATCATTGCTTAGTACACTAGGAAAAAATGGAGAAAATCGTGCATAAACACGTCTTTAACTTCTTGAGCGCAAACAATGTAATAACATCCTTACAGTCAGGCTTTGTTCCAGGTGATTCCACTGTCAATCACCTAGTAGATATCCTCAACATTTTTTCTCGGCATTGGACGATGGTTTGGAAGTGAAGGCATTTTTGCGATATGAATAAGAATTTTGATCGTGTCTTGCACAAGGGCTTATTATTAAAATTAAAATCTGCAGATCTTACCGGCCCTCTCTTAGGATGGTTCCACAACTACTTGAGTGATCGCAAACAAAGGGTTGTCTTACCAGGGAGCATCCAACTGGGTTAACATAATCGCTGGAGTGCCCCAGGGCTCAATATTGGGACCACTTTTATTTCTCATTTACATAAATGACATTGTAAATGATATAAAGTCTACTTTACGCCTCTTTGTTGATGACACTAGCCTGTATAGTATTGTTGACCCCCCGGATAATGCATCAAACACCCTCAACCAAGACCTGGCGAAAATATCTGTAAGGGCTGATAAATGGCTGGTATTATTTAATCCTAAAAGACTGAATCCATACTATTATCACGTAAACGTAATTAACCTGTTCACGCACCCCTAATCATGAATAATAAAGCAATAGCCATAGTTGAAAGTCATAAGCATTTAGGGATCACATTTGACAGTAGTGGCAGCTGGCATAAGCAGATACAGCAAATTACATCAAAAGCATGGCAGCGAATTCATATTATGCGAAAACTTAAATTTCATTCGGATAGGAGGTCATTAGATATAATATACACATCCGTTATAAGGCCTATCTTAGAGTATGAAGATGTTGTCTGGTGTAATTTAACAAAATATCAGGAAGATGAACTGGAAAAAATACAACTTGAAGCTGCCAGGATAGTTACACGTACCACTAAACTAGTCTCCCATGTCAATCCTTCTAGAGAAACAAGCTGGAAAACTCTAAGCTCAAGGTGAAGACAACACAAATTGACACTCTCTGAAAAATGATAAATTACTTAACCCCCTCCTTATCTGGGTTCATTGCTACCCCCTCTTATAAATGTAGGTGACATGTCTAGTAACTCATTTAGAAATAGTGATCAATACCAAACAATAGATACTAAATCCCAACTCTATTACAATTCCTTTCTCTCATCAGCCATTCGTGAATGGAATGCCCTAGATAGTGCATCCCATTCATGTCCATCAATTCCTTTATTCAAAAAGAGTATTTCAACAAGACAACTTGTCCCAAACTACTATTTTACTGGAAGCTGAATTGGACAAATACTTCATGCTGAACTTTGGACAAATTGTAGCTGTTTAAATTAAATTTTGTTCAGCAAAAATATAATACAGAATAAGTTCTGTGACTGTGGTGAAATCGAAGACACACAACATTTTCTTTTCCAATGTGCTAGATTCACTGCACAAGACAAATCATGTTAGAAGAAGTCCAAAGATACTGCGTCCCAACCTTGAATAGATACTAGAATTTTTTTTTTGGCAATATGACATTGAATAGCCACACAAACTACACCATTTTCGAAGCTGTTCAGAAGTTTAAAACCCATTCTAACGATTTGAGAATTAAAAACTGAAATATTGTTTTACTCTAGTCTGTTAAGATGATACCGTGGAATATACTCTATCTATTTCTCTGCCTCTTTCTTTCCTCTCTTTAACACACACACACACACACACACACACACACACACACACACACACACACACACACACACACACACACACACACACACACACACACACTACTATACCCTTTCTTAAAAATAAAAGAATGTATTCCCATTTAATTTATTATGAAACATCACTGATAAATCAGTTGCAATTCACATATTGTATTGTTTAGATTATTCACTTGGGAACCAGATTTAAACAAGTCTGGGACTTATTTCTGTATCCCTTTCAAATTATAATATATTGTGTATATGATTTGTTTGTATCTTGATTTACTTATATTTGAATAAAATACTGGTTACACTTAAATGGGTATATTCACAAGGATAGTAAACTGATTTATTCTGATTTACAGGGGATTTGGGCCTTAGTCTGAATTAAGGGCTGCCCAAAAATAAGTTTAAATTTTGCAATGTGCATTTTTACCCACATGCTAAAAGTCGATCGTTTAAGTAAGGATTAAAGTTGTCAAATTAAGAAAAACAGGGGTCACTTAAAACATGGAAGCACAGTAGAAATGACGATGGGTTTCTTTTAAACTTGACCCTAATAAACTATCGATATGTAAAGAATTTAAATACCCTTTTTAAAAAAAAACAACAGAATTTTTGTAGTACTATTAAGTAAAATGTAGATCAAGCTAAGAAAGCAACACACTACTTTATAAGCATATTAGAAATCTGAAATTGCCAATTGATCTGCAGTTGAAGTTACTTGACCACACCATTGTACCAATTTTGTTATATGGCTGTTAAATAAGGTTGTATCAAAATACAAATATCATCGAAAACGTGCACAACGAATTTAAAGGTGAAAAAAGTACACCAACTTATATGCTGCATGCTGAAGTGGGCAGGAGACCACTGTACACAAGTATACATAGCCGAATGATTAGATTTTGGATATCAATTAACAATAGTAAGACAAATATAGTATGCACAATAAGTTAAGCATTTTCTTATGTTTTGCATCTTTTTGTGCTCATCTTTGTGCAATATCGTATAATTTCAATTGCAAAGACTAGAACAGGATCTTAGGCAAATGAAACCAAGAATTTACAGACGCCATCCTTTAAATAGGCATTTGGGGAGAGCAAGAATTGTAGGAGGGGTCAGTAAGCAAAAATCACATCCGTTGTAAGTAATGTAACGTTATCGCCTTCAAAAGGTGTTACAGGCCCCTCCTGCAATTCTATCGATATTTTATTGAAAAAACATAAACTTCATTTAAGCCATTTGTTTTCCTGCAATTACACTTGTTATTGTGTTATAATGGTTTCTTTGACGTCAGCGCCACGTTATATAACGTCAGCGTCACGTTAGTATCCGCGTTATCAAAGTAGATCCTCGATGTACATCCGTAGTCTGATTCCACGGAATTTCGCGGAATTGGCCGAGGCAGTTCCGATTGTAAGCACTGCTGTGTAAAATGATTCAGCATCTGATGCAGTTAGACCATGCAATAATTCCAGTGTGGAGAATATCTTTGCAGTCAGGCAAAAATGTTTCTCTCAGATTTTGAGAGCATCCACATTCTGCAATAAGATGAGTCAGGGCGTCTTTATATTGACAGTTACAGTTAGAGCATATATAGGTTCCTGAGTCTAGGGTATATGCACATATCCTTGCTATAAAATCGCTCAAACCTGGAAAATCAAATATTTTGCTGATTTTATGGCGTTTTGTGCCAGCAAAAAGAGGGTAGGGATGGAGTACTCATACTCGTACTTACTCGAGTACTTTTTTCAGTACTTAGCTGTACTCAGTACTTAGCGAAATTCATGAGTACATGTACTCATACTTACTTAAGTACTGTAACTAAAAACCCTGTACTCATGAGTACATTACGAGTACCACTGAGTACTTTTTTTTAAATTTAATCAGATAGGGGAAAAAGTTAATTGTTTTCCAGGCCCTCCCTCATCTGTTTGAAATGCCTTTCATCTGTCTTTTCAGACTTGAAAAAAGTGGCCTCATATGTGTTATGAAAAATAAAAAAAAATATAAATAAAAAAACCTGCCAGTGCCTGCCTCATCTGTTTTTCATAAAAGTGGCTTGTTTACTTTTTTAGCCATATCCTAATATTTAGAAAGAGTGCGTTTTACCTATCAAGCTTTTTTAGGTTTAGCCACATTGACTTCTTTATTAACAATGGACTTGATGAAATGCGTAATGATGCATATAATTGGCGAGGAGCAACACTATTTTGGATTAATACAATGTACTTTAATTAGTATATTGTTGTATTTGTCACATTTGCTGCAAAATAAGATGCTGTATTTACCCCAAATATTGGGACAGATATATACCTGAGCAAACAGTGCACACCCAGATCAGGAGCAGACTGATAATGGTCTAAACTGTTTGACATTTGATCTGCATTCTGAGATGTACACGTATGCATTGGTGAAAAATGCTGATCGCTTTTTCAGACAATTATGTCAATAATTTTTGGTGTCCTAAATTTATGAATAAAAATATCAAGAATAATATAATCCTTAAAACAGAACAGAACAGTTCTAAAGCTCATCACATAAAGCGCCAAAATCAAAATCTAGAAGAATAACACTGTAGATTCAGATGCACACCGTACAACCAGCTGCTTTGATGACAGGTTACTAACAATGATGACAGATACGGGATTTTATGTCCCATGAAGGGTAGGTTATAATTTTCGGTTGGCAAAATTGTAAGAGAAGCCCTCTGATATTTTGTGGTAAATGAGTACACTTGTTAGTGTTGAGAGATCCTACAGATACAAGCTGACGTTATATCACTCACAAATAAAGTCACACGTGACCATCATTTCAGACGTTTCCCTAGAAATTTCACAAAAAACGGTTATCTGTTCAGGTTGTGCGGCTCTCCGTCAAAGTCTGCTGCCTGCACTTATATACAATAAAACTACTGTCATTCAGCTACATTTCTGCCAAATTTGAAGCCGCAGTTTGATTTTATAAAGGTACTGGACCCCATCAAAGATGACAGGTAGAGGAAAATGGCTGCCTTTGTCAACAGATCTATTTTGAAATGACTGTCTTTGATGACAGGTCATGAATTTTAGTGGCCAACATTGATGACAGGTCATAATTCTAGAAAGTTACTTTAAATTAACATATTTCTTCAGCCTTTGGTCTTAACTGAGAGCATAACTCATCTTCCATATTGCATTCAGGCCAAAATAATCTTATCTGTCAGTAGATTAACTAATATTGAGCATAGGTAAACAGTCTAGGTCCAGACCAGACACCGTAGAAACATGGTCCATACTGTTTCTTAAAGGATATAAACACAAAAAGTAAACTAAAATGTACATCTAGATCGATGACAAAAGGGTGTATCAACCTTTCAGTGAAATCTTGAGTTTCGTATTATATTAAGTTATATCATAATATATGCTTTAAGGACAGGGTGCCACTTCCTGGTCATTGCTCATGTTATTTTTTGTTCATGCAGTACCAGGATCTGGGGACAATTGATACACCTCTCCTATACAAATCAACGAAAAGATGTAAATCACTGTTACAGGCTGAATAGCAACAGATAATATCCTGATCTTTCCATGCAGCAAAATATTTTTAGCTTTGATACGGTATAAGTTGACATCATGTGATGTTGAAAGCTAAACAGGCATGGTGTTTACTGGCGTCTTGACTGTTATAAATTGAGTTGTGCTTTGGTAACCAAAGTATTTGTTAAACAGATTTTGATGGTGGATCACAATTTGGAATACAAGGGTCATTCAATAAGTAACCAGCCTACTCTGTTTCCCATCAAGATAGATATCTTTTTCTTTTAAAAAATCAATCTCTTACAAGATACTCTTCAACCCTATGTTTGAAAAATATATTATCTAATGATTTAACAAAAATGTAACTGCATTTGAAAGTGTGCTAAAATAACTTAGAAATATGTTACACTGCTATGCTCGAGAGCCATTTTCAAAAGACAAAATGCGAGATGCCTACTTGAAACTAAGCTATGATTGAGGCAAATAGAATGTATTTTCTCTTTAAAAATTAGAGTAAAATTCGTTGCTTTTGAAAAAAATTGCAAAGTTCAAAATTAATAGTGATGTTATTCCTTAATAAAAATAGAACTTAAATTTTGGAAAATTTGATAATTCAGACAGTTTACTCCTTGCTATTTTGACAAAAATGTATTAATAATTATATTCCCATATTAATTGATATATTAGATAAACATTTGTTAAAAGTTTTACTATCTGAGAGCTTCAAACATGTCTGAAAACAGTTATGCCCACAGTCCTTAACCATGGGTCACTTAAGTATCAAATTACACAATCTTTTCATTTCTATATCATCATGTAGGCGACAAATTTTCCATTCAGTCGATATATTATATACTCACACTTCATTTTTTAAACTAAAGATATTTATCAAAAAGTAAAATTAATGTTACAGCTTAATTTGACGAAAGAAAATTATTTGGCTCACTGACCATGCTTGAAGTCACGATAAAATCAACTAACCAACACATAATGCTTAAACTTTGTAAAAGAGTCTTAATATGGTGACCAAACAAACTGTGAAAATCTTGACTGTATCGGGTCAGTTAGAAATAGGTCAGGCTGGTAACTTATTGAAACACCATGTAGTATTTAGAGTTTGTGGACCCCTTAGATTGACCCCCATTGATGGATGTCTATCTTCAAAATCTGTAAAACAAATACTTAGGTCACCAAGGCACAACACAAAAGATACCAGCCAAGACGCAAGAAGACACCATGCCTGTTTAGCTTTCAACATCACATGATATCAACTTGCAAACCATAGTCAAGGCTGAAAATATTTTGCTGTGAGGAAAGATCAGGTTGCCATTCAACCTGTTACAGTGATTCACAACTTTCTGTTGATTCATATAGGGGAAGTGAAATATTGCCCCCAGGTACTGCTACTGCTTTGAACAAAAATCACATGAGCAGTAACCAGGAAGTGGCACAAGCCAAACCAAACCCTGTCCTTAAAACCTAAACTTGCAATAACTGATATAGCAAAACTCAAGATTTCACTGAAAAGTGGATATGCCCATTTGTCATCTAACTGATATCTGATCTAGACGTACATTTTGAGATTAATTTTGTATCTATACTGAACAAAAGTGAAAAGGCTACACCTGAATTTTTAGCCATCTATATACAAAACTATATGCAAACCAAGAATGCAAATGAAAGTGTATCTTAATGTTCAAATACTGGGTAATGTATAACAGTAAAAGTTATACGGATGTTGTCATGAGGAAACACATGAAAGCCATTTAAATGTGACAGGGGTCCAAATTTTCAGATTGCAAATTTGAACAGAATTCTCACACAGTTTAGGCCTTCAGAAATCCACTTCCTATGAGATCTGACTGCATGGAATGGTAGTGTAGACATGTGACAACCAGACATGTCAAGGACTTATCTCAAGTGTTCTTTGATCGTTTAGCAAAGCAATCTTAAAAAGCGGGTTTTCCATCAAATTGTCAAGTTTGAAATTTTAACATTGAAATCTCCATAGGAAAATCAATGTGTTGTTGCATCTTAGTATTAGGACATTACTAGTCGAGAAATGGAAGAAACAATGTGCTGAGAGGTCTACCTGATTTGGCAATAGAAAATTATCGAAAATCGTGATAAATCAAAGATTACCAAACATTTAATATTCCCTAATTGTTTTTGTCAAAGGGAGATAATTTTCAATTTTTTACAAATTTGATAGCTTCGAAATTGATTTTTGAGCTTGCTTCAAGTGATTAATCAGTTTTCTTGTGTTTTTATGCATCACAACTATGACCAATTTCGATAAGCATAACACTTTTAATTTGCGCAATAGCAAAATTCAGTGAATAAAGCTTTAAACACTTAAAGGAGCATAACTCAGACATCAAACGAGACAAATTGGTGGAGTTTTGACGAATCGTTTGCTGGATGTCTGGGAAACGTTATTAAGTTTTAGTAAATACTTTTTGTCCAATACTTTCTTACAAAATATAGATAATTGAAGTGTAGAGTTTTCACTTTTGTTCAGCTATATCCACCAAGAAACCATATGGACCCTGGTTCTGAAGTGTCTGGTCTTGATCTAGACTGTTTACCTATGCTCAATATCAGCTAGCCTAATGTAAGATAAGATTATTTTGGCCTGAATGTAATATGGAATATTATTTATGCTCTCAGTTGAGACCACAGCTGAAGAAATATGTTGATTTAAAGTAACTTTCTAGAATTATGACCTGTCATCAATGTAAGCCACTTAAATTCATGACCTGTCATTAAAGACAGCCACTTTAAAATTGATCTGTTGACAAAGGCAGCCATTTTTCATCTACCTGTCGTCTTTGATGTGCTCCAGTAACTTTATAAAATCCAACTGTGGCTTCAAATTTGGCAGAAATGTAGCTGAATGATAGTAGTTTTATTGTATATAAGTGCAGACAGCAGACTTTGACGGAGAGCCGCACAACCTGAACAGATAACCGTTTTTTGTTACTTTTCTCGGGAAACGTCTGAAATAATGATCAAGTGTGGCTTTATTTGAGAATGATTTATTGTCAGCTTGTTTTTGTAGTATCTCTCAACAATAACAAGTGTACTCATCCACCACAGAGTACCAGAGGGCCTCTCTAAAAATTTTGCCAACCGAAAATTATAACCTACCTTTCATGGGACATAAAAACCCGTATCTGTCAACATTGTTAGTAACCTGTCATCAAAGCAGCCGGTTGTACGGTGTGAGATGAGGCGGCTCGGATCTGCAGAGTTTGCAGAATCAGCTATTGTTTTATTTAGTGCTTAATGCTTAATTACGTGTATCAGGTTTTATCTATTGAATTTTAGATGTCACTACTACGTATTTGCTTGTAAATATTATAAATATCTGAACCCTGTAGAGTTATTTAATTTGGCTTTTGTCTTAAATAATCGTTGCTTACTTTATTATAGTACTCATAGTACTCAGATGGACTCATGAGTACTTTTCCAAAATACTCAGTACTTACTTGAGTACATTTACGAAATGTGTACTCAGTACTTACTTGGGTACTTTTTCTTTATACTCGCTTCATCCCTGAAAGAGGGACATCTCGGTCCAGAGATAAGGTAGAACATTAAAATAAACTGGTTTTCTTACCTATTTTATTGCGTCTTTGAAATAGAAAACAAAACTGGAAAATCAAACTTAATGCTGATTTTATGCCAGCAAAACGAGAGCTGATGCCAGCAAAACGAGATTTAAAATTAGTGGATATCACGGTCCAGAGACAAGATTGAACATTGAAACAAACGGTTTAATGCCTCTTTGAAATAGAAAGCAAAACTGGAAAAACAAATTCTATACTGATATTATGCGAGCAAAACAACTTTTTATCTGGGTCCAGAGACAAAATAGAACATTAAAATAAACGGTTT
The DNA here is from genome assembly GCA_964019695.1 of Loripinus fragilis. Lineage (NCBI taxonomy): Eukaryota > Metazoa > Mollusca > Bivalvia > Lucinida > Lucinidae > Loripinus > Loripinus fragilis. Next base: position 62,116,086 of record OZ026521.1, on the reverse strand, counting down.
TCTGATCTAATTTGATGCCTCTTTGAAATAGAAAACAAAACTGGAAAATCAAATTTTATGCTGATTTATGCTCGTTTTATGCCAGCAAGACGAGGTTAAAATGTTCTTGATATTTAGATTCAGATGTAAGATTTACATAGCAATGAACTGTAATCTGGCCTATTTTGAAGCATTTTTGTAATAGAAAGCAAAACTGGAACATTTAATGTTTTGCTGTTTGGCTAACTTGACCGAAAGTTTATGCCATTTGCCTGTTTTGCTAACTTGACCGAAATTTTATTTCAATTTGCTGTTGTGCTAACTTTACCGAAATTTTATACAGTTTGGCTGTTTTGCTAACTTGACAGCTTTCAAAAGCAGGTACTAAACAAACCAAAAACATTTCATCAATTCACATTACATAGAATGAGTGAGTTGGAGTTTTTTTTATCTTCAAAGCCTGAAAGATCAGTCTTGCTAAAATTATAGAAAAACGAGATTCTCTTTGTACAACAAGATATGACTCATATGCACCAGACCCTGGTCTATTGGTGTTATACATGATTAAATATATATAAAATGAATACGTATAATGGGAAAATTATTCTTACAAAAATTTCTAATTTCGGGCGTGCATAAAACGAACTTGAAATCATTTAAACTTGGCCTTAATTTATGCGTATTTCAAAGCGAACTGCTATCTTTCCCTTCAGTACTGGGTAATTTTACATATTTTTGGAGTGTTTCATGTCGTCTGCTGATTTTTTTCAAAATCAACTTTTTCAGAACTTTCCTTCAGGAATACCTACTGAGTGTCAAACAGTTTGGATCCAGATCAAGTCCGACATTTTGTTGGGCCTGATCTGGTTCCAAACTATTTGCAAAGGTTATCAGCAGACGACACTAGTACATTTAGGCAAATAGTTCAGTGTCTTACAAATGTAGCACGCAAGGGTATGAAATATTAATTCGAATGGCATCAATCGGATAGAAAAAAAAGATACATGTACGTGTAACAGTTCATAAGAATTCGGTACATAAGCAAGTATGCTCTAACAAACCTGCACAGACGCACACTTTCGACAGAGACTTTGCTGTTGACAGAAAGAACGTGCGGACGTAGATGAAGGCCCGGCATCTAGCTCCACTAAATAGTCGTACATGCATGTTTAACTCTTAAAGCGCCAATCACGACTGCAGCAAACGACAAATTTTGTGACATCTTTCCTAATTTTCGAAAAAAATGGTATGATCTTTCACGAGAAACGATTCTCATTAAATATCATGCCGTATTTGCTATTTTTGAAAAAGCAGCAACATTTGCAATTGTCGTCTGCTGCAAATTATAGGTGGTGTTTTATGGGTTAATGAATTTTTTTGAATTCCAAAATCTTACGAACAGGCTCATTTATATTTTAACAAAATCCTCAACAAAATCCATAAATGCTGCATCACGAAAAAAAAACGGTTTCTTTTTTAAGCAACTGTATTTTGTGCCAATTTTAGGATTGCTGATCACTCATTCGCCCATCTGTACCTAGGGTCGCCTAGAACACGTTAGACCTACTTGAGATGCCGCCAACTATTTTGGGTCCTTTATGCAGGTTTGTAGGATAGGAAACTATCATACAAATCTATTGTAGAGTTTTCAAACCAACAGGGAAAATACTAACATATATATAGAAAATCTTATCTTACCCATGCAATCTTACCCAGGACGTCAAGTAATGTCATCATGCTAAATTGCATCTTAGCGTATTCAGGGACTTCTGGAAGCTTATTTTAAAACAAATAAATTAATCAATTAATTAATAAATTAATTAATTAATTAATTAAAACAGTGTTGAGCAAGAAAAGGAATCCATTTTTCATGTGAGTGTAGGATAGAAAAATCCATCCCTCGGGATCACCGTTTGTCATCACTCGGCAAGCCTCGTGATACCAAACGGCGATTCTCGGAACGGATTTTTCTATTCTTCTCTCTCACACTTATGATAGATTCTATAATGTAGAGACAGAATGCCAGTGTTTAAGTTATCCTACAAATAAAAAATAGTATCCCCATCAAGATGATTGCAATACTAGAATGGACATAAAGTAACGTACAGCAAAACATACAACTATCACAGACTCCCACAATGGGAGTAACAAGAGACAGGAACAAATCAACAACAACAGAACCACCTCGTTAGAACGGACAGCAGCCTAAGCCACTGGGGGGGGGGGGGCTTAAATGCAGTCCTGTCCTTAAGGGTCGAAGGTTAATAAAAACCTATCTTGAGCGTGAGGGTAGGATTCAAAAATCCGTCTCGAGGATCACCGTTTGGCATCACGAGGCTTGCCGAGTGATGACAAACGGTGATCCCGAGGGACGGATTTTTCTATCCTACCCTCACACAAATAATGGATTCTTTTGCCGCCAACTAATTTGGATCCTTTATGAGGCTTTGTATGATAGGAAACTATCATACATTCCAATTGTAGAGTTTTCAAACCAACAGGGAGAAGGTTTGGCCAGTAAAATATGTTTGAGTCAGGCAACCATGCAACTACCAGCTTAGCAAAAGCATAGTTCACGAAATCAAATTTGGCATATAGCTATCATGTAAATATAAACAATTTGCCATATAGTGACAGGTATTTTAATACAGATTGGCAGTTTGAGATGGTTTAAATAGGAAAGCCAATGGACATGATAAACTTGTTTAGTGTATATTTCAAAATAGGTTTCCTTACTTTCAGTAGCATATGTTGATGGTACATATTGGAATTGCCTCATAAAGGCAATTCCAATGTGCTCCTATGTGCTCCTACAACATATGTCCATTCAATAAATGAGTGTTTTTCACCATAAAACAGGTTTTTCACAAACGTCTCAACTACTTTTTATTTTTCAATGTAATGAGCATGTAGAAATGAACAAGTTTTTGTGTAGTTTGGCATGCATCTAGATGACAATAATAGATAGCCAATTTTATATTATTGACAGCTTATCTTTAGATGTTTCATTGGAATGAAATGCTAACTTGGTGGTTGCCTGGTTGTATATTATCGCGTCCGAAATATAAGTGATGTCCGTAACACTGCAAACTGCTGTTTTCCGGGCATCACTCATATTTCAAACATAATTTCCATATGTTGTTAGCTGTTTACAAAGGTCAAATACAATCTCAACATCTTGCAATAAGAAATAAATGAGTATGAGAAGGAAATGCCGCAATCACACACTGCAGATTAAAGAAAGAGACACAGAACACTAACAGCCATATGACAGAAAGAAAGCAACTAGCTCTCTCTTCCTCAGCTAGATGATTGGAAAACTAAAAAGGACACTGAGTACCGCACAGCAAAGCATAAAACCAAACACAAAACAATGGGAGCAACAATAAACAACAATAAAATAAACGAGATTTTAAGCCAACAAAACGTGAGATTTAAAATTAGTGGATATCACGGCCTAGAGACAAGATTAAACGTTGAAACAAACGGTTATCTGGCCTACTTTGAATCCTTTTTGTAATAGAAGGCAAAACTGGAACATTTGATGTTTTGCTGTTTGGCTAACTTGACCGAAAGTTTATGCCATTTCGCTGTTTTGTCAACATTTCATTTGCTGTTTTGCTAACTTGACGGATTTCAAAAGCAGGTAATAAACAAACACAAAGCATTTCATCAATTCACAGTGAGTTGGAGTTTGTTTTTTTACCTTCAAAGCCTGAAAGGTCAGTCTTGCCAAAACCATAGAAAAACGAGATTCTCTTTGAACAACAGGAAACGACTCATATCTGCCAGACCCTGGTCCATTGATGTATATGTATAATGAATACGTATAATGGGAAAAGTAATCTAACATAAAAATTCTAATTTCGAGAGTGCATAAAACGAACTTGAAAACATTTATACTTGGCCTAAATTTTCTTCCATAACATTCCGCGTATTTCAAAGCGAACTGCTATCTTTCCCTTCAGTACTGGGTAATTTTACATATTTTTTGTTGTTTTTTATGTCGTCTGCTGATTTTTGTTTTCAAAATCAATTTTTGGAACATTCCTTCAGGAATACCATCAGAGTGTCAAACAGTTTGGATCCAGATCAGGCCCGACATTTTGTCGGACCTGATCTGGTTCCAAACTGTTTGCAAAGGTTATCAGCAGACGACACTAGTACACTTAGGCAAATAGTTCAGTGTCTTACAAATGTAGCACGCAAGGGTATGAAATATTAATTCGAATGGCATCAATCGGATAGAATAAAACAGATACGTGTAACAGCTCATAAGAATTCGGTACGTAAACAAGTATGCTCTCACAAACCTGCACAGACGCACACTTTCGACAGAGACTTTGCTGCTGACAGAAAGAAAGTGAGGACGTAGATGAAGGCCCAGCATCTAGCTCCACTAAATAGCCGTACATGCATGTTTAACCGTTAAAGCGCCAATCACGACTGCAGCAAACGACAAATTTTGTGACATCTTTCCTAATTTTCGAAAAAAATGGTATGATCTTTCACGAGAAACGATTCTCATTAAATATCATGCCTAATTTGTTATTTTTGAAAAAAGCAGCAACATTTGCAACTGTCGTCTGCTGCAAATTATAGTCGGTGCTTTATGGGTTAATGAATTTCTTTGAATTCCAAAATCTTACGAACTGGCTCATATATATTTTTAGAATCTCTTTAGAAAATCCATAAATGTCGCATAATGAGAAACACTTTCTTCGATTTACGCCAATTTACTGGGAATTGCGCATCTGCGGCCGGGTCACTTATTCGTTAGTGTGGGGTGGATGTTATACTATACAGTTATTTCATGCCTGTTTGCGGTATAGTCAAACTATTGCCCCGAGTTGCCGTGGACGCTCTAATGCACCATTGCACGAGGCCGAAGGATAAAATTGCTTGATGTGGAGACTTTATTTTGCTGTGTTATGCTGCTTGTAAAATAATCCATTGTGGCGACTGAATGGCCAACAGTAAATCGAATCCCCCTCACAAATACACATGATCTTGCACTTAACGATAGCTGTAAATGATGATAAATAGCTTGTATTTACCTGTCCGAAATTTATGATCATGTGAAGTTCGTGCTTGCCCTCCTGATTAACAGACCGTCCATTGTTGTCGCGGAGTGGCAACCTGCGACTCCGCCCAACAAATGGATACAATTGACTGTCAAACATTCACGCCTCAATCGATAATGTACCATGTGCTTTGCCTCATGTTGCCATGTAAATGGACTGAGTGAAATAAAGCTTATTTGATTTGATTTGATTGTGTGCATCTTGAAATATATTGTCAAATTGCAGTTTTACGAGGGTGTCATCAGTCATGTTTCAGTCAGTATTTCCATGCGCTGTTAGCTTATTACAAGGACCAAACTGTCTCCACATCTTTGATTTGTTTTGTTTGTTTGCTTTACGTCCCAAGTCAACAGCTATGGTCATTGCGGGACGGTCAGTTCACCTAACCGCACTTTTTCCTGGGCAGGCTTGAACAAGCGGTTAACCAGTAATTCGTGCACATACTTTCGCTTGTAACTGACAACAACCCTTCTTGAATGAATCAGCGGAAGGAGGAGAATGACCGTAGAAATCATTTCATGATCAATCTCCACGAAAGTATGGGGCCGGACCGGGATCGAACTCGCGACCCCTGGATCTGCAGTCAGACACGCATCTGTAGCCAGACACGTTACCGACTGCGCTACGCGGCCCGGCCTCTCCACATCTTGCAATAAGATATAAATGTGACCTATAAAACTTTTTTCATGCCCAACTCAACTGAGCTCGAAATTCTAACTGCTCATAAAAATACCGATAAAATGAAGAAGTTTCTTGCATGTTGTATATATCATGCAAATAAATGTTAAAATGCCAACAATTGTTGGCATTTTAATATTTATGAGTAGGATATATTTCGTGCTCAGCTGGGTTGAGTATTGAAAAAGTCTTATAACCTCGGGCCAAGGAACTACCACAATCACACACTGCATATTACATTTAACCCACAGCACCGCGAGGAAGAGACTCAGAACACTAGCAGCCATATGACAGCAAGAAACCAACCAGCTCTCTCTTCCTCGGCGAGATGATTGGAAACCCAGAAAGGACACCGAGTACTGCATAACAAAAAAGGACCAAACACAATCCCCGAACCCAAACAATAAAAGTAACAACAAACATTCAGTCAACAACAACAGAACCAGCGCCTTAGACATGTTAGAACGGACAGCAGCCGAAGCCACCGCGATGTGAGGTGCAGCGCAGTCGGATCAGAGTACGCAATGGGCGCTCTATGGGTAGCCAAGGGCCAAATGTTTCTTCAGGCGATTATTCAATTAATATGAAAATCGCGTTGCCAAACAACCTTACTGTATTTGCATTTGTAGCCTATGCAGACACTGTCTTTGTACAAAACTGTTTTCGCACTATGGCGTGCACAAAAGAATTTTGATATTTTCTTATTCATTAGTTCCAAAATTTGTTGTGGGTGTCCAAATGAATCGTTTCATCGAGACGGTTATTTTGAGCATCCACAATATATGCTTTGATAGAGAGATAACCAATTTAATATTTAATTACAACGACGCAACTACCAGGTTAGCTAGCAAAGAAGTAGTATGAACTCGAATTTAGAGCTGTAGCTGTCATGCAAGCATAAACAATTTCAGTCTATGGACAGGCATTTTAATACTGATTGGCAGCTTGAGATGTTTAAAAGAGGCAAAGACAAGGGACATGATACTTGGTATAAATGTAAATTTCAAACTATTTTTTTCTTATTTTCAGTAACATATGTTGAAGGAACACATTGGAATTGCCTCTATGAGGCAATCCCAATGTGTCCATACAACATATGTATTTTCAATAAATGCGCTGCTCACCATAAACTTTTTTAAAATCAGATTCGTAACTATTTCCATTGTTTCAGTGAAATGAGAATGAAGAAAAGAACACGTATTCATGCAGTTTGTCATGCCCCTTGATGACAATAATAGACTGCTTATTTTTTTGCTTTTGACAGCTTATCTTGAGATGTTTTATTGGAGAATAATGCTAAATTGGTAGTTGCGCGGTTGTAAGCACTCAAAAATACTAAAGAACTGAGACAAAGCGCTGTTTTCGCGCGATCCAGCTCTTTACTTCGTTTGTCACGCATGGCTATGGAAACAAGAACAATACATGTACAAGATGAAATATTTGTTCTTAAACTGCTCGAGATCTTTAATTAGATGGTTGGCAGTTTTTAGAGTGTGGAACTAACTATTCCGAAGTAAGCCGTCGCTTATACACAGTGAGTATTATAGATGTTTTAATTTTGACAGGGCGGGGCCCCGGAAATATTGGCTTCTTGTCATAACCTGCGACAAGCTGAATGATATTAAGTGAGTGATATCTAAATACCCCTTTCTGTTGTGTGCAAACCAAAGGATCTTATTTGTCCCTTAATATTATACCTTTTTCGAATGACATTTCCATATACGCTTCGATATGTGATTTCCCCTTACATTTTTTAGCTTATTCTGTATTAATTAATTCTTTATTAATTTATTATTTTCTTAATTTATTACCATTTTAAGGTCAATTTTGCACGGCACAACACTGGTACGATATGGTTGATTTCTACTATTATGTGCAGTTGAAATCCAGGTGCACTTGAACATTACTTTCATGAATCAGCTACTGTCCTGCCAGCCAAGAGTGGCAGTGACGTCATGTTTTGTTTTCAAAGTTATCAGAAATTTATAATCGATATATCACTTGTGTATTAATCCTATTCGCGTTAGCTCAAGTGGAATGTACAAGTTAATGTAACAGTTTTACTTAACAATTGTAACAAAATATTACGTCACTGTCACTCGGTTGGCACGACAGTAACAACATGTTTTAAAATTTAACACTTTGAAATGTTTTAGACATGTGTGAATTGTACACAATATAAAACCTGTGTATTTGTACATGTTTCATAGTATGTGCATTTTACGCGATTGTATCCTTTCAAGCTTCTCGCTGTACGGCTAAGTACCAACCGACCATAAACTGGCCCCAATATTCTTAGGAGGTTTTTTTATTGCTTTACAATATTTTTGTTATTATTATTATCTTTTCAGATACATACGATGAAAAATATTAATTTGATTCGAATATGCAGTGCTTCTTGTGTTTGCATCATTTTTGCTGTGTACTCGTTTTGGAATTTGCAGCAGGAACGTCAGAAAACAATGTCCACTTTTCATAATCAAAGGTTATTCGAAAACGACTCGATGTCAAAGAAATTCTCGGTTGACACGCCAGCATGTAGGATTAAATACTTTGATCCTTTCAACGTAAGTGCAGATCATTTGAATAGATTGACGAGGTTTTCTTGCCCCTCTTTAGTAATACTGACATATGACGTCATGGATGAAGTGCATATAAACTGGACTGCTGCAAATCTACCACCATACAATAACACGGTAGCGTTCTGTACATATATACCTATCTATCGACCAAAAGAAACAACAGTGTCAAAGAACTTCTTTAAATATCTTAATGAAAGTGATCCGTTTTATACTTCGATAAAAGTAAACTATGAGTTTGTGAAAGTACAGTGTTTCAACGCGAGTAAACAAATCCTGTATGTTAACTTTCATGCATTTATTCAAAGAAACGCAAGTCTCGAGTCAATGTATCGGGAAAGATATAGCAAGCATGTTTCTGAAAACCGCATCTCCGAGTATTTAAATGTGGTTTTGTTGGGCATTGATAATGTCGCTCGGAATGGATTCATACGACAAATGACTAAAACACATCAATTCATTAGAGACAAGCTTGGAGCCATTGGAATGGCCGGTTATAATATGGTTGGTGGTAACACTTTTCCAAATTTAGTTCCAGCGCTTTACGGGAAAGCCTGGTCAGAATTACCATGGAACAGAAGCCAATCATTCGACCATATAAACTTTATATGGAAGCAGTTTTCTGAAAAAGGTTACAAAACTCTTTACTCTGAAGATAGCCCAGGTATTTCTACATTTGCATATTTGAAAAGAGGGTTTGAAAGAACACCAAGTGACCACTATTACCGCCCATTAATTCTTGCAATGCTAAGGGAATGGACCGCGTGGTCCGCACATAAGAACTGTTTTCTGAATAAACTTCTTGCAGATATGATGTTGTCTTACCTTTATAAATTTATGCTTTCTAATAGAAATAACCAATATTTTGCATTTACCTGGATAAATCAACTCACACACGACATACTGATTGGTCCTGTCACGGGTGATGAATACTTCTACAGATTCTTTCAACAATGTTTTGAAAAAGGGCTGCTAAACAACACAGCGATTTTCTTCTTTAGTGACCATGGCAGGCGATATGGAGGCTTTTCATATACTGAATATTTCAAGCATGAAAAAAACCTCCCTCTTATGTATGTATATATTCCTCAATGGTTAAAACAGAAGTATCCCCAGATTGGAAAAAATCTTCAATTAAACAAGAATCGACTGTCGACTCCATTTGATGTCCATTCGACTTTGCAAGACATACTCTATTTCAACAGTCAAATACAACCAAATGCACCAAATGAACGAGGGATAAGCTGGTTCAGAGAGATACCTATAAATCGTACGTGTGAAAGTGCTGGAATACCCGATTTATACTGTTCATGTCTAGAGAGGAGATCCATACTCACCACAGATACTATTGTACAAGAAGCCAGTGAAATCATAGTCAAGGAAATTCAACGTCTACTCAGGCCGTATGAAGATTTATGTGCAACTTTGAATTTGAAAACGATAGATGCAGCATTTCATTATGTCAAATCACAATCAATTATCCAAGAGCAAATACAACCACAAAATCGAATTTCTAACTTGCAAGTCAGACTCACTACGGCCCCAGGTGGAGGACAGTTTGAAGCAATTGTCAAAATCTACACCAAAAGTAATAATAACACATTCAAGATAGACAGTGATATAAATAGATTAAATTTGTATGGCAACCAATCGTTATGTATTAAAGATTTTATATTGAGAAACTACTGCTTGTGTAAGAATTGATTTGGAGAAAACTTTCACGAGAATTGGTTATGTTTACAAAAAATGATTTTACCATGGTTTGTCAGCCTGTATATGGAGATTTACTTTCAAGTCTGATTGTTCATTTACCTTTGTAATAATGTAAGGACATAGTCTTGTTTACGAACCATTGAATGTTATTATACTAGTCTTTTCTAAACTCCATAATTGAGCCAGTGCATGAGATTTCCAACAATTTGGTATGTGCGACCAGCAAAGGCTCAGACCAGCCTGCGCATACGCGCAGACTGATCAGAGCCTTTGCTTGTCGCTTGAGTATTCTATGACTGTTGAGCTACTGACTGAACATTGTTTGGAGTTTCTAAGCTTAACAGGAGGCTGCACAGGCTCGTCTGAGTCTACACTTGTCAAAATGTCTAATTGTTGGAAATCTTGTGCCGCGGCTCATATATAGACACAGGCCTACATAAATTTAAGATTTAAATACTCCTGTGTCTATCCTTACCCTGCAATAGGCGAGCATTTATTTGCTAGATGGACACGAACATGTCATTTCAAAATGGCATTATATTCTATCTTAAGACGGGCAGTATGCGCCTCTAAAGGCTTGTCTTTCCACGTTTAAAAAACAGTCTTTACATTTTATGGGTCACCCATCTTCGATTGCCAGCAATGGCCCACGAAAAACCCTACCTTTGGGATGAAACGTGTGTCCAACGTCTAATAGTGCTGAAACAAGCTCAGGAGCAGGTAGTCTGACCTTACCTGGCATGCAAAATGCAACCCATGGCATGCACCATTTTTGGGTTCTCAATAATGCTAAATTTTTATTAATCAATCAATCATTTTGGCGCTTTAAAGTTATATTGTTTACTGGACTCGTGGCTCGCTAGAACTGAGTTTTATATTACGTGCAATTCAAATCTTTCAAAAACTCGTGATTTAATCAAGCTGCTTGATTGGCTTAGCACATACCTACGTATCAAAAAGACAATTATTTCCCACTCTTACTAACGAAACGCTCGAAAGGTTTAGTCTTTTCTAAACTCCATATATAGACACAGGCCTACATAAATTTAAGATTTAAATACCCTTGTGTCTTTCCTATCCCTGATAAAAACGTAACACAAATATATCTATTTGCAATAGGCCAGCATATATCACCAAATCAAGAGCATGCCTGATTAAATCAACGTGAAATTTACTATGCTTTATATCTCATTGAACTAAATTGATGAAATGCTTAGTTTAGCAGAATACCATATTGAACATTCTAACACACCTCGCCTATAGAGCCAACGGTAACAAACTGTGACATATCGGACAATAATTCACTGCAAAAGTGTGTGATAGCTGACGTCACTGGAAAATGACGTCATTCATGGCATTAGACGGTGTAACGTCGTTTTTACGCTTGAAAGACGTTAAAATTACATGTAAACGTATGCGACGTAGTCTAAATATTGGCGGGAGTTCTTCAGTGCAATGGCGGAAAGTTGGAAGAAGCTGAAGACTTCGAATGTGTTTTCGTCGTTTATTGTGTGTTAGAATCGAAATAGATCAGCTCCATTGCGTGCATTGTTGAGTAATAATTCACTGTTTGTCGGTCAGTTGTGCGAAGATAAATCACTCGCGCTGCGCGCTCGTGATTTGATCTTCTTTACAACTGACCTCCAAACAGTGAATTATTACACAACAATTCACTGCTGGAGCTGATCTATTTCTTAAATAACACAACTATTCAAAATGAACAGCTTATGTGCATAACTGTATATTTAAGCCCTAAACTTTTGGTGATTTCCAATCTCTTGTCAACTGAATCGGCAATGTAACCGTTTTTGCTCTCATCTCTTTTTAACATCTACCGTGCCTTTTTAAGCACCTGTCATTGATATTTTCAAGTGCTGCCTTCGTACAATCGCTAGCCCTTAAGCTGTGCAATCCTAGATTTAAGTCCAGTGCCACTAGTTTCATTTTTTTTCCAAAAGACACTTCCCAGCCCTTGTATAACTCAACTTTTTTATTTCTATAAATTAACTTTCAAGTGGCACCGGACCTAAATAAAGGCCTGTATAAAAAGTCACCAGGCTCAGTATTTAAACTGGCTAAACTCATATACCTTAATAACGTGCTATACGGACAAACAGATGAATAGCTTTTGCTGATTAACACTTCATTAGCGGATATATACTAATCTGTTTTGCTTATAGCTATTACTATGCGAACATAGTCTACATAAAATGATATCTCGTTGCATTTTATATTACTAATTTCATCGAATCTAAGAAAATCCGCGTATCCCAGAGTAATCATGGACAAATCTCTAACAATCGCCAAATCTGTTGACAAATTTATCACACAATTCAATGATCATTTCAGATGATAAAATAGTTTACTTTAACGTTTTACAGCCCCTCAAACATTTCTTCTTTTTTAACAAATGCGTTGTTTGTTGGGTCCTCCAAACCATTAATATCATGTGCCCACTTGATTGTCAATGAATATACTACTGAGGAAGTCGTATGAACCGAACACTGAGAATCTAACAGCTCTGTTATGAAGACCGCCACATTATTGTGCTGTGCATGCAAGCGCTTATATTTTTTATCAACACAGAATTTTTTACACTTTTTAAAACTGTAGAAAAACTTTTTGATTGTATTATCACTCTTTGAAGATAATAAATAGGTACACATACTATCTGCAACATCTGAATCCTCAGCTATCCCCGCCTTCTTCAAACTGCATTTTACATTCTGCTTCAAATGGATCCATGAAAAACAAAATGAATATGTAAGCAAACCGTGCAAATTCAACATATTTTTTACATTGTGAAATCTATTCTCAATGCCAAATTGATTTTGACTAAATACTCCGTTATTCCCCAAGCCTTGCGAAAAAACGTTGTATTGTGACAATATCCTGACACCCTTTACAAAGCTTGCAAAAGTATTTCCTTGCAGCTGCAATATCGGCCAAAACGATGCGGTTTTCTAGAGTGGAATAACGCACGTAAATCTTGATCTATAAGACTCTGATTTTTGCAATGCCGGCAATACATCCCGCGGCGCTGGTACGACCCAAGTACATTCGTCTGCCAAGCTCTGGTCAAAAGCATTTACACCCTCTGTACCTAGACACCAACACTTTGAATTAAAACGAGTGCAATGATTGTTTAAATTTGAAGCAAATCGATCAACTGTGTGGTTTCCCAAAACCTTACAACCATGCAAATAGCAATTTAGCAATATACTCCCGTGAAACATCTCAAGATAAGCTGTCGGAAGCATAAAATAGACAGTCTATTATTGTCATCAAGGTGCATGACAAACTACATGAAAAGTTGTTCATTTCTACTTGCTCATTTCTTTGAATAAATGAAAGTGGTTGAGAGAATTTGTCAAAAAAGGCTTATGGTATAAAAACTCATTTATTGAAAAGACATATGTTGTAGGTACACATTGGAATTGCCTCATAGAGGCAATTCCAATGTGTACCTGCAACATATGTTACTGAAAATAAGGAAGAAAACTATTTGGAAATTTACATTTTCCAAGTATCATGTCCATTGTCTTTACCTCTTTTATACCACCCAAACTGCCAATCAGTATTAAAATTCCTGTCACTCTACTGCAAATTGTTTTTATTTGCATGACAGCTATATCTCCAAATTAGAGTTCACGAACTACCTCTTTGCTAACCTGCTAGTTGCATGGTTGTATCAAGACAGTCAAAAACCCAACATTGGATCTGCCAGTCATGACTGTGTAATCCTCTGCTCAAACCATCAGAGAATTTATTCTCAAATCTAGGTATCCACTCAGATATAAGAGATATTTCCCTTTCAACACATGTTTGTTGTATGCTTAACGCAATTCTTGCTACTGCACGATTTAAATATTGCCTTAATATTTTTATTGTCAGAAAACCATTTTACCTTTTACCCTGTAAAACTTAAATGTTGCTGTTAAGCACCCTACGTACCGCCTCTGTTTCTCTGTATGTAGAGCTAGATGGTTTCTCGCCATCATCCCACGCTCCAAATACCTCAGTGCCTTCAGACAAGGCTCTCGCACACAGGGACAAATAACCACCGTACCCAACATCCGAGGCATCAGAAAAGGCATCTACTTCACAACTGTTATCTAGCTCAATGCGCATGCACCTATTGTTCAAAGCACGGACATTATCTCTCCAAAATGTTATTTCGCCCAAGGCATCAGCATCTACAGGCACTAGCAAATTCCAGCTAGCTCTATGCAGCATACATTTGTATAAGAATCTTGTTTTCATTCGTACCACCTTACCTATGGCATTTTGTAATGAAATAATCTGCCCTACGCCTGACTGGAATTAAATTTGTCTGCTGATAATCTTACTGAAATATAAGAGAGTTGAGTGAAGACTCTAATCGGCATATTCTCTCTTCTGTTGCATCAATAAAGTTACATACGTAACCAATTCATGTACATACTTGTGCTGGCTCCCAACAACATTTGTCCTCGGCAATAAGAGAACCGAACTTTGGTTAAGAAGTGCAAACAAACTGTTTACCTGAAACACACTGGTAAATGTATACGTTGATTTGGTTCGATGATCGGTACTCGAATCTATTCCTAAATGCTTACATAAATCGCCATGCACATACTGAATACTTATAATGGTCTAGTTCTATAGTCCTTTTGGCATATGGCATGTTTTCTATAGAGTCTACCACTTCCGGTCTATGAAGTACCGGCAATACGCGAAAATACCACCAAATCGACGTATACATTTACCAGTGTGTAAGAAGCCTCGTCGTAAGATTTATCAACTCCTATTCCGTCATCTAGGAACAAAGCCACTCTTAAACCTTGTGCTCTCCAGTAACCACATATTAACTACCCTTATAAATTTGGAAAAAAAACAGATACTGAGAGACCAAACTGTAGTACGCAAAACATGAAATATTTGTCGTACCCTTTTCTGTCCATGAAACCCCACAATATGTCATATGAGACGAAAACAGACTGATATGTTGATATGCAGATTTTAAATCAAACACAAAAGTAAAATCACCTTCTTTGAACAACTGTCTCACGACAGACACATCTTCATATTGTATTTGAATGTGCAAAGCAAATGATTGATGTGCCGGCAATCTAGCACCAATCTAGGCTTTCCATGTCTGTTGTACGCAACAGTCAACGGATTTACAACCCATAGTTTCTCACTTACCTCAACTATACATCTTTTATCTAACAGTGACTGAATTTCTGAGCGGGTTATCCCTTGCTGACCTACTGTTTCCTAAAACTGCCGACTCTGGTAGCTTTTTGAAAGCAATTCTATAGCCACCCTTTATTACTAACAAAATATACCTGCTAGCGCCAGCCACCATCAATTCATTTGCGCACCCTTTCAGCCTTCCCACGGGCGACTGCATATTTTGATCCTTGCTCCACAATCAATATTGGTGCACTTCGAATCGAACTATATAGGCCATGGGATAGATATGGTTTTGCCCCCCCCCCCCCCCCTCAAGGTGGAATTTCGAAGACTATGATTTCTATATAGCCCAATGGCTTACAAGTTATTTGAAATATGTTAGCGTTCTGACAAGTGTCACGTAAGCCTGTAACATCCTGTTACGTATGTTACCCATCAAAAATCGTTCAAAAGACAAAGAATGTTTAATAGTAAAAAATGTATTAAAGGCTATTCAAACGAGTAAAGTTTAATATTTCAATATAGCCCAATTAAAAAGCAATAAAACTTATTATTTAAAACAAAATGATGCTATCCACTATGTTACTTACGTGACATTTTGCATAACTACCCAATTTATGATAAATTATTACGCATGTCGTCTTCTGAAATGTTTATTACTGTTTATTGGGTCTAGTCTTTGATGCTGCCACAAAAACAATTAACTGACCTATCCAAAACTGCAAAAGATCAGCTCCCTGTCTCTTATAGAATATCTTTTGCAGGCATTTGAAATAGCTACCCCTTTATAAATCTACAATAATAACAAACATATTTTTTGCTAAAAACCATGGAATAAAGTCATGCAGGTTAAAAAAAACAAGAGTATTCAGCTGGCATGTTATGAAAGTGATTACCAACAGTAGTTTATACTATAGTAGCATGCTAATCTTGAAAGCATAATGCAAATAGTAACATACGTAACATCCAAAAAATTTGCTAATGAAACCCCTCCGCCCATCAAGAGGTTATTTCGTTCACTATTATGTTCTACATCTACATTAAATGTATATAAGAAAATAAAAAGCAAACTGGCTCATATTAGGTAGTGGTAGTTGGAACGGCGCTGTGTTACAGCCTTGTTAACTCTGTTACCATATATCAGTCTCAAATCCTATTGTGCAAATACAAAGTTAAACCTATTTTGTTATTTATGGATATGCTGATTGAACTGAAAGCACTTAAATAAAAGCAGCCAACAACCAGTATGCAACAAAGCAATCTACTTTTTTATATTACTGTTGTATACGTTACTTAATTTCAAATATATTCATATTTAGTATAGTGCTATCACTTGACCATGGACTGTCAAAAGACCTCCGAACATCTGTTGTTCATTGTGGTTTACTATATATAAGCCAAAAACTAATATAGATGTAAGCTCTTTAGCAGATGGAGGATCACCCTGCAGTATCAAAGTTAACTACGTTACCCTAAAGTAGGAACTCCTATTGTGATAATATCAAATTATTTCTTATTCTTACATATCAATATTATTATTTTTTATTGAAAACAAATGACTACCAGTATAAATATAACTAATAAAGGCACCCATTTTTACAGTAGTATATGTTACTTTCTTTATATACATTATTTTAGTGTTATAAAAACAATTATATGAGAAAAAACTACTAGTGGATATGATTTGCTGCCAATTGAAAAATACTTGAACATAGCATATAAAACACCTTCGAAGTTTTTTCTTACTTATTGAATATGTAAACAGCATTTAAAGAACTACTTATTTTAATGGTAAAATTATTTTTGTTAAAAAAGGTTACATGATACATGTATCTCTCCTATGCTTATATTTGTTTGCGTAATTGCCAAGAGATAATTGATAAATGGAGACATTTTCTTCAGTATATACAGCTCAATATAGACGAAACATAATAGTTTGCCATTTAGTTGCTTAGTAAGATATATTATTCATTGCATAAGGCATTAAACCAAATATAGCACATCAGCTATTGATTACAACATCTAAATTGATTAAAATCAAAGATAAAAGCTTACTCACAATATTTAAAGCTGCAAGTCATTTTAAGGGTAGGTCCAAATCAAGTAAAGAAAAAAGAAAACATGCATTCATTCTCTTTTTAATTGTAATAATTCTGTCCACATATGGTAACCTTCGTGCTTATCCCTATGGTTACAATCTCTAAATGGTGTTAACTTTGGCTTGATTTTATGCCAAGAAGAAATCAAATGAGCCAAAATATTTGATTTTGGCACTTATCACAGTGTGACACAATAAAAGGCTCAGTCAAGCCTGTACAAATGTGTTGATCCGGCATAGCCATGGCTGCTCCCATACACAAAGAATAGATGTAGATCAAGTCCCAAACCAGAATTTAGACCCACTGTCTCAGCACTGGTCCATATCTGGTATAAGTATCAAAAATCATGTATTGTTCCAAACTTTCAGTTGAGCATATTTTTATGATAAAAGTGATTATTTATCCTAAGGGAATGAATCTGATACTTTTGTTATTGTCAAGTAATAAATCTGAGGTGAGGTATTCAGTATTTGGTATGCTATATCATACATAATATATATAAGACAAATGACAGGTGAAGAACTACTGTATCAATATCTGACATTTATAATGATATCCTTCACTATGTAGAAGAAATCATCTTTTTGGAGGTCATTTGGCAAATAACATATGCATAGTACTGGTGACAATGTTGAGTATACTGCCATCAAATATTCTTATACATTTGAACTCTATTCTAAATTAATTCTAATGCCAACCGGTCAAGTTTGATCTTATCTATTTCTCTCTGAAAAAGCCTTATAAATTTAAATTGGTATCGTAATTAACAACTGACCTGCTTCCCTTGACATGATCATATGACATGTGATCATTGCCATGTTAAGTCCACAATTATAACTGTTTTCCCAATTTTTACAGTTTTGTTCTTAATAAATTACTTATTTATAAAGTTCACATTGCTCATTACCAAGCAAATTATCAGAAGGCTAAAGTTGATATGATTAACAGTTTTATTAATTAAACAATGAAAGCTATGCTGAAGATAAAAAAACTCATTTTTGAAGCTGAATATAAATGAATGTCACCATCTGTATTAAATGTGTGTATAAAATTTGATATGGTGACAGTTTCTTTAAACAGTAACTAATTGCAGAAAGTTGTAATGCATAGTATTAAAAAACATGTATTATTTTTATTGTACCAGAATATAGGTGCTAAATTCTATATGAACTGTAAGAAAATATTATTTGTACCCTACCATGTTTAGTAATTAGCATATGTAAGAAAATATTAGTATTATCATATTTCTGACTTAGTTTGTACAATGTGATCAACAGTTTACTGGGTTAATAAATTATTAAGTTGCTTTTAAACTTTTAAATGTTTAAATAACTGATTGAATCAAACTTTCTTCAAATGAATACTGTGGGTGGTAGAGAGCTGCGATCTTTGCTGAAGCTTTTAGCTATATGGTCCTGTCATATTTGGCTTGTTGTCAGGATAAAATTTGCTTCACTTGCGGCAAATTTGAGCTTAGGTCAAGGCCTTTTAGTCTATCCTATTCTTCCTTCTCCCTCCCTCTACAAGAAGCCCTGACATGACTGGAATATTGTTGACCGGGATGTTAAACCTCAACTAAACCAATCAATCTAAATAGATATAACAACAACTTAAATTCACTGTATCTAAACATTTCAGGCAAAAAAAATTTGACTTTATTTTGGACAATATGATATATTTATATGGTTATATATGTTACCTTTAAACATGGGCTCTGCCTTTATTCAGCTGTTACTTGAATTCTATCACAATATCTTTGCTTATGAGCTCTAAACCCTATAACTATGGGCAAATTAATAAATTTATCTTGCTGCTTTAAAAAAAAATACAACAGTTAATATGTTTTTGCAAATCTAAGTGTGCATTGATAATGCCTTTTAATAATAACTATTAAGTTCTATTTGTAACAAACTGGTAGCTATTATCGATTTATTGCAAAAAAAAAGGTTTAAAATAAATTAAAACACCCCATGATGCATAATTTAAAGCAAGAACTTAATTGGCATTAAAAATAATGTCTTAAAGTTAGTAATATACGTTACCTATAATAAAATAAGCAACTCAATGTTAAGTTACTCCAGAAAATGTTAAAATAGCACCTTACACTATTCTTTATTAATATGATGTTCGTATTATGGTGTTTAAAGGCTTACAGATAGGATTGCATGTTCAATTTCAATGAAAAGGCCTTTTCCTTATAGTACATTTCAGTAAGGGTCATCGTTAACCTTATAACTCTTACAATTTCTGTGATAGACGCAAGCTATTTGCAGTTTTGAATTTGTCAGTTATTTGCCTTTTAGGATCATGGTAATGTAATCTAAAATATGCATTTAAAATGTATTGGATGAATGTATTAAAAATGAAAAAAAAAATATTTTATAGGGTGTAGTTCACGAACAAAACATATGTAACATGAGATAATGAAAGTAACACACTTCTGCTTGAATAAAACACTTTTAAAAGTCATCCCACAATACAAAGAGCACATACAAGCTTAAAAATCAGTATGTAACTTTGTTTAAGAGTATTTTAGCATCGGCACAAAAATTTGATTTAATATTTTTGGGGTAACGTGTGTAATTTTGATGTTACATGCTTACGTGACACTTCTCAGAGAGCTAACATGTCATATTTTGTGGTATATATATAGTTGTATCAAGAAAAGATAGTCGCCGAAATACCCCCTGAGGGGAGCAGGGTCTATAGCCATCCCAATGTCTATAAGTTCCTACTATAGCAACTAAAGTTTGATTCGAGCATAGATAGTCGCTACTAGAGTGACGTCACGAACCTGCTAGATATCAACAGTGGTTCAGAGCACCGTTACTCTAGTAGCATGTCTGGTTCCCTCCTCTGGACCGATCTAGAAAGATGGTTTACATAGCTGGCTGTAGTCTCAAAACGATCTGTTTTTACAAAATGAACCTAGCTGTGCATCATTTTGCGGTCCCATTTATTCGTAACTATTTATTAGAATAGGCGGTGCAGTTTATGCACATCCTTTTGTTTACGATGAAGATTTGAAGTGGGGCATACAGGGCTATTCTTTTTGTTTACTTGTCAACCACTGTAGCCGTTCGGGTGTTAACGTGCGTGTGCATCTATTACGTAATAACTTTAGTAGGAACTTTAGTTCGATTCGAAGTGGGCCATTGACATTCTTGCCCTGATTATTAGACCGTGAATCAGATTGACCACTTGTAATATTTACCTGTTCGCTTGACTGATATTGTCCAATCACTGAATCATTTACTTGCGCATTATCAATAAAAAAAGGTACTTAACTTATCTTTGGCAGCTCCAACTTTTTCTGTTCGGACACTCTAACTTCCAATGATTAACCATACCACACCCGAAGCGGACCCCAGCCCTCCGTGGCGTTGTCACAATCGTACCAATAGGCGCCCCTGGATTTGACGCTACTGTCGACGCTGATGGAACACGTGTATCACGTATTGAATAAGGCACAAAACGACGTGCCTTTTGTGCCTTCTCAACCGTCTTCTGTCGCTATTGTCTGGCCTTCTTCGTAGCTCTTGCCTCAGCTCTATTCATCCGTTTTTCGTCCTCTTCATCCGAGGTCAATGCATTTGTAACATACTCATCTACAAAACGCCAAGCAAACTCACTGGCGTCTGCCATTCTGAACATCTTTTGGCGATTTTTTTTATCAATTTAATACCTTCTGAAATGTCCTGCTTGGTATCCTGCTGACGAATTCTACTGTCTGTATGCGATTCAGCATCTCTAAGCTTCCCCTGAACCTTTGCATTAAATTTAAACTGGTCTTCGCAACTTTTCTTCTTAAGCTGGTAATTTTCATTCGAAAGAATGTTCTGCTAAGTTTTCAGAAAGGTCCCTTTGATTGTCACTGAACCTCGCTTCAAAGGTGAGAATATGCTAGAAATCAGTCCCGAAATATCACCCATTAACGATTTTTGCGAACTGGCCACTGCTTCCCGTACTTCCCTTTGTACCATATCCTCGAAATTTTCCGTGTCCATCTTGGCAAAGTTGATGTTTACTGGACTTAATTTAATCAAGCTGCTTGATTGGCTAAGCACATACTTTTGTATCAAAAAGACAATTCTTTCAATTTTTGAAAGGCGCGGGAAAGGTTTATTATTTATGGAAGTGTTCACCGCTTTAAATATTGTATAAATAAAAATAAATACATTTGCACTATTAAATGAAGGAAATAAAAAAAGTACTTTAAGTGTTTTTGTTTTTTAGACTATATCTCTGTTTTATCTTATTTTTAGAAGACTAGGACTGAATAGACATATACTGAACAAAAGTGAAAACGCTACACCTGAATTGTTTGCCATCTATATACAAAATTATGCAAACCAAGAATGCAAATGAAAGTGTATCTTAATGTTCAAGTACTGGGTTATGCATAACAGTAAAAGTTTTACGGATAATTTCACGAGGAAACACATGACAGCAATTTAAATGTGGCAGGGGTCCAATTTTTATGATAAGCATAACAGTTTTAATTTGCGCATGCGCAATAGCAAAAATCAGTGAATAAAGCTTTAAACACTTAAAGGAGCATAACTCGGACATCAAACGAGAAAAATTGGTGGAGATTTGACGAATCGTTTGCTCGATGTCTGGGAAACATTATTAAGCTTTAGTAAATACTTTTTGTCCAATACTTTCTCACAAAATATAGATAATTGTAGTGTAGCATTTTCACTTTTGTTCAGTATATTTCTATTTACCTTTTTGTAAACTGGGAATCTTCTTAAGCCATAATAGTTTGTAATTCCCCCTCAGCGTCATGTGAATTGATGTCATTGGTTCTGGTGATTGTGTAGTCCAGGCGCTGATTTCTGTACGGGCCTTAGTTTTTGACTTGGCACAACTTACCTGCCAGAAAAGGTTTGACTGCAGAAATGCAATCCTTGGGCCTTCTTCAATACTCCTAGGTACGTCGTACAGTCAAATTGTGGTAGCAGTTTTGCTGTAGGACGTTATCTTTGAACGTATCCTACGCTAAATGAGGCTTAGGTAAATTGAGAGGGAAACACGCCTCATGTTCACCCATTGCTTCCTATTCAGCATATTTCCCTTTAAATTTATACATTACATATATGCAATGGCATACGACAGTAAAGCAATATAAAAGTTTTTTATATGTGGTATACAAGACGCGAAAATGTCCAACTGAAGGGCTGGTTTACCCCACCCCCTGAATATAAAGTATCCAGATTCAAAAAGAATTGAAATCTTCCCAATTTCTTAATTTATCAAGTAAATAGCATACTTATAATCATATTTGAACATAAATCTTAAAGTATGTTTGTCATGTTTTACATTTGCTACAAACCAAAGAAAGAGCATACCACCTGAAATTGCAATTCAAGAATGCGTGTATTACACACTTTTTAGAAAGGGTACATTCTCTGCTGCAAGATAGTGTATCTGTGACCTATACTTAATTCTTATATATTGACATGATAGCCTTAAAATCATTAAATGAAATGCAGCAAACAGTCAGTATGCGTTTAACCGTTTTACCACATGATATTACAGTTATACATGTTGCTTATTTTCAAATGTCATACTATTTAATGCAATAATATCAGTAGACTATGGGCTACCAAACGACCCCCACGAAATGAAGTTTGTAGATTGTAATTTTCTAAACCCAAATTATATTAGTCACATAATGAAGTGCGTAAGCTTTTCAGAAGATAAGGCGTTATCCTGCAATAGCCAAATTCACTATGTTACCCTAAAATAATAGAAATTCCTATATTGTTAATATCCAGTTTTTTCTCGTTATTACGTATCAATATTATCTTTTAATTGAAAGAAAATGACTAGCAATATGACTTTAAACAAATTTTGACACTTTTTATTCCATTTATATACGTTACGTCCTGCTTAATACAATATTTAATGCAATGAAAGAACAACATCACCCATTGTGTAAGCCACCAAAAGACATGCAATTATAGCTTGTCAGATATTGACTACACTCATAATATTGATAACTTTGATTCGGGGAAAACTTACAATTAATTCCTAAAATTACCTTTTTTATTAACAATATTTATTGAAATCAAGAATTGAAACATTAGAGCAGATGTTATTCCTTGCAATAGCAAAAAAACCTGTTTTAATCGTAACGGGTTCTGTCCCACATATGGCAAACATCATGCCTATTTATATGGTTAAAACCGCTCTATATCCAATCATTATCCAGTTCGATGATACAATTGATGTGAGTAACATATACAACACAAGTATTTAGCCCATATTAGCCTAGCGTTCTCTTTGTTGGACATAGACAAATATACTCTCTACTGTTTGCTTACAGGATGATCTATTAAAATTTTGAATAAGAATAAAAAAGACTACACCCAATAACCCTGAAGACGAAATGGACTGGTCCATTTGGTTAAAGCAGGAAATTTCATTCGACTTAAAAGGGTTAAGGAGATGATGGCATTTATCATACGCTTTGTCTCGTTCTGCAATGTTATATGGCATTAAAACAGGACAGTTTTCCAAGTTTTTATGATCATTCTTTTTAGAGGTCAAGACTTGTCACTTAGAAAAACTCTCTTGCATTGTAAAGATTATATTGTAGATGTTGCAAAATGAAAAGACTCAAATAAATTTTGTTTTGCATTATTTCAATAAGACTTAGTCTAAACGTTCAATTTCTTCCTATATAATCATTACGATATTCAGCATGTCAAATGAGGACATAATCAATGATGCAAGAATGGCATCCCATTAATCCGTTGTATATTCCAAATCAAACTAAATTGATGATAAATAGTAACGTAAACAAATAATTAAATCATTAAGAGCATTTGATTTTTGTTCGGCAATCAAGGCTCAAGCAAGCCTGTAAAATATGTCATTAGACACATCAGAGCATTTGCTGCTTGTATATGCAGAAGAAGACAAACACTAGCTCCACTGCATTAGCATAGGGGATTAAACGGTGCATTTGCCTATGTGAGGTAAGTACCAAAATCGAAAATGGTGGTTCAAATATTCAATTGAGCATGTATAAATAACATAAAACGTCCAGCAATTGTTTTTTTTTATCCTATGGTAACGAAATTCACACTTGTGATACTGTCAAAGAACATATCGAAGATAAGATATTCAAAATTTTGCATATTATATCACATAACATATACAACAATAGAGACACTGCTTTATCAACCTCTAAGATTTATACTTACCTTTTAAAGTAATGGAAATATGGTTTCTTGTGGAAGGAAGCATTGCAAATATGACATGCATAAAAACTATATACTTTCGTGCATCCTTTCTAGGCAGTGCATTCAAGTATTTCATTGATGACAAAGACTATACTGCATAAAGTGTTTGCAAGAACAATTAACTATTTGTATGTCTCTATTAATCACTACCCTCAACGTGTTTTGTGCTTTTATATAATTTACTACTTATGTGTAATGTATTTGTTTTCTATCGGAAGAAGCAAATATTTTTTAAAAAGCAGTGTTGATTTTGATTTTATATCACTTATTCATTCTTATGTTTATATACATATATCGCTTTGTTATCAAGCATTCTGTTAACAAGACTCCTGTAATAATTTGGCCATGCCACATTCTGTTTAGTGAAAATTAGCATCATTTATATTAGCATTGATTGCTAAAAGAGAGTAAGATCTCATGACTGCATATTTTTAAACGTTTTATTTTTTCATCCAATATCTAAAGGGACATTTTAAAATCATATATTTTACATTTCCTACTTGAGTGTCACAATGTCTAATTCAGCCTGACATAACTCTTGACTGATAAAGTTGTGTGTGTTTAAAATACTTTCTTGAGCAGCAATTAACCTGTGTTCCTTGTATATGATCATATAACATGAGAGCGTTGCCATCCAATATTACTGATTTCACCCATTTTCAGGGTATTTTTTTTATATAAACCCTTCCTTATAAAGTGATATTAGTTTAGCAAATGATCAAAGGTACTAACAGTCTCATTAAATAAACTATAAAAGGTATGCTAAAAATAAACTAAAATCAAATTAAATTCTTAAACAAGTAATGTGTCATCATCTACACATGCATATATATGTCGGTATATTATCTGATTCTTAGTCATTCTCTTTAAAAACTCATTACAGACACGTATAATGCATATCATCTATTGTAATATATATATAGCTTTTATCCTACCAAGGCTTAGGTAATTGTTTCTGTCTTAAATGTAAGCAAAGAAAAATAGTATAGTACCATCTCTCTAAACATTTAGTAATTTGCATTTTTCTATGGGACATTAATCTGGATATTATACAAGGAGTTTACCTATACCATGTTACTGGCTTTGTTTTTATAATCTGTACAATAGTAAAGTGGGTACAAAAAAGTATTTTCAAAATGACTGATTAGATTTCATTCAAAAAAAAAAACTTAGTTGTGTTTTCCTTCTGTGATAAATACTACAAAAATCTACATCCTTAATGTTTTAGCTTTTCATGGCCCAATCGTATACTTTCTTTGATAACATTTTGGACAAACATAGGACCTTATCATATTTGATATGGTTATATATGGTACTTTGATACTTTTGACAGAAATGGAATGTATTCTTCTACTATTACTACTAAAGGGATGTCTATTTTTTGTTTATGTGTTTTAGAATCTTTAACTTTGGACAAATCAAAATGATATTTTCTGGAGATGAAAATTCAAAAATTTACTTTACTGCAAATGTTAATGTTTATAGATATAGTAATTTTATAAAAAGAAAAACTGATAATTATTTTAGAACAAACTGCTGTCTTGTTATAAATTTAAAACAAAACATGTTTGAAATTAAATAAAATACCATGTATGACATATAAAATAAGGTATGTTTTGTTTGTTTGTTTGATTTGATTCTTTACGTCCACTCAACAATCTTTCAGTTATGCGGGACGGTTCTTCCTGGGTTAAACCAGTACTAAGCTAGGATAAATGTGTCTTGCTCAAGGACCACAACGCAGTGACGCCGGTGAGGCTCGAACCCGCTACCCTTCGGTCTCGAGTCAAGCACTCTACCACTGAGCCACTGCGCTCCCAAAAAAAAATAAGGTATGTAGCAATATATTTAGGAAGTCTTAAAGTTTGTAATATACGTTACATGTTGTCATATAAGCTTCAAAATATGAAACTTTACACCAGAAACGCATAACTTTTTACTATCGTGTATCGGTAGAATGCTCAATTATGGGCTAAAAAGTCAGCAGATGGTATTACATGCTAATTTGCAAGTGAAATGGTTCTAACCATATTCACCACTTTATTTGGGGTAATCATATTCAACAGCTTATAATTCTTAAAGCAATTATGATAGAAACAAGATGTATGCAGTTTTAAAACAGTCAGGTAATTATCTTTTCTAAACATGGTATTAAAACCTATATACCTATTATAGAGCTAATCAAATTAAACTTTGACCAAAATTAATTGGTTTTATAAGGTGTAATTGAAGATATATACATGTAAATGACATTTATAACCTAAAAGTTGTGTTTCTGGATGCAAACAATTTATTTTCATAATTGTTTAGGTCCTTATCGAGGTTTTGGCAGTAAATAACATCCGTATGCACCGTCTGGATACAACCTGGATATCATTTCTTATTCAAATATCGCAATTTTGTTTTTATAGTGAAAATGGGGTAGGTGTAGAAAATGGCTTCTCCTGAAAAACTGCTACCATAATTTGACTGTACGACGTGCCTAGAAATGTTGTAGAACGATAGTTCTAACTATTTCTGAAGTCAAACCTTTTCTGGCAGGACAATTGTGCCAAGTCGATTTTCAAAAATTTAGCTCCTTGACTAGTGGGTTTCAGTAAATAGTTTTTGTATACACTAATATATATCTGATATCAGTAAGCATCTAAAAGCGTGCCTCCATCGGCCCGCCCGTGAAACGCCATTTTGAATGGCGTTTCGCTGACGGACCGATGGTGGCCCGACAGTCTGTGCAGACTGGGAATTTCACCACAGCCTATCCAGTTTTGTTTTGAACGCTAGTACAGTCTTTGAATGTACCAATCATATGGTAATCCAATCCATAGCGGGATAATTCTCAATGACAAATAATTGATTTGGATATACTATTTCTCGTTGTTTATTCAGTAACAGAATCTAGGGTGAAGATTTGGCCAATATAATTTACTTTTATTGTTTTATTGATATCATGTTGCAGTTATTGTTCTTTGTCTCTTCCTCACGGTGCCTGAAGTAGAAGCGATTTCGTGCCTGAAGAAGCCGATTTTAGCTCGATATCAAAGTATATTTTACACTTACACGCTAGAGAACCTCTGTACTCGAACGGCGCAGTCATCGCGTGGTGTTCGCAGTCGACGGGTGCACAAAATATACTATTTTGGTTTACTGTGATCCATTCTACGAGCCAGTTCTTTACAACTTTTAACTTTCACAATGTTTTTTTCATCTGGAATTATTGCTTAGGTATTGTAGTCCATTCTGGCCCAATAAGAGCCTTTAAATTTTAAAACCAGCAGAGTACCAGTCAATTTCTGGCTAGTCAATGGGATTTTATGTGCCTGAAATGTGTTCAATGACTAATAAATGTGCCATTAAAGTCATCAATTATCATGTTATGTCATCAAATAATAAAGAATACGTATAAGTGGAGGACTCGAAAGTTTGAAATGTTTCTGTTTATTATTTGCGAAGTGGCAAGCCATTTTTCTTCTGTACGCAAATTTTGAGTAGTCAAGTGGACTGTCCCATATGTCGAGTGCCTAAATATTTACTTTGTACGCATTCGTCAAGCTGTATCTGGACGCAGTCGATGGGAGCACGAGCGGTTTTAACAAAGCCAGAGCGATTGAACTGCTGTTTATTTGTCTCCAGCGATGCCAAACCGTCTCGGCAACAATTTCAAAGCAATGCCAATACATAAAACACGCTGTGTCACACTCTCTTATAGCCATTGCAAGGTTTGCTACTTAATTTATCACTGCTGGGCAAGACATGCATTTGAGTGCATAAGATAACCAGGGTCACTGGCGAGTGATACGAAGATCAAGGTTACAATTTTACGGATTTCATAAAAAAAAAGATATATGCGCTTTACAGAATCATAAAAATCAATGAAACATGCGATTTATGGCATAGTGCGTGCTTGAGGAGTATGCCCAGGACAACAATGACACTTCATACATCCCTGCTGCATACTTTTCTGCAAATGTGGTGTTGATCATGGTATGGGGTCACACATTACAGTGTATGTTTGAAGAGTATGAAATGCATGTTTTGACGTACATGCTGTCAGTGCTTCAGAGACACAATTTAGTATGACGTGTTGACAGACGGATGAACAGACACACAAACTGGTGGATGGCTTGAAAATTCGAACGCTTATGAGACCCTCCTAGGGGGATAACCGTTGCCTTGTTCCCCTGAAATAAATAGGTTTGTTTCCCTGTTCCCCAAGAATCGAAAATTGTTTTCTTATGTTCCATGTTCCCCAATATTGCCTTTGTACCCTGTTCCACTCAAAAGTTGACCTTTTTTCCCTGTTCCCCTGGAATAAATGTCATTTCGCCTGTTTCCCGAAACCCCTGGGAGGGACTCCATTAGGTGGATGTCATATTTAGCCATATGCTTACCACGTAGAATAAAAAGAAGCCAATAGATGGCCGATCTGCGAATAAACGGATGGTCAAACGAAAGCTTGAAATGTCATCACGATCTGGATCTGAAGAGAGAGCTGGTTGCTTTGCTTAGTTTGTCTTCCTGGTGTCTCGTGATGGTAGTGTGGCTCTTCCTCGCGGTGCCATGGGTTTGTCTTCGGTTTGTGATTGTGGTATTTTCTATTTTTGAAGAAAAAAAAACTTGGAGCCTGATCTGGATCCAAACTGTTCGAGCCTGTACCCAGTAAGTACCTATTATATTAGAAATCAGGCAACTGGCGTTTCGCTGGCCCGTGATGGGATGTGGGCTCGATTTAGCTGTAATCTGGTTATGATGACAAAACAGTATGGGAAAAAAGAATCAGCATGCAAAACGTTAAAAACGTATTTCTGGAGGCATCTTAAAATGAAAATGTCTGAGAATGATCATACAAACAGTTTAGACCCAGATCAGGCTCAGCAAAACGTCTGGCAGGACCCGAAGGAGAAAGGTCCGTAAGATTTAAACAATGTTTAGGACAAAAAAACAACGTTACTCAGCAATCAAAGAGTTTAGACAAAAACGTTGCTATATTTGGAACACGATGATACGTGTTGGGTATATGACGTAACTTACGACCACTTTTGCAGTCTTCAGCAAGCTAAAGTAATTCTGTTTACTCTTTGTACTTTAGAGGCACTTTGGCAAACAGTGAAGGCCGCGATTTATACTACGACTTTTCATCAGGGTCTGTGCATTTATCAGAGAAAAGCATTACATTTTTGAAATAAACAAAACCCATAAGGCCGAAAAAACGCTAATCACAATAAAACTTGTCTTGGAACATTTTAGAAATATTTTTGCAAACAGTGTAGTCTCAGTCTGATCTGGGTCAATACTGTTTGCCGCCCTACTGACAGCAAAACTATTTAACGGTCGACCTCGGCATAAGATATGCCCAGCCAGTATCCAATCTCGGGCCACTATCGGCCCGCCAGCGAAACGCCGTTCGGATGGCGTTTTGCTTGCGGGCTGATAGTGGCCCGATTTTACGACGTGCTTACTGGGTATTCGCAGGCTAATAAAAGTTCTTCAGGCACTAAGACAGCACAGGAGATCTTGGACGAACAGCCGAGGCTCATGCGAGCCTGTGTATCCGAGCATTCGCTGCTCGCATACTCAAAGCAGGTATGAAGATGCAATTTTGATCCCAAATACAAGCCTATTCTCATTAGAGAGCTATACATGCATGCATTAAATATAACTTCACACCAAGATCTCGTGTGCTTACCCATTTATACTGAAAAAAGAAAAAAAAAAGTAATGCGTTTTAAAGTTCATTGTTTAATATTCTTGTTTATTTTATCCTCCGAAAAATTTGGTGAGATATTTGGCGTTGTCCATCCGCTGATACATTGCCATGTAACATTATGGGGATGAAACCGGTCCTGCGTGTGATTATTAGATTATGGTGTGGGTAGTTTGGCCTTGCGGGGTTGAAAACTATTGTGGGATTAACCCATAATTTTACTAAGATCACGGACCATTAGGAGCTCCAGATTGTAGAATAAGCCGATCTCCCGCAGTAAGTTCAGATTTAATACATGTATGATTAACAAGTAGCAGCCAGAAATAACTCAATCCGCAATCACAGATCACCAAGCTAGCAACTTCTCCTCATAGACTGTGACCCAGGGTGAGTGTGTGTAGTGTGTGTGTGTGTGTGGGGGGGGGGGGGGGGGGTACTCTCACTTTTTCTTCATACGTAGGATTGGGCCCAGAATCAACTGTGTGCCGCCAAAAAAAAAATTGGGAATATCAAGCACCCCCAAAAAATATTTGAATTTTTTGGGACGCAAAAATATTCTCATTCTGCACATTTACCTTAAGAAAAGACCCTAAAATACATAGAAGAGACACCTAAAACTAGTCCAATTTTGTCGTGCCCCCCCCCCCCTAAAAAAAAAATATCCACAAAATCTTCATACTCCTAAAAATATCAATATTTCTGACCCCCCCCCCCCCCCAAAAAAAAAAATAAATAAATAAATAAATAA
Source organism: Loripinus fragilis (assembly GCA_964019695.1). Taxonomy (NCBI): domain Eukaryota; kingdom Metazoa; phylum Mollusca; class Bivalvia; order Lucinida; family Lucinidae; genus Loripinus; species Loripinus fragilis. The sequence continues at coordinate 62,085,071 of OZ026521.1, read as the reverse complement.
ATAAATAAATAAATAAATAAGATAATGTAATTCAAAATTTAAACAAAAAAAATGCCCCGAGCCTACGCAGGTATCAAACAGTATCAGAGTACCTCCCCCCCTCCCCCCCCCCCTTTGTGGACCGTGATCGCTTTGTGGCTGTAATTTAGCAATGGAATGCCAACAAATTTACCAAAATGCAAAAATATTTAGTTCAACGCGAGCTACCTAAGGTTTGTTCCGTTTTCCAGAAGTGAGATACTGGAAACTATACCTACAATTTTAAAGAGCTCATGACTAGTTACCCCCGTTTCGAACCGGCGCGAATTGGTCTATACCATGAAAGTGATTTTGACTGTCCGGGGAGCTAGTTGATAAGGGCGCCTGACCACACTCTTTATATACATGTACAAGTGCCGCCTGCTGATAATCTTAGTAAACAGTTTGGACCCAGATCAGGTAAAATCAGCAGATGACAAAGAGCATAGAAAATATCCCAGCATGCAACGAGTTAAATCCACTGGCCATGAATTTGATTGGAAGATTGAACACGTCTGAATTTGTTAATTGGGGCATGTCACCAGCTAAGGTGTAGCTGCGTTGGTCAGTTCAAGACTGTCGACGCATCTAGTTGGACTATACAGGTCCAAAATTTGTTTCGAGTCTTTATCTTCATCCACACTTTGTGTATATTTGTAACAAAGTCCGATGCGAGTCTGCACAGGGTTTTCGTTGGTCGAAAATGCAACACGTACCCCAAAACACACGTGCTGGCTCAAATATAGCATGGATAACCCGCGACATATGCGTACAGTTCTCTTTTATCTAATCCAGACGACTGTGTACAGGAGCACCTGATCATTGGGCCAGAGCACCCGATATAGAGAAATGTGCGTACAGTATTAAAATCTTGAATAACTTTCAAAATGCTCTACCAACAGATTTCAAACTTTTGCACATTAAAGCCATGGTACTTAGCGTCTTATCTTAAGTAAGCATAAATTTCAGAATATAAACAAAAAAAATCTTTCATCCTTTTTTTGGAGAAACATCACCTTCTTTGTACAAATCAGGCGCTGTATTGACTATCGCTTAACCCACACACGTATTGTTACGCATATACAAAGCTGGATATATTACTGACAATAATCAGCAAAAAATACTCTCAGAAGTAAAATATTAAGAAATTTATTACGTTTTTCAACAGCAAAGTGCACATAAACACGCCAATTTTTCCACCCGTCGACTGTGACCACCACGCGATGACTGCGCTATTCGAGTACAGAGGTTCTCTAGCGTGACTTATTAAAGTGAAAAATCAAAGCACTGAGAGTACTGATGGAAACGATGTCTTGTGATTTTAGTTCTTGTAGGCTAAGCAGAGTGCATTTTTGTAGATGATACTTTAGGAATATTTGAATTTGTATATAGTATATTTTTCTGACCAATGATGAAGGAAAAGTTTGATATGGTTTCTATTTTTAGTTTTTAGTTTTAGCATAACAGAATTTTGAAGGGGCATGCGACAAAATATCAATCTTATCATTTCAAACATGGGCTGGTATGTCTTTAAACCCTATTTCACTTTTAAGCTCTGGTGGCCATTTTGTTATGTGGGATCAAAAATAGTAAGTGAGTATGATCAGGAAATACCACAATCACAAACCGCAGACAACCCCGTGGTGCCGGGAGGAAGAGCTGCTCAACCATCACAAGACACCAGGAAGACAAATTAAGCAAAGCAACCAGCTCTCTCTCTCTCTTCCCCATCAAGATGATTATAATACTAGAATGGACATAAAGTAACGTACAACAAAACATAGAACAATTACAGACTCCCACAATGGGAGTAACAATAAACAAAAAGTCAACAACAACAGAACCACCGCCTTAGAACGGACAGCAGCCTAAGCCACCGGGGGGCTTAAATGCATTTTACTGGTACCAAACCTTTTGCCCATATTTAGCAGAGGGCATTATGCCGAATACATCACTGAAATTATTTTAAGAGTTTGGATTACTGGTTAAGAAGTTTAGATTTCTTTTTAGATTTTCCATTCGGTTCATTGTTGCCTTATTTTGAGGGTAATGCGATGAATTATTGCAAACAGGAAACAATGGTTAAGGAAAGGTGGTTTATAGCCATTTCCTTTTGCCTAGCTCTTGATAACATTTTGTTCTGTGGAGCAACCCGTTAACATTTTGCTAACATAGACTTGCATTATAATTGCCTAAAAATTCCAACAAGGGCAATAACTAAAGTTTTAAGGGTCGATTTTGACGAAACTTATAGGATATCAGAGTACTTGATACTTATTGTGTACCAAATATGCATCAAATCTGACCAGTAGTTCTGAGATGTGGATTGACAAAAATGCGACGGGCGGACGACGCCAAAACTATATCCCTCCAATTTTGTCAGGGATTATTAGATATCAGCATAGCTACATACCTAAAAAGCTTTTAATATATACCCAACAAAAAAAGAAACGCACCACTACGATTTTCCCATTAAGATCTCCTTTTAATACGAAACTGTTAATTGTCATAAAACATTCATTTCTGGTCAAATCTTACTAAAACTTAAATGTGACGTAGATGAGTATCTGTTCTTTCCATGTGTAGGCACAAAACACATCAATGCGAAGGGTAAAAGAGTTTTGGAAGCGTTAATTCAACGCTACTGTCTACATGAAATTCCGAGTATGTTTTATATTAGAAAAGTATGAATACGATATATTGTCGTTATGTGAGACGACTAATGTGTTTATGATGCTTTTTTGTTATTCCAAAATCCATTTTCAGCAGTTAGGATCATTTAAACTTATTAAAACAATGTGTAAATCTTTAAATGTTTGTAAGGTTTATCCCCAGTGTGGAATCGTTATCCAAAGGGTAGTCACAAAACACTGGCTACCTAGCGTTCAGTTATCGGGAATGATGAATTGAAAGATAGAATTGCAAAAAATAAGTGTCTGGGCACAATCTGGTCTACTGAGATGAATCCGATTGCTTGAACTTATCCAGCTAGAGAACATTATAAAAATGCTTATTTCCTGTTACTTTTCAATTTGACCCCCACTTGGTTCATGAGCAATTTTCTTTAACACAATTCCGACGCCTGATTGCAAAAGACGTGTGACGCAGCATTACTTGACATACCTTTGCACCGATATAAACTAAATGGGCCCATCACTTGTGATTTTCCTGAGAGTTGAACAGTTCTAAGTGGTGCGTTTCTTTTTTTGTCGGGTATATGCTATGTGTTCTGATACTTTTTATCACCTGGTAAAATATCTTGTTTGAGTTTACGTTAATTTCTCTGTCAAATGTCTCAAATTTGTTCCAAAATGTTCGCTTTTCCATTTTTTAGCCCATTTGGATGTCCGTTTTTGGTAACCATAGCAAAGATAAACGTCAATTTAAAAGTTTTACTTTTAAACTTGGTATATTGTTCTAATAAACCAATAAGAACAAAATGGTGAAAAGCATTTTTTAGCCCATATGTGGGCCAAAATAGCACCCCCCTGATGCATGTGTATATCTGGCATATAGTATAGATATAAAAAGAAGATTTATAGATGGTAAACTTAGGTTTCATTAAGAACATTGACAATAAAAAGTAAAAAAAAAAGGCACTTAAAAATAAAAAAGAGCAAAAAAAGAGCCATGACATGTGATTTCCAAAAATGTGGCATTTGACAAGTGTAAACTTAAGCGTTGCATCGATGATCAATTATAATCACCAATTATAATCGATGATCAAACAAAAACTTCGTTTGATTGTGTTTTTGGTAATAATCGATGATAATTGAAAAACATCACACTTGATCCAATTTTAAGCTCCTATTCTAAATATGCAACTTTGCTACAAGGAATAGCAGTTAAATGGAGAGTTAAATGGAGTTTGCTGTCAGGACCAGTTGTGGTATTGGCTACTAGCACAAAGGCTCTGATCAGACTTGACCCGAACCTTTGCCGGTCACAGGAAATCTCATGTCACCTAATTCCAAGAATTATACCCAAATCAGCATTTGTAATTTGTAATATTCTTACAACCACCCGGTTGAGTTTTGTTCATAATGGCACAGAGTATGCTCAAATAGCAAAGGTACAAGCAACAGCAAATTGTAAATTTGCAAGCAATTTGTTGACAAAATTTTTAAACAATATAATATCTGGTTTCAGCGACTTTTTAGACTTCTTACAGATCAAACATAATATGGAGTTTGTCAAAAAGCAAATAAAGCATTTTCACATGCTTCTGCAAAATATACTGATTGGTTTTTTGTTTGATTTGATTCTTTACGTTCCATCAACAATCTTTCAGTTATAAAGGGACAGGTCTTCCTGGGTTGAAACCAGTACTAAGCTAGGATAAATGTGTCTTGCGCAAGGACACAGTGCAGTGACGCTGTTGAGGCTCGAGTCTGGGCCCCTTTATCTCGAGTCAAGCACTCTACCACTGAGCCACTGCATATACATATATTTAAGAAACATGCACTTTGTTTGTAAAAAAAATAACTCATTGTGCTACCAATGTTCATTTTAGGACACAAGGCTGTGACTCTCGGTGGGTGAAATTATTCTGGACTTCAAAACTATATGCAATGCCACAATGACAATACATGCGTTACCTCAGACCTACATACAATGACTAGAAACATGTATACAATCTATACATAAACTCAACCATCGTATGGCAGTACTGTTATTCAGTAGATAACATCATGTTATACAAAGTAGATCTTGCACAACAGATTATTGCATAGAGTTTAATATCAAGTTTGTGCAAATGTGAATAAAGCATTTTCACACATTTCCTTTACTTGGCATATGCAAAATATATTTATCTATAATGAACATACACATAGCTGAGAAAAATTCTAATCCATGTGCTACCAATGGTTATCTTAGGACACAATGATGTGACGCTTGATGGGTGCAATTATCTACTTCAGAACTATATGCAAAGACACATTGACTATACATTATTTCAGACCTATATGAAATGACTAGAAACATTCGTACAATCTATACATAAATTTAACTATCATATGACATTACTGTTATTCAGTAGATAACGTCATGTCATACATAGTGGCTCTTACAGAAGTGATCATTTCATGAGAAATTTTTAAAAAAAGTTATTGCTTTACTTCAAAGAGTGTTTAAGAGTGTTTAGAGTCAAAGAGACTCTATGATGGTTCCGACTTAAAGACTTATCTATTGATGAGATGATAGGGGCCTGATACTTTGGCTGTTTGTCGGGCACACTGGGGTTTACCTGTTGGATTTCTTTTGCTCCAGTATTAAGTTTTATTTATTGTTGAGTCCTTATCTTTGCTTTATCTCCTTGTTATATCTTGATTTATATGTTTTAGGAGATGATGCATTGATATGTTAGGGATCTTTCATGCAAACCAAATATCTATGTGTCTTGATCCACATCTGAATTAAGGGTGAGGTTGGCGCCGTTAAACCGGTTTAAGCCCTCCAGTAAAATATTTTACTGACCGTTCCAAGGCGGTACTTCTTTTGTGGATCTTTTGTTTTTTGTTCTGTCTTGTGTTTGCTATGTCTTTGTGCGCATCTGTTTATATGTGCTTTGTGGTCACCTGCTGGGAAAGGACTGACCTCTTGTCTCTCGTTTGTGGTGTCTTACTGTGAGTTTGTCACTCTCCCATTGGTATCCTGGGTCAGGTGTGGTACTTGATTGTATTGATTCCTGATCTTTGCACCCTTACTTACTTTTATTCCAATTGTGTTTCTTGTCACCAAAGAGTTATTTAACTTCTGGCTATGACATTATTTTTTGACATGATTTGTTTGTTTGATTTGATTCTTTACGTCCCATCAACAATACTTCAGTTAAACAGGGACGGGTCTTCCTTGGTTGAACCAGCACTAAGCTAGGATAAATGCGTCTTGCTCAAGGACCACGACGCAGTGACGCCGGTGAATCTTGAACCCTCAGTCTCGAGTCAAGCACTCTACCACTGAGCCTCTGCGCTCCCTTTTCGACATGATATATTCCACTGAATAACAGTAACATCAAATGAAAAAATAATGTTATGGCCACAGGTTGCATAATTTTGATACAAAGAAGTTATGTTAATAACAAAGTAAATTTTCTTTGAAATAAACCAGCTTTGGAGGTGTTAATTTCGCAATAGTTCATATGATGAGAGAATCTTCCATTTGTGCCCATTTCAAATCATTTTTTTTTAACTAACCTAAGGCTGTCTAAACTGATTGACTTAAGCTTTAAGTATTTGGTCAACATTATTCAGTCTAGTCAGACTCCTCCCACAGAGGAACGCAAAGAAAAGAATATACTTCCTGGCCCCCATCCCTCAACAAAGTTTGACAAGTAAATTTAATCCTGCCAACAATAAAGGAACCATCTCTCAGAAACCTTCAGCAGAAAATAAAATGCCCCACTCTACCACCTTGTTATGAAATGATAACTTGTGTAAGACCCTCTATAAAATACATAGAACAAATCAGAACGAATGGAATAAGAGATCCTATTTCTGCTTGTTAAAGTACCATCAGCACATCAAAGAACAAACATAAGAGTCCCTGTCAAGGCTAGTCACCAAGTCATTTTCTATTTCATCCTTGTTGGGAATCTATCTTAATATATTATCCCAAGGAATCCTAGTTAGTTGGATTTTATAATACGGTAAATCTTGTATTAGTTCGTACACTCGAATAGTTCGTTAAATGTCATGTATTAGTTCGTACACTAGTCTTTTTTATATGCAATTCTATTAGTTCGTGCACAACGTTTTTTTTTTTCCTTCATTGGTGCTTGTTTTTAATCAGCGTGTCTGTCTACGATATGTTCCTGTTAACTTTCGCGTGCTTACACCAAACAGATCTTTTCGTCTGTCAATCTAACGACTTCGGTCGCTAACGTAAATCCAGCATTGACGTCGCATGTTAATAACATTAAAATTTGTTTTCTGAAAATCGAGCGAATGCTAATTTACACGCCCTATGTCGCCGATGCGTCGGAGATATATTCTGTACGGTCATTTCAAAAAGTGTCCTTAGAATAAATACTTCTGTGTCATATATCTTTTATAATCGGACACCCAAGCCGCGTGCGACCCGGAAAGCATTTTTATACTTGTGCAGCTCGGACCCGACACGAAATCAACTTGCGCGGTGCCTCATATAAACTGGTACCAGAATATTTCGTAAATAGCCTGCTGGTACTTATGAAAAGGCCCAGGAGAGCATGTGCGTTTGCGCAATCTCATCAGGGTCCCGCTGCTCACTAACATAAAGTTTGAAGTGGGTGAAGACTCAGCATGCTCAGACCAAATCAAATTTTAGATATCTACGTACGTTTTGTTTTATATAGTTGAATATCAATTTCGGTTTTCTGAGCGTAAATAACTCAATAAATGTAGTAATAACGGCTTTTCCTAGGTTCAAACAAATGGAACATTTTAACAAATTGTTTAGCCGATCGTGGCGTGTCTTGCTGTCCTCATGAAACTACATACGGAAGGTCCTGAGAGTTCATGATTACCGAGATAGTGTACGCACAGACGCACAAACCGAGTATAATTTGATTGTATCATGATTCTAGGTCTTGATGAATGGCATTTCCATGAAATAAGCCAGTTCATGAGATTATGGTACCTATCGCATATGCGAGCAGCGAAGGCTCAGACGAGCCTGTGCATCTGCGGAAAATCGTCAGCGCCTTCAGGCTTAACTGCGAGCATAGAAGGAATGTAGATGAAGGTACGTTCATTAAATTAGGATAATAGCCCCACTAGGTGGCTGTGAATTTGAAAACAGGAAGAATTCGCTTTATTTAAACCACCTCACATCTATTGATGTATGTATCCCGACTTTCAATATATTAGTTTTCATGAACAGTCAGACCGTGTATCTTTTTTGGAAGGAAAAGTCTTCCAATATGGATGGATTTTCCTTCCATTTAGTTTTTTACAGAAAATTGGACGGTCTTTATAACATCCATCTTAATGATAACAGCAAAAGACCTTGAGATCATCCGCGGTGACATACATATCAGAATTTGCAAACACCCTTACCCCACGTCTGTAGATGTTTTACCCCGACTTTGTTGTATGAGACCAACAAAGTCGCAGATCAGCCTGGGTACCGCACATTCTTATCAGCGCCTTTGTTATGAATACAAACATTAAACATTTTGTCGGGCCTGGTCTGGGTCAAACCTGTCTGCTAATGATATCAGCCGCAGACATGAAGATCGAATCCGCACGAATCATGCCACGTGCTGTTTTAAGAGTTGGGTAGCACGTGGTCCATTGGCGCATAAAAGCGGACTTCGCACATAAAACATAATTGCTCAGCTGCAAGCGCTGATCCAGAACGGGGTCCAACTTTGACAACTTTTTTTTAATTGATGATGGGAGAGAGGATCCAAACACCACTATATGCTGGTCATCATTGGCCCGCCAGCGAAACACCATTTAAATGGCGTTTCGCTGGCGTGCCGCTGATGGCCCAACATCGAATGCTGGCTTGGTAGCTTTGTGATTTTAAAGGGAACCGGACCAGTATGCTAAGAAACCCTATTTTTCAGGGGTAGGGTCTGTCCCCCTCTGGATCTGCCCATGAGCTATCTTGCATGAAAAGACAATTTCTGTAAACTCATCACTTTCGCTCATTGCGATCGCGTACACGTTCGCAAACATGTAATATAAATTGTTTTGGATCTCGGAAATTTACTTTACAAATTCAAACTATCAATGCCCCACAATTTTATCAAATGGCGGGCGACAGCCAGAACTCCTTTTTTTTAAATTTCCAGTGGGTGCATAAAAGGTACACCGTCACAAAACCGAAAAATCGCACCGGAAATTCACTTTTTTTTTCTTAACGACGTGAAGAGCATTAGACGCTAGTAGGCAAAGATGAGCCTGTGCATCCAACACTGTTGACTTTACGGTAGTATCATGCGCGGATCCAGGAATTTTTGTCATGGGGCTCCAGGCTCAACTGACAGAGAAAAAAACACTCTGATAACGTTTTCTTAGGCAGCAGCCTTTTACAATTTTACAAAGGGGTCCAATAATTTATTTTAAGGAAAACTATAATTTTTTAAGGTTCCAGAGGGGGTCTATCATTTTTCAGGGGAGGGGGGTCCAAATTTTTCCAGGGGGTGTGGGGTCCAAATGCTAATTTCAATTGAAACCTATAGAATTTGTGATTTTCCAGGTGGTCCGGGCCCCCCATACCCCTCTGGATCCGCGCATGCGTAAGGTAGATCCACTTGCGATATCCAAATTTTCAAGTCAACAGTAAAGCCAATCCCGAAGGACAGTTTTTTTTCATGCAATTGTTCATTTTCCATTCCCGGAGCATCTAGTGACACCTCAAAACATGATGAGGTATATGATTCTGCAAGTGGAAAACAAATGTTGAGACCTCGGACCCTGGTCCGAGTTGAGACACAGTGATTATCGCGACATTTAGTCAACTATTGATGGTTTCAGTCTTTCATTATGTATATAAGACTAGGCCTTGATTTCTGGCATCAGTTTTAGAAAAACGGGCTGTCCAATGTTGTCAAATAACGTTCATGCTAGATACATTACCATAACATACCATGCATAAGCTGGGTGAACATACTCGCTGGAAGAATGTGTTTAATCAGTCAGGGGCATAACCTGTATAAGTTACAATATATTTCACTCGAAGAAGTTAAAATTGTGTCTTTTCAACAATGATTTCAAAGTGAGGCTATCGAAAGTAACTTATTTAGGTTATATCTGAAATTATTTACGCCAAGGTCAAATTTTAGTCCGTCAAAAATATAACTTATTCAAGTTAAAATGTAGCTTATTTTCTGATTTTCAATGACCTCGCGTACAAATTTCTAGACGATGCGTACACAAATTTATTGCAGAATCGCAAAGTTATGTAAAAGGTCTTTCAGATAAAATTACCCACATGGCCGTGAAAATTGCAGTAACTCTGGAATATGAAGATGAAAACATACAGTTTCACTTAAACAGGTTACTTTTGTTTTTGTTGCTAAAAAACTTAACTTCTTTAAGTGATATATTTGAGGTATGTATTGATCCAAATTTGGAGTTTCTGCGCAGGGCGCAAAACATCCTGTAGTGGAATTTTTGCGTATGTGTGCACTGAAAAGCTTGCTTTTGTGGATTATCTGCGTACAGCGCAAAAAATCCATTTGTACAGGATTGGAGTTTGTGCGTAGATACGCAGAAGGCTATTAGCTATTTGGATCATTTCTGCGCACGCAAAGTTGGAGTTTTTGCGTCCTATCGAAATCTTGATCTTAAAATGAATATTATCAAAGTCTTCCATGCTGGATTATTTGCGCATTTAGAGATATCATTACCACTGATTAAAACAAATGATAAAATGATCATTTTCGCCGGATATTATCTGCGCACGTACGCAGATATTCCCCATTTTGAATTTGGTCTCCCAACGCTGGATTTTTTGCGCAGATACAGTTTATTCTGTAAGATGCTATCCAATATCAAAACTTTAAAAGTCACTCTACTCTTATCGTCCAGGGTTCGGTTACTGTAGGGTTGGGAGATTTAAATTGACTAGGCAAAAGATATAAGTTTGTACACATTTATTCACATATATCTTTTATTATATCTCGAAGGCAGATTTTCTTGCGTCGAGGCTCAATTATATAATATGAGCCGCGGCATGAGATTTCCTACAATTTGACATTTTGACAAGTGTAGACTCGGACGAGCCCTTGCAGCCTCTTTTTAGCTTAGAAACTCCAAATTGTGTTCAGTCAGTAGCTTAACAATCATAGAATATTCAAGCGACTAGCAAATGCTCTGATCAGACTGCGCGTATGCGCAGGCTGATCTGAGGTTTTGCTGGTCGCACATACCACATTGTTGGAAATCTCATGCACTGGCTCATATGATGTTAATTCAAAAATTTGTTGTGAACTGCCATAGCGAGCATCCATGATTGTAAGCACAGCTCGAAAAACTTATATGAACATATATACATGTACATATATTTTACATTTTCAAAGCAAGCCTTTTATAAATAAATCAGTGAGCCGTGACCCGAGATTTCCAAAAATGTGGTATGTATGACCAGCAAAGGCACAGACCAGCCACTGCATACGCGCAGTCTGGTCAGGGCATTTGCTAGTCGCTTGAATATTTCTGACTGTCCGAACAGCATTTGGAGTTTCTAATGCTCTATTGATGTCAAGATGCCACATTGTTGGAAATCTCATGTCGCGGCTCAATTCTTTAGATTTTGCAACCGTTGATAACCTCATAAAAGACATAAGCCATCTTGATGGTCAAAAATCAATAAGATAAATAGCCAAAAACTAGATATACCTTTTTTTCTAAAAACCTCTGCATTTTTGTGCCGTGACAGTTGCAATGATTTATGCAAAAATGGAATTAACAAATAAACATGTTTGGTTTAACATGAAAAAATAAGCTTGCTAAGTAAAAAAAAAAAAAAAATAGATTTTTCTCTTTTTTCCACTATGTGGTCTATTGATTTTTTACCTACAGCATGGCTGACCATTTTTTCAAAGGGAAGTAACTATTGGTTGAGTGGGAACTACCGAATTTAATTCTTAAATAAACATGTTAATATCAATTATTCTCATGTGTGAGGAATTTGTACCAATTCGTCATGAGTGAGGAATTGGTTCCAATGCTTCACCTGTAAGAGGAAGAATTTCTAGCGATAAGGCGAGCAATCTCCCTAAACAAGACGTTCTTTTTATTTTGTTGAAATAACGACTGGAGAAAACTAGGCACATTCAACAAATATAATATAGACGAGCCGTCGATGCACCATGTCAACTAGGGAAAATATACGCCTTATCGCTAGAGATTCTTTGTACCAATTCTTCACTCCCCTTCAAAAACTAACAATAAATAAATAAATAAATAAATAAATAAAAACAGCCCCCCTTACATGTACTTGCTGAACAGCCCCCCTTACATGTACTTGCTGGGAGTAAAAATATCTCTCGGTTTTATGCGCCGTTTCTTTGGCTTGGGTGAATTGTTTATAAAATCTATCACAGCCGGGTCATTTTCAGTATCCACCCAGTTCCTTTTGCCACTTCGAACTAGAGGCATTAACAATGATGCTGTCTTGGGTGTAGATAACTGTGGTGGCTCAGTAGGCGTAGGGGAAGGGTGCACGAGTGGTGTAGATCGCGGCTGGGCATGAGGTGTTGAAGTTTGGGGCTGAATGTAGGACTCATCACTCATCGTAGGGTCGGAAAGGTCCATGTCGTCGGCGGAGTTGCTACTGGCAGTACTCTCATTACCCATACTGTCGTTGTCGGTTGTCTGCTCTGGGCCTTTTTCAAAATAGGTCTCAGCGTCATAGCCATGATGGTCATACATATGGCTAACTATCTTTCTCAGGCAGTCGACCCATCTATCATCTGAAAAATAGAAATCATCTCCGTGAAAATAGGCTGTAACCTGTAACTGTATCCAAAACTGCAATACTTTAAAAGTATTGATTGTTCCGACTCAAGACGAGTCTTCGGGGTTTCCGACCATGCAAGTCTCAAACCAACCTACTCAGTTACAGAGAGTAGCTAGAATGCTGATTTTTTTGCGTGTCACATTGATCAATTAAACTTTCCAGAAACGAACAACAAAGGTGCTGATCAGACTGCGCAGATGTGTAGGCTGGTCTGCGCCTTTGATGTTCGCATACAGTTATGTCAGGTTTTCTCTCAGCACGGTCCATAAGTAGGCGAATTATGGAATTAATCAAGCAGGTATCATTATATTTTTCAATGTTTTCACACTTTGCCTAGGTTGGTCTATTAATGACACGCGCAACGAGCGTTATTCGATAATTGCATCAGGTTATGAAATTTGAATTTTTAATATTGACCCCTTTGTGTTATTCTGATGAAGAAAAGGGGTATATTTTCAGAATGTTTTGTTGAAAATGTTCACGTTTGTAAGACATTAAATCACGGACGTATATTATACGTCCGTGATTAAATGAATTTCATGTTGAGTAAGGTTTTTGTCAATATTAAGACTGTCTTACAAAAGCATTGCACACAGTGTCTGTACTGACTAAACTTTTTCTTCTGAGCATAATATCGAAAAATTCATTTAAATGGACATATGTGAGCCGTATACTTATATTATCTGGACTGTATTTTAAAGTGACATGTATAAATTAATGTTGTCTTATAAAAACGCATTATCGTTTAATTGAATAACTGACGGTTCAAAGATAGATGAGAATCGTTGTTAAACAAAAAAATATAAACTAATCCAGGTTATGGCTGCTTAATACAGGTATATTTCCTATACTGCCTTTACCTGTAATAATATATTTACCGTTATTACCGTTTCTATGAAAATGGCATAGCACTGTTATCATGCATCTTTGAACCGGCAGTAAGTTAGTGTGAATGTAAATACAATATATGTCAATCACTTTATTACATAAATTCATTTACAGATATAAAGTTCGATCAATCGAGTGAGTTTCCTGTATGTATTGATCCAAATTTTTATACAATTCGCTATCGATTTAGGAGTTTCTGCGCACGTACACAAAAAATTTCCTCGTCTCTGTTAAAATGTTTGCGTATATGCGCAAATAATCCAGCGCTGGAAGATTTTGTTATCCAAAATCACTATAAAGAATTTCTGCGCACGTACGCAAAAAACTTTCACGATTCTATTAAGAATTTGCGTATATGCGCAAATAATCCAGTGTTGGAAGACTTTGTTATCCAAAATCATTATTAGGAATTTCTGCGCATGTACGCAAAAATCTTCCACGTCTCTATTAAGAATTTGCGTATATGCGCAAATAATCCAGTGTTGGAAGACTTTGTTATCCAAAATCATTATTAGGAATTTCTGCGCATGTACGCAAAAATCTTCCACGTCTCTATTAAGAATTTGCGTATATGCGCAAATAATCCAGTGTTGGAAGACTTTGATATCCAAAATCATTATTAGGAATTTCTGCGCATGTACGCAAAAATCTTCCACGTCCCTATTAAGGATTTGCGTATATGCGCAAAAAATCCAATAATGATTATTATAAAAAGCTCAAATAATCCAATAGTGGATGTTTTGCGCCCTGCGCAAAAACTCCAGGTATGGAATACGTATATACCTGGAGTATATTTATTAACTTTTGGAAGTTATGCACCTGACTGTTAATGGTAATAAAATTACAGTTCAAACGTTAATAATCAGATCTTAGAACAAATCTACATGGATATGCTCGAGAAGCTCAAAATGGAAGCATGCAGTGTGCAAGAATGGCTAAACAACCGCCAGCTTTTTTTGAAAAGCTAATACTTGTGTAAATCTACTCGATGATGATATTGTTGCGCGAAACGAAACGAAAGTTAAGGTGTATTTATTTTATTATTATTATTCGTTTCTGTCTATCGACAGTGTCTTTTCATGCAATTGACTTAATTTCAAACGCCACTGCTAAAACTTATACCTAGCGCACTATATTTAGTGGCGGTCAGGTTCATAAAGGGCGGGAAAACATTAGTCTGGTACCCAGCGTCTCTTTGTGTACAGAGTCGGAGAGGCAGGGTACCAGACTAGGGAAAACATTAGCAATCCACAAGAAAACGTGTCTTCTTCACGTTTATGACAAAAGGACAGGGCTGCGTTTATTGTCCGTCTCGTAATGTTTAAAAGCAAAGAAAAGTATAATGATAAAAACGATTGCAAGATATTGTGCTTTTAACTGCAATATCTGGCTGCATCATAGATATTGCAAACGGTTCTTCGTCGTACAAGAGCAGGGTTTCTCATGCTAAGGCATTGTTTTTCTGACGCTCGTTTGAGGCATCCAATGGGGTTTACTGATTTGCGAATTTGTCCCAAATTTTTACCAATTAGCGTCTTCATAAAACTCATTTTTACCAGTGAGCACATTCAGCATTACAAAATAAGTTTTTTTTATCACCGATTTCTCTTATATTAAACTGATTAAAGCGTAATTTTAACAAACGAAACACTGATTTTTAAGGTACCCCGTTGAGACCCTCTCCATTTGATGTACAAATAAACTTATAATTCTGTTTCAATCATATGTTAGCTTTCAATAATCAAGTTTTCAAGCGCAACAACGTTTTTCTGACCGTTGGGTTTACATTTCAGAGCTGAAAACCGCAACAAACTAATAAAATACCTATATTGTTTTTGTCTAGCAGCAGGACAAGGGTTGTTTGCATTAAGGTCATTTGGTTCCCAGCGGCTTACACAGGCTGTAACGGTCTAGGTAGCGGACTGTGTAGCAATGTTGAACGGGGGTTCGATGGTATGGGGATTTTGTGTGTATTTTGTGTATATGATACCATTGGAAACAGATGTTTTGAGAAAACATCGTTTCCAAAAATACTGAAGACTTATAAAATGTATATGAAAACATTAATTTATCTGATTCCTAGAATAAGATATCTCATTCTAGCGGTGAAAGGCCAAAACAATCGGCTTAAAGCATCATTATGTGTTTTGCCAATGTAACTAATAAGCACACTGCCCCTTCATTTTCAAAAACGGCTTTATCGATTTTTCAATTGAAGAGCGATTGCTAAGGGAGATAACAATGTGAAAGGGGTCTATTGTGGCTTTTCCTGATAATCCTCGCTTACTTTTTAAGTCATTACCTCTCAATTGGGTATTGTACGTGAATGAAAAGAACAAATGAGCCGCGATATGAGATTTCTAACAACGTGGTATGTGCGACCAGCAAAGGCTTAGACCAGCCTGCGCTTATGCGCAGTCTGGTCAGAGCCTTTGCTAGTCGCTTGAATATTTCATGACTGTTAAGCTACTAACTGAACATAATTTGGAGTTGCTAGGCTTAACAGGAGGCTGCACAGGCTTGTCTGAGTCAACACTTGTCAAAATGCCATATTGTTGGAAATCACATGTCGCGGCTCAAATTCATATCTATATGAACAATATCACGGGTGGTAAACCTAGGAACTACCACGAAATTGTGTTAACGTAATTTTGTTCCCAAGCCACATCCGGGACACGTCGTGGTAGTTTCCAGGCCGAAAATTGGATAAGGAAAGGCTGGTGTCACTTTCATTTTTGTTTTATTTTACAACTAAGAAAGAACAATGCTGAAATCCGACAATGTGGTTCCGTGTAAATATGTCTCAGAGTCCTCTCTAGCACAAAATTTTGTTTGAAAAGTTATTTTCTTTCTTTAGATTCGTGTTTTCCCACTGAGCATCGGACCAACTTTCCCCAAAGTTCGAAGGATTTTAGCCAATATCTGTCAAATTAAATGGAATTTGATATCATTTGACGATGGAAATGATAAATAGACCCTGAAAAAACATTCCTACACATACAAAAAATTTGAGCATATACTAGTAAACGATTCATGACCCGTTTGTCCTGTGTGGTAGTTTCCAGCTCATCGTGGTAGTTAAAATGCTATTGTGGTGGTTTCCAAGACTTTGTAGGTCTTTAATAGTAGTTCGCATCAGCAGATGTTTACTATTCAGGGGCTACTTCATTTTTATAAAGACAGGGTGTGCGGGCGGAACCTCGAATACCCTTCTTATTCATAGGAAGACCTTTTCAAACAACCTTTTGTCAGATAACAAATGAAGACTGCCTGAATTTTAATTTTAGCGGGCTATTGAAATGATGAGAAGAATGAAAAGAAGGGATATTCACATATTTTGCTTTTGAATAAACATGCTTTTTAATAATTAAATAACATGCCCGTTCATCGTCGCACTCACATGTATATAAAAAGTATCCCAACCTGAGGATCTTTCTCTTTTTTTTCTGGAGCCCAAGTACTAACGATACTTTGGGCCAGTAGTCTTAGCCTGCCATTTTACCTTAAAGTTGACTGAACATGAAACAACGTAGCGAGTGACGCAATTTTATATCATTTTTTTGTCTGTTGCTAGGTCCACCATGGCTCAAATGATGACCTTCTTTTGCTTTAGATTTCCAGAGGTGTTGTTTGGCAGTCCAGGACATGATCTCCACCTGTGTCAACCATCACATTGAATCTCTTGAGTCCTCAGCTTAGCTTCTTCATGGTGTTGAAATGTGATTTATTTGTTGACCGTGGTAATTGATGGACGAGTTCGAGGGTTATCATGCGAAATAAACAACTACTTTAATGTTTTGTAACACTTCAGAAACGTATCCTACAAAGTCTTGGCAACTACCACAATAGCATTTTAACTACCACAATGAGCTGGAAACTACCACACAGGACAAACGGGGCATAATTCGTTTACGAGTAAATATTCAGATTTTTTTCTGTGTAGGAATGTTTATTCAGGGTCTTTTCATCATTTCCATCGTCAAATGATATCAAAATCAATTTAATTTGACTGATAAGGGCTAAAATCCTTCGAACTTTGGGGAAAGTTGGTCCGATGCTCAATGGGGAACACGAATCTAAAGAAAGAAAACAACTTTTCAAACAATTTTTGGGCTAGAGGGGACGCTGAAACATATTTACACGGAACCACATTGTTGGATTTCACCATTGTTCGTTCTTAGTTGTAAAATAAAACAAAAATGAAAGTGACACCAGCCTTTCCTTATCCAATTTTCGGCCTGGAAACTACCACGACGTGTCCCGGATGTGGCTTGGGAACAAAATTACGTTAACCACCCGTGAATATTGTCGATGATTAAAATACTTGAAAAATGTCAAATCATTTCTCTCTGTACTCTAGTGTCGGTAGATTTAGCTCATTAAGATGATATCATAGATCAAGATAAGGAAATTTTATTAGCGTGAAATTGTAATTATTTTCTTACCCATCTTTAAACATGTGTTTTGGGTGCTCAAAAGAGCCATCTCATTGAGACGGTTCTTTAGAGTACCCACAACATATGTTTTAGATGAGAAATGGAGAAAATAGTTTTACAATATGCACTCTTATCTGGAGCCCTGGATAATCCTGACATAGAGGATGTGCTCATGTTTTATTGAATTCATTTAACGAGTTGAGGAAAAGCGATAAAATGCGAGGCTTGCCGAGCATTTTATCACTTTTTCTCAACGAGTTTAATAAATTCAATAATACAGGAGCACGAATGTTAGATTCTTTTTATCATATGATATTAAAATTATTTTGAAATATCATATTTTTGGCGTGAAAAACGTTAGGAGATTGCCATATGCGTGACGTTAAAAGCGTTATTTCATAACTTTTACCGAAAGTCTGTAAACCACTAGTGGTTTATCGATTTTAATGCATGGCTTATTTCACTCCCAGACGGGACGTCATATGATAACTATGCTTTATATAATGTAACGAATAAAACATTGTCTAAATATATAAATTTCTTTTTTGATTATACAAATATACCGTTGACTTTGTTTACTGTAGTGTCTATGTGTTCATCAAATTTTAGGTTGGTGCGAATAATATTTCCAAATCACATTCTGAATCCTCCGAAACAAGTGTGTGAAATTTGTTCTGACCATCAACAATGTAGTTTTCAAACTCAAACATGATGTAAGTGACAAAAAGAGAAAAAATCTTACACTTCTTATACCAGTCCTTGCTCCACTGACACAATCTCAATACATTGTATACGCTATAGGACCCTGACCCGATATACAATGTTTTTTCGAGCAACAATGGCGGACAATATAAACAGGCCTGGAGAAGCTGCTCCGACAGAAGGTAATATTAAAAGCTTTTATGTCTTATTTCGATGTTCATACTCAGCTATGTTTTAGGAATAAAGTTATTTTAGGTTTTGGCGTCTTGATTAAACAATCAATGGTTAGATCTGCGCAGATTAGTTTCAAGTTGCATGAACATGTGGTTTGCTCACCATTTGAATCGAGGGGATATTTTATAAAAAAATATTCAAAACATGGAACTAAACATGTTAATCAGCTTCCTTTGCGCGAGAGAGTATGGTTTTCCTGGCAGCAAAGTTTTTGTGAAACTTTTATCTATAGTAAATGTTTACTTACGAGAAAAAACAACAACAATTTAGTACACTGCACTCATACCAAAAGTTCCCCAGATCTGTTCAAAAATTTCGAGTAAGGTCACAAGCCATTGAATGGGTATTTTGAGAACTAAATTTTTCAAAATTTAAACGGGTAGTCAGAGTGATGTAGGTCTGGCAGGCCATGCACATGCTTTTGACAAATATTTGGCACAACACCACAAAGCAGTATGCGTGGAGCTACCTAGCATGAAGCATGTTCTGTCCAAACCTGAAAAACCCCTCAAAATTTCATGAAATGCTAATCACAACCCTGTTCAAAATGACTGTTCAGTAATATCAAACTATTAACGAGACTTCTGTTTAATGGCATTGGATAGGTTATTTGTCTAAAATCTCTCTCTCTCTCTCTCTCTCTCTCTCTCTCTCTCTCTCTCTCTCTCTCTCTCTCTCTCTCTCTCTCTCTCAACTGTAAAGCAAATCAGATGAATATAATTTTCTTTATCGAGATAAAAGTTGTGATGAGTGGACACCATCTGACATATGGTTGAAAAATGTCGTCAATATAGACTTTGAAAATTGGTTTTCAGACTACCCCAAACTTAATTTGCAGTTGCAGCATTTGCATGAGTTGTATTTTACGATTATTGTGAAAACCAGTAGCCACAGTTTCAGGTATGGTAAAATTTGCTTCAAATTTGATTTCCTCTTCTTCTTTATTAATTAGGTATGGGTCGTCATCTCATTGGACTGTCATTATAACATTTTAGAGTACAGTCAAACCTCGATGACTCAAACTCAAGTTCAGCCCATCGATGGGTTCAAGTGATACCTAGATAGACAATTCACTTATAGGTTCATTTGCACTGAATGCACAGTGAATAGGTACTCAGCAACGCGTGGTCACTCACTAAAATTGTTCAAAAAAAGGTGGCGTTTATTAGTTAGGGCAAACAGATTTTCAAATAGAGTTGTGGATAGTTGGAATTCTTTGACAGAGGACATAGTAAATGCACCCTCCCTAAACGCGTTCAAAAGCAGGCTAAACCGGTTCTGGCGAGGACACCCTTACAAGTTCAGCCCATCCTGTTACTCACCCGGACAACCCACCAGAGATAGAACACAGAACCAGAATGCATCAGAAGAGGCCAATGGGCCTGATTAGATGTCTACATAGGTATATCAGGTATATCAGGAATGTCTACACGCTTTCCAAGGTCTATCCATCTGTCACTAATGCCAAGTTAATCCTTTGCATGCTTGCCAAGGTATTTGCTTCACACACACACACGCATAGAAGGGAAGTAAATGAGTCAGACCATTATTTATGCCTACATGGTACATGGAGCTGTGCACAAACTTTTAAAGCTTGACGTATATGCAAATATGTTGTGGGTACCCATTGGAATGTCTATTTGAGTTGGGTTTTAATCGCAAACAGTGTAATTCCTGATCAGACTGCTCCATGGGGAGCAGGCTAACAGACCTACCTGTCTGAAAATTTTGGATAAATACAGTAAATGGTTTGTCATTTTGAACTTTTCTTCTCCTGTGCCAAAGTCCATAGCTGAGGTTAATTGAAACATTTCATCAGCAAAATCAATGAAAGCTCTAGACCATTATACAAAAGCAGATTGGGTGATTTTCTATATGTACACTGGAGAAAATTGCTTTAGATAACTGTGGCTATCCTCATAGATCTTGCTGCACATAACATAACTAAATTCCAACGGTGGGAATTAAGTGTATGACATATAACATAAGTGTGTGCGTTCAAAGATTCAAATTATTCATTAACAAGAGGGCCAAGTGGCCCTAAAGCGCTCACCTGAGTTTTGTTAAAAGCTTACATATAGGTATCTGTTGAAAGCTGACCATGTCCCTGGCGCGGGCCATTTTGGCCCCAGTGGCATAATTTGACCAAACTTGGTAGAGGTCCACTAGGTGATGCTACATACCAAATATCAAGGCCTTATGCCATAAGGTTTCAGACAAGAAGATTTTTTTATGTTTTCCCTATATAAGCCTGTGTAAAGCATGTGACCCCGGGGCCGGGCCATTTTTGGCCCCAGGGGCATAATTTTAACAAACTTGGTAGAAGTCCACTTGGTGATGCTACATACTAAATATAAAGACTCTTGGCCATATGATTTCAGACAAGAAGATTTTTTCATGTTTTTCCCTGTGTAAAACATGTGACCCTAAGGGCGGGGCCATTTTTGGCCCCAGGGATATAATTTGAACTAACTTCGTAGAGGTATTTTAGGTGATGCTTCATACCAAGTATCAAAGCTCTAGACCTTGTGGTTTCAGACAAGAAGATTTTTTCATGTTTCTTCCTATATAAGCCTATGTAAACAGTGTGACCCCAGGGCGGGGCCATTTTTGGCCCTATGGATATAATTTGAACAAACTTGGTACAAGTTCACTAGGTGAAGCTTCATACCAAATATCAAAGCTCTAGGCCTTGTGGTTTCAGACAAGAAGATTTTTTCATGTTTCTCCCTATATAAGCCTATGTAAAACATGTGACCCCTGGTGCGGGGCCATTTTTGGCCCCAGGGGCATAATTTGAACAAACTATGTAGAGGTTTACAAGGTGATGCTACATACCAAATATCAAGGCTCTAGGCCTTAAGGTTTCAGACAAGTTGATTTTTTTTATGTTTTCCCTATATAAGCCTATGTAAATCATGTGACCCCCGGGGCGGGGCCATTTTTGTTCCAAGGGTGATAATTTGAATAACTTTGGTAAAGGTCCCCTCGGTGATGCTACTTACCCATTATCAAAGCTCTAGATAGGCCTTGTGGTTTCAGAAAAGAAGATTTTTAAAGTTTTCATCTTGAAAATCTATTTTTAGCCTGTGTGACCTAGATATGCAATGGACCAGAACCATTTAAACAAATTTTAAAGAGGGTCATATAAGGATCATTCCTACAAAGTTTGGTTAAAATCCAGCCCGTAGTTTAGGAGGTGTCCTTTGAAGCAATTGTCGACGACACACGACGCAGGACGGACGACTGACGACGGACATAGCTCACCATGAGCCAAAGGCTATATATATAACTTTCAATCCTCGGAACACCCATACAGAATTTGACTCAGAATACCTGCTTGATGTGAAATGTAAATTATGTGCTCATAATACCCGTCTAGATTTGCTCGAAAACACTGAGCTGTTCTGCATGCGGTTTTGGAACTTTTAGTTTGTTTATAGTGGACAAATAAAGCGTTTCATTAAAAAGATGTACAAGGTATCCTTTACCAGCTTTTGTTTTTCTTAGTTATTCAATAACAATTAAGACATTTAAAATAAATATGTATCTTATTATAAACTTGGCAATTCCCAGGAACTAGCTCAGAAAAGCAATGAAAAATAAAATGCCGAAAGTTGATGCGAAATATTCCATATTTTGCATCAGCTTTGTCCAACAGAAATTGTGTTGATTCTAAATGCGAAAGAATCTACATTTGATGTCAAAAATGAAATCGGAAGTCCTTCCAGACAGATCAAGGGGCATATTTGTTTTAGACCCGTCAGGAAGGCTCTTGGAAGAGTAAAGCTCCAAGCTCTTGGAGAAGTATAGCTCATAGCTCCAGTATAGCCCAGTCCCAGTCAACACGATTTAGGGTCATAGCTATTGACTGACGTGCCTGCAATGAACTTGCTAGTTTAAGGCAGACGATATTTGACAGTCAAGGCGAAAAACTGAAAATTTTGGGTGGGGCGTCAGCGGTGTCCTAAGCAGAATCCCCTGATTCCCGACTATATATGCAATGTAACCTTGCATGCAAAAAGGTGTCAGAGGCGTCGACGCAGCCTCGGGCAGCAGATTCCGGACTGTGCAAATGTAGCCCCTCATATCAATAGGCTTAGAAGAAAAAATCGTGCTCGATTCTTGCAGCTAAATATTTCACCAAGGAGATAGGGTGAGCAAAAAGAAGAAAAAAAATCTACAGAACTGTCTTTGGAACTGTAAAAGGTAAAATCATGCAAATCTGGAAGAATCATGCTCGATTTTTGCATAACTTTATACTTCTCTCCAAAATACAGCCAGAACCATGCTCGATTCTGCAGGCAATAGGAGAATGCAATTCACGGACGCTTATCCAGCAAAAGGAGAGTGCAATTCAAGGACACTTATCCAGTAATAAGTGGGTGCAATTCGCAGACGCTTACCCAGCAATAGGAGATCGAATTCACAGACGCTAATCCTGAAAAAGGTGAATTCAATTGGGCCTCGCCGCGAGAAAACCTGTCTTCGGGGTTTCCGACAAAGCGGGTTTTAAACTAGTCTCTTTAGCTACAGAGGCTAGCTAGAAAATTGAAATTACACCTGCAGCAAGTCTAGATGTGATACTTTCCAAAAAGCGAATAACAAAGGCGCTGATCAGACTGCGCGGATGCGCAGGCTGGTCTGCGCCTTTGTTGTTCCCAAACCACCGAAGACAGGTTTTCTCACGTCGCGGCCCAATTCATGGTAGCATGTCCTGCATAAATAAGCAGATCTGCGTGCTACCGCACATATACTGCTCAACAAAAGTTTAGCACGAATTTTAATATGATGTCCCAATTTGAATGGACATGAAATATGTAATCAACATGAATGGGGATCTTGAAATTTACGTTTTTTCGTGTCCGCCAGACAAAATGTTTGCTGGGTAGGCGTCAGTGAATCGACGTTAAATTTAATGTCATGGGTATGTAAAGAATACATGTCTACGTCGAAAATTAAAACTTTTGATTCTAGAGTAAGGGCTGTTTCACATATACACCGAATCCGAACCGAAACCGTAACGGCCACCGAATTGCATCGTTTCGTTTTCGGCAGACCTTTCACATATGAACCGAATCCGTGGACGAAATGTAAGAAAATGCCTGTATATTTTGGACTAATTTCCCTTTCAGATAGCAGAAATACCTTTACAATACAAATTGTTTCATGCCACTGCATTAAGTTCGTGGTCTTTATAGTCGCTCTGGGTATTGTCCCACAAACTTCTGTAGGCAAAAGTATTGTGCTTGTAAAATAATCGCACAATTGTCTCGCTGGACAATCCATCAATGGCTTTAATGATTACTAAGTTATATACAACGCACGTGGTTGTGTATGTGCAGATTTTATCAAAATTACATGTCGTATTTGCTGAAATTCGGCCACCGAAACCGAAAAAAATAAAATCAAATTCGTGCACGTTTTCGGTTCGGCGTTCGGTTTCGGTGCATATGTGAAAGCGCTCATAGGGTTTAAGGCATTTTAATTTTTCGGTTCGGTTTCGGCGTGTATGTGAAATGGCCTTAAAGCAAAAGGTTCACAGTGATTAAAAACGTTGAAAACGTCAAAGTTTGATACCCGTCTATGCTGCGTTTTACCGTTCCATTATGACGTTAAAATGTAATTTTCCACTTTTTGACTTTTCAGGGAACTGAAGCAAGAGATCAAGTAATCTTTTTGATGCCAGAATGGCACAAGCACCCGAAACATTCCCGTTGGTTGGCCTTTTAAAAACGTCTTCTTCAGATAGCGCTACCGCCTACATTTAGCGGCAACTTCAGATTAACGTCACTTTTTATGAATTAAATGCCAAGGGACAAAATTTTACAAACTTACCTTTCCCTAAACTGTCTCTCTTTTGGCATCCTCTTAAACACGAAAACCCTTTCAATTAAGCATGCATACACAACGAAAAAAGTACTGTTTTGACTTGTAAACGTCATTATCACAGCGACGTTAGTTGTTTTCAAGAATCAATTTTGCTTCTAATGCTCAATGGAGACGACCTTTATCTTTTTTAAGAATGTCCGATTCAACCATGCTGCAAAACAAAAGACGTTATAAACCGATGCTGTATCAATTTTGTATTGCCGATAATGGAGTTGAAACACGTTTTTGACCTCTCTCTTGTTTAAAGCAACGAACGATGCAGTGGAAATCCGATTAAAGTACACCAATTGCTTTCCTCAACTCTATCACATATCAAACCATCATTTCAGGATATATTTCATAATTTTAAACCATTTGCTTAAATAAAAATTAACTTTTATTTATCCGTGCTAAACTTTTGTTGAGCAGTATATATATGCCATACGCATCTGGGTTAAAATCTGAGCCTGACTATCAGGAGATATTCCAAGCTTATCCTAGAAAAAACATGTTGTGAACGAATCAAGCTAGGATGGCGTAAGGGGTGGTATTCCCAGCAGCTGAAAACCAACTAATGCATATAGAATGAAAAACGTGAAAGCATCACGAAACTTAGCTCCTCCTTGATATAGTTGACAGCGAGGGTGTGACTTGATTCAATAACTAAATGGGCATCGACGCAAGAAAACCTGTCTTCGGGGGTTTGCGAACAACAAAGGCGCAGACCAGCCTGCGCGTCCGAGCAGTCTGATCAGGGCCTTTGTTTTTCGCTTATTGGAAAATATCATATCTAGACTTGCAACGAGCAAAATTTCAATTTTCTAGCTGGTCTCTGTAGCTGAGCAGGCTGGTTTGAATCTCACTTTGTCGGAAACCCCGAAGACAGGTTTTCTCGCGTCGAGGCCCAAATTATATTACATAATCTATATTATAATCAAATAGACGTATTTGTACAAAGTGTCAATGCTGCTAGCACCCTTGCACTTCAAAACACAGGTTTCTTTGGAGCAATTCAACCATCATATAAAATAAGACCAACAAGCCAAATCACTCTATTAGACATTTGAAAAGCCAACTCATCTTATAAACAGAAACATGTACGAGTCTGTCCATCGGTCCGTCCATGGTCAGTAAGTGAAAATGATCTTAACTCTTGAAAAACATGGTATACCAATTTGTTTTCCTCACATTCCTTCTGGCACCGGATACTGGTTAATCTACGTTCACCTCGGGTCCTGCACACTGATTACAGTCTGTTTGCTTCATTCCTTAATTACAATCACCGACAAACAACAGACACACACTTCCTATTATTCCAAGTAGGTCGTTAACTCTTTACCCCATATGCTTAGTTTAGAAAACTGCATCATTTTCTATAAATAATTTAAATTTTCAAATATTTTTTACATGTCAATAGTTTTGAAAATATTATGGAAAATGGAACATTGGCTCCTCAGGAAAATGACCTGTATTTAATGATGCTTCAACCTTATGTAAAGTTTAAATGAAATTGATGCATCCCTTCAAGAGTTATCGATCAGAAAACAAAAGTGTGACGCCGAGGACGACAGTCATGATCCCTATGTGTCATCCTTGCTTGCAGGCGACACAACAAGTTATCTATCTATTGTACAAGTCCCTGATAACTTTGTAAACAAAACATGATGGCACTGTCACTCTTGGCTGGCACAACAGTATTTCCTTCCATTCAAGTTACGCCGATTTGTTTAAGACACATACATGTAGCTTTTTCCACTAAGAGTAATCTCCCTTGATTTATCATTGCATTGGACCCAAAATAAAACAATACCCATTTAGAAGAGGTCCACACATACAAGCAGTATACCAAATGGGCCACGACGTGAGAAAACCTGTCTTCGGGGTTTCCGACAATGTGAGATTCTAACCAGCCTACTCAGCTACAGGACTAGCTAGAAAATTTTAAATTTAGCTTGTAGCAAGATTTGATATGGTACTTTCCAAAAAGTGAATGACAAAGGCACTGATCAGACTGTGCGGATGCTCAGGCTGGTCTGCGCCTTTGTTGTTCGCATAACCCCGAAGACAGGTTTTCTTGCGACGAGGCCCAAATATCAGCCTTCTAGGTCAAGTTACAAATGAGCTATTCACCCAAAACCACTTTTTTGATAACATCAAGGGCCATAACTCTGTTAAAATTTAACCTTCCCCCATCTACCATCTCAAACCATTTCCCTGATATCAATGCTTACGTCAAGTTTGAAGAAAATCTGTTATCAATAACTCAAGTTAAAGATCAGAAATGGCAGTGGCTATGGATGGGCATAAGGAGGACAAATGGGTCTTGTCGCGACAAAACCTGTCTTCAGGGTTTCCGACAAAATGAGATTCAAACCAGTCTCCTCAGCTACAGAGACTAGCTAGAAAACTGAAATTTCCCTTGTAGCAAGCTTAGATATTGTACTTTCCAAAACGTGAAAAACAAAGGCACTGATCAGACTGTGTGGAGGGCAGTCTGGTTTGCGCCTGTGTTGTTCGCAAACCCCCAAAGACAGATTTTCTCGCGTCGAGGCCCAAATAGTATAACATAATACCCTGCCACCTGCCACTTATGGGTATGTGTGAAGGGGTATCATAAAAATGTCTCAGATAGGCTGTGCAACCGCGCATGCCAATGTGGGCGATAATTATTTTCGCTAACTATAATTGTACCATATATGCAAATATACCCGGAACGGTGCGCAATTTACAAATGCACTGCACACCGTCCAATAGCCTTCAAACTAACATGTAATTATCTGATATTCTAATAAATTGCATGATAAAGGTTCTGGCTCAAATAAGTGTGTGCTGTCGCACATGCTCATCGGAGCAATTACCTTTGTGTAAAATACATCGAGGCAAATTGCCTATACCTGTTACTCTTGTACATGTGTATATATATTAATTATTGTCTTCCATACCAAACAATACAGGCCTTTGGATAAAAAAAAACAAGGGAACACAATCAAAAATAATTATTGTCTCGAAACTGATACATTTGCTGTGGGTGCTCAAAAGAACCGTCTCATCGAGACATCTTTTAGCACCCAAAACAAATGTTTGAACTTATGACAACAACAGCCGCAGTGAGTGCTCAAAAGAACCGTCACAACGAGACGATTCTTTTGAGCCCCCATCCCCCCCCCCAAAAAAAAAAAATATTTAGACATCATAATACTCCATCCACCATAACATGGAGATATCCAGAACGGTACGCAATTTACAAATGCACCGCATACCGTCCAGTGGTCTTCAAGTTTGTGCTATCCCGCATCCTTATCGAACCAATTACCTTTGTGTAAATTACATAAGGTTTCACAACAAACAACGAGACAATTTACTTATACCTGTTACTTTTGTTCATGTATATATGTTTTACATATGGAACAATACAGATCTTTTGAAAAATAAAAAGGAACGAAATGAAAAAAAGGTACCTTTGTTTCCAAACCGAAACATTTGCGGTGAGTGCTCAAAAGAACCGTCTCACTGAGACATCTTCTAAGCACCCAAAACAAATGTCTGGACTTACGGATAGCAATATGAGCTGCGAGTGCTCAAAGGAACCGTCACAATGAGACGATTCTTCTGAGCCCCCGAAACAAATATTTATATTTTTCTCGAGTTTACATCCAACTTTACTCCAGTTTACCAGGACCTATGAACAAATACGGATGCATTTTTGTTTCCTTCCCTGTAAGATATATGGACCTGTATTGTTTCAACTTAATGTTATAAAAATCGCCTTTTTGTTCCCTTTCCTGACGCATGATAGTACTTGAGTGAGTGCAAGTGTATAGATTATGACAATCATCCAACGCCTCGGATCTAGTGTCAACCACGATGAATTGCCTGTTTGTCATGATCTACACACGAGATATTAAATTTACTGCATGGGGTCTCCTGTTATGTTGCAAGCAGTTGATACATACCGTTTCCTGACTACAGGTCACGCACTGACCAGTATAATAGTAAATTTGTCAAACTAGACCAGCGTGCTAAGGTCTCTCATCCCCATGGATCCGAATCGTGTAATCCATACACATATATCCATTCAAACCTCCTTTTATGAATGACATTCTCCTATCACATACTGTAGTAAACTAATAATATGCATGCTTGTGGCCGATTTCCTAAACATCGAAAGCGCCACGGTGATTGGCTGTGGTTTATGTGTATAAAACCATAGAGCGTATCGTAGCTCGCATGAGGAAAACATGGAAAGTTCGAATGACAATGTAAACATTAAGGTAGCATGGACGGATTTTATTTTGGTCTTAATTCGCTGTTTTCAATAATAGAAATGACATATGAATATCCAATTAAATAACGAATTTAGTCGCATTAGTTACCCTCAACAGCAAGACCCATTGCATTGGGTTGCTATGTGTGTGTGTGTGAGAGTGTGTGTGTGTTGTTGTTTTTTTCTATTGCCGCCATAACACTACATAAATATTTGCGTTTTTGTACATATGCCTCATGTTTTACATGCTCTGAGTAACTGAGAGGAATAAAGTTTGTATATTATAAAAAGACAAAACAAGTTTTTGAAGATAAATTTACTCTGAAAAAATTAAGACAAACAACAATAGTCGACAACTGTATCACAGGAGACAATCTAGCACAATAAACAGGGGGCCATTTTAAGGGTTAATGGTTGAAAATTCGAAATTTTCCAAAATCTTAGACTTCAGTAATTCAAATCTTAAAACTTGCAGTATACCTATAAAATATCAATGATTTCAACATTAAATGGTCCATTGTCTTCAAATAAGCTGTAACTCGATCAGAGAACCTATTATATCCTGCCTAAATTCAGTATTTTGAGGCTGACTTTCTATTATAGAAAGTCAGCCTCAAAATACTGATTTCAGATATAATCCTGAAAACTTTCAACCATGAGGGTTTACAATGTAGGTTTTGATTTGATTGTTTACTTCCCAGTCAACAATTTTTCAGTGATGTCAGGACGGGTCTTCCTGGGTTGAACCAGTACTAAGCAAGGATAAATGTGTCTTGCTCAATGACACAATGCAGTCAAGCACTCTACCACTGAGCTTCCTTAAAAAACCTTGCAGTATATCTATAAAATATCAATGATTCAACACTAAATGGTCCATTGTCTTCAAATAAGCTGTAACTAGATCAGAGGATCTATTATATTCTGCCTAAATTCAGTATTTTGAAGCAGACTTTCTATAAAAAGTCAGCCTCAAAATACTGACTTCAGAAGTAATCCTGAAAGGGCTTACAATGTTGGGAAATGAAGCCTTGCATTTTATCGCTTTTCCTCAACTCGTTTAATAAATTCAATAAAACATGTGTACTCATGTAAGATCCTCTTATAGAATTCATTTAGAAACACCAGTTTGAATCCAGATCAGGACCATCAAGTTTCGGGCCTGATCTAGGTCCAAACTGCTTGCAAAGGCTACCAGCAGAATACTCTGGCAGGATAAGATTTGAAAAGTTACCTTGCGCATATCTGATAAGTACCTTAATCCCATTGACTGCCACAAACATATTAACCCTTTACTCCATAGTCTATTTTTAGATCCTGACATCATTTTCTATTTTTAGACAACATTGAAAAAACTCATGAAAATTTAAGTTTAGTTTTGAAAATATTATGGAAAATGGAGCATTTGCTCCAAAAGAGCAAATGCTCCATTTTTCATAGTTTTTTCAACTACATGATATTTCAAAGGCCCCAAAAGACCTTATTATGGAGTAAATGGTTAACTAGTTTGGGCCTGTGTTCTGTAGGGCAGGAAAGCTGAAAGCTCAGAAATGTTAGTGTTACAATTCTACATTTTCTCCCATACTGATACAGCAAGACGGAGACGTCGTGATAATAACAGAGTTAACGTAGCAGGCGAGGGGTTAGCGTATCGGCCAGCTCATGAAATTTTGCTTCCTTTCACCTCGGACCCAGTATACACGGACTGGTTACTGACACATTGTTGTTTCAAAGATGCATAGTAATGAGGCAATTCTATTTTTCTTATAAATAGGTAAAGCATGACTATTCACTGCCACGCGCATATGCAGTAATCTGTGGTAGGTTCAATATAACTGTAAACTGAGACTACCTGCACGCCCAAAATCAAGGTAAACTCGCCACTGTTTGTTTACAATGATTTTCATCTATCTTTGAAAGTACAATACAGGTAAATGTATATATAGGTAAATGTATATATTGGAAATACGTTGTCGAGGCCGAGCTTTCAAAACTGCCGTATGTTGAAGATTAAATAATCATATCTCCATAATTTCTCTGCATATCTGTGATTTTTCTTTAAAAAGCAATGGTTCAATATACTAACTTAAGACTGTCTTGTCATATTTACTGAAAAATTTATCCGTCTTTATGAACAAGGTACCCTTTTTAGCGATTTTCGGCACTTTTAGCTGAAAACCTAAAAATATGATAAAACTTCAACTTTATTTACTGTAACTTGTTGTTATATTTCAACATTGCATACTGGGAAATACTTCGTATAATTTCGGGTATGTTCAGAATTCAATTATAGGATGAAGTACTTTGAAATAGCGCTAAAACAAAGGCTCGACAACATAACTTTGTATTTCTGTCAGTGACCAGTCCGTTTATACTGGGTCCGAGTTATCACAGATGGCCAGATAATGAGCAGACGACAAAAAGCATGCAAAATTTCCCAGCATACAAAGAGACAACAGCAGCATGGGTGAACGTTCAAAATTTCCAAAAATCCTGAACTTTCGAAACTCCAATCTTAAAACTTGCAGTAAGCCCACTAAATATTCACAATTTCAATTTTAAATGATCAATTGCCTTAAGACAGACTGTATATATACAGAAAAACATATTATAATCTCCCTAATTCAGCATTTTGAGGCTGACTTTCTATGGAAAGTCAGCCTCAAAATCCTGAGTTCAGGAATAATCCTGAAAACTTTCACCCATGTAACAGTATTTAATTCAGTTTAACAGAAATTTATCACATGATGTTAAATCTGGGAATAATATAACGCCATGCAATAAAATCAATAAACCACTGGTGGTTCACGGATTTAGTAACATAGCGTAATGATGTCCAAGATGGCAGAATCTTGACGTTTTCACACCAAAAATGTG
The DNA here is from genome assembly GCA_964019695.1 of Loripinus fragilis. Taxonomy (NCBI): domain Eukaryota; kingdom Metazoa; phylum Mollusca; class Bivalvia; order Lucinida; family Lucinidae; genus Loripinus; species Loripinus fragilis. Next base: position 62,053,328 of record OZ026521.1, on the reverse strand, counting down.
ATGTTTAAGTAGTTTTAATGTCATGTGATAAATAGAATCTAACAGTGGTGCTTCTGTACTATTGAATTTATCAAACTTGTTGCAAAAAAGCAACTAAATGCTCAGCAAGCCTCGCATTTTATCACTTTTCCTCAACACGTTCGATAAATTCAATAAAATATGAGCACTCATGCAAGATCCCCTCTATATATGTCACATTACGAAAATATCCACCATCATATCTTTGTTTATGTGTTTGATTTGATTCTTAACGTCCCAGTCAACAATTTTCAGTTATGTTGGGATGGGTCTTCCTGGGTTGAACCATTAAATACAGTATTTGTCTGTGATTTGTCCAATCCAAAATTTTCAGCTCAGTTTACACACATAGGAAAAAAGATAAACAAATTCAAAGAAAATGCGATCCTTTTCTTAACTCTGCATGCTGGGAACTTTTTCACGATATTTGTCTTCAGAAATTAGCTTTTTTTAGACACATTCTTTCAGGAATACCATCAGAGTGTCAAACAGTCTAGATCCAGATCAGGCCTGACACCTTTTCAGGCCTGATCTGGGTCCAAACTGTTTGTAAAAATTTTCAGCAGATAACACTCACAGTCAAAGATGGGTTCACAATATCAACATGATACATACATTAACGCGTTGCCTACTAGTGTCGTCTGCTGATAACCTGTGCAAACAGTTTGGACCCAGATGAGGCCCAACGAAATGTCAGTCCTGATCTGGATCCAAACTGATTGACAGGCTGGTGGTATTCCTGAAAGAATTTTTTGATAAAGTTGATTTTGAAAAAAACAGCATACGACAAAAAAGCATGAAAAATTACCCAGCGGGCAAAGAGTAAAAACAAAAGCAAATTACAGCAAGGGACGTTTAAATGATCTCTAAACACTGAACAGTGAGGAATGTTTGTTAAGTTTCCCACATTATGGAGATATGTTCAAAAATAACAGTCTGAATCAATGAGGGCCGTTCCAAAACTCATCAGAGTTAATGCCTGTCATTTAAGAACTATAATTGGAGTCAAGTTCAAGCAACAATCTGCCAGCTGATTCCAAGCTCTGCATATCATCTAAACCTAACAATAAGGGGTGCTCAAAAACTACTATCAGAATCAATGCGGGACATTTAAAAACTGTTATCGGAGTCAACAATCTCTCCGTCTGACTCCAAGCTCTGCATATCATCGGAATCTTCGCTGGCCTCTGGTGTATCCTCAACTTCTCCGGTCAGAGCCACCCTCGCGTAATCGTCGGTGTCGATGGACTTGCAGAAGTGAATGGCGTACTTCAGCTTCTCTTGAAGAACTAGCTTACAGGAGTACCTCGGCATTTTCAGTAGGAAGAAACAGGTATAGCTTTCTGGCAAGAAATGATCCGGAGGATGATATTTGTCCAGAACCTGGGGGGTACAAGAAAATGATCAATTTAAACCTTTTCCCCTCCATTGGTCATTTATCTGTTTATACACATATGTAACGAACACTATGAACCCTGATCAGACTGCTCCCTTAGGAGCAGTCAGATCTGGGTCCATAGTGTTTGCTTCCATGATCAAAAGTAGTCTGAAGAGCAAACGAATATATACAGCGGACGTCAAAAGCAGATGAAATCTTTAGGACAATACTTTATTGGCAGGATATGGTAAGGATTAATGAAATGGGCGGATCCAAAAAATATGTTAGGGGGTGGGGTAGGGGGTCCTGAAAACCTTTTTTTACTAGAAAATTCCGTCATTGGGGGGGGGGGGGTGGGGGGGTCCTGACAAGGTTTTTATTTTTAAGTCATAAACATATTTCACAGAACCTCCCTTGAGAAGCAATGGGATCCATTTCCAATTGCTACTCTGCTACTCAAGGTGTGTGAGTTCCAGTAATACACAAAAAAATCTTTGAAATCTTGTTTTAACGTTGAAAAAATCAAGACTTTGGCCATGTGGGGTACTTATGATAAAAATTGATAAAATCAACAAAAGTGGATTTCAATCCTATAATATTTCTAATAGATGTAATTCAATGCAAAAACTCTGAAGAGGAAAAAAACAGAATGCAAAATTATATAGGAGTGACCTTCATAAAAGAGGCTGTAACTAGAGAATTTCATTCAAATATATTATGTGTTTAATTATGCCTGGTGCCAGTTTAAAGGCGGCAAATAGTTCTTTCTATAAATGCATAACATTGTATCATAGCCTATATGCCAAGAAAGTTATGAAGCTGGTTGCATTCATATTTGAACACCCCTCATATCCAGGATGCATAGATTTAAAGACCCTTACCTGTAGGACAAAATCTCTGCCCCTGAAGTCTGCTATAGTCCTGGGTAACCTGGTCCTGCCCCAGACAAATCTCAGAAAGAGGGACCTCTCAGCATTCGAGAATTCCTCCATCACTTCCCAGAACCATTGAACCAGAGGTGCTCCTATATCTATACCTTTGTATGTAGCAACAGACTTCAGCAGGTTCAGGGGTATATCTGGGCTACCGCAGACCTGGAGAAACAATAAAAACACATAATTGAGCCGTGACATGAGATTTCCAACAATGTGTCATATTTTAGAAACATTCTTTCAGGAATACCATCAGAGTGTCAAACAGTCTGGATCCAGATCAGGCCTGACACCTTATCAGGCCTGATTTGGGTCAAAACTGTTTGCAAAAGTTTTCAGCCTATGTAGCTTCCTTTTAAGCTTAGAAACTCCAAAATTTATGATGTTCAGTCAGTAGCTTAATATTCACAGAATATTCAAGCGACTAGCAAAGGCTCTGATTAGACTGCATGTATGCCCAGGCTGATCTGAGGCTTTGCTTCGCACATACCACATTGTTGGAAATCTCATATCGCGGCTTATTTGTAAGTATTAGCTATTTGGTTTGAACAATATTTTATTTCTGAACTAGAATTGTCAGGAAATCAGACTATAGCCCAGCTGTAGCCCTTTTCATGATGTGAAAGCCATCAATCAAGGGCCATAACTGCTACAAGTTTGTAAAAAATAACAGGTAACAATCATAACCTAGATCTTGCCAATATAAATGCATTATATAAAATTTGGTGAAATTCCATTCATTTGTTCTCAAGATATTGAGCGGAAACGAAATTCTAAAAAATCAATCAGGGGCCATAATTCTGTTATTAATTTATGAAAAATGACAGGTATAAATCCCAACTTAGATCTATGCATATATAAAATTTGGTATCAAATTGTTCTCAAGATATTGAGTGGAAATGAAATAATGATGGACAGAAAGACTGACAGACGGAATGACAGACAACCAAAATCTAGTATAGCCAGACTTTTTTAAAACGGGCTATAATCAATAAATCTATCTTATTTCTTAACATTTACAGTATCAATGGACCACAATGTTAGCTATTTGAGTCTCTTACCCTTAAAGCGCCAAGAAAAAAATGCATCTGAAAATGTTGTCTGCTGAAATCGTCTGCTGCAAATAATTGACTAACATTACTGACAAATTAAGTATATAAGCAAATAGTGTGGACAAAGAACAGACTGCTCCTATAGGAGCAGTCTGATCTGGGTCCACACTGTTTGCCATAGATGCTTCTTAAACAGTTCAGCAGATGAGAAAAGCAGACGACTTTTGTTGCGATTGGCGCATTAAGAGCCAAGAACCAAATCACTCCGACAAGAAAGACATGTGCAAACAAAATAGTCCCAGGTCAGCCTGCACCTTGAGGAGCAGTCTGATGAGGTACTATTTGTTTTCTTTAGTAAATTATTTATTGCAATAAATGATCTGGGACAAGTGAAGGGAGTGTTCAAATTGATACAGCCCAGCATTTGAGCAGGGATACAAATGATCTATTTCTTTCTGACACTCAAAATTGCTACTTTACAACCTAAATAAAGTCCAAATATTTATTTCTTGACTTTATATAGTCACAAAAATGCATCAGACTGTCGTTTATGAAGTTTAAGTCATGATTCTTAGTTATCTCAGGCACAATTTGGCACTACAAAAGTTGCCGCTAGCAAGGAGAGTTAAAGGGTAAAAATTTAGCGGTCAACATAATTCTATTTCTCTTAATGTTTGTAATAGGCCACTAGATAAAGATGCGTAACAGAAAATTATTTTTCTTATTTCTCAACCAAAACATATGTTGTGGGTACTCAAAAGAACAGTCTCCATGAGTCCAGTCCAGTCAACAATATTTCAGTCATGTTGGTACTCCTACCAGAGAGAGGGAGAAAGTAAAGATGAATGGGATAGACTTTAAGGCCCCGGACTAAAACCGAAAGTTGCTTCAAGTGAAGCAAATTGCATCCTGCCAGCAAGCCGAGTATGACAGGGCCATCTCTCTGTGAAAGCTACAGCAGAGAGTGCACCACCCTATCACCCACTTGATTTGACAAAGACCTACCATAGTTTCTATCTCTAAGCCAGTAAAGAGGGCCAACAATGGAACTGGAATAACTTTGGCCATGCCTTCTCTCACCCAGCGTGTCTGTTCATCAAACTCGTGTAACCTGAAATATACCAGGCCTCCAGATAAGAGTGCGTATTGTAAAACTATTTTCTTCATTTCTCATCGAAAACAATATGTTGTGGGTACTCAAAAGACCTGTCTCAATGATACAGTTCTTTTGAGCACTCAAAACACATGTTTAAACTGATGGGTAAGAAAATAATGACAATTTTACGCTAATAAAATTTCCTTATCTGGATCTATGATATACAAATAAACTAAAACTAAAACAAAACTACACAGTACTATGCAGCGAATAAAAGTGTCTTGCTCAAGGACACAACAGAGAGACTTGTTGAGCCTCAAACTAGCAACCCTCGATCCCTAATCTAATAATGGCTATTAACTGAGCCACTGCGATCATAAAGCATTTCTGTCTAGTAAATGCTTGGAATTTTTTTCCCTTTTAGGTATGGCAAATGTTCGAAAATTTCGAACAATTTTTTTATTCAGTGCCTAAGCAAAATTTTGATTTTCAGGCTTGAGTTCACAAAATACTTGTCAGAATAGAAAACAGAGAGGACCTGGATTAGACTGCTTCTTTAGAAGCTGTCTGATCAGGTTCTGCGCTGTTTGTCTAGGCCTTTTTAAACAGGCACCTTGTTTTCGAAATTTTAGAACATGTACCATAACTAATTCCTTGCTGCAGCTAGCAGCAACTTGCCTGCTGATAACCTTTACAAAAGTTTGGACCCAGATCAGGACCGACAGAATGTCTGTCCTGATCTGGATTCAAACCTTTTGACACTCTGATACTAGTGCTCATGAAAGAGTTTTTGCAAAAAGGAAAATTTTGAAAAAAATCAGCTGATGACAACAAAAGCATGACAATTACCCAGCATGCAAAGAGTTAAAAGTATCTACTGTCCTGCCAGCAAAGAGTAACAGTGATGTCATGTTTTGTTTACTAAGTTATCAGGGACTTATAATCGATAGATCACTTGTGTATTAATCCTATCCGCAGGATAGGATAAATACACAAGTGATCTATCCATTCGCCTTAGCTCAAGTGGGGTGTACAGTTAATGTTTTACTTAACACTTATAAACAAAATATTACGTCACTGTCACTCTTGGTTGGCACGACAGTAGATTTGTTAAATTTTCTGATAGCTGAATAATACTCAACTGTCATACATCTTAGAGGTAAATTTTTAATGGTTAAACAGTCTTGATGTAAAAGATGTTAGAATGAGTTGATGGCACTCCAATCTGAGTATCCTTGAGTGAAAGGTCAAAGGTTAACCCTGACCTTTGGCACTTATTTATAGTCATTGTCCCGTTTATATGTTCAATACCCTTTACTTGCTGAGGAATTTTTCATGCTTTTGTAGTCATCTGCTGCCTTATTTTGATCCAGATCAGACTTGCAAAGGCTATCCGCAGACGACGAAATTCACCACTAGTTAGGAGAAGGTTAAATATTTCTTGTAAGTTTAGTGACTTAGGCCTCAATAGTCTCAAAAGAGTCAACTTTTTCCCATAAATGTGCATCTTCAAATTTGACCTTATCACTTACAGGTCAAGGTCAAACAAGGGTCGTCATTTGAACAAATTTTGTGGGTCCCTGAGTTAATGATGTTGTATTCCCAGCTTCAAGGACATCAGAAAGGCAGCTTTGGAGAAGAAGCTTGAGTTTTTGACCAATATGTCTATGGCAGCCATCTTGGTCAAGTGACCCGGGCCATATGAGCAAACTTTCAGGCCATATGAACAATTTTTCAGTCCCTCAACCAAAAACGATCCATAGTAGAGGGTATTTGGGTAAATAAAGGTGACCTTTTCCCATTTTTTATTCAATAGACTTGCTGCGTTTTTAGCATGTATTTACTAACAGACTAGCCTAGAGTGGAAAATAGTATAGACCCAGTCACACTACGACGTATTGCACCAACGTATGCTGACGTATGAAAAATTCAGCAAGTACGTGGGTATACGCTGAATACGTTAGAAATAAGTTTTAAACATGTTGCGAATACGCTATAATACTGTGGTATACGTTGACATACGGCCAAGAGGTCCAACATTTTGTGCACCCATAAAAAAATTACAACGTATGCAAACTTAATGCTTCTATGTGTTAGACATACCCTAGATATACGCAGCAGATAAGTTATGCATACATTAAGGTATGATAGCACCAACATATGTGGACGTAAAGGAAATTAAGCAAGTACGTTGGTGTACACCAAATACGTTAGAGATAATTTTTAAACACGTTACAAACACGCTACTGTATGTTGGTATACATTGTCATACGGCAAATAGATCCCAAAATTTTGTACTTGCCGATGCATTGCTTATACGTTAGGCATAAGTTAGATGTACGTAACGGGTAAGTTATGCATACGTTAAGGTACGTTAGCACCAGCCTATGAGGACGTATGAAAATTCACCAAGTACGTTGGTGTACGTTGAATAAGTTAGAGATACATTTTCAATACACTACGAACACGCTACAGTACGTTGGTATAAGTTTTCATATGACAAAGTAGTGCCAAAATTTTGTTCTTATTTATACATTTGACATAAGTTAGATATACGCTTCATGCAAGTTATGCATACGTTAACGTATGATATGTGTACAATCCAGCATACGTTAGACGTTTGTTGTGCATAAGTTTCTCATAAGTCAAGAATGGTAGTGATACGCTGGGCATAAGCTTTTATACCCTAATACAAGTATAAATTATGTTACGTTGGGAATAAGTTATGAATAAGTTACCCATAAGTTACATTTACGTTCTATGTTTGTTTCGCCTATGCTTTGCATAAGTTCAGAGAAAGGCTTCCTCTGATTTTTTTTATTAGATTTCAGCGTATGCCAGCTTACTAGACATAAATTTCATAGGTCCGCATACGTTGGCTAAAATGTTATAGTGTGACAGGGCCTTAATGCGCCAATCGCAACAAAATGCATCTGCTTTTCTCGTCTGCTGAAATATTTAAGAAGCCTCTTTGGCAAACAGTGTGGACCCAGAACAGACTGCTCCTATAGGAGCAGTCTGTTCTGGGTCCACACTGTTTGCTTCAAAACCTAATTGGTCAGTAATGTTAAGCAATTATTTGCAGCAGACGACTTCAGCAGACGACATTTTCAGATGCATTTTTTTCTTGGCGCTTTAAGGGCTAATCTGGATCTACACTGTTTTCCAAACAGGATATATCTTGGTTAAGTATGGTTATGGCTAACCCTTAAAGCACCAATCATGACTGCAGCAGACGACAAATTTTGCGACATTTTTCCTAATTTTCAAAAAAATAAGGTAATTATGATATTTCATGAAAATCGTCTGCCAGCCGACGATTCTCATGAAATATCATGCCTTATTAGTTATTTTTGAAAAAGCAGCAAAATTTGAAACTATCGTCTGCTGCAAATTATAGGTGGCACTTTATGGGTTAAGTTACCTGTAATTCATAGCCAGCCTGATGTACTCGGACTTGTTCTCGGGGGTGATACGACTGTATTTATTACTCAGGTGGATCTCTTGTCCGGTAGAGCTCGGGACGCTGAATGCCATGTCTGCTGCTCTCAACTCTTCCTCGTCCATTTCCTTGATACACATCAAACCTACAAAATATCAGAACAAGATGATTTGACTCTGAAATTAATAGAGTTAATCAATCGTTCTATTCAAATGAAAAAAGTCAATAAGCAATGCTTATTAGATACCCCCCGCACAGTAAAAGTCAGTGAAAAAACCTGGCAAGTTATAGTTCAAACAAGAAGACCTTAGTTTTGATAAGAAGATTTCAGTAGAATCTGTGCAAACAAAAATTATAAACTCCTTCATGCATATGTTCAATGTGTCTACATTGTGTCGGCAAAGTATCAAATTGCTCCATCAAAAGCTGTAGTAGGACTTGATCTGCCCATAAAGGCACTATCCATGCATATACAAAAGCCATATAAGGGAATAATTGTCTAAGTTCTCACAGCTGTCATTTTGTCAAAATTATTTTTTTGTGAACCAAACTCCTTCATGCATATGTTCAATGTGTCTACATTGTATCGACAGAGTATCAAATTGTTCCATCAAAAGCTGTAGTAGGAGTTGATGGGCCCATGAAGGCACCATCTATGCATATACAAAAGCCTAATAAGGGAAAACTTGTCTAAGTTCTCACAGCTGTCATTTCGTCAAAAATTATTTTTTCTGAACAAAACTCCTTCATGCATATGTTCAATGTGTTTACATTGTATAGGCAAAGTATCAAATTGTTCCATCAAAAGCTGTGGTAGGAGTTGATCGGCCCATGAAGGCACAATCTATGCATATACAAAAGCCTTATTAGGGAAAAATTGTTTAAGTTCTCACAGCTGTCATTTTGTCAAAAAATATTATTTCTAAACCAAACTCCTTCATGCATTTGTTAAATGTGTCTACATTGTATAGGCAAAGTATCAAATTGCTCCATAAAAAGCTGTGGTAGGAGTTGATCGGCCCATAAGGGCACCGTCTATGCATTTACAAACACCTGATAAGGGAAAAATTGTCTAAGTTCTCACAGCTGTCATTTTGTCAAAAATTATTTTTTCTGAATTAAACTCCTTCATGCATATGTTCAATGTGTCTACATTGTATAGGAAAAGTATCAAATTGTTCCATCAAAAGCTGTGGTAGGAGTTGATCGGCCCGTGTATAACCTATAATAGCATAAGCATAAAGCACTATATTAAAAGCCATTTAGAACTACAAAGGGAAATAACTCTAATAGAATTGGCCCCTAGCCCTTACTTTTTTGTCTAAAGTATTTGTCTTGCATATATGAACATGTTTGCAAGGTTTGATGAAAATCCAGCAATGACTCTTTGAGTTATTAAGGAAACAAAGCGTTACGGACGGACGGACGGACGGACAGACGGATGCACGGACGGACGGACGGACGGACGGACAACGTGAAAACAGTATACCCCTGCAAACTTATACCCCCTACAAACAAAGTTTGCAGGGGGTATAAATATTGAATTTATAAACTGAGGGAGGTGAAAAATCTGTTACAGCAACAAGTGCTTACTAGACAAAATCAAAATAACAGTTTTTTGGGTTTTTTTGTTAGATAAATTATGGCATTTTTCTGTCGAGTACGTAATATATAGAGGATCTAACATGAGTGTTCATGTTTATTGAATTTATTAAACAAGTTGAGGAAAAGCGATAAAATGTGAGGCTTGCCAAGAGAATAAACATACCTGGTACAAAGTCCTTATCAACTTCCGTGATGTCACCAATCGTAAGTGGTTTACCGCATAATTGTTTCCAGACTGGTTCGGCGAGGTTAATACTAAGAGGACTACCAGTCCTGATAGCTATACCAATCAGGATACCTGTAACATCAAAAAATAAACTCAAACTGTTAGCCTACTTGTGTCGTCTGCTGATAACCTTTGCAAACAGTTTGGACCCAGATAAGGCCCGACAAAATGTTTGGTCTGATATGGATTCAAACTGTTTGGCACTTTGATTATATCCTGAAAGAATTTTACAAAATGTTAATTTTGAAAAAATCTGCAGACATGAAAATGCAAAATTACCCAGTATGCAGAGCTAAACCATGTGGTCTTTTAACACATTGCAAGCTGGGTAATTTTTCGTACTTTTATTGATGTCTGTTTTGTTTTTTCTTTGAAAAAACTTTTTCAAACAGGTTTTTTTTTTTACTTTAACACATACAGTGTCGAAATAGTTTGGATCCACATCAGATCAAACATTTTGTCTGACCTGAGCTGGGTCCATACTGTTTTTGTTTTTTTCCCGTTATGTCGGGCCGGGTCTTCCTGGGTTGAACCAGTACGAAGCAATGATTAATGTGTCTTGCTCAAGGACAACGCAATAATGCTGATGAGGCTTGAACCTGTAACCCCTTGATCTCGAGACAAGCGCTCTACCACTGAGCCACTGCCCTCCTATCCATACTGTTTGTAAAGATAACAAGCAGACAACACTAGCTGACAAAGAGTCAGTAATTAACAGATGCTAATAATAATACCATGAACCATGGATGAAAATTAGGAAGGAGTGAGGTCACGAGAGCTACTGGGAAAGCTTGAGGACCTTGACCTCATTTTGGGAGAGAGGGGGACTTCGCTGGTTTGGACATGTGGAGCGTTCTAGTGATGCAATCAGAACAGAATGTAATATACATGGAAAGGGGGGGGGGGGGCAGGGAGGCCCAGTAAGACATGGAAGAAACTGACGGAGAAAGACTGCTGTGAGTGGAAACTCAGGACAGTTGACCCTCAAGAAAGAAGCACCTGGAGATCAGGTGTGAGATCTGCCATGGATGCAGCTAGCCAGCTACCTGGAAGGGGGCCCACTGATGTGGATGATTCCCCTGCACCTGCACGTTAACCAAAACTCTGATTATGATATGATGATAGTGTAATGAGTAAGGGTTAACCTATTTAAGCCTAGCATCCTATATGTGGGACATAAGCAAACAGTGGAGACCCAGACCAGATGCCACAGTATGTGGCATCTGATCAAGGTCTCCACTGTTTGCTTACAGAATATTCCATCAAAATTTGAATAAAAATGAAAACTACCACCCAGCAACCCTTAAAATGGAAATGGACTGGTCCAATTGATAACAGTGGAAAATTCTATTTGGCATAAATTGGTTGAGCAATTTTGACAAGCAAACTCGCCTAAGAATTTGAACATATTCTGATGGACAAGTTGTCTAATCATTGGATTCAAGAGGAAGCAGTCCCTGTTGGCTCCCGACTCATCTCTTCCATTAGGTGTAACAATAAGGAGAGGTAGGGAACCATTTTGTAGCTCGTCACACATCTCGGCAATTGACTCGCTGTATCCGCCGCCACAGTCATCCACAGATTCACCTGAAAATACAGATTTTTTATGCATTCAAACACATTAACTATCCACTCTCTGTATCCACCACCAAAAATACACAAATTCATTTTAACATCTTAATGTAGAGTCATATCTAACATTTGTGCATGTATTTTTAACTATTTTCCGCAACTTGTTTCATAAATTCAAAAAACATGAGCACTCATGTAAGATCCTCTATGCAATTTTGCACATACATTGTACCAACAAACTTGACTGTGAGCTAGACTTTCTTATATCTCAACTAAAACATATGTTGTGGGAGTGTCAGTGAGACGGATCTTTTGAACACCTAAAACAAATGTTTAAATTGATGGATATGAAAATATTAACAATTTTACACCCCAAATTTTCACTCACCAACAAACTTCACTTTCCATATCCTGTACGTGTCGTAGCATCAGGGAATCTGGTCCAAACACAGATTTGTTGTGACATCTTACCGTACAGACTTTCTTATTTCTCAACCAAAACATATATTTTCTGTGCTCAAAAGAACCGTCTCATACAGACGATTCTTTTGAGCACCCAAAACAAATGTTTAAACTGATGGATAAGAAAATATTAACAATTTCACACCCCAAATTTTCACATACCAACAAACTTGACTTTCCATATCCTGTATGGTAGCATCAGGGAATCTGGTCCAAAAACACAGATCTCTTGTGACATCTGCCCAAACACAGACTTTCTTATTTCTCAACCAAAACATATATAGTGAGTGCTTAAAAGAACCGTCTCAATGAGACTGTTCTTTTGGCACCCAAAACGAATGTTCAAACTGATGGATAAGAAAATATTAACAATTTTACACCCCAAATTTCACATACCAACAAACTTCACTTTCCATATCCTGTGTGGTAGCATCAGGGAATCTGGTCCAAACACAGATTTGTTGTGTCTCATACAGAGGGTTCTTTTGAGCACCCAAAACAAATGTTTAAACTGATGGATCAGAAAATATTAACAATTTCACACCCCAAATTTTCACATACCAACATACTTGACTTTCCAAATCCTGTGTGGTAGCATCAGGGAATCTGGTCCAAACACAGACTTTCTTATTTCTCAACCAAAACATATGTTTTGAGTGCTGAAAAGAACCGTCTCTGTGAGACGGTTCTTTGAAGCACCCAGAACAAATGTTTAAACTGATAGATAAGAAAATATCAAAAATTTTACACCCAAATTTTCACATACCAACAAACTTGACTTTCCATATCCTGTGTGGTAGCATCAGGGAATCTGGTCCAAACACACATATCTGTTGTGACATCTGACCGAAAACAGACTTGATACCATCGGGTCCCGCCAGTCCCCCTTTGCTGCGGGATCTTTTCACCTGTATTCTGTTCAGTTCCAGGACAGGGCCATGTTGTTTGTCCCTCACCATGGTGGCATGGACCACTTTTCTGAAGGTTGTTTCCTATTTAAATGGGCAAAAAGACATTATTTTGTTGGATTTGATTCTTTACATCCTACCAACAATATTTCAGTTATGTAGGGAAGGGTCTTCCTGGGTTGAACCAGTACTAAACTAGAATTAAAGTGCCTTGCTCAAGGACACAACGCAGTGACTCCGGTGAGGCTTGAACCTGCAGCCCCTCAGTCTCGAGTCAAGCACTCTACCACTGTACACTGGGCTCCCTCAAAAAGACATTAGAATATACGAATCTCTGATGAGTGTGAGGATGGTACAGAAAAATCCATCCCTAAGTTCATCTTTGGCATCTGACAGCTACTGTCGATTGATGACAAATGGTGATCCAGTGGGAGGAATTTTTCCATCCCATCCTCACACAATATATTCTATTACTTTTCATTCAAATGGGTAAGAAAATATCAACATTTTTACGCTCAAAAATGCTTGTTTAGCTGGACATCAACCTTCTTTTAACATGATTTCCGGGGAGTTCTGACGTGTCGGTCATGTTTTTTTACCTGCTCTTCAAAATTCTAAATTTTTTAGTAAATGGGGTTATTTTTATACTATTTTTAAGTATTTTTAACGGAAATGCACTGGAGATGTTGTGTGTAAACCGCTTCTTATTTAGGAAGGATAATATATCCGTAGTTTTGTAAAATGTCATCATGGAACTTTTCTGCCACGTGGGCCTTCGTTATGTCGTTGAGTGTTTCCGACATGCGGTTTTAGTGCCTGGCTTTTATTAAATTTTAATGTTTTTATCCGTGAGTGGCATTCAAACAAGTAAAAACCTTTGTGTTATTGTTATATTGTAAAAGAAGTGGTTTCGATGCATCTTGGTGCCCTTTTTCGAAAGTAACTTTTTTTTCGGACATTCTTTTTAATGGGTGGGGGGTTTTCCGGCCATGTTCGAAAGTCAGGGGGTATTTGCTGAGAACAGTGTTGTTCTATGAGGCATTATGCTGAGGCTTCTCCTATTAGTTGAGCCTGTGATGCAGTGTACCCCTCCAACTCCCTGAAGGTGGCTTGTAATGTCGGGACTTGCGAAAGCTAGTTCATGACAGCAGACCTATGGCATGTGCTATGTCTGTTTCGGTTTTGTCTGTTCCGAGCAAGCCTGCTGTGGTTCTTTTCTCCGGGCACTCCATCTTCTTTCCACATTTTTAAAAACAGACTCCGACCGCTACGCTGGCATGACCTCTTCGTGTCCAGTGTACGGTTCAGAAACTCACATAAAACCCCACTAGTTTTTTTACCGTACAATGGTCTTGGGGTGTCAGTTGCCAGTAGTGGTGGGCCTCTCCCAGGTTATATGGGAGTTGAGCCTTTCATAGGCTGGTAACCGATACAACAACAACAACATGGCTTCCTGGTGAATGATTGTCATTTTTTGCATTTCACCAGTTAACCCTTTACCCCACATGCTATATTTAGAACATTGCATCATTTTCTAAAATAATTCAAATTTTCAAGTATTTTCCAAAAATATTTTTTACAATTCAATAGTTTTGAAAATTTTATGGAAAATGGAACAAATTTGCTCCTGAGGAGCAATTGTTCCATTCTTCACAATATTTAAAAAAAATCTTACATTTCAAAGGCTTCTAAAGGCGCTTGTGTGGAGTAAAGGGATAAATATCTTGATCTTTATCTTGGACTCGGCTAATTTTTCCACAGGAGAATTTCTAATTATTCTATATCTCACCTTAGCACTAGACACTATGACACCCCTGAGACTATCTAACCCAGTTGCCGCGTCGCTCTTCTCTCTGTTAGCACTATAACTCACCTTAGCACTAGACACTATGACACCCCTAAGCCTATACAACCTAGTTGTCGCGTCGCTCTTCTCTCCGTTAGCACTATAATTCACCTTAGCACTAGACACTATGACACCCCTGAGACTATCTAACCCAGTTGCCACGTCGCTCTTCTCCCCGTTAGCACCATGATCTTGTAGGTCAAACATACAGATGGATGGACAGAAGAAATCAGAGAAGTGGTGTAGCAGATGTGAAAATGGATGGGTAAGAAAATATTAACATTTTTAAGCTCAAAAATGCTTTAATAGCTGGACCTCAACCATCTTTTGACATGGCTTCCTGGTGAATGAGTGTCATTTTTGATGTTTCATCAGTTAACCCTTTACCCCATATGCTATATTTAGAACATTGCATCATGTTCTATAAATAATTCATATTTTCAAATATTTTCCAAAAAATTTTTTACATTTCAATAGTTTTGAAAATATTATGGAAAATGGAACATTTGCTCCTCAGGAGCAAATGCTCCATTTTTCACAATATTCAAAAAAAATCTTACATTTCAAAGGTGTCCAAAGGCACTTGTGTGGAGTAAAGGGTTAAATATGATCTTGATCTCTATCTTGGACTTGGCTAATTTTTCCTTAGAAGATTTTCTTTGTTTGTTTGTTTGTTTGATTTGATTCTTTACATCCCATCAACAGTCTTTCAGTTATAAAGGGACGGGTCTTCCTGGGTTGAACCAGTACTAAGCTAGGATTAATGTTCTTGCTCAAGGACACAACGCAGTGACGCCGGTGAGGCTCGAACCCACGGCCCTTCAGTCTTGAGTCAAGCACTCTACCACTGAGCCACTGCGCTCCCAGAAGATTTTCTAATTATTCTGAGATGCCGCAGAATGTAGCATTTCATATGTGTCTGCATTGTTTGCTGAGATTATAAAAATCTTCAGGAGCTGAGGTGCGACCTGGTTTAGAAATATTATCTTATGTCCATTCAGGGTACCCTCTACGGACTCCTATATACGAGGGATTAATGTAGTTATATGTTTTGTGTCTCGCAAGCCTTCATAGGCTGGCACTGTCTATACTATGTATCATATACTCCGATTACTTATATTGTATACAGTTGTGACACTTTAATAAATAAATTATTCATAAATCATTCACTATAACTCACCTTAGCACTAGACACTATGACACCCCTGAGCCTATCCAATCCAGTTGTCGCGTCACTCTTCTCTCCACTAGCACTATAACTCACCTTAGCACTAGATACTATGACACCCCTGAGCCTATCTAACCCCGTTGCCGCGTCGCTCTTCTCTCCATTAGCACTATAACTCACCTTAGCCCTAGACACTTATGACACCCCTTAGCCTATCCAACCCAGTTGCCGCGTCGCTCTTCTCTCCATTAGCACTATAACTCACCTTAGCACTAGACACTATGACGCCCCTGAGACTATCTAACCCAGTTGCCACGTCGCTCTTCTCTCCATTAGCACTATAACTCACCTTAGCACTAGACACTATGACGCCCCTGAGCCTATCTAACCCAGTTGCCGCGTCGCTCTTCTCTCCATTAGCACTATAACTCACCTTAGCACTAGACACTTATAACACCCCTAAGCCTATCCAACCCAGTTGCCGCGTCGCTCTTCTCTCCATTAGCACTATAACTCACCTTAGCACTAGACACTATGACGCCCCTGAGACTATCTAACCCAGTTGCCACGTCGCTCTTCTCTCCATTAGCACTATAACTCACCTTAGCACTAGACACTATGACGCCCCTGAGCCTATCTAACCCAGTTGCCGCGTCGCTCTTCTCTCTGTTAGAATTATAACTCACCTTAGCACTAGACACTATGACACCCCTGAGCCTATCCAACCCAGTTGTCGCGTCACTCTTCTCTCCGCTAGCACTATGATCCTGTAGGTCAAACATACAGATGGAGGGACAGAAGAGATCAGAGAAGTGGTGTAGCAGGACGATCCTGTTCCTCAGCGTGGTGATGGGCAGCATCTGGAGGTGGTTGTACTCCATGGGTATGGCTGTTGGCAGTTTGCCAGCACTCACTGGCTTATTAGTGGACCAGGCTAGACTGTGGGCTGAACCACAGGCAACACGGTTGATCTTCTTGCCTGTAATAAGATTTTAACATTTTGCATGCTGGGTAATTTTTCATGCTTTTGTTGTCGTCTGCTGACTTTTTTCAAAAGTATTTTTTAAAAAAAAATCTTTCTGGAACACTAATCAGAGTGTCAAACCGTTTGGATCCAGATTAGATACTTTTGCTGTCGTCTGCAGATTTTCCAAAATTATTTTTTTCAAGAAATTCTTTCTTGAACACTAATCAGAGTGTCAAACAGTTTGGATCCAGACCTGGACCGACATTCTGTCGGTTCTGGTCTGGGTCCAAACTGTTTGCAAAGTTTATCAACAGACGACAAAAGTTGCCCCTAGCAGGAAAGAATTTACCAAAAATCATTTTTACTCATTAGTATCATTACTATTTAACTTTCTCTATCCTCCCTCACTAGCATTTTCAAATTGTCAACCCTTAAACCATCACTAATAACTTGCAGCAGATGATATTTTCAAATTTGTCGCTACTTTGATGAAAACAAATAAGGTTGAAATTCCATGCGAATCATCTGGCAGCAGGGCACCGCCCAAGATTTTGGTTCTTATTGCATTTCGGTAAAATCACTCCTTGAACAAGCTCAGGTGTTGTTTGTATTATTTGATTCTTTACGTCCCAGTCAACAATTTTTCAGTTATGTCGGGACGGGTCTTCCTGGGTTGACCCAGTACTAAACAAGGATCACTGTGTCCTGCTCAAGTACACAATGCAGTGACCCGGTGAGGCTCGAACCCCCAAACCCTCAGTCTAAAGTCAAGTACTCTAACACTGAGCTCCCGCATAAAAAATGATGTGCATAATCAGCACATTGCCACCTGTTCATATACCAAGTTTCACCAAGCTAGCTTGAATAGCTATTGAGTTATTTCGGAATCCATACGTTTTCGCAACAATTTGACTATTTCTGTTAGCATAGCAACTACAATTCATGCGACAGCGGAAATAAAATGACATGCATAATCAGCACATTGCCACCTGTTCACATTCCAAGTTTCATCAAGCTAGCTTAAATAGTTTTTGAATTGTGTTCTGATCCATGTTTTTGCAACATTTTGACTATTAAATGTGACAGTAAAAAAAATCACATGCATAATCAGCACATTGCTGCCTTTTCACATGCCAAGTTTCATCAAGCTAGCTTGAATAGTTATTGATTTATCTCAGGATCCAGATGTTTTTCGCAATAATGTGACTATTTCCATTACCTTAGCTACCACAACCACAAAAAAAATACCATGCATAATCAGCACATTGCCAATTTTCATCAATATAGCTTGAATAGTTTTTTAGTTATACGGACAGACGAATGGACAGACTGACAGACAGAGGACAAACCTATAATCCCCTCCTGTGTGAACACCAGTAGGAGCCTAACAAGCATACACAATAATCTGGTGGGGCCAGAAGCCTAAGTTTTGGCCAGAGACTTTATCTTCATCCATACTTAATATAATATTATGCTAGCAGTGAAGGCTCTGGGGAGACTGGAAAACCTCATGAATTGGCATATACAGTAAATTTTAAACTGGACTGAAGGCTCTGGTTATGCCATAAATACCAAATCTCATGTGCTGGGTAATAAATAGAGGAACTTACATGAGTGCTCGTTTTATTGAATATAATGAGTTGGAAAAAAGAGATAAAACGCAAGGCTTGTCGGGCATTCTTTTTCGCAACAAGTTTAATAAATTCAATAATACAGGAGCAGGAATGTTAGATCCTATTTATCACATGACATTAGTATTACTTTAAATCACATTTTTGACTTGAAAACGTCAATATTTTGCCATTTTTACACAACGTTATAATGGACGTCTTGAGGTAAAGTTCCTAAATCTGTAAACCACTAAATAGTTTATGGATTTTATTGCATGGCATAATATTACTCCCAGATGCAACGTCAAGTGATAAAATATTTGTTGCCTACCTTGTAGTGCAGCCACAAGTCTTGGCCTCTGTATAGCATTGGTGGTTCCATCCCCTAGCTGACCTTCATCATTGTCTCCCCAGGAATACACATCACCTGAAGAACAAATCGTTTGTGCACCGACATGTGATTTCTAACAAGGTGACATTTTGTGTAGTGAAGACTCAAATGAGCTTGTGCAGCCTCCTTTTGAGCTTAGAAACTCCAAATGATGTTCTGTCAGTAGCTAAACAGTCATAGAATATTCAAGCAACTAGCAAAGGCTGCATATCTGCAGGCTGATCTGAGGCTTTGCTGGCTATCACATATACCACATTGTTGGAAATCTCATGTCAGGGTTCATTTAACTCTTTGAATTCTGGGTAATTTTCCATGCTTTTGTTGTCATCTGCTGACTTCTTTTAAAAAAACATTTTTTAAAAAATTTCTTTCAGAATTACCATCAGAGTGTCAAACAGTTTGGATCCAGATCAGGCCCGACATTATGTCCAAACTGTTTGCAAAGGCTATCAGCAGACGACAAGAGTCCCCACTACCAAGGAAAGAGTTAAGGATTGAAATGAAATTTTTACCTTGCAGTGGATTATGAACAAGAAATGTCACAAACACGTGACGAATGCCCCCAAAGGAATTGGTCTAGCATAAGACACATTTGAGGAAAGATAGCTGTAATATAGCACAAAAAACCTAGAAATGAGGCCAGATGTCAATGTCAAAGTCAAAGTGACTCAAAATGGTATGCACCACTCCGCCATCCCAAGAGGAATCACCACCCCAAATTTGGGATTCCTACATCAAATAATGTAGCAGATATGCTCTGGACACAATAATTCTTGAAAGCTAGGTCAGAGGTCAAGATCACAGTGACCCAAAAATAGTTTGTGACACTCAGGCATCCCAAGATGCATTTACATACCAAATTTGGAATTCCTATTTCAAAGAATATAGGAGATATGCACCAGTTTCTAGAAACTAGGTCATAGGTCAAGTTCAAGGTCACAGTGCCATAATTATGGTAAGCGACACTTCCTCATCCCAAGATGCATCCACACACCAAATTTGAGATTCCTATCTCAAATAATATAAAAGATATGCTCTGGACATGATTATTCTAAAACTAGGTCAGAGGTTAAGGGTCACAGTGAGCTAAAAATGGTACATGACACTCCGCTATCCCAAGATGCATCCACACACCAAATTTGGAATTCCTCACTCAAAGAATTTAAGAGATATGCTTGGGACACAATAATTCTTAAAACTAGGTCAGAGGTCAAGGTCACATTGACCTAAAAATTGTATGCGACACCCCGTCATCCCAAGATGTATTTACACACCAAAGTTGGAATTCCTATCTCAAAGAATATAGGAGATATGCACCAGACTCAATGCAGTTTCTAGAAGCTAGGTCAGAGGTCAAGTTCAAGATCACAGTGACCCAATTATGGTATGTGACACTTCGTCAGTCCAAGATGCATCCACACACCAAATTTGAGATTCCTACCTCAAATAATATAAGAGATATGCTATGGACACGATTATTCTAAAAACTAGGTCAGAGTGCAAGTTCAAGGTCACAGTGACCCAATTATGGTACGCAACACTTCGTCATCCCAAGATGCATCCTCACACCAAATTTGAAATTCCTACCTCAAATAATATAAGAGATATGCTCCGGACACGATTATTCTAAAGACTAGGTCAGAGGTCAAGGTCACAGTGAACCGAAAATGGTATGCCACACTCTGCCATCCCAAGATGTATCCACACACCAAATTTAGAATTCCTATCTCAAAGAATATAGGAGATATGCACCAGACTCAATGCAGTTTCTAGAAACTAGGTCATAGGTCAAGTTCAAGGTCACAGTGACCCAATTATGGTATGCGACACTTCGTCATCCCAAGATGCATCCACACATTAAATTTGAGATTCCTACCTCAAATAATATAAGAGATATGCTCCGGACACGATTATTCTAAAAACTAGGTCAGGTCAAGGTCAAGGTCACAGTGATCCAAAAAATGGTACGCGACACTCCGCCATCCAAAGATGCATCCACACACCAAATTTGGAATTCCTACCTCAAAAAATATAGGAGATATGGACCGGACACGAAAGCAGGACGGACGCACGGACGGACGGACAGTGCGATTACTATATGCCTCCCAAAGTTCCTTTGGGGGCATAAAAACATTCGGCTTTTTAATGTCTGTGAAGCCAGAAGGGCTTCCGAAATAATAATTAATAATAATAGTTAAGGTTTTTGCACTCTGAAGTCATCTCATGTGACTTAATATATGTTTTGTCTTGTTTTGATGCTTTACGTCTCAGTTAATTTTTCAGTCATGTCGGGACTGGTCTTCCTGGGTTGAACCAGTAGTAAGCAGCCGATAAGTTTCTTGCTCAAGGACACCACACAACACATTGCCAATGGTGAGTATCGAACTGGCAACCATTCAATCCCCAGTCTAATGCTCTATCAACTGAGCCACTGCGCTCTGCACTTACTATTTGTGTAAAATTTTGGCGAAAATATCATCTCAAAAGGCTTTTTCACAAGCAATGGTTAACTATCTCAACCCTTTGTAGCATGGGTAACCATAAACAGGTACTTTGGCAAACAGTGAAAACCCAAGATGAAGTTATTTTGTTTTATTTTTGCTTGTTTATTGCAGCTATGATCATGTCAGGACGGTCAGTTCACCTAACCACATTTTTTTCGCTTGAACAAGCAGTTAACCAGTACTTCATGCACATACTTTCTCTTGTAACTGACAGCAACTCTTCTTGAATGAATCAGTGGAAGGGAGGAGAATGACCGTAGAAATTATTTCATGATCATTCTCCACAGAAGTATGGGACCGGCCCAGGATCAAACTCGTGACCCCTGGATCTGCAGTCAGACACACATCTGTAGTTAGACACCTACGCGCTACGCAGCCCATCCAAGATGAAGTGCGACATAATGCTACATTTCATCAGGGTCTGTCTGCACTGTTTGATAAGATAAAATCAATCACCAGAGATAAAAAATTACTTGAAAATTATAACATGTAACCCCTAAATATTTACAACTGAGCATCCTGACTTAACTGTATCAAACTATATGGAAATTCCATTTGTCTACTAAGGGTTAAAGTACAAGTATATCCAAGAAAACATTTTCATATGTAGCCCTTAAAGCGCCAATCACAACTGCAGCAGACAACAAATTTTGAGACATCTTTCCCAATTTTTTGAAAAAAAAGGCATGATATTTCATGAGAATCGTCTGCCAGCAGACGATTCTCATGAAATATCATGCCTTATTCGTTATTTTTGAAAAAAACGCACAATTTTAAATTGTCGTCTGCTGCAAAATACAGGTGGCGCTTTAAGGGTTAAGCTAATAAAGATAATTACCTGAATCAGTGCAGGCTACACAATGTAGAGATCCACAGGCCACATCTACCACCTTCTTACCCTGGAGGGCGGAGACACGTCTAGGTCTCCTCACGTGGTCATCTGTACCGTGTCCTAGCCTGTGATAGTCTCCCTTGCCCCTAGAAAACATAGATAAAATTAACCACAACCAAACAAATTTGACCTAAATATCTTCCCTGTAACCTTGAAAATTAGGACAAGGGTCACCAAAACCTAATCAAACCTTAATCACATCCAAATGTTATATCCATGCAAATTATGGTTCCAATCCGCCCACTGGTTCAAGAGATATCTTGTGCCCAAGAAAGTGTCACGCCAATGCCTATAGGATCTGCACAAATATCAATGAGCTAATAACTCATGATTTTTTTAGGGTTTGTACAGAAATGGGAAAACAGAATTCCAGAACTTTTCCAGGACTATTCCAGGACTTTTTTCATTTTTCAAGGACTCAAATTCTTCCCAATTTTGTATAAAACAACAAGAAAAATGCACTTTTTTCAGCCGGAAATGTCGAATGTGCACTCTTTTCTTTTATTCTGATTCCGGTGATAAAAACCAGAACTACCACACAAATTGAATAGAATAGAATACGAGTCACACCTCACTCTCAGATGTGTATCTAGTGATTTTCACTCATTTTTTTTTTGCCCATCGCATAAATCTGAAAGGACTCGTTGTATTTTTTTTTCAAGGACAAATTCATATTTTCAAGGATAATTTTACAAGATTCTAGGACAATTTAAGGACAAAAAGCACTTTTTTTCAAATTCAAGGACCATGGTCAAATTCAAGGACTTTTACAGGTCTGTGCGAACCCTGTTTTATGTGCACAGCAAAGAATGATGCATATACCCAGTCTGAACAGAGACTTTAACTCTTTTAAAAAGTGCCAATCAAAACTGCAGCAGACTTCAAATTTGTAATATCATTTTTACATTTTCTTAGAAAATAAGATTTCACAAGAAATATCAAGCCCTGTTAAATTTCTTAAGCCAGGGACAAAATTTAAAATTGTCGTCTGCTGCAAATTGTCATAGCATTTACGGGTTAACAGTATATTTTCAGTAAAACCTACCATGTGTAAACAGCCCCAGATTTGGTTAGTGCTACAGAGAACTGGGACCCACATTCCACCTTCATCACTCCAAGACCCTTTAGGGAGTCCACTCTCATTGGGATCTTACAGCCATCACTTCCGCCACGCCCTGAAACAGTCATGATGTCATTAGGCCAAATAAAAAATAAGTGTGTTTCGAGTAACAGGTCTGAAAATTTTAGGTAGGATAGGCACACATATTTTTTTTATTTTTTTTTTCAGGAAAAAAATATAATTTTATGCATTTTGAAAGGCATTTCGCCTTTCAAAATGCATAAAATTGTATTTTTCTAGAAAACCTGAAAAAAATTATAGGTTTCACCAGTAAATTCAAGTAGGGTCGGGGTTACCCTGAACAAATGTAATTTTTATTTGTCCTTATAACACAGTTCGATAAAACACTTTAACTCTCTGACCCCTGGGAATTTGTCATGCTTTTTTGTCGTCTGCTGATTTTTTTTCAAAATCAGCTTTTTCACAAAATTCTTTCAGGAATACCATCTGAGTGTCAAACTGATTGTGTCCAGATCAGGCTGGACATTTTGTCGGGCCTGATCTGGGTCCTAACTGTTTGCATAAGTTATGAGCAGACGGCACTAGGAGATAAAGAGTCAAAGAGCCAAACACAACAAATCATCTGCTTTTGTCATTTGTAGAAATGTTTAAGAAGTCTCTTCGACAAACAGTGTAGACCTAGATATACATGTACAAATTTGAAAATGAACCCTTAAATCACCAATCACAACAAAAGATGTCTGCTTTTGTCATCTGCTGAAATGTTGTAGAAGTTTCTTCGATAAACAGTGTAGACCCAGATATACCTGTACTTATTTGAAAATTAAACCTTAAAGCACCAATCATAATAAAAGTTGCCTGCTTTGTCAGCTGCTGAAATGTATTAGAAGCCTCTTCGGCAAACAGCGTAGACACAGATCAGACTGCTCCTACAGGAGCAGTCTGATCTTGGTTCAGTCTGTTTGTCTCTATACTTCTAAAAGTTTATAATGTTAACAAATATATGCAGCAGACGACTTTAGCAGATAACATTTTCAGATGCATATTTGCAGGTGTTTAAAGAGCTAACTTATATAGGAAGAAGACCAAGAGTGTCCCGAGTTAATCACCTGGGTTGACAGTTTCATTGCTGAAGTAATACATGGATTACCAATTAAAGGATTATACACATGGTAATGCATATTGGGTGGGGGTGGGGGTGGGGGAAGTTGTGTCTCATTGCTGATGTAACACACTGATTGCAAACAAAATGTAAATGGTGATGCAGATAATTGATGGAATATAACTTTTGTCTGTGTGCATATGTGCATGTACATCAAACTTAAGTGTTGAACACACTTTAGCATTTGAACTACTAGACCTTAAGATTCCATAAATCACATGTGTATGGTTCGAACATTTTAAGTATACCAAAATATATTCAGGGTTCGTACAGGCAAGAATGAGTAATATTCAAGGACTTTTCAAGGACTTCTAAAAGCCTCTTCAAGAGTTTTAAAGGATTTAATGTTAATGAAAAATACTGATCTAAGTGTTAAAAGTCTTCTTCAGAAACGCTATACTGAGATAATGGAGACATTAGTACTGGAAAATTAGTATAAAATTGTTGTGCCTATATTTGGTGCAGCATAAGCTGCACCAAATAAATGCACAACAATTTTATAATGATTTAGGTCTCTATCAACAGTGCTAAGTCCTACAGAAAATAGTATTGCATTGTGTCTTTGACCTATTTATGAAAACAAATAATAACTATATTATAATATAGCTACATATATACTGTGAATTATTCTGGGTGCACACTGTTTCAGATGCAATGTTTCGATGTTTAGAATAGTGGAGTAGAAGTTCTTCTAACATAGATATTCTTCTTGCACTATGAATGATATCTGGCTCCTAAGTTATAGCATTTAATTTTCATGTTCAACTCAACTGAGCATTAAATTTCAACTTTTCATAAAATCAAATATGGTAATACTAATACACCTAATACTCACCTAGTTTGCCATAATCTCAGTCGCCCCAGGACCTGACACAATCATCATCAGTTATACACAGGGTCTGGGCAACTCCGCTTCCCCATGCACAGTCCTAAGAGGGAAGGGGGGACATAATTCAGTACTCACCTAATTTGCCATAATCTCCGTCGCCCCAGGACCAGACACAATCATCATCAGTTATACACAGGGTCTGGGCATCTCCACTTCCACATGCACAGTCTGTCACACGGAACCCTTTCAAAGCCTCAACCTGCCAATATCATTAGAAGAATCAGTGTTCAAGGTCATTTAATTGATTTCAGATCAAAATAAAACACAGCCCAATATTTCCCCATTCACATAATGTTAAAGTTGGCCCACTCTAGCTTTTGCAAGGGGCCATTTAATAAGAAAGGGGGCCAATGGCCCCCACTAGATTAAACACTGAAGATTTGATCATGGATGTTTAACATGCTGGGTAATTTTCAGGCTTTTGTTGTCTGCTGAATTAAATGTTTTCAAAACTTTTTCAAAAACAATATTGACAAGTTTGATTATGAGAAATTTCTACACATATTAATATGTAATTCTGTATGCTGCTTGACTGATGGTTTCCAGACTTCATCCTTAAAGCGCCAATCACAACTGCAGCAGACGACAAATTTTGTGACATCTTTCCTAATTTTTGAAAAAAACAAGGTATGATATTTCATGAGAATTGTCTGCCAGCAGACGATTCTCATGAAATATCATGCCTTATATGTTATTTTTGAAATAGCAGCAAAATTTGAAGTTGTCGCCTGCTGCAAATATAGGTGGCACTTTATTGGTTAAGTGACTGTGTTACTACTTCTGCATTTTTTACAGTTAAATCTTTCTTTCGTCTCAAATTGTAGTGTTGCAAGGTGCTTAAAGCCGCATGTCATCCAATGAAATGTGAAGTAATTAATGACATCAAACTATTTTCTACCGTATATCTTGGATAAACTGTCATAAATTTCTAACATCCAATCAGATGTCACAGTACAATAGCAAGTGCACTAGGATTGTTGTTTACTTTTCAATTTTTTTTTATGACGAGATCCAAACAGAGCGCCAGATAAGAGTGCGTAACTGAAAATTATTTTTCTTATTTCTCAACCAAAACATATGTTGTGGATACTCAAAAGAACCGTCTGGATGAGACGGTTCTTTTGAGCACCCAAAACACATGTTTAAACTGATGGATAAGAAAATAATCGCAATTTTATGCAAATTATTTTTGCTTAACTGGCCCTATGCCCAAATGGATTCTTACCATTCTAGGCTTGGGTTGATCTTCACTGTCCCCATGTCCAAGTCTCCCATATCTGCCCTTCCCCCAGGTATACAGCTCCCCGGTCGAGGTGATGCAGGCACTGTGGGCCCCTCCAGCTGATATAGACACAACATGCTTCCCTCGTAGGGACTCTATCACACGGGGTCGGTCACAGGGGCTGAAAGAAATAAAATGGCTATGCTTACATACTAGACAAGCGATAAGAAAACATATTTTCAGAGGTTGCTGACTCAGACACTTGCAGTTGCTCATGTGGTATAGGGTTGCTAGTTTGAGACTCACCGCTGCGGGGAGTCCCTGTGTCCTGTCCTTGTCAGTGAGCGAGACACTTTATCCGCTGCTTAGTAATGGTTCAACCCAGGAAGACCTGTCCCAACATGGCTGAAAAAATGTTGACTGGGACATAAGTAATCAAATCAAACAAACAAACAAAAACAAAGCACTAAATTCAGGTTTCCCCACAAGGGACTACAGTAACTTTAATCAGTTACTGTCACCTGCCCTACACCCTTATGAATAAGGTCTCTTTCAGTCTAAGATTATCCCAGAATCTTGAGTTCATGCATGCTGTTATGCGGCTTTGTTGTTTGCATATACAGGTGTTCTTATATGACGCAGTTTATATTATCCTGGCAACAGAACTATGCAGATGTGCATGCTGATCTGCCTCATTGTTGTTCGCAAAAACATGACAAGATTCTTCTTATCCACTGTTTGCACATTGCATTGAAAAGGTTGCATAGGTCCTAATTACGCATTCATTCAGTGCCGTCTTTACATTGACCAAGAAACCTTATACTACTCTGGAATTGAATCTAAATGCAGGAGCGCAAAGGCTCAGTGGTACAGTGCTTAACTCGAAGCCGGAGGGCCGCAGGTTCGAACCTCACCAACGCCACTGCGCCGTGTTCTTGAACAAGACACATGAATCCTTGCTTAGTACTGGTTCAACCCAGGAAAACCTAAGCCGACATAACTGAAAAATTGTTAACAAATCAAACAAAAACAAAGATCTAAATGCAGGAAAACATTTTAAAAGAAAAAATATTATCAATTTCTAACACACCTCGCCTATAGAGCCACCGGTAACAAACTGTGATATATCGGACAATAATTCACTGCTAAAGTATGTGATAGCTGACGTCACTGGAAAATGACGTCATTCATGGCGTTAGACGGTGTAACGTCGTTTTTACACTCGAAAGACGTTATAATTACATGTAAACGTATGCGACGTAGTCTAAGATTTGGCGGGAGTTCTTCAGTGCAATGGCGGAAAGCTGGAAGAAGCTGAAGACTTCGAATGTGTTTTCGCCGTTTATTGTGTGTTAGAATTAGTCTGCCGCCTTTAATTTCTACGAGGACTCCTGATGGCATTTTTTGTTAATGCTCGGCATCCAGGCTAGAATTATTCCTTTGACTATTACAAACAATATAGGGGTGGATGCCAAGCGTGATTTTTCGATTTAAGGTCACGGTGAGGTCAAAGGTCAAGTAAGTGCAATTATTCAGAAAAAATGGCATTTGAAAATAGTAAATATTTTTTTCAATCACAAAATGCTACCAATATGAACAAAAACACTTGCACGTGAGAATAGAATGGCACAGAGGCTTGCCACAGCCTCCAAATTGACATTTGCAAAAACATACCGTATTTATGATAATAAACATTCAGGCTCAATACAAATTAAAGAACAATATAGTCCGGGCAAATTAAGCTTACCTTGCACCCCAAGGGCATTTTTTCTTGAATGCCAACTTGTCCATTAAGACCCCCTAAATACAAAATAAAGTTCTAAATATGAACCTGTCTGGGCTTTGTGAAAATGCATGGTTTCCATGGTAACCCATAATGCTATTCAAGAATGGTGATGTGTCTACAAAATTAATCATATCTTAGCAACTACTTGTCCTAGACTTCTAAACATGGTGTCAAATTAAAACTTAGACAGAGGCCTTTCATCCATTGTCGCTTATGCAAATTTGATAAATTAGATAATTTGCATAAGCGACAATGAATGAAAGGCTCCTGTCTAAGTTTATCTAATTTGTATAACTATTTATGAAAATATTAAAACGTGATTCAAGCATGGGGTGTACCTACAAAATCAATAATATCTCAGTTGCTTCTTATCAAAACCTACTAAAATCGGTACCAATTTAAAGCTTAGACATTGGCCTTTTATCAATTTGTTGCGTATGCAAATTATCTAATCGACATAATTTGCGTTTTCATGAATATTAATAAAAACGTTAAAAATAAGGAAAATCATTAAAAACATAAATAAGCAGATTGCATCTGCATATCATCATTGATGCATATTGCTATTTCATCAATGATACAATTGGGCAATTTCAATCATACAATGGTCCTATTTGTAAATTGTCTCAATTGCATGGTCCATAAATGTATGTGTGTAAACTTATAAAATGAAGAAAAGTCATATAAAAACTGTAAACCTTGGAAGAGGGGAAAGGGAGGTGGTAATTTTGGTACGGGTGTGCGGCCCAGTTTTGTGAAACCAACCTCAATCATATACCTGGTCTTCGAAAAAATGACCTATTCATATACTTGATAGAACAAAATGTTAACATATTCATACACGATTCTTTGATATTTATATACCCCAACAAAGTTTACAAATAAATATTACAATTTTGGTTTCTGAGCTGAATATCTGAGCAAAATTTTATGAGTACTTTCAAACAGAGATGTCAGAAAATGGGACCATTCATATAACAATAATGAAAAACTGGGTCAGTCATATACTTTTTCTCAGAAAAAGGGGGCTTATCGATTACCTAGCAGCGCAGAAAAAGGAGGCTATTCGCGCCGCACATCCGTACTATGTCATATAAAGGTAGTTACTCCCTGAGCATTTGATGGAAGTTTTGCTTCATCAGGCTTGAGAAAACGGGTTAACACTTGGTCAAGCTTTGCAGGTATGTTGTTCTGTTGTAAAAAGCTTTCTGTCAAACTGTTGTCTGAACTGCGCAACCAAGACATGATCTCTGTACAATATAATGTGAATAATTTGCTACCCTAAGTTGCTTTTAGCAATGCAATATTATCGCATGAAAATTGCACGAGTCATTCTATGTCAATATTATCAGGGGAATATACATATATCCATTTTTTTCGACACATTTGTCAAAAATGAATTTTGCATTCGCATCATCAATTCCATGGACTGGCTTTATTCCAATAGCGTGACTTTCTGCATTGAACAGCCGCACCAGGTTTTCCAATATGTTTGCCCAGTGTAAAGCTTGACCATAGGTAACAAAAATAAGTGAGTATGATCAGGAAATACCACAATCACACACTGCAGGCCAAACCAAGGCACTGCAAGGAAGACAGTGATAACATAACACTAAAAGTCACAAGACATCAGTATGACAATTAAAGTAAATCAACCAACTCTCTTCTCACCTATATACTTTGGTGTCAAACGTTTTGTGGTTTGACACACCATATATTACGTCTTTATAGCCATTATGGCATCACGGTTCCAACAGGTTCTCCATCAAACCCGCCAAAATATAATATCCATGCCCTCAAAGAGGAGACTAAGAAACAAGAACACCCTCTCAGGAATGATCTTATCAACGTGCTCTTGGTTTTTGCCTTACAACAGATCAGTGTAACTAGGTGTCTTCATAAGATCACCGCTTAGTTTGAAATTTTGTGACAGCATAAAGCAGTTTTAGTAATAGGCTTAAAATGAGTGTTTTGTCATCATGTCATCTTCAGAGGAACATTCTGAAGAATAACCTTTTTGGGGCCTTTGTCAAAATTTGGGAATGGCATGGTAAGGTTAATCAACTGGATACATGAATAGTGGGGCCTTTATATCTAAAGAGCACACAAAATTAGCGATCAAGATGCATCGTTACATCATAAATGAATAATTGACATCTTGATAAATATATCTATGGTATTTCATAATTTCAAATTGGGGTCTTCTTCTGTAATTTGCTGGTGCAGTGGCTCAGTGGTAGAGTGCTTGACTCGAGACCGAGGGGCCGGGGGTTCGAGGCTCACTGCATTGTGTCCTTGAGCAAGACACATTAATCCTAGCTTAGCACTGGTTCAACCAAAGTAGACCTGTCCCTTTATATCTGAAAGATTGTTGATGGGATGTAAAGAATCAAATAAAAACAAAACAAAAAAGCAAGTACTTTTTCCAGACACCTCATATCATTCACATGACCAAGAGCCAATCTGTGTCCAGAATTGTGAAACGCTACCCCCCTCTCCCCCCATTTATTGTGTTTTGGCAAATTATAACTGCTACAGCATTTAAATATATTGTAGACCCTATTAACAATCAAATAATACAATGTACTAGCATTGCTTGTGAGTGGTCTATAACTTAGGCATGATTGAAAATGTCGTTGAAAAATAGACTGTTTATATGAAAAATCTACTCCAAAATCACTGATTTTTCTGCGGAAAGTATATTTTTCTATCCCATAATAGCTATAATATTCCACAAACTATTCTTTTCAACATTTCTATATCTGACTTTTAGTTTTCAGCATATTAAACATAATTAGAATGATTTAGATACCATCTATAGAAATGTAATAAAGTTTCCTTTTAAAAGGACAGTTTGCCCATTTTTCCTCATGAACTACTGCCCTATGATCCCTAGGAAACCATCCAAGTAGCAATATTCAAGTTTGGAAAAATTTTAACCTCAGACGGGTCAAAATTGAGATGAGTACATGAAGTAACATAAAATTGAAAGATGGGTGAAGTATCAGGTTTCTGTTCAACATCAATAACACATTAAGTAACCATTCGATTTAAAATAACCACTACCATCTGGGTAACTATTCACATGCTACTAATTAGACTCGTCCAACCAATCTTTGAATCTTCTGAGGTCAAAATTAACCTTTAGATGCACTTATTAAGCATGCATACTTATGTGATTAGAGATATTATGACCCCTACGTGGGGTGGGGAGGGGGGAATTCAGGCCATGCTTACTGAAAGCTCTGTAACTACCATAGACCAAAATACAATTTCGGTGTAAACTGGCACACAGAGGTAGTGTTTGGTTAGGTAAATAGTTTATATTTTACTACTACTCTATTTACTGGTCTGATACCAGTCTAGGAATCCTTATCCCAAGATACAAAATTCTGTAAAACACACATGCAGTAATCTATCACATTGAAACTTCACCGCTCAGATAGGAGTAGACATCTGTGTAGTACTTTGGTTGTCATTCAATATTAGATAATGTAAGAATGATCAACTTCAGATCATTGGGTTGGGGTTCAAGCATCACTAATTTTCCTTGAGCAATGAATTGGGTTGCTAAGGTGTATTATATAAAGTGCGCGTGAGCGCGATAATAACTTGAATAAAGTTTCCTTTTAAAAGGAGAGATAATCCTACTGTGGTGTGTGCTTTGTAAATCTCCTCTGCTTGGTACTGATTCAACTCATGAGACAGTCCGACATATTTGAAAAGATTTGACTACGAAACGAACGGATTAAAACATTTATATGAATAAGCACAAATGATGACTAGCTAAACTGCACAAACCGGGTCATGAATGTGCATCCTTAGATGTGCTTGAGTTCAGAAATATGAAAATTAAAAATGATTCCAATGAAATTGAAATAATAACACAGAAATGTTCCTAATAATGGGTCCATGACTAAGCATCAAAATTATATGTATCAGTATGAGGATTTTCTCTGAGATATCAATGTTTCAGGACTGGGGCCAGTCTACATTAAAAAATTAAATAGCTTGTGAAAGACCAGTTTCACAGCTAGTTACCCATCTATGAATTGTAAAAGGATTTAAATACCACAATACAAATACCGGCAGCTTCAAACAATCCTTTGTTGAATTATAATTAACTATACGGTAAATCTTGTATTAGTTGGTACACTCGAATAGTTCGTATATATCATTCACGATTGTCATCATCATGTCATGTATTAGTTCGTACAGTGATCATTTTTCTAATATTAAATTTTTTAATAGTTCGTACACATCGTTTTTTCCCCTTCGTTTGTGCTTGTTTTTTAATCAGCGTAGCTGTCTACGATATTTTAATGCTAACTTTTCGCCTGCCAATCTAACGGCTTACATCGCTAACGTGAATCCAGCATTGACGTCGCATGTTTTAAATAACATTACATCCGCGCAAGTAGCAAATCTGGAGTCGCGCCATCGCAAGACCACCAGGTCAGAATTCAAAGACTCGCCGAACTTGATACGGCGTAATAAGTGACAGGCTCGTACCGCAATCCATATTTAGCAACACCCATTTATTTGAACATTCCCGCTTGTAGCGAGTAGGCGGGGCTAAACGGTTGTCAAAAACCATGATCATTTAGTCATAATGTGCCGCACCGTGGCAAAATAAACTGTCCGTTTGTGAGCACGACGTCGAGAGGTACAGGCTGATCGGGATTACTATATGGGCACTTGATAGCTATTTAAAGGACCTTAAGCTTTCCCCATGCAGACAGCGTAGTGTAACAAGACCCTTGGGCACCAGGCTGATCCGAGTCTGCCGTTAGCGCACTTATCATAGTTTCGTTTGGTGCGGACCCCCAACCCTCCTCTGGATCTGCACACGGCTCGCTACGAAATCAACCTATAATCCAGTGCTGACAGTGTACAATGGTGAGGATATCGCGGCCAGAGCAGGCGCCACTGTCAACTTAGCCAATTACAATCAAATGAACTGGTTTACACCACCGTATTATGGATTTCGAAGGTTATTTCCCGGTATGAAGACACAAATAAAAACGTTGTCCAGGGTGTTTTCTGGACCCCCCCCCCCCCCCCCCCCCCCCCCCCCCCCCCCCCCGACAAAAAATCCTGAACCTATGCTATCCTAAAATATCTGTAGTGATGCTTCGAGGGTACAGGATTGCTGGAATCTCACGAAAACTCTAGTCAGAAGGAATAAAAATATGCCCTGCGCCCAAATGCTTTATATTTGAATAGCAAGTTTCATACATGCCTGTTTAGTTGACCGTAACCTACAAATATGTGCGGATCCAGAGAGAGGGACAGGGGTCCGGACCGACCCCCCCCCCCCCCCCCCCCCCCTGAAAAATCACAAAAAGGGTTTCTTAGCAATACTAGTCTCGATCACCTGAAAAATCACAAAGCTACAACGCCAGCATTCAATGTTGACCCAGCAAAACTCATTTAATGGCGTTTCGCTGGTGGGCCGATGATGGTCCGCATTTAGTGGCATTGGATTCTTTCTCCTCTTCTCCCGTCATGAACAAAAACAACAACAAAAAAGTTGTCAAACATGTAGTTGGACCCTCTCTGACAAAGCTGTCTGGATCCGCGCATGACAAACATTAGTCTACAAATATCGGCAATTATTTCCTACGGAAGAGGTTCATTATTTTTTAAACCATCGACGCAAATATTTCTTTACATTTCTCACGTTTTATTCTTTCATCGTCAATGTGAAAATCATATTTAGAATTTAGATCCAGATAAGGAAATCTTATTAGCGTAAAATGGTAAGTATTTTCTTACCCATCAATTTAAAGTGTGTTTTGGGTGCTCAAAAAACCGTCTCATTGAGACGGTTCTTTTGAGTACCCACAACATATGTTTTAGATGAGAAATTAAAAAATAGTTTTACAATACGCACTCTTATCTGGAGGCCTGTAGAACTAATGAAAAAGTGAGAAAAAACAACAGCAACAAAAAACAATATGTACTTTTTCAGCTAAGAGAAACCACGAGCGCGTGCCAAAAATGGGATTCGTCACATAACAGGTTTTGTCCTATCACATGAGATAATCGCATGCTTATTCCATTTCGGTATATTCAATGAAGAACCAGATTAAATGTCGAAGAATCCTGTACCTCATCTAGTTTTGAAGTGTTACTATATGTTTTAACTCTCACATGCGAACATTTCATTAGAAAACCTGTCTTTGGGTAGGGGCTTTAGTTAAGTTTTGAAAATTTGGATGTCGCAAGTGGATCTATCACCATACTACCTTACAGCAAACAAGGGTGTTGAATGCACATGCTCATAGTTGCATACTGTACGCCACACAGTCACAAGCCTTCTCGTGTAGCGTCCAACACTCCACAATTTTATATTTATATGTTTGCATTCGCGAATGAGATGAGCGAAAATAAGAGTTCATAGATTCCATGACTGAAAGGAGGGAGCGCAGTGGCTCAGTGGTAGAGTGCTTGACTCGAGACCGAAGGGCCGCGGGTTCGAGCCTCACCGGCGTCACTGCGTTGTGGTCCTTGAGCAAGACACATTTATCCTAGCTTCCCAGGAAGACCCGTCCCTGTTTAACTGAAAGATTGTTGATGGGACGTAAAGAATCAAAACAAACAAATCCATGAAAAGGAGACAGACAGCGGGGCCACTATGGGTAAATTATGTTCTATGTTCTAACTTGCTAGGTCCGCTTTCTTGTGCCAAGGCACCATGTGCTTCCCTAACCTTAAAACATCATTGTTGCGGCGTCATTGATCTAAAATTAATGCTGTTCGCACGGACCTTTAATAAGGATCCGTGATCGACTCTGTCCTTTTCTCTGCAGCTAATAATATCAGCAGACAGATTTCCCAGGTCTGGCCCCACAAAACGCGCTGATAAGACTATGCAGTGCTCAGGCTGGTATGCAACAAAGTTGGACACATACCTCTACAGATGTAGGGTTCAGAAAGCAAATTTTCTGAGATGTCGCGGTCACCTCGCGGTCACTTCAAGGTATTTATTTACTGCTTTCAAATACAAGACTACTGTCCTGCCAGCCAAGAGTGACATTGACGTCATGTTTTGTTAACAAAGTTATCAAGGACTTAGAATTGATTAATCACTAATGTATTAAACCTGTCCGAAGGTAGGATTAATACATACGTGATCTATCGATTCGCGTGATCAAAAGTGGAATGTACAATTTAACTATTACATCACTGTCACTCTTGGTTGGCACGACAGTACCTAGTGGAGCCATTACCCTGAATCATGACATGCGCTTTCATCTACGTTGTGTGCAATGACTCATTTCATGTAAATGCCAATGTAAATATTAAATACACCGTTATGCAAATCGTGCTACTATCAATTTATTTCTTGGTATGTGCGTCTGTGCGTACATGATCTCGGTAATGCGCACATTAAATGTCAAGCATTTATCTCCCTGAAATCATACCATTTCAAGATCTAGATCGTGAATTGCGTTTAAGGGTTAACATCAAAGCGGTACTGTGAAATTTATTGTACTCCAAATAATTTTTTTGACAGGCTGGTAGCCGCACTCTGAACCAAGATCAGTCAGCCCGTGGTCTAAATCCAACTGATTGACACTCTGTCCTGACAGACACCACAAAATATGCAATTGTGTTTTGCTGTCCAATGCCGATAACAAAAAAGGTGACTTTATGCAAACTTATTATCCAGCATGCAAAGAGTTACAGCTACTAGCAGGGAAATGGTTAATCGGTCAGCATTCGGACAAGTGTTGCATCAGAAAAGTGTGAAATATACATGCAGACCAGAGGTCACTTTTGTGTCAATTTGTTTTCAAAATTGTTAAAATGACGATGGAAAACGAGTGTGC
Source organism: Loripinus fragilis (assembly GCA_964019695.1). Taxonomy (NCBI): domain Eukaryota; kingdom Metazoa; phylum Mollusca; class Bivalvia; order Lucinida; family Lucinidae; genus Loripinus; species Loripinus fragilis. Next base: position 62,017,281 of record OZ026521.1, on the reverse strand, counting down.
TTCTGTAATAAATGGATTAATATATACATAAATCATTTAACTGTAATTTTAGTTTTCAAACGTAATTACGGATACATGGATTAATACGTAAATAATTTTAAGGTAAGAGGTTTACTTTTTTAAATTATTTCTTCAATGACTTGCATCTAGAAATTCCGAGTATAATTACATGTAGCTCAGCTCAACTTTATATGGCAATGCAGTGGCTCAGTGGTAGAGAGCTACACTCGAGACCAAGGGGCCGCGGGTTCGAGCCTCACCGCCGTCACTGCGTTGTGGTCCTTGAGCATGACACATTTATCCTAGCTTAGTACTGATTCAACCCAGAAAGACTCGTCCCTGTTTAACTGAAAGATTGTTGATGGGACGTAAAGAATCAAATGAAACAAACAAACAAAATATGGCAATTTTCCATTTTTCGCGGATTCCTAAATATCGTTACGTAAAAGGATCCCAAATAAAAGCCAGTAATATAGTTTCTCATTTATTGAACGTCTTACGTTATAACCGACTATTTATAGCAATGATCCTCGTATTAATAATGAAGAGTCATGTGTCTAAAGAGTATGACGAAATAAGCGAAGCGTTTTGCGTCAGACAGTAGAATCTCATTGTGCAGTGCGCATGACCGGATTTCCGAAAAAGTCAATCTGAAAGTTTGCTGCTTCGAAAGCAGCAAACAAAAAAGACCTAATGACGATTCTTTCTAATAAGAAAAAGCACCTATTTGACCTTTGACCTTGCTGTGACCTTAATTCGAAGTTTCAGACGTGGCATCCACCCTGGGGCACTTTGTTATACCCCAGAGAGTATTTCTAGCATGGATGCCGAGCATTAACAAAAAATGCCATCAAAACCATTTTCTAGGGGTCTTAGAAATTACAGGCTGCAGACTAAATTGTGTGTTAGAGTCGGTCAGTTGTGTTTATTGTGTGTTAGAATTGTGTGTTAGAGTCGGTCAGTTGTGTTAGAGTCGGTCAGTTGTAATAAAGATAAATCACTCGCGCTACGCGCTCGTGATTTGATCTTCTTTACAACTGACCTCCAAACAGTGAATTATTAAACAACAATTCACTGCTGGAGCTGATCTATTTCTTAATCAAAATTCTTGTTTTAAAAAGAGAGTTAGGTTTTGGTGAAAGATACCATTAACTCTTTCCATGCTGTGTATTTTTCATGCTTTTGTTGGCACCTGACTTTTTTCAAAATTAGCTTTTTAAAAATGATCTTTCAGGAATCCTATCATGTAGAGTATCAAACAGTTTGGATCCAGACCAGTCCCAATGTCAGGCCTGATCTGGATCCAAACTGTTTGTAAAGGCTTTCAGCAAATGACAAAAGTCACTGACAGTATGGTTAAACATGAGCACACTGATATTTCAGCCTCACCCAAGACCAAGCCATAAATGTGTCATTTGCGCCAAACAATGAGTCGGGTCTGGATGGGCATCTACCCATTCTGATCAGAGTCGTTGTTGTGTGCTAACTGGACAGATAATGAGCGACGATTTTCCCCGTGCATACAGCTGAGAATGAGTGGCCCAGTAAAATAAGCCAAATGATTTTTTGTTAAACTTTGGACAGACAGGTCTAGGCTAATAGTGTACACTCTGATCAGAATTCTCCTGATTCAAAGTTTCACTGTTTGCTTTCGGGTGTTGGATTGACACTGATCATAAGTATTTTCTTGCCACGCGTGTAGTTGCACATAATGATTAAGCCACTGGCACCTGAGTCCCAAACCTTAATTTATTTGATGACAGCACCAAAGGCATACCATCGAAGCTCAAAATGCATGAAAACATCGAAAAAACACATTTTTATAAAATTGTGCTCGTTACTATTAGTATAAATAGATATAAATTAAGGTTTGGGACTCAGGTGCCAGTGGAAATGTCGAAATCGAACTATAAGTAAATATCTCCAATCATAGACCCATTAAATTACATCATTTCTGGGAGCACAGTGGCTCAGTGGTAGAGTGCTTGACTTGAGACCGAGGGGCCGTGGGTTCGAGCCTCACTGGCAGCACTGCGTTGTGTCCTTGAGCAAGAACATTAATCCTAGCTTAGTTCTGGTTCAACCCAGGAAGACCCGTCCCTTTATAACAGAAAGATTGTTGATGGAACGTAAAGAATCAAATCAAACAAATACATCATTACTACACAACGTCCGCTTAGGCGCAGGCTAGCGGGAATCATTGCTGCTCGTACACACAAATTATGGATGTAGATGAAGACTCAGATCAATCTTTTTAAAACACAAATCCACTGGTTAAGAATTTGTGGGTATATATTGGCGCCTTTTAAGTATATGTGTTAATAAGTACCAATTAAAGCAAGTCATAAATCAATCGAGTACTGTCGAATTACAAACGTGTGCTAGGCACGTGTGCTTTTATTGTTTTCAAAGAGCCTGGGCAAAGGATTATTTTAAAGGACCGGATGCACAATAGTAGATATTAATATGGGCCTCGGCGCGAGAAAACCTGACTGGTGCATGTGAACAACAAAGGTGCAGCCCTGTATTTGTATCCACGCAGTCTGATCAGCGCTGTTATTGTTCACTTATTGATAAGTATAATATCTAAACTTGCCTCATGCAAAATTTCATTTCAAATATTCTCTTTAGCTGAACATACTGGTTTGAGTCTTAATCAGAAACCCGCAAGACAGGTTTATCGCGAGATGGCGTAAGTGTTTCTTACCACTTATTTAAACCAGAAGACCCTGTTTAGACATCAAGTTTATGGAATGTAATCATAGACCATGTAGACCTTGAATAAGAACAAAGCTTACCAGACTTTTCACTGTTCTCATACGCAGAGTATGGAAGGAAACTATTGATATAGTGTATGTTACAATGTATGACCAACACAGTCCTTAATGCACTTTTATTTGGAAAAAAGTCAGTCTAGGATGCTTAGAAATCATTTTTTTTATCTCAAATATTCGGAATATTGGAATTAATCATTTTTGTTACATTTATCATTTAATTTTACTATTTGTCTAATCTTTATTTGTGGATTTGTTTTTCTTTTAATCGTTTTCCATATTCCATTGTGTAATGTAAGGCAGCCGTATAAAGGTTGCCCCTTCACGTGTAATCTTGCGGAGATAACGCGGAACGAGACTGTTTGGGGCATGCGCACTAACAATGTGAAAAGAGTCTATTAAGCTGAAGGAGGTGCAGAAATGAGTCAGTTTTGAGACCTTGTGCAAAGCTACTTGAATTTGTAGTAAAGAGAAGAGAATCTGCAAGACCGTATTAAATCACAATATACATTAGTCTGATCACCAATTTGACTCTACCAATAGATGTTTCCAAGACGCACACAGTAAAGTCACCTGATAGTGTATAAATGATGACTTAGCATGTTGCAAAGTCCAACAAACAAAATCATCCACATTTAATTCAAGGTTTATCTTACAGTTTAATAGTGGATTTAACCTTTTGCATGCTGCGTAATTTTCCATGACTTGTCGTCTGCTGATTTTTTTCAAAATCATCTTTTTAAAAAAAATCTTTCAGTTTCAGGAATACCATCAGAGTATCAGTTTGGAGCCAGGTCAGACCCGACATTTTGTCTGGCCTGATCAGAGTCCAAACTGTTTGTAAAGGTTATAAACAGACAACACTAGTAGACAAAGAGCTCAAGAAGGGTGTTATTGTGCTTATTTTGTTTGTGTTGGCGCTTTACTTACCAGTCAACAATTTTTCAGTCATGTCAGGACAATTTCTGGACTTGCTGGGTTGAACAAGCAATCAGCAGAGGATAAAGTGTCTTGCTCAAGGACAAAATTACTGACGCAGTGCCTGCAGTGAGTCTCTAAGTCACAACCCTTCAACCCTGAGACTAACACCCTACCAAGTGAACCACAGCTCCCCTCCAATTTGCGCTGAGCTGTCAGACTCGGAAATGCCTGTCAGTGAACTATTTTCAGACTCAGACAAAACTTACCTTCTATTTCCGTGGCCCAATTTCCCATCTTCTCCTTCACCCCAGGAGTAGACCTCCCCTTCCGCCGAGAGTGCCAGGCAATGTTTACCACCAGAGTTCACCGCTATCTTCTTGATAAACACATGCTGTATGGACTCGAGGAGGGTGGGGGTTGATATAGACTCTGTCCCTCCAATGCCTAGTCTACCTCCTGCTCCATACCCTGTTGCATACACCTGGCAAAGAAAGTTGTTCATTTGAGGCAGTTGAGTTTTGGCACTATCACATAAGAGCCTCGACATGACATTTCCAACAATGTGGTATATGCGAGCAGCAAAGCCTCAGATCAGCCTGCGCATATGTGCAGTCTGATCAGAACCTTCACAAGTTGCTTGAATTTTCAGTGACTGTTAAGCTACTGACTGAAAAGCTTTTGGTGTTTCTAAGCTTAAAAGGAGGCTGCATGGGCTCGGCTGAGTCTACACATGTCAAAATACCACATTGTTGGAAATCACATGCTGTGGCTTGTATGTGTATGCATCTATTGAACATGTATGTGCAGCTATCTAGTGGAATTAGAAGCCTAGATTTTTGCCTACTTGTGTGTGAGCAGTGGTGACTTGACTTGGATCTGCATTAACATGATCATATCTTTTAAGAAAATAGTGAAAATCAAGTAACTTTTAAGGCCTTAGAGTGATTTTCAGCGTTTTTCTTTTTTAGTGTACAAGGGGTTTTCAAGAAAGTCTTTTTTTTTTATTTGAGAGCTGGTTGCTTTACTTCAATTGCTTTCTTGGTTTTATGTGTCTGTGTTTGTAAATCTGTGTCTCTTCCTTACAGTACCATGGGTTGATCTGTAATTGTGGTATTTCCTGGTCATAATCACTTTTTAAGAGCATGCAAAACCTATATCTGGAGACCAATTCCAAACCACGCCCAGAAGGCCACACAAAAGTCACCTGATCGTGTACAACTGACCAATGCAATGATGGCTTTACACATGACATAGCTCCACAGACAAAATCATTGCATGTGTTATTTCCCACAATTAATCGAAGGTTTACCTTACTTTAAGTGGAATTAACTCTTTGCATACTGGCTAATTTTTCATGCGTTTTGTCATGTGCTGATTCTTTTCAAAATCATCTTTTTCAAAAAAAATATTCAAGACTAACTTCAGAGTGTCAAACAGTTTAGATCTAGATCAGGCCCGACATTTTATCGGGCCTGATCTAGATCCAACCTGTTTGCAAAGAATATCAGCAGACAACACAAGTGGTGGATTGCATACCTTGCCATCAGCAGTGACAGCAAACAGCGTCTGCTCTCCTCCAATCAGCTGTACGGGTCTCATCCCTGACAGTGACTCACAGCTCACCGGTAGCTTCACCTTGGCTCCCTCCACCCCACCAAGCTGACCCCGGTGATTGTGACCCCAGCCCCAGATCTGACCACTTCCTCCCCATGATAATGTCCAGTCCTCTGGTTTCCTGTAAACAAGATAGAAAATGATTAACGAGACTTATGCAGTAGGGAGACAAGATCTTTGACCTCAGAATATGAGTAAATAAATTTTGTTCAAAAACTATTTACCCCTTGGGAATTTTTCCCGCTTTTTTGTCCTCTGCAGATTTTTTCAAAATCAAATTTTTCGAATAATTCCTTCAGGAATAGTATCAAAGTGTCAAACAGTTTGGATCCAGATCAGGCCCGACGTTCTGTTGGGCCTGATCTGGGTCCAAACTGTTTGCAAAAGTTATCAGCAGACGACACGAGGAGATAAAAGAGTTAATATGTTCTATAATATATTAATATGCTATAGTTTGGTTTTCAAGCAATTCAGTACTGTTATTTATTACGAACTGATATATTGCACAGAAAACAGTGTGAATCTGGATCTACACTGTTTTCAATAGAGACTATATGTCTGGTTTCATACTGTTTTCAAGACATCAGCACACTGTCAGGCTAAGCTAGGTTCCTTTTGCATACATGTTTTTAGGACAAGTATATTATGGCCATTTACTTGTCCCTGGGCAAGTATCAAATATTGCTTTTCCCACACCCCTGGCATTAACCCTTAAAGGGTCTAGAAAAAACCCCATCTGAAAACGTTGTCTGCTGAAGTTGTCTGCTGCAAATAATTGCCTAACATTACTGACGAATAAAGTATAGAAGCAAACAGCGTGGACCCAGAACAGACTGCTCCTATAGGAGCAGTCTGATCTGGGTCCACACTGTTCGCCATAGAGGCTTCTTAAACATTTCAGCAGACGAGAAAAGCAGACGACTTTTGTTGCGATTGGTGCATTAACCCTTAAAGCGCCAATCAAGACTGCAGCAAACGACAGCAGACGACAATTTTTGCAACATTTTTTGAAAAAAATTAGGTCTGATATTTCGTGAGAATCGTCTGCCAACAGACGATTCTCATGAAATATCATGCCTTATTTGTTATTTTTTTAAAAACAGAAAAATTTTAAATTGTCGTCTGCTGCAATTTATAGGTGGTGCTTTAAGGGTTAAGGGTTAATAGTAAAGAATACCTGTTCATCCATAGAAGAAGTTGTTCATCCTGCTCTTGTCTGAAAATGCTGTGATCTGCATGATCTACTGACAAGGTTTCCTGTTCGTCGGCAATGTCCTGGATCTTCTTCATGACTTCCTCGCAGAACACCGCCGGCAGCATTCCCCGCTTCACTATAGCTGCCGCAACTCTGGCAGCCATACAGTAGCGCCGGAACCAGGCCCACTTGTGTGCCATGTCTGTGCAACAGTTCAGGGAATCCAGCCTAAGGTCACATGCCAAAGCAACTAGTACCTGTTAAAATCAATAGATTTCTTATGTAATCACAGAGATATCACATTAACCCTTTACTCCATAGGCTAATTTTATATCATGGCATCATTTTCTATTCTTAGACAACGTGGAACTAGTAAAGAAAAATTTAAGTTAGGTTTTGAATACTTTGAAAACATTATGGAAAATGGAGCATTTGCTCCAAAAGAGCAAATGCTCCATTTTCCATAATATTTTCAAATACATGATATTTCAAAGGCGTCAAAAGGCGTTATTTTGGAGTAAAGGGTTAATATAAATAAATATTGTCCCTATTTTGTTTTTCAAAAGATGTGCTTATTCGCATCAAGCGTTGCTCAATAATAAATATACTCAATGATAACTTGTTTAGGGCCAGTAGGTAGGTAAATTTATAATGGATTTTCCATGATCAACATGGGCTGATCCATAAAAATTTTGTCAGCAGGGGGGGTCCTGACGTTTTGGGATTTTTTTTTTGTCATCAACGTATTTCACAGGAAGGTCGTATGGACCTCCCTTGAGAAGCAATTGGACCCAAGGGGTCCAATTGCTTCCAAAGGGTGGTCCCTACCAGAATTTCTAAGGAAATCTATAGCCACTTGAGATTTTCCAGGCGGAGTCTGGACCCCCGTTCCCCCCTCTGGATCCGCCCATGATCAATAAACCTTTTTTTATCAGTCACTTCTAGTATTAACTACATTGTTGCATCATGACCTGATAAACATTGTCTATCTCACTGCAGTTAATTTCATCAGGTCAACGTGGCGTCAATGATGTCGATGACATTGAATCAACGCTAAAATCAATAATTGGCTCATAATCACCAGTCTGAAGAGTGAACCAATGGGTAAACTGATAAATAGAATACCAACTATGTGACTCTATAAATCAAGAATCAAGGTTCATGTCAAATTCGAACCCTGTATTTCTATTAAACAGGACAGGTCTCTATTCTGGCAATTAATCTTAAGTTGTTAAACTCATTATTTTTTATTGCTATTTAGTGAGAAGTGATATTTTCAAATTATATATCTACCAAAAAAAATTTTAATTAGAAAATCAATTTTACAACTAGTGGAGAACTTTTGGCACAAAGTATATAATGGAAATATTAACCCTTTGTATACTGAAAACCCCTAAACGGTTACTTTTACAAACAGTGAAGACCCAGACGAAATGCCGCATTATGCAGCATTTCATCATGGTCTACACTGTTAGTTAATAGGTTAAAAAGATCTTCAGACAAAAAATACAATATTTTATTGTATCAAATCGTAAGGAATAATCCATTGGTATATAAATGATTTAATATTCAAACGTGTCATATATTACTGTGAGCTTACCTTAAAGAAGGGGCTGTGCATGAGGTGCTTGCCACTGCGTACAATAGGGTCCTCATACTCATATTGCCTCTGAAGGGCCTCGGGTAGACCCTTGACTAGAGATGCTAAAGCTGTGCCACTCACAGACTACAAATAGAAAGATACTTATTATAGAGGATCTTACATGAGAGGTCATGTTTTATTAAATTTATTAAACAATTTGGGGAAAAGATATAAAATATGAGGCTTGCCAAGCATTTTATCGCTTTTTCGCAACAAGTTTAATAAATTCAATAATACACAAGCATGAATGTTAGATTCTATTTATCACATGACATTAAAATTACTTAAAAATCCTGTTTTGGGCATGAAGACGTCAAGATTTTGCCATCTTTTACACCACGTTAAAGTGGACTTCATTACGTAACATTACAAAAATGTAAACCACTAGTAGTTTATCAATTTTATTGCATGGCATTATATCACTTCCAGACACAACGTCATGTGATAAATTGTTAAACTGCAAGACCAATTTATTTGTAAATTTTATAAATTTTGAACCTTTCAAATCTTTTGGGTCTCAGCTAAAATCAGATGATCATGTCTTCACAAAATCTGGTCTGTGAATGCCCTGATCAAACTGCTCCTATTGATCTGGGTCTGTACTGTTTGCCTTGAACATATTGTCATGTAATGACAGACCGAAATATTACATCTTTACTATACATGCCAATACCATGGGTGGAAAGTTCAAAATTTGCAAAATCCTGAACTTTAGAAATTCAAATTTTTAAACTTGAACGATTCCTGCAAAAATGAATAAATTCATGTTTAAATGGTTAATTGTGTTTAGATAATCTGAAAATTCATCAGAGAAGCTATTATAATCTCCCTAATTCAGCATTTTGAGGCTGACTTTCTATGGAAAGTCAGCCTCAAAATCCTGAATTCAGGAATAATCCTAAAAACTTTCACCCATGCAATACTGTAAACCTTACCACCGTGACAAATGCTTGTTTTTAAGACTTGATAACTAAACCAGCATGTTGGGTAATTTTGAACGCTTTTTTTGTTGTCTGCTGTTTTGTTTGTTTGATTTGATACTTTACGTCCCATCAACAATCTTTCAGTTAAACAGGGACGGGTCTTCCTGGGTTGAACCAGTTCTAAGCTAGGATAAATGTGTCTTGCTCAAGGTCCTGAAGGACCACACCACTGTGACGCCGGTGAGGCTTGAACCTGCGGCCTCTCTGTCTCAAGTCAAGCTCTCTACCACTGAGCCACTGCCCTCCCTAATGTTGTCTGCTGGTTTTTTCTTCTTCAAAATTAATGATTTTGAAAACTTAATTTGGGCATCCCATCAGAGTGCCAAACAGTTTGGATCCAGATCAGGCCTGGATCTGGGTCAAATCTGTCTGCAAAGGTGATCAGCAGATGATAAAAGTTGCCACTATGGGGAAAAGAGTTAATAGTCAACAATTCTAACTTTCCTAACTCTAACAGTGACCAGAAAAACATAAATGACCCTCAATTAAGAAAATTAACTCTTTGTATGCTGCAAAATTTTTCATGTTTTTTTTTTGCCGTCTGCTGGTTATTTTCAAAATCACTTTCTCGAAAAATCCTTCAGGAATACCATCAGAGTTTCAAACAGATTGGATCCAGATCAGGCCCGACATTTTGTCGGGCCTAATCTGGGTCCAAACAGTTTGCAAAGATAGTCACCAGACGACAAAATTTACCACTAGCAGTGCTTATTTCATTAACAACTGATATCAACCAATCAGACAAAATAAGCAGCTTTTCACAAACTCAATTTGTTGAGAAAACAATATCTGAAATTTGACAAAGTCCTTGAAAGCAGGAAAGACCCTAATTAACTTAACCATCCCTATTTGATATGGTTGAGTAAAGGAAAACAAATATATTTTAAGGTTGGCCTTAACCCTCTGTCCCCTGCGTAAATTTTCATGTTTTTTTGTCGTCTGCTGATTATTTTCAAAATCAACTTTTTCGAAAAATTCTTCCAGGAATACCATCAAAGTGTCAAACAGATTGGATCCAGATCAGGCCAGACGTTTTCTTGGGCCTGATCTGGGTCCAAACTGTTTGCAAAAGTTATCAGCAGACGACACTAGGAGATAAAGAGTTCACAAATATCTTACCATAGAGAAAGGCCTAGTATCCTCAGGCTCAATTGTGTCAATAGATGGGCTTGACAGTAGGGCATTCACATTGATTGCATCCCCAAAATTGGCAGCCATCAGTTTCCTCAGCTTCTGTAGGGCCCACATCCTTTGAGCAGCCCCTGCAAGGAAATACATGTATCAATAACCTTACTGTACAATGGTTATCAGCAGATGAAAATCGCCGCTAAGGATAGAGTTAAGCAAGCACTTACCCCAAAGAATGCCAGTTTTGCAAAGCTAAATGTTGCTAAAGGTCAGAGATACTTCCCAGTCAACAATTTTTCAGTCATGTTGGGACATTTCCCATCTTCCGGGGTTGAACCAATACTAAGTAGGCACCTTGTTTTTGTTTGTTTGATTTGATTATTTACATCCCGGTCAACAATTTTTCAGTGATGTCAGGACGGGTCTTCCTGGGTTGAACCGGTACTAAGCAGGGATTAATGTACTTGCTCAAGGACACAAGGCAGTGTTGCCTGTGAGTTAAGCACTCTACCACTGAGCTACTGCCCTCCATTATAAAGTGTCTTACTCAAGGACACAACACAGTTGCTACGGTGAATCTCAAACTAGCAACCCTTCGACCCCTAGTCTAATGTTCTAGCAGCTGAGCCACTGCGCTCCTCACTATATTGTGGTTACCTTTATAATGCAGGTCTGTTATGTTTCTGGTGTGTTCCCCCACAATGAAAACAGTTTAGGTGCCAGCTGATAATGTTTACAAACAGTTTGAATACAGATCAGGCTTGATTTAAACTGTTTGACACTAGAATGGTTTCTCTGAACGCAGCTAGTTTTGTCGTATGCTGATGATCTTTGCAAACAGTTTGGACCCTGATCAGGCCCGACGTTTCGTCGGGCCTGATCTGGATCCAGAATGTTTGACACTTTGATCATGTTCCAGAAAGAATTTTTTTATGAAGTTAATTTTGAAAAAAAAATCAGCATACGACAAAACAATGCAGAATTACCCAACATGCTAATAGTGAACTTACCTAGTGAACTGAGTTGAGCACAGGCCGCCAGAGCAGCTGCCAGCCTGGCCACAATATTCTTGTCAAGATTCAATTGTAAATTAAAACCTAGCAGACAGGTGACTAGGTCTATAGATGGCCTCGACAGAACTGTTCTATCAGACAACATATCCATAGGTGCCGCTGCAGGCATTATGGGATACACGGTAAAGAGCCAGCCCCAGCCATTGACAGAACCATCACTGGTGAACTGCCAGCGTATCTCATCACCGGGAACTCTCAACTCCTGGGACCAGTCTGTCCATTCTCGACCTGAAAACATAAAATAAACAAGTTTTTAACCCTTTTCAGACCAATTGTGTTTTCCATACAGCTGCATAATTGAGCCACGACATGTGATTTCCAACAATGTAGCATTTTGACATGAATAGACTCAGACAAGCTTTAAGCCTATGCAGCCTCCTTTCAAGCTTAGAAACTCCAAATGATTTTCAGTCAGTAGCTTAACACTCATAGAATATTCAAGCAATGAGCAAAGGCTCTGATCAGACTGCGCATATGGGCAGGCTGATCTGAGGCTTTGCTGGTCGCACATACCACATTGTTGGAAATCTCATGTCGCGGCTCATATATTAATCATGATGATCCAATGTATACATTGAGGGGTCACAGGTTGTAATTTCTTAAAAAATATATACTTCCTTCCCTGAAGTTTGATTTTGTATAGGTCAAGATAAGGAAACTTTTTGAAAGTGAAATTGTAATCATTTTCTTACACACACAATTAAACATGTGGTTTTGGTGTGTTTCATTGAGACTGTTCTTTTGAGTACCCACAACATATGTTTTTGTTGTTCTTTTGAGTACCCACAACACATGTTCTTGTTGAGAAATAAGAAAAATAATCTTTAGTTAAGCCTGATCTGTGTCCAAACTGTTTGAAAGATAACTAGCAGATGACAAAATTTGTCACATGAGTTATATCCAAATCAGGGTTATAATGCGGTGTGTCACCGGGCCGCATAGGGCAGTCAGTAACATGTCTGTCAACAGATGCAAGTCTGACTGTAGATACAGGGGTCACGAGTTCGATCCCCGCCCCGGTCCCATACTTTTGTGGAGATTGATCATGAAATAATTTCTACGGTCATTCCCCTTCCTTCAGCTGAATCATTCAAGAAGGGTTGTTGCCAGTTAGAAGCGAAAGTATGTGCACAAAGTACTGGTTAACTGCCTGTTCAAGCTTGCCCAGGAAAAAGTGTGGTTAGGTAAACTGACCGTCGGGCCATGACCATAGCTGTTGACTGGGATGTAAAGCAACAAAACAAAAGATAAGGTGTGTTATATAAGGGACTCAGTGTATACTAACTATAAAAGAGAATGTGTGCTTATCAGGTCAAATATGATAAACTAACATGATTGTATTCAGCATTCATTCAATAAACCTTCATTTGCTATAAATAAAAGAGTCAATACAATTCAAGTTTTTTTTTCAAGAAACCGTTTACTTCCAGCCATTTTCAAGGGACATTTCATTTTTTCAAGGATTTTTCAAGGCAGCCTTTCAGTTTCGAGAACTTTCCAAGCCTGTATGATCCATGTACTACTTCTGTAACATGTATGGTAATAAAATCGTCTAACTCTGCATGCTGGGTAATTTTGCATGCTTCATAAGTCATTTGCAAATGTTTTTAATAATAAATCTTTTTCATGAAATATTTCATCTAGCAAACAGTTTGGACCCAGATCAGGCCCAACATTTTGTGGGGCCTGGTCTAGGTCCAAACTGTTTGCAAAGGTTATCACTTGTTTGTTTTGTTTGATTTGATTCTTTACGTCCCATCAACAATCTTTCAGTTAAACAGGGATGGGACCAGTACAAAGCTAGGATAAATGTGTCTTGCTCAAGGACCACAACACAGTGACGCCGGTGAGGCTCAAGCCCGCGGCCTCTCGGTATCGAGTCAAGGGCTCTACCACTGAGCCACTGCACTCCCTAACAAAGGTTATCATAAGATGACAAAATTTACCACTTCAGCTGGTAGTAAAGCTTAGGGGTATGACCTATACCAGAGGTCACAATGGATCTGTAGTAGGAGAAGAGTTAACCTACCTGATCTGATAGAGAGTGGTCTCCCTGAGTTGTCCATGATAGTTAGTGGATCATGTCGCCTCTCTGTTGAACATCTCCTGTCAAATTCTATCCTCAAAGCCTCACAGCCTATAGAAGACAAAAAGAACCCATATATGGTTGAGAAAAGTTGGTCTGTTTGTTTGTGTTGATGCTTAACACCCCAATTAACTATATTTATTTCAGTCAATTGGTGTTTCCGGGGTTGAACCAGTACTAAGCAGAGGATAGTGTCTTGCTCAAAGACAAAAACAGAGTGCCTCCAGTGAGGTTCAATTAAGCCATCCTTCAATCTCAAGTCAAGCACTCTACCAATGAGCCATTGCGAGAAATACTGTCAAGCCTAAACTGAAGTTGTCATCAAGGTGTTCCAAGGTTGCACACATAGTGCTCAGCAGGTGCACTAGAAGTTCAACTATAATGCAACTGAAGTTCAACTCATAATTAATGCACACTTAAGTTCTTTCTTGAACTAATAGTTAACCGATTTACATATGTTCAATTGTAGTGCAATCTTGAGCCTCCCTGGCCCATCGTGCCAACAGCCTGTATTTTGCATGTGTTGTCTTTCTATATATTTTACATGTGTCTTTTTAGTAATTACTGAAAACAATCTCTTTTGGGGTTATATACTATGCACAATAAATTTAGCAATTGGTTTGCATGGGTGAGCCCATCCACATCAGATCTCGAGTTTCATTTGCTAACATGAAGATACAAGCGCCGATCATCTGACAAGATTTTCCATTTAAAAAAATACAAAATTACCAAACGCAGCGGCCGTGCTAAAGTGACGTTTAATTTTAAGACTAGCGGGTAACGTGGGTATTTCTAATAATTGGGGGAAGCCGAGACCATTTTCAAACGATTGTTTGGTCACTGAAAACCAAAAAAGCATAGCAAATGCTGCAATTTTCTGAACTTTTTCAGAGAAATAAAGGACCATGTTTTCACAATTTGACGTTTTTACTAATGTTATTACGTTATTACCTTTAAACGGTGTTTCTAGTCGGGTTTTCATGAACCACACTAATAAGTAAAACTGCTTGATGCCTTCCAACACATTCAGACAAATAATGTTGAATGAAACATCTTCACTACTACAGTGCACGAGCCGAAAGATAACATCTAAGGTCACCATTATCTCGCAAATGCGTCGCACCATTTTTCAGAAACTTAAGGTTTTAATCAACCATATGATGAGTTACATTGTAAGCCTATGATATCTTTGTAAACTGAGTCTCTGTTGAATTGGCACGCCAATAAACATTAGAAGTGTATTCGAATGATGACTACGTTTTGACGTCATTGATGGCAGCTGATTTTTCTTCAGCATGAAATCTCTATCACATCTGTCACATAACCAATAGTTTTATAGGCGTATGATGCATCAGGAAGATGAAAGACCACCAAACGAAAAATCACATGCTTGACATTTTAGCATTAGTTACAACGGGTGTGATTTTTGCTTAATAACTCCTTCCGCAATTCTTGCTCTCCCCAAATGCCTATTTAAAGGATGGCGTCTGAAATTTCGTGGTTTCATTTGCCTAAGATCCTGTTCTCGTCATTGCAATTGAAATTGATTGACACTGCACAAAGATGAGCACAAAAAAGATGCGAAACATAAGAAATTGCTAAACTTATTGTGCATTGTATATAATACAATTACTGACTTCAATGAGGTAGAAATGAGGATTTATCTTTCCGAAAAAGCATTATTCATCGAGGCCGTAAGGGCAGATATTGAAGTATAAAAACTGATTTGTTATATGACTTTTCAACTGTGAATGAAAATTTTCACCTTTTACTTTTTAACTAGATTTGTATTATTGAAGTCATGTTCAACTAAAGGTCTTTCAAAATAGTTTTAGCAACTGTTTTTAAAAAATCAAATGTAGTGTTTTGCAGTTTGAAACTCTCTGAATGCAGAATGTAAAATCATGAAAACACTTTTACATTTTGTTTATTCAAACAATTAAAAATGAACAAACAAAACTATTGTCAAAATTCATTTAAAGTCTTTAATTTATCTGTTGGAAGGTGAAACAGCAAATCATGTCAATTGTATGCAGTCCATGCTATTTTCATACTCATGTTATTTTTAGCTCTCTAGAAAAGTGTCAAAATATTAAGCTCTGGAAACTAGTTTTCATTTTGTATTACTTGACTTTTCGCTTACTGTAAAGGCGGCAACTTTAATATTCATATCTGGGCGTGTTTCGGCAATTTTATCTGCTAAGTAAGGGAATTCAGGTTTTATTTATAATTTGGTAAAGAGTTAATAAGCTTTTTGTGCCGAGCAAACGTGCGTGCATTTCATGAAAATCCTAACCGTATACACACTGAACTAACATTTATTAACCCTTAAAGCGCATAATCACAAAATGTATGCTTTTGTCGTCCACTAAAATATTTGAAGCCTCATAGACAAACAGTGTGGACCCAGATCAGACTGCTCCTGAAGGAGCAGTCCGATCTGGATCCACAATGTTTGCCTCTTTGCCTATGTTACATAAACATATTCAGATGCAGTTATTTTGCTGGCATTTTAAGGACTAAATAATGTATTTTGCGTTTATATTGAGGTAATGGCGCAAGATGATACAGTTACTTTTGAATAAAACCACGCCTCATTTTCAGCTTTCACCTATGTCTAAGGTTGACCAGTCCTAATTACGCATTCATGAGGCGCCACCTTTACAGTAAGCGAAAAGTCAAGTAATATCAACCTGTAGACCAGTTTAGACCAGTTTTAAGGTAGACACATAGATTTATGCAGACAAAGTGGACCAATCAGGCGACAGGATTCTCTCCAGTCATAAAACTAATTACTTTATGACTACAGTATGTTCCTTTAATTCGGGTTATACCGGGCCTAAGGTCCGGAATCTCATGTCAGATACATCCGTTTAATTCCTACTACTGATAAAATGAAAAACTCTGGTCAGGTGAATCAAATTATCAAGTTTCAACTGTATTATATCTCGGACCCAATACACACGGACTGGTCACTTACATACAGGTAAATGTATGTATTGGAAATACGTTGTTGTGGCTCAACGGTGGCTGAGCTTTCAAAACTGACGCAAGTTCAGGATTAAATAATCATATCTCCGTTATTTCTCTACATATCTTCGAATTTTCTTCAAAAAGCAATGGTTCAATATACTATCTTTAAAACTGTATTGTTGTATTTATTCAAAGTGTATCTGTCTTTATGAACATCAGCAAGAAGCCTAGGTACCCTTTTTAGCTATTTTCGACACCTTTAGCCGAAACTCGTCAGAAATCAACATAAAAAAATGGGAAAAATTTCAATTCTTTTTAATGTAACTCCTAATATTTCAGCTTCACATACTGGGAGTAACCTCTTATACCCTTGTGTATGTTCTGATTCAATTTTATTGACTGTAGTACTTTGGAATAGCGCTAAAATAATGCCTCGACAACATAACTTTGTATTTCAGTCAGTGACCAGTCCGTTTATACTGGGTCCGAGATTATATGTATATAATCTCTATACACTAATATACCTGGTATCTTCACATGTCCTGCTAGGGAGGTGTCATCAGTATAGGGATGTGGCGACTCTTGTACCACAGGCTGGGCCAGGGATCTCCCAGTATTTCTGTCAGCAGCCACATCTTCCAGCTCAGTTACAAACCATCTCGGCTACCACAGATTACATTTGGCCAGACAAGAGACAATGTGAGGGATCTCAAAATGCATCTATCTGATTTCTACAATTTTACAAAGGAATTATAGGAAAATGACCATTTTATGGTCATTTTCCTATAATTCCTTTGTAAAATTCCATGGTAAAAAAAATGGGGAACCACAATATGATCCTATTCTACCCAAATAATGAGGGGTGTTATAAGGGAACTACACTGTACCTGGTATCTTCACATGTCCTGCTAGGGAGGTATCATCAGTATAGGGATGTGGTGACTCTTGTACCACGGGCTGGGCCAGGGATCTCCCAGTATTTCTGTCAGCAGCCACATCTTCCAGCTCAGTCACGCAAAGTTCCAGCAACATCTCGGCGACCCCGGGATTACATTTTGCGAGACAAGTGAGTATATCGGACAAGGTGTCTTTGCCGTTCACACCTACTCTGTTTGCTACAGATAGTTTCAGGATGTCAACAAGGACCCTGGCATCATCTGCTGTCAGCCTGTTGGTAAACTCATCCAGACCTGAGAAACATCACAGAGACATTTTAACATTGTCCCAAACAAAGCTCCAGGTTTATGTCCTGAGGATACAGGTAATGCACAGATAGGTCTTAGCATCTTTGCTCTTTGTTCAAATAATCCCATTATTTCATTATTTTTTATTTCTTTAGTTTAATTCTCAACCAATACTTAAGCATTAAAAAACTTTATCATATGATGTCGCGTATGGGAGTGAAATTAATACCATGAAATAAAATCTATAAACCACTAGTGGTATACAGATTTACAGGAAATTTTATGACTTCCAAAACAATGTTGCGTACATAATTACAAAATTATAACATTTTTACGACAGAAATGAGATTTCAAAGGAAGCTTAATGTCATGTGATAAATAGAATCCAACATTCACGCTCCTGTTTTATTGAATTTATTAAACTCATTGTGAAAAAGAGATAAAATGCTCCACAAGTCTTACATTTTATCTCTTTTCCTCAACTCGTTTAATAAATTCAATAAAACATGAGCACTCATGTAAGATCCTCTATTTCTTTAGTTTAGTTCTCAACCAATACTTGAGCATATCGCTTGATATAATGCAGGTCAAAAGTATTGCAGAGTGTTCCAAAGGAAGTATTCTGCAATAATTTTGACCTTCATTAAGCTACCATTTGTCATTAAGATCTTTGTTTTGTCTATTTTTAGTGGCCGTTTTACACAGGTTTTACTGTACCCTTCATATGTATCATTGTGTGAGAAGGACAATCCAACCAATAACTGGAATAATTTGTTGGAAATAAGGCTCTTCAGAGTTTCTGTGAAAATTAATCTGGTACGCTATTGGAGTTGACTTTGCTTTAATAACAATACAACAAATAGCCCAATGGGCAACGAATGCTCACCTGGGAGCCAGCATAATGTTTGGAGATACCATAATTGATGGTGCTCAAAGGCAGGTAACTCTGAACTTGAAACAGTGACCAAGAACTAATTAGAAAAAACATAAGATATTATGCCAGTCCTAGTTATCTGCAAGTTTTAAAAAAGATCTGAAATGGTGAATGTGTAATTTCAGATGCTCAAGGGCAGCTAACTAAGTTGTCAGTGATGGGTTCTGACCAATCATTATCTTTAATGTATGTCCTGATAACCTACAAGGATGAAAAAAATCAAATGAAAAATGAAGATGCAAGAGTGGTCACAACATTATACAGCTATATTTTAGACGCTCAAGTGCAGCTAACTCTGTAATTGGTGGTTGGTTGTAGCGGATAATCTAACTCATTGAAGCTTTTATGGGTGTCATTGTTACCTGCAAGAATGAGAATGATCCATTCAAAAATGAGGGTGCTAAAGTGGTCACAAAAGATCTCTCATTGTAAGTCCATGCAGATTTTTTATAACACTCAAGGGCAGTTAACTCAACAGTCTGAGGTTAGTTCTCCTTAAAGTTCAAACTCATCCAAGTTTTATGGTTGCTCTTGTTACATGAAAGAATGAAGAAGATCCAATCAAAAATGAAGGTGGTCACAACATTATCAATCACTTTTTAAGATGGTGGTCACAACATTATCCATCACTTTTTAAGATGATCAAGGGGAGCTAACTCCATAATAGGTGATGGGATCTTGACGAAATTCAAACTCATTCAAGCTTTTACAGTTGTCCTTCTTACCTGCAAGAATAAAAAAGATCCATTTAAAATTGAAAGCACTAGAGTGGTCAGAACATTTCTCCCATTATTAGTCTATGGGGATTTTTCCAAACCCTCAAGGGCAGCTAACTCATAAGTCCATGGTCGGATCCTGCAGAATTTCAAACTCATCCAAGCTTTTATTTTTGTCCTTGTTAGATATGAAAGTATAAAGAAGGTCCAATAAAAAATGTGGACGCTGGAGCGGTCACAACATTATCCATCAATTTTTAAGATGCCCAAGGGGAGCTAACTCCAAGATAGGTGATGGGATCTTGAAGAAATTCAAACTCATCCAAGCTTTGATAATTGTCCTTATTGTATGCAAGAATGAAGAAGATCCATCCAAAATTGAAAGCATTAGAGAGGTCACAATATTTCTCCCATTATAAGTCTATGGGGATTTTTTCAGACGCTCAAGTGCAGGTAACTCATAAGTCCCAGGTCAGATCCTGCTGAATTTCAAACCCATCCTAGATATTATGGGTCTACTTGTTGCATACAAGAATGAAGAAGATCCAATGAAAAATGAAGGAGCTAGAGGGGTCACAACATTATTCATTAATTTTTAAGATGCTCAAGGGGAGCTAACTCCAAAATAGGTGATGGGATCTTGATGAAATTCAAACTCATCCAAGCTTTAATAGTTGTCCTAATTGTATGCAAGTATGAAGAAGATCCATTTAAAATTGAAAGCACTAGAGTGGTCACAACATTTCTCCCATTATAAGTTGATGGTGATTTTTCCAAACGCTCAAGGGCAGGTAACTCATAAGGCCCTGGTCAGATCCTACTGAATTTCGAACCCATCCGAGATATTATGGGTTTCCTTGTTGCCTACAAGAATGAAGAAGATCCAATCAAAGATGAAGGAGCTAGAGTGGTCAAAACATTATTCATTAATTTTTCTGACGCTCAAGGGCAGCTAACTCCGAAGTCAGTAATGGAATCTTGCCCAAATTCAAACTCATCCAAGCTGTAATAGTTGTTCCTATTATATGCAAGAATGAAGAAGATCCATTCAAAATTGAAAGCACTAGAGAGGTCACAACATTTCTCCCATTATAAGTCGATGGGGATTTTTCCAGACGCTCAAGGGCAGCTAACTCATAAATCCCTGGTTGGATCCTACTGAATTTCAAACCCATCTGAGATATTATGGGTTTCCTTGTTGCCAGCAAGAATGATGAAGATCCAATCAAAAATGAAGGAGCTAGAGTGGTCAAAACATTATTCATTAATTTTTCTGATGCTCAAGGGGAGCTAACTCTGAAGTCAATGATGGAATCTTGCCCAAATTCAAAATCATCCGAGCTTTTATGGTTGGTCTTGTTATCTGCAAGAATGATGGGGAGCTAACTCATAAGTCCCTTGTCCAATCTTGCTGAATTTCGAACCCATTCCAGATATTATGACTGTCCTCGTTACCTGCAAGAATAAAGAAGAACCAATCAAAAATGAAAGAGTTAGAGTGGTCACAAGATTTTCCCCATTATAACCCTATTGGAGCTATCTGTTGCCATTGAAACCAGAGTTCTGATCCGAACAAGCCGAAAACCTAATACAATCAATCCTCCACCCCAATAATGCTCCTGATGAAATTTGATTATGATTGGCCAGCTGGTCTCAGAGATATTAATGTTTGAAAGTGTGGACGCACGGACTAACGGACGGACGCCGGCTCGAGTCCCATACTATAAGCTCACCCTGAGCCTTCGGCTCTGGTGAGCTAATAATGATGAATACTTTTTCTAAGGGAGCAGTCTGATCTGGTCCCATATGTTTGCACTTGATCTTACCAAAATACATCATCAGATGTAAAAGCTGATGATATGGGCCTTAAGGCGAGAAAACTGATGTATGTAACTGATTTTTTTTTCAACCAAAACATATGTTGTGGGTACTCAAAAAACGTCTCGGTGAGACGGTTCTTTTGAGCACCCAAAACACATGTTTAAACTGTTTAAACTGATGGATAAGAAAATAATCGCAAATTTATGCTAAATTTGTTTGCTTAACTGGCCCTTATGGGCGGTAAAGGTCAATGATGGCAAGATATCTATCAAGGACTACCTGATGGGATGACTGTCGTTTCCTTGTGTTCTAGAGTACTTGTAACTTCATCCTCCGAAGTGAAGGTCTCCGCCATGATACTGGTTGCCTTGGAAACCTTGGAAGCTAGGGAATGCATGCTGGGAAATGTGTGATGGTCTTCCAAAGAAAAGTTCTGTAAAAGAAAATGACGTGGTATGACTAATATCGGGGATTTTCCTAGACCTAGGCCATATTTAGAGCTAAATATAGGCTACTTCTCAAATCAAAAATCAGCAAAATTTTCAAGATTAAAGATATTTCCCAATTGTTTACAATAAAATGGGATACCCCGCATCCCTATCTCTGAGACTGCATGGATAAGCAGACTCACCTGCTGAAAACAGTGTAGATCCAGATTAGCTACTAAGAAGCCAGCTGATCAGGATCTACACTGCTTTCTATTTTGCTTGCCAATACATGCTAACGACTGGAATCCTGCAAGTTAATATTGAAGATAAAAAGTGTTTGTTTGTTTAATTTAATGTTTTATGACCTAGTCAACAATTTTTCAGTAATATCAGGACGTTTCTTGGGTTGAACCATCACTAAGCAAAGAATTAGTAATAGTTATACCATGGGTTGTCCTCCTGTATGTGGAGATAATCAACAAGTTTTAGAGAGTGAATTTTTTTGCGTACAGGTGGACAACCAAGGTACAACTATTTTATACCACCTACACCAGTGCAGACCTTGCACATTACAAGGTATTTCTTTCTAAAGTTCTTGAGTGTGGTATAAAGTGTCTTGTTGAAGGACACAAGACAGTGCCTCTGGTGACACTGGAACCAGCAACCACTTAATCTCAAGTCTAGCACTCTACCACAGAGAAACTGTGGATGATTGATATATGTAAAAAATCTCCGGTATGACAAGGGTTAACAGTCTAATACCTCTTGTGATGTTTCTCCGACAGCCAGACTGATGTCACCGTGATCAACTACCGCTCCCTCTGGTTGATGTGATGTTGACATGATCATACTTCCCTCCTGACTCATTGTCGGGGTTAGACTACGCGGTGTGGCGGTAGTCTGTGACAATGACATCACCATGGGGTTGGCTACCACTGGGTGGACTTGATTCTCCTTGGCCAGGGCACTCACAATGGCATCTCTGTGGTACAAATATAAATCATTATACGTTTGTCATCTGCTGTGAGTCGTCCATAACAAACAGTGTGGACCTAGATCAGACTGCTCCTCAAGGAGCAGTCTGATCTTGAGTCCACACTGGTTGTCTTCTCAAAATTAGACTTTGACATAAGCATTTAAAACATGCAGCAGATGACTTCAGCATTTGACATATTCAGATGAATTATTTTCTTAGCAGGTAAACAGAAGTAACAACCTATATTACACAGAAACATTCAATTGGCAACAATATTTGAATTGCAAGGTCAGTTTTTTGCACTCATAAAATAAAACAAAAGAATTTCTGCCAAAACCTTAATAAATTATACACATGTATTGATAAGTTGCAAAATGTCACTGATTTTGTAAACACTTCACTTCAGTCAAGACAATTTTAGCAGACACACTCAATTCGAAAATAGCTAGGTTTTTATCAAACATTCAAACTTTTGAGGGAATGTTACAATATTTGTTCATTGAATGCACTTTTCAGTAACCACATCTGCTTCAGTGATCATGCCGGAAAACCCAATGGAGTTCATTCAAAATGGCTGAATGTCAATCTGCGCTATGATTCCAAACTTTAAGGTAAAAAGAGCTTTCCATCAAGCTTAATGGAATCTAGATTGGATGGTTTATTGTATACAATTTTACTTTTATTTTACTGCCCCTCTAGAGGAGCAGTCTGATCTGGGTCTATGTGGTTTGCAATATGGGCTACCAAAGTACATAAGCAGATAAGAGCAGATGACTTTTGCTGTAAATAGTGGGAAAAGGGTTAAATTTGAAAATATTCTTTTTCTTTCGGAAAAACTACTTTGTGACGCCTACAGAATGTTTCTTGGAATACCTCACCTACCCGGAAGATCTGGGTCCATATTGTTTCAAAAGAAGATCAGAAGATAAGCAAGCAGACGACAATTGTCATAAATGGCGAAAATGGGGAAGGGATTAATGTTTGATTCGATTCTTTACATCCCATCAACAAACTTTCAGTTATAAAGGGACGGGTCTTCCTGGGTTGAACCAGTAGTAAGCTAGGATTAATGTCTCTTGCTCAAGGACACAAAGCAGTGACGCCGGTGAGGCTCGAACCTGCAGCCCCTCCGTCTCAAGTCAAGCACTCTACCACTGCCCACAGGGAAAGGGATGGTTCATTCTATTTTTATATTAGGGTAAATGTTCTAAAATATTGAACACTAGTTGCCTGCCAAAAAGGCCTAGACAAACAGTGCAGAAGCAGTCTGATCTGGGTCTGCACTGTTTGCTATTCTGACAAGCATTTTGTGAATTCTAGCCCTGAAAATCAACATTTTATTTGAGAAAAGAAAGAGAAAAGTGTTCGAAATTTTAGAAACATTCCCGTACCTGGCATATGTGATCTGTAGAGCTGTAAGAACATGACTCAGAGCCAGTTGCTTAGCAACATCAGAGTCTTGTGACAAGATAATCTTGGCAAGAGATGGTCTGGCAGTTTTACTTGTTACCGACGGTGACGGATTTGGAGAATTTTCATCAGCGTTGCTCTCTAGCAGACCTGTCAGAAATATAGAAATGATATAATGTAAAAATTCCAAATGTTTTCCTTTCGAAGCCCGCATACATGTTTCTGAAACCCAGTGTAGATTCAGATCAACATTCAGCCAGTGAGATAACCATAATAAACAGACGGGGTCAATAAGCTGGACCCTAGTGTAGATCCAGATCAGCTGGCTTCATGAGAAGCCAGCTGATCAGGATCCAAACTTGTTAATCCACATGCTGAATCCATGTGTAGTTTAACCCTTAAGACACCAGCAAAAAAATCATCGGAAAATTCATTTGCATTTGTCGTCTGCAGCAAATTTTTGCTAACCTTATTTAAAAAAGTTAAGTATAGAGACAAACAGTGTGGACCCAGATCAGACTGCTCCTGTAGGAGCAGTCTGATCTGAGTCCACACTGTTTGCTGGAAAGGCTTCTAAAACATTTCAGCAGACGACAAAAGCAGACCTGTTTTATTGAATTTATTAGAAGAGTTGGGGAAAAGAGATAAAATGCAAGGCTTGCCAAGCATTTCATCTTTTTTTCGCAATGAGTTTAATAAATTCAATAATACAGGAGCACGAAAGTTAGATTCTATTTATCATATGTCATTATGATGTTTTTTAGTTCATATCTTTGGCGTAGAAACATTAAAGCTGCATAGTCTGTAACTTTTGATCTTTTCATTTTAGAAATAATGTTTCTAGTTTTCAAGAACACAGTAAAAATACTAAAATTCAGGTATACATTTTACCTTTTTCGTAATAATTAACAAATTATTAGTGCCAATACAACAGCATTTATGTTAAAAATTAACTGTCTAGAATTATTGGAGGGACGCAAATAATTACAAACAAGAGAAAATACACCTGTTTTTATAAGATAATTCACTTTTCCATGCAGTTTTCAGCTGTAGATATTAGATTTATTGAGACAACATAACTTAATTCTACTTTTACAAATGATTTGAGCCAGTGCATGAGATTTCCAACAATGTGGCATTTTGACATGTGTAGACTCGGAAACTTAGAAACTCCACATGGTGTTCAGTCAGTAGCTTAACAATCATAGAATACTCAATCGACTAGCAAAGGCTCGCACATACCATATTGTTGGAAATCTCACGCACTAGCTCATTTAAAAAGAAAATATTTTTTTTTCGAAAAATGTTCATAGTTACAGACTATGCAGCTTTAAGGTTTTGCCATATGCTTGACATTTAAAGTGTAATTTCATATAGTTTCCCGAAAATCGATTTTAATCCATGGCTTATTTCACTCCCAGATGAGACGTCATGTGATAAGGTATTTTAAGTGCACGTCAGATACATAATAACATATAGTCAAATGGACCAATGTTTGGAGATCTGCATTTATCATACATAGCCAAAGCCTTTTAGACTTGGAGCTAGCACGTTATAACAATCTAATAAATACATAATCATCAAGCCAGTGAATGACAATACCAAAGATTTTCAATTCCTCTTTTGAAAACAGTGTAGATCAAGATCTGTCGGCTTCATTAGAAGCCGGCAGATCATGATCCACACTGTTTTTCATCTGCAGGACAAATTCACATATTTATATATAATGAAATAACAAACTCAACTGAATGGAAATTACGGCAGATGTTCTCAAATTTCTAACGCTAGCTGCATGCCGAAGAAGCATAAGCAAACAGTGCAGACCAGATCAGTCAGCTTCTGAAGAAGAAGCCTGATCAGGCTCTTTCCTGTTTGCTATTCGGACAAGTATTTTGTTAATTCCAATCCTGATTACCAACATTTTATTTGAGAACAAAAAAAGAAAAGTGTTTGAAACTTTATAACATTTACTGTAGAGGCTAAAATTATACAAACATCAAGAAATAGCTTTCAAAAAATTAAACAGTTTACCAAGATTAGTGGCTAAAATTATACAAACATCAGGAAATAGCTTTCAAACAAGAAATGTCACAAACACGTGACGAATGCCCCGAAGGAATTGGTCTAGCATAAGACACATTTGAGGAAAGATAGCTGTAATATAGCACCAAAAACCTAGAAATGAGGCCAGAAGTCAATGTCAAGGTCAAAGTGCTCAAAATGGTATGCACCACTCAGCCATCCCAAGAGGAATCACCACCCCAAAATTGGGATTCCTACATCAAATAATATAGAAGATATGCTCTGGACACAATAATTCTTGAAAACTAGGTCAGAGGTCAAGGTCACAGTGACCCAAAAATGGTTTGTGACACTCAGGCATCCCAAGATGCATTTACATACCAAATTTGGAATTCCAATCTCAAAGAATATAGGATATGTACCAGTTTCTAGAAACTAGGTCAGAGGTCAAGTTCAAGGTCAAAGTGACTTAATTATGGTGAACGACACTTCGTCATCCCAAGATGCATCCACACACCAAATTTGAGATTCCTACCTCAAATAATACAAGAGATATGCTCTGGACATGATTATTCTAAAATGAGGTCAGAGGTCAAGGTCACAGTGACCCAAAAATGGTACATGACACTCCGCTACCCCAAGATGTATCCACACACCAAATTTGGAATTCCTCACTCAAAGAATACAAGAGATATGCTCCGGACACAATAATTCTTAAAACTAGGTCAGAGGTCAAGGTCACAGTGACCTAAAATGGTATGTGACACCCCGTCATCCCAAGATATATTTACACACCAAAATTGGAATTCCTATCTCAAAGAATATAGGAGATATGCACCAGACTCAATGCAGTTTCTAGAAACTAGGTCAGAGGTCAAGTTCAAGATCACAGTGACCCAATTATGGTATGCGACACTTTGTCAGTCCAAGATGCATCCACAAATCAAATTTGAGATTCCTACCTCAAATAATATAAGAGATATGCTATGGACACGATTATTCTAAAAACTAGGTCAGAGGTCAAGTTCAAGGTCACAGTGACCCAATTATGGTACGCGACACTTTGTCATCCCAAGATGCACACACACACCAAATTTGAAATTCCTACCTCAAATAATATAAGAGATATGCTCCGGACACGATTATTCTAAAAACTAGGTCGGAGGTCAAGGTCACATTGACCCGAAAATGGTAGGCGACACTCCGCCATCCTAAGATGTATCCACACACCAAATTTGGAATTCCTACCTCAAAGAATATAGGAGATATGCACCAGACTCAATGCAGTTTCTAGAAACTAGGTCAGAGGTCAAGTTCAAGGTCAAAGTGACCCAATTATTGTATGCGACTCTTTGTCATCCCAAGATGCAACCACACACCAAATTTGAGATTCCTACCTCAAATAATATAAGAGATATGCTCCGGACAAGATTATTCTAAAAACTAGGTCAGAGGTCAAGGTCACAGTGACCCGAAAATAGTACGTGACACTTAATTTGAAATTCCTACCTCAAAGAATATAGGAGATATGGACTGGACACGAAAGCGGGACGGACGGACACACGGACTGACGGACGGACGGACAGTGCGATTACTATATGCCTCCCAAAGTTCCTTTGGGGGCATAAAAATTAAACAGTTTACCAAGATTAGTGGCTCCAAGAGGGTCCCTGGATGTGGAAAACAGTACAGGCTCATGGGTAGTGGGCGTGGACATGTCAGTGGTAGCCCAGGCGATACTGTGGGAGGAGCCACATGCCACCTTGGTGATCTTGTAGCCTTCCAGTCCATGGACCAAAGCTGGTTTCCTGTTCACTGTGGTGGTGCTGTTTCCCTGCTGTCCATGGTCATTGTCTCCCCATGCATATACCTTGAATTATAAATAAAATGTTGACTATGTGCTTAAATTTTTAACATTTTCCCCACTGATGGCACTTTTTTCATTTGCTGTTTATGTTTGCAAACAGTCTGGAACCCAGATCAGGCCCAACATTTTTTGTTTGTTTGTTTGTTTATTTTGATTCTTTACGTCCAAGTCAACAATTTTTCAGTTATGTGGGGACTGGTCTTCCTGGGTTGAACCAGTACTAAAAAGGATAAATGTGTCTTGATCAAGGACAAAACACAATGACGTCGATGATGCTCAAACTTGCGGCCCCTCGGTCAAGCACTCTGCCACTGAGCCGCTGTGCTCCCTCCCAACATTTTGTGGATCTTGATCCAATCTGTGTAAAACTCTGATGGTATTCTTGAAAGATTTTCTTAAAGATGTTGATTGTTATAAAAAAAAATCTGCAGATGACAAAAAGCATGAAACATTTACCAAGAATGCAAAACTAGGTAATTTTGCATGTTTTTTTTGTTGTCTACTGATTTTATTCAAAATCAACTTTTTCAAAAATTTATTTCAGGAATACCATCAGAGTATCAAACAGTTTGGATCCAGATTCGGGAAGAACATTTTGTCTGGTCTAATCTGGGTCCAAACTGTTTGCAAAGGTTATAAGCAGACGTCACCTATAGGCAAAGAGGTAAACCTCATGTAGAGACTTTTTGTTGGTTCTCTCAAATTCTAAATGTTCTGTACTTCCAGGTTATTTTGAGGTCTTCATACTTTGGTGAGCCAAAATTGGAGGACCATGACATAATTCACCTTTCCAAAAATTCACGCCCACTTTAACTCTTTGTTTACTAGTGTCGTCTGCTAACAGTTTGGACCGAAGATCAAGTCCGACAAAATGTCAGGCCTGATCTGGATCCAAACTGTTTGACACTCTGATGGTATTCCTGAAAGAATTTTTCAAAAAAGACGATTTGAAAAAAATCTGCAGTCGACAAAACACATAAAAAATTACCCAGCATGCAAAGAGTTAAATCCACTAACTATAAGTTAAATCCACAAACTAAAAGGTAACTAGAGCAGCAGTCGATGGTAAACCATCGCAAATACCTATAACCTTTACCTTGGGGTCAAGGTCACTCAAAATGTAGCTCAGTACCTTCTACATAATGTGACCTATGCACATGCGAAGTTTGAAGTTGACATGTCCAATGGTTAAGGAGGAGATGCATTTACAAGAAAATACATTATATGACCTTGACCTAGTTGTTAAGTTCACACAAAATGTTGTTCAGTGCCCTCCAAATCATATGACCTATGCACCTGCCAAATTTGAAGTTGCTACGTCCAACAGTTTAGGAGAAGATGGATTTACAAGAAAGTAAATTATATGACCTTGACCTTACACAAAATGTTGCCAAGTACAATCCACATCATGTGACCTATGCACCTGTAAACTTTGAAGTTGCTATGTCCAATGGTTCAGGAGAAGATTCATTTACAAGAAAAAACATTATTTGGCCTTGGGGTATTTGACCTTGACCCCAAGGTCAAGGTCACATGAAGTGTTGCCTAGTACCCTCAACATCATGTGACCTATGCGCAGGCAAAATTTGAAGTTGTAACTTCCAAAGCATTATTTGGATATGTGTTTTCAAGAAAATACATTATTTGACCATTGACCTTGGGGTCAAGGTCACATGAAATGTCACCCAGTACCCTTGACATCATGTGACCTATGCACAGGTAAAATTTGAAGTTGCTACTTCAAAAAGTTTATGAGATGCATTTACAAGAAAATACATCATTTGTCCTTTGACCTTGACCTTGGGGTCAAGGTCACACGAAATGTCACCCAGTACCCTCAATATCATGTGATCTATGCATCTACAAAGTTTCAAGTTGCTACATCCAACGGTTTAGGAGAAGATACAATTACAAGAAACGTGACAGACGGACAGACAGACAGACGCACGGACGGACGACGGACCGACTTTGGTACGAAATTAATATACCCTATTTTTCTTACGAAAAAGCGGGTATAATTATCAGATTAATCGTGGAAGATTGAACGCATGTGATTGTTTGTGGGACTATGTCAGTTGCATTGGTCAGTTACGCCTCAGACCCAATAAACACGGACTGGTAACTTACATACAGGTAAATGTATATATTGGAAATACCTTGTCGTGGCTCAACAGTGGCTGAGCTTTCAAAACTGACGTATGTTGAAGATTAAATAATCATATCTCCGTTATTTCTTTGCATATCTTTGAATTTTCTTCAAAAAGCAATGGTTCAATATAATATCTTTAAGACTGTATTGTTATATTTATTGAAAGTCTATTGGTCTTTATGAACATCGACCTAGGTACCGTTTTTAGCTATTTTCGGCACTTTTAGCCAAAAATCGTCAGAAATCAACATAAAAAGGTGAGAAAACTTCAATTCTTTTTACTGTAACTCTTTATATTTCAGCTTCGAATACCGGGAGTAACCTCTTGTAATCTCGTGTATGTTCAGAATCAATTTCATTGGCTGTAGTACTTCTAAATAGCGCTAAAATAAAGCCTCGACAACATAGCTTTGTATTTCCGTCAGTGACTAGTCCGTTTATACTGGGTCCGAGGTTACGCACTATCTAGTGACTGTTGAGTGACATTCTGGGCATGATTAGGAAAGTCTATTTTCAATGTTGACCAAAGCTGTGTTTGACTGGTTCCTACCTGTCCACTATCTGTGACTGCTAGACAGTGCAGGGCTCCAACAGCTACATGTACAATCTTCTTGCCCACTAAGCCTTCCACTAGACTGGGCTTACGTACGTGGGCATCTGAACCATGGCCTAGTCGAAAATAGTCTCCTTTACCCCTGCAATAAAATAACGTAATTAACTCTTTGACTACTGAATTTCTGAACTGACTAATTTATGTTGATGATTGGGACTAACCTATTCTAGCAAAGAATACATTAATTTCTAAAGAAAGCAAACTAATAATCACTGACCAGTAGCAGTCTGATCAGGGACTATTTTGAGTTATTTGGTTATGATACCCAAAGATCAGGAACAATTTTTTTACATTAATGGATGGGGTGTCATAAACACAATTTTCTATTACAATCAACAAAAACCCAGTGAAAAACAGCAAATTAAAAATATATCAGTGCATTGACTTAAAAAGCCAAAAGTAATGGGCTTTTAATTGTACAATATTCTGACCTGTTGCACCTATTTCAGCACCCCGTTTATTTTATTTGGTTTGATTCTTTATGTCCCAGTCAACAATTTTTTCAGTTATGTCAGGACGGCTCTTTCTGATTTGAACCAGTACTAAGCAAGGATTAAGGTGTCTTGCTCAAGGGCACAACACAGTGATGCCAGTGAGGCTCGAACCCGCAACCCCTAGATCCCAAGTCAAGCACTCTACCACTGAGCCACTGCGCTCCCTATCACCCCGTTTATCAATGCTAAAACCATGGCTTTTTGCTCTGAGTAATTGCTATATGTAATAAATATGCAAAAGAACTGTCCCGCTGCTATGATTTGTTTTTGTATTCAATCAAGGCTTCCAATTAAGGAACTACATGTATAAAGTAGTGCCAATCACTGCTGTAGTCAATGACTCATTTGTGGATTTTTTCTTGATTTTTGAGGAAAATAAGGTTTGACATTGCAAGTAGATTGGCAGATGAATCACATGAAAAAAAAAATATCAAGCCTTATTGATTTGCATAATAATCAACAAATATTTGAAAATGCTGTCTTCTGCAAATTTTAAATGGCGTTTTCACTCTTTGCCTGCCGGCGCCAAATTTTGTCATCTGCTGCTGATCTTTGCAAAAAGTTTGGGCCTAGATCAGGCCCAACAGAATATCGGTCCTGATCTGGATCCAAACTGTCTGACAATCTGATAGTGACCCTGAAAGCATTTTTGAAAAAGTTAATTTTTAAAAAAGTCAGCAGACGACAAAAAAATCATGGAAAATTACTAAGCATGCAAAGAATTATGGGTAAAATACTGACCATGTCCAGACTTGTCCCGACTTTGTCCTAGCCAGAGAAAACTGGGCTCCACACTCTATCTGACACACTCCTAGTCCCCGCAGCCTGTCTACCTCCCTGGGAACATTACACCCCTCGCTGCCACCACGCCCGAGCTTCCCGAAGTCTCCATCACCCCAGGAGTACACCAGGCCATCGTCAGTGAGTGCTAGTGTCTGGGCATCTCTGCTGCCACATGCTACCTGAATCACTCTCTGGCCAGCTAATTCTTTTATCTGCAAAAACACAGCAAACACTCAACTCTTTCCTCACAGGCAGATCCAGGATTTCTTGATAGGGGCCTCAAATTTGCAAAGGGGGGTTCGATTTGTTATCTTTACCTGATTATTCATTAAAACTTCCTGATTTTTCTAAAAATTCTCCATGAAAATGAAATAATTTTATCTCAAAGGGGGATTCGAGGGAACCCCCTCTGGATCTGCCACTGTTCCTTGCTAGTGTCAACTTATGTCATCTGCTGATAACCTTTGCAAACAGTTTGGACCCAGATCAGGACCTACACTATCGGTCCTGATCTGGATCCAAACTGTTTGACACTCTGATAGTGTTCCTGAAAGATTTTTTGAGAAAGTAAGGTTGGAAAAGGTCAGCAGACGACAACGAGAGCACGAAAAATTACTCGGCATGCAAAGCATTAAAAACATATATTTTTGAGGCATAAAGTGGTTTCACTCTCTAATTATTTTATGCAGGCCTCTAGATAAGAGTGCGTATTGGAAAACTATTTTCTTTATTTCTCATCCAAAACATATGTTGTGTGTACTCAAAAGAACCGTCTCATTGAGACGGTTCTTTTGAGCACCCAAAACACATGTTTCAATTGACGGGTAAGAAAATAATAACAATTTTAGGCTCATAAAATTTCCTTATCTGGAGCTATGTTTATGACCTTACTTTATCAATTTTATAGGCATACCAAACACCTGTCCTAATGAGGGGATTATGGCTGCTCTACATGGGGGTCATAGAGGCTTTGTTCTTTTCAGAGGATTATCTGTATAGATAATACATGCTTGATATATAGTTGACAACCAGTTTCCTGGTAGGGACCCCTGCCAATCTGATGAGATATTCTAATGCTTGAATTACGGCAAACAGATTCTCATTCTATTAACTCTCTCCGAACCTTTAATTGTATTATTTTACAAAAAAGAAAAGTGCATGAGTTTTCATATTTTCATTTTAAAAGCAAATAACAAAATCCAGAAATAACAATTACTTATAAATATCAGCATATATACACATTAGAAACTTTAGTCTATTTTCAACTGATAGGTACTTTCACACCTGTAGATCAGGCAAATGCATCAAGAAATTAAAGGAAAGCGCAACAAATGAAAAAACGTGAACTGTATTTGTTCAAGATGTGTCACACAACATAAATTTGATGATAATAGGAAAATGGAGACGATTTAATAGGATATCTCGCCGTTTAAATATACCAACACAGCGATTTTTGTTTGCTTGAGAGCGCCGCCATAGTTTTTGGTTTGGTTCCCGTTTTTGTAAGCGCTTTACCTGGAGCGCGGGAGCCAGGATCCCGGACGTGACGTCATTTACGCTCATTCTGTGTGTATTGAGAATGTGTGAGACGCATTGTTTATGTGAGTCGGATTATATTGGAGTGTATACTTTATTATTATTTTGTGAGTATCATTGGTTTATATATTGAATAAAGATCGACTGGAATGAAAGACCTAAAAACTGGAGCTTAAATTATTAAACTCTGTAATAAAGATGAAAAAGTTACCCATCTTGTGTAACTTTTTCATGCGCTTATTCCCCAATTTTTTTTTTCTTGTCAAAAATAGATACGCTGGTGAAATACGTTGCGGGTCACATTGTGTTAACAAGATTGGACAAATAATGAAATTCATTTCTTATTCTAACGGTTAAACTTCGTTCAAATCACGTGTGAACACAGGCACTAGATTACACAGGGTTCGTGGCATAGATTGGGTATCATATCTCTACACATTCTCGCAAATTTTGGCCGTTTTGCCAAAATGGTTAGACGAGCTTTCGTCGTACAACTGAAATAAATATCGTTTGCATAAAAAGTGTAAATGTTAAGATGAGTAAATGTATGTTTATTTTGTTGGATAAGCCTTCGAGAATAGGCTGGGACCAGTGCTTATGAGTGCTCTATTAAATATCCAGAGAAATCTTCTCAAAGATGGCCGATCTTTAGACGAGGTACCGTCCGTTTGAACTTAAAAAGTTTCCGTTCTCATATATGGTTTTTTTTCTCTGTGATTGAGGCCCAGACTATTTGTAAATGCTTTATTGGGTTATTCATTATGAGTTTAATATTTAAAAGGAGTAGATCTTCCCTCGCAATGTCAGCAAAAATCATGTTGCGGTGGGGTCGGTTGGCGTGTACATTTTTGCAGATGTGTAAGGAAATGCGTTTATATTTCTTACAGTTCTGACTTTGTTAAAATTTAACGAGTTTAATATTTAAAAGGAGTAGATCTTCCCTCGCAATGTCAGCAAAAATCATGTTGCGGTGGGGTCGGTTGGCGTGTACATTTTTGCAGATGTGTAAGGAAATGCGTTTATATTTCTTACAGTTCTGACTTTGTTAAAATTTAACAAACAATTGAATAGGAAGCGTGAATGCGTTAAAAATTTCGGTATAAAAGACATTAATAAAAACCTCGAGTAAAAACGAAGCAAATTTGATGAAGGGATGTGAATTTAAAAGTGATTGATTTAACACTTTAACACTGTGATAGATAGATAGATAGATAAAAGGCCGTCATCCAATTAGCTACCAAAATTATATCCAATTAGTCCATAACTATTTTGACTACACATTATCACACGCTTGAGCTGTTTTTCTCGCTAATTAAATCAAAGTTTCAATACAAATGGACAGCTAATTTTGTTAAGACACAAGCGCTCCTTGCGCATGGTAAACCGACCAGAAAATCAATGTGAGTAAGTGACGTCACTGGTGTAAAAACATGGCGGCTACCTCAGGCGAATTCCAAGGCGAATTTCGTAAATTTGAAATAGCGATAGTTGATAGAATATATACTTTTAAAGCAATTTCTTTGCTTACAAATTATTTCCAAGATATAGTCCTTTAAATTATATCAGCGGTTACGGTGTATTGCGCTTTCCTTTAATACTATCTCAAACATTTTTATTTGTGACTTATTTTCTGTGACTTTTTTCCGTGATATTTTTTTTTCCTGTGACTTTTTCCGATCAGAGAAAAATTTCAGTGTCGAAATAATTCAAGCCAAATACCAAGAGATCATAAGCAGCGTTATAATGCTTAATGGATAGACAACAACAACATTTTTGTGAAAATCTTATTTTCACAAATTAAGTTACAAGACATATTTTCCATGTTAAAGATTGCTGAATTGGGAATGATTTACCTAGATCAGTTAACGACAGAAAAATTTCCTCTTTTTATGAGGGTTTTATTTTCTCGAAACTTCACAACTTCGCGAAAATAAAACCCTCACGAAAATTACTTAATTTACTGTACTGTCACACAGATTGAGTTATTAAACATGCAGTAAAACCTGTGTAAAACTGCCACTCTCAAAATGGCCAAAAGTTAGTTCTCAAGACCAATTATCGCTTAATGCAGGTCAAAAGTATTGCAGAATGCTCCAGGGGAAGGAGCATTCTGCAATACTTTCGACCTTCATTAAGCTACCATTTGCCATTAAGAACTTTGTTTTGTCTATTTTTGAGTGGTTGTTTTACACAGATTTTACAGTAATACTAAAAGACACATTTGCCACGTTAAAAATTTGCAACAAGTGCATGATTTACCTAGATCAGTACAGGACAGAGTGATTTCACCTTTTCACAAGGGTTTTATTTTCTTGAAACTTTGTTTAGCAAAAAATAAAACCACAAATATTTCCGAATTTGGTGTAATGTAACACAGATTGAGCTATTAAACATCCAGTAAAACCTGTGTAAAACGGCCACTCTAAAAATGGCCGAAAATTGGTCTGAAGACCAATTATTGCTTAATGCAGGTCAAAAGTATTGCAGAATGCTCCAAGGGGAGCATTCTGCAATACTTTCGACCTTCATTTAGCTACCATTTGTCATTTAGATCTTTGTTTAGTCTATTTTTGAGTGGCCCCTTTAGACAGGTTTTACTGTAATGATTATTATTACCTGTTTTGGTTTAAGTTGAGTTGTATTGTCCCCATGTCCCAGTCTGCCATAATCTCCGAGACCCCAGGTGTACAGATCCCCATTGGAAGTGATAGCAGCGCTGTGGGAACTACCACAGGCGATGTCTCGTACCCGCTTAGACTTCAACGCTTCTATCAGCCGAGGTTTGTCACAGTTCCTGAAATATTGTTAATGGATGACAATTAGTGAAACTCACTGCAGTGAAAATTTTGACAAAACCAAGAATGTTCTTAACCCTTAAAGCACCACCTATAATTTGCAGCAGACGACAATTAAAATTTTGCAGCTTTTTCAAAAATAACAAATAGGGCATGATATTTCATGAGAATCGTCTGCTGCAGTCCTGATTGGAGCTTTAAGGGTTAAATTTTGAATACTTTTCTCTTTATCCTTGTCATGCTTGAAAATGTTCATTTGGGCCTCGACGTGACAAAACCTGTCTTCATGGTTTCCGACAAAGCAAGACTCAAACCAGTTTCCTCAGCTACAGAGACTAGCTATAATAGTGAAATTTCACTTGTAGAAGTTTTGATATGATACTTTTCAATAAGCGAATAACAAAGCCGCTGATCAGCCTGCGCAGGCTGGTCTGCACCTGTGTTGTTTGCAAACCCTTGAAGACAGGTTTTGTTGCGTTCCAGCCCATTTTGTATTATAGGGTTATCGCATTGATATTGGTAAATATTTTCCCGAGTTGGGATATCAAAGGATGCCACCTTGCAGGAGTTTGTAGATTGTACAATGTAAAAAATTGTTTGTTTTTTTTATGTAAATTTCAGATTTCACAAAATTGTGTGACACTTTTCTTAAGAACTTAAAACCATAAAATTGATTAGGTTCAGTATGGTACTTTGACTATAGCATGGATTTGTTTGATTTGATTCTTTACGTCCCAGTCAACAACTTTTCAGTTATGTCGGGACAGGTCTCCCTGGGTTGAACCAGTACTTAGCAAGGATTAATGTGTCTTGCTCAGGTTATGCAGGCGAGGCTTGAACCTGCAACCCCTCGGTCTGAAGTCAAGCACTCTACCACTGAGCCACTGGGTTCCCTCTATAGCAGGTACTTTCAGTTAGCAGGATTTGAGTTAATCCTTAAAGGGCCAAGAAAAAAATGCATCTGAAAATGTCGTCTGCTGAAGTCGTCTGCTGCAAATAATTGCCTAACATTACTGACAAATTAAGTAAAGAAGCAAACGGCATGGACCCAGAACAGACTGCTCCTATAGGAGGAGCAGTCTGATCTGGGTCCAAACTGTTTGCCATAGAGGCTTCTTAAACATTTCAGCAGACGAGAAAAGCAGACGATAACAATACTTACATTCTGCTGTAATGTCCTAACTTGCCGTCTTCCCCCTCACCCCAGGAAAACACTTTCCCATCTACAGTCAGAGCCAAGGAATGACGGCCACCTGAAAAAAAAGAGTTTTTGCTGAATCACACTCTTTTCATATAACTCTGCATGCTGAGAATTTTTTTCTCATATTTTTGGCCTTCTGCTTTTTTTTTTAAATTAACATTTTGGGAAAATTTCTGAATCACACTCTTTGCCTATTAAACCATTGCATGCTGTGAAATGTTTCATATTTTTTATCATCTGCTGATTTACTTTTTTAAAAAAATAATTTATTTTTGAAAATTTCTTTTATGAGTACCTTCAAAGAGGTTAACAATTTGGACCCAGATCAGGCCGGACAGAATGTCTGATCAGTTTTCATAGTGTTTGCTTTCATGGTGAAAGCATTCTAATAAGCAACTTAGTTTATACAACGAACCAGTCCAGCGTATAATATAAAGTGTCTTACTTAAGGACACAACACAGTGACTCAGTTGAGTCTCGAACTAACAACACTTCGATCCACAGTCTAATGCTCTACCAACTGAGCCACTGCACTTCGCATCATGAACTTATTGAGGTTCTTTTTTTTTTTCAGGTTTTTGTTTTTTTCATTTCCTTTTCTTTTTCTGTTTTTTTTTTAAATAAAAGCTTTTATAATACCTGAATGTACAGCAATCTTCTTGATAACATACTGGCTAAGGGCAGATAACTGTCTAGGCACCTGCACAGTTCCTCCTGTTATCCCCAATCCAAGTCTACCATTGGTTGCCTCCCCACAGGCATACATCTTGCCTTCTTGGGTAACTAAAGAAAATGAATGAAACCACTACAGTCTATTACATTTATCATTTATTCCTCCATAGGCTATTTTTAGATCATGACATCATTTTCTATTTTTAGAAAACATTGAAAAAATTCAAGAAAAAAAATTCAGTTAAGTTTTGAATTCTTTTAAAAATATTATAGAAAATGGAGCATTTGCTCTAAAAGAGAAAATGCTCCATTTTCCATAATATTTTAAAATACATGATATTTCAAAGGCATCAAAAGGCATTATTATGGAGTAAATGGTGAAACCCCTTTCACACCATTTACAACAACTGTTTTTTTTTGTTTCTTTACATCACAGTCAACAATTTTCAGTCATGTCAGGAGGGGTCTTCCTGGGTTGAACGAGTACTAAGCAGCAGATAGAGTGTCTTGTTCAATGGCACAACACTAGTGACTCTGCCGGTGATGAGTTTCAAACTAATAACCCTTCTATCCCCAGTCTAACACTCTACCAACTGAGCCAATGCACTCCACTCACAACAAAAGTCGTTTGAACCCTTCTCAGACAGCTCCTCAGGAGCAGTCTGACCAGGGTTCATTGTGCTTGCTCCTATGGCCAAAGTACTCCGGAGTGCAGCATTAGAATATATGTAGCAAACCGAATAAGCAGACATTTTCATGACAAAAGAAAACTTTTTCCTATAATTCCATATAATTTCCTATAATTCGTGTGATTTTTATCTTTTTCCTTTACTTACTGTGTATAATTGTCACTTTATAACATAATTGATTTATAACAAAGTATATTCCCATAGATCCCATATATAGCATTTTAAAGGGACTGTGCTGTAATAAAATATTTTAACCCATAAAACGCCACCTATAATTTGCAGCAGACGACAATTTCAAATTTTGCTGCTTTTTCAAAAATAACAAATAAGGTATGATATTTCATGAGAATCGTCTGCTGGCAGACGATTCTCACAAATTATCATACATTATTTTGCTCGAAAATTGGGAAAGATGTTGCAAAATTTGCCGTCTGCTGCAGTTGTGATTGGCACTCTTAGGGTTAAATACCTACCACAGAATAAGCTTTTTGAACCTCCAACAATTTGTGTACATTTCAAGGCTGACAAAGTCTCATTCAGCTGAGGCATTTTTATCTGAAAAAAAGAGAAAAAAAACATATACTATTTAGAATGGTAAGTTTTCAAGTGGGTTTCTATAAAACAAGACCAAACTCTGCTCTGGACCTGCATCCCCGTGCAGACGTAATAATGTCTAAGTTCAACACTCCCAAAAATATTATCAAATGAGCACAAAATATAGAGTGCACATGTTCAATGTGCGTAAAAATCATAATGTACAAAGTTTGAATATGAAGAAATGAAAACAGCATGGAGTTACAGATCACACAAACCAGACAACCCCTAAGCATTTCAGATGGATAAAAGGTCTAAGTCCAACAGCCCTAAAAATAAGAAAATATTTAATAAATATGCACAAAATAGATGATGCACATGTTCAATATATGAATAATCATTATGCAAAGTTTATATATTAAGGAATGAAAATTGTTGGAGCTACAGATTACACAAACCAGACACCCTCTAAGCATTTTATTGAAAAAATTTCAAATAGTTCAAGACCCCCCAAAAAAAAAGAAATTTCATGAAACTTGTACAAAATAGAAGGTGCACATCTTCAATATGTGAACAATCATTATGCAAAGTTTGAATATAAAGGAATGAAAACTGTTGGAGTTACAGATTACACAAACAAGACACCTCCAACGCATTTCTGATGATAAAATGTCTAAATTCAACACCCGTCAAAAATGAGAAAATATTTATCAAATGTGCACGAAATGGGAGGTGCACTTCTTCAATGTGTGAACAATCATTATGCTAAGCTTAAATATAAAGAAAAGAAAACTGTTTGAGTTACAGATTACACAAACCAGACACCATCTAAGCATTTTTGGACAGCAAAATGTCCAAGTTGAACACCCCTCAAAATTGAGAAAATATTCATGAAATGTGCACAAAATACAAGGTGCACATCTCAAATATGTAAACAATTATTATGCAAAGTATGAATAAAAAGGAATGAAAACTTTTAGAGTTACAGATTACACAAACTAGGCACCCCAAAGTGTTGCAGGCGGACAGACAGACAGATGTAGAGACGGGCGGACAGAGTAGACCCATTACTAGACCTGCTAAAGCGATGCAGATAAAAAGAAAGAATAGTAGTAAAAAGTATATTTTATTGTTTGTAAAAATTAGGGAAATAAGTGATTATTAAAATAAGGGTGCAAAGATCAGGAATCGATACAATCAAGTACCACACCTGACCCAGGATACCAATGAGAAAGTGACAAACTCACAGTAGACACCACAAACGAGAGCCAAGAGGTCAGCCCTTTCCCAGCAGGTGACCACAAAGCACATATAAACAGACTCGCACAAAGACATAGCAAACACAAGACAGAACAAAAACATAAAAGATCAACAAAAGAAGTACCGCCTTGGAACGGTCAGTAAAATATTTTACTGGAGAGCTTAAACCTGTTTAACGGCGCCAACCTCACCCTTAATTCAGATGTGGATCAAGACACATAGATATTTGGTTTGCATGAAAGACCCCTAACTTATCCATGCATCATCTCCTAAAACATATAAATCAAGATATAACAAGGAGATAAAGCAAGGATAAGGAATCAACAGTAAATTAAACTGAATACCAGAGCAAAAGAAATCCAACAGGTAAACCCCGGTGGGCCCGACAAACAGCCAAAGCCACAATTTGTACCAATGGGTTATAAGAAAAACATGCAGGATTAACTGTCACAAATAAATAACGTTATCCAATCGGACATCACGTTTCATTCCCAAGTGTATTAGAATTCAAATTCACTCATCATACTAACCTTTGATCCTTTTGGTCCTCCAAGCTGATCTTTATCATTAAGGCCCCAGACTAAGACATGTGTCTGAATATCTTTTCCCATGGAGACTTTAGCTTTTCGTTTCAGCGCATGAGTGCTCTGTTTATCATCTTCCTCATCTTCATTATCGGAGGCCAGGAATGAGTATCCTGCCGCCGAGTCGTCATCAGTCCTAAAGCGCCCGATCATCGACAGTCCATGTATCTTGCAATCAATTCCACTCTGTCTACACTGTTTTATTTGGATTTCTATGAACCGGTGATACTGAAATAATAATGGTCAGACTGAGTGAAAGATTAAAATTTCCCAATTCCTGATCTTCAGAAAATCAAATGTTAACACTTGCAGAATGCCAAGAACTTATTAGCCACGACACATTATTTCTAACAATGTGGTATTTTGACATGTGTAGACTCAAACGAGCCTGTGCAGTTTCCTTTACAGCTTAGAAACTTCAAATGCTGTTCGATCAGTAGCTTAGCAGTCATAGAATAAATATTCAAGCCACTAGCAAAGGCTCTGATCAGACTGCACGTATGTGCAGGCTGATCTAAGGCTTTGCTAGTCGCACATACCACATTGTTGGAAATCTCATGTCACGGCTCAATGGTAAATTTTAAATTTCAATGGGCGATCGTCTTTAGATAAACTGAAAATAAATCAGAAGCAAGTATTATCTGTTCAAATCAGGATTTTGAGGCTGACTCTCAAAAGTAAGTCAGCCTCAAACTCCAGAATTTTGTGACAATACTTTACCCTTCTGTAAACTGAATGAAATGGATGCATCCCTTCAAAAGTTAGTGATTCAGGATTTTGAGGCTGACTTTCTTAGGAAAGTCAGCTTTCAAGCTGATTTCAACTTTTAAAAAATTTACTCTTCTGTAAGCCTTGAATGAAATAGATGCATCCTCCAAAAGTTATTGATCACAAATCAAAAGTGTGATGCTGGGGCCGCTATCCACAACGATATGGATGCAGACATGATTCATATGCGTCTGCCATTCTCCACAGGTGACTCAAAAATGTTCATCCTTAGGCCCCCAAATAAGAGTGCCTAACTGAAATTTTTTTTTTATTTCTCAACCAAAACATATGTTGTGGGTACTCAAATGAACCGTCTCAATGAGACGGTTCTTTTGAGCACCCAAAACAAATGTTTAAACTGATGGATAAGTAAATAATCGCAATTTTACGCAGAAAAAAATGCTTAACTGGCCCTATGCATCCTGATGAGCTGACATTGTCAGAA
The DNA here is from genome assembly GCA_964019695.1 of Loripinus fragilis. NCBI lineage: Eukaryota > Metazoa > Mollusca > Bivalvia > Lucinida > Lucinidae > Loripinus > Loripinus fragilis. The sequence continues at coordinate 61,975,011 of OZ026521.1, read as the reverse complement.
ACTTGCTGATCTGGATCTACAAGTTACTATATGATTGGTTATCTTTTTATTATGTAATTCACCAGTGGCTGATAGATTTCGATGCATTCAATTATTATACTGCAGAGATTTTCCTTAGCCTGATTTGGGGGCCAAATATCTGCCCCTTCCCAATTAAAAATGAGCAAAAACTTCCCAAAATGGCCTATATCATTCCCAATTTCTTAGTTTTAAACTTTGGTGAAAATTTCATAAAAATCCAAACAAAAATAGCAAAGTTACAGATCCATGAAAATTGCATAAAAATGTGAATGAAAACGTGTTTTCATTCACATTTTTATGCAAATTTCCATGAGTTTTATGAAAGGCAGTCAAAGCAACACATATGTTACAGCTTTATACTGCTAATTTCAATCTATCTAAAAAGGCGTTCCAGTATCAATTCTTCCCAATTTTGATGGTCTGAAACAGCGGGGGAAATAGTGCTGTGTTTTTACCGGCTTTTACCTGGATATAGTGTGGTGTTTTGACAGGATATTCGCCGGGATTTGAAGGATTGCGAGATTTCAATATTGTGGAAAGACAACAAATCGACAGTAAGTTGAAGAAGTGTTTTATTCTGGCTATTTACGTGATTAAGATTGACAAATAATCAATTTCGATTAAGAAGAATGAATGTCCATTTAGAATAGATTGCAGTCATATCGAGTTTATCAGTTGCCACGCTTGGGATGGAAAAATTTCAAGGTGAACAGAAGAATGTCACAAGATTCCACGATTTTTTAATTTTATTTTATCAGTACGACTTTGTAGTAGGTTTATTGCAGGGGTTCATGATAAAAGGTGACAGAAAATTAAGCTTTAGTAAATAGCGGGGACTTTTTGCAGGGATTTGACCAAAAACAAATTCCCTGCAGAGCAGGGATTTTACCTGGGCTTTGCATATGGAAAAATCAATATCCCCGCTATTCCCTGGCCCTCGGGGGGACGTGGTTGCAAATGACTGGTGCATAACAAAATATTTGATTGCAAATTAATAAAGGAAGAATAAATCTTACTCCACCTACTGAAAACTCAAAGTGACTTTGAGTAAATAATAGTCAACTGTTTTCCAGTACAAGTTAAACCCTTTCCTTAATGAATATTCATGCTTAGCTCCACCCACTATGAGTAATTATATAAATAAACTTTCACATTTGTACATTTGTAAATAGAATGAAAAAATTACTTGTCAGGTCCACTAGTGTAGGATCCATATCTTTATAAGCAAACAGAATAGACCCGGATCAGGCAGCTCTTGAGCTGCCTGATCTGGGTCTGGTCTGTTTGCAAAAGTGTTATAGGCGTCTCTATGAGGCGAAGGGATAAGGGCATACCTCTTGACAGTCCTGTAAAAGGGTAACCAGCGACTCTGTTGAGCCAATGTTGATGGTTCTCGTTTCCTTCAGGCCCTGGATTGTCTCCCCTACATTGATCACTATCACTGAAGGCATGTAACTAGAATCAGATGGTTCCACTCTCAGGTAGAGGCGGTTCACCAGGATGTCTGGCTGCATCTCTAGTCTTATCCAGTGCTGGAAAACAATCATTTTAAAATATAGAAGGCTGAAAACATCAAGTAAAAAACAGATAACATGTAAAGTATAACCAGTGACTCTGTTGAGCCAATGTTGATGGTTCTCGTTTCCTTCAGGCCCTGGATTGTCTCCCCTACATTGATCACTATCACTGAAGGCATGTAACTAGAATCAGATGGTTCCACTCTCAGGTAGAGTCGGTTCACAAGGATGTCTGGCTGCATCTCTAGTCTTATCCAGTGCTGGAAAACAATCATTTTAAAATAGAAGGCTGAAAACATAATTTGTAACTGACAACAACCCTTCTAATATTTCATGATTAATCTCCACAAATGTATGAGGGTCTGGATTGGGGGGTCTGGTATTCACTATTCATTCAAAGTTTAGCCCCTTATTCATCTCATTAAAATATTTGGGTTATTCATTAAAATAAGACCATTTATTCATTAAAATTATTTTATTAGAATAAAATGGGCCTCGTGTTTTTCTTCCAATCATTAAAAAATAGGATGAATCGTTATTTTTTAGGCCCTCATTATTCACCATTCATTAATTTTTTGGCTCATTATAAAAAAGGCCATTATTCCCTTATCATTATACCCCATCCAGACCCTCATGTTTGGTCCAGGATGGGTTAACATAGACAAATGGACAAATCTAGGGGACTTAACAGTAAATTAAAGTATCTGAATATGCAGAGAGTCAACTATGTGTTACAAGTTCAATTTATTATTCACCTTTCCCTGTGAGCCTGCACTCTGCCAGTACCCACTGTGACCCTCTACCAGTTTTAGAGCCTGGTTCTCTCTTGATGATACTGATAGGTTCTTCACACACATATGCCAGTCATCAATCAGGGAACCATTCGATGGATAGACTGGTCTCTTCTTTTGTTTACCAGGTTTACCAGCAGGGACTGGTTCTGCACCTATAAATGAAAAGTATTGTCCGATTTTATTAACCTGACACAGGTGCATAATTTCACGGTTAGTGCACAAGATAATTTTACCTTCCGTCGACTTTCGGTATTTACCGTAAGTTAATTGAAAATTTTGCAAGTACTAATGCAGATAATGAAACGTTTTGCACTGTACTACTGACTAGTCAAGTGGTATTGGTACAGAGTTTATAACCAAAAGGTCCAGAGTTCGAGTCCACGTAAATTCTTTATTTTTTATTTTTACCTCTTTATTTGATTCGTTTAACTTCATTATTATAGATGTACCACGACCTCTGAGTAATGTCTTTTGGATCATTATATTCAAAAGGTTGATGCGTAACGCATACACTGGGCCAGTCTGTCTTGAACATATACGTGCTTCAAAATAGAATAGTATATGTAATACAACTCCTGAAACCCCTATTTCTATACCCGTATTTTTAATTTTGTAAATATAGCCACGCTTCAAAATTATTTGTTTATCTATACTTGCATTTGTTATTGTTATTTTTGTAGGACCCTCACCGAGAACGTTTACCGTACGCTCGATATGTGAAGTTGAATCTCTGTGCTTTTGACATATTTTTTAAAGTAATCGCAGATATTTTAAAAAAAATCTGTTTTGCCTTAGTGCCAAGACTTGCTGCATACTTTTCTTCAGACGTTTTCCCACTGAACTTAAGTTCAAAAAACTTGTATAGTGAATAAATTTTAACCATATGTTTTGGCTACGGTAAATCTTGTATTAGTTCGTACACTCGAATAGTTCGTACACCTTAAATTATTCCATGGTGGTCGGACCAAAATGTCATGTATTAGTTCGTACAGTGGTCATTTTTTCGATTTGTAATTTTTAATAGTTCGTACACAACGGTGTTTTCCTTCATTTTGGTACCTACATGGCTTTTAATCAGTGTGTCTGTCTTTCCTACCGTCGAACACGCCAGTTTACTAATATATCAGCAGCGCCTGTTAGTGCGACCGTCAGTGTCTCTAACGTGCATTCAGCATTGATGCGTGATAAACGCTCTAGGTTCAATGAACGTCGGACTGATGCAAATTTGCACGCCTTTGTCGCCATCATTGGAGATATTTCGTCATCAAATACATGTACACAATCACGCGCGCGAGCACATTGATTGTGAACGTGTCTGTGATCATTGAGCCTTTCCATCAATATTCTCCAAACGGGAATCTAAGCACGTTTATCCTCATACCAACACAGCTTATTTTAGCGTTATTTCCTCCTGGCGACTTTTAACGCGTGAGTACGACATGGAGAACGTCTACGCAATGCCCATGTATCTATTTTTTAATCACTGGATCCGAGCATGATGAAACCATATGTGGGCTGGTGCTTATCACAAATGTGATCAGCGAAGGCTCAGGATAATCTGCGCTTTTGTGCAATCTTATCAGAGTCACGATGCTCACTAACTCAAAGTTTTAAGTGGATGAAGACTAAGGCCAAAACAATCTAGACATCTACGTACTCCCACTAATAAACTGTGCTTTAAATATGCGAGCATCAATTCTATACGAGTTCGACGGTTTTCTAAGTTCACCAAAACGCGCAAGCAATAAGCGTAATAAAAATAAGTCTAGACACTGATGAGCCTAGCGCGGCGTCCTCATGAAACTGTATTTATGGGACTAAAAGATTGAACACATTAAATGATTCCAGTGGATCATCGCACAGACGCACAAACCAAGATGTAAATTGATTTTTGCATGCGTCTGCATCATGTTTCAATGAAACGAGTCGGTTCATGAGATTATGCTTTACCTCTCGCACATGCGGCCAGCGAAGGCTCAGACGAGTCTGCACGTCCGCTCAGTCTTGCCAGGGGCATAACTGCTCATATACACAATGAAGGTGCTTGTCTTAGTTCCAATAGGTGGCTGTGTAAAAATACACTAATGGACACCGCAGCTATTGTTTGCTTTTAGATAAGAAAAAAATGTTCGAAAAAGCGTCTTGTTTTATTACTAAATTTATACTTAAATTTGCGTTAAAATGTATTTAAATCTTAATTCCACACAATTTCGCATTTGAACAGCTTTGAGGTGATCGCGACGTCTTCTCAGGGTTTTCTTTATTTACCCCATTCCGTATGTAGCTTGTTGCTGTTGCATGCAAACAACAAAGGCACAGACCAACCTGCGCATCCTTGCAGTCAGTAAGCTCTAGAATGTATGATAGCTAAACCTGCTACAAATAAAAAATAAAATTCCGCCGTCGGACATGCGTGTGCGGATCCAGACAACTCCAACGGGGGCGGGGGGGGATTGCTTCTTGAGGGAAGTTCGTACCAGTTTTTTTTTTCTTGCAAATAAATGACAACTTGTAATTTTCCAGGGGCAGGTCCAGGGCCCCTGCCCCCCCCCCCCCCCCCCCCCCCGCCCCCTCTGTCTCCGCCCATATCAAAGTTTCAAAGAGTTTGAATTCACACTAGTACGACATACCAGGGACTTTCTATACCAGAGTCCTTGGACTTATACCACCCTTACCAACTGTAGCACGAAATATCTCATGATGTGCAAGGTCTACACTGATGTAGGTGGTATAAAGTAGTTATACCATGGGTTGTCCACATGTACGTAAGATAATCCACTCGATAAGGCTCGTGGATTATTTCCACGTACAGGCGGACAACCCATGGTATAACTATTACATATGTATTGCCGGGCCTGGTCAATTCACAAACCGTCTGCTAATTATATCAGCTGACGTCAAAGGCAAAGACAGCATGATCCTTTTCAAGATCAAAGAGACCGCTCACTTCAATTCCAGCCACGTGTTGTTTTAAGATTTGGGGTCGCACGTGGTGGCCTTGACACAAGAAAATGTACATGACACATTAAGCCTGTTTGTAGGACATGGAAACAGTGACCCAGATCAGAATTCGGCGGCGTATGAACACATGGGCGGATCCAGAGAGGGGGGACAGGGGGTCCGGACCCCCCCCCCTGAAAAATCACAAAATATAGTTTTATAGCAATACTGGGCCGAATCCCCTGAAAAAATACAAGGCTACCAATTGGGCCATCATCGGCACGCCAGCGAAACGCCGCATATTGTGGTATTTGGATCCTCTCTCCTCTCATTAACTTAAAAAAATAACGTTGTCAAAGTTAGACACCTTCTGGCAAAACTTTCTGGATCCGCGCATGGAACAGGGTCGCCACTGTTTGCTTACAGAATCCTGGTCTATCAAAATTTTAATAAAAATTAAAAAAAAAAAACACCCAACGAATTAAGCTGTCAGATCTCTGCTGTTTACGGCCAGCTACACGAGAGTGCAAAGACTAGCATGTGCATCCAGCACTGTTTTTGGCTGTTAAAAAGTCAGTATGATAGATCCCCTGCGAAATCAAATTTTCACCGTAACCGAGCCTCGAATCACGAAAGACAGTTTTTCTCCCTGGTCAAACGACCATAGATGACTAAGTGCGAGAATCTGGTTCTACACTGATTACCATTATCAAAGTCTTAGAATGCTAACACGAAATGGGGTGTGTGAGCAAGCTGAGCATGTAAGTCGCCACAAGAATACATGAATATGCATAAATGGAATACTGCGACGTCACGATGAAGACTCGAACCAACCCATACAGAAATATAGGTGTTCATACAAAGCCTTTAAATGGAGTAAGCATTCGCAAAAACGTAAGTTGTGGGTCTTTTTACAAAACAGAGGCAGAGTAATGTACTACTCTCATGAATTTTCACATTTTTAGAAGTCATTTTCATTTTCAGTTTACATTCGGAACGCGCACTGCACATCAAGAAAAAATCAAACCAATAGATGAGTGCATACGTATGTCTAACCTGTCGGACTAATGTACGCACACATCATAAAATATTGTCTTGTCAACTTCTGTGTTGCATTTTCGAGGGTTCTAAGGATCATTACCCAGAACGAAAGCTGCGATATACGTCAGCTTTACGTTGTAGAGCTAGCCGTCGGTAGTGAACAGAAGTTGTATTATTTTTGTTGTGAATTGTCATCTCGGTCCGAGTTGTCGTAGAACGAGTTTAACCATCTAAAAGTTTAGCCGGGTATATCGCACGTTGTATGCGAGTCTTATATAGCGGAAAACAAGTTGGTGGAAACCGCACAGTAGGTGATTATCGCAACTTTATGTTTGGTTGTTTATTTTCAAATTAAGAATGTTAGTTTAATTGAAAATACTAATCAGACAATCAATCTGTGATGAGACTAAAAGGATAAACAGAAATTCCTTCCTCTTTGGCCATTTTCGCATGTTTTGGCCCCGTTTTATCGATCTTCAGAATTTCATTTTATTAGTTCGTACAGTGCCATTTTTCAGGGAAATAATTTTTATTAGTTCGTACACAGAGAACAATAATTATTTTTTGCTGTACGAACTAATACAAGATTTACCGTATAATATAGAACAATATTTTCCAATAATCTCTGAAGATGTTTCGGACAGACTGGCTCACTTTACGTGTTACGCATCAACCTTGCCAAAATTTATTTCTCATGGTTCGTGGTACATCTACAATAAATGAAATTAAACGAATCGAATAAAGGTAAAAAAAAAACCACACACACACGTGGACTAGAACTCACGACCTTTAGGTTGTAAACTCTGTATCATAACCACTTGACTAGTCAGTAGGACGGTGCAAAACGTTTCATTATCTGCATAAAACCTTGCAAAATTCCTTTAAAACTTACGGTAAATACCGAAAGTCGACGGAAGGTAAAAATATCTTGTGCACTAACCGTGAAATTATGCAGCTGTGTCAGGTTAATAAAATCGGACAATAGCAAGCTCATGAGATTGTGGTACTCGTAGCATATGCCACCAGCAAATGTAAAGACTAGCCTACACATGGGTACGGTACATCTTAGCAAGCCAAGGGTACTAAGTCCACTTAAGGAATTAAGTGGACTTAGTACCCTTGGCATGGGGGATTCAGAAAGTTTTTTCAGAGGGGGTCCAACTTTGACGTTTTTGTTTGTTTTTTTAGTTGATGAGTGGATCCAAATACCGGAACAAATTATATTAGGCAATCAATATTTTGTTGTGATACTATGAACATATGAACAACTTTCATATATAGGTCATGCACATAAGAAAATATAATCTGCATTACCCAAGATTAGACGCTTTAAGAGTTAAAAAAAAACATATACTAACCAGGTTCTGCTATTCTACTGAAGGGATGTTTATGTTTCTTTGACTTGAAGCATACTTCGCAGAAGTCGACATCCTCGCAAACACGGCACTTGTATCTCATACCAACAATGGGGAACATTCGGCACTCATCGCATCTGCAATATGAAAAAAAACAGTCATAAACTAACCAGGTTCTGCTATTCTGCTAAAGGGATATTTATGGGTTTTTTTACTTGAAGCATACTTTGCAGAAGTCGACGTCCTCGCAAACACGGCACTTGTATCTCATACCAACAATGGGGAACATTCGGCACTCATCGCATCTGCAATATGAAAACATTTATCTACATATTCAGCCTAAAAAGCACAAATGCCTCTGTTAGCCCATGCTGAGATTTTAGTTGTGTGTGGGCTATCAATTTCTGTGAGCCAGTCTAGAGGTATACCCATGGACTGGGAACTGACATGTTTGCAAATTCAATGGTTACTACACCTTTTTGTTAACTCTTTGCATGCTGGGTTATATTGCCTGCTTTTTGTGCTCTGCAGATTTTTTTTATTATCGTTTTTTTAACCTAGCTCTAAAATTAGTCAGTGTCATTATATTGCCATACAGTGTACAGTAAAACCTGTGCAAAACGGCCACTCAAAAAAACAGAAAATTGGTTTTCAAGACCAATTATCATTTAGTTGTGTGTGGGCTATCAATTTCTGTGAGCCAGTCTAGAGGTACACCCATGGACTGCGAACTGACATGTTTGCAAATTCAATTGTTACTACACCTTATCCTTAACCCTTTGCATGCTGGGTAATATTGCCTGCTTTTTGTGCTCTGCAGATTTTTTTATCTTTTTTAAATCTAGCTCTAAAATCGTTCAGTTTTACCATCACCATGCCAAACAGTGCACAGTAAAACCTGTGTAAAACGCCCACTCTCAAAAAAACAGAATATTGTTTTTCAAGATCAATTATTGCTTAATGCAGGGCCAAAGTATTGCAGAAGGAGCATTCTGCAATACTTTTGACCTTCATTAAGCTTCCATTTGCCATTAAGATCTTTGTTTTGTTAGTTTTGAGTGGCCCTTTTACACAGGTTTTCCTGTAGATTGATATCAGGCCGGACTACATGTCTGGCCTGATCTGTACCCAAAAAAGTTTGCAAATGGTTATCAACAGACAACAGAGATTGCAACAAACAAGGAAAAAGTCAATTTGCTGTCAACTTTGAAGTTTGATCTTGTAAAGGTTATCAGCTGAGGACAAAAGTCACCACTAGTGTTAGAGAGAGTTTAACCCTTAAAGCACCACCTAAAATTTGCAGCAGACGACAATTTCAAATTTTGCCTCTTTTTCAAAAATAACAAATAAGGTATGATATTTCATGAGAATCGTCTACAGCAGACGAGAAAAGCAGCAGACGACTTTTGTTGCGATTGGCGCATTAAGGGTTAAAAAAACTTACCCCACCCCACTATGAGTACTTGGTACTATTTCCATCTCATCAATGACCCCTGTCCAGTGGGCCTGCTGAGGGAAATCCACCATGATGTCTCTTCCATTCGGGTTGATTGAGGTCACGCTACCAATACTGTGGTGGGACACTGACCCCCACTTGTAGGTAGGGGTCAAAATAGAGGGTTTCACTCGAACTTTATCACCTGTTTTGATGTTGTGACTAGAGGCTGCAAAAATATTATAACAATCCACCATGAGTGTCCAATGTAGGATAGAGATATCTCACCTGAGGGGTCGGAGTTTTAGCCAGGGACGAGGCTTACCGAGTCCCTGGTTAAATTCCAACCCCGAGGTTGAGATTTCTCTATCCTACATGGACAGGCTCATGATGGATTGTTTTTCTACCACTTTTCCAAGGTTTTTTGTCGGAACATAAAAATTCCAAAAAACATGAAAATTTGAACTTTTTACTCGTTGGATTAACATTATTTCTGAGTTCACGAGTGTTTTTATCAGGTATTAAAATGGGTGTAAACATAATTTGCACCTCGTTATTGACTGGAAAACATGATTGGAGCATTAAATCCTGCTTGGCTCCCTGTGCCATTCCCGTCACATTGCCATTATCGTCACGTGGTGCATGTTCCGTGATGTCATTAACGATATATGACGTCAGTTAATAACGCTTTACCTTGCTTGGTGCCTTTGAATTACTAAGGCGCAATATATTTGTCCTTTGAATATTTTTTTTTTGGAAACAAAGAATGTTTTACTCTGCCCATGTAATAAAGCTGTTACGTGGTCATGTAAGGTAGAAATTTCTTACATGAGCTGACAGCCTTTCTCACATGGGCAAAGGTGGGAGAAATAGGGAATCTTACATGAGTGCTTATTGAATTTACTTGTTGCAAATAAGTGATAAAATGCTAGTAAGCCTGGAAGCCTGGCATTAAAATCTCTTTTCGCCCAACATGTTTAATTAATTTCAATAATGCAAGAGCATAAACATTAGATTCTATTTATCATATGACAAGAAAATAACTTTTGACTTGCATTTGTCCATTTCTAATAATATTGTTTCTACCAAACTTTACGATAAACTTGATGATTTTGATTTTGAAATTGTCAATTTCCCATTTTTAGATGGTGATGTTCCTTGCTCTACTTCCTATGGAGTTTATATTTCTCAACCCATCTGATTTGCTAGTGCATCCAGCCATGTTACTTACTTCAACACTCGCAATAAATTGTTAACTCAGAAACTTCTTAAACAAGGCTATCAGCATCATAAACTTCGCAAAACCTTTTCTAAATTTTATCGCCGAATCTATGATTTGATATCTTAATTCCAGGGACTTTCTGAACCTGAGTTCTATGGTGACTTAGTGTATAAGTTGAAGAAGATTGTTGGCTCTGATAATTTTCCAGCACAGTTTATTAAAATAATTTCTCATTATAAAAAGATTGGCTATTATCATTAATGTATTGGGACAGACTGCATGCTTGGTGGTCAACCCAATCACAGTTGGCAGCTTTGCTTTCCTCATTAATTGCACCCCAGCTGGTCGGACTTCAAACTCTATGACAGTTCTGACTTATCTATAGATGAGATGGTGGGGGCCTGATGCTGCGTCTGTTGTCAGGCCCACCTGGGTTTAACTGTTGGATTTCTTTTGCTCCGGTATTCAGTTTTATGCACTGTTGAGTCCTTATCTTTGCTTTATCTCCTTTTTATATCTTGATTTATATGTTATAGGAGATAATTCATGGATAAGTTAGGGATCTTTCATGCAAACCAAACATCTATGTGTCTTGATCCACATCAGAACTAAGGGTGAGTTTGATACCATGAAATAAGTTTAAGCCCTCCAGTAATTTTATTACTGTCCGTTCCAAGGTGGTGCTTCTTTTGTGGATCTTTTTTTTTGTTTTTTTTTGTGTGTTTGTCTTTGCCTTCTGTGATGTCTGTTTATTGCAGCCTTGTGGTCATCTGCTGGGAAAAGGACTGACCTCTTGGCTCTCTTGTATGTGATGTTTTCTTGTGCTATTGTCACTTCTCATATGGTGTCCTGTGTCAGGTGTGGTACTATATTATATTGATTCCTGATCTTTGCCTTTTCTCTTACTTTGAAATCACGTTTTTAGCGTAAAAAATCAAGATTTTGCTATATAAATGTGACATCGTAATGGCCATCATTGTGTTACACTACTAAATATATAAACCACCAGTGGTTTATCAATTTTTATTCATAGCATTATATCACTCCCAGATGCAAATTCATGTGATAAAGAAAGATTTGTTTGTTTGATTTGATTCTATACGTCCCAGTCAAAAAAAAATTTCAGTTATGTCTGGACGGGTCTTCCTGGGTTGAACCAGTTCTAAGCAAGGATTGATTTGTCTTGCTCAAGGACACAATGCAGTGATGCTGGTGAGGCTTGAACCCTCAACCCCCTCAACCCCTCCGTCTCAAGTCAAACACTTTACCACTGAGCCACCGCGAACTTAAGATAAAAGGAAGAAGCTCTTATCATAACTGCATCAATAGATAAAATCTGTCAATGCAAGCAACAAATATAAAACATAGCTTAAACATTTCCTGTGCCCAGGCCCCTGTACCCTAGTCAGATATCCAATCTGGGCAATCCGATACAAGAACAATGCTCTAATCACTCAGCCAAAGAGTTTAAATCACTCTCTTTAGCAGTTGTCCGAGATTGAACATAAATTGGAAGCTATGCCAAATCTGCTATGTAGATAAACATGGTGAGAGTGATTGGCACAGACAGACAGACAGACAGACAGACAGACAGACAGACAGACAGACAGACAGACAGACAGACAGACAGACAGAAAGACAGACAGACAGACAGGCAGACAGAAAGAAAGACTTACTTGATGAAACATTGGTGAATCCGTTCAACTCTACGTGTATATACCTAACCCAGTATGTTCCCCCTTTAATCTGCCAGTCAGCCTGGATATTCAAATCTTGAAGTCCATCCTTGTCCAGCTACAAATAAGTAGAAAACATAACCCTTTGAGGGCTGGAAACCCCTAAACGGGTACTATGGCAAACAGCGAAGACCCAGGTGAAATGCCGCATAATGCGGCATTTCATCAAGGTCTGCACTGTTTGCTATGACAAAATGGATCTTCAGAGAAAGAATGACAATATATTTTGGAAATTATAACCTGTGACCTCTAAATATATATGTAGCTTTATGGGAAATTCCATTGGTCTTAAAAGGGTGGAGATTGATATAGTAGTACATTTATTCTGAAAATGCTTTCTGTTTTTAACTTTTGTTGCATAAATTCAAATGCACTTTGACTATATTTTATCATGGAAGCAAACACAATGAGCCCTTATCAGACTGCTTATTTTTTTCTGCTGAGTAAAGGACATAAAATGTCCGCAGATATTTTCAAGTAGAATTAAGGCAAAAATTCCATGCTGCACACTTTTAACAGCCATGTTTAAGCCGACACAAACCCATGTATTGACAAGGAAATTCATGTACTGTTAATGCACAGATTTGGTACTTTAAATACTCTTATTCCGGGCAACTACATTTTATGACAGATGATCTTTTTATATCTATTATATATGGCTTTGCCCTGGAATACGAGTATTAATGAGAGCGTCTAACCACCTGTCCACAAATAAAGTGCCTTACTTTTTGTAAATTTATGTGAATATATTGTTGTATTTGTGCAATAATAACGAACAAACATTGTTTTTCAGTGCATTAACCTTCGTCAGATCCCTCAGGCATTTCCCTCCATTTTTTTACCTCTCCCTTGGGACTTCGTGAATGTTAATGCATGTAAAACCATGTTTGATCCCTATATTGAATTCTTTCACTGCCACCCATGAAGACTTCAACCAACCTACCTTAATGACTGATGCACCTCCTCATATGTTTGACAACACCTGACTGTCATTCCGAGCTGTATATTGTCTCAGACGTACATAGCATACTCGTCATCACTTACGAAATCTTAATGAATGAAAAACCATGTTTGATATCTATATTGAACTCTTTCACTGACGCCCATGAAGACTTCAACCAACCTACCTTGATAACTTTACCAACATCTCCTTCGTGGACCTCCTCATAGGTACGACAACATCTGACCGTCATTCCCAGCTGTATATTGTCTCGGACGTACATAGCATACTCGTCATCACTTACGAAATCTGACCTCTTCTTAAACACCTGGTTGGTGCCTGATGCCAAGTCCGAGAGCAGCAGCTGCAAGAATAATCACAAGCTTTTGACTCATGGATTCTTCCATCCAGAATCATACAATAAAGTATGGATGTTCTATTACTATGGTAAATGTTCGAAAATTTTGAAACAGTTAAAAAATTGTTGGTTATCAGGATTCAGGACTGGAATTCACAAAATGTACGTCAGAATAGCAAACCAGGAAGACCATGATCACACTGCTCATTCACAAGTAGTCTGATCTGGGTCTTCACAGTGAGACTGTTAGATGAGTTAACTTTACTAAAATTTTGGTTATCAGGGCTGGAATTCACAAAATGCTTCTTAGAATAGCAAACAGAATAGCAAGCAAAATAGCAAACAGAATAGCAAACAAGGAAGAACCAGCTCAGACTGCTTCTGAAAAAGCAGTCTGAGCTGGGTCTGCCCTGTTTGTCTAGACCTTGTTTTGTAGCTAACTAATGTTCGAAATTTAGAACATTTACAGTATACATTTCGTAAGGTCAAAGTTAAGAATTTTCAAATTACACACATTGTGTCATTCATCATCTAATGCCAAGGCTCCATGGTTATTTTTTCATGCTCAACTCAAGTGGGCATGGAATTTAAATTGTTCATTAAAAACAAAAATACAAAAAAATCAAACTTTTTGGGCTTTTAAACCCTCATATGTTGTATTTATCATGCTAATAAATGTTAAAATGCCAACAATTGTTGGCATTTTAACATTTATAAGCACGACAAATTTCATGCTCGGTTTTTGCTTGCTATTCTGTTTGAATAACACATAGCAACACCATTTTCAAGATATGGCTATTAGGTACATATTTTAGTAATATTTATAGTTCTTAATTTCATTTATCGTTAACTCTTTATTTGCTAGTGGCAACTTTTGCCATCTGCTGATAACCTTTGCAAACAGTTGGACCCTGATCAGGCCGGACTATATGTCCAGCCTGATCTGGATCCTAACTGTTTGACATTCCGATGTATATATTTTTCCTGAAAGAATTTTTGGAAAAAAAAATTGAAAAATATCAGCAGACAAAAAAGAAACACATGTAAAATTACCCAGCATGCAAACATATGTTGTAAATAACTGTGAAAAGACAGTTTCTGGAAGAAATCATATTTTGAACAGGTTTTGACCCTTTTCCTGCCAGTCAAAACTTTTGTCGTCTGCTTTCTTGTCTGCTTATGGTCTAAGGTAGCCTTTATTGCAAACAATATGTACCCAGATCAGACTGCTCCAAGAGAGCAGTCTGATCAGCATTCATAGTGTTTGCTTGCATGATAAAATCTAGTCTTAAAGGCACGTAAATAGCAGATGATATTCTCAGGACAAACAATATTGGTGGGAAAAGGGTAAATCTCAATGGCTGTCTCATTTCTACTGTCATTGACTTAGCTCCCATTAAGCAGTTATGCACGCCACCTAATCATAATGTGGTAAAAGTTATTTTCCATACCAAAAGGAACTGCTCTTAAAGGAAAAAATTCACTCCCTCTTGGAGCAAATTCTTTCCTTTAAGAGAAGTTCCCATTTTGATAGGGACGCAAATAGAGAGAATCACTGCTTGTTCCAGTAGTCTCCCTTTGATGTGTGTAACTTTTTCAGCATTCTATTTCAGCATTCTGGCTACACCACATAATAATTTTTCAAAGTTTCACAAAATTGCGCTATTATTGTATGGTAGATTTCTAAAATTTTGAAAACTTAAGTTACATGACAAAAATGTTGAGACTAAGATCAGATTGTCTTATACAGGCCTCAATGTTTGCTTTATTGACAAATTTTGCGAAAAAAGACAATCTATACCATTGGGGTAGCTCCCATTAGGCATTTACGCATATGCGTAATAAAAATAGTATCATTCAAGGGAGGTCACCTAATGTGGTAAAAGTGACTGTCCATACCATAAGGAACTGCTCTTATAGGAAAGAATTTGCTCCCTCTGGGAGCAAGTTCTTTCCTTTAAGAGAAGTTCCCATTTTGAAAGGGACGCAAATAAAGAGAATCACTGCTTGATCCAGTAGTCTCCCTTTGATGTGTGTAACTTTTTCAGCTTTCTGACTATACCATTGACTGTAACAGCATAATAATTTTTCAAAAATTCACAAAATTGCGTTATTACCAGTAAATCTCTAAATTTTGAAAACTTATGGTAAGTTTATGGTCAATTTCTAAAATTTTGAAAACTTAAGTTACATGATAAAAATGTTGAGACTAACTTTGCTGACCAAGATCAGACTGCCTTATTAAGGTCTTCAATGTTTGTTTTTTTTGACAAATTTTGTGAATCAAAAACAATCATTCTTGCATAGATATCTATTCGTATAGCTGTTTACACCCATTGTCAAATGAACGAAAGTCCATGTTCAAATCAGGAGATTCTCGTGCTGTTTGAACATGGGTCTAAACTTGAAAATACTCAAAATGAGCCCTGCATTATTTGCATGACGTTATATAAGGAACGCATTGCGGACCAAACTGATCATTTCGCCGATGTTTTTGTTCGCGAAAACGTTGCGTACGGTTATGACGTAATGACGTTCGAAAGTATACAGCCGACGCCATTTTGTTTAGAGAAATCCAGTGCAAGAAAATGGACAATTTAATGTTTTAGCAGCGTTCTCAGTGCGAATTGAGCTGGAATAAGGTAAATTATGCAAGAATAACGATCACACATGTTTGTTTCACTGCATTAACACTTGCCGGGTCCCTCGGATGATGTTGAAAACTCGGCCTATCGGCCTTGTGTTCAAACATCATCCTCGGGACCCGGCAAATGTTAATGCATGAAAAAACATGTGTGATCCCTATAATATTTTATTTAAATCTTTGCCTGCTAGAGTTGTCTGCTGATAACCTTTGCAAACAGTTTGGACCAAGATCAGGCCCAATATTTTGTCGGGTCTGATCTGGATCCAAACTGTTTGACACGCCAATGGCATTCCTAAATGAAGTTTTTGAACAAGTGATTTTGAAAAAATCAGCAGAAGATGCAAAATTACCCAGCATGCAAAGAGTTAATTTGTAAACAAATAAGTGATATAGATAATAAAAATGAAATAAAAGACAAAAACAAAAGAAAACAAGCAGTAGCAGGCAAAGTGCTTGAAACAATGTAACAAAATGCAGTTTGCCATATTCAACAACACAAAGTTTAAGCCAATTCAAAGACCTCAAGAAGAAGCTCTTCTCAACCCCAAAATGGTAAACATATTAGTGCCTGTCCATGGATTTTAGGTACTAATCACACATATGTAAAGCCACTTATCAACTCTTTGCCAGTGTCGTCTGCTAATTAACTTTTTGCAAACAGTTCAGACCCAGATCAGGCCCAGACTGTTTGACACTCTGATGATATTCCAAAAAGAAGTTTTTGAAAAAGTTGATTTTGAAACAAAGCAGCAGACGACAAAAAATCACAAAAAAACTACCCCGCATGCAAAGAGTTCAAATCTGATGCTTGGCTAGCTATCCATTGGGGCTAAAGGTTTAATTATCCCCACGCTTTTTTATAAAAGAGTCGGGGATATTGCAATCGCCTCCGTCCGTCACGCTATATCCTCCTAAACCATTGGATGAAATTCAACCAAATTTGGTGTGTGAGTTGCTCACATGAATAGGGTGTGCAACGGCACATTTTTTTTTGGCCCCGCCCCCGGGGGCCCTGGGGAGGGACCAACAAATATAATTAAAAATCATTAAAATTCAATTACAAAGTCAATTTCAAAGATTTTTAAACCAAACTTTTAGTTTCTTCTCACAAATGAAAGATATAAAACATATCCGACGGGATTTTTATTCAGTCGCCTGGGTCATGCCCCACGGGTCAGACTGGGGGGTACCGTGGGGGATTGAGTGGTTCAAAAAAATTTTTTTCCGAAATTCAAACAGATTTGGTGTGTGAGTTACTTACATCAATGGCACATGCAACAGCACAATTTTTTTGGTCCCCACCCCCTGGGGCCCTGGGGAGTGGCCAAAAGGTCAAATATCATTAAATCTCAATCACAAAGTCAATTTCAAAGATTTTTAAACCAAACTTTGTGTGTCGTCTCACAAATGAAAGATATAAAATATATCCAACGGGATTTTCATTCTGTCGCCTGGGTCATGCCCCAGGGGTGGGACTTGGGGGTACCGTGGGGGGGTTGGGGGTCCAAAATTATTTTTTTTCCCAAATTTTACCAGATTTGGTGTGTGAGTTACTTACATGAATGGAACATGCAAAGGGCACAATTTTTTTGGGCCCCGCCTCCTGGGGCTTTGGGGAGGGGCCAAAAGGTCAAATATATTAAATCTCAATTACAAAGTCAATTTCAAAGATTTTTAAACTAAACTTTGTGTGTCTTCTCACAAATGAAAGATATAAAACATATAAGACGGGATTTTCATTTGGTCCCCTGGGTCATGCTACATGTATGTCCCAGGGTTTGGGACTTGGGGGTGCTGGAGGTCAATTTTTTTTATTTTCTGAACATGGTCATGTGGCATATCAAATTAAAGGGGATGAGCAGTAGACCAAGATACACTGAAAATTTTTACCCTAGGATCAAACTGGTGACCTTGGGACGGGGTCAAAGGATCAAATACCATTGGATATCTTCGAGAGCGTGGGGATTTGCGATGGCGCACCATCGAATGTGTTCTAGTTTAGATCTGAGCCTAGTCTGCTTGCAAACTATGTCAGCAAGCAGTAAATGCATTGGTGAGACTACCCATTTGCCCAACTTGTCTGAACCTTCCATGTTGCTTTTACAATAAGTACCAAAATCTTATGTGCGAGACACATTTCTTAGCTCTTTCCTTGCTATCGGCGACTTTTGTTGTCTGCTGATAACCTTTGCAAACAGTTTGGACCCAGACCTGGACCAACAGTATGTCGGTCCTGACCTGGATCCAAACCGTTTGACACTCTGATAGTGTTCCAGAAAGAATTTTTTGAAAAAGTTTTTTTTAAAAAAAAGTCAGCAGACGACAACAAAAGCATGAAAAATTACCCAGCATGCAAAGTTAATAATTCGCTATTTAAGCCTCTGTTGTGGTGACAAATTATATGTTTTTTGTTATTTTGTTGGATTTGATTCTTTAAGCCCCATCAAAAATCTTTCAGTTATGTAGGGACGGGTCTTCCTGGGTTGAGCCAGTACTAAGCTAGGATAAATGTGTCTTGATCAAGGACACAACACAGTGATGCCGTTGAGGCTCGAACCCAAGGCCTCTCGGTCTCGAGTCAAGCACTCTACCACTGAGCCATTGCGCTCCCCCACATATTATATTGGCCAGCACATGAGATTACAAAGGTGACACATGAAGGCCAACTTAGATGAGACTGCACATTTGTGCAGTCTCCCCAGAGCCTTCACTGCCGACCAACACAGAACACAGTACATGTTGGTAGATGAAGGTTCACACCATCAGCTAGACACCTAGCTTCACTTGACAGCTGTATATATACAGTTAGCCCTTAGTATACTAATGGATTCTTCCTTCTGGGTTGATACAATAAACTTGGGATAGTCCATCGTACATAAGCAAGGGGTTCCAGGTTATAATTTTCAAAAGATATTGTCTTTCTTTGTCTGAAGGTCTTTTTTACCTTAACAAACAGTGTAGACTCTGATTAAATGCCGCACTATGCGGCATTTCATCTGGGTCTTCACTGTTTGTTAAAGTACCCATTTAGGGGTTTCCCGTATACAAAGGGTTAAATAAAGATTTTATGTGATAAGTACATGTACTAGTTTCTCGTGGACTAGCCCGTGTTTTTTGACAGAAAAAAATCTTCATGGATTTTTCTGGCTCACAATATTAAGCCCAAGACTCACAAAACCCTGTCTGGTACCCTCTATCCTTAGGGACTCCAAAATGCATATATATACCCATATTTAAATCAGTGGCTCTTTCTGCAAAGCAATTTTAGCTAAATTTTTTATTTTGTGTGACCCTAAATACGCAAACAAGCCTTTTGCAATTTACTTATTTAAAAGTATCGTGAATTAAAATTCACAACTCAATATTTGAAATGCTTATCCAGGGCATCGACTGGCAATATAATGCTGATTTTTTCACAAGCAGAATTAACCAAGCAACTGGGGGTGGGTGGGGTAAACAGATATACCTCTATATTCTTGTTATCAGAAGAGAAGAGATTCTACAATGAAAAAAATTATTAGTACCAGGGGACAAAAATATTCAATATTGCACGTGTCCTGCAGGACGAGTGACTTACAATTTTCACTTGTCCTGCAAAAACATGCACTTGTCCTTTAAAAGTGTATGTAATAAAGAACATAAGGGAGTAATATGCAATATGACTTCCTTGAGTAATTCTTTCCAAAGCACGGACGAGTGTTTTGGAAGAATAACTCATCCTCCCTAGATTTCACTCGTAATTATGAGCGGACGAGTGGAATTTTTGTCCCCTGAGTACTGCATGCTACATTTACTATATTCAGGCTAAGTATTTAGAAAAATAGGCAGGAAATGTCTAAAGAGGGTTCAACACTGTTTGCCATTCTAATGCTAAATTTCACACATTTATGTAAGGTCACAGGTAGATAAGTTGTTGCTGTGCTATAGTTTGACCCTAACCCTCCTAATATTTTTTGTCCTGAAACTGTTGTCTTTTTTTTACATCTGCTGCAAATATTCATGTGCACTTAAGACTAGAATTGATCATGAAAGTAAACACTATATATGAACCCTGATCAGACTGCTCCCATAGGAGCAGTCTGAGCTGGGTCCATGTTGTTTGCAATCATGGGCGACCTAACAACATAAACAGATGATAATTGCTTAATGCATGTCAAAAGTAATGCAGAATGCTCCATAGCAATACTTTCGACCAGCATTAAGCTACCCTCTGTCTTTAAAACCTTTGTTTTGTCGATTTTTGATAGGCCTCTTAAGGCAGGTTTTGCTGTATTTCATTGTTTTTAGATCTGAAAATAGCCACAGCAATTATAATCTACCTAATTCTGAATTTTGAGGCTGACTTATGTCAGATCCTGGTTCATTTTTTTCTATAAATGTTTGAATATATGTATAATAATGAAATAAAATATTGTTTAATCCCAAAACACTGAATGAAAACGTACATCCATGCAAATGTATCTTATATGTTATCTCAGATAACACCTTAATTCAGCTTTGGATAATGACACCTTTGCAAGCTGATCAGCATATATGCTACTGGTGTTCACTGCTTCAAGATTATAATCGCTTTAATAGCATATTTCTATCAATCTTCATGAATTTAGCTGGTCTCTGTAGCTGAGCAGACAGGTTCAAGACTTGCCTGATAGCAATTATAAAAGATAGTTGTTACTTTTTAAACAAATTTTATCTACACACTGCAGTAATATGATTCTATTCTAACCAATCAGGCCACGAGGTTATAAAACTTTTTTCATTCTCAGCTCAGCAGAGCATGAAATTTATCCTGCTCATAAATGTTAAAACGCCAACAACTGTTGGCGTTTTAACATTAATTAGCATGATAAATACAACATGTTAAAGACTTAAAGCAAGAAACTTCTTTATTTGTCGGTATTTTAGGTTTTATGAGCAGTTGAGATTTTGTGCTCAGTTGAGTTGAGCATGAAAAAAGTTTTATAACCTTGGGGCCTGTTTATAATTATCCAGAGTGATAGACTTACCTCCCCTGAGGAATCAAGATCCTCAAATTCATCTGATGTGGAGTCTGTGTCGGACTCAAAGTCCATGGACGAAATACTTTCAGTGTCTGTGTCATCTCCGGGGATCGAGCCCTGATGTTCAATCAGCCAGGTCACCACAGCTTCAGGGCTGGGAATGTCAGACGTAGGGATCAATGATCCTCCTATAAATATACATTGACCTATGTGAGTTTACCTTTCTTTAGCCTAATATTCATTCAGTTATTTTCGATAACCAAATCGTTCAGATAGAAAAAGCATGTGCAAACAAATTAGTCCCAGTTCAGACCAGCAACTATTTGTAGCTATTAACCCTTTGAGCACTAATGGATTCTTCCTTCTGGTTTGATACAATAAACTTGGGATGGATCATTGAATAATTCGAAGACTCACCCCAATAAATTTGTATTTCTTTCTTTTAAGATCTTTTTTGTCTTAGCAAACCGTGTAGACCCTGACAAAATGCCATATTGTCGACTGTTTGCCAAACTACACATTTAGGAGTCACTAGTGTATAATGGGTTACTGGTTAACTAGCATGAATTAGCCAAGGCCCCGGGGTTATAAAACTTTGTTCATGATCAACTCAACTGAGGACCAAAAATCAACTGGTCATAAAAACTAAAATAACGACAAATAACAAAGTTTCTTGCTTTAAGTCCCTCAAATGTTGTATTTATCATGCTAATAAATGTTAAAATGCCAACAATTGTTGGCATTTTATTAACGTTTATTAGCAGGATAAATTTTGTGCTCAGTTGAGTTGAGCATGAAAAAAGTTTTATAACCTTGGGGCCAGGTTATCAACTCATTACTGGAAGATTCCACTTTAGAAATTATTCTATAATCTACATGTATTTGCTTGTGCGGGCCAGCTCAGAAGATTTTGGCGAGTATTGCATACAAATCAAGTAATTCCTAAAAGATATACAGAAAACTGACCAGAATGGCGTAGTTAATTCTTAAAAGATATACAGAAAACTGACCAGAATGGTCTAGTTCATTCCTAAAAGATATACAGAAAACTGACCAGAATGGCGTAGTTAATTCCTAAAAGATATACAGAAAACTGACCAGAATGGCGTAGTTAATTCTTAAAAGATGCATGTAAAGGTATCTGGACACTGCTCCTTCATCCACTATGAGGATCTGGAGAGACAGCATGTTTAGCACAGACTTATCTGAGCCTATGCAGTTCACATATGATAATTGGGCCCTCAAGCGAGAAAACCTGTCTTCGGGGTTTCCGACAAAGCGAGATTCAAACCAGTCTCCTTAGCTACAGAGACTAGTTAGAAAATTGAAATTTTGATTGTTGCAAGTTTAGATATGATACTATCCAAAGAGGGAATAAAAAAGGCGCTAATCAGTCTGCGCATATGCGCAGGCTGGTACGCGGCTTTGTTGTTCTTGAGTCGAGGCCTATATATAAGTGCCATGAGATGGCTAATCAATATATATAACTTTAATATTTGAACCCCCTTTGATATGAGCCTGAGGATTACAATGAATGGTTATCAGAAGAAAAACTCAGCCTACCTAAAGCTTTGATAGCATATTCAACATGCTTTCTCTGGAATCCCATCTCTATGATCTGTTTCACTTGTGAAGGAGGCTCCGACACCTGTCGCTTGGGCTTCTTGGATTTCTGTTTCACAGCGACAGGTGCTACCTCGGGTGGGGGCTGGTATGGGGGCGGAGCCTGTTCACTCTCTGAGTCTGAGTCATCACTGTCATCGTCCAGCTGGTCATGACAGGCGGTGAGATATTGACAGATGGACAGACAGGCAGCCTGAAATATAAAAGCATGATGTGCCTGTCAAAATCAACAAAATAACCATGGCAACAGTGAAGATGCAGATCAGCCTGGTCATCAATCCAGTCTTATCAGTGTTTGCCACAATGAACACTTATTCCAATGCACTTGATTTTGTAATGTGACGTCTGATTAGATAACATAAAAAATTTGGGACAATATATCCTGCGATATACAGTCGGAAATAGTTTGACGTCATTAATTACTTCATATATCATTGGATGACGTGCGGCTTTATATGACTTGCAATGCTCCAATTTGAAACAAAACTGCAGAAGTGCATTAGAATGAGAATGACCATGTTCATAATTTTCATTTGGGGAGGTATATCCTCCGATATACACTCAGAAATCACGTTTTACTGCTCCGCTCGCACGCCTCTGCAAAACTAAATCTCTGACCGTATATCCAACAATATACATCCCCAAATGAAAATTTTGGCTACAATTATCCCCTAAGTTAACCACTGAGTACACCAGACCTCTAGATAAGGATGCTTAACTAAAAATCAATTTTCTTATTTCTCAATCAAAACATATGTTGTGGGTACTCATAAATCATGAATTTTGTTATATTTGAAAAGCTCACCCCTGAAGGTACACAAGAGAAATATCAACATTCTAAGCCCAGTAGATTTCTTTGTTTGTTTGTTAGATTTGATTCTTTACGTCCCATCAACAATCTTTCAGTTATAAAGGGACAGGTCTTCCTGGGTTGAACCAGTACTAAGCTATTTAAGCTGTTCTTGCTCAAGGAAACAACGCACTGACGCCGGTGAGGCTTGAACTTGCAGCCCTTCGGTCTCGCGTCAAGCACTCTACCACTGAGCCAAGCCAAGTAGAAAATTGATGTCAACCCTTACCTCAAGGTTATAAAACTTTTTTTCAACTGAGCATGAAATTTAGCCTGCTCATAAATGTCAACAATTGTTAACATTTATAAGCAGGATAAATACAGCTGTTACATCTAAGAGTTTTCAAGCAAGAAAAATCTACATTTTATGGCATTTCAGTTTTTATGAGTACTTGAAATTAAATTTCATCCTCAGTTGGGTTGAGCATGAAAAAAACAACATTTTAATTTAAGACTTTACAAGCAAGAATGAAAAGTCAATAGGCAATGCTTATTAGATACCACCCGCACAGTAAGGGTCAGTGAAAAAACTTATTTTGACAAGTGATGGTTCAAACAAGCAGACCCTAGTTTTGAAAAAAAAGATTTCAGTACATTATGTGAAAACAAGATTTAGTAGAATCTGTGCAAATGATCTTAAAGCTTGCAATCTGGAACATTTGATAAGATCAAATACACAAAATTATTCACACCTGAAAGCTCTATATATCAAAGCCAATATCAGAAAAATAGTCTAAGTTCTCATAGATGTCATTTTATAAAAAAATATTTTTTCCCAAGCAAACTCAGTCATGCATATGTTCAATGTGTCTAGATTGTATAGGCAAAGTATCAAATTGTTCCATCAAAAGCTGTGGTAGGAGTTGATCGGCCCATGAAGGCACCATCAATGCCTATACAAAAGCCTTATTTGGGAAAAATTGTCTAAGTTCTCACAGCTGTCATTATGTCAAAAATGATTTTTTCTGAACAAAACTCCTTCATGCATATGTTCAATGTATCTACATTATATAGGCAAAGTATCAAATTGTTCCATCAAAAGCTGTGGTAGGAGTTGATCGGCCCATGAAGGCACCATCAATGCCTATACAAAAGCCTTATTTGGGAAAAATTGTCTAAGTTCTCACAGCTGTCATTTTGTCAAAAATTATTTTTTCTGAACCAAACTCCTTCATGCATATGTTATGTCCAATGTGTCTACATTGTATAGGCAAAGTATCAAATTGTTCCATCAAAAGCTAAGGTAGGAGTTGATCGGCCTATGAAGGCACCAACAATGCATATACAAAAGCCCTATTAGGGAAAAAATTGTCTAAGTTCTCACAGCTGTCATTTTGTCAAAAATTATTTTTTCTGAACCAAACTCCTTCATGCATATGCTCAATGTGTCTACATTCTATAGGCAAAGTATCAAATTGTTCCATCAAAAGCTGTGGTAGGAGTTGATGGGCCGTGTATGGACTATAATAGCATGAGCATAAAAGCCTCTACAAAAAGCCATTTAGAACTACAAAGGGAAATAACTCTAATAGAATTGGCCCCTTGCCCTTACTTTTATGTTTAAAGTATTTGTCTTGCATATATGAACATGTTTGCAAGGTTTGATGAAAATCCAGCAATGACTCTTCAAGATATGAAGGAAACAAAACGTTACGTACGGACACACTGACGGACAGACGATGTGAAAGCAGTATACCCACCACATAAAAATCAATATTTTTTCAGCATTTTAGTTAATAAGAGCATTTAAAACTACACAGTCAGTTGAGCACGAATTTTTTTATAACCTCAGGACATACCTCTAGTTCTTCTCTAGTAAAGGTAGCTTTCAGCGGTGACGGCTGAGTTGCTGCTACCATCAACTGATGCAATATCAGGTTTGGAGTGTCCACTTCGCTCTCGTCGTCACTGCCCGCCGCTTCCACCTCAGGATGCGATGGGGTTTGCGGCAACACCACTTGGTGAAGTTATAACTTTTTTTCTTACTTTACTCAATTGAGCATGAAGTTTACCCTTCTCATAAATGATAAAATGCCAACAATTGTTGGCATTTTAACAATTATTAGCAGGATAAATACAACATTTAAGAGTTTTCAAGCCGAAAAAATAGAATTTTTTCAGTATTTTAGTTTTATCAGCAGTTGAAATTACAAACTCAGCTGAGCATGAAAAAAGTTTGATAACATCGGGACATACCTCTAGTTCTTCTCTGGTAAATGTAGCTTTCAGCGGTGACGGCTGAGTTGCTGCCACCACCAACTGATGCAATATCAGGTTTGGAGCTTCACTGCCCGCTGCTTCAACCTCAGGATGCGATGGGGTTTGCGGCAACACCACTTGGTGAAGTTATAACTTTTTTCTTACTTTACTCAATTGAGCGTGAAGTTTACCCTGCTCATAAATGCTAAAATGCCAACAATTGAGCTGAGCATGAAAAAAGTTTGATAACATCGGGACATACCTCTAGTTCTTCTCTGGTAAATGTAGCTTTCAGCGGTGACGGCTGGGTTGCTGCCACCATCAACTGGTGCAATATCAAGTTTGGAGCGTCCACTTCACTCTCGTCATCACTGCCTGCTGCTTCGACCTCGGGATGTGACGGGGTTTGCGGCAACACCACTTGGTGCAGTATCTTCCTGAGAACATCCTGGTGTTGCAGGAGAACCCTAGCAGCTTTCAGGAGGCCCACTCTTATCTGTTGTCTCCTCAGCTCCAGTAGGTCAAGCTTTGAACCACCTGAGAATAACAATGAAACCAAATATATTCAGGATTTGTACAGGCAAGGCTGTATAGAAATCAAGGAGTTTTTCAAGGACCACAAATTAAACGTCCTTGTTTTCAAGGACCACAAGTGTAAATGCTGCAGCAAATCAATGAATTTTTTTTTTCTTTCTTCTTACACTCTGGCTGATTATATATGGGCTGCGACGCAAGAAAACCTGTCTTCAGGGTTTCCGATAAAGTGGTATTCAAACCAGCCTGCTCAGCTACAGAGACTAGCTAGAAAAATTAAATTTCGCTTGTAGCAAGTCTTGATATGGTACTTTCTATAAAGCGAATAACAAAGGCGCTGATCAGTCTGCCCGGATGCGCAGGCTGGTCTGCACCTTTGTTGTTCGCACACCCCCCAAGACAGGTTGTCTTACATCGAGGCTCATATGATCATTATCAGGTGAGTTTTAGTTTTGAAATTAGAACAACAACAAAAAAACACTTCTGGCTGAGTATTTTGAATATGTGCCCTGAACTCCTCTGTGGTCTCAGCTGTGACAAGGTTCATACAGGCAAGTTTGTGTCAAATTCAAGGACTTTTCAAGGACTTCTAAAAGACTTTCTTATTGTTTTCAAGGACTGAAAACTTTTGAAAACACTACACGTTAAAATTCTACTTCTGAAATACTAGAGTCCATAACTAAAGATATTAGTTTTAGAACATTATAAAATAGTGGTGCCTTTATTTGGTGCAGCATATATGCTGCACCAAATAAAGGCACCATAAATTTATACTGATTTAGGTCCCCAAAAACAGTGTTGAATCCTCCTGTAAATGGTTAAATTCAAGGACTTTTCAAGGCCTTTGAGAGTTTTTCAAGTACTTTTCAAAGCAAATTTAATTTTCAAGGACTTTTCAAGACATTCCTGTTTATTCAAGTATTTTTCAAGCCTGTGCGAACCCTGTTTGACCACAATTGGAAACAGACTATTCCAATAGTAGCAAGAGAAATGTCCCTGTCAACAATTTGTTTTAAGTTGTGTCAGAACAATTTTCTGCTTTTCTGGGGTGAAACAGTACTAAGCAGTGGGTAAAGAGTCATGCTCAAGGACACAATTCAGAACTAGCAACCTGCATGTTTGTTTGTTTGATTTGATTCTTTAGGTTCCATCAACTATCTTTCAGTTAAACAGGGATGGGTCTTCCTGGGTTGAACCAGTACTAAGCTAGGCTTAATGTTCTTGCTTAAGGACCACAACGCAGTGACGCCAGTGAGGCTTGAACCCGCGGCCCCTCGGTCTCGAGTCAAGCACTCTACCACTGAGCCACTATGCTCCCTCACCTGCAAAATGACCTATATATAGCTAAAAAATTGAAAAATAAGGCTACCTTCAGATTCTACAGTAAGAGTACTAGATGCCATTGTTGTTTTCTCCATCTCCCGGTTGTCTCTCTCCGCCTTGAAGTTATGACTAGACAGGCTGATTATGGTTGCCCAGGTACTTGTCACTTCATCTGTCAATGGTAGTTTGTTCACGCTGAACTCGACACTCGGAACCTGGTAGGAAAACAGATCAGCCTATCATAACCCTTTACTCCATAATAACACCTTTTGATGACTTTGAAATATCATGTAATCTATTTGAAAATATTAAGGAAAATGGAACATTTGCTCTTTTGGAGCAAATGCTCCATTTTCCATAATATTTTCAAAAGTTTTCAAAACTTAACTGGGCACTTCTTGTTTACCGGGCGCATAATACGAAGACTGAAGTTTAATGTTCTGTCTGTTGAATGATGAGGGCTTTGCCCCCGTACCACCTGTTTCTTTGTCGTCTAGAGCTATTCAATCACTTTAAGGCTATGCTGTTTTGATCGTTTTGGATTCCAATGTGGTAGCAACCCCTAAAAACTAACAGAATAGAATGGCCCAGTAAACCAGAATTTACCCAACTTAACTTCTTTATTTTTGATTTTTTTTTAAATTTTGTCTAAAAATAGAAAATGATGTCATGATCTAAAAATAGCCAATGGAGTAAAGGGTTAAACAGATATGATGCTACTGTTTGTGCTCTGTTAACCCTTATCATGTTGTCAAGGTCACTACAGCTTATAATGAAACATATTTTGTTTTACCATATATGAGTGTTGCAGCCATTTTGGTCAAGTGACCTACATAATCTTAAGAATACTCCATCAAGCAGCCCAGTGATTTCTGAGAAAAAGATGTTTAGATAGATATATGGCATTCCAAATGAGTGGCCTTGGATAAAAGGTCACAGGTCAGCTTGACATTTGGTACTTATATAAAACCATTGTCTCATTAGGTTAAACAGTTCTCAAAAGTATTATGATTTCGGCTTAAACAGTTACATATTTAGAAATATAAATGCATTAGGAATCAAATTTGTTCTTGCCATAAAGTAGGTCAAGGTCAAACTAGATTCATCATTTGTGCAAATGTAGTAGGGCCCACATCCCCAATGACACATACCAAGTCCCAAGGCCATCGGCCTTTTGGTTCCAGAGAAGACGATATTTAAGGGTTTTTACCATATATGTGCGTGGTGGCCATCTTGGTCATGTGACCAGTACAACTGGTAAAAATTTTGGCTAACCTATCATAAGGAGTCTTCATATGAAATTTGAGTTCAATTGGCCTAGTGGTTTCTGAGGAAACTGTGTTTTAATATGTTGATAGGACTCCAATATGAGTGACCTTGGCTGAAAAGTTAAAGGTCAACCTTGACCTGTGAAACTTTTTTATAGCCATTGTCTCATTAGGTTTAACATATCAAGTGAGAATTATGACTTTGGCTTCAAAAACTAAACTTTTAAAAACAAGAAATGTCACAAATACGTGACGAATGCCCCCAAAGGAATTGGTCTAGTATAAGGCACATTTGAGGAAAGATAGCTGTAATATAGCACGAAAAAACTAGAAATGAGGCCAGAAGCCAATGTTAAGGTCAAAGTGACTCAAAATGGTATGCACCACTCCGCCATCCCAAGAGGAATCACCACCCCAAATTTGGGATTCCTACATCAAATAATATAGGAGATATGCTCTGGACACAATAATTCTTGAAAACGAGGTCAGAGGTCAAGGTCACAGTGACCCAAAAATGGTTTGTGACACTCAGGCATCCCAAGATGCATTTACATACCAAATTTGGAATTCCTATTTCAAAGAATATAGGAGATATGCAACAGTTTCTAGAAACTAGGTCAGAGGTCAAGTTCAAGGTTACAGTGACTAAATTATGGTAAGCCACACTTCATCATCCCAAGATGCATCCACACACCAAATTTGAGATTCCTACCTCAAATAATATAGGAGATATGCTCTGGACATGATCATTCTTAAAACTAGGTCAGAGGTCAAGGTCACAGTGACCAGAAAATGGTACATGACACTCCGCTATCCCAAGATGCATCCACACACCAAAATTGGAATTCCTAACTCAAAGAATATATGAGATATGCTCGGGACACAATAATTCTTAAAACTAGGTCAGAGGTCAAGGTCACAGTGACCCAAAAGTGGTATGTGACACCCCGTCATCCCAAGATGTATTTACACACCAAATTTGGAATTCCTATCTCAAAGAATATAGGAGATATGCACCAGACTCAATGCAGTTTCTAGAAACAAGGTCAGAGGTCAAGTTCAAGGTCACAGTGACCCAATTATGGTACGCGACACTTCTACATCCCAAGATGCATCCACACACCAAATTTGAGATTCCTACCTCAAATAATATAAGAGATATGCTATGGACATGATTTTTCTAAAAACTAGGTCAGAGGTCAAGGTCAAGGTCACAGTGACCCGAAAATGGTATGTGACACTCCGCTATCCCAAGATGTATCCACACACCAAATTTGGAATTCCTAACTCAAAAAATATAAGAGATATGCTCCGGACACAATAATTCTTAAAACTGGGTCAGAGGTCAAGGTCACAGTGACCCAAAATTGGCATGTGACACCCCCTCATCCCAAGATGCATTTACACACCAAATTTGGAATTCCTATTTCAAAGAATATAGGAGATATGCACCAGACTCAATGCAGTTTTCAAGAAACTGGGTCAGAGGTCAAGTTCAAGGTCACAGTGACCCAATTATGGTACGCGACACTTCGTCATCCCAAGATGCATCCACACACTAAATTTGAAATTCCTACCCCAAATAATATAAGAGATATGCTCCGGACACGATTATTATAAAAACTAGGTCAGAGGTCAAGGTCAAGGTCACAGTGACCCGAAAATGGTACGCGACACTCCGCCATCCCAAGATGTATCCACACACCAAATTTGGAATTCCTACCTCAAAGAATATAGGAGATATGGACCGGACACGAAAGTGGGACGGACGGACTGACGGACGGACGGACGGACGGACTGACGGACTGACGGACGGACGGACAGTGCGATTACTATATGCCTCCCAAAGTTCCTTTGGGGGCATAAAAAAAAATCCCATTTAAACGCATTAGGAAGCAAATTTGACCTTGACGTTAAGTAGGTCAAGGTAAACCTAGGATCATCATTTGAACAAACTTGGTAGGCCCCACATCCCCAATGCTACATACTAAGTCCCAAGGTCATGTACTTCTGGTTCTGGAGAAGAAGATTTTTAAGGGTTATTACCATATATGGGCGTGGCGGCCATCTTGGTCATGTGACCAAAATATTTTGTATAAATTTTGGCTAACTTATCCTAAGGAGTCTTCACGTGAAATTTGAGTTCAATTGGGCCAATGGTTTGTGAGAAAACTATGTTTTAATATATTGATGGGACTCCAATACGAGCGACTTAGCTGAAAGGTCAAAGGTCAACCTTGACCTTTAGAACTTATTTATAGCCATTGTCTCATTAGGTTAAACATATCAAGTGAGAATAATGACTAAGGCTTCTACAGTTTTCAAAAAAATCAACTTTTCAAAAAATTTCCCATTTAAATGCATTAGAAAGCAAATTTGACCTTGATGTTAAGTAGATCAAGGTCAACCTAGGATCATCATTTGAACAAACTTGGTAGGCCCCACATCCTCAATGCTACATACCAAGTCCTGAGGTCATTGGCCTTCTGGTTCTGGAGAAGAAGACTTTTAAAGGGTTTTTACCATATATGGGCATGGCGGCCATCTTGGTCATGTGACCAGGACCATTTGAACAAACTTTTGTTCCCCCATCCTAAGGAGTCTCCATTTAAAATTTGAGTTCAATTGGCCCTGTGGTTTCAGAGGAGAAGATGTTTGAAATAGTGGACGGATGGACGACGGAGGACAGACGGACGCCGGAGTGACTGGTATACTATTAGCTCACCCATGAGCCTTCCGCTCAGGTGAGCTAAAAATGCAAGAGGTTGTGTATACTTACAGCTGCCATGCCGGTGAGTCTGTAGAGCCCAACAGTCCCATCATGCATCTGAACATGTATCTTTCCACGAGGAGTAATCTTCGCGATAGTACCATAACCAATATCTTCAATCTTGATCTGACCCCCTAGCCGAGGACGTTGATCAACTCCTCCAATCATAGCGAGTATAGCAAGAACCGCCCCTTCATCAGGGAGCTCTTGCTTGCTGTCAGTCACTGGCTCATTCTGAAATATAAAATATGACTCAATAGAGGTCCAGATATATAAAATTTGGAGCATAAAGCTAAAATATTTTCTTATCCATCAGTTTAAAAATTTGTATTGTTGGCATTTTAAAACTTATGAGCATCATAAATTTCATGGGCAGTTGTGCTGAGCATGACAATAGTTTTATAACCTTGGTAGGCAAGGAACTTTAACTTTATAGGTACAACTAATTCCTTGAGAAATTATGGGGCCAGGTTATTCTCATCTATGTACATGTATGCTTCATATGTTAGCTATTATCCTGAAATTTGGATGGAGTAAGTGTAGTTGGTATTCTATCTACAGTACATTCCCTTTATAACACTATGTTTGTGGTGCATGTGCATGGATCATGTTATGAGTGAACAGTATTATAATGGGACAATTTTACAAAGGAATTATAGGAAAATGACCATGAAATGGTCATTTTCCTATAATTCCTTTGTGAAATTCCATGGTAAAAAAGTTTGGGAGCCACAATATGTCCAAGTTATATCCAGATCCATGTTATAACTAGGCAAGCCTTGCGATGTCAACAAGCGTTCTCAAAGCCTTGCCTGGTAAACTTGATATCAAAAGACACTCACCTAGTCTTCTCTATATGTCGGGACTGGTCTTCCTGGGTTGAACCAGTACTAAGCAGAGGATAAAGTGTCGTGCTCAAGGACACAAGGCATTGCATCCGGTGATTATAATTTTCATATCCTACCTTTCCCTGTGGTGGCTGCTCCATAAGCACCTGTGGTAAGGATGAGAGATGTTTCACTAAGTACTGGTTGATACACTTGTTCCAGGTATCTATGGCATGGAGTTTCCGTAACAACGTCACCATTTCCTCAGCAACAGTGCTGGTATAGGAGGCTGTTAGACAAACTGGGGCTCTCTGTCTATGTCTTCTTGGTGAATCAACTGTCAAGAGTAAACAACATTGTAGTCCATATAAACATAGATGCTCTTACATGAGTGCTCCTCTTGTTACAGATATAGAGGATCTTACATGAGTATTCCTTTTGTTAAAGATATAGAGGATCATACATGAGAGACACTCTTGTTGCAGATAAACAGAATTTTGAATGAGGGCTCCTCTTTTTGTGGATATAGAGAATCTTATATGAATGCTTCATTTGTTGCAGTTATGGAGAATATTAAACATGTGCTTCTCTTGTTGCAGATATAGAGGATCTTACATGAGTGTTCATCTATTATTGAATTTATTAAAATAGCTGAGGAAAAGAGATAAAAATGTGAGGCTTTGCTGAACATTTTATGGCTTTTTCACAACACGCTTTATAAATTCAACTAAAGAGGAGCATGAATGTTAGACACAAAAACTATTTTGTTTGTTTTTGTTTGTTTGATTACATTCTTTACTTCCCAGTTAACAATTTTTCAGTTATAAAGGGACGGGTCTTCCTGGGTTGAACCAGTATTAAGCAGGGATTAATGTGTCTTGCTCAAGGACATGATGCAGTGCCGCAGGTGAGGCTCAACCCCGCACCACTCGCGACAAGCACTCTGCCACTGAGCCACTGTGCTCCAAAAAAATTTGAAATCATGTTTTTTGGTATGAAAAAGCTAACATTATGCCATATATATGTGATGTTATTATGGGCTTCGTTACATAACTTTATAAAATATGTAAACCACTAGTGTGTTTTATTTTATTTAAATACATGGCATTATATGCTCCCAGTTGCGACATCATGTGATAAATAACTTAAGATAAGCAAGGTATCTGGGCCCTGAACCATTGTTGTTTTCAGTCTGGTGCCCTGTACTTACTTTGTGGGACAAGGGTAGGATCAGCCGAGCAGGAAACCAGTATGTTGCCTAGGAGATTGATTAGTCTGTCCACTATCACCTGTACCCTGCTGGGTTCTACACTGCTGTCCCAGGATGGTAGTACTACTGACAGCAACTTCAAGGTTAGGATCTACATAAACAGACAGAGGTAGATTAACACTTTTCAACCATTCACGATAATTGTCGTCTGCTCATTTAGCTGCTTATACTCTTAAGAAGTCTATATTGCAAACAATATGGACCCAGATCAGACTGCTCCCCCAGGAGCAGTCTGATCAGGGTTCATATTGCTTGCTTACATGAACAAAAGTAGTCTGAAGAGCATTTAGATAAGGGTTGACCATTCTCCTGCAATTTTTTTATGCAAAAAATGGCGTCTACTTTTATGTCTGCTTCATATATTGAAAACGCATTCCAGACTACTTTCACCATGGAAGCAAACAATATGAATCCTGATCAGACTGCTCCTAAAGAATTCATATTTTTGCAATACAGGCTACCAAAGAACATAAGCAGATGAGAAAGCAGAAAACAGTTGTTGTTTATGGTGGGAAAAAGGTGATTCTTTAATTCTTTGGGAGCCAGAACCTAATTACTTAGATAGGAAAAGCAAGTGCAAACAAAATAGTCCCAGATCAGATTACACCTAGAGGAGCAGTCTGATCAGGGATTATTTTCCTCAGCAAATTATGGACTGATAACTTTGATGGATTAGCTCTTTTCTTGATAGCAGATATTTTTATTGTCTGCAGATAATCTTTACAAACAGTTTGCACCCAGATCAGGATAGACAGAATGTCAGTCCTGATCTGGATCCAAACACCATTTGACTCTCTCAAATAGTTAGTCCAGATTCCATTTAGTACTTAAAGAGTTGAAGTACAGAAGAAGATATTTTTAAACGTATCCGAACATTAAAATGCCATTTTTTGTCCATATATCCTCAAAAATCAATGAAAATAAAAACCCTCCTCACTAAGTGCAAGTTTCACGAAAATCTGATAAAAAAAAAAAAAAAAAACAGAACTGTAGGGTCTTTTTTTTTTTGTTTTAGTAAATGTTTTTATTGTTTTTTGTTTGCTTTGCAAACTCTGCTTATCATCCTTCAAAATAGGCTAAAATCAGATTTTGATTTAGGCTTATGGGCGAAAGCTTAAAATTTTCAAAGACCCTGAACTTTGATAGTTCAAATCTTAAAATGTGCAGTAAGCCAACAAAATACTTACAAGTTTAAACAGGGCTCGTACAGGCAAGTACCAGATATGAGTAAAATTTAAGGACTTTTCAAGGACTTCTAAAAGCCTCTCCAACAGTTTTCAAGGACTTAATGTTAATGAAAAAACTGATCTAAGTGTTAAAAGTCTACTTCAGAAATGCTAGACTGAGTTACTGGAAAATTAGTATAAGATAGCAGTGCCTACATTTGGTGCAACATATGCTGCACAAAATAAAGGCATAACAACTTTAAACTGATTTAGGTCTCTATCAACAGTGCTAATTCCTACAGAAAATAGTAGAATTCAAGGACTTTTCAAGGCTTTTGAGTGATTTTCCAGTACTTTTCAAGGCAGATCTAATCCTCAAGGGTTTTTCGAGAAAGCCCTCTAAATTAAAGTTCTTTTCAAGCCTGTGCAAACCCTGCTAAATGTTCAATTGTCTTTAGCTAAATTTAAAAAATAAATCAAAGCAGCTAGTATAATAATCTGCCTAAAATCAGAATTTTTAGGCTGACTGTCTATGGAAAGACGGCCTAAAAATCCTGAATTCAGGAACAATCCTGAAAACTTTCATCCAAGTGATTGGTTTGTTAGTTTGTTTGATGCTTAACGTCCCAGTCAACAGCTATGGTCATGTCGAGACGGTCAGTTCACCTAACTACACTTTTTTCCTGGGCAAGCTTGACAAGCAGTTAACCGGTACTTCGTGCACATACTTTCACTTGTAACTGACACCAACCCCTCTTGAATTAGCAGAAGGGAAGAGAATGTCCGTAGAAATTATTTCATGATCAATCTCCATGAATGTATGGGACCAGGCCGGGATCAAACTGGCGACCCCTGTATCTGCAGACAGATATGTATCTGCAGTCAGGCATGTTACCAACTGCGCTACGCAGCCCGGCCCAAGGGATTGATCAAATCTTTTTAAAGTACAGTAATTTACCTGTTTGGAGACATTAGATTGTTGGTGGGCCTTCTCTTCCTCTAGTATCTTAAGAAGTAGGTCAATCCAGCGTTGGGAACTGAGCGCATGACATATGGCAGGACCCGTAGCCACACTGCGTACAAACCCTAGCGAGCTCCAACTATAGTGCTGTTCACAGGCTACCTGTACTGACACAGAGTTCTCATCTAAAACAACAAAAATACACATTTTAAATATAGCAAGAAGTGAGCAAAGCTCACATACCCCCTGCGGTAACCATCAGAGATTGTAACATTTTTAGAGAAAAGACAAAATCGTTAAAGATTTCATAATCCTAAATCAAGTAGTTTGTGAGAAACTGATAAAAAATGTCCAAATGTGTTATATAGGAGTGACAGAAGGAAAAATTTAAAAAAAAAGGCAAAATGAGGATTAGCATCTTAATTTTCACTTACATAATACACTTTGCCTACCTGAATGGTGTACACAAAATTCCATAATCCTAAATCAAGTAGTTGCTGAGAAAACTCTGACGAAAAACATCCATATGTATTATACAGGAGTGACAGAAGCAAATTTTGAAAAAGAAGGCAAAATGAGCTTTAGCATCTTTAATTTCATTTACACAATACACTTTGCCTACCTGAAGGTGTACACAAAATTTGAAAACACTGGCTCCAATAGGAGCCGAGAAATCTGTGACAGAACTTTTCATTGGAGAGAAAGAAAAATGAACAAATAAAGGGACTGATATGCAAAATGTGGCTGTTTTTTGCTACACAATACAACTCATCACTATCAAGTTTTGTACCACATTTCAGAATCCTAAGTCAAGCAGTTGCTGAGAAATCATTGACAGAAAAAATGTCCAAATGTATTTTATAGGAGTGACAAAAGGAAAAAGTGGAAATTTAAAAAAAGAAGGCAAAATGAGGATAAGCATCTTACTTTTCATGTACACAATACCCTTTGCCTACTTGAAGGTGTACACAAAATTTGAAAACACTGGCTCCGATAGGAGCTGAGAAATTTGTGACAAAAATTTTCATTGGAGAGAAAGAAAAATGAACAAATAAAGGGACTGATAAGCAATATGTGACTGTTTTTTTGTTACACAATACAACTCATCACTTTTAAGCTTTGTACCAAATTTCAGACTCCTAACTCAAGTAGTTGCTGAGAAATCTTTGACAGAGAAAATGTCCATATGTTACATGTATATAATACGAGAGAAAGAAGGAAAATATGAAAAAAGAAGGCAAAATGAGGATTAGCATCTTAGCTTTCATTTACACAAAACACTTTGCCTTCATGAAGGTGTACACAAAATGTGACAACACTGACTCCAATAGGAGCTGAGAAATCTGTGACAGAAATTTCCAATGGAGAGAAAGAAAAATGAACAAATAAAGGGACTGATAAGCAATATGTGGCTGTTTTCTTGTTACACAATACAACTCATCACTATCAAGATTTGTACCAAATTTCAGAATCCTAAGACAAGTAGTTGCTGAGAAATCTTTGACAGAAAAAAAGTATACAGACAGACAGACAGACAAACAAACAGACAAACCTAATTACAGAAAAGGCAAAAACTATATACACCCTATATACTTCGTACCAGGGGTATACTGATAAGCAATATATGGCTGTTTTTTGTTACACAATACAACTCATTACTATTGAGCTTTGTACCAAATTTCAGAATCCTAAGACAAGTAGTTGCTGAGAAATCTTTGACAGAAAAAAAAGTTTACAGACAGACAAACAAACAGACAAACCTAATTACAGAAAAGGCAAAAACTATATACCCCCTATATACTTCGTACCGGGGGTATAATAACTATATGACTATTCAAGCAGAATTTTTGCATCAACCCAATTATGCTTCCTTAATAAGTCTACTCTGGAAAGTTCAAGTTTTAAAATCAGCTTGAATTTTGTGTATATTTTTCTGCCAATCGCACTTAAGGGTTTGATAAATTAATAAAATACTGAAAATTTCAGTCAAATATGTGGGATGATCATGCAGGAGACAGATCCATTCTTAATTTGCAATTTACTAATTTGGTATTATAAAAGAAACCTTTAAAATCAACAATTGGGAGAGCAAATAATATACAGATGTGTATGCTTTAAAACATATCATCATTGCATCATCATCATCATAATCTGATTTTTGATTAACGTGCAGGGGCATCATCTACATCAGTGGGCCCAATTACAGGTAACTGTCTAGCTGCACGCATAGCAGATCTCACACCTGATCTCCAGCTGCTCCTTTCTTGAGGGTCAACTGGCGTGAGCTTCCACTCAGTTTGACAAATATCACAGCTGTAGGATTAAAAACAAGCATTGTATGCAGCATACACACATAGGTAAGGCCAAATAAAAAAAAAAAGTGTGTCTCGGGTAACGGGTCTAAAAATTTTAGGTAGGGTAGGCACACATATTTTTTTTCTGGATAAAATATAATTTTATGCATTTTGAAAGGCATTTTGCCTTTCAAAATGCATAAAATTATATTTTTTCCAGAAAATATGAAAAAAAATCTAGGTTAAACCAGTAAATTCAGGTAGGATCGGGTTACCCTAAACACAGGTATTTTTTTTATTTTGCCTAAGTATTATAACCATTAAAATAATTGTTGATTTGTATTCACCTAGTAACATTCTCACAAGTTCACTATACAATTTATATATTTCCAACCCTTAAAGCTCTAACAAAATGACCGGGCCGCGTAGCCCAGTCGGTAACGTGTCTGGCTACAGATGCGTGTCTGACTGCAGATCCAGGAGTGAGTTCGATCCCAGTCCGGTCCCATACAGTCGTGGAGATTGGTCATGAAATAATTTCTATGGTCATTCTCCTCCCTTCCGCTGATTTATTCAAGAAGGGTTGTTGTCAGTTACAAGCGAAAGTATGTGCACGAATTACTGGTTATCCGCTTGTTCAAGCCTGCCCAGGAAAAAGTGTGGTTAGGTGAACTGACCGTCCCGCAATGACCATAGCTGTTGACTTGGGACGTAAAGCAACAAAACAAACAAACAAACAAACTAACAAAATGTTTAAAATGTAACTTCAAATTTTCAAGATCTTCTATATTCATGAAAGACCGTGAAAATATCAATGTCCCAACTGCAATAGTTTCCTAGTTGGTATTTTCCAGATTAGCCCTTGAGAACTTGCTCATCTCCCCAGTCTTGTCTTTACTATTCATACAACCTAAGAATTGAAGTTTGTTTGATTTGATTTGATTATTTATGTCCCATCAACAATCTTTCAGTTATATTGGGACGGGTCTACCTGGGTTGAACCAGTACTAAGCTAGGATAAATGTGTCTTGCTCAAGGACACAATGCAGTGATGCCGGTGAGGCTCGAACCCGCGGCCCTTTGGTCTCAAGTCAAGTACTCTACCACTGAGCCACTTCGCTCCCTAAGATAAAGAGTTCACAAAATTTCTAACACTAGTTACCTGCCAAAATAGCCTAGACAAACAGTTCAGACTCAGATCAATCTGATTCTATAGAAACAGTCTAATCAGGGTTTTCACTGTTTGCTATTCTGACAAGCATTATGTGAATTCCAGCCCTAATAGTGAATTCCAGCCCTATTAACCAAACAGAATTTCAAACAGAAAGAGAGAAGTGTTAGAATTTTTAAAACATATACATTATACTTTATCACTTACACGGCCACCAATCCATCTCCTTCATCGCATATACCAGTTGGATTAAACTTTCTGTTTCATAATTTTGAGAGCAAAATTTAGAAATCGGTCAATGCTATTCGATGAGACACTCATTAAACTTATCGACACTGATATTGGTTTTAAGAGGATATTCTGCTTAACAGCTTAAACTGTTTAATAATTCAGAAAAATTACATTTTTTCAATTTCAACTCCAACACATATTCTAGAATCAGTTTATGTGCCAGGGGACTCTATTTCAGGGATGTCGAAGGTAAACACCAAGGCCATCGAATAGCATTTTCGGATTTCTAAAATTTTGTATCTTATAGAGAAAATAACGATTTTGCCAAATTTATGGTCCATCTCATTCATAGGAAACGGGTCCCTCTCCTTCATAATACAGTATTGATTTTATGCGATGAAGGAGATAGATTGGTGGCCGTGACTTACTGAGGCCATAGTTACATCCACAGTCCACTATATTCCTCATCAATCCACACAGGGTTCCTATAGCCTCTTTCTGAGAAGTCTCCGAGTGGATCCCGGCACTCACTGCCAGCACTCGTAGCAAGGTCAAGGACGCCTTTCTAATCAACAAAGTAGGGTGTTGATTGTCACCTTTCTTGGAGTCTGCAAAATAAAGTGGGTCTATCTTACCTATTTAAGCCAAATGGAGTTTCCCACTCTTATCAATTGGAACAGTCCATTTCCGTTTAAAGGGTTGTTGGGTGCTTTTTTTATATATATTTTTACTCAAATTTTAATATAACATTCTGTAAGCAAACATTGGAAACCCTGATCAGACACCACAATTTTTGGTGTCTGATCTGGGTCTGCAATGTTTGCATATGTCCCAATGGAATTTTCCATTATCCATTGGACCTGTCCATTTCCATTTTAAGGGTTAAAGGCCACTAGGCTTATACAGTTAAGGTTTTGTGACCAGGTAAGGCTCAAACCAGCCTGCTCAACTACAGAGAATAGCTAGAGCACTGAAATTCTGCATGTAGCAAGTTTAGATATCATACTTTCCAGAGAGCAAAAAACAAAGGCGCTGATCAGACTATACACCGGTCTGCACCTAAAGCTTTCAGGTTTTCTTCTGACAAGGGCCAAATGACTTTGATTCTTTAGGTATCATCAACAATTTTTCAGATATACAGGGACGGGTCTTCCTGGGTTGAACCAGTACTAAGCTAGGATAAATGTGTCTTGCTCAAGGACCACAACACAGTAACGCCGGTGAGGCTCGAACCCGTGTGCCCCTCTGTCTCGAGTCAAGCATTCTACCACTAAGCCACTGCGCTCCCACCAAATGACTTTGTATACTGTTAGATTCTTTTATCTAGTTTAATCACGCATGAAAATTTAAAATTTCCCAAATCCTGAGCTTTAGAAATTCAAATCTCAATACTAACAGAAAGCCTATAGAATATTTTCCAGCATTTATAAGTTTAAATGGTCAATCCTCTCTATATGAAGTAATAAAATAAAAGTCAGGGAAACTATAATAATCAGCCAAATTCATGAAAAGCCAGCCTCAAAGTCCTGAATTCAGGAATAATTCTGAAAATTCTACTTAACTTAAACTATGTTTATTACTATCAAACATTTCATATAAATTTTCATCAGGATCTGCACTGTTTGCTAAGTTAAACACATACATGCCATAAACTGTGGACTGAAAATCTATGAGATAAACCAAATTTTAAGGAAAATTTGACAAAATTTTGTGAGATTTTCACAAAATCACTTTGGAGCTCCCCCAAAATAGCCAGAATGCTTTTATTTCAATGTAAGAAACTTGTGGTAAACACAATAAAGTGTGATTTATAATTACTTCTACATAAAATGTCAGAAAATCTGTGAGATTTGAAAATCTTATGGGAAGTGGCTTTCAGAGGGGCCAAATT
Source organism: Loripinus fragilis (assembly GCA_964019695.1). NCBI lineage: Eukaryota > Metazoa > Mollusca > Bivalvia > Lucinida > Lucinidae > Loripinus > Loripinus fragilis. Next base: position 61,933,627 of record OZ026521.1, on the reverse strand, counting down.
CTGTGATTTTATCTCACAGTGTGAGGTATGGCATGTATGAAAACAATCTATATACAAAGAGTTAAAGAGTATTGGCTATTTTTTGAAATCCAGGCCTCCTGATAAGAGTGTGTAATTGAAAATTAATTTTCATATTTCTCAACCAAAACATATGTTGTGGTACTCAAAAGAACCGTCTCAATGAGATGATTCTTTTGAGCACCCAAAACATATATTGAACCTAATGGGTTAGAAAATAATAACAATTTTACGCTCAAAAAATTTGCTTCACTGGACCCATGATATTTGTAATGGAAGAGAGATCTTCATCATTATCCGGTACCTCCGGTGGTTCGGCCAGCTTTTTATTTCTCATCCAAAACATATGTTGTGGGTACTCAAAAGCACAATCTCAATGAGAGGGTTCTTTTGAGCACCCAAAACATACGTTTAACCTTATGGGTAAGAAAATAATAACAATTTTACGCTAAAAAAATTTGCTGCACTGAACCCATGATACCTTTGTTAGAAGAGATATCTTCATCATCATCTTCATCATTATCCGGTACCTCCGGTGGTTCGGCCAGCTTCAGGTCATACTTTCCCTCCTTCCCCATTCTGTAGCTGTTTGTACTGCCGGTATCCCACTGAACACGGATCCAGCCATCATTACCCAGCTCACCGATCACTCTACCCATGCTAGGAGGGGCACCATCCTGGGGAAAATATGGTGTCATATTATTATATTCTTGATAACCTAGATTCAGAAACAAGAGGGCCCTCAGGCCCGGGGTTGCTCACCTGAGACCGGTTGTTTATAAAGTAAGGCTCCTAACATTCCAGCAATGGATTTTGGATGGATCAGCAGTTTCATTAAGACTTTACATAGAAAAATTTAAATGGAAAATTTTTAAGTAAAGTTAGAGTAAAAAGTTGGAGAATCTCGATAGAAATTATCATTTAAACCAAGAATGAATCAAATCTGATCAATGGCTAATGGGATACAGTCCTTGGTAGACAGACAGATGGACAGACAGATAGACTAATCTGGCAGCCATTTTTGTGACAGGCCCGCATAATATGGGCATCGTCGTGACATAACCTGTCTTCTGAGTCTCCGACAAAGTGAGATTCAAACCAGCCTGCTCAGCTACAGAGGCTAGCTAGAAAATTGACATTTCACTCGTAGCAAGTCTATATATGATACTTTACAATAAGCAAATACCAAAGGCGCTGATCAGACTGCGCATAGGAGGGAGGTTCATTGGGACTTCAACATCTGAAACATCATACAAAAGCTTGATCGAGTGAAAAATATTGCAAAAAATACTAAGTACCATTTTTTTCTTTTGACACACCACTATACAATATTGTCAACTTCCAACTTCAGAATCTCACTGATAATATGAAATTCTTACCTGATCTCCCCACTTCCAGTCGACTCCCCTGACCACCCTGGTTCCCACTTTCATGAGAGCTGCCAGCTCGGGACCAGAGATGGGAACCGGTTGTGTTTGTTTCTTATGTTTCTGCTCCTCTAGAACAGCACAGATTGTGCTTGTGTTGTCTTGTAGGATACGCTCTGGATCCAAACCTGAAAAAGACACCTTTTCGTTGACTATGGTGGATTTTAATGCATCTGGCAGCTGCTGTTTGTAGGCGTTGAAAGAAAAATGTTGAAAAATGCCATGAATTAAAATCTATAAATCAATGGTGGATTACATCATTAAGTAATGTTATGTAATGTGTCCATAACAGTGTTGCGTACATAATGACAAAGTCTTAACACTTTCACGCCAAAAATGTGATTTTAAAGTAATTTTAGTGCCATGTAATAAATAGAAACTGACGTTCGTGTTCATATTTTATTGAATTGATTAAACTCGTTGGTAAAAGTGACAAAATGCTAAGCAAGCCTTGTATTTTATCTCTTTTACTCAGCTCATTTAACAAATTCAATAATACAGGAGCACCCATGTAAAATCCTCTATTTAATGATATTTCAAATTTTCATGTTGGGAGGAATTTTGTGATGTAGTCTGAAATTGTGTTTTATGTTTCTGCTCATGCTGAACTCCCAACTAAATATCTGATGCATATATCGGATGAAATACTTACACAAACAGAATGATTTGAATATTGTTATCTTGAATAGCAGAGCGAGGTTTTGATAGACAAATGACGTCATTGTCATGTTAAAGTCACATCATTGCAGTATGTCATATCTCAGCGTCTTCAGGAACTTTTGGGGGCCTTTTTTAAAATATAATGCATTATTTAATGGAGGGCAAAAACAGAATCCATTATTCGTGTGAGGATGGGATAGAAAAATGTGTCCCTCACAATCACTGTTTGTCATCACTCAGCAAGCCTCGTGATGCCAAACTGCGATCCTCGGGAAGGATCTTTCTATCCCACCCTCACAGTCATGATAGATTCTTATAATCTCTTATTCATACCCAGGAAAGAGAATTCCATTCATATTGGATGTGTAAAAAACAATACTTACCAACAAGCCTGAGAATAGTCTGTGAAAGAGCAAGGACTCCAGAGTTCAGTAAGAGGCTCAAACTTTGACCATGATGTTCTGACACGAGTAGACCGAGATGGGCCAGCAGAAATCTGGACTGAGGGAGAGCACCAAGACTTAGTTTCTCCTGCAAATATCATAATAGAGCTGTGACATAAGATTTCAAACAATGTGGCATTTTGACAAGTGTACACTCAGACAAGCATGTGCAGCCCCCCTTTCAACTTAGAAACACAAATGATGTTCAGCCAGTTACTTTTGAGTAGCTTAACACTCACAGAATATTCAAGCGACTAGTAAAGGCTCTGATCAGACTGCGCGTATGCACAGGGTGGTCTGAGCATTTGCTGGTCACACATACTACATTGTTGGAAATCTCATGTCGCGGCTCAATTATATGAAGAAAACTAAACATGAAATTGCAATTATTAACTTATCCATGGGTTTAAATCTATGATTTGGGTGCTCAAAAGAGCCATCGTAGTGAGATGGTTTAATGAATTGGTTCTTTTAAAAAAAATATTTGATATTTTTGTCAGTCACTGGTAACTGCCTAACTACAAACAATTATAGGGAGCAAAGAATCACTTAAATTTTATTTCAGTTTTGGTGTGTAGTTTTATCTCCCAGTCAACAGTTATGGTCATGTCAAGACGGTCAGTTAACCTAACCACACCATTTTCCTGGGCAAGCTTAGACTAAGCGGTTAACCAGTACTCAAGGCACATACTTCTCTAAAATGCACATGGCATTAGGAGCCACTGGTGCAAACAGTTTTTTGAGGGAATTTTAATTCTTTTTATCAACTTTTTTTTCATGATGGGTAATTTTGCAAGATTTTTGTCATCTGTTTTTAATTTTACCAACTTTTGCAAACTTATCCAAATATCAAACAGTTTGGACCCAGATCAGGCATGACAAGATGTCGATCCTGATCTAGGTCAAAATTGTTTTCGAAGATTATCAGCAAAAGACAAGTCAACAGCCAGGAAAAGCGGTTTATTTTGCAGTTCTATGTTGCTTTCAACAATATTTCAGCCATAACAAGGTGGTCCTTTATCCCATCACACTGACCCTGAAAAGACATCTCCCGATTAGATGACATACTGTGAATAATTAGGGTATTGTTACTAGTTCCACCTGAATGTTGGGCCTCGTCGTGAGAAAACATGTCTTCGGGTTTCCGACAAGGTCATGCTCAAACATGCCTGCTCAGATACAGAGACTAGCTAAAAAATTGAATTAGACTGTGCGGATGCGCAGGCTGGTCTGCGTCTTTGTTAACAATCATAGACAGGTTTTCTCATATTGCAGCCCTGTTCATGATGTGGCATGATATTGATATGATCACTTACATAACAGTGGTATGCTGCACAGTAGCTTGATTGGGTGTTGGACTCATGATCAAGCGTTCTAGGGTTTGAATCCCACTCGGTGTTGTGTCTTTTACCAAGCCACTTAGGAGGGCAGTTGTTCAGTAATGGAGTGCTTGACTCGAGACCAAGGGGCGGCGGGTTTGAGCCTCATCAGCGTCACTGCATTGTGGTCCTTGAGCAAGACACATTTATCCTAGCTTAGTACTGGTTCAACCCAGGAAGACCCGTTCCTGTTTAACTGAAAGATAGTTGATGGGATGTAAAGAATCAAATCAAACAAACAAATAAAAACCAAGCCACTTAATCCTCATATGTAAGTACTGCTCTGGAAAGATCTTAACCCATAAAGCACCACCTATAATTTGCAGCAGACGACAATTTCAAATTTTGCCGCTTTTCAAAAATAACAAATAAGGCATGATATTTCTTCTATATCTGGTCTTGGTACTTACATTAGAGTTATCCTGACAGTTAAAGGAGGGCATAGTAGGAGTTATTCCTCTTGACTTGAAGGTGTGGTCAGCCTGCAGGACAGTCTGACGTAACTCCTTGATGGACCATCTATAGAGGTCAGCAAAGGTCATCTGGAGGAGTATCCGGTCACATGGTGGTATCAGACTGACGTCAGTCAGACAGTGAGGAACTGGTTTACTGAAACAAAACAAATGCAATATGTACTATTAACCAAAGAGATTCCGACTGTAAGGCCATAATATGTTTTGGTACTAAATTTAAGTTATCAGTAGATCTTACAGTTATTGGAAGTAATATCCATTCTGGGATATACCTTTCCTCACTGTCATAAACGACTTGTGGAATAGTAATAGGGTTCAAGCCAAAACACAGATACTTTTTCTGCCATACCTTGTTCTGATTAACTCTGCCTACTTGGTAATTTTGTATGTTTTTTGTCATCTACTGTTGTTGTTTTTTTTCAAAATCAACTTTTTCAAAAATTTCTATCAGAAATACCATCTGGCAGAGTGTCAAACAGTTTGGATCCAGATCAAGCCGGCGTTTTGTTGGGCCTGATCTCGCTACAAACTGTCTGCAAGGGTTATCAGCATACAACACTTGTGGCAAAGAGTTAAAAAAAAGACAAATTTATATCCCCCACTGAAGGGTTATTTTAGAGAAACATGTAAATCACAAAACATAAATCCCATTTATCTAGACCCTTAGTTCATCTTGGATATCATTCAGATCATAACAAAAGCCTGCCATGTATGTTTTAGTGCTTACTTTAATAAACAAGAGGGCCATAGTGGCCCTTAATCGCTCACCTGTACTATGCGCACCAGTCTTGTTCAGTGGAAGGTAATGATTTAAACCATTTGATGGAGGGCAATCAAGCTGTTCTCTTCCGTAGTATAGTCTTTGAGCGCATAACAAGACCGTACCCCCTCCCCCTCACCACACACAAACATTTTCTACATACCAAACATTAAGGCTCTAGCCCTTGTGGTTTCAGACAAGTAGGTTTTTTTCATGTTTTCCCTAGATGGCCTCTGTGGAACATGTGACCCCCCGGCGGGCCCATTTTGAGCCCAAGGGTCATAATTTTGAATATACTTGGAAGAGGTCAACTAGGTGATGTTACATAACAAATATCAAGGCTCTAGGCTTTGTGGTTTCAGAGAAGAAGATTTTTACTTGTTTTCCCTATATAAAGCTATATAAAACATGTGACCCCCGGGGCGGGACCATTTTTGACCCCAGAGACATTATTTGAAATAAATTGGTAGAGGTCTACTTGGTGATGCTAAATACCAAGTATCAAGGCTCTCGGCTCTGTGGTTTCAGACAAGAAGATTTTTTCACATTTCCCTATATAAGCATATGTAAAACATGTGACCCCTTGGGCGGGGCCATTTCTAGCCCCAGGGCTATAATTTGAAAAAACTTGGTAGATTCTAAATACCAAATATCAATAGTCTAGGCCTTCTGGTTTCAGACAAGAAGATTTTTTCTTGTTTTCCATAAATACGCCTATGTAAAATATGTGACCCCCGGGGCGGGCAATTTTTGACCCCAGGGGCACTATTTGAACAAACTTGGTAGAGGTCCACCAGGTGATGCTACAGACCAAATATCAAGGCTCTAGGCCCTGTTGTTTCAGACAGGAAGATTTTTCACGTTCTCCCTTAATAAGCCTATGTAAAACATTTGAGCCCCAGAGCAGGGCTTTTTTTGGAGCAGGGCCATTTTTGGCCCCAAGGTATACGTTGAACAAGCATGGTCCACTAGTTGATGCTACATACCAAATAACAAGGCTCTAGGCCTTGTGGTTTCAGACAAGAAGATTTTTTCACATTTTCCTTTTTTTAGCCTACATGTATATAAAACATGTGACCACGGGGCGGGATCATTTATAGCCCCAGGGCTATAATTTGAACAAACTTGGTAGAAGTCCGCTAGGTGATGCTAAATACCATATATCAATAGTCTAGGCCTTCTGGTTTCAGACAAGAAGATTTTTCCACGTTTTCCCTATATAAGCCTATGTAAAACATTTGAACCCCGGGGCGGTGCCATTTCTGGCCCCAGGGATATAATTTGAACAAACTTAGTAGAGGTCCACTTGGTGATGCTACATATTAAATATCAAGGCTCTAGGCCTTGTGGTTTCAGACAAGATGATTTTTTCATATTTTCCCTATATAAGCCTATGTAAAACATGTGACCCCCCGGGCAGGGCCATTTTTGGGCCCCAGGACTATAATTTGAACAAACTTGGTAGAGGTTCACTAAGTGATGCTAAATACCAAATATCAATAGTCTAGGGCTTCTGGTTTCAGACAAGAAGATTTTTTCACATTTTCCCTATATAAACCTATGTAAAACAATTGACCCCATGGACAAGGCCTTTTTTGGCCCCAGGGATATAATTCGAACAAACTTGGTAGAGGCATACCAAATTTCAAGGCTCTAGGCCTTGTGGTTTCAGACAAGAAGATTTTTTCACATTTGCCCTATATAAGCCTATGTTAAACAATTGACCCCATGGGCAGAGCCTTTTTTGGCCCCAGGGATATAATTTGAACAAACTTGGTAGAGGCATACCAAATATCAAAGCTCTAGGCCTTGTGGTTTCAGACAAGAAGATTTTTTCACATTTTCCCTATATAAGCCTATGTAAAACAAGTGACCACGGGGGCGGGGCAATTTATGGACCTAGGGCTATAATTTGAACAAACTTGGTAGAGGTCCACTAGTTGATGCTAAATACCAAATATCAATAGTCTAGGCCTTCTGGTTTCAGACAAGAAGATTTTTCCATGTTTTTCCTAGAAAAGCCTATGTAAGACATTTGAACCCTGGGGCGGGGCCATTTCTGGCTCCAGGAATATAATTTGATCAAACTTGGTAGAGGTCCACTTTGTGATGCTACATACCAAATATCAAGGCTCTAGGCCCTGTGGTTTCAGATAAGAAGATTTTTACCACATTTTCCCTATATAAGCCTATGTAAAACATGTGACCCCGGGGCAGGGCCATTTTTGGCCTCAGGGCTATAATTTGAACAAACTTGGTACAGATCCACTAGGTGGTGCTAAATACCAAATATCAAGAGTCTAGGCTTTCTGGTTTCAAACTAGAAAATTTTTAAAGTTTTCATCTCGAAAATCTATTTTTACCCTCTATGACCTAGCTATGCAACGGACCAGAACCATTTGAAAAATTTTAGTAGAGGGCCACACAAGGATCATTTGTGTGAAATTATTTCAAAATTGGGCTAGGGGTTTAGGAGGAGTTGTCATTTAAGTCAATTGTTATTGGACGGACGGACAGACTGACAAAGGACAAAGACCGATCACAAAAGCTCACCTTGTCACTTCCTGACAGGTGAGCTAAAAATATACTTATCTGCACAATTTCAATATCTGACCTTTCAACCCAACCCCAGAGGTCAGGGGTGTGTATAAAGTCTATGTTTTAGCTTGCTTGTTGGTCTACACTTCTTTCACTTTAATTTAATATGCAACATTTAATTTACATTTTTCAGAAATTTTTAAGAAAAAAATATTTGACCATTTGACCACACTCCAGGGGTGAAGGTGTGTGTAAGGACATGAAAACAAACTCAGTGATGTTTTAAATGGCTAGCAGATGATACAGCAGACTTGGTATCTTCTTGTCTGAAACCAGAAGGCCAAGACTATTGATATTTGGTATTAAGCATCTACCAAGTTTAGTCATGATTAGCAGCTGAAGTGCTAATTATGTAAGCAAATATTATCTGAGCTAATCTTACCATATCCTGTGTCCCATAGTAAGAAGTCCCTGCCAACCACAGAGAAGATTATATTTCACTGAGGGGATCAGGTGGTCCTTATGTACCAAAGATAACATGGTCTGTATACCTTTGAGTCTCAGTTCTGCTCTGTGAACCTGTAACATACAAAAGATTATATTTCACTGAGGGGATCAGGTGGTCCTTATGTACCAGAGATAACATGGTCTGTATACCTTTGAGTCTCAGTTCTGCTCTGTGAACCTGTAACATACAAAAGATTATATTTCACTGAGGGGATCAGGTGGTCCTTATGTACCAAAGATAACATGGTCTGTATACCTTTGAGTCTCAGTTCTGCTCTGTGAACCTGTAACATACAAAAGATTATATTTCACTGAGGGGATCAGGTGGTCCTTATGTACCAGAGATAACATGGTCTGTATACCTTTGAGTCTCAGTTCTGCTCTATGAACCTGTAACATACAAGAGATTATATTTCACTGAGGGGATCAGGTGGTCCTTATGTACCAAAGATAACATGGTCTGTATACCTTTGAGTCTCAGTTCTGCTCTGTGAACCTGTAACATACAAGAGATTATATTTCACTGAGGGGATCAGGTGGTCCTTATGTACCAAAGATAACATGGTCTGTATACCTTTGAGTCTCAGTTCTGCTCTATGAACCTGTAACATACAAAATGTATATGAAATTCTTAGCTAAGACCTTCCTTCTGCTACCTGGGTGACTTGCTTTCTGCTGCCTGAGGCTGTAAGCTGGCAGTCACTACTCGTGAAAGACACTTGAAAGAAATTCAGGGCTAGCAAGCTACCTGGAGGGGGTTCACTGATTTGAATGACACCCTGGGCCTGCATGTTAATAAAAATACCTGATGCTGAAGGTGATGACCCCTTGACATTGTTTTGTTTGATTTAATTCTTTATGTCCCATCAACAATCTTTCAGTTAAACAGGGACAGGTCTTCCTGGGTTAAACCAGTACTAAGCTAGGATAAATGTGTCCTGCTCAAGGACCATAACGCAGTGAAGCCGGTGAGGCTCGAACTCGCGGCCCCTCGGTCTCCAGTCAAGCACTCTACCACTGAGCCACTGCGCTCCCTTGACCCCTTGACATGTACTTTAAACATCCAAGGTTTATTGTATTAAACCAGATAAAAGAATTCATTAGCATACAAAGGGTTATACAGGGCAAACTAGAAGTCATTGAAGATGGCAAATACCACAACAACAGTGCCCTTTACAAATAGTCTAAGTCTCAGCGCAACTATTAATAATCTAGATACAGATCAGCTAACTTCATCAGGATCAGCACTGTTTTTCATCCACATGTTGAATCTATATTAAGAACTAAATTACACAACTGGACTGGCTTGTTGTATCCACATACAGTAAAACCTGTCTTAAGCAGTCACTCAAAAGAAGACCAAAAATTGGTTTTTCAAGACAGATTATCGCTTAATGCAGGTCAAAAGTATTGCAAAATGCTCCACCTTGGAGCATTCTGCAATACTTTTGACCCGCATTAAGCGATAATTGGTCTTTAAGTTTTTTGTTGTTGTTTTTTGAGTGGCTGCTTAAAGAGGTAAAAATTTGAGCAATACTACTGGTACCACTCATTATGACAAGTTTTATTGTGACAAAAAAGATCTCTGTGTGCATTATAAGAGCCTGTGCCCTTATTCAGTCAAAATAAGTAAATCAAGCTCACTAACCTGATGGTGTAAGGACCGCCTCAATTTTTCTATATCAATGGGGCTCTCATACATGATAAACTCGACAATCTTTGATAGCAGGGGCATCTCCGTCTTGGAGCCGGTCAGTCGCTGTCTCAACCAGTTGAACTTCTGCGTACTTGTCACCATACTAACAACAGCTCCCCACGAATCATCCTGAAAAAATCATTCAAGGCTCCAGATCAGAGTGCCTATTTAAAAAACACTTTTCTTACTTTGTTATTTTTCAACCAATAAATATGTTGTGGGTACTCAAAAGAACTGTCTCGATGAGTTCTCAATCTAGTCTCTGTAGATGAGTAGCCACCTTATAGTATTATATGGTCACAATCTGATAACAAGCTTTATCACAATGAGGCCCAAATAATGATTTTTTAAAAAAAAAATTGTTTTACACAGATGCTAATGCCAAATAGATCCACAATATATACAAATTGCTCCATCCCCTTCCATGTGGGAACAAAGCTTACCCTATTTACCTTTATGCGCCAATCGCAACAAAAGTCGTCTGCTTTTCTCCTCTGCTGAAATGTTGAAGAAGCCTCTATGGCAAACAGTGTGGACCCAGATCAGACTGCTCCTATAAGGGCAGTCTGTTTTGGGTCCACACTGTTCGCTTCTATACTTTATTCGTCGGTAATGTAAGGCAATTATGTGAAGCAGACGACTTCAGCAGACAACATTTTCAAATATATTTTTTCTTGGCGTTTTAAGGGTTAACTCTAGAGATCTCATGGATCTAGAGATGTCAGGCTTGATCTTAATCCAAACTGTTTGATGCTCTGATGATATTCCTGAAAGAAGTTTTTGAAAGAAAAAAATGATTTTGAAAATCAACAAAAGAGCATACAAGTTACCAAGCATGCTTAGAGTTAATAAAAAACAACTAACCTTCTGTTTTGATTTGGAATGTCTCCGCTGACCGGCCGCTCCAGAAGGTTCTGTTATTTGTTGAGTTTCAAGCTCCACCTCGATCTGACTGGTATCAACCACCTGACCTCCATCAAAACTTTCTTGAATTTCCCTCGGTTCCTCCAACGGCGGCCTAGGGTCATTCTTACCAAACACTTTCACAACATATTCTTCCTCAGCACCTGCTCCATGTGTTTGTATGGTTTCCATGACTCCACCCACCGCCCCTTCTGATTGGTCAGTTCCTATGCTTTCTCTTTTCTCATTGGTTGCTTCAGTGACACTTTTATCTCTATCACCTACACTTAAAGTCACCACAAGTGGGCAAGCTGAAAATGAAATTGTGATATAAATTGAAAATCAGGTTTCCCACAGAAATTCAAAAACACAGTTCCATAATTTTTCCATGATTTTCCCATGACTATTTAATCCATGGCCTCCAACCTCCCCTTTTAGCAGCATCTTCACCACGCTGAGCATAAATGCAGAATGCAGCAACAACAGCATGCTTATAGACCATGCATGCATTTTGAAATAATTAACTTGAAACCACCAGTAGCCAGAAAACTAACTGCCGGTCACATAAGTGTCTGGCAGCTAGTCTTCTGGCTACTGGTGGTTTTGTCAAATTATTTCACAAAATTCCATGATTTTTCCATGATTATTTAGTTTTTTCAAATTCCATGATTTTTCCATGCATCAAACTTTTTTAGTGATTTTCCAGGATTTCCAGGATTTCTAGATGGGTAAGAAAATAATCACAATTCTACCCTAAATAAGTTTGCTTAACTGACCCTATGATTCTGAGTACAGTGAACAGTGCAGTGGTTCAGTGGTAGAGTGGTAGATTTGGGATAGAAGGGTCCCTAGTTCCCAACTCACTGGAGGCACTATGTGTGCCATTGAGCAAGACACTTTATCCTCTGCTTAGTACTGTTTCAACCAGGGATGAAAAGGAAAACATCCCGACATGGCTGAAAAATTGTTGACTAGGATGTTACGTGCATAACTGTTAGTTTAAACAGTATTTTATTTGATAAGTCACTATTACATAAGCACAATATCATAGGATTAAGATCTGACAGTTAGGACTTAAATGTAGTTTTTAGCGTTTGGAGGTAAAGTATGGCTTGTGGTGGTAGGAAATTTCATCATTCTCAGAGCCGTGAAATCTGATTATTTAGAACAACATAACTAATCAATTACTTTCTTTGAAATGACAATTTTGATAGCTATACTGTTTTTTTCTTCATTGGAAAAGATGTAGCAGCCTTTTGATTTGTACTTTCCATCATTTCACAATTTCAATACAAACAGACTTGATATATTGAGAAGTGAGGTGGCATGCCATGTCTGGACTCAGGCCAGAATTTAGACCTCCAAACCCACCAGGTACCTCAGCATGACCATTTAACCCTTTACTCCATAATAGTGCTTTTTGACGCCTTTGAAATATCATGACTTGTATTTGAAAATATTATGGAAAATGGAGCATTTGCTCCAAATGAGCAAATGCTCCATTTTCAGTAATATTTTCAAAAGTATTCAAAACTTTACTTAAATTTTTCTTGATTTTCTCTTGAATTTTTTCAATGTTGTCTAAAAATAGAAAATGATGTCATGATCTAAAAATAGCCTATGGAGTAAAGGGTTAAAGAAGACTTTTGCGCATATGGGACAAGTACCAAAATCTGATGACCTGGCCCATACGGGCCTCATAGCGATAAAACCTGTCTTTGGGGCTCCGACAAATCGAGACTCAAACCAGCCTCCTCAGGTACAGAGACTAGCTAGGAAATTGAAATTTCGCATGTAGCAAGTCTGGATAATGATACTTTCCAAAACGTGAATAACAAAGGCTGCACAGATGCGCAGGCTGCTCTGCGCCTTTGTTGTTAGCAAGCCCAGGAGACAGGTTTTCTCTCATCAAAGCCCATATGATTTACAATTAAAGTATTTTAGGAGTGCCTGCTTCTAATATTTTTGTCTTGCAGTTGTACATTTCAATATATGCTTATTTCAGTTTGACTTTTTCAAGGGGTATATTGACAGCAATTCAGACCAAAATGAGACAAATCTGACTTTTTAAACTGCATCATCATATATCGAGAACAGACTCACTTACATTCACATTTAGCTGACTTGTTATTTTCCACAACCTTGGCTATGGCCCACTTCCATCTTGACGTACTCTTCAGCAGCTTGGATCGACTCATAGTGTTGACCTCATTACCAATCGCAGGTCGGAGTTCATTAAACAGGAAGTGACATCGCTCAATCACCGGTGCACATACTTCTTTATAGGATCTGTTCTGGTCTTGATGTGCCTTGAAAAAATAAATAAAGTTTGTACCTACAAGATCATTTTTGCTAGCCCCTTCTTTTGTTTGTTTTGATGCTTTATGTCCCAGTCAACAGCATTGAGTCAGGTAGGGACAATTATCCTTTCTGAACTGAACGATGCTTCTATCCAAATTATCCTGTTTCCCGCCAGTCATGACTTCTCGGGTCTCTTCCTCTCATCTGCTTATGGTCTAAGGTAGCCTATATTGCAAACAATATGGACCCAGATCAGACTGCTCCCTTGTTTCATAGTGTTTGCTTCCATGAAAAAAAATCTAGTCTGAAGTGCACTTGAATATATGCAGCAGACGTAAAAAAACAGACTAATTTTTCAGATCAAAAAATAATGGTGGTATAAAGGTAAATAAAAAAAGCTATGTATGGTCCATTATAAATTTTGAAGGGTCACAAGTTACGATATTCAAATTATATCATATGCAAGCCTCGTCATGCTTTTGCTTGTTTGTTTCAATTCTTTACGTCCCAGTCAACAATTTTTCAGTCATGTCCGGACGACTCTTCCTGGGTTGAACCACTACTAAGCAGCAAGTAAAGTGTCTTGTCCAAGGACACAACACAGTGACTCTATTGGGGGTGAGACTCCAACTAGCAACCCTTTGATCCCCGTCTAACGTTCTACCAACTGAGCCACTGCACTCCGCAGCCTCATGATGATGCCAAACGGTGATTCTGGTGACAGATTTTTCTATCCCACCCTCACTCATGATAATTACAACTGTCATAACATTTATTGAGATCCGCTAATCTGATTGGTCAAGAACGGTCATCTGATCGCATTGACCTGTATTTCATTTTCCAATGAACCCAGTCCGTATTCATGAGGGGGGCGGGGCCATTCACGACAGAACTACTTTTGTGATACTGTGCAATGCTTCAATGAAGAGAAACTACTGACAACAACAACAACTACTGACACTTTACCTTGCACCTACAGTACACCTATATTTTCAGGTAGAAAAACAAAGATTAACTTACATACGAAGCCTAAATGAACAGTAGTCATACCGATCGGCTGTCTGCTGCCATGCGCGGTTCCAGAAATTTTCGTCATGGGGGGGGGGGGGGGGGGGGGGGGGCACGTCAATCTGACAAAAAAAACTTGTTGTTCGTTTGTTTGTTTTTGTTTTTTTTGCTTTTTTCTTAGTCCTCGGCTTATTTTACAGAAGTCAAATGGTTAATTTCAAAGAGAAATATCATTTTTCAAGGTTCCGGAGGGGGTCCAAATTTTTCCAGGGGCGCGGGGGGGGGGGGGGGGGGGGGGGGGGGGGGGGGGGGGGGGGGGGGGGGGGGGGGGGGCAATTGCTTACTCCCTATAGAAACCCAAATAACTTGTGATTTTCCAGGGGGGTGTCCGGACCCCCTGGCCCCTCCCCTCTGGATCCGCACTTGGCTGCGATCTATTTAGTTTCCCAGTCCGCAAAATGATGCGATCGCCTCTCTTCGTTTTCCTGCAACTTCGTTGTATGTTTTCAGTCAAACCCCGCAATAAAATCGTTTCTTGAACTTACTGCATGACTGTTGCCTGGTTTATCCAACATCTTTTGCAATTCGTCTTTGCATTCTTCAATCACTCAATAAAGATAGCTCAATTTCTTTTTGCTGGGGGTCATTTCTTTTCCTTTCCAAGCCATTTTGACAGATGATGCTTTTCGACACCAATGTAAATGAATGACGTCATATCCGATGACGTAACTATCGTACATATTGAACACCCATGTTAAGTTTTTTCGGTTGTCACTAGGTAAAAATGAGATTCTAGTCTCTAAAATGTAGTTGTTTATTTTCAATTGGAGAAAGGCCGCCATTTTGATTTTTGAACGTCGCGATCGTTACGTCTACATACGCACGTCATAGTCTAAATGCGCGAAACAAATTATTAGCTGGAAACGTATTTTTAAGGAAAACATAATTAAAAATACTGAATAAGAATGAATAGAGATGAAGTTGTAATTATAAGAATTGAAAGTAATTTTTCTGCGTTTCACTGAGGTATGAAATGTCGTTTAAATTACATCTAATTTTAGCATGAAAACCTTCGGTTTTCATGCAAATTAGATGTAATTTTCCCGACATTTCATACCTCAGTGAAACGCAGAAAAATAACTTTCAATTCTTAAATAAATTCCTCCAGGGATCATTG